>CM038044.1:86687441-91487441 GCA_021397845.1 Areca catechu | reverse complement strand
TTCAGTTCCTCGATTCAGACAGCTATGTGGGATCGGTCTTGGAGACAAAGAGGGCCTCCTCCTTGGAGGTGAATACCTCAGGGATCCTGCAAGCATCAGAGGTTAGCAAGAGAACAAATAAGAAATCAAAAAAGAAGAACTAAGGTTTGGGAAAAGAGGAATCAGGGTTTCTGTTGCTGGCGGCTAGAGATGGAAGAAGACTCAGGATGAAGAATGGCTAGGGCTTTCTTCCTTGGGATGGATTAGGGTTTGAATGCTGATGCTTTAGTCGGTCAAGGCTTGGAAGAACTAGGGCACACTTAGTAGCACTCACACACCTTAATCACAAGAATACAATTGAACACAATTGAACTAAATTTTAGCAGGGTTTCATTCATGAAAAGAGTCACTTACAAGAGGAGGAGGGGTGGGGTATTTATAGAGTTTTCCCATGTCCTCTCCTTGTTAGGATAGAATTACAAAGTAGAGTGGGAGAGGGATTACAAAGGGGTCAGAATTAGGAGTATACACTTTGAATGAAATTAAAACTTGTTCTCCTTGTTCTAATTAGATTTCTCTCCTCATTTGACTTGGTCAAAGAGCTTTTTTTGGGCTGGATGCCAAGATGGCTTGGGCTTGGACTTTAGGGTAGCAAGGGGCATCCTCCATTGGGCTTGGGTAGCCTCCAAAGGGCTTGGGTGCATGGGCCTCCAGGTGGGCTTGAAACCTTGGGCTGGGGTGCCTAGAATATTTTCAAGGTATCTTGGTTCTTGAAATCTTCATATGGGCTTGCAGAAAAGACTAGGATGCCTCCTCTTACTGGACTTCTGGGCTTGAGAAACTCTTGGACTGGGGCGCCTGGTATATTCCTGGAATCATGGGGCGCCTTGGTCCTTGGAAAATTCTATGGGCATCTGGAAGGAATCTTAGCATCTGGGGCATCAAAACATCTGGGGTGGCAAGTAAAGGCCCATTATGGCTAATGTGAGGGCCTCTAACTCCTGGATGAAGCCTGGTAGAACTCTAAAACTGGGTATCCTCTTCTCTTGTACAAAACTAGACCGGTACTGGGCTAATATAAATGTACAGGACTCAATGGGACTCAACTGAACTGGACTAGGGTTGAGACAAACCAACTTGGACATCTTGCCTCAACTTATTACAGAACTCATTCTTACTTGATTACAAAATTTGACACATAGACAAGGGCTCAAAACCCTAATCAGTAAACCAGATAGGGTCCAGTAATCTTTGTCGGATCATGGTGCCCTCACCACTTGGCATGCCCCATACCCATAATAGATCATGGCACGTCTTCTAGAGGTACTAGGTATCCAGCTCTTCTTTTCTTGGCATGTCCCATACCCGTAATAGATCATGGCACATCTCCGAAAAGCAAAAGTTATTCCTAACCTCAATCTAATAATAAAGCATAATAAAAAGTGAATAAAGGAGAACAAATAAACTCATAAATAAAAATATACTCTTTTATTGCAAACCAAAGAAATACAAAAGACTGAAGAATAAGAAAATCATGCTTTACCGCGTACAAGTTTTTCTCTTCCTTCCCATACTACCTTGCTTCTATGTTGATCCCCTCCTATCCCCCTATGCAAAGGCCCTAGAGGGACTCAGGGAGTTGCTTACCCAGGTAGAGGCATATGAGCCTTTTTATAGGGTTTTACAGGGGAGAAGTTTTTATGGGTTTCCAGTATGGGACTAAGCATGAGACTCAAATGAGTGGCTAAGATTTAATTTTACATTAGATCAATGGTTGGATGATGAACCCAAATCCCAAAAGTAGTAGGCTTCCAACTCCCCTTCAAATTAATATTTGATCATCTAAAAACTTTTTGGCCCTTGAATTGTTTTGAGATCCATGAAAGTTCTTTCTTCCATTGGATGCTTTGAGATCCATGAATATCCCTTCCTTCCTTAATGGTTTTGGAATCGCCCAATGCCACAGCCAACTCTGGATCTTCATTGGGACCTTTTCGCGTGCTACTATCGGAGCCACCATCGAAGTCTTCTTGCACCTCCAAGACCTACCACCAGGGAAGAAGCCTGGGTGATGCTCGGGTTGATGGCTTGATATAGAGAACAATGACCGGTGCTAGCAGGAGAGATGGGGAGTCAGCCATGGAGGATGATTGACCGATGGTGGTCGGAGATGGGAGAGTGGCCGAGGAAGATGGCTGGAGATGGGAGAGTGGCTGGGGATGGTGGATCTGGTAGTATTTTTCTGGCATGGATGGCAGCGATGGTGTGGAATAGGGGAAATGTTGGCTTTGGCTCCTTAGTTTTGATGATTAACAAAAGGTTGAGTATATGTTTGGACTAATGTTTCATTTCAAGATAAAGTTTCAGGCCATAGGTTATTCAAAAAGAGTATCAAGAGTACAATGATGGAACCAAGCTTGCTTGATTTTGGAAAGAGCTTTCCTACCTTAAACAAGATCAAATTTCTCATTTGGACCTTCTTATTAAGAAGTAATTGACAAAAGAAACAAAGGCTTAGAGAAACTCAAGCATGGCACGCACCTCTCCAGAGTTTCAGAAAATTTCAGACCAGAGGTTGACCCCTAGAGGTCGACACCTTGCCAAAGGTCGACCACCAAAGGTCGACTCATGAAGAAAAGAAAAGTTCAGCAATGCCGGCATGGCAAAATTTCATTGGCATGCTCTAGAGGTCGACACCTATCCAGAGGTCGACACCAGAGGTCGACTCATCGCCTGAGAATTCAAACTGGGCATAACTATGGTTTTCTAGATTTTTGCCTAAGATAAACTGGAGGTCGACTCATGAGGTCGACACTTGATCTAGAGGTCGACTCATGAGGTCGACTCATGGCATAACGGCTAGTTTTTCTGAACTTTTAATTTGATTTCTAACGGCCATAAACGGCCATATTTTTTATTCTAACGGTCTTGTGGAGCTGTTTCGGCTTGATGAGGTATTTAACCTCCACCTAACTTCAAAAAAGTCAAGGAGACAAAGTGAAAAAGAAGAGAGTAAAAGTACAAAGCCTTCAATCAATCCTAAGCCAAAAAAAGTGAAAATCCAAGAGATTCCTTAGCCAAAAGCTTTCCATTTTCGAGAAATCCAGCTTTCAAGTATTTGGCATTTAGTGAGGTACAAGATTCCAAGAGGAAGACTTGAAGAGTCTCCAACAAGAGCTATATCGAATTATTTTTTACTCAAAAAGGAGTTTGTCTTATTTTTATTCATTGTATTCATACTCTATTTGTGTTAGCCTAGTTTCAAGGGAATTTGAAACTAGTGTGAGGTTTGTTGGTGAGCCAATTGATAAAACCAACTAGGATTGCTTGTAAGCCCGAAGCCAAAACAAGTGTGTAAGGTTTGTTGGTGAGCCTAGGTAGAAAAACTAACTTAGGTTTTGACTTGTGAGCCTTGTAAAACAAGTCGGCTGTAATCTAGAGAAGATTATAGTGGAAATTCCCAAGTGGAGCTTGGGGAGTGGATGTAGGTGCTAGGTGCACCGAACCACTATACGTTTTGTGTGTTTGCATTGCTTTACTCTCTATCTTCTATTGCTCTTTAATTGTCGTTATCTTTTATTGCTTCCGTTGCATAATTACTTGAGCACTATCACTCTTCACATTTGAAATTGATAGCACATATATTGCTTTAATTTTTAAAAGACCTAATTCACCCCCCCTCTTGGGCACCATATCTAGGCAACAAGTGGTATCAGAGCACCGGTACTCTCTTGTAGGTCCAACGATCTTGAGTGAAAGATCATGGCCGCCCCAATTGGAATGGGTGTAGTTGAAGGTCAAGCATCAAATCGCCCTCCTTTCTTTAATGGCACAAACTACACTTACTTGAAAACTCGTATGCGCATTTATTTACAAGCTGTAGATTATAATATATGGAGAGTAATTACTAAAGGGCCTCATCAGCCCACTAACTTGGTTAATGGCATTATCACCTCAAAATCTGAAGAAGAATGAGATGACAATGACATCAAACAAGCTGAGTTAAATGCTAAGGCGATGAATTTGCTATTCTGTGCACTTGACCCAAGTGAATTTAACATAATATTAAATTGTATTTCCGTCAAAGAAATTTGGGATACACTTGAGGTTATCCATGAGGGTACATACAAAGTGAAGACCACAAAGGTGAACATGCTCATTCATACGTATGAGATGTTCAAGATGGAACCAACTGAAAGTATTAGTGAAATGTACACTAGATTTACCAATATAGTAAATGGTATGAGGAGTTTGGGAAAGATTATATCTAATGGTGAACTTGTTAATAAACTTCTCAGGTCTCTTCCGGCTTCATGGGATGCGAAAGTAACGGCTATAGAAGAAGCCAAGGATGTCAATACTCTACCTCTTGAGCAGCTTCTTGGATCACTGATGACTTATAAGCTTTCACTAAGACAGAAGACAGTGGACAATGACAAGAAAAAGAAAGCCATAGCCTTCAAGTCCACTACAAAGGAAGAGTCAAGTGATGAATCAGAAGAAGAAGCTGATGATGATGAGACAGCCCTCATTACAAGAAAATTCAGAAGATTCATGAAAAAGAAGAAGGGCTTCTACAAGAAAAGGCCACAAAAAGGTGATTACAATAAAGATAAAGAGAAAGAAAAAGAAAGGGATCCACCCATCTACTTCGAGTGCAAGAAGCCTGGACATTATAAAATGGATTGCCCTTTGCTTAAAAAGAGTCAAAGGACATTGAGAAAGAAAGCCATGATGGCTACCTGGAGTGAGAGTGAAGACTCCAGCAGTGATGAAGAGCAGCAGGAAGTCGCCAACCTGTGTTTCATGGCCAATGAAGATGATGAGGTAAATTCTGAACCTGAAAATGAATTTACTTTTAATGAATTACATGATGCTTTTGATGATTTAGTTATGGAGTATGAAAAACTAAAACTGAAAAATAAGAAATTAAGAAAGCTAAATCAAGAGCTTACCAAAAGTTCAAACAAGTTTTCAACTGAAATTGAAGATTTAATTCAAGAAAACAAGAAATTAACTGAACATGTAAAGACCTTAAAAAATGATAAGGACAGTCTTATAAAAGAAAAGGATTCTTTGAAAAATAATAGAAGTTTTGAAACTAATGAGAAAATTGAAAAACAAAACAAAGAACTGTTGCTTCAAAACAAGAATTACAAAGAAGAATTAGACAAAGTGAAACCTTTTGTAGAAAAGTTTACTTATAGTTCAGAAAAATTAAGTATTCTCTTAAACAGTCAACATGCAGTTTTTAACAAAGCTGGACTTGGATTTAAGCCACAGAATCAGCAAAAACTTTTCAAAAACTTTTTCATACCTGCATCTTCTAATATTACCTGCTATGCATGTGGTAAGTTAGGACATAAATCATATACTTGTAATAAAAGAAAATCAAGTACCTTTGGAAAGATTTGGGTTCCAAAAGGAACCAATTTGTCTAACCCTAAAGGACCCAAGATGACTTGGGTACCTAAAGTTTCAACTTAATCAATTTCTGCAGGTGTGTCTTGCAACCAAAAATAAAAGAAGAATGTGGTATCTGGACAGTGGTTGCTCAAGGTACATGACTGGGGATGTGAAGCAAATCTCATCACTAGTAGCTATAAATGGTGGAAATATTACTTTTGGTGATAATGGAAAAGGTAAAATCGTCGGAATTGGTAAAATCCATATCACCCCTAATGCTTATGTAGATAATGTATTATTTGTTGATGGCTTGAAGCATAATCTTTTCAGCATTAGTCAGTTTTGTGATAAGGGTTTTAAAGTAATTTTTGAATCATGTTTGTGGATGGTGTCTAGTCTAGATGTCGATGGCATCAAGTTCACTGGTCATAGGCATGGAAACATTTACATGGTTGATCTTGATGATCTAGCCATGGAAAGTGGTCAATGCCTAGTGGCTAGGGAAGCCAAGGCAAGTGAAACTAGTTGGCTTTGGCATCGCAGGCTAGGGCATGCTAGTATGCATTTGATTTCAAAATTAAGCAAAAAGGATCTTGTAAAAGAATTGCCAAAACTCACATTTGAAAAAGATAAGATTTGTGCTGCATGTCAATTTGGAAAACAAACTAAATATACTTTCAAACCTAAAGGAGTAGTATCTACTACTAGACCCCTTAAATTATTGCATATGGACCTCTTTGGACCAACCAGAACAACTAGTTTGGGAGGTAAGAAATATGTGCTAGTAATTGTAGATGATTACTCACGATTTACTTGGATAATGTTTTTAGCTCATAAAGATGAAACGTTTTCAGCTTTTGTTAAATTTCATAAAAGGGTTTTAAACGAAAAAGATCTCACTATTGTTTCTTTGCGTAGTGATCATGGAACTGAATTTGACAATCATGACTTTGAACCTTTTTGTAATGATAATGGCATTAGTCATAATTTTTCTGCACCTAGGATACCTCAACAAAATGGGGTGGTAGAAAGAAAAAACAGGACTCTTGAAGAAATGGCACGCACAATGCTTTGCAAAAATGATTTACCTAGATATTTTTGGGCAAAAGCCATTAATACTTCCTGTTACATTTTAAATCATGTTTTAATTCGACCTATTTTGAAGAAAACACCATATGAGCTTTGAAAAAATCGAAAACCTAATCTTAAGTATTTTCGTGTATTTGGTTGCCGCTGTTTCATATTAAACAATGGTAAAGATAATATCAGTAAATTTGATGCCAAGTCAGATGAGGGTATCTTCTTAGGATACTCTACTTCTAGCAAGGCATACAGGGTCTTCAACAGAAGAACTCTTCTAGTTGAAGAATCAATTCATGTAGTGTTTGATGAAACTAACGAAAAATCTTCTAGAAAAGAAGATTCTATTGATGATGAAACATGTACAAAGAAGCTTGAACAATTGACAATCAATGAAGATGTGCCCAAAGGAAATGATGATTAAGAAAATGAAGATCAAATTCAAGAGATCAATGCAACTTCACCAAAACCTTTACCTAAAGAGTGGAGGTATGCACACGGACACCCCAAAGAGCAATTATTGGTGATCCGTCAAAGGGAGTAAGTACACGCTCTTCTATCAGAAATGTTTGTGAATATTTAGCTTTTGTTTCTCAAATAGAACCTAAGTCAATTGAAGAAGCTGAAAAAGATTGTAACTGGATTAATGCCATGCAAGATGAACTAAATCAATTTAAAAGAAATAATGTTTGGACTTTAACTGAAAGACCCCCTAATGTTTCTGTAATTAGCACAAAATGGGTTTTTAGAAATAAACTTGATGAACATGGTATTGTAACTAGAAACAAAGCTAGACTTGTTGCTAAAGGCTACAACCAGGAAGAAGGGATTGACTTTGATGAAACCTTTGCTCCTGTTGCTAGGCTGGAAGCAATTAGACTTTTACTTGCTTTTGCTTGTTTTATGGATTTTAAGTTATTTCAAATGGATGTTAAAAGTGCTTTTTTAAATAGATTTATTGAAGAGGAAGTTTATGTTGAACAACCTCCTGGTTTTGAAAATCATGAATTTCCTAACCATGTTTTTAAATTGCATAAAGCATTGTATGGTTTAAAGCAAGCTCCTAGAGCTTGGTATGATAGATTAAGCTCTTTTTTGATGAATAATGATTTTTCTAGAGGTAATGTAGATAATACATTATTTTTGAAAAAAAAATGATGATCTCTTAGTAGTACAAATCTATGTAGATGATATTATTTTTGGTGCTACTAACGAATGTCTTTGTCAAGAGTTTGCAAAGTTAATGCAGAGTGAGTTCGAGATGAGCATGATGGGAGAACTCAACTTCTTCCTCGGACTCCAAATTAAGCAAATCAAAGAGGGGATCTTCATCAACCAAGCCAAGTACATAAAGGAAATATTGAAAAAGTTTGGGATGGAGACCACCAAACAAATAGGTACCCCTATGAGCTCCTCATATAAATTAGACAAAGATAAATGTGGTAAATCAGTAGACTAAAAATTATATAGAGGCATGATTGGTTCATTGCTATATCTAACTGTCAGTAGATCAGATGTAATGTTTAGTGTTTGTATGTGTGCACATTTTCAGTCTGCTCCTAAAGAATCACATCTCTTAGCTGTAAAACATATATTTAGATACTTATCTGGGTCAATTAAAATTGGTCTTTAGTACTCTAGAGAGTCATCATATGAATTGATTGCTTACTCTGATGCTGATTTTGCTGGATATAAACTTGATCATAAAAGTACTAGTGGAACTTGTCAATTCCTAGGAGTTAATTTGATTTCATGGAGCAGCAAGAAACAGAATTCGGTTGCTCTATCTACGGCAGAAGTCGAATATATAGCAGCTGGAAGTGTTGTGCTCAAATTCTATGGATCAAACAACAACTCGAGGACTTTGGCATCAAACTAACTAAGACACCCATAAGATGTGATAATACTAGTGCAATCAATTTAACGAAAAATCCTGTACAACATTCAAGAAGCAAACATATTGAAATAAGACATCACTTCATAAGAGATCATGTTCAAAACTCTAATGTGTTGTTAGAATTCATTTATACTGATTATCAATTGGCTGATATATTTACAAAACCATTGAATGAAGATAGATTTTGCATGATCAAAAGAGAATTGGGAGTCATTGACCCTTTTGCTTAAAACTCTTCAATTTCCTTCAAAATTCCTCAAAAAATGATTTATAAATTCTCAAAAATATTTAAAGCTTCTCTAAGAATTCATTTTAAATTTTTTAATTTTTTTCAAATTTTATTTTGACAAATTTATTTTCGGAGGTCGACACTTAGAATTTCGGAGGTCGACACTTGAGGTCGACCCCTGAAATTTCTTAGAGGTCGACACTTGAACGAAAAATCTGTTTTTTAAAAACCCATCCGCAAGCCTTTTTTCTTCCATTTCTTTCCTTTTCTCCTTCGTGTGGTCCCCCTCCATCGCTCCTAAAGCTCTAAACAGTGGATTTCCAACCCTCTCCTTCCTCTTTTTGGATAATCTTCTCCTCTCCTCTTGTTTTCTTTTGAACCGAATCGTTTTGACCGTATTCTTTGTTTTTGGACAATCGAAAGCTTTTGCCTTTATCTACCCTCAAATATCGGTTGATATTCGATTGAAAATACTCATTTCTTCCCTCCATTTCGTACATTTCCTTTATTTGCTCTCCTTTCTTCTCAATTTCACAAACCCTCACTTACCTTTACAAGGTTCCTTCATTCGCCCAACTGTGAAATCCTTTTCTCCTCTCCAAAATTCTTGGTTCTCCTCTTTCTTAGCACTACATTATCCTACTTCCCCCCAATTTACCCCTCTTCCATTCATATGGGTCCAAGGAAGCATTTGGCAGTAAAGAAAAGGAGATTGGAACAAGGCCAGGGTAGTACTGAGCGACGAAGAAAGACCAAACATGAGCGTGAGCCGACCCCAGAGGCACCTGCACCAGTGCCAGCCAGCTTAGTACGGAAGAGCATTGCGAGCGGGAGACGTGTGGACATACCCTTCTGGGATCAGCATCACTTTTTTATTGGAGACGTACTGAGAGATGCAGGTCTGGTTCACTTCTGCACGATGACTAAGAGATTCTATCCAGACCTCATCAGGGAGTTCTATACATCCATGGCCACTGATGGCATCGGATGGTTTGCTACTGTTCGTGGGATCGAGATTCCAGTGACACCGGAGGTCATTAGTCGTGTTTGGAGGATTCCACTTCATGGCACAGCCGCCACTTCTATCAGCGACAGAGAGCGCGCCTTCAGATGTATCTTAGAGCGTAAGGATGTTAGCGGCATTTCCATAGTAGCCGCTAACCAGCTATCATTGGAGATGAGAGTGCTGCATCATATCATCGCCCGCATCTTGATTCCAAAGAGCGGGAGATTCGACTTTATTACTGAGCGTGAGCTGGTGTTGATGGTGTCCCTGAGACAGCGGACTCCCATCAACCTTCCTAGGATCATGCTTCAGCAGATGGGTGAGGTAGCATCTCACAGGAGACTAGTTTAGCCATATGGCATGGGGCTGACACAGTTATTCAGGGAGTATGGAGTCTCATTTGTTGGCATACCCTTCAGTCAGCTACAGCATACTGACACATATGGAGAGAAATCCTTGCATAGGATGGGATTTCGACTGATTGGTGATTGATGGGTGCGATGTGAGTCTAGCCAGGAGCCAGATGAGGAGGATGAGATTCGAGCTGCTGAGGCAGGGCCTTCAGAGCCTACTGATCATGGTACACCTCCTCGCCTAGCACCAGAGTCAGAGACTGCAGAGCCTGAGCCATTCACGCCACCACCCTCATCAGCTCCAGCACCTACTGCTACTGCTACACCACGGAGGACTACAGCGAGCATATCGGACTTTGAGCAGAGAGTGACTGATCACATTTCAGAGGTCCGGACATAGATTGCTGGTGTACGACAGGAGCTACATGGTCTGAGGATCCACACAGACATGCGTATTGGAGCTCTATCAGCTACTGTCGATACAAGATTCCGACAGATCCTCAGCTTACTGAGATTAGCATTGCCACCAGGGACTGTAGATCCGACAGTGCCTCCTCCACATTCTGATGATGATGATGATGCTGATGATGATAATGATGATGACTCCAGTGGCTACAGTGACAGTGATGGAGATCAGCCTGGAGCAGGTAGCTCTGATATTCCACCTGCTGATCCGATTCCAGAGATTCCCCCTTCTACAGATCCTCCTTCTACTGATATTCCCAGTACAGATCCTCCAGCTGCAGACATGCCTGTAGATACTGAGATTACTGAGTCACTCTTTGAGACTATTACAGGCATTCCAGATGATAGAGTGGAGCATATAGAGACTGATATTGATGATCCCACTACTTATGAGCTCGTCAGCAGGCACACTCCAGCTCAGTCTACTCAGCATACTGATCCACCTACTCCTACTGCTACTACTTCTGTTAGGACACCTTCGGAGTCTTTTCCTCGGATCTATAGATCTCGTAGGACTACCCCTAGGTCTGGTCCCTCTCCGAGGACTCGGAGTCTCACTCATAGGACTCCAAAATCCTCATCTAGGATCTCGGCTCCTATCTCTTTTGATATACCTTCTGAAGAGGAGTAGCCTCATAGATTTGCTTGATGTATGATGTACTAGTTTGCTTTGTATATTCTGATGTATCAGTATTTTATGCTTACTATGTAAGCAATTTTGTAACTGAATACATTCATTGATATATTTATCTACATTGTGGTATTTTTACTGTCTGATGCCAGCTCTTAGCATTTATCTTTTTAAACCCTCAAGTTAAAATGTCTTTGTTATATCGAATGCACAAATTGAGGGGGAGCATGTATTTTATGCAACTAAGTACTTCATTGCAATGGAACATAATTTTCTTTAATATATCTTTTACAACTAAGAATGCACTTTTTGATTCTTGACAAAAAGGGGGAGTATAGTAAAGTTTGAGTTTGTAAAGTAGATATGGTAAAGTATAGTATATATGGTTCTTATGACTCTTTCATAGAGTAAAATTTTTATGATATACTTATATATGTGAGGTTTCTTTGAATATTTTTTAATGCTATATTTTGCTTTTGGACTTAAATTGCATATATACTCAAGGTTTTGTCATCATCAAAAAGGGGGAGATTGTTGGCTTTGGCTCCTTAGTTTTGATGATTAACAAAAGGTTGAGTATATGTTTGGACTAATGTTTCATTTCAAGATAAAGTTTCAGGCCATAGGTTATTCAAAAAGAGTATCAAGAGTACAATGATGGAACCAATCTTGCTTGATTTTGGAAAGAGCTTTCCTACCTTAAACAAGATCAAATTTTTCATATTTGACCTTCTTATTAAGAAGTAATTGACAAAAGAAACAAAGGCTTAAAGAAACTCAAGCATGGCACGCACCTCTCCAGAGTTTCAGAAAATTTTAGACCAGAGGTCGACACCTTGCCAAAGGTCGATTACCAGAGGTCGACTCATGAAGAAAAGAAAAGTTCAGCAATGTTGGCATGGCAAAATTTCAGTGGCACGCTCCAGAGGTCGACCACCAGAGGTCGACACCTGTCCAGAGGTCGACTCATCGCCTGAAAATTCAAAATGGGCAGAACTATGGTTTTCTAGATTTTTGCCTAAGATAAACTGGAGGTCGACACTTGATCCAGAGGTCGACTCATGAGGTCGACTCATGGCATAACGGCTAGTTTTTCTGAATTTTTGATTTGATTTCTAACGGCCATAAACGGCCATATTTTTTATTCTAACGGTCTTGTGGAGTTGTTTCAGCTTGAATGAGGTATTTAACCTCCACCTAACTTCAAAAAAGTCAAGGAGACAAAGTGAAAAAGAAGAGAGTAAAAGTACAAAGCCTTCAATCAATCCTAAGCCAAAAAGAGTGAAAATCCAAGAGATTCCTTAGCCAAAAGCTTTCCATTTTTGAGGAATCCAGCTTTCATGTGTTTGGCATTTAGTGAGGTCCAAGATTCCAAGAGGAAGACTTGAAGAGTCTCCAACAAGAGCTACATCGAATTATTTTTTGCTCAAAAAGGAGTTTGTCTTGTTTTTATTCATTGTATTCATATTCTATTTGTGTTAGCCTAGTTTCAAGGGAATTTAAAACTAGTGTGAGGTTTGTTGGTGAGCAATTGATAAAACCAACTAGGGTTGCTTGTAAGCCCGAAGCCAAAACAAGTGTGTAAGGTTTGTTGGTGAGCCTAGGTAGAAAAACCAACTTAGGTTTTGACTTGTGAGCCTTGTAAAACAAGTCGGCTGTAATCTAGAGAAGATTATAGTGAAAATTCTCAAGTGGAGCTTGGGGAGTGGATGTAGGTGCTAGGTGCACCGAACCACTATACATTTTGTGTGTTTGCATTGCTTTACTCTCTATCTTCTATTGCTCTTTAATTGTCGTTATCTTTCATTGCTTCCGTTGCACAATTACTTGAGCACTATCACTCTTCACATTTGAAATTGATAGCACATATATTGCTTTAATTTTTAAAAGACCCAATTCACCCCCCCTCTTGGGCACCATATCTGGGCAACAGGAAACCATGAGGAACGGTGACTTTTGGTGGTTCTTCGAGTGGTGGAGGTGGCAACGATGAGCTTCGAGGATGGACAGTGCTGGAGATGAGAGGATTTGGTGAAGAAATAGTTGGAATCACCCCACAGTCCACGATTCTACACTGTGGACCGACAAAAATAGCTTCTCATAGATCGGTAAGCATTATGTGGACCAAGTGGACAGTCCATGATGGACCAACTGCTTTAAATTTCATGCAATTCCTTTATCAAATTTTCAAAAATCAATTCCGGGTTCATTTTAGATCTGATTGGCTTCAAACTTATTTTGTTTGAACCCATAAATTGAGCTCTTCATGTTAGCAGTCTCCTTTCCTTCAAAAAATATATAAAAGTATTAATTTTATATAAATAAAAATAATTTAATTATTAAATTAATACTTTATATATATATATATATATTGTAGTTATCACATCCCCTAACTTGAAATGTATCAACCCATCCTTGAATTGGATGTTAACTTAGATAGCCCTAAAGGTAGTTGATACCTAGTTAGACCATTACTAAGATACTTCATTGGATTATTAATTCAATCCAATTAGTGATCAGGTAGAGCCCATAGAAATTTCTAGAGTTCTTTTGCCAACTTTCTACCTCACTCTTTGAATCCTCTAACTTTCTAGGGATTTAGAAAAAATCTTTTTGCGAGCTGGTTTCTCCATTTCTTCTTCTTTCTTTTCTTTTCTTTTCTTTTCTTTTTTTTGAGGGAAATGCAATGCCATGTCTTAGACTATTAAGTATTAGTATCCTCACCTTTTGAAGTGAACCACAACGCTTACTTAGGTGAAAGGGCTCGATTACTCAGTGAGGTACCATTGCTTAATAGATTTCTTGACGTCCTTATCTTTTGATGTGAACCATAATAATGCTAACTTAGGCGAAGGGGCCCAGTTACTCAGTAAGAGTTCAAGCAAAGCTATGAGGTAGGACTAACTCTCTTTTTTTTTCTTTTTTTTTTCAAGTAGAAAATTTAGCATACTTGACCTTTTGATTTATACCCTCATAAAGTAGATTCTTCATTGAGATCAATGGTCAGAAGGTTCAGGAATTACTTCATGAAACCTTTATGATCTAAACCCTGCCATTTGTTAAGTTTCTTTAATAATTTATCCCTCAGCATCTCTAGAATTATCTAGACCATTAATCAATCATTGATTATGGTGCATATGTAACTCTAATTCAAGATAATAATTAGGTATGCATAATATAATTATTTTTAACCATACTTGAAGATCTAAGCAAGTCGAGATTATCTCCCCCCCGAAATTATCCTCAATGGAGTAGGAAAGAAAATAAGCATAAACAAGAGAGAGAATATACCTGGGGTGAGTGTGCTTCGGGAGTTAAAGAGGGTGATATGGTGGGATCGCTGACGTGGAGTCCCCCTTGGATCCAACTAGTGGCCACGCTGGTAGATATTTCCATGTCAGCCCCTCTCTTCAAGCTCCTTCACCGGGCGGCTCCCTCGAGGTCAAGCCCACCTTGGTCGAAGTCGAGCTCCCTCTCCTCGAGCTCCTCCTTCGGGCGGCTCCCACGAAGTAAAGCCCACCTCGATCGAAGTCGAGCTCCCTCTCTTCGAGCTCCTTCGCCGGGCGGTTACCTCGAGGTCGAGCCCACCTCGACTGAAGTTGAGCTCCCTCTCCTCGAGCTCCTCCACCGGGTGGCTCCCCCGAGATCGAGCCCACCTCGACCAAAGTCGAGCTCCCTCTTCTCGAGCTTCATGCCCTTCGATGGAAAGGTCTATCGACTTGAGGCTGTCCCACTGGCCAAGGTCGACCACATCTCGAAAGCCCCCATGGCAGAGAGAAAGAAATGCCACTCATCCATTAGGCAGCGGCACGACACCCAAGGCATACAAAGGGGAAGTGTGTCAACCTATAGAAGAGCACCTCCCCAGAGCACCAGGATCTCTTCCATCGTTATTTACACCAGTTAGGAAAGGGAGCTCCAATTGGGGCACTGCATTCCCCAACCAACCATTCATGCCACCTGGAAGAAGAAAGCCGCACCAGAAAACTTAAAACTAGGAGCGGCTACCCCCGGATTGAGGCTCTTCCAAATTTTCCCAAGCATGGCAACCCGCCAGGGAGTCAAAATCCTTGACATAACTCCCTACCATGAGGGGAGGGGGGAACCGGAGCATGACCAATGGGGCACTGCCGGTCGTCGACCTTCGAGCACCCCCAGAAGGGGGAGAACCCAAGATGGGTAATGGAGAGGATCCAGGGTCTAGAAAGGATGTCCTGAAGGCCGTCGAGCAAGGTAAACAAAGTGAAGTAGAGGGGTAGCAAGCAAGCAAGAGCACTCTGAAACTACTAGAGAACTTGTCGGGAGAGTCTTAACGGACATAGCCACTATTGCTTAAGCCCTCCTCTGCTACAACTCCCACTCTACTCTTTCCTTTAAAAATTCCTCTGAGCATGGAGACCGCGTAGGGTGTTGGGGATTCCGGTGCAACGCAGCAGAAGTGTAATTTCAAAAATGATGAAATTGGCACCAAAATCCCTTAGCCAAGATCTCCTTATTCAGAATTAAAACATACAAACTAACATTGTTAGAATTAGGGCACCAACCTTTTAATGCTAAGTCCAATTTTGATGTAGAATCAGAACTTGGTGTTGAATGCTTCTTTTGATTTCACCAGGCGTCCAAATGTCCACCCTCCAATGGTGATCCACAAGATGATTGATCAAGATGCAAGCTTCTTCAAAATTCCCTCACTTGAATTCTTATCCTAGAACTCAAAAGGACTATGGCTCTAAAACTTCAGGGTAGGGCCTCCTTACTTCCTTTCTTCCTTCTTCCTTTCCCTTTCTTAAGACCTTGTCCTAAGAATAAAACTCTTGTCTTGAAGGAGGAGATGGATTTAAGACACTAATGTCTTAAAGTAAAGGAAATAGAAACAGAGTAGGAGTTCCTTTCTTTTACCGATCAAGAGATTCTTCCTATCTCTTGTTTTGGACTTGAGTTTCAACAGAGAAGAGAACTCTGTAAGAGGGAAACTCTCTTTGTCCTAAACAAGCTAAGGAGGAATCAGTTTCCTGGAAAGAAAAGACAATAAAATAAACTCTGTTGTTCATTAGTATAAACACCCGAGACCTCTGTTGTTTAAATAGATTACAGAGAGATGTCTTCTCAGAAGAACACAACTCTCCGTAAACCCCATTCCACTTTGTCTCACGCCCCTTTCCTATTTCTCACGCCCAATCCACCCATCTCACGGCCTTCCAGATTAAATCCCACGGCTTTTCTTAAAGGAAAAACCGCGGTGTTTTAAAAGGAAGGAAGTCGCGACTTTTCATCTCCGAAGAGATGTTATTTCGCGCGCCCGGGAGGAGTTAGCGCTTTCCTTCTTTCTCAAAATCCCATCAGCCATTGGATTCTCATCCAAGGGGGAGAGATGGTGCGCTAATTGCTTAAGAAGGAGGCCGCCCCAAATAAAAACATCAGAGAAATTTTGGGGCGCGCCAAGAGTCCATGCGCCATGGACTCTTCCTTAAGGCGCGCCAAGAGTCCATATGCGCATGGACTCTTGGTATTTGGCGTGGAAAAATAAAGGGGGCGGGTGGGGAGGCTAGCCAAGCTACATGGCTAGCCAATAGGGTTAGCCATATTCCTGTTTTCTTAATTAGGGTCTAATTAGGTCCAATTAGAATCCAATTTGAACTAATCCGGAACCCTAATTCGAATCTGATCCGAATAGAAGCTAGGGTTTGCAACACCTGCTAGAGTGTTATCTTGCAAAGATGATTTAATTCCAAATTAAACTCTTGATCAATCCTCTTAATTGTGTGACCCATTGGGTTCCACATCTAGCCAGCAGTGGATTCGAATACAAGTTGACCTAATCGATTAGAACTCTTTCTAATCGATTTAGGTCAAACCGGGCTTACCCGATTCGATCAATTAGGATTCTTCCTAACATATGATCTTTGAACTTGATCAACCCACAAGACAAGATTGACGTCTAGCAACGTGTCATGTCTACCCGGAAGATATGGAAATTTTGGTGAAATACCAAAATTACCCTTCAGTAGAGAGTTACCGTACAATTAAATCTTTCGATCAGCCTGCACCCAAAATATAACTATGGATATGGATATATGTCAAATCCAATATTATATTTATTTCTAGCTCAATCTTATAATGATGATTCGATTATCTTGATATTAGAAACCATCTCTAATATCTTCACTTTGATCAAAGATTCCCTGAATCATCATGCGATTGTTGACTAGCTGGATGCAATCTCCTCTTACTAAGAGTGATCGATTCCTTGTTGACCTACTCATTACCTTCATATCCAATTCACCATTCCCAGTATCAATCCTGTGCATGTCTCAGTGTCATGATTAGGATTGAACCAAAGAATGGGTTCATGTACATAAGGTACTTATGGCAGTCTCAGGTCAAAAGATTACTTGTACCACTCCCACTATGAGAACCTTCTATTGACATGTAGCTAAGACTCCATTAGATGTTCTCAAGTTGGATCATATCAGTGAACTCATTCTCCAATGAGCACCCACATCCCAGTATTAGTGTCATACACAAGTGACTGTGAGAGCAGTCACCCTTTCCAGTATACCCGGGATGTGCTAGTCTTATCGGAAAAACCCTGATCCCCTACTCAGGGTTCCTTTGACTAGGATTACTTTAGATTAAGGTTTTAAGATTTTAGGTCTCACTGGTTTGATCTCATCATAACCCTAAAATCATAGCCCTAATCTATGGGGTTCATCATTAATTAAAAAAAAAAAGCGTATGATGAAATATAATGACTTTATTTAGAAAATTATCAATTACAATGGTTTGGGAGATACAACATAGATTGGCTTGTAGGGCATATCCCTTTCAATCTCCCACTTGCACTAAAGCCAATCGCCTTTGAATCTTAATCCCATACATTCGAGGTGGCGATCAAAATCTCGCTGTGGTAGAGCCTTAGTGAACGGGTCTGCTACATTGTTCTTTGTATCAACTCTATCTATGTAGACATCTTGTCTCTCTACTATTTCTCGGACAAGATGGAAGCGTCTCAGAATGTGCTTGGACTTATGATGAGCTCTTGGTTCCTTAGCTTGAGCAACGGCCCCAGTGTTGTCACAGTAAAGTGGCACTGGGTTTTCAATTTGAGGAACAACACCCAACTCTGTGATGAACTTCTTCATCCAGACTGCTTCCTTGGCGGCTTCACTAACAGCTATGTATTCTGCCTCTGTGGTTGAGTCAGCTACAATCTGCTGCTTGGTACTCTTCCAACTCACTGCTCCACCATTTAGGGTAAAAACATATCCCGAAATGGATTTGCTATCATCAGGGTCTGATTGAAAACTAGAATCAGAATAAGCTTCTAGTTTAAGATCAGAACCACCATAAACCAGAAAAATATCCTTAGTCCTTCTTAGGTACTTAAGAATATTTTTAACTGCTTTCCAATGATCCTCTCCTGGATCAGCCTGAAACCTACTGACAATGCCTAAAGCATATGCCACATTAGGCCTAGTACATAACATGGCATACATTATGGATCCTATTGCCGAAGCATAGGGTATAGAATTCATTCTATTTCTTTCTTCAGGTGTCTTAGAAGACATCCTTTTAGAAAGATGTATGCCTTGACTCATAGGAAGATAACCTCTTTTACTTCCTTCCATGCTGAATCTTTTCAGCACTAAGTCAATGTACCTAGATTGGGATAAACCTAGCATCCTCTTAGATCTATCTCTATAGATCTTAATACCTAGTATATAGGATGCTTCTCCCAAATCTTTCATGGAAAACTGGTTTGATAGCCAAACCTTGACTGATTGCAACATTGGGATATCATTCCCAATAAGGAGTATGTCATCTACATACAGAACCAAGAAGACTATGGCACTCCCACTAGTATTCTTATAAACACAGGGTTCATCCACATTTTTGATAAAACCAAACCTTTTAATAGTTTCATCAAAGCGGATGTTCCAACTCCTGGAAGCTTGCTTTAATCCATAAATGGATTTCTTTAGCTTGCATACTTGATTAGGTTTATTCTTTGAAATAAAACCTTCTGGCTGTGACATGTAGACTTCTTCCTCAAGGAAACCATTGAGAAATGCAGTCTTTACATCCATCTGCCATATCTCATAATCGTGGTATGCTGCTATAGCAAGTAAAATCTGAATTGATTTTAGCATGGCAACAGGTGAAAATGTTTCATCATAATTAATTCCCTGTTTTTGTCTAAAACCTTTAGCCACTAATCTGGCTTTATAGGTTTCAACTTGGCCATCAGCCCCAATCTTTTTCTTATAGACCCATTTACACCCAATAGGATTAACACCCTCTGGTGCATCAACCAAAGACCATACTTGGTTTACATACATAGAGTCTACTTCGGATTCCATGGCTTCTTGCCATTTATCTGAGTCAGTACTCAAGATAGCTTCCGTATAGGTCAGAGGTTCATCATTTTGAATGACTTGAGCTTCATTATTTTCAATAATAAACCCATACCTCTCAGGTGCCCGTGGCACTCTGTCAGACCTACGAGGAGGAGTTTTGTGTTCTGGTTCTGTCCTAACTATATGTTCTAATGGTTGAGAATTGTCTATCTGTATTTCTTGCACTTCTCCAAGTTCAATAGTTCTACCATTGCCCTTTTCTAAAATGAACTCTTTTTCTAGAAAAGTGGCATGCCTGCTGACAAAAATCTTTTGTTCAGTAGGATGGTAGAATAGATATCCTCTACCTTCTTTAGGATATCCTACAAATAGAGATTTATCCGCTCTAGGTTCCAACTTATGTCCAAAATTTCTTTTAACATAAGCTGGACATCCCCATACCTTAAAATATTTAAGATATGGTTTCTTTCCACTCCAAATTTCATATGGAGTACTAACAACGGATTTAGAAGGAACCTTGTTCAGAATATAAACAGCAGTTTTTAGGGCATGACCCCAGAAGGAAATGGGCAAATTTGTGAAGCACATCATGGATCGTACCATATCTAATAAGGTACGATTCCTCCTTTCAGCTATACCATTTAGCTGTGGTGTATAAGGAGGGGTCCATTCAGAAAGGATTCCATTAACTTTAAGATAGTCTAAAAACTCCGTGGATAAGTATTCTCCTCCTCGATCAGAACGAAGAACTTTAATACTTTTCCCGGTTTGTTTTTCGACCATACTTTGATACTCCTTAAATTTATCAAAGGCTTCAGATTTGTGTTTCATAAGATACACATATCCGAACCTAGATAAATCATCTGTAAAAGTGATAAAATATGAGTATCCTCCTCTGGCCTGAGTTGTCATTGGACCACATACATCAGTATGTATAAGTCCTAATAACTCAGTTGACCTTTCCCCATGTCCAGTGAATGGAGTTTTTGTCATCTTACCCATGAGACATGATTCGCAAGTTCCTAATGATTCATACTCATAAGGATCAAGGAATTTTTCCTTGTATAACTTGCTAATCCTAGACTCATTAACATGACCAAGTCTATGATGCCAAAGTAAAGTATCATTAAAGTCTTTTCTTTTCCTTTTAGTATTGACATGAAAAATACTATCATTGGAAGAAAGAGTTAAGAGCCCATTGCTAAATATGCCAGAACAAATAATTTTATTAGATAACATTATCGAGCAACCAGTGCTCGTTACATCCATTACATATCCTTGTTTTAATAACAAAGGAATAGATATAATGTTCCTAATAATCTTTGGCATATAGTAACAATTCTCTAGCTCCAAGATCTTCCCTGAAGGCAACTTCAGAATATAGGTCCCTATAGCTTCTGCTTGGATGATATCACCACCAGCACCGTAGAGATTGAAGTCGCCTTCCTTCAATACTTTAAGCTTGTGGAGGTCCTGCAAAGATTTGCATATATGGTAACCACAAGCGGTATCCAATACCCAAGTATTTGATATAGACGAATTTAATGTCAATATAGTATGTATCTCATACATACCTTTTGGTGCGTCTGCCGCACCAGGCTTCACAGTTGCAAGGTAAGCCTTGCAATTCCTTTTCCAATGTCCCGCTTTGCCGCAAAAGAAATAGGTTGACTGTTTTGAGGCCTTCTTTCCTTTCTTGTTCTTATTGATGCCACCCTTAGGGTTTAGCCTCCTACTAAAACCCTTTTTGCCCGATTTCTTCTTATTGGTCTTATCAACAAGAAGAAGTGGAGCCTTTTCTCTCTTAACGTGGCTCTCTGCTGTTTTTAACATATTTAACAGCTCAGGAAAGGAAGTGTTCAGTTTGTTCATGTGATAATTCAAGACAAACTGAGAAAATGACTCCGGGAGTGATTGCATGATTAAATCCTGATTCAGCTCCCCATCCATAATAAACCCTAATTGACCCAATCTGGTGATTAAGTCAATTACCTTCAGGACATGATCCTGAACGGATGTACCCTCTGTCATCCTAGCACGGAATAACTGCTTAGATATTTCGTATCTAGCAGTTCTGCTTTGTTCTCCATAAAGCTCCTTTAAATTGAGCATTATGGATTGAGTATCCATGCTTTCATGCTGCCTCTGTAACTCATTGGTCATAGAGGCCAGTATGATACACTTGACAGTGAGGGAGTCATTCTGCCACATTTTGTATGTGGCCATATCTTCCTGTATGGCATCATCCCCTAGTGGATTAAGACTAGGGGTATCAAGAATATAAGAAAGTTTTTCTGAACTCAGTACAATCTTTAAGTTTCTCAACCAGTCCACATAGTTTGGACCAGTCAATTTGTTGGTATCTAAGATGCTTCTCAGTGATAATGAAGATGCCATTTATCTACATTTAATTAAGAACAATACATAAGCAAACAACCATGAAATGACTTACATAATAAAATTAGGTCTTCAATTTAATTATGTCTCCCACTATTTTATCAAAAAATCATAGCCCTCACTATGATAATTGAGAAGAACCCTGATCGGTTTTCTTAGTGAGATCGAGATCCTTATTATTTATAAAAGATCTTGCAGATAACACAACAAATCCTTTATAAGTTCAAAGGTAGGAAACTCTTCCAATTATATCTCATATAATTCTCACTTGGCCTCTAGAACATTATAAGTCTTGCAGAAAACACAACAAACCATAATGTTCTAGTTAAGTCAAGACCCTTTCATTTCTATACAGTCAGTACTCAAATACAATGCCCTTGCAGATAACACAACAAGGCATTATACTGAATACACTGTAAGCATATTTTTGCACTAGACCAATATTATGTCAATCACCCTATTAGGTCTTGCAGATAACACAACAAACCTAATGTGGTTCATAACACAGTAATGATCCAGCATGAAGGAAGGCCAACATATAGCATTTTTTAACACTAAGCATATAAGTCAAGATTTAAATATAATCAAATCGGCCAGGCAAGTGGAAGAGATGTGGGAGTCCCCCCGTTGCTTTCCTAGACACCAATAAAAATTGGCCAGGTCAGTCAACGGAACCAATTAAAAACCACGATTCTCTTTACCTTCCCAGAACCACCTTTCTAGACACCGAATGATCAATTGTTCATCATGACTAGTGATGCTCATTAGTTAAATATACTATGACTTAATATAATTTTAAGAAGAGGGCTTTATTAAAATTGCCAGCACATTCTTATAAAAACATATCATAATGATATCACTCTGATAAACATATATGTGCTAAGTGTGTCATCATACTAGGACAACCATTTACCACATAATGGATCCACCATTATGCCAGGGCAACCTTATTTCAGTATGATGACTTCAAAAACTAATCAGATCTCTATAATAATTAGGATTTGAGTAAAAAACCCTAATTAGTGGCATAGATCAAAACATTAATTATCATATATGCATCCTTTAAATTATTCTAATTGTATCAGCATTCAAGGGTTTAAAACCCTAATTGTGATACTACAACAAAAACGCATATAAATAATTTTCATATGTTTTAACTGTATTAAGGATGGCTCTGATACCACTGTTGGGGATTCCGGTGCAGCGCAGCGGAAGTGTAATTTCAAAAATGATGAAATTGGCACCAAAATCCCTTAGCCAAGATCTCCTTATTCAGAATTAAAACATACAAACTAACATTGTTAGAATTAGGGCACCAACCTTTTAACGCTAAGTCCAATTTTGATGTAGAATCAGAACTTGGTGTTGAATGCTTCTTTTGATTTCACCAGGCGTCCAAATGTCCACCCTCCAATGGTGATCCACAAGATGATTGATCAAGATGCAAGCTTCTTCAAAATTCCCTCACTTGAATTCTTATCCTAGAACTCAAGAGGACTATGGCTCTAAAACTTCAGGGTAGGGGCTCCTTACTTCCTTTCTTCCTTCTTCCTTTCCCTTTCTTAAGACCTTGTCCTAAGAATAAAACTCTTGTCTTGAAGGAGGAGTTGGATTTAAGACACTAATGTCTTAAAGTAAAGGAAATAGAAACAGAGTAGGAGTTCCTTTCTTTTACCAATCAAGAGATTCTTCCTATCTCTTGTTTTGGACTTGAGTTTCAACAGAGAAGAGAACTCTGTAAGAGGGAAACTCTCTTTGTCCTAAACAAGCTAAGGAGGAATCAGTTTCCTGGAAAGAAAAGACAATAAAATAAACTCTGTTGTTCATTAGTATAAACACCCGAGACCTCTGTTGTTTAAATAGATTACAAAGAGATGTCTTCTCAGAAGAACACAACTCTCCGTAAACCCCATTCCACTTTGTCTCACGCCCCTTTCCTATTTCTCACGCCCAATCCACCCATCTCACGGCCTTCCAGATTAAATCCCATGACTTTTCTTAAAGGAAAAACCGCGGTGTTTTAAAAGGAAGGAAGTCGCGACTTTTCATCTCCGAAGAGATGTTATTTCGCGCGCCCGGGAGGAGTTAGCGCTTTCCTTCTTTCTCAAAATCCCATCAGCCATTGGATTCTCATCCAAGGGGGGAGAGATGGTGCGCTAATTGCTTAAGAAGGAGGCCGCCCCAAATAAAAACATCGGAGAAATTTTGGGGCGCGCCAAGAGTCCATGCGCCATGGACTCTTCCTTAAGGCGCGCCAAGAGTCCATATGCGCATGGACTCTTGGTATTTGGCATGGAAAAATAAAGGGGGCGGGTGGGGAGGCTAGCCAAGCTACATGGCTAGCCAATAGGGTTAGCCATATTCTTGTTTTCTTAATTAGGGTCTAATTAGGTCCAATTAGAACCCAATTTGAACCAATCCGGAACCCTAATTCGAATCTGATCCGAATAGAATCTAGGGTTTGCAACACCTGCTAGAGTGTTATCTTGCAAAGATGATTTAATTCCAAATTAAACTCTTGATCAATCCTCTTAATTGTGTGACCCATTGGGTTCCACATCTAGCCAGCAGTGGGTTCGAATACAAGTTGACCTAATCGATTAGAACTCTTTCTAATCGATTTAGGTCAAACCGGGCTTACCCGATTCGATCAATTAGGATTCTTCCTAACATATGATCTTTGAACTTGATCAACCCACAAGACAAGATTGACGTCTAGCAACGTGTCATGTCTACTCGGAAGATATGGAAATTCTGGTGAAATACCAAAATTATCCTTCAGTAGAGAGTTACCGTATAATTAAATCTTTCGATCAGCCTGCACCCAAAATATAACTATGGATATGGATATATGTCAAATCCAATATTATATTTATTTCTAGCTCAATCTTATAATGATGATTCGATTATCTTGATATTAGAAACCATCTCTAATATCTTCACTTTGATCAAAGATTCCCTGAATCATCATGCGATTGTTGACTAGCTGGATGCAATCTCTTCTTACTAAGAGTGATCGATTCCTTGTTGACCTACTCATTACCTTCATATCCAATTCACCATTCCCAGTATCAATCCTGTGCATGTCTCAGTGTCATGATTAGGATTGAACCAAAGAATGGGTTCATGTACATAAGGTACTTATGGCAGTCTCAGGTCAAAAGATTACTTGTACCACTCCCACTATGAGAACCTTCTATTGACATGTAGCTAAGACTCCATTAGATGTTCTCAAGTTTGATCATATCAGTGAACTCATTCTCCAATGAGCACCCACATCCCAGTATTAGTGTCATACACAAGTGACTGTGAGAGCAGTCACCCTTTCCAGTATACCCGGGATGTGCTAGTCTTATCGGAAAAACCCTGATCCCCTACTCAGGGTTCCTTTGACTAGGATTACTTTAGATTAAGGTTTTAAGATTTTAGGTCTCACTGGTTTGATCTCATCATAACCCTAAAATCATAGCCCTAATCTATGGGATTCATCATTAATTAAAAAAAAAAAGCGTATGATGAAATATAATGCCTTTATTTAGAAAATTGTCAATTACAATGGTTTGGGAGATACAACATAGATTGGCTTGTAGGGCATATCCCTTTCACAGGGATCCACAAAGAAGGATCTATTCCCTTATATCGCCCACTAACTTGATCATCGGAGTGCTCCCCGGGGATTTCTTGCCTGGGTCTCCCTTCTTTTGCAGGTTTGGGTACATATGTTGGATTCTGGACAAGGAAGCCGACATCCGGTGCCATGCTAGAGCTGTAGGGTACGACGGTGTAGGCGGCAACATATTGGCATGCCAAGTAGGGGGCAGGACATAGTCCGATTTAAACTAGTCCCTTTGAAAATGACTCTGCCTAAGGCATGGTGGTGACGCATGCACAGGAAGTCTCCACCAACCGTGCGGGAGACCCTCCTTCTCACGGGGGCCCACATAGCCCAGAAAGGGAACCTGATGCGGGACAAAGATCGGGGATGGATCGCTGGCGAGCATAGAAGTCACCAGGGATTAGGGTTCGCAGGGGTTCACATAGATTTCCCGTGGAGGACAAGCACACAGTAGAGGGCTCACACAGATGCCCTAGGGATCACACAAAAACCCTAAAAAGTTTACACATAACTAAAGAAATATTCATTCATCATTCATGAAAAAAATACAAGAGGGCGTGGGGTATTTATAGATTCATCCCAGGGTACATAACTTGAGGGCTAAGAAACTCTGACTTGTGGGCCAAGAAACCCTGGTAGACCTGGTCAACAGTGGGCCTGTCTTGGACTGGAACTCTCTCTTGCGGGCTTGGCGGCATGAAAGGGTCCAAGTGCATGAAGGCCAGCTCTGGTTGGGGGGCCTGGTGAATCTCCTAGCTACAAACTCTCCTCTTGTACATGACCTGAATGGACTCCATCGGACTTGATTGGACTGACTAGACTAAAAATAACTGTACCTGACTAAGTGGACTTAACTAGACTTAGTTGTCTCACTTTATTATAGGACTAATAGACTTAAATAAAATAAAATAAAATAAATTTTTTTGGTCTCCATCATTCTTCTGGAGTGGGGAGAACTCGTCTCCGTCGAGTCAGGCTCAGCGGGGTTGATCGAACTGAAACTAATCAAATCAAAGCATGCTAAGTTCATTTTTTTTTCACCTTTCTTTCTTTCTTTTTTTTTTCTTTGATTTTTTTTCATTGATTTTCTTTTTTTTGAATGCCCTAAGATCAGTATATTTTTGAAGATCGTACAGCACTGAGATCTATGCTACTTTAGAAAGCGTGCTGTTCTGGAAAGCATGCACCGAAGTCGGCAATCGCGAAGGCATTTGCCTTCGCGATCATGCTATCCCTCTGTTCCTCACGGACCGAACCAGGGAGAGGAGCGGTGGAGGAGTTCGCCAGAGTCGAAGCTGGGCGGAGACCGTCGGGCAGGGCGACAATGGAGGCGGCGGCGGCCGGCGACGGCAGCGAGGGAGGGAGTTCCGTGTGCCGGCTGGGGAGGACTCCAAGCGGAAGGCGGCGTTGAGGAGATGGCAGCACGGTCGGGCGACGACGTTCGACGGTGGTGGGGGCAAGGTCGGCGGTGGGGGGGGCATCCCAGGTCTTGACGGGGCAAACACCCCACCTGCCGGCATCCCAGGTCTGGGGGCGGAGGAGCTGGCAGGCCTCGGCAGTGTGGAGGATCTCGATCTCGTGGCAGATCTGGAGGCGGATGGTGTCCTCATGGTTGCCCTGGATCACCTTGAGGGCATAGATCCTGCCGGAGGGACGATCGCAGACCATCCAGACAGTGACGCCGCTTTCTGTCCCCTGCTACCAAGAAACAAAAAAGCCCTTAAATGTAGCTGACAGATCACCGAACTCAATGGAACCGCAGCCAGCCAACGAAAGGAGGCTCGACTTCGCCTTGCTTGGACCGACGACCGATGACCAAGGATTGGCGATGTGGGACGAGCTTCAGGGATCGGAGAGAGCGGAGGCTGAGATGCGAGCGGGCGAGAACCCTTGCCAAATTTTAATTGGAGATCGGGACTCTTCGAGAGAATAATCAGATCCCAGCGAACAGGGCAGCCGTTGCCGATGCGGTGGACGCGCTCGAGGTCAGTGAACGCCGGTGTCTGGGCGGAAATGGAGGAGGCGGTGGGAGGCTTGGAACCACCGGGGACGGAGAAAGAGGCAGGGTGGAGGGAGGAGGGAGGGGGAGGGGTACGGTGAGGGATGTGAGATCCCGCTGGGGGAGGGCGGTTGGGGCGTCTGCTGCAAGCAGTGAGCAGGAACAGAGCGGGGGCGTCACGGGACGAAGGTGGAGGGGGAGACTTGATCGGAGGCGGTGCTGGAGACGGGCTTCACGGGCGGCAGAGAAAAGAGGGGCCCGGGTGCAGGGGATTGAAGGACCTCGGTGGCTGACCGAGATTTGAGAAGTCTTGTGATGATCTGGACAAGAGAAAAGATGTAGAACCGGGAGGAAAAGAAAAATCCTAATTCTCTAGCTCTGATATCACTTGATGCGGGATAGAGATCGGGGACGGATCGCTGGCGAGCATAGAAGTTATCAATGGTTAGGGTTCGCAGGGGTTCACCCAGATTTTCTGTGGAAGACAAGCACATCAGAGGGCTCACACAGATGCCCTAGGGATCACACAGAAACCCTGCAAAGTTCACACAGAACTAAAGAAATATTCATTCATCATTCATGAAAAAAATACAAGAGGGGGTGGGATATTTATAGATTCACCCCAGGGTACATAACTAGAGGGCTAAGAAACCCTGACTTATGGGCCAAGAAATCCTAGTAGACGTGGTCAACAGTGGCCCTATCTTGGATTGGAGCTCTCTCTTGCAGGCTTGGTGGCATGAAAGGGTCCAAGTGCATGAAGGCTAGCTCTGGTTGGGGGACCTGATGAATCTCCTAACTGCGAACTCTCTTCTTGTACATGACCTGAATGGACTCGATCGGACTAACTTGATTGGACTGAAAATAACTGAACCTGACTAAGTGGACTCAACTGGACTTAGTTATCTCACTTTATTAAAGGACTAATAGACTCAAATAAAATAAAATAAAATAGATTTTTTTGCTCCCTATTAGAGCCACCCACTCCACCACAACTGCCTCCGGTGGATGTCCAGCTTACCACACTTGCCCAGCGAATACAGGATCTGACTGCGGCAGTGCAATAGTTGCAGCATCAGCATCGATCCCTAGCCACCTAGCAGTAGCCAGGGACTCCTATGGCCCAAGCCACCGTACCCTACGGTAGCCTGCGCTCCCTCCAAGGAAGGCCATCGCTACCATGGGTCGTGATCGATCCCCGAGGAAGCCATCAGACCCCGACGAAGAGATAATGGACTGAGTCAGTCGATCGAGAGAGTCGGTCTTCAGCCTTCGAGCGCGCCACTGTTAAGCACCTCCGAGGTTGTTGAGGCAAGGCTCCCCATCGCGACCCCCCTCAGCTATCATCTTCATCTCCTCCGACAGCCTCGATGGAAGGTTCCACCGACGAGGCCATCAGGCACATGGCTGAGAAGCACCTGGAGGAACAAGTGTGTAAGCTGGTGGAACTATCCTACCAATTTGCAAACATGCAGGGCTCCTCCCGTGAGCCAGCGGGCCATGATGCCCATCCTCCTTCTCCCGAGAAATCCAAGAGGAGTCGATCCCAAGTTTATTTTGTATGCCTCAGGTGGATCCTTATGATAGGACCACCGACCCCCTGGACTACCTAGAGAGCTATAAGGCTCTAATGATAGTCCAGGGGGCGACCGATGCCCTTCTCTGCATCAACTTCCCAGCCACTCTTTGAAAGGCCGCTCGAGTTTGGTTTACCCACCTTGAGCCTGAAAGCATTAACTCTTTTGCATAACTAGAAAGAAGATTTGTGGCCCACTTCGATGCCTATCAGAAGGTGCCACGAGAGGTGGACAGTCTTTTCTCCATCAGGAAGCAGGATCATGAGTCCTTGCGGGACTATGTGACTCGCTTCAAGGTTACCGCACTGGAGATATACAACTTGTATAAGCTCGTTGCTATGTTGGCACTAAAGAGATGGCTTAGGACCTCCCACCTGACCTACTCCCTGGATAAGAAGCCATCGAAGATGTACTCTAACCTCCTCCTCCGGGTCCATAAGTACATCCATGCCGAGGAGGAGGACCGCATCAGGAGAGAGTTGGATGGGAAGCCACTAAAGAAGCAGCCTCCGGGAGAGGCATTCGGGATGCGGAGGCCCGGACTGACCCTGAACTTTCGACCGGGATCGAAGCCAAAGAGCGGTCCCATCCCAAAAGTATACTCTTCTCTTGCCCCGAGGTCAAAAATTCTCATGAAAATTGAGGGCGAGTGCTACCTACGCCGCCCTCCCCTGCTGAGGCCATCCAACCGTCGCGATAAGACAAAGTACTGTCAGTTTCACCATGACCACGACCACAACATCGAGGAATGCTACCTCCTCAAAAGAGAGATTGAAGACCTGATAAGAAGGGGCTGCCTCAGAAAGTTCATGGGGGGCAAGGTCCTGGCAGAACCTCAAGTGCTTGCAGCTCTTCCTCCTATCCCACCAGTCGACAACCAGCCCACCGAGAAGCCTGTGGGTATGATATGCTAGGGAATAGAGTGTGCTTCTAAGAGGGCTTGGGAGGGGGAGAGGTCAGAGAATGTACTCCCCTTTATAAGGGAAGAGGGAAATGGGAGTAGAAATGTAAATAATGATGCCGTAGTTGTCGAGATGATGATTGCTAGGCATCCTGTAAAGCAAATTATGGTCGATAGTGGAAGTTTGACTGATGTTCTTTTTTACGATGCCTTCTCCAGGATGAATTTATCCTCTACTCAACTGAAGCTTGTACACACCCCCTTGTCAGATTTACTAGGGACTCTATGGGGATTGTTGCCCAGGTGGCTTTTCACAAGAGGGGGGTGAATTGGGAATTACAAAATTTCTTGCAATTATGTGCACAAGTAATTTCTTTTAGTGGTTGAGTGCCGTGTTAAACAGAAATAAGTACGGAAGCTAAAAAGTAAATCAAGCACAACACAAACAAGGCAAATTTATAGTGGTTTGGAGCAACCCAGCTCCTACGTCCACTATCCAAGTTCACCACTCGGGATTTCCACTATATCCTCCAAACCGAAATACAGTCGGATTGTTTTATAGGCTCACAATCCCAACCTCTACACCTTGGATTTTAGATCGAGCTCACCAAAGAAACCCACTCTAGGTTTTCACAGGCTTACCTAGAACCTCTACACTTTGGTTTTGAAAACGTTCACCAAAGAAACCTATTTGGTTTTTACAACCGGGCTCACCAATAACCCAAATATTCTAAGAATAGAATAAAAAAGCAACAAAAATTGACAGACTCAGTTGTCGGGTGGTTGCCGATGCAGCTCGAGTGAAGCTCAATTGAATGCCCTTCAATGCACTTCAATGGCTTCCTTGCTTTCCTCAAAAGATGCTTCAAGCTTCTGATAAGAGTTGGTGAAGGCTTGAAGACCGACTTCAAAGCTCAAGTGCTATCTCCTCTTACTTCAATAAATATTCAATAACTGTTTATTAACTCATTTTTTTCTTTTTTTTTTCAAAGATGTTCTCATACCTCATTTATAGAGACTTCAACTGCCTTCCCTTGATTTTGAATGTTGTAGACCGTTGGGAAGTGACAGGTTACCGTTGGAGCACTTTTGGATTTCAAAAACAGAAAATTGGAACTAGCCGTTGGAGGTGACCCCGTCATTCCAGTCGGCTCGGACATTCTTCGAGTCGGCTCGGATCAAGTTCGGGTCGGCTGGGTTGAACACCAGTCGGCTAGGTTCCACAGTTGAGAAAATGGTTCACTCTGGACGAGTTGGCTAGGCTGAAATCCAGTCGGCTTGGATCCTTGAGATTCTCAGAACGTTCTCAACCATGTTCTGGATGAGTTGGCTGGGCCTCGGTGCCAGTCGGCTGGATCTGTGTGCCAAAGAACTTCTTTCTTGTGCCAGTGCTAGAGTCGGCTGGTTCCTCCATCCAGTCGGCTCGAGATTGGTTCTTCAGCCAGATCAAATTCAATTTTTCAGAACTCTTATGCCAAGCTTTGAAGACTTCCTCAAGGTCTTCTTACAATGAAATCAAGAAAAATTGAAGCTTGAAAACTATTAGAAGTAACCCTTTATCTTTGATTTAAGTGGAAAATTTTTTGTTGGGTTCTTCTTTACAAGATTCTAATCACTTACAACTCAACACAAAACAATAAAGATTGTAGGGTTTAAAAAGTAGGTCAATATAGTTGTCCTACAAAAACTTGTCAACCATTTGAGGAGTTGTTAGATAACCAAATGTATGCTCCAATATTTTGTTATCATCAAAATCACTTTAGGGGTCAACAATCTCCCCCTTTTTGATGATGACAAAATACTGGGCATGAAAAGAATCTATTCTATTCACAAGTAGATGTATATCATAGTAAGCATTTACATTTGTTTGATGTATCGCAATATTAACTGTATTCTCCAAATATATATCAATATATGCTATACAGTTATGCACAAAGCCAATTTTATAAACTGTAAGTGTCAGAGAATAATTGCTTGTATGTATCAAGCAGCATTAAGTATTGACAGTTAGATGTAATAAGTAGAGAGCATCATAGTAATCATTGAAGCAAATTAAACATGTAAATTAAACATGTATATCTCCCCATTTTTATAAAATTTCTAAATAATATGAAATTTCTCTAAATTTCTCCCCCTTTATCATTCATTTGAATAATTTAGCAGAAAGGTTATGCAAAAATCATGTAAAAATCATTAAGCTCCCTCTGTCTAATTAACTTTAGCAGTTCTAATCCAATTCATTAAGTTTCTTCTTTCATGCACTCTATTGTATGATAGTTCTCTCCCTTTTTGTCATCAAATCAAAAAGGTTAAACAATTAAGCTCATATTTTAAATAGATTGAGAATGTATCAAGATTTGTTTGAGATAATTTCACTTTCTAAAATAGAGAGAGAATTCTATTTAAACAATATAGAGAGTGTTAATAAGATAAAAGAAATACACATAAGTATCCAAAAAGATGTTCATTGCATTTCCATAAAAAAAATTCAGTACATCAATCATTACATAAACTTCAAAAAGTTTTCAAAAAGTACTGAAAATACTAATGACCTACTCACTAACAGATTCTTCCTTAGATACATTAATAGGTGTACTAGCACCATACCAAGAAGCAGGTCTAGGAGGTCTACTAGAGGATGCATGAGGTGGAGGTGCTCTAGGATGGTGAGAAGTAGTAGGAGCCCTAGTGGAAATAGGAGGAGGATCATACAAGGGTCTCGTCTTGGCAGTGACCTCCAAGGATCTAACAGTGCCACAGATAGAAACCATCTCCATCCAGATTGCACCAAGCTATTGTTTTATATCCTTGAGGCTTGTAGGTACCTTGTTCACTGTCTCTTTCATCTCACCGATTTCCTTTTGCATTGATAAAAGTTTAGAAGCTTGGACATTGGCAAAGGCTTCAGCAGATCCTCTAAGTCTTCCAAGCTCTGACCTGATAATCCCAATGCCTCTAGTATAGTCATCTGCCATCTATCTAGTTTCTGCAATTGTTCCCAATGTGCATTTGGCTTTATTCAATTTAGTTCTATATTCATTTAAAGTTGCATCCACATATTTCAATATAGTTTCAGAACTAGAAGAGATACAGTCTAGGATTGGTTGAAGTTCTACTTGAGGTGCAGATCTTGAAGCTTTTATTGCTTCAACCTTTCCTTGCAGATTTATAACATGTTCTTCTAGCTCATTCAGTCTACTATCCACTGACTTCTTCAGATCACCAAAAAAAGAAGTGATTGTTCGTGTTAGTGTATCAGTCAAAGTTCTCATTTGATCTTCAATCTGACTTTGAATGTTTGGAGGATGTATAGCTGTCGAAGTGAAGTGTGGTAAATGAGTATCAGCTGTAGGCAAATCAAACTCGGGTGCAGGCATATCAAGATCAGAAAAAGGTACATCAGCCTCCTCACAAGTAGCAGCATGCTCAAAAATAAGAGACTCAGGCTCAGGTGCAGGCACAGTAGATGTTCCAGCTTCAACTGTAGCAGTGCCAGCAGGTTCTTCCTCTTCTTCTTCTTCTTCTTCACTGCTTAAGTTGCCTATTGCCCTGACATTTGTCCCTTTCTTCCTCCAAACTCCTTCAACTTAGAAGTAACCCATTCTTTCTAGTGATTTGGAAGTGTAGACATCTGTATGGTGTAGTTCAACTCCATCTTCACCTTCCAAACTCACTCTTTGAGACTTAAACAGTAGGGTTAGCATCATTCCATAGGGTAAGCATGACTTGGCCTTTCTAAATGTCTCCTTCATTTGCATAATTATAATGTAGGATAGATTTACAGGAGTCTTCTCTATGATGTGTTCCATAAGGCATAAGTCTTTCTCACTCACCCAATCAAATCTTCCTGTTCTTTGCAAAAATATTCTGCAAATAAAATTATGTAGCAACCTCATTTCAAGAGACAGGGTATTAGCAAAAACTATTCCAATTCCACTAACATCTTCTCTGTTTAAGATTGTTCTTAAAGCATTTTCTCTATTATCAATCACTAGGAATTTCACTCCATCTGTAGGTAAGTCCAGTAGACCATGTAGAAATTCTTTATTGACAATAATCCTTTTTCCTTTAACAGTGGACTCAACATGATTTGTTTCCAATCTCAGATTTTCATAAAAACTTCTAACAAGAGAGGGGTAAGTCTTTTCATTTAGGGAGCAAAACTTCCTCCATCCTTGATCTTTAATCAGATCACCGATTTTTAACCCAATCTCCTTAATAAACTCAAAGTTAATGCGACGGCCAGAGGTTACCGGTCTTGTGGACATCAAAGGGACTTGACTGGGAACAGTTGGAGCATCCCTTACAGCTTCTTCCATAAGTTCCTCACTGTGAACAATGGCAGTCAGCTCTTCTTGATGCCTTTTAGTTCTTCTTTCCCTTTCAACAGACGGAGCAGCCTTAATGGAGTGTTTCCTGGTAGCACGCTTTGGAGCCATTGCTAGGAAAGAGGGAAAACTGAGAGATTGGAGAGCTTAGATAGGAGATAGAAATCTTTGGAGTAAGATTAGGAGAGGAACGAATCGTTAGAGAAGATAGAATAGAGGTTAAATGGCTCGGAGAGGGGTTTATAACCCAAAGTAAAATACTTAGGTACGAAATTCCAGTCGACTCGAATAGCCCTAGAAAGGCTCGAGTTGGCTCGACCAGAACTCTCCCAAAATAATCAGAGAATCTAGTCGACTCGAAAATGCTCGAGCTGGCTAGGCCAGAATATGCTCAAAACTCTTAGAAAATCCAGTCAACTCGGCTTAAGAACCAATCGACTCGAACAGAGAAATTAGAGTTTTGGAAAATTTAAGCACAAACCAGAGAGATTTTGGAGAGAATTTCTAAGGAAATTAAGGCTCTATAAAATAGAATGAAATCAGGAGGTTCTCTAGATAATGTTTTCTTGAATTTGAAGGAATTATATTAGAGAATTTAGAAAGGATCGCAAAGTCCTAATTCACTCCTAATTAGTTCAAACCTATCTTGATTAAGTGGCTTAGTAAATATATCAGCTAATTGATCTTCAGTAGGAACAAAATCAAGCACTATATTACCATTTGAAACATGATCTCTAATAAAATGATGTCTAATTTCAATGTGCTTGGTTCTAGAGTGTTGAATTAGATTCTTTGTCAAATTGATAGTACTTGTGTTATCAAATTTAATTGAAATTTTAGATTGTGATACACCAAAGTCTTCTAGTTGTTGTTTAATCCATAACACTTGAGCACAGCAACTATCAACAGCCACGTACTCAGCCTCAGCTGTGGACAAGGCTACGAAGTTTTGCTTCTTATAGTGCCATGAGATTAAATTCAACCCTAGAAATTGGCATGTATCGCTAGTGCTTTTTCTATCTATTTTACAACCAGCATAGTCAGCATCAAAGAATCCAATCAAATTCAGGATAGAATGTTTAGAATACCAAATTTCTAAATTACTTGTTCCTTTCAAGTATTTAATTATTCTTTTAATAGCAAGCATATGTGTTTCTTTTGGTGATGACTGAAATCTAGCACATACACATACACTATATAAAATATCAGGTCTACTTATAATCAAATACAATAAGGATCCGATCATACCTCTATATAGCTTTTGGTCAACATTGGATCCATTTTCATCTTTGTCCAATCTGCAAGCTGGGCTCATGAGTGTGCTCATTGATTTGCTACTCTCCATACCAAACTTTTTGATGATTTCTTTGATGTATTTGGCTTGGTTGATGAAGATGCCTTCCTTTGTTTGTTTTACTTGAATTCCAAGGAAGTAGTTTAGTTCACCCATTAAGCTCATTTCAAATTCTTTCTGCATAAGCTTAGCAAATTCTTTACATAGAGATTCGTTAGTTGCACCAAAAATGATACCATCAACATATATTTGTACAACTAAGATGTCATTATTCTTCTTTTTGATAAACAAGGTTTTGTCTATATTTTCTCTTGAAAAATCATTTTCAATTAAGAAAGTGCTAAGTCTATCATATCAGGCTCTAGGTGCTTGTTTTAAACCATACAATACTTTATTTAATTTAAATACATGGTTTGGAAAAGTGTGATTTTCAAAACCTAGTGGTTGTTCCACAAAAACTTGTTCAGAGATAAAACCATTAAGAAATGCATTTTTTACATCCATTTGAAAAAGTTTAAAATTCATGTAGCAAGTAAATACAAGTAATAATCTAATGGCTTCTAGTCTTGCTACGGGTGCATAAGTTTCATCAAAATCAATACCTTCTTCTTGGTTATATCCCTTAGCCACTAATCTAGCTTTGTTTCTTATAATGTTTTCTTGCTCATCTAATTTATTCCTTTAGATCCATTTGGTTCCTATTATTGGATGGTCAGCGGGTCTATATCTACAAGTGTCCATACCTTATTCCTTTCAAACTGGTTTAATTCTTCATTTATTTCCATCATCCAGTTTGGGTCAGTCTCAGATTCTTCTAGGCTATGGGGTTCTATTTGTGATACAAAGGCTAGGTAATCATGTGCATCCTTATGTGCAGGCCTAGTCCTAACACCATGTGAAGGATCTCCTATGATTAATTATTTAGGATGAGATGTAACGTACCTCCAGTCTCTTGGTAGATCGGTGTGATCCTTACTTACCATTTCTTCTCCATCTTGAGTGTCTTTATCTTCAATGCTCAAGTCATCCATTCCTTTTTGCAATATACCTGCATCATTATCTATGCACTCTTCTTATCTAGAAGGTGTAGGGTTAGTTTCAATAAATACAACATGTATTGACTCTTCAACAGTAAGAGTCCTTTTATTAAAAACCTGATATACTTTGCTATGTAATAAATAACCTAGGAAAATTGCATCATCAGCTTTAGAATCAAATTTTCCTAAATTATCTTTTCTATTGTTATGCACAAAGCATTTGCATCCAAACACATGAAAATAACTAATATTGGGTTTTCTATCATTCCAAAGCTCATAGGGGTTTTCATTAAAATAGGATGGATCAAAATGTGGTTTAAAGTATAGCAAGCAGTGTTCACCACTTCTACCCAAAAGTACTTTGGAAGATTGCCTTCGCACAACATTGTGCGAGCCATTTCTTCTAATGTCCGATTTTTTCTCTCTACAACACCATTTTGTTGAGGTTTCTAGGAGCGGAGAAGTTGTGATCAATGCCAAATTCAGTACAATAATCTTCAAACAATTGATTTTCAAATTCAGTTCCATGATCACATCTAATTGAAATTAAAGATAAGTTCTTTTGATTCGAAACCTTTTTATGAAATTTTCTAAAAATATGAAAAGTTTCATCTTTCGAAGCAATAAATAAAATCCAAGTAAATCTTGAAAAATCATCTACTATCACAAGAGCATATTTCATACCTCCTAGGCTTGTGGTCCTAGTAGGTCCGAAAAGATCCATGTGAAGTAGTTCAAGTGGTCTTGTTGTAAAAACTATATTCTTTGATTTAAAACTCCCCCTGGTTTGTTTACCCATTTGGCATGCATTACACACATGATCAAAATCAACTTTAAACTTTGGCATGCCTCTAACAAGATCTTTAGAAAGCAATTTGGCAATAGTATGCATGCTAGCATAACCTAATCTTCTATGTCATAGTAAACCCGACTCTTTGGTTTTAGCATTCATTGCAACTAGACTGGGGCTACTTGACATGGCAAGATCATTAAGATCTACCACATAGATATTCCCAAGTCTATGTCCAATGAACTTATTTCTAGAATCTAAAGAGTTAGTTACTATACACATAGAAGATTCAAAGACAACCTTGAAGCCTTTATCACACAATTGACTTATGCTTAAGAGATTATGCTTCAATTTGTCAACTAGCAAAACATTTTCAATAAAAGTGAAGGGAGTTATTTTGATCTTACCAATACCGATTATTCTCCCTTTGCCATTGTCTCCAAAGGTGACCATACTTCCTTCTTTCATTTCAAGGGTGATAAATTAGTCCTTGTCACCCATCATATGTTTTGAGCAGCCACTGTCTAAGTACCACATTTTCTTCAATCTTTGGGCTGCAAGACATTCCTGCAAAACAGTCAATGAATTCTTTTAGGTACCCAAGCTACCTTGGGTCCTTGCAGGTCAGCAGAGGTGGTTCCTTTGGGAACCCAAATTTTTCTTACATTCTTAAGGACATTTCTAGAATTATTGCATTTAGAAGATTTATGTCATATTCTTTGCAAACATAGCATACAACTTTAGGGTTTTTAATAGAAGTAGAATTTGAAGTTCTAAAAGTTGATGCAATTGATGCAAATTTTGAATCTTTTGAAATATATGTATTTTTGCTCAAGTTCTTAGGAATATATAATAAAGACTTTGAAGTTGAAGCAGTTTTTGGTGTGGCCAAAACCTTTTGAGATAAAATATTTTGAACAGGTCCTTTAGATTTCACAAAAGTAGTTGCTGAAATTCCATTCATAATAGAAGTTTTAAAAACAATTCCAGCTTTGTTTCCTGAAATCTGTTGTTCTATTAAAATTAACTCAATTTTATTTGAAGACAAAGTAAGTTTTTCAACTAAAGGCTTGAGTTTTGTAACCTCCTTTTCAGTTCAAAGTTTTCAGCAAGTAAATCATTGTTTCTCCTCTCACATAAAAGATTTTCATTTTTTAGCTTTTCAATTTTTTCAGAAAAGTCATGCAGTTCTTTTTGCAACAAGAGGTTCTTTTATGAAATTTTATCTTTTTGTTTAAGTAAAGAGTCATTCATATTTTTCAATGATTTTATCTTTACTCTAACTTTCTTAAATTCAGATAATAAATCATGAAAAGCATAATTTAATTCATCAAATGTGAATTCAGTGCAAGTGCCAGAGGATGTTACCTCATCTTCAAGACCCAATAAACATAGATTTGCAGTCTTGGTGGTCTCTTCTTCTTCAGATGAAGATGATTCTTCACTATCGCTCCATGTGGCAACCATGGCTTTCTTCTTCTGTTTCTATCTGAAGGATTTCTTCAATAGAGGACAGTCTGGACGTATGTGCCCCGGTTTCTTGCATTCATAGCATGTGGGGACTACTTCTTTATCTTTCTTTCTGTCCTTTTCTTTTTCTTTTCCATAATCCTTCCTATGAAATTTCTGGTTGTATCTTCCTTTCTTTCTTCCTATAAATTTTCTGTATCTCCTCACAACCATTGCAATATCATCGTCTTCTAGGTCGTCATTGGAGGAGGTGCTTTCTTTTTCAGATTCTTCATCATCCCTCTTTGATTCGGAAGCAACTATGAAGGCTATAGTCTTCTTTTTCTTCTGTTCATCTTCAGTTCTGTGCTACATAGTTAGCTTGTGGGTGATGAGTGATCCCAGTAGTTCATCCAGTAGTAGTGTGTTGAGATCTTTAGCCTCCTGGATTGCAGTCACTTTGGGATCCCACTTGTCAGGTAGAGAACGGAGTATCTTCTGAACTAGATCAGCATTTGAGTATACCCTACCAAGATTCTTTAAACCATTAATAATATCTGTAAATCTAGAGAACATGACAGAAATTATTTTAGAAGGTTCCATTTTAAATAATTCATAATTGTGAACTAAAAGATTTATCTTTGAGGTTTTTACTTTGGAAGTTCCCTCATGGGTCACTTCGAGTTTGTCCCAGATTTCCTTCGCAAAAGAGCAAGTGGAAATTCGGTTGAACTCATTTGCATCCAAAACACAATATAATAAATTCATCTCTTTGGCATTCAATTCATCCATTTTCATGTCATGATCATCCTAGTCCTCTTCAAGCTTAGGGATGTCCACGCCATCAACTTTGATTGTGGGAATGTGTGGCCCTTTTAAGGTGACCTTCCATAATTAAAAATCTACAGCTTGAATGTAAATCTTCATTCGTGCTTTTCAATAAGAATAATTAGTGCATGTGAATAGTGGAGGTCTATTTGTTGACTGGCCTTCGGCCAAGGATGTACTCATGGGATGAGCCATCAATCTTTACTCAAGTAATCAGAGACACTGCTCTGATAGCAGCTATTGCACAGGTGGCTTTTCCCAAGAGGGGGGTGAATTGGGAATTACAAAATTTCTTGCAATTATGTGCACAAGTAATTCCTTTTAGTGGTTGAGTGCTGTGTTAAACAAAAATAAGTACGGAAGTTGAAAAGTAAATCAAGCACAACACAAATAAGGCAAATTTATAGTGGTTCGGAGCAACCCAGCTCCTATATCCCCAAAATCGGAATATAGTCGGATTGTTTTACAGGCTCACAGTCCCAACCTCTACACTTTGGTTTTTAAACCGGGCTCACCAAAGAAACCCACTCTAGGTTTTCACAAGCTCACCTAGAACCTCTACACTTTAATTTTGAAAAGGCTCATCAAAGAAACCTATTTGATTTTTACAACCGGGCTCACCAATAACCCAAATATTCTAAGAGTAGAATAAAAAAGCAACAAAAATTGACAAACTCATTTGTCGGGTGGTTTCCGATGCAGCTCGAGTGAAGCTCAATTGAATGCCCTTCAATGCACTTCAATGGCTTCCTTGCTTTCCTCAAAAGATGCTTTAAGCTTCTGATAAGAGTTGGTGAAGGCTTGAAGACTGACTTCAAAGCTCAAGTGCTATCTCCTCTTACTTTAATAAATATTCAACAACTGTTCATTAACTCATTTTTTTCTTTTTTTTTTCAAAGATGTTCTTATACCTCATTTATAGAGACTTCAACTACCTTCCCTTGATTTTGAATGTTGTAGATCGTTGGGAAGTGACAGGTTACCGATGGAGCACTTTTGGATTTCAAAAATAGAAAACTAGAACTAGCCGTTGGAGGTGACCCCGTCATTCCAGTCGGCTCGGACATTCTTCGAGTCGGCTCGAATCAAGTTCGGGTCGGCTGGATTGAACACCAGTCGGCTAGGTTCCACAGTTGAGAAAATGGTTCACTCTGGACGAGTCGGCTAGGCTGAAATCCAGTCGGCTCGGATCCCTGAGATTCTTAGAATGTTCTCAACCATGTTCTGGACGAGTCAGCTGGGCCTCGGTGCCAGTCGGCTAGATCTGTGTGCCAGAGAACTTCTTTCTTGTGCCAGTGCCGGAGTCAGCTGGTTCCTCCATCCAGTCAGCTCGAGATTGGTTCTTCAGCCAGATCAAATTCAATTTTCCAGAACTCTTGTGCCAAACTTTGAAAACTTCCTCAAGGTCTTCTTACAATGAAATCAAGAAAAATTGAAGCTTGAAAACTATTAGAAGTAACCCTTTATCTTTGATTTAAGTGGAAAATTCTTTGTTGGGTTCTTCTTTACAAGATTCTAATCACTTACAACTCAACTCAAAACAATAAAGATTGTAGGGTTTAAAAAGTATGTCAATGTAGTTGTCCTACAAAAACTTGTCAACCATTTGAAGAGTTGTTAGATAACCAAATATATGCTTCAATGTTTTGTTATCATCAAAATCACTTTAGGGGTCAACAGGGGTTGAAGGGGAGATCACTCTCCCTGTTACTGCCAGATTGCCACCTCGACAGAGCACGGTCATGATGACCTTCATGGTTGTTAGGCTTTCTTCGGCCTACAACATGATCCTTGGCCACCCCAGGCTTAATTTGCTCAACGCGGTCATCTCCACAAAGTAGCTACTAGTGCAGTTTTCCACTCCTTATGGTGTAGGGGAGATGAGGGGGGCACCTCAGCTGATCCAACATTATTTACAGGCTATCCCACGGGCCAGAAGTGTCAAGGAGGATCCTGGCATCGACGACTTCGATCAGAGGGTGCAGGACCTTAAGGTTGGCTTAGTTGAGCATCTGTTGACATATCCCCTCGGCGCAGACCCGTCGAAGATGGTGCAGATCGAGGCCTAACTGCAAGAAGATGAGCGAGCTCGCTTGTTGAATTTTTTCCAGGCGAATGCGGACGTGTTTGCCTAGATTACGGTGGACATGCCAGGGATCCCCCCAACATCATCACTCACAGGTTGAACATCGACCTGAAGTACCACCCGGTCCAATAGAAGAAGAGGTGTTCCTTCATCATGGACTAGGGGATGTACTGCTATCGGATGATGCCATTCAGCCTAAAGAATGCTGGCACCACATACCAACGGCTGATCAACAAAGTCTTCAAGGACTAGATCGGTCACAACATGCAAGTTTACGTGGATGACATGCTCATCATGAGCAAACTGAAGTTAGACTACATTATGGACTTGGTAGAGGCCTTCCAAAATCTTCACCTATATCAGATGAAGCTAAACCCAGTGAAGTGCACCTTCGGTGTGGCAGCTGGAAAGTTCCTGGATTTCATAGTTACACAAAGGGGGATCGAAGCCAACCTTGAAAAGGTCCAAGCGATTATCGATTTCCTGGATTTCGTAATGTCTGCTCAGCGCCTCAGGCCATATTTTCAAGTGCACCCGATCGTGGTCTTAACGGACCAACCATTGAGGGCCATACTTAGTCACCTTGATACGTCCAGACATTTAGCCAAGTGGGTGCTAAAGCTTAGCAAGTTTGACATCACCTATCGATCGAGGTCGTCCCAGAAGGTGTAGATATTGATCGATTTCCTGGTCGAGTGTGCAGGTATGGGCAAGGAGCCAAAGGAAACCCCCTAGGAGCACCAAATAGAGCCGAGGTCGAGGAGGAGGTCTGGGTCCTCCATGTGGATGGTGCATCCAACTCTGGAGGGAGCGGAGCAGGCCTCATCCTCGCCAATGATGATGAGGTCATAGCTGAGTGTGCACTCCACTTCTAGTTCGTGGCCACCAACAATCAAGCGAAGTACGAGACACTCGTCACGGGACTGAGAGTCTCCTGCGAACTGGGTGTACCCAACCTAAAGGTCTTCACCGATTCTCAACTAGTGGCTGGATAGGTCTTAGGAGAATTCGAGGCCTGAGACCCTCAAATATCAAAGTACTTGGAGTAGGTGCGCTCGAACATGGCGAGCTTCTGGTGCTTCACCATCTTCCATATTTCTCGTAGAGAGAATGCTCACACCGATTCCCTCTCTAGGCTCATGACCCTGCCGGACTCATCGCTGGGACGTGCCTATGTCGAGTACCTCCAAGCTCCAAGTTACGAGGCATTCGGGGAAGTCTACCAAGTCACCCCGAAATCCAGTTGGATGGACCGATACATCAGATACATCACCAATGGCACCTTGTCTGAAGATCGCGTAGAGGCTAGCCTTGTCAAGAAGAAGGCTACACGCTTTGTGCTAATGGATGGGTAACTCTATCGTAGGTCTTACTCTTATCCACTTTTGAAGTGTTTGAAATCCTTAGAGGTGGCATTTGTACTCCAAGAGATACATGAAGGCCTCGTGGGAATCATGTGGGGGGCAGAACTTTAGCGTACAAATCTCTTCGCCAAGGGTACTACTGGGAGACTATGAGGGAGGACGCAGTCAACTTCATGAAGAAATGTGATCGCTGTCAGCACCACGCTTGCATACAACGTCAACCGACCGTGACACTCTCCCAGTTCTCCGCCCCCTAGCTATTTGCTCAGTGGGGGATGGACATCCTTCATCCCTTTCCTCCCGCATCCGGGCAATGCAGGTTCCTGATAGTAGCTATCGACTACTTCATCGAGTGGGTCGAGGTTGAACCTCTAGCATAGATCAGCCAGTTCTTCTAAAAGTCGATCATCTGTCGGTTCCAGCTCCCTCACACTATCATCACTGACAACGGATGATAGTTTGACAACTGAGATTCAAAGAGTTATACACCGGCCTCAATATTCTTCATCGCTTCACCTTGGTGGCTCACCTTCAGACCAACGAGAGGCTGAGGTGACCAACCTAACTATCCTCCAGGGGCTTTGAGCCAGGCTAGATCAGGTCAAAGGTAGGTGGGTCGAAGAACTTCCTAGTATTCTCTGGGCCTACCACACAACACCTCGAACGGCCATGGATGAGATGCCCTTCAACCTCATGTTTAATGTCAAAGCCGTGATCCCGGTGGAGCTAGGTCTGCCCATGTTATGGGTAGAATAATATGATGAGGCTGAAAACCCAGCCCACCTTCTACTTAACCTGGATCTCCTTGAAGAAAAGAGGGACAAGGCTCGACTCCGAATGGCGGCCTACCAGCAATGGATGGCCCGGTACTACAACTCTAGGGTAAAGCCAAAGACATTCCACTTTGACGATCTGGTATTGCAGTGGTTCAAAGCCTCCTAGTCTCGAGAATGCAGAAAGCTCTTCTCGAACTGGGAAGGCCCTTACAATTGGTCAAAGCCCTTCCCCAAGGAGCCTACTACCTCGCTGAGCTTGATGGCGCCCAATTTCCACGAACTTGGAATGCCAACAATTTAAGGATGTACTACCAATGCTATAAGGCTTCCTCTCACTAATAAAAGAATTCCTTTCGGTGCAAAATTATCTTTGCCTTGCAGGAATATTATTTCCCGACCCCAGGTCGGGCGATCAAAGCCGGGAAACTCCAGAAGCCCCGCATTCAATCTGCTAAACTTCCAGTTCGGCATCGGCAAGCTAAAAAACTCCAGAAGCCTCGCACCTCGAAGCCGGGAAACTCCAGAAGTCCCGTACCTTGAAGCCGAAAAAATCTAGAAGCCCCGCACCTCCAAGCCAGGAAAATCTAGAAGCCCCACACCTTGAAGCCAGGAAACTCTAGAAGCCCTGTACCTCGAAGCCAGGAAACTCTAGAAGCCCCGCACCTCAAAGCCGGAAAACTCCAGAAGCCCCATACCTTGAAGCCGGGAAACTTTAGAATGATGTAGGAACATCAGGAGCAGACCAGGATTTTAAGGTTCCAATCTCTGAATCATGTGTTGGTAAATTTTGTTGAGTCCTGTAATGAAGTCTAATTTTGAGTCATGTAATAAAGTAAGTCAATTGGATTCAATAAATCCATTGAGTCTTGTTTAGTCTATCAATCGAGTACATTTATTTTATTCGGCCTACTTTGAGTCTTGTCAGTTAGGTCCTTTGAGTCCTGTATTTGCTTTCAAGTCATGTTCAAGAGGAGAGCAAGAGGATCACCACTCAAGTCACCTAACCAAGAATCTAGACTCCATTCATGCTGCGTAGACCTAGAAGCCCTTAGTGCCCCAGCTCATGAGGAAGTGGTGCCCTAGGCCCAAGCCCATTCATATTGGCACCCATTCTTTGACCCAGTCTAAGGCGCCCCATGTTTTGACCCAGTCCAAGATGCCCAAGGCTTGACCTAGTCCAAGTGGTTGTCATCCCAATTTAGCAAGGAGTTAACCAGTCCAAGCCCAATCTAAGCCCAGTAAGAATTTCATACCAGTCCAAGCCCATGGAGAAAAGTCAAAGCTTCCAAGTCCAAGAAGGAGTTGATATCCAAGTCCTAAAAGGATTTCAGTCTACCAATTCTATTCAAACTATGTACTACTTATTCTACTCAACTTTATTCTCCTAATCCTATTCATACTGCGTACTCCTAGTATGACAGGAAAGGGCTGGTTGGTCTATAAATACCCCACCCCTCTCCCTCTTGTAATCAATCCCTTATTCATGAAATAAACTCTGCTAGATTTTCTTATGAAAATTTGTGTCCTCCTTTTGGAGTGGGTGTGAGACTCGTGGTTACTTGTATGTATGCAAACCCTAGCCGTCCCTATCTCTCTCTCTCTTCTCCAAACCCTAGCTGCCCTAGCCTTCTTCCTTCAAACCCTAAGATGCCCAACACCAAGCCCCAGGCCGCCACCATCTCTCCCATCTTCCACCAAGCTGCCAGCATCCAAATCCCCTAACTCTTGGCCGCCCCTACATCTCCTTCTTCCAGGAATGCCCTGGCCTCCAGGCCATCAGGAGCTTCACCCCAGGCACCCCTTCTAGCAACCAGACTGCCCCTCTCCAGATCCAGATGCCCAAGCTGCATCCAAGGCTGCCAGCCCCTGCAGCCTCTCTTCCGCCCGATCTTCTTCTTTCCATCCTGTCTAGTATTTTTCTCATATTCTACATCACTAACCCTTGATGTTTGCAAGATCCCTCCGATGAAACCATCCTCGGATGAAGTCTTCTTTGCCCTCGAATGAAGCTAATAAAAAGCTGGTGGATCCATGAAAAAGTGGCTGGATCATCCAGGCACCGATATGAGCGGAGCGATCTCATCTACAGTATCAAGGGATCATTGCTTGGTAAGTTTAGTCCAGTTCCCAACTCTCTTTATCTGATTTCTTGAAGTTGAACATGCTCCTAATAAGCATTTTTAGCCCTAGGATCCTAGTTTTCTTTTCTCTTTGATTGATCTAGCATGTGGGTAGGATGCTAACTGATACAAAATAACCCTAACCTAGTCTTGGCTAGTTTCGGGAATAAAACTATCAGAAAATTCTGAAAATATTTGTTTACTTTAATCTGATTTTTCTCATGTTCATCCCTTGCATATCATCCTGCATCATGTTAGAATCCCATCCCTCATCAATTTTGGTATAAGAGCAGGATTAGGACATGTTCTTGCATCATAGGTAGAATTTCTGCATACTATTTTCTGCATAACTAGTCAAAATATATAATTGTTTCCCCAATCAAACATCACTGTTTTTATTTGGTTTTCATGGTAGTTATCCAATGTTTAGTCCTCTGTTTTCCTGTTATTTTTGTGGATTTTTTCAGACCTAAAAATAAACAAAAAAATGGTAAAAAACAAAACCCTAACAAAAAATCTACATGTTGTTTCTACACTAGGGGTCCAAAAATAAGTCTAGTTTTCCATCTTAGGCATATTTTTTTTTTGTAATTTTTGTATTGATTATTCCCTTAGTTGTTATCTATTTTACTGTTATTTTTCTCTGATTTTACATAACCAAAAAAAAAAAAAAAATCTGCATCTTAGAAACCCTGACCAGAATCCTAAGTTTGCTGCATCTAGTCAGAAATCCTAGGTGTTGCATCATCATACAAATTTTTTATTGCATGAAATTTAGTAGGAATCATCTTCACTATTAATCCTATGTTCTAAGATCTTTGTGGATTTTTTCTTCTCTGAAAGCCATGTTAACGTCTGCTACAAAATAGACCCACAATTTCAGTTTCTGCATCTCAGACTAAACCAAACCTAATGAAATATCAAACCCCACCTCACCCAAGCCAATTTTGTTTTCTCACCTAACCAACTTATAATTAAATAGCCACCTCATAAAAAGATCAAAAAAAAAACTTTACTCTCTGTTTTGTTACTAGATTGCATTAGGGTTCATCGATTGTGCATCATATCATTAAACTAATCTTAAGGGCAATTTTACTTTATCAGATCAGGGTAGGATTTCATCACTTGTCCTGGGTCCAAAACAACCACCCAGCATCAGAACCCAAGCCTTAATTAAAATTAACTAGTAACCTAATAGTTTTAGGGACACCAACAGGTCGGGTCCGAGTCTAGTGAGGAACTAGTGCACCCAACCCATCACCTATTACTGAAAGCTGGTGTCTAAGGCTAGAGGTCCAGTGGTAAATTCCCTAAGTAGACTGGTGGTTTTTAATTACGACCCTGTCATAGGCAGGGGGAGCCTCCCACCACCCCACCTCTTACCTGGCCAGTGGAAGGATTAGGTGCTATGTTGAGTGTAAGTTGAGTTAACTCATTAGGTTTTGGCTATAGGTCTAGCAAACCCTAGCATGTGTTAACCTTTGTGTGCTTGACTGCATCTTAATACCTTGATTGATTGATTGCATGACCACTAGGTCAGGAACCCAATACCAACAATCTAAATCCCAACCCAGTTCTACCATGGAGCCCAATTTTGAGGCCTTCATGAAGACCATGAGTGACCAATTTGCTCAATTGACCACCTAGATGAACCATAAGTTTGACCAAGTGACCAACAGGTTTGACTAGGTAGAAAACCGATTAGGAACCCTAGAGAGAACCCAAGAATCTAATGCTGAACCTGATCCTGATTCACCCCTTTCCACCTCACATAACCCTAGGAGAGCCCAAAACCATGATCAATTCTTGGAGACCAACCCTAGGAGAGCCCAACGCTAGGAACCCTACTAGGAGCCCAACCCTAGGAGGCCCAATCATGATGACCAAGACCAAGATGAGAGAATTCTTAGGAGCATCAGGGTAGATCTGCTCACCTTTGATGGCACCCTAGATTCCAAGGTCTATATAGATTGGGAAGGAGGCATGAAACAATATTTTCAATGGCATGCCTTAAGTGATAAAAGGAAGTATAAATTTGCCAAGCTCAGGCTAACTGACTAGGCTAGGTTATGCTGGGAACACGTAGAGCACCTAGGTAGACAACGACACCATGATCCCATAGCCACGTGGATGGCCATGAAGCTGAAACTTAGAGAAAAGTATGTTCCCCCATACTACCAACAGTGCCTTCTAGACTGATGGTAAAGGCTAAGGCAGGGAAATAAGTCTGTGTAAGAGTATATAGCCCAATTTGATGAGTGTGCCCTTAGGTGTTCCCTAGACGAACCTGAATCAGTGACCTTATCTAGGTTTAGGGCTGGCCTTCGTGAAGACATCCAGTGGGAACTGTCTCAATGGCAAATTTAGGACCTAGAGGAAGCCTATCACATAGCTAGGGAATTCGAGTCATATCAGAGGGAACTCATGATCAGTCAATCTAAGTCCAAAAGAGTAACCCTCCTGAACCCAAGCCCAGACCTAGCTGACTTTCTTTAGACCAGCCATTCCCATTATCCCTAGCCAAACCCTAGGGCCTAGTCAGTATGTCCGAGCCAATCCAGCCCGAGCCAAGTCAACCCAAGTCGATCCCAACCCAATAGGATTAGCACCCATAGATATGAGCCCGGTAGTAATCCACTTCCCTTTAGTCAACCTGAATCCCATAGGATTAGTATCCCTAGAGATGAACCAAGTATTAGTCAGGTACCCCTTAGTCGACCCACCCCTGCTACCCTAGACACCAATCAACTTTCCCTTAGCTAACCCCCTCCTACCATCCCTTTGGTTCATAAGGAAGGCATTAAAGAGGAGATATATGAAGCTGATGTGAGCCTAGTGGATGAGTATGAGAAAGAAGAAGAGTTACCTATAGAATACCTAGAATTTGTTGATCCAGTAGTAGATACCCAGACTAAAGCCAATCCAGAATTAGTTGACCCTGACCATACCTAGATAAAAGCCAACCCAAAGTTAGTTGACCCTGACCACACCCAGACTGAACCTGTAGTGGAAGTACAATTGAAGGAAGAGGACCACGAGGAACCAAACCCTACTTTTAGAATTATACCTGAGGAGACTTTAGAAGAGAACCGAATTAAAGAACCCAGTCTTGAAATTCAAGAATCGGAAGACTTTATTAAGGACCTGATCTCTTTAAACCAGTATCCTTAGGAAGAATCCCCTCCTATAGTTTCCATTGAAAATCTCTTCCCTGAGATTAGTGACCCAGTCTTCCATAAGGCAAACCCTATAGATATACCTCAACCCCATAAGGTCAACCTCATTAGTCTAGGACTAATCCCTGAAATCCCTTCTTGTATCCTATTTTACCCAATCAACCCCGAACCTTTTTTTCTATCCTACCAGACTAACCCTGAACCCATCTCTTATTTTTTGCCTTTTCCAGAAGCTTCCAGCATTTCTAGGATCATTAGATTGTATTTTATAGAGGTACACATACTACATACATTCATTGCGCATGTTAGGTTTGCATTTTATTTCTGGTATACTCTATGGAATTTAGTAGTACATGCACCATTCTCATCTACATGTCACCCACCTGATAAAGGGTTAAACACAGTTGTAGTTTATGGTTTAATCAAGTTTGCATATCAATAAGTGTTGGCATGAGTCATTTGCCCGCATTAGGTGTTATGAGTTTTTGCATTGCATGATTAGAGATTTGCATGAGGAATAATCATAAGATTATTGTAAGCAATGTTTTTATAAAAACATGGTTAATTCCTGAAAAGAGCCTAAGAGTTTACTAGAAAAATCTTGTGATGATTAGGCTACATACCCATGAGCTAGATCCTTCAAAGTGATAAATAATGTTGGACCTAGTGCCTAAGTTACCACCTGATTAGGCATTAAGCTCAACGTTCAATATCTCAGACTTAGTTGAGTATAGGGAGCCAGCAATGATATCGAATGAACCCAATCCTGAGTGTCCACCATCAAATTAGCCTGTAAGAGGAAATGATTGAGTGTATCCTGGATGACCAAGCCATTAGTACCCAGATCAAAGGCTACCATGTTACTTGGTTCGTTGGCAAGGTTGATCGAGATCTGAGGATTCGTGGATCACTCGAGAGGATCCGCAACACCTCAACCCAGACCCGTCAGAGCAGTACCAGAGCCAAATCGACTTTTACTCGACAGGGTCGAGTTCCTTCCATCCCGAGAGAATTGATGTAGGAACATTAGGAGCAGACCAGAATTTCAAGGTTCCAATCTCTGAATCATGTGTTGGTCAATTTTTTTGAATCCTGTAATAAAGTCTAATTTTGAGTCATGTAATAAAGTGAGTCAATTAGATTCACTAAGTCCATTGAATCCTGTTTGGTATGTCAATCGAGTATTTATTTTATTCGGCCTACTTTGAGTCTTATTAGTCAGGCCCTTTGAGTCTTGTATTTGCTTTCAAGTCATGTTCAAGAGGAGAGCTAGTGGACCACCACTCAAGTCACCTAGCCAAGCATCTGGACTCCATTCATGCTGCCCAGACCAAGAAGCCCTTAGTGCCCCAACTCATGAGGAAGTGGTGCCCCAAGCCTAAGCCCATTCATATTGGCACTCATGCTTTGGCAGTCCAAGGCACCCCATGTTTTGACCCAATCTAAGATGCCCAAGGTTTGACCTAGTCCAAGTGGTTGTCATCCCAGCCCAGCAAGGAGTCAACCAGTCCAAGCCCAGTCTAAGCCTAGTAAGAATTTCATTCCAGTCTAAGCCCATAGAGAAAAGTCAAAGATTCCAAGTCCAAGAAGGAGTTGATGTCCAAGTCCTAAAAGGATTTCAGTCTACCAATTCTATTCAAACATGTACTCCTTATTCTACTCAACTTTATTCTCCTAATCCAATTCATACTGTGTACTCCTAGTGTGATAGGGAAAGGGCTGGTTGGTCTATAAATAGCCCACCCCTCCCTCTCTTGTAATCAATCTCTTATTCATGAAATAAACTCTACTAAATCTTCTTGTAAGAATTTGTGTCCTCCTTTTGGAGTGGGTGTGAGACCCATGGTAACTTGTGTGTGTGCAAACCCTAGCCGCCCCTACCTCTCTTTCTCTCCTCCAAACCCTAGCTGCCCTGGCCTTCTTCCTTCAAACCCTAAGATGCCCAACACCAAGCCCCAAGCCACCACCATCTCTCCAATCTTCCACCAAGCTGCCAGCATCCAAATCCCCTAACTCTTGGCCGCCCCTACATCTCCTTCTTCCAGGCATGCCCTGGTCTCGAGGCCGCAAGGAGCTTCACCCCAGGCACCCCTTCCAGCAGCTAGGCTGCCCCTCTCTAGATCCAGATGCCCAAGCTGTATCCACGACTGCCAGCCCCTGCAGCCTCTCTTCCTCCCGATTTCTTCTTTCCATCCTGTTTAGTATTTTTTTCATATTCTACATCACTAACACTTGACATTTGCAGGATCCCTCCAATGAAATAGTCCTTGGACAAAGTCTTCTTTTCCCTCAAACGAAGCTAATAAAAAATCGATAGATCTGTGAGAAAGTGGCCGAATCATCCAGGCACTGATCTGAGTGGAGCGATCTCATCTACGGTATCAAGACATCATTGCCTGGTAAGTTTAGTCCAATTCCCAACTCTCTTTATCTGATTTCTTGAAGTTGAACATGCTCCTAATAGGCATTCTTAGTCCTAGGATCCTAGTTTTCTTTTCTCTTTGATTGATCTAGCATGCATGTTGGATGCTAACTGAAACAGGATAACCCTAACCTAGTCATCGCTAGTTTTGGAAATAAAACTATCAAAAAAATCTGAAAATATTTGTTTATTTTAATATGATTTTCTTCATGTTCATCCCTTGCATATAATCCTGCATCATGTTAGAATCCCTAGCATGCACGCATTAGCTAAATTAATTTTCAAAGATCTAGTTAGAGGTTTACCTTAGTTTAAAGTTGATTTTGAATATGTTTGTGATGCATGTCAATTTGATAAACAAACTAGGAAGAGTTTTAAATCAAAAAATATGGTTTCAACTTCTAAACCTTTAGAGCTACTACATATAGACTTATTTGGATCAACTAAGACCACAAGCCTCGGAGTTATGAATAATGGACTTGTGATAGTAGATGATTTTTCGAGATTTACATGGGTCTTGTTTATTGCACATAAAGATGAAGCTTTCAAAGTATTTCAAAAATCTCACAAGAAAGTTTCAAATTAGAAAAATCTTTCAATTATTTCTATTAGAAGTGATCACGGTACAGAATTTGAAAATCAATATTTTGAAGAGTATTGCATTGAGCACGGCATTGATCATAAATTCTTCGCTCCTAGAGTATCATAGCAAAATGGTGTTGAAGAGAGAAAAAATAGGACATTGGAAGAGATGGCCTGAATGCGTTATGTGAAGACAATCTTTCAAGGTACTTTTGGGCAGAGGCTGTGAACACTGTATGTTATATTTTGAATCATGTTTTGATCAGACCTATTCTAAAGAAAATCCCCTATGAACTTTGGAATGATAGAAAACCTAATATTCATTATTTTCATATTTTTGGATGCAAATGATTTGTACTTAATAATGGAAAGGATAACCTTGAAAATTTTGATTCTAAATCAGATGAAGCTATATTTTTTGGTTATTCAATATCTAGCAAAGCATATAGAGTATTCAATAAAAAAATATTAACTATTGAAGAATCTATCAATATTATATTTGATGAAACTAATCCCTCACCTTCTAGAAAAGAAAAGTGCATTGATAATGATGGAGGTACAATTGACAAAGCTATGAAGGATATGAGCTTACAAGACAAGCAAGTTGAAGGAGCAGAAATGGTAAGCAAAGACCATGGTGATTTATCCAAAGAATGGAGGTATGTAACATCATACCCTAAAGATTTAATTATAGGTGATCCCTCATAAGGAGTTAGGACTAGGTCATCACTTAGAGAAGCACATGATTACCTAGCATTTGTTTCACAAGTAGAACCTAATAGCATAGAAGAAGCAGAAAATGATCCGAATTGGATGATGGTCATACATGAAGAACTTAATCATTTGAAAGAAATAATATATGGACCCTAGTGAATAGACCCCTGATCATCCTGTTATAGGCACTAAATGGGTTTATAGGAATAAATTAGATAAAAAAGGGAATGTAATTAGAAATAAAGCTAGATTAGTTGCCAAAGGTTATAATCAGGAAGAATGAAAAGATTTTGATGAAACCTATGCACCGGTAGCAAGATTAGAGGTTATTAGATTATTGCTTGCATTTGCTTACTACATAAATTTTAAATTATTTCAAATGGATGTAAAAAATATATTTTTAAATGGTTATATTTCAAAAGAAATTTATGTAGAATAACCACCAGGATTTGAAAATCATGCTCTTCCAAATCATGTTTTCAAACTTAATAAAGCATTGTATGTGTTGCAGCCAAGATCGCGCGTTCTCCCTTCCTTCCTTCCTGTAAGACAAGGGAGACCTAGGCCAGGAATTCCAGTGAGGAGACTCCGATGATCAAGTCAGTGGGATGATCGAGGGAACAGACAAGACCTCCGTGGCATAGGGCTTGGGGGACCCGTCCATCGAGAGTGTGTGACTCGATGCAAAAATGTAATGAAAATGGAAAGAGTCGGGATCGAGAGCGGGGGATGGGGACCTACCTCTCCCTCACCTTCCCCCATGTTCTTACCTTTCTTACCTTCTTCCCTCTCTCTGAAGGGGAGGAAAAGCCCCCTTTGAAGGGGAAAAGACCCCCTTTTTTCCTTCTCCACTGCTCCTTATAGGAGGGGCATTTCTATTTCTGGAGGGACTGCCCAGGCGTGGCAGGTCCTGGGGCTTTGGCTGGATTCCTCTCTTGGGGAGGCTTTAGGCATCGTGCCGTGGTGGTGGGCGACCATTGGTGGTACGGTCATGGGCATGGCAGCATGCCACCAGCCTTGGGGCCTGGGGGTGCCTGCATCATACCTCTGGTGGAGCTGGCATCGCCTGTAGAAGGCTGTGGGTGGCCAGGCTTTTGCTGCAACATGATTTGAACATCTACTTTCTGGCGAGAACTCTAAAACTAGGACTCCGCATTGGGACACGAGCATGGCCCTGACTGGGAGCTAACCTCGGACTGGGGTGCATCTCGTGAGCCTAGATTCGACTGGGAGCTTGACTCGGCAGGGATGCTGACCTTAGATGGGGGGTTCGCCCAATGAGCCCGGCCTCAGCTGGGAGCTTGACCACGGCAGGGAGGCTGACCTCATATGGGGGGCTCGCCTAATGAGCCCAGCCTCGACTGGAAGCTTGACCTTAGATGGGGGGCTCACCCAATAAGCATGGCTTCAGCCCTTCCCAGGCTGCCACATCCAGATGACGGGTTTCCTGTCACTATGGCCGCCCGTATGCTCCACGTCAGTGGATGTCGCCATATCAGATGCCCCCCACTCCCGAGCCTAGAGGATGAGATAGCACTCAGGGTGAAGGGAGTAATAGTCCCGCTGAGGTGGGGGGATGCACCTACTATGCCATTAATGCCTCGAGTGCCTGCAGCCCGAAAATCATGCCCTTGGTGCGAACGAGGCAAAGCTTCACTCAGTTTTCCAATGAAGGACCACGAATTCTCCATTTGGATCGAAGCGACGACCGCAAGTTTGGCATAACTAAGGCTTTCGACTGGGCCACATGGCAGTCTCCGGTTGGCCTGAAGACTGAGGGCGCATGTGCCTTGCATCGGGACAAGGCGATGGTGGGTGTCGACCTTTACTGCAAAGGATCTGCATCCTCCCTATTTAAGGAGTCCATGGGTGCTGGCCAATAATATTCTACCATGCACTCCTTTTCCCTTTGGTCCTTCTCCCGCTCGAGTGTTGAGAGCTTTTGATAGGCTAGATTTTTCCCCATGCTTTCTTCCTTCGCTCCTCTTTCGGGCCATGCCGGGAGAAGGCTCTTGGTGAACTTCAGGTTTTCCACCAAGGAGTATGGGAGTCGAGTGAAGACTCTTCGGGAAGGATCGGCCAGTCATCAAGGCGATGGCATCTAGCTTGGAGAAGAAATCCACCGAGCTCAAAAATTCTCCCCAAGGAGGATAAGGGGGAGAGACTCTGGTCGCACAATTAGGGGAGAATAGAAGAAGGAGAAAGAGGCCGCTTACACCTCCCCTCAGTTTTCAAGATCGGAGGTCCTCGACAAGGAGGTGGCGGTCGGGGTGTGGTCATTGTGGAATAGATCATGACCCCTTTGATGTTGTCAGAGGTGTCATAAGGAGAGGCTACTACAACTGCCCTTGGAATCATGGGATCGATGAAATCCAAGGTGGAGGTAGCAAAGCCGATGCCAGACTCTGGAGTCCGACAGACACCTGAGGCAGGCCCCCTATATGGGCTTGGCTTATCCCGTTAGTGCCTTCTGCGCTAATCACGGAGGTTAAGATCTGGACCAAGGCTGGAGCTAACCAAGCTTCCTTCCCTTCATCCTTGTAATATGGCATTTAAGAGGTTCCCCGGCCTATTGGGGATCTCCCTTGATGTAAGAGACTTTTGATTAATGAAGGCATCTTTTTCCATTATCCGATGCGTCTCCGTCTCATATTCCTCTTCTTTGGGCTTTAGAGTAGGAAGGTATATTTCCGGGGCCATCTCAAGTCTACTCCGAGCTTTCGGCTTCCGCAGGACGATGTTGGAGCCTTAGGGCCCATGCGAAGGCCTTTGGCTTCTGAAGCTTCCGAGGTCCCTCGGCTTGACCCGCCGAGTGAGACCTCGGACTCCTCCAGTTCCTATCCCCAGACTACAATCAGGCCTGATGGCTGGAGCCGAGAGGCTTGATGAAAGGAGCCGAGAGGCCTGATGGAGGAGGCTGGGATGCCTGATGAAGGAGGCTGAGAGGCCTGATGAAGGAGGTCGGAAGGCCTGATGAAGAAGGCCGAAGGGCTCGATATGCCAGGCTATGAGTCAGGTGGTAGATGGTCAGGACTTCTGGAGTTTCCCGGCGGACATCTCCGAACTGTGAGTAAGGCGACCGAAGTTGAGAGGTTGGATGAAGGAGGTCGGGAGGCCTGGTGAAGGAGGCCGAGAAGCCTGATGGAGGAGGCTAGGTGGCCTGATGAAGGAGGTGGCTAGGAGGCTTGATGGAGGAGGCCGGGAGGCCCGATTGAGGAGGACGGGGGGCCCGATGGAGGAGGCCAAGGGGCCTGATGAAGGAGGCGGGGGACCCGATGAAGGAGGCCGAGGGGCCCGGTGGAGGAGACCAGGAGGCATGATGGAGGAGGCCGGGAGGCCTGATAGAGGAGGAGGCCAGCAGGCCTGATGAAGGAGGTCGAGGGGCCTGATATGCCAAGCTGTGAGTCAGGGGACAGATGGTCCGGACTTCTAGAGTCTCCTGGTGGACATCTCCAGACTGTGAGCGAGGTGGCCAAAGCTGGGAGGCTTTCTTCACCAAACTCCAATCATTCTCTTGAGTCATTTATTGGAGAAGTTTGGAAGCCTTAAAGAGCATTGAAGGAGCAGTCAAGGAGGCTTTTCAAAGAGCATCAAGTGCAACCATCCGATAAAGTTTGGTTTGTCATTAGTGTTTCTTTTCTTTTAACTCTTTGTTTGAGTTGTTCTAAGTACAACAGGGGCTGTAACTTGTGAGTTGTTTAAGATTTTTGGTGAGCCTTGAAAATCAAGTTTGGGTTGTTAGTGAGTGCGGAAAAACTAACATTATATTGGGTTCTTGGTGATTTCGGTGTAAAACCAAGATTGAATTATGGTTTGTGAGCCCAGTGTAAAACAAACTGGTTGTATTCCATGGTGAATATAGTGAAAATCCCAAGTAGTATCTTGGATAGTGGATGTAGGAGTGAGGTTGCTCTGAACCACTATAAAATTTGTGGTATTTATGATTGGTTTGTTTGTGTTCTTTCTTTTGCTTTCACACTTAATTCCTAATTTACATCACTCACCATACTAAGATTTCTAAAGAGCACATATTTGTGGAAAAAGATTTCAAATCCAATTCACCCCCCCTCTTGGGTTGGCCATCTGGGCAACAGAGATGATCTTAAGGATAATTGAAGGGGGATGGGGGAGCCTCTCCCTTAGCTCAGTGGTCCAGCTAGGCCTCAAGAACATGCCCATAACTACCACTACGACTAGAGCCAGGGATTCTTGGACCTCTCACTCTCGAGGCCCCTCTGATGGCTCCTCATGGGACCTCTCCTCCAGATTCCCATGGGGCTTCTTCACTAGCTCCTCTTAAGGTTCCAACATCAATGCCTGCTTATGGGATATCTGTCAAATTTGATTGATGAAGAACTTCATCTCTGCATTAGAGGAAGAAACTGAGTTATTGATGGGGACATCAAGCAAAGGCAAATAGATTTCAAGCAAATCTTGCAGCTATGAAGGTCTTCTAATCAACATACCCATGGAGAAAGCAAGTCCACCTCATGGAAACTAAAATATGGTTAAAAGAAAGCCCCAGCACTAAAGCAATTCACTTTTAAAGAAGTTACTTCCTTGAGCCGACTTAAGAAGGAGAGCCCCAATTTTCAAGTGTCGACTCATGCACCTAGAGTCGACTCAACCTGTCCCTGAGCCAACACTACCCCTCTATCAAGCAATTTTTTCATGCCACTCAAAAGATCATCAAGCCATTTTTATTTGCCACTTGAGAATTTATTGGAGCACCACTTGAAGCACACTTGAAGAGTCTTGGACGCAATCCCTTATGACATTTGGAAGTTCCATGTTGATTACACTTGGAAGCATCCTTGGATGCCATGTGGAAACATCTCATGCCGCTACTTGGAAGATCACTTTTATTGAAGACACATGGAAGAATCCCCTTGATGACACATGGCAAGCTAAGAAGGCATCACTTGGAAGTTTGTTGTAACCAAAATTAGTTTTTAACCATTTCTTGTTGGAAGTTGTAACCAATTTTAGTTAAGGCCACCTAATCTAGTCCTTAGCATAACTAATCCACGGATTAGTTATATTTTAATCTTTTTTGGATGAATTTTCTGAAAATTCCTTAGCCTATAAATAGGACCAAGCCTCCCCTCTTGTATTCATTCCATTTAGAAATGAAATTGAGATGATATTGAGTTTGGTTTTCTTCTTGAATTCTAGTCTAGTTTTCTTGTGTGGAGAGGGTGAGATGCCCTTTAATCTAGCTAGTTTACTTCATTCCCTAGTCCTGGAGCTAGGTCACTCCTTGAAGGAGAGGGTGGGAGGCCCATTTGATGCTTCAAAGAAGCCCTTCCAAGGTCTTTGAGGCATGTACCAAGAGAAGAAGAGAAGAGCTTGCCGCCTTGCTTTAAGCCATTCCCAAACTTCCCTTCCTTTGTTTTCCTTTGATTTATTTCCTTTCATCTTTGTTTCCACACCCTTATTGCTGGTTCATTGTAGGTTCTCTCAGGGATTCGAGTTGATGATGATAGTTTCTTGCCATGATCCAAGTGCAAGGTAAGTTCATAAGTTGAAGGAGTTCTAGTCTTACCATCTAATCCTCTTTCCTAGAGTATTGTGTGAACCCTTCCACAAAAATATTTTAGCCATCATTGTTGGTAGGAAAACTCTTTCTAAGCTTCATTAGATCTGATCATTTGAAGGTTACTTGCCCTGGTAGTGATGGTTTCCTTGCCATGAAGATCCTAATCTTTGTCTTGAACTAGATCTACATTAAGGGTGTTGTAACTTAGATCAACTAGTCTCCTTATGAAAATTCTTTTCTTGGATTAATTTATCCCATTTATTTGATAATTAATTGCTCAAGTTTTCTTTCTGGTTATCTTACTAAAACTCTCCATCCATCATTTCATTTTTGTCCCGCATCAATTTTTGGTATCAGAGCTTTTGGTTTACTAGGTCAAGTTGCTGAAATTTTGTTTCTTTGTATGTTGCTTATCTTCAAGTCCGAAATTCAAATCCAAAATTCGAGATTTAAATTTTAAAATTTTAGATATAAAATCTTAACTCCAATATCTAAAAGTCCTAATTTAAATTTTAATTTTTTGATAGTTTTAAATTTAAATTTTGAATTTTGAATCTAGTCAATTGGAGGTTTGCTGATTGCTGAAATTTCTATACTAGCACTAACCTGAGTTTTCCATGAATTTTAGTATTTTTCTAAAAGATAGAAAAATCCAGAAAAATCTTTTTTTCTACATTTTTGGAGTTTGGGATATAAAATATAAAATTTAAAAAAATATTTTTCCTGAAATTTTTGGAGTTTGAAATTTGGATTCTTAGGTTGTTTCCTAGAAGCTGTTCAAACTCTGTTTTTCCCTCCCTTAAGTTTAATTTTCAAAAAAAAATTCAAAAATATTTTTTCTGAGTTTCAAATTCGAGATCTGAGATTTAGATGTCAAAATATGATGATTTCCATTTAAATTTTGAATTTTAGAATGTTTTAAATTTAAAATTAGAATTTTGAATCAAGGTAGTTGGAAGTTTGTTAATCTGCTAGAATCTTTTAGTAGCCACTTCTCATAACAACTTCCTAATTTTTTAATTCAAATCTTAAAATATAAGATCTTGACACTGAGATCTAACTAATTCACTTTTAATTTCTAATTCTTGGAAATTAAAAAATTTAAATTTTGAATTTTCAAAACTAGTTAGTTGGAGGTTAGTTAAGAGGCTGAAATTTTCGTACAACCACTTTTACCTCCAAGAACGAATTTTCAAACTATAATTTAAAATTTAAAATTTAAAATTTAAGTTTTAAAATATATATTTCTATATCTAAATTTTTTAATTTAATTTTTAAATTTTTGAAACTTTGAAATTCGGGTTTGACTCATATGTTTGTGCTAGTCTACATATGTTGTTAGCTAGTTGGTTGTTTATGCATCCATTTCAAAATCATTTTAAGGTCATTCAATATAACATAAGAGAAGGAGGTAATAACCTTTACTTAGTCCAAAACAACCATCCATCATTGTGCATTGACCTAATCTTAATTAAAATTGAGTATGAACCTAAACTAAGGACACCCACAAGTCGGGTTCAAGAGCAAGATGAGGCAAAGTACTATTTGAGTTTGTACTTCTCCTTAGAAATTGGTGTCTAAGACTAGAGGGCCAATGACAAACATTTTAAGCGGACTTGCAATTCTTTAATTGGGTCCTCGCGAGAGTGAGGGGGGCCTCCCGCATTCCCACCTCTTACTTGGCCCGTGGAAAGGGTAATTGCATCCTTAATTAGTACCTGGTTAAATCTTGTATTTTGAACTCTAGGTCTAGGAACCCTAGATGCTAGGTTTGTATTGCTTGTCTATTAGGTCAAGAGCTTTAGACCAACAGTCCTGCACTCAGTCTGGTTTATGTTGCCTAATGATGATGCAACCCAAGAGAAGAGGGTGAATTGGGTTTTATAAAACTATTTGCAATAATTTATAATGAACTAAACAAGTATGTGCTAATTGCAATTAGGTACTTGTGTTTTGCCAAAATATTTGTGTGCTTCAAAATAATATGCAATGGAATTAATAAAGTAAATATACAAAGAAAACAATCACACAAACATAATAAATTTATAGTGGTTCCGTGCACTCCAAGGTACCTACATCCACTCCCCAAGGTCCACTTGGGAATTCACTATAATCATCAAGATTATAACTGATTAGTTTTTTGGGCTCACTAATCAAACCCAACTTATTTTCACTGGGCTCACAAATTAAAACCCTTGTTGGTTTTTTAACTTACGCTAACCAACAACCTCTTGGTTTTTACGGCTAACCAAAAACCTTGTTGGTTTTGCGGGCTCACCAACAACCTATGTTGGTTTTACGGGATCACCAACAACCTATGTTGGTTTTATACAAAAGCTAACCAACAACCTCTTTGGTTTTTCAAGGCTCACCAAAAACCTTGATACAACAATGTAAGAATAAAAGTAAAGAATACAATAAAGCTTTCTAAAATAAAGCAAGTATCTCTTTGAAGCCCTTGGATGATGTTGAAGAAGCTTATCTTCAATTTGTTGAAGCCTTGAATGATGCTTGAGGATGTAAACTTTGGATGCTTTCTTTGAAACTTAGAAGCTTGAATGCTTAAATCACTCAAAATATGAATCCTTGAAGTGTATGGAATTTTTCTTTCAAAGGCTTACCTCCCCATTTGATTTGTATTAATAATATAGCTCTCCAAACCTTAAATGACCGTTATAGACTATTGGAGAGGAAAACTAGTCATTACAAATATTTTGGAAAAGTTCTGCTCTTCAGAAAACTAGCCGTTGTAGAACTGTCGTCCGTTCAAGTGTCGACACTTCATGTTATGAGTCGACACTTATGGTCGATACTTGGAACCATGAGTCGACACTTGATCAAAAAATATTTTCTAAAGTCTTTTATTCTGCACTGATAAGCCAACACTTCATCTGATGAGTCGACACTTGGAATCGTGAGTCGACACTTGAGGGAAGTCTTGAAATTTAGCATATTCTGTATCATTTTTATCTCAAGCCTTGAGTCGACACTTGCTATTCATGAGTCAACACTTGCTATTCCATGAGTCGACACTTGCTATTCCATGAGTTGACACTTGCTATTCTATGAGTCGATACTTGGCTGAAACTTTCCTGAAAATCTACTGAAACTCTGTTAAAACTTATCCAAAATCAAACTTTAAGTCCTTCCAAGTCTTTCTTATGTTCCAAAGTCCTTATAACTTGAAATTCCATAAATTTGAAGGACTTCTTCAACTGAAATACAAGCATTTTGTTCTTTCAACTGATATGAGTACTTAATCTAATAAATACACTAAAACACATAATTAGTACTCATATATACTTAAATATTTTGTCAATCATCAAAATCAAGACCAGAGTCAACAGTTTATCCTTGGACCTCAATCTTGAATTCTTTATGAGGACCATGACTGAAAAGTTTGATACCCTAACTAAATAATTAGGGTCAATGAACAAAGAGTTAGGACAAATGGATAATTAAATCGGGAACCATACTAAGCCCAAATCACCTAGTCCACCTCCCCTTGGTCCAAGAGCCCAATGTCATGATCTCACCCTTGAATATAATCCTAGATACTGTTGCCCAGGTGGCTTCCCAAGAGGGGGCGTGAATTGGGATTATAAAAATTTTGGCAAGTATGTGCAATTTAAAATCCTTTTGGTGTTGTGGTGCAATATGCAATGCGGAAGCAATTAAGTAAATGCAATCATGTAAAATAAGCACAATCACAAACACAATGAAATTTAGAGTGGTTCGGAGCAACCGGCTCCTACATCCACTACCCAAGGACCACTTGGGGTTTTCACTATATCCCCCAATCGGAATACAGTCAGATTATTTTACCAGGCTCGCAATTCAAACCTATATACTCTGATTTTACCGGGATCACCAAAGAAAACCCAACTCCCTTTGGTTTTAAACAGGATCACTAAAGAAACTCTACACTTGGTTTTATCCCAGGATCACTAAGAACCCAACTTAGGCTTTCATAAGGTTCACCTAAAAACCTTTAACTCTCTCTTAAGACACAGCCCCTGCTATTCTTAGAGAGAAAACAAAGATATGTCAAAAATATAAAGCAACTACACAACAAACCGAGTTTGTTTAAATAATTCGATGAAGATCAAGGTAAAGCCTAGACTTGAATGCTTTTTTAATGCTCTTTAAGCTGCTTCTTTACTTCTTCAAAAAGTGGATTCAATGATGAAGAAAAGTTGGTGGAGCTTTGAATCCTATCTTGATTGCTCTTGAAGTGTGTTGGTGAAAGACTTGAAGACTTTTCAAATTTTCAAGATAAGTCAATGAATAATCCCTCAAAAATTTATTTAATCCATCAAAAATACTTCCTTTTATAGTTTTTCATGAGATATAGCCATTGTAGGGCCTATAGAATTGAGAAAGAGCTGTTGGAGACCATTTGGAGTTCAAAATCAACTTTCAGCAACTAGCTGTTAGAGTGCAGAAAACGGTCACTCGAGTCGGCTCGAGATCCACGAGTCAACTCGAAGTCTCAAACAACCCAAACAAAATTTCTGTGCGAGTCAGCTCTTAAAGCTGGAGTCGGCTCGAACCTTCAATCAGTACAAATCAACATTTTCCTTGAGTCGGCTCTTCAAGGCAGAGTCGGCTCGAAGTCTCAGTCACCAACAAACATAACTCTGAACGAGTCGGCTCTTCTGGGCTTGAGTTAGCTTGAGATCTTGGACTTCAAAAACATGTGTTCTTCAATGAGTCGGCTCTCAGCTCGAGGTACTAAAACTCTGAAATTTTTTGTGCCATGCCAGAAGGAGTCGGCTCTTGTTCCATGAGTCGGCTCTTATAAAAACTTCTTTTAAAGCTTCAAACTTCTCTAAAATTCTTCAATATATGAATCCAACAAGAGCTAATCTACTCACTCTTATTTTTATAATTTTATAGCCCATTTATAAGATTACATAGTTTTAAAAAGTTAGGGCTTTTACAAACTGAAGTGCATAAAGGTCTATACAATGTTGGATTACCTTTCAAGCAATTTGAAAACCAAGTAAAGATAAAGATTTTCCTGCAAAAACTTCTCAAGTAATTGAAAGAATTAGTAACTCATACATGCTCCAATATTTTGTGATCATCAAAATCATTCCAGGGATCAACAATTTCTCCCTTTTTGATGATGATAAAACATTGGGCATGAACAAGATTTAAAAACATTTTACATTTACTATGTATCGTATTCATATGTATCAAATAATATTTAACATAGTGTGTATCAAACCAAATTGAGTATCAAATTGTTAAACTGAAAAATATCAACACAATGTATCATATGTATCACAAAATTAACTTATATTTGAAGTGAGTTTAATGAAAACTTAAAATAAGCTCTTCCTTACTAATGTAATAATATTTTCTTCATATTTACTTTCATATTCACACTTTCATGCACATTCACACTTTCATGCACACTCTTCTCTCCTTTCTCCCTTCTCCCCCTTTTTGTCATTAACAAAAAAGTATATATAATAAGGAGAACATTCATTCACAGATTAAGTCATTCACAACATGTATCGGATATATCATGAAAAGATATATATATATATATATATGAAGAGTGTCAATACACGAGTGATACAATACAAAAGTGCCTCGGCGTGACAAAAGTAGTATCACACACAACATAAAAAGCTAAAAACATCAAGTCCTACAATATCAAAATGAAGGACTAGGGTCATCATCACTAGGCTCTTCCTCACTAGAGGAGGAACTGACCTCTAAAATACCTGGAACAGGCTTGAATTTCGGGAACCTAGGCCTAAGGTCCCTAAGTCTGGTCCTAATAAGAGTAGTAGTCTTAGAGGTTCTAGGTTTGCTTTAACTTTAGGCTTCAGAAGAAATCATGATAGGAGTAGGTCTAGCAGTAGGAGGATCAACAGAAAAGGCAAGGGTGCTGGTAGTAGATAGAATCTCTATCACCGGAGTGTCTCCAACATTAGAACTCAGAACCTCAGTACCAGTGCCAGCCTCAGCAAGAGTAGCAGCTATAGGAATGTCAGTGAAGTGTATGACCTCTCCCTACCCACAATCTGTGCCAATGTCCGGTTCTGCTGTAGAAGGAGTAGGTGCAAATTGATTGGCTATTGTAATCTACTGAAGAATAGTAGAATATCCTAAAATCCCTGATGCATCTCTGACTGAAGTGCAGCTATCTTGGCATCAATCTCTGATCTCCCTCTCTGAAGACTAGAGATCTCATCCAGTATACGCTGCAGTCTGTCATCATCACCTGATCCAATAACAGTGGTCCTTTGATAGATGATTGAGGTGTAGAAGGAGCTGGCTCTGAAGGTCCAGTCTCGTCAGCATGTGGCTTTGCCTCGACATCCTGTCCCTCTGCTACCTGATCATCCTCTCCTGAATCATCCTCAGAATGAGTCACTGGAAGCCCTAAACTCTTCCAATCCAGTGACCCTCAACCTTTAAGAATCCCATCCTGGTCAAAGACTTTAAGTTGTATTTGTCTGTATGCGATAGTGGTCTGTTGTCCTCTCCAGACAAATCAACATGGGCATCCTAAAATAGTAAAGTAAACACCATGCCATACGAAAGACAAGCTCGTGCCTTACGAGCAACTTCCCTCATATGTGACAACATAATGAAAGGTAAATTGAGGGCCTCCCACTCAACTAAACATCTCATGAAGACTAGGTCTCTTTCGCTCACCCAGTCGAATCTCCCAGTCCGGGGTAGAAAGATGCGGCTAATGATATTATATTAGCAACCTCATCTCCAATGAGAGTTGGTTCGCTCTAACATGTATCACACCAGTCACATTAGTCCTTTCCAGTACAATTCTTAATGTTTTCTATTTGTCCTTCAATACTAAATAACCTTCTCTCTCTTTAGGTATTTGAAGAACATTGGACAATTTTTGCTCACTGATTTTAATGTATTTCCCCTTCACAATAGATTCAATATGAAAAGCATCCAAGACATATTCTCGAAAAACTGTCTAACAAGATTAGGATATGTAGGAAGATTAAGCATGAAAAAATCCTTCCAACCTTGTCCAACTAACCAATCACCAATTTTTAAACTCTCTTGTTCTAGAAATGTGAAATCTATGCATCTACCCGAGGTCACTTGCCTATTTCCCATCAAGATTACCTGTCTTGGATCTTCTTGCTCCTCTTCATGCTCTTCTTGTTGTTCCTCTGATGGATTTGAAGTATCCAACCTTCGTTTGGTCCTCCTTTCCTCTGCCACTAACCGAACAACCCTTCTAGATTTCTTTGCCACGGCTTTCCTAGGAGCCATCTAGGTTAGATTAGGGTTTTGGAAGGGTGTAGAGGTGTTCCAAGGATTTTTCTTAGAGGGAAAGGAAACGGCTAAGGAAAAATAAGAAGGATGGAAAGAAATGACAAATTCAAACTTATGATGCCCTATTTAAAAAGCCTCAGCCCGACTCCCGAGTCGGCTCGCCGAAATAACAGGTGGCTCGAGTCGGCTCGAGACAAATTTAGGTCAAAACTCGAAAAATGACAAAATAAATTTATATGGGTTTCTTAATACTAAAGGAGGTTGTCATAAGCTCTATAAGGAATTTTGAAATGTCTAGATATTTTTTCCTTATTTTTTGAAAAATTAGGTTAAAACATTCAGAATGGGTCACACAGGCCTAATTCGTCTCCAATCTTTTCAAATCTATCTTGACAAGGGGTTTAGTAAAAATGTCAGCAAGTTGATCTTCAGTAGTTATAAATTCTAATTCAACAACATTATTTAAAATATGATCTCTAATGAAATGATGTCTAATTTCTATATGCTTAGTTCGAGAATGCTGAATTGGATTTTTAGATAAATTAATAGCACTAGTGTTATCATATTTAATAAAAATTTTAGATTGGACAATACTATAATCTTCTGGTTGTTGCTTAATCTACAACACTTGAGCACAACAGCTCCCTGCAGCCACATATTCTGCCTCAGCAATAGATGGTGCTACAGAGTTCTGTTTACGATAGTGCCATGAAATCAAGTTGACACCTAGAAATTAACAAGTGCCACTTGTGCTTTTTCTATCAATTTTACAGCCTCCATAATCAGCATCAGAATAACTAATTAATTTTAAAGATGAACGCTTAGAATACCATAATCCTAGATTGCATGTGCCTTTAAGATACTTGATGATTCTTTTAATAGCTATGATGTGTGACTCTTTTGGATTAGATTGAAAACGTGCACACATACAAATACTAAATAAAATATCAAGTCTACTGGCAGTTAAATAAAGTAAAGACCGGTCATACCTCTATACAGTTTTTGATCAACATTTGTACCATTTTCATTTTTATCAAGTCTACCTGCAGGATTCATGGGTATTCCAATTTCTTTGCTTGATTCCATACCAAACTTTTTGATAATCTCTTTGATATATTTGGCCTGGTTGATCATGATACCTTCCTTAGATTGTTTGATCTGAAGCCCGAGTAAGTAACTCAGCTCACCCATCAAACTCATTTCAAATTCATCCTGCATTCACTTAGCAAAGTCTTGACACAAAGATTCATTAGTAGATCCAAATATTATATCATCAATATAAATGTGAACAACTAAAATATCATTGTCTTTTCTTTGAATAAACAGTGTGGTGTCAACACTACCTCCTACAAAATCATTTCTAATTAAAAACTTACTTAATCTGTCATACCAGGCTCTAAGTGCATGTTTAAGATCATATAAAGCTTTATTCAATTTGAAAACATGATTTAAAAATGTGTGATCGATAAAACCCGGTGGTTGTTTGACAAAAACATTTTTAGATAAAAAACCATTTAAAAATGTACTCTTTACATCCATTTGAAATAATTTGAAATTCATAAAACATGCATATGCTAATAATAATCTAATAGCCTCTAGCCTAGCTACTGGTGCATAGGTCTCATCAAAATCGATTCCCTCTTCTTGATTATAACCTTGAGCTACTAGTCTAGCCTTATTCCTAATTACATTACCTTGCTCATCAAGTTTATTTCTATAAACCCATCTAGTACCTATAACAGGGTAGTCATTAGGTCTTTCTACTAGAGTCCAAATATTATTTATCCTAAATTGGTTTAACTCACATGCATAGCTAATATCCAATTAGGATTAGTTTCAGCTTCTTTTATAGTGTGTTGTTCTACATAAGAAACAAAAGCAATCAAGTCATGTGCATCTTTATGTGTAGCTCTAGTTATAACACCTTGAGATGGATCTCCTATAATTAGTTCTTTGGGATGTGAGTGTACATACCTCCATTCTTTGGATATATCATCATGATTTTTGCTTACATCTTCTTCATGTTGTTCACTTGTTTGTTTGTCTTTGAGAGTCAAATCCTTCAGTCCATGTTCTAGTGTACCAATACCGATTATCCTTCCTTTGTGATTATTACCAAAGGTTACCATTCCACCATCTTTTTGTTCTAGCATAAAGAATTGATCAATATCACCCGTCATGTATCTTGAACAACCGCTATCAAGGTACCATCTTTTCTTTATATTTGTGGCTGTAAGACATCCCTGCAAAATAATCAGGTAATAGATTTAGGTACCCAAGCTTTCTTGGATCCTTGCAAGTTAGTAGAACTAGTTCCTTTTGGAATCCAAATTTTCTTGATTTTCTTCTTGCCATTATATTTCAAATGACACTCAAATACCTTATGACCAATATTATTGCAAGCATAGCATACAATTCTTGACTTTGAATAAAAAGTATATGATGATACAAATTTAGGTCTAAATTATTTTGAAGTAATGAACTTAGGAGCATATGATGTAGATGCAGAAAATTTATTTGAAATTGAACCTTTGTAACCAATTCCAAACTTGTTATTTGTCTTTCTTTGATCTTTCAAAATTATTTCAAGCTTGTTGGAACTTAAGGTTAATTTTTCAACCAAAGGCTTAAGCTTTTGAACTTTCTTTTTCAAATCATCATTTTTATTTTGCAAACTTTTATTTTTCTCAAGAAGCTCTTCTTTTTCAAATTGAGTAGTCTTAAGTCTTTCACAAACTAGACTTAATTTTTTTTGTAAAATCTTATTTCTTTTACCAATTTCATTTTTATCCTTTTCAATCATCTCACAATAGTTTTTCAATGTTTTCATTTTCAAACCAGCTTTTTTATATTCTACTAATAATTCATAAAAAGCATTATGAAGCTCATCATAAGTAAATTCTAAATTAGGTTCAGAAGTAGTTACCTCATCCTCCAAACCCATAAGGCAGATCTGAGCAGTTTTTGTTGTTTCTTCATCCTCTTCAGTGGATGTAGATTCGTCGCTATCACTCCATGCTACAAGAATTGCTTTTTTCTTCTTTCTCTTGATCATCTTTTTCTTAATTTCTGGACAATCAGGGTGTATATGACCTGGTTTCTTGCACTCATAGCAAATTGAAATTTGATCTTTGTCCTTGTCCTTCTCTTTTTCTTTGTCCTTTCCTCTTTCTTTTCCAAACTCTCCTTTTCTAAATTGCTTCCTCCATCTATTGTTCTTCTTCTACCCATAAACCTTTTAAATTTTCTAATTACAAGGGCTATCTCATCATTTTCAAGATCATCATCATCTAATACATCTGAATCTTCATTCTTGTTTTCTTCAGTAGCTTTAAATGCTATAGCTTTCTTTCTTTTTGAATCTTCATCAGTTCTTTGTTGCATGGCTAATTCATTAGTAATTAATGATCCAAGCAACTCATCCAGTGGTAGGGTGTTTAGGTCCTTTACCTCTTGAATAGCTGTCACTTTAGCTTCCCATTTATCTGGCAAGGATCTCAAAACTTTTTGAACAAGATCAGCATTAGTGTAAGTCCTATCAAGACTTTTAAGACCATTGATAATATCAGTAAAATGTGTATACATAGCAGATATAGTTTCACTAGGATCCATTTTAAATAATTCATAGTTGTGCACAAGAAGATTGATTTTTGAAGTTTTAACTTGTGATGTGCCTTCATGTGTAATCTCAAGCTTATCCCAAATTTCTTTAGCAGAATTACAAGTCGAAATTCTGTTAAACTCATTTGGTTCCAAAGCATAATAAAGCAAATTCATAGCTTTGGCATTCAGCTCTGCTAATTTCATATCATTTTCATCCCATTCCTCTTTCGATTTGGAAACCTCAATATCATTGATTCTAACAGTGGGTGTGTGAGGTCCTTTCAGAATAATTTTTCATAAATGAAAATCTACGGCTTGAATGTATATTTTCATCCTTACCTTCCAATATGTATAATTGGTCCCAGTGAAAAGTGGAGGTCGATTTGTGGATTGGCCCTCGGCCAAAGAAGTGCTCATGGGATGTGCCATCTATCTTTACTCTAAGTAATTTTCAGAGACACTGCTCTGATCCACTTGTTGCCCAGGTGGCTTCCCAAGAGGGGGGATGAATTGGGATTATAAAAATTTTGGCAAGTATGTACAATTTAAAATCCTTTTGGTGTTGTGGTGCAATATGCAATGTGGAAGCAATTAAGTAAATGCAATAAGATAAAATAAGTATAAACACAAACACAAGAAAATTTAGAGCGGTTCGGAGCAATCGGCTCCTATGTCCACTATCCAAGGATCACTTGGAATTTTCACTATATCCCCCAATTGGAATACAGTCGGATTATTTTACCAGGCTCACTATCCAAAACTATACACTTTGGTTTTACTGGGATCACCAAAGAAAACCCAACTCCCTTTGGTTTTAAACAGGATCACATTAGAAACCCTATACTTGATTTTATACCGGGATCACCAAGAACCCAACATAGGTTTTCACAAGGTTCACCTAAAAACCTTTAACCCTCTCTTAAGACACAGCCTATTGTTGTTCTTAGAGAGAAAATAAAGATATGTCAAAAATATAAAGCAACTATACAACAAACCGAGTTTGTTTAAATGTTGCCGATGAAGATCAAGGTGAAGCCTAGCCTTGAATGCTCTTTTAATGCTCTTTAAGCTGCTTCTTTACTTCTTCAAATAGTGGATTCAATGATGAAGAGAAGTTGGCTTTGAATCTTATCTTGAATGCTCTTGATGTGGGTTGGTGAAAGACTTGAAGACTTTTCAAATTCCCAAGATAAGTCAATGAATAATCCCTCAAAAAATTATTTAATCCATCAAAAATACTCTCTTTTATAGTTTTTCATGAGATATAGCCATTGTAGGGCCTAGGGAATCGAGAAAGAGCTGTTGGAGACCATTTAGAGTTCAAAATCAACTTTCAGCAACTAACCATTAGAGTGCAAAAAATGGTCACTCGTGTCAGCTTGAGGTCTACAAGTCAGCTCGAAGTCTCAAACAGCCCAAACAAATTTTTTGTGCGAGTCAGCTCGAACCTTCAATCAGTACAAATCAATATTTTTCTTGAGTCGGCTCTTCAAGGCAGAGTCGGCTCGAAGTCTCAGTCACCAACAAACAAAACTCTGGACGAGTCGACTCTTCTGGGCTTGAGTCGGCTTGAGATCTCAGACTTCAAAAACATGTGTTCTTCAATGAGTCGGCTCTTGGGGCTTGAGTCAGGTCAAGGTACTGAAACTCTGAAATTCTTTGTGCCATGCCAGAAGGAGTCGGCTCTTGCAAAAACTTCTTTTAAAACTTCAAACTTCTCCAAAGTTCTTCAACATATGAATCTAACAAGAGCTAATCTACTCACTCTTATTTTTACAATTTTATAGTCCATTTACAAGATTACATAGTTTTAAAAAGTTAGGAATTTTACAAACTGAAGTTCATAAAGGTCTATACAATGTTGGATTACCTTTCAACCAATTTGAAAACCAAGTAAAGTAAAGATAAAGATTTTCCTACAAAAACTTCTCAAGTATTTGAAAGAATTAATAACTCATACATGCTCCAATATTTATGATTATCAAAATCATTCCAGGGGTTAATAGATACCCCTGCCAAGACTTTATAGATCAGGAGGAGAGAGGCTTTAGGAGCAATCAAACATATGCACCCACTTTCGATGAAAATTTAGATCCTAAAATATATGTCGATTGGGAGAAGAAAATGGATAAATACTTTGAGTTTAATGAAATGTCGAAAGTAAGGAAGTATTAATTTGCCAAATTAAAGTTAGTCCGACATACTAAAACATATTGGAAAGAAGTTGAGCATAAAAGTTATTATAGTGGGGATAAAATAATTACTTTGAGAGATATGAAGAGTAAACTAAAAAAAAAGTACCTAGGTAGATATTATGAGCAAAGACTTTTAGACCAATGGTACAGATTAAGACAAGATGATGCAACTATATCTGAGTATATTGCTAAATTCAATAAGTTTGTCGAGAGATGTAGCACAGCCGAATCTGAGATAATGATCATATCTAGATTTTGAGCTAGTCTACATAAGGCCATCCAGTAGAAATTATTTCAATGGAAAATTCACTACCTAGAAGAAGCTTATCAAATTGCTAGGAAATTTGATACATATTAGAAGGAACACTTGATTAGTCGACCTAAGTCTAACAAGAATAATACATCTGAACATAGGCCTAGTTCTAGTCAGATTCCTTCAAACAAACCAACTCCTATTATCCCAGTAGTTTGTAAGGAAGAAGTCCTTGAATGCATTGAAGAGCCAAAAGTAAAAATATATGAAGCTGAATCTAGTCTCGTAAATGAATATAAAGAATATAAAGAAGAGACTAAGCCCACTGAAAAATTAGAGAAAAAATTTTCCGAACCTATTGAAGAATTTAAAGACGAAATAGAATCAAAGTCTTGTCCAAATGAAGAGCTAGAAAGAGAAGATCCTAAATCCATTGAAGAACTTAAGGAAGAAGTTTATGAAGCTAGGTCTAACCTTATGGATGGGTATGAACAAGAATAATTGCTTGAGGATAAAATAATTACCTAGCCTAAAGAAATCAACAACGGGAATAATCAACTTGAAGAAAAAGGGCAATCCAAGGAGATAATAAAGGATCCAAAATTAATCAATGTTGAGGATTTAGATCTAGAGATTAATGAAGGATCACCTAATGGGTTATTGACCATCAGAAAAAACCTAGAACCAATTCCAAAGGATCAAACCCAAGAAATTGTAGAACTGTTAAAGGATTATCAATATGTATTCCCTGATAGTTGCCCTGAGCATGATTCACCCTTTTGGAACATCCCCAATCCTAGTCCATCAAGATGGGACATCCACCATACTATTGATCTGATCCCAGTAATATTCAACAGTTACTTTTGGAAGATATTATGGCATTTATTATGCATCAAATTAAGATTTACTTCCACCTACCTGAAGTTGTGTGCCAGAGTCTTCAAAGCCATTTAGGGGAATATTGGAAATTAGGAACTTTTGTTTCCTAGCCCAACAATAAAGTTTAGTCCATAGATAATAAAGTCCATTTGAGCTTGTTTTATTTTTGGTGTCATTTGTGTTTTGTCATTTGAAGTCATTTGTGTTTGTCTTTTGCTATTTAGTGTCAGCTGTATTTGTCTTTTGTCATCTAATGTTATTTGACCTTTCCATGCATAAGTGTCCATGACTACGAGAGTCATATGCATAGCATGATTAGCAAGAAAATTTGAGCAATGGAATTAACTAGCATATGGCTAAATTTTCTTAAGAGTTTTCATGAAAAGACTACATGAAAAGTTACAAACCTGTGGTGAGGTGCTATTCAAATACCAAAAAAATTTGGACCTAATACTCATATGCTTAAATTATCATCTGACTTTAGTATAAGTTCCACTTTCAATGTTTCAGACCTAGTAGGGTAAAGGAACCAACTATGATATCTAGTAAGTCTTTTTGGACTTAATCCAATTTTTAAGAGTGAACCAACCCTTGAATGTCTACCAGCCCCACTACCCAAATTAGTGAGATAGGAATGAGCAAATTTGGATAATAAGACTATTATTACCCAAAACAAGGACTATCTATACTATTTGGTTCATTGGCAAGGTCTACCTAAATAAAAAAACTCATGGATCACTAGAGAGAATCTTCAAAGGAATAGTCTAGACCTGCTAGCCTATTACCAAAGTCAAATTGACCCATACTCGACAGGATCAAATTGACCCATACTTGACAGGATCAATTTTCTCTATCCCGGGAGAATTGATAGGGACATCAAGCAAAGGCTAATAGATTTCAAGCAAATCTTGCAGCTATGAAGGTCTTCTAATCAACATATCCATGGAGAAAGCAAGTCCACCTCATGAAAGCTAAAACATGGTTAAAAGAAAGCCCTAGAACTAAAGCAATTCACTTTTAAAGAAGCTACTTCCATGAGCTGACTCAAGAAGGAGAACCCCAATTTTCAAGTGTCAACTCATGCACCTTGAGTCGACTCAACCTGTCCTTGAGCCGACACTACCCCTCTATCAAGCAATTTTTCCTTACCACTCGGGAGATCATCCAACTTTTTTTATTTGCCACTTGAGAGTTTATTGGAGCACCACTTGATGCACACTTGAAGAGTCTTGGACGCCATCCCTTATGACATTTGGAAGTTCCATGTTGATTACACTTGGAAGCATCCTTAGATGCCAAGTGGAAATATCTCATGCTGCCACTTAGAAGATCACTTTTATTGAAGACACATGAAAGAATCCCTTGATGACACATGGAAAGCTAAGAAGGTGCCACTTGGAAGTTTGTTGCAACCAAAATTTATTTTTAACCATTTCTTGTTGGAAGTTGTAACCAATTTTAGTTAAGGCCACCTAATCTAGTGCTTAGCATAACTAATCCATGGATTAGTTATATTTTAATCTTTTTTGGATGAGTTTTCTAAAAATTCCTTAGCTTATAAATAGGGCCAAGCCTCCCCTCTTGTATTCATTCCATTTAGAAGTGAAATTGAGATGATATTGAGTTTGGTTTTCTTCTTGAGTTCTAGTCTAGTTTCTTTGTGCAGGGAGGGTGAGATGCCCTTTAATCTAGCTAGTTTTCTTCATTCCCTAGTCCTAGAGCTAGGTCACTCCTTGAGGGAGAGGGTGAGAGGCCCACTTGATGCTTCAAAGAAGCCCTTCCAAGGTCTTTAAGGCATATACCATGAGAAGAAGAGAAGAGCTTGTCGCCTAGCTTTAAGCCATTCCCAAACTTCCCTTTCTTTGTTTTTCTTTGATTTATTTCCTTCCATCCTAGTTTCCATGCCCTTATTGCTGGTTCATTGCAAGTTCTCTCAGGGATTCGAGTTGATGATGAAGGTTTCTTGCCATGATCCAAGTGCAAGGTAAGTTCATAAGTTGAAGGAGTTCTAGTCTTACTATCTAATCCTCTTTCCTAAAGTGTTGTGTGAACCCTTCTACTAAAATATTTTAACCATCATTCTTAGTAGGAAAACTCTTCCTAAGCTTCATTAGATCTGATCATTTGAAAGTTAACTTATCCTCGTAGTGATGGTTTCCTTGCCATGAAGATCCTAATCTTTGTCTTGAACTACATCTACATTGTGGGTGTTGTAACTTAGATCAACTAGTCTCCTTATAAAAATTATTTTCTTGGATTAATTTAGCCCATTTATTTGATAATTAATTGCTCAAGTTTACTTGCTGGTTAGCTTGCTAAAATTCTTTCCTTGGTTGATTTCGGTGTTGAACATGTTTAGCTCAGAGAGGAGGTCTCATCCATGGGGAACCATTGAGGTGATAAGCTAATCGTACACCTCCTGATCAGTAGGCTCCACCATGGAATTATGATTGGGGGATCGATTAGGGTTGCTCTAGATCCAGTTGATTCTTTTGATTGAAGCAAAAAATTACCAGCTCTTCCATCCCTTGATGGAAGTGGGCAAGTCAAACTGGAGGGTCCCAGGATAGGATGCGATAAACCACTACCCCCTTTCTGTGGGGTGGCATTTCAGGGTGAAGAGGGCTCCAAAGAGGGAGAATCGTGCCACCACCCCATGGAAATGGCATAGGACAATAAAGGAGCTAATGACCTTAAAGGAGTTCGAGGTAAGTTGGATCATAACTAACCTATAGTTATCTAAAAAAGAAAGGATGAAAAGATGAAGGGGGAGTCAAAAACCCGTAAGAAAGTTCTCATACAGAGCGATCCGGCCCAGCTCACCTATGATAACCTATTTGTTCGGGCCTGAGGTTGTGATCCAGATGGACTCCAGGATCCTGTATAGACCTTAGAGGTGGAGGGCATCCGTCATGGTCATCGATGAAGTAATGCCCGATGGACTTGCCAAGTCCTGGTTCGAGGACAACGGAGGAGGAGGCAAAGCAAAGATATTGGGATCGACCATTTGATGGGGACCCTAGGGAACTTGAAAAGAAATATCTTCCTCTTCCTCACTATCCGAGAAAGGAGGTGGTGCGAACACCAGAGGCACCAGAATAAGACAAAGGCTTCTCAACCCTTTGTGGATTACTTAGTAGCATTTGAGTCCATTTGTAATAAAGGCTTAGCCTATTTGAGTAGTCTTTTTATTATTTGAGTCATGTACCGGTTAGTTCATGTTGAGCTAGTCTTCTTTCTGAGTCCTGTACATGTTAGTCCAAGTCCAGTGAAGACTGTTGGCTTTGGCTCCTTAGTTTTGATGATTAACAAAAGGTTGAGTATATGTTTGGACTAATGTTTCATTTCAATATAAAGTTTCAGGCCTTAGGTTATTCAAAAAGAGTATCAAGAGTACAATGATGAAACCAAGCTTGCTTGATTTGGGAAAGAGCTCTTCTACCTTAAACAAGATCAAATTTCTCATATTGGACCTTCATATTAAGAAGTAATTGACAAAAGAAACAAAGGCCTAGAGAAACTCAAGCATGGCATGCACCTCTCCAGAGTTTCAGAAAATTTCAGACCAGAGGTCGACCTCCAGAGGTCGACACCTTGCCAAAGGTCAACCACCAGAGGTCGACTCATGAAGAAAAGAAAAAGTTCAGCAAGGCCGGCACGGCAAAATTTCAGTGGCACGCTTCAAAGGTCACCACCTGAGGTCGACACCTGTCCAGAGGTCGACACCAGAGGTCGACTCATCACCTAAGAATTCAAACTGGGCAGAACTATAGTTTTCTGGATTTTTGCCTAAGACAAACTGGAGGTCGACTCATGAGGTCGACACTTGACCCAGAGGTCGACTCATGAGATCGACTCATGGCATAACGGCTAGTTTTTTTGAACTTTTGATTTGATTTCTAACGGCCATAAATGGCCATATTTTTTATTCTAACGGTCTTGTGGAGTTGTTTCAGCTTGAATGAAGTATTTAACCTCCACCTAACTTCAAAAAGGTCAAGGAGATAAAGTAAAAAAGAAGAGAGTAAAAGTACAAAGCTTTCAATCAATCCTAAGCCAAAAAGAGAGAAAATCCAAGAGATTCCTTAGCCAAAAGCTTTTCATTTTTGAGGAATCCAGTTTTCAAGTCTTTGGCATTTAGTGAGGTCCAAGATTCCAAGAGGAAGACTTGAAGAGTCTCCAACAAGAGCTACATCGAATTGTTTTTTGCTCAAAAAGGAGTTTGTCTTATTTTTATTCATTGTATTCATACTCTATTTGTGCTAGCCTAGTTTCAAGGGAATTTGAAACTAGTGTGAGGTTTGTTGGTGAGCCAATTGATAAAACCAACTAGGGTTGCTTGTAAGCCAAAACAAGTGTGTAAGGTTTGTTGGTGAGCCTAGGTAACAAAACCAACTTAGGTTTTGACTTGTGAGCCTTGTAAAACAAGTCGGCTATAATCTAGAGAAGATTATAGTGGAAATTCCCAAGTGGAGCTTGGGGAGTGGATGTAGGTGCTTGGTGCACCGAACCACTATACATTTTGTGTGTTTGCATTGCTTTACTCTCTATTGCTCTTTAATTGTTGTTATCTTTCATTGCTTCTGTTGCACAATTACTTGAGCACTATCACTCTTCACATTTGAAATTGATAGCACATATATTCTTTATTTTTTTAAAAAAAAAAACCCAATTCACCCCCCTCTTAGGCACCATATCTGGGCAACAAGTGGTATCAGAGCACCGGTACTCTCTTGTAGGTCCAACGATCTTGAGTGAAAGATCATGGCCACCCCAATTGGAATGGGTGTAGTTGAAGGTCAAGCATCAAATCGCCCTCCTTTCTTTAATTGCACAAACTACACATACTGGAAAACTCGTATGCGCATTTATTTACAAGCTGTAGATTATAATATATGGAGAGTAATTACTAAAGGGCCTCATCAGCCCACTCACTTGGTTAATGGCATTATCACCCCAAAATCTGAAGAAGAATGGGATGACAATGATATCAAACAAGCTGAGTTAAATGCAAAGACGATGAATTTGCTATTCTATGCACTTGACCCAAGTGAATTTAACAGAATATCAAATTGTATTTCCGCCAAAGAAATTTGGGATACACTTGAGGTTACCCATTAGGGTACACACCAAGTGAAGACCACAAAGGTGAACATGCTCATTCATACGTATGAGATGATCAGGATGGAACCAACTGAAAGTATTAGTGAGATGTATACTAGATTTACCAATATAGTAAATGGTATGAGGAGTTTGGGAAAGATTATATCTAATGGTGAACTTGTTAACAAACTTCTCAAGTCTCTTCCGGCTTCATGGGATGCGAAAGTAACGGCCATAGAAGAAGCCAAGGATGTGAATACTCTACCTCTTGAGCAGCTTCTTGGATCACTGATGACTTATGAGCTTTCACTAAAATAGAAGACAGTGGACAATGACAAGAAAAAGAAAGCCATAGCCTTCAAGTCCACTACAAAGGAAGAGTCAAGTGATGAATCAGAAGAAGAAGCTGATGATGATGAGACAGCCCTCATTACAAGAAAATTCATAAGATTCATGAGAAAGAAGAAGGGCTTCTACAAGAAAAGGCCATAAAAAGGTGATTACAATAAAGATAAAGAGAAAGAAAAAGAAAGGGATCCACCCATCTACTTCGAGTGCAAGAAGCCTGGACATTATAAAATGGATTGCCCTTTGCTTAAAAAGAGTCGAAGGATGTTGAGAAACAAAGCCATGATGGCTACCTGGAGTGAGAGTGAGGACTCCAACAGTGATGAAGAGCAGCAGGAAGTCGCCAACCTGTGTTTCATGGCCAATGAAGATGATGAGGTAAATTCTGAACCTGAAAATGAATTTACTTTTAATGAACTACATGATGCTTTTAATGATTTAGTTATGGAATATGAAAAACTAAAACTGAAAAATAAGAAATTAAGAAAGCTAAATCAAGAGCTTACCAAAAATTCAGACAAGTTTTCAACTGAAATTGAAGATTTAATTCAAGAAAACAAGAAATTAACTGAACATGTAAAGACCTTGAAAAATGATAAGGACAATCTTATAAAAGAAAAGGATTCTTTGAAAAATAATAGAAGTTTTGAAACTAATGAGAAAATTGAAAAACAAAACAAAGAACTGTTGCTTCAAAACAAGAATTACAAAGAAGAGTTAGAAAAAGTGAAACCTTTTGTAGAAAAGTTTACTTATAGTTCAGAAAAATTAAGTATGCTTTTAAACAGTCAACATGTAGTTTTTAACAAAGATGGACTTGGATTTAAGTCACAGAATCAGCAAAAACTTTTCAAAAACTTTTTCATACCTGCATCTTCTAATATTACCTGCTATGCATGTGGTAAGTTAGGATATAAATCATATATTTGTAATAGAAGAAAATCAAGTACCTTTGGAAAGATTTAGGTTCCAAAAGGAACCAATTTGTCTAACCCTAAAGGACCCAAGATGACTTGGGTACCTAAAGTTTCAACTTGATCAATTTCTGCAGGTGTGTCTTTCAACCAAAAATAAAAGAATAATGTGGTATCTTGACAGTGGTTGCTCAAGGCACATGACTGGGGATGTGAAGCAATTCTCATCACTATTAGTTATAAATGGTGGAAACGTTACTTTTGGTGATAATGGAAAAGGTAAAATCGTCGGAATTGGTAAAATCCATATCACCCCTAATGCTTATGTAGATAATGTATTATTTGTTGATGGCTTGAAGCATAATCTTTTCAGCATTAGTCAGTTTTGTGATAAGGGTTTTAAAGTAATTTTTGAATCATCTTTGTGCATGGTGTCTAGTCTAGATGTCATGGCATCAAGTTCACTGGTCATAGGCATGGAAACATTTACATGGTTGATCTTGATGATCTAGCCATGGAAAGTGGTCAATGCCTAGTGGCTAGGGAAGCCAAGGCAAGTGAAACTAGTTAGCTTTGGCATCGCAGGCTAGGGCATGCTAGTATGCATTTGATTTCAAAATTAAGCAAAAAGAATCTTGTAAAAGAATTGCCAAAACTCACATTTGAAAAAGATAAGATTTGTGATGCATGTCAATTTGGAAAACAAACTAAATCTATTTTCAAACCTAAAGGAGTAGTATCTACTACTAGACCCCTTGAATTATTGCATATGGACCTCTTTGGACCAACCAGAACAACTAGTTTGGGAGGTAAGAAATATGGGCTAGTAATTGTAGATGATTACTCACAATTTACTTGGATAATATTTTTAGCTCATAAAGATGAAACGTTTTCAGCTTTTGTTAAATTTCATAAAAGGGTTTCAAACGAAAAAGATCTCACTATTGTTTCTTTGCGTAATGATCATGGAACTGAATTTGACAATCATGATTTTGAAGTTTTTTGTAATGATAATGGCATTAGTCATAATTTTTCTGCACCTAGGACACCTCAATAAAATGGGGTGGTAGAAAGAAAAAACAGGACTCTTGAAGAAATGGCATGTACAATGCTTTGAAAAAATGATTTACCTAGATATTTTTCGGCAGAAGCCATTAATACTTCCTGTTACATTTTAAATCATGTTTTAATTCGACCTATTTTGAAGAAAACACCATATGAGCTTTGGAAAAATCGAAAACCTAATCTTAAATATTTTCGTGTATTTGGTTGCCGCTGTTTCATATTAAACAATGGCAAAGATAATATCAGTAAATTTGATGCCAAGTTAGATGAGGGTATCTTCTTAGGATACTCTACTTCTAGCAAGGCATACAGGGTCTTCAATAGAAGAAATCTTCTAGTTGAAGAATCAATTCATGTAGTGTTTGATGAAACTAACGAAAAATCTTCTAGAAAAGAAGATTGTATTGATGATGAAATAGGTACAAAGAAGCTTGAACAATTGACAATCAATGAAGATGTGCCCAAAGGAGGTGATGATCAAGAAAATGAAGATCAAATTCAAGAGATCAATGCAACTTCACCAAAACCTTTACCTAAAGAGTGGAGGTATGCACATGGACACCCCAAAGAGCTAATTATTGGTGATCCGTCAAAGGGAGTAAGTACATGCTCTTCTATCAGAAATGTTTGTAATTATTTAGCTTTTGTTTCTCAAATAGAGCCTAAGTCAATTGAAGAAGCTGAAAAAATTGTAACTGGATTAATGCCATGCAAGATGAACTAAATCAATTTAAAAGAAATAACGTTTGGACTTTAACTGAAAGACCCCCTAATGTTTCTGTAATTGGCACAAAATGGGTTTTTAGAAATAAACTTGATGAACATGGTATTGTAACTAGAAACAAAGCTAGACTTGTTGCTAAAGGCTACAACCAGGAAGAAGGGATTGACTTTGATGAAACCTTTGCTCCTGTTGCTAGGCTGGAAGCAATTAGACTTTTACTTGCTTTTGCTTGTTTTATGGATTTCAAGTTATTTCAAATGGATGTTAAAAGTGCCTTTTTAAATGGATTTATTGAAGAGGAAGTTTATGTTGAATAACCTCCTGGTTTTGAAAATCATGAATTTCCTAACCATGTTTTTAAATTGCATAAAGCATTGTATGGTTTAAAGCAAGCTCCTAGAGCTTGGTATGATAGATTAAGTTCATTTTTGATGAAGAATGATTTTTCTAGAGGTAATGTAGATAATATATTGTTTTTGAAAAAGAAAAATGATGATCTCTTAGTAGTACAAATCTATGTAGATGATATTATTTTTGGTGCTACTAACGAATGTCTTTGTCAAGAATTTGCAAAGTTAATGCAGAGTGAGTTCGAGATGAGCATGATGGGAGAACTCAACTTCTTCCTCGGACTCCAAATTAAGCAAACCAAAGAGGGGATCTTCATCAACCTTGCCAAGTACACAAGGGAAATATTGAAAAAGCTTGGGATGGAGACTACCAAACCAATAGGTACCCCTATGAGCTCTTCATGTAAATTAGACAAAGATGAATGTGGTAAATCAGTAGACCAAAAATTATATAGAGGTATGATTGGTTCATTGCTATATCTAATTGCCAGTAGACCAGATATAATGTTTAGTGTTTGTATGTGTGCACGTTTTCAGTCTGCTCCTAAAGAATCACATCTCTTAGCTGTAAAACATATATTTAGATACTTATCTGGGTCAATTGAAATTGGTCTTTGGTACTCTAGAGAGTCATCATATGAATTGATTGCTTATTCTGATGCTGATTTTGCTGGATGTAAACTTGATCGTAAAATTACTAGTGGATCTTATCAATTCCTAGGAGTTAATTTGATTTCATGGAGCAGCAAGAAACAGAATTCGGTTGCTCTATCTATGGTGAAAGTCGAATATATAGCAGCCGGAAGCTGTTGTGCTCAGATTCTATGGATCAAACAACAACTCGAGGACTTTGGCATCAAACTAACTAAGACACCCATAAGATGTGATAATACTAGTGCAATCAATTTAACGAAAAATCCTGTACAACATTCAAGAAGCAAACATATTGAAATAAGACATCACTTCATAAGAGATCACGTTCAAAACTCTAATGTATTGTTAGAATTTATTTGTACTGATTATCAATTGGCTGATATATTCACAAAACCATTGAATGAAGATAGATTTTGCATGATCAGAAGAGAATTGGGAGTCATTGACCCTTTTGCTTGAAACTCTTCAATTTCCTTCAAAATTCCTCAAAAATGATTTATAAATTCTCAAATATATTTAAAGCTTCTCTAAGAATTCATTCTAAATTTTATCAATTTTTTTAATATTACCAAATTTTATTTTGACTAGTTTATTTTTGGAGGTCGACACTTAAAATTTCGGAGGTCGACACTTGGGGTCGACCCCTGAAATTTTTGAGAGGTCGACACTTGGTCGGAAAACCTACTTTTAAAACCCGTCCGCGAGCCCTATTTCCTCCATTTATTTTCTTTTTCTCCTTCGTGTGGTCCCCCTCCAATGTTCCTAAGCTCTGAATAGTGGATTTCCAACCCTCTCCCTCCTCTTTTTGGGTAATCTTCTCCTCCCCTCACGGTTTCTCTTGGACCGAACCGGTTTTTATCGTGTTCCTTATTTTTAGGCAACCGTAGGTTTTTGCCTCTATTTACCCTCAATTATCGGTTGATATTCGATTGAAAACACTCATTTCTTCCCTCCATTTCATGCATTTCCTCTATTTGCTCTCTTTTTTTCAATTTCACAAACCCTCACTTACCTTTTCACGGTTCCTTCATTTGCTCAACCGTGAATTCCTTTTCTCCTCTCCAAATTCTTGGTTCTTCTTTTTCTTAGCACTGCATTATCCTACTTCTCCCTAAATTACCCTCTTCCATCCATATGGGTCCAAGGAAGCAGTTGGCTGTAAGGAAAAGGAAAATGGAACAAGGCCAAGGTAGTACTGAGCGACGAAGAAAGGCCAGACATGAGCGTGAGCCATCCCCAGAGGAACCTGCACCAGTGCCAGCCAGCTTAGTACGGAAGATCATTGCGAGCGGGAGACGTGTGGATATACCCTTCTGGGATCAGCATCACTTTTTTATAGGAGATGTACTGAGAGATGTAGGTCTGGTTCACTTCTGCACGATGACTGAGAGATTCTACCCAGACCTCATCAGGGAGTTCTATGCATCCATGGCCACTGATGGCATTGGATGGTCTGCTACTATTCGTGGGATCGAGATTCCAGTGACACCGGAGGTCATCAGTCATGTTTGGAGGATTCCACTTCATGGCACAGCCGCCACTACTATCAGCGACCGAGAGCGCGCCTTCAGATGTATCTTAGAGCGCGAGGATGTTAGCGGCATTTCCATAGTAGCCGCTAACCAGCTATCATTGGAGATGAGAGTGCTACATCATATCATCGCCCGCATCTTGATTCCAAAGAGCGGGAGGTTCGACTTTATTACTGAGCGTGAGCTAGTGTTGATGGTGTCCTTGAGACAGCGGACTCCCATCAACCTTCCCAGGATCATGCTTTAGCAGATGGGAGAGGCAGCATCTCATAGGAGACTAGTTCAGCCATATGGCATGGGGCTGACACAGTTATTCAAGGAGTATGGAGTATCATTTAATGGTATACCCTTCAGTCAGCTGCAGCATACTGACATATACGGAGAGAAATCCCTGCATAGGATGGGATTTCGACTGATTGGTGATCGTTGGGTGCGACGGGAGTTTGGCCAGGAGCTAGATGAGGAGGAGGAGATTCGAGCAGCTGAGGCAGGGCCTTCAGAGCCTACTGATCATGGTACACCTCCTCGTCCAGCACCAGAGTCAGAGACTGCAGAGCCTGAGCCATTCACGCCACCACCCTCATCAGCTCCAGCACCTTCTGCTACTGCTACACCATAGAGGACTATAGCGAGCACATCGGACTTTGAGCAGAGAGTGACTGATCACATTTCAGAGGTCCGGACAGAGATTGCTGATGTATGACAGGAGCTACATGGTCTGCGGATCCACACAGACATGCGCATTGGAGCTCTCTCAGCTACTATCGATGTAGGATTCCGACAGATCCTCAGCTTACTGAGATTGGCATTGCCACCAGGGACTGTAGATCTGACAGTGCCTCCTCCACATTCTGATGATGATGATGATGATGATGACTCCAATGGCTACAGTGACAGTGATGGAGATCAGCCTGGAGCAGGTAGCTCTGATGTTCCACCTGCTGATCCGATTCCAGCGATTCCCCCTTCTGCTGATCCTCTTTCTACTGATCTTCCTAGTACTGATCCTCCAGCTACAGATGTGCCAGTAGATACTGAGATTACTGAGTCACTCTTTGAGTCTATTACAGGCATTCCAGATGATAGAGATGAGCATACAGAGACTGATATTGATGATCCCACTGCTTATGAGCTTGTCAGCAGGCACACTCCAGCTCAGTCTACTCAGCATACTGATCCACCTACTCCTACTGCTACTACTTCTGTTAGGACACCTTCGGAGTCTTTTCCACGGACCTATAGATCTCGTAGGACTACCCCTAGGTCTGGTCCCTCTCTGAGGACTCGGAGTCTCACTCATAGGACTCCAAAATCCTCATCTAGGATCTCGGCTCCTATCTCTTTTGATATACCTTCTGATGAGGAGTAGCCTCATAGATTTGCTTGATATATGATGTTTACTGAGGTACTAGTTTGCTTTGTATGTTCTGATGTATCAGTGTTTTGTGCTTACTATGTAAGCAATTTTGTAACTGAATACATTCATTTATATATTTATCTACATTATGGTATTTTACTGTCTGATGCCAGCTCTTAGCATTTATTTTTTTTAACCCTCAAGTTAGAATGTCTTTGCTATATCGAATGCACAAATTGAGGGGGAGCATGTATTTTATGCAACTAAGTACTTTATTGCAATGGAACATAATTTTCTTTAGTATATCTTTTACTACAAAGAATGCACTTTTTGATTCTTGACAAAAAGGGGGAGTATAGTAAAGTATATATTGTTCTTATGACTCTTTCATAGAGTAGAGTAAAGCTTGTATGGTCTTAACTTTTTGACTCATGAGAATGTTTTCACAAAAAAGGGAGAGTAGATGAAAAGTAAATTTTTATGATACACTCATATATGTGAGGTTTCTTTGAAAGTTTTTTAATGCTATATTTTGCTTTTGGACTTAATTGCATATATACTCAAGGTTTTGTCATCATCAAAAAGGGAAAGATTGTTGGCTTTGGCTCCTTAGTTTTGATGATTAACAAAAGGTTGAGTATATGTTTGGACTAATGTTTCATTTCAAGATAAAGTTTCAGGCCTTAGGTTATTCAAAAAGAGTATCAAGAGTACAATGATGAAACCAAGCTTGCTTGATTTGGGAAAGAGCTCTTCTACCTTAAACAAGATCAAATTTCTCATATTGGACCTTCATATTAAGAAGTAATTGACAAAACAAACAAAGGCCTAGAGAAACTCAAGCATAGCACGCACCTCTCCAGAGTTTCAGAAAATTTCAGACCAGAGGTCGACCTCCAGAGGTGTCGACACCTTGCCAAAGGTCGACCACCAGAGGTCGACTCATGAAGAAAAGAAAAGTTCAGCAAGGCCGGCATGGCAAAATTTCAGTGGCACGCTTCAAAGGTCACCACCTGAGGTCGACACCTGTCCAGAGGTCGACACCAGAGATCGACTCATCACCTGAGAATTCAAACTGGGCAGAACTACAATTTTCTGGATTTTTGCCTAAGATAAACTGGAGGTCGACTCATGAGGTCGACACTTGACCCAGAGGTCGACTCATGAGGTCGACTCATGGCATAACGACTAGTTTTTCTGAACTTTTGATTTGATTTCTAACGGCCATATTTTTGATTCTAACGGTCTTGTGGAGTTATTTCAGCTTGAATGAAGTATTTAACCTCCACCTAACTTCAAAAAGGTCAAGAAGACAAAGTGAAAAAGAAGAGAGTAAAAGTACAAAGCTTTCAATCAATCCAAAGCCAAAAAGAGAGAAAATCCAAGAGATTCCTTAGCCAAAAGCTTTTCATTTTTGAGGAATCCAGCTTTCAAGTCTTTGGCATTTAGTGAGGTCCAAGATTCCAAGAGGAAGACTTGAAGAGTCTCCAACAAGAGCTACATCGAATTATATTTTGCTCAAAAATGAGTTTGTCTTGTTTTTATTCATTGTATTCATACTCTATTTGTTCTAGCCTAGTTTCAAGGAAATTTGAAACTAGTGTGAGGTTTGTTGGTGAGCCAATTGATAAAACCAACTAGGGTTGCTTGTAAGCCCGAAGCCAAAACAAGTGTGTAAGGTTTGTTGGTGAGCCTAGGTAACAAAACCAACTTAGGTTCTGACTTGTGAGCCTTGTAAAACAAGTCGGCTGTAATCTAGAGAAGATTATAGTGGAAATTCCCAAGTGGAGCTTGGGGAGTGGATGTAGGTGCTAGGTGCACCGAACCACTATATGTTTTGTGTGTTTGCATTGCTTTACTCTCTATTGCTCTTTAATTGTTGTTATCTTTCATTGCTTCCATTGCACAATTACTTGAGCACTATCAATCTTCACATTTGAAATTGATAGCACATATATTGCTTTATTTTTTCTTTAAAAAAAAACCCAATTCACCCCCCCTCTTGGGCACCATATCTAGGCAACAAAGACCAAGCCAGTCCAAGTGAAGACCAACCAAACTAGAAGCTATGAGGATCGTGGAAGGCCTAGAAGAAGAAATCAAAAGCCCGGGAGATAAATCAGAAGCCTTGGAGCCCTGGACCATAGCCTGAAGCAAAATGGACCAACCAAGGCCCAAGAGGAGAACCAAGGGGCGCCAAGCCTTGTGCTTACCATCCCTTGGTCGGACACTAGGGTCACCTCCCTTGGCCGACCAAGGCAAGAGAGAGGAGGAGAAATTTGAGGGATTTTCAACCTAGACCTACCATATATTCTAGCTAGGGTTTGGGTGGGATTCAAATTCCTAGGTAATGACCATTGTAACCTTACTTGGGGGCCAAGTTTAAGATTCTATTTAAGAGACTCTACTCTCTTGTATCAAGACACTATTTTCATGAAATTTAACTGAGTTCTTCCAATTGCTGTGTGCTACCTACTGTGTGCTAAGGAGATTCTGTGTGAGCCCCTCCTTCTTCCTGGTGTCCTGCGCCCAGTCTCCAACCGCCATCCATCTCTCCAAGCCCTGGCCACCCACCCTCAAACCTTCCTCCTCCTTGATATTTTTCAATTAATCTTCCATCCTTGCTTTGTTTTTTAATCCTTGAAAGGCTGTTTGCAGGTCCCTCGGCTTCTACGAATCCAACAACTCCAGCTAGGCAGCGATCGGATCACTGGGTTGAAAGCCGAGAATCCATGGATCTCCGACTTGATTTTCTAGGCCACATCCGGGAGTGAGAGTGATCCCTTCATCTACGATCTGCATCAAGTGCATCAACCATTATCAGGTACACCCCCTCTACCTACCAGTCACCTTATTGGAGATGAACTAGCCCAATTGAGACTTCTCAGCCTTGGCAGTCCTCTTTCTATTGCTTTTAGTTCTACTTTGCATGCTTTAGTTTCTTACTTGCATAGAATTCTCTACTTAGGTTCTTGATCTATTCTTCGGGAATTAAACACACAACTTAATCAAAAAAATTATAAAAAATAATCATACATGCATCTTAGTTCTGCATCATTTGGTATCAGAGCCTGTTTGGGCTCAGTTCTCTTTGAATATTCAGATCGGGTGCTTCGCCATGACCATCCGATCAAAGGAGACCAGTAGGGCTGCAAGACCCTCTCTTCCCAATCTATGGAATCTCCTATGGCATGTAGGGGTGCCGCTATGAATTGACCCCTAAAGAAGAACACAAAGAGTTCTTTAAGGTTTTTTTGCATTTCGGCCTTCTTAGTACATCCCCTATTGTCTCAATTGTTTCTACCTACATAGAACTCAAAAAAATCTGAAATTTATTTTTCTAAATTCCTTATAACTGAAATTAATTTTTAGAATCTTATTAAGAATTATTTCAACCTACAAATTTTCTCCCAGTCAGAATACTGCCTGAGAATAGTTCTGCTCTATTTTGGCAGCAAAGTCAATTTCAGCAAGTTTAGGGTTGTTTTAGCATAATTTTTTCATATCTTTAATTTTGGCATGTTTCCTACATATTAGGTCATTATTTGCAAGTTATCTTTCTATTTAAGAAAATACCAAAATAAAAAAAATTACATATATTCATAAAATACCAAAAATACTTAAACCCTAATTTGCATTTTCATCTGCCTGCCACCATTGCATAAAATACTTTAAGGGCACTTTCTATATCCAAGATAAGGAGAGGAGTTGATAATCTCTCCTTAGCCCAAAACCAGCTCCCGTGCATTCAGTCCCAAGCCTAATTTAAAATTAACTAGACTTAAGTTCCCCTAGTGGGCTAGGGACACCAATCAATCGGGTTCGATCATTATGGAACAACTAGTGCACCCAATTCATCTCCTATTACTGGATGCTGGCATCTAGGCTAGAGGTACAGTGTTAAATGACCTAAGGAAATTGGTGGTTCCTTAATTGGGTCCCTGCGAGAGCAGGACGCCTCCCACCATCCCACCTCTTACCTGGCCAGTTGAAGGACTAGGAGTTGAGTTGTGTGTAGGTTGATCTTGGGAATTGTGTTCCAAAGCCAATTGCCTGGGTTGTAGGCGGTTGTGCTCAGTATTGTATTCCGTTTATGAATTAATAAAATATTATTTTTGGCAACTCATCATATATTGTATTTCCCTGAAATGAACTCTTTCCTTGTGATGAAGTCCTTAGGACTACACTGACTTCGATACAGAGAGGATGTATCGAGTGGTCCTTAAACCCTGTTCACAACCAAAGGATATATTGTACTGGACGGTAATATATCAAGTATAGGTTGTTGTAGTTCACATCGTTTGGTTGTCCTCTTGACCAAATGAGTGTGGTGACACTGATGTGATCTACAAGTGGGATATGTGGTATCTCATTGAAAGTGACTCCGTGCAGCCCTATCTGCCAAAAGGAAACTCACGATTGGATATGGGTATATGTGTCCCTCTGATCTGAGGTCATCACGGTAGCTTGTAAGCAGCTCCCTGTGCTTTGGTGCCGGACTACCCGGATTTTTAATCCGGTGATGAAAGGTTTCTGGGTACAGGCAAGTACTTGTGGAGCAGTGATGGACCAAGATGGAATTGACCTGTCCAAATAGTTTGGATTGAATGTCTCACAGTATCTCAATTTAGCAAATCCTCGGCCGGGGTAGCCCTAGTGAAGAGTCACTGGGCTTGCGAGGTTGAGACACGTAGTCGACTGACACAGTCTGGGTTGGCAGCCCAATCTCAGTCGTCCTGAATATTAGAGGTCAAAGGGATGAATTATACGATAACCATATGCCAGAGGTTCGATAGTTTGCTCCCGTGTCTTCGACCTATCCGGATGCCGGGACCCATTGCTAGATGGTTTCCTGTGCTGGAACTATAATTGTTCTAGTGCTACCGTTTAGGTTCGAACCTATGAGGTCACACGCCACAAAAGATTACTCTCTAATCCGGATACCGATTACGATTGGGAATCGTCTCGATTTTATGGTCACGATATTTTTTTGAGCACTCTTCTCCCCTTCTTGCCCTTGTCTACGTCAACCAAAAATTATTCCGGGCTGACCAGCACTGCGCCAGGATTTTTCTAAATCAGTTTTGAATTGATTCGAAGTTCGTTTCGGCCTCCCATTGGTTGTGAACCAATTGAACCCAATTTTTTGGGCTTGAACCAATTAAATTGAATTGAACCCCTTTTTAATTGGACCGGTTTTTTGAACCAAGGATTGAACCAACCGTTTGGTTTAAATGGGTTTGAGCAAATTTCCTTGGACCGGTTTTGAACCGGTGCTCTTTCTTTCACCGTGTAAATATTTTACATGTTGGAAGACCAAACGACCGAACTCGCTGGGCTGGCGTCTCTTCTCCTCCCTCCACCGGCCTGGTTTAATCCCGTTTATTGCTGTTTTATTTTGTGAACGGCAGCCTCCACTTCGTCGTTCTCCCTCCCTGCCTCACCCTCTTCCCTCTGCTATTTATAAATGCAGCAGGCCCTGTTCTTCGTGAACAAGAGTTTTTGGCTGGGAGTTGACGTTCTGGGTGTTTTTTTTTTGGGCTGAAAAATCGTGAGAGCTGGTTCCTTCCTTGGAGAGCTCATCATTCTTTCTATCGGGGTTTATAGGGCTGGGTTTTGGTGAGAGATTAGGAGAGAAAGATCCTTGATTCCCTGATCTTGCAAGTGCTCAAAATCTGCTCTGCAGCAAGGATAATTGCTGCAACTTACCGTGTCCATTGCTCCTTCCAGCGGCTAGCACCGCTTGTGAAGAAGGATCGGTGAACCCCGGCCATGTCTCCCCTCTAGAGGGAGTATTCCTTTACTCCTGGGAGCAAGAGGGTCGAGCCGGATTCGTTGCTATAGCTCCATACGCAAGGAAGAAGGCTATTATTTTTCTGCAGCAGAATTTTTCTGGCTGCAACTTGGGTGATTTTGTACACCCTATACTTTGTGTATTTCTTGCAGATTTCGATTGGTGGTCGAAGAAGACTCTTCTCCCTTGCCGCTGTTTCAATTCGGGAGGAAAAGGAGCTCCGGACATCGTCGTTTGGTCGCTGTTTTGAAGAGCAAAAACAGAGTAACCAAACATCCAAAGGAAGAAGACAACAGGAATAAAGTTATTCCTGTTATCCCAGCTATTCCAGCAGTTATTCCAGAGTTATTCCAGGTGGAATAAAGGTATGAAAAAAATTTTTATTTCATGCATAAATAAATGTATTTATTTATATATTTTACAAATATTATATGCCTTGTTACATTCCTATTTTAATACATGCAACTTGAATAGATTAGGTTTTGGACGGAGCAGTTTTCCGCTGCGTGATTTTTAAAAATTATTTTAAAATCAATCTTGCTCCCGTAACTATTTGCATGCCAGCGTAGGATCTTGTCTAACCACCTAGATCCTGTTTCTTTCAGTGGTATCAGAGCCAGGTTACAGGTGTAATTTATTCATGTATGCATGTATGCAGATTAAAAATGGTTTAATCTAACGATGTATCAAGATTCTTTTTAGAACCTAGTTGAGACCTTCACCATGACCGTGTGTCTTTGACACGATACGGATCATCTGTGTTGGCCTTTTCAGAAGGATCCTTAAAGGATATAAAATTAAAAAATTGTTTTAATTTTTAGATACATGAAATTGGCATGTTTTTAGGCATGTTTTATATTGGATATAAAATTTGTAAAATATATTGATGCATGTTTTTTGTTATGTAAAATTGTTTTACATAAAGACTTAATTAAAATTATTTTAATTAAGAATTTGGCTTAATAAATTATTAGGTTTATGAAATCTAATTTGACATGAATAGGCCATTTTGGGTTAATTGGGTTAGTTCTCTAATTGGGTCCTTAACTGGGTTAGACCTAGGTTTAATTGAACCGGATAAAAGAAGATTAATCAAAAGTTGATTAAGGTCCTTCTTTAGAACTATCTAATAGTTAGATTTGTTGATCCGTTTATCTAAAATGGATCCATTTTGTGGCTCAGTGGATGCCCAAGTCTTTAGGCTAGTCTGATCGAGTCTGGTAAATCGACTGGTGTCGAGATAGGTTTGGCAGTGTGATCATGGTTGTATGAGGCTACCTCTTTCCTGGCCAACTTGGTTGGTGTCTAGGAAAGATGGTTAATGGCGGATACTCACCCATGATCTCACCTACCTGGCAGTCGAGTCGACCAGAATTGATTGGAAAAGCTCAATGACTTGAGTTAACCCATGTCACCCAGGTTGATCAGTCTGACTGATCTATTGGTGCCCATGGATCGTTTGTTGATTCATATCAACCCTCCTGGAATCTGATTGATTCAGTGGGAGGATGATCCATGTCCTTGTCTTTTTCCTCTATCATAATTAAAAATCCTCTATAATTATTAGGTCCTTAAAAAGACTAAGTCAATGTGTTGACAGTGTCTTAGCCTTCCATTAAGTCAGTTAGAAATGTGTCCACTAGCTTGGTGTGCATCGGCAGTTCCAATGAATGGGTGTACATCCAGCGATTGGAATTTTTATATGATTGATGATGGTTCAGTGCAACCTCCTTAACGGGACCAGGTGGACCGGCCAAAGTCGAGCTTGGTCTTAAGTTAGCTGGAAGCATTGGATTTGTCATTTTAATGGTTGGACCTAACCAGAGACCCGCAATAGGAGGCCCCAAGGCCGATTGGGGTGTTCTCTGGGGCAAAATGAAATACTGAAAATTGTTTAGGGAAGCAATTGGTTTACGAACCTACCTTTAGGCACGTATGGGTGAGCCGGCCAAAGTCGGGCTCATGCGAGGCCTATTGGATTTCAGTACCCACTTGAAAAAGTATTTTCATGGATTGGAGTTAGAGGCTACCAATCTTTAAAAATTAGTGGGAGAAACCTTTAGACTAAAGTCCAAGTCTTTTGGTTAAAATTAATTCATATACTTATATGGTCTTGTTTTCTTTTCAGATGTCTTCTAACTTATCGCTCCGGTCACTTCTCGACAACGAGAAGTTAAAGGGTCACAACTTCGATAGTTGGTATCGAAGATTAAGAATCATTCTGGAGCATGAAACAGATCCTCTATGTGATAACGGATCCGGCACCTGAAATCCCTCCAGCTAATGCACGGAGTGCGGTCAGAGACGCTTATCTGAAGTGGGTTTCTGATCGGACTACTGTCCGTTGCATTATGTTAGCGGCGATGAACGATGAGTTTAGTCGCAAATTCGAGGAGGCCCAACCTGATGAAATCCTTCAAAAGTTGAAGGAATCCTTCGGCACCCCGGATGATGTAGAACGGTATAAAGTGTCTTGTGCCATCTACAACTCCAAGATGCCGAATGGTGGTTAGTCACTGATCATGTATTGTACATGATCGTGTTGATTGAAAAACTGGGCAAACTCGGATGCCCCTTGCACGAGCAGCTCGGCAAGGATGCGATCCTGAATTCTCTTCCCTCCTCCTATCTTGATTTTCTCGATCATTACAGAATGAACAAGCCTACAGTAAACTACCATGGTCTTTTGGGGTTGCTGCAGACTTTCGAGAAAGACCACCAACTGAATAAGGGGGTGGTGAATTTAGTGGGAGGAAGTAGAGGTCGTCGTCCCTTAAAGAAAGTGAAGAAGAAAATAAATAAGAAGGGAAAGATGGTGCAGAATGCTCCTGGCCCTAGTCAGACCAGGAAGTATAAGGCTAATCAGTCTTCTGCAGAGTGCTTCTACTGCAAGAAGAAGGGACACTAGAAGAGGAATTGTCCTCTTTATATTGCGTTCCTTGATTCGAATAGGCCGAGGAAGCAGAAGTCTACTGAACAAGGTATTTATATGATAAAACCTTGTAATTACTCAATTGTTGGTACTGCTAACTGGGTATTGGACACTGGTAGTCCAATTCATGTTTGTAATTCGTTACAGGGACTTCAAGTTAGCAGAAGATTTGAAGATGGAGAACAGTTTCTGAGCATCGGGAATGGAAATCGTGTTCCAGTACTGGCGATCAGAGTCTTGCATCTTGTCTTTGAGTCTTGTACTGTCGAACTAGTCGACTGTCACTATTGTCCTAGTTTCATTATAAGCATAATCTCTGTAGGCCTTTTGGCCAATCGTGGTTTTGAACTATCAATAAAAGGATATTTTTGCAATGTTATTTTGAATAACTCTATGATAATGATAGCTAGATTAAATAATGGCATATATGTACTATCAAGGCCTGTTAGTGTAATGTACACTTCTAGCAAACGCCCAAGATTAGATAATGTCAACGATTTGTATCTTTGGCACTGTAGGCTAGGTCATATTAACCAAAATAGGATAAACAAGATGCGAGGAGATGGACTCCTCGAGGTCAGTGATTTTGAATCACTGCCCACTTACGAATCCTGTTTACTTGGTAAAATGACCAAGTCACATTTTTCCGGAAAAGGTGAACGAGCTACAGAACTTCTAAGTCTAATACATACTGATGTATGTGGACCGATGACAGTTAGTGCCAGAGGAGGATACAAATATTTCATTACTTTTACAGACGACTTTTCGAGGTTCAATTATGTCTTTCTAATAAGATATAAGTCTGAGTCGTTTGAAATGTTCAAACGATACCGTAATGAAGTAGAAAAGCAAACTGGAAAAAGTATTAAAACCCTTCGATCTGATCAAGGTGGTGAATACTTATCTGGTGCATTTTTGACATATCTTGAGGAAAATGGAATTCTCTCTCAGTGGACTCCTCCAGGAACACCATAATTGAATGGTGTGTCCGAAAGGAGGAATCGAACCTTGTTAGACATTGTTCGATCCATGATGGGTTTTGCAACTTTGCCGCTATCCTTTTGGGGATATGCGCTTTAGACAGCCTGTTACTTATTAAATGATGTTCCAAGTAAATATGTTGTCTCCACTCCATATGAGATGTGGACTGGACGTAAACCCTCAATCTCACACATTCGGGTCTGGGGTTGTCCGGCTTATGTAAAGCGTTTAGACTCAGACAAACTTGGTCCTAGGTCTGATCGATGTTTATTCATTGGTTATCCTAAGGAAACCAAAGGGTATTTCTTCTATTTAGAGAATGAACAAAAGGTGTTCGTTGCTCTTAGAGCTATCTTTTTGGAAAAGGAGTTCCTTAAAGAAGGAACTATAGCCTCTAAGATTGAACTTGATGAAGTTCAGCCAATAAAACAACCTGCACACTCTAAGGACATCGTAGAACCGGCTGTGATTGAATCACACCCAGAACCCATTAGGAGATCCGGTAGAATACCGCATCAGCCGGACAGATATTACGGTTTCTTGGTCCGGGACGGTGATCCCATTGAGCTCGATGAGAACAATGAGGATCCGATCACCTATATGGATGTACTTCAGAGATCTGACTCTGAGGCATGGCTTGGAGCCATGCGATCCAAAATAGAGTCCATGGAAATCAACAATGTTTGGACATTGGTTGATCCACCTGAAGGAATAAAACCCATCGGGTGTAAATGGATCTTCAAAAGGAAAAGGGGCGCAGATGGGAAGGTAGAGACCTATAAAGCCCGTCTGGTTGCAAAGGGGTATCGTCAATGATATGGTATCGATTATGATGAGACTTTCTCCCTTGTGGCAATGCTCAAATCCATTCGGATCATGCTTGCTTTGGCAGCATATTTTGATTATGAGATCTAGCAGATGGATGTCCGAACCGCTTTCCTAAATGGGGAGCTGGAAGAGGAGGTGTATATGATACAGCCTGAAGGGTTCACATCCACGGATGAATCAAAAGTATGCAAGTTGTAGAGGTCCATTTATGGACTCAAGCAAGCGTCTCGAAGTTGGAACTTACGGTTTGATAGCTGTATCAAATCGTATGGCTTCCTTAGGAACGAAGAAGAACCGTGCATCTATAAATGGGTTAATGGTTCTGTGATTGTATTCCTAGTACTGTATGTTGACGACATTCTCTTAATCGGGAATGATGTCACAGCATTACAAGGAATAAAGGTTTGGTTATCATCTCAGTTCTCCATGAAGGACTTGGGTGAAGCTTCTTACATACTAGGTATGAAGATCTATAGAGATAGATCTAAGAAGCTTTTGGGACTGTCCCAGTCTACGTACATTGATACCGTGCTGAAAGGCTATCTCCTGATAGGTTATGGATTTACTCTTTCTAAGAAGGATTGTGCAACAACTCCTGAGGAAAGAGAACGCATGAGTAGAGTTCCTTATGCTTATACAGTAGGCTCTACATATATGCTATGACTTGTACTAGACCAGACGTGGCATACTCACTAGGAGTAGTGAGCAGATACCAGTCTGACCCAGGTGAGGTGCATTGGAAGGTGGTTAAGTCCATCCTTAAGTATTTAAGAAATACTAAAGATCAATGGCTGATATATGGAGAACCTGACTTGAAACTTGTGGGGTATTCTGACTCCAATTTCCAGTCAGATAGAGATGATAGCAAGAGTGTGTCAGGGTTTGTATTTACCCTGAATGGAGGAGCGATCTACTGGAAAAGTTCCATGTAGGCAACTATTGCAGACTCGATATACGAAGCAGAATACATTGTAGCATCAGATGCGGCAAAGGAAGCTGTGTGGTTGCGGAAGTTCCTTGGAGAGCTAGGGGTGGCACCTTCCCTAGATGGTCCTGTTCCGGTGTACTGTGACAGCACTGTAGCCATTGCTCAAGCTAAGGAGCCTAAAGCTCATCACCGACCAAGCACATACCGCGGTGCTACCACCTCGTATGAGAGATCGTGGAACGTGGCGACATCAATCTTCTGAAGATCGATGGAAAGGAAAATCTGGCCGACCCCTTCACTAAAGCCCTCGGAATTAAAGAGTTCGACTATTACAAATGGAAAATGGGTATTAGATACTCTTCTGATTGGCTTTAGTACAAGTGGGAGTTGTTAGGAATTGTGTCCCAAAGTCAATCACCTGGGTTGTAGGCGGTTGTGCTCAGTATTGTATTCCGTTTGTGAATTAATAAAATATTATTTTTGGCAACACATCACATATTGTATTTTCCTGAAATGAACTCTTTCTTTGTGATGAAGTCCTTAGGACTACACTGACTTCGATACAGAGAGGATGTATCGAGTGGTCCTTAAATCCTGTTCACAACCAAAGGATATATTGTACTGGACGGAAATATATCAAGTATAGGTTGTTGTAGTTCACATCGTTTGGTTGTCCTCTTGACCAAATGAGTGTGGTGACACTGATGTGATCTACAAGTGGGATATGTAGTATCTCATTGAAAGTGACTCCGTGCAGCCCCTATCTGCCAAAAGGAAACTCACGATTGGATATGGGTATATGTGTCCCTCTGACCTGAGGTCATCACGGTAGCTTGCAAGCAGCTCCCTGTGCTTTGGTGTCGGACTACCCGGATTTTTAATCCGTTGATGAAAGGTTTCTGGGTACAGGCAAGTACTTGTGGAGCAGTGATGGACCAAGATGGAATTGACCTGTCCAAATAGTTTGGATTGAATGTCTCACAGTATCTCAATTTAGCAAATCCTCGACCGGGGTAGCCCTAGTGAAGAGTCACTGGGCTTGCAAGGTTGAGACACGTAGTCGACTGACACAGTCTGGGTTGGCAGCCCAATCTCAGTCGTCCTGAACATTAGAGGTCAAAGGAATGAATTATACGATAACCATATGCCAAAGGTTCGATAGTTTGCTCTCGCATCTTCGACCTATCCGGACGTCGGGATCCATTGCTAGGTGGTTTCCTATGTTGGTATTAGAATTGTTCTAGTGCTACTGTTTAGGTTCGAACCTATGAGGTCACACGCCACAGAGGATTGCTCTCTGATCCGAATACCGATTACGATTGGGAATCGTCTCGGTTTTATGGTCACGGTATTTTTTTAGCACTCTTTTCCCCTTCTTGCCCTTGTCTGCGTTAACCGAAAATTGTTCCGGGCTGACCAGCACTGCGCCAGAATTTTTTTGAATCAGTTTTGAACTGATTCGGAGTTTGTTTCGGCCTCCCATTGGTTGTGAACCAATTGAACACAATTTTTTGGGCTTGAACCAATTAAATTGAATTGAACCCCTTTTTAATTGGACCGGTTTTTTGAACCAAGGATTGAACCAACCGTTTGGTTTAAATGGGTTTGAACAAATTTCCTTGGACCGGTTTTGAACCGGTGCTCTTTCTTTCATCGTGTAAATATTTTACACGTTGGAAGACCAAATGACTGAACTCGCTGGGCTGGCGTCTCTTCTCCTCCCTCCACCGGCCTGGTTTAATCCCGTTTATTGCTGTTTTATTTTATGAACGGCAGCCTCCACTTCGTCGTTCTCCCTCCCTGCCTCTCCCTCTTCCCTCTACTATTTATAAATGCAGCAGGCCCTGTTCTTCGTGAACAAGAGTTTTTGGCTGGGAGTTGACGTTCTGGGTGTTTTTTTTTTGGGCTGAAAAATCGTGAGAGCTGGTTCCTTCCTTGGAGAGCTCATCATTCTTTCTATCGGGGTTTATAGGGCTGGGTTTTGGTGAGAGATTAGGAGAGAAAGATCCTTGATTCCCTGATCTTGCAAGTGCTCAAAATCTGCTCTGCAGCAAGGATAATTGCTGCAACTTACCGTGTCCATTGCTCCTTCCAGCGGCTAGCACCGCTTGTGAAGAAGGATCGGTGAACCCCGGGCGTGTCTCCCCTCTAGAGGGAGTATTCCTTTACTCCTGAGAGCAAGAGGGTCGAGCCGGATTCGTTGCTACAGCTCCGAACGCAAGGAAGAAGGCTGCTATTTTTCTGCAGCAGAATTTTTTTGGCAGCAACTTGGGTGATTTTGTACACCCTATAATTTGTGTATTTCTTGCAGATTTCGATTGGTGGTCAAAGAAGACTCTTCTCCCTTGCCGCTGTTTCGATTCGGGAGGAAAAGGAGCTCCAGACATCGCTGTTTGGTCGTTGTTTTGAAGAACAAAAACAAAGTAACCAAACATCCAAAGGAAGAAGACAACAGGAATAAAGTTATTCCTGTTATCCCAGCTATTCCAGCAGTTATTCCAGAGTTATTCCAGGTGGAATAAAGGTATGAAAAAATTTTTTATTTCATGCATAAATAAATGTATTTATTTATATATTTTATAAATATTATATGCCTTGTTACATGCCTATTTTAATACATGCAACTTGAATAGATTAGATTCTGGACGAAGCAGTTTTTCGCTGCGTGATTTTTAAAAATTGTTTTAAAATCCATCCTTCTCCCGTAACTGTTTGCATGCCTAGCATAGGATCTTGTCTAACCACCTGGACCCTGTTTCTTTCAGTTGAGTCAACCCATTATGTTTGGACTCTAGGTCTAGGCAACCGTAGTCGAGTTAGTGTTGAGTGTTGCATGTGCACTAGATCAGGAGTCCCATTTCATCCACCATCTCCCTGAACCCATGGATAAGCTAGAAGCCCAGATTCAAGCCCTTATAGACCAAATAGCCCAGATGAACCATAAGTTTGACCAGACGGAGAATAGGATAGGAACCCTAGAGAAAACCCGTAGGACCCAGACTAGATCCAAACCTGAGCCACCTTTACCCACACTACCAAAATTATATGAACCTAGAACCTATGTATCCAAAACCTATGAACATAGATCCTATGCACCCACTCCCTATAAGTTTAATAGACCCGTGACCTATAGATCCAAACCCATAGGCCATCGACCGAAACCCCATTAGGCTAGTATCCCTGATATGAACCCAGTATTAATCCACTACCCCTTAGTCAACCTGAACCCACTAGGAGTAGTGCCCATAATCAGAAACTAGGACCTAGCTAATTTTTCCTTAGCCGACCTTCTCCTACCACCCCTTTGATTCACAAGGCTTACATTAAAGCAGAAGTGTATGAAGCTGATGTGAACTTAGTGAATGAGTATGAGGGAGAAGAGGAGACACCTCTAAAAGACCTAGAATTAGTTGACCCCGTAGGTACCCAGGTAGAAGCCAATCTAGAGTTAGTTGACCCAAGCTATACCCAACCTAAAACTGTAGTGGAAGAACAATTAGAGGAAGAGAACCTAGATGCTACTGCTAGAACCTTACCTGAAGAAACCATTGAGGAGAGCCAAATTACAGAGTCTAGTCCTAAAATACAAGAATTAGAAGAATTTATTAAGGACCTGATCTCTTTGAATCAGTACCCTCAGGATGAGCCCCCTCCTATAGTTCCCATTAAGGATCTCTTCCCTGATATTAGTAACCCATCCTTCCATTATGCAAACCCTGTAGATATACCTCAACCTCATAAGTTAGCTTCATTAGTCTAGAATTAATCCCTGACATGCCTTCTTATATCCTACTTTATCCAACTAACCCTGAACCTTTTTTCCTATCCTACCAGACTAATCCTGAACCCACCTCTTATTTTATGTCCTTTCCAAAAACCTTCAGCATTTTTAGGATCATTAGATTGCATTTAGTTGAGATTAGCATACTGCATACATTCATTACGCATGTTAGGTTTGCATCTTACTTTTGGCATACTCTATGAAATTTGTTAAGAGTCCACTATAAATTTTTATATGCATGTCAAACTAGGATCAAACCTAGAGAGCCTATAATTTGATAGGTTTTGGTCCAAAGAGTTCAATAAAATTTCCTTCGATAGGAATGCATAGTCGAGTCCGTTAGGTGTTAGTATGAGTCCTTTATGTCACCTATTAGGAGTTTGCATATGCCCGGCATGTTCACCACCTGCACTAATTTTGAAACAAACTGGCTAATTTCCAAAAAAAGGGCCAAGAAATTTAATGTAGTGGATTATTTCATGATTAGGCTTAAGCCTGAGTGGTTCCCACCCGGGATCATTAAGAAGCTTCATGCTCATGGAGCCGGACCTTTTAAAGTGATAGAGAGGGTTTGACTAAATGCCTATGTGTTAGATTTGTCTCTGGATTTGGGCATTAGTTCTATCTTCAATATCACAGACCTAGTGAGTATAGGAAACGGGCAGTGATACCTAGTGAGGCCTTTGGACCTACTCCTTTCATTGTGAGTGACCCTAGCCCAGAGTGTCCACCAATAAATTGGCCTGATAAAGGAGAACGGATCGAGCGTATCCTGGATGATCATGCCATCACGACCCAGGGCCGCGGCTATCAATGCTACCTGGTCTGATAGCAAGACTAGCCAGAGTCAAATGATTCATGGATTCTCGAGAGGACTTGCAGCGCCTCGACCCAGACCTTCTCGAGAGATATGTGAGCCAGTGTGACCCTCACTCGATAGGGTCGAGTTCCTCCCACCCCAGAAGAATTGCTGTAGACACCAGAGGCACCAGAATAAGATAGAGGCTTCTCAGCCCTCTATGGATTACTTAGTAGCATTTGAGTCCATTTGTAATAAAGGCTTAGCATATTTAAGTTGTCTTTTTATTATTTAAGTCCTGTACCGGTCAGCTCATGTTGAGCTAGTCAACTTTCTAAGTCCTGTACATGTTAGTCCAAGTCTAGTGAAGACTCGTACAAGTGAAGACCAAGCCAGTCCAAGTGAAGACCAACCCAACTAGAAGCTATGAAGACCATGGAAGGCCTAGGAGAAGAAATCAGAAGCCCTAGAGCCCTGGACCACAGCCTGAAGCAAAATGGACCAGCCAAGGCCAGGAGGAGAACCAAGGGGTGCCAAGTCTTATGATTTCCATCCCTTGGTCAGCCACTAGGGTCACCTCCCTTGGCCGACCAAGGCAAGAGAGAGGAGGAGAAATTTGAGGGATTTTCAACCTAGACCTATCATGTATTCTAGCTAGGGTTTAGGTGAGATTCAAATTCTTAGGTAATGACTATTGTAACCTTACTTGGGGGCCAAGTTTAAGAGTCTATTTAAGAGACTCTACTCTCTTGTATCAAGACACTTTTTTCATGAAATTTAATTGAGTTTTTCCAATTGCTGTGTGCTACCTGCTATATGCTAAGGGGATTCTGTGTGAGCCCCTACTTCTTCCTGGTATCCTGCACCCAGTCTCCAGCCGCCATCCATCTCTCCAAGCCCTAGCTGCCCACCCTCAAACCTTCCTCCTCCTTGCTATTTCTCAATTAATCCTCCATCCGTGCTTTGTTTTCTAACCCCTAAAAGGCTCTTTGCAGGTCCCTCGGCTTCTACAAATCCAACGACTCCAGTTGGGCAGTGATCGGATCACCGGGTTGAAAGCCAAGAATCCACGGGTCTCCGACTTAATTTTCCATGCCATATCCGGGAGTGAGAGCAATCCCTTCGTCTACAACCTACATCGGGCACATCAACCGTTGTCAGGTACACCCCCTCTACCCACCAGTCACCTTATTGGAGATGAACTAGCCCAACCGAGACTTCTTAGCCTCGGCAGTCCTCTTTCTTATTGCTTTTAGGTTCTACTTTGCATGCTTTAGTTTCTTACTTGCATAGAATTCTCTACTTAGGTTCTTGATCTATTTTTTAGGAATTAAACACACAACTTAATTAAAAAAATTACAAAAAATAATCATGCATGTATCTTAGTTCCACATCAGGAGGCCTAGGTCGGGATGGCTCTGCCATGCTTGGGCAGCCCAGGGAATGCTCTAGGGAGCAGCATCCATCTTTGGAGGAACTCATGGGTGGATGAGAAACAAGAAGGAAAAAAGAAAATCTAAGGTGATGGATAGGGAACACTCCCTCGGTGCAGATTGGAAGGAGGGAAGGCAAAGAAGAAGGACTAACCTACGTAAGGCTTTAGGTCGAGGTTTCCAAATATGGGTGAGGAGCTTCCTTTTTTTTTCTCTATTCCTCCTCTACTCGGTGGTTTTGAAAGGATGTAATAGAGTGGGCTACTTATCTAAAAGAGATGCCAGAACCCCTCTTGGAGCCATGTCCAACAGATGGATGCGACCCTTCCCTTCATCGGCCAACAAGATTTGGATGCGTGTCGATATTCACTGTTCATGGTGCTTCAGTTCGTGAACCACCATATCGAGAGGTGCGAAGGCATCATTTCAAATCATCAACCCTATTGACATTGTGGCTCCCAGTTGGTGCAGGCATGATCTACGAATTATTAAAGGTCGAGGTATTTAATGATAGGTGTGGTGGCCTTCCACGTCAACAGCATCAAATAACTCCATTTGCCCTGAACCCGAAAAGTAGTCGTAGTACACTTTGGGCTCAGGAGTGAGGGGCATCTGAATGGCAAGCACTAATGTGGCACCTATGTTCAACATGGCTGGTTACCGATGTGGCATCCGCATCCAATATGGCTATGTTGTCAGGCTTCAAGTGTTGACACTTGGCTGTCAGGTATCGACACTTGATCTCTAGGTGTCGACACTTGAACTTTCAAGTGTCGACACTTGATGCAAGGTGTCGACACTTAACACAAAAATTCTCAAATGACAAAGTTCTGTATTTTCAAAATTCTCAGGCCTTGAGTCGACACTTGGAAACCTAAGTGTCGACACTTTGTGTCGACACTTAGTTCTGGGTGTCGATACTTGGCATGCCAAGGATTTTTGCTCGTGCCAAATGCTGAAGTGTCGACACTTGACTTCCCAGGTGTCGACACTTGAGACTGAAAAGCTCAAATTCAAGTGTAAATTACCCCAAAAACATAAATATAAATTTTGAAACTTAAATGAATCATAAACACATAATAATTAAACATGTAGATGCCCTTTTTTCATGAAGAGGATGTCCAGATTTGCGAGAAATGCTCCGTGCCATGGCGTGCCATGTAACATAAGTTTTTGAAATTTTGAGGTGCTTTCTTCCTGAAAACTCATAACTTGAAATACACATTAGTATACAATATGCACTCAATATTTTGTTATTCATTAAAATCACTAGGTGGAGCCAAAAATCTCTCCCTTTTTGATGATGACAAAACCTTGAGTAAAATAGCATTACGTTTCAAACTTCAACTGTTATAATTCATGAATATGAATATAAGTCCATATGAGGCATAATCTTCATAGTTAGGAAGAATCAATCTCCCCCTTAATTAGATATTTCTAATTAAAACAAATTTCAAAGGTTCTCACAAGGTGGAACCACAACAATTTATGCATCTATACAATCAATACTATTACTCCCCCTTTTTGTCAATTATTAGAAAGGAGAATAACCTCTCCCTCATAATGAGCATAGAGACAAAAAGATGGTAGAGTATCAAATATGATAGGTATCAGAACCAAAAAGATCCAAAGAGAATCAGAGCTGAAGAAGGTAAATTTAACCACTCAAACACAAATAATAAGCACTAAACTGAAATATATAATAGATAAGAGAAGTTTTCAATACAAAAAAAAAAAAAAAATTGCTTAGTCATCAGCAAGAACTGAAACATAAAGAAAGCATCAGAGTCATACAATAATCAGAAACATATAAATATGAACCATAAAAGACATACAATAGACATCTGTGAGGCTAATCCTCATCAGATGGAATCTCAAGACTAAAAGGAGCACTGATCCTAGATCTAGTGGCTAAGGCCCTAGGAGGTACTAAAGCTCGACGACTCCTAGTGTGGCCAGAAGGACCAAAAGCGGGTACAACCCTAGATGATCTGGTGGAAGGGGGGAGAGAAGATCAGCTGGTGTAACAAAGTCCGGTGTGGAATCAACCAAGTCAGTAGGAGCAGCTGGGGTAGTGGGAGGATCGTGACTGACCACCTCAAAACCATCTGCACTGCCATCACTGTCACTACCACTGCCCACAATCTCTGTAGCTCTGTCCTCATCCATATCTGCCTGATCACCACCCTCAATTGTATCAGCATGGTCACTCTGGTGATCATCATCATCATCCGAAGATACAACTGTAGGGGCTGCAGGAGGTATAAGGGATCTCAATAAATCCTCAATACGAGTGAAGCCCTCCTCCATAGTCCTACGGATCTCAGCATGCTCCGAGGTAGTATGTGCTCGAAGAGTCTCAACCTCGCTGCGTAGCTGAGTCAACTCACCCCTGATCTCAGTAAACTGCTCTCTAGCGTGCTCCTCAAAGGATAATCCAGTAGTAGGTGGTGGAGGAGCTGAAGTACCAGGAGTCGAATGCTCTGCCTCTGTCGATGGAATATCAATGGGAGGAAAAACTGCTGGCTCAGATGGTCCTGCCTCTGCCTCTCGAAACTCGTCCTCCTCATCTGGCTCCTGGCCAGACTCTCTGCACACCCATCGACCTGCGACTAGTCTATACCCCATACGGTGCAAAGACCTCTCATCATAGACATCTATGTGTAGTGTCTCCTTGGGGATCTCCCCCTCTAGTGATACTCCACATGCTCTAAATAACTTGGTCAGTGCCATGCCGTAGGGTAAACAATGACGGTGCTGAGTCACGGCATCATGCATCTGAACTACATCAAAGATGGAAGGTCGATCTACCTCCTCTCTATCAGACTCGCCATCACTATCAGCTCTCTCTCAGTGATGAAGTCGAACCTCCCAGTCTTCAGCAGAAGTATACGTGCCATGATGTGGTGCAATAGGCGCATCTCCAGAGATAACTGGTTCGCGGTGACTGTAGATACACCACGAACATCCTCTCGCTCGAGGATACACCTAAAAGCAGCCTCTCTGTCATCCACCGCAAAAATACTGACTCCCCTATGGGGGATCTCCCATACTCTGCTCAGTAGCTCTATAGAAGGTAAAATCTGAACACCTCTCACTGTCGTAGTCCATAGAAGTCATCGACAGTCCATCGCACCGTAGAACTCCCTCACTAGATGAAGATAGTACCTCTCCGGCATAGTACAGAATGGTACTAAACCTACATCAGTGAGCACCTGTCGTAAGCTAAAGTGGTGCCTATTAAAACACTCCAGGTCGACTCTCCTCCCAGAGGCTACTAACTTCCCTGCCATCCTCTCTGCAGGAGGGAACTCGGTATGGCAGAACTGCTAGCCTGTGCAGAATCAAATCTGGCATTCGATCTCCTCTCTACACCATGACTAGATCTCTCCCTAACTGCAAGTCTCTTCTTGGGACCCATTACAGCAAGTTGACCAAGAGAGTTTTAAAGGAGATAAGCTAAGGGAGGTGATTCACTCAGACTAGGAGCAAAGGGACTGGTTAAAAAATCATTTTATAAGATGGTTTTGAAACAAACTTAGAGTTATAAAACACCAAGACAATTTTGAAAAACCAGAAACATTTTGAAGGTGAGGATTTTATAAGCTAGATAAAGTTTTTGGCTGGAAATCTTATAAGAGTAAATTTTGTAATACCAAAGTACCAAAATACCTGGGTTTTGGGCTTAGAACATTTAGGGTTCTACTAAAATAAAAATAATGTGGCCAAAACATTATGATAAATTACTGGAAATATGCATTAATCACTAGTTTTTAGGTGAATACCCAAATTTTTGGCTGAAAACCAATCAAACAGTAATCTTACCCAAATTTTGATGAAATGAGTGTGGAGAACGATCTAAATCTTGAAAAAACCATGAAAAATCTCGTGTAGATCACTATTCCTTCAAACAGAGTTTTGGAAAACCACAAAAACTCAGGAAAATCCAGTCGTAAACCAAATAAAATCGGCAAATCCTAAATTTAGGTCAAAATGGTTTTAACGGTGAGGAAAAAGAAAATTTGAGAAATAATGCGGAATAAAGAGAAATCGGAAGGGGGAATACCTTATTTGTGTGGGGTTAAATGGAAAGAAGAGAGATTTGGATAGAGGGGGACCACTGTTGCTTGAAATCGACGGGTGAAAAATAAAAATAAAACCCTCGGTCGGTCTTTTAAAAATGAATTTTGTTTCACAAGTGTCGACACTTAGTATTTGTCAAGTGTCGACACTTGGTCAGGTGTCGACACTTGACAATATCCAAGTGTCGACACTTGGCCAAGAAAAAATTAAAAAAGAAATCCAAAAAATTTTCAAAAAATCTAGGAAAATATTTAACAACTTTTGGAGCTTAAAGCAAGTGGTTTTGAGTGAAAAAAAAACTTAGGTATAATTAAAACTATGAGAGTTCTAGGAGAATGGATCAATGACACCTAACTCTCTTCTAATCAGACAGAACCTATCCTCACTCAAAGGTTTGGTAAACACATCTGCTAACTGATCATCAGTATATACAAAATCAAGAATAACATTAGAGTTTTGTACATGATCTCTTATGAAATGATGTCTTATTTCAATGTGTTTACTTCTTGAATGTTGCACAGGATTCTTAGATAGATTGATTGCACTGGTATTGTCACATCTTATGGGTGTCTTAGTTAGTTTAATGCCAAAATCTTCGAGTTATTGTTTGATCCAAAGGATTTGAGCACAACAGCTTCCATCTGCTATATATTCAGCTTCCGCCATTGATAAAGCAACTAAATTCTGTTTCTTGCTACTCCAAGAGATCAAATTTACTCCAAGAAACTGACAGGTTGCACTAGTACTTTTACGATCAAGTTTACACCCAGCAAAGTCAGCATCAGAATAAGCAATCAATTCAAATAAAGAATCTCTAGAGTACCATAAACCAATTTCAATTGAGCCAGATAGATATCTAAGTATGCGTTTAACAGCTAAAAGATGAGACTCTTTAGGATTAGACTGATATATAGCACACATACAGATGCTAAACATGATATCTGGCCTACTGGCAGTAAGATATAACAATGAACCGATCACGCCACAATATATTTTTTAGTCAATAGATTTACCTGATTCATCCTTGTTAAGTCTACAAGTAGAGCTCATAAGGGTACCTAAAGGCTTAGTGTTCTCCATCCCAAACTTCTTGAGTATTTTTTTTGTGTATTTTGCTTGGTTGATGAAGATCCCCTCTTTGGTTTGCTTTATTTGGAGTCCGACAAAAAAATTTAGTTCTCCCATCATGCTTATCTTGAACTCACCCTGTATTAACTTTGCAAAATCTTGACAAAGAGATTCATTAGTAGCACCAAATATTATATCATCTACATAGATTTGTACTACTAAGAGATCATCAATCTTTTTCTTTAAAAATAAAGTTTTGTCTACATTACCTCTAGTAAAATCATTTTTGAGCAAGAAAAAGCTTAAACAATCATACCAAGCTCTAAGAGCTTGTTTCAATCCATACAAAGCTTTATGAAGTTTGTAAACATGATTTGGAAATTCAGAATTTTCAAAACCAGGGGGTTGTTCAACGTAAACCTCCTCTTTAATTAGACCATTTAAAAATGCACTTTTAACATCCATTTGATACAATTTAAAATTCATAAAGCAAGCAAAAGCCAACAATAGCCTAATTTCCTCAAGTCTATCCACAGGAGCAAAGGTTTTATCAAAATCTATCCCTTCCTCCTGATTGTATCCTTTGGCAACTAGTCTAGCCTTATTTCTAGTAACTACTCCATTTTCATCAAGCTTATTTCACAAAACCTACTTTGTACCAATAATTGAAGTGTTTGAAAGCCTATCTACTAATATCCAAATATTATTCCTTTTGAATTGGTTAAGTTCATCTTGCATAGCATTTATCCAATTATTATCACATTCAACTTCCTCAATAATTTTAGGTTCAATTTAAGAAACAAAAGCTAAGTAATCACATATATTTCTAAGGGATGATCGAGTACTTACACCTTTAGATGGATCACCGATAATTAGTTCTTTTGGGTGTCCATGAGCATACCTCCATTCTTTTGGTAATGGATCAACTGTTGATGTGTTTTCATCACCTTGTTCTTGATCTCCTTCAGTGTTTTGATCATCGTTCTGTTCCTTGGTAAGCCCTTCATTGTTGTTTATACTTTCAGTTTTCTTGCTACCTGTTTCATCAAAGAGTACATCTTCTTTTTTGAAGATTTTTGGTTAGATTCATCAAATACCACTTGTATGGATTCTTCTACAGCAAGTATTCTTCTGTTGAAGACCCTATATACCTTAGTAGATGTGGAGTAGCCTAGAAAGACTCCCTCATCTGATTTGGCATCAAATTTACTTAAATTATCCTTACCATTGTTTAAGATGAAACAACGGCATCCAAAAACATGAAAATAATGAATTGAGGGTTTTCTACCCTTCAAAGCTCATAAGGTGTTTTCTTTAGAATCGGTCGAATTAAAACTCGATTTAAAACATAGCATGCAGTATTTATGGCTTCCATCCAAAAATATCTAGGTAAGTCATTTTCACAAAGCATGGTGCGTGTCATTTCTTCAAGAGTTCTATTTTTTCTTTCTACTACCCCATTTTGTTGAGGTGTCCTAGGTGCAGAAAAATTATGATGAATGCCATTTTTAGTACAAAATTTATCAAAATCAGTATTTTCAAATTCGGTTCCATGATCACTTCTCAAAGATACGACTAAAACACCTTTTTCATTCGAAACTCGTTTATGAAATCTAATGAATTCAGAAAAAGTTTCATCTTTATGTGCTAAAAACATGACCCATGTAAATCGTGAGAAATCATCTATAATAACTAGACCGTACTTCTTACCTCCCAAATTAGATATTCTAGTTGGCCCAAAGAGGTCCATGTGAAGCAACTCCAAGGGTCTAGATGTAGAGATTACTCCTTTTGGTTTGAAAGAGGATTTGGTTTGTTTTCCAAGTTGACATGCACTGCAAATCTTGTCTTTTTCAAAATTGAGTTTAGGCAAATCCTTTATCAAGTTCTTTTTGCTAAGTTTTGAAATTAAATGCATGCTTACATGTCCTAGTCTGCGATGCCAAAGCCAACTAGTTTCATTGATCTTTGCTTCCATTGCCACTAGGCATTGACCATTTTGAATAGGGAGATCATCAAGATCAACCATATAAATATTGTCATGCCTATGACCAATGAACTTGATGCCATTGTCATCTAAACTAGAAATAATGCACAAAGAAGATTCAAAAATAACTTTAAAATTCTTGTCGCAAAACTGGCTAATGCTAAGCAAGTTATGTTTCAAACCATCAACATATAAGATATTATCAATATAAGAAGAAGGGATGATTGGACTTTACCAAAACCGATAATTTTGCCCTTTCCATTATCACCAAAAGTTATATTGCCACCATTTTGATATTCGAGCGATGAGAACTGTTCCACATCTCCTGTCATATGCCTTGAGCAACCACTATCAAGGTATCATATTCTTCTCTTGTTGGTTGCAAAGCATACCTGTAATAAAGATCAAGTGGAGACTTTAGGTACCCAAGCCATCTTGGGTCCTTTTAGGTTAGTGGCATTGGTTCCTTTCGGAACCCAAACTTTCTTAATGTTACTTAATCTTCTTTTGTTGCACATATAAGATTTATGTCCTTTAGTACCACAGGTATAGCAAGTAATGGATGAAGATGCAGGCAAAAAGAAATTTTTAAAAAGTTTTTGTTTCTTATGAGTTCTGAATCCTAAACCTGCTTTATCAAAAACTGCTCTTTGGTTGTTCAAAAGCAAATTCAATTTTTCAAAACTATAAGTAAATCTTTCTACAAAAGGTTTTAATTTTTCAATTTCTTCTTTATATCTTTTGTTTTCATCCAAAATTTCTTTGCTTTGTTTTGATAAATTTTCATTTGAAAGTGAAAAACTTTTCTTTTTCAAGACTTCTTTTTCTTTTTCAAGTGCTACAATCTTATCATTTAATTTTCTATTTTGAAGAAGAAGGCATTCATTTTCACCTGAAAGCTTGTCATTTGTTTTGGCTAAATCCAAATTTTGCTTCTTTAAATCTTTATGTTTTGATTTTAGTTTTTGAAATTCTATGACTGATTCGTCAAAAACTTCATGAAGCTCATCAAATGTAAATTCATTTTCTGTTTCAGAACATACCTCATCATGATCAGCCATCAGACAGAAGTTTGCCACCTCCTGCTGTTCTTCCTCAGAACTGGAGTCCTTACTTTCACTCCAGGTTGCCATCATGGCTTTCTTTCTCAGCTTTCTTCTGCTTTTCTTAAGCAAGGGGCAGTCTAACTTGAAATGGCCGGGTTTTTTGCATTCAAAACAAGTGGGCTGCTCCTTCTCCTTTTCTTTGTCCTTCTCTTTACTTGGCTCACCTTTTAGAGGTTTCTTTTTGAAGTTGAACCTTTTCTTCCTCATGAACCTTCTGAATTTTCTCGTCATTAGAGCCGTCTTATCTTCTTCATCATCTTCTTCAGAGTCATCACTTGATTCTTCTCTCGCAGTAGATTTGAAAGCGATTACTTTCTTCTTTTTGTCGACTTCCACATTCTTTTGTTTGAGGGAGAGCTCATAGGTCATCAGTGAGCCCAACAGTTGTTCAAGTGGAAGAGTGTTGACATCCTTGGCTTCTTCAATAGCTGTTACTTTTGCATCCCAAGAAACTGGTAGAGACCTGAGAAGTTTGTTCACAAATTCACCGTTAGAAATAATTTTTCCTAGGCTTCTCATACCATTCACAATATTTGTGAACCTAGTATAAATCTCACTAATAGACTCAGTAGGTTCCATTTTAAACATTTCATACGTATGAATAAGCATGTTAACCTTGGTAGTTTTCACTTGGTGTGTACCCTCTTGGGTAATCTCAAGTGTATCCCAAATCTTCTTGGCGGAGAGACAATTAGATATTCTATTAAATTCACTTGGGTCAAGAGAGCAAAATAATAGATTTATAGCCTTAGCATTGAGCTCGATTTGCTTAATGTCATTCTCATCCCAATCATCTTCTATCTTTGGAGTGAGAATGCCATTAACCAACATCGTAGGCTGATAAGGACCTTTTACAATTGTCATCCACAAATTATAGTCAAGAGCTTGAATAAAAATGCGCATGCGTGTCTTCTAATTGTGTAATTTGTGCCATTGAAAAGTGGGGGACGATTTGAAGCTTGACCTTCAACTATACCCATTCCTATTAGGGCTGCCATGATCTTTTACTCAAGATCCTTGGACCTATAAGAGAGTACCGGCGCTCTGATACCACTTGTTGCCCAGAAATGGAGCCTAGGAGGGGGGGTAAATTGGATCTTTTTAAAAAATTTAAAATAATAATGTGAAGGACTAGTGGTTCTTGTGAATAATAATAAATTCAATGCAAGAGATTGAAAGCAACGGAAAACAATAAGTGAGTAGCAATAACCAAAGAACAAGAGAGGAAGAGGGCAATCACACACAAACACAAGGTTTATAGTGGTTCGGTGCAAACCTAGCACCTATATCCACTCCCCAAGCCACCCTTGGGAATTTTACTATAATCCAAACAAGATTACAGCTGACTTATTTTTCACAAGGCTCACAAGTCAAAACCTAAGTTGGTTTTGTCAACTAGGCTTACCAACAAACCTTAACACTTGTTTTGTCTGCGGGCTCATAAGTTAACCCTAGTTGGTTTTATCCCTTTGGCTCACCAACAAACCACAACAACCTTCTTTCAAGACACCCTTGAAAGCAAGGTCAAATCATAATATAAAAACAGATATACAATTTTAAAACTAAAACAAACACTCTTCAAGAGTAGAATGGAATCTTTGAAGTTCAAGTTGATGCTTTATCTTGACTCTTCCTTGGAATATCCTTCAAAATGCCTCTTTTGGAATGATGCAAGGATGAGCTTGTAGGCTTTTTCAAGGAATCAAACTATAAAAGGCTTTTGATGTGAAGTACTTGAGAGAATATGGGCTTTTTGGCTTTTGAATAGACTTGAATACAATTCAATGCACTTCTTTTTTTTAGAATGAGGTTGGTGGAGGTTAAATGCACCAAGAACCTTTCAAAAAATGGTTTATGACTGTTGGAATCTCGGATATAGCCATTTGGAGCTTGAAAAGCAAGTTCTGCAAGTTTGAAAAATAGATCCGTTAGAGCTGTCAGGCTTCAAGTGTCGACACTTGGCTATCAGGTGTCGACACTTGATCTCTAGGTATCGACACGTGAACTTTCAAGTGTCGACACTTGATGCACAGGTGTCGACACTTGACACAAAAATCCTCAAATGACAAAGTTCTGTATTTTCAAAATTCTCAGGCCTTGAGTCGACACTTGGAAACCTAAGTGTCGACACTTGGTGTCGACACTGAGTTCTGGGTGTCGACACTTGGCGTGCCAAGGATTTTTGTTCGTGCCAAATGCTGAAGTGTCGACACTTGACTTCCCAGGTGTTGACACTTGAGACTGAAAAGCTCAGATTCAAGTGTAAATTATCCCAAAAACATAAATATAAATTTTGAAACTTAAATGAATCATAAACACATAATAATTAAACATGTAGATGCCCTTTTTCCATGAAGAGGATGTCCAAATTTGCAAGAAATTCTCCGTGCCATGGTGTGCCATGTAACATAAGTTTTTAAGATTTTGAGATGCTTTCTTCCTGAAAACTCATAACTTGAAATATACATTAGTATACAATATGCACTCAATGTTTTTTTATTCATCAAAATTACTGGGTGGAGCCAACAGGCTAGTTGTTGACGTGGCACCCATGAGTAGAGCTCCTAGCCGAGTAGAGCCCCTGGCTAAGTTGAGCTCCTAGCTGAGTAAAGCTCCTGCCTGAGTAAGCTCCCAGCTGGCTTGAGCCCTGGTCACGGGAGAGTTGTTCCCTCGCAGACCACGGGAGGAAAAGAGGATCGAAGGATGCACTAACCCCAGGTAGCATGTGCGGCTCGCTTGGTCCCAACAATGCTACAAAACATCTGGATGGCAATAGGAGATAGCGGTGTCACCATCTCCGCCGAACCTTCATTGATGCTTGAGAAGAAACATCCCACGAGGGAGTGGCATTCTGCCGAATCTGTGTCCCTCGTAAAGGTGTGCTCTACCGGAATAGCAAGCCCTATAGCAAGCCCTATAGCACGCCACTTGCATCCAATGCAGGAGATCCTGCCAGGACTCTAGTTCCTATCCCACCGGGCTCTGCAGGATCTGTACCCTTCTCAGGAGAGCAAGTCCTATAGAATACCACTTGCGTTCGATGCAGGAGGCCCTATCGGGACTCCAATTTCAGTCCTACAGGACCCTGTGAAGCCTGCATCCTCTTCAAGAGTGTGTGCTGCAACATGCCACCTACACCCGATGTAGAGGGCTCTACCGGGATTCCAATTTCTATCGCACGGGGCCTTGTGAAGCTTGCACCTCTTCCAGGGGAGTGCATTGCCAGGATACTAGATCCTACCCAATAATGTCGATCTCTATATATCAGTAAGAGGGACCTCTGGCCGAGGTAAGTGGCAAACAACTCTCACTACTTATATAAGAGGAAAACCTAATTCTCTCACAGGGAGTCTCTTCACGATAGTCATCTAGGCCTCCATAACTGAGGATCTGTTATCTTTGATCGCCAAACTAACTTGATTATCGGAGTGTCTCCACTAGGATCCCCGACCTGGGCTCTCTTTCTTGCAAGACCGCCCGACAGCTAGGAGCATTCTGAGACAGGGTTGTTGCTGCCTAGATCATCGTGGCCCATAGCTCTGACATGTTATGTGTGCACCTGGCTCCCTCTCGATGCTTGGTCTTCTTTCCGATCAGCTCCTTGATCAGCTTGTCCTGCAAAAAAGAGGAGACCCAGGTCGGGGATTATGACGGGGACACTCCAATGATCAAGTCAATTAGGATGATCAAGGAAAACAGAGCCTTTGTGACAGAGGGTTTGGGACACCTCCACGTAGAGGAGTAAGAATGAGATCTAAGAGATGAAAGATGAGTGGGGAGTTAGAGAGTAGAGAGGTTCTCTCTGCTAGTTCCTTGCCCTTTTGCTATATTTGCCTTACCGGTTGTTCATCCCCCCTCCCCAGAGGTCCCTTCTTCCATTTTATATGAGAGAAACGGTCCAAACCAGATTTGGGGCTTCATCGAGACATCACTTTCTCGATAGCCTCTTTTGGTGGGATTTTTCTTTGTTTGCAACCTCCCCCCCCATCGAACCGGTCCTCTAAAGGAGATATTTCTATTGGGGATGTTTGCCGGCGTAATACAAGTTCTATCCCTCTGGTGGAGCAATTTTTCATGGGAGGTGTGGGTGCCGTGCCGCTAAGCCCCAAGCCATGGTAGAGCATTTCTATTCCAGGAGGGACCATTGGTACGTTGTAGGGTCCGGTGCTTTAATAGGATACTCTTGGAGAAGATACATGTGGCGTGTCGTGGGAACTGGAGCCCCGGTTGCATGGTGGGGGACATAGATGGCATGCTGCTGGCCCTGGAACCTGGTGGAGCATGCATCACATAAAGGGTGCAGGTGGCGTGTTGCAGTGCTTGGAACATCCGGTAGGGTGCGCGCCACTATCTGAAGGTCATAGGTAGTCTAGAGCTCCCAGTCCATGGCTTGAATTCCTTCTGGTCTTCCTTTCCTCGCTCCTAGTTGACCCCTTAGCAGTTGATGATACCTCTTAGTCCTGGGCAGTGATTCTGTCTTGGAAAGCGGGAGCTCTATCTCAGGAGCTCGACCCGGAAGGTGAGAGCACGACCTCGAAAGGTGAGAGTACGATCTCAACCGAGAGCTCGACCTCGAATGGCGGGAGCGCGACCTCGGCCAGGATCTCGACCTTGGATGGGAATTGACCTTGGTCAGGGGCTCGACCTCGGATGGCGGGAGCGCGACCTCGACCGGGAGCTCGACCTCATATGGGAGCTGACCTGGACTGGGGGCTCGATCTCGGATGGCGGGAGCGCGACCTCAACCGGGAGCTCGACCTCGGATGGGAGCTGACCTGGACCCGGGGCTCGATCTCGGATGGCGGGAGCACGATCTCGGTTGGGAGCTCAATCTCGGATGGGAGCTGATCTCGGCCGGGGGCTCGACCTCTGAAGGCGAGAGCATGACCTCGGATGGTAGCTGACCTCGACCGGGGGCTCAACCTCGAAAGGTGGAAGCACGACCTCGACCGGGAGCTCGACCTCGATCGGGAGCTTGACCTCGAAAGATGGGAGCACGATCTCGACTGGGTGCTCGACCTCGGCTGGGGGCTCGACCTCGAAAGGCGGGAGCATGACCTCGGTTGGGAGCTTGACCTCGAAAGGCAGGAGCACGATCTCGGCTGGGAGCTCAATCTCAGATGGGAGCTAACCTCGACCGGGGGCTCGACCTCGGATCATTATTTGGCCACCGCATCCAGGTAGCATTTTCTGCTAGTATGGTGCCAACTGGATCTGACGCGGGTTCCACGTCAGCGATTATGCCATCAGGGATATTCGACGACCCCCAAAATAACTGATGTGGCTCTGGAACCCATCGAGTTTACAGACAGAATGCGATCTTGCCGGTAACAGACAAAGTAGGATAGCATGTAAATTTTCTATAACCCATTACATCTGTTTACTGTATTACATCTGTTTACTGTATTAATTATCAAGTTTAGAAACAGTAAACTCCATTGACATCGTCATCATCTATATTATACAATGGAGAGAAGGCTGGCATGTTGAGCTTTGTCTCTCCTTTTTAGATGTTTGTTCACATGCGGTCCATGGAAATTGGAAACTTCAACGAGGGATGCCCACATCATGGTTACATGAGGGTGACATCACCATCCTTCCAACAATTACAGCTAAAGGACCGGATCCCCAAATCTTTTGCCCTTGGTATCAAAAACCTATTCTGATGCCTTTGGACTAGTCCTTTGGAAATTTCTTCGTTACCATTCCATTCGAGTCATCAACCATAGATTTTATCATTTTACGTGTAAGGAAGGCCAACTCACCTTCCACTTGTCTCTCACATTACCTTGAGCAACGTTTGGGGAACGAGTCGTTACATGCTTCGTTTCCTTCCTAACTAGATGCTGACCCGTGGGATGCACGAAATGTAACAATTTTAATATTTAATATAATTTAAAATTTATTAATAAAATATTAATTAATTAATAATAATTTTAGTTATAATTCGATATAACAGAGAATAGAAATAATTAGAAAGAAAAAAAAATTGATTGAAAAAAAATTCAAATTCAAATATTTATTTTAAAAATAAATAATAATAATAATAATAATTAATTATATCAATTTTTTAATAATAAATGTTTATAAAATGTATTTGAACTATCAGGCATTCTTTGTCAAGCATTTGGTATAAATTTTGATTTCTTTTTTTCAAATTTGTATCAGACTTCTTTGTTTTTATTATTTTACAGATATAATAGATGGTATACATATGCGAGCCCAAATAGAAGGAAAGCAAAATAATTGGAAGGTGGGAGCATTTCCAAAAATCTCTACGTGTGCATTGTATCATGATGATGGGAATGATGAGGGGATGGTGCTCCTCTATAAAGTATAGCATCTGTTTTGACCAAGGCCTCCCTCCTCTCGCTCTAAATATCTCTCTCTCTCTCTCTCTCTCTCTCTCTCTCTCTCTCTTGTAGAAGCCATAGCAAGAGCGGCACCATCATGTCCACAGCCACTACCGTTGAGGGTGGGTTGGATCATGAGACCACCCCACCCTTTGAGAGGGCCAGATACGTGCTGAAGAAAGTCCTTGCAGAGCCGCGACATGAGGGTAAGGGAGCCATTGTTAGAAGAAGCATTGGAAGGTGATCTCATTCCATCATTCTCTTCTCTCCTTGTTCACAAACTTGGTTACTACCATCTCATATGGAATTATTGAATTTGGGCTTCTCAGGACAGAGTTGAAGAATTTGGATCCTTTCATCTTGTTGGATGAGTTTTTTGGTGTGTCTGTAATATTTGTTCTTTGAATCTTTCCTGATCTGATTCTAGTTTTCTTGTATGGAAGATTGATGATCAAATTTGCTTTGTACATGCTTTCTTGAATACAGTTTCTTCACCTGCTGGATTTCCTGATCATCCTCATAGAGGTTTGAGTCTTTTCTCATCTTTTGTTCCCTCTCCATGTTAGACTTTCTCTGTTTCATGATCATTCGATGAAGGAATTTCTTCTCCTCTTCTGTTCTTCTGCAATTAATATATGCAGGGTTTGAGGCCGTGACATACATGCTGCAGGTAACAAAAACTCAGAAATAATTAATGGAAAATAATCATAAGTGAAGCAAGAATTAGATGGATAGATATTTTACTAGCTTTGATGCTTGTAATGGAAATCAGGGAGCTTTCAGTCACCAAGACTTCACCGGGCACAAAGGCACCATCAGGAGTGGGGACTTGCAGGTGCGTCTTGGGACAAACTCTAGCTAGTTTCAATCTATTAATTTATCGTAGGATTCATATATTTCCTGCATGTTTTTTTGATAAAACACTGCATGTATTTCAATTACCATGTCGATGCTTCCTCTTCTTCAGTGGATGACTGTTGGTAGAGGGATCATTCATTCAGAGATGCCTGCTGGTGAGGGAGTCAACCATGGACTGCAACTTTGGATCAACCTCTCTTCCAAAGATAAAATGTAATATAACTGCCTCAAAACCAAATTAACCTGTTCCTACTTCTACTATATACTCTTTCAGAATTAGCTGAAATCACTTTGCTTTCTCAATCCAAAGAATCGAACCTCGATACCAGGAGCTGCAAAGCAATGACATAATCAGGGTCCAGAAAGATGGAGTCGATGTCCGAATTATCGCCGGGGAAGCATTTGGAGTCGGATCATCGGTATGCACCCGAACTCCGACAATGTATCTGGATTTCATGCTGAAACCGGGAGCGCAGGTCCACCAGCGCATCCCCGAGTCTTGGAATGCCTTTGTCTACATCATCGATGGTGAAGGCGTCTTCGGGAACTCGAATGCGTCCCCTGTGACAAGCTACCATGCATTGGTGCTGAGCTTTGGAGACGGTCTCAGCGTGTGGAACCGGTCGGCGAAGCCTTTGAGGTTTCTTCTTTTCGGTGGGCAGCCATTGAATGAGCCCGTAGTGCAGCACGGACCTTTTGTTATGAACACACAGGATGAGATAGAGCAGACCATCGAGGACTACCACCAGTGCAAAAATGGATTTGAGAAGGCCAAGCACTGGAAGTCTCAGCCATAGCTCCATTAGAGTAGGACAAGAGAGCTCTAGTGGGTTTGGGCCCAAAAGGCATAAAATAGGTGTGGTGAGGAGGAAGTGTCAACACCCAACGATATGGATATGCGATGAAAAATGGAGAGTTTCTAGAATCATTGGGGATGCAGGTACGTGGTTGGGTGGGGATGGTGAAAGTAGAGTCATCATTGGTGAGGTGATTTTTTCTTGATTTCCAAGGGATTTTTTGCCTCATCTTTTTGGAGGTGGAACTTTTTTTAACTGCTATAAGATATTGTTACTGTTATTATTTGTTTCGGTATGTTATTTATTTATTTGTGTTTTGGTTGGTGGTGGTGGTCTCATGGTTCTTCTGAGAGTTTGGCTCAAAGTAACTTTTGCACCAAGAGCTGCTGTGTGGAACAATTGCGAGCAATCCTTTTCTTGTTCTTTATATGCTTAACCTTTGCAAAATAAGAGGAAAACATATAATTCGCGATTCCATGAGGATTTAGCCGGATACTGTATGCGGTTAATGTTCTGGGATTTCTTCATTTACTCGACACTGTACTTGAATGTTTTACTGTTACCTGATCAAGGTAAAATTGCGGCAAAAAAAAAAAAAAGATATAAGCAGTTCTATCAAGGATTTAGCACAAATCAAATTTCGCGAATTTGCTTGATTAGCTAAAATTTCTCCACTTACTCGTATAGATGCCTATTTCTTGAAAATAAAGTGGACGCTTCAATCTTTTCAAGTTACAGTTATCTGCAGATAAAGAAATCTAGTTGCCCACTCCAAACCAAGTGCGCGCTAAAAAAAAACCTGTTTCTAGGCCACCATGGATGATCCCTGTTTTTGAGAGAACCAGTGGGATATATTTGATTAGCAAGCCTTACTTGGTTGGAGCCAGTTAATTTGTAAGTAACGCAGCACTAGAAGTAGCTAATTCCATTTCATATCTCTAGGCTGCTAAGAACCATCGAAAACTATGTAACTTTTCCCCTTAACAACACTGAATTGCAAGGTATCCTTTTTTTTGAATACAGTAACATGTAAGAAATCAGAATGATATGCCTGAAATTTGATTCTTGGTGAGAATCCAATGAAAAGCAAATTTGAGTTTAACTTATCTGGAACACCATTGTATGTTTCCAAAATCCTACTGCATCGTATCTGGACCCATGTAACAAATATAATGAAGGTAACCACAGGAGATAAAAACTTTTAATTTCTTTGTAATTTAACTTTACCCTGGAAAATTGATTCTGAATTAGATGAAGCTGACAAATTTATTTACCATCACATACTAGCAATCTCTCAAAGTACCACCGTATATTAGAGTATGGTGATCAAACAGATGTAATTGGGGAAAGAGAAGGCTAGCTAGGACCTGAACTAAAACTACCACTGCAGCAACTAGCTACAAATTGGAGGTGTAGTACTTATTTGGCTGCAGAACTTGTAATTATCAAGCTTTTTTTTTATTAAAGTTTTTTTTTTTGCTTTATATTTTTTATGATAATGACATTTAAAGCTGCATCCCAATATTAGCTTGCATACCAAACAATGATATTTGATTAGCCATGACTGGCCATAGATAGAGGTGGCAACAAGAAAAACTTCAGAATAACCTGCAAATTAGCACCAAGCATCATGCAGTTCAAATTGTTTTCAATTTCAGATGAAGGTTCAGTTAGACTGGTTAGCATTTCGATCTCTAGCACAGGTGTAGGTGTCTAGAAAGAAAACATCAACCTGCCAATTTTATTTACTAAAAGCATTACTCTGCAACTCTGACAAAACAAATATTTTTCTGCTTGGATTTTGCATACAGTTAACGGCAACAGATTTTCCGTTTTCCTCATTTGCAGGCTCAATAATTAAGATCATGCTTGCTTGTTGTACGCAGTTATAGAAATAATTTGAGGCCTTTACAGTGCTTGCACTTGAAACTTTCTGTCTTGTGTTTGAATAGGAGTTCAGTGAGAGATATATGGAATGAGGTATTCGAACCATTTTCTCAAAGTAATCCTTCACGGTAAAACTTATTTGGCACTCAAACTCATCGTGTATGTGTACCCTTTCCATCAAAATAATCAACAGTTCTATAAGATTTTTTTAGATTTTTTTTTTTGCATGTATACCATCTAAACATTCAAATTTATATAAATATCCTTTCAAAATCAATATTTACATGTATACCTTCATAAAATATTTGTTTTGCATGCAAATCCTCTTTGTTCTTATTTTTTGCATATATACTCACATCAGACATTGTTAAAAAATTAAAAATTTTAAATTAAAATAACCAAAATACCATTATGGATACATATGCAAAAAGAAACACTACAGTAAACAGGACATTTCTCGATGCTTAAATTGACCTTTCCCGATGCTTTAAAGCATCGCTAAAAATATTTTCGAAGCTTGCAAAAGTATCGCAAAACGAAGAGCGGAGACAGTTTTTTCCGACGCTTTGCAAAAGCATTGCAAAAGCGTCGAGAATTTTTCCGACTTTTTAAACCGTCAAAAATTACTATTATTGCCAATGCTTTAAAACGGCAGTAATAAACTTATTGCCTTAGCATCGGCAATAAATTTTTCCCAACGCTTTAAAGCATCGGAATAATGTTATTCCCGATAGTTTTAAAAGGCATCGGGAATAACATTATTCCCGTCGGTAATAAGTCATGGCATAAAGTTATTCCTTTAAAGCATCGAGAATTTTATTTTTGAAAAAAAAATAAATAATTATTTTAAAATTTAAAATCTATACAATTTTTTTAACCTGTACATAAATAGCTCGTATTCTAATTTCATTCCAGGCATTCATCACACAAACAAACATAAATCCAAATATAAATCAAAATATATAATACATTACAATTTAATATTAGTTTGTTACACATATGTCTGTTTAACAAAATTAAAAAATACATGAAAATACATGGTGTGAATAACAAAAAAGTCGAGGTCAATGATCTGCAGGAGGTAGATCGTCATCCGGTCCGTGTGGATATGATGCTCTAGAAGCCTATATAAAAAATATTTAAAAAATTTAATTAACGAAACTATTAATGATAATATATTATATAAATTATTAATATAACATAAAAATATATATTTAAATTCATTTATATGTACCTGATATGGAATAAACATTTGTATGACAGATGTAAGCCGCTCAATGTACTGTCTCATACTATCCATCGCTGCTCTATCAGCATCAGCTCTCTGTCATATCTCGTCTACCTCAGCACGGCTCCGTCAAATCTCCTCTATGTTAGATGCATGGCTCCATCACATATCCTCTATCTCCTCCTCGAGTCTGTGAACGTGCATCCTGAGCACTATCAACAGCCTCACGTGTATGTGTACTAACCGTAGATAATTGAGTGGGAGTTACTCCAACTCCATATCCCCTCACTCGATCGTAGTGTTCCGGGCCCATCAACTCTATAAATACCCTGGCCTTGATGCAACTACTCTGCATAGATGCTGGAGAATCATCAACATGCTCGGTAATAAGAGTTGTAGCTCTTTCCTGTATTACTTTAGAAAAATTAGTTAAGTCTTAAAGACTAACAAAATACAATTTAAATCGTTGGATGAATTAATTTTTTATAACTTACATATATATCCCTTGACTCATCTCTGACAAAAGTGTCGTCATGATGAGTATGAGTCATTCGGTAAAACTCCAACTGACCGAGTTCTCTCCAATGCTCATTGGCCTACAAGAAACATTATAATTTTAAGCAAATAACTCAAACTATTTTAAAAATTATTTAAATATCAAGATATATATATATCGCAATACATCGTCCGTGATACATATATGTATCGTGATACATCATCCGCGATACATATATGTATCACGATACATCGTCCGCGATACATATATGTATCGCAATACATCATCCACGATACATCATCCACGACACATATATGTATCGCGATACATCGTCCGCGATACATATACATATCCCGCGACACATATACATGTATCATGATACATAAATGTACCGTTCTAAGAAATAAATATATGAATAGTTTCACATAGGTTGAAGTGAGTTTAACCTAAGAAATTTTAGGCAAACATGGAGCTTCTAGAGGAATATCAAGGAAAATTAAAAATATTTAAAAGATGACTAGAACAATGCATATAATGGGCATTTACTTTTTTTATTATCCTAGCACTTCTAAATCCAGAGCCTATTGGCAAAATAGGAAGCATTTAGGTAACTTGATGTTGTCATCAAGTGATCTGTTGCACGACTAGAAGAAAATTATCAAATATCCTGTAAGGACTTGACAAGAACTACTTAATCTATATCATATAGACTAAGGGAATAGTTTAAGAAACTTACGAACTCCTGTCTGACTTGCACGTAACTCTTGGATCCCGATGTGTGGGGAACAGATTGAGATGCTCGTGCAGCTCTACCAATATCAGAATATGTCTGCAAAATCAAAAAGAGAACTTATATCCAGAAAGCAATGTATATATATATATAATGTACCATATTTTTTAATAAACTTGCTTCAAATAAATTAGAAGATACCTGTCCCCTGTCAAAAAACCAATAGTGAACCAACTCCACCCACTGATGAGGGGGTACATCAGGAGGACAAGTACCAACTACCTGCTCCTCTGTCATACCTGGCAACTTGTACTTCATCTTCAACTGGGCTTTATATTTATTCCATTTCCGGTTGAGAGATTTAAGTACAAAATCATAAGAGGATGGAGGAAGTACAAACTTACCCTTCAAAACAAAATAATTAATAATAATATAAAACATACCATAATATTTGAACTATGCAAGATAACAAATAATTTAATACAAATTTTTTACCTGTATAACTTGAAGAATCTTTACTTTATACATCGGAAGCATATCATTCCACTTAGCATAACAAAGTGGACAAAGCTGATGCCTCCGTGCAACCGTCCCCAAAAAAGAGCTCAATAAGCTGGCGGCTTTTTTAATTGGCTGCCCTAGCTCATTGCACTCAATCACTATTCTCTCACCCTCGGGCATCTGCCAAACATCACGTACTACTGTAGGCCTGCACCTACGTCTAACACTCCCCGATCCATCTGCATAGAAATAGATAAAAGTAAGCTATAATAAAAAATGTAATCAAGTTTAGAGTAACCAAGGATATTGGAATAAATTATCCTGAATGTGTATCTCATCATCTGCTAGATCGACGGGAGGGTCATGATGTGCCGAGGATGATGGAGCTGTAGTAGTATGGTGTGTCCAAGGAGAGGAAGGACCGGCTTGAACATCCTCTACTGAAATACTGGCCTCAGCATGCTGTCTTGAAGAACTGCTGGCCTCTGTTTGGGAGTGCTGGAACTGCACCCAAGAAAGCATCGCCCGCGAGGCATAGTGTCACCTATCATTTACATCAGAGACAGAATTAGTGAAGATAAATAGTAATTTAACATAATAAATACTATAAATTATAAACATTATAAAATTTAATACCAATAAGAATCAAGCATTAGCATTTTCTTCAACTTCTGTCCTAACTAAGGGTATTATAACATGTACGTCATCAACTAGTACAAAATTGAATGGCATGGAATGCGTATATGTATCATCATTTTCATCATCTTCCAATTGTCTTCCCATGTCATATAAGTCCCAAGGTTTTGTCTTAATAACAATAGCCCAATCTTTGTCCTTTGCATCTTATACGAAAAATACTTGACGAGCTTGAGAAGAAAAGATAAATGGATCATCCTTCAATATGACACCAATATGTATCAACCTTGTAAAATTTACAAGTGTAAATCCATTTGCATCTTTTTTCAATCTCCTTGATGAATTTATATATACCCAATCACATCTAAATAATATTACTTTAAAAATTCCATAGTAATCTAACTCGTATATATCTTTAAATGCACCATAATAAGTCTTTCCATCAGCTTCTACCATAACACCACTATTCTGTATTTTTCTAAATTTCTCGCGATCTTTAATATGAAATTTAAATCCATTGATTATGAAACCATTATATCTGATGACAATTTTGTTCGGTCCTCGAGCCAGGACTATTAATTCATCTGAACAATTCCTCTCCATCATTGTTGATACCTAAAAAATCATAAAAAATATTAATAAGTTATTCGATGATAAATCTATCCATATATTCTTTAAATATATATCAAACCTATTTTGAAAGCCATGTAGGAAATAACTCGACTAACCATCGCTGCTCAATCCTTCGATTAGGTCGAGTGCTATAACTAGCTTATCGCTGAGACATTAAAAATTTACTGCATAAAATTTATAATTATTAAAATAGTTTAAAAAATAATATATGATATTTAAAATCATTGAAATATATTAAATATGCTAACCTTCGATAGTCATATATTATTTCACTATGAAGTAACACATAACGGTGTACTTGTGTAATTGATTTATGGTCAAATACAATACTTTCACCTTTTTCCATTAATCTTCCTGCATTTAAAAACTTATACAACTCTGCATTGGCTATGAAATCACTATGCCGTTGAGGTATGTTAAACACAGTATCTACACCTTGAAGATATCTTGAACAAAATGTCAGACACTCTTCAACAATATATCCTTCCGCAATAGAACCCTCTAGATAGGCTCTGTTTTGTACATAATCTTTCAATCGTACAAGATACCTACAATATTTAAAAATTTTATTTATACATCATCATGATGCTAATTTTATTACAAATTATCTAGAGATTAAAAATTAACAATAATACCTTTCAATAGGATACATCCATCAATAGTGTACCAGTCCACCAAGCTTGACTTCCGAAGCTAAGTGAATGAGTATATGTATCATAATAGTAAAAAATCTAGGTGAAAAAATCTTCTCCATCTGACAAAGTGTAACCATAATTTTCGACTCCAACCGATCAAGCTCTCCAGAATCAATAACTTTTGAACATAATGACTTAAAGAATAATGATAACTGGATTATAACTATAAGAACTTGTTTAGACACTGATGATCTTGAAGCTATTGGAAAGATATCTTGCATCAATATGTGACCATCATGACTTTTGAGATTAGAAATTTTTCAGTCTTTAAGATGCTCGCACCTTGAAATGTTAGATGCATATCCATTAGGTACTTTAATATTTTTCAATACTGTCAAAAAATTATTTTTTTCTTGAGCAGACATGGTATAAGATGCATGAGGAAAATAAATTCTATCAATAGCAAGCATTTTGGGATGAAGATTATGTCGGATACCTAATTCTTATAAATCCATTCGGGCCTTCATGTTATCTTTAGTCTTTCCATCAAGATTCAATAATGTTCCAAGCAGATTATCACATACATTCTTCTCTATGTCCATGACATCAAGATTATGCCGAATCAGATTGTGTTTCCAATAAGGTAAGTAAAGAAGATACTTCTTTTCTTCCATAAATGTTTGCTGTACTGATTTGTAGATGCTATCTGTACATCTTTCTTATTTTCATTTTCAAAAAAATTATTAGGATCTTCAAATACCTGTGCATCCACCGTACTAGTAGTCATTTCTTCTAGCAAACCTTCTTGATCATCCCTTCCTCTTTTTTTATTAGACTTTGGAATTTACCATATTTGTAATTGATGGAATCCATTTGTCTAAGAACATTAGTTCCAGAAGGTGGAATAGGTGCACATCCCATTTCTATGGTACCATCAAATAAATCTTGTTGAAAATGAAATGGATGATTTAGTTCTAACCATCGATGATGCGCCATATAACAGAATTTTCCTCCATGTTTTAACCAAATTGAATGTCGAATCTGCACAACAAGGGCATGCAACCCGTCATTTTGTACTCCAGCCAAATAAATTGGCATATGCTAGAAAATCATTAATAGTCCATAACAAAGCTACCCATAGTTTGAATGTTTCACCATTGGAAGCATCAACTACATCGACACCTTCCCACAACTGTTTCAATTCCTCTATTAAAGATTATAGAAAAATATCAATATCATTTTCGGGATCCTTATCACTTGGAATAACCATTGATAAGATAAGTAAGGATTGTTTCATGCTCAACCATGGTGGTAAATTGTATGGTATCAGAACAACTGGCCAAGTACTGTATGTAGAATTTAGAGTACGGAAATGATTGAAGCCATCTAAAGCTAAGCCCAACCGAATATTATGAATATCAGAGGCAAAATCAGAATGCCTAGCATTAAGTGCTTTCTATGCTAAACTATCTACTGGATGTCTTAACATTCCATCCTTCATACGTCCTTTATGATGCCATTTCATCAATGAAGCTATTTTTGATGATGAATATAGCCTTCTCAATTGAGGAATAGTGGAAAGTAATGCAATACCTTTGTTGGTTTCTTGGTATGCCGTAGTGTATCTGTTGCATTCACTACATCATCCTCATCTCCTTCATGAGTTGTCCATCGTAAATATTCGCAAACATTGCATGACTCTCGATCAGCATTTTCACCATGATATAATATGCAATCTTTCGGACAACTATGAATCTTTTGATATCCAAGATCCAGATTGTTGACAACTTTCTTTGCTTCATAATAAGAGGATAGTAAACCATTACCTTTTGGAATGCATCCTTTAATAACCTCAGAAGCATAGTAAAACTCTTACCCGACCATCCATTCATATATTTTATATAGAATAAATGTATAAGAAAAGAGATCTTAGAAAATTTCAAACAGCCCGGATATAATTGTTCATCTGCTTCTTTCATTAAATTATGATACTGAGCTGACTTAGAAGTTGATGGTTGCATATGCTCATTGATATATGTTTGTTCAATGAATGTAGAACTTTCACACATTTCCGTTGTTTCATGTATACCACTTGAACCTACAAAGTTTTGAACACCATGTCGAAAAGCATCTATGATCAAACCTGTTATATCATCATCTCCTACTGGATTTTCTTGCATATTACTGGATCCAGGATCAGACAATGGTTGATTACGTGATTCTGGCAACACAAGTTCTCCATGAAAAATCTACTGAGTACAACCTCTTGCAAAACCATTCCATATCAAATGTTCTTCTACTATTTATGGATCTAGATAGGAACTGTTAACACATCGTCGACATGAACATAAAATCTTTCTATTCAAACTACTTTTGTCCATACCAAATTTAATGAAATCATGAACTCCATCTAAATATTCATTAGTATTTCTTAGTTTATTTATCCAGCTTTTATCCATTTTAGAATAAAATGATCCAACTTTCAAGTTATCTAAATATAAAAAAAAAATAGTTAATAACAATGCACTGAGTAAATTTTTGTTTAAAATATGTAAAAAATAACATAGATTAACTAATAAATGCACCCTATCATCAACTAATAGGTAAAGAGGTCCTATCCCATTCAAGAATTGCATTAATTATATAGGTCATTTACAGTAACCAAACGATACGCAATAGAAGCTCTAAAAAAATTTTAGCAGCATTTTCCTTTAGTTCTCCCCATACAAGTAAAAATGTATGAGAACTAAAAGAAAATACTGTCTGAAATATATCTGGAACTCTATCCATACCGCTTGATTACTGTAAACACCTATAAAATTATTTGCAATTTTCAAACTATCCAAACTGGACAATCAATTGACCACTATACATATTTCTCCCATTCATAAAAAAATAAAATAAATGTATGGATACTGTAGAATATGTACTTTAATCAATTGATGGGTCTATGTTTCTATGCAATGCAAGTTTTGTAAAAAATATTTTAAAAATCATTATTGATCATAACAAAGCTATTGATGGTATTGAAATGAAAGATATGCAATACTGAACAAATTTTAAAGCATAACATATTCAGTAAAATGTAGGTAGATACCAAGAAATTTATAAAAAAATATAAATAATCTACTAAAATAAATAAATAAAAAAAATAACTAGGAGGCTCAAATTTACTATTTAATCTGCAACTAAATCGAAACGACTACAATTGGTTGCCTACAAAAGAAGAACATCCAAGATTGCTACCATTAGAAATTGTTGAATCAGCAAAACATACATCCAAAATCATTATAGCATCCATATACAAACCTTAAACCAATTTTAAAATAGGATAGAAAGCCTCTTGACCCTCGAAGCAATCAAGCACCTGACAACAAAAAGATAACAAAATAGGTAAAGCATATTTGGACTATGGATGGGGATAAACCTTACATATTATCTGACAAACTAATACATGAAGCATGTAGTATTTTCATGCATGTACATATAGTTTCTAGTTTGGCAAAATATATGGCAAGGTTAAACTTCTTTGTTGAATTATTTGATGTCTTGGACCTCTTATGAATATGAAAGTTACAAAAGCTATTTTCTAGGGTAGGATTTTTTGTGGTTCTCTTAATATAAATGGACTCTCTTCCCATTTCTTTCTACAGTCACTTACACGGCATTCTTTTAAATCCACCACTGCTCCAAACTCAATTTGATCATGGTCCATCAGGTTGTTACCTCAGAACTCGATCATCAAAAGGGAGTTAGATGGATAGTTTTGGAGGACTATGTGTCAAGTTCATGAACCTATTATGGCAGGCCTTGGCTTTATTAGTCTAGTAGTCTGGCTTGGTTCATAAATTGAGGATGAGATACATGGAGGGAGATATCTTTGTTAACTATCATCCTCTAAAATCAACCAGATCCATTGCAGTTCATTTCTAGCTCAACAAAGGTAACAGACGGTCTACAATCTTTAGGTTCATCGGTACTTAAGATTCCTAATCAGGGATCAGTGCTTAATAGTAATATGGGTGATAGGGGCCATATTGTATCGCATGGACTTTTAAATTTTGAATCATGTTTTATTTGGACAACTTGTAGAATTAGGTATACCATGTTCTATTGATTTGGAGATAATGTTTAGGTTACGAACTGAAGCTAAACTAACTACTAAATTTTTTTGAGCCACCTTACACCATACCCAACCTACTCGAAGCCCGAACCAGCACTATTGAAATCGAAGTTTTAAAATTAAGTCTGATGCTACTCCGAATCAGATATCCGACCTCTCATTTATCCGAGCTAACACTCCATCGATTATATCACATCTAGTGAGATATGTTTTCCTATCCAATTTTGTAATAGAGAACCCTAAATTAATGGTCGGCTTGGGTACACAAGATCTGAGAAGCTATGAACATTTATAAAGTCCATGCATGCTTGAATTGTGAACTCATGACTCCGCCACCATATAATTTGATTTGGATCCATATATGGATTCAAAATATTAGCACAGCCCTCCCCCCATATCTTTAATCTCCTAACGTTAATAATCACAGGATTAATTACTTAATCCACTTCACCAACTTAATTAAATAAGCCATCACCTTCTACATTTCAAGTTAATCATCTATATATATATATATAAAACACATACATACAGATAGATCAATCAATCAATTGATAGAAAAAAAGGGATGCAAGGTTCATGATGTTGGCACAAATCGTCAAAAATCTTCTAATAAAATTAAAGAAATGCTGACTTAGACTTGAGTTTTGATTCAAACAAGACTTCTTTAATATGATCCAAGAAAATGAACATACTTAATGCACAAGTTGATAAAATAAAATTTAAATGGTAGATAACTGATACTATAAATGGACATCCGTTGAATATTTTTATTGCCCAGGTGGCTACCCAAGAGGGGGGTGAATTGGAAATTTAAAAAATTAAAGCAGATAATGTGCAATTAAAAAACCCCTTATAATGTGTTAGGTGCTGTGCCTAAATAATGATTTGCAGAAGCTAAACAAGATCAGAGAATCACAACACAAATACACAAAAATTTATAGTAGTTCGGAGCAACCCAACTCCTATGTCCACTATCCAAGATACCACTTGGAATTTCCACTATAATCACACCCGAATATAGTAGGATTGTTTTACAGGATCCCAATCCCAAACCTCTACACTTTGGTTTTAACGGGATCACCAAAGAAAACCCAACACCCTTTGATTTTGAATAGGATCACCAAAGAAACCCAACTTGGTTTTCACAGGATCACCAAGAACCTAACTTGGTTTTACCAGGATCACCAAGAACCCAACTTGGTTTTTATCAAAGGCTCACCAAGAACCTATTTGATTTTTCAAACGGGCTCACCAATAACCCAAAACAATTCAAAAATGAATTGAAATAAATGCAACAATAATGACAAACTCTAGTTGTCGGATAGTTGCCAGTGCAGCTTGTGAGAAGTCCACTTGAATGTGCTTCAAGGTGCTTTAATTGCTTCAGTGGCTTCTTTCCAAAGTGCTTCAAGCTTTAGATCAGAGTTGGTGAGACTTAAAGACTGACTTGAATGCTCTTTATGCTCTTTTCCTTGTTGGTGGGTAGGATATTCAATGAAGCTTCAAATCTTTGAGGAACTCACTAACGATTGCTTCAAGGAAGTTCAAGTCTCTCAAATATAAGGTCTTCCATTACTCCAAGGTAGTTTGAGACATTGTAAACTGTTGGGATGTGACATATAACCGTTGGAGCACTTTTTGGCATTCAAAAAAAAATTCTGGAACTAGCCGTTATGTACCTGAAGACGATATTCGAGTCGGCTCGGATTCCTTCAAGTCGGCTCGGACCCTTCGAGTCAATAAGTCAAGTTACCATTTCTTCAGTGCAGTCGGCTCTTTGTCTCAGGGTGCAAAACTTCACTCTGGACGAGTCGGCTCTTGATAGCTCGGGTCGGATCGAACTTACATCTTTGAAAATCTTGAACTCGAGGAGTCGGCTCTCTTGAACTTTGGTCGGCTGTTCTTCTCAGGTTCTGAAATCTTTACTCTAGAAGAGTCAGCTCATTATAGTTTGGGTCGGCTCGCTTTCTCAGGTCTCCAAGATTTATACTAGCGGAGTTGGCTCTTTTTGATTCGGGTCAACTCGCCTGGCTTGTTCTCAGAAAGCTTCAAAAATGGACTCTGGAAGAGTCGGCTCGGACTTGTTCTAGTCGACTCAAATTTATTGGAGTCGGCTTGGTTACCTTCGAGTCGGCTCGGATTGCTGCATACTAGAATCCTTAATGCATGCCATGAGGTGGAGTCGGCTCTTCTTCATGCTGGGTCAGCTCGAGTGACTTCTTTAAGATTGTTACAATTGAACTTCAAGAAGACTCTCACCAACACTTTTACACTTTTCATGCAAACCAACTCAAGATAACTTTAAGGCGCACACACACATAGAAGTAACCCTTTTTCATAATTTTTCTTAACTTTTTCATTGGGTTCTTCTTTACAAAATCAGATTATAACACAACTCAAAACAAGAAGTAAAGATGTAGGAGTTGAAGTTTGAACAAATAAATCATTCTACAAAAACTTGTAAATCACTTGAAGAGTTATTAGAAATAAATGTGCATACTCCAATGTTTGGTTATCATCAAAATTACTTATGGGATCAACAATCTCTCCCTTTTTGATAATGACAAAATACTGGGCATGAAAAATTCTTTACATGTATAAAAGTATTTGAAGGTAAGTATTCACATGTATTGGAGCTAACTATAATTTGTAAATAAGTATCAGAGCTCTAGTAACAAAATTGTATAGTATTGATGTTAGTGCTTTTGTATATATCTAAGTATTAGACTTAGCATGCTTCATGAAATCAGAATTAGCACAAACATGGATTATCAGGGTTTAGAAAAAATAATGACAGAATTAAGACTAATTTGTAAAGCAGTCGAAGCAAGAGAAGGATTTAGAGATAAAGCCATTCTTTAAGAAAATCTCTTCCTTTCTCTAGATTTTAAAATAATATAGCAGTTAGGTCCATTTGAATACTATCACTTTTGTGCTCCTCCTTTTTCATTCTTTTTATGCACTTTAAGAATAATTGGTAGGAAGCTCAACATAGATATTAGAAATTTTCTTGACAGCTCAATCATTAGTAATGATATTGATACCATTCTCCTCCTTTTTGTCAACCAATAAAAAAGGTGATTTCAATAAAGCTTAGATTTTGAAATAGATTGAGAAAGTATTTAATATTTGTTTGAGATAATTTTACTTTCTCAAATTAAAAATTCTAATTAAAAATTCATCATAGTTGTATCAAAAGCATTGTATGATTAGAAGGATAACTCATGACAGCAATAGAAATTACTAGAGGAGCTTTCATTTCATTAAGAAATTTGCTATACAAAGTATGAAAGAAAGTACATTCATTCAGTAGAAGATAAAAAGTAGATCATTCATATTGAGAAGTACAAAAATAATCAAAAGACTAGCTAAACAACCTATTCTTCTTCTTCACTAGAAGAAGAGGAGCCAACCTCTATAACCTTATCAGAGGTCTTAGTTTTCAGGGGTTTAAACCTTAAATCCTTGAATCTAGTTCTAACTCGGGTTCTAAGTGTCTTAGTCTTCTTGGTCTTTGTCTTCTTATTGGTCTCAACAGGTCTATGTTTGACTAAAGGTGGATCAGATGAAGGAATAGGAGAAGGTTGAACAAGTCTCAAGTGACTCTTTGTTGATCTATACAGGAGTATCCTCAGCAGTGAATGTGTCCTTTGAAGATTGTAGTAAGATACATCTAATTTCTTCTTTAAAGTTCTTCATTTCCTTTTCCATTTTCTCCCTGTGAAACATCTATTCTGATGTTATTTTCTGCAAGCTGGCATTAACTGAATTTCTTAAATCATCCAGTGCAGAATTCATGTGACCTGTCAGTGTGTCAGAGATTGTTTCCATCCTTTGAAATATCAACTCCTTAAGTTCAAATAGAGTTATCATTGCATGTTCAGATCCTTCTTCATCCTTGTTTCTAGACTTGTTGGATTCAACAGCATTAGGTTCATCATCATCTGAGGAAGTAGCAACAAACTGACTAGACATTTTCTTTATCCATACTCCTTGCAATTTGTATCCCATTCTCTTAAGTGAATTGAAGGAATTAGTGTCTGAGTGATGTTGCAGCTTGCCTATCTCATCAGTCAGATCAACTCTAGCTTCTTCAAACAGTAAGGTAAAAACCATACCGTAGGGTAGGCATGCTTTAACTTTTCTAGCTGCTTACATTTGAATCATCATGATGAAGGGAAGGTTGAGAGGTTCTTCTTCAATTAGTGTCCCATAAAAGTCATATCCTTTTCACTCACCTAGTCGAAGCGACCGGTTCTGGGAAGAAAAATTCTACCAACCATGTTGTGAAGAAGTCTCATTTCCTTTGACAGCAAGTTGGCTTGAACATGTTAGACGGAGCTTACATCTTCCCTTTCCAAGATGAGCTTCAATGTGTGTTCTCTATCAGTTAGGGTAAGCTCGGTGGCACCGTCTGCTGGCATTTGAAGCAAGTTGCCCAACTTTTCTTCATCCACCATAATTTTAACTCCATTAACAGTTGATTCCAAATAGTACTCTTCAAGAATTAGGTTTTCATAGAAATTTCATACTAGAGAAGGGTAGGTCAGAATATCCAATGAACAGAAAAATTTCCAACCTTGGTTGTCTATCCATCTCCCTATCTTCATTTCTAGTTCTTCTAGGAAGGAGAAATCGATCCTTCTTCTGCAAGTAACAGGCCTGTTGGCCATTGAAGTGGATTTCCCTGTCGGAGAGGATGTTTCTTCTTCTTGATGTTTAGGAGTGGACCTCTTTCTCTTTTCTCCCATTTTCTTTAGATCTTCACTATGTTTGCTTGATTCTGCTGCTTGAGGAATCTTTCGTGTAGATCTCCTTGGAGCCATTGCAGTGGGATTTAGAAAATCAAGGTTCCGAGGAATGGTTTTTGAGAGATTGGTAAAGGTTCTGAGTGGAGTAGAGTGAGTTTGAAGTGAAATAGGTAGAGTGAAGTGCAAGATAAAATTACTCGGATCTACTTTAAATAGCGATTTCCCGACATTCGAGTTGACTCGCTCATCCCTAAAAATATCTAAGTCGGCTCGACCAGAGCGAATTCAGAACAATCAGAACAATGAGTCGACTAGGCAAAACTTCAGGTTGACCTAGTTGGCTCGACCAGAGCAAGAGTAGAAAACTCAGATATTCGAGCCGGCTCGACTAGAACAAAATTGCTCGAGTCGACTCGAACAGAAACTTTCCATAGATAATGAAATGATTCAGAAATTGATTTCGATTGAATGAAATTTTAAGAAAAGTTGTTAAAAAATCATGAATAGTTGTAGGAGGTTTTCTAGATATTTTTTTCTTAATTTTAAAAAAAATTAGGTTAGGGTAATGTAGAAAGGATCACAAAGTCCTAATTCTCCTCTAAGCAATTCAAATCTATCCTGATTTAGTGGCTTAGTAAAAATGTCAGCTAATTATTTTTCAGTTGGGATAAATTCTAGTTTAATGTCACCATTCAAAATATGATCTCTAATAAAATGGTGTCTAATCTCTATATGCTTAGTCCTATAATGCTGAATAGAATTTTTGGTCAAATTTATAACACTTGTGTTATCACATTTGATAGGAATTTTGCATTGTGTAACACCAAAGTCTTCTAGTTATTGTTTAATCCATAACACTCCCTGCAGCAACATACTCTACCTCAGCAGTAGAAAGTGTTACCGAGTTTTGTTTCTTACAGTACCATGAGATTAAATTCAACCCTATAACTTGGCATGTGCCGCTAGTGCTTTTTCTATCAATTCTATAACTAGCATAATCAGCATCAGAAAATCCAATTAAATTTAAAAATAATTGTTTTAAAAATCAAAGACCTAGATTACTTGTACCTTTCAAGTATCTCAATATTCTTTTAATAGCAAGCATATGTGTTTCTTTCGGATTACATTGAAATCTAGCACATACACATACACTATACAAGATATCCAGTCTACTTGCAGCTAAGTATAATAAGGATCCGATCATACCTCTTAGAGCTTTTGGTCAACATTGGATCAGTTGTCATCTTTGTCCAATCTGCAAGATGGGCTCATGGGTGTATTCATTTGTTTGCTCGTCTCCATACCAAACTTCTTAATTATTTCCTTGGTATATTTGGCTTGGTTGATGAAGATCCCTTCCTTAGTTTGCTTTACTTGAAGTCCGAGGAAGTAGTTAAGTTCACCCATTAGGCTCATTTCAAACTCTCCTGCATTAGCTTAGCAAATTCTTCACAAAAGTTTTCATTAGTTGCACCAAATATAATATCATCAATATAAATTTGTACAACTAATATGTCATTATTTTTCTTTTTGATGAAAAATGTTTTATCAATATTTTCTCTTAAAAATTATTTTCAATCAAGAAAGTACTAATTCTATCATATTAAGCTCAAGGTGCTTGTTTCAAACCATATAAAGCTTTATTCAATTTAAACACATGATTTGGAAAAGCATGATTTTCAAAACCCGATGGTTGTTCTACAAAAACTTGTTCGAAAATAAAACCATTTAAAAATACTCTTTTTACATCCATTTGAAAAAGTTTAAAATTTATATAGCAAGCAAATGCAAGAAGTAATATAATGGCTTCTAGTCATGCTACGGGTGCATATGTTTCATCAAAATCAATACCTTCTTCTTGACTATATCCCTTAGCCACTAATCTAGCCTTGTTTCTAATGATATTTCCCTGTTCATCTAATTTATTCCTATGGACCCATTTGGTTCCTATGATTGGGTGGTCTTTAGGTCTATCAACTAATATCCAAACCTTATTTCTTTCAAACTGGTTCAATTCTTCATGCATAACCATCATCCAGTTTGGGTCACTTTCAGCTTCTTCTAAGGTGTGAGGCTCTATTTAAGATACAAAGGCTAGGTAGTCATGTGCAGTTCTATGTGATGACCTAGTTCTAATACCTTGTGAAAGATCACCAATAATTAATTCTTTAGGATGGGAAGTAGTGTACCTTCATTCTGTTGGTAAATCTGTATGATCCTTACTGTTTCTTCTCTTTCTTTAATTGGTCTTTCTTGTTTGCTCATGTCTTCCATCTCTTTTTGAATTATACCTGCATCATTATCTATACACTCTTCTTTCATAGAAGGTGAAGGGTTAGTTTCATCAAAAATAACATGCATTGACTCTTCAATAGTAAGAGTCCTCTTATTAAAAACTCTATATGCTTTACTATGTAATGAATAACCAAGAAAAATTACTTCATCAGATTTAGCATCAAATTTTTCTAGATTATCTTTACCATTATTAAGCACAAAGAATTTACACCCAAAAACATGAAATAATTGATATTGGATTTCTTTTCATTCCAAAGCTCATAGGGAGTTTTCTTCAAAATAGGATGGATCAAAACACTGTTTAAAATATAACAAGCAGTGTTCACCGCTTCTATCCAAAAGTATCTTGGAAGATTACCTTCACACAATATTGTTCGGGCCATTTTTTCCAAAGTCCTATTTTTCCTCTCTACAACACCATTTTGTTGTGGTGTCCTAGGAGCAGAGAAGTTGTGATCAATGCCATTTTCAGTGCAATAATCATCGAAAAATTGATTTTCAAATTAAGTACCATGATCACTCCTAATTGAAATTATTGAAAGATTTTCCTGATTTGAAATCTTTTTATGAAATTTTTGAAATACTTTGAAAGTTTTATCTTTGTGCACAATAAATAAAACCCATATATATCTAGAAAAATCATCTACAATCACAAGGACATATTTCATACCTCCTAGGCTTGTAGTCCTAATTGGTCCCAATAAGTCCATGTGAAATAGTTCTAGAGGTCTAGTAGTTGAAAGCATATTTTTAGATTTAAATCTCTTCCTAGTTTGTTTATCCATTTGGCATGCATCACAAACATGATCAAAATCAATTTTAAACTTGGCATGCCTCTAACCAGATTCTTGGAAATTAACTTGGTAATAGTATGCATGCTAGCATGACCTAATCATCTATGCCATAATAAACAAGACTCATTGGTCTTAGCATTCATTGCAACTAAACTGTAACTACTTGACATGGCAAGATCATTTAGATCTACTACATAAATATTTCTAAGTATATGTCCAATGAATTTGCTACTAGAGTCAAGAGAGTTTGTTACTATATACATAGATGATTCAAAGACAACTTTGAAGCCTTTATCATATAGTTGACTAATACTCAATAAATTGTGCTTCAATTTATCTACTAGCAATACATTTTCAATGAAAGTATAGGGGGTTATTTTAATGTTACAAATTTTGATTATTTTTCGCTTGCCATTGTTTCCAAAAGTAACCGTTCCTTCTTCTTTCATTTCTAGGTAGATGAACTGATCCTTGTCACCCGTCATATGCCTTGAACAACCACTATCAAGATACCATCTTTTCTTCAATTTCTGGGCTGCAAGACATTCCTGCAAGATAATTAAGGAGTTCTTTTAGGTATCCAAGCTAACTTGGATCCTTGCAGGTTAGCTGAGGTGGTTTCTTTAGGAATCCAAATCTTTCTTGATTTATTGTAGACATTTCTAATAATAGTACAATAAAAGCTTTATGTCCTAGCTCTTTGCAAGCAAAGCATATGATTCTAGAATTCTGAAAGGATTTATGCTTTGAAATTCTAGATGCATGAGATATAGAAATAGCAGGTTTTGTATTTGAATTTTTAGGAACATACAAGGTAGCTTTTGAAATTGAAGTAAAACCTTTTGTCACAAAAGCTTTTTGAGAAGTAAACTTTGGAACAAAATTTTTTTGTTTCACAAAAGTAGTTGCTGAAATATAATTTGAACTTGAAGAATTAAAACCAATTCCAGCTTTGTTACCAGAAATTCTTTGTTCTTTAAGAATCAACTCAAGCTTGTTAGAATATAGAGTTAGTTTTTCAATAAGTGGTTTGAGTTTTTCAACCTTCTTTTTCAACTCATTATTTTTTTTTAACAAATCTTTATTTTTGTCAAGATAATCATCATTCTCAGTTTTCAATACTCTATAGTTTTCAGAAAAGACAAAGTTCTTTTTGCAACAAAGTATTCTTTTATGAAATTTCCTCTTTTTCTTTGAGTAAAGAATATTAGTATTCTTTAGAGATCTAATCTTTACTCCAGCTTTCTTAAATTCAGATAAAAAATCATGGAATACAGATTTTAACTCATCAAATATAAATTCAATTTGAGCATTGGGAGAAGTTACCTCATCCTCGAGATCCATTAGACATAAGTTAGTTATTTTCATGGTCTCTTCCTCTTCAGTTGGGGTGGATTCTTCACTATCGCTCAATGTGGCAACCATCGCTTTTTTTATCTTTTTTTTGAAAAATTTCTTCAACAGTGGACAGTCCAGAGGAATGTGCCCTAGTTTCTTACATTCATAGCAGGTGGGAACTTGTTCCTTTTCTTTGTCTTTGTCTTTGTTTTTTTCTTTTGAATGTTCTCTTCGTTTATGGAATTTTCTGTTGAATCTTCCTTTCTTCTTTCCCATAAACTTTTTGAATCTCCTCATGACCATTGCAATATCTTCATCTTCTAGATTGTCTTCGGAGGAGGTAGAGTCATCTTCCATCTCTTCATCGTTCTTTGATTCCAATGCAGCCTTGAATGCAATAGTTTTCTTCTTCTTCTAGTCATCATCAGTTCTATGCTGCATGGCTAATTCAATTCATGTGTGATGAGAGAGCCCATTAATTTATCCATGGATAGAGTGTTTAAATCTTTAGCTTCCTGGATGGCAGTTACTTTAGGATCCCATTTGTCAGGAAATGATCTCAATATCTTCTGTACCAACTCAGCATTTGAGTAAACCCTTCCAGACTTTTCAAACCATTAATAATATATGTAAATCTAGTGTACATGGCAGAGAAATTTTTATTAGGTTTCATTTTAAATAATTCATAATTGTGCACTAATAGATTAATCTTTGAAGTCTTCACTTGGAAAGTTCCTTCATGGGTTATCTCAAGTTTATCCCAAATTTTTTTTGCTGAAGAGCAAGTGAAAATTCTATTAAACTCATTTGAATCCAAAGCACAGTATAGCAAGTTCATGGCTTTGGCATTTAGTTCCACTAATTTCATGTCATATTCATCCCATTTCTCTTCAGGCTTAGGGACATCCACGCCATCAATTTTGATCATGGAAACATGTGGCCCTTTAAGAATGCCCTTCCACAATTGAAAATCAATGGCTTGTATAAAGATTTTCATTCTTGCTTTCCAATAAGAATAATTTGTGCCTATGAAGAGTGGAGGTCTATTAGTTGATTGGCCTCCGGTAAGGATGTACTCATAGGATGAGCCATCAATCTTTACTCTAATATAATCAAAGACACTGCTCTGATACCAGTTTTGCCCAGGTGGCTACCCAAGAAGGGGTGAATTGAAAATTTAAAAAATTAAAATAGATAATGTGCAATTAAAAAATCCCTTATAATGTATTAGGTGCTGTGCCAAAATAATGATTTGCAGAAGCTAAACAATATTAGAGAATCACAATACAAACACACAAAAATCTCTACACTTTGATTTTAACGGGATCATCAAAGAAAACCCAACACCCTTTGGTTTTGAACAGGATCACCAAAGAAACCCAACTTGGTTTTCACAAGATCACCAAAAACCTAACTTGGTTTTACAAGGATCACCAAGAACTCAACTTGGTTTTTATCAAAGGCTCACCAAGAACCTATTTGGTTTTTCAAACGGGCTCACCAATAACCCAAAATAATTCAAAAATAAATTGAAATAAATGCAATAATAATGACAAACTCTAGTTGTCGGATAGTTGCTAGTGCAGCTTATGAGAAGTCCACTTGAATGTGCTTCAAAGTGCTTTAATTGCTTCAGTGGATTCTTTCCAAAGTGCTTCAAGCTTTATATCAGAGTTGGTGAAGACTTGAAGATTGACTTGAATGCTCTTTGTGCTCTTTTCCTTGTTGGTGGGTAGGATATTCAATGAAGCTTCAAATCTTTGAGGAACTCACTAATGATTGCTTCAAGGAAGTTCAAATCCCTTAAATATAAGGTCTTCCAACACTCCAAGGCAGTTTGAGATATTGTAGACCATTGGGATGTGATATATGATCGTTGGAGCACTTTTTGGCATTCAAAAAAAAATTCTGGAACTAGCCGTTATGTACCTGAAGACAATATTTGAGTCGGCTTGGATTCCTTCAAGTCAGCTCGGATTCCTTCGAGTCAGCTCGGATCCTTTGAGTTAATAGGTCGAGTTGCCATTTCTTCAATGCATTCGACTCTTTGTCTTAGGGTACAAAACTTCACTCTAGATGAGTCGGCTCTTGATAGCTTGGGTCGGCTCGAACTTACATCTTTGAAAATCTTGAACTCGAGGAGTCAGCTCTCTTGAACTTTGGTTGGCTGTTCTTCTTCGGTTCTGAAATCTTTACTCTGGAAGAGTCAGCTCGTTGCAGTTCGGGTCAGCTCGCTTTCTCAGGTCTCCAAAATTTATACTAGCAGAGTCAGCTCTTTCTGGTTTGGGTCGGCTCACTTGGCTTGTTCTCAGAAAGCTTCAAAACTGAACTCTGGAAGAGTCGGCTCGGACTTGCTCCAGTCGACTCGGATTTACTAGAGTCAGCTTGGTTACCTTTAAGTTGGCTCGGATTGCTGCATACCAGAATCCTTGATGCGTGCCATGAGGTGGAGTCGGCTCTTGTTCATGCTGGGTCGGCACGAGTGACTTCTTCAGGATTTTTACAATTAAACTTCAAAAAGACTCTCACCAACACTTTTACACTTTTCATGCAAACCAACTCAAGATAACTTTAAGGCGTGCACACACATAGAAGTAACCCTTTTTCATAATTTTTCTTAACTTTTTCATTGGGTTCTTCTTTACAAAATCAGATTATAACACAACTCAAAACAAGAAGTAAAGATGTAAGAGTTGAAGTTTGAACAAATAAATCATCCTACAAAAACTTGTAAACCACTTGAAGAGTTGTTAGAAATAAATGTGCATGCTCCAATGTTTGGTTATCATCAAAATCACTTATGGGGTCAACAATTTTGATGAATAGAAACAAAACTATGAGAGGAGATGATTAAGAGGTGGGATTGCTTAGATGGGGTAAGAGTATTAACTTAAGGCCAGAGACAATAGTGATTCACGGAGGAAATGGAGAAGCGGGAGACGAGAAAGATTATAGTGATTCACGGTGGAAATGGAGAAGCTCGGAGACGAGAAGCCCGGAAACGATTGGAGAAGCCCGGAGACAAGAAGCCCGAAGATCACCGGAGAAGCGCGGAGACGACCAAAGAAGCGTGGAGACGACCGGAGAAGCGCGGAGACGACAGGAGAAGCGTGGAGACTACCGGAGAAGCGCGGAGATGACCGGAGAAGCGCGGAGACGATGATCGCCGGTGCGAACGAGAAGGAGATGGAGGAGGAAGCGGAGGGGTTGCTGGAGGCAGCGCGGTGCGAGCGAACGAAATGAGGGCTAGAGCTCGGGGTGGGTGGAGTTAATCAGAACCTCCCGATGCTTTAAAGTGTCGTTATATCCTTCTTTTTCCAATGCAGGAAGAAAGTGTCGGCAAACCAAGTCTTTTTCCAGTGGTTTTGAGAAGCGTCAGCAACTTTGGAATCCCGACGCTTATAAGCATCGTTATATCCTTTTTTTTTCCAACGCAGGAAGAAAGCGTCGGCAAAACCTACTCTTTTTCTGATGGTTTTAAAAAAACATCGGCACGCTGACGGAGTTCACGACACTACTAAAAAGCATCGGCAAAAATCCATTGTTATTTTTCCGTTTTGCTGTAGTGAAAGATTTATAAGAACATTTTTGCAAGTAGAAATTTAACAAGGATATTCATGTAAATTTGAATATTGGAAATAGTATTTATGTAAAAAATCTAATTTTTATCTATTTCATATAGATAGATTCAGACCTAATTACCTTATGATATAATAATACATTACATAATATAACATACAATATGATGATGATATTTAAAATATATTAGGTATTAGAATACTTCATTATATTTTATTTTTGGACAAAGATAGGATGACTCATATCAAAAATTTGTTTATTCAATACGTGTAAGAAATCCTTTAGACAAAGGAAAGAGGGAGAGGAAGCAAACATGAAAAAAAAACACAAACTATTATAAACCAAAACCAGACTACTAACGGTAAGAGGATTAATAAATATTAATAACTAACATAGTTTTCTCTTATGTAACTTGCCATAGTTCTCAAAAAGGGAGTCAATTTTATACATACTACCGTCAAGCCTTAATCACATCCTCAAATAACCCCTTCTCTAGATTTCATTTTTTTAATTAATGAATAACAATTTTGGATACATGACTTTTATTTATACTAGTGAGGCCTATTCTTATGTAATATGGGTCAACTTCCTCTTCTAATTAAAACATGACATAATTTTTTTGAAATAGACATGAATATGAAATATAATTATAAAAAACTAAAATACTATTAGAGATAGATCTTGACTTCTGCATTAACTTGATGTATATATCATATTCTATCTATTTTTTTTAAGATAGGAAGATATGTTGTGTTAAAGTCTTTTCTAAAAGGGAATGTTTGATTTGATTGGTTTATTCAAGGCAAAAATATGGTATTCGGTGCTAAACACTAGGCGCACATCATTTTTTAGGAGGTGGCTGTATGTTGTATAGCTTGACAAATCACTTGATTTTTTTTACAAAAAAATATCTTAATTGGGCATCATATATCCAAGTTATGGTTTTTAGCAATTTAGTACATAATATCTTCCTACTATGGTAGATCTTTTGTTTGGATCCTTTTCGGTTCTTTCTATAGTGGCTTGGGTAGCCTATATTGAGCCTTTTAAAATAAAACTTGCTTAAAATGATTAAGGTCCTACTTAGCTAAGCTTTTGAAGTGCCCGGAAGCATTTTTTGGCCCTTCAAAAATACTTTTGGAGGATATAGTAATGTTTGATAAAAAATCAGGAAGTTGATTTAGTTTTGCTAAAAAGCTAAAAGGTCTACTTGAAAAAAGTTCTATTATGAAGCTTCTTTTCAAAAATCCTTTTTGGTCAATGTCAAGAAGGTATTTTGATTTAAATAAATTTTTGGATGATCAAAATACCTACCAATAAAATTTCATTATTACATCTTATATCACATCATATTATATTATTATACTATATATAATATAATATAAAATAAATTAATATTATGATAGTATAAATATATGGTGTAATCTATTATAATATTATTATATTATAATAACATAATATAATATGTTATATTATAATCTATTATTAATTAGATTGTAATCATTATATTATATAACATTATAATTATAATAATGTTATATTATAGTATAATATAATATTATTTTATATTATATCATTGTATTACATTATATGATATAATATTACACAATATAATAATATTTATATTATAAATATATGATATAATCTATTATAGTATTATCATATTATAACAATAATATAATATAATGATGTTTAATAATATTATTATAATAATATAATATAATATGTTATATTATAATCATTTATTATATTAGATTATAATCAATTCTATTATATTATATTACCTTACGATTATAATAATATAATAATATATTATATTATTCTTTATCATAAAATATTATGTAATATCTTTTATTATCATTTTATCATACTAAAAGTATTTTTTTATTTTAATTATCAAATATGTATTAAAGTTTTAAAGTACTTTATAAATGTAGTTACCAAATAACAATAAACTTTTTGTAGAAACTCTATTTCCAAAATTCTACTTTTCCAAAGCTCTACTCCTAAAAATTTTAAAAGCTCTCTTCCTGGTAGCAATGCCAAACAGGGCCTAACAAAAACTTTGACTGGCCCAAAATACCAAGAAAAACATGGAATTGATATCTAACTAGATGGATAATTTTAGGTTGTCAGATTTTTCCTTCATTGCATGCTTTCCAACTAGCCATAGAAGTATAGAATACTAGAATTGGACTCCTACTAGGTTTTTTTGAAGAATGTAGCAACATAGTTCAATTCATTTTTCCTTGACAATCCAAAGCTGCATGGCATCAATTTGGTATATACAATGTCTATTTAGAAGGAGAAACAACAAAGCTCTAAAGGTTTTTATTAATTTTTCCCTTCATTCATTTACGATTTCACATTTGTCATCCCATTTCCTATCTTTTAAGTCAAAGAAAAATCAGTGCACTGGACGCCTATCCTAAGCACGCTAGGATAGAAAGTAGTTACTACATAATTAAACTTTTTAAATATGCATACAAAAAAATCTACTCATTACACAATCTAACACAATCTAACATAAATATGATGCATGAAATAGATACAGAGACATATAAAAGGCATGACAAAATCTAGATCTAAGCATGCATAATAACAAAAAATGAAAGAAGCCGACTCCCTCAGTTTCATGTCAGTTTCATCTTGAGTATTCACCGCACGGGCTCTTGCTGATCCAACTAGGATGCTAGTCCACCGAAAATAAATATAAAAAAATTGCTATTTGGAGCAAAGAAAACAAAAAGGATCCTCACCCACGGTCTTCTCCAAGGCTGCTCAAACTCCACCAAAAAGCACACACCGAAAAATAAAAAACGGAAGAAAATCACGGGATGCTCCAAGAATTTCTGGACCCAGAAATTCGTCCCAAATAAAACATACTCACGGAAACTCTGTTACTTCCCCTGTTCAATCTCCCTCTCTTTCTCCCACGCTCTGTTTCTTTCCATCTCTAATCCAAAACTGCAGGACTTCAATCAAGAATTATATGGGTTGAGAAAACCCGTGGGGAGTCCAAATAAAACCCGTGAAGGTCGGAAGACGCCGTGAGAGCACTGTTCTCCTCTTCACGCACGCTCTGATTTCTTACTCTCTCTCGCACCTCACGGCCAGCAGCAATCCGAAAGTCTCCCTCTCTCTCGCACCTCACGGCCAGCAGCAATCCGAAGGCTTTGAACTAGGAAATCTGAGGCGTCAAAAACCCGTGAATCGTGGGAGGAATACCGTGAGAGAATGCCGGATCAAACCCAAAAACCGGTGAAGCAAGGAGAACCTCTTTCTCATGCCCTGTTCTTCCACTCAATCTCGCATGCCCTGCTTCCCCTCTCAACTTCTTACGGCCAGCAGCCCATCAAAATAAAAATGAGGCGGAGAACACCCAAGAAAATAGGGAATACATCGTGAAGGAGTTTAGATAAAACCAAACACTCTATTTTGAAATGCCTCTTGTTCGGTGGAGAAGCAAGGGAACTCGCTGGAAGAGAACACCTGGGCAAATAACACCATGAAGAACAAAAAAACCGAGTGAAAAGAAAACGTGTGGGAAAACACCGAGAGAAGAGCAGATTAAAATCCAAACTCTTTTGGATAGGCTCTAGATCACGGTGCAAAAGATAAAATCAGATAATCCAAGCTCATCCGATCAACTAGCATTTCAAATCCATTTACACGGTAAAAACACAAGGGAAGAAGAACAGGGGAGGAATAAAACACCGTGAAAAAATCCCCTGATTTAAACCGGTTCAAACAAACCTGTAAACCGGTTCAGCCAAAATCCCGGTCCGACCAAACCCGATCATGAAGAAAGATCAGGTCCAGTCCTGATCTACCAGGAATAATTCCTGGTTGACCCAAACCGATCCTGGGCGATCCAAATCAGACCAGGTAAACCCGAAAAAATCCAATGTGTGCTCAATCAGTCCGTTTGACCTTAATATCGAAATAATTTCCAATCGTTGATCGGCTCCCGGATCAGGAAAAAATCCTCTATGGCATATGACCTCATAGGTTCGAACCTAAATGGTAGCATTGGAACACTTCCAGTACCAGCACAACATACCATCTAAAAATGGGTCCCGGCGTCCAGATAGGCTGAAGATGCGAGAGCAATCTATCGAATATCTGGCATATAGTTATCGTATAATTCATCCCTTTGACCTCCAATGCTCAAGATGACCTAGGATTAGATTGCCAACCCTAACTGAGTCAATCCACAACATGTCTCAACCTCGCAAGTCCAGTGACTCCTCACTAGGAGTACCCCGACCGAGGATTTGCTAAATTAAGACACTGTGAGACATTCAATCCAAACAATTTGGACAGGTCAATTCCATCTTGGTCCACCACTGCTCCACAAGTACTTGCCTGTATCCAGAAACCTTCCATCACCAGATTAGAAATCCGGGTAGTCCGGCACCAAAGCACAAGGAGTTGCTTACAAGCTACCATGGTTACCTCAGGTTGGAGAGACACATTTACCTATATCCAATCGCAAGCAATCTTTTGGCAGAAAGAAGCTCCACGGAGTCACGTTCAATAAGATATCACACATCCTTCTTGCAGATCACATCAGTGTCACCATACTCCTTTGGTCAAGAGGACAACCAAACGATGTGAACCACAACAACCTACACTTATTACATTGCCATCCTGTACAATGTATCCTTTGGTTGTGAATCTTTTAAAGGACCACTCGATTTATCCTCTCTATATCGAAGTAAGTGCAGTCCTATGGACTTCATCATATAAATAGAGTTCATTACAGGAAAATGAATAATGTGATGAGCTGCCAAAATAAAAATTTATTAATTTATATATAAATTATAATACTGAGCACAACCGCCTAAAGCCTAGGCGATTGTCTTTGGGACACAATTCCCAACATTAAAAATATGAGTTCTCCCTCTTTCCCTTTGTGTTTACACTAGTAGGCACATGTGGATTACAATACCCACTTGGGGGCGGTTGTCTGATTATCTATGAGCTTGTCAAACCTGGATAGTCATTTATCCAAAAATAGTCGTGTCCATGTGATCCCACATGGCTTGCCATCTTATCTGTTAGATTAGCCCTAGGCCACCTCACCTGCCAGCTCAGCTCCAAGCCATCCCATCTACCGGTTTAGTATAGTAAGTAAACTTCCTAGATCTTGACACGCAGCTCTAGTTATCATCCAAGGAAGCCCGGTGTGTCCTCCTCCTACAGGGGTTAGGTAATTTTGCACCATGGCTCTCTGACACTGGCCACTCCTTATTAATGTAAGCATCCTTACAGAAACATGCCTGTTGTATAGATGGGCTTCACGCTGTCTCCAAACACTCTTCCAGGGGCACGTGCTCTTCAATAACATACCAACCACCACTCCTTACATGCACAACGCCTCTATAGATACCAGGCACTCCATATACCTTGTCTATAAATTTATTTCCCGGAATTTTTAGGTAAGGGCTTCTCTTTGAGAGATTTTACTAAAAGTTCCTTTTCCACAAGGACTTTCTCAAGCAAGCATCCCTAAGCATCTTGAGCCCTCTAAGAGATTTAATAGTCCACCTAAAGCCACCTGAGAGTTCTAGAACCTCTATCCGGGTGAAGGCTTGGACCACCTTCTCTTGCCTAAGCCTTGTCATTCTCTTGGGTCTCGCTAGCACCCACCTACATTGCCTCACTTATATTCCACCATGATAGTTTTTTATTTCTACTGCCTCGTCTACGCCCATCTCTACTACCTTGCCTACTTCCATTATATTTTGCTAGCCCTCCATCGCTGCACTATTTACGTAGAAGCCATGGTTTCCTCTCTTTTCTATTTACTTTTGTATGAGACTGACTTGGATATCGGAGGGTCCACCATGGAGAACCATGCCTCAATGATCGAACTTTCATATCTTTTTCATTTTGTAGGTTGTGGAATGCCTGCACTTGATGGAGAGAAACCCAAAGCCACTCGAGTCAGTAGCCATCTCCAGCCATATCAATACGTCTTGAGCGAAACCATAATAGATTAGCACTAGAAGGAGGGCCTTTGGCTTAAATAACTATTGAGAGGACCTGTAGCTTCTTCTCTCCTTGGGCAATTATGGCAAGGAGGAACGTAGTGGTGAGATCCATTGCCCTTCCTCTTATAGAGGGGCCAGTGGCCCTAGTGGATTACCCTTAGACTCTTCTAGACCAAAGCATTGTGGAGCCCTTGACTGATCTTTCGGTCACAACCGCACAGTTCCATCAGTTCTTATTCTGAGTCGAGTTGCTTATAACCATGGTACAAGCTTTGTAGTAGCCCCCAACTCAGCCTTCCCTAAGGCCTATCGAACATTAGCCTTCGAATGTTCCTCCTCCAGCATGGGGGATAGATCCGTTGGAAAAAGTATCCTAAAGCTAATCATCTGGGTTGTAAATGGTTGAGCTATCTTATAAATATATATGAATTATTAATAAAATAAATATTATTTTGGGCAACTCAATACTATTTGTCATCTTTCTATGAACTCTAATGTATTGAAATCCTTAAAACTATATTAATTTGATAAAGAATGATTTATCAAGTGGTTCTTAAATCAGTTCACGACCAAATGATATGTTGTTGCCTAAGAAATAATGTTTATCAAGAATAGGTCATTGTATGCCATATAGATTGGTTGTCCTCTTAATCAAGAAGTGTGGAGATACTAGTATAGCATGTAAGTGAGTGTAGGAGTACATCTAATCGAACAGTGACTAACTCTGTGGAGTACTCTATTATCAAGAGCATCTCGCAGAAGGGGTATGGGTATAAATATCCCTTTGACCTAAGATTATCATAGTGACTTAGCAAGCAACTCACTAAATTTTGGTACCGGACTACCTAGATTTCTAATCTAGTGATGGAAAAATTTTAGGTATAATCAAGTATTTGCTAAGTCGATGTTGAGTGAAGAAGGGATTGACCACTCCAAGTTGCTGGAGTAAATGCTTAGCTGATGCGGAACTAATATGCATGCAATTTTTTTTGTATGTTTTACATGTTGAGTTAGGTGATTAATTCCCAAATTTCAGGTCAAAATTATTTGTAGGGAATTTTGTATGAATTTTTGAAGATCAGCATGCAGATTAGGACCAAGAAAAGTAGCAAAGAAGGACCGCCGGGGCTGAGAAGCCTCGGTTAGGGCAAGTTCTCCTACAATAAAACTACTGGAGGTAGAGGGGTGTACCTGACAATGTCTGTGAAGATCGCAGCGAAGGGGTCTCTCGTTCCTCGACGGATGCGGCCTGGAAAACCGAGCCAAAGACCCGCGGATACCCGGCTTTCTGCTCGGTGATCCGATTGAGGCTTGGCTGGAGTCGTTGGATTCGTAGGAACTCAGGGACCTGCAAACGACCTGTCAGGGGTTAGAAAGCTCACAAAGGAACAAGAAAACAAAGTAAAAACGGCAAGGGAAGGCTTCTTTTGGAGTGGGCGTCCAGGGATCTGGAGGGTTTGTTGGCAGCAGGAAGATGATTGCAATCACCGGGAAGAAGAACTCTCACAAACCCCTTTATGCACACAGCAGGGTATCACACCACTCAATAGAAGAACTCAAGGTTTTCATTCATCAAAAATTTCCCTCATACAAGAGGCTAGGGTCCCTTAAATAGACCCTTAACCTTGGGCTCCAAGTAAGGGTACATAAGTCTTTACATAAGAATCCTTTTCCCTCTCAAACCCTAGCTAGAAAATAAGGAAATATTAGGTAGAAAAATCCCTAAAATTTTTCTTGACTTGGTCAAGACTCCAAGGATGCCTAGGGGGGCGTGTTGGGCTTCTAGGAGCAGCAAAAGGCTGGCCCAAAGGGGCCCGGGTGCATGGGTTTGGGCCTCTGGAAGCTGGGGTGGCCTGGTAGCCAGGTAGCAGGAATATTCCCTGGTATCTTGCTTCTTAGGGGCTTGGGCTTGGCACCTGGGCTTGATTTCATTGGGCTAGGATGCAGATGGACCTCTGGAATCATGGATGCCCTTATTTATGAATATACTTTGGCATCTGGAAGGGAATCTGGGCATCTGGAGGGCATCTGCAAGGAATCAGGGTTTCTGATTTTTCTCCTGGGGTCTTCAAATCTTCAAGCTGGGTTGGACTTGGGCTAAACTTCCATGTCTTCAATCTGGTTGGACTTGGTCTTCACTTGTATAATATAGTCTTGAGTCTTCAGTATGCTTGGACAGGACTCAAAAAAAATAAAATTAGCTCAACATGAGCTAACTAGCATTGGACTGAACTAGCTCAACATGAGCTGACTAGTACAGAACTGAAATAACAACTAAAATGGACTCAGATGATCTAAGCCCTTATTACAGATAGATTCATAAATTATTGATCAATTTACAGAGGGTTGAAAAAGCCTCTGTCTTATTCTGGTGCCTCAGGTGTCCCCACCAATTCTCCCGGGGTGGGAGGAACTCGACCCTGTCGAGTGAAGGTTAGACTGGCTCACATATCTCTCGAGAAGGTCTGGGTTGAGGAGTTGCAAGTCCTCTCGAGAAATCCACGAATCGTCCGACTCTGGCCAGCCTTGCCATCGGACCAGGAAGCATTGATAGTCATGGCCCTGGGTCGTGATGGCTTGATTGTCCAGGATACGCTCGATCCGTTCTCCTCTCTCAGGCCAAATTTGTTTGTGGACACTCTAGGTTAGGGTCACTCACAATGAAAAGGAATAGGTCCAAAGGCCTCACTAGGTAGCGCTGCCGGTTCCCTATACTCAACCAGGTCTGTAATATTGAAGGTAGAACTAATGCCCAAATCCGAAGGCAAGTCTAACACCTAGGCATTTGATCCAACCTTCTCTATCACTTTAAAAGGTCCGGCTCTGCGAGCATGAAGCTTCTTTTAGGCCTAAGCCTAACCAAGATAAAATCCACTACATCAAATTCTTTGACCCTTCTTCGGGAATTAGCCAGTTGTTTTAAGATTAGTGCAGGTGGTGAACATGCTAGGCACATGCAGACAAATGATGCAAAGGACTCATACTGATACCTAACAGACTCGACTATGCATTCCTATCGAAGGAAATTTTATTGAACTCTTTGGATCTAAACCTAATAGATTATAGGTTCTCTAGGTTTGATCCTAGCTTGACATGCACATGAAAATTTACAGTGAACTCCTAGCAAATTCCAAAGAGTATGCCAGAAGTAAGATGCAAACCTAACATGCGTGATGAATGCATGCAGTATGCTAATCTCAGCTAAATGCAATCTAATGATCCTAGAAATGCTGGAGGTGTCAGGAAAGGGCAGAAAATAGGAAGTGGGTTCAGAATTAGTTTGGTAAGGTAGAGAAAAAGGTTCATGGTTAGTTGGATAAAGTAGGATAAAAGACGGGGTGTCAGGAACTAATCCTATACTAATGAGGTTAACCTTATGAGGTTGAGCTATATCTACAGGATTTGCATAATGGAAGGATGGGTCACTAATTTCGGGGAAGAGGTCCTTAATGGGAACTATAGGAGGGGACTCATCTTGAAGGTATTGATTCAAAGAGATTAGGTCCTTAATAAATTCTTCTGGTTCTTGTATTTTAGGACTAGACTCTATAATTTGGCTCTCCTCTATGGTTTTCTCAGGTAAGGCTCTAGTAGCAGTACCTAGGTTCTCTTCCTCTATTTGTTCTTCCATTATAGCTTTAGGTTGGATATGGTCAAGGTCAACTAGCTCTAGGTTGGTTTCTACCTGGGCATCTACTGGGTCAGCTAATTCTAGGTCTACTAAAGGTGTCTCCTCTTCTCCCTCGTACTCATCCACTAGGCTCACATCAGCTTCATACACTTTCGCGTTAATGTAAGCCTTGTGAATCTCAGGAATGGTTGGAGAAGGTCGGCTAGCAAGAAATTGGTTAGGTTCTGGTCTCTGATTATGGGTACTACTCCTAGTAGGTTCAGGTTGTATAAGGGGTAGTGGCTCACTACTGGGTTCATATTTAGGGATACTAATCCTATGGGGTTCAAGTTGACTAGGGGAAGCATGACTAGTACTAGGTTGATACTTAGGGGTTATGGGTTCTCTAGGCTCATAGGACAAGGGTGCAGATCTATGGGTCATGGGATTATAGGATCTGGGGTCATATGATTTTGGGTCAGCTTTATGATCAGGTTCTAAGGATGGATCAAGGTATGGGGTCCTCCTAAGGTTGGGCTCTCTATATGGGTCAGGATATTGGGTCCTCCTAGGATTGGACTCCCTATATGGGTCAGAATACTGGGTTCTCCTAGGGTTGGACTCCCTATATTGGTCAGAATATTGGGTCCTCCTAGGGTTGGACTCCCTATATGGGTCAGAATATTGGGTGTTGGGTCTACTAGGCTCATAGGGTGTGGGTGCATAGGATCTATGATCATGGGATCTAGAGTCATAGGATCTGGAGTCATAAGATCTATAGGTTGTAGGTATACTAGGCTTGTAGGGAGAGGGTAAATAGGATCTATCTTCCTGGTCTATAAAATCCTGATTGAGTCTTCTAGGACTAACCTTAGGGATTGGGTCATGACGATAGGTTCTCCTAGGTTCAGCCTTAAGGTATGGATCAGGGTTTGGGGTCCTCCTAGGTTGAGGATTGTAGTACGGGTCAGGATAAGGGGCTCTCCTAGGTTCGACCTCATGGTATAGATCAGGGTTTGGGGTCCTCCTAGGTTGAGGGGAGTCAGGATCTGGCTCAGACTGTGACCCATGGGTTTTTCTTGGGGTCCCTACCCGGACTTTTAACTGATCAAACCTATTGGCGCGATGGTCAATTCTATCATTGGTTTGAATACGAGACTGAGTTAACTGGGTCATCTGGATAGTTATCTGGGCAATTTGATCAGCTAGGGCTTTTATTTGGGCTTGTAAATTTTCCATGGGTTCAGACATTTATGAAGGAGGTGGGTGATATGAAACTCCTGATCTAGTGCTCATGCAAGACTCGATCAGACCGACTATAGCTGACTAGACCTAAAGTCCAAACTAGATGCTCAATCAGGGTGGCAAACTAGCCTATAGTAACCCTGTACTCAGCCAGGCAGGTGTAAGGGGAGTGTTAGGTCCCTGATTGCCAATCCTAGACACCAATCAGAGATTGGCCAGGTAGGCGGACCAGCACACAAGCCCTTCGGGATTGAATCCCTAAACCACCGTTCTAGACACTAAGCACAAGGCACACACAGGTTAACTTGACACAGTGATCTAACACTAGCCCGGACCCGACCAGTTGGTGTCCCTAGCCCACTAGGGCAAATTAAGTCTAATTAATTTTAGGTTAAGGCTTGGGACTGAATGCAAGGGATGTGGTTTTGGGCTAAGGAGAGGTGATCAAATCCTCCCCCCATCTGATATAGCAAGAGTGCCCTTAAAAGTAAATTATGCAATGATGGCAGGCAGATGAGGATGCAAATTAGGGTTTAGGTATTTTTTTTTTGATATTTTTGGAAAATATGTATTTTTTTTTTTTTTGGTATTTTTTAAATAGAAGAAAACTTGCAAATCATGGCCTAATATACTGGAAATATACTAAAATTAAGAAATATGCAAAAACTCCTAAACAAAACCCTAAAACTTCCAAACTTGTCTTGCTAAAAAAAATAGAGCCGAAAATTTGCAGGCCCTATTTCGGCTCGCAGAAAATTCACAGGCCATAATAAAATATGAAAAAAATTTTAAAATTACAGTGAATTATGATAAATCCAGGAAAATAAATTTCAGAATTTTTAGAGTTTTTAACAGGGAGAAATAATTAAAATGATAGAGTATATACGGACTGAAAAATTGCAGAAAACAAGCCCTAATCTAAGCTCTGATACCAAATGATGCGGAACTAATATGCATGCAATTTTTTTTGTATGTTTTACATGTTGAGTTAGGTGATTAATTCCCAAATTTCAGGTCAAAATTATTTGTAGGGAATTTTGTATGAATTTTTGAAGATCAGCATGCAGATTAGGACCAAGAAAAGTAGCAAAGAAGGACCGCCGGGGCTGAGAAGCCTCGGTTAGGGCAAGTTCTCCTACAATAAAACTACTGGAGGTAGAGGGGTGTACCTGACAATGTCTGTGAAGATCGCAGCGAAGGGGTCTCTCGTTCCTCGATGGATGCGGCCTGGAAAACCGAGCCAAAGACCCGCGGATACCCGGCTTTCTGCTCGGTGATCCGATTGAGGCTTGGCTGGAGTCGTTGGATTCGTAGGAACTCAGGGACCTGCAAACGACCTGTCAGGGGTTAGAAAGCTCACAAAGGAACAAGAAAACAAAGTAAAAATGGCAAGGGAAGGCTTCTTTTGGAGTGGGCGTCCAGGGATCTGGAGGGTTTGTTGGCAGCAGGAAGATGATTGCAATCACCGGGAAGAAGAACTCTCACAAACCCCTTTATGCACACAGCAGGGTATCACACCACTCAATAGAAGAACTCAAGGTTTTCATTCATCAAAAATTTCCCTCATACAAGAGGCTAGGTTCCCTTAAATAGACCCTTAACCTTGGGCTCCAAGTAAGGGTACATAAGTCTTTACATAAGAATCCTTTTCCCTCTCAAACCCTAGCTAGAAAATAAGGAAATATTAGGTAGAAAAATCCCTAAAATTTTTCTTGACTTGGTCAAGACTCCAAGGACGCCTAGGGGGGCGTGTTGGGCTTCTAGGAGCAGCAAAAGGCCGGCCCAAAGGGGCCCGGGTGCATGGGTTTGGGCCTCTGGAAGCTGGGGTGGCCTGGTAGCCAGGTAGCAGGAATATTCCCTGGTATCTTGCTTCTTAGGGGCTTGGGCTTGGCACCTGGGCTTGATTTCATTGGGCTAGGATGCAGATGGACCTCTGGAATCATGGATGCCCTTATTTATGAATATACTTTGGCATCTGGAAGGGAATCTGGGCATCTGGAGGGCATCTGCAAGGAATCAGGGTTTCTGATTTTTCTCCTGGGGTCTTCAAATCTTCAAGCTGGGTTGGACTTGGGCTAAACTTCCATGTCTTCAATCTGGTTGGACTTGGTCTTCACTTGTATAATATAGTCTTGAGTCTTCAGTATGCTTGGACAGGACTCAAAAAAATAAAATTAGCTCAACATGAGCTAACTAGCATTGGACTGAACTAGCTCAACATGAGCTGACTAGTACAGAACTGAAATAACAACTAAAATGGACTCAGATGATCTAAGCCCTTATTACAGATAGATTCATAAATTATTGATCAATTTACAGAGGGTTGAAAAAGCCTCTGTCTTATTCTGGTGCCTCAGGTGTCCCCACCATTAGCAGTGTTTCAATTTAGCAAAATATAGGCCTGAATAATCCTGGTGAGGAGTCACAGGATTTAGCACGTTGAGACACATTCAGATGTACTTATTCGAAGTTGAAAACAGACTCTGAATTTATTCTGAGTATTTGATCAATGGATAAATTATTTGGTAACTATAGCTTGGGTTCTTGAATGTTGCTTTGCTATCATTTGACCTATCCGGCACCATTGCTAGATGATCACATCGATTAATTTAAGAAATTATTCTAGAACTATTGGATTAGAACTCGAACCTATGAGGTCACACATAATTAAATTTTTGATTGATCATGATGGCTGATCGATGAATAAGAATTGTTCAATGACAAAATTATAAATATATCAACAATTTATCCTATACAAAGTTATAAATATATAATTAATTAACTATTGATTTATATTAGAAGGATTAATTATCAATTTGATTGCTAATTGGGTCAATTAATTGAGTAAAATGATTTGATCAAATCTAAGTAAATTTGGTTCAATTAGATTTTACTCGATTAGATTATTCAATGACCTAATCACTAAAAGATTTTAATCTTAATTTAATTTAGATTTAGACTTAATTAATTCTCTGATTAATTAAGTTTGATTGGAGACTAATTAGATTAGGTTCAAGTTATTTGATTTGGTTAAACTAAATTAAATTGAAATTAGAATTAAATTTGACCAAGTCAAACCGTAAAACCTAATTTTTTCCTTGCACCACTTTGTTCTCCACATAAAAATAAATTTTTGTGTGAAGAATATTAATGCCAAAATATGATTAACACCCTCCCTATTATCCATTCTTGTTGGGATTAAGTCAAAATAACTTAAAAAAAGAGTTTTAATATTATTTTGTATCTGGGTTGACCGAGTTAAAACTAGATATTGTGCCTCCTTGTTCTCCATGAATCTTTTGATCTTTTTTATACATTTATCTTCATAAAAAATTTATTTTAATGCCTTATAAGTCCTTTTTGAGTTAGAATAGGTTTAGATAAATTTTAAAACTTATTTGAATTGATTTGAGTTTAAATTGGATGGGTTTTGAATGAGTCAAACCCCTAGTCCAAATAGAACTTCTAAACCTATCCTAATATCTTATCCTAATTCCCATGCCACTATTTTTATTAGATTTTTCTTGGTTTGGATGAGAATAAGAGAAGGATTTTTTTGGATTTTTATATTAAAAATACCATATAAAAAATTAGGAGTGGGGCATGAAAACTAGCTGAGCATGGGAGTTCCTTCTTGGCACTAGGAAGAAGAGAGAAAGAAAAAAAGGAAAACAAAATAGAAAACAAATTGGTTTTAGGTTTCTTTTTCTTCATTGACCTAATCTTCCTCATCTTCCATCTTCTCATCTTCTTAGAGGACTCAAAAAAAAATTATAGGAAGGTTTTTAGATCAGCCATTCACAGCCTTCACATGGAGCTAGCACTTCAGGGAAGGCGATTTCTCGAGGCTTAGTGGACTTTTCGTAGAGACCGAACATCCTGTGTAGCTATGGGGCAACATCTAGACCTTCTACCATTCTATATTAGCAATGCTATTCATCGACCCATGACGAGGTATGGGATTTGATCCTATTTGTGGTTGTGATTAGATCTATAACATGCATTGGTTAGATCGATGTATGCTGATTTTATTTTCAGCATCTATAATTATTTATATCCTATTATGATCCTATAAATATGATTTAGATATTAAAATTATTTTTAATCTTATTTGCTTCTGCTAGTTTAAAAAAAAATGCATGAAACCCTGTCCTAGTTTTTCGATAATGATATCAAAGCCCCAGGTTCTTGATAAAATTTGATTAGATATATATATGAATTTTAATCCAAGTAACTACTTCAGATTGGGTTGATCATCATAGCCATCCGGTCATAAAAGAAAAGTAAGGTTTAAAAGCCTGCTTTTTACATTCAATGGAATCTTTTATGGTGTGTAGGGATGCCATTTATGGTTATATCCCATGAACAAGTGAGATGAAAGAATATTTTTAATAAAATTATTTCAATAATTTAGATATAGTTTTTAATATTTTAATCTTGATTATTTTTATATATTAATATGAAATTAAGTTATTTATACCAGGTTTTATGGTTAGAACATAAATTATAAACTTAATTTTAGCAATTGTACTAAACCATAAAGTCTAGATCTAAAATTATTTTATTGATATATGATGCATATAAAAATATTTAGATCTAATTTTAAAAAATAAATCATGATTAATTATCAAAAATAAGAGTTGATTGGATATATAATTATGAATTAAAGATCAAAAGTCAATTCATAAAACTTGAAATTTGGTAATCTCAAATCAGGTTAAATTGCTAGGTTAGACCTAGGATTAGAATTTGATTAATGTGGATCTTAGAAATATTGATTTAAATTAATCAACAGTTGATTAGGATTAGGTCAAAAGGTCTCTAGATCAATTTCATAGTGATAGGTTGATCAAGTCCATATTATCAAATGGACCTGATTTTGGATCAGTATTAGACTTAAGTCCTTAGGTTAGTCTAATCAAAATCAATGAATCCATTGGTGTCTAAGATAAATTTGGTATTTGATCATGGTCATTAATTGGGGCTACATCTAACATGGCCAACTCTATTGGTGTCTAAGGAAAGAGGTTAATGACAGAACCCTCCTATCGATCTCACTTACCTGATCAATTTGGTTAATCAAATTTTGATTAGATAATTCATCGATTCGAGCAAACCTATGCTAGTAAGGAAGATCAGTTTAACTGATCTAGGTACCCTTAGACTAATGTGATTTGACCTTCGTCAATTGATGAAGTTAGTGGAGAGATTGTTGATTAGTCAATGTCTTCTTCTCTTTTCTCTAATTAAATTCTCTAAAATTATTAGGTCCCTTAAGTGATAAAATTATGAAGATAATTGAGTCATGGCCTTCTATTAAAAGAGTGATAATGAGTCCAATAGTTAAGATGATCATTGGAGGTTCAAAGACCTGGTACTCATCTAGCTATTGAAATTATTATTCATTTATGATTATTCGTTTATAATGATTTAGTCACTTCTTTCTAAACGATGGTCAAGTGGGTTGGCCAAAGTTGAGCTTGGGCATCGTTGGTTAGAAGCACTCAGTCTTGTCATGTTCATGGTTGGACTAACCAGGACTTCTAGTGGTAGCCCAAAGGCTCACTGATTAGTTCTTGGAATAAAATTATTATCAAAAACTTTTTAGAGAAATAATTGGTTAAGAACCTACCTTTAGATGCATATGGATGAGCCAGCCAAAGTCGGGATCATGTGCAATCTATTGAATTCTAGTACCCACTAAGGAATTGGTAAAACTCCTCGAAGTGGAGGTAGAGGCTACCAATTTGATCAAAATAGTGGGAGAACCTTTAGAATAAAGTTCAAATTTTTAAGATTAAATGATTTATATACTAATTAGGTCTTGTTCTCCTTTTAGATTAATATGGCCATAACTTTATCACTCCATTCATTGCTAGACAATAAAATATTATCGAGACCCAATTTTGATAGTTGGTATCAAAAGCTAAAAGTAGTTCTGAAGTTTGAATGGATCCTATATGTGCTAATAGATTCAGTACCTAATGAGCCTGCTTAGAATGCTCATGGTGCAGTCCAAGACACTTACCATAAGTGGCTTAGTGATCGAACCATAGTCCATTTTATTATATAGGCATCCATGAATGATGAATTGAATCATAAATTTAAGGATGTTTAGTCAGAGAACAAACTTTGAGTGTTGAAAGACTTCTTTAGCACTCCCAATGATGTTAAAAGGTACAAAACATATTTATACCATTTTCAATATAAGGATGAGGGAAGGGGCATCCATCATCGATCTTAATTATACATGATCGAACTAATTGAGTGCTTGAGCAAACTTGGATTTTCCTCTGGATGAACAGCTAGAAAAGGATGCGATTCTCAAATCTTTATCGAAGTCCTACATAGACTTCCTTGATTATTACAGAATGACAAGGTCTATAGTAAACTGCCATGGTTTGTTAGGGTTATTATAGACCTATGAGAAGGATCATCAGCTCCATACGGGGTTGGTGAATGTAGTGGAAGGTTTGATAGGATGTTGTCCCTTTAAGAAAGGGAAGAAGAAAAATAAAAAAAGGTGCAAAGTACTCCGGTGACTAAGCGAGGTCAGACCAGGAAGTTGAAAGCCAACCAGACTCAAGCTGAATACTTTTACTGTAAGAAGCAGGGATACTAGAAGAGGAATTATCCTTTTTATATTGCCTTGCTAGACCCAAACTAGCCAAGCATATAAATATAATGTACTTGTCTAACAAATGTTCTAGGCAGAAAATATATCTGATGTCTACTTTTGATATTGTAGGCTAGGTCATATTAACAAGAATAGGATGAACATATTATCTAAAGAGAGAATCTTCGAGGTTAATGATTTTGAATCATTGCTAACCTATGAATCCTGTCTTCTTGGAAAGATAACCAAGTCACCTTTCACTAGAAAGGGTGAAAGAGCTACTGAGATTCTGAGTCTAATACATACTGATGTTTATGGACTACTAGATCCACGATGTTGTTGTTAAGACACCGTAATTATCAATTTAAATATCTAACTTCTAATAAATTAAAAATAAGTAGATAGAAATAAGTTGGATCAAATCTATGGAGAAGGCAATGTATTTTAATGATTTGAAATATTTAATTTTTATAAAAAGAAAAGAACAATATTTTGAGTCAGAAAATAAAATTTAAAAATATAAAAGAACAGGAATTTAAACTCGGGTATGTTCGATCTGTTAGTCAGATCTTAGCATCTACTTATGAAAAAAAGTAAAAGATAGGAATTTAAATTATATAAAAAATAAATTTTGTATTAATTAAAATCTAATTACAAGAAAATAACAACTAAATAAATAAAGAAAAGCGGTAACAAAGCATCTAAAGTTGATTCACTACAACTTCGTTGGGAAGTTGGTTATGTCACTTTGCCTTCTTCCATCATACTCTATAGAGCGAACTGGGCTTTTTTTTCTTCCTTTTTGGATCTTGATCTTGGAGATGGAATATGCTTGAAGATGGTGTAGAGGCAGAGCTCTCCTCTAAGAGATCTCACTCTTAGGGGCCAACCCATAACCCAAGCTATACTCTCTATCCTATACTGTACTCTCTCTTCAGGATACTCTAGCCTAGGGGTCCTTTAAATAGAGCTTGGAGAAGGCTGAATTAGTATAGGACTGGGATTGGACTCCTTCTCAAAGTCCTAAAATTATTTTGGATATTGGATGATGATCCAACCACTAAAATTAAGTTCAGCAAACTCAAATAATGTTAGAGTTAATTTCAACCATCTGATTGGATTTTAAACCACACCTAGCTTGCATGGATTGCGCTTCAGCTAGCCCAAATTGGATCGTGATCATTACTATCTATTGGATTTGCTTCAAGGGTCACCACAGCTATTCGATGCAAGCTGGCGAGGATGGGAGGCAGAGATGGATCAGTAGGCAGACTGGTGCAATGGTTGGTGGTGTCTCGAATTGCCTTTTAGGTCGGTGGTGATAATGGGAGAGCCATGGACGAGCAGTGGTAGACACAGCAGTGGCTTTGGTGGAATGGGGAGGTGGCACGTATAGGGGCTGTGGGGATGATGATGAGTAGTAAGGATTGAAACAGGGAGAATGATCGGCAACTTGTGAAGGAGATGATGTACAGAGGCCGTCAAGGCAACGATGGCCTGCAACGGTGTTGATGGGTGGTGGCGTCAGGCATGGGATAGTCGGCTACAGCCATGGGCAGAGGGGAATAAAGAAGAGCAGCATCGATCATGGCTCAGGAAGGATGATTGGATTGTGGTTATGGGTAGAGGAGAATGAAGGTTGCTGGATGGTGGATCATGGTGGTGTCACTGTGGGGAGGATGAAGCTGGTGGCATCTTGGTGGTGGCCGGCAGTAGGCGTGGAGTAGGGAAGAAGATGGTAGGTGATGGCTTGGTGGCTCCAAGCGGCATGGAACAGGGAGATTACGGTGTTGGGTAGCTTCTTCGACCAGTGAGGAAGGAGGAGGCAGCAACTATGGTGGTGGAATGGCACGGGATAGTGATCTCATGGCTAAAATGCCTCCACCGTCCATGGCTCAGGGCCGTGGACTGATTTTAATGGTTACCGTAGAACCTTTGAGATTTTGTAGTCCAAGCAGTCATCCATGGTAAATCATCTATTTTAAAAGCTGTGCATAACTTAGCAATGAATGATTTTTTCTTCGCTCTAGGTTTGTTTGAACTTTGATTTACGTGTTATTTAATCTATTGGATTCTACAAATTGAGCTCTTCATATTGGCAAGTTTTTTAATCTGGTGTTTCAAAAATTTCCATCATTCTTTGTACCTACCAAAGAGAAAGAAATATGAATAAAATTTTTTATTAAATATTTTAATGAATGTGTGGTGCTTCGACTCGATATCTACTTTTTATAATTATGCTCTAATTTCATCTTTTTTTAAAGGTATTTTTAAAATAGTTAATTTTTCAAGAAGGTCCAGTTTAATTATGAAATTAGAATTTTTAGAAGATGTTAGTACCAATAATTACTTCAAATACTTAAAATAAATATATAAATATATGATTTATCATGGACCCATGAATACTTTAGCCATATGTGGATATTACTATTTCATCATGTTTATTGATGACCTATTGAGGTATGGGTATGTGTACTTAATGAGACATAAGTCTGAGTCATTTGAGATGTTCAAACGATTTCATAATGAAGTAGAGAAATAAACTAGCAAGTATATTAAAACCCTTCAATTTGATCGAGGAGGTGAATATTTTACTAGTGAATTTATGACATATTTGGAAGAAAATGAGATTCTCTTATAATAGACTTCTTCCAAGACACCTTATCATGATAGAGTATCTAAAAGGAGGAATCGAATCCTGTTAGACATGGTTCGGTCTATGATGAGAATTGCGAGTTTGCCTATCTAGGGATATGCACTAGAGTTGGCTTGTTACATTCTAAATAGAGTTCCTAGCAAGTCTGTAGACAAAACTCCATATGAAATATGTATAGGGCATAAGCCGGTACTCTAACACCTTAGGATTTGGGGATGCCCAACTTATATCAAACGTTTAAAAATGGACAAGCTTGGACCTAGATCTGATAGGCACATTTATAGGGTACTCAAAGGAAATTAAAGGTTATTTATTTTACCATACTAATGAACACAAAGTATTCATTAGTAAAAAAGCAGTCTTTTGGAAAGAGAGTTCATTGGGGAAGGAACTAATACCTCTAAGGTTGAGAAGTTTGACAAATAGAAGAGTCAACATAATTAACTAAACCAATTCAATCAAATCTAAAACCTATTGTAGAGGCAACCTTAAGGAGATCCGATAGAGTATAGCATCAACTAGATAGATTCTACGATTCTTGGTCTGGGATAGTGATCATGTTGAACTTGATGAAAACAACAAGGATCCGATCACCTACATGGATGCGATGTAGAGTTCTGACTCTAAGAAATGACTTGAAGTCAAGAAATCCGAAATAGAGTCCATGGAGATCAATAGTGTGTGGACACTAATTGATCCACCTGAAAGGGTAAAACTTATTGGGTACAAGTAGATTTCAAAAGAAAAATGGGCACAAACAGGATGGTGAAGACCTGTAAAGCTTGTCTAGGTGCTAAGGGATATTGTTAGATTATGGTATTGACTATGATGAGATGTTTTCTCCTGTAGCAATGTTCAAGTCCATTCGGATCATGCTTGCAACAATGGTGCATCCTGATTTTGAGATCTGGCAAATGGATATCAAAGTCACTTTTCTAAATGAAAAGTTGGAAGAAGAGGTGTATATGATATAACCTGAAAGATTCATATTCATAGATGAATCAAAGGTGTGTAAGCTTCAAAGATCTATTTTTGGATTGAAGCAAGCATCTCAAAGTTAGAACATGTGTTTTGATAAGGTGATCAAAATGTATGTTTTCATTAAGAATGGAAAAGAGCTCTGCATATATAAATGGGCTAATAGTTTAGTAATCATATTTTTTGTTTTGTATGTAGATGACATTCTTTTAATCGGGAATGATATTCCTACAATACAAGGAATAAAGATTTGGCTATCATCCTAATTCTTCATGAAGGACCTGGGAGAAGCAACCTACATCCTTGGGATGAAGATTATAGAGATAGATCTAAAAGGTTGCTAGGGTTTTCCTAGTTGACTTACATTGATACTATGTTGAAGCAGTTTAGTATCATAAAATCCAAGAAAGACCATCTTTTGATAGGCCATGAAATTATTTTCTCTAAGAAGGATTATCCGATAACTCCTCAAGAGAGTGAGCATATGAGTAGGATTTCATATACCTCAGTAGTAGGATTTATTAAATATGTCATGCTATGTACGCGACCAGATATAGCATGTTCACTAGGAGTAGTGAATAGATACCAATCTAATCTAGTAAGAACCATTGGAAGGTCATAAAAACTATTTTTAAATATTTGAGAAATACTAAGATCAATAGTTGGTTTATGAAGATTCTGACTTGAAACTAGTCGGTTATACTGACTTAAGTTTTCAATTAGATTGGGATGATAGCAAAAGTGTGTTAGGTTATATTTTTACCCTTAATGGAGAGGCTATTTACCAGAAAAGTTTCAAGTAGCATACTATGACTGATTCCGTATGCGAGGTAGAGTATATTCCGTCATCTAATGCTGCAAAGAAAGTTGTATGGTTACGGAAGTTCATCACTAAGCTTGGAGTGGAATCTCCATTCATGGTCTAGTAAGCATTGTGATATCACTGGAGCCATTACTAAAGTGAAGGAATTGAAGGCACACTGCATCGCTACAACCTTGTCTGAGAGATTGTGGAATGAGGTGATATCGACTTGCAGAAGATCGACGAAAAGAAGAACCTGGCTAACCCATTTACTAAAGCTCTTGGAATCAAAGTATTCGAAGATCACAACTAGTAGAAGATCAGTATACGATACTATTTCGATTGGCGCTAGTTCAAGTGAGAGTTGTTAGGAAAAGTGTCCTAAAGCCAATCATCTAGATTGTAGATGATTAAATTATCTTGTAAATGTATATGAATTATTAATAAAATAAATATTATTTTTGGTAGCTCAACATTATTTGTTATCTTTCTATGAACTCTAATATGTTAAAGTTCTTAAAACTATATTAATTCGATAAAGCAGAATTTATCAAGTAGTTCTTAAATTAGTTCTCAACTAAATAATACGTTGTTACCTAAGATGACAATATTTATCAAGAATAGATTGTTGTGTGCCACATAGATTGGTTGTCCTAGTGTGGAGACATTGGTATGGTATGCAGGTGAGTGGAGGAGTACATTTTACTGAATAATGACCAACTCTTTGGAATACTCTACTATCAAGAGTATCTCGTAGAAAGGATATGTATATAAACATCTCTTTGACCTAAGACATACAATAACTTGGCAAGCAACTCACTATACTTTGGTACCTGACTATCTAGATTTCTAATAAGTGATAGAAGTTTTCTAGGTGTAGTAAAGTACTTGTTAAGTCGGTATTGAGTCAAGAAGAGATGACCACTCCAAGTTGCTGGAGTAAATACTTGGTAGTATTTCAATTTAGCAAAACCTAGGCCTGGATAATTCTGGTGAGGAGTCATAGGATTTAGCACATTGAGACATACTTGGATTCACTTATTCAGAGTTGGTAATAGACTCTAAATTCATCTTGAGCATTAGGTCAAAAGGATGAATTATACAGTAACCATAGCTTGGGTTCTTGAATGTTGCTTTATCATGATTCTATTTGGATGTTAGACATCATTGCTCGATGGTCGCATTGATTAGTTCAAGAAATCATTCTTGAGCTATTAGCTTAGGACTCGAATCTATGAAATCACACATAATAAAAACTTCTGATTGAACATGATGGTTGATCGACAATTAAGAATCGTTCAGTCGCAAAATTATAAATATGATTGATATGGCAAGACCGCTGACGTGGAGAAATCTGCGGGCACCATGTGGAGAGGGACGCCACATCGACCCTCTGGCTCGGACCCCATTACCAAGATGAGCCGAACTCTTCCATGGCAGCAGATGGAGCCCAGTCCTGCGCCAGGTCGAGCTCATGAGCTCGGCGCTTAGGCCGGAGTCGACATCCGCCCTCCAGAGGAGACCCTCGGAGGTTAGTGCCCCCCCGATCGAGGTCGAGCCAAGAGCTCACCCACCGAGGTCGAGCCTCTCCAAGTGCGCGCCCTATGGACCGGGTCCGCCGACATCCGCCCTCCAAAGGAGACCCTCGGAGGTTAGTGCCCCCCGGTCGAGGTCGAGCCAAGAGCTCACCCGCCGAGGTCGAGCCTCTCCGAGTGCGTGCCCTATGGACTGGGTCCACCGACATCCACCCTCCAGGGGAGGCCCTCGGAGGTTAGTGCCCCCCCGGTCGAGGTCGAGCCAAGAGCTCACTCATCGAGGTCGAGCCTCTCCGAGTGCGTGCCCTCTGGACCAGGTCCGCCGACATCCGCCCTCCAGAGGAGACCCTCGAAGGTTAGTGCCCCCCCGGTTGAGGTCGAGCCAAGAGCTCACCCGCCGAGGTCGAGCCTCTCCGAGTGCGTGCCCTTTAGACCGAGTCCGCCGACATCCGCCCTCTAGAGGAGGCCCTCGGACGTAGTGCCCCCCAGGTCGAGGTCGAGCCAAGAGCTCACCCGCCGAGGTCGAGCCTCTCCGAGTGCGCATCCTCTGGACTGGGCCCGCCGACATCTGCCCTCCAGAGGAGACCCACGGAGGCTAGTGCCCCGCGGTCGAGGTCGAGCCAAGAGCTCACCCACCGAGGTCGAGCCTCTCCGAGTGCGCGCCCTCTGGACCAGGCCCGTACTTCACCCTTCTTCACCTGGCCGTCCCGGCAAGCCCAGAGCACCTAGGATAGAGCGAGCCCTGCCATCCCAGCTTAGCCCCAACCCAGAAGAAGTCCACACCAGCCGAGGGCACCGGCGAGCCTCCCGAGGACCGTACCAGAATGCCTCTCAGGCCGTACTGACCACCTGACACCACCAGTTACACCAAAAGGCAATCAATGCATCGATCAAGGCACCACATTCTTCACCAACCACTCAGATCACCCAGGAAAGAAGACCATCCAGGAGATTCGATCCCCGCGGGCGGCGGCCCGCCATTCGAGACGTCCCTGATTTCCCAGAACAAGGCAATCATGAAGGAGTGTCGGGGCGCCTGACAGCACCTTATCATGAAATAGGAAAGGGCTTCCTGGGACACCGCCGCGCGCGTCTGATAGCCCAACGGGAACCCCGAAAGAAGCTCCCAATGGCCAGTCTTCGACTACAAAGAACGATCGGCACCCCCCAAGGGGGAGGAGGTAACAATAACAACAACAACAACGATCAAAAAAAAAAATAGAAGGACCACTCACCACCAAGACAGGGCATGCTCAACCAAAAGAGCAAAAGGCCATCACCACCATGAATGGAGGGAACCGAGGGGCTCAAGGAGAGGCGGAGGAACAGAGCATCCCTCTGTCCCCGCTACCAATCTCCTCCTGCAACGTTCACACCTCCACACACATATCTTCCACTCCTCCTAGTACGGAGTCCATCAAGAAGGGCCCGGCCAGGAGGATTTGTTTCCCTAGACCGTCACTGACTTGATCGTTAGAGCGCCCCCACCAAAAACCCCGGCCCGGGTCTCTAACCATTGTCTCACAGGCTCGGAGTAGAGGACCACCGGACGGCGGGAGGCGGGGACCCGGGAGCCAAGCGCGGCGGGAGGAGCATGATCCGACGCGGAAGCTATGGGCCACGACAGTCTTGGCGGCAACATATTGGCACGCCAGGAATGGGGGAATGAGGACGGGTATGACTAATCCCTTCACCACCCCCCAGGGCTACACGCCCCAGAAGAGCAGTGACGACACAGGCTGGAAAGGCCGATAGACAGGTGACCTTTTCCCAGCCCCTCACAGTATATCGCTTCCCTTGTCCCCTTCGATGGGGAAGCTGCTGACGAGACCACTAGGCATGTGGTGAAAGTATGCTTGAGGAAGCATGGGCACCAGCTTGTGGGGTTCTTCCCCCCTGCTGGACCATCAATGCATGGGGCTCAGCTGTCGGGCCCCAGGGCTGTAGTGCCCACTGCCGAAGAAGCCCTTCATCGGCCATAGTAATATCACAAGGTGTCGCAACGGTGAACAGGAGACCCATCTCTCAAGATTCATGGCGGGGGGCAGACTCCAGGCGGGGGCCTCGAATGCTTACCGGTCCCCCGTCGCCTCCGACTACCAACGGCCGCACCATTGCACAAGCGGCGGACGTTATCACCCGGAGAATTGCACATGCAACCATGGGGACTCAGGGGGTGAAAAGCCCTGGGGATAACCTCCTCACCACGCAACAAGGAGAAAGTAAAAGAAGAAAGCTAAACCAGGAGGCCGCGGTCGACAACACGACGGTGGAGAACCACCATGCGAAGACCCCTACGAGATGGCCCAAGCCCCACCATGAGAAGTTCATAACCTCGAAGGACTTGGCGGCGTGAGGTTCCCCAAGAGCGGAGAGCCCACAACCCGTAGAGACACTCCCGATGTGGTAAGTCCCCTCACCAACAATTATGATGACGATTTTTCCTCTTGCATGGGTGTATGCATGTTTTGCAGGAAAGGGTCAACAACGTCCCCGAGTCCAGCTCCAAAACGTCAAAGAAATCTTGAGCCTCGTAGCTCCCACTTCTCAGCATCCCCGAGCCTAGCTCCAGGATGCCAGAGGGACTTTGAGCCACGTAGCTCTCCAACTCCAAGTATCCCCGAGCCCAGCTCCAGGACATCGAAGAAACTCGAGCCACGTAGCACCCACTTCCCGGCACCCCCGAGCCTAGCTCCAGGATGTCAGAGGGACTTTGAGCCACGTAGCTCTCCAACTCCAAGCATCCCCGAGCCCAGCTCCAGGACGTCGTAGAAATCTTGAGCCACGTAGCTCTCCAACTCCAAGTATCCCCGAGCCCATCTCTAGGATGTCAAAAAAATCTTGAGCCACGTAGCTCCCACTTCCTAGCACCCCCGAGCCTAGCTCCAGGATGCCAGAGGGACTTTGAGCCACGTAGCTCTCCAACTCCAAGTGTCCCCGAGCCCAGCTCTAGGATGTCGAAGAAATCTTGAGCCACATAGCTCTTCAACTCCAAGCATCCCCAAGCCCAGCTCCAGGACGTCAAAGAAATCTCGAGCCACATAGCTCCCACTTCCCGGCGCCCCCGAGCCTAGCTTTAGGATGCCAGAGGGACTTTGAGCCACGTAGCTCTCCAACTCCAAGCATCCCCGAGCCCAGCTCCAGGACGTCGAAGAAATCTTGAGCCACGTAGCTCTCAAACTCCAAGCATCCCCGAGCCTAGCTCCAGGACGTCAAAGAAATCTCGAGCCACGTAGCTCCCACTTCCCGGCACCCCCGAGCCTAGCTCCAGGACACCAGAGGGACTTTGAGACACATAGCTCTCCAACTCCAAGCATCCCCGAGCCTAGCTCCAAGATGTCAAAAAAATCTCGAGCCACGTGGCTCCCACTTCCCGGCGCCCCTGAGCCTAGCTCCAAAATGCTAGAGGGACTTTAAGCCGCGTAGCTCTCCAACTCCAAGCATCCCCGAGCCCAGCTCCAGGACGTCGAAGAAATCTCGAGTCAAGCAGCTCTCCATCTCAAATGTCTCCGAGCCTAGCTCCGAGATACCAAGGGATCACAGGGCCACCTAGCTCCCGTTAACGCCTCGAGCCTAGCTCCGAGATACCAAGGGATCACAGGTGCCAAAGACCTGAGCCAAGATCTCAGGCAATCCTTGGGCCCGAGCCTAGCTCCATGTCCAGGAAGGCCTCGAGCCTAGCTCCAAGACAACCAAGACCGGTAACCCCCCTACCCTGATCTCCCCACTCGAAAAGAAAATAGGAGGGGAAGGAAAGAAAGGGAACAAAGGGAGGAAGCCCAGCAGCCCTCCTCTCTGATCTCCCCTCTCGAAAAGAAGGCGAAAGGGGAAGGAAAGAAAGAGAGCAAAAATGGGGGTCCAGCCAACATTCTCTCTTATGATCTCCCCACTCTAAAAAAAAAGAAGAAGAAAATGAAAATGAAAAGAAAGATGAATGAAAGAAGAGTGGGGAAGGAAAGAAAGAGGGGGTGAGAAGAAAATACAGCACCATCAAAACTACAGCTCTCAGCAATCTCCGTCCCCGAGCCCAGCTCTAGGACATCTTCTCAAGACCGGAGCTCAGATCTCCGGCCAAGGGAACTTTGAACCAAGCCGCTCTCAGCAACCTCCATCCCTGAGCTTAGCTCTAGGACATCTTCTCAAGACCAGAGCTCAGATCTCGGGCCAAGGGAACTTCGAGCCGAGCCGCTCTCAGCAATCTCTGTCCCTGAGCCCAGCTCCAGGACATCTTCTCAAGACTGGAGCTCAGTTCTCCAGCCAAGGGAACTTTGAACCAAGCCGCTCTCAGCAACCTCCATCCCTGAGCCCAGCTCTAGGACATATTCTCAAGACCAGAGCTCAGATCTCCGGCCAAGGGAACTTCGAGCCGAGCCGCTCTCAGCAACCTCTGTCCCCGAGCCCAGCTCCAGGACATCTTCTCAAGATCGGATCTCAGATCTCCAGCCAAGGAAACTTCGAGCCAAGCCGCTCTCAGCAACCTCCGTCCCCGAGCCCAGCTCTAGGACATCTTCTCAATACCAGAGCTCAGATCTCCAGCCAAGGGAACTTAGAGCCAAGTCGCTCTCAGCAACCTCCATCCCCGAGCCCAGCTCCAAGACATCTTCTCAAGACCGGAGCTCAGATCTTCGGTCAAGGGAGCTTCGAGCCGAGCCGCTCTCAGCGATATCCATCCCCGAGCCCAGCTCCAGGACATCTTCTCATGACCGGAGCTCAGATCTCACGACCGTCGGCCAACGACATCTTCGAGCCTAGCGGCCCGCAAGTGCCTCAACCTCAGACAAGGAGAAGCCCTTCTCTCTGAAATCCCCGAGCAAAAAAAAAAAAAAAGGGGGAGTGGGGAAGAGGGAAGGATAGAGAAAGAGTCTCTGACAAAGAAATCCAAGCTTTATTGATCAAATACAAATTACAAGTATTTTCTGGGGCCTGACATGCCGGAAGACCCTGAACAAGTACAAGAAACAAAGAAGTACAAACTAAAGCAAGGAAAAAAGAAGAAGTCATTCCGCGTTGGCTGACTTTCCTGCTGGGTCCAGAGGCTGGCTGCCCCCGCCGTCAGGGGCTTCTGGCTCAGTCGCCCCGGCCTCAGGAGAACCACCCCCGGCTAGTGTCGAAGGCTCTGACCCGACAACCTCCTCGTCGACCTCCTCCGAAGCCGAGGGGTATCTGAGGCAGTCGCGGTGCTTGTCAGGGACAAATGACTCGACCCGGCCGTGCAGGTACATGAACCCCTTGTAAAAGGAGTCCGACGCCATCTACTGGATGTCGGTGACGAACTCCTTCGAAGCCTTAAACTTGGTGACGACGCTTTTGGCATCCTTCTCGGTCGCAGCAGCCACCTTCTCCATCTCGACAGCCCTCAACTTGGCTGGCTCCGCCGAGCTGACCGCCGCCTCTGCCACTTTCTCAGTAGCGGCAAGCTTCTCTCTCAGCTCGCCAGCTCCACCTGGGCAGCCTGGGCGATCTCCTTGTGCTTGTCGGCCTCGGTACTGTACCAGTTCAACTTCTTCTCGACAACGGAGAGGTCGTCGATTGCCTTCTTTGAACAGCTCTGCTCCAGATCGCAGGCCGTCGAGAGTCCTTTCGCTCACCCCTCAGCATCGACGAGCTCTTTTTCGAGGTCCTTGATCCTTAACTCAAGGGCCCCGCTGGCGCTGGCCTTCTCCTTCAGGTCGGACTTCAAAGATTTGATCTCGGTGACTCGTTGTCGCTCGAGGCGATCCTAGCTCTGAAAGTGTTCCCTGAGGAAGAGGGCCTCAACACCAATCTGCACAAAAAAAAATGAAAAATAAAAATGATGAATGAAAGTGACTAAAGGAAAATGAAGAGCAAGCAAAAGAGGCGAAGGAACTCACCGAGTATAGCTGAGAAAAGAGGATCTTGAAGACATCGGCCACGTGCATTCTGGCCATGTCTTGTCGATCGCATGCCTGGATGGAGAAGTCCATCAAGCGTTCGGCGAGCTTAGGGCTCCGAAGGACCGAGTTCCCTGGCCCCACTTGGAAGGGGAGGTAACGTCGTCCCTCCTCCCTCCGACTCTCTCTGGGGTGGGGCGGCCGTGCATCGCTGACGAAGGCCCCCCGAGGGGAGGTTGGGAGACCGGGGCAGACACAGGCGGCACAACTGTTGTAGCCTCGGAAGCGGCCCGGGTCTCCCCACCCCTGGTGTCAGTAGTAGATGGACCCGAAGGGGGACAAGGCACAGCAGCAGCGGTAGCGACTCTCACACGGACCACTACCTTGGGCTCTGCAACAGGGATTTGCTGGGATGGCTCCAGGGTCGTGGGAGCTGCCCTCTCCACCGGTGCAGGAGCGACGCGGGTCACCTCTGAGCTCGAGCTGGTAGCCACGATCGAGCTCAGCCCAACCATCACCACCAGGGCAGCCACAGGTGTGCACTCACCTCGGGGCCGCCTGGAAGCGGGCTCCGCGGCCAATCCTGCCGGCTGCCTCTTCTTGGTAATGGCCAGGAGATCGCTCTCGGAGAATATCATACCTACACACAATATACACAGTGGTCAGAACCTATGGAAAACTGCACAAAGATCATGCAAAGGAAATAAAAAAGCAATGTTCAGGCCGGACTCACCCGACCCATTCACTGGGTCGACCCCAGAGTCGGCGAGGTTTTGCTCAGACAACAAGACCTCGAGAGAAGGAACCTGCGCACTGTGGAGCTACTCGTAGTCATCTCGTTCAGTCGCATCGACGTCAGATTTTTGGTTGGGGGACTGGTCTGGATCACTCCAGACCCAGTCAACTCCCTCGACCTCGACAAAGAAGAACTTACTCTTCCATCCCTTGATGGAAGAGGGGAGCTCAAACTTAATACCCCTCGGGCGGAAAGATAAAGACCACCAGCCGTCTTTGGTTGGGTGACGTTTCGGGAAAAGAAGGCCCTGAACAAAGAAAATCGGGCCACAAACCCGCGAAGGTGACAGAGCACAATGAAGGAGAAGATAACCCTAATAGCATTTGGAACCAGTTGCACCGGGACCAAACGGTAGTTGTCCAAAACTGACAAAAAGAAGGGATGGAAAGGAAAGTGGAGACCTCCAGAGAAGGTCCCCTCATAGAAGGCAAGACGGCCCGGGCCACTCGAAGTGACCCGCTCCCCAGGATGAGGGATCATAAGCTGGACAGAATGAGGGATGCCATAGACATCCCGGACAGTCCTGAGTTCTCCGGCGGTGATCGTGGAGGCGACCCCGCCGGGACCTGCAGACCGAGCAGACTCAGGGACAGGAGCAGAAGAAGGAGGGGGAAAAGAAGAGCCCGACCCCGATTCCCTAATAAGAACCAGGCCAAGAGGATGCCTCCCACCGAGTTCATAGCGAGCTACGCCTCCCTCCCCATCAGAAGAAGAGGAAGAAGACGCCGGCCTCCATTCGGAAGGATCGGCCGCACCCTGATCAGTGGAGGGATGGAAGCCCGGACCAAAACGGGACATCCTCAAAAACAAAGAAGAAGAAGAAGAAAAAGGAAAACACAAGGTCGAAGACCAAAGAAGAAACCACGGACCCCGAGAGGGAACCCTACTCTATCGGGAGGAAGAAAGAGGAAGAAGCTAACATGTTGCCTTGAGAAGAAACTTGGGGCGATAGGGAAGAAGAAGAAGCCTGGGCGCGGCAGCAGCAGGCATAGAGAATTCAAAAAGAATAGATTGTTTGAGTAAGGCCCTCCTTTCACTCCGAAATGACCCAAGAGGTCCATATCGCATCAGCTGCTCACCAACAGATCTACGCCATGTGTCGCCCATCAGAGAGAATGGCATCCCGATCGCTCTGAATTCTGTGCCAGCATTAACTGCTCCTTAGACATGGCCAGGTGGTGCCCCCGCATTGGCCCGTAGCAGCGGTCCCCGAAGTGCCAAAAGTCATAGCCATCATTGCAACTGATCTTTACCTTTCCATGTCAGCACCGTAATTATTTCCTTCGACCCAAACGCCATGCACTAACGAGCCTCGGGAGTGGAGGGCAAATGATATGGCAAGACCACTGATGTGGAGAATATTGCGGGCGCCATGTGGAGAGGGACGCCACGTCGACCCTCTAGCTCGGACCCCATTACCGAGATGAGCCGAACTCCCCCATGGCAGCAGATGGAGCCCAGTCCTCCGCCAGGTCGAGCTCATGAACTCGGCGCCTAGGCCGGAGATGACATCCGCCCTCCAGAGGAGACCCTCGGAGGTTAGTGCCCCCCGGTCGAGGTCGAGCCAAGAGCTTACCTGCCGAGGTCTAGCCTCTCCGAGTGCACGCCCTCTGGACCAGGTCCGCCGACATCCGCCCTCCAGAGGAGACCCTCGGAGGTTAGTGCCCCCCCGGTCGAGGTCGAGCCAGGAGCTCACCCGCCGAGGTCAAGCCTCTCAGAGTGTGCGCCCTCTGGACCGGGTCCGCCGACATCTGCCCTCCAGAGGAGGCCCTCGGAGGTTAGTGCCCCTCCGGCCGAGGTCGAGCTAAGAGTTCACCCATCGAGGTCGAGCCTCTCCGAGTGCGCGCCCTCTGGACCGGGTCCACCGACATCCGCCCTCCAGAGGAGACCCTCGGAGGTTAGTGTCCCCCCGGTCGAGGTCGAGCTAAGAGCTGACCCGCCGAGGTCAAGCCTCTCCGAGTGCGCGCCCTCTGGACCGGGTCCACCGACATCCGCCCTCCAGAGGAGGCCCTCGGAGGTTAGTGCCCCCCCGGTCGAGGTCGAGCCAAGAGCTCACCCGACGAGGTCGAGCCTCTCCAAGTGTGCATCCTCTGGACCGGGCCCGCCGACATCCGCCCTCCAGAGGAGACCCATGGAGGTTAATGCCCCATGGTCGAGGTCGAGCTAAGAGCTCACCCGCCGAGGTCGAGCCTCTCCGAGTGCGTGCCCTCTGGACCGAGCCCGTACTTCGCCCTTCTCCACCTGGCCATCCCCGCAAGCCCGGAGCACCTAGGATGGAGCAAGCCCTGCCATCCCAGCTCAGCCCCAATCCAGAAGAAGTCCTCACTAGCTGAGGGCACTGGTGAGCCTCTCGAGGACCATACCAGAATGCCTCTCAGGCCGTACTGACCACCTGACACCACCAGTTACACCAAAAAGGCAAGCAACACGCCGATTGAGGTACCACGTTCCTCACCACCACTCATATTACCCAGGAAAGAAGACCATCTGGGAGATTCGAACCCCGCGGGCGGCGGCCCGCCAGACATCCCCGATTTCCTAGAACAAGGCAATCATGAAGGAGTGTCGGGGCGCCTGACAGCACCTTATCATGAAATAGGAAAGTGCTTCCTGGGACACCGCCGCACGTGTCTGACAGCCTGGGGGAACCTCGAAACAAGCTCCCAACGACCAGTCTTCGACTATAAAGAACGATCGGCACCCCCCAAGGGGGAGGAGGTAACAGTAACAACAACAACAACGACAAAAAAAAAATAGAACGATCACTCACCACCAAGACAGGGCAAGCTCAACCAAAAGAGCAAAAGGCCATCACCACCACGAATGGAGGAAACCGAGGGGCTCAAGGAGAGGTGGAAGAACAGAGCATCCCTTTGTCCCCGCTACCAATCTCCCCCTGTGACGTTCACACCTCCACACACACATCTTCCACTCCTCCTAGTGCGGAGTCCATCAAGAGGGGCCCGGCTAGGAGGATTTGTTCTCCTGGATCGTCACTGACTTGATCGTCGGAGCGCCCCCATCGGAAATCCCGGCCCGGGTCTCTAACCATTGTCTCACAGGCCCTGGAGCAGAGGACCACCGGATGGCGGGAGGCGGGGACCCAGGAGCTGAGCGCGGCGGCGATGGGAGGAGCGCGATCCGACACGACAGCTACGGGCCACGACGATCTTGGCGGCAACAATGATCAACAATTTATCCTATATACAAATTATAAATAAGTAATTAATTATTAATTAATATTAGAAAGATTAATTAGCAATTAGATTGTAATTGGATTTATTAATTAAGTAAAAAAAATTGGTCAAATCTAATTTAATTTGGTTTAATTAGATTTTACTCAATTAGATCATTCGATGACCCAATCGCTAAAAAAAATTTATCTTAATTGAATTTAGATTTAGATTTTATTAATTTTTTGATTAATTAAGTTTAATTTAATAATAAATAGATTATATTCAATCTATTTGAATTGGTCAAACCATATTAAATTGAAATTATAATTAAGTTTGACCAAGTCAAACTTCAAACTTAGGAACCTAGTTTTTTCTTGCACTACTTTGATCTCCATGTAAAAATGAATTTTTGTGTAAAGAGTATTAATGCTAAAATATGATTATCACCCTCTCTATTATCCATTTTGACTGTAATTAAGTCAAAATAATTTTTAAAAGGAGTTTTAATATTGTTTTGTATTTGGTTTGATCAAGTCAAAACTAGATAATGCACCTCCTTGTTCTCCATGAGTTTTTTTATTTTTTTATATATTTTTTTCATGAAAAATTTATTTTGATGCCTTCTCTCAATCTATTTTGGATTAAGATAGGTTTAAATAAATCTTGAGATTTATTTGAATTAATCTGAATTTAAATTGGATGGGTTTTGAATTAGTCAAACTCCTATTCCAAATAGAACTTCTAAACCTATCGTAATATCTTATCCTAATCCCCATGCCACTATTTTTATTGAATTTTTATTGGTTTGGATGATAATAAGATAAGAATTTTCATGGGTTTTCATATCATAAACACTATAAAAAAAATAAAAGTTGGGCATGAAAACTAGTTGAGCATGGGAGTTCCTTCTTGGTGCTAGGGAGAAGAGAGAAAGAAAGGAAGGAAAACAAAATAGAAAAAAAAAATAGTTTTGAGTTTATTTTTCTTTCTTAACTAAACCTTTTAATCCCCCATCTTCTCATCTTTTGGAGGACTCAAAAAAAATTTGAAAGAAGGTTTTTAGATCAGCCATTCATAGCCTTCACATATAGCTAGCACTCTAAGGAAGGTGGTTTCTTGGAACTTTATGCAAACTTTTAGTAGAGGCAGGATACCTTATGCAACTACGAGGTGACATCCAGAACTTCTACCATACTCCATTAATAGCAGTGTTCATTAGCCTGTGATGAAGTATAGTATTTGATCCTATTTATGATTGTAGATTAGATTTATAGCATGCATCGGTTAGATCGATGCATGCTGATTTTATTTTTAACATATATAATCTATTCATATTCTATTATGATCCTATAGGATAGATTTTTAAAATTATTCTAATTCTTGATTTAGAGATTAAAATTATTTTTAATCGTATTTTCTTCTATTGGTTATAAAAAAATCATGTATGAAATCATGTCCTAGTTTTTTGACAATACGAGGTAGTGCAACTCGTTCCACTAAAGCAAAGATGCCCCTAATGGCCCCTTAGCCAGTTGATAGCCCTGAATGGGCCCCCTATCATCATCCATCTTAAGGACCCTGTGTTAGATATATGCCCGAAAGCCAAGTTGGCTTGACATATTGTAATTCTTAGGGCATGAACTTTGTACTTAATCTTTCTTATTAATAAAAGGGCACTAGTTTCATTCATATTGTTGTGTCTATGAATCATCCATGGAGTTGATGGACAATGACATATATTCTCAAGAGTTGAGAATCTGAGGCATGTGTCTTTATAGATTAACTCCTAAAAGCTCTTGATTATTGGAATATCACAAGGACAGTGATTGATCCATTAAAATCGGTGTACATATCACTTTCCTTTTGGGTGATGAGTCTCTGACCTATAGTGTGGAGACACTAGAGTGAGAGTACAGGTAGTTGATAGAGATCAATGGTACTGAGCATGACCAAGTACAGGAAGTTATATGGATGACTACTCACTCGTCGATAACTTCTTGACACTGCAGTCGTGTGAATAGTTCCTTGACCGAGAGTGTCTCAGCTACTCACAATAAGGTTGCTATAATTTGACAGCACAATCACATGGTTTCTATCCATATGGGACCTTGCGGTGTTCGTTAGCTGCAGTAAGTTTATTGTAGGAGTAGGGTGTTCACTTGTAGGGATCTATCAGCCTTAGTAGTAAGGTATAATCCTATGCAAGCTTAATGAGACTAAGTCTAGAAATCTATGGCCATAGTAAGATGATAATGAAAAGGTGTTTTCATTAGTATCACAATTAGACTTGAGTCGATTAAGTTAAGCATATGATTGATGGGTTTGACGAGTATCTGTAACCAACATCATATCGATATTTTTGATAGAGGAACCGAATCACATGGTAACTACACCTAGGGGTTCCAATCTTATTCTGCTGGGTTGCCACTACATACTGCTACACCATTGGTGGATTATGAGAGCCTATTAGGATCATTCTCAGATTAATGATCCTAATTAGGGTTGAGCTGAAATTGTTTCAATCTATTGAAAGAAATTTTGATGATGTATAATGGAGATTATAGCATGTCTCATTACCAGACAGGAAAGGATCTAAGGGGTTACACATATTAGTGACTTAAGTAACCAATCAGCAAATCAAAATGTTACTAAAATTGACAATTTTAGTACATTAGACCTAATTATAAATGTTACAATTAATTAATTATGGATTAATTATTAATTAAATTAAATTAGATTTAATTTAATTGAGTTAGACTCAATTAATGGATCCTAATTGAGTTGGGTCAATGTCCTTTTCGAAATAGTTCGATCGGATTTAAAATTGGCTTCGATTTGACTGTCAAATCAATTAATTTGGACCACGTACGAGAGTCTAGTTAGACCGGGACTCTCTCTCCTTGCCTCCCCTTGTCTCCACATGCCATAGTGGGCCCCAAGTATTTTGTACGATAAATAATATGGGGCATGAAAGAGGAGAGCGCTAATTCATAAATGGCATGAAAGGATTTTAAGAGGAGGAGTCCTTCTGTTTTACTCCTCTTAATTTTTATCCAGATAAAATCAAACTCCTTTTATTTTGGCATGGAGGAATTAAAGAGGGGAATTCACCGTGAAAATAAATAAGGAGAGGGGTTGGCCAAACTTGTGACTTCTCTTTTAGCATGATTTTTTTTTGGGTGTCATCTATCTTAGGCATTCATATACTAGAGAGTCTCTCTCCTAGTTGCCAAGTTTTATTCTCCTTTTATTTGTTCTTCCTTGTTGCCTAGGTGGCTTCCCAAGAGAGGGGTGAATTGGGATTAAAAACTTTTTACAAGTATGTGCACTTGAAATTCTTTTAGTGTAGAGGTGAAGTGGAATGTGCAAAGCGGAAGTAAACAAATTAAAGCAATTAAACAATGAAAGCACAATCACAAACACCAAGAAGTATAGTGGTTCGGAGCAACCGGCTCCTACATCCACTATCCAAGGACCACTTGGGATTTCCACTATATCCCCCAACCGGAATACAGTCGGATTGTTTTACAAGGCTCACAATCCAAACCTATACACTTTGGTTTTATCGGGATCATCAAAGAAACCCAAACTCCTTTTGGTTTTACACGGGATCACCAAAGAAAACCCAAACACTTGGTTTCAAACCGGAAAAACCAAGAACCCAAACTTAGGTTTTACAAGGTTCACCTAAAACCTTCAACTCTCTCTCTAGATACAGCCCCTTGCTGTTCTAAGAGAGCAAACCAAGATAAAGAATGTAAAATGAGCAACTACAACAAACCAAAGTTGTTTTGATGTTGCCAATGAAGATCAAAGCGAAGTCAAGCTTTAAATACACTTCAATGCTCTTCAAAGCTGCTTCTTCCCTTCTTCAATGAGTAGATTCAATGATGGAGTGGAGTTGGTGAAGTTTTGAATCTCACTTGAATGCTCTTTGAGGTAGGTGAAGGAATGACTTGGAAGCTCTTCTTTTTCTCAAGAATATTCAGCAATAAATCTTTATTAATTTTTTAATCCTTCAAAAATGATCCTCTTTATAGTTTTTTCAAGTGATATGGCCATTGTAGGGCCTTGGAAATCGTGAAATGGCCGTTGGAGGTGATTTGGTACTCAATTTTCAAATTCTGTAGCTAGTCGTTGAAGTGCAGACAATGGCTCTATGAGCCGGCTTGAGCTCCAGGAGTCGGCTCAAAATCTCAAGAATGCTAAAATCAAAGTTCTGTAGGAGTCGGCTCTTGACTTCATGCTTTTATTCTTGACAAACATGCATACCTGGAGTCTGCTCTTGATCTGGGAGTCTACTCTAGGTCTCAGAACTTCAAAACTATACTTCTATAAGAGTCGGCTCTTGAGCTGGGAGTCGGCTCTTGAGCTGGGAGTCGGCTCTTAGTTCTAAAACTCTGAATTCTGCCTCCGTGCCATGCCGTCTTGAGTCGGCTCTTACAAGTCTTTCAAATTTGCTTCAAGCTTCTCAAAAACTTCATCATCGAAATAATTAGAAGCTACTTTACATGCTTTATCAAATTATTTACACTTTTAAGCCCATTTTTTCATGATTAGAACATTCATAACTAAGGGCATTTACAAACTCAATTGAATTTCCTTAAGTAAATTTGAATACCATTTTAAAACCAACGTAATTCATTCCTGCAAAAACTTCTTAAACATTTGTAAAGAGTTAGTATCAAATACATGCTCCAATGTTTTGTGATCATCAAAATCATTCCAGGGGTCAACATTCCTTGTAATCTTCAAGAGTGTTGAGAGGTCTTCTACATAAGAGGAAGAAGATTGTAAGAGGTCCAAAGATCTTGCATAGTCTGATTTGCAAGATAGAAAATAGAAGCTGGTCTAGTTACGGATCGGCATAATTTTTAAAGCAGTTGATTTGCTGAAAGAGAAGAGGGCTGCAAGGATTTAGCAGTTGGTGCTCTCTATGACTCGGTTATGAGAGCTTCGTGTGGATACCAGCAGAGGCCGGGTGATTGCGTGGCTCCGGTAGAATCCTGGTTTTAGAAGCGGATCAGCATGCTTTTCAAAGCAAGCCAAGATAGCGATCCATGTAAGTATTTTATGCTTAAAATAATTTTTATTTTAGATTTGATATTTTTTTCATATATTACAGCATGTTAGAAATTTATGATAAATAAATTAGATTTATTTATAAATTGCATGATTAGATATAAATTATTTATATATCTGCTTTCGCTGCGACAGGCTGTTGATGCTTGTTCGATTGCAATTTTCTATTCCTGGGAGAACACCAACACCTTGGGGGCATGTCATCACTCCCATTATTACGTAGATTGCCAAGGTAGGAATTGAAAATGTGGTTCCCCCATTTTACTTTCTTCTTCATTGTAGGATTCTTTGTTAAAGGGACCATTGTATCATCATCTGATAAGGTGTGCCTGATGACAAGATGAGCTAGACCAGAAGCTCCACGAGGTGGACAGTTACTTGGAGGCTGTCTAGTGGTAGCAGACAACGTCGACTGGAGAACCACTCTTCACCATGCATCCACCCTTCTCTTGGACCATTATGGAGGAGCCTATCTCCCAACACTTCAGGCACCCTCCATGGAGGCCTATGACAGTTCCACCAATCTCTGTGACCACCTAGAGAGTTTTAAAGCTCTCATGATGCTGTAAGAGGCATCCAATGCCTTGATGTGCAAGTCATTTCTAGTCACTATCTGATATATTTCCTAAGCTTGGTATCTCAAGCTCCTTTTAGACTCCATCAGCTCTTTCGAGGAGTTTGGTCAAAAGTTCAAACCTAGTTCCAAAGTAGCTGAAAGTCCGAGGAAAAACTCTAACTTCCTCTTCTCCATCCTACAAGAGGAAGGGGAGTCTTTCCAAAACTTTATGGATCACTTTAGAATGGTCATGCTGGAGGTCACAACCTGGAGATTGCAGTCACTATGTTAGCTTTTATTAGGGCACTCCAAGTGGGAGTCTTCTACCACTCCCTCCCCAAGTGATTCCCTCAAGATCTTCCATATCTTTCTTCCACTCCAAAATGTACATTAATGCCAAAGAAGATATAGCAGTGAAGAGAAAGGAGAAGGGAGAGCACAAGCATTCTCAGGAAAACCACTCTCTCCCTCTTCCTCAGCCCAAGGATGGAGTAGCGAAACCAAACCCCATTGTCGTTCCAGGAGCCTATACCATTGCCATAAATAGTTCATGCTGCTGAGCACTTCCTGGAAGTAGATCCTGATGGAGGCAAAGAACCAGGACATTATCCATTAGTATAGAAGGATGAGCAAGAGATCCATGAAAGACCCCACTAAGTACTCCATTTTTATGAGTATGGATACGACATAAAGGATTGCCTCACCTTGAAGAAAGAGATCAAATCTTTGGTTCACTAAGGTTATTTACTGACCTATATTGGCCAGCCCAAAGGCACAAAGACTCCTGGCCACCAGCCCCAACTTGCCATCGAGCCTCCTATCGACAACCATCCCATTGGTGGCCTAATAGACACCATTACTGAAGGGTTTCCCAAGAGGTAGCCTTACTAGTAGGAGGAGTCCATGCATGTAATGCTCTTGAGTTCTCCCAAGCCAAGTAGTGGAAGAAGGAGGATGTCATAGTCTTCTTCGACTTTGATATGAAAGGCATCTAGACCTCCCATGATGATGTTGTTATTACTTTCCTTATTATTGCCTACTATGGCATACACTATGTTCTGATTGATAATGAAAGCTCTATAAATATCTTATTTTATGATGCCTTTACCAAGATGAACCTCTTAAGAAATCAACTACAAAAGAAGAGATCTCACTTGATAGGGTTGTCAGGAGATGCCATCTTTATGGAAGGCATAATTACCCTACCTATGATAGCAGGCCAAGCTCCAAGGCAAGCAATTGTGATGCTGAACTTCTTGGTGGTAAAAGTTTCCTCAATGTACAATGTCATCCTAGGAGACCAGCCTTGAATACTCTTTGTGCCATCATATCCACCTATCATCTACTAATGAAGTTTTCTATCATCCAAGGAGTGGATGAAGTTCAAGGTGACCAAGCTCTAGCTAGGTAGTGCAATGTAGCCACCCTTAAAGGCAAGAAACCCTAGAACCATTGCCCATTGACAGCCTCAATTTCAAAGATGAGCAAGTTGAGTAGCGGGGTTGCCCACAGAAGAGCTTCTCTCATTCTCTCTAGATGACTGTGACCCAACATGAAAGGTCCAGATCGGGTCTCAACTAGAAGAGGCCTCACGTGACCGACTCATTGCCTTCTTAAGAGCCTATGTAGATGTCTTCACATGGACCACCACCGACATGCTAGGCATGGACCCAAAGGTCATGATGTACTAGCTTCATGTCGATCCTTCACATAATCCATTGAAGCAAAAGAAGTGATGCTTCATCCCCAAGTGCCAGCAAGCCATCAAGCAAGAGGTTGACAAGCTGCATGCTGCCAAATTCATCCATGAGGTCGACTACCTTGAATGACTGGTGAACATGGTACTCATCAAGAAGGCAAGCGATAAATTATAGGTTTGTATATATTGTATTGATTTGAATAAAGCCTGTCCAAAATATATCTTTCCTCTTCCTCAGATTGATTAGTTGGTTGATTCTACATCGGGGCATGTGTTGCTTAGCTTTTTGGATACTTTCTCTGGATATAATCAAATCTAAATGGCCTTGGAGGATGAAGAAAAAATATTCTTTATCATAGACCAAGGGCTCTATTGCTATAAAACAATGCCCTTAGGCCTGAAGAATGTGGCAGCCATATTTCAGTGTCTTATCAACAAGGTCTTTAAAGACTATATTGCTGCAACATCGAGGTATACATTGATGACATACTAATAAAGAGCCTACAGGTAGAGCATCATGTGGCGGCCTCAAGGAAACCTTCCAAACCTTGAGAAATTACTAGATGAGGCTCAATCCAGTGAAGTATACCTTTGGTATATCTTCTAGAAAGTTCTTAGATTTCATGGTTTCCCATAATGGAATCAAAGTCAGTCCGAAAAAGCTCCAAGCAATCTTAGAGATGTCACCACTCTGGACTCAAAAATAAGTGTAATGCCTAGCAAGGTGGATAGCCATACTAAGTAGGTTCATTACCCGATTAGGTGACAAGTGCTTGCCCTTCTTCAAAGCTTTAAGATAGATCAAAGACTTCTACTAGACGGAGAAGTGCCATACTACCTTCATAGAGCTTTGGACATACCTCGCTGCCACTCCACTCCTAACCAAGCTAGTGGAAGGTGAGATGCTGTACCTATATCTGGCCATATCCCTAGTTGCAATAAGTTTGGTTCTTATTTGGGAAGGTGTGTAGAAGCTAGAATACTATACCAATAGATTGCTGAAGGATGTGGAGACCTGCAACCTGACGATGGAGAAGGTCGCCTAAGCACTTCTGATCTCATCCTGGTGGCTCTGACCTTACTTGTAGGCACACTCCATTACCATCTTGTCTGACTAGCCCCTAAGGTTAGTCTTGCAAAAGCTGGACACTTTTAGAAGGATTGCCAAGTAGGTGGTGGAGCTTGGAGAGTTCAGTTTCCACTATCGCCCATAACCTTCCATCAAAGTCTAAGCACTGGCTAACTTTCTTGTGGAATGAATGCTTTCTGAAGAGGTTAAGGTGGAGGTAGAGGTAATAGCCTCCATTCTGATATGCAACATTCGGGCACTACATGTTGATGGGTGTCTAATGCAAGAGGCTCGAGAGTAGGGATGATCCTTACCATCCCAGATGGCATTGCCATCGAGCAAGCTATTCGTTTTAGCTTCGAGACTTCAAAAAATGAGATTGAGTATGCATCAATGGGACTAAGACTCGCTCATGAGTTGAGGATATAGCACCTCAAGATCTTTAGTGACTCCCAACTAGTTGTAGGATAGGTTCATAGAGAATATGAAGCCAAGGCTCCCATCATAAAGAGGTACCTAAAGAAGGTAAAGGAGCATGAAAGGACTACTATGCACTTATATGGACTAGATGAGACCAGCAAGAAATCACTCCGTAAAGTTTCACATTGATTGAAACTCATTTTGAGAGCCAACGGTCAAGCCTTAGGTCACTACACACCAAGAATCTTGCAGCAGCGACCTAGTTCACATCCCCTCTCTTCCACATAATTGGGACATGCTTCCAGATTTGAAATCCCGCCCTCTAACACCTTAGGAACAAGAGCTAGGGGTGTAGAACCTTGGCGCTAGCAAATCTAGATAAAAAGTCTTGGATGAGGAGTCCTTGTATGACAAGAACTTCATGGCAAATTTCAACACAATAGCCTTTGCCCATGCTCATCTCCTTGTATGCTTCCTTAGGTTGTACCCACCTTAGAACCCCCTCCATGCCTCCTCCACTGATTCTTAATCAAATTAGAGGCCTCTCCTATACATGGAGGCTTCCTTGGATAGTGGGGAGAGAGAGTCCTAGGGAGAAGGGACTCTCAGCATGTGAAAAGGGGGCATGCAAGACATACTTGTGTGCACCACCCCTCTACTTCCTAGGTGGCATGAGGGCTCCTCCTTGCTACTACTTGGATGGCAAGAAATCAGGGAGAGAGGGAGAGAAAGGTTAGGGATAAATTAGTATTTCCTAGGTGGCTTTCCCAAGAGGGGGTGACTGGGGAATTTAAAAAATTTAAGCAATAATGTACTCTTTGAGATCCCTTATAAGTGTTAAGTGATGTAATAGGATAATTGAATGCAGAAGCGTAATCAAATAAGAGAAGCACAATATAACTACAAGCAAATTATAGTGGTTTGGAGCAACACAGCTCGTACATCCACTACCCAAGATTACTACTACAAATTTTCACTATATCCCCCACTGGAATATAGTCAGATTATTTTAACAGGATCACAATCCAAATCTCTACACTTTGGTTTTTAAACTGGGCTTACCAAAGAAACCCAATACTTGGTTTTACCAGGATCACCAAGAACCTAACACTTGGTTTTAATACAGGCTAACCAAGAATCTATTTGGTTTTTAAACCGGGCTCACCAATAACCCAACAATTTAAAATAGAATTGTAAAAGAAAAGCAACAAAATGACAAACATATTTTGTCGGATGGTTGTCGATGCAGCTCAAGAAAAGCCCAATTGATTGCACTTCAATGCACTTGGTTGGCTTCTTCAACTTCTTCAATAAATGCTTCAAGCTTTGGTTGGTAGTTGATGAAGGCTTGAAGACTGTCTTGAATGCTCTTGGAGTGCTCTCTTGCTCACAAAGTAGTTTGGATATTCAATTCAGCATTTACTCATCATCTCTTCTTCAAAGTAGTTCAAATCCCTCAAATATATAGTCTTGTACTCTTCTTAGATAATTTTAGTCATTGTAGACTATTGGGATGTGATATTTGACCGTTGGAGCACTTTTTGGATTCAAATTCTAAGTTCTGGAACTAGCCATTATAAGTCTGAAATCGACCTTCGAGTCAGCTCAGATTACTCGAGTCGGCTCGGATCCTCAGAGTAGTTCTAGTTGAGTCAACTCTCTTCAATCTAGTTGGCTCGGTTGCATGGTATTCTGATTCCTCACTCTGTAAGAGTCAGCTCACCTTGATTCTACTCAACTCGGATCCTCAGGCCATCAAAAATGCAGTTGGAAGAGTTGACTCAAGAGAGTCGACTCGGTTAGATGTAGTTCTCAAAGCACTTTTTCTGGACTCTGGAGGAGTCGTCTCGATCTTTTGAAGAGTTGGCTTGGATGTCTGACTAAATGATAGAGTCGGCTCGGACTTCCTTTGGGTCGGCTCGCCTGTCTGATTCAGGAAGTAGTACTCTGGACGAGTCGGCTCGGGTCCCTTAGAGTCGCTCGGATATCTGCATGCCAGAAACTTCATGTGTGCCATGTGCTAGAGTCGGCTAGGATGAAATCTTCAATGAAGTATTAGTTCTCCAGAAATCATCCAGCAAGTCTTCTAAATCTCAAGATGCCTTCAAACTCTTCTAACCAAATTTCTAAGAAACTTAAGCTTGAAACACATCTAGAAGTAACCCATTTTATGATTTTTTACTTAACTTTTTCTTTAGGTTCTTCTTTATAAGATTCAATTACAGTATAACTCAACACAAGAAATAGAAATGTAAGAGTTGAAATTGAGAAATAAAATCATCATACAAAAACTTGTAAAGTACTTGAAGAGTTGTTAGTAAAACAAATGCATGCTCCAATGTTTGGTTATCATCAAAATCACTTATGGGGTCAACAATCTTTTCCTTTTTGATGATGACAAAACACTGGGCATGAAAAAATTCTTTACAATTACATGTATGACTGAATTTGAAAGTGAGTATTAACATGTGTCAGAGCTAATTGTATTTGCAAGTAAGTATCAGAGCTTTTTATAAAAAGAAAGAAATATACAGTATCAATACTTTTGTATGTATCATAATTTTAGGATTAGCACTTTCACAAAGTATCAGAGCTATTAATGTATGCAAGGTATCAAAGCTCAATTTTGTAAAGTTTCAAAAATGTATCAGAGTTGATAATTATTAGAGTTAATGCTTTAAGATTTTCGAGAAATGTGTGCAAATTTTTGAGAGCATAGAGCAAACTAAAGTTAATTTTTCTCTCCCCCTTAATCACATTCTCCCCCTTTATCTTTCATATTTATGCAATTATTTCATTCTTTTTCATGCAACTTACACATTCTCCCCCTTTTTGTCAACAATCAAAAAAGGTGTTCAATTGATCTTTCAAAGCTCAATTTTTATAATAAAAAGAGAGTTGATAAAATTTGTTTGAGATAATTTTACTTTCTCTTCTCAATAATGATATTCTAAATAAAATTTATTTTGATTAGCATTGTACAAATGAAAGTACTATTGAGAATATTGCACAAGTCAAAGATATGCTAAAATATATTCATTGCATTCATAAACTATTCATTACACATTACGAAAGATAGAAATTAAAAGTCTATTCATCATCACTAGGTATATCTACCTTAGTACTAGTGGATGGCCCATAAGGTGGTACAAAGGATGGTCCAAAGGATGGCATAGATGCTATAGGGTCTACAAATTATGGTTCAGAAGCTTGGGGCCTAAGATGAGGAGTTGGCTGCCTAGAATGTATATTAGAGGTAGGTCCAGGTATAGATACAGGTCTAGGTTTAGGAGTGGCAAATGATGCAATGACAGTGGTTTTAAGCTGATCAAGTTGAATTTGAACCACTTCCATCTCCTCATGAATCTTCTTGATCTCAATGTTCAATGCAATTAACTCAGCAACTTGTGCATTTGTAAAAGCTTCAGCAGAACCTCGCAATCTCCCAAATTCTGACCTTAAGATCCCTATGCCCCTTGTATAATCTTCCTCCATCCTCTTTCCCTGTTTAAGTGATCCCATATTGAACCTCATCTCTTTTAGCTCTATTCTGAATTCTTCCAAAGTTTAATCAACAGTTTTCTTGATTGACATAGAACCAGATGATATGGTATCAATGATAGGCTACAGATCAGGCAGCGATGCAGGTTTGGAGGTCTCAAGTGATTCAACTCTGCCTTTCAATTCCCTGACCTCACTATCAATATGATCCAGTCTACAGTCCACTGATTGGTGAAACTCACCAAACATAGTAGCCAAGGAAGCAGTCAAAGATTCTATCAGTGACTCGTCTACAGTGCTATGAAGTCCTATGTCACTGAAGGTCCAGCTGAATGTCCAGGTGGTCCTGGAACAGAAGGTGCAGGAGGAACATAAGTAGTATCTGACACAGGTGGAGATGCTGGTAATGCAGTCTCATACTCAAAGTATGCTATCTCCACAGCCTCAAATGTAGCATGCTCAATCTCAGTAGGTGCAAATCCAGGTACAGTAGTCTTAGCTGGCTCAGAAATGCTAGTAAAGTTAGTAGAAGTGCCAACTGGAACATCAACAATGTGCTCAGGTGCTGAAGGCCCTGCAGTGGAGATCTCCTTAGGAATTTCTTCACTATCACTGTCCTCAGTACTGTTGTTGCTGCTGGATGCAGCTATAGCCCTCTCTTCAGTTCCTTTCTTCTTCCACATCCCTTCACTAAGAATATATCCCATTCGATGTAGGGATTTGGAAGTATAAGTGTCGGTATGATGAAGGGGTTTATCATCTTCTCCTTCCAAACTGATCCTAGAAGCTTGAAACAACAAGGTTAGTACCATTCCATAAGGCAAACATGCCTTAACTTTTCTGACAGCCTCCTTCATTTGCATTATCATGATATAGGATAAATTTAATGTCTCCTCCTGAATGATGTGTTCCATAAAGCTGAGATCACGTTCACTTACCCAATCAAATCTGCTAGTTCTTGGAAGAAAAGTTTTACTAATAAAGTTATGGAGCAGTTTCATTTCAAGTGAAAGTGTGTTTGCCATGACAGTTCCCACTCCATCAACATCTGTCCTGCCCAGTATTGTTTGAAGGGTTTTCTCTCTATCTTTCAAAATTAAGTGCTTAGTCCCTTCAGCAGGCATTTCCAGTATTGTGCTGAGCCATTCTTTTGTCACTATAATCCATTTTCCTTTTACTGTGGATTCAATATGTTGGGGTTCAATTCTTAGGTTTTCATAGAATGCTCTAATAAGGGTTGGATATGTAGATAAATTCAGAGAGCAGAAGTATGTCCAACCTTGTTCATCAATTAAATCCCCAATTTTTAGTCCAATTTCTTCAAGAAACTTGAAAATAATTCTTCTACCACTAGTAACAGGCCGGTTAGACATTGACATCACCTATCTTGGAGAGTGAGTAGAGGCCAACTGCTCTGTTTCTTCTTCTTCCATCTCAATTGCTCGAGTGGCTCCTCTTATCAATGCTTTGTTCTTCTTTCTACTTCCACTGAGGGTGTAGCTCTTTTAGATCTTTTTTTCACTGCCGATTTCGGTGCCATTGCAACACTTGCAGGAAGAAATGTGGAATGGGAGCTTGAGGAAGAAGATTTCCGGGTTTTGCTAGAGGTTTTGAGTGGAGAGTTAGGGTTTAGAATGATAATAGAGAGCAATAAAGTTTGGACAAAAATGCAAGGCTCTATTAAAAAACTGTTTGCTCGACACCCGAGTTGGCTCTAATAACCCTAAATTGTTCGAGTCGACTCAATTAGAGAAAAAACTGAAATAACAGAGATTCGAGTCGACTCGACCAGAACCAAATTGCTCGAGTCAACTTGAACAGAAACTTTCCACAAAAGTTGAAATGATTCAGAAATTGAAATTAATTTGATAAAGTCTCAAGGAAAATTGTTCAAAGAACTTGAATTGATGTAGGAGGTTTTCTAGATAATTTTTTCTCAATTTTGAAGGAATTAGGTTAGGAAAATCTACAAAGGATCATAAAGACCTAATTCTCCTCTAATCATTTCAAATCTATCCTGATTGAGTGGCTTAGTGAAAATATCAGCAAGTTGTTCTCAATAGGGATGAATTCTAGTTCAATGTTATCATTCAAAATATGATATCTAATAAAATGGTATCTAATCTCTATGTGCTTAGTCCTTGAGTGCTAAATTAAATTTTTTATAAAATTTATAGCACTTGTGTTATCATATTTGATAGAAATTTTAGCTGTGTAATACCAAAGTCTTATAGTTGTTGTTTAATCCATAACACTTGTGCACAATAACTCCCTGCAGCAATATACTCTACTTCAGTAGTAGATAGTGCTACTGAGTTTTGTTTCTTGCAATGCCATGAGATTAAGTTCAACCCTAGAAATTGGTATGTTGGCGCCACTAGTAGTTTTTCTATCAATTTTACAACCAGCATAACCAGCATCCAAAAATCTAATTAAATTCAATGAAGAATGTTTTGAAAACCATAGAGTTCCTTTCAAATATTTTATAATCCTTTTTACAGCAAGCATATGTGATTCTTTAGGATTAGATTGGAATCTAGCACATACACATATGCTAAACAAGATATCAGGTCTACTTGCAGTTAAGTATAACAAGGATCCGATCATATCTTTATAGAGCTTTTGATCAATGTTGGATCCACTTTCATGTTTATCCAATCTACAAGTTGGGCTCATGGGTGTGCTCAAATGTTTGCTTGACTCCATACCAAACTTTTTGATTATCTCTTTGGTGTACTTGGCTTGGTTAATGAAGATTCCTTTATTTGTTTTACTTGAAGTCCAAGGAAGTGGTTAAGTTCACCCATTAAGCTCATTTCAAATTCACCTTGCATCAACTTAGCAAATTCTTTACAAAGCATTTCATTAGTTGCACCAAATATAATATCATCAACATAAATTTGTACAATTAATAAATCATTATTTTTCTTCTTGATGAAAAGAGTTTTGTCAACATTTTCTCTTGAAAAATTATTTTCAATCAAGAAAGTGCTAAGTCTATCATACCTGTCTCTAGGTGCTTGTTTCAAACCATATAATACTTTATTGAGTTTAAAATTATGATTTGGAAAAGCATGATTTTCAAAACCTAGTGCCTGTTCTACAAAAACTTGTTCGGATATAAAACCATTCAAGAATGCACTTTTCACATCCATTTGAAAAAGTTTGAAATCCATGTAGCAAGCAAATGCAAGAAGTAATCTAATGGCTTCTAGTATTGCTACAGGTACATATGTTTCATCAAAGTCTATACCCTCTTCTTGGTTATATCCCTTAGCCACCAATCTAGCTTTGTTTTTAATTATATTTCCTTGTTCATCTATTGTTCCTATAGACCCATTTGGTTCCTATGATGGGATGGTCCGATGGTCTTTCAACTAAAGTCCATACCTTATTTCTTTCAAACTGGTTTAGTTCTTCATGCATGGCCATCATCTAGTTTGGTCAGACTCAGCTTCTTCTAAGGTATGAGGTTCTATTTGTGATACAAAGGCTAGGTAATTATGTGCATCTCTATATGATGACCTAGTCCTAATACCTTGTGAAGGATCACCAATAATTAATTTTCTTGGATGAGAAGTTACGTACCTTCATTTTCTTGGTAGATCAGCATGATCCTTACTTACTGTTTCTTCTCCTTCTTGAGTTGGTCTTTCTTATATGCTCATTTCTTCCATTTCTTTTTGCATTGTACCTGCATCATTATCTATATACTCTTTTTTCTTAGAAGGTAAAGGGTTAGTTTCATAAAAAATGATATGCATAGATCCTTCTATAGTAAGAGTTCTTTTGTTAAATACTCTATATGCTTTGCTATGTAATGAATAATCAAGAAAAATTGCTTGATCAGATTTAGCATCAAATTTTCTTAGATTATCTTTACCATTGTTAAGTACAAAGTATTTGCAACCAAATACATGAAAATAATTAATGTTGGGTTTCTTTTCATTCCAAAGCTCATAGGGGGTTTTCTTTAAAGTAGGATAAATCAAAATATGGTTCAAAATATAACAAGCAGTATTCACCACTTCTGCCCAAAAGTATCTTGGAAGATTGCCTTTACATAACATTGTTCGGGCCATCTATTCCAAAGTTCTATTTTTCTTCTCTATAACACCATTTTGTTACGGTATCCTAGGAGCGGAGAAGTTGTGATCAATGTCATTTTCTATGCAATAATCATCGAAAAATTGATTTCAAATTCGGTGCCGTGATCACTTCTAATTGAAACTATTGAAAGATTTTTCTGATTAGAAACTTTTTTGTGAAATTTTTGAAAGACTAAAAGTTTTATCTTTATGAGCGATAAACAAAATCCATGTAAATCTAGAAAAATCATCTACTATCGTAATAGCATATTTTATACCATCTAGGCTTGTGGTCCTAGTCGGTCCATATGAAGTAGCTCAAGGGGTCTAGTAGTTGAAATCATATTTTTTGATTTAAAACTCTTTCTAGTTTGTTTACCCATTTGGTATGCATCACAAACATGATTAAGATCTACTTTAAATTTGGCATGCCTCTAACTAAATTCTTGGAAATTAACTTGGCAATAGTATGCATGCTAGCATGACCTAATTGTCTATGCCAAAGTAAGCAAGACTCCTTGGTCTTAGCATTAATTGCAACTAGATTGAAACTAGTTGACATGGCAAGATTATTAAGGCTACCATATAAATGTTTTCAAGTCTATGTCCAATGAACTTACTGCTAGAATCAAGAGAGTTTGTTACAATACACATAGATAATTCAAAGATAACCTTGAAGCCTTTATCACATAATTGACTAATGCTTAACAAGTTATGCTTCAATTTATCTACTAGCAATACATTTTCAATAAAAGTGCAGGGATTATTTTGATCTTACCAATTCCAATTATTTTTCCCTTGCCATCATCTCCAAAAGTAACCATACTCCTTTCATCTCTAGGATGATAAATTGATCATTGTCACCCATCATATCCTTGAACAGCCACTATCGAGATACCATCTTTTCTTCAATTTTTGGGTTACAAGACATTCCTACAAGACAATCAAGAAGTTCTTTTAGGTACCCAAGCTAACTTGGGTCCTTGCAGGTTAGTGGAGGTGGTTCCTTTAGGAACTCAAATCTTTCTTACTTTACTCCTGACATTTCTAAAGATATTGTATTTAAAAGCTTTATTTCCTAACCCTTTGCATGCATAACATTCAACTCTAGAATTCTGAAGGGATACAGATTTTGAAGGTCTAGATGTTGATGCATGAGATGCAAATATAAAAGATTTTCTATTTAAGCTCTTAGGAACATACAATGTAGCTTTAGGAGTAGAAGCAAAAACATTTGTTGCAAAAGTTTTTTGAGATATTAATTTTAGAACATAAGCTTTTTGGGTCATAAAAGTAGTAGCTAAAATTTCATTTGAAATTGAAGAATTGAAACCAATTCCAGCTTTGTTTCCTGAGATTCTTTGTTCTTTTAAAATCAACTCAAGCTTGTTTGAAGATAATGTAAGTTTTTCAACAAGTAGCTTGAGTTTTTCAACCTCCTTTTTGAAATTATTATTCTCAACAATTAAAGCTTTGTTCTTATCAACACATGCATTGTTTTCAGTTTTCAAAGTTTTATATTTTTCTGAAAAGACATGTAAATTCTTTTGTAATATATTGTTCTTTTCTGAAATTTCTTCTTTTTCCTTTAGTAAAAAATCATTGATATTATTTAAGGATCTAATCTTTACTCCTGCCTTTTTGAATTCAGATAATAGATCATGAAAAGCAGAATTCAATTCATCAAATATAAATTCTATTTGAGCATTGGGGGATGTTACCTCATCTTCGAGACCTATTAGACATAAGTTTGCAGTTTTCATGGTCTCTTCTTCTTCAATTGAGGTGGATTCCTCGCTATCGCTCCATGTAGCAACCGTCATCTTCTTTTTCTTCTTCTTGAAGGTTTTCTTCAATAGTGGACAATCTGGACGAATGTGCCTTGATTTTTTACATTCATAGCAGGTGGGGACTTGTTCCTTTTCTTTTTTCTTGTCATTGTCCTTATCTTTACTATATTCCCCTTTCTTATAGAATTTTCTATGATATCTGTCTTTTCTCTATTCCATAAATCTTCTGAATCTCTTCACGACCATAGCCATATCTTCATCTTTTAGTTCATCTTCGAAGGAGGTGCAGTCATCTTCCAATTCCTTATCATGTCTTTTTGAATCAGATGCAGCCTTGAATGCAATAGTCTTCTTTTTTTTTGATTATCTTCAGTTTGGTGCTGCATAGCCAATTCGTGCATGATGAGTGAACCCATTAATTCATCCAGAGGTAAGGCATTTAGATCTTTTGCTTTCTAGATGACAGTCACTTTGGGGTCCTACTTATCTGGAAGTGATCTGAGGATCTTCTGTACTAAGTCAGCATTTGAGTAAACCCTGCCAAGACTTTTCAAACCATTAATAATATCTGTAAAGCAAGTAAACATGGAAGAGATAGTTTTAGTTGGTTCCATTTTGAAAAGTTCGTAACTATGTACAAGAAGATTAATTTTCGAAGTCTTCACTTGGGAAGTTCTTTTATGGGTTACTTCGAGTTTGTCCCAAATTTTCTTTGCTAAAAAGCAAGTGAAAATTTGATTGAACTCGTTAGCATCCAAAGCATAGTATAATAGATTCATTGCTTTGGCATTTAATTCTCCCATCTTCATGTCGTGTTCATCCCAGTCATCTTCAGGCTTTGGGACATCCATGCCATTAATTTTAATCATGGAAATTTGTGGCCCTTTTAGAATGACCTTCCATAATTGAAAATCAATAGCTTGAATATAGATTTTCATTCTAGCTTTCCAATATGAATAATTTGTGCTAGTGAAGAGTGGAGGTCTATTGGTAGATTGGCCTTCGACCAAAGATGTACTCATGGGATGAGCCATCAATCTTTACTCTAAACGTATTTAGAGACATTGCTCTGATACCAGTTGTTGTTTAGGTGGCTTTTCCAAGAGGGGGTGAATTGGGAATTTAAGAAATTTAAGCAATAATGTGCTCTTTGAGATTCCTTATAAGTGTTAAGTGCTGTAATAGGATAATTGAATGCAGAAGCGTAATCAAATAAGAGAAGCACAACACAAGCACAAGCAAAGTATAGTGGTTCGGAGCAACCCAGCTCCTACATCCATTATCCAAGATTACCACTTGGGATTTCTACTATATCCCCCACTGGAATACAGTCGAATTGTTTTAACAGGCTCACAATCCAAACCTCTATACTTTGATTTTTAAACCAGACTCACCAAAGAAACCCAACACTTGGTTTTACCAGGACTACCAAGAACCTAACACTTGGTTTTAATACAGGCAAACCAAGAATCTATTTGGTTTTTAAACTGAGCTCACCAATAACCCAACAATTCAAAATAGAATTATAAAAGGAAAGCAACAGAATGACAAACAAATTTTGTCGGATGGTTGTCGATGTAGCTTAAGAGAAGTCTAGTTAATTGCACTTCAATGCACTTGGTTGGCTTCTTCAACTTCTTCAATAAATGATTCAAGCTTTGGTTGGTAGTTGGTGAAGGCTTGAAGATAGTCTTGAATGCTTTTGGAGTGCTCTCTTGCTCATAAAGTAGTTTGGATATTCAATTCAGCTTTTACTCATCATCTCTTCTTCAAAGTAGTTCAAATCCCTCAAATATATAGTCTTGTACTCTTCTGAGATGATGTTAGTTATTGTAGACCGTTGGAATGTGATATTTGACCATTGGAGCACTTTTTGGATTTAAATTCCAAGTTCTAAAACTAGCCATTATAAGTTTGAAATCGACCTTCGAATCGGCTCGGATCCTCAGAGTAGTTCTGGTTGAGTCGACTCTCTTCAATCTAGTCGGCTCGATTACACAGTGTTCTGATTCCTCACTCTATAAGAGTTGGCTCGCCTTGATTCTAATCGACTGGGATCCTCAGGCCATCAAAAATGCAGTCTGGAAGAGTCGGCTCTTTCTCTTTAGAGTTGACTCGGTTGGCTATAGTTCTCAAAGTACTTTTTCTGGACTCTGGAGGAGTCGGCTTGATCTTTTGAAGAGTCGGCTTGGATGTCTGACTAAATGAAAGAGTCGGCTCGGACTCCCTTTGGATCGGCTCGTCTGTCTGATTCAGGAAGTGGTACTCTGGATGAGTCAGCTCGAGTCCCTTAGAGTCGGCTTGGTTATCTGCGTGCTAAAAATCTTCATGCATGCCATGTGCCAGAGTCGGCTCGAATAAAATCTTCAGTGAAGTATCAGTTCTTCTCTAGAAATCATCTAGCAAGTCTTCTAAATCTCAAGATGCCTTCAAACTCTTTTAACCAAATTTCTAAGAAACTTAAGCTTGAAACACATCTAGAAGTAACCCATTTTATGATTTTTTACTTAACTTTTTTTTTGGGCTATTCTTTATAAGATTCAATTACAATACAACTCAACACAAGAAATAGAAATGTAAGAGTTGAAATTGAGCAATGAAATCATCCTATAAAAACTTGTAAAACACTTGAAGAGTTATTAGTAAAACAAATGCATGCTCCAATGTTTAGTTATCATCAAAATTACTTATGGGGTCAACAATTAGATTTTTATTCCTCTTACAATAGGTTACATGGTATGCCCTTTTATAGACCAAAGGGCCTTCCTAATCTAATTAGGAATATGACACATGAACCTAACCTAACTCAAATTTCTTCCAAGGCTAATTCAATTAGGAGAGCACTTATCCAAGCCTATATACATCCATGACTTGACCCACTCTCATACCCATGACTTATCTAATTAGGAGAGCACTTATCCAAGCCCAATTAGGAGGTATCCAATACCCTCTCTCGGATAACTTATGAACCTATATTTATCAGCCCTAGCACTTAACTTATATCCAAAAATATTTTTGATATAAGTAGGACAATCCCAAATCTTAAAATATTTGAGACTTGGTCTTTTTCCTTTCCATAATTTATATTGAGTGCTGGTTACTAATTTTGATGGAACCCTATTTAGGATATAAGCAGCAGTCTATAAGGCATAACCCTAGAAGGATATAGGAAGATCTATGAAGCTCATCATGGATCGCACTATGTCTAACAAGGTGCGATTCCTTCTTTCATTTATTCTATTTAATTATGGTGCATAAGGAAGCATTCATTCAGAGAGAATACCATTGATGATTGAGAAATTCACTGGATAATTATTCTCCTCCTCATCATACCAAAAGATTTTAATACTTTTTTCAGTTTGTTTCTCAACCATACTTTGATACTCTTTAAATTTATCAAAGACTTCATATTTGTATTTCATAAAATACATATATCCAAATCTTGATAAGTCATCAGTACAGGTGATGAAATAAAAGTATCCTCCTCTGGTTTGAGTTGACATAGGTCCATATATATTTGTGTGTATAAGATCTAATAACTTAATTGCCCTTTCTAATATCGTGCCTGAAGGTAATAATAGTAGATAGTAATAGTCCTTCAATTCTAATATCATGTTTGAAGGTAATAATAGCAAATAGGTATCCATAGTTTTGTTTGAATGGCTTCACCATTCATACTATAAAGCTTGAATTCACCTTCTTCGAACTTCTAATTCCTTATAGTCCCCTTGCAATGACTTGTATATATGAGACCCACGAATAGTATCTAGTACTCATGAATTAGAAGTTGAAGCACTCAATGATAAATTAGTTTATATCATGTACAAACCTTTTGATGCCCCACTAGCATCAAGCTTCAAACTTACAAGATAACTCTTGCAATTCTTCTTGCAGTATCCCTACTTCTTATAGTACAAATAGGTTCCATTAGTAGAGGGCTTCTTTGTCTTCTTCCTCTTCTGGATGTTATTCTTAGGATTCCACTTTCTTTTTGAACCCTTCTTCATTGCCATTTTCTTCTTCCTGTCAATTAGAAGAAGATGAGACTTATCCCCTTTAAAATGTCTTTTGGCTATCTTAAGGATGTTAAGCAGCTCAAGCAATGAAATGTTCAATTTGTTCATATGATAGTTAATGACAAATTGAAAAAAGGAATCTAGGAGTAATTATAGGACCAAGTCCTGATTGAGCTCTCTATCCATAGCAAATCCTAATTGATCTAATCAAGTGATTAAGCCAATCATTTTTAATACATGGGCTTGTATGGATGAGCCCTCATTCATTCTTGCTTGGAACAACTGCTTCGATATTTTACATTGAGCAGTCCTACTTTACTCTCTATACAACTCTTTAAGATTGAGTAGTATGGACTGAGGTTCCATATTTTCATGTTGCCTCTGTAATTTATTGCTCATGGAGGCCAACATGATGCATTTGATAGTTAGACTATTATTTTGTCATATTTTATATATAACCTTTTCCTCCTCAATAGCATCCTCTCTGATCGATTTGGGATCAGGAGAGTTGAGGATATAGAAGACTTTCTCCTATGTCAAGATAATTTTTAGGTTCCTCAACCAATCTACATAATTAGGACCAATTAATTTGTTAGCATCTAAAATGTCCCATAGTGATAAAGTAGAAGTCATTACAAAAATCTACATAAAATATAAGTAACCACTCAAGATGACAAATGCAACTAGATGAAGACTTATAAATCTAATTGAATCTCCCACTGTTTTATTATAATACCATAGCCTTCACCTATGGTAAACGAGAAACCCTACCAGGATTTCTTTAGTTGGGTTAAGATCTTAATTCCATATAAATGCCTTGTATTACACAATAAACATTTATGAGTTCAAGGATAAAAAATATCTTTTTCAATTGCAATCCATGCAATTCTCAATACAACTACTACCTCTAAGATACTTTTTAGCCTTGTGTTACACAACAAACTATAATTTCTTAGTTTAGTCTAATCCTTTATTTTTGTATGGTCATATTTAAATAATGTTGCCCTTATGTTACACAATAAAGAAAAATCATCAAACATGCTATAAAGTATTTGATGCACCAAGATAATTTCATATCAATCTCTAGAGTAGGCCTTGTATTACATAATAAACCTACTATAATTTTTGACATGAATTTAACTTAGTATGAAAAAAGGCTTTAGTAGTGTCTAATCACGTAGCATTTCTAACTCAAGATTTAAATCAATCAAATTGGCCAAGTAAGTGGGAGAGAAGTGGGAGGTCCCCTGTGCTTGCCTTAATACCAAAAGATTGGCCAGGTAAGTAATGGGTCAAATTAAAAATCATATTCTCTTTATTTTCCCAGAATCACTTTCCTAGATACAAATGAAGTAATCATACCTTGAATGGATGTGCAATTTGATTTCTAGCACTATGGCTAAATATAATTTTTAAAAGAGCTTTCATGGTCTCATGCACATCTTAATATTACAAACTAGCTAATAGGCATATAATATCACAACATAATATGTGACAAGAGTATCATCATTCTAGGATAACCTTACAACATAATAGACATCAACTACTATGTTAGGACAACTTTATTTCAGAATGATGACTAAATAATCTAAATTTATCTCTATATCGATTAAAGTTTAGTGAAACACCTAATTAGTGGCATTCACAAAGTAATATATATTACAACTATTATGTTAGATATATAACATACATATACCCGACAATAAATAGACCATTAATTGAATCAATCAAGGTAGCTTTAATACCACTGTAGGGTTATGGTTGCATAGTGCAAGAATGGATTTTAAAATTTTAAGTATTGAAACCCTAGTAGTCAACTGAAATCCTAGACCCGGGATCCCTTGACTATAATAATTAATCAGGGTAATATATAAAGGATTTAGAAGAATACTTGTAATGCTAAATTCTAATATTTTTATAGGTATATAAGTGCATGCCCTTCATAGTTGATCTATATAAAAAACACTACAAGAGCAGGACTCCATAAAAAAAATCTTATTGATGAATTCTAACCTATAGAACTCGATTTGACCCGACTTGATCAAACCCACTCTTGACTTGGACTTGGATTCCCTTTATATTAGAATTGAACTTCTAAACCATTTCTTCATAACTCTAATTTCTTCACAATTATCTTTCTAAACTCTTTCTTAAATAGGTAGACTTGTCTTAATATTAAGACCTTATCTTAATAAGAGAAGGAAGACAACTGATTGGATAGAGTTGGAATGGCTTGAACCTTATCTATTGACTCCTTTTTATAGTAATAGGAGAAGCACCAAATGGCTTAGATACGTTAGTCTCAAAGCTACATAAATCAGCATATCAAAAATTAAGAGTCTTATATGAGAAGGACTCTTAATTATGAGATATGTTGATTTAGCTTTCCCGCATGCCCCATCATGGAGAGAAATATTTTATGTCCTTTTATAAATCCAAAAATTCTTGATTTTGCCACGAGGATAGCCTTTTAATCAGATTTTATATGGCACAATTTTCAAATTAAAAGACACTATTTTTTGCCCAAATTAGATAAAACATCACACATAGCTTTGCATGATTATCTAGCATGCACATTAGAGAGAAAGATGAGTTCCATGCCCCTTGAGGCTAACACACACTTTAAAATATGTATCCACGTGATGGAGGACTTAGAAGCCTACCACATGGGTCTAAAATATTTAAGAAAACCCTTCTCACATAAAATTCTAAGTCATATAAAACAATCAGCCTTATCCTCAGTACAAAACATGATAGAATTGAAGTCAACTTGGACTCTATAAATAGTGCCATACATTATTGAAAAACATCCAATAAAATCTAGATAAAATCATTCCAAGTTAGAGGCTAACCTAATTTAATTAATAACTTAGTTGGATTAATTAATTTAATAAGATTTTGATCAAATCAAATCGATTAAAGAGCTAGGATTTATGCCACATGTGCTAGTATATTTCATGGATACCCTAATTGGCTCCTTTGGTCCAACCAATCAACCAAATTTTGTTCTTGGTTAATTTTCTTGTGTGTCTGACCCTATGGGTTTCTCATCTAGCTAGTAATAGGTCATGTTATATATTTAACCTAATCAATAAGAATCTATCTAATTAATTTAGATCAAATCTATGTCAACCCTGGTTGTCAAATTAGACCTTCTTTCTAATTGACTCGTGAATTAATCACTTTAATTCATTAAAACATACAAAATATGATTGAGTCTAGCAATATGTCATGCCTACCTGGAAGATGAGAAATTTAATAAAAAATATCAAAATATCCTTTAGTGGCAAGTTATCATGCAATTCAATCATTCAATCACTTTTTATTCCGAAGAAGCGATGGGTATACAAATTTGTCAAAGTCTAATACTTTATTTATGCAAATCTCATTCCAATAATAACGACTCGATCAATGAAAGATTAAAAATCAATTTTAATTTCATCCTACTTTGATTAAAGACTCTCTTAGTCATCATATGATGATATTATATAGGATAAATTCTTCTCTTACTAGGAGTGACCAATTCTTTATCGATCTACTCATAACCATTATATAAAATTCTCCATATTTATGAATACCCCGTATATGACTTAGTCATGAGTGAGTATAAACCAATATATGGATTCATGTGTACAAGGTTCTATGGTAATCTCAAGTCTAAAGATCATTTGCACAACTCTCACTTAGGGAATCATCTTTTAACAAGTAAGATTTCATAAGATGTTCTCATAGTAGATCAATTCAGTGGACTCAGCCTTAGATGAGCACCCATATCCTTGTATTAGTATTCCTATATAAGTGGTCATAATACCAACCACCCTCTCCATCGAGCATACATAGGATATGCTAGTCTTACTAAAAATATTGATCCCTGACTCGATAATCCTACGACTGGAAATATTTTATATTAGGATTTATAGAAACTTAGGTCTTACTATTATGAACTATATCATAACCCTAAATTCATTGACTAATATATGGGAATTATCATAATCTTAAAACAAATAATATAAGACATAGCATATGATGAATCAAAAATATCTCTTTATTAATAAATTTTCATACATGAGTTGGAAGAATTTATACAAAAAAATTATCACATAAGATATATGATTGGCTTACAAGGCACTATTCTTTTATCAATTTTTAGACCTTGGTACACACTAGATCTACCTTGCATTTATATTATGAGTATTAGTGAAGGTAGCAATGATAGCACCAAAGCAATCATTAAAAGTTAATTTTTAATCTTAATAAAATTTAATTAATTAATTAATTAGTTATTTATTTTATTAAGTATATATTTATTTATTGATTTAATTAATTAGATGTTTATTTTTTATTTGATTAGTTAATTAATTAATTAATTTGATATTTATTTACTAATTTAATTAATTTGATATTTATTTATTTATTTAATTAGTTATCTAATTAAATAATTAGTTATTTATTTCATTAATTTGTTATTTATTTAATTAAGTAAATAACTTATTAGATGTGCAAGGATGTATATCCTTTATGCATGAGATTCGGGTCTCAGCATGTAGTTAAGGCTGGAACTAGACTTAGGCTAGCCTGATTGGCTTCAAGCTAGCTCAAAGCCTAGCCATGCTTTAGGCTAGGCTCTGGGCTTGGACCTAATAATACAGCCCATTTAATTTTTGGGCCAAGCTCAGGCACCTCTCTAGCTTGGCCTGATTCAAACCTGGCAAGGGGTACAGAGACGATCTCATGGAAGAAGTCGAGGCCGACATCATGGAGGGCATGGAAGATAATCATAAGGGACTTGAGGGTGATGACATAGTTGCTGGAATAGGAGAGGTAGTGGGAGGTTCTGGAAGATGCAGGCAGTGGTGGTAGCAAGGTGGGAGGACTTGGTGAGGAGGTCAATCTTGATTATGAGACGGTTGTCGATAGAGACCTCATCTTGGAAGGTGGCCTTCAGGATGGTGACTTTGATATTAGCAATATCGATAGTGTAGCATTGCAAACACTGAGGAGCCTGAGGGAGTTCGTGTGTTGGACCATCATCTAGAGGATTGCCAATAGCAACAGAGGGGGGTTGGATCCCCATTCATGAGTAAGGTGGTGGAGAGCATGGGGGAGTGGGAGTTAGACCCATCGAGTATTCGGATGTAGGTCCGGGTCTAATAACTAAGGTTGGGTCCAGGTCTGGATATATATCTAGGTTCGACCTGAGCCTAATCAACCTATTGACAATTCTAAGATAAAGCAAGCAAAATAATAAAAAAAGAAAAAAATCAAAACCCCAGGACTTCGTACTAGACTCGGATCCAAGCCAAGTCACCAAGCCCAATATGGACTCAATCGCCAAATTTAAATGCAGCATAGTGACTGAGGCATGTTTCATGCAAGGGCCATACTTTATTCACTATTAAAATTCTTACTCTTTCTTCACCTTTTCATTGACCAATTTGGTATATTTAGCTTCTAATTTCTTCCACATGTTTTCTTTGTAACCATTTTAAATCTTGCATTGCCATCCATAATTATATAATTAATTTAATGAATTCATTTATTTTTTTTAGAGATTAAACATTATATCTTTCAGAGGCTAGAGCCATGCCAGTCGAGGAGAGAGCTCTAGAGGATAGATCTCTTAAGAAGAAAATGATCATGATGCCAGCTCGCATGGTTCTGTACTACTTATACCATGCTATAAACTCTAAAATCTTAAATATATATATATATTTTTAATATTATTTTATATTTTATTATCTAATATAATATTCTTTATATTAGATGTTCTCCAATTAGGTTGGGAGGATATGGGGTTAGTAGTGACCCCACAATCACGGGCAGCAGCGATGGGCTCATCTCAGACTCGATGTTATGGTCGAGGGCTTGCTTGGCTCGCAGCACCTCTAACTTGGCCAGAGGATAAAGAGCTCATCCACATTTAGAGTCACTCATAAGTGCTACATCTTCATATTAATATATTTAAAATTTAATTCTTATAAAGTTAATATTTATTATTAAATCTTAATTTTATAGTACATTCATAGATCCTAAAGTTTCTCAAATGGTTACCGGGATCATTTGCCAATTGATGCCAGAATCGATGAACAAGTTCTGTAGTTGGCCATCGAGGGCTCATGATGTAGCTTGATAGATATTCTTGGTAAGTCAAATATTTTTAATTTTTAAATTCATAAAATATTTATATTTAATTTATTTAATATAAGCTTGCTTCTGCTTGTAGGAGTACTACTGATTCGAGACTCCTCAGGCTGAGGAGGTTGACTGTCCAATTTTCGAGGAGATGGCCACATATAGGTGTCGGGAAGGATTGCACAGTCTCAAGCAAACAGCCATAAAGCATTCCAGTTTCGAGTCACCACTAGATTAGAAGGCTTTTCGGGATCACTGGATATTGATAGATGTATGGGAGACCCTCTGCGACCTGTGGAGCACTGAGGAGTACTCCAGTAGATAGCAAAGGGCATGGTAGAATCTTACCACTCGGCAGGATCCAATTAAGCATACTGGCGGCTTTGTTGGTATGCATGTGGTAGTCAATATATTGGTAAGAATTCTATACTTAATTATATTAATTTTTATTTAAATTGATGATATATATTTTAATTAATTTATTTTTATTATTTATTTACTATAGACATGGTAGCTAGGTCATCCACCAGACCAGTTGTAGTTATAGGAGGCCACAAACCAATCCAAGAGGACTGGTGATTATTTAGATCTGAGATCTCGATGATTGTAATAATAACTTAAACTTTATGTATTAATTTTTATGTATATTGATATATATAATTAGATTAATTAATTTGTAAACTATATAGGTGGATTATGTGGAGTATATTATAGAGCAATATGATGAGGACCTATCGTCCTAGCCCCTTCTTGATCTCAAGAGATGGCTCAAGGCTACTAGAGGGATGAGCAGGAATTAGGTCATAGGTTTTGGCTACAACTTCAACCCTCCAGCAACTCGATACTCTTCGATATCCTCATCTCAAGCCACGATGATCCAGACATGGAGTTATGCATATGTCAAGGACATCGTTACCCATGTACTTGTCCAACAGCCACCACACATTTGGGATGCCATTTGTAATGCGGTCATCAACATTCCTCAAGACCCATATCTGCATGATCAGCTGATCGCATTATCATAACCATCATAGCAAGTATTAATTTTTTTTATTTATTTTAAGTTTTTATACTTAAAAATTTATTAATAATATTTTATTTTTTTATCACAGGATGCTGAGACATCTAACTCTCATCCACTGGCTATTAGAGAGGACATATAGGAGTAGCAGGAGGATGAGGAGGAGGAGGACAATGATGCAGAGGATCTTAGATAATTTTTTTTTTATTTTGATGTTATGTATTTTATTTTTAGTATAAATTTGTAAAATTATATAATTTATACTTTTTAATGTAATATAATTAGATTTTTTGTTTCTAATTGTGGTTATCAGTTGTTAATTTACTTCTAACATGGTTTAAGAACCATAACTATTTGTTATTAAAATTAAAACAAGATTTTAAAAATTAATTAATATTTTTTAAAAAATAAAAGTATATATTAGCAATGTTTTGGCGATGGTGATTGTCGTCGTTAAATATTTTTTATAGATGGCTTCTTATTTTTAGTGACATCATTTTTTGGTCATGAATAATTTTTTTTATTTGATTATTTTTTAAAAAACTTTAAATATTATTAGCGAAGGCAACTGCTATCATTAATGGCCATCTCTAATAATGGTTATTAATGATGGCTAAAAAATCTATCTCTAATAATGGTTATTATCAAAAAGGATTTATGCGATGGCTTATTAGCGATAGAGAACCATCGCTAATATCATTGGCGATAGGAAATATGTTATTAGCGATGGCAATTAACCATTGCTAATAATCAATTTTTTTCTCTAGCACCATCTTTCTTCCCCCCTCTTTTTTTGTGTCACATGTTTTCGATGATTACACTTTTGTAGCCCTTAGACACTTACGACATAATGCAATGGAAATTTCACTTCCACCTTTCATTCATTTTGCAATGTGAATGCTTTGCACTAGCTCAAATAATTGAACAATCATCCCTTGACTGTAAAACATCACAAGACCTTTATTAACTTAGGTCGATTAGAGATTTTTTTACAAGCTTCCATTAATTAGATAGACTACAAGAGTCCATTGTCACTAGATTAAATAGGTTGATCATGGGTCATTGTAGAGTTGAGTAATAGTACTGGAAAATTAAATTCCTTCAATGGACTGATTAAAGATAGTTGAGGCTCTGGCCAATCAAAGACTACTTGGAGGTAGGGTTGATTGAAGTTCATCAAATATGAAGTTGGTCAAAGGCTTCTTCAATAGATCGATCAAAGGTCATCAAGGCTCTAGCATATCAATGGTCATTTGGAGCTAGGGGCATTGTGGCCTTAGGGCTTTGATCGATTAATGGTTTTTTAGAGCCAGGGATGCTATGGCCTTGGGGCTCTAACTGATCAATAAGTGTTTGGAGCTAGGGGCACTATGACCTTGAGCTTTGACCGATCAATAATCTTTGAAGTTAGGGGTATTATGGCATTTAGGCTTTGATTGATCAATGGTCATTTTGATCTAGGGTCACCATGGCCTTGAGACTCTAACTGATCAATGGTTGTTTGGAGCAAGGTCACTATGGCCTTGGGACTTTGATCAATCAATAATTGTTTTGAGTTAGGGACATCATGGCCTTTGGGATTTGATTGATTACTTAGAGCCAGGGCACTATGGCCCCGAGGCTCTGATCGATTAATGATCATTTAGAGCCCAGGACACTATGGCCTCTAATCAATCAATAATTATTTGGATCCTGATGTACTATGGCCTTAAGGCTCTGATCGATCAATGGTCATTTGAAGCTAGGGACATTATAGCCTCAGGACTCTGACCAATCAATGGTCACTTGGAGCCAGGGGCACTATGGCCTTGAGGCTCAAACCAATTAATGATCATTTGGAGCTAGAGGCACGTGGCCTTGGAGCTCTGACTGATCAAAGGTCCCTTGGAGCCAGGGGTACTGTAGCCTTAAGGCTTTGACCGATCAATGGTATTTTGGAGCTAGGGGCACTATGGCCTTGAGGCTCTAATCGATCAATGGCCATTTGGAGCCAGGGTAATATGGCCTTAAGGCTCTAACCGATCAATGATGTTTGGAGCTATGGGCACTATGTTTTTGAGGCTCTGACCAATCATAGTCACTTGGAGCCAGGGGCACTATATGATGCGGAACGATGCGATGCGGTATAAGATGACATAATTTTAGTCTAAGGTGTTTTAAAGAGCAATGATCATAGCAGTAAGCAACTAAACATAACAGACTAAAGAAATTAAAGAAAGTAACTAACCACTTACCCGCAATCTAATCCGCAAGCTATAAAGAATAAGGACCCGACGGCTAGGAAACTGAAAGAAAAATGGTGCAGGTGGTTTGACATGATCCTACACTAGGCATGCAAACAGGTACGGGAGCAGAAAGGATTTTAAAACTTTTTTTTTAAAAAAAAAAAACCGTAGCGGAAAACTGCTCTACCCAGAACCTAATCTATTCATGCTGCATGTAGGCATGTATTAAGACATAAAATATTTGCAAAAAAATTAAACAAATAAATCTACTTATGCATGATAAAAAAAATAATTTTTTATACCTTTATTCCGCCTAGAATAACTCTGGAATATCTGCTGGAATAGCTGGGATAACAGGAATAAGTTTATTCATGTTTTCTTCTTCTAGCAAGCTTTTGAACGTTGTTTCTTCTTCTCTCCAACAGCAGCAATGGCCAACCACAAATGACCAATCCTTGGTCTCTTCTCCTTCACCAACAGCAAGGGATCTTCTTGCTTCAAAGGAGAGGTAGATGTTGCTTCAAAGTGAGTCTTTGGATGGATCGTTCTCTTCCTCTTTTGCTGCAGAAATTCAGAAAACCTGCAACCAAAAACAGGGGAGAGAAAAGGTAGCAGCAAGGAGGTTGATCCGGCTCCCAGGTGCTCAAGCGAACACCCTCTAGAGGGGGAACACGCCCGGGGCTCACGGATCCTCCCTCATGCACGGTGCTAGCCACTGGAAGGGACGTTGGTCACAGGTTGATGGCAGCAACTGTGCTTTGCTGCAATCTTGGTTTGAGCACTACAATGAACAAGGAATTAAGCCTTGTTTATCTCCCTAAATCTCTCCAAATCCCGGACCCAACAGCACCCAATAGAATGAAGGAATTATCTCTCAAACAGGGGGATCTCTCAGCCTCTCTAAGAAGAAAAAACAACGCCCAGACTTGCAGTTTTTCAGCTCTTACACGCTGAAACAAGGCAGCTGAATTTATAAGGAGCAGAGGGAAGAGGGAGAGGCAGAGAGACGAAGACGTTAGGCTGCCGTTCACCAATTAATCAGCAAATAAACAAGGTTTAAATAAGATGAATTGCAGCAGGTGGAGGGAAAGGAGAAGACGCCATCGGTTCGGTCGTTTGGCCTCCTTTCGCTTGGAATTCCTTCCAGCGAAAACACCATGTAAAACAGTTAAACGGGAGAGAAAAACCACCGGTTCAAAAAACCGGTCCAATCTCATTTAAAACCACTTGGTTCAATCCAATTGAACCGGTTCAGGGATTTTCAAACCTAATAAAATTGGTTCACAACCATTAGAAGACCGAAACGAGCTTCGAATTAGTTCAAAACTGATTCAATAAAATCCTGGTTCAGTCCTGGTCAGCCCAGAACAATTTTTGGTTGACATGGACAAGGGAAAGACAGGAAAAAGAGTGCTCAAAAATACTGTGACCATAAAACCGAGACGATTCCCAATCGTAATCGGTATCTGGATTAGAGAGTTATCCTCTGTGGCATGTGACCTCATAGGTTCGAACCTAAACGGTAGCACTAGAACAATTCTAGTACCAGCACAGGAAACTATCTAGCAATGGGTCCCGGCGTCCGGATAGGTCGAAGATGCAGGAGCAAACTATCGAACCTCTGGCATATGGTTACTGTATAATTCATCCCTTTGACATCTAATGCTCAAGACAACTGAGATTGGGCTGCCAACCCAGACAGAGTCAGTCCACTACGTGTCTCAACCTCGCAAGCCCAGTGACTCTTCACTAGGGCTACCCCGATCGAGGATTTGCTAAATTGAGATATTGCGAGACATTCAATCCAAACTGTTTGGACAGGTCAATTCCATCTTGGTTCATCACTGCTCCACAAGTACTTGCCTGTACCCAGAAACCTTCCATCACCGAATTAAAAATCCGGGTAGTCCGGCACCAAAGCACAGGGAGTTGCTTGCAAGCTACCGTGATGACCTCAGGTTGGAGGGACACATATACCCATATCCAATCGTGAGTATCCCTTTGGCAGAAAGGGGCTGCACGGAGTCACGTTCAATGAGATATCACATATCTCACTTGCAGATCACATCAGTGTCACCACACTCATTTGGTCAAGAGGACAACCAAACGATGTGAACTACAACAACCTATTCTTGATATATTGCCGTCCAATACAATATATCCTTTGGTTGTGAACAGGATTTAAGGACCACTTGATACATCCTCTCTGTATCGAAGTCAGTGTAGTCTTAAGGACTTCATCACATGGAAAGAGTTCATTTCAGGGAAATACAATATGTGATGAGCTGCCAAAAATAATATTTTATTAATTCATAAAAAGAATACAATACTGAGCCCAACCGCCTACAACCCAGGTGATTGGCTTTGGGACACAATTCCCAACAGAAACCATCTAAGATTAGGCTATTCCATGCTTCAACTACCAAATCTAATGAGAAAGGATTGGTTGCTTACCCCAATGGAGATTCTCTTTGACTCGGGATAGACCGGTTGTTTGGTCGCTCAGATCTCACTGCAGGATGAAGATCGGGACTCCAGATTTCAGATCTATCGTCAGATCTCGATTCGGAAGCAAAGGATCCATCCTCTAAAGTCCTTGAACACCTAGGATCTGTAGAGAAGGCAGCAAACAAAACTTTAAGAATGAAGTAAATCAGTTCAAAATGGAAAAAAACTAAAGGGTTGGATACGTAGAGCTTGAAGAAGTTCGGTAGCAGCTTGCCGAAACCAGCATAACCTCCACTCAAGGACCTCACTGCCTTGATCTCTCAAGGACCTCCCCGCCTTGAGCTCTTAAGGACCTCCTCGCCCTTAGAGAAAAACACTAAAGCCTAACCCAGCTTTGTGGAAGAAAGAATGCATCTTTATTTCATGAATGAATAATTATTACAGGGGGGTATGGGGTCCTATTTATAGGGTTCTTCACACATGAAGATATCATAGGACTCTTTTGAATTCAAATTACATTTAAATTTAAATTCTAATTTAAACACTCCTTGGCTTCTTGGCATCTTCCTTGAATTTGAAATTTAAATTGGCTCTTCTTGGCTTGGGCGATAACTTAAATGGCTTTTATCTGAGTTGGGCGACAAAAGAGTGGGAGAGAGGAGAAGTCCTTCTCTCTTACTCCTCTTAAAAAGTGGCGACACTAATTGAGATGGGGAGATTTTTTTCTTCTCCCTTCTTGGCATGAATCCCACTTTGGCATGAGTAGACTTCATATTGATTCTTTGAATTTGAAAGAAGTTTACTTAATCCTCCTTTTAATCTTGATACTTGGATGAGACTTCATGGAACTTGGACTCCTTTGAAATGAAGATGAAGGGATATAACTTGATAAGGGAGAACTCTTTGATTTTTCTATAAAACTCCTTTTGAATTTGAAATCTTCTTTGAATTTGAATTTGGATGAAGATATCTCCTCCTTTGAATTTGAAAGTTGATAGAAGATAACTCCTTTGAATTTTGGATGTAGATAGAAGATAACTCCACTTATCTTGCACTCCATTTAAATTTGAATGAATCATTTATCTCCCATTTAAACTTTGAATGAACCATGGGTGGGCATCATCTGGAGTGGAATGGGCGACAATAAGAGGGGGGGCACCAGATGAAAAGCAGAGTCCTTCTGCTTTACTCCTCTTAAATGGGCGCCTCCTTGAAATGAGCGATGAAAAATAAATGGGATGGGGCACCTCTCTTGGATAAGGATGACTTTGTCTTGATGTCCAAATATCCGGATGTCCCAATGTCTGGATGTCCGGATGTCTAGATGTCCGGATGTTCGGATGTCTGGATGTCTGGATGTCTGGATGTCCGGATGTCTAGATGTCCGAATATCTGGTGAAAAATTTGGACAACCCTTTTTTGACCTAGAATTGATCCACCAAGGTAATGATGATATGGGTCTTGGGTACTTATGACATCCCTTGACTTATTCAAGCACTAATTACAAGGCTCAAATTGGATAATTCACCAAACAAAGCAAATTAATGCTATTTACAAGACTCTTAAACCAATTGATGGGCTCAATGGACTCAATTGATAACTCAACAACCCTAATTGACCAAATTACACTCAATTTGACCTAATTACAAACTCAAAACAATTGGGACTCGAGTGTTCTATGTGAATAACTCATGGACTTACTCATTGGTGATCCAAATTGAATTGATAAATGTTTGCTTCCTCTTCCTGGCTCTTGTGTCCTCACCAATTCTCCCGGGGTGGGAGGAACTCGACCCCATCAAGTATGGGTCAATTCAGCTCTGGTAATGTTCTAGCAAGTCAGGGTTCAACTTTTGAAGATCTTCTCTGGTGATCCAAGAATCCTCAGACTCAGGTCTCCCTTGCCAACAAACCATATATCTTTGGTAGTTCTTATGTCTAGTAGTCATGATCTTATCATCCATGATCTACTCAATCTTTTCTCTCCTCTCTGGTAATTTGGCTGGTGGATATTCTGGGATAGGGTCACTCTTTAAGGTGGGATCAAGCTCAAATGGCTCACTAGGTATCACCATTGGTTCCTTAAACTCGACTAGATCAGATATATTGAAGGTCGAACTAATACATAATTCAGATGGTAATTCTAGCATATAAGCATTAGGTCCAATCTTCTTTATAATCCTATATGATCCAGTACTATAGGCATGTAGTTTTTTCATAGTTCTGACTGGAAACCTTTCAGGTCGTAACCTGATCATGATGAATTGCCCTTCGTTAAACTCTTTAAATCTCTTATGTAAGTTAGCTTCGTGCTCATATGATTCATTGCTCTTTTTAATTTTATTATTGATTTCTTTATGCAATGCTTTGATATGCTGTGCAAATGACTCTATGGACTCTGTGACTCAGACTGACACTTGACAAAAAATAGACTCAACTATGTAATCCTATTTAGAGGAATTTTATTGAACTCTTAGGGTCTAAACCTAGACAATTGATTCTCTAGGTTTGACCCTGGCCTGATATGCACATGGAAAGTTACCATGGATCCCTAGCAAATGCCATAAGGTCTTCCAAAAGTAGGTAGCAAAAGGGATGGGCTTTAAGGGCTCATGCAACCTGGTAATCTCTTCAAAATGAAACCTAATGGCTCTAGAAGCATGATAAGGGAAGGGTAAAAAATAAGAATCGGAGTCTTGGGATAACTTAAAAGAAGTATGAAACAGACCTTAGTTACTCAAGATGACCTTAAGATTTGAATATTGATCTATTGGTGTAAAATCTATGGTAGGCGGGATGCTTCTAGGTGGTGAAAGGTCATCTGGAAGGTCTTCAAGAAGTTCATCTTGAAAGTCTTCTAAAATAATGTCGACCTCCTGGAGTTGTTTCTCGGGGACTTGAAGGAGGTCTTGTGTCGAGGCTAAAGGATTGGGTTCTTCCTAAGGGCATTGAGTTACGGGAAACAAGTCCTCACTAATTTTCTGTTGTTCTGATGTTTCAGGACTAGGCTCAACAATCTTTTCTTTTCCAAGAGTTTCCTTAGGTAAGGTACTAGAGTTGTCCTCCTCGAAGTCTTCTCCTTCGTATTCATCCATTAGGTTTTCTCCAGCTTCATATATTTTCACTACGGTTTCAGCTTGAGTAACCTTCTGGTCAATTAACTCTGAGTCTGCAATAGATATTTCCTTTTCGGGATCATTCTTAGGAACAAATGGGGTCATAGGAGTGGGTCGGCTCGGATTAGGATTTAGTCAGCTCTGATGAAAATTGGGTTGACTCTGTTGTAGAATGGGTCGACTCAGGTAGACTAGGCTAGATCCTGATTTTTAATAAGGGACACTAATCCAAATGGGTTCTGGCCAATGAATTCTAGATCCAGGGAAAGTCGATTTAGGTGAACCAGGGTTAGTTTGGGCCCTATGGGTTCTTTCTAGATTGTCGAGTCGCTTATCTAGTCGGTCACACCTATTGTCCATCAGGGCACATTGTTCATTGAAGGTCCTCAGTAAAATTTCTATAATGGACTCCATGATCAGACTAGGTTACGTTTGGCCTACTCTAGTGGTCATGTAATGCAAACATTACAAATCAACCTAAGTCTAGGGTTCCTAGACCTAAGGGCTAATATATTGCTTAGTCAAGGTAATAACCAAGACTGTAGTAACTCCTCGATTGGCCAGGTAAGAGGTGGGGTGGTGGGAGGCTCCCCTCACGAAACTCGATTGGCCAGGTAAGAGGTGGGGTGGTGGGAGGCTCCCCTCACTTTCGTGAGGTCCTAATTAAAGAATCACCAGTCCGCTTAGGACGTTTGCCTCTAGATCTCTAGCCTTAGACACTAATTCTCAGAAGCATACACAAAAGTGACTACTCAATGGGTTAACACGTATATAAAACCCGACCTGTTGCTGTCCCTAACTTTAAATGCTACTCGATTTTAATTAAGGCTTAGGACTATGCAAATGGGGTTGGTTGTTTTGGGCTAAAGAAAGGATCTCAATCCTTCCCTTATGTTATATTGCTTGTCCTTAAGAATTTTCAAGTAAAATGAATGCACAATCAAGATAAGATAAGATAACACTAGTAATTCAAAATTTAAAATTTAAAATTCAAATTTTAAGTTTAGATTTTAGATTTGGATTTTAAATTTTAAATTTTTAAATTTTAAATTGCAAAAATTAAACTTTTATAGAATTTAAACTATATACTGAAATTCTGAAACAAAAATTCTTAGGCAGTAATTAGGCTTGCAGAAATTTCATAGACAGAATTAAATCCTAAGAAAATATCAAAAAATAAAATCAAATGAAACGAATCCAACGAAATAAAAATCAAAATTTTCTGATCTTTCTACATACAAAAACAATTAAAATAACAGATTATATATTGGAATGGACGAGATGCAGAAAATTAACCCTAAAGATGCAATTTCTCTCTATTTTCTTCTTCAGGGGTCAATTCACAGTGGCACCCCTACATGCCATAGGAAATCTCCTTTGAATGGGATGTGAGGGTTTTGCAGCCTTACTTTTTTCTATGACCGGATGGCCATGGTGAAGCACCCGATCCGAGTACTTAAAGAGAATTCAACAAGCATGAAACCCTAATCTAACCTAATGCTCTGATACCATTAAAATGATGCGGAATGATGCGATGCGGTGTAAGATGATCTAGTTTTAGTCTAATATGTTTTAAAGAGCAATGATCATAGCAGTAAGCAACTAAACATAACAGACTAAAGAAATTAAAGAAAGTAACTAACTACTTACCCACAATCTGATCCGCAAGCTATAAAGAATAAGGACCCGATGGCTAGGAAACCATCTAAGATTAGGCTATTCCATACTTCAACTACCAAATCTAATGAGAAAGGATTGGTTGCTTACCCCAATGGAGATTCTCTTTGACTCGGGATAGATCGGCTATTTGGTCACTCAGATCTTGTAGCAGGATGAATATCAGGACTCTAGATTTCAGATCTACCATCAGATCTCGGTTCGGAAGCAAAGGACCCATCCTCTAAAGTTTTTGAACATATGGGATCTGCAGAGAAGGCATCAAACAAAACTTTAAGAATGAAGTAAATCGATTCAAAATGGGAAAAAATTGAAGGGTTGGATGCGCATAGCTTGAAGAAGTTTGGTAGCGGCTTGTCGAAACCGGCAGAACCTCCACTCAAGGACCTCACCACCTTGAGCTCTTAAGGACCTTCCCACCTTGAGCTCTTAAGGACCTCCTCGTCCTTAGAGAAAAATACTAAAGCCTAACCCAGCTTTGTGGAAGAAAGAATGCATCTTTATTTCATGAATGAATAATTATTACAAGGGAGTATGGGGTCCTATTTATAGGGTTCTTCACACATGAAGATATCATAGGACTCTTTTGAATTCAAATTATATTTAAATTTAAATTCTAATTCAAACACTCCTTGGCTTCTTGGCATATTCCTTGAATTTGAAATTTAAATTGGCTCTTCTTGGCTTGGGTGACAACTTGAATGGCTTTTATCTGAGTTGGGCGATAAAAGAGTGGGAGAGAGGAGAAGTCCTTCTCTCTTACTCCTCTTAAAAAGTGGCAACACTAATTGAGATGGGGTGATTTTTTTCTTCTCTCTTCTTGGCATGAATCCCACTTTGACATGAGTAGACTTCATATTGATTCTTTGAATTTGAAAGAAGTTTACTTAATCCTCCCTTTAATCTTGATACTTGGACGAGACTCCATGGAACTTGGACTCCTTTGAAATGAAGATGAAGGGATATAACTTGATAAGGGAGAACTCTTTGATTTTTGGACGAAACTCCTTTTGAATTTGAAATCTTCTTTGAATTTGAATTTGGATGAAGATATCTCCTCCTTTGAATTTGAAAGTAGATAGAAGATAACTCCTCCTTTGAATTTTGGATGTAGATAGAAGATAACTCCACTTATCTTGGACTCCATTTAAATTTGAATGAATCATTTATCTCCCATTTAAACTTTGAATGAACCATGGGTGGGCGTCATCTAGAGTGGAATGGGCGACAATGACAGGGGGTTGCCATATGAAAAGCAGAGTCCTTTTGCTTTACTCCTCTTAAATGGGCTCCTCCTTGAAATGAGCGATGAAAAATAAATGGGATGGGATGCCTCTCTTGGATAAGGATGACTTTGTCTTGATGTCTAAATGTCTGGATGTCCTAATGTCCGGATGTCCTAATGTCCAGATGTCCCAATGTCTGGATGTCTGGATGTCCGGATGTCTGGATGTCTGGATGTCTGGATATCTGGATATCTGGTAAAAAATTTGGACAATCTTTTTTTGACCTAGAATTGATCCACCAAGGTAATGATGACTTGGGTCTTAGGTACTTATGACATCCCTTGACTTATTCAAGCACTAATTACAGGACTCAAATTGGACAATTCACCAAACAAAGCAAATTAATGCTATTTACAAGACTCTTAAACCAATTAATGGACTCAATGGACTCAATTGGTAACTCAACAACCCTAATTGACCAAATTACACTCAATTTGATCAAATTACAACTCAATTTGACCTGATTACAAACTCAAAATAACTAGGACTCGAGTGTTCTTTGTGAAGAACACATGGACTTACTCATTGGTAATCCAAATTGAATTGAAAAAGGTTTGCTTCCTCTTCCTGGCTCTTGTGTCCTCAGCACTATAGCCTTGAGGCTCTAAATGATCAATTATCACTTGGAGCTAGGGGTACTATGGGCTGGGGCTCTGTCCGATCAATAGTCACTTGGAGCCTAAGGCATTGTGATCTTGGGGCTCTGACCGATCAAGGATCACTTGGAGCCAGGGATATTGTGGCGTTTGTGCTCTAACTAATCAATGATTACTTGGAGTCCAGGAGCCATTGAGAGGTCACTGGATTTAAAAATTGATCAAAGGCTCCTTTAACTTCATGCTTATTAACAAGAACGTACATGTTGCCGCCTGGATCGCCGTGGCCGGTAGCTCTGGCGTGGCCTAGGTGCGTGGACTCCGTGCAGCGTCACCGGGCTCGTTGGTCGGAGACGATCAAGGGGAACATAGTCGTAGTTGGGATGAAAGGGGCTTGGTACTGTCATGGCCCTCCTGTGGGCCTCTTCGGTGAGGGAGTAATCTCCCTACTTATCGTCCCTCCGTCGGGCGATACCTGCAAAACAGGGGAGACCTGCGCCGGGGACTCCGGCAAAGGCACTCCGACGATCAAGTCAGTGGGACGATCGAAGGAGATAAGGGACCTCTGAGACAGAGAGCTCGGGGGGACTCTCTGTTGCCAGAGGGTGACGGATCATACCAGAATGAAGGGAGTCCTCTTTTCTTACCTCCTCCCGCTGCTCTTATATAGACGAGCGGCTCTTGGTGTTCAGAGGGGCACGTTCTTCTTGGCATAGGCCTGTGAAGCCTCTGCAGGCCTAGGAGGCTTAGGTAGACCGGTCAGCTTCCCCTTTCTTGATGGCTCAGAAGATTTGGCAGAGAAACCCAGCGCCTCGAGTGTGGCGCTATTCACTAGTTAGTGCAAACAGTAGCTTAGGGAACTTAAGCGCGTACCTTTCTTTGCAGGCGGCGTGTCAGGCGGCGCGTCCAGGACCCTCGTGGAGGGGGATCCATGGAAAGAGCGCCGGGCCCATGCGGGTGGGCCCCTTGGAAAATGCGCGGGGCCCACGAGAGACCGAACTGCACGGTGCTCCCAGCGACCGAGCTGGGCTGTGTCGCCAAAGTGCCGGGCTAGCCGGGGCGCCGCTTCAAGTTGCCACGCGGGCACGTGGACCAAAAGAAGGCCCGCGGGGGCCTTCATGCACGCTGATCAAGGCGATGTGCGAGGCCCCATGCACGTGAGTGCGAACCCATATGTTGCGGACCCATACGTTGCTTTGGTCAAAGCCAGACCGCGGAAAGGCGGAGCTGGACCGCGGGTGTGCTGGGGTGCGGAGCAGGTGGACGGACCTGGCACCACGCGGGTGTGCTGAACTGGGCATGCGGGAGCGTGGGTGTGCCGAACCGAGCGACATGCAGGCGTGCTGAACTGGGCACCATGCGTGCCGCACGTGTCGGTGCCGCTGCGGGCGGAAGGGCCAGACCGGGGCACCAGATCAGAGCGGAGCGAGGCCCTGCGACCCTGGACACGGGAGCGCCGAGCTGGGGTCCCGCCGGGCTGAGGTCGGCTGGATGCCGGAGCGGGCGCGGAAGGGGCCGAGGGGCGGAGCCGGAGGAGGCGGAGCGAGGCCCTGCGACCCTGGACACGGGAGCGCCGAGCTGGGGTCCCGCCGGGCTGAGGTCGGCTGGATGCCGGAGCGGGCGCGGAAGGGGCCGAGGTCGGCCTGCGGGCCTGCTGACGCGGGGTTGCTGTGTTGAGGTCGGCGCGCGAGTCTGCTGGCGCGGTGTTTCGCCATACCGGACGGAGGCGAGGTGGAGGCCTTTGCGGGTGAGTTGGGTGCCGTTGCCGAGGTGGGCGCGCGGGCATGCTAGGCACCGTTGTCGAGGTGAGCGCGCCGGCCTGCTGGCACGGGCATGAGCCTGGTTGGGCCCAGTCTTGCTTAAAATGGGATCGCTGAAGTACTATCCTAGCCAGGCCGACGCGGGCCGGTCGTGGTGCTGACCTGGCCTGGTCATGGTGGGCTAGCCAAGGTACCGACCTGGTCGCTTCAGGAGCTGATCTCTTCAGGTGGACCCATCGTTGTGTCAGGGCCGAATGGATTGGTCACCACCGTAACAGTACACATTATCTAAAGGAAGATCTTTATTGAGTGGAAAATGTTACATTACTGATAATATATTTGAAGGTTAGTCAAATTCCATAGTTGGAGCAAGGGAGTTCCATCTAGTTGCTTTAGTCGATAAGTTTCTAGCTTGACAACCTCTTCCACTTGATATGGACCTTCCTAGTTTGATGACATTTTACCTATTTGGCCGGGCTGGGAGACCTCTGCTCGGTATAGTACCAGATCATCAACTTTAAAAGTTTTTCTCCAAACTCTAGAGTTGAAATATCGGGCAACTCTATGTTGGTAGACCACCATTTTAATGCATGCTCTCTCTTGGGCTTCATCCAACAAGTCCAAGTCTATGAGTCACTTTTCTAAGTTGGTCTATTCATCAAAAGTTTTGACCCCATTGATGGGACTCCAAGGTCAACATGTATCACAGCTTCAATTTCAAAAGTCAAGCTAAAGGAAATCTCTCCTATTAGGACACTTGGTATTATTTGGTATGTTCAAAGTACATGGTAAAGCTCATCGGCCCATGTGAACCTTTAGCTTTATCTAATCTCTTCTTTATGCCTTGGAGGAGGGTTTGATTAGTCACCTCAGCCTCCCCATTCATGCATGGGTGAGCTATAGAGGTGAGATGATGTGAGATCCTACTTTTTTTTCGTAGAATTTTACAAATCTAGCCCCATGGATTGTTGCTTATTTCAATGATCAACACCCAGATAAGCCGAACAAGCAGATTATGGCTCTTCATACAAAATCCATCACCTTTGCTTTAGTGATGCTAGCCAACGACCCAGCCTCTACCCATTGGTGCAATAATCTATGGCGACCAGCAGAAACTTTCACTATCTTGAAACAGGTGGGAACAGACCAAGAATGTCTATCCCTTACTATATAAAAGGCCAAGGTATGCATATAGGGGTGATCGGCATAGCTGGCAGGCACTGTATGTTTGAATTTCTTTGAAACATGTCATACTGCATGACAAAGTCCTCCACATGTTTCTACATTATTGGCCAAGGTAACCTTGTTGGAGTTTATAAGCCAAATCCCTCTTCCCAATATGACTCCCACATATTCCTTCGTGGATCTTCCTTAGTGCAAATTAGCTTTAGATGAGCATAAGCATCTTAAAAGAGAAAGAGAAAGATATTTTGTAGAGCTTTTCTTCATATAGGAGATATTGAGAGGCTTGATATTTTATTTTTCGAGCCTCCTTTTGGTCTATAAGAAGTGATCCATCCTTCAAAAAATTGATTAATGGGTCAATCTAGGAGGGCTCATTGTCTAGCTGCATCACCTCAATCGATTCTTTGATGGTTGGCCTCTTGATCATATCAAAATAAGCTCCTTTGGGTAGAGCCATTAGTATGGTTGTCACCAATTTTGCTAGTAGGCTAGCTCGAGAATTGTCCTCTCTCGGTATTTGATGGATTTCAAATCTATGGAAGGTGAAGCCAAATCTTTGACCTTTGAAAGGTAATTTATCATATTTTCCTCCTGAGCCTTGTAATCATCTTTGATATGTCATACAACTAGCTATGAATCACTGTAGTCCTTTAGGTCCAACACCCCTAACTCCTTAGCCACTATGAGTTCTATGATCAAGGCCTCATATTCAGCCCTATTGTTCATCTCAAGGAACTCAAAGCACATAATATGTTTAGCTATGACTCCTTCCAGGCTCACAATGATCAATCCTGCCTCTGATCCTTCAAAGTTGGATGATCTATTTACATTTGCCTCCCAAGTGTTGGTAAGGTCCTGCATGGGACCTTGTACCGGTGTTGAGGGTTTTGCTTCACCTAGCATGGCCGGTTCATCAGGGATAGTGCATTCAACCAGCAAGTCGGCCAGTTTTATATTTTGATCGATGGTTGAGATTGAAACTTGATGTCAAATTTAGAAAGCTCAATCGATGGATCCCAATATGTCTAGCCGATATAAAATATTCTTCATAGGTTGGTCAGTCGAAGGGTGATGATGTGTCTTGGAAGTATGGTCAGAGCTTCCGGGTAGCAATGAGAAGAGCATAAGCTAGCTTCTCTAGCTTGGTATACTAGGTCTCCGCATGCCTCAAGATCGACTGACATAGTAGATTGGCTTCTAGATCTTATTCTGTTCTTAGATCAACACCACACCCACTACCAAGGACGAGGTTGCCAAGTACAAAAACATTTCCTTATCCAGATCAGGCTTACTAGCATCGAGGTGAAGCTAAAGTAGCTTTTGAGATTTGCAGATACTTTTTGAAATTTTTCAGTCCACTAAAAATTCTTGGATTGCTTCGAAGTTTAGAAGAAGAGAAAGCATCGCTCAACCGGCTTGGAGATGAATTAGTTGAGGATGGCAATCCTTCTTGTGAGGCGCTAAATATGTTTGAGCATCCTTGGGGGGCCCATCTCCTAGACATTCTTGATTTTCTCAAGGTTGGCCTCTATCCCCTGGTTGGAGACCATGAAACAGAGAAACTTCTCAGAGGCGATCTTGAAAGCATACTTAATTAGATTCAACTTCATCTAGTACTTTTGTAGGGTAGTGAAGGCTTCTCGGAGGTCGTCAATATGGATTCTGGCAACTTTACTCTTGACAAGCATATCATCCATGTATATCTCCATGTTTCACCCAATTTGATCTTTAAAGATTTTGTTCATGAGGTACTGATAGGTGGCACCTATATTTTTTAAGCCAAACAACATGACCCTATAATAGAAAAGATCTAGATCAATTATAAAAGTAAATTTGTCTTCATCTTCTAGAGCCATCTAGAGTTGATTATTACCAGAAAAGCATCTATGAAGTTAACAAGATCGTGACTCAACATAGCATCCACCATTTGATCAATCTACGATAATAGATGGCTATTTTTTGGGCATGCTGAAGTCAATGCAAATTTAACATTTTTCGTTTGCCTTTTTCACCATCACCACATTGGAGATCCATTCTATATAGGCAATCTCTCCGATGAAGCTTGTGTCAAGCAGTTTATTGATCTCCTCAACTATCACTTCCTATTACTCGAGCATGAAGCTTCACTTCTTTTGTTTGAATGATAGGTGCTTTGGATCTATATTCTGTTGATGTACCATCATCGAGAGGTCGATGCTTGGCATGTTCTAGTGCCCAAGAGAAAACATCGACATTTTCCTATAAAATAAAGTTAGCTATGTTGCGGATCTCTGGATGGTGGTGTTGACTCGGCTCGACTCGAATGAAACTGGAGCTGGAGTGGGAGCTTATGCGGAGTCGAGCTTCACAGGGTCCTATCACTGGAAGTTAATTTTGCAAGATAGAGAATACCAGAAAGTCCAATATACTGGGGCTGGGTTCTTGATGGTGGACCCTTTGATGTTTAAGTCAGTCTCCTAGAGAGACAAGCAAAGGAGACTTGGGGTCCCCTCTGGTTCTAGAGCAGGAGTGGGAGAGGAGCTAGAGAATAAGTGAAGGGGAGAGAGGGATGGAATGGGATTTTTGAAAAAAGGGAATCTCAGTATGTATGAGTCCTGCTTTCCTAGGATTGGCACATGAATGAATCGAGTCGCAAAAGCCCGACACTCTGTAAGCAATGAGAAGTACATAGGATGGCCTGTGAGAATCTCACTTAGGTGATGATCTATGAAAGATCCAATTTAAGGAGCTTTGGGTGCGTATTCTTGGATGAAACAAGAAGATGGTTCCTTTATGGTGGAAGAAAGTGGCTCTTGAAAAAAAGGACTCTCGATTTCGTCTCCATCTTCTCCACTTGTTTTTTTTCTTGTGTCCTTACTATGTCCTTGTTCAACTTACCTGGAGGGTTTCAAGGAACTAATTTATAGATGTGTACCTGATGCCCAAAGATAGAAAATGATGGCTAGGATATTCTGGCTGTTGTATGCATACTTGGGATGGAAAATTATGCCATGGTAGATGAGATAAGAAGTGGTGGCTGACACGATATGTCCTTGCGACAGGGCATCCTGCAAGTGGCAAATACTAGCAGCCACCGCATCTGGTCATATGCAACTAGGTGGATAGGGCAGGCCAAGCAGTGTTTAATGTGCATATAAAAAATTGATAGGCATGCATTCTTATGTTCATGGATGAGGTGTTGGAAGGTAGTCCCGTCACTTGAGTTAGCTGACATGTGTCTACAGTGGATTAGAGCTTGGTTGTCATACTAGATCACTAAATCCTGATATATCAGAAATCCTCCACTTTCTTGTTCAAGTGGTTTGGCTTTCGTGATCTTGAATGAAGTAAATATTGTATTATTTCAGCAAGGCATGGGAGTCTGCTATGCCGAAGCCATTTGGAGGGTATTATTATACCAGGCTTGTGATGAGATAGCATTCAGTAAAGATGATAAAGTTATACTCGAGACAGCTCATGATAAAGATGAGATTTGAGATAGCTTATCGTAAAGGTAACACGATTGTGTTGTACAAGATAATTCATAATAAAGATGATAAAATTGTATTGGATGAGATAGTTTTCTGCCTGGTAGGTATAGAGCAAGGCAGCTCATCATGGAATATGTCCGGCATGCACCGGGTGAAGTAGCTCGCGGCGAGGCTTATCTGACATGCACTGGGTGGAATAGCTCGCGCCAAGGCTCAAGTGGAGGCAAACAGCATGACTCCATTGGACTCTAGTGGAGGCAGGCGAAGCTTGGTACTCAAGGGCGGGCTTTCTAACCGGGAAGGTGGAATAAGATTTAATCACCATCTCCTGGCAGCGTGGGATCCGCTGACTCCTGCACATCTCCGGAGCGTGTCTGCACGTTCAACCAGCTGAAGCTCTCCAAACATTCCCGGAGGCTCTGGGTAGACGAAGCGGGTCTCTGCCACATTCAAACACGTTCGCCGAGGATAAGGAACGTGTCCGGTCTACGCTGATGCCACTTCGTGTTGGTACAGTGCGGGTAGTGCGGGCATCAACTCCGGGAGAGGAGGTCCAGGTTGGCGAGCCATGGAGCAGGTTCCAGCGATGCGTGGACCAGGTTTTGGCGAGGCGTAGAGCAGTTCCGGCGAGGCTCCAGAAGGTCTCGCGGAGGCGGAGAATCCCGCGGAGGTGGGGGATCCCACGGAGGCTTCCGCAAGAGGGTCTCCAGGGGAGACCGAGACTGGAGCGGTGATGCACGGGCGAGGCTCCGGAAGATCTCGTAGAGGGAACCTGCGGTCGAGACCTAAGCTGCGACGCATGGGCAAGGCTCCGAAAGATCTCGACGAGACGGGGCCTATGCAGGTCCGTTGAGGTGAGCCATGGCACAGGTCAACCTGAGGTGAGGCATGGCACGGATCCGGCGAGGCATACCTCCTCTAGGCGTCCAAGGTAGGTGAGGCGTGGATAAAGGCTCTGGCGGAAGAAATGCTCGCGGCCAAGGCTCTCACGGCAGAGGAGCTCGTGCCAAGGCAAGCTGCACGACTTTGGCGGGTCCGCACGACAAGGCTCCGGCGGAGGCAATCGGCTTGGAGCGAGGCTGCTCACGATGAGGTAGCTCTAGCAGGTGCTGAGGCAGCTCGCGGCGAGGCATATTTGGCATGCACTGGGTGAGGCAGCTCGCAGTGCAGCTCGCGGCACGCACTGGGTGAGGCAGCTCGCAGTGCAGCTCGCAACATGCACTGGGCGAGGCAGCTCGCGGCACGCACTCTAATGAGTTGGCACAGATTCAGGCGGCACGACCCCATGCGGTGCGACTCCAGGCGGCATGACTCCCTGCGGTCGGCGGCGAGAGGCGCGACGTTCTCCACGGTGGATGCGCGACGGGGGACCGCCGCTTGGAGCCATGGAAAGGACATGACCGGGCTTGGTGTTGTTGGGTTCTCCACACCGAGCAGGGCTGGTTGGCACCACTCGGTGACAGAGGAGCGCTGCTTGGCACCACTCGGTGACAGAGGAGCGCTGCTTGGCGACACGAGGGCGAGCCAGCGAGGAGCACCGACCGGGCGAGGAGACGCAGGAACTGCGAGCCAGGGAGCCGGACCATGAGGGCAAGTCTCCGACCGGGCACGGAGTCGCGGGAGCCGGATTGCAGAGGCGAGGCTTCGACTGGGGACGGAGGTGCAGGAGGTGCGAGCTCGGGAGCCAGACCACGAGGTCGAGGCTCCGACCGGGCGAGGAGGCGCAGGATCTGCGGGCCTGGGAGCCGGATCACGAGGGCGAGGCTCCGGGAGATCTTGGAGAGAGGGGGGGGCAGGCCAGCGAGGCGATCGGAGAGGTTGGCGCGTACCGGCGAGGCTCAGGAAGGTCCTGGCGAGAGGGCCGACCGTCTCGGCGGCGAGGAAGATCACACGGGCGAAGCATCCGGCAGTTGGAGATCTTGAAGAGGGAGCTCCGGTCTTCCGGAATCTTCAGAACCCGATGCTTCCAGCGAACCTTCGGGCAGACGGCTGAAGTCGATGAAGTCTTCTTTGTTTCGTCTCGGATCCATCTCCTTGTTCTAAAGGGTGGAGGCATCTTCAGAACCGGGGGGAGGTGCTTGGCCGCTTCCGATGCGTGGGCGAGGCTCCGGAAGACCTCGGCAAGAGGGCCACTAGAAGACCTCGGCGAGGGGCCCGGCCATCTCGACGGCAAGGGAGATCGCATGGGGGAGCCGACCAACTCAGCGACTATGTGCAGGCTAGCTGGTGACCGAGGCAGAGACGAGCACGAGGAAGTGGGAACAATGCCAAGGAAGAAGACCACCAGGCCTTCTCGCCGGTGGAAATCCCGCGACTGGTCGAAGACGAAGTTGTCCAGCTGGAAGATCTGGCCGTAAGGCTCTTGATTGGACGCTGTTGACATAGAACCTTCCTCGATCGGGCAGAGCAACTGGATGCCGGTTCTCTTCCGGTGCTCAAAACAGGTCCCTCACCAGATTGGAGACACTCTGATATCTAAGTAACGGACAAGTTCTGAAACAGAACGGAGAGAAGAGAAAGTGATGATTAGGAAAGAAAGTCGTTCTCCTTATCAAGATTGTTACCTGCTTATCTTGAATATCCTCCTTTACCGGTATTTATGGTTGTTGGACCAGCCCGTCGTTTGATATTTTCATCCTATAATTAGGATAAAGATTAATCAATTTCATTCCACCCGTAGCTGTAGGCGGTTACCAGAAGATATCGATCAGGCTGGAGGCGTTGAAGTTGGAGCTAACGGTCGTGTGGCCGTTCCGAAGTAATTATGATTTGCTTTCATCATTATGGAGTCTATCGAAGATCCGTTTCCTGGTCTCTTCTTCGTAAAGGGCTATTGTCAAATGTTCGAAGTGTCTTCGGACTTATCTTCTTCGGGTCGGTCTTCAGGATCAAGGTCCCTGTTAGAGCCGAAGACTGGGCCTACGACATCTTCATTTACTCTCGTGGTCTTCTCTGGGCGCTTCGGTCTAGTCGTGTGGTTTGAAAAAGATTTGACGAGTGGTCGGAAAGATAGTTATCCGGTGCTTGAACCGGCATATCCCAACAGTTGCCCCCCACTCTCAGTTTTCGAAACAAGGATCTGTCTCGAAGAGTGAGAACACTACTGGGTTGTCGTTTTCTCCCGGAAGAAGTGCAGCCAATGATGGAGAGACATCCCGCTTGGTCTCTTGCCATAACTGTTATCTGATTCGGGGATTAAATCGAGGGCAACTATTAAAGGAGAGGAATCTTCACCTTGCTGGGATCAACGAATTTCCCATGTTAGGTACAAATGGTAGGGGACTTCGGCTTTTTCCCTTTTTGCGGTTTCATTGCCCAGCTAATTTTAAGAATTTCTTTCATCTGCAGGTGGTAGGATGAGGCCCGACTTGGGCTTGCTTCGTGAATCCACCAAGACGAAGTTGGTTCAGGCATCCTCCTCGAGAACAGCAATCCGGAAGAAGGCTCGAGGAGAAGGCCTTAGTAGAAGTGTTTCATCTTTCAGGAGGATGTCCGGAGGGAGTGAAGTGTCGACGGTGGAGTCTTCGGTAGAAGTCCCACCGGCCGAACTTTCGTCAAGGGCCAACTCCCCGATCCAGATCAGGGAGAGCCCATCTCCGACATTTGACATACCAGTGCCTTGCCCCCTACTGTGGACAGGGGGAAGGCACCATAAGTTGAGGAGGAGCCCATGAGGCGGACTCCTCTAGGCTGGACTCCTTCAAGCAGGGACTGTACTGTGGACCCCACGCAGCTCTCTGATGTGGGGGGTCTCGCCGTTCCTGCTGTGGCCAGGCAGGTGCTGAAGGGGGTCTTGCTGCCCCATGACTTGCCTGTTATCCGAGGACGGAGCCTCGCCAAAGTATCTGATTTTGCCTTTTCTTCTATCCTACAGGTAGAGCAGTCATCGTTTCTTTTGTTTCCAACAGGTCATCCAGGCTATGATCGATTTTCTACTTCTTCATGCTTCATTATGTTGGTGCAGCTGGTCTACGACATCACCTTCTTAGAAGAAGGACTGGGAAATGTCGATAGCCTCCTTCATGGTTTGAAGGAGGAGCTTCAGGTGGCCAAGGCCGAAAAGGAGGTGGTCGAAGAGTTGAAGCTGTCCATGGAGGAGCAGCTCAGTCACAGGAATGCCGAAGTTCAAAATTTGAAAGGTGAGCTGAAGAAGGCTTGTTTAAGGATCTTTGAGCAGGAGGCGAAGTTGAGGAGGAGGAAGAAACAGATTCACTCCTTGGAGCACTCTGTTAAAGAAAAACAGGGGGAGATAGAAGACTTGACCAAGATGACCGAGGAGGCGGTCAGGCAAGCTGATATGGTGGTGAAGGAATCTGAAGCCTTGAGGGAGCAGGAAGCTATGGCAATTGAGAATTTTAAGAAGTCTTCGCAATTCAAGAAGGAAGTGACCGAAGTTAGCATGTTCAGCTACTAATTCGGCTTCAATAATGGGCTCAGTAAGGTTAGCAAAGCCTTTCCTGATCTCGACCTTTCTAACATCCCATCATTTGAGATTGAGGAAGAAGAAGAGGAAGGGATCGCAGCCCTCGCTGCCTCCATTGAGTCTGACAAGGCACCAGACTAAACCGAAGAAGTCTCGGTTGCGGTTGAAGAATTGATCATGGACGGTCCAGCAGGACCAGCCCAAGCTGAAGAGGCTCCGGCTGAAGAGTCTTTGGCCTTGGCCCAGATCGAGGAGGTTCTTTCAATTCAAATTGAAGAGATCCTCCGTTTCGCTACCCCGGGGTTTTCCTCAACTGGTTCATAGTAGTTCGATAGGCTTGATTCTTGTATTTTCTGCCTTCTTTTTTGTTGACATGTAATTGGTGACTTCCCTTGGATGAATGCAAGACTTACTTTTCCTCCAAAGAATGATTATTCTTAAATGGGAATATTGAAAAGCTTCTCTGAATGTAGAGTCCCCAAATTTGGTTTTAACTAGGCCGTTGAGTCGGGCCATATGATTCTTTCTCAAGTCGATTCTTCCTGAACGTAGATTTTGTTGCTTAATTCTCAGGATTGATAGCTAGGAAATTTCCTTTCTAGGGGTGGCTCTTGGTTCTTTGGAGTTCGCCAGTCATGATGCCGTTACTAGGGAATGAATTATCGTGCAGGTTGCGGAATCAACATGATCGGATCCATAGAAAACATGCCAGAATGAATGTAGCTCTTTGACTTCCAATGGTCCTTCCCTAGCACGCAGATCGGGGACTCTCATTAATTAGGGCAAACACGTGCGGCGTGCCCGGGAGTTTATCGAAAACAAGAGCATTTGCCCTAAGCCTCCAGTACTCTTAATATAAGAGAAAGGGGTCTCTTGGGTTGAACTTTATCTGCTCCTATCAAAGTCACTCCAGCACTGCTTTTACCTCCTTTTTTCCTCATTGTTCGAGGAGTTTGCCGCGATATGAATCCAGATGTAGCATAGCTTAGGGAGGCAGCAAGGAGGAGGCCGATGAGGGGCCTCCCAGTGAGGAGATCGGATCGACGGTGGAGATACATCTTGGCTTGCCACACGTTCAGGTTGGGAGTGGCATCCCAGTCGAGATAGATTCTTCCTCAGGGGAGGAACGGGCCTCTCCCAAAGGAGCCGCACCAACCAGGCCATTTGGGGGGCCAAGACCGCCACATGCTAGCGGGATTACCCCATGTGTTGAAGATGCCAAGCCCGCGGTTTTGATTATGGAGGGGAAGAGCCCCATGGGGCGGGATGCACCTGCCGCCAGGACCGAGAGGCAGGAGTCTGAGGACCCTTTCTATGACATCCTTCCCGGAATACAACAGGTAGATTTTGGTATGTGCAATGTATGCCTGTGCACGCCAGCCGGGCTAATCTTGCAGGTGCTCCTCTTTGGTAGGTTTCTCGCGACCTTTCCTCCTTCGAGAAAAGTGTTCATGAGTCCATCGGCTTCGGCGAAGGCCTTCGAAGTTAGTGACTTCAGCCATAGTCGAAAGGGATGCTGCCAAGAGGCTTCGGATCACCGCAGAAGAGGAGTTGGGTAAGGCTATTGCCTCCAACAATGTCTTAAAAAGACAACTACGGATGCTTCAGGCACAGGCGACAAACATGATGACTATTCTGCAGAAGAAGAGGAGAAAGGTGATCTCTCTTGAACTGCTGTTGAGGGAAGGTCTTCAAGATGCTAAAGAGCTGAAGGCTCAACGAGCCAAACTGGGAAAGAGGATTAGTGAAATGGAGATGGATCTTTCATCATCCAATCTGAGGGTGGTATAGGTTGAGGAGAGGTCTTCCCGGGCCGTTGAGGCTTATAAGGGTTCGCAGGCCTTCAAGGATGAAGTGCATGAAGCAACGATAGAAAGTTATCTCCTTGGACATGCCGACTGCCTTGGCAAAGTGAGAAGGCTTTACCCCAACTTGGACTTCACTCCGGCCACCATCCCGGGGGATGGGGCCGAGGCAATAGGAGCTTCGGTCGGAGAGACATCGGCACATCTTGCTAAGGGTGATGGGATGGTCACTAGCGAAGCCTTGACTTCTACTTCGGCTGCCGAAGGGGTCGATGAGGGATAAAATTGTTATTTTTTCTCCTTTTTTTTTCAACCAGTTGTAATATTTTTTCTCTTTGGAATAAATGATTACTTTTCTTTGAATTTGTCTTCTTTGAGTCGATCACCTTTCGATAGATATGCAGAAGATTAGTTGGCTGTCCAGTAGTAAGCATCTAGGGTGAGGACTTCAGAGTCAATGTCTTCGGCATGAGTCGAGGACTAACCCTGAAGCGAAACCATAGTGCCATCAAGTCGTCGCAGTCGAACACCTCGGAGAGGATCGAGCCGAATCGTGATTGGTCTTAGTTAGACCAGTATCGACCCCCCATCAGGGTTATTTCCTCTGGGCGGGGAGTCATGCGGTGGACAGATGTCGCCCTACCTTTGGCAGTTAGTTGGAGGACATCGAGTACATTCTTTGTTGTTGTCATCGAATGCATCGATATCCGAGCGACTATGTTTCTATGTGCCTTGAGAGCCGTCGGGTGTCCCTTTTCAAGGATGGCCATTGATTCCATATCCAAATGAAAGGGGATCGCTCCAGATTTGAAGCGTTGTCAACTCCCTTCTCGAGGGAGGTCATTAGTGAGCATATCACCTCTGGAAAGGCCATCCAGGTCTCGATGCATCATTTTGACACGTGGCACCTTCCAGTTGGATGGGAGGAAGGGGTGGAGCACGTCCTCCATGGACGTTAGTGGGCACGAAGTGCTATTAAATAGGACATATCACCTCGCCTTTTGATCAGCAGATAAGCAAATCCTTGCTCCGAGAGTCGCTTTCTTCTTCCTCCCTTATAGTCTTCGACCATGAAGTCCAGTCTGGCAAAGCTCCAAAGGATGGCCTGGAAGAGGGCCGCTAGCCCCCGAACTGAAGGTGAGCCCAGTAGAAAGGTTCATCGGGGGGATGATTGCGAGGTCCCCCAGTCTGGGGGCGTGGCCCTGCTGGAGAGGAGGGTTCGGGTACTAGAGGCCCAACTAGAAGAGGTGAGGGCTTAAGTCATGGAGGCCGTCATGGAGGCAGAGAAGGCCAAGAAGGAGGCAGCGGGGGCCGTCGTCAAATTCTTGGCATCGTCGACCTTCAAAGAGAAGGTCGCTGAGGCAGTGCTGGATGCCTACCACCAGGGCTTCCGGAAGCACCGAGACAAAGCCTTCCGCTATTATGACTTGAAGGGCCTGGAGAATAACAGGCCTTCCATCCCCTTCCCAGGGTGTGAAGATGACTCTGACTTCGAGAAGGAGGCAAAGTCTGATGCAGAGGGGAAGTCCAAAGCCTCCTCGAGCGCCTCCTGAGGTCTGGTACTGTTCGTCATCATGGGAAGGGTCCGGCGGCTGGTCTTTAAGCCATCCCTTCCAGAATCTGATGCTGATGCTGCTCTTGCTTTTCCTTTTCTTCTTCTCTTTTTTTTTGTAAAGCTCTTTTCTCAGATGAATAGAAATATTTTTCTTCTTCCAAGAAAGGCTTACCCTATGATGTTGTGGATGGTGTTGAGTTCACCATTAGGATAGGTTGATTAAGCCATCCCATAAGGCATCAGTCATTAATAAGGCGAGCAATTTGAGCTTGCTTCGACACATTTTTGGGTTTTCCATAGGGTAGGACATTCAGACCATCCATGTGCCTTCTTCTGAAGTTAAGGCAGGCCGATTAGGCTCACCCCGGTGCATCTTCGGATTCACCATAGGGTAGGTTACGTAAACCATCCCTGTGCCTTTGGTTGATCATAAGGCGGCTGGATTAGGCTTTCCTTGGCACTCGTAGGGCATACCAATAAGGTGAGTAGATCATACCCACCTTTGGACTTGTGATCATAAGGTCATCGGTTAGGCTTCCTTTTGTGCTCGTCGGACATACCGATAAGGTGAGGGGATCAGACCCACCTTTGCACTTGTGATCATAAGGTTGCCGGATTAGGCTTCCTTTTGCGCTCGTCGGTCATACCGATAAGGTGAGTGGATCAGACCCACCTTTGCACTTGTAATCATAAGGTCACTGGATTAAGCTTCCTTTTGCACTCGTCAGACATACCGATAAGGTGAGTGGATCAGACCCACCTTTGCGCTCTTTCATCATTTATGTCGAATGGGCCATTGGGACCATTTCTATGTCGTTGATTGCTGACCAAGCAGATTGTTCAGGCTTGCCTTCAGATAGATTTTTGTGAAAGCCTCCCTTTGGTGGGAATGTTTATTGATAGTATCTGCAGAGGTTTTGTACATTATAAGGCCGGGGGAGCATAACACCATCCAAGGTTTCAAGTCGATATGTTCCCGGGCATATGACCTCCTTGATCTGGTAGGGTCCCTCCCAATTGGGGGACAACTTGCCCTGTTCCATATGCCTGGACACTTCGGCTCTGCACAACACCAAGTCCTTGGGTTGAAAGATTCTCTCTTTCACTCTGGAGTTATTGTATTTAGCGACCCTTTGATAATACATCGCCATCCTGATCTGAGCCTGGAGTCTGGTGCCCTGCAGTAGATCCAGATCCGCCCTTTTGCATTATGAATTTTCAGGTTCTTTGTACCCTTCAATCCTTAAAGATTGCAAGGAGACCTCAATAGGGAGGACTTCTTCAGTACCGTATGCCAGGTTGAATGGAGATTCACCCATGGCCATTCTGGGGATCGTCCGGTACATCCAAAGACTGGAGTTCAATTCTTTGATCCAAAGTCTCTTGGCGTCGTTCAGTCGTGTCTTCAAACCATGGAGAATGGTTCGATTTGTCACTTCGACCTCTCCATGACACTGTGGATGACCAACTGATGTCATTTTGTGAAGCACATGGTACTGGGCACAGAAGTCTCTGAACTTGGGATTGTCCAATTATCTCTCATTGTCTATGATTATGGTATGTGGAAACCTGAACCGAAATATGATGAAGTTTTTGATAAAGCTTTCAACCTTCCCTTCGGTAATATGAGCCAGGAATTCGGCCTCGACCCATTTGGTAAAGTAGTCGATGGCGACAATTAGAAATTTTCTTTGCTTGAATGCCAGTGGGAACGGGCCAAGAATATCCATGCCCCACTGGCCGAAGGGCCAAGGGACCGTCAATTGGGTGAGCTGACTTGCTGGCTATCTCTGGATGTTGGCGTACCTTTGGCACTGGTCACACCTTCGAACAAAGTCGGCCGAGTCCTTTTAGATGGTGGGCCAATAATAACCCTAGCATATTATTTTATATGCCAGGGATCTACCTCCCAAGTGATCTCCGCATATGCTTTCGTGGACTTCTCTTAGGGCATACTCGACGTCCGACGACCCTAGGCACTTCAGTAGGGGTTAGGTGAATGATCTCTTGTACAAGGTCCCATCTAAGATAACGTACTGAGATGCCATCCAATGGACCTTTTTGGCTTCTGCCTTATCTTCTGGCAATGCACCCTCATTCAGGAACTTGAGGATGGGATCCATCCAATTGGGTTCAATTTCGATTTGATGTACCTCTAGGGCTTCTTCTGTTATGCTTGGAACTTCAAGGTGCTCAATAAAGGTACGTCCGAGGGATTCTGGAGTAATGGTGGCGAGCCTGGACAAAGTGTCCGCTCAGGAGTTCTCCAATCGGGGGGCACATGGATGATTTCAAAGAACTCCAATCGAGAAGACAGGGCTCGTACCTTCTCCAAATATTGGATCATTGTAGGATCCCTAGCCTTGAAGTCACCTTTAACTTGATTCACTACAAGCAGGGAGTCCGAAAAGATTTGGATCTTTCGAACTCCTAGGCTTTCGGCGATGCGAAGTCCCACAAGTAGGGCTTCATATTTGGTTTGGTTATTTGAAGCATGGAAGGAGAACTAGAGCGCATACTCCACTGCGTGCCCATCCGGTTTGGCTAGTATGAGGCCTGCACCGCATCCCATGGAGTTGGAGGCCCTATCCACATGGAGGACCTAGACAGGTTCCGTGTCCTTCAGATTGGCTTTTCCTTCTTTGGCTTCTCCATCGGCTGATTTGACTTCGTCTTCAACCTTCCATGTGCATTCGGCTAAAAAGTCGGATAACACCTCGCTTTCATGGCCAACCGGGGTTGAAAGTTGATGTCGAACTAACTTAACTTAATAGCCCATTTAGCTATTTTTCTTGAAGTATCAGGACAATAGAGAACGGCTTTGAGAGGCTGGTCAGTTAAGACCACAATGGTGTGGGCGTGGAAATAAGGCCGTAGTCGCCTTGCTGCAATTATCAGTGAGTAGATCAGCTTCTGCATTCTTGAGTACCTCACCTCCGCATCATGTAAGACCTTGCTAATGTAGTAGATCGGTTTATGGAGCTCGTCTGCTTCTTTTCAAACAAGGACCGAACTGATTGCTTCGTTCGTTGCGGAGAGGTACAGGTAGAGAGTCTCTCCTTCATGGGGTTTGGAGAGTAAGGGCGGCGTTTTCAAATACTTCTTTAACTCTTCAAAGGCAAGGGGGCAGTCCTTGATCCACTCGAAGTCCCGGGACTGTCGGAGTACTTTGAAGAAAGGGAGACACTTCTCAGCCGACCAGGAAATGAATCTACTTAAGGAGGCGATTCTTTCCATTAGCTGTTGTACCTCCTTTTTATAAGAAGAGTGTCTCATATTCCGGAGGGCTTGGATCTTTTCAGGGTTTGCCTCGATTCCTCGCTTGGTAACGAGGAACCCCAAGAATTTGTTTGAGATTACCCCAAAAGCACACTTTGTCGAGTTTAGCTTCATCTGATGGCGCCGCAAGGCATTGAATGACTCCTCCAATTCTTTGATGTGGTCTTCTTAAGGAGGCTCTTCACGATCATGTCGTCAACATAAGCCTCTATGTTTCTTCCCAGCTATTCTTTAAATACTTTGTGGATTAGTCTCTGGAATGTCACCCCGGTGTTCTTCAGCTTGAATGGCATCATTTTGTAGTAGTAGAGACCTTTTTCGATGATGAAAGAAGTTTTTTCTTCATGCTGAGGGTCTATTCGGATTTGGTTGTACCCATAGAAGGCATCCATGAAGTTTAATAACTGATGGCCTGCAGTGGCATCGACCAATTGGCCAATTTTTGGCAAGGAAAAGCTATCCTTTAGGAAGGTTTTGTTGAGGTCCATGTAGTCGATGCAGATCCTCTACTTGTCGCTAGCTTTCTTTACCATCACCATGTTGGCTAGCCATTCAGAGTAGTAGGCCTCCCGAACAAATCCCGCTTTAAGAAGCTTATCTATTTTTTCATCTATCGCCCGCTGTCTCTCTGGAGTGAAATTCCTCTTCTTCTACCAGATTGGCATGTATTCAGGGATGACTTCCAGTTGATGAGTAATTACTTTGGCTGGAATTCCAGACATATCCAAAGCCGACCAGGTGAAGATATCAGCATTGTTCCTGCGAAAGTTGATTAGCTTCGCCTTTATCTCTTCATCAAGCAGGCTTCCAATCTGCACAACTTTGGTGGGGTCCTCTTCGGTCAACTGTACCAAAGTTTTTCTTTCCATAGGCTCGCCACAGTCTTCGGTCAGATCCCTCGGATCCAATTGGTCCGAAGTCGTGGGACTGACCACCTGTTTGTCCTGGATCATCAAGCACTGTTGTGCGGCCCTTTGGTCTCCCTTTACTTCCCCAACCCCACTCCTAGTGGGGAAACGCACTAAGAGGTGATAAGTCGACACTATGGCTCGAAATTTGTTAGGGCGGGCCATCCCAAAATCATGTTGTAGGCTGAAGGGGTCTGGACTACCATGAAATTAATTGGCAGCATCTTCTGTCGAGGTTTGGTCCCAAGGATAACGGGAAATATTATTTCGCCCTCTACCTTGACTTGATTTCCTCCGAAGCCGGTGAGTGGAATAGGAGACCTTTGCAACTTGTTTTTAGGTAGGCACATTCGGGAGAAAGCATCATAAAGTAAGACGTCTGCAGAGCTTCCATTATCTATGAGGATCCTCTTTACATCATAATTGGCCACAACGGCCGATATTACAATCGGATCATCATGTGGGAGTTGAACCCCCACAAGGTCCTCATCGGAGAAGAGTATGGAGTTGTTGTCTTTGAGCCATTTTGGGGCATCACCTTCACTTCTCCTCTAGTTGGTTGGTCGATGTAGCATTCCCACGTTGCCGTTGGTGGGTCTTTGGTTTAGCAGCTCAGCTTCTTCAGGAGCCCTCTAAGGAGTCGTGGCTTCAGGCCTAGGTGCTGGGTGATTGACGTATCATCCCAAGTAGTCCCTCTTGATGAGATCTTCAATGGCATCCATAAGCTGGATGCACTCTTCGGTGTTATGGCCATGGTCTCGATAAAATCTGCAATATTTGTTTCGATTCCTCACAGAAGAGGATGCTCTCATGGGATGCGACCGTTGGAGATAATTCTCTTTTTCGATCTCCATCAGAATTCTCTCCTTGGGGAGATTGAGGGGGGTGTAAGAGTTGGATCTCTCACCCAACGCTCTGGGATTGGGACTCCGTCATCGATTGGAGCCACCATTATTGCTGTTGCTGTTGTTGTTAGAGGGTGAGGGGGGATCCGGCCCCCTAGTGTTCTTCTTCGGAAGGGGTTTCCCTTCAGATAGTTGTCGATTTGATGCCTTCTCTTCAGCATTGGCATATTTTTTAGCCCTTGACAAGAGCTCAACATAGCTTGTGGAGAATTTCTTATCCAGGGAGAAAGTAAGCCTGGATGATCGGAGTCCCTTCTTTAACACGGACATGGCCACGTGCTCGTTGAGATTGGAAATCTCGAGAGTGGCCGAGTTGAACCTGGAGATATAGTCTCGTAGACTTTCTTCTTCATTCTGATAGAGGAAAAGGGTGTCTGAGTTTCGGGGTGTCTTGTGACCTGAAATGCAAGACAAAGAACTTCTCGACGTCATAAAGAAAATCAATAGTACCTGGACATATGCTCGAATACCATATTCGAGCCGCCTTCTTCAGAGTGGCAGGGAAGGCAAGATAGTATAGTACAACCGAGGCCCCTTGGATCATCATATGAGCTTTAAAACTGTCTAGATGATCGAGTGGATCAGTAGTACCGTCATAAGGTTCCATCTGAGGAACCTTAAAGTACTGAGGAACAACTTCGGCCATGACACGAGAGGTGAACGGAGAGCATGACTTGTAAGCCACAAGACCACCGTCTTTCCTTTCGTCACGCAGTTTCACAACCTCCGATTCAAAGGCCTTGAGCTTCTCCTCATAATCGGGATGGGGTTCCTTCGGTAGATCTCTCTTTGTGGTGGAATCTTCAGAGGAAACAGAGAGGGATCACCTAGATCTTTTTCTCCTCTGCAGAGAGCTGGCAGTCTTCGGGTTCCGAGACTTGTGGTCCTTAGGAGAAGAGTGGTCCCGGAGAGAGAGATGGGTAGATCCAGGTTGATGGCCTTCTCTCCTCTGGGATTGATGACCTTCTCTCCTCTGGGATTGATGACTGTGTCTAGATACAGCCGGCGGATGTCCCTCTTGGAGGGCTCGGTCCTAGAAGTTTTGAACCATAGCCGTAAGAGCGTTGACTTGGTTTAGAAGGGTCTCAAATTGCTGGTGTCCCATAACAAGTGCGTGAGGTGGGATGTTGTTCTCCGCCGATAGGTCATTCCTATGAGAGGGAGGACGACCTCTGCTTGTCGAAGCATTCTAAGCTCTTCCTCTCACCATTGGGATTTCCTCTTTACTCTCCTTTTTCAAGGGAAGAAGGGGGTAGCAGTGGATGCGTAGATAGCACCCCTACCTAGCATGCCAATCTGTTGACGTAGAATCTTCCTCGATCAAGCAGAGCTGCTGGATCGCCGATTTGCTCCCCCATGCTCACATGCAAAATAGGTCCCTGACCGGATTTCCTCCAGTGGGGGACACTCCGATGCCTAAGTTAGGGGCAGGTTCCAGCAACAGAACATAGAGTAGAGAAAGTGGTGGCTAGGGAAGAAAGAGTCGTTCTCCTTCTCAGGATTGTTCTTGCTTACCTTGAGTATCCACTCTTACCAGTATTTATGGTGGTTGGGCTAACTTGTCGTTCGATATTTTTGCCCTATGATCAAGGCAGAGATTAATCAATTTCATCCCACCCGTAACTGTAGGCAATTACCAGAAGATATTGGCCAGGTGGGAGGCGTTGAAGTTGGAGCTAACGGTTGTATGGCCATTCCGAAGTAATTATGATTTGCTTTCATCATTATGGAGTCGATCAGAGATCCGTTTCCTGGCCTCTTCTTTGTAAAGGGCTATTGTCGAACGTCCAAAGTATCTTCGGACTTATCTTCTTCGAGTCGGTCATCAAGATCAAGGTCCCCGTCAGAGCTGAAGACTGGGCCTACGACATGACGGGGGCTGAACTGTCGCTTCATTTACTCTCGTGGTCTTCTCTGGGCGCTTCAATCTAGTCGTGTGGTTCGAAAAAGATTTGACGGGTGGTCGAACCGATAGTTATCTAGTGCTTGAACTCGCATATCCCAATAGACGCTATCCATGGTCCTGGGCTTCAAATTCATTAGCACCGTCCATGGCATGAACCAACCGCAACTCGCCTTAATGGCTTGCTTGGGCCGGATGTCCAAGTCCTTATGGTGGTGGCCGGTGGCATCGATCCCGTACTCCACACACACCACCTCCTAGATCTTGGTCTTGATCTGGTTGCCACACTACTGCCCTCATCTTGAAGTAGATCGGAGGATTAACGGGCGGCCAGGATGGAGAGATCTGCTGATCTAAGAGCGAAGGTCAGCAATGGTGGTAGGTGGAGATCTGATAATGGGAGTTGGTGATCGGATCTAAAAGTAAAGTGAAGCTAGAGGAACGGTGTGGATTTTATCATGCATCTGAAAGACAGTGGTTGCCCCATTATTATCAGAGATGGGACTGGGAGAAGTGATGCAGAATGAAAACTCTGATACCAAAAATGATGCAGAACGAAAATATGGAATGCGGAAGCAAATTAAAATTAATATTTATATATATATATATATTTTCAGAAGTCGGCTTTGACTCAAAGAAAAGATAAACTAATGTTGAAAGAAACTAAGAAATGACAGAAAGCACAATTAAAAGGAGTGGATTATCAGAGTAACTCAGAAGTAGGATCGCTGGGGATTGAGAAACCCCCAGATCTAGGGTTTGCTCTGAGTTTCAACAAAACAGACAAAGTGAGAAGGGAATGTTCTTGTTACCTAGCAGTGATATCTCTCCATTTGGTAGAAAAAGACTCTCTCGAGCAGATTATTGGATCCCGGGAGTCAAGGTATCTTCGCAATGGATCCTCCGATAATGGTCCTTGGCAAAGTTGGCCTCTTCTTGAACCCTGGATCCTGGAGAGAAGAAGAACAAGGTTAGGAACAAGAGACTCAGGGAAGAGAGTTACCAGAGTAGAAGAAAGGATGGGATCTGAAGGTCTTCAGCTGATCTAGAACTCCTAGGCTGCGGATTTGGGACTTCTTCTCCTGGATCTACTGGATGGACTCTGAAGCAGTGGAAGCTGACTTGAAGATGGCTGGACTGGGGGTCCTGGTGGTCGGCCACCCTTTGGAAGAAGAACCTTGGAGATGGTGTAGAGGCTAGGGTTTGGTAGTGGTGGAGTAGAGATGGGTGGACTAAGCTAGGGTTTTGGGGTTGGAGATCTCACACTTCCTCAAGGTTCCTAGGGAACCCGGATTTACTCCCTCATGGAGCTCAACACTCAGAATAAGTGTGGAAGAACAAGACTTTGCTCAAAACAAGGGATTTCATTCATAAGATTTCATAAGATAAGTTCAAGTTACAAAAGGGGTCTAATATATAGACCTATAAGAAAAATCAAAACCATACAAGTTTCCATGTGGGACTAATAGGACTAATCTACACTTTAGACATCAAATTCTCTTCCCTTGGCCAACCAAGACTCCTTCCATGAGTGAGCGGCCCAAAAACTCCAAGAAAACTTGAAAATCAGCTCCAAATGGCAGGTTATGGGGGTGTCTCCTAGTATCTCTCCATGAATCAAGGATTTTCCCTTCATGGTTTGGCTCTTTTGGACACCTCCTAGTCTTGCTCCACAAGTTTAGGCTTCTTCTTTTCATGGCTTTGGCACTTTAGGAAACTTTTGGGTGCCTCCTTGATTTTCTCCCCAAGACATGCTCTCTTCCCTTTTATAACTTGGATTTTTATGGAACATTGTGGGGCACCTCCTTGATCCTTTCTTCAAGAAAAATTCTTGCCATCCTGGCTTGGGTTTATCTGGAAAGAAGTTGGCTCCTCCTTGGATTGAGGTATCTTGATGGATTTCTCCCCCAAGTGATGCAAGAAAAAGGGGAACTTACTTCTTATGGTGTGGGGACCAAAGACATTGGATGGAGATGTGGCAGGGAGTGTGGCACCCACTTGTAGCTGGACCATGGAAGAAAAAATGTGGCACCCTATGGCAAAGGGAATTGCGCCAACCTGGACCTGGACTTGGACTGAGTCAACATGACTCAACAAAAATTGAAATGACAAAATTACAGACTCAAAATTGGGTTGATCAGGTCAATCCTTATTACAAACCCTAATTTTCTCGGGCAAGATCAATCAGAGATCCAGATGGAACCCTGAAGTCTTCTTCTGATTCTGGTGCCCGCACCAAGAAGTGTCACGCCCCGATCCGATGCTCGACCAGGTGCATAATAGACAGCCGCATATTCTCAGGATTTGACCCCATCGGATATACAAGGCTTAACTTTATAAATTAGCATTTAGTCAAGGATAAAACATAAATCATTAAACTTTATTATTATTTTTTTAGTTGAGCATTTCAATCCAACTAACAGATGAAATCTCTTAAATATCCCAAATACAAATTGAGCATAGTTAAACCAAATTTAAACTAACATGAACTAATAAACTAAATCCTAAAATCCTAACTTTTCACTGACTGGTCCCAAAGCTCGGTAGATCTTCCTGATCTGTAACAAAGATAATGAAAATAAGGTATGAGCTTAACCGGCTCAGTAAGTTACCACCACCTCCAATATACATACATAAATATGCCAATAATAAACAGTGAGCATAAACACATCATACAAATAGATATCTAGCATCAAAATAATATAACCAACAACATTATGCAAATATGTACCCTTAATTGCAACTAACACGACTATGGATGGCCAACCATGTACTTTACTCTCCTAATCCCTCAGACTATGGCCATGATCGGCCCGTGGCTAGCCCCGAAATAGAATAGAGTCCTGACTACACATACCGTACATCGATCATGTGCCAGTGATCGCTCCACTGGAGAACCGGAAGGAAACTAACTCTGATATCACACGAGAATACATGCATCCCAACATGTTCCAGCGATCGCAACAAAGAAAAGGTAACTAGCACCTGATTACACATACCGTACATCGATTATGTACCAGTGATCGCCCCACTAGAGGCCCGGAAGGAGACTAGGTCCTCGTGTGATCATAGTCAGACTAGAGAGCGACAACACCAATACACATGATAATGAATGCAACCCGATGCAGATTAAACCATACCACATATATTTGTAACAATCATAACATATTTAGCATGTAATACTAGAGGTCAAGATAACTTACTTGAAAATTCTATAATGCTTATCCAAGTCAACTCGGATACTGCTCTTTTGACAGGTCAAATGAAATCCCTGATAAGATCAATTATATAATTAATTTTCTATCTAAGATAAACTAGTATAGGAAAATAATCCTTAATCTGGTCTGGGTCTTGGCCTAAACCCCCAAAACTAACTCAAATAATTTTATTATTATTTCTGACGCCCTTTTTTTTTCCCGTTTTCTTCTTTCTTTTCTTCCCAAACTCCCCTGCTCTCATCCTTGGTCAACCAAACCACCCTCTCCCCCGGTTGCCGGTGGCGACCATGGGAGACGATCACCGAGAGGAGGGCTCGGCGATCCCGGAGGTGGACGGCGGTGGCGTGGCCATTGGAGATTCATAGCCCAAACAAAACCGATCCTTAAGTCTCGATTAAACCATCTCTAAATAATGAAATAAGGCGAAGAGAACTCATCAGCCTTGAAAGGACTTTCCGGATGCTTGCCGAAGAGGAGGATGAAGGCATGGAAGAATTGATGGAACTTGATTCGATGATGGTAGGGAAGGATTTAAAGAGGAACACAATGGTTTTCCTCGCCGTTTGGGAAACGAAGACCACCCGATCGGAGTCCTAGCCTATCCCAAACTCATCGTTGACTCCTCCCCTCCCCTCCACGACTCTCCCTCCCGAGTCCTCCGGCGAAGTCCTCGGCCGATCAACGCGAACACCCCTCCCCTGTTTTGGCTCAAATTCTCTCTTTTTTTTGGGGTTCCAGATGAAGTCAGCAAGGGCCTGCCGACTTCAGCCCGCAATGGCCTAGTTATCCACTGGGCTTCACATTCTCCCCTCCTAAAAAAAATTTCGACCTCGAAATTGAACATAACTAATTCTTGAAATAACTGGGGATACTTGGTTTAGATAAACTATTCAAGTTCTCAAGTCACTTCTCGCTCTGAATAGTTGCTCCGGAGTCAATCAGAATAAAAAACATATGCAGATGCCACCTTAATCATACCTGTCACTACAGCATTCGATGCCTGAGCATTCTGTTGAGTCATGGCATAAACACAGGCTTGGATTTTCGATTGTGGATGTCCCCCATATCCTTGTTCCAAAGGTTGGCCTTGATAAGAAGTTGGTGCATGCTTAATAGTCTGAGCAGGTGGTCCAGATACATTTGGATAAGGTTGCTGATAACCAGTGTTCTGATAGAGTGGGCAATCCACAGCCTTGTGATCCTGCTGGCCATAATCAAAACATGCTCCAGAAAACCAGCGTCAATCCTGTATCAAATGAAAACCCCGACACCTTGTACAACGAGGTCCATTACTCTGTCTAGGTGCATTTTGTGGTTTTGATTGATTGCCAGAAGGTCGACCACCTTGCTGCCCATTAAATCTCAACCTTTTCTTCTTCTGACGCTCTCTTTCTTGTTGCATATTGTTAACCTATTGCTCAACAATTTTGGCCTTACTAACCACATCCCGATATGAGTTCAATTGCATTGGCCTCACTCCAGCATGAATTCTAGGTATCAGTCCTCTTTCAAATCTTCAGGCTCTGATGCCATTAGTAGTTACCAAATCTGGAGCAAAGCGAGATAACTCTATAAACTTGGCTTCATACTGGGCTACTGTCATATTCCCTTGAATCAACCATATAAATTCACTTTCTTTTTTAAATTAGAGGCTCTTAGAGAAATACATATCCATAAATTCTTGTCGAAACATATCCTAGGTGATAGGCCTGTCATAACCATGTTGCCTCTTGACAGCTTCCCACTATTCAAAAGCCTCACCCTGCAACTGATAAGTAGCAAAACAGACCTTTTCACTATCGGTGCAATCCATGCTAGCAAAAAATTTTTCCATCTCTTTAAGCTATTTCAGTGATTTAGTGGCTTCGGTGGAGCCTTCAAAAATAGGTGGTGCTAACTTCTTGAACTCGCCAATCCCCCGATCCATTCTAGAAGATTGACCACCTCTATTTCCTTGCTAACGTATCTCCTGAATAAACCCAGCTAAAGCTTGTATGAGATTTGCTACTTGACCATCAGAACTAGTAATCCCCTGCTTGTTGAGCACATCATATTGTTGATGAATAGGGCTAGCTGCTTGACTCTCACCCTGATCCGGTGATGGACTACAAGCTGTCCTAGAGATATTAGCAGCTGGAGCTGTCCCAGCTGCTCGAGGGGCATTGCCCTTGATTTGAGAATTACCATTGGTGGGGGAGTTATCTCGGGTCCGCGAGGCACTACGGGTTCGAGAGGTGCAATCATTTGGGTGACTACATTGCATATCTACTACTTGAGAATTGTCTGCAGCGTTGGATACCCTTATGGATCGAGTTTGAACCATTTTCCACCTGGTTCATAAAAATATTAGATTCAATTAAATGTAATCTACATATACTTTTAAATCATCCAATCACATCCTAATCAATTCTACCCCACTCTCACTATCCATTCTAATCTAAAGGATATTTGAACCATGCTTTGATACCACTAAATCTGTCACGCCCCGATCCGATGCTCGATCAGGTGCATAACAGACAGCCGCATATCCTCAGGGTTTGACCCCATCGGATATACAAGGCTTAACTTTACAAATTAGCATTTAGCCAAGGATAAAAAATAAATCACTAAACTTTATTATTATTTTTTTAATTGAGCATTTCAATCCAACTAACAGGTGAAATCTCTTAAATATCCCAAATACAAATTGAGAATAGTTAAACCAAATTTAAACTAACATGAACTAATAAACTAAATCCTAAAATCCTAACTTCTCACTAACTGGTCCCAAAGCCCGGTGGATCTTCCTGACTGTAACAAAGATAATGAAAATAAGGTGTGAGCTTAACCAACTCAGTAAGTTACCTCCACCTCCAATATACATACATAAATATGCCAATAATAAATAGTAAGCATAAACACATCATACAAACAGATATCCAGCATCAAAATAATATAACTTCAATATTATGCAAATATGTACCCTTAATTACAATTGACACGACTATGGATAGCCCATGTACTTTACTCTCTTAGTCCCTCAGACTATGGCCATGATCAGCCTGTAGCTAGCCCCGAAAGAGAATAGAGTCCTGACTATACATACCGCACATCGGTCATGTACGGTGATCGCCCCACTAGAGACCCGGAAGGAAACTAACCCTAATATCACACGAGAATACATGATCCTAGCAGTGCCATCAATCGCAACAAAGAAAAGGCAACTAGTTCCTGACTACACATACCGTATATCGATCATGTACTAGTGATCACCCCACTGGAGGCCCGAAAGGAGATTAGGTCCTTGTGTGATCATAGTCGGACTAGAGAGCGACAATACCAATACACATGATAATGAATGCAACCCGATGTAGATTAAACCATACCATACATATTTGTAACAATCATAACATATTTAGCATGTAATACTAGAGGTCAAGATAACTTACTTGAAAATTCTATAATGCCTATTCAAGTCAACTCTGATACTGCTCTTTCGACAGGCCAAATGAAATCCTTGATAAGATCAATTATATAATTAATTTTTTATCTAAGATAAACTAGTATAGGAAAATAATCCTTAGTCTGGTCTGGGTCTTGGCATAAACCCCAAAAACTAACTCAAATAATTTTATTATTATTTCTGATGCTCTTTTTTTTCATCTTCTTCTTTCTTTTCTTCCCGAACTCCCCTGCTCTCATCCTCGGTCAACTGAACCACCCTCTCCCCCGGTTGCCGGTGGCGACCACGAGAGACAGTCACCGAGAGGAGGGCTCGGCGATCCCAGAGGCGGACGGTGGTGGCGTGGCCATCGAAGATTCATAGCCCAAACAAAACCGATCATTAAGTCTCAATTAAACCATCTCTAAATAATGAAATAAGGCGAAGAGAACTCATCGGCCTTGAAAGGACTTTCCGAATGCTCACCGGAGAGGAGGACGAAGGCGTAGAAGAATCGATGGAACTCGATTCGATGACGATAGGGAAGGATTTAAAGAGAAACACGATGGTTTTTCTCGCCATTTGGGAAGTAAAGAGAAACATGATGGTTTTCCTCGCCATTTGGGAAGTGAAGACCGCCCGATCGGAGTCCTAGCCTATCCCAAACTTATCGTTGACTCCGCCCCTCCCCTTCATGACTCTCCCTCCCGAGTCCTCCGGCGAAGTCCTCGGCCGATCAACACGAACACCCCTCTCCTGTTTCGGCTCAAATTCTCTCTCTCTCTCTCTCTCTCTCTCTCTTTTTTCTAGATTCTGAATGAAGTTGCCGACTTCAGCCCGCAATGGCCCAGTTACCCACTGGGCTTCACAATAAGTCGGTGACTCTGGAACCTGGGGGGCTTACAGCGGTTGTCCCATTACTACCAGAGATAAAATACAGTCGGCCTCTCCACTTCCTCTGTTCTTTTTCCTGTACCTTAATTTTTAAGGGATGGTGGAAGTGCATGTAAAGGCCAGTGGTCATGTCCAGGCAGACCAGAGCAGAAATGCATGGACGAGGCTCCAGAACAAAGAGATCCGAGTAGTAATATGCGGGAGAGTCTTCGGAAGAGAGAGATCTCGATGATGGCACTAGCAAAAGTAGAGAACTGAGCATCTCAGGCTTGGTAAGAACCATCCCAACTGGTGTGAGCGAGACAATGCCGGGTGAGATAGCCTGTGGCAAGGCTCAGATTGCTCGCAATAGAGAGGTCACTTATGCGCCCCCGCCCCCGCCCACAATTCTCGGACCTTAGAATGAGGGGTGCGATTCCTAACTTGGACTCGAGGCTAGTCCATGATTTTCAAATAAAGGGGGTCAAAATTTCACCAGGAACAATGACTTTAGAACAGAGGATCTAATGACTCTATCTGAGATGCAAGGCTCATCCAAAATTTTAAAATAAGGAGTGTCATGGCCCCAACCTCATCTGGAATATTAGAATGGAGGGTCAATCCTACTTAAGATGCAAAACTAATAAGTACATAAATCTAGTCATAAACATATTAATTTATAAATTAAATTATCTTTATTTTTTAGAATTGATGTTTTTTCTTGTATTTTACAGAGAAGATGTGCATCATAATAAAGAGCCCGATCTACAGATATAAAGGATATAAATTAAAGTCCAAATAGTAAATAATTATAGCTTAATATCAATTTTAAAGGCCATCCCAAAAAAGCCCACGTACTACTGGTCCATCATGGACCAGCAGCTTGGTCCATAAGAAGTCTTCATGCGGTCCATGGAGATTTGGAACTAGATTTGTCAATGAATTTAGAGGAGATTTGTGTCTTGATTCATTAATGAATTAGAAAGAGAATTATAGCTTGATTCATCCAGAATTTAAATTTCTTCATTTTTTTTTAGTCCCCATCAAAAGAATGTAAACAATTCTTCTCCTCTCACCTTATAAAAAGGCCTATATACTCCATGAAAAAAGTACTTTCTACTTTCTTCCACCCTTCTAATATACAAGAAGGAGAGGGAGCTAAGGAAAAAAGAGCCTCTATCAAGTTCTAAAAAATTTTATTTTTTTAATTCGAAGTCCTGTTAATGGCTTAAAAGTTAAATATTTTTGTAATTAGATTTATTAGCAATAAAATTTTATTCTTCTTGTTTCAAATATTTTTCCCATAATTTTTAATTTCAATACTAGGATAGTTTAAATTATTGCAATTTAATTTCTATAATTAAGCTAGTTTAATTTCTATACATCTTAAATTCTATAATTTAAATTCCAGCAAGTAGTGTAAAATTTATTTTATATTTTTAAATAATTTTAAAGTTTTAATTTAGATTATATCTGACTAAGCAAATCTTTTAGGATTGGTGATGAAGCTAGACTATGATTAGAAGCACTTTCTTAGAATCTCTTCTTAGACTTTTAATTTTTTTTAGAGTCATTCTTTCTTTTCAATTTCTTGCCAAGAGTCTTGATAGACTATTGTTGGATTTTAATCCCTTCATAGTTCATACTTGATTCAGTACAAGAAGGGTAACAGATAGAAGGCTCACAATATATTTAAATCTTTTTCTCTTTTTCTTTGTAGGAATCTTGGTGGATTATTATTGGATTAGAATCTCTTCATAATCTATACTTAGTTAATACAAAAAAAAAAGTTGAACGGACATTATAAGATAAATTATAGAAAGGCTCTTTAAGTTATTGATCTAGTAGATTTAAAAGTCCTAGATCTTTAGATTATTTATCTCTACGATTTAATTAAATCTTGCTTTAAGTAGAAAGTAAAGAAACAATCTCTCCCCATCTTTGTTAAATCTCGCATGAGCAAGGGTTTGAACATAGTTTAAACATCCAATTCCTCGTAGGATCGATCCGTACTCACCGGATGTATTACCTTGCACACCGTGCGCTGCAGTTTAAATTTAAAATATATTAAGTTTTTTTATCCCATGAGAAATTGAGTGTTTGAACTGTGTTCAAACCCTTGCTCATGCGAGCTTTAACAAAGATGAAGAGAGATTATTTCTTTACTTTCTACTTAAAGTAAAAATTAATTAAATCATAGAGATAAATAATCTAAAGAACTAGGACTTTTGAAATCACTAGACTAATGACTTAGAAAGCCTTTCTATGATTTCTCTCATAATGTTCTTTCAATTTCTTTTTTTGTGTTAACAAAGTATGGATTGTGAAGAGATTCTAATCTAATAATAATCTATCAAGGTTCCTATAAGGAAGAGGAGAAAATGATTTAAAAATATTGTGAGCATTCTATCTATTACCCTTCTAATCCAACAATAATCCATCAAGGTTCCTATAAGGAAGAAAAGAAAAGGGATTGAAATCAAGTATGAACTATAAAAGGGATTGAAATCCAATAATAGTCCATCAAGTCTTTTGGCAAGAAATTGAAAAGAAAGGACTCTAAAAAAAATTAAAAGTCCAAGAGGAGATCCTAAGAAAAAGCTTCTAATCATAGTCTAGCTTCATTGCTAACCCTAAAGGATTTGCTTAGCCAGACATTATCTAAATTAAAATTTTAAAATTATTTAAAAATATAAAATAAATTCTATACTACTTGCTAGAATTTAAATTACAGAATTTAAAGATGTGTAGAAATTAAACTAGCCTAATTACAAAAACTAAATTGCAAGAATTTAAACTATCTTAATACTAAAACTAAAAATTATAAGAAAAATATTTGAAACAAGAAGAATAAAATTTTATTGCTAAAAAAAATTGATTACAAAAATATTTAACTCCTAAGCATTAATAGGACTTTGAGTTAAAAAAATATTTTTTTTAGAACTTGATAGAGGCTCTTTTTCTCTCAACTCCTTCTCCTTGTATGTTGGAAGGATGGAAGAAAATGGGAAGTTTCTTTTTCACGAAGTATACAGGCTTTTTTATAGGTGTCAGGGGAGAAAAATTATTTACATTCTTCCGATGTGGAACTAAGAAAATAAAAAAACTTAAATTCTGAATGAATCTAGTCATAATTCTCTTCCTAATTCATTAATGAATCTGGATGCAGATCCCCTTCAAATTCATTGACAAATCTGATTCTAAATCTCTTTCAAGTTCATTGGTGGACCATATAAAGGCTTCTTATGGACCAAGCTGCTGGTCCATGGTGGACCGGTAGCATGTGGGCTTTTTTTGGGCCACCTTTAAGATGGGTATCAGGCTCTAATTATTCAGTATTTGGACTCTAATTTGTATCCTTTAGGCCTATAGATCGGGCTCTTTGCTAGATGCACCACTTGCTTGCAAAATACAAAAAAAAACATCAATTTTAAAAAATAAAGATAATTTGATCTATAAATTAATACTTCTATGACTAGATTTATGTACTTATCAGAAACCATCTAGGACTTTTGAATAAGGGGTTCATCAACCCTGCCTGGGGCACAAGGCTTATCCAGGACTTTTAAAATAAAGGATCGAGCAACCCTGCCTGGGACTTAAAGCTCACCCAATACTTTGAAATAAAGGATGTGAGAATCCTGCTTGGGATAGCTACATTTGGGACTTAGAATAAAGGGTCGAGTGACCTAGCTTAGGGTGTGAGGCTCATCCAAGACTTTGAAAAGGAATGTCGAAATCTCGCTCGGAGTTTAAGGCTCATCCAGGACTTTGAATAAAGGGTTCGTAAATCCTACCTGGAGTCGAGGCCCATCTAGGACTTTTGAAAAAGGGTTCGTCAACCCTGCTTGGGGCATGAGAATATCCAAAACTTTGTATAAATTGTTTGTTAACCTTGCTTGGGGTGCAAGGCTCATCCAAGGCTTAGAATAGAGGGCATGATGACCATGCTTGGGGTGCAAAGCTTATCCAGGCTTAAAATAAAGGATATAGTGACCCTACCTAGGGCACGAAGCTCACCTAGGACTTTAAGACAGTGAACTATCATGCTTGGGAGACTAATTGCTTAGCCAAGACTTACAAGTATCAGGATCTAACCTAGACATTTGACTACTCGAATAGGGTGCTTGGGATAACCTTGTCCAAGACTTTCAAACCTAGATGATTTACCATTTAGTTGAGACTTACAGGTATCACAACCCAGCTCGGGATTTTGACTGCTCGACCAGGATGCTCAGGACAACCTCGTCCAATACTTTGGAGAATATGGGGTGTCAAAAATTTGCTTGGAATAACCTTGTCCAAGACTTTGATAGGGTATAGGAATCCTTAGTCGGGTTGGCCTCCATGATGTGGAATAGCATGGCCTCTATGACGGGGCTTGTCTTGCCCCCCAGTTGATCATCTCGCCTAGGAGACTCTGACTTGGCAGTGGAATGGTACTAGGTCCAGCCTTCTGTTCAGGAGAGGATGATGCACCAAAGATGGGTGGCGAGCTGGCTCTGCCTCCAACCTTGATGGGGCCTACAGTAAGCCTTGTACTAAATTCACCAATGTTGGAACTTGCTAGGAGAGCTATTAGAACTATTTGATGGTGATAGTTGGAGTAGCCAAACTCTCACCTCTCCTCCTTCTAGTGAGACTGGGGAGGGGATAGCCAAGGTTACTAATGCCTCAATAGGAGCTGACATGATGGTATTTTTTCCTTTAGCCATAGTGCGAACAAGGGCAAAGTAGAACTGGAGGCAAACTCCAATCCTTAATGAAATTTATGGGTATATGGCCCTTTCTCTAGTACCAATCTATTACAAATCTCCAAGGGATGGTGCTGACTCAGGCTTGGCTTGGACAGAGTTGGAGCAAGAGTGGGAGTTGAGCGGAATCGGGCCTCACAGGATCTTATTGCTAGGAGTCGATCCTACAAGATAGAGAAGACCAAAAAGTTCGATACACCAAGGGTGGGTTTCCAATGGTAGACCCTCCGATGCTTAAGTCAATCTCCTAGAAAGATGAATAGAAGAGGCATGGATTCCTCTTATGTTCTAGAGCACGAATGATAGAGGAGCCTAAGGAGAAGCGAAGGAGAGAGAGGGACAAAATGGGATCTATAGAAGAAGGGGATCTTGGTGCATATACGTATCGCTTCCCTAGGGTTGGCACATGGATGAGTGGAGTTATGGAGGCCTAGACACTCTATGAGCAACGAGAAGTGCATAGGATGGCTTGCGGGGATCTTATTCAGGTGGCGAGCTATAAAAAACTCAATTCATAGAGCTCTGGGTGTGTATTCTTAGATGAGAGCAAGAAAGAAATTCCTTTATGGTGAAAGTGGCTCTTGAGAAGAGTGGGCTCTCAATCCCATCTTCGTTGTCTTTGATAGAGAATAGGTTTATCGTAAAATCTTATTCCACTTCGAATCTGATCATGAATCAAATAATCTAATAATAATAAGTTATAAAATCAATTATAAAACTTGCAAAAAGAAAAAGTAGTTGATCGGAGGCGTGTAGTGCACTGTCCTAAGATGATTCTCGACCTTCGTGCAGGTTCAGTCTTCAGAACTCCACTCCAAGATATAACTAGATACCCTCCTGCAGGCATGACTGTGGAGAGGATGATAGAGCTTCACCCAATAGTAGAAACAAAAAAAATTGTATCAAAAGGATTAGAAAAAAATGTTGAACAACAATGGAAGATTAGTGTTTCCTGGAAAAAAAAATTTTGGAGAGCAAGAAAAGATGAGAAGAACACCATATTTTTTCTTACCCTTTCTCTCCCTCTACCAATCCTTTTATAGGCCCAGAGTACTAGTCGTTTGGACTGGCCCAATAGCTAGAGGCTTAAATTAGGAGTAATTAGTAGGTAAATGGCTATTTTAATTAGAGAAGTAATTAGAGGGAAACTAAAAAATATAAAGTGGGTTAACATTAAAAAATGGCTATTAGGTTTAATTCAGTGGGTTGACGGCTAAATGATTTAATAGGTTAACAGCCAAGTGATTTAATAGGTTAATGCATGATATTGTTAAGCAATCATTAAGCAAGGTTAATGGTTAATTAAAATTAGAGTCAAACAGCAAAATAAACATACTACATCGTAGCCACGGGCATGGCAGGATCGTGCATGTGCGAGCCGGGTCGGGCCGCATGCGTATGTGTGGAGGGAGGCCTAAACAACACAAGGCCTAAGAAAGGGAAGATCAATATAAACAACCATGAGATATTTTTTCTTTCCCATATGGGACTAAACAAATAGAAGACAGGTGTTGAGTGAAAGATTGGAGGGAATTTTGAGTTTCCCTTCAAATTCTAACAATTTCCCTTAAAACTCAAAATTTATGAAATAAAATAAATAGATAAGCAATATAAAAAAAGAATTTTTGCTAGGTACGTATATTGTGCAGTGGGTAAAGTATCTTTTATGACTTAACTTTACTTAGCATCTATAGTATTAATTTGAAGGAAGCAGAGTAAACCAGGTCTTGAACTACATTCCTTTAACTCAAATCCTACTATAACACATATAGGATAGAAACTCATGTCACAGGTTTGCACATTAATGACCGTATATAAGTATTTTAATTTTTTTTCATGAGAGTTCTTAGAGATTGTCTGTCTCTAGCCATGGCCATATACAGATACTCTTATATAGGTGAGCCCCTCCAAGGATGTATGTAGTGTCATATCCCGAGGAATACCTCTTGGATCTCATTTAGAGATAACTCTTCCTTACCACTACATAGAAGCATTAATTACCATAGGGATGGGATAGATCTTTGACTCCCATATTAAATAAATTATATATGCTCCCTGACTAACCAATTAGTTTGTTATTACTATATTAAACCTCCTTCAAGGAATCTCCTATCACAGAGGTTGGGTTTCCATTTGTTAGAAGGTCCTTTATAATCTAAGTCCTATCCCCTCGATGATATCGAGATCTTAGTCTGGACCAACCAATTAGCTTATTATTATCATATTGAATCTCTTTCAAGGGATCTACTATCACAGAGGCATTAATGGTCGTGTATAAGTATTTTAATTTTTTTTCTTAAGAGTTTTTAGAGATTGTCTGTCTCTAGCCATGGCCATATACAGATGCTCTTATATAGGTGAGCCCCTCCAAGGATGTGTGTAGTATCATATCCCGAGGAATACCTCTTGGATCTCATTTAGAGCTAACTCTTCCTTTCCACTACATAGAAGCATTAATTATCATAGGAATGGGATAGATCTTTGACTCCCATATTAAATAAATTATATATGCTCCCTGACTAACCAATTAGTTTGTTATTACTATATTAAACCTCCTTCAAGGGATCTCCTATCATAGAGGTTGGGTTTCCATTTGTTAGAAGGTCCTTTATAGGCTAAGTCCTATCCCCTCGATGATATCGAGATCTTAGTCCGGACCAACCAATTAGCTTATTATTATCATATTGAATCTCTTTCAAGGGATCTACTATCACAGAGGTTGGGTTTCCACTACTGGAAGGTCCTTTATAGGATAAGTCCCATCTCCCTCGATGATATTAGGATCTTAGTCCTGTTTAAGCCTTTTGTAAGGTAATCAGTAAGATTAAGATCTGTAATAATATGATTTATTGAAATAATGTAATTTTTTTCTTTTTTTTTATAGATTTTTATCTTAGTTTAATATGTCTACTTATTTTAGTATTTATTAATTTCTTTTTGTAAAAATCTATAGTAGCTTTAGAGTTATAGTGAATAGATGTTGGAGGAATGGAAGAAGATATTATAGAGATTTCAGTAAGAAGTTCTTTTAGCCATTTAACTTCAGAATAAGCGAAGTCAAGAGAAACATGTTTGACTTCCACAGTGCTTCTAGCTAGAATAATTTATTTAGAAGATTGCCAAGATATAGCACTACCTTTCAAAACAAAAACATAACTGAAAGTAAATTTGGCATCTAAAGTATCTGAGATCCAGTTTGAGTCACAATAACCCTAAAAAATGTTTGGATAACCAGTATAGCAAAGGAAGAAATCAACGGTTCCTTTAAGATACCTAAATACTCTCTCTAAAACATTTTAGTGAATTATGCTAGGATTACTAGTATATCTACTAAGTTTGGAAATGGCATAAGTAATATTTGGTCTGGTTCAATTAGATAGATACATTAAGGAACATATGATCTGAGAATATTTGCCTTGATTTGTAATTTTTTTCATATTTTTCATGAGATAGATGGAGGGATCGTAGGGAGTAGATACCGGAGAATAATCAAAATATCCAAATTTATCAATAATTTTTTAGTATAGTAAAATTGAGATAAGTAGATTGAGTTAGAAGTTTGAATAATTTTTATTCCAAAAACTAGATCAGCATTACCTAAGTCTTTCATGTTAAAGTGATGGGATAGAAAGTTTTTAATATCATTGACTAAATCTAGACAGGAGCAAGAATCAGAATATTGTCAACATAGAGATAAAGAAGAACAAGTCGATCATAAACTCATTTTCGATAAAGATAATTATCTGATTCATTGATTTGGAATCTATAGGATAAAATTACTTGGTCAATTTTTTCATGAAATTGCTTAGGTGCTTGCTTTAATCCATAGGGGGATCTAACAAATCTACAAACTTTGTTTTCTTGTCCTGGCATAAAAAAATCTTCAGGTTGATGCATGTAGATCTCCTCTTCAAGATTCCATGTAGGAAAGCAGTCCTAACATTCATTTTATGAATGAAGTGTTAGGAATAGTTTTCCAAAGCTAATCATCTAGGATGTAGATGATTGTGCTATTTTGTAATTGTATATGAATTCTTTAAATGAATAAAAAGTTATTCTTTTGGCTGTTCATCACATGTGCATTTTCCTGAAAAGAACTCTTGTGTAATGGAGTCCTTAGAACTACATAATATTTGATACAGAGATGATGTATCGAGTAGTTCTTAAACTGGTTTACAACCAAATGATACATTATTATAGGATGACGATGTATCAAGCATAGGTTGTATGTCACATTGATTGGTTGCCCTCTTAACCAAGGAGTGTAGAGACATTGATATGACATACAGGTGAAATGTATGACGTCTCACTGAACGCGACCATCTGCAAAACTCCCTTCTGCCAAAGGGTTGCTCGTGTAGGGATATGGATATATGTGTCCCTCAGACCTGAGGTCACCATGGTAGCTTACAAGCAACTTACTGTACTTTGGCACCGGACTATCTAAATTTCTAATTTAGTGATAGAAGGTTTCTGGGTATAGTCAAGTACTTGTGAAGCAGTGATGGATCAAGATGGGATTGACCCCTCTAAATGATTTGGAGTGAATGACTCACTATGTCTCAATTTAGTAAAACCTTGGCCAGGATAGTTCTTGTGAGGAGTCACAAAACTTGTAAGGTTGAGACACGATCTGGATGTACTAAATTAAGGTTGGCAGTCAAACCCTAGGTCATCCTTAGCATTATGAGGTCAAAGGGATGAATTATGCGGTAACCATATGCCAGAGGTTCTAGAGAGTTGCTCTACATCTTCGACCTATCCGGGCATCGGGTATTCTTACTAGATGATGACTTTGACTGGTACTGAAAACATTCCAATGCTACCGGCTTAGTGTTCAAACCTATGAGGTCACACACCATAGGGGTTTCTACCTGATCTAAAGGCCGATCGATGATTGAGAATCATTTAGCATCACTATGGGGTCAATATGATTGACCACAATCCAAATGTCGACACTTCCATAAGTCGACACTTGGCTGTGACAAGGATTTTTTACTAATTCGATTAGTGAATTTTTGGAGGACTTATTTGCAATATGATTGCAATCTGATGGGTCAAGCCAAATGTGATTTGGCTTAGGATCAAATTAAATTTGATTTGTTATGCTCACTTTCCTTTAAAAGATTCAAATTTAAATTTTGAATTCAAATTTCAAATCTTGGCTGAAATTGGCTCCAAGGTTATTAATGGAATGCATTATTTGGAATGTAGATTTTCTCCCATATAAATTTAGAGCTAATTTGGTTCAACCCTTAACCCTCTCTCCTAATCACTCCTCCTTCCATATCTCTCTCCCTTTTTGCTGCTACTATAAATAGGTGTCTTTGTAGGGACAGCAAAGTTAGTTGAGGTTGACTTTTGCTGGACTTTTCTAAGAGAGGGAGGGAAGGTATCCTTAGAGTGGGGTTTGAGAGAATTTGGATTTTGGGTGTGAGCCTACCTAGAAATCAAGCTAGGGTTTGGGAAGAAAGAGTTAGTCGGGAAGGGTTCAACTTCTGCTTCTCCCTAATGTTTCCCAACCAAATTTTTTGGCAGCTTCAAGAAAGTCTTGCAGGTCCAAGGAAGGAAAAGATCGGCCTCAAGGATCCTGAGGAGCTAGCACTCCAAGGAAGTTGTTGCGATCGAGCCCTGGTATAAACTACCCATAGAGGCTAGATATTTATGTGGCTCAGCGGCTCTTCATCACATGCATCCAAAGGTTAAAGGTAATGTACCCTTTCCTTTTCTTTTCTCTTAATATCTCTAAATGCACTTTTATTATGTCGGATCCAATTGCAGGCAGATTGGTAGATCGACTTGACCGATCTACCAAGTCTTTTGCTATGCTATACTTTAAAATAGTTTTAAAATATAGTCTGTCTACCTGCTATGCCTTTTAAACTTTCACGAAGAGTTTGTGGATGGAAGTTAAAGCTAAAAGAATTTGGATAGTAGTAATATGAGCTGCAGGTGAGTAGATATTAAAAAAAATCAATACCAGCCTTTTGACCAAAACCTTGAACAACAAGCCTAGCTTTATATTTTTTTATAGTTCCATTAGTTTTCATTTTTTTTAGTTCCATTAGTTTTCATTTTTTTTTGAAGATCCACTTACAACCTAATGGTTTGTTTCCAGGAGGTATGTCAGTGAGAATCCAAGTATTGTTTCTAATAAGGAATTCAATCTCACTATTTATTATCTCTTTCCAGAAAGGTGCATCAGGAGAGACCATGGCTTCTTGATAAGAGGATGAAGTATCTTCAATTAGGTAGGTAAAGAAATATTCACCAAAGTTCTTTTCAATTCTAATTCTTTTACTCCTTCTAGGTTCAAATTTAGGGATTAGATCTGCTAATGAAGGTGTAAAAGAAGATGATGGCAAATCAGATGAGGATGGAAGATTCACCAAAGTTCTTTTCAGTTCTAATTCTTTTACTCCTTCTAGGTTCAAATTTAGGGATGGAAGATTGATGGTTGATCTAGAAATTCTATTTTTAAAAGGAATAAATTTTTAAAGAATATTGCATCTCTATATTCGATAATTATATTACTTGATATCGAAAAAATTTAAAGTTAATAACTAGGAATCTATGGTACTGCTATCAAGAGAGTAGCCAACAAAGATAGCATCCACAGTCTAAGGTCTTATTTTGGATCTTTTTAATTCAAAAATTCTGACTTTGGCCAAACATCCCTAAACTCGAATGTAATTAAGCCTAGGTGAATGACCTTTCCAAAATTCATAGGATGTTTTATCTCTATTTTTGGTAGGTATTTTATTAAGGATATAGTTAATAGATAGAAAGTCTCTCTTTAGAGGTTTTCTGGAATACCTGAACTAATAATTATAGCATTTATCATATCTAGTAAAATTCAGTTCTTTCATTCAGCCACACCATTAGTTGGGGTACATAAAGAGCTATGACTTCATGAATTATTTCATTTTCTTCACATAATAGGGTCATTTCATTAGAAGTGTACTCTCCTCCCCGATCAGACCTAAGTATTTTAATCCTTTTTTCTAGTTGGTTTTCAGCTTCTGCCTTATAAACCTTAAACTTGTTAAGTACTTCATCCTTACTCTTTAAGAAGTAGGTGTAGTAGAACTTGAGGAAGTCATCAATAAAAGTCACAAAGTAGTGACTACCTCCATGAGTTGGAATTCTATTGGAATCACAAACATTATTATAGATGAGTAATAAAATTTGAGTCTCTCTAAAATTTATAGGCTTGAAAGGTTTTCTTGGTTGTTTTGATTGAACACACACTTCACATTTGGAATTGTGATCGATATTAATTTTGGGAATTAGCATAAGATCATACATCTTCTTGATTGATCGAAGATTAACATGACCCAATCTTCCATGCCAAGTTTTACTAGATTCAGAATTTAACATGAAAGGTTTAGAAGAAGTAACTAAATTTTTATTAATATCGATAGGATCAATTATATTTAATTTAAAAAGTCCCTCAGATACAAAACTTTTATCAATAAACATATCTCCTCTGGAAATTATAACTTTATTAGACTCTAAAGCAATCTTGGATCCTATCTGGACAAGCAAAGAACCACTTAGCAAATTTTTTCTTATGGTTGGAACATGCTGTATATCATGAAGAATCGATGATTTTCTTGAGGTAAACCTTAGACTGATGGTTCTTGATCCTAGTACTTTAACAGCTATTCCATCACCTATGATCACACTTCTTCCACTTGATTTCTGATATGAAAAAAACCAAGATCTATAAGTACAAACATAGATGTTGGTATCGGTATCTAATCACCATACAGACTTTAAATAGGTTAAGTTGACTGAAGGGATAAAGGAAACTGATCTAAAGGAAGATGGTTCTTCTTTGATCATGTGAACTTGAGATTTAGGTTGGTGCTGGTTCTTTTTATCATTTTTTTTCTTGTAGGTAACTTTCTATTTTTCTTATAGAAGTACTAAGGTCCAAGGTGGTTGTCCCTACCATAGACAAAGCAGAATCTCTCACTATCTTGTTCTTTAGATCTTTGGACTTGATTGTTTGGCCTATGTTTTTTGTTATGATACTTATAACCTCTAAAGTTTTGACCTTTAGGGTTTAGAGTTTGATTTTAAGCTTCATCAAGATTGATCTTGGCTTTAAAATGATTTTCTTGAGTCTCTTTGAGTCTAAATTAATTTTTTGTCTAGATGAATTGAAGGACAAACCTGATAGTTAGGGAAGACTGGGTTCTCCTAAAGTCTCGGGTGAATTGAGACTAAGAGAGAGGAAGTTTGTCTATCAAACTTGTACTTGATAGGTTTCATCAAGTGTAGACCCTCTTCTATAAATCTCTTAAATTAGATTTTGGAACTGATAGATCTGGTCATTTATAGGTAAGTTATCTACCATTCTAAAATTATGAAAGTCTGAGATGGTAAACCTCATAGCTCCCTCATTATCTCTGGTATAGGTTTCTTCTATGACTTATCAAAATTTTTTAGAGGTTTGTCATTTTCTATAGGTTTCATATAATTCATTTGAAAGATAGCTTAGTATTCTAAATCTACAGTGATAATCAATTTCTTCAGGAGATTTAGAAGTTGATTCTAAGTCTAAGGAAGTAGGTTTAAAAGGAAGAGATTTTTTTTAGGACAAATATTAGATCTAGAGAGATTAACAAGGTTTCTAATTATTCTTGCCATCTAAGAAATCTTTTTTCATTGAATCGATCAGGTTTGAGGCTTAAAGAATCCTTAGAACCCATGGGCAAATGATTTATGGAGAGACTAAGGAATAAGGATAAGAGCTGTACATAATATATATAGATGTCTTTTAAAATTTTTATGACATCTTTTGAGATATTTTTTTCATCTTAATATATATATAAGTAGGAATTCAAGAATTTAACTCAAACTAATAATTAAATAAAAATCGAATTTGAGTGTACTAATATGCAAAGATAAATGTTCTCAAGAGATAACTGTATATAAGATAAATACATGAATTTTATATTAAACTATGATGTTACAGTTATTATTATTATTGTTAGTGCTTGAATCATAACTGGGTAGGGACCTCACCTTAGATTGATAAGGAATAGGTTTATTGTAAAACCTTATTCCACTTCGAATCCGATCATGAATCAAATAATCTAACAATAATAGCAAGTTATAAAATCAATTATAAAACTTACAAAAGGGAAAAGTAGTTGACTAGAGGCGTGTAGTGCACTATCCTAAGGTAATTCTCGACTTTCATGCAGGTTCAGTCTCAAAAACTCCATCCTAAGATACAACTAGATACCCCTCCTGTAGGCACGACCGTGGAGAGGATGATAGAGCTTCACCAAGTAGTAGAAATAGAAAAAAATTGTATCAAAAGGATTAAAAAAATGTTAAACAACAAGGGAAGATTAGTGTTCTTGGAGGAAAGGATTTTGGAGAGCAGGAATGATGAGAAGAACACCAAATTTTTTCTTACCCCTTCTCTCCCTCTACCAGTCCTTTTATAGGCCTAAAGTACTAGCCATTTGGGCTAGCCCAATAGCTTGAGGCTTAAATTAGGAGTAATTAGTAGGTAAACAGCTAGGGATTTTAATTAGACAAGTAATTAGAGAGAAACTAAAAAATATAAAGTGGGTTAATGTTAAGAAATGGCTATTAGGTTTAATTCGGTGGGTTAATGGCTAAATGATTTAATGGATTAATGGCTAACTGGTTTAATGGGTTAATGGCAAGTGATTTAATGGGTTAACAGCTAAGTGATTTAATGGATTAATGGTATCGTTAAGCAGTCATTAAGTAGGGTTAATGACTTATTAAAATTAGAGTCAAGTAGAAAAATAAACACACCATACCGCGGGCATGGCATGATTGCACACGTGCGAGCCGGGCCAAGCTGCGCGCTCGCGTGTAGAGGGAGGCCTAAACAACACAAGGCCTAAGAAAGGGGAGATCAATATAAACAACTATGAGATTCTTTTCCTTTCCCATGTGGAACTAAACAAATTGAAGAGGGGTCTTGAGTGAAAGATTTGGAGAAAATCTTGAGTTTCCCTCTAAACTCTAATAGTCTTTCCTTATTATTTTTCTTGTATCTTTATCATGCCCTTATTCGACTTACATGGAGAATCTCAGGGAACTAATTTATAGGCATGTACTTGATGCCAAGGACAGAAAATGTGGATAGTATATTCTAGCTATTGCAAGCATGCTTAGGATGGAAGATCATGCCATAGTAGGTAAGGCAAAGAGTAGTGGCCAGCATGGCACATCCTTGCGGTGGGGCGTCCCTCAGGTGGCAAACTTTAATGACCGCTGCAACTAGAGCACATATAGTTGGGTGGATAGAATAGGCCCGGCAGTGGTTGACGTACATATAGAAAACTGGTGGGCATGCACCTCTGTGTCCACACGGTGAGGTGTTAGAAGGTAGTTCCATCACTTGAGCTAGTGTTTGGAGTGGGTTGGAGCCTAGTTGCCATGCTGGACTACCAAATGTTAACTTATCAAGCTGATCTTAGATCTAATCTAGATTGTGTGCTCTAGGTTTCTATCTGCTAAGGGTATGGAGATGCAGTCTTCAGTTGGTTCTCCTCGCTGTTCAGTCAATCATCACGGGTATCTAGCCCCTCAACTAGGTAGGTGTTGGTGGTTCTGATCCCTTAAAGCATGATGTCATAATAATGGCATGCCTAGTCCAAGTCTCCTTAGACCTCTCCAATCCTATTTGCCATCAAAAACTTCATCTTTAGATAGTATGTTAACACTATGACTTGGAAGTCATTTAAGCCTGATCGCCCAAAATTGAAGTCAACAAGGCCAATGGATTGATGAGGATACTATCCTATTTTCACAAGTAAGGTGATGACTCCTTCCATCAAAATTGCATCTCTAGTGAAACCAACTAGTGGGGAGCTCATCCTTCCTAGCTGATCAGGGGATAAACCTATTTTGCCAAAGGCATCAAAGTACAGAATATTGATGGAGTTCCGATTATCAATCAAAATGTGGCATCCATCATAGTTTCCAATATTTAAAGTTACAACCACTACATCAACATGCAAGAATTGGACCCCTTGATCATCCTCCTCGGTGAAGGTCACTGGTTCTCTAGCCCTCCTTTTTGCTTCTCTTTCTTTATCACTAGGACCTCTACTGCGGTACCCCCCAGTGATAGTGTTCACAATCCCAAATGGGAGTTTGTCTTCTAGGGGCCTAGTTTTTGGTGGCTATTGAGTTGGTCAGGGAGAACTAGATAGTTCTCTTGCTCCCTTCTATGCTAGATGAATCAGTCAAGGCTGCCATGTTCGAAGAGCTTCTCGGTCTCATCATGAAGTTGAATGCACTCCTTTGTGTCATGGCTATGATCTCAGTGATAAAAGCAAAATTTATTTGGATTTTTTCGAGTAGGGGGAGTTCATATCTTCCTTACCTCCAGGAGTTGCCATTTAATCTTCATCAACACTTGTGCCTTTGGTGAGATTCAGTGGAGTGAAGGTATCATACTTCCTCGGTGGCAATGCATGTTAATCTCTTTTAGGAGGGCTCTTGGGTTGGTGGTTCTGAGGTATCTGATTTTGTCATTGCCAAGGAGAGGACCTAAAGGGCTCGAAGGTGATCTTGGAATAGTTAGGAGCTATCTAGATATAGGTTAATCCTAGAATAGAGAATCCATTATGTGCTAACTCGTTTGCAATTAATACTAAACCTTAATTAATTCTTCTCCATCTCTCTTAGCTCTAGGACTTCTTAGACCCTTCTATTTAGAACTCTTTTCTATCTTTCTTCTTTCTACATTTTCCCCTCCCTTTTAAAAAAATATTTAAAAAATAAATATAGAAGAAGGATTGCTCTGATCTAGGGTCCTTGATTGCATAATCAAAACAATATGATAAAATTGAGTAGTGCTAGGAACATGGATCTCAATAGAAGATTGGATGAGTTGTCTCATGTATTAGATCGCCTAGATCACCTAACCCATAAATTAGTTAGCAGATATTCTTCCTCTCCATCCTTTCTTCCAGTACAACAAATTTAATCAATTTGTTCGAGCCCCACTCACTTATGTGTGATGCCCAACTACGTACTGATTTCCTGAGTCTATATATGAGCCAGTCTATTAAGGTCAAATCAAAATGGTGCACAGACCAAGAATTTACCCATACTTTAATGCCTATAATTCAAGCTAGGGAGCTCAACTAGATTTTTCGTGACAACCATACCTAGTGGTTTCTCCGATAATATAGTGATCTCCATTCATAGATGTATTCTATTACGATCAACCTTACCCACTATATCAACCTTCTCCTACCACTTATAATGCATCATTTGAAGAGAAGGTTCTGCAAGCAATAGATCGGATAGAATGTATTAATCAAAAACTGCCTCCTCAATAGACCAATCTAGATGTCGATAGGTTTGCCCAATTTCAACAACTAATCATGATCCAATGGTAATCTATTGATGAGCTAATGAATCAAGCAAATCAACTATTAACCAAACTTAATAGGGAGGATGAAGGAGAGCTGCCTGGTCAGCCTGAGAGTAACTTAAGAAGATAATACCAACTTAAAAACTTTAATGACCCTTTAATTTTTCCTGAATAATCAACCATAACTCTTGGAAATGAATTGGTCATAAAATAACTTTATACCACCATAGAGACCAATATAGATAATTCAACTAAAGTAGAAATATATAGAGAAAAATCATATTTGTGGGATGAACCAATTCCATCATCACCCTATTTATATATGGCCCCATTCCCAAGTACCCAAGAATCACCCACTCTTTTTAATGGGAAGGAAAAAAAAATAAATGCAATGATGGAATTAATTAAAACTTTCCAAATACCATTAATGTCTGACACAATAAGGAAAGCTATACATATAATTTGCCCCCAAAATTCATTATATCCCTATTTGGCTTACCCTGAGGTGGATGATTTTGATATAGATGGGTATAGTACAGAAGTAAATAATCCAGTAGAAATACCTTACTTCAAAACCACCCTGCTTTTGATTAAAAAACGTGAGCCACCACTTAGCCTGCTAGTAGCTCCCTTGTTAGAATCACCACCTAATCTAGAATTGAAGCCACTTTTTAACACACTTGCTAACACCCTTCCAGGGATCCCTAACCAGGAAGACCAGTTTTTAGGAATTCTAGACATACATAAAGAAGCTATTGGATAGAATATCTCTGAAATAAGGGATAATGATATTAAAATTTTTATAAGTAATTTATATATATTAGGCACTATTATCAATAACTACCTTCAAAATATATCTATAGCCTTAAAATAATGTATGGAGACAGACTTAAGGTTAATTTAGATAAAATGCCATCAGAAAGGGATGATGCTAAGATACATCATATCTGAGAAAGGGATTATGGTAAATCTAGCTATAGTTGAAGAAAATTCCAAGCTACCACCCCTAACCTTGAATCAATACACACAATCTCTTCCTAAAATTTATCAAAATTGTAAAAATATTTTTAAATCTTGGTCTAGCATGTTTATCCTGTGCACTCAATTGATCCAAGCCAATGTCTAGAATATTTACAAACATTATTTTACCATGATGATAAGGCCTCATGATTAGCCTTGTCCTTTTAAAAATTTGAAGGATGCAACCAAGATGAGTATCACCGAGACTCCCTCATAGCATCCTGCTAAAGACATTAAGCTTAGTGCTTGTTGGGAGGCAACCCAACGATCTCTTTTTTTTACTTTAGTGCAGTTGTAGGAACCTAGGAGGAAGGAATAAAAACTTGCTAATCAATGAAGCCTTCTTCAACTCCCAAAGTCCAATTATCCCAGGTGTGCTCTCTTCTTTTATTTTAGTTGCTTATTTTATTTCATATCCATTAAGGACAATTTGATTAAGTTGGGGGGTAAGGAAAACCTTTTGAAAAAAAAAATTAAAAATATTCTAAAAATTTTTGAAAAATCATTTAAAATTTTTGAAAAAATCATGTATTATGAAAGAAAATCTAGAGCAAAAAAGACTAGAAAAAAGTAATTGAGTTAGAAAGTATTTGCTAATAAGTATAACGAGTCAAGGAGTAGACTAGCAAACTAGGTGTTGATTGTTAAAGTCAACCGGGGATTCAATTATTACTAAAAACTGGTAATTGATATAGATCTCAATTAAAAAAAAACTTGAATTTGAGAAAATACCCTCCTGAAATAAAAGTATAAAAAAATTAAAATAAAATAGTTTCCAAATACCTCTTACTGAGTAACCAAGCTCTTTTATTTAAGCAAGCATTATAGTTCACATCAAAAGGTGAGGAGGGCAAAGAAACTTATTATAAGGCTAGTCCTAACTCGTAGCCTGTTTGACTCGAGTAAGCCCAAGAGATATTTTATACCTAGTGCCCTAAGATCATCTGATTTGGGACTCATTGGCTAAAAGCTTACTACATGAATCAAACAAAAAGTTTAAGGAATTAAAACACTCAATAGTAGTACAGCATAAAAAAAATAGGCAGCGTCAAAGCTACCTCGATTCATGAGCTTAATTTGAGAATGTATGGATAGTTGACTAAAGTAGGTGATGAGTGAAGATGCATTTATCCTTCACAGACTAATATCGAAATGCTAAGTTAGCTATTACAAATACTATTGGGAAATGTGTCCTAAAGACAATCATCTACCTTGTAGATGGTTGAGCTATTGTTGTAATTGTATATGAATTATATTGAATAAAATATTTATTTTGGCTATTCATCATATTTTACATCTTCCTGTAATAAACTCTTGTGTGATGAAGTCCTTAGAACTACTTTGATGTGATATAGAGAGGATATATCATCTAGTTCTTAAATTGGTCCATGACCAAATGATACATTGTCATAGGACAATAGTGTATCAAGTGTAGGTCGTTGTATATCACAGTCATTGGTTATCCTCTTAACCAAGGAATATAGAGATACTGGTATGGCATGTAGGTATTGTGTATGACACTTCACTGGATGTGACCCATTTGTAGAACATTCTTTCTACCAAAGAGTAGTTCGCATTAGGATATGGATATAAGTGTTCCTCTGACTTGAGATCATCATGGTAGCTTGCGAGCAACTCACTGTGCTTAGGTATCGGACTATCCGGATTTCTAATCTGGTGATGAAAGGTTGCTGGGTATAGTCAAATAATTGTATAGTAGTGGTTGGATCAAGATGGGATTAACCTCTCCAAAAGAGTTTGGAGTGAATGACTCATTATGTCTCAATTGAGTAAAACCTTGGCCAGGGTAGTCCTTGTAAGTAGTTACAGAGATTTTGAGTTTGAGACATATTATGATGGACTATTCTAGGGTTGGGTAGTTAAATCCTAAGTCATCCGGAGCATTGAGGGTTAAAGGAATGTATTATATGATTATTATATCCATTTGGTTCTTGATAATTGCTCTGTAACCTTCGACCTATCTGGACACCGAGTGTCATTGCTAGATTGTGACTTTGGCTGGTACTAGAAGTACTCTAGTACTACTAGCTTAGTGTTCGAACCTATGGGATTATACACCATAGGAGATTTTGATTGACCTAATGGCTATCGAATGATTGGAAATCATTTTGGACTCTTTGGACAATTTGATTGTCCATCTATATTTCTGAGTCGACTAGAATCATGAGTCGACTCAATTGTAGGGATTTGATGATTTGTCAAGTATTGACACATCATGTTACAAATATTATGACAAAGGTTTTGGTTACTAAATATTAGTGATTATATGGAGGGTTAGTGGCAATGTGATTGCTTGAATAACTTAATTTGATTGAACAATTTAGTTTGGGTCAAACCAAATGTGATTCGGTTTGGGCTCGAGTTAGGTCTAATGTGATTGGGCTAAATCATTGCATCCCATTTTAGATTTAAGTTCAAATTATAAATTCAAATTTTGATTTAAGTTTTAAATTTAGAATTTAGTTTGAATTTAAAAGGATGTAACTCCCATGGCCTTGAATCTTTTGTAACCCCCCATCATTATGCAATCCCATAACTTATGTAACTCTCCCCTTTTCTTCTCTCCCCACTTACCTACATGTGGGGGCTTGATGAGGATGTGAGGGAGAGACATTTTTGAAATTTATTTGCTGGAAAAATCCTTTAAAAATGGAAAAAAAGAGAAGAAGAAGGAGAGATTGAAACCTTTGTGTGGGGAAGAAAGGTTTAGGTTTGGGTGTGTGCTACCTAGAGTCCAGGCTTGGGAAGAGTCTCTCGGGAAGGGTTCTTGAGTGCACTTCCTAAATCCTCCATAGTGCTTCTTCATCTCCTAGAGCATCCTGAAGAAGAAGAATAAGTATCCATATGCCAATTTATTCCAGCGAAGCTAGCACTTTAAAGGAAGAAGGTCAAGGAAGAACTCCGATGTGGATTACCTATAGAGGCCGGACACATGTGCGGCTTCCAGAGTGATTGTCTTCCTTGGTGAGCTTTTCCTCAACCCGGCAAGTGTTGCATCGAATTAAAGGTAAAGTTCTTGGTGAGTTTGCTAAATAAGTGTGCTTTAGCAAGCGCATTGAACATAGAGTGGGTCTGTGTGATGCACGCTTTGTGTGCTTGTGTTTTCTTTTATTTGCATGTTAATATTGATACATGATCCTGTTTGTATGCCAATATTAGAAATGTTCTAACATTATATGTTAATTAATATGATTAATCTAGTCTTTCGCTATGATGCAAGGTTAAAAAAATTTTAAAGTTGCATCACTATTGCCTACATAATGTTCCTTACAAATACAAGTGCTGTAAATCTTTGAATGAATTCTAAAAAAGTTTCTAATTATGCTGACTACAAAAATTACTTCTAAAACTCAATACTTAGTGATACTAATGAAGACATCACCCAGAATGGATTCTGATGCGTACCCAATATTTTTTTAGTGGATATATGTATTTATTTTTTTTATTTTACCTAGTTGTTTGGGGATTTGATTTATTTTTTATTTTTCTTGTATTCAGCTCATGCATAGATCTCAAAGTATGAAACTGGATTAGTTTGGATTATTTTAAAATTTATTTTAGATTTGTTTGAAGTCCTAGAATTTTGGTTAAGTTGGCCTCTAGCTTATTGGGGACTAGAGTTTATTTAAAGAGGTCCTGTTATTAAAATAAATTGATCGAGAAATTAATAAAAGTATTTTGAATTTTTCTCAATTCCCTTCTCTTGTTATCTTTCTCTCCTCTTCTTCTTCTTCTTCTCCCTTCTCTTCTTCTTCCTCTCCTTCTGGTTATTTCTTCTTCCCCTTTCTCTTCTTCTACCACTGTTCTTCTCCTCTTCTTCTCTCTTCTTCTTATTCCTCTTCTTAAGTTCTCTTACTTTTCCTCTCTTAATCTCCTTCCCTCCATTGCTATACTAAAAGCTCCCTAAGACCCTATGTCCTTCCCAACCTCACTTCCAAAAGCCCCACCGATGCAAGTTCCGGTGAGGCCTCCCGTTGCATCCTCTACTACCACCGATCACCACTAAGCCCCTTCGCCTCATCTCCCATAGCCCAGAACCATCACCACCACCGCCTCTCGGATCCATTGGCATAGCATCTTCTGGATGCTGGCAACTCCATCACCACTAGTCTCTTCCTAGGCCATAGCCCTCCTTCCAATCCTCCTCCTTGCTTCTGATAACCTAAGGGGGTTGCCTACAGTGGTTCCTTATCTCCGGTCGATAACCCCCCTCCCACTTCTGTTGGTTTAGCCCCAAGGATCCCCATCACCTTCACTCCAACCAGCCATCCTTCCATTGTTGCCATCCACCATTGCATCTTCTCTGCCTGTGCCGACCGTGCATCCACCACCATCAAGCTAGATGCCGGCCACCGTTTCCCCTTCACTGCCACCTACTAACCCTCCCATCATCTTCCATCTCCACCTCTCCTCTGCCACAGTCAACCCCAACACCTGCAACACCCCATCCACCATCCATCGCCCCCTACATCTGCAACGCAGAACCCTTCCTTTGTATCTACGGCCAATCAACCACCATCGCTACCATTGGTCCCGCCCCACCTCTATGGCTATTGACTGCCTCTCCTCCACTCACCACAATCTCCACCACCAATCCCACCTGTGCTGATCCCAGCCAAGCATCTCTCATGATCAACATATCATCCGAGCCAAGAGTGCCATTCATGCTGCTGTGTGATGTCCGTGTCCCATGTGCCATCAGTGCCATGCAATCCAACCATGCTGTCGACCAAGCCTCTACACCGCCATTCCACTAGCATGCTTCCTTCCCATCGGTGATTGTTCTTCTTTGAGACTTCTGACATGTTCCCTCCTCCATCCATGGCATTCCTTCCCGACACCGAGCTTGACAGTCCTCAGTTTCCCCAAGCCCTCCTCTCTACACAAACGTGAAGGTAGTCAATCTTCTTTCCTACTGAAGCTTAGCACAATCTTCAAAGTAGACCCATCCATGTTGTCAACTTCTATTTTGGGCCCTTTGGATTGACTTAGTTTGATTGGGTCCTTTATTTTTAATTGGATTGTTTATTCCCCTATCTTACCTGATTACCTCATGATTTTGGTTGAACCAGGTCTAAAGACTTTCCACCTAATTTGCCCATAAGCTCATAGCCATCCACCTTGACCACCTCCAGTTGATCTCTCTTATCCAGGACTCTCTGATGTTCCATGCTTGGTGAGACTTTTTCATTATTTAGATCAAAATTTAAAATCATTACTGAAATTTTATTAGTTTTCTTATTTTTAATCCAATTGGATCCAAATTAATTGAATTGAATAAACCTAGCCTAGAAGTCATTCTTTAATGACCAAAATCCAACCTCTTGAAGTTTTTGACTATGCTTACCAATCATGTCACTTCCTAGATCATACATTAATCTTGACCATATCAATTAGTTTAATTATTGCTTGCTTTTAATATATGTTATTATTTATTCTAATTGCTTATTTGATTTTACTGCTGATCTCAATAGTGGGTCTTTAGATTTAGGATAGCTTGCCCATCCTGCATTAGCTTTTTTTTGGTATCAGAGCATAGTTTAGGTTAGGTTTATAATATTTATATTGCATTTACATAACTTTCATTAATTTGAAAAAAAAAATTCATATTCAGTAGTCTGTATATTCTGCACACCCTTTAGTTTTTTAGGAAGTCCTAGAAAACTCAAAAAATTATAAAACTTGTTTCATTAGAAAATAGGCTCGAAAGTCAACATTTCTATATTTGCAGATTTGTCAGATTGCTCTAAAATTCATGCTAGTTTAGAGTTAGATTCTAAATTCCTATTCTTAGAATTCTGCAACCTATAGTTTTGGACAATCTCTGTTCAAACCCTATGTCCCGTTCATAGGAGTGTCAAAAAATTATAAAATTGATGGCTTTAGAAACTAGACTTGATTTAGAAAATTTTTATGTATGAAAATCCATGAGCCTATTTTAGGATTTATGCCAGTTTGACCTAAAATTTCTAAATTGTGCATGCAGAATCTGCAACCTATATAATTGCATAACCCCTGATCTCCCATGCTACCCATGCAGTCTCCCACTATAGTTCAGCATCCCGAGCATCCCAGCATGGCCAGACCACCACCAGCATTCCTCTTTAATCACTTCTTAGTATTGACCCCTCTTGCTGCCATGCCCCATCATCACCTTCGACACCATCGAACCCCATCACCATGGGTTTTCCCCAACTTTCCCCATCGCCCACATCCCTAGTGCTACTCAACACCCTCACCATGTTCTCCTCCCTACCCATTACTGACAACTAGCGACCACTATTGCCTGTCGCTATCAATCGGCCTCATCCCAAAAGGGTCTATTTTTCATGGTTTCTTCATCTCCAAGTGGTTTCATGCCCACATAGCTTGCGTTCGAATCATTGTCACCAAGTGTTGTGCTCGGATCTCTCTCCGGAACTCCATGATAAACAGCGAGCCATCTTTCTTCTAGCCATAGCATTCTCTCTCTCTCTCTCTCTTCACCGAGCCCCTATCGAGCTCTATTTCCCTTAGCCCCTTGCCCGCATAAACATGCAAGCAAATCCCAGCCTCCCTTGTCGACTTTGATTTTTTTGGAAAAATTAGGGGTTATTTGCTTATCTAGCTAAAATATGCATGCCTTTTAGAGCAAATCCAGAAACCCCTACTGACTTCTAATTTTGGGTTTATTGGGTTGAATTGAATTTTGTTCCTATTTAAGATAATTTTTGATAGTTGTTATCTTGTATTGGTAATCCAGGTCTGAAGGCTTTAATGGACTAGCCATCCATCTAGGATCGTAACGTAGCTTGCTAGAATGCCTTCTTTTTCAGGTTCGACCATGATCATGACTGTGAGCACCTTTCCTTTTATCTAAAAATAAATATATTTAATTGATATTGGTAGCAAGCATAACTCTTTGATTTTATTAGATTAATATAGTAATTACCTATACTAAGCCTAACTTTATAGATAGTTTTTCAATTATCCACAATCCTAATTTTAAGATCTAGGATTTTTTGTTGGTACCTGTAATTATTTAAAAAAAAAATTGATTATAGCTTAATCCCTTCCATGATCATTTAAAAAAATTTGAAGTAGCTAATTTTGATTATAGTTTCAGTTTACTTGTAATTAAAAAATAATAAAATAAATAAATAAATAAAAATCAATATTAGTCCCATCTCTTGCATTCCTAGATCAGGTCTTCCCATGTTAGATACTAGCTAAACTCTTTTGACTTTTAATCATGGATCTACTTTTGTAAAGAAGGTTCTTAATGACACATGGTTATAAAATCAATATGTATATATTGCATTGCTAAGGGACTAGCAGCAATGAGTAAGTTGGGAGGTGTGATAAGTTCTCTAAATATGTTAATAAAAGCATCTATTTATAAATTAATTTATCTTTATTATTTAGAAATTGATACTTTTATCTATCTTTTATAGGAAAGATGATTGTCAATGCAAAGAGCTCGGTTTGTAGGTTAAAATGAAAGAAATTTGAACAAATTGGACTTAAAATGGATCCAAAATTGAGACTCAAAGATGGGCCCAAATCCAAGCCCAAATTGCTTTAAAATTTGGACTAAACCCATATAAAATGGCCAAAATACTAATTTTAAAGTAGTATGTCCATGGTGGATTGGTTGCTTGGTTTACAAAGAAGTTAAGTGATCCATAGATGCCATTATCTTTAGTCCATGGCTGGTGTCATGGACCATGGAAGGGTTCATGCTAATCAACAATTGAGCGGGCATCGCGCGGGCAACCCGATAGCCCACATGACTCTTGCAAGTGGACTCCGACGAGCAGGGAGGTTGACCATGAAAATGGAGGTCCACGATTGCATGGGAACACCTGGGTGGGAGGTTGAAGATGATGAAATGGCACCCACATGAAAAGAGGTGGCATTGGTGGTACATGGGAAGAATGCTTCCAGTGGTGAAGATGGAGGTGATGGCTTTGATGGAGATGGCAAGGTTGGCAAAGGGCCCCAGTAGTGCCAATGATAGTGATGGCAAGGTTCTGGTGGTGGCAGCACGGTGATGATGGTGCCAGTCCCAGCCATAGGGGAGACTCGAGCAGGAAGAAGATAGTGGCAATGGCAGCACTAGCTCCGGTGGTGCCAATGATGGCAAAGGAAGTCAATGATGCTGGTGGTAGTAGTGGCAAGGTCTCTGGCAGTGTCAATGGTGGCGGTGGCACATGGGATAGGGCTTCGGTGAGGCTCCCTGATAGGCAATTGGGCAGTAATAATAGCATTGCAGACAACCTGATGGTCTTGGGAGTGGTCAATTAGGAGAGGGACTCAATTCAGGCGTGATCTAATGATTCTGGTGCAATGTGAGTAGCATGTGATGGTTGTAAATTGCTTCTGATGAAATTTGGCTTTGATCAAGTAAGATGTAGCAATTTTTGCATGTCCAATTTGGATTCAATAGAAAAAAGATTCTCAGCTAGTTAAACATTAATTGGAAGAGGAATTAGAAGCTTATTTCAACCATGATTGAGCCTATTCGCACCCATCCAACCATTAATTCATTTAAAAATAAATCCCAGCTTGATGGGGGACAATGATGAAATGATGCATTCCTAATGGAAAGCAGTAAAGATTAAATGAAAGATGAAGTAAATAGATGCAGCTACTCAAGTAAAGAAGTAGGAATTCGATGATGGGATTCGAAATATTAAACTTGACTAGAAATAAAAACCATTCAAAGAAATTAGGAGAAGGACCTTCATGGTTAAGAAACCACACAGATTAGGGTTAAGTTAATCTAATAATTGCAAATCTGAAAGGTTTCTAAAGAGGGTTGCCCGGTAATTAATACTTATAGATTTAACACTGGGAACACTCAAAGAAGAAGCTTCCTGGATGACTGGGAGATTCCTCTAGATTGCAAGACCTCTTGTATCTGGTTCTTTGGCACGGGAGACCTTCTTCTTAGGAGCTTGGAAGCCCGGGGATCCTACAACAAAAAGATGTAGGGGAGATTAGAGAAAAGGATTGAAATGGAGAAGTGAGGGGAGGGATCTTTGAAATGATGAAGGAAAGCTCAGAGTAGTCTTGGTGTAGATCTTCTATGGCTTCATTTGGATGACAACTCTCGGCTTGATATTATGAAGAACTCCTTGAATATTTGGATTCATTGGAAATGGAGGAGTTGTGGACTAATGGAGGTGCTTCTTTGGTTGGCCGAATGGACTAAGAGGGATGGAGGAAGCGAGGTTGGATGAGTGGAGTTGGAAAGGGGAAGAAAACTCTAGGCCTCACGCCCACCTTCTCACAAGGGACCAAGCATTCAAGCAAAGGAAAAATTTCAAGAAAATTCTTTCTTCATTGATTCAAATTTCATGATTGCTTATAATAAGGTTTGGAGCCTTTTTTTATAGACCATCAAGCCATTTGAAATTCAAAATTTGAAATTCAAAATTTGAAATTCAAATAATACAAAATAAGGGGAGAGAATAGTGGGCGTCTTCATGAAGAGGGGCACCATTTGTGGAGGATTTTGTGGGCCATTTCAAATTCCTTCTTCCTTGGGCGATATTCCTTGGTTTGTGGAGGATTTGTGGGCCATTTCAAATTCCTTCTTCCTTGGGCAATATTTCTTGGTGATGTGTCCTGGTGATGTGGCAAGGAGGAATGATGAAGTGGCTTCCAAGTTGGCGATCCCATGGTCCATGCGCCCACTAGTCTTCTTGACTTGGTTGTGCTGAAACCAGGTTGGTCCTGGCTGACTCTCCTAGACTTAATTACAATGAAGAACTTAATTGAAGCAAATACTGGACTCAATTACCAAATTGAAATGAATACAGGATTAATAGACTCAAATAAAACTTATTACAGGACTCGAGCTCTTAATCTTTCAACCATAGAGAATCTTTCCTAATTTGGATCGGTTGGAGTCTTTTCCTGAGCCTAGTGCCCACACCAATTCTGCCCGGGTGGGAGGAATTCGACCCTGTCGAGTAAGGATCGGTCTGACTATGATATCTTTCTAGTAGGTCTGAGTCAATTTGCTGTAGATCCTCTCGGGTGATCCAGGAGTCCTCAAAATCTGGTCGGCCTTGCCAATGAACCAGATAACGTTGATAGCCCTTACTTCGAGTGGTAATCACCTGGTCATCCAAGATACGTTCAACTTTATCTCTCCAGTCTGGTGGAATTGCTTGTGGGTACTCAGGTAGGGTTTTGCTTTCAAAGGCAGGATAAGGCCCAAAAGGCTCACTAGGAATTAATGCCGACTCTTTATATTCTTTCATATCAGCAATATTAAATGTTGAACTAATTTCATAATCTGATGGTAACTCTAACACATATGCATTAGGTCCAATTCTCTTAATTACTTTGAAAGGTCCAGCTTCCCGGGCAAGATCGGACGGCTGACAGAGATCCGGACATCGTTGGTGAAGCTCCGGCTGGTTGGGCGAGAGGTCAGCAGTCCTGTTGCCAGAGGAGGCGAGAGAGCTGAAGTGGAAGAGGATGGGTGGCTTGGGCAATAATAGGATCATCCGGATCTGCGGTATAGAGAGAAGATGATCAGCAAGGATAGGATTCTGGCAGTGTTGTGCGATGTGGGCGACTGCAGCTGGGAGGAGTCCGGTGGGATTGGGGTGGCACAGGAGCAAAGCCCGCAGGTGAGGGATTTGGCACAGGAGCAAGGCCCACAGGTGATTTGGAGGAATGGCGGATTTGGACGGGCTCGGCGGTGATAATGGGCTACTCCCGGCGATTGGCACCGGCACGATGGAAAAGGGCGACACGGTGGAGCAGCATCATCCAGGTTTGGGCGATGTTGGCGGAGTTGAGTTGGTGGCTTTGGGAGGATGGGTGTCGGTGAAGTGGCTGCAGGGGGGACTTTGGTCGTGGGTCTTCCGGACGGAGTGAACCTCTCGGCAAAAATCGATGCCAGGGTTCATCGACCAATGGAAGATCCGATGGAGGTGGGGCATTGGCGAGGCATCGCAGTGGTGAGGAGATCCGACGGGGAGATGAGGGGTCGGATGGACCAAGGAAGGAGATGATGGAACAACTCGAGGATAAGTTATGGATAAGTAGAGAATAGTAGGAATAACGAGAATAAAATGGAAAAAAAAAAAAAAGAAATAACGGATACCCATACCAATAATTTTATTTTCTTTTTTTCTCTAACCCTAATCTTCTCCCGCTCTGATACCAAAATTGATGGGGGACAATGATGAAATGATGCATTCCTAATGGAAGCAGTAAAGATTAAATGAAAGATGAAGTAAATAGATGTAGCTACTCAAGTAAAGAAGTAGGGATTCGATGATGGGATTCGAAATATTAAACTTGACTAGAAATAAAAATCATTCAAAGAAATTAGGAGAAGGACCTTCATGGTTAAGAAACCACATAGATTAGGGTTAAGTTAATCTAATAATTGCAGATCTGAAAGCCTTTCTAAAGAGGGTTACCTGGTAATTAATACTTATAGATTTAACACTGGGAACACTCAAAGAAGAAGCTTCCTGGATGACAGGGAGATTCCTCTAGGTTGCAAGGCCTCTTGTATCTAGTTCTTTGGCATGGGAGACCTTCTTCTTAGGAGCTTGGAAGCCTGGGGATCCTACAACAAAAAGATGTAGGGGAGATTAGAGAAAAGGATTGAAATGGAGAAGTAAAGGGAGGGATCTTTGAATTGATGAATAAAATTTTTGTCTTAGGGTAGAGTGATTCTTCTTCTGCTCCATGAGGAGAGGGTGTGAGGGCCAGCCGCAGCACATGATGTGAGATCATGCCCAGTTATCCCCTTCCCATTCCATCTTCTTTATCCCCTCATGACCTTTGAGATCCATCCTAGCGCCTCCAAGTATCGAGGAGGGTGTAATGCTTTAGAGGTGAGAGGTCTCTTCATTAAAGTGAGTCCCAAAATCCATGAGATCTAGATCCTTATCTTCCATCCCATTATTCCTTCATCATCAAATTAAAAAATCCAAAAAAAAATAGAATACCCTAATCTAGGTGACTTCTAGGCTCACCATCGATCCTAGCTCCTAGCCCCCCTTGTCCCGCATCATAGCTATTCTTGTATTTGGTCCCATATCTAAAAATCATGTAAATCTCTCCTTACCAACACTTATAAAAAGGCTCTTATCTGTACACCTTGCCCAAGCTTTGCTCCCTGGAATCCCTCTAGAGCCTTTGTATAAGGGGAAAGGAAGGGATCAACCTATGAGTGACTAGTGTAAAAATCTCGAGAGGGGAGAGAAGTTCTTGAGCATTTTTTTGTTCTAAACTTTTCTTGTATTTCTTTTATTTTTATATGCAATAAAGATTGTGCTTTCTTTTATTTTCTTTTGTAGTTCTTTATTTACTTTTTATGTTTTAATGTTAAATTAATTTAGGGATAACTCTTGCTTCCCAGAGATGCGCCATGATATATAGATATGGGGCGTGCCGAGGGAAGAATAGTTGAACACCTAGTATTTCTCAAAGATATCTGTGATATGTTACAGGTACAGGACATGCCAAGAAAAGACAAGTATTTTTCTAAGCTTAATTATAATTATTTTATAAAAGAGATACACCTTGTACTTTTCAAAGATGTGTCGTGATCTGGTATAGGTATGGGACTTGCCGAGCAAAGACATTTTCCTAAACATAATTATAAAAGAAATGTAACTCTACCTAGTTCAAGATTATCTCATAACCTCCGAGATACATACTTTGATGGGATCCCACTATTAGAATATTTTATTTACTTTTACTTTTTCTTTTCAAATAAATACTCTCTTTTATTTCTTTTACAATCACAACTCAGTTCTTAGGTCTCTAAGAATATGATCCTGACTCTCCTAGCTATGTTTGAGTTGGTGAATCATTTTTGATCGCCCATGACAGTGATCAGGGATGCTGGAATTGGTGATGTAGGAAGATCTCTAAAAGGTGGAACCTATAAAAAGCCTAGGCTAGAAAGCATTCTGGCATGTGCCCTCTAATGCCAAGTCAGATTTTAGGCACAACGATAGTATGAAGAGCATGAGGTAGAGTTTTTGACATGCCTTGGGAGCTCCCAATGGGCCCCTTTTTATTTCTGAATAATAAGAGCATTTTTGGATTGGAAAAGATATCAGTGAATTTGATGAGAAGTGACAAGGCCTATCATGCAGACTATCAGGAGATTTCTTATTCGCAGGGATGTCCATTCCATTTTAATTGGAACCTTGTCCTTTATATAGAATTGGCAATGTTTTTTTAATGATGATGTTGACCATTATATGGATCTAGGCATGTTTTTTCTAATTACGAAGATATGGCAGTGATTAGTGATCATAAGGTATGATATAACCTTTTGGCCACATAATCAGGAGCATGAAGTGAGATTCGGCTGGTTGGCCTACAAAAAGTCCAAATGAGAATATTATCTAAGGATCCGCTTGCTGCCCGACATAAGAATCAGGATTGGTCCAAGTGCTTCTATCAAAGATGAGAAGTGGTCGACAAGAAGGTGCTTAATCATATTGCCCTAGATAAGGTATATATATATGCAGATGGCCTTCTGAGGACTGACTGATGAGAGGCTAGGTCAGATGAAGGCAATTGGCAGGCATCACTTGGCTAGGTCCGATTGACCAGATGAGGTGACAGTTTCTCTAGTGAGAGGTTGGATGGACAGATGAATCGCTTATGCACCAAGCATGTAGTCGAGCTATATCCAAGAATGTGGGATATGAAGGAAATCATTAATCGATCAAGGGTCAGATTCGATGAGTGGTCGATGTATGTAAGCTGATGGCTTTCAAAGAATTAGCTGACGAGGCACCGGTTGCCATCAAGGTTTGCTTATATGAGATTACTCAATAGTTACTGCTTAGTTAGATCCGGTCAGCCAATAAAGGTACCAACTTTCCCGATGAGAGGTTGGTTGAGTGATGGGATAGGCTACACACTAATCATATTGATGTATCCGATAACATTGAAGTAAAAAAAAAAACCTTGTTGACTCCTATCTTGATTTTGATGAATAACAAAAAATTTAAGTATATTTGAGTACTAGTTATGTGTTAAAAGTATGTTTATCAGAATAAAGTTCTCATCAAAGTTATAGTATATTGAAAGATCGAAATGCTTGTTATTTTATTTGAAGAAGTCATTTAAGTTAATGGATTTTCAAGTTACATAGACTTTGAAACATAAGAAAGACTTTGAAGAGCTCAAAATTTTAATTTGGATAAGTTTCAACACTATTTCAGTCAAGTGTCGACTCATGGTGATCAAGTGTCGACTCAGGTATCGACTCACAAAAGCTTGAGCTGATATGCAGAAAAAATCTCAGCCGACATGAAGAAAAAATCTCAGCCGACATGCAGAAATGTCGACTCATGAACAACCAAGTATCAACTCAAGTGTCAACTCATGGACAGCCAAGTGTCGACTCAATGCCTAAGACCAAATAGAATACAGAACATACTGATTTCAAGATTTTGATCAAGTGTCGACTCATGGAGATGAAGTGTCGACTCAAGTGTCGACTCACCAAAAGAAGTGTCGATGCACCAGTGCATTCCAGAGAACTTCAGAAGACTTATTTGAACTAGTGTCAACTTAAGTGTTGACTCAAGTGTTGACTCATGGACTGAAGTATCGACACTTACAGGTCTGACAGTATAATAATGGCTAGTTTTTGAAGTGCAAAACTTCTCCTTTTTGTATCTAATAGTTAGTTTCTCCTCTCTAATGGCTATAAATAGTTTTTTAAGGATTGGAAATGTATTTAAACTTCACCAAACACAATAGGGAAGTAATTATTGAAGAACTAATTACATACACCTTAAGCATTCAATACTTTTGAGTGAGTTGAGCCTTCAAGTACTCCAATTTTTGAATGAGCATTCAAGTCCAAATCTTCAAGCATTAATTGAGGCTTCAATAACTTGAAGATAAGCTTCTCAACAATATTCAAGAGCTTCATCGACATACTTGCTTTTATTTTAGAAAGGTTTTTGTATTCTCATACTTGTACTTGAATTTTTGTTGCTACTAATTTCAAGGTGATTGAAACTAATATTGAGATTTGTTAGTGAGCCTTTGTGTAAAAACCAACTGAAGTTGTTGGTTAGCCTTATGTGAAAACCAACAAGGTTGTTGGTGAGCTTAAGTACAAAACCAATAAGGGTTTGACTTGTAAGTCCGGTTAAAACAAGTTGGCTATAATCTTAATAGATTATAGAAAAATTTCTAAGGGATACTTGGAGAGTGGACATAGGTACTTGGAGTGTATCGAACCACTATAAATTTTTGTGTTTGTGATTGCTTATTACTCTTTCTGTACTTCATTACTTCTGCTGCATATTATTATTGAGTACACAAATACTTTGGAAACATACTAGCACCTTATTTAAACTTATTTAAAAAAGTTTTTAAAACATAATTCACCCTCCCTTCTTGGGTTGCTTCGCTGGGTAATAAGTGGTATCAGAGCTTGGTTCTCACTAAGTAGATCTAACTGCCTTGAGTAAAAGATCTATGGCAGTCCTAATAGGTACTAGTGTTATTGAAGGTTAAGCCTCAAATAGACCACCATTTTTTAATGGCACAAACTACATATATTGAAAAACATGCATGCACATTTACATGCATTCTATTGACTATAATCTTTGAAAGTGGTAGTTAGAGGTCCATATGTTCCTTCAATTATGGTTAATAGTATTTATGTTCCAAAGCTTGAAGAAGATTGGGATGAAAATGACATTAAGCATCTGAGATTAATGCCATAGCAATGAACTTGCTTTATTATGCATTGGATCTTAGCAAATTCAATAGAATTTTTACATATGCATCGACGAAAGAAATATTGGACACACTTGAAATCACACATGAGGGTACCCATCAAGTGAAAAACACAAAAATAAATTGCTTGTGTACACATATAAAATGTTTAGAATGGAGCCTAATGAATCCATCATTGATATGTATACAAGATTTACTAATATTATTAATGGAATGAGAAGTCTTGGCAAAGCAATATCTAATGCTGAATTAGTTAACAAAATTCTCAGGTCTTTGCCATCTTCATGGGACCCAAAGATGACGACGATCCAAGAAGTGAAGGATGTTGAAACTCTATCCTTGGAGCAGCTCATTGGTTCACTCATGACCTATGAATTGAACTTAAAGCAAAAAGCAGTGGATGCAGATAGAAAGAAGAAGACAATTGCCCTCAAATCCACTATACCAAAGGAACCTTCAAGTGAGGAGTCAGAAGAAAGTGAAGATGCAGATGAGGAGGCTCTAGTGGCTAGGAAATTTAGGAGATTTATGAGGAAGAAGAAGTACTCATACAAAAAGAAACCACACAAAGGAGAGCCTAGCAAGGATAAAAGCAAGGACAAAGAAAAAGAAAAGGAGAAGGAGAAGGACCAACCCATTTGCTTTGAATGCAAAAAGCCTGGTCATTACATGTTCGATTGTCTCTCCTTAAGAAGTCCAAAAAGAAAAATAAGAAGAAGGAGATGATGGCTACTTGGAGCAAAAGTGAAGACTCTAGTTCGGAAGAAGAGCAGCAAGAAGTTGCCAATCTTTGTCTCATGGCAAATAAGGTAAAGGTAAATTCTGAACTTGACTTTACCTTTGATGAATTAAGAGATGCTTTTGAAGATCTTGTGCATGAATATAAATTATTAAAAATTAAGCACAAGAAATTAAAGAAGCAAGCTGATTCTTTTTCTTTTAAAAACAACAATCTTGGAAATGAAAATAAAGAATTAAATATCGAGGTTGCTTTTTGGAAAAGAAAACGAATGCTCTCTCAAAAGAAATAGAAATCTTAACTAGATCTAAGATTTTTGTTTTAAATAATGAGCTTATAAAGAAGAACAAAGACCTTGTGTTGGAGAACAAAAAGTTTAAAGAAGAGCTTGATGGAGTCTTGAGTCTTTTGTTGAAAAATTCATGTTTAGTTCTGAAAAACTGAATTTACTGTTGAATAGTCAATATGTAGTTTTTAACAAAGCTAGTTTGGGATATAGATCTCAAAAACAATAAAAGTATTTCAAGAATTTCTTTGTCCCAGCCTCATCTAGTATTACTTATTTTAGTTGTGGTAAAATTGGTCATAAGGCATATCAATGTAATTTAAGAAAGGTAAACAAATCAAGAAAAGTTTGGGTTCCAAAAGGAACCTTCACTACTAATTCTAAAGGATCCAAGATGGCTTGGATACCTAAAGCATCAATTTGATCTTTTTTGCAGGTATGTCTTGCAACCAAGGAGAAAAGAAGAGTATGGTATCTTGATAGTGGTTGCTCAAGATACATGATGAGAGATGTGAAGCAATTCACCTCTCTTGAAGCTTTAAATGGGGAAAATGTGACATTTGGAGACAATGGAAAAGGTAAAATCATTGGTGTTGGTAAAGTTCACATTTCTCCATCTACTTTCTTTGATAATGTGTTATTAGTAGAAGGTTTAAAGCATAATTTACTAAGCATTAACTAATTTTGTGATAAAGGTTTTAAAGTTATTTTTGAATCATCACTTTGCATGGTGTCTAGTCTTAATGACGATTAGCTGAAATTCATTGGCCATAGGCTTGGCAACATCTATCTAATTGATCTTAACAATCTTCCTATCAAGATGGTGAATGCCTAGTTGCAATGGATGCCAAAATCAATGAGACTAGCTGGTTATGGCATTGTAGATTAGGACATGCAAGCATACATTTATTTTTCAAATTAAACAAAAAGGATTTAGTTAAAGATTTGACAAAACTTAGATTTGAAAAATACAATATTTGTGATGCTTGCCAATATGGAAAACAAACAAGAACTTCTTTCAAGTCTAAAGAAATTGTTTCAACCACTAGGCCTCTTGAACTACTCCATATGGATCTTTTTGAGCCAACTAGGACCACAAGCCTAGGAGGCAAGAGATATGGTTTAGTTATAGTTGATGATTTCTCACATTTTACTTTGATTTTGTTCTTAGCTCATAAAGATGAATCTTTCTCTGCTTTTACAAAATTTTATAAAAAACTTTTAAATAAAAAAGGTACTTCTATTATTTGCATTCGAAGTGATCATGGAATTGAATTTGAAAATCAGGATTTTAAAAAATTTTGTAATAAAAAAAGTATTGAACATAATTTTTCTGCATCTAGAACACCTCAACAAAATGGGATAATAGAAAAAAAAAATATAACTTTAGAAAAAATAGCACGTACTATGCTTTGTGAAAATGATCTCCTTAGATATTTTTGGACTAAAGGAGTTAACACTGCATGGTACATTTTAAACCAAGTTTTATCCAACCGATTTGAAAGAAAACTCCCTATAAACTTTGGAAAGGAAGAAAACCTACCATTAAGAATTTTCATGTGTTTGGTTGCTGGTGTTTCATATTAAACAACGGCAAAGATAAATTAAGTAAATTTGATGCCAAGTTAAATGAAGGTATCTTCTTAGGATACTCAACATCTAGCAAGGCATATAGAGTATTCAATAAAAGAACATTTGTTATGGAAGAATCCATGCATGTTGTATTTGAAGAATCCACTAACAAGTCCTCTAGAAAAGAGGATATTTCAGATGATGTTGCAGGTATTCAAAGATTTAAGAAGCTGACTTTGAATGATCCTCCTTCCAAAAAGAACGAGGAAGATCAAGGCAAGGAGGATGAAGAAGAAATCTCAAGACCTTCACCAAAGCACAAGGACCTACCTAAGGAGTGGAGGTATGGTCATGGATACCCTAAGAAACTAATCTTAGGTGATCCATCAAAAGGAGTAAGAACTCGATCTTCTCTTATAAATGAATGTGATTATATTGCTTTTATGTCTCAAGTAAAACTTAAAAGTGTAGAAGAAGCTGAAAAAGACCCAAATTGGATGAATGCTATGCAAGAACTAAACCAATTTGAAAGAAATAAGGTTTAGACATTAGAAAGACCATCCAATACTTCCATAATAGGCACTAAGTGGGTATATAGAAATAAATTGAATGAAAATAGAATTATAACTATGAATAAGGCTAGACTAGTTGCTAAATGCTACAATTAGAAGGAAGGGATTGATTTTGATGAAACTTTTGCTTCATTGCTAGACTTGAAGCAATTAGACTTTTACTAGCATTTGCATGTTTCATGGATTTTAAATTATTCCAAATGGATATTAAAAGTACTTTTTTAAATGGATACATAATAGAAGAAGTATATGTAGAATAATCTCCTAGTTTTGAAGATCATGCATATCCTGACCATGTTTTCAAACTGTATAAAGCTCTTTATGATTTAAAATAGGTCCCACATGCTTGGTATGAAAGATTAAGCAAATTTCTAATTGATAATGGCTTTACTAAGGGACATGTAGATACTACATTATTTCTAAAGAAAAAGACTAATAACCTCTTAGTAATACAAATCTATATTAATGACATTATATTTAGTGCCATTAATGAAGCTTTTTGTCAAGAGTTTGCTAAGCATATGCAGGGTGAGCTCGAGATGAGCATGATGGAAGAATTAAGCTACTTTCTTGGACTCCAAATCAAACAAACCAAAGAAGGGATCTTCATCAACCAAGCTAAGTACACCAAGAAAATTCTAAAAAGGTTTGGGATGGAGAAGACAAAACCTCTTGGCACACCGATGAGCCCTTCATGCAAGCTTGACAAAGATGAATCTGGTGAGAGTTTTGGTCAAAAATTTTATAAAGATATCATTGGGTCATTATTGTATTTAACTGCAAGTAGACCAGATATCATGTTTAATGTATGTTTGTGGGCAAGGTATCGGTCTAAACCTAAAGAATCTCATTTATTGGCTATCAAATGCATACTTAGATATCTATTTGGCACTATTGACATTGGTTTGTGGTACTCTAAGAACTCAGCAATAGATTTAATTGCTTATTCTGATGCTGATTTTGCTGGTTGTAAATTAGATAGAACAAGCACATTAGGAACCTGTCAATTTCTTAGAGTTAATTTAATCTCCTGGTTTAGCAAGAAAAAAAATTTAGTTGCACTATCTATAGCTAAAGATGAGTATATTGCAGCTAAAAGTTGTTGTGCTCAAATCTTGTAGATTAAACAACAACTCAAAGATTTTGGCATTAAATTAACTAAAATACCTATTAGAGTGACAACACTAGTGCAATCAACTAAACTAAAAATCCTGTGCAACATTCAAGAAGTAAACACATAGAGATTAGATATCACTTTATTAGATATCATGTTTAAAATAATGATGTTTTGCTTGAATTTGTTTATACTGAAAAGCAACTAGCTGATATATTGACCAAGCCAATTAATGAGGATAGGTTCTGTATGATTATAAGAGAATTAGGGGTCATTGATTCTTTTGATTAGATCTCAATCATCCTTTACAACCTTTGGAATTCTCTTTAAAAATTTCTTGACCTCATGATCTTGAAACTCATGATCAATCAAAATTGATCATATAAATCATCTCCTAATTTCTTTGTGATTTTTTTTGATTTTCTTTGATTTTCTTCAGGTGTCGACAGTTGGAAGTGTCGACTCACTAAATTGTCAACACTTGATCGACGTGAACTATTTTTAAATAGGGTAGACAATCATTTTTTTGGCATTTTCTCTGGGCTGACACCTACCCTCTTTGTGCCATAGCTTCTATTAGTCCCTGTTTAGGGTTCTAACATTTCCATTTTGAGCTTGAGCCCGATTTCCACTCGTATCTCTTCATTTCTCATGATTTGACCATGATTCTAGTGTTGGAATTCTCCCAGGAATAGAATATTGCATTAAATTAGAAATCAAAAGCCTGACACAGCGGAAGTAGATATAAAAACTACTTTATATCTAAGCATGCAATTTACAAATAAATCTAATTTATTCAAAATAAATTCTTAAATATGCTGTAGTAGATGAGAAAAATATCAGATCTGAAAATAAAATTACTTTAAACAAAAATAACTTACCTGGATCGCTATCCTGGCCTGTTCTAAAAACTGTATCGATCCGCTTTTATACTGGGATTCTACCGGAGCCGCGTAATCGCCCGGCCTTTACTGGTATCCACATAGAGCTTGCATAACTGAGTGGTAGAGAGCACTGGACTACTAGATCCTTGCAGCCCTCTCCTCTTTCAGCAAATCAGGTGCTTTAAAAACTGTTCCAATTCGAAACTGGATCGGCTTCTTGAACTAGCTTCTATCTTACAAACTTAGATCTGCAAGACCTTGGACCTCTTTCCTTCTTCTTTCTCTTGTGATGAACTCCTCTCCAGACTCTTGAAAAGAAGAACTAGACCTCACTCAAGGAAGAAGAAAAATACCTAAAAGGAAGAGGATGCCCCAAGAGAGAGATCCTTTGGAGTTGATGCCCAAGAGGAAGATGTTCACGCCCAAAAGATGTTCACGCCAAAAGGAGAATCTCACTTGGTTGGCCACCCCCTCTCCCCTTTTTATAAATCACTTCTCCCATCCCTCTAAGCCAAAAGACTGGAGTTTAATCTAAACTAGTAAGATTTTAAGAGGAGTAGAAGAGGATTCTTCCCTCTCTCATAGTTTCCATGCCAAAAGCACTTTGCACCCTCCTAACTTTTATGCCAATCCCTCTTGTCGCACATAGCTTTGTCACACAAAACAAAGGGCCCACAAGTTTCCATGTGGAGACATGGGGAGACAAGGAGAGAGAGTCTCAGTCCAACAGGACTCTAAGTCATGATCCAAATAAATTGATTTGACAATCAAATCGAAGCCAATATTAAATCCAATCGAACCCATTTCGAAAAGGCTATTGATCCAACTTAATTAGGATCAATTAACTGAGTCTAACTCAATTAAATTAAATCTAATTTAATTCAATTAATAACTAATCCATAATTTATTAATTGTAACTTTATAATTAGATCCAAATATACTAAAATTGCCAAATTTAATAACATTTTGATTTGTTGATTGGTTACTTAAGCTCCTAATGTGTGTGACCCCTCAGATCCTATCCTGTCTGGTAATGAGTATGTTATAATCTCTATTATACATCATCGAAACTCCTTTCGATGGATAGAAATAATTTTTACTCAACCCTAATTAGGATCATTGATCTAAGAATGATCCTAATGGGCTCTCATAATCCACCAGTGATACCTAGCAATATGTAGTGGCAACCCAGCAGAATAAGATTGGAACCCCTAGGTATAGTTATCATGTGATTCGGTTCCTCTATCAAAAATCATGACATGATGTTGGTTATAGATACTCGTCAAAACCATCAGTCATATGCTTAACTTAATCAACTCAAGTCCAATTATGATACTAATGAAAATACCTTTTTCATTATCATACTGCTATGGCCATAGACTTCTGGACCTAGTCTCATTAAGCTGCATAGGATTATTCCTTACTCTAAGGTTGATAGATCCCTATAAGTGAACAACCTACTCCTATAATAAACTTACTGCAGCCAACGAATTCCTCAAGGTCCCGAATGGATAGGAACCAGTGTTTGTACCATCAAACTACAGCAATCTTATTATGAGTAGCCGAGACACTCTAGGTCAAAGAACTATTCACACAATTGCAGCATCAGAAAGTTATTGACGATTGAGTAGTCATCCATATAACTTCCTGTACTTGGTCATGCTCGTACCATTGATCTCTATCAACTACTTGCACTCTCACTCTAGTGTCACTATACTATAGGTCAGAGACTCATCTACCCGGAAAGGGAAGTGATTTGTGCACCGATTTTAATGGATTAATCATCGTCCTCGTGACATTCCAATAATTAAGAACTTTTAGGAGTTAATCTATAAAGACACATGCCTCTAATTCTCAACTCTTGAAAATATGTGTCATTGCCCATGAACTTCATGGACGATTTATAGACACATCAATATAAATGAAACTAATGCCCTTTAATTAATAAAAAAAATTAAGTACAAAGTTCATATCCTAAAAATTACAATGTGTCAAGCCAACTTGGCTTTTAGGGCATACATCTAACAATCTCCCACTTGCAAGCCAATTGGCTATATATCTAAGTCCCATCTTCTTAAGGTGGACTTCAGCCTTTTGCTGGCTTAGAGTTTTGTCAGTGGGTCTGCCACATTGTCTGTGGAGTCTACTCTTCATACCTCAACATACTTCTTCTCGAGGTAGTCGCATATGATATGTAATCACCGCTCAATATGCTTAGACTTCTGGTGAGACCTGGGCTCCTTTGCAAGAGCTATTGCACCATTATTGTCACAATATATGAGGATGGCATCAGATGGCATCACTCCAAGATCCGTAACAAACTTTTTATACCAGAAGGCTTCTTTTGTAACTTCAAAAACAGCGATGTACTCTGCTTCCATTATTGAATCTGCTATGATGGGCTGCTTGGAACTTTTCCAACTAGTTTCCCCACCATTGCATAAAAACATAGATCCTGATGTAGACTTTCTATCATCAGGATCAGACATAAAGTCTGGGTATGTATATCCCTTTATCCCTAATTCTGAACTCCCTCCAAAGACTAAGAACAAATTTTTAGTCCTTCTCAAGTACTTAAGAATGTTCTTCACAGCTATCTAGTGTTCTTCACCTGGATTCGACTGATATCTGCTTATGATACTCATAATAAGAGCTATATCAGGTCGAGTACACAACATGGCATACATAAGGCTTCCAATTGTCGAAGTATATAGAATCTTGCTCATGCGTTGAATCTCTTCAGGTGTGTTAGGATACATTTTCTTGGAGAGATTGATACCATGCCGAAGAGGTAACAATCCTCTTTTAGAATTCTCCATGCTGAACATTTCCAGCACTTTCTCTATGTACAATTTTTGTGAAAGGCCAAGTATCCAATTAGGTCTATCTCTATAGATCTTAATTTCCAAAATATAAGATGCTTCACCTAAGTCTTTCATAGAGAATTTCTTAGATAACCAACTTTTGACCGAAGTCAACATGGAAATATCATTCCCAATAAGGTGGATGTCATCCACATACAATACGAGAAATGTTACCGCCCTCCCACTAGCCTTCCTGTAAACACATGGCTCATCCTCATTCTTGATAAAATCAAACGATTTGATTGCATCATCAAAATGAGTATTCCAACTCCGAGAAGCTTGCTTCAATCCATAGATTGATCTATGCAGCTTACAGACCTTTTGATCTTCATCATTGGATGTGAAACCCAAAGGCTACTCCATATAGATATCTTCCTCAAGATATCCATTCAGGAATGCAGTTTTCATATCCATCTGCCATATCTCATAATCATGATATGCTGCAATTGCAAGCAATGTACGGATGGATTTCAGCATAGCTACTGGTGAAAAGGTGTCATGATAGTCAATGCCTTCATATTGACTATACCCTTTCGCCACTAACCTAGCTTTAAAGATCTCTACCTTACCATCTGCACCTATTTTCTTTTTGTAAATCCATTTACAACTAATAGGTACAATACCCTCTAGTGGATCCACTAAAGACCATACATGGTTAGAATGCATTGATTCAATTTTTGACTTCATAGCATTCAACCATTTCTCGGAGTCGATGTCTGACATCGCCTCATCATATGTCTTAGGATCAATCAATTAATCCTTGTCCCCAACTAGAAATATTTTCTTTATATCCTCTGTAAGCATACCGATGCACCTTTCAGGAGGTTTGGAGACTCTAGTAGACCTACGATATGGCAGAGCATTTATGTGAATTAGTTGATTATGTTCGATCTAATCTCTTGCTGGCTGCTCTTCAGAGACTTTCTCATTGAGCTTAATTAGCCTCCCACTACCATCTTCCTGAATAAACTATTTTTCAAGAAATGTGGCATGTCTACTCATAATCACATTATGATCTTCTGGAAGGTAAAAGTAATATCCTAATGTTTCTTTAGGATATCCTATAAACTGAGCTTTCACAGATCTAGATTCCAACTTATCAACCATTAGTCTTTTGACATAGGCTAGACATCCCCAAATCTTGAAACGAACAAGACTTGGTTTCTTACCATACCAAATCTCATATGATGTGGTAGGAATAGATTTAGATGGAACTCTATTTAAAATATAAATTAAAGTTTGTAGGGCATATCCCCAAAGAAATAAAGGCAAGTCAGTGAAGCTCATCATGGATCAAACCATACTAATAGTGTCCTATTTCTCCTCTCAGACACCCCATTGAGTTGAGGCATACCAGGTAGGATCGATTATGTGACTTTGCCATTGTCCTTAAGATAACATAAGAATTTCCTACTAAGGTATTCACCTCCCCGATCTGATCAAAGAACCTTAAGGTTTTACCTGTTTATTTTTCTACCTCATGTCTGAATTCCTTGAACTTTTCAAAAGTTTCAGATTTGTTTCCCATAAGAAACACATAACCATATCATGAACAATCATCATTAAAGGTTATGAAGTAGTAAAAACCATCCCTGGACTGCACATCAAATGGACCACACACATCATTGTGTACCAGGGTAAGTAATTCTGTGGCCCTCTTCCAATGTCCTATAAAGGGTAACTTGGTCATTTTTTCTTGAAGACATGACTCACAAGATGGATATGATTCAGAATTAACTGAATCTAGGATCCCATCCCTTTCTAGTTTGTTAATTCTATCATCACCTATATGACCGAGCTTTAGATGCCATGTATATTTATCATTTAGGTCATCTCTAGCACGTTTATGTCCTATGGCATTCACTTTAATTTTCTCGTTAATATTCAAAGATGCATCGACATACAAGTGATAGAGACTATCAATTAAAATAGCTTTTGCAACCAATTTATTTCTCAAATAAATATTACAAAAGTCTTTATTGAATGTAAATTCAAATCCTTCCTGTGCTAGCACAGAGACAAATCAAATTTTTACTAGCTCCAGGCACAAAATAACAGTCACTAAGTACTAATCTAAACCCTAAAGATAATACCAGAGAATATGATCTAATGGCTTGTGCAGCAACATTTGCTCCATTTTTGACATGTAGGACCATCTCACATTCTCTCAGCATTCTACTTCTTTCCAAACCTTGTATTGAAATGCATATATGAGCACTAGAGCCAGAGTCTAAAATCCAACTGGAAGTAGATGAAACCGTTAGGTTAGATGCAATAACGAGTATGAACTTACCTTTAGAAGGTGCATCCTCCTTCTATTTCTTTAAGCTTTTCAAGTAGAGAGGACAATTTCTTTTCCAGTGGCCATCTGTATTACAGTGAAAACATTTTACTTTGCTAACCTTGGCTTTCTTGGGAGTGTCCTTTTGTTTGTTTTCCTTTTGCTTCTTTGTAGATTTCTTCTTCTTCCAAGTAGACTTTCTTTTGGAGGAAGACTGCTCCATAGAAAAAATAGAGCCCCTTGAACTCTTCAGGGTCCCCTCATTGCTTACTAGCATGTTCAATAATTCAGGTAAGATGTAATTCAACTTGTTCATATTATAGTTCACAACAAACTGAGCATATGAACTGTCAAGGACTAGAGGATCAAATCCACCTAAAGCTCCTTGTGAATAGGAATGCCCAACATCTCAAGCTATTCGATGTCCTTGATCATTGATAAATAATGATCATGGATTAACTACCCTTCATGCATCTTGTTGTTGAAAAGCCTTTTCGACACCTCAAAAAGTGCAATCCGACTTTGTTCACCATATAACTCATGCAGGAGAATCAGAATCGATTTAGCAGTTGGCATATCCTCATGTTGGATCTGCAATTCATTTGACATTGAGGCCAACATGTAACACTTAACCTTATTATCATCTTCCATCCATTTTTCATATGCAATCGTCTGACGAGCATTTGGATGGTCAAGTAAGACAGTGGATTCCTGGTCAAGCACATAGCCCAACTTCTTAGAACTCAAAATAATTTTGATATTTCTCAATCAATCTTTGAAATTAAGGCTTACAAGTTGGTTTATCTCTAGAATACGGGCTAAGGAATTTGAAGCAAACATGGTTAACTGCAAGAGTAGAAGATTCAAATTAGATGTTTATACTTAATTATAAAATTATTCTAGGTCTTTAAAATAACTTTAGAACTTCTACTATTTTCTTGGATCTCTCACACTTCCCATGGAGATGCGAAAACCCTGCGACTCTAGATTTCTAGTGGGTGCTACGGTCCCATCGATGTACGGCACCTCACTGTGCCCGATTATTGATAACATGCTATACCAATAAGTGGCCAACTCTTGTCCAATGTATCTAATACAAATTGTAGCATCTTGGTCTCTAAATCATGGAACCTCAACGTGCCCGTTTATTGGTCCAATCATTAGTTAAGTCAGACCCACCATTTCTCCTAGACAAAGTCGTCATTGAGTCCCTCAACATGCCCATTTATTGGGCCCAACCCCATTAGTGCCTAGCAACATCTCATGCTTAATAGAGTGGTTGTGTCTTCCCGATGCAACTAGACCAATGTAACCAGCCGAGAATAATCAACACCAGTAGGACACCCGCACACTATAATGATGGAAGATGCAAGACTTAATATTTATGGGGAGCTAAAGTTCAGGTCTCTTCTAACTTGATCAAGCAAATAATGTCTGACCAATTACATTAAATCAGCACAATCTTATGTCTGACTTAAAATAGCTAGCATGGGTGAACTCAAAACAAAAGTGACCATATTGAAAACTTAATCAATCAAATTGGCCAGGTCAGTTTGATACATGGGAGGGTTCTGCCATATACCCTCTTTCCACCAAACTAATTGGTTAAGAAAGATTTAGCCCCAATTAAAAATCATGATCAAAACCTTCCTTAGACACCAATTGATTGATAAGATTTAATTAAGTCAATCTAGTGATCTGGGCTCATCACTGAGCCAAATTAGGTTTTAACTTATCAATTCACAATCAAATAAATTGATCTGACCAGACATCATCTAAAAACAATTTTAAGGTGACTAGACCTAATTTGTTCAACCCAAACCCTCATGCACCTAATTTGATTTTCTGGGTCAAATCAATTTAAAAAAGGTTCAAGTGCATGATATTAATGGCTTATGATCATAAATCAAATTTAAGATCCAAACCTAATTTGGTGCATCGCATACATCAACATGTTAGACCATATAATTAAACTACATCTAATATAATTAAATAGATCTAAAATATGCTTAACAACACATCACATATGTAATCATAAATCGATCAAAACTTTTGAAAACCCTTTTTCAAAAACAGGTATACATTAAAGTAGGACAACCTTTGCACTATAGGGGGTAAACCCTATAGCAAGACAACCTTATAGTCACTTTGTGCAATCTTTGATCAATTAGTTTTTAGATTATAACATTTAATTTTAGATCTAAAAATTATGATTTTAATTTTAAAAATAGTTTTCAAAATATAATAATTCTATGCTAGAACAACCTTATATTCAGCATAGATTTGATACAATCATCATCTATCTTTCTTATCTGAATATGTTTTAGATCTGATTCTCATCCATGCATGTTAAAGAAAGGAGAACCATGGCTCTGATACCACTATTGGAATTCTCCCAAGAATAGAATATTAAATTAAATCAGGAATCAAAAGCCTGACGCAGCGGAAGTAGATATAGAAACTACATTATATCTAAGCATGCAATTTACAAATAAATCTAATTTATTCAAAATAAATCCTTAAACATGTTGTAGTGGATGAAAGAAATATCGGATTTGAAAATAAAATTATTTTAAACAAAAATAACTTACCTGGATCGCTATCCTGGCCTGCTATGAAAACTGTGTCGATCCACTTTTATACCAGGGTTCTACCGAAGCCGTGCAATCGCCCAGTCTCTGCTGGTATCCATACAAAGCTTGCATAACTGAGTCATAGAGAGCACTGGACTACTAGATCCTTACAGCCCTCTTCTCTTTCAGCAAATCAGGTGCTTTAAAAATTATGCCGATCCAAAACTAGACCGGCTTCTTCTTGAACTGGCTTCTATCTTGCAAACTTAGATATGCAAGACCTTGGACCTCTTTCCTTCTTCTTTCTCTTGTGATGAACTCCTCTCCAGACTCTTGAAAAGAAGAACTAGACTTCATACAAGGAAGAAGAAAAATACCTAAAAGGAAGAGGATGCCCCAAGAGAGAGATCCTCTGGAGTTGATGCCCAAGAGGAAGATGTTCATGCCAAAAGGAGAAGCTCACTTGGTCGACCACCCCCTCTCCCCTTTTTATAAATCACTTCTCCCATCCCTCTAAGCCAAAATACTAGAGTTTAATCTAAACTGGTTAGATTTTAAGAGTAGAAGAGGACTCTTCCCTCTCTCATAGTTTCCATGCCAAAAACTCTTTGCGCCCTCCTAGCTTTCACGCCAATCCCTCTTGTCGCACATAGCTTTGTCGCACAAAACATAGGGCCCGCAAGTTGGCATGTGGAGACATGGAGAGACAAGGAGAGCGAGTCCCAGTCCAACAGGACTCTAAGTCATGATCCAGATAAATTGATTTGATAATCAAATCGAAGCCAATTTTAAACCCAATCAACTCATTTCGAAAAGATTATTGACCCAACTTAATTAAGATCAATTAACTGAGTCTAACTCAATTAAATTAAATCTAATTTAATTTAATTAATAATTAATTTATAATTTATTAATTGTAACATTTACAATTAGATCCAAATGTACTAAAATTATAAAATTTAGTTACATTTTGATTTGCTGATTGGTTACTTAAGCTCCTAATGTGTGTAACCCCTCAGGTCCTATCCTGTCTGATAATGAGACATGCTATAATCTCCATTATACATCATCAAAACTCCTTTTGATGGACAAAAATAATTTTTGCTCAACCCTAATTAGGATCATCGATCTGAGAATGATCCTAATGGGCTCTCACAATCCACCAGTGACACCTAGCAGTATGTAGTAGCAACCCAGCAGAATAAGATTGGAATCCCTAAGTGTAGTTGTCATGTGATTCGATTCCTCTATCAAAAATCCCGACATGATGTTGATTACGGATACTCGTCAGACTCATTAGTCATACACTTAACTTAATCGACTCAAGTCCAATTGTGATACTAATAAAAATACCTTTTTCATTATCACACTGCTATGGCCATAGATTTCGAGACTTAGACTCATTAAGCTGCATATGATTATTCCTTACTACTAAGGCTGATAGATCCTTATAAGTGAACACCCTACTCCTACAATAAACTTACTATAGCCAACGAACACTGCAAGATCCCGAATGGATAGGAACCATGTGTTTGTGCTGTCAAATTACAACAACCTTATTATGAGTAGTCGAGACACTCTAGGTCAAAGAACTATTCACACAACTACAGCATCAGAAAGTTATTGACGAGTGAGTAGTCATCCGTATAACATCCTGTACTTGGTCATGCTCAGTATCATTGATCTCTATCAACTACCTGCACTCTCACTCCAGTGTCACCACATTGTAGGTCAGAGACTCATCTACCCAAAAAGGGAAGTGATCTATGCATCGATTTTAATGGATCAATCACCATCCTCGTGACATTCCAACAATCGGAAGCTTTTAGGAGTTAATCTATAAAGACACATGCCTTTAATTCTTAACTATTAAAAATATGTGTCATTTCCCATTAATTTCATGGACGATTCATAGACACATCAATATGAATGAACTAATGCCCTTTAATTAATAAGAAAAATTAAGTACAAAGTTTATGCCCTAAATATTATAATGTGTTAAGCCAACTTAGCTTTTAGGACATACATCTAACATCTAGCTCCTTGTTTCCCTTTCCCTCTCGTATCTCTTTGTTTTTTGGATGATGGGGCCCAGGAAACAAGTTGTGAGGAGACCTCATTCAGTTTCTCAGGGTGTGGAGCACTTCACCAAGGCGAGGCATGATGCTCATCAGCCAGCAGATGCTCCAGCACAGCATGATGTTCTCACTTGACCACCACTTGTCCCAAGAGAAGATCTCATGGCCTCCAAGGCCATTGTAGGTGGACATAGGGTAGATTTTGATTTTGTTGATCAGCAGCATTTCAAGATCAAAGATTGGTTGAGGGATGCTGGATTGGTTCAGTTCTGCACTCTCCGAGAGAGATTCTACCTAGCCTTGATGAGATAGTTCTACGGGACTTTGGCCACGGGTGGTGATGGATGGATTGGAGAGGTTAGAGGCATCTCCATTCCATTGTTTGCTGAGATTCTGAGCTGCATCTGGGAGATACCCATGAGAGGCAGTGTAGCTGATTCACTTGGAGACCGGATCGATGGCTTCAGATGTATATTGGAGAGAGATGACCTAGGTGAGGGAGCCACTGTTGTAGCCTCACAGCTGTCTACAGAAATGAGACTTCTTCATCATATTGTAGCCCGAATTCTATTGCCAAAGATCGGATAATTCGATTTTATTACAAAGAGGGAGCTCTTAGTTATGGTGGCTATGATTCAGAGATCGCTCATCTGCCTGCCAATGCTGATGGTTCACCAGATGACAGAGGCAGCGACAAGTAGATGACTCTGCTTGCTTTACGGCATGGGCCTTACGAGATTATTTCGAGCTTATGGAGTCGACCTTGTCAGAGAGCTGTATAGAGAGCTTCTACACACTAACACATATGATGAGAGGGTCCTTACATTGGATGGGATACCATATATACCGAGGTCACTAGAGGTGCAGAGTTTCTGGACTGGCACCTGACTTGGATGAGGATGAGGATATTGCAACAGAGGAGGAGGAGACACAGGGAGATGAGGCCAAGCCATTTAAGCCACCTCGAGATTCACCTGAGTTGTAGCCCGAGCCTTCTGTCTCGGCACATACTAAGGTGCTACCTCCAGCAGATGATTCTGTGGATAGGATCACTCATTTAGAGACAGACATGCAAACCTTAAGACATTGAGTCGATCAGATCCATGTGGAGATGAGGTCTGATTTTCATAAGATGAGAGAAGGGTTCACTACCGTGATGGCTGCTTTGTATAGACTGACACCTTGTAGACAATCTTCCCCTCCACCATCGCCAGATTCTCTACCAACACCACCATCACCACTAGCAGATGATCCAGAGATAGGAGCTGATCAAAATGATCTATTAGCACATTTTGATATTGATGATTTTATGGCAGAGCCTGAGCTAGAGATGGGAGCTGATCGGGACATAGATTCAACTGAGCCTGCTACTGATAACATGATGACTTCTAAGGTTGTTCATGATCCATCTAGTCCTGCCCTTCTGAGTCTTGTCTTATCCTATACTCCTATCATACCCAGTCCTTCTAATTCTATTCCTTTAGACACATCCACTGTATCCAACCCATTTTGTATTCAGATCCATCTGATACCTCCATTGACTTAACCTACACCATCTATCTTTGTTCCCCCTACCTTTTCTGATTATGGTAGGACACCCTTTATACATTCTACTTCTTTACCCTTTTCCCCCTTATCTAGGGAGTTAGGTTTTTATACTTGGATTTCATATTCTTTCCACTTCATCTTGACCCTTTTCTTGACACTGTTTCCCCTTCAACATGAGCCAAAGAAAGAGCACGAGCTAGAGGCAGAGGCCGAGGACATGGAGACACTCCTAGAGCGGTCTATACCGGATTAGCAGATCTTCGACCCATGTGCCATGACCTCGTCCTTCCAGGACTACTAGACCTATTGTATTAGAGATTGGGTCTTCCTTTGATGAGGACAGAGCCCACTAGGAGTGGTCAATGTATCAGTTAGATGTATGTTATATTTGTATCAATGTTTCATTTGTATTTGTATCAAATTGGTATCAGTGTATCAAATTTTGGATGTTGTTTATATCAATGTATTACTGTATACATCTCTCTAGTATCACAAAACATTTGGAATTATATATATATATATATATATATATGATGCTTTTAGTATTTTTTCTTGTGTGTTCATGCTTTACTTGTATTTTCTTTTAATACTCTTCTTACTATCTTTCCACTTTATCCTTACCTTGAGGGGGAGGTTTCTTACTTATTTCTTTACTTTGTATTACTTTTCTTTTTTTTTTATGATGACAAAAAGGAGGAGAAGAAAGTTCAAAAAAGGAAAAAAAAAGTAATAAGTAATAAACATAGAGGGCAAAATAAGTAAGGGGGAGAAAGTACTAAGGAGGGATGTTGCCCAGGTGGCTTACCTAAGAGGGACCGAATTGGGTATTTAAAAATTTCTTCAAGTATGTGCTCTTTTGAAATCAGAGTGTGGTAAGTGAAGTGATTAAATAAGTTAGTAGCAGAAGTAAAAGCACAACACAAAAATTCACAACACAAACACCAAGAGATTTATAATGATTCAGAGCAACCCAGCTCCTATGTCCACTACCCAAGATATCACTTGGGATTTCTACTATATTCACCCAAGGAAATGGCTGGATTATTTTCACGGGCTCACAATCTAAAACCCAAACTTGGTTTTATCCCAGGCTAACCAAAAATCCAAACTTGGTTTTAACTGAGCTCACCAAAAACCCACTACAATGTTAGTTTTAATCGGGATCACTAACAACCCAAAATACTTGGTTTTCAAGGCTCACCAAGAACCTAACAAACTCAAATAAGAGTTAAAGAATACAAAGCAACTTTTTGACAAATCGAAGTTATCGGATGGTTGCAGTTGTAGCACTTGAGAAGCCTTTTGATTGTGCTTTGAATCCTCTTCAAGGCTTCTTAACTTCTTCAATAAATGCCTCAAGAAACTGATAAGAGTTGGTGAAGACTTAAGTGCTTGCTTTGAATGCTCTCTAGTGTGTACTCTTGAATGTTCAATGAAAACTTTTCAATCTCACATTAACTTCTTATCTTCTTGCTTCAAAAGTTATTCAAATCCCTTAAATATATTCCCTTTAACTGATTTCAGATGGTTATAGCCATTGTAGACCATTGGGATTCAAAATATAGCCATTGGAGACCGTTTTGGATTCAAAATAAGAGTTTTGGAACTAGCCATTACTAACCTGAAACTATCACTCGAGTCAGCTCGAATAGCTCGAGTCAGCTTGGTTCCTCAGATAGGTCAAATTGCCACTCTAGTCGAGTCAGCTCTTCTCCTTTGAATCGGCTCGCCTGGTTGGTTCTTCAGGACTGAGATTTTCAGAACTCTGGACAAGTTGGCTCTCCTTCTTTTCAAAATTCGAATGTCTACATGCCAGAAAATAGTGTGCCATGCTAGACTTAGAGTTGGCTCTCCTTCTTTGAGTCGACTCTAGTCCAAAACTTGTCAAACTTGTCTAGACTTTCTTCCAATGGCTTCCAAACAACTCAAAGCCTTTCCAACTCATTCAAAGATAGAACTTGAGATAGTTAAACTTTAGAAGTACATAGAAGCAGCCCTCTTACAGGAGTAAACAATTGATTTTTCTATGGGGCTCTTCTTTACATGAACTTTTAACAAAAATAGACTTAACATACTACCATGTTGTAGGAAGTAGGGTTGATCAATGAAATCATACTACAAAAACTTTGAGAACACTTGAAATAGAGTTAGTAAACAAATACATGCTCCAATGTTTGGTTATCATCAAAATCATTCCAGGGGTCAACAATCTTTCCTTTTTTGATAATGACAAAATATTGGGCATGTAAAAACTTTGCATATTTCAATAAATGTATCAAAGTAACTTGTATATGACTATCATATTGAGATGTATTCACATGTATCAACAAGTATCACTTATATATTGAAAGTATCAAGGCTTATCAACAAAGTATCAAGTTTTTTGGAATTGATCCAATATGTATCAGAGTAAATTTTAGAACAAAAGCTGCTTTTGCCTATCATGAATTAAAATCAAGAAAGATGTCAGAGCTTAGAGAAATACCAAGATATAATGTATCAGAGCAAAAGCACAAAATGTATTAGAGCTTATGTATCAGAGAACAAATGTCAAATCTATAATATCTGGATTGTATCAGAGTTATTATAAAGAGCATCAAAGGTATTCATAAAGTATTGAGCTATTATATTAGCAATTAGAGATTTGAATGAATCAAGATTGAATTTGAGTACCAAAGCAAGAAATGATCCAATATAAGTGCTAGAGTTAACAAATTTGAACAAAATTTATACTCATTATGCCAATTCATTCATTTTTACACATCAATATGCCAATTCATTTCCATGCACATCAAACACTCCCCCTTTTTGTCCTTAATCAAAAAGGTTTTCAAAAAGAATATTATTTTTTAAAGAATAGGAATAATGATAATATTGTCTGAGATAATTTCACTTTCTCATAGAATTTTTCATGTTGAAATTCGTCATAAAAATTCAAGTAAAGTTTTTCCCCCTTATTAGATTAAACATTGAGATCATTCAAGAAAGTAACAAGATGTGGGAATAAGACAATCATCACAATGTACACAATGATTTAGAAAAGAAGACATTTCATTACTTTTGAAAGATAGTTCATTACATCAAAAGGTAATACATTCAAAAGATAAAAAGATACAATCTAGTGTCTTACTAGAGGAAGAACCTACATCTAGTACAGTATCTGAAGTTTTAGTCTTTAAGGATTTAAATCTAAGGTCTCTAAATCTAGATCTAGTAGGAGCCTTAGGTGTCCTAGCTTTTTGTTTACCCCTAGATTTTGGTTTGTCCTTAGATGGAGTAGGTTCTACTTTAACTCTAGAAGGCATAAAAGGGTCAGTAGGTGGTATAAAAGAAATAGGGTCTATATCAAACAATTTGGGAGGTACAAAAGGTGGTGGCTGAGCTGGTGGTGATGGTGGGTGTGCTGGTGGCTCCCTGGAGGTCTGAGCTGAAGAAGCCTTAGCAATGGATGTAAGCTTGTGTAGATGTAACCAAACAGCTCGAAGCTCATCCTTAAGACCTTCCAGTCCTCTCTGCATGCCCTGCATCTCCATAGCCTGTTGTGCCTTGAAATTGTCTGTAGCTCCCCTCAGTCTGCCAAAGTCCACATGCAGCTCTTTGATAGTAGAATGGATATCCTCCTACTGATGCGATCTGCTCTCCACAGCTTCAACCCTGGTGGTTAACTGCTCTAGCTGTGCCCTGATGTCCTGTAGACCAGTGTCAACTATCTGGCGTAGCTCGCCAAACATCGAACTAATGGAGCTCATTAGGGACTCTGAGAGAAGTCTGATCTGCTGGGCTATAAAGGCTTGCAAAGCTGATGGTGCTGTAATCAAAGGTCCAGGAGCGAGTCTAGTAGAAGGTCCAGGAGGTGTCCTGGGACTGTCAAGCACTCTCTATGTCTGACCCCGCTCATCAACATCAACATGTGTACCATCATCTCCGGTTTCAATAGCATCAATGTCACTAGCTGGAAGCTCAGTCTGCTTCTCCTCCTTATCATCATCAGAAGAACTAGCAAGCCTCTGACTAGATATCATTTTTGACCAAATTCCTTCAACTAGATGGTATCCCATTCCTTTGAAGGGATTTTGCCGAATAGGTGTCTGTATGGTGAAAGGGTCTGCCATCCTCACCTGTGAGATCAATCCCAGCATCCTAAAATAGCTGCGTAAAGACCATGCTAAGGGTAGGCACGCCTTTACCTTCCTTGCTGCCTCTCTCATCTGAACAATCATAATATAGGGCAGATTAAGTGCCTCCCCCTCAATCAAATGCCGCATGAAAACTAGATCCCACTCACTCACCCAGTCGAAGCGACCAGTCTTAGGCAGAAAGTTCTGACTAATGATGTTGTGAAGCAACCGCATTTTCAATGAAAGCATATTGGCTTGAACATTCTTTATAGTATCTACATCTGATCTTTCCAGAACCAATCTTAGTGCTCTCTGCTTATTCTTTAATACCAAATGATTTGTACCATCTGTGGGCATCTATAGAATATTACTCAGCTTCTCTTCATCCACCAACATTCTTATCCCTTTCATAATTGACTTAATATGGTATTCACCCAGAGTAAGATTTTCAAAAAATATTCTTACTAAATAAGGATAGGTTGGGGTTCTAAAGAACAAAAGAAAGTCCAACCTTGTTTTTCAATCCAATCTCCAATTCTTACACCCAATCCTTCCAAAAATGTGAAAACTATGCTTCTTCCACCTATGACTGGCCGATTGGCCATAGAAACAACTTGCCTTGGTGGAGAAGGTGCTTCTACTTCTTCCATTTCTTCAGGTTCTTCCTCTTCTCTTCTCTTACTTCTTCTTTCCCTATGGAGCCATCATGGAAAACAAAAAGGGAAGGAAGTAGAAATATGAGAAAATGGAAAGGGAGGAGAATTCTCTTAGGTTTGGAAGAGTTTTTGGGGTTTTGGTCAAGGTTCAACAGTAAAAGTAAATCCTAGCTCAGACTTACGGATTATATATAAAAAGTCTTAACCCGACAATCGAGTCGACTGGGCCAGAGCCTTGTCTGCCCGAGTCCGCTCGAGAAAAAATGCTCGAAAAAGCTTTAAAAATCTAACAAAAAGATTTCTAAGGATAGTAGCATACTAGATAAGGTGGTCATTGTCCTTAAATTGATATTGGAGATCTTCTAGATAATTTTTTTTAGTTTTATAAGAGATTAGGTCAAAGTTTTTAAAAAGGGTTACACAAATCTAATTCACTTCTAATCATCTCAAATCTTTCTTTATTAAGTGGCTTAGTAAAGATATCAGCGAGTTGGATTTCAGTTGGAATGAATTCAAGTTCAATATCACCATTTTGTACATGATCCCTAATAAAGTGATATCTAATTTCAATGTGCTTTGTTCTTCAATGCTTAATTGGGTTCTTTGTAAGATTAGTAGCACTTGTGTTATCACATTTGATAGAAATTTTAGATTGAATAATATCAAAATCTTCTAGCTATTGTTTAATCCATAACAACTATGCACAGCAACTCCCTGCAGCCACATACTCTACCTCAGTAGTAGATAGTGCTACAGAGTTTGTTTCTTACAGTGCCATGAAATTAAGTTCAACCCTAGAAATTGATATGTGCCACTAGTGCTCTTTCTATCAATTTTACATCCACCATAATCAACATCAGAAAAGCTAGTTAAATTTAATGAAGATTGCTTAGAATACCATAGACCAAAATTACTTGTTCCTTTAAGATATTTTATAATTCGTTTAACAGTAATTATGTGCGATTCTTTAGGATTTGATTGAAATCTAGTACATATGCATACACTGAACAAAATATCATGCCTACTAGTAGTTAAATACAACAATGATCCAATCATACCTCTATAAAGCTTTTGATCAATGTTGTTGCCATCTTCATCTTTATCTAATCTGCATGTATGGCTAATAGGTGTGCTTATTTCTTTGGATGACTCCATACCAAACTTCTTAATGATTTTCTTGATGTACTTTGCTTTGATAAAAATTCCTTCTCTTGTTTGCTTAATTTGGAGTCCAAGGAAGTAAGTTAGTTCACCAATTAAGCTCATCTCAAATTCATCATGCATTAACTCAGCAAATTCTTTGCAAAGATTCTCATTAGTTGCACCAAACATGATGTCATCAACATAAATCTGTACAACTAATATATCATTCTCTTTCTTTTTGATAAATAAAGTAGTATCTACATTACCTCTAACAAAATTATTCTCAAGTAAGAACTTGCTTAATCATCATACCATGCTCTAGGTGCTTGTTTCAATCCATACAATGCTTTATTGAGTTTGAAAACATGATTTTGCAAAGTATGACTTTCAAAACCCAGTGGTTGTTCTACGAAAACTTTTTTAGATATAAAACCATTCAAAAATGCACACTTTACATCCATTTGAAATAGTTTGAAATTCATGTAGCAAGCAAATACAAGTAATAATCTAATGGCTTCTAGTCTTGCTATGGGTGCATAGGTCTCATCAAAATCTATTCCTTCTTATTGATTATATCCTTTTTCCACTAATCTTGCCTTATTTCAAATTACATTTCGTTTTTCATCTATCTTATTTCTAAAAACCCATTTGGTTCCTATGACAAGATGGTCTAAGGGTTTATTTACAAAGGTCCATACATTATTTCTTTTAAATTGGTTAAGTTTTTCATGCATGGCCATCATCCAATTAGGATCATTTTTAGCCTCTTCTATACTATATGGTTCTACTTGTAAGACAAAGGCTAAATAGTCATGTGCATTTCTAAGTGAAGACCTAGTCCTAACACCTTGAGAGAGATCACCAATAATTAAATCTTTAGGATGTGAAGTAACATACCTCCATTCCTTTAGAAGATCACCATGATCTTTACTTACCATTTCTTCTCCTTCTTGAGTGGGTTTATCCTTCAAGCTTATATCTTCCATTGCTTTATCGATTGTACCTGCATCATTGTCTACACACTCTTCTTTTCTAGAAGGTGAGGGATTAGCTTCATCAAAGATAATATGAACAGATTCTTCAACTATTAAAGTTCTTTTATTAAACACTCTATATGCTTTTCTATTGATTGAATAACCAAGAAAAATTACATCATCAGATTTAGCATCAAAATTTTCTAGGTTATCCTTTCCATTATTTAATACAAAGCATTTACAACCAAAAATATGAAAGTAATGAATAGTAGATTTTATTTCATTCCAAAGTTCATAGGGGGTTTTCTTCAAAATCGATCTTATCAAAATACAATTTAAGATGTAGCAAGCAGTGTTCACCACTTCTGTCCAAAAGTACCTTGGAAGATTGCCTTCACATGACATTATTCGGGCCATCTCATCCAAAGTCCTATTCTTTCTCTGTACAACACCATTTTGTTATGGTGTTCTAGGAACGGAGAAGTTATGATCAATGCTGTGCTCAGTGCAATAATCATCAAAATACTGATTTTCGAATTCAGTACCATGATCACTCCTAATTGAAATCACAGAAAGACCTTTTTGGTTTGAGACTTTCTTATAAAATTTTTGAAAAACTTTGAAAGCTTCATCTCTGTGTGTAATAAATAAAATCCAGGTAAATCTAGAAAAATCATCTACAATTACAAATTCATATTTCATACCACTTAGGCTTATGGTCCTAATTGATCCAAATATATCCATGTGAAGTAGTTCAAGAGGTCTAGAAGTTGAAACCAGGTTTTTTGATTTAAAACTTTTCCTAGTTTGTTTACCTTGTTGATAAGCATCTTATACATGTTCAAAATCAACTTTGAATTTAAGCAAACCTCTAACTAGATCTTTGGAAATTAATTTGGCAATTGTATGCATGCTAGCATGACCTAATCTTCTATGCCAAAGTAAATTGGACTCCTTGGTTTTAGCATTCATTGCCACTAGACTTGTAGTACTAGACATTGCTAGATTATTCAAATCTACCACATGTATATTTCCAAGTCTATGACCAATGAGCTTGGTGATAGAATCAAGTGAGGTAGCTACTATACACAGATGATTCAAAGACAATCTTGAAGCCTCTATCACATAATTGACTAATGCTTAATAAATTATGCTTCAATTTGTCAACTAGCAATACATTTTAAATGAATGTAGAAGGGGTTATTTTGATATTACCAATTTTCGATTATTTTTCCCTTGCTATTATCACCAAAAGTAACCATTCCTCCTTTCATCTTCAGGATGATGAATTGATCATTGTCATCCATCATATGCCTTGAACAGCCACTACCAGATACCATTTTTTGCTTGAATTCTTGGCTGCAAGACATTCCTGCAAGATAATAAAGGAGTTCTTTTAGGTACCCAAGCTTTCTTGGATCCTTGCAGGTTAGTGGAGGTGGTTCATTTGGGAACCCAAATCATTTTAATTTTACTTTTGACATTTTTATTGATATTGCATTGAAATGCTTTATGTCCAACGCCTTTACATGCATAACAAACAACTTTAGATGCATATTTTGAAGTTCTGAAAGTAGAAGGTTTTGATGCAGAAAACTTTGAAACATAAAATTTAGGTATTGAGAATTCTTGCACAAAAGTTTTAGAAGGTATAAACTTTGTAGTTGAAATTCCATTTGTATGCACAGAATTAAAACCAATTCTAGTTTTATTTCCAGATACTCTTTGATCTTTTAAAATTAACTCAAGCTTGTTAGAACTTAATGTTATTTTTTCAACTAAAGGCTTGAGTTTCTCAACCTCCTTTTGTAAACCAATATTTTCTTCATGTAAAGCTTGGTTTTTCTCAAGACAATCATTTTTTGCAGTTTGTAATACTTTAAATTTCTCAAAAAAGTTTTTCAGATCTTTGTGCAATAGTTTATTCTTTTCTGAAATCTCTTCCTTTTCTTTTATCAAAATATCCTTGCTATTTTTCAAACTTTTGATTTTGAGTCCTACTTTTTTGTATTTGGATAGTAAATCATGAAATGCAAAATTCAACTCATCAAAAGTAAATTCATCTTGAGGTTTGGGAGATCTTACCTCATCTTCGAGACCCATTAGACATAAGGTTGCAGATTTTGTGGTCTCTTCCTTTTCAGTTGAAGTCGACTCCTCGCTGTCGCTCCAAGTTGCAACCATAGCCTTCTTTCTCTTCTTCTTAAAAGATTTCTTTAATAGTGGATACTTGGGACGTATATGCCCAGGTTTCTTACACTCATAGCAAATGGGTTGTTGTTCCTTTTCTTTTTCTTTCTCCTTCTCTTTGTCCTTGCTGTATTCACCTTTCCTATGAAATTTTCTAAAGTATCTTTCCTTTTTCTTCCCCATAAACTTTCTGAATCTCCTCACAACCAGTGCTATGTCTTCATCTTCTAAGTCATCTTCGGAGGAGGGGTATTCTTCTTTAGATTCTTCTTCTTGTTTCTTTAATTATGATGCAGCTTTGAATGCTATTATATTTTTTCTAGATCATCTTCATTTCTATGCTGCATGGTCAGCTCATGAGTAATTAGGGAACCTAGTGGTTCATCCAGTGGCAGTGTCTTAAGATCTTTATATTCCTGGATGGCAGTAACTTTTGGATCTCATTTGTCTGGTAGAGATCTCAAGATTTTCTGTAAAAGGTCAGCATTTGAATATATCCTGCCAAGACTCTTAAGACCGTTAATAATATTTGTAAATCTAGAGAACATGGTAGAAATAGTTTCATTTGGTTTCATTTTAAATAAATTATAATTATGTACAAGAAGATTAATCTTAGAGGTTTTCACTTGTGAAGTTCCTTCATGGGTAATTTCGAGTTTATCCCAAGTTTCTTTTGCAGATAGGTAAGTAGAAATTCGATTAAACTCGCTTGCATCCAAAGAACAATATAAAACATTCATGGCTTTGGCATTTAACTCATCCATTTTCATGTCGTGATCATCCCATTCTTCTTCAGGTTTTGGGACATCCATGCCATCATCCTTTTTCGTGGGTGTATGAGTTCCCTTAAGAATTATCTTCCATAATTGAAAATCAATAACTTGTATATATATTTTCATTCTAGCCTTCCAATAGTCATAATTAGTGCCAGTGAAGAGTGGTGGTCTATTGGTGGATTGGCCTTCGGCCAAGGAAGTACTCATGAGAGTAGCCAGTAATCTTTACTCTAATTAAAATTCAGAAACACTGCTCTGATACTAGTTGTTGCCTAGGTGGCTTACCCAAGAAGGGGGTGATTGGGTATTTCAAAAATTTTTTCAAGTATGTGCTCTTTTGAAATTAGTGTGGTGAGTGAAGTGATTAAATGAGTTAGCAGCAGAAGTAAAAGAACAACATATAAATTCACAACACAAACACCAAGAGATTTATAGTGGTTCGAAGCAACCTAGCTCCTATATCCACTACCTAAGATACCACTTAGGATTTGTTGCCCAGTAAGCAACCCAAGAGGGGGGGTGAATTGGGTCTCTAAAAATTAAAATAACTTGATGCAATGCAATGCAATCCAATTCAACAATTAATTATGCAAGGTACTATTAATTCAAATGTAATGCTCTTAAATAAAAGTGCAGCAGAAATAAAGAGCAATAAAAGAAAAACAAGTAGAGAGATCAATCAACCACAAAGATCAAGAAATATAGTGGTTCGGTGCTATCCAATGCATCTACATCCACTCCCCAAGATCTCCTTGGAAATTTACTATAATCACACCCAATTACAGTTGATTAGTTTTGCAGGCTCACTAATCAAAAACCCAACTTGTTTTCATAAGGCCAACAAGTCAAAACCTCACTTGGTTTTACGGGCTAACCAAGAACCTAATTGATTTTCAAAGGCTAACCAATAACATCCCTTAGTTTTCTGGTCTAACCAAGAACCTAAGTGATTTTATGAGCTAACCACCAACCTAATTGGTTTTCAAAGGCTCACCAATAACCTCACTTGGTTTTGCAATAGGCTAACCAAGAACCCTTACAACAAATAAAGTTTAGAAGTAATGAACAAAGTAAGCTTTCTAAAACAAAGTGGGTATCTCTTTGAGGTTCGATGTAGAAGTGCTTTGAACTTGTTGAAGCCTCTTGAATGCTCAAGAAAGGTTGATCATTAATGCTCTTCAAGGATCTTGAATGCTTGGAGGCTTGCTTTAGCTTGAGAGTGATTGAATCTTCAATGAATAGGAGTTAAAGCTCTCTTTTCTTCTCTCTTCTCGAAACTTTTTAATGGTCTTCAATAATATATGCTTTTGATTTGATTTGGAACATATAACCCAAGGCCTCAAATCCCGTTTCTAGCCGTTAGGCTTGAAAAACTAGACATTGGAGGGCAAAATGGGCGAGTTCTGTATTTGAAAAACTAGCTGTTACTGTTCTCGGAACTCCATGTGTCGACACTTCAGGCTATAAGTCGACACATAAGGTCGACACTTGAGCTTCTTGAGTCGATACCCAATTCAAATATCTCCAATCTGATTCTTTGAAAATCTCATATGTGTCGACACTTACTCAGTTGAGTCAACACCTTGAGTCGACACCTTACTTCCATGTGTCGACACTTCAGCTGTTCTTCATTTTTAGCAAGTTCTATGGCTTGAAGATCTTTGGCGATATATTGATCCATGTGTTGACACTTTGAGTCGACACTTCAGGTCCATGTGTTGACACTTCAGCCGTGCCATTTGAAATATCATTGCGTACCGGCTTGAGTCGACACTTCACTGAATTCTTCACAGAAAAGGCTGAACTTGAGCTGAAACACATTTCTACTTTAACTTAACCATCCAATCAAGCAATTCTTGAGTTTCCAAGTCCTCTTTGAGCAATCTTTTTCATTCAAACTTGGCTTCTTTAAATAAATAAGCTTCTTCAAATTTGTGAGCACCTTTTTCAACAAAAACATACTTCAAGAAAATTATTAGTCCTCAACTTATACTTAATCGTTTTGCTTATCATCAAAATCAATAACAGAGTCAACAATCTTTTCTTTTTTGATGATGAAAAAGCCCTTAAGTATAAATTGCTTAAAAAGGCTTTTAAAAGAAATCATCAAGGTGTATAAAACTGAAAGCATTAAGTGTATCAATATAATTTGCACTAATGATATGACATTTCAGAATGAAAGTGATGTCAAGATTAATAGTGTCAAGCTTGTTATAATGATTGAGAGTACCAGATCTTTAGGATACATTTAAGACATAGAAAGCATGTATCATGATACTCTATAAGAGAATTTCAGCAATGAACAAGGCTCCCCTTGAATTGATGATCCATAACATAGTTTGTAAATATCTTTTCAAACATTTAAAGAGGGATTTTAAGATGAAATTCACTTTGAAAGGATTTTCAAATGAAAATAAAGTAAAGCTCTCCCTTTCTTAAGGAATTTTGTAAACATTTTTCAATTCAAGTTTTCAAAGATTTGTTTACCCCTTGCACATCACAAATATAAATCATCAAAAATATTGCATTTATACTTATATCTCACCAAACTACTCCCCCTTTTTGTTATCATTAAAAAGGTAGGAAGACAAATAGGCTGAATATTCAAGGTATTGCATTGAATTGTCACTATACTATTCCCAAAAAAAATATATTGCATTGAATTTAAAATTCATTGAAGACAATGAAGAACTAAGAACAATTCAAGATATTTCATTCATTTCCATCAAAGGCATAAAGATGAAGAACAACATAGTTTTTCATTTAGAGTTAGAACTTGTACAACAGCATGACATACAAAGGATACATAAGAGTGAACAACAAAGACAAAAATACATAGAAGCATAAAAGCAAACTAAAAATACATAAGTGTCCTAATCCTCATCCATATCATCAGTATCATTAGAAGATGAACTAATCTCAATCGGTCCAGTATCAAAAGAAGATCAAGCTCGAGGCCACATTGATCTAAGATCTCGGAGTCGGGTCCTGGTCGGCCGTGAAGGGGTACAACGACCACGTCCTCTGCGACGAGCATATGTCCAACCTCTGGCTGGAGCAGTAGAGGTAGAAGTAATATCCTCCGCAGGAACGGAACTGACCGGGTCAGTAGTCTCTGCAACTATCGAAAGAGGTGTGCGATCAAAGGAAGGACCTGAGTCAAGATACTGAAAGCCAGGTGTATAAAACCCAAGCTCTTGGATAAGCGAGGATGTATGAATAGTAGGAGTATCAACAATCGGTGTGTCAAAGATAGGGATATCAGCTGATAATACAATAGGTGTATCAGAAATAGAAGTATCAATTGAAGAATGAACCGGTAAGTTTGCAATCGATGTATGAATGATAGGGGTGTCAATAATAGGTAAATCAACAATGGGTGAATGTACAACTAGAGTATCAACAATTAGGGAATCAATAATAGGTGTATGTATAATAGGAGTGTCAATAACTGGAGAGAGAATAGGAATAGGAATATGATCATCCGATCTAGAAGGAGAAGATGGGACTGGAGTTTGGGTAGGTGAACTAGAAGGGTCATGAACAAGACTCTTGGGCAAGTCTGCCATCACCTCCGCTACTGGCTCTGAAGTAAGATTTGGAAAATCAAATCTATTAGAGTCAATCTCCTCATCGTCTCCATCACCATCACCATCAATATCTCTAATAATATATCATCACCAACAGGTGCAAGAGCAGGTGGAGCAGTATCAGCAACCGAAGCACTCGCTGAAGGTCTGGACAGTGCAGTAAGTATAGCTAAGATGCCATCACTAAGTCCAATATGGCTCTCTCTGGTCTCAGCTATAAAATAGTCAAGACGTCATCTCATGATAAAAATGTCAATCTCATTGAGTCTGACTCTGTCCAATAAGCTATCAAAAGCATCTGGAGTTTCCGTCTGAGCTGGCTGAGGCTGTGCTGAAGTAGTAGGATCAGACTGAGATGCAATTGCTGGCTGTGCTGCTATCTCAGGCTGACTCTCGCTAGGTCCTACCTCATCAGAGAGGATGCGCTCCTCCTCTGTCGCATCATCATCATCAGCTCTATCCTCGACCTGACCAGATATCCTGCGAGTCCACTGGCCTCGGAATAGATGATAGCCCATCCAGTGTAATGACCTGATGTCATACACATTAGTATGAAGTAGCATACAGTAGGGCTCGTCCTCAAAGCTGACACCGTACTCTCTGAATAAAATTATCAATCCCATCCCATAAGGTAGGTAGAGTCGCTGGCTAGTCGATGCCTCCATCATCTGGTGAATCATAAGCACTTGAATGCAGATAGGCATGCACTGAACCAAAGAGACCATTACTAGCAACTCCCGCTCAGTGATATAATCGAAATGTCCAGTCTTTGGCAGAAGTATCTGGGCAACGATGTGATGCAGCAGTCTCATCTCTGCAGATAATCGGGATGCTAGTATAGTGGCTCTCTTAGGCAGTATATCAGACTCAAAGATGCACTGAAGTCCACTGACTATGTCCATCAAGCTATCCACCACAGATCCAGTCATCGAAATGTCCCATACTCTGCTCAGTATTTTTGATGAAACTGGGATATCCCAACCTCTCACCTATGCTAACCATCCATCAGATCCATGGGCGAGTGATCCATAAAACTCTCGCATAAGCCCGAAATAGTACCTCTCGTTGAGTGAGCAAAATGAAGTCAGACCAACCTGTCGAATCCACTCTTCGATCCTAAAGTGCTGCTGGTCAACAAAAATAAAGTCCACTCATCATCCCCCAACGACAATCTTCGAGCTCATCCAGCTATAAGGTACAAAGAGTGATCGTGCTGGCAAATTAGGAGCTCTAGCCTCATGTCTGGCCTTTGTCCTTCGCTCTTCTTCCTGATTTGACTGACGAGGTCGACGGACTACTTGCTTTCGAGATCCCATTACTTGGATTAAAGAATTGGGCAAGGTTTTGGTTGAAGCCTGGGATTTCTAGGGCTTAGAATCCAAATGCGAGGAGAAATCCAACGAAATTCGAACAACCGGGTGTCCAAAACAAGGAAACAACGGGTTTAAAGCATGAAACAGTGGGAAGAACAGTAAGGAGTACCTTAGAATCTTGTGTCGGCTCGAAGGAGAGAAAGAAATGGGGAGAAAACCATTCGAAAAATCCTTTATTCTCGGTCTGCTGCCATTCAAGTGTCAACTCATGAATGTGTCGACACATTTTGGTGTCGACACATCAATGTGTCAACACATCGACTTAAAAACTGAAAATTAAGAGTTCTAAGGGTAGATCAAAATTACTGGAAATATGATAAATTTAATGAAATTTTACAATGATTGAGTAAGATTGATCATGATTATGATCAAATTGATCTAATTTGAGTCAAATATAGGAAAAATTTAATCAAAAGGATTAATGATCCCGAGCTCTCTTCTAATCATACAAAATCAATCTTCCAAAAGAGGTTTAGTCAAAATATCAGCTAATTGAAATTCAGTACTAATAAATTTAAGCATAACATCATTATTTTCTACATGATCTCTAATAAAATGATGTCTAATTTCAATGTATTTACTCTTAGAATGTTGAACAGGATTTTTTGTCAAGCAAATAGCACTGGTATTATCATATTTAATAGGTGTACTAGCCAACTTGATTCCAAAATATTCAAGTTATTGCTTAATCCACAATATTTGAGTACAATAATTTCCTGCTGCAATATACTCAGCCTCAGCTGTGGATAGTGCAATTGAAGTTTGTTTCTTGCTAAACCATGAGATTAAGTTAGCTCCAAGAAATTGGTAAGTACCACTAGTACTCTTTCTATCCAATTTACAACCAGTAAAATCCGCATCAGAATATCCAATCAATTCAACAGATGAATTTCTAGAATACCATAAACCAATATCAATAGTACTAGATAGATATCTAATAATGCGCTTAACAGCCATCAAATGTGATTCTTTAGGTTCATACTGATATCTAGCACACATGTATACATTGAATATTATATCTAGTCTACTAGCAGTTAGATACAGAAAAGAGCCAATCATACCTCTATATAACTTTTGATCTACTAATTTACCATGTTCATCTTTATCAAGTCTACAAGAGGGGCTTATAGACGTACCTATTGCTTTAGTAGTCTCCATCCCAAACTTCTTAATAATTTTTCTTGTATACTTAGCTTGGTTGATGAAGATACCATCTGCAGTTTGCTTGATCTGGAGTTCAAGAAAGAAATTGAGTTCTCCCATCATGCTCATCTCGAACTCACCCTGTATTAGCTTAGCAAAGTCTTGACAAAGAATTTTATTAGTAGCACCAAAAATGATATCATCAACATATATTTGTACTACTAATAAATCATTATCTTTCTTTTTCAAAAATAGTATTTTATCAATATTGTCTCTAGAAATTTCATTTTCAATCAGAAATTTGCTGAGTCTTTCATACCAGGCTCAAGGTGCTTGCTTTAATCCATAAAGTACTTTGTGCAATTTAAAAACATGATCAGGATGTGCATGATTTTCAAATCCAGGTGATTGTTCAACAAAAACCTTTTCAATTATAAAACCATTTAGAAAATCACTCTTAACATCTATTTGAAATAGTTTGAAATTTATAAAACAGGCAAATTCTAATAATAATCTAATTGCTTCAAGTCTAGCAACAGGAGCAAAAGTTTCATCAAAATCAAGTCTTTCCTCCTGGTTGTAGCCTTTAGCAACTAGCCTAGCTTTATTTATGACAACAATTCCATTTTCATCTAATTTATTCCTAAATACACATTTAGTGCCAATAATAGAAATATTAGATAGTCTTTCTATTAATGTCCAAACATTATTTTGATCAAACTGAATTAGTTCATCTTGCATGGCATTTAATCCAGTTAGGATCTTTTTCAGCTTCTTCAAAATATTTTGGCTCTACTTACGATACAAAAGCTATATAATCATATTCATTTCTAATTAAGGCTCGAGTTCTTACCCCTTTAGATGGATCACTTAGGATTAATTCCTTAGGATGTCCATGAGCATACCTCCACTCCTTAGGTAGATCTTCATGCTTTGGAGTGTCAACACCTTTCTCATCCTTGTCTTGATCTTCTTCACTTGGTCGAGGTTGATCATTCAGTGTCAACTTTTGAAGTTTATCAGCCTCTGCACATTCATCAGATGTATCCTCTTTTCTGGAGGACTTGTTAGTAGATTCTTCAAATACAACATGCACTGACTCTTTTACAACCAAAGTTCTTTTATTGAAAACTCTGTATGCCCTTCTTGATGTAGAGTATCCTAAAAAAATACCTTCATCAAACTTGGCATCAAACTTTCCAAGATTATCTTTTTCAATATTTAAAATAAAACATTTGCAACCAAAAATTCGAAAATATTTTAAAGTTGGTTTTCTTTAGTTCCAAAGTTCATATGGAGTTTTCTTCAAAATAGGGTAGATTAAAACTAGATTTAAAATGTAACATGCAGTATTAATAGCTTCAGCCCAAAAATATCTTGGTAAATCATTTTCACAAAGCATAGTGCATGCCATTTCTTCCAAAGTATAATTTTTTCTTTCTACTACCCCATTCTGCTGAGGTATCCTAGGTACAGAAAAATTATATTCTATTCCTTTTTCATTATAAAAATTTTTGAAATCTTGATTTTCAAATTCAGTTCCATGATCACTATGAATGCAAACAACTGAAACACCTTTTTCGTTTGAAACTTTTTGATAAAACTTTATGAATGCAGAAAATGATTCATCTTTATATGCTAAAAAGAAAATCCATGTAAATCTTGAAAAATCATCCACTATGACTAATCTATATCTCTTGCCTCCTAGACTTAATGTTCTAGTTGGTCCAAAGAGATCCATATAAAGTAGTTCTAGTGGCCTATTAGTAGTTACAAAATCCTTTGATTTGAAAGAAGTTTTAACTTGTTTACCAATTTGACATGCTTGACAAATTCTATCTTTTTCAAAACAAAGTTCAGGTAAATCTCTATCTAAATTCTTTTTACAAAGTTTTGAAATAAGATACATGCTAGCATGCCCTAATCTTCTATGCCAAAGCCAACTAGTCTCATCCTTAGTAGAATTCATTGCAACAAAGCATTCTCCATTAGGCAAAGATAGATCATTTAGATCTACCAAATAAACATTTCATGCCTTTTTCCAATGAATTGTACTCCAATTATATCCGGACTAGCAATCATGCAATATGATGATTTAAAAACTACTTGAAAACCTTTATCACAAAACTGACTAATACTTAAAAGATTGTATTTCAAACCATCAACTTGAAGTACATTACTAATACTACTAGAAGGAGTTATGTAAACCTTACCAATACCAATGATTTTTTCTTTACCATTATCATCGAAGGTCACTCCCTCCATTCAAAGCTTCAAGAGAAGTGGATTGCTTCACATCTCCAGTTATGTGCCTTGAGCAACTACTGTCAAGATACCAAAGTCTTTTGTTCTCCTTGGTTATAAGACATACCTGCAATAAAATCAAGCTTTGTTTTTAGGTACCCAAGCCAATTTAGGTCCTTTAGGGTTAGCACTTAAAATGGTTCCTTTTGGAACCCACACTTTACCAAAAGAATTGATTTTTCTTAAATTGCATTGAAATGATTTATGACCTAACTTTTTGCAGGAAAAACAAGTAATGCTAGATGATGTAGGTACAAAAAAGTTTTTGAAATACTTTTGTTATTTTTGTGGTCTAAAACCTAAACCTGCTTTATTGAAAACTGCTCTTTGACTATTCAAAAGTAGATTTAACTTTTCTGAACTATAAGTAAACTTTTCAACAAAAGGTTTTATTTTTTCAAGTTCATTTTTGTACTTAGTATTTTCAAGTTCTAAATCTTTGTTTTTCTTTAAAAGGTCATTGTTAGAAATAACGTTCTTAGGTCTTTTCAAAATTTCATTTTTCATTGACAATGCATTATTTTTTTTTTCTAAAATATCCTATTTAGATTTTAAATTAGTAACATCATTTAGTAAAGAATTGTTTTCAAAAGAAAAACTATTTACATGCTTTTTCAACTTTTTATTCTCACTTAAAATTAGTTTATAGTCATGCATGAGTTCATCAAAGGCATTTCTAAGTTCATCAAATATAAAATCAATCTTGTTATCGAAATTTACCTCATCATTGTCTTGATGTGCCATTAAGCAGAGATTTGCTACTTCTGTTTTCTCTTCTTCAGAACTGGAGTCTTCACTATCACTCCAGGTGGCCATCATTGCTTTCTTCCTTAATTTCTTTCTAGATTTGCTAAGAAGAGGACAATCAAACTTGTAGAGTCCCGGCTTCTTGCACTCAAAGCATGTAGGTATTTTCTTCTCCTTTTCCTTTTCATTTTCCTTCTCTTTTTCTTTTCCTTTTTCTTTTAATTGGTATTTCTTTTTGTAAGGAAATTTCCTCCTCTTCATGAATCTTCTGAATTTTCGTGCAAGGAGGGCTTCTTCACCTTCATCTTCTTTTTCATCTTCGGACTCATCTATTAAGGATTCTTCTTGTTTGTTTGACTTGAAAGTGATCCCCTTCTTCTTTTTGTCCATGTCCATTGATTTTTGTTTCAGATTAAGCTCATAAGTCATGAACGATCCAACCAGCTATTCTAAAGGTAATTTATCAACATCCTTGGCTTCTTAGATTGCGGTCACCTCGGATCCCACAATATTGAAAGTAACATGAGGATTTTATTTACAAGACCAGCATTAGACATTACCTTTCCAAGACTTCTCATTCCATTAACAATATTTGTAAATCTTGTGTACATATCAGTGATAGATTCATTAGGTTCCATTCAGAACATCTCATAAGTGTGCACTAACATATTTACTTTAGTGTTTTTCACTTGATCGGTACCCTCATGGATAACTTCAAGTGTGTCCCATATATTTTTGGCAGAAGTGCATGTAGATATCCTATTAAATTCACTAGGATCTAATGCACAATAGAGGAGATTCATTGCCTTGGCATTGATCTGGGATTGCTTAATGTCGTTTTCATCCCAATTCTCTTCGATCTTTGGGATAGAAATACCATTAACCAAGATCGAAGGAATATGTGGACCTTTATCTACAACTCTCCACAAATTAAAATCAATAGAATGCATATAAATTCTCATCATAGTTTTCCAATAAGTATAATTTGATCCATTGAAAAATGGAGGTCTATTTGAGGCTTGACCCTCAACTACGCTAGTACCAATTGGTGCTGCCATAGATCTTTACTTAAGGTGGTAAAGCCTATACACTGAGAACAGGGCTCTAATACCACTTGTTGCCCAGTAAGCAACCTAAGAGGGGGGTAAATTAAGTCTCTAAAAATTAAAATAACTTTACTTGATGCAATGCAATGCAATCCAATTCAACAATTAATTATGCAAGGTACTATTAATTCAAATGTAATGCTCTTAAATAAAAGTGCAGCAGAAATAAAGAGCAATAAAAGAAAAGCAAGTAGAGAGATCAATCAACCACAAAGACCAAGAAATATAGTGGTTCGGTGCTATCCAATGCACCTACATCCACTCTCCAAGATCCTCTTGGGAATTCATTATAATCACACACGATTACAGTTGATTAGTTTTGCGGGCTCATTAATCAAAAACTTAATTTGTTTTCACAAGGCCAACAAGTCAAAACCTCACTTGGTTTTATGGGCTAACCAAGAACCTAACTGGTTTTCAAAGGCTAACCAATAACCTTCCTTGGTTTTCTGGGCTAACCAAGAACCTAAGTGATTTTACGGGCTAACCACCAACCTAATTGGTTTTCAAAGGCTCACCAATAACCTCACTTGGTTTTGCAATAGGCTAACCAAGAACCCTTATAATAAATAAAATTTAGAAGTAATGAAACAAAGTAAGCTTTCTAAAACAAAGCGGGTATCTCTTTGAGGTTCGATGTAGAAGTGCTTTGAACTTGTTGAAGCCTCTTGAATGCTCAAGAATGGTTGATCTTTAATGCTCTTCAAGGATCTTGAATGCTTGGAGGCTTGCTTTAGCTTGAGAGTGGTTGAATCTTCAATGAATAGGAGTTAAAGCTCTCTTTTCTTCTCTCTTCTCAAAACTCTTTAATGGTCTTCAATAATATATGCTTTTGATTTGATTTGGAGCATATAAATACTTTCCTAAGGCCTCAAATCCCATTTCTAGCCGTTAGGCTTGAAAAACTAGCCATTGGAGGGCAAAATGGATGAGTTATGCGTTTGAAAAACTAGCCGTTACTGTTCTTAGAACTCCATGTGTCGACACTTCAGGCTGTGAGTCGACACTTGAGCTTCTTGAGTCGACACCCAATTCAAATTCTCCAATCTGATTCTCTGAAAATCTCAGATATGTCGACACTTACTCAGTTGAGTCGACACCTTGCTTCCATGTATCGACACTTCAGCTGTTCTTCATTTTCAACAAGTTCTGTGGCTTGAAGATCTCAGGCGATGTGTTGATCCATGTGTCGACACTTTGAGTCGACACTTCAGGTCCATGTGTTGACACTTCAGCCGTGCCATTTGAAACATCATTGTGTATCGGCTTGAGTCGACACTCCACTTCCATGTGTCGATACTTGGTATCATGTGTCGACAATTTAAGTCGACACTTCACTAAATTCTTCATAAAAAAGGCTAAACTTGAGCTGAAACACATTTCTACTTTAACTTAACCATCCAATCAAGCAATTCTTGAGTTTCCAAGTCCTCTTTGAGCAATCTTTTTCATTCAAACTTGGCTTCTTCAAACAAATAAGCTTCTTCAAATTTGTGAGCACCTTTTTCAACAAAAACACACTTCAAGGAAATCATTAGTCATCAACTTATACTTAACCATTTTGCTTATCATCAAAATCAATAATGGAGTCAACAAGATTTTCACTACATTCACCCATGGAATATAGCCGGATTATTTTCACGGGCTCACAATCCAAAACCCAAACTTGGTTTTATCCCGAGCTAACCAAAAATCCAAACATGGTTTTAACCGGGCTCACCAAAAACCCATTACAATGTTGGTTTTATTCGGGATCACTAACAATCCAAAACACTTGATTTACAAGGCTCACCAAGAACCTAACAAACTCAAATAAGAGTTAAAGAATACAAAGCAACTTTTTGACAAACCGAAGTTATCAGATGGTTGCAGTTGTAGCACTTGAGAAGCCCTTTGATTGCACTTTAAATCCTCTTCAAGGCTTATTAACTTCTTCAATAAATGCCTCAAGAAAATGATAAGAGTTGGTGAAGACTTGAGTGCTTGCTTTGAATACTCTCTAGTGTGTACTCTTGAATGTTCAATGAAAACTCTTCAATCTCACATTAGCTTCTTATCTTCTTACTTCAAAAGTTATTCAAATCCCTTAAATATATTCCCTTTAACTGATTTCAGATGGTTATAGCTGTTGTAGACCGTTGGGATTCGAAATATAGCCGTTGGAGACCGTTTTGGATTCAGAATAAGAGTTATGGAACTAGCCATTACTAACTTGAAACTGTCACTCAAGTTGTCTCGGATAGCTCGAATCGGCTCAATTCCTCAGGTAGGTTAAATTGTCACTCTAGTCGAGTCAGCTCTTTTCTTTCGAGTCGACTCGCCTTGCTGGTTCTTCAGGACTGAGATTTTCATAACTCTAGACGAGTTGGCTCTTCAATACTCGAGTCGAGTTCGGATCTTTGTCTGAGAAAACTTCACTCTGGATGAGTCGGCTCGGATTCCTTTGAGTCGGCTCAAATTTCTAGAACTTCAGCATTGGACTCTACCCGAGTCAGCTCTTCTGACTCAAGTTGGCTCGAATGTCTGCGTGCCAGAAAATAGTGTGCCATGCTAGAATTCGAGTCGGCTCTCCTTCTTTGAGTCGGCTCTAGTCCAAAACTTGTCAAACTTGTCCAGACTTTCTTCCAGTGGCTTCCAAACAACTCAAAGCCTTTCCAACTCATTCAAAGATAGAACTTGAGACAGTTAAACTTTAGAAGTACATAGAAGCAGCCCTCTTACAGGAGTAACAATTGATTTTTTTATGGGGCTCTTCTTTACATGACTTTTAACAAAAATAGACTTAACATACTACCATGTTATAGGAAGTATGGTTGATCAATGAAATCATCTTACAAGAACTTTGAGAACACTTGAAATAGAGTTAGTAAACAAATACATGCTCCAATGTTTGGTTATCATCAAAATCATTCCAGGGGTCAACAAGAAAAATTTTTAAATTTCTAAACTTTTTGGAGATATCTTTGAAAAATGCTAATACATATTTGAAAATTTTGAAAAATATTTTCAGATCGTGTGTTGAGGGGGAGCTCTATCTTTACCTTATTTGCTCTGATACTTTTATTCCTTAAAGTTTTTGCTCTGGCACTTACATTTCATTTCAAACATAATTTTGGCTATGATATTCATTCTTTTAAATTTGTTTTAGCTCTGATACATGCTTTTATCAAAACCAATGTGCTTTGACCATGCATAATTATTATCTATTCTTTTTGCTCTGATTGAAGCTATTGATCATTCCACTCTTATATATATGCATATGCTCTGACACATTGTAGTTATATGAATTGAATTCATTCAAGTTATTTGCTCTATAATAGTCATTACAACTTTGCTTTGATACTTATAGCAATTGCTCTGATACTTATTGCAAATCTTTTGAGCTTACTATGTTTATATATTTAAAGATTTTGTCATCATCAAAAAGGAAGAGATTGTTGACTCCTGTCTTGATTTTAATGAATAACAAAATACTTAAGTATATTTGAGTACTAATTGTATGTTAAAAGTATGATTATCAGAATAAGGTACTCATCAAAGTTATTGTGTGTTGAATGATCAAAATGCTTGTCATTTTGTTTGAAAAAGTCATTTAAGTTAATGGATTTTCAAGTTACATAGACTTTGGAATATAAGAAAGACTTTGAAGAGCTCAAAATTTTAGTTTAGACAAGTTTCAACATGGTTTCAGTCAAGTATCGACTCATGGGATCAAGTGTCGACTCAGATGTCGACTCATAGAAGCTTTAGCTAATATGCAGAAAAAATTTTAGCCGACATGCAGAAGTGTCGATTCATGAATAACCAAGTTTTAACTCATGAACAACCAAGTATCGACTCAAGTATCGACTCATGGACATCCAAGTGTTGACTCAAGGCCTGAGACCAAACAGAATACAGAACAGCTGATTTTTGGATTTTAATCAAGTGTCAACTCATGGAGATGAAGTGTCGACTCACCAAAAGAAGTGTCGACACACCAGTGCATTCCAGAGAACTGTAGAAGACTTATTTGAACTAGTGTCGACTCAAGTGTCGACTCATGTATCGACTTATAGACTGAAGTATTGATACTTGCAAGTCTGACAGTACAGTAACGACTAGTTTTTTGAAGTACAGAACTTTCCCACTTTGTATTTAATGGTTAGTTTCTCCTCTCTATGGCTATAAATGGTTTTTTTAATGATTGGAAAGGTATTTAAACTCTACCAAACACAAGAGGGAAGTAATTATCGAAGAACTAAATGCATACACCTTAAGCATTCGATACTTTTAAGTGAGTTGAGCGAGCCTCAAGTATTCCAATTTTTGAATTAGCATTCAAGTCCATATCTTCAAGCATTAATTGAGGCTTCAACAACTTGAAGACAAGCTTCTCAACAATATTCAAGAGCTTCATCGACATACTTGATTTTATTTTAGAAAGCTTTTTGTATTCTCATATTTGTACTTAAGTTTTTATTGCTACTGGTTTTAAGATGATTGAAACTAGTATTGAGGTTTGTTGGTGAGCCTTTGTGTAAAAACTAACTGAAGTTGTTAGTTAACCTTGTGTGAAAACCAACAAGATTGTTGGTGAGCCTAAGTGACAAAACCAACAAGGGTTTGACTTGTAAACCTAGTTAAAACAAGTTGGCTATAATCCGTGGATTATAGTAAAATTTTCAAGGGATACTTGGAGAGTAGACTAGGTGCTTGGAATGCACCGAACTACTATAAATTTTTGTATTTATGATTGCTTATTACTCTATCTATCTGTACTTACTTCATTACTTCTGCTACATATTATTATTGAGCATACAAACACTTTGCAAACACATTAGCACATGATTTAAATTTATTTTAAAAAATTTTTAAAATCCAATTCAACCCCCCTCTTGAATTACTTTACGGGCAATAAACCTTTTACCAACCAAGGTCCCAATCCAATGATTGGTCGGAGGACATATAACAAGACTGTCTGACCAAGCTTGCTATCTTAAAATTTTATATCTTTAACCAAGCATATTGACCTAAACCATCCAACTAACATATTAAATTATCCGATAGTATTTGAGCCACCATGTAGTTCTCTACCGATCAAGGCTCTAATTCGATGAACAGTTAGAGGATATACAATCGAGCTCTAATTCGATGAACAGTTAGAGGATATACAATCGAGCCACTCGACTAGGCTTATTGTTTTAGACTGTACATAATTTTTCCCAACAATTATTAAACTAATTTTTTAAAAATTATAAAAATTGCTGTAGCAGATTTATCTTTAATAATATTATTTAGTTTATATCTTGAAATAACAGATACATTAAATTCGCATATGGCTTCGCAAAAGCCACAAGACAAGCACGATGAAGAGTGCATTTGTTGATATTATGTGCACACGAACAGGTGCCCAGCTACACGATAAAAATCTTTATTGCAACTTGCAAAATTTGTTGCCATACGCAAAAGTTAATTTATTATAGAAATTGTCCAACCAGCATTTGCGGGTTTAATTAACTTTGCTGTGCACATAACCAGTGCCCGTTTGAGAAATGCACAGGAAAGCTAGCAGTTGTATCAACCAAGGATGGCAGGGCACAATCAACCAAAATAGTGAGGACACATCAACACAGATTTAAGGCGGCTTTCGTATATATCATAGTGAAAATCTGCCATACTATGAAAATCTGCCATAGAATGGATCTTGGATTTTTAGAAAACCTACAGTGCCACTAGATGCACCACCTAGTTTGAATCACTACTGGAAGATTTATGAAACCAGTACCAAATGGTCAGGATAAAAACTGACAGATAGGCTTATGGAAGACAATATCTCTGATTCAGATTTTACACACTGTGAGCCAGATAGGCTTATGGAAACATCTCTGATTCAGATTTTACAGACACTGTGAGCCAAAAATAGCACAATATAAAATATATATTAAAAAAAAGCAAAAATGTACATCTAAGTTGTGGTATCAGTCCATGATGTTCGAAACAAGACAAAATGATAAACAAAACTCTCCATTATAAGCAAACTAATGACCAAGTCAACCTTATCGAACCATGATGGGTGCATGTCATGATCTACGCAGCACAACAATTTAGCTGGAGTGGCAACAGATGAAAACCTGTTAACAAACTTTCAGCAAGAATACCAAAATTCTGTATTTAGAATTAACTGACCAGCCATGATAACGCTCTTTAACACACTACCATTTCTTGGATCAGATCAAGCGACTTTAGCAGCAAGAAAACTTGTTGGAAATTTGTTTGGACTCAGCAGTGCCATTGCTAGTAAGGCTTACCCTATTAAGAGACAATTCTTCTTTATAGGAATCGCAATTCAAGACCTTCCTGCTGATATTGTTGTATATCTCCCTGATAACAATCTGAAAGGCCTTCTGTACATTGGTAGAATCTAGGGCTGAGGTCTCGATGAAAAACAGCCCTTCAGCTTCTGCTAAGCTTTTACCATTCTCAACCGGCACTTCTCTAATATTCTCTAAATCACATTTGTTGCCAACCAGCATCCTTGCAATGGTGGTGTCAGAATGTGCTGCAACATCATACAGAATTGAGATGTCTTCGAACTAAAATGGTCTTTTGACTAAACAACACAAGGTAAAAATTATCTGATACATGCATAAAAGAATGATGAGACAGCAACTTCGAACTATACTTTCTGACAACAAAACCACAAAAGAAAAGCATCAACATGCAAAGAAATACTCTAGAGCTCAAAAAGTCTAAGGGTTCATAAATACGAAGTCATCTATTTTGTAAAATAAGGAAATAGCATTCAAACCCAATTCTAAAAAATCATGTTCATGCTTAAGATACATGTATCCAAAAAATATCTTCTATGATGTGATAATGACATGGCAACTAGAAGGCATCCATTTACATTAGGGATGGCAACAAGTTAGGTATAGGTCAAGTTGGCTAAACCCATATCTGCTTTGTAATTAAAAACTGCATAACCATAAACATCACTTACTTGTCATGGATCAGGTCGGGTAAAGTAGATGGTGTGCAGGTCAGGTCAGATTGGGTAGATAAGACGGTGGGTTAGGTCAGATAAGAAACTCTCATGCAAACATTCTAAAATAATTGTAACTTTGAAAGGAGGATTTAAATTAAAATTATTTCGAGTCAGGTATGGGGTGGGACATACCATTTCCTACACCCGATCCAAACATACTTTGGGTATTTTATCTAGAACCCATGCCCGCCCTAGGTTTTGATTGGGTCAAGTAAAATACGCCCCATACATATTGGGTCGGGTAGGGTCAAGCATCCAGTGGATTTGCTACAATTGCCATCCCTTAATGTATGTCTTTGCAAGTTTGAGCAAAGTGAAATACATGAGGCTTTCCAGCTATTGATAACTGTCCTTCCTGCTACTCATTTCATGTTAGCCATATGATGGGGACATTGAGCCAGTTCAGATCCAGCCAGTTCAGACCCAGCAGCCAGCCCAGATCTCGGTGCCAACCCAGCATGGATCTTGATGTATTTTTTATTATTTTATTATGGGTGTACGTGGGATTTGGGATATCTCCGAATTGGAGATTAGTTTTATTTGTATTTAGAGTTATCGGAATCTCTTATAGTTTCGATTATTTTGAGATTGTTTAGGGATTTAGTTTTATCGATAGTTTCTTATTTTAGGTTTATTTAAGATCATTTTGATAAATGAAAATGAGCGAAGATTATTTTTTGAGAAAACTCTGTCCCGACTCCTTCCCTCTTCTTCTTCTTCCTGGTGCTATTTCCTCTTCCCGCTTCTTCTCCTCTCCCTCTCCTCTGGGCTATTTCTCCTCTTCCCTTCCATGTTCTTCCACTTACTCCATACTAATATCAAACATCTGGTTCCATCAAGTCATCGTCGAGAGCCCTAAAATCCATCACCTATCATCCCATTTCTCCACGCTCCTCTGTCACCGGATCCTCCAATCGAGCGGCCATCGAACACCACCATCTCTCGAATCTGACAGACCGAGCAAACCAACAACTGGAAAGCCATCGGCCCTCCCTCTCTCTGACGACCGATCTTCCCCAAGACTGTCGGCGAGCCTTGCCGGTCTCCATTCTCCCGTCCGAACATCACTCGTTCACCATCACCGACGTAAGGTCCATAACCGAGCGCCCCACCCCAACGACCAACTTCTTCCAAACCGACGTCGCACCGCCCGTGAAGCCTGCTGCCGTGCCGTCCGCGGCCACCGCACAGATCTCCGATCCAGCCACCGACCGAAAGCCGTCCGGAAGTCTCCAACCGAGCCAAGCCGGCCATTCCGCTCGCCATCAACGCCATCCGAGCCCCTGCGCCGAATCCGTGCAAGCCGCACGGCCTGCAGCCGCCGCCCGTTCCGCCGAGTCCCTGCACCGGATCCACTGCAGCCGAAGGTCGCCTCCGCCAGCAAGACGCCGGATCCGCCAGGCCGCTCCCAGCGGTCGTCGCATCTCCCCCCGCCTGGAGTCGCCCACGGCCACTACGACGCCTCACCGCCCCGGCCGTTCGTGAACGTCGCTCCGCCCGAAGCCCCCTCCTCCGGTGCCATCGTTCGCCTGCAACCCGTCTCACGCCCTCCACTGCCGATGTCCCTACCGCCGTGTCCTCCACAGTCGCCGTCCGCCACCGAGACCACCGCCGTCACAACCTAGCCCCGTCACCGGCAACATCCCGCCGGAACTCCTCTCCGCCCGGTCCCCTGTTCCTCTTGGGGTGATCCATGGAGAAGAACAGTTCCAGCACACGAACGTGAAAGCATTCACGTTCTGTGCTGCCGACTTCTACAGCGCACGGTTTTCAGAGCTACCCGATTTTCAGAGCCACACGGATCCTAAAGCTACCCGGATTTTTAAAGCTGCACAGATATCAGAGTCCAACAGCTTCAGATCAATTTCGCTCGTGAACTGCTGGTCCGGATTTTAGACGACCTGAGGACGATCTCCCTCTTCCAAATTTCGTAAGGTTCCGTGTTTTCGGGTGAGATCCACTTTGATAACCTGACCCAATTGTTTGCTGGTTATTTCTATTTAATTAGATTTAACTTAATTAAATTGGACATCCTAATCTAGAGATCATTTCTTAATGATCAACGGTCCGACACCAGAGCATTCAGTCCCGCACCACCATATATTTGGATATTGACCTCAACTGGTATAAGCTCTTGTCAAGATCCAACTCAATGGATAGAAACTGAAAAACAACTATATAAGGCTATCAAGAAATAATGAAAAGTAAAAGAAAATAACTCCATGGATATTGATGTGCATAAGCAAAAGAGCAATAAAATTTTATCAAAATAAAATAATTCATCTTTTGGTGTACAGGGTTTTGAGGCATTGCATTTCAAAAAAAGATCTCTGGAAGAATTGGAATTAGATGCAATTTCTTATATTCTTAAGATTACTTGAAATGAATCATAAAGTATCCATAGCTGATGTAACTCAGGACATTTATAGGTTGCAAGACATGCTTTGTCAGTATGATTATTTTCAACTCACAGAACTGTGCATTTATGCAATTTTACTATCATATTAACTTTCCAAGGCTTTGACTTTCACCCTTAGTAGCTGGAATACTCTACCAAGGGCAACAAATGCTTTGGAATCTTCCCTCGAACCTGCATTTGCTTTCTAAATGTTTCTAACTCAAGTGTTTCTAAAGAATTGGCTTCCCCACACCTGCACCCTTTCCTTCTCCCATGCTGCTTCTGATTCTGGCAACTAAGCTTTCACCACATAAGCATGTGCATCCTTTTCCCTTCCATCCTTTCTGACATGGCAAAATTGCATTTAGTGTATTACGTAATCAAAGGTTGTACACTTTAGTTCTGTTTTTGCCCCTTCAAATGTTTGACCGAAGACGTTGAAAAATGGGTCTTCGGACAAGCAAACCAAGAGTACAACATGGAAGGCAGAATTTACTACTTGCTAACAAACTATGAATATTTCATGGAACAATCAGATTTGTTTAGATTCTAAATATACACTCTGTTGATTATATACCTCATTTTAAGCTATCAGGACAGTATATCATAACTTTGTTCTTTGTATATATATAATATCATATTTTGGAAATGTTGCTTCTCTGCTCTTTCATCTTCAAGTGCTCCTCCCAGTTACAGCTTTTTAAAAAGTCAGATTTTCATGAAATGTTTTACACATGCTGCAAATAAGAAATTTAATGATAACAATTTGGTAATGTTAGAACCATATTTCCTTCAGGGTTGGTCATCCCTAAAGAAAAGAACTTCCAAATTCCTCTCATTCCTTTCCCAATTTTACATGAAGCACCATGTTCTGTGATTTTCTATTTACCACTAATGTTCATGCAGAGTGTGGCTTAGCGCAACAGAAAGGTTGTTCTATTGTGACCTGAAGGTCAAGGATTCGAAACATAGAAACGACTTCGCTATATGTGGGGCTAAGGCTGGGTACATCGGACCCTCCCAAGACTGCAATAGCAGGAGCCTTGTGTAATGGGCCAGCCACTATTTTTCATACACTGCTTCCATAACTCATTTAGTACCTTAGAATATTACTTACGAGTAACTCAAACCTGTTCTAAATGCCATGCAAAAAAATGACACATACAGTGATCATGTCTATATGATTATCCTAGCCAGATGGATAGCAAACTTCACATGGGATATATTGAATTTAGTTGGGTTGAGACTTAAACAACAGGCGGTGAAACCTTAGGTAATGTAGAAATTTTTTCAATGTGTCTATGTTAACAAGATGATTATTGATCACTTGACAGAAGTGGGTGAATTTCCATCATTGAGAATCAATGCACAAGATAATGAAACTTGGATGGCAAAAATGATCAAGATCTTGAAGGTGAAACCAAACAAATTATGTGTAGGCTCGTAACAAGAGATTTTAAAGGCAGGTTATGTTTAGCATGGGAAGATAAAGAATCATGAACAATATTTGATGTCAAGAAAAATGCCCAAAAAAGCAAACCAAAATCCACAAGGATCTCCGGTTGAACCCCCCCTCTTCTGATAGAGTACAGAGGGTTTTTACCCAGTTTTCCCCTATATAATTATGAGTTTTAATTACCTATTCTAGATTCCACGTACCATTTCTGCCTGTTATTTAGTAAGATAGTATAGTGACATGCTACTCATCCCAGGCTACACAAACTTATATTTTATTTTGTCTTAATATTAGTAAATATAAATTGAAATCTTATATTCAAAAAATACATAAAAATCACCACAGTAAACTATCTTCAATTTATGGCCAGTATTTTCAATGTCAGATAATCTTTCAACCAATAGTGTGATCATTTTTTTTTTTTTTGGTAAAAAAAAAGGGATGGGGGGGATAAATCCCCGACGTAGCTCCCCCATCAGGCCCCACCCCACCAGGCGATTGTTCGATTCTGGTCGCAAGTTTTACGCGTGCCCTCCCCACCAATCGGTGAATACATCAGCCTGGCACCGCTACGGCGCCAGAGTAGCAGCCGCCCTGCTTTCCAGTCACGTGCTCCCAGAAATCTGGAATTTAATCGAGTCACCCACGGGTTCATGCCTCGAACCCGTGATTGGAGAGAGGCGGGGCTGCGCCTCAACTAACTGCGCTACCGCCGTAGTGGCGTGATCATTTTTTTTCAAGCAAATGCCTTTAAAGAGTTTTACTTGAGATAAATCATAATTCAATTACAGGTATTGGATTCTTGGTAGCAAAACCAATATCTATTTATTTACTTAGGAGATTTGTCTCCCTGACAACTTGATCTAACCGAATGAAAAAAATAATATTTTGCTTATATACATTTGCATAATTCCTACTAAACGCATCAAACAATAGATTATATAGCGATGGAAGTATTCAGGAAAACAAAGCATCCATTTGGGTTCCCAAGGCATCCTTTTCATAACCCCAATGGATATTAGACATTAATCAAATAAATTGACTAGGCCATGAAGCCAAAAAGTATTTTAGTGGACCCAAGAACTGAACAAATTCAGAAAGATGTGATTGTTGGAAATTCAACAAATGGGTACCAACAATCAAGAATCAAAACAAAAAAAAAAAAGAAAAGAAATAAAAACTAAACCTGAAATAGAGTTCTAATAGTTCTAAATTTAGAATAAAATTTATAAGACTAAGTGACAGTTTATGATGCAACAGGTGGAGCTCACTTCCAATCTCAATTCTTTGTTTAGCTTGGACCAAGACTTACCAAACCAGTATTGGGGAGTCCTATCAGTCTATGATTGGTTCGGTATGTATCAATACATATCATACCGAACCAAGTACTGAATCAAGGTAATGGAGAGGGGGGAGAGGGAGAGGGAGAAGGAGAGGGAGAGAGAGAGAGAGAGAGAGAGAGGAGAGGTAAAGGCCTCCAGATCTGGTGATGGGGATCGAGAGAGAGGAGTCACCTGGCTAGGACATCATCGACATCATTGAATGTGGATGGGATGCCATTGACCAACATTGTTGAAGGATAGAGATACGGGCTTCAAGAACCTTGAGCTGTTCAATACCTCTAGATCTGGTAACAAGGAATGAGAAAGAGAAATGTCATAGTCATCATATGATGTGGACGGGATGCTATTGAACAGCATTGTTGGAGGAGGTAGGAGAGGAACAGAGTGGAGGCAAGGGCTTCAAAGGTGTTAGAGAGCTAAAGAGGACTTTGAGGGTGGGTTTCTAGCATCTTGATTTGACTAGCCTAATCATGTTGATAACCAGCTGGTCTGGTTTGGTACACCCCTAAACTAGCTAGTTCAGCACAGTCAATGAACCATGGCTTAGACTATATTTCATCTGAAAGTAGCCATAGTTGATGAAGCTTATGAACCAAATCCTTCAAACCAGATTTCCACTAGACAAATGATACAAGTTTGCTTTTGCTATGCTTAACAAAATGACTTAGGCAATGACTATAACTCGGTTTCATGAGTGATCTATGGTTTAACTAGAAGTTCTATATACATCCTACATCGCCATGCTCAAAAGATAAGTCCTTAGTAAGAACCCTCAATTATATAACAAAAATTGTAACTTTCACTTTGAAGTCTGAATAGGAGCTCTTTCTATGAATGCACATCAGTTCAACACATCAACTAAGGATGGTTGGGAGTGCATGTGCTCTTGCCCATCATCCAAATAAATTGTATTTACCCATTGAAACATCAGTATAAGTTTAATGATTGGAAGGCTAGAATTCCACTAACAAAAACTAATTCATGGACTTTAGAAACGCCTCCCACAAAAAAATATAATAGCTTTTTTGACAAAACCTTTGTTCAAATAATCTGCAAAAACTTATAATGATCTTACAAATTAAATTTTACAACAATAATTTAGAACTAATATAAATATCAAGCTTTCCTCTTATACTAAATTAATGTTACTTGAAGTCAACTTACATCAGCATAAAATGGTGGCACTTGGCAGGATTTATTAACAACTAGAATCCTATTAAAAGACACTTTGGTGCAAGTTATGGCACGTTCACAACTAACTTTAATGTTAAACAAAGTTTTGCCTTAGAAACTTCTCATGAAACATTATATCTTTTCTTCTAATTCTTCAACATATTATGGTACAAATACCATGTGTTTTTGATAAGAACCACAGAAAGCCAAAGCATATTGAGATAGTGTCGAACCATGTTAGGTGTTAAAAGAAAGGAAAATAGTGTTATTCATTCATCTTATAACCCTAAAGGCCTTTAAATAGAGTACCGGATCATCATATCCACATGACTTCTAATATGACTGCAGTAATACTTCTAATATGACTGAGATAGAGTATGATGTTCAAAGGAATAATATAAGATATCTTGCTCTTTAACACTCCCCCTCAAGCTGGAGCATATATATTAACTAAACCCAGTTTGGAACATATAGTAGAAAACCAAAAATGGAGTTAAGAGCTTTGGTAAAGATGTCTGCGAGTTGATCTGTTGAAATGGTGTAAGATGTTTTAATCTTGTTAAATTGAACAAACTGTCAGCAATCTCCAAAAGCTGCTTAGTATCCAAGGAATACCTTGTTGGGATAGAGAAGAGAAGGTCCAAACAAGGGTTCTACTTGCTTCTGGAAAGGAGAGAAGAATGAGACAGGCTCAAAGAAAGTAATATCAGCCAAAATAAAGTATCATCGAGTAATAGGATCACAACACTTATATCTTTTTTATGTCTGGTAGAGTGAGTGAAGAAGCCAAGTAAGAGCTATATAATCATCTTTCTAGGCTGAGTAAGTAAAAGAGAGCTACATAATTATCTTTCTGCTTGTCCATAGAACTGGTCACTATCTCGCTATAAGAGAGAAGGTGGCAAGAGAAGTGTTGGTCTTGTCCACAGAGCTAGTCAGATAAGAGGTGGATACATCTTCCTGCCACTTACAAAGACGATGCCATAAAGCACCGAGGATAACAATGACAACAACACAAGAAAGAAAAGTCCAGATCACTGCCTAGAGGAAGAGAAGATCAAGGAGAACCTATCACCAGTCAACTTGAGGACATAAATAAGGTAGCACCTTTCCTTTTTTCTTTTCTTTCTTTCTTTCTTTTCTTTACTCTTCTTCATTATTTTTTTATTTGTTTTAGACTTGTGGCCAGGTTTCCAGAGGTGGGGGTAGGTGGGTTTTGGTGAATTTAAAAAAGAAAGGTAGTCCTGAAGAGGAAGGAGAGGAGGAAGGAGAGCATGAGGAGATGTGTGGTGCTTGATCTGGTGGTCCGGTCGGTGGAGCCACCATCGGTAGCAGTGGCAGATGGAGGATGAGGGCTTAGAGCAGCACCGAAATCTTCCATCATTAGTGGAGTCTAGAAGATGTGGAAAAATTCTTCCCATAGCCGAATCAGTGTAGGATTGGATGTTAGACTCCTTAAACTCCTAGAATATTTCTGAGCATCGGAGCATATCAAATCACCAAAAAACGGCTGCGAATCATCTCAAATCAGGCTAAATCAAGTCAGGAAGGCTGCTAGCCATTGGATCAAGTTTTTAGCCACCTGAGAGCTCTTCTATCACCGCATATCAGGCCTTATTTCTGCATATTAGACATGGATCGCACTGATTATTGCTTGAATCAAATGGGAGTCTCTGTAGGCTGTTAGATTAGTTTGCAAAAGAGCCGTTCAGCCGTCTGATTGGGTCAATGCAGGGAAGCTTCTCGCCCACTGGATCAACACAGAGCACTCGATGATGGCAGATCATAGCGGCATCGGGAAGGAGGCATCATCTTGGCAGCATGGCAGCGTCTCAGGACGGGGAGGAGGAAGGTGGTTCATTGAGAGGCAGTAGGCAGATTGGGAGGACTGTGATGATGGGCAGCTTGGGACAACAAGGACCGATAGAGGGCGGAACCTCTCTAAATGAGGAGAATAGCAGCAGTGGTTGGGTGACGAGAGAGGGGTGGGGTTCCAAACTGGGAGGGAGAGGATTGTCGGATCGTAGGGAGGTGCAGATGGAGAGGGAGTACTCTAATGCAAAGACAATCTTGGAGAGGGATTCAACGAGAGTTTCAAGGCAATGGAGCTGATCCTCTTGGTGATCGAGGATGGTGGGCAGCGGCACCTCCATTGCTCGGGCAAAGGAGCAAATAAGGGAGAGGAGGAGAAGCAGAAATGCATTGCCCTTGACAACGGAGGCAGCGGCTACCATGGATGAGGGCAGCAGAGGTTGCGACATCACTGCTGCTCGTACTCCTCATCAAATTTCCTTCATTAGCTCGATGAGGGAAGAGATTTAGGATAGAAATCTATTGAAAAATTAGGGTTTAGGAAAGGAATTTTTGGGGCTTGGGAAGGCGATCGAAGCTAGATTTTTGTTAGATGTTTATTTTTCTTCCTTTGAACAAAGAGAGAGGTGGTGGTGAAGAGTGGAGACAAACAGAGAAGAAGGGGAGGATACGTGGGGATGGTGGCAGCGGACTAGGTTTTTTTTTCAAGAGTTTGGATCAGGTGGAAGGCTGCTAGACTAAGAGAGTAGGGTGGGCGATAGCTAGGGTGGTCGGTAGGAAGAGTGTTTTTCTAAAGGAGGTGGTTTGGATCGAGATTTTGTCCGAGAGGGGGCTTCGTGTGGAGGAGAAGCGGCGTTTACGGTTGAGATTCTGTCCGTGGGTTTGTCCAAGCTCAGGGATCTCAATTGTGGTGCTAGGCTGCAAGAAGAGAGGACAATAGAATTCCCTCTTTGACTTGAAAGAAGGGATCTCAAAGGGAGATCCGACGGTAGGCCTAGATCCCCTTCAAAGGGAAGAGATCTTGAAGGAGGACCAACTAGAGCTATCTAGGAAATAGAGGCTCTGATACCATGTTAAGAGAAAGGAAAATAGAATTATTCATTAATCTTAGAATCCTAAAACAGGATCATCATATATGGTAATATATGATTCTTAATAGGACTGCAGTAATATTCTTAATATGACTAAGATAGAGTGTCATGTTCTAAATAATAACATACGATATCTTGCTCTCTAACATTGGGCTTGATCAGGCATGGTTCAGCATCTCAATCCATTAAATGCATGGAACTAGTGCAAACCTATCAGACCTTGGAAATTTTTTTTGTCTATTTGATATTTGAAATTATAATTTGTAACCCTTCACCATCTTTAATGTTTCATCTTCAACACCAACAAAGTTAACATAAAAAAACTTAGGTCATCTTAATTGTTAGATACAGAAAACAGGGACAAAAGAGACCACAGAGTGTGTGAAAAGACAAGATAAATGGGAATTAAAGACTAAAGAGAAGGGCTGGATCCAATTTTTAACTTCTTCACAGGACAGCCAAAGTCTAACAACCCATTCAATGCTGAAGGATCAACAACTGCAAATACCTTATTAAACTCAACTGTGACTATATATCAATTTTGGAGCAACAGCAATCTAGTAAATTCCTTATGACAGGCATAGAGAAAACATGCTGAAGTTCAAGTTCCAGAAGTCAAATTAATGAAGCCCAAAAGGAAGGGCCAGAGATACTAGAAATGTTTTTGATTCAAAACCGCTATTAGAATTTTCTTTGACCCGATTCTTAGCAACAAAATACAGCAGATAGGAGTAAATAAGGTTAACAGAGAAGCAGGAAAGAAGGAAAGAATAGCTGAAGGCTGATTGATGAAGATTTGTAGCAAGCACTGACTCAGATTTATTTGGTTTTAAACTTCTGAAGAAAACAATGAATAAAACAAAAAATACAAGAGGAATAAACAGAGGGCCACAGCCCAATATCCCTTAGATTTTGTCCACATGAAATTCAAAAATGTATCGGGTCTAACAACCCACAGCCATGTAGCATTATTTAACCTTTACCATAGATTGCCAGCATTGCCTGCCAGGAGTCCTCAACTACTAATGGTTACAAAGAATCCACGCCAATTACACAAATCTATATAAACCCCACAATTTAAGAACTGGATAGAAGGAAATGAACTAATGCAGGACCCTTAACCATGTCACCAGATTTCCTCATTAAACCTGAACTAAAATCTAATAAAATGGGCTCAAGCAAAGATAACCATCAGGAAAGCAAGATCCAGTCAAGGCTTCTTCAATCACATCTTTTTCCTTGGTCAGCAAGGTCTATCTTTATACTTTATCTGGCTGGTTCTTTGCTGACATCTTATCAAATCATGCAACATCCTCACCAACTGAACCAATAATAAAACAGGATCTAAGAAATATTACAATTACTAAGTAAATCCACCATGTATGTATCTACTCCAGTCTTCTGCACATGCTTTGATTCTAATGCATGCCATAATTCATATGAATGATAATAGAACAGTGACTATTATTAAAAACAAGAAAGATTGTCTGTCCTAAAGAAAATCAATTTGAGCATGACATAACATGCTAAAAGAAAAAGGATCAACAATTATCAAGACACTTTCAACGGTGGCTGATGTGGCGAGCCGCTGACATGGCGCCCACATTGGATCCAGCTAAGCGATGAGGCGGCGAGGAACACCACTTGCCTATCCGAGGTCGAGCTTCCGTCCGAGGTCGAGCTCCCAACTAAGATCGAGCTCCTAGCTGAGATCGAGCTCCCGCATGAGATCGAGCTCCTGGCGAAGATCGAGCTGCTGTCCAAACCCAGTCCCCGTAGATAAGAGGGCAGCAGGAAGCGAGATACGATCTTAGGAGGATAAAAGAATGAAGAAGCCTTGGATTACAACATGAAGGTGCGATGTCACCGCCAGGCAAACCATTGTTCACATTGAGTCATGTGCTCTGTTGGAGGTACAGGCCCTAGCGTGCGCCGCACGCGCCTCCTGCGTAATGTATGCTCCGCCGAGGCTCCAGGTCCTGAAGCACGCTGCCTGTAACCTCTGACAGGTGCATGCTCCACCAGGGATCTAGATCCTGTAACACGCTGCCTACATCTCCCACAAGAAGAGTGCTCTATCAGGGCCCCAGACCCTGTAGCATGTCGTTTGTATCCTCCGAAAGTAGAAGCGCTCAATCGTAGTACATGCCCCTGTAGCACGCTACCCGTACCCTCCGCAGGAGGTTACTCCATCAGGGAGGCGGGTTTTGCAGCGCGCCGACTGCGGCCCCTGCACAAGGATCTCCCCAGCTGGGGCTGGTCCCAAGGGGAATTCTAGCAAGTTTGTGCCCCTCCCGCAGGGAACACCCTAGGAGGGGCTACCAGTTGAAGCTTCGTGCTTGGTCGGGAAGGAACAATTTCTATGTAACGGTAAGAGGGACCTTCAGAAAGCGGGGGCCGACAGTAAGAAAAGGGCAAAGGGCCAAACAGCAATAACCCTCCGAACTCTAGTTCCCTATTTTTTCCTTCTATTCTATTTTTCCTCTACACGGTGGTACCCTAAGCTCCCACCACAGAGAATCTATTCCCCTTGATCGTCCTACTTGACCATCGGAGTGTCCCCATCGGGATTTCCAGCCCGGGTCTTCTCTTTTTTGCTGGACTGACCGGCTGCAAAGACGAGGAAGAAGAATCCGATGTGCCCGAGAAGGCCGGCTCATCCAGACCACGTCAGAGCTACAAGCCACAGTAACCTAGACAGCAACAGATTACAGATTGGCGCGCCAGGAAGGAGGGCGAGACCAGAGTTACAGAGCGATTACCTGCCAACCTCCCACGACCCTATGGTGGTGGCCCACGCATGGGAAGCCTCTACCAGCCATATGGGAGACCCATCCCACCACGGCAACCGATAAAGCCAGGAGGCAGAGCTTCCTCTTCCTTCACTTCCGCTTCCAATCGATCAATCCATGTAGATCACCGTGCTAGCGCAGTAGATCCAGACCCTAGCTACGGCGGTGCCCAACTACACCACCACCGATCCATGGCAACATAGCAGTAGCCAAGGACACCTGCGGCCCATACCGTCGATCCCCATGCTAGTCTAAGGTTCTTCTGCAAAGGGCCATCACGAGCAGCCTCATATCCATGGGAAAACTGCGGGTGGCCGGGAAGAGGCGTCAGGGCGGTCCGGTCGGTTGGGAAAACCACTCCCCAGTCTCGGACCATGCCGCGGTATCACACCATCGGCGCTGACATGGCAGGAAACTGAAGCACGAGTTCCTCCTGTCAACGCCTTCTCCCCTGATGGCCTCTGCCGAAGGATCAATAGATGAGGCCATTCACCGTCAAGCAGAGACCGCAAACTGGCTGATCTAGCCTGCTAGTTTGCTAAGATTCAAGGCTCCCCACACGAGCCCGCGGGCTACGAAGCTCGCCCACCTCTCTCACAAAATACAAGAGCCAATTTCCAGTCTGTTCCGCATACCATAGGTGGATTCCTACGACGGGATCACCGGCCCCATCAACCACTTTGAAAGCTATAAGGTACTCATGCTGGTCCAGGAGGCCACCAACGCCCTCCTCTGTGTTGCCTTCCTGGCCACGCTCTGCAAAGTGTCTCGAGTCTGGTATTCCCGTCTCAAGTCAAGAAGCATAGACTTCTTTGAGCAGCCGGAAAAGAAATTCGTGGCATACTTCGATGCCTACCGGAAGGTGCCACGTGAGGCCGACAGCCTCTTCTCTATTTGATAGTAGGATCATGAGTCCCTTAGAGATTATGTAGCCCGTTTCAAGGTGGCCATCTTGGAGATCTACAACCTTGATGAGCCTATCGCCATGCTAGCACTGAAGCAGGGACTCAGGACTTCCAGCTTTACCTACTCCCTCGATAAGAAGCCTCCAAAGTCCTACTCGGAGCTCCTCCGCGCTCATAAGTACATTCACACGCAGGAGCGCAGAGGAGGCTGATCGTACTAGAAGGGAATTGGACAGAAGGCCCCTGAAGAAGCAGGCCCAAGGCGAGGCGAGCGGCCCATCTATGCCCAAGGCCATCCTAGTCCCCCAAGCAGGCCCCAAGCCAAAGATGATCTTGCCAAGGACGACAAGTACACACCTCTCCTCGCCCCGAGAGCCAAGATCTTAATGGAGATCGAGGGCAAGCGCTATCTGCATTGCCCTCCCCCACTGAAGCCATCCAGTGGATGCGACAAATCCCGATACTACCGGTTTCATCACGATCATGGCCACGACACCAAGAAGTGCCAACACCTAAAGAGGGAGATCGAAGACCTGATCAGGAAAGGCTACCTCGAAAAGTTCATGGACGGAATAGCTCTCCCAGGGACCCGAAGTGAGGAAGCCCGACACCTTGCTATCGACAATCAGCCCACGGAGAAGCTGGTGGGGATGATCTCCTAGGGGCAGGACGAGGGTCAAAGAGGTCTAGAGGAAGGGAGAGAGCTATGGGTGTACTCCCCTGCATGAGAGAGGGGCTAGCTGGGGTGGATAACCCGAACAATGATGCTGTTTCGTGGAAATGATGATAACAAAGCATCATGTAAAAAAATCATGGTTGATAGTGGAAGCTCAGCCGACATCCTTTTTTTAATGCCTTTGTAAGGATGAACTTGTCTCCCGATCTGTTGAAGCCAGTGTTTACACCCCTAGTTGACTTTACCAGAGATTCAATTGGGGTGAAGGAAGAAATTACCCTCCCAGTCACTGCCAGAATGCCACCTTGGCAGAGCACCGTAATGGCGACCTTCACCGTTGTAAGGCTTCCCTCACCTTACAACATGATCTTGGGGCATCCCAGGCTTAACCTACTTAATGCCACCATTTCAATCAAGCGGCTCCTTGTCCAGTTCCCGACTCCATACAGGGTCGGGGAGATAAGGGGATCTCGATATCTAGTCCAACATTGCTTGCAGGCTGTCCCAGGAATCCAGGAGGCCAAGGAAGGTCTGGCCATTGATCAGCTAAGCCAACGGAGCTGGAGCCGAAGGGTGGGCCAGTTATCATTCCCCCTGGGCGAAGAACCCTTGAAGATGGTGCAAGTGGGAGCTCTGCTAGCCAAGGAGAGAGCCCGGTTACTCAGTTTCCTGCGAGCTAACGTTGATGTCTTCGTTTGGACTGCAGCAGATATACCGGATTTCCCTCGGAAGTGATCATCCACAAGTTAAACATCGATCCTAATAGCCACCCGGTCTGGTAGAAGAAGAGAAGCTTTGCCCCGAAGAGGCAGAGGACGATTGCCGAGGTTAGGAAACTTCTCGCCGTAGGCTTCATCCGCGAGGTATAGTACCCTAGCTAGCTAGCAAATGTGGTGATGGTCAAAAAAGCCAGCAAAAAGTGAAGGATCTGCGTGGACTACATCGATCTCAATCAAGCTGCCCGAAGGATAGCTTCCTGCTTTTCAAGATCGACTAGCTTGTGGACACGACCTTGAGGCACAGGTTGATCAGCTTCATGGATGCGTTCTCCGGGTACAATTAGATCTGCATGCACCTAAAGGATGAGCACATGGCATTCGTGACCGACAGAGATACGTTCTACTATAAAGTGATGCCCTTCGATCTCAAGAATGCTAGGACAACATACCAACACTTGGTCAATAAGGTCTTCAAAGACCAGATAGGCTACAACATGCAGGTCTATATGGACGACATGCTCGTTATGAGCGGTCAGGAGTCGAACCACATCGCTGACATGGCAAAGACCTTCGACAACATCCATCTCTACCGAATAAAGTTGAATCCGGCCAAGTACACATTTGACGTCGCGGCAGGAAAGTTCCTAGGTTTCATGGTCACCCAGCGATGGATCGAGGTCAATACGGAGAAGATCCAAGCGATCACAGACATGAGGCATCCCACATCCAAGGAGGTCCAGTGCTTGACCGGACGCATCGCCGCCCTAAGCAGTTCATCTTGCAGTCTATCGAGGGCTACTAGCCATTCTTCAAGACCCTGTACAAGATGCACGACTTCACCTAGATGGAGTGTCGGGAGGCATTCGAGGGGCTGAAGAAGCTCCTCGCCTCTTCCCCGTTACTGTACAGGCCGGAGCCCAGAAAGGAGCTCCTCTTGTACTTGACGGTCTCCCCAGAAGTAGTCAGCTCAGTGCTGATATGCATCGATGAGGACAGCCTCCAACGACTGGTCTATTACACTAGCAAGCTACTTCGCGACGCGGAAACCAGGTACAGCCAATGTGAAAAAATTATGTTTGCACTTATCGTGTCTGCGCAGCATTTCAGGCCCTATTTCCAAGCTCACCCGATCGCGGTCCTCAGTGACCAACCACTAAGGGCCATTCTAAGCCACCCAGATACCTCAGGTCGCCTAGCTAAATAGGCAGTAAAGCTCAGCAAGTTTGACATATACCATCCTAAGCCATCTTAGAAGGTCCAGGTTCTAGCCAACTTCTTAGTGGAATGCACCTGGATAGACGAGGATCTGGAGGAGGTGAGCGAACTGACCGAACCTGAACAGGACCCGACCGCAGGGGAAATGGCATGGATTCTCCATATCGACGGTGCATCCAATGCTGGAGGGAGGGGGCCGGGCTCATTCTCGCCAACTCCGATGGGGTAGTCGCCGAGTGCATACTACGTTTCCTTTTCAAGGCAACCAACAACTAGGCCGAACACGAGGCGCTCCTCGCGGGACCGAAGGTGTCCCGCAAGCTGGGCGTGACGAGCCTGACGGTCTTCACGGACTCGCAGCTCATGGCATGCCAAGTCTCTAACGAGTACGAAGTCTGAGATCCCATGATAATGAAGTACCTGGACCGAGTACGCTCGTACACGGCGAATCTCCAGTACTTTGGGATTTTTCACATCCCCACGGGAAGTACACCCGCTTCGACGTACTCTCCAAGCTTGCAACCCTACCGACTCAATGTTGGGCCGGCCTCCTGAAGCGGAAGGCCGCTCGCTTCATGCTCATGCACGGATAGCTTTATCGAATGTCCTCCTACCCCCTACTAAAATACCTAAGACTCTTAAGAGGCTCTATGTCCTCCAGGAGATAATGAGGGCATCTGCGGGAACTATATGGGAGGCAGAACGCTGGCCTATAAAGCCCTCTAACAGAGTTATTATTGGGAAACCATACGGGAAGATGCAGTCGAGTTTGAACGAAAGTGTGATCGCTACCAGAGGCACGCCCACATCCAATGCCAGCCGGCCTCCCTACTATCCCCGCTTTCTTCTCCGAGGTCATTCGCCCAGTAGGGGATAGATATCTTAGAACCTTTCCCCCCGGCATCCGGTCAGCGAAAGTACCTGATCGTCGTCATCGACTACTTCACCAAATGGATGAAGGAGGAACCCTTGGCCCGGATCATTGAAGACAAGACGAGGTCCTTCCTCTAAAAGTTAGTCATCTATCGTTTTGGGCTTCCTCATATCATCATCACGGATAACGGACAGCAATTTGACAACTAGGCTTTTGAGAAGTTCTACACCGACCTGAACATCTGCCACTACTTCCTGTCGGTGCTCACCCCCAAACCAACGGAGAGTCAAGGTGATGAACTGGATCATCCTCCAAGGACTCTGCACCCGACTAGATGAGACGAAGAGCCGGTGGGTCGACGAGCTTCCCAGCATGCTGTAGGCCTACCACACCATGCCTTGGACAACGACAAGTAAGATGCTCTTCAGTCTGGTCTTCGGTATAGAAGCCATAATTCCGGTCAAGGTGGGCCTGCCTGTGCTACGGGTGCAGCAGTATGATGAGGCCGACAACCTTACGCGCCTCCTCCTCAACCTTGACTTGCTGGACGAAACGAGAAACAAGGCACGGCTTCGCATGGCGGCGTACCGACAGTGGGTGGCCCGCTATAACAACTCTTGCATGAGACTCAAGGCCTTATGCCCGGGTGACCTCATCCTTCGGCATGTGAAAGTTTCCCAGTCTAGCTAATGTAGCAAGCTGTCCTCAAACTAGGAGAGCCCCTACAGGGTGGTCAAAGCCCTGTCCCAAGGAGCATATCAAATTGCCAGCCTTGACGGAGCTACGTTCCCCCGAACGTGGAATGCCACAAGCTTGAGGATATACTACCAATGATGTAACCCCCATATTCAAGAATGAAATGAAATGCTTCCTTGGTAGTACAGTTCAGCCCTATCTCTCCGAAACAGGCTCATCCATCGATCCCCAGGTCCGGCATGGAAAGTCGGGAGCCTCAGTGCCCCGCACTCATCCGTCAGTCCCTAGATCCAGCGAGGAAAGCCAGGAGCCTTAGCACCCCGCACTTAAGTCGAGAGCCTCAACACCTCGCACCCAGGCCTGGAGCCTCAATGCCCCGTACTCATTCGTCGGTCCCCAAATCCAGCGAAGAAAGCCAGAAGCCTCAGCACCCCGCACTCATCCATCGGTTCACAGGTCTGGTGAGGAAAGCCGGGAGCCTCAGCACCCCGCACTCATCCGTCAGTCTCCAAGTCCGACGAGGAAAGATGGGAGCCTCAACGCCCTGCACTCATCCGTTGGTCCCCATATCCGGCAAGGAAAGCCGAGAGACTCAGTGCCTCGCACTCAAGCCAGGAGCCTTAGTGCCCTGCACTTATCCACCGGTCCCCAAGTTCGACGAGGCAAGCCTGGAACCTCAGTCCCCATACCTGTCTACTGGGCGAAGAAGGCCAAAGGCACTAAGCCCCCACCTCCCTCCACGAGGCCCCAGGCCCAATGGGGGGAGGATGAGGTGCCCCACGACCTCACCTTCACCGCTGGCCAGTTCCATAGCTCCTGCATCCGCCTACCTAATTTAAGACTAGCCCTAACCAGCTAGCGAGCAGGAAGGATGAAACTAGACTCCGCCGGGCATTGGTACTTCCTATGATTCATCCAACTCTCGTGGCATCTTGTCACTGGATTAGGCAATGGGCATGCTCAAATTGGGAAATGTGCCCCAAAGCCAATTATCTAGCTTATAGACAGTTAAGCTATTGTCGTAATTGTATATGAATATATTGAATAAAATGTTTATTCTGGCTGTTCATCACATTTTACATCTTCCTGTAATGAATTCTTGTGTGATAAAGTCCTTAGGACTATTTTGATGTGATATATAGAGGATATATCTAGTCCTTAAATTCATTCGCGATCAAATGATACATTGTCACAGGACGATAGTGTATCAAGTGTAGGTCGTTGTATATCATACTCATTGGTTGTCCTTTTAACCGAGTGTAGAGAGTAGAGACACTGGTATGGCATGCAGGTGTTATATATGACACTTCATAGGACGTGATCCATCTGTAGAACATTCTTTCTGCCAAAGAGTAGTTCGCATTAGAATATGGATATAAGTGTTCCTCTGACTTGAGATCACCATGGTAGCTTACAAGTAACTCACTGTGCTTAGGTACTGGACTACCCGGATTTCTAATCTGGTGATGAAAGGTTGTTGGGTATAGTCAAGTACTTGTGTAATAGTGGTTGGATCAAGATGGGATTGAACCCTCCAAAAGAGTTTAGAGTGAATGACTCATGTCTCAATTGAGTAAAACCTTAACTAGGGTAGTCCTTGTAAGCAGCTACAGGGATTTTGAGTTTGAGACAAATTGTGATGGACTATTCTAGGGTTGGGCAGTTAAATCCTAAATCATCCGGAGCATTGAGGGCTAAAGGAATGTATTATATGATGATCATATCCATTTAGTTTTTGATAGTTGCTTTGCAACCTTCGACCTATCTGGATGCCGAGTGTCATTGCTAGATGGCGACTTTGGTTGGTACTGGAAGTGTTCCAGTACTACCAGTTTAATGTTCGAACCTATGGGATCACATACCATAGGGATTTCTGATTGACCTGATGGCTATTGAACAATTGGGAATCGCTTTTGGACTCTTTGGACAATTTGATTGTCCATCTACATTTTGGAGTCAACTAGAGTTATGAGTCGACTCAGTTATCAGGATTTGATAATTTGTCAAATGTTGACATATCATGTTACAAACATTGTGATAAAGGTAATAATTACTAAATGTTGGTAATCATATGGAGGGTTAGTGGCAATGTGATTGCTCGATTAACTCAATTTGATTAAGCAATCTAGTTTAGGTCAAACCGAATGTGATTCGATTTGGGCTCGGGTTAGGTCCAATGTGATTGGGCTGAATTATTGCATCCCATTTTAAATTTAAGTTTGAATTATGAATTCAATTTTTGATTTAAGTTTTAAATTTAGAATTTAGGTTGAATTTAAAAGGACGTAACTCCCATGGGCTTGAATGTTTTGTAACCCCCCACATAACTTAAGAAACTCTCCCCTTTTCTTCTCCCCCCACTTACCTACATATGGGGGCTTAATGAGGATGTGAAGGTGAGTGATTTCTGAAGTTTATTTGCTGGAAAGTCTTTAAAAAGAAAAGAAAAAAGAAAAAAGAAAGAAGAAAACTTGAAACCTTTGTGTGGGGAAGAAAGATTTGGAATTGGATGTGTGCTACCTAGTATTCTAGGCTCAGGAAGAGTGTCTTGGAAAGGGTTCTTGAGTGCACTTCCTACATCCTCCATAGTGCTTCTTCATCTCCTGGAGCATCCCGAAGAAGAAGAAGAGTCCATAAGCCAATTTGTTCCGGCGAAGATAGCACTTCAAAGGAAGAAGGTTAAGGAAGAACTCCGGTGTGGAGTACCTGTAGAAGCCGGACACGTGTGCGGCTTCCAAAGCAATTGTCTTCCTTGGTGAGCTTTTCCTCAACCCGGCGAGTGTCGCATCGGATTAAAGGTAAGGCTCTTGGTGAGTTTTCTAAAGAAGTGTTCTTTGGTATGTGCATCGAACATAGAATGATTTTATGTGATGCATAACTTTGTGTGCTTGTATTGTCTATCATTTACATGTTAATATTCATACATGATCCTGTTTGTAGACCTATATTAGAAATGTTCTAATATTATATGTTGATTAATATGATTAATCTAGTTTTCCACTGCGATGCAAGGTTAAAAAATTTTAAAGTTGCATCACAATTGCCTACATATTGTTTTCTTACAGCTCACACACACAAGGAGAAGAAAAGGAGAATCCGGAATTAATGAACGGAAAGTTTCATTGCTGGAAACATGTTTACATACAGGTGAACCTTCCGACAGGCTGGGAGTTCAGCAAATTTTTTTCATTACAACAAAAAGAAAAGTGGAGGTCGAAGAAGCCCTAGATCGATCGTGAATCAGAGGTCGACGGGCTACCCACCCTGAGAGATTTCATGGCGGTCTCGATCAGCGCTCCAATCTCTGCCATCGTCTGCTCCACGGTTTCTCTCACCGAGCTCTGCTGGGCCAGCGCTGGAGCGGTTGCGACAGTTTGGGTCGCTAGGGGCAAAGCTGGAGGCGCGGCTTGAATGGATTCCACCTGGACCAGGGTGGCGGGAAGCACTGGGGCAGCCTCAACAGGTGGCACTGCACCGGCAAGGTCGTCCTCAGGATCGACGGGCACGATGTCATGTAGGTCAGGGAGGTGGAAGAGTTGCGCAATCTTCCTCTTGCATTCGAACCCCTTCTGAATGCATCGCAAACAGCCTCCCAAACCTCCTCAAACTCAATCGAGGCTTTGTATCGCCTAATGGAGTTAGTCGCCTCCTTCACGGCCTCCATTACTATCATCACGGCGACAGCTTTCTCCTCCGCCACCGTGGCCCACTCCTTCACTATGTTCAGCCGCACCTGGAGGCCTTGCACTCGTCCTTCCAAGCGGAGCACAATGGAGGTGGACTGGCAAGCTACTCCTCCAGGTTGGTAGTGTACTTCCCCCTCTTGCCAGCATGGCTTCATGACCCTCCACGTGCATCTCCAAATCTCCCACGGTGTCCTAGGACTCCCGGAGCTCGGCCTCCAAACTTCTCACCTGGGCCTCCATATCCGGCAGCTGCTCCATCAAAACTCTGGCCCGAGCCTCAGCGGCCTCTGGCCTGTTGCGGGACTCAGCATTCCGCCGGAGCAACGCTCGGCACGCATCCTTGATCAGAAACACATCCTGGATAACCTGTAGCATAAGGAAAGGTCGTAAGTAAAAAAAGAAGAAAGAGATACCCACCGTGAGAAGCTGGGGAAGACCCCGTCGATGGTGTCCCCCATTGTGTGGCCAGCTCTCTCTCGCCAATCCCGAGGCTATAGGATAAATCCTAGCAGCCTTTTCGCTAGCCTTGCATCGTGTCACTGACGCGTCGAGCGTAGCATCGTAAGTCCCCTGGCCATCTCCGAGGGCGGAGCTGCTGTGGACGATGAGGGTCCCGCTGCCTCTAGACCCGTTCAGCGAGGCTCTAGCGCTACGGCGGGCACAGGTAGCACCGAACTCCCTCCCTGGTTAGGCAAGGCGACAACCTCGGGAGACGGTGGGATTTCTACAATTTCGGGGGCCTCCGGGAGAGGGGCCCGAGGTGTCCCCACCCTCGGCTCGGTGCTTCTGTTGGGCCCCGGGGTCACGAGCCCGGCCAACCTCATGACCGGTGCCGGGGCACCCTGAGCCCTATCCTCCCGAGGGTGGGCCAGAGGCTCCTCGCGAGACCTCTCTCCTGGCTCCTCGTGGGGCCTCTTTGCCAGCTCCTCCCGAGGCCTTGCTGACGATGACCGCTTATGGGTCATCTGTTTGAGTCGGTCAACGGAGAACGTCATATCTGCATCAACAAAGGAAAGCTTAGTCAGTCACCAGAAGTCTCAAGAAGCGAATTTCAAATCTTACCTAGAAACCGGATTAGGCTGATGCCGACATCGAACAAATTTTGCTCAGAAAGGTCCTGCCCACGCGAAACTTCGAGGTGACAAGTTGGTCGTACACCTCCTGGTCAGCGGGCTCCACCATGGCATCCTGATTAAGGAAGCAGTCGGGATCACTCCACACCCAGTTTACCCTCTCGATGGAGGCAAAGACGTATCTGCTCTTCCATCCCATGATGGAAATGGGCAGGTCAAATTTGAGGGTCCTGGGCCGAGAGGCAACCAACCACCACCCCTTTTTAGTAGAGTGGCACTTCAGGGTGAACAGGGCTCTGAACAAGGAGAACCTAATGATTATGCCATGAAAATGGTACCAAACTATAAAGGAGAAGATGGTCCTGAAGGAATTTAGGATCAGTTGGACTAGGACTAATTTATAATGGTCCAAAAATGAAAGGATAAAAGGATGAAGAGGGAGCTGGAAGCCTGCCAGAAAAAACTCCTCGTACAGGGCGACCCGGCCCGGTCCACCTAAAGTGACCCACTTCCTCGAGTCCGAGGCCGAGATCCGGATGGGGTTCGGGATCCCGTAAACACCCCGAAGCTAGAGGGCGTCCATCCTCGTCATTGTCGAGGCAATTCTAGATGGTCCGACTGTGTCCAGGCTTGAAGATGGAGGGGGAGGCAGATACAGGGTATTGTCTACTGAGGACCGCGGGGAACTCTAAATGGAACATCCTCCTCGCTACCTGAGGAAGGAGGCCCTGCCCATGATGCCTCCGCAGTGCCGGGGCGAGTTGGTGGACACCCTTGGAGATGGCATCACTCCCTGAGGAACTCATAGCAGGGAAGAAAGAGGAAGCAAAGTCAGGAGGGAAACCTAAGGACGAAGGGCACTCCCTCGGCACGAACTAGAAGGGAAGGAAATGGGAGGGGACTAACTTGCAGAAGACTCAAAGTCAAGGGTTCCGAGAATGGGAATGGAGCTCCCCCCTTTTCTTCTCCGCTCCTCCCTCTCCACTTGAAAGTCTTTGAAATGGAAATGAAAGGACAGGCCATTTATCTTGAAGAGATGGTGAAGAAACCCCCTTTTCAAATTCAACCGGTCGATCAATGCAGCCCTTCACTATGCCGACCAACGAGGTTTAGATACATGCCGATCCCCCGCTGGCCCAAACGCTTCAATTCATGGAACGCCATGCCGAGAGACGAAAGGACGTCATTTCGAATCGTCATTTTCGCTGACATGAAACCCCTAGTTGATGGGCGCGATCCGCGAAAAGTCAGGAAACATGGCATTTAATGGCTCAGGCGTGGTGGCCCTCCACGTCAAAGGCATTATTACTCCCCTCGCCCGAAACCTAAGAGACCATTATGCACTTCAGGGATCGAAAGTGGGGGGCATTTGACATGGCAAGCCGCTGACATGGCATCCATCTCGGATCCGACTAAGCAATGAGGCGGCAAGAAACTCCACCTGGCCCGTCCGAGGTCGAACTCCCAGCTGAGGTCAAGCTCCCGTCCGAGGTTGAGCTCTCAGCTGAGGTCAAGGTCCCGTCCAAAATCGAGCTCCCAACTGAAGTTAAGCTCCCGTCCGAGGTCGAGCTCCCAGCTGAGGTCGAGCTCCCGCCTAAGGTCGAGCTTCTGGCGAAGGTCGAGCTGCTATCCGAACCTAGTCCCCGTAGGTAAGAGGGCAACAGGAAGCGAGATACGATATCAGGAGGATAAAAAAATGGGAAAGCCTTAGATTACAACATGAAGGTGCAATGTCACCGTCGAGCAAGCCATCGTTCACATGGAGGCATGTGCTCCGTTGAAGGTACAGGCCCTAGCACGCGCCACCCGCGTCTCCTGCGTAACGTATGCTCCACCGAGGCTCCAGGTCCCAGAGCATGCTGCCCGCACCCTCTGACAGGCGCATACTCCACCAAGGCTTCAGACCCTATAGCACGTTGCCTACATCTCTGATGCGGGACAGGGATTGGACTAGATCGCTGGTGAGCATGTAAGTCACCAGGGATTAGGATTTGCAAGGAGGAAAGAAGAGGGTGCAGGGTTAAGAAAAAATACTGGGGTTCACATAGATTCCCCAAGAAGAACAAGCACATAGCAAAGGGGCTCACACAGATGCCCTAGAAGAACAAGCACATAGCAAAGGGGCTCACATAGATGCCCTGGGCTCACACAGATGCCCAAAATCAGGGATCACACAGAAACCCTGGGAAGATGGAGAAGGGATCATACAGATACCCTAGGAGCACACAGATCATTCACACATAACAATAGAAATTTTATTCATCCATCCTCTCATTACAAAAGGCTGAGGGTGGTATTTATAGATTTTCCAACCCTCATTTGAATTTGAATACAAGATAAAAAGATAAGAACGAATCAAATTCAAATATAAGATAGGATAAGATAAGCCTATCCATATATCAATCCTAACCAACCAAATCCTAAATCAAATTCAAATATAAGATAGGATAAGATAAGCCTATCCATATATCAATCCTAACCAACCAAATCCTAATTCAAATTTTAAACAAAAGATAAATCCTAAATAAATTTATTCCAAAAATGCTTCTAGATCTGTGCCACTCCAAGAATTATGCTTGCTCCAAGATCCGTGCTTGAGATGTCCCCATCATTCTCCTACGGTGGGGAAAAAAAACTCGACTCTGTCGAGTTTGGGTCAGGCTCCAGCTTCAGCTTGACTTCAGCTCCGGGAACTCCAAACTTTTAGCTTGACATAACCATGATATTTTTTTATTTTTTTTTTTAATCAACTTTGCTTTGAAAATGGTGTGGCTTTGAAATCTGTGCTTTGAAAATGGGCTGCAGGCAGTTCTTGGAGAGCTTGGCATAGACGAAGCAGAAAACAGGGGTGAGGGATGGAAGGGAGGAATGGTGGTGGGTGACCGGCTAGGGGGAGGGTGGTCCGACGTCGATGTTGGGGAAGGATCCGTGGACGAGATTTGAAATAGGGAAGAAAGAGAATAGTGGGCCGGTGATGAAACAGAAAAATCCTAATCCTTTAGCTCTGATACCATTTGATGCGGGACAGGGATTGGACTAGATCGCTGGTGAGCATGTAAGTCACCAGGGATTAGGATTTGCAAGGAGGAAAGAAGAGGGTGCAGGGTTAAGAAAAAATACTGGGGTTCACATAGATTCCCCAAGAAGAACAAGCACATAGCAAAGGGGCTCACACAGATGCCCTAGAAGAACAAGCACATAGCAAAGGGGCTCACATAGATGCCCTGGGCTCACACAGATGCCCAAAATCAGGGATCACACAGAAACCCTGGGAAGATGGAGAAGGGATCATACAGATACCCTAGGAGCACACAGATCATTCACACATAACAATAGAAATTTTATTCATCCATCCTCTCATTACAAAAGGCTGAGGGTGGTATTTATAGATTTTCCAACCCTCATTTGAATTTGAATACAAGATAAAAAGATAAGAACGAATCAAATTCAAATATAAGATAGGATAAGATAAGCCTATCCATATATCAATCCTAACCAACCAAATCCTAAATCAAATTCAAATATAAGATAGGATAAGATAAGCCTATCCATATATCAATCCTAACCAACCAAATCCTAATTCAAATTTTAAACAAAAGATAAATCCTAAATAAATTTATTCCAAAAATGCTTCTAGATCTGTGCCACTCCAAGAATTATGCTTGCTCCAAGATCCGTGCTTGAGATGTCCCCATCAATCTCCCACAAGAGTGCTTTGTCAAGGTCCCAGATCCTGTAGCATGTCGTCTGTACCCCCGAAGGCGGAAGAGCTCAATCGTAGTACATGCCCCTGTAGCACACTACCTGCACCCTCCGCAGGGGGTCAATCCACAGGAAGATAGGTTTTGCAGTGCGCCGACTGCGCCCCTGCACAAGGATCCCCCTCAGGTGGGGCTGGTCCAAGGAGAAATTCTGGCATGTTATGCCCCTCCCGCAGGGGACACCCTGGGAGGGGCTACCAGCCGAAGCTCCGAGCTCAGTCAGGACGGAACAATTCCTATATAATAATAAGAGGGACCTCCAGAAAAGGAGGACGATGGTAAGAGCAAAGGCAAAAGGCCAAACAGCAATAATTCTCCAGACTCTAGTTTTCTATTTTTTCCTTCTATTCTATTTTTCCTCTACATGGTGGCACCCTAAGCTCCCGCCGTAGAAGATCTGTTCTCCTTGGTCGTCCTATTGACTTGACCGTCGGAGTGTCCTCGCCAGGATACCCAGCCCAGGTCTTTTCTTTTTTACAGGATCGACCAGCCGCGAAAGCGAGAGGAAGAATCCGACGTGCCCGGAGAGGCCGGCTCATTCGGGCCACATCAGAGCCACAAGACATAGTGACCTAGACGACAACAGTGGCAAACATGGCTTCCTTCTCATTTGAAAGAATAGATTCCTTCATTCAGGTTTTGGTTGTCTGAAATTTTAGCTGAGTGAAGAAAGAAAAAGAAACATCTTACAATATTTTTAGACTCCCAAGGTTGGGAGTTCTCAGAGAGGATGAGACTAGTGGAGATATTATCTTTCCTTCATGAGAGTCACGACCATCTAAAATTGTTTATATTCAACTAATTTGAAAATGTTCGTTAGCTTTATCCATCTAAGGTATGGTGATCATTTTCTCTTGGGCATAACTGGGAACTTCTTGGTTAAGGCCTTAGCCAGTTCAGTAAATTTATACTGAGCAAGCACATGGACCAAAACATTTGGAGTGACCATAGACAACCAAGATATTCCTCAGCTGGATATTTCAAAATAAACAAATAGAATGAATACAAGCAAAAAAAAAAAAAAGGCACCAAAAACCTGAACAAGAACTTCATTATTCTTTGGTCTATTCCCAAAGGGTACTGAGGGTCTTGATAGCGCAGATTATATAGGTAATAAGCCAGATTTGCAAAACCCATCCCAAGAATATAGGGATAATGAAAAATTTTTATTTCCACCAAGACCAGATTCTCAATGGCTTGTGCCTGGAGCATACTTTCCACGAGCATATGCATTGTTTCTTGATGTGGATAAGTGAAACAATCTCTCCCTCTCTCCAAAATATTTGCTATGTTGTTGTTTTGAATATAGGTTTTCAAGGTCGAAGCTAAAAGAAGAAAAAGAAAAACCTTATTTAAGAACATACCACATATTAAAATACAGTACATGCAACGCACGCCAAGACGAGGAAAACAAGAAACACAAAAAAACTCATTTCTAAAGATTTACTCAAAAATAAATACATTGACAATATCAATTCAACAAGTTCGTTTCGGAAGAAAAAAATCCATTTTTTATGAGCAAACAGATAACGCCATATACATTATTTTGAAGAAAATGAAAATTTAGAATCTGTATCTACCATATCATCAAGAATTATGAAATATAAAACAAAAGAAGTGTTATGACAAACCAAGCAAATCAATTCACTAAAGACCGGATTAGTCCCAAAGAAAGGACAGAATAGGCCAAAAGGCTGGAGATGATTTGCTCCCAAAGGACGACGAACATCAGAAGGCCGACCATCATCTAAGAGCCGATCAGCGCTCTAAGGCTGACCAACACAAGAAGGCCGACTGTAACCTAAGAGCCGATCAGCGCTCTAAGGCCGACCAATATATGGAGACCGACTGTCACATAAGAGCCGATCAGTGCTCTAAGGCCGACCAACATAAGAAGGCCGACTGTCACATAAATGCCGACCAACACATAATGGCCGATCAAACATAAAAAAGATGAAAACAGTAAGAAATGAGGTAGTTATCCTACCAGAAATAACTAATTACTGTTATTACAGGCACGGGTTAGTTCCTAACAGAACTAACCGTCTGAGGCCCGTCTAACTGAATTCAATTAAGACCCGAGCCTTAAATACCAGTCAATGGAGGACCTCCGGAAGTAAGATCAACTAGCTGAAATATTGTCTCATACTTTAGCCATTTTCCTTGAGATTTTTATATCTGTTCACCCGAATCCTTGCTGACTTAAATATCAGAGTGTCCCCTGCCGGAGAAATTCCGGCCAGGGGTTTGTTTTGCAGGTCATCAAGGAGTCCTATAAAGCAAGCCCAGACAGTGTATCAGAGTCATACTGGTTCGGCCACAACAGATTGGCACGCCAAGTAGGGAAAGAAATCAATTCTTTGAAGGAATCTTGAAAGGAAAGATGGTAAACGGGAGAGTATAAAATATCTCAACTAGAAGGGCCTGCCCGCCATCCAAGAAAAACGATCCACCCTTGGTCGAGGAGGACATCGCCCCAACTGCAAGCTTAGGTCAACAACAACTGGATGTTCTTCTAAACAAGATGGAGGTCTTGATTGCTGCTGTCAAAAACCTTCAGAAATGGTGGTTAGCGGGCAACAGGGCCCTATTGCTTCCAGATGCAGTCGAAGTTCGCCCATACAAAACGTCCGGTGCCCAGATCCAAGCCACCATTCCCGTCATCGTCACTTGTCAAGACGACATTCCCCCACGACGTCGGGATTCCGAACTTCGCGATCATGGAGAAGGCTAGAGAAGAGGAAAATGTCCCGGATCTTATTCTGTTTCCTCCGATGAATATACTCCAAGAAGCACCTAAAGGAACCAAGATAGCCGAAGACAGGATCATTTCGAGAGGAAGTTCTGCAAATTGGAATTACAAGTTGCTAAACTCGACGATCAAAGAAAAAATGAGGATAGAATGAGTGCTTATGATGCACGGCCATCCTTTTTCAGGAGAATCATGGAAGAGAAAATTCCGTCCCATTTCAAGATCCCTCAGCTGGAACTTTATGATGGAATGGCCGACCTATTCGATCACTTAGACAGTTTCAAGGCCCATATAATGATCTAGGAGGCGACTGATGCTCTCCATTATCTTGTATTTCCGGCCATACTCAAAAAAGCCATCAGATATGGTATTCGATTCTTCGACTAAGTACAATCCACTCTTTTGAACAGTTAGAAAAATTGTTTGTAGCTCATTTCAGGACCAGCCGAAAGATGCCGCAAAATTCGGACAGCCTCTTCTTCATCCAGCAACAGCAAGAAAAAATACTGAGAGACTACGTGACCCGTTTCAACTCTGCCATGCTAGAAATCCCGGATCTCAACGAGCACGTTGCTATGTCAGCGATGAAGAAAGGGCTCCGGTCGTTCAGATTTACCTTTTCTCTAGACAAGAAGTTTTCCATCACCTACTCTGAGCTATTGGCACGTGCACAGAAATATGCGCAAGCTGAAGAACAAGCTGCAAGTCAGCGCCAGGCAGAGGGAAAGCCAGTCCTAAAGAAGAAAAATCCAAAAGGCAATGAATCGGCCTTCCGGTGTCAATGACATGCCAACCCATCGATGAAGCCCGAAGCCGAAGAATCTAATCGGCAAGGCTCAAGTCGGCAAGTATGACACTTACACTCCTTTATCTCTTCCAAGGGAGAAGATATTAATAGAGATTAAAAAGGAGAGTTTTTTCCAAAGGCCCCGACCGATGCGAGCACCTCCAACCTCATGCAACAAGAACAAATACTGTCGGTTCCACAGAGACCATGGGCACACTACTGAAGAATGCATCCAGCTGAAGGATGAGATCGAAGGATTGATTAAACATGGATACTTAGGTAAGTACGTCCACAATCAAGATCACCCAGCTGAAGTGACTGCCCCAAGGCAGATTACTAACGATACGGAGCTCCCAATTAGTGACCCATCGACAGCATGGTCGGTATGTTACACGCCGATCATACTGCGGAGACGACAGCGCTCTAAAGAAACCTCGAACGAGCAACGTCATCAGCAATGAAAGCCCGAGTATTAGCTGACTTCATCGCCGAATGCACCTGGAATGATGATGAAGAGGAGACTCAAATATCCATCAAAGATGCTGAAGGTGTCCCCGACTCCACATGGATTCTTCATGTAGACGGAACATCAAACTCCTCTAGCTATGGAGCTGGTATGATCATAGCTGATCCCAAAGGAAACATCATGGAACACGCCCTTCATTTTTCTTTCAGGACATCAAATAATCAGGCCGAATATGGAACCCTTCTGGCAGGACTTAGGATTGCCAGAGAATTAGACATCCGGAAGTTGAGGGTGATATCCGACTCCCACCCGGTGGTGAACTAAGTCAAAGGAGATGACAAAGCTCGAGACACAACTATGGCCAAGTACTTAGAGAAAGTTGGGGAGTAAATCGCTCAGTTCGACTCTCTGGACATCAGTCATGTCCCTTAAACAAAAAACTCTCGAGCCGATTCACTATCCTGTCTGGCCATGATGGCGCCCGACTTCATGGGTCGGACTTTCGTTGAATACTTGAAAACCCCTAGCATCCCTGCTGAAGGACGTGAAGAGATCCATCAGATCGAACAAGAGCCAAGCTGGATAGACCCAAAAATCAAGTACTTAACCGATGGAACTTTGCCTGAAGACACCATCGAAGCCAAGCAGCTCCGATGGACAGCCTCCCAGTACATCATCCTGGAAGGAAACTTGTACAAAAAATCTTTCTCACAATCTCTGCTGAAATACCTAGCCCCATCGGATGCCAACTACGTCTTGAGGGAAGTCCACGAAAGTATATGTGGCGACCACCTGGGGGCAGGTCTCTAGCTTATAAAATCATACGCTAGGGATATTACAGGCCAACCATCCAGAAAGATGCAACAGACTACGTCCGAAAATATGACTAGTGTCAAATATACTCTAACATTCAAAGACGCCCTGTAAGTCAGCTGACCCAGTTAATGGTCTCATAGCCCTTCGCTCAATGGGGAATGTATATTCTTGACCCATTCCCTCTGACCTCTGGACAACGGAAGCTCCCCATCGTAGCCATCGACTACTTCACTAAGTGGGTCGAAGCCAAACCCTTAGCTCATATTACTGAAAAGAAGGTCGAAAACTTCGTCAGGAATTCTGTTATTTTCCGGTTCAAAATTTTTCATGCCATCATCACCGACAACGAAAGGCAATTTCGACAATCCTAAGTTCAAAAACTTCTGTGCCCAATATCATATCCTTCACAGGCTAACTTCTGTCAGACATCCTTAAACCAATGGTGAAGCTGAAGTAGACAATCGGACAATTCTCCGTGGCATGAAAACTTGGTTAAATGAAGCGAAAGGACTCTGGACCGACGAGCTTAATTCAGTTCTCTGGACATATCGAATGACTCCTCGATCTACAATAGGAGAGTCACCATTCAACTTAACCTACGGAAGCAAAGCTATGATCATCCTCCGATTCAGAAGAATCGACCACTTCAAAGAGCCGAATAATTCAAGCCAAAGAAGAGCCGATCTAGATCTACTAGAAGGTACAAGACTTGAGGCATGGCTAAGAATGGCGATATGCCGACAAAGAATCGCCCGATACTACGACTCACAAGTCAAGGCCAGAACATTCTGACCTGGAGACCCAGTACTGCAAAAGGTGGAAGTATCTCAATCTACGGATCAAGACAAACTTGCCCCTAGTTGGGAAAACCCTTATCGGATCATCAAAGTGATACGACCCGGAACTTACCAAATCGAAAGCCTGGATAGCTATCGAATGGCCCAACCTTGGAATGTGGAAAACCTTTGCAAATATTATCAATGAAATGATCTCTTCTTCCTCCCTACTTTTCCCGTCATGATCCATCTGACAAGCAAAGAGTAAGCCTAATCGGCCGGCTCTATCAATGCATCCAATAAACAATGAGTAGGCTTGACCAGCCGACTCAATCAATATAACCGACATTTAAAGGGTTGGCCTAACCCGTCGGCCCACATCTGATAAATAAAGTTGGTCTAGCCCACCATCTCATCAATATATCTGAAGAATGTTAGTCTGACTAGCTAGGCCACAATGTTCCTTAAAAAGAACATTAATGCTCCTTTTAACAATCCTTGTATCACGGAACCTTCGTTCCGAAGGCACCACGCTATTGAGAATAACGAAAAGCCGACAGGCTCAGACTTTGAAAAATTTTCGTAAAGCATCCTGAGAAAACACAAGCATCGGAAATCAAAAATAAGACTGACCAATCTACACTTAGAAAAATTTCAAAATGCATTCATTAAAAAGTACTCACCTGAACAAAAGAAAAGTTTTATTCATCTAGAAAGATCTTTTACATACTTCCGAAAGGAAGATCCACATGAACAGATAAGGGAAAAAAACTGTATACATCAAGATTAGTTTTCTTCAACCAACCTGGAAATTGGAGCAGGAATGACTGCCTCTTGGACGGATACTTCTTTGGTTATTGGAGCAGGCATATCTTTAACCCATTGAATGGATACGTCTTCAGTTGAAGGAGCTGGCATATCTTCGGCTGATTTTTCTGCTCCATCTTCCTTATCAATATCATTATTGGCAACAGTAATGGTGGAGATGTCTAAATTCGGATATGTTTTCTTGACTTTCTTTAGGCAATCCTGAAAGCCAATATTGTAGCTCTCCATCCTCGCTTCATTCATTTCGTCGTCGAAAGTTTTGGATTTCTTGTATTCTTCGATGGCGTAAAGGACTTGTTGCTCAGCTATCTCTGCCCTTTGTTCGACCGACTCCACCCTTTGTTCAAGGGTGCTAACCTTCTCTTCCAATTCGACCATTTGGGTCATGGCCCCTTCAAGTTTTTTAAGGTTGTCTCTCATTATTATTTTGGCCGAACGCAACTTCTTTTTCTTCTTCAGTTTGACCGCAAGCTCGGCCGTCTTGGATTGAGCCACCTTCAATTCCTTCTCCAATGAAAGATTGACGACAATGCTCTGGTTTAATTCCTGCTCCGTGGCCACTTGGAATTTCTCGGCCACTTCTTTTTCAACTTTCACCGACTCCAGCTAGTCCTGAAGACCTTTACTGAGGTCGGTGAATCCACAAACGCTCTCTTCTATCAGAGAAAGTTCGTGGATGAACTGCCAAGAAAAGCATGAACAAAGTTAGCAATAATAACAAAGGCCTGCGAAAGAAAATCATGCAGATAATTTTAACACATACCTGCAATATATTGGGATAGATAGAGATAAGGATGTCCTCTAGTCGATGATTTTTTGTTACCTCCCAATCCTTTGGGAGGATAGCGGCCTTCAGCAAGATCTTGGCCAATCTTGGATTGTCAAGACCGGTTCATCAGCATGTACATTGAAATCCACGAAGTCTTCCTCTTCATTGATTCGTGGTTCGGGCCCGGCTTGTGGCTCAGATGTTGTCTCAATAATAGAATAATAGGAGCCTTGCCTTTATCCCTCTGACTGGGCTCCACAGATATCTCGGTGACGGATGGTGCCACTGGCTGTTCAGTAAAAGTATTCGGTTGCTATGAGGGAAAATTAGTCAACCTTCTCTTTGAGAGGCGATCCGCTAAAGAGACGTCATCTTCATCTGAAGACGACTACATAACTATAGGGGTACTTTTCCCGACGAGACCATTGAAGAAGCGCGAGAAAGAATTGTGGATGAACAGGTCCTCTTCGTATCCCTTCGTTATTGTTCTACTGAAGGTTCTATGACTGCCCTCTTCTTGATGGCTTGTTGGAGCCTCCTAATATTCGGCTTTATCTTGACGTCTGTGAAGAAAAAAAATATATCAAGATTTGTTAACCATAAAGACCATCGTCGTCTCCTTCGACAGAGGACCTCACGGTGAACAGAACCTCTAAAGACCAACCATTGAGAAAAGAAAAAAAGTCCAACTTGAAAAAAATGGAAGAACTTGCAGAAGAGAAAGACTGGGATAAAAACTATCTAGAGGACAACAAGGCTAATGGTAAAAAATATTTAATCCTCGGGGACAAAGACCTCTTATATAAGAGACACCGATGGGTTGGATTTCTTATTCAATCCTTGAACACCCCTCTGATCATGCCACGAGTGTACATTCCAACCGACAAAAGTTGAGGCGACGACCTCGATCCATGAGAAGGCGGTTGAAAGAAATAAAAGGACGACGACTGATCCGATTTCGAAGTCACGTGGCTTTAATGATTCCGATCGATGAAACCCCATGATAACTTTCCCACCAATGAAAATACGGTATCTGGCAAGGACGGTACGCTCCACTAATGACGAATCAAAACCACCAACAGAAGCCGAGATTTGTCATGATTGGAAAATACCACTTTCTCTCTCTTCATTAAAAAAGCCTATCCTTTTTCTATAAAAAAAGGAAAAAGGGGGCAATCCCTCACTACCTCTTATTAACTTCCATCGTTCAAGATATCAAAGTTTACTTGAACTCAGAAGTTGGGGAGCAAGTGTTATGACAAATCAAACAGATCAATTCACTAAAGGCCAGATTAGGCCCAAGAAAAGGCCAGAATAGGCTAAAAGGCTGAAGAGGCAGTATTTAACTGATCTGCTCCCAAAGGCCGATCAATATCAAAAGGCCGACCATCATCTAAGAGCCGATCAGCGCTCTAAGATCGACCAACATAAGAAGGTCGACCATTACCTAAGAGCCAATCAGCACCCTAAGGCCGATCAATATATTGAGGCCGATTGTTACCTAAGAGCCAATCAGCGCTCTAAGGCTGACTAACACATGGAGGCCGACTGTCACATAAGAGCCGATCAGCACTATAAAACCGACCAATATAAGAAGGTTGACTATCACATAAATGCCGACCAACATATAATGCTGATCAAGTATAAGAAAGATGAAAATAGTAATCAAAATAACTAATTATCATTATTACATGCATGGATTAGTTCCTAGCATAACTAATCGTCTGAGACCTGTCTAACCGAATTCAGTTAAGGCCCGAGCTTATAAATACCAATCAACGAGAGACTTTCGAAAGTAAGTAAGATCAACTAGCTAAAATATTATCTCATACTTTAGCCATCTTTCTTGAGGTTTCTATATATATTCATCTAAACTCGAAGGTCCCTGTCAAAAAAATTTTGATGAAGGATTTATTTCGCAGGTCATCAAGGAGTCCTATAGAGCAAGCCCATATGGTGCATCAGAGTCACACTTATTCGACCGCAACAAGAAGTAAAAGAAATAGATCGAAATCAAAACCACCTTTCCCAGAGGGATCTACCACATAAAAACACTTCCAATCACCGAAACCCATCAAACATTTCGCAAAGCGCGCAACTTTACTCTTCCTTTTGAGCAATTTTCACAATGCTCCAACTAAAACTAGTAGCAGATAGACCAATACTAATAAGAACACCAGCAATTAGAAACAAAAATAGAAGAAAGAAGACAATGGCAGGTAAAGATGGGATCTTTGGCTTACTGCTGAGCTCCTGGAGCCAGCGGGAGACGCTGTCGAAGGTGGTGCGGCGGGAGATGTCGTAGACGATGAGGGCCCCGACGGCGCCGCGGTAGTAGGCGGAGGTGACGGCCCGGAAGCGCTCCTGGCCGGCGGTGTCCCAGATCTGGGCCTTGACCTCCTTGCCGTCGATGTCCACGCTCTGGGTCTGGAACTCCACTCCAATGGTGGCCTTGGAGTTGATGTTGAACTCGTTCCGCGCGTACCTCGAAAGAAGATTCGATTTCCCCACCGCCGAGTCGCCAATGATGACTATCTTGAAGTGGTACTCCTCTCCCTCCTCCCCTTCCTCCATTACTACTAAAAATCCCTCCTTTCTTCCCTCCTCCTACTCTCCTTCTATGGGAGGAATCACCTTGTTGTTGGATTTTATGTCCACCGCTATGCACTACTAGTTTACGGACAGCAAGATGGTCACTAGATTTCCTACCTCTGGCCTACCGGATTCCTAGTTTGCGGTTTTGAAGCCAGCGCAAATTAGTTAAATGGTGGCTTGATGCATGTACCAAACACAAATGGTGGCGTGATGGATCCTGGGGATTTTGTGACGGACATCGCGATAATACAGCTGTCATCCTAATGGTTTGTACTTTTACATGTTACGGGTTCAAGACAACATGCATCTTTCTTTTTTTTTTTTTTTAAATAAAATTATAAAAACCGTATATAAAAAATATATTTATTATTATTATTATTTATTTATAATTATTTTTATTATTTTAAAAAAGTAAAATTAAAAATTTTTTAAAATAATATTTATTATTATTGTTACAGCCGTGACAGTAACGTGGCCAGGCTCAGGTATCGTCAAATACGAGCGAGCCACGTGTAAGTTTCCCCGGCCTAGTCAGCGCCACATCCTCAAAGTTAGGGTCGGCAATACTACACTACACGACGACTGCCTAAGGCAAACCGCCCTCGCCGAGGTCGAGCTCGGCTCGGAGTTCCTCTACCATCTCATTGGCGCCCGGGACCGGAGGGGTCCGCTTAAGTGAGGTCGGCCAAGGTCGGGCGACCTCTTGCCGCCTCGCCAGGTGTCCACCCAGGAGGGGTCCACCGAAGCCGAGGTCGGCTGATCCTTCGTCCTTCGCCAGGTGGCCACCCGGAGACGGGCCCACCTCGGCCGAAGCCAGGCGACCTCCTGCCACCTCGCCAGGTGTCCACCCGGGAGGGGTCCACCTAAGCCGAGGTCGGCTGATCCTTCATCCTTCGCCAGGTGGCCACCCGGAGACGGGCCCACCTCGGCCGAAGCCAGGCGACCTCCTGCCACCTCGCCAGGTGTCCACCCGGGAGGGGTCCATCTAAGCCGAGATCGGCTGATCCTTCGTCCTTCGCCAGGTGGCCACCCGGAGACGGGCCCACCTCGGCCAAAGCCAGGCGACCTCCTGCCACCTCGCCAGGTGTCCACCCGGGAGGGGTCCACCTAAGCCGAGGTCGGCTGATCCTTCGCCCTTCGCCAGGTGGCCCCCAAAGACGGGCCCAACTCAGCCGAGGTCAGACCGCTCGTACGGTGAGGGCCCTGGGGAGAGAGAGACGGGCCCCGAGGCCATCCCTCGGGCCGTACGAATCCCAGACGGCGTCCTGTACGGAGGGCGGTGGCACGCAGAACATCGCTAGCATCGGCCCGACAGGCCCCGCAGCCGAGGGACGCAACCCTGACGACACAGGCCCCATAGATAGATGGCGCCCACGCTTGGGGAAGAGGGCGCTCTCACCGGGCCCGAGGCCTGACCGGCCGCCCTGCCAGCGCCGCCCTCCCCTCTTTCTCTTCTGTCCTTGCCTTTCCCATGCTGGGCCCGGCGGACGAGGTCGGAAAGCCGCCTGGCACCCTTCACCAAAAAGGGAAAAGAGAAGAGGACGGGGGAGGGGGGTTCCCGAGGCGGAAAAAGACAAACGCGCGACGGAAGGAGATAAAGAAGGAAGAATCTGGGGACGACAAGGTAAGCAAAAATTAGCCTGGGGACAAGGAGGAAGCACGGGCACAAGGCCTTGCGCCGAGAGAAAACCAGAAATCCCGAGAGGGGAAGGCTGGGCGCGAGCTGGGCGAGGAGGCCCAGCCGAGATTCTGGTCCCCAGAGCGTTTCCTTCACCAGTTAACTCTCCGAGTCTGGAACCCTTTAGGGTGTCCGGCTGGAGGGTCTGTTCCTTCTCGTCGTCTATTGATTTGACCGTCGGAGCTCCCTCGCCGGGATCCCCGGCCAGGGTCCTCTAACCCCTTTGTTGCAGGTTTTCCGCGAGAAGGGAGGCTCCCTCGCCAGGCGGTCAGGAAGGATCGGCCGATCCGTGGCACGGGCGCGGCGGCGAGAGCGGCAACAGATTGGCGCGCCAGGTAGGGGACAGGACACTAACCCCTAGCGGGAACCAGCTTTCTGCAGGTGTCACGCTCTCCAGCAATGGTGGTCACTCGTGGTCGTGAGGCGTCCACCAGCCGCGTGGGGGATGTCCACTCCCCTCCAGGGGGCCACAGCCCCGAAAGGGAGCTTCCGGCTCCCCCTCCTCTTCCACAGCAGCCTGCCCAGGTGGACGGATCCCTTGCAGCCATCGTCCAGCAGCTGCAGACCTTGACCTCAGCGGTCCGACAGCTTCAGCATCAACAACGGTCCCTAGCCACTCAGCCGCAGCCAGGGACCCCCGCGGCCCGAGCCGCGGGGCAGCGTGGGAGCCTGCGCTCAATCCAGGGCAGGCCATCCCACCCGAGGGCCATCTCCAACCCCCGGGGGAGCCACCAAGCTCCTGCAAAGAGAAACTATTCCGGTTCGGAGGATCACGAGAGTCGATCCCCGGCCGATGGGGCCGAAACGGCGCATCGCAACAAGCGACGCCGAGGCCAGACCTCGCGCCGAGACCGATCGGCGCCCCCTTCACCCGTAGCCTCGGTGGAAGACTCCACCGATGAAGCCATCAGGTGCCAAGCCGAGAGGCGCCTGAAAGAGCATGAGCGCAAGCTGGCGGAGTTCGCCCGCCGATTCGCCGACCTGCAGAACTCGTCGGCGGACCCGACGGGCTACGACTCCCGCCCCCCTTTCTCTGAAGAAATCCAGGCAGAACCGATCCCGAAACGGTTCCGCATGCCGCCGGTGGATCCCTACGACGGAACCACCGACCCCCTAGATCATTTGGAGAGCTATAAGGCTCTCATGAGGGTCCAGGGGGCCACCGACGCCCTTCTGTGCATCGCCTTCCCGGCAACCCTTCGGAAGGCCGCTCGAGTCTGGTTCACCCGCCTCGAGCCCGGATCCATTTGCTCCTTCCATCAGTTGGAAGGAAGGTTTGTGGCACACTTCGACGCTTGTCGAAAGGTGCCTAGAGAGGTGGACAGCCTCTTTTCCATCCGCGAGCAGGACCAGGAGCTGCTCCGGGACTACATCACCCGGTTCAAGACCGCAGCCCTGGAAATCTACAGCTTGGACGAGCCCGTCGCCATGCTGGCCTTGAAGCGCGAACTCAAGACGTCCCGCCTAACCTATTCCCTGGACAAGAAGCCGCCCAGGACGTATTCCGAGCTCCTCCTCCGCGTCCACAAGTACATCCGAGCGGAGGAGGCCGACCGCACCCGTCGAGAGCTGGACGGGAAGACTCCAAAGAAGCCGCTCCCGAGGGACACCCCGGGAGCTCGGAGGCCCGGGCCATCTGCCGACCTCCGCCCAAATCCAAAGCCGAGGGGCGAAGCCACTCCCGAGCGGAGGTACACCCCTCTCCTCGCACCTCGAACGAAGATCCTCATGGAAATTGAGGGCGAGCGCTACCTCCGCCGACCTCCTCCTCAGAACCCGAGAGCCGTCCGAGACAGATCAAAGTACTGCCAGTTCCATCGCGAACACGGGCATGACACGGAGGAGTGTCGCCATCTGAAGCGGGAGATTGAGGAGCTGATCAGCAGGGGTTACCTCAGGAAGTTCGTCAAGAGCGAGGCCCCCTCTGAAGGGCGACCGCTCGCGGCCCTACCGCCTGTCCCTGCGATCGACAACCGCCCAACGGAGAAGCCTGTGGGCATGATCTCGCGCGGGCCCGACCGAGCAACGAAGAGAGCCCGGGAAGTCCCGGAGAATGTAATCCCTCCCAAAGGGAGGGAAATTAATGATAATGTGAACAACGATGCCGTGGTGGTCGAGATGACCATCGCGAAGCATCCTGTACATTGAATCATGGTGGATAGTGGAAGCTCGGCTGACGTACTTTTTTACGATGCATTCTCTCGGATGAACTTGTCCCCCGAACAGCTGAAGCCAGTGCACACCCCCCTGATAGGTTTTACAGGGGACTCAGTGGGGGTCGAGGGGGAAATCACTCTCCCGGTCACTGCCGGATCCCCGCCCCGGCAAGCGACCGTTCTAATAACATTCACCGTCGTCAGGCTCCCTTCGCCTTACAACGCCATCCTCGGGCGTCCCGGGCTCAACCAACTGGACGCCACCATCTCCACGAGGAGGCTGTTGGTGCAGTTCCCCACGCCTTCCGGGCTCGGAGAGATGAGGGGGACACTCCAGCCAGTCCCGCTCTGCCTCCAGACGGTCCCGGGCGCCAGGGGCGCGGAGCTCGCCCATGATATCGATGACCTCGATCTGAGAGAGAAGGAACCCAGGGGAGGGCCCGTGGAGCGCCTGCTGACTTTTTCCCTCGGTTCAGATCCCCTGAAGACGGTACAAGTCGGAGCCCAGCTCCCCGAGGAAGAGCGAACCCGCTTGCTGGAGTTCCTCCGCGCCAACACTGACGTGTTCGCCTGGTCAGCAGCCGACATGCCGGGCATCCCGCCCGAGGTTATTATGCACAGGCTGAACGTGGACCCAAGTTGCCGCCCGGTCCGCCAGAAGAAGAGAAGCTTCGCCATGGAGAGGCAGAAGGCGATCAACGAGGAAGTAGAGAAGCTCCTCGCCGCCGATTTCGTCCGAGAGGTCCAGTACCCTAGCTGGCTGGCGAACGTGGTCATGGTAAAGAAGAGTAGCGGTAAGTGGAGGATCTGTGTGGACTACACCGACCTCAACCGAGCTTGCCCAAAGGACAGTTTCCCTCTTCCAAAGATCGACCAGCTGGTCGACACCACCTCGGGGCATCGCCTTTTGTCGTTCATGGACGCCTTCTCCGGATACAACCAGATCCGGATGAACCCGGAGGACGAAGAGCACACCGCCTTCATAACTGACCGCGGGACTTTTTGCTACAGGATGATGCCTTTCGGCCTCAAGAACGCAGGCGCGACGTATCAACGTCTGGTCAGTAAAATCTTCAAAGACCAGATAGGCCGCAACATGCAGGTGTACGTGGACGACATGCTGGTGATGAGCAAACTTGATTCGGACCACGTGGCCGACTTGACGGAGACGTTCGGCAACCTCCGGCGCCATCAGATGAAGCTGAACCTGGCGAAGTGCGCTTTCGGCATCTCCGCCGGTAAGTTCCTAGGGTTTATGGTGACTCAAAGAGGGATTGAGGCCAACCCGGAGAAGGTCCAGGCCATCTTGGACATGGAGCAGCCCGCCTCCAAGAAGCAGGTGCAACGACTGACCGGCCGAGTCGCGGCCCTCAGCCGTTTTATTTCCAGGTCGGCGGACCGTTGCCGTCCCTTCTTCAAGGTGCTGAGGAAGATGAATGGCTTTGCTTGGACCGAGGAGTGTCAGCAGGCCTTCGAGGAGCTGAAGAAGACGCTCGCATCGCCACCTTTACTATCCAGACCCGAGGAGGGGGAGGAGCTTACCCTCTACTTGGCGGTTAACCCGGAGGCCGTCAGCTCTGTCTTGGTCCGAACCGATGACCAGGGGCTCCAGCGGCCGGTGTACTATACCAGCAAACTCCTCCGAGATGCGGAGCTCAGGTATTCCCGGCCCGAGAAACTTGTTTTTGCGCTAATAGTGTCTGCCCAGCGTCTCAGGCCCTATTTCCAAGCGCACCCCATCGCCGTCTTGACGGACCAACCGCTGAAAGCGGTGCTCAGCCGACCTGATACTTCGGGACGGTTGGCCAAGTGGGCACTGAAACTCAGCGAGTTCGACATTGCATACAGGCCAAGGTCGGCCATGAAGGCGCAGGTGCTGGCCGATTTTTTGGTCGAGTGTGCAGGCTTGGGCAAGGAGCCCGAGGAAGATCCCCCGGCCCAGCCGATGGAGGTTGGCGCCGATGAGCCCGGAGAGGACGCCTGGATCCTCCATGTGGACGGAGCCTCGAACTCCGGCGGGAGCGGAGCTGGGCTCATCCTTGCCAACGGCAACGGGGTCATCACCGAGTGCGCACTCCGTTTCCAATTCCCCGCAACAAATAACCAGGCGGAGTATGAGGCACTTCTTGCCGGACTGAGAGTCTCCCGCGAGCTGGGCGTGACCAACCTCAGAGCTTTCACTGACTCCCAGCTCGTAGCGGGGCAGGTGTCCGGAGAGTACGTCGCGCACGACCCCCAAATGGCGAAGTATTTGGAGCTCGTCAAGGCGGGCGCGTCCAAATTCCGCCGCTTCAACATCTTCCACATCCCTCGCGGGGAGAACGCCCGTGCGGACGCCCTCTCCCGGCTGGCGACCCTGCCGGACGCGATGCTGGGACGCGCTCATGCGGAGTGCCTTGAGGTCCCAAGCCTCGAAGCACCGGTGGAGGTCCATCAGGTCAGCCAGGAGCCCAGCTGGATGGACAAGTACGCTGCGTACATCGTCAGCGGCACCCTGCCGGAGGACCGACAGGCGGCTCGCCTCATCAGGAAAAAAGCCGTGCGGTTTGTCCTGATGGACGGGCAATTGTATCGAAGATCCTACTCCTACCCCCTCCTCAAGTGCGTAGGACCCGCAGAAGCCAAGCTTGTACTCCAGGAGATTCACGAAGGCATCGGCGGGAACCACGTGGGGGGCAGGGCATTGGCGTACAAGGCCCTCCGTCAGGGCTACTTCTGGGAAACAATGAAGGAAGACGCCGCCGACTTCGTGAAGAAATGCAACCGGTGCCAGCGTCACGCCACGGTGCAGCGGCAACCCTCCAACCCAATCTCTCAGCTCTCAGCCCCCTGGCCGTTCGCCCAGTGGGGGATGGACCTCCTGGGCCCGTTCCCGCCGGCGTCGGGCCAGCGGAAGTTCTTGATAGTGGCTATCGACTACTTCACGAAGTGGGTTGAGGCCGAACCCTTGGCAAGGATCACCGAAGCAAACGTCGCCAAGTTCTTCTGGAAGTCCATCGTCTGCCGCTTCAGCATCCCCCACACTGTGGTCACCGACAACGGACGCCAGTTCGATTGCCGGGAATTCGAAGAATTCTGCAGCGACCTCGGCATCAGGCATCGCTTTACCTCGGTGGCGCATCCTCAGACCAACGGGGAGGCCGAAGTCACGAACAGGACTATTCTTCAGGGCCTCCGCACGCGGCTGGACCAGGCCAAGGGCAGGTGGGTCGATGAGCTTCCCAGCGTCCTTTGGGCATACCACACCACCCCAAGGACGGCTATCGACGAAACTCCATTCAACCTCGTCTTCGGAGCCGAGGCAGTCATCCCGATCGAGCTCAGCCTACCCACGCTGCGCGTGGAGCAATACGACGAGACAGAAAACCCGGCCAGGATGATGCTCAACCTAGACCTTCTCGAGGAAACAAGGGACAGGGCCCGAGTCCGAATGGCAGCGTACCGGCAACGTGTAGCCAGATATTACAACTCCCGGGTGCGGCCTAAGGCTTTTCGTCCCGGAGACTTGGTCCTCCGGCGCGCCGAAGCATCCCAACCCCGGGAATGCGGCAAGCTATCGCCCAACTGGGAAGGCCCGTATCGGGTGGCGGAAGCCCTCCCTCATGGGGCATATTACTTGGAAGAATTGGGAGGTGCCAGGTTCCCCCGGACATGGAACTCCTCGAACCTGAGAATGTACTACCAGTGATGTAAGGCTCCCAGTTTCTGTAACAAAGCTTCCCCACTTCAAACACTCCCTTCTAACTTCAACAAGAAGGCCTGCGGCATCTAGCTCAGTCCGGAAGATCCTGGGCTTTGGCCTGGAAGGTGGCGCCGAACCCAGTTCGCCCACACAAGCCCGGAGCACAGCTCATCAAGCCGCGCAAGGCTTGAGAAAGCCTGCGGCATCGAGCTCAGTCCGGAAGATCCTGGGCTTCGGCCTGGAAGGTGGCGCCGAACCCAGTTCGCCCACACAAGCCCGGAGCACAGCTCAGCAAGCCGCGCAAGGCTTGAGAAAGCCTGCGGCATCGAGCTCAGTCCGGAAGATCCTGGGCTTCGGCCTGGAAGGTGGCGCCGAACCCAGTTCGCCCATACAAGCCCGGAGCACAGCTCAGCAAGCCGCGCAAGGCTTGAGAAAGCCTGCGGCATCGAGCTCAGTCCGAAAGATCCTGGGCTTCGGCCTGGAAGGTGGCACCGAACCCAGTTCGCCCACACAAGCCCGGAGCACAGCTCAGCAAGCCGCGCAAGGCTTGAGAAAGCCTGCGGCATCGAGCTCAGTCTGGAAGATCCTGGGCCTCGGCCTGGAAGGTGGCGTCGTTCCCAGTTCGCCCGCGCAAGCCCAGAGTACAGCTCAGAGAGCCGCGCAAGGCTTGAGAAAGCCTGCGGCACTGAGCTCCGTCCGGAGGTCCCGGGCTTCGGCCTGGAAGACGGTGCAGAAACCGTGTTGTCTGCGCAAGCATGAAGGCGACCCAAAGTCGGGCCCGCCTAAGGCTTGCCATGCTGCGACGCGACTCAGCAGGCCCCATCCTTCGATTTGAGCAATGGGAGGACCAGGCCTGTAGTTATTTCAAGTGTTCCAGATCGACATCTCAGAAAGAAAAGAAGAGGAAAGTAAGATGAAACAACGAACAAGGTTTCGGTAAAAGCTCAGATCTTCATTAGCATAAGCAGTCGGTACAAGCTGGGAGCCCCGACAGGCCGGGACTCCCCAAAAAACAAAAACAGCAGAAATAAAGCAAAAAGACAGTGCCGGGATCACTGGGCTGCGGGTTCGGAGCCATCTGCCGGAGGCGCGGGTGCTGCGACTTCGACTTCTACCGCGGCCGGCTCCTGGGGCTGCTCTGGGGCCGTGGCATCGCTGGACGGCGGCGCTGCAAGTGTCGCTTCGGCTGTGCCGGAAGCCCTGCTCTCACCTCCTGGCCTCCTGCCACCGATTACGACTCCGCTCAGGTCCAGCTGGGGGAAGAAGGCCCCCACCTTCTCCCGGCACATCCGGAACCCCTTCAGGAAGGAGTCCACGGCAACCTCCCGGACCTCCGACGTATACTCGTCGGAAGCCCGGAATTTGGGGACGGCCTCTTGCGCTTCCCGCTTGGCCGCCTCCAGGAGCCCGTTGACGTAGGCGTTCCGGTCCTTCGCCGCGGCCGCATCTCGCCTGGCCTCCTCCAGCTGGCGCTCCAGCCATTGGGAGTAGGCCTACAGGCGGGCCTTCTCCGCCGCCTCCTCTTCAGTTCGGCGCTGGCTGGAGGTCCGCTCCTCCGACAAGGAGGCCTCCAACTCCTTGTTCCGCTCCTCGGAACGAGCCAGGTCGGACTGGAGGGCTTGCTTGTCGGCTCGCAGCTCGGCGCCCTTCTCCATTAGATCCTTGACGTCAGCCGCAAGCTTGCCGAGCTTCTGCTCCCGCTCGGAGTCCCTCTTGGCGTTCCCTACGAGGAAATTCCTCAGTAGGAGGACGTCGTTCCCGATCTGCAATGGCAAAAACGACACAGGTCAGAGCAAAGGCAGGTAAGTCTTGAGATATGAAAAAAGGAAAAGGGAGAAGCTCGGGCTTACCGTGAAGAGCTGCGGAAGGATGCCGAGCAGCGCGTCCGCGTAATCCCGGCCACCCCGAGCTCGGCGGTCCCGGGCGGTGGAAGTGTACTCCATCATCTTCTCGGCCAGCCCCCTGTCGAGGATGACCGAGTCCCGGTGGGTGATCAACGACGCCGGAGCCTTCGGGCCGGCCCCTGCAGCAGCTGCCCCCTCAGCCGAAGCCGCAGCCGATGGGCCGGCGATCGCCACGGGCGGTGCTGTCGAGCTGACAGCAACGACGGGCACGGCGATGGGCGGAGCGGCGGATGCTGGAGCTCTCTCTGCGGCGCCGCCAGTTCGCGCGGCCGAAGTATCAGTGACCCCGCCCTGAGGTGGTCTGGGTGGGGAAATGACGGCAACCGGGCCGGGCACGGTCGCCGCCACGACTTCCCGGCTCGTCTCCGTGCGAGCCCTCTTCGCTGCGGGCTCGTCTATCTCTACGACGTCCCGCTGGGCCGCCCCCTCCAAGAGGTTCTCCAAAGAAAACTTCATCCCTGCAAGACAAAAGAGACAGAAGGTCAGCCGGCTCAGTTATGAAGAAAAGGGGGGGGGGGGGGCAGAGGTCAATGAAGGCCCGAATCTCATCGGTCTCGCGGATGGGACTGATACCGGCCTCGAAAAGATTCTGCTCAGAGAGCAGAACCTCGAGCGCCGGGACCTCGTCACTCAGGAGCTGGGTATAGGACTCCTGGTCCACCGACTCGACTCGGGAATTCCGGTTCGGGGACCGGTCCGGCTCACTCCAGGCCCAGTCGACATCGTCGACCGAGGCGAAGAAAAACCGGCTCTTCCATCCCTTGACCGAGGAAGGGAGGTCGAACCGGAGACACCTAGGCCGGGGTGAAATGTACCACCAGCCGTCATCGGTGGAGCACTTCTTCAGGGTGAACAAGGCCCTGAAGAGAGAAAAACGGGCAACGAACCCGTGGAAGTGGCAGAAAACGATGAAGGAGAAGATGACCCAGATGGCATTAGGAGCCAGCTGGGCCGGGACGAGCCGAAAGTGGCTGAGGAAGGAAAGAAAGAAAGGATGCAAAGGAAACCGAAGACCCCCAAGGAGGAAGTCTTCGTAGAAAGCTATGCGGCCGGGGCCACTCATGGTGACGCGCTCCCCGGACCGCGGAGCAAACAGATGGATAGACCCCGGGATGCCATAGGCATCCCGGAGCAGAGAAAGATCGCCTTCGGTCATGGTGGAGGCATGACCGGAGGGACCGGCAGGCAGAGAAGGCGGAGCAAGAAGAGATGGCAGAGCAGGAAGGGAACGGAGGGGCACGGCAGGTGCAACCGGAGGGGGCCGGATCCCCCTGGGGATGCCGATGGTGATCCCCCCGGGTTGCAAACGCCGGCGGACCTCCTCCGGAATCACCTCCTCACCTGAGGAGGAAGAAGATGGAGTCCTCGGCCGGGATGGACCGGCCTCGTCCGGGTTGGAAGAGACATGGCGACGGCGCGCCATAGAAAAGAAAAGGATAGAAAGATCGGAAAGGAAATGAGAAGGAAGGAGGGGGGGCTAGAGAAGAAGGAGGCACTCACCGAAAATGCACAGACGAGCACGAGCAACAGGAGTTGTTAGCCTGCAGCAAACCACCCACGAAGCAAGGAAAAAGGCCTCGTTCTGGAAAGTCCCCTCCATTTCAAACTCAACCGACAGTGGCCGTACCCGTCATTCCGCCTCAGGCCACTGGATGGTCGCCACGTGGGCGCACGCCCGACACCGACGCCTCGTTAGCAGAGTAACGGCCTCTGCCTCGAAGCGACGCATTGATTATGGGCAAGTGGGCGACGCGTGGCGGCTCCCCATAGGTCTTCAGCTGCATCGAGCCACGACGACGAGGATCGTGGCAATTATGATGTAAGATCTTCGCCTCTCCACGTCATGTCCGCATTTAATCCCGACGTTCCATTCTACGATGCCCCAACGGAACGGCGGGCTGGGGGGCAACTGTTACAGCCGTGACAGTGACGTGGCCAGGCTCAGGTATCGTCAAATACGAGCGAGCCACGTGTAAGTTTCCCCGGCCTAGTCAGCGCCACATCCTCAAAGTTAGGGTCGGCAAGACTACACTACACGACGACTGCCTAAGGCAAACCGCCCTCGCCGAGGTCGAGCTCGGCTCGGAGTTCCTCTACCATCTCATTGGCGCCCGGGACTGGAGGGGTCCGCTTAAGTGAGGTCGGCCAAGGTCGGGCAACCTCTTGCCGCCTCGCCAGGTGTCCACCCAGGAGGGGTCCACCGAAGCCGAGGTCGGCTGATCCTTCGTCCTTCGCCAGGTGGCCACCCGGAGACGGGCCCACCTCGGCCGAAGCCAGGCGACCTCCTGCCACCTCGCCAGGTGTCCACCCGGGAGCGGTCCACCTAAGCCGAGGTCGGCTGATCCTTCGTCCTTCGCCAGGTGGCCACCCGGAGACGGGCCCACCTCGGCCGAAGCCAGGCGACCTCCTGCCACCTCGCCAGGTGTCCACCCGGGAGGGGTCCACCTAAGCCGAGGTCGGCTGATCCTTCGTCCTTCGCCAGGTGGCCACCCGGAGATGGGCCCACCTCGGCCGAAGCCAGGCGACCTCCTGCCACCTCGCCAGGTGTCCACCCGGGAGGGGTCCACCTAAGCCGAGGTCGGCTGATCCTTCGCCCTTCGCCAGGTGGCCCCCAGAGACGGGCCCAACTCAGCCGAGGTCAGACCGCTCGTACAGCGAGGGCCCTGGGGAGAGAGAGACGGGCCCCGAGGCCATCCCTCGGGCCGTACGAATCCCAGACGGCGTCCTGTACGGAGGGCGGCGGCATGCAGAACATCGCTAGCATTGGCCCGACAGGCCCCGCAGCCGAGGGACGCAACCCTGATGACACAGGCCCCATAGATAGATGGCGCCCACGCTTGGGGAAGAGGGCGCTCTCACCGGGCCCGAGGCCTGACCGGCCGCCCTGCCAGCGCCGCCCTCCCCTCTTTCTCTTCTGTCCTTGCCTTTCCCATGCTGGGCCCGACGGACGAGGTCGGAAAGCCGCCTGGCACCCTTCACCAAAAAGGGAAAAGAGAAGAGGACGGGGGAGGGGGGTTCCCGAGGCGGAAAAAGACAAACGCGCGACGGAAGGAGATAAAGAAGGAAGAATCTGGGGACGACAAGGTAAGCAAAAATTAGCCTGGGGACAAGGAGGAAGCACGGGCACAAGGCCTTGCGCCGAGAGAAAACCAGAAATCCCGAGAGGGGAAGGCTGGGCGCGAGCTGGGCGAGGAGGCCCAGCCGAGATTCTGGTCCCCAGAGCGTTTCCTTCACCAGTTAACTCTCCGAGTCTGGAACCCTTTAGGGGGTCCGGCTGGAGGGTCTGTTCCTTCTCGTCGTCTACTGATTTGACCGTCGGAGCTCCCTTGCCGGGATCCCCGGCCAGGGTCCTCTAATCCCTTTGTTGCAGGTTTTCCGCGAGAAGGGAGGCTCCCTCGCCAGGCGGTCAGGAAGGATCGGCCGATCCATGGCACGGGCGCGGCGGCGAGAGCGGCAACAATTATTATTATAGTTTTTATTACTATACTCTATCATCTTGATATCAACATCATTATTATTTTCATTGCCATTTATCATTGTTGTTACAATCATCATTTCTATCGCATCACTTATATCTTCGCTACCATCATTATTACTATCATTTTTATTATCATGTTCAGCACAATATTACTATTATTTTATTATTTCCATTATGTCATTGATATTCTTGTCATCATCATCATTATTTATAATCATCATTACTATTGTTGCCGCCAAGATCTCCATGGCACGTAGCTACTGTCGGTATCGGATCGCCCCTCATCTTTTCAGGACAGGCCTGTTCTTCAGGACCTGCAAAACAGGGTTAGAAACCCGGGCCGGGGATTCCGACGGGGACACTCCGACGGTCAAGTCAGTAGCGATCCAAGGAAACAGATCCTCCTAGTCGAACCCCTTGAGATGGACTCCACACTAGGAGGAGTGAATAATGTGTGAGTAGGGTACAAGTATGCTGGGAAAAGTGATGGCTGAGGTGAATTGGAGCTGGTTCTCCTGTGTTGCCTCTTTTCCCTTACTTGCTTGAGTGTGTTGGAGTATACTCGTTACCTCCCCTGTTGGGAGTGTCGATAGCTCTTTTAAGTCTAGGTGGTTGCTAAACGCCTACCTCAGGATCTCCCCCGTGTCAGCAAGCGCGTGCGATGGTGTTCCGTGCCGTGGACGGGACATCTTTCCTGGTTCGTGATAAGGAAAACTGCTATGCGCTCCGACATTCCTTCCGGTCGCTCCGTTCCGGAAAACTTGGCAGGGCCTCGATCGGGGGGCCACTGTCCCTGGGATTCGAATCTCTTGGTTGGCTTTCTCTTTTGGGTGGTGCAGGCGGTTGGTGGAGAGCATGGCACCTCGATTAGGGAGCTTCTTCCTCTTCTGGTGTAAGTGGTAGCTGCGGGCAGTTATTACGGCCTGGTGGGCACCTCTTCATGGTCCTCAGGTGATTCACCGGCATCCAGGGAGGGCGGCATCGCCCCTTCGGCGACTGGCACTTTCGTCCGAGGTAGAGGCAGGGCTCGACTCAGAGGGGCTCAGCCTTAAAGGGGCTCCACTTGGAGGAGGAGGGCTGGGCTCGACTCCGAACCAAGGGACTCGACCTGGCGGAGGAGGGCAAGGCTCGACTCCGAGGGGCTCGACCTCGAAGGGGCTCCACTTGGTGGAGGAGGGCTGGGTTCGACTCTAGACCAAAGAGCTCGACTTCGAGGGGGCTCGACCTGACGGAGGAGGGCAGGGCGCGACTCCAGCCCAAAGGGCTCGACCTCGAAGGGGCTTCACTTGGTGAAGGAGGCTGGGCTTGACTCCGAACCAAGGGGCTCAACTTCGAGGGGCTCGATCTAGCGGAGGAGGTCACTAGGCTCTGACCTAGACATCCCGAGCTTGCGAGAGCGGCCTGGCAGAGGACAGCATGGCGCGACTCCAGCCTAAAGGGCTCGACCTGCTGGATGAGGGCAATACTCGACTCCATCCCATGGAGCTTGGCCTTAGAAGGGCTCAATCTTGCAAAGGAGATCTCTCGACTCCGGCCTAGGCATCCCGAGCTTGTGGGAGCGACCTGGCGGAGGACGGAGCTCAGCTTCGGCAAGCTACTCCGATATTCTGAAGGAGCTCAGCTCGGTGAAGGAGTCCAGGGTGAAGTGTCCATCATGGCAAATTTTTCTGACATGATATCTTACAGGGATTACACGTCAATGTTTTGCCACATCATTTGCCCCCCACTCCCAAGTCCCGTTGGTGCGGGGTGCTCGGGGCAAAGGGAGTAAATGCGATGCTGACATAGAAAGGCGAAAATCTGGCACAATGATGTCCACAATCGTCGGTGCTTCATGGAGTGTGATGCAGAACAAAAGAGATGATGCGATGCGGAAGTAAATTAAGACTAATTCTTTTTTTTTTATATTTTCAGAAGTCGGCTTTGACTCAAATGAAAGTTAAACTAAATTGAAAGAAACTATATAATAATTGAAAGCACAATTCAAAGAAACTAGATTATCAGAGTAGTTCAGAAGTAAAGGATCGCTGGGGGTTGAGAAACTCCCAGACCTAGGGTTTCGCTCTGAACTTTCAACAGGACAGAACTAAAGAGAAGGGAAGGGTTATGTACCAGGCAGTGATCTTCACAGAGTTTGGTGGAAGGACTCTCTCGAGCAGATTGTTGGATCCTCAGATTCAGATATCTTCGCAATGGATCCTCCAATACTGGTCCTTTGGCAGAGTTGGCTTCTCCTGAACTCAGGATCTGGGAAAGAAAAAGAACAAGTTAAGGAACCAGATACTCAAATAAAGGATTTACCAGATAAGAAGAACTTGAAAAATTGATGTTGCTGAAATCCTGATTCTCCTAGATGTTGATCTGACTTCCTCTGGGATTTGCTCTGTATTCGAAGTAGCCGATCTGGACCTGGATGCTGGTGGTCGGCCTCTACTTGGAAGAGAGGGGCCGTGAGATGATGAGGTAGATTAGGGTTTGGATGATTGGTGGAATGAAGAAGATGATGGGCGGCTAGGGTTTGGAATTGAAGTGGCTAACCTAGGATTTTGGTAGGATTTTGGGGTTGGAGATCTCACACCTCCTCAAGGTTCCTAGGGAACCTGGATTTACACCCTCACGGAGCTCAACACCTGAATACAAGTGTGAAAGAGAGAAACACAAAGTTGCTCACACAGAAATTGATTTCATTCATCATTGTTTTGAAAACTTACAAGAGGGGTCTATTTTATAGACATTTACAAGAAATCAGGTTTTTACATCTTCCCATGTGGGACTAATGGGATGGACTCTCAATTAGGCATGTAGAATCAAATCCTCCTCATAATGGCCGGCCAAAAGCTTCCTTAAATGTTGATTGGTGGCTTCAAATGGCAAGAAGATGGCACCTCCTAGCCTTGCTCTTCAAGACAAGCATTTTCCTTCCATGCTTGGTTTTATTTGGAAGTATTTGGGTGCCTCCTAGTCTTGCTCCCCAAGTGTTGCTCCTTTCTTTTCATAGCTTGGCTCTTATGGAAATTGTTTTAGGCTCCCCCTTGGATGGAGGATCCTAGATTGATCTCTCCTTAAGTGGCGCATGAAAGAAGGGACCTGCTTTCTTGTGGTGTGGGGACCAAGGCACACTGGGCAAGGGATGTGGCGCCTCATGGGCTCTGGTGTGTGGCTGGGAGTGTAGCGCCCACTTGCTTGGGCCTTGACTTGGCTGGAAAAATGGCACCAACCTGGAGAAGACCTAGACCACTACTAGGACTTGTACTGAGTCAACATGACTCAACAAAATTTAAATTGCAGGGAAATACAGACTTAAGATTAAAATTGAGTTGACCAAGTCAACCCTTATTACAAACCCTAATCTTCGAGCAAGGTCATTCAGAGATCCAGATGGAACCCTGAAGTCTTCTTCTGATTCTGGTGCCCGCACCAATTCTCCCGGGGTGGGAGGAACTCGACCCTATCGAGTAAGGCTCAAGTTGGCTCTGGTATCTCTCCAAGAGATCTGGATCCAGCTCTTGTAATTCATCTCAGGAGATCCAAGAGTCATCAGAATCTGGCCTTCCTTGCCAGCGGACCAGGTATCTTTGGTATCCTCGATTACGAGTTGAGATAACCTGATCGTCCAGGATCTTTTCAATCTGCTCTTTCCTCACGGTCCAGTTTGTTGGTAGACACACAGGGTTGGGTTCACTCTCAAGAATAGGATTAGGCTCAAAAGGCTCACTGGGAATCATAGCTGGCTCTCTATACTCTACTAGGTCTGTAATGTTGAAAGTGGAGCTAATGCCTAGCTCTGGAGGCAACATAGGCATTGGGTCCCACTCTCTTCATCACTCTAAATAGTCCAGCTCTTCTAGCATGTAGCTTTCTAACGGTTCCAGGAGAAAACCGCTCAGGCCTTAACCTAATCATTACATAGTCTCCCTCAACAAAAGTTTTGACTTGCCTTTGAGAATCAGCCAACTTCTTATAAGTTTCATTACTTAAAGTTATTTTGGCATGAATTTCTTTATGCAAGTTCTTTACATGCTGTGCAAAGTCTTCAGCAGTCTCGGAGACTCGTGTATGGACTGGCAAAGGAACTAGGTCAGGTGGTGTGTGAGGCTTGTACCCATGAACAATCTCAAAAGGGCTTTTACCTATAGACTTATTGACCGAGTCATTATATGCAAATTCAGCCCTGGGTAAATACAAATCCCAATTCCTGGTATTCTCACTCAACCAAAATCTGAGTCAATGTCCTAAACTCGACTGACGACGCATTCATAAAGAATGGACTTTATTCAAAGGAATCCTAGGTCTAAACCTAACAAACTAAGACTCTCTAGGTTTGACCTTGGGTCGGAGGATGGCATGCAGAGCATGAGAACTTATCATGGGTGCCTAGTAGGTGCCATAAGGTCTTCCAGAAGTAGGTGGCAAACCTAATAGGTTCTAAGGAGTCTTGCAACCTAGAAATCTCAGTAAAGTGTAATCCCATAGCTCTAGAAACATGAGAAGATTCAGGGAAGGGTAGGAAATAAGAATCAGAGTTTTGAGGTGACTTATAAGAAACAAGAAACATACTTTGGTTATTCAGGACGACCTTAAAATGAGGACATTGTTCTATAGGTGCACTCATCCAAACCTCATGATTTGCTCTAGGAGGGTCTACAAGTGGAAGTTCTAGGGTAAGCTAGGTGCTCCTAGAAGGTGGAAGGTTATCAGGAAGGTCTTTGGAATGTTTATCTAGAAAGTCTTCTAAGCTACTGTCTTTTCTTGTTCTTGGACCTTCTCAATGTGCAATTCTTGTGAACTCCTTCCTTCTTCACAATTCTCTACCAGATTTGACTCAGGGGTGTCTTCTTTGGATTCCTCAATGAGTTCAGGGGTATTCTCACTTAAACTCTCATTGGGTGTAATTTCCTCTTCCTGAACTTCCTCAAAAGGGTCTTCTCTTAGGGTTAGCTCCTGAATTCCTTGAGTGGCAGGGGTCCCCTCAATAACCCCATCAGGTAGGAGTTGGTTAATTGAATTATCAGGAGAGATATCCTCAAATTCTTCTTCTTCATATTCATCTATCAAACTTATGTCATGCTCATATATTTCTTCCTCAATCTCACTGAAAGGTTCTAATCTATTCTCCTTTGATTCCTCTTTAAGTACGGCTCTGGTCAGGTCAAGTCTTGGGCTTCTTGGTAGGCTCGGTCTAACTTATTGGTCTTTTCAAGGCATAGCTTCCTATAAATGTCTGGGTGTAACCCAACCCTAAACCTCGATGTGATCTGAGCTTTGGTCTCAATGGTATTGCATTTCATGTTATACCACTGGAAGTCCTCAATATATTTAGACACAGGCCTATTACCTTGTCGCAATTGGTACCATTGGTCTAAAAGTCTTTTCTTATAGGATCTACCTAGGTACCTATCTCTCAACTTACTTCTCATATCTCTCCAAGTATATATTTTCTCTTTTCTTTGATAACACTCATGCTCAATAGCATACCAATGCGACCTAGCATGTTTGGTGAACTTGGTTTTGGCCAACCTAACTTGTCCTAATTCCGATATGTTAGTGCACTTAAAATACCGATCCATTTGTTCTTCCCACTTAATATATGTCTCTTGTCTTCCATCAAAAGTGGGTGCATAAGGTTTCGGTGTTCCTAACGGGTCCCTTTTCTGAGTCAACCAAGTATGGATATAGGCTCCTATGGTTTTGCTCGGGATCACGGTATAAGGTCCTCTTAGGCTCCTGGCATGGGTGAGGTTGGGGCCTATTAAATTTTGGATCAGGGGTCCAATTTTGATGTCTACGTTTCTTAAGTCCCTGGGCTCGGTCTCTAAATTGGGCAAAACCCTCATTCATATCCTGACTCAATTTGGTCATACTTTTGGTAAGAGTTCTAATCATGGCCTCTAAATCAGGTTGGGTTTGACCAGGTTGGTAGGGTACTCCGTTCCGGGTGGACATGATGATGCAAGCAAGCACACCAAATGAGACTCGACTGAAACGACTATGGGCTAACTAGACCTAGAGCCCAAACTAGATGCCCAATCAGAGTGGCAAGCTAGCCTGTAGTAACTCGTGACTCAGCCAGGCAGGTGTAAGGGGAGTGTTAGGTCCCTAATTGCCAATCCTAGACACCAATCAGTGATTGGCCAGGTAGGCGGACCAGCACATAAGCCCTTCGGGATAGAATCCCTGAACCACCGTTCTAGACACCGAGTACAAAGCACACAGAGTAACTAGACAAACTGACTCAACACTAGCCTAGACGCGACCAGTTGGTGTCCCTAGCCCACTAGGGCAAGTTAGGTCTAATTAATTTTAAGATTAAAGGTTTAGGTTCGAATGCACGGGAGGTGGTTTTGGGCTAAGGAGAGGGTCTCAATCCTCCCCTTATGTTACAACTTCGGTGCCCTTAAGATAGATTCAATTTATGCACACTCAAATAAAAATAGCTTGCAGAAAATAAAAAAAAACAGAACAGCAGTATAATTGATCTCAGAAAATATACAGAAATTAATAAATCATGAAAATTTTATGTAAATTACTTTCAATTATACTGGTTCCAAAAAAATAAGAATTACTTAATTTGGAATTTTCTGTAGCGAGAAACAATTTGAATAATAGGATAGTTACTGGCAAAAAATTGAACGTGTGTCCCGTTTACAATCCCTGCCTAGAAGTTATAACCCAGCGGCACCCCTACACGCCCTAGGAACCCCCATGGAATGGGAGGAGGAGGCTTGCATCTCGCTTGTTCCTAGGATCAGACGGCCAGGGGAGTCTACTCCAGGCAGCAAAAGTAAAAAGGAACGAAAAAAAAAATAATCAAACAAGCAAGAATCCTAGACAGGGCTCTGATACCAAGAATGATGCAGAACGAAAGCTCTGATATCAAGAATGATGCAGAACGAAAGCTCTGATTCCAAAAATGATGTAGAACAAAAGAGATGATGCGATGCGGAAGTAAATTAAGACTAATTCTTTTTTTTTTTATATTTTCAGAAGTCGGCTTTGACTTAAATGAAAGTTAAACTAAATTGAAAGAAACTATATAATAATTGAAAGCACAATTCAAAGAAACTAGATTATCAGAGTAGTTCAGAAGTAAAGGATCGCTGGGGGTTGAGAAACTCCCAGACCTAGGGTTTCGCTCTGAACTTTCAACAGGACAGAACTAAAGAGAAGGGAAGGGTTATGTACCAGGCAGTGATCTTCACAGAGTTTGGTGGAAGGACTCTCTCGAGCAGATTGTTGGATCCTCGGATTCGGATATCTTCGCAATGGATCCTCCAATACTGGTCCTTTGGTAGAGTTGGCTTCTCTTGAACTCAGGATCTGGGAAAGAAGAAGAATAAGTTAAGGAACCAGATACTCAAAGAAAGGATTTACCAGATAAGAAGAACTTGAAAAATTGATGTTGCTGAAATCCTGATTCTCCTGGATGCTGATCTGACTTCCTCTAGGATTTGCTCTGTATTCGAAGTAGCCGATCTGGACCTGGATGCTGGTGGTCGGCCTCTACTTGGAAGAGAGGGGCCATGAGATGATGAGGTAGATTAGGGTTTGGATGATTGGTGGAATGAAGAAGATGATGGGCGGCTAGGGTTTGGAATTGAAGTGGCTAACCTAGGGTTTTGGTAGGGTTTTGGGGTTGGAGATCTCACACCTCCTCAAGGTTCCTAGGGAACCCGGATTTACTCCCTCATAGAGCTCAACACCTAAATACAAGTGCGGAAGAGAGAAACACAAAATTCTCACACAGAAATTGATTTCATTCATCATTGTTTTGAAAACTTACAAGAGGGGTCTATTTTATAGACCTTTACAAGAAATCAGGTTTTTACATCTTCCTATGTGGAACTAATGGGATGGACTCTCAATTAGGAGTGTAGAATCAAATCCTCCTCATAATGGCCGGCCAAAAGCTTCCTTAAATGTTGATTGGTGGCTTCAAATGGCAAGAAGATGGCGCCTCCTAGCCTTGCTCTTCAAGACAAGCATTTTCCTTCCATGCTTGGTTTTATTTGGAAGTATTTGGGTGCCTCCTAGTCTTGCTCCCCAAGTGTTGCTCCTTTCTTTTCATAGCTTGGCTCTTATGAAAATTATTTTGGGCGCCCCCTTGGATTGAGGATCCTAGATTGATCTCTCCTTAAGTGGCGTATGAAAGAAGGGGCCTACTTTCTTGTGGTGTGGGGACCAAGGCACACTGGGCAAGGGATGTGGCGCCTCATGGGCTCTGGCATGTGGCTGGGAGTGTGGCGCCCACTTGCTTGGGCCTTGACTTGACTGGAAAAATGGCACCAACCTGGAGAAGACCTAGACCACTACTAGGACTTGTACTGAGTCAACATGACTCAACAAAATTTAAATTGCAGGGAAATACAGACTTAAGATTAAAATTGAGTTGACCAAGTCAACCCTTATTACAAACCCTAATCTTCGAGCAAGGTCATTCAGAGATCCAGATGGAACCCTAAAGTCTTCTTCTGATTCTGGTGCCTGCACCAAAGTGATTTCTCCAGCCTACCCGAGGGAGCCACGTGGACATGTCTAAGGAGTAGTTATTGTGGGCGCAAAATTCAGAGCGATCGTAATTGAAACAAAATGCCAGCCTTGCCTATTGATGACATGTGGTGCGGATCCATTGGTGGGGGAGCTGTAACGATACGGTCAGGCACCGATTACTTCGAAAGGAAAGGCAATCTTTCCTAAAACATATATTCTTTCAAATCCTGCATGCCCGCCATCATACCGAAGTTTTTCTTTCGCTCCCCCGGCCATCTTTGTTCTTCCAGGTTCAACAGGTCAGTCTCCTTCCTCCCCATCCCGGCTGAGTAGAGGCCTCTTTTAGGGCTAGGTTCTTCCCTGGACTCCTGTCCATCTTTTCCCGTCTCCACCTTCTTCTTCTCTTTCCTTTGCCTTCATCTTCTTCTCCATGTCACACTTTGGTCCAAACTTCCGCCCCATAACCAACCAGGGTGAGGCCGGGCCTTCTAGGCCGAGGCCGCCTTCTTCTTCTTTTGATAAGGAGGAGGATTTGGCGCACTTCGAGGTCAGCAGAAGGCCCGTGCCTAGAGGGATAGTGATTAAGGAACCTGCATCTTACCCTCCACCTCATCCTCTTCTTCTACCTGCACCTGCTCCTGAACCCCCTTGGTCAACGGATCCCGACGGGATTGCTTCGACGATCACTATCGCGAAGCATGCGACCATCTGGGAGACCTATGATGTCTCAGATTCCATCCAGCTCTCGGTCCCTCGACCGGGGAGCGGGTCACCTCTAGTGGCCCGCACCGGATAGCCCTCTACGAGGAAGCTCTCACGGGGCCTTCGGTTTCCATTCCACCCGTTCTTCCTTTCTGTCTTGAACAACTACCACCTTGTTCCTGCCCAACTCATCCCAAACGCCATTAGGACAATTTTTTGCTTTATTGTTTTGTGCCATTTCCATGGGATAGTTGCCCGTTTTTCCTTTTTCGAGGCTTTTTTATCCTGAAATGCCACCCCACCGAGGAGAGGTGGTGGTCTCTTTCTTCCCGTCTTAAGGGCAATAAGTTTGAACTCCCCTCTTCCATCAAAGGATGGAAGAGTAGATACTTTTTCGCCTCGGTTAAGGGGGTCGACTGGGTTTGGAGCGACCCAGATCGGTCCCCTAACCGAATTCTGCGGTCGAGACAGCCGACCAAGAGGTGTATGACCAGCTCCGTTCTGCTCAGATCCCTTCACTTGAGGTACTGCTGTCCGAGCAGAATCTCTTCAAGGTTGGGGCTAGCCCAATACGAGCATTTGGTGAGTTCGGCTCGAATCCCCACTTCCTTCTGTTTTTTCTCTTTCTCCTTTTTTACTCAAAGCTGACATCTTTTTTCTTGGTGCAAGCATGAAATTCTCCATGGAAGAGCTCCTCTCATTCTCCGAGGAGGGGCCAAGAAGAGGGTGCCGGTGAGCCCCCTTTGAAGAGGGCTCAGACAAAAGGTGGTGTGATGCGGAATTTATATATGCATGCAATTATATTTTTGTATGTTTTTAATTCAAGTGTGAATCTAATCCCGAAGAGCAGATCAAGTATTTAAGCAAGGAAAACAATGCAAAAAAGAAACTAAAAGCATGCAAATAGGACTTAAAAGCATCAGAAAGAGAAGGACCGCCGAGGCTGAGAAGCCTCGGTTGGGCTAGTTCTTCTATAATAACGCTACTGGTGGCAGAGGGGGTGTACCTGGCAACATCTGATGTGGTCATTCAGAGATCCAGATGGAACCCTAAAGTCTTCTTCTGATTCTGGTGCCTGCACCAAAGTGATTTCTCCAGCCTACCCGAGGGAGCCACGTGGACATGTCTAAGGAGTAGTTATTGTGGGCGCAAAATTCAGAGCGATCGTAATCGAAACAAAATGCCAGCCTTGCCTATTGATGACATGTGGTGCGGATCCATTGGTGGGGGAGCTGTAACGATACGGTCAGGCACCAGTTACTTCGAAAGGAAAGGCAATCTTTCCTAAAACATATATTCTTTCAAATCCTGCATGCCCGCCATCATACCGAAGTTTTTCTTTCGCTCCCCCGGCCATCTTTGTTCTTCCAGGTTCAACAGGTCAGTCTCCTTCCTCCCCATCCCGGCTGAGTAGAGGCCTCTTTTAGGGCTAGGTTCTTCCCTGGACTCCTGTCCATCTTTTCCCGTCTCCACCTTCTTCTTCTCTTTCCTTTGCCTTCATCTTCTTCTCCATGTCACACTTTGGTCCAAACTTCCGCCCCATAACCAACCAGGGTGAGGCCGGGCCTTCTAGGCCGAGGCCGCCTTCTTCTTCTTTTGATAAGGAGGAGGATTTGGCGCACTTCGAGGTCAGCAGAAGGCCCGTGCCTAGAGGGATAGTGATTAAGGAACCTGCATCTTACCCTCCACCTCATCCTCTTCTTCTACCTGCACCTGCTCCTGAACCCCCTTGGTCAACGGATCCCGACGGGATTGCTTCGACGATCACTATCGCGGAGCATGCGACCATCTGGGAGACCTATGATGTCTCAGATTCCATCCAGCTCTCGGTCCCTCGACCGGGGAGCGGGTCACCTCTAGTGGCCCGCACCGGATAGCCCTCTACGAGGAAGCTCTCACGGGGCCTTCGGTTTCCATTCCACCCGTTCTTCCTTTCTGTCTTGAACAACTACCACCTTGTTCCTGCCCAACTCATCCCAAACGCCATTAGGACAATTTTTTGCTTTATTGTTTTGTGCCATTTCCATGGGATAGTTGCCCGTTTTTCCTTTTTCGAGGCTTTTTTATCCTGAAATGCCACCCCACCGAGGAGAGGTGGTGGTCTCTTTCTTCCCGTCTTAAGGGCAATAAGTTTGAACTCCCCTCTTCCATCAAAGGATGGAAGAGTAGATACTTTTTCGCCTCGGTTAAGGGGGTCGACTGGGTTTGGAGCGACCCAGATCGGTCCCCTAACCGAATTCTGCGGTCGAGACAGCCGACCAAGAGGTGTATGACCAGCTCCGTTCTGCTCAGATCCCTTCACTTGAGGTACTGCTGTCCGAGCAGAATCTCTTCAAGGTTGGGGCTAGCCCAATACGAGCATTTGGTGAGTTCGGCTCGAATCCCCACTTCCTTCTGTTTTTTCTCTTTCTCCTTTTTTACTCAAAGCTGACATCTTTTTTCTTGGTGCAAGCATGAAATTCTCCATGGAAGAGCTCCTCTCATTCTCCGAGGAGGGGCCAAGAAGAGGGTGCCGGTGAGCCCCCTTTGAAGAGGGCTCAGACAAAAGGTGGTGTGATGCGGAATTTATATATGCATGCAATTATATTTTTGTATGTTTTTAATTCAAGTGTGAATCTAATCCCGAAGAGCAGATCAAGTATTTAAGCAAGGAAAACAATGCAAAAAAGAAACTAAAAGCATGCAAATAGGACTTAAAAGCATTAGAAAGAGAAGGACCGCCGAGGCTGAGAAGCCTCGGTTGGGCTAGTTCTTCTATAATAACGCTACTGGTGGCAGAGGGGGTGTACCTGGCAACATCTGATGTGCCTGGTAAAGATTGCAGTGAAGAGATCACTCATCCTCGATGGATGCGGCCTGAAAAACCAAGCTAGAGACCCGCGGATACCCGGCTTTCTGCTCGGTGATCCGATTGAGGCCTGCCTGGAGTTGTTGGAGTCGAGGGATCTACAATCGACCTATCAGGGGTTAGAAAACTCAGAGGAGATGAAGAAATAAGAGAAAAATAGCAAAGGATGAAGTGTTTTTGGAGTGGTCGGCCAGGGCTGGAGGATTGGATGGCGACTGGAATCAGTTGCAACACTAGGAAGAAGAAAAGATCTCATAACCCCTTAAGCACACAACAGGGTAGCACACAGCATGTTGACTCTAGTCTTGATTTTGATGATTGACAAAATGTTTAAGTATATATGAGTACTAATTGTGTTTTAAGTGTATTTCTTAGATCTTAGTACTCAACCATGTTGAATGAAGAAATGCTTGTATTTCAGTTGAAAAAGTCCTTAAATTAATGGAAAATCAAATATATGGACTTTGGAATTAATATGAAAGGATTTGAAGATGGTTCAGCAAAACCGGCACGGCAAAATTTCAGTGGCACGCTTCAGAGGTCGACACCAGAGGTCGACACCTGTCCAGAGGTCGACACCTGAGGTCAACACCTGTCCAGAGGTCGACACCAGAGGTCGACTCATAGCCTGAGAATTCAAACTGGGCAGAACTATGGTTTTCTGGATTTTTGTCTAAGATAAACTGGAGGTCGACTCATGAGGTCGACACTTGATCCAGAGGTCGACTCATGAGGTCGACTCATGGTATAACGGCTAGTTTTTCTGAACTTCTGATTTGATTTCTAACGATCATAAACGGCCATATTTTTGATTCTAACGGTCTTGTGGAGTTGTTTCAGCATGAATGAGGTATTTAACCTCCACCAAACTTCAAAAAAGACATGGAGACAAGGTGAAAAGGATTAGAGTGAAAGTAAAAAGCCTTCAAGCAATTCCAAGCCAAAAAGAGTGAGAAATCCAAGAGATTCCTTAGCCAAAAGCTTTCCATCTTTGAGGAATCCAACTTTCAAGAGTTTGGCATTTAGTGAGGTCAAAGATTCTAAGGGAAAAGGCTTGAAGAGTCTTCATCAAGAGCTTCAACGAATTTCTTTTTGCTCAAAAGGAGTTTGTATTGTTTTTATTCATTGTATTCATATTCTTTTGTCTTTGGCTAGTTTCAAGGGAATTTGAAACTAGTGTGAGGTTTGTTGGTGAGCCAATTGATAAAACCAACTAGGGTTCCTTGTAAGCCCGAAGCCAAAACAAGTGAGTGGGGTTTGTTGGTGAGCCAATTGATAAAACCAACTAGGGTTCCTTGTAAGCCCGAAGCCAAAACAAGTGAGTGAGGTTTGTTGGTGAGCCAATTGATAAAACCAACTAGGGTTGCTTGTAAGCCCGAAGCCAAAACAAGTGTGTAAGGTTTTGACTTGTGAGCCTGGTAAAACAAGTCGGCTGTAATATGAAGATTATAGTGGAAATTCCCAAGTGGAGCTTGGGGAGTGGATGTAGGTGCTAGGTGCACCGAACCACTATACTTCTTGTGTGTTTGCATTGCTCTTCTTTTGCTCTTTAATTGTTGATTTATTTCATTGCTTCCGTTGCACAATTATTTGAGCACTATCACTCTTCACCTTAAAACTTGATAGCACATATATTGCTTTAATTTTTTAAATACCCAATTCACCCCCCCTCTTGGGCACCATATCTGGGCAACAAGTGGTATCAGAGCTCGGTGCTCTGATTGAAAATCTAACGATTTTGAGCTAAAGTTCATGGTGACCCTTGTAGGTATTAGTGTTAGACCAACATTTTTCAATGGCATAAATTACATATTTTGGAAAACTCGCATGCGCATCCATATTCAATCTATTAGTTATCATCTTTGAAAAACCATTATTAGTGGTCCTCATATTCCTTCCATTTTGGTTAATGGCATTTCCATTCCAAAGCTTGAAGAGGATTGGAATGAATATGACATTAAACAAATTGAACTCAATGCTAAAGCAATGAACTTGCTTTATTGTGCATTGGACTTAAATGAATTTAATAGAGTTTCTACATGCACATCAGCGAAGGAAATATGGGATACACTTGAAGTTACTCATGAGGGTACTCTTCAAGTGAAGAACACTAAAATTAATTTGCTTATACATTCTTTTGAAACTTTTGAAATGATGTATTATGAATCTATATCTGATATGTTTTCAAGATTTATGACTATTATTAATGAATTAAAAAGTCTTGGCAAAATCTATACTAATGCTGATTTGGTGAACAAAATTCTTAGATCCTTGCCAAAATCATGGGATCCAAAGGTGACGGCGATCCAAGAAGCTAAAGATGTAGAAACCTTACCTTTGGAGGAGCTTATCGGTTCACTCATGACCTATGAGTTGAACTTATAGCAAAGGATAGTGGAAGCTGATATAGAAAAGAAAATAATTGCTCTCAAGGCCAAAAGGAAATTCAAGGCAATGATGGCAACTTGGAGCGATAGCGAAGATTCAAGTACGGATGATGAAGTTGCCCATCTTTGTTTCATGGCAAATGAGAAAAAGGTATGTGCTAAAAATAATTATGATTTTACCTTTAAAGAATCACATGATGCATCTAATGATCTTGTGCATAAATACAGATTGCTAAAAATTGAGCACAAGAAATTAAATAGGCATGTAGATTCATTTTCTCTTGACAACACCAATCTTGCAAATAAAAATGATGATTTAAATGCCAAGATTGATATTTTGAAAAATGAAAAGAATAATTTCTCTAAAGAAAAAGAATTTTTAGAAAAAGAAAATGTTATTTCAAAAGATTTATGTAAAAAAGTTTTTAATGAGAAAAATATTTTGATTGAGGAAAAGAAGCAAAAACTCTTGAAGAACTTCAATATTCCTACTTCTTTCAATTCTTATTATAAATGTAGTTTCAATGCTTATCCTTCTAGATTAAGAAAAGTTTGGGTTCCAAAAGGAACCATAATTACTAATCATAAAGGACCCAAGAAAGTTTGGGTACCAAAAATGTCCACTTAATTTGTTTTGCAGGAATGTCTTGCAACCCAACATGAAGAAAGGAAGTTCTTGAAAAGAGGTTGTACAAGACAATTTAAAGAAGTGGACAAGCTATTTTTTGGACTAAATGGTAAAAGGAAGGATTATGTATATTGGTAAATTCTAAACATCTCCTTCCATAATTAAAATTGTAGATTAATTTTTATTGCATCAATTACTTTGAAAAATTATTTTAAATAGTTAATTAGAATCAAGTTTGGACTTATCATCATTGGCTATGATCATGAACTTTTTGGTGCTAATGAATTTCATGCTATCATGATTAAATCTATAATTGTAAGACCTTCACTTGATTTTGATTAATGTATTTCATGAAAAATACTTTTAAAGATGCATATTGATTTGAAAAATATTTTAATTGATTGATTAGAATCAAGCTTAGACTAATAATCATTTGTTGTGATCATGACCATTTTGATATTGATGGATTTCAAGCTCTCATGGTTAAACTTGTGATGATTAGATCTTCACTTGATTTTGATTAATATAGTTTCTAAATTATTTCAAGTGAAATGCTATGATTTATATGTTTTTATTTTTGGCATCTATGCATAATCTAGAAATGATTTGGATCAAGTATAGAACTAGTAGTTAAGGGTTACTTTTAAGAAGAAGGTATGCTTATTGACAAACCCTTACTCTAATAGCTAGACTTGATATCATATTACTTCTAGCATTTGTATGGATATCAAATCATCTTAAAATGAGTTTGAAATAATGCTAAACGTTTTTATACGATATAAATGTTTTGTATTTTGAAAATCATGAATATCTTGAAAAATTTCAAATCTTGATGCATAAGCTTTCATGTTTTATTCCTGAAATAAATGCATATTTTTAAAGGAGGAATAACATTCAAAGGGTATCATATTCTATTGGCATCAAAATTTTTTTTTATAAGAATTCCTAGTAACCGCTTCGGATTGGGTTAGTCACCATGGCCGTCCGGTCATAGGAGATAAGTAGGGCTTAAAGACCCTCTCTTCCCATTCAACGGGCTCTCTTATGACGTGTAGGGGTGCCGCTATGACCTTATCCCATGAACAAGTAAGTCGAATGGATAATATACATCAAATCATTTCATGCGTTGATTTTGATGACCTACTTGCTATTCTTTCCAACTTCATTCCCACTTTGTATTGCCTTTCACCCTTTTTCATGATGTCAAAAAGGGGGAGAAAATTGTTAAGTATGAAAAGGGGAAGATTGGATAAACATGAAAAATCTTTTGAGAAATGAAAGAAAGTGCAAAAGGGGGAGAAGAATGTAAAATGTTTTTATCTAAAGGAAAGAATTAGTAAGAAGAAGAAATTTTGAAAATTTTAAATTTTTCTTTTGCATATTTTAAAAAATATTTTGAAGATTTTTTGGATCATATTTTGAGGGGGAGCTTGGTGCTTATTGTTTTGAGCTTACATGTTTATCTTATTGTTAATCTTTTTAAGCTTACCCTATTCATATACTTAAAGGTTTTGTCATCATCAAAAAGGGGGAGATTGTTGACTCTAGTCTTGATTTTGATGATTGACAAAATGTTTAAGTATATATGAGTACTAATTGTGTTTTAAGTGTATTTCTTAGATCTTAGTACTCAACCATGTTGAATGAAGAAATGCTTGTATTTCAGTTGAAAAAGTCCTTAAATTAATGGAAAATCAAATATATGGACTTTGGAATTAATATGAAAGGATTTGAAGATGGTTCAGCAAAACCGGCACGGCAAAATTTCAGTGGCATGCTTCAGAGGTCGACACCTGTCCAGAGGTCGACACCTGAGGTCAACACCTGTCCAGAGGTCGACACCAGAGGTCGACTCATAGCCTGAGAATTCAAACTGGGCAGAACTATGGTTTTCTGGATTTTTGTCTAAGATAAACTGGAGGTCGACTCATGAGGTCGACACTTGATCCAGAGGTCGACTCATGAGGTCGACTCATGGTATAACGGCTAGTTTTTCTGAACTTCTGATTTGATTTCTAACGGTCATAAACGGCCATATTTTTTATTCTAACGGTCTTGTGGAGTTGTTTCAGCATGAATGAGGTATTTAACCTTCACCAAACTTCAAAAAAGACATGGAGACAAGGTGAAAAGGATTAGAGTGAAAGTAAAAAGCCTTCAAGCAATTCCAAGCCAAAAAGAGTGAGAAATCCAAGAGATTCCTTAGCCAAAAGCTTTCCATCTTTGAGGAATCCAACTTTCAAGAGTTTGGCATTTAGTGAGGTCAAAGATTCCAAGGGAAAAGGCTTGAAGAGTCTCCATCAAGAGCTTCAACGAATTTCTTTTTGCTCAAAAGGAGTTTGTATTGTTTTTATTCATTGTATTCATATTCTTTTGTCTTTGGCTAGTTTCAAGGGAATTTGAAACTAGTGTGAGGTTTGTTGGTGAGCCAATTGATAAAACCAACTAGGGTTCCTTGTAAGCCCGAAGCCAAAACAAGTGAGTGGGGTTTGTTGGTGAGCCAATTGATAAAACCAACTAGGGTTCCTTGTAAGCCCGAAGCCAAAACAAGTGAGTAAGGTTTGTTGGTGAGCCAATTGATAAAACCAACTAGGGTTGCTTGTAAGCCCGAAGCCAAAACAAGTGTGTAAGGTTTTGACTTGTGAGCCTGGTAAAACAAGTCGGCTGTAATCTGAAGATTATAGTGGAAATTCCCAAGTGGAGCTTGGGGAGTGGATGTAGGTGCTAGGTGCACCGAACCACTATACTTCTTGTGTGTTTGCATTGCTCTTCTTTTGCTCTTTAATTATTGATTTATTTCATTGCTTCCGTTGCACAATTATTTGAGCACTATCACTCTTCACCTTAAAACTTGATAGCACATATATTGTTTTAATTTTTTAAATACCCAATTCACCCCCCCTCTTGGCACCATATCTGGGCAACACAGCAGTTGTAGAAAACTTAATTATATTTCATATATCAAAAAATAGCTCTTATACAAGAGACTAGGATCCTTTAAATAGATCCATAGTCTTGGGCTCCAAGTAAGGATACAAAAGTAATTACATAGGAGTTTTATTCCCATCCAAATCCTAGCTAGAAAATAAGGAAACATTAGATAGAAAAAATCCCTAAAAATTCTCCCTCTCTCCTTGCCTTGGTCGGCCAAGAGGATGACTCTAAGTGGCCGACCAAGGGGTGGTCACCTTAAGCTCTTGGCGCCCTAGCTCCCTCCTTGGCCTAGGCTGGCCTAATTTGCTTCCAGCTAGTCTAGGGCTTCAAGGTTTCTGATTTCTCATCCTGGGGTCTTCAAATCTTCAAGCTGAGTTGGACTTAGGCTACTCTTCCATGTCTTCAATCTGGTTGGACTTCGTCTTCACTTTTATGATGTGGTCTTGAGTCTTCAGTATGCTTGGATAGGACTTAAAAAAATAAAATTAGCTCAACATGAGCTGACTAGCACTGGACTGGACTAGCTCAACATGAGCTGACTAATAGAGGACTCAAATAAAGACAACTTAGATGAACTAAGCTTTATTACAATGGACTTGAATATAGCTAAGTGATCCACAAAGGGTTGAGAAGCCTCTATCTTATTCTAGTGCCTCTGGTGTCCCCACCAATTCTCCCGGGGTGGGAGGAACTTGATCCTGTCGAGTGAAAATCAAGCTGGCTCACATATCTCTCAAGGAGGTCTAGGTTGAGGTGTTGCAAGTCCTCTCGAGAAATCCATGAATTGTCCGACTCTGGCTGGCCTTGCCATCGAACCAAGAAGCGTTGATAACCACGGCCCCGGGTCATTAAGGCTTGATCGTCCATGATACGCTCGATCCGTTCTCCTCTCTCAAGCCAATTAATTGGTGGACACTCTGGGCTAGGATCGCTCTCAATGGAAGGGATAGGTCCAAATGCCTCACTAGGTATCGCTGCGGTTCCCTGTACTCAACCAGGTCTGCGATATTGAAGGTAGAACTAATGCCCAGATCTGAAGGCAAATCTAACACATAGGCATTTGGTCCAACCCTCTCTATCACTCTAAAAGGTCCGGCTCTACGAGCATGAAGCTTCTTTTAGGCCTAAGCCTAACCAAGATAGAACCCACTATATCAAATTCCTTGGCCCTTCTTCGAGAATTAGCCAATTTCTTTCAAAATTAGTGCAGGTGGTGAACATGCTAGGCATATGCAGGCTCCTAACAGGTGATGCAAAGGACTCATACCTACACCTAACAGACTCGACTATGCATTCCTATCAAAGAAATTTTTATTAAACTCTTTGGACCTAAACCTAATAGATCATAGGTTCTCTAGGTTTGGTCCTAGCTTGACATGCACATGAAAACTTATATTGGGCTCCTAGCAAATTTCATAGGGTATGCCAGAAGTATAATGCAAACCTAACATGCGTAATTAATGCATGCAGTACGCTAATCTCAACTAAATGCAATCTAATGAACCTAGAAATGCTGGAGGTGTCAAGAAAGGTAGAAGTAGGAACTGGGTTCCAAATTAGTCTGGTAGGGTAGGGAAAAAGGTTCAAGGTTAGTTGGATAAAGTGGAATAAAAAAAGGGGCGTCAAGGACTAATCCTAGACTAATGAGGTTAACCTTATGAGGTTGGGGTATATCTACAGGGTTTGCGTAATGGAAGGATGTGTTACTAATCTCAGGGAAGAGGTCCTTAATGGGAACTATAGGAGGAGGCTCATCCTGAGGGTACTGATTCAAAGAGATCAGGTCCTTAATAAATTCTTTTGGTTCTTGTATTTTAGGACTAGACTCTATAATTTGGCTCTCTTCTATGGTTTCCTCAGGTAAGGCTCTAGCAATAGTACCTAGGTTCTCTTCCTCTAATTATTCTTCCACTATAGCTTTAGGATGGGTATAGTCAAGGTCAACTAACTCTAGGTTGGCTTCTACCTGGGTACCCACGGAGTCAACTAATCTAGGTCTTCTAGAGGTGTGTCCTCTTCTCTATCATACTCATCCGCTAAATTCACATCAGCTTCATACACTTCTGCGTTAATATAAGCCTTGTCAATCAAAGGGATGGTAGGGGAAGGTCGGCTAAGGGAAAATTGTCTAGGCTCTGGTTTCTGATTATGGGCACTACTCTTAGTAGGTTCAGGTTGCCTAAGGGGTAGTGGCTTACTACTGGGTTCATATTTAGGGATTCTAATCCTATGGAGTTCAAGTTGACTAGGGGAAACCTGACTAGTACTAGGCTGATACCTAGGGGTTATGGGCTCTCTAGGCTCATAGAACAAGGGTGCAGATCTATGGGTCATGGAATTATAGGATCTGGGGTCATAGAATTTAGGTTCCACTCTATGGGTCTTGGGTCTACTGGGCTCATTAGATATGGGCTTATAGGTTCTAGAGTCATAAGATTTGGAGTCATAAGATCTATAGGTTGTAGGTATACTAGGCTTATAGGATGTGGGTAAATAGGATCTAGAGTCATAGGATCTAGGTTCATAGGCTTTGGGTACATAGGTTCTAGGTTCATAGGATTTGGGTAGTGTGGGTGAAGGTGGCTCAGGTTTGGATCTAGTCTAGGTCCTACGGGTTTTCTCTAGGGTTCCTTTCCTATTCTCCATCTGATCAAACCTCTGATTCAGTTGAGTGAAGGATTGGGCTAGTTGATCAGTAAGGGCTTTCATTTGGGCTTCAAAGTTATCCATGGGTTCAGCCAAAGATGGAGATGGTGGGTGATATGATGCTCCTGATCTAGTGCTCATGCAAGACTTGATCAAACCAACTACAGCTTCCTAGACCTAAAGTCCAAAACTAGATGCTCAATCAGGGCGGCAAACTAGCCTATAGTAACCCTGTACTCAGCCAGGCAGGTGTAAGGAGAGTGTTAGGTCCCTGATTGCCAATCCTAGACACCAATCAAAGATTGGCCAGGTAGGCGAACCAGCATACAAGCCCTTCGGGATTGAATCCCTGAACCACAATTCTAGATACTAAGCACAAAGCATATAGGTTAGCTTGACACAGTGATCTAACACTTAGCCCGGACCCGACCAGTTGGTGTCCCTAGCCCACTAGGGCAAAATTAAGTCTAATTAATTTCAAGTTAGGCTTGGGATGGAATGCAAAGATGGTGATTTTGGGCTAAGGAAAGGTAATGACCTCTTTCCCTTATCTGGCATAAAGAGAGTGTCCTTAAAGTAATTATGCAATGATGGCAAGCAGTTGAGGATGCAAATTAGGGTTTAGATGTTTTTGGTGTTTTTGATTATATGTAATTTTTTATATATTTTTTTATTTTAGAATTTTTTTAAACAGAAAGATATTTGTAGATTATGCTCTAATATACAGGAAACATACTAAAAATAAAAGATATGCAAAGAAATACTAAACAAAACCCTAAATCTTCCAAAATTATCTTGTTGAATAAATAGAGCCAAAAATTTACAGGTTTTGGCTTGTAGAAACTGCACAGATTGAAATAAAATCTGCAACAATTCTGTAAAATACTTTGAATTAAGATGAATCCAGTAAAGCAAAAATTAGAATTTTTGAAGTTTTGAGCAGGGAGAAACAATTAAAAGAATAGAGTATAATTAAAAAGGGCTGAAAATGAAAATCCTAAGAATTCCTTGTGTTCTTCTTCATGAGCCAATTCATAGAGGCACCCCTACCGTCATAGGAGATCCCGTCGATTGGGAAAGAGGGTTTCGAAGCCCTAATAATTTCCTATGACCGGACGACCATGGTGAAGCACCCGATCCGAGTATCCAAAGAGAACCGAGCCCAAACAGGCTCTAATATCAAATTGATGCGGAACCTATATATGCATGCAATTATATTTTTGTATATTTTTAATTCAAGTTGTGAATCTAATCCTGAAGAGCAGAGTAAGTATTTAAGTAAGGAAAACTATGCAAGAAAGAAACTAAAAGCATGCAAATAGGACCTAAGAGCATCAGAAAGAAAAGGATTGCCGAGGCTGAGAAGCCTCAGTTGGGCTAGTTCTTTCACAATAATGCTACTGGGGGTAGAGAGGTGTACATGGCAACGTCTGATGCACCTGGTAAAGATTGCAGTGAAGAGATCACTCATCCTCGATGGATGCGGCCTAGAAAACCAAGCCAGAGACCCACGGATACCCGACTTTCTACTCGATGATCCGATTGAGGCCTGCCTAGTATCGTCGGATTCGTTGGAGTCAAGGGATCCGCAATCGACCTGTCAGGGGTTAGAAAACTCAAAGGAGATGAAGAAATAAGAGAAAAATAGCAAAGGATGAAGTGTTTTAGGAGTGGTCGGCCAGGGCTCTGGAGGATTGGATGGCAGTTGGAATCAGTTGCAACACTAGGAAGAAGAAAAGCTCTCAGAACCCCTTAAGCACACAGCAGGGTAGCATACAGTAGTTGTAGAAAACTCAATTATATTTCATATATCAAAAAATAGCTCTCATACAAGAGACTAGGATCCTTTAAATAGACCCATAGTCTTGGGCTCCAAGTAAGGATACAAAAGTAATTACATAGGAGTTTTATTCCCACCCAAACCCTAGTTAGAAAATAAGGAAACATTAGGCAGAAAAAATCCCTAAAAATTCTCCCTCTCTCCTTGCCTTGGTCAGCCAAGAGGGTGACTCTAAGTGGCCGACCAAGGGGTGGTCACCTTAAGCTCTTGGCGCCCTAGCTCCCTCCTTGGCCTAGGTTGGCCCAATTTGCTTCCGGCTGGTCCACGGCTTCAGGGTTTCTGATTTCTCTTCCTGGGGTCTTCAAATCTTCAAGCTGGGTTGGACTTGGGCTATGCTTCATGTCTTCAATCTGGTTGGACTTGGTCTTCACCTGTATGATGTGGTCTTGAGTCTTCAGTATGCTTGGACAAGACTCAAAAAAATAAAATTAGCTCAACATGAGCTGACTAGCACTGGACTGGACTAGCTCAACATGAGCTGACTAATACAGGACTCAAATAAAGACAACTTAGATAAACTAAGCTTTATTACAATGGACTTGAATGTAGCTAAGTGATCCACAGAGGGTTGAGAAGCCTCTATCTTATTCTGGTACCTCTGGTGTCCCCATCATGGTGTGAGGGCCGTACCTGCCGCACTAGCCGGGCCTACTCCCAAGCTGAGCAGGAGGGTCGCTGAGCCCATCCTCGAACCTCTGAGGCAGTGTGATCTGGCCCTGGCACTGGAGACCAAGGTGGTCGCTTGGGCCAAATCAGTTGCTGATGCTGCGGTGGTGCTCCCCCTCTAGGGATCATCGAGGTCAAAGAGGACGGAGAGCCAGAGACAGTGGGGCCGACACAGGCGGCGCCGTCCAAAGTGGTGCCGAGCCCTCAGCCTACACCGGTAGCTTCTCCTGCTGATAACCCTGTCCCGGTGACGAGCAAGAAGGACAGGGACTACCGTCAGGTGCCCTTTAAGCTAGCACCCAATGTTTCCCTGATCAAGGACTCGACCCTTATCGAGCGCATGATGGACTTTGCTATCCAGTCATGCGACCGGTGAGAGAAGGCCAGGAAGCTTCTAGGCGATGCTATCAGTGTCACTTTTTTCCATCTCTTCACCGTAAGTACTTCTCCACCTTGCCTCATTCCCTTCTTCTTTTCCCGTCTTTGCGACTGACTCCCTCTTCGATGCAGTAAGGTACGGAACACTTGCTAATCTGGGACTACTGCCGCACCTGGGCCAGGAGGGACAAGGAGCGAGACACGGAGCTCGAATCCTTGAAGGCCGACCTGAGGTGAGTAAACGACGAGGCCTGGGAGGCCAACATGAGGATCAAAGGGCACCGCGGCAAGGTCGCGAGCACCGAGAGTGATGTGGGAGGCAAGGGGGTTAGGGCTAGGGATGCTGGGATGGATGCTTATGATGCAAGGAATTTGTTTTTTTTTTTTTTTAGGTTTGATGAGTTTTAGATATTTTTTTAGGGTTTTGATTCCCGATCACAAGCAAAGGTAAGAAATATGAAGAATAGTAATGAAAGCTTACGCTAGTAGTTCAAAGTGAAAACGAGAACAGGACCCTGGGATTAAGAAACCCCGGTAAGACTAGCTCGACCTACAATATCTACTTAGGAGATAAAGAGAAAGCAAACCTCAAACTTCTGGAGCACCCGGTGCAGAGATTGCTCAACTTGGAGGATGCGGCATGGATGCCCGAGCAGTCGAACCCATGGAAGCACTGGCTTTGGATTGGGAGGTCACGATGGCAAAGCTGACTGTCTCCAATGCCTGAGATGCCAGGGAGGACCTGTAGGCAAACAAAAGAAAGGTCAGCAGAATGTGGAGATGCACGGAAAGGAATTGAGCTGGAGTTGGGAAGGGGCTTCGAGCCCGGTGTCCGGCTGGATTCCGAAGTCGAAGTTGGAGATAACTTGGGGCCTCGCACCCCGCGACGTCCCGGAGGATGAAGGATTGTGGCCTCACACCACACGACATCCTGGAGGACGAAGGATTCGCGATGCCATGGGGCGACGGACAGGTGGCCTCACACTACTCGACGTCCCTGGGGACGAAGGCAACTCCACTCAAACCTAACCTAAGAGACAATGGTTAGAGGGTGGAAGAAACTTCAAACTTTTCATTAATCACTCAATCATTCATTCATTCATTAGTTCTACAAGGGAAGGATTGGGTCCTTTAAATAGGCACCCAAGGCCCATTTGAAATTCAAATTACAATATTCATGGTGGCGCCCAAAATTTTCCATCATCCCATCTCTTTGGCTGACCAAATAACTTGTGGTTGGGCGTGGCATGAGGAAAGGCTTGGAGAGGGGGATTGGTCCCTTGATTTCCTTCCTTAGCATGCTTATTTTGGGAAGAAGGAGTGGGGCATCGCTTGCTTGGAGGGATGTGTTCCCTTGGACTCTTCAACGCCATCTTCTTGGATTGATTCAAGGCCGACCAAGGGAGAGCTCCATGGGCGTTGCATGGTTGAGGGCTTGAAGAGGGGAGTGTGTCCTTTGACCTTCCATCCTTGCAAGAACACTTTGGGAATAAAGCTTGGAAGGGGGCTTGCTTTGAGGCTTGGTTTCTTCAAGGATCTTCAACGCCCCTCTTTTGATAGAACAAGGCGTGATGTGGGGGAGGGAAGAGGGGGATGGTGTCTCTTCCTTCCAATGTTGCCCAAGGCATGTGGAAAGCATGAGGATGCCACTTTGTTTCCGTTCTTGGATGTCCAAGTGGCAGCTGATGTGGTGCCACGTAGGTAGTTGAGGTGGCACCTGAGTTGGCATTATCCCAAGTGGAAGGGATGGGTTGGCCCACCAGAACTTGATTTAGTGAAGAAAACCAGAGTGACTTCAATTGGGCTTGGGCCCAGTCCAAACTCAGACTCGAATAAATACAGGACTCATGACCTAACTTGACCCAAATTGGTCAAGGTACATGACTAAACAAACTTTGACAAGAACTTATGAAATTACTTTGGCTCAAGGTCTTATTACAGGACTCATAGAAGGGGGAACCCTAATCTAGGATCCATAGAGGGTTGAGGAGCCTTTGTCGGATCCTGGTGCCCACACCAGTTCTCCCGGGATGGGAGGAACTCGACCCTGTCGAGTAAGGGTTAGCTTGGCTTTGATACCTTTCCAGGATGTCGGGATCGATGCGCTGCAAGTCCTCTCGTGTGATCCACGAGTCATCGGATTCGAGTCGGCCTTGCCATCGGACCAGGTAATGCTGGAAGCCTTTGCCCCGGGTAGTGATGGCTTGGTCATCCAGGACATGCTCGATCCGCTCTCCTCACTCAGGTATATTTGGAGGTGGACACTCAGGTTCAGGTTCACTCTCAAAAGGGAGGTCAAGCCCAAACGGCTCACTGGGTATGTTTGCGGGTTCTCTATACTCGACTAAGTCAGAGATATTGAATGTCGAGCTAATTCCATAATCCGGAGGTAGCTCTAGCACATAGGCATTAGGGCCCATTCTCCTAATTACTTTAAAGGGACCCGCCCCACGAGCGTGAAGCTTCTTAATGGTTCCCGGTGGAAACCGCTTAGGCCGAAGCCTAATCATTACAAAATCCCCTATCTCAAACTCTTTGGCTTGCTTTCGGGAATCAGCCAAATTATTTAAAAATTGTATTTAATGCATAATCCTAATATGATGCAAAATGCAGACTCAACTATGCAATCTTATTGAGAAAAAAATTTTTATTAGACTCCTAGGGTCTAAACCTGACAGACTTTTGAATCTCTGGGTTTGACCCTAGTCTGGTATGCACAAGAAAAATTATTAAGGATCCCTAGCAAATGCCATAAAGTATATCGGAAGTAGAGGGCAAAAGGGATGGGCTCTAAGGAGTCACGCATTCTGGTAATCTCAATAAAAAGTAACCCCATGGCTCTAGAAATGTGAGAGGGTTCAGGGAAGGATAGGAAATAGGAATCGGAGTCTTGGGGTAGCTTATGGAAAACATAAAACAGACCTGGGTTATTCAGGATGACCTTAAAATTTGGGCATCGTTCTATAGGTGTCATATGGTCCACTTGTTCCGGTAGATCTTGGGGCACGTTAGGGTCAATCCCATAGTGAGGAAGGTCTATTAAAGAGGATCCTAGGACCAAGTCTATAGTATGATGGATATTTCTCAGGGGTGGAAGTTGATAAGGTAACTCATCGGGAACTTCATCCTCAATTTCTTTCCGAGCTTCAACCATCTCTTGAGGATGTTCTCTTTAGATCGGTTCATTAAGGGTTGGTTCCTGAGCAACCGTGGAAAAGTCTGGTGAATCCTCATGTTCATTTACTAGATGTGATCCTGGCTCGGTCATTTCCTCTTCAAATTTTGTAGTGGGTTCAGGATCATTTTCCTTGGATTCCTCAATGATTTCACCCTCGGGCCCATCTTCTACTAAACTTGACTCATAGATGCTTTCTTTCAATTCTTTAATGGGCTCAGGAGTTTCTCTCCATAGATTTTCAATGGGTTCAACCTTAAAGTCTTCAATGGGCTCAGGGATTTTTGTATTCAAATTCTCAGAATGTTCATCCTTCTCTCCTTGAAACTCTTTAAAGGGTCCTTTCCTTGTAATCTCTACTTCTAACCCATTGTCCTTGATTAGGTTAACTTCAGGCTTCTTCTCTTTAAGGCTACTTGATCCTTTCTTGACTGGGTCCTTTGGCTGGATTGGGTTGATTGTAATCTTTTTCCCTTGGTGGAGAAAGATGCAGGTATTGGATCGACCATAAAGGGTGGCATCATGGTCGAAAAGCCAGGGTCATCCTAGGATGATACTACCCACACCCATGGGTAAGACGTCACACCAAATCGATTCTTCATAGGAACTCATTTTAATCTTGATTTGGCACCTAGATTTTACTGGGATTGAAGTTGAATCTATCCAGGAGACTTTGTAAGGGTTGGGGTGGGGAACTGTGGCTAGTCCTAAAGAATTGACTGTACTCAAGGAAAGGGCATTAACACAGCTTCCACTATCAATGATGACCTTACAAACCTTATCTCCTAGCTTGATCAGGGTCTGTAGGATGTTGGTCCTACGCCAGTCTTCCTGTATTATGTTTTGGGCTAGGATGCATCTGACTACTCCTAGAAGGTCTTCAGATTCATTTAGCTCTTCCTCTAGGGGTCTTAGTTTGGCCTCTATTTGATCCAATCTATTGTTCAACTGGTTGCCTAACTGGGTCATGGGTTGAGTCATGGATTGAGTTAGGGCTCCGATGTCGGCTCGCAGTTGGTCCATGGTGTCGGTAGAGGGTGGATAAGGTGGGTGAAAAGAGGTTCCTGATCTAGTGCACATGTAACAAAACGATGCTACGGTTTGCTAGACCTAGGAGATCTCTCCAAATGTAAAGTCAAGAAGATGAACCTGGAAGTAGTAACTTGGCACCTGGCCAGGTAAGTGTAAGGTGAGTGGAGGTTCCTCTTTGCTTGCCTAGACACCAATTAGAAATTGGCCAGGTAAGCGAACCAACCCACTTCCCTTCGGGCTCTAGTCCCTAAACCACTTGCCTAGATACCAGCTATACAAGCACACACCAACAAGCAATCTAGCTTGGCTCGGCACTTGGGTTGACCCGACTTCATGGGTGTCCCTAGCTCACTAGAGCAGATTAAATGTCTAATTGATTTTAGTTAATGGCTAGGGTTCGATATGCCAGGTGGTGGTTTTTGGGCTAGGGACAGGTAATGAAATCCTGACCCTATGTTAAATTGACGCCCTTAAGATAAGTTATGTAGAATGAAGTACAATAATGACTAATGAAATGACTTAAAAAAATTTGTGTTCTTTTGTGTCTTTTAGATGGGTGAATGCTAAACAAGATGCAGGAATTAAAACATGCAAGAAACAAGCTAGATGGAGGAATGAATCAAAATGAGATGCTTGCTGAAATTTCAGACCTGAGATTTTCTCAGGCAGTATTTCGGCTTGTAGAAAATCTACAAACTGAAATAAAATCTGAGAAAATAGATAAAATACTTTGAAATTAATGCGATCTAACAAAATAGAAATCATAAAATTTGGATGTCTCTACGGTGAGAAACAATCCAATGATCATACCATATACGGACTGACCAAAATGCAGAAAATGAAACAAATGCACTAGTCCTAGCCTTGCTCTGATACCAAGATTGATGTGGGAGGCAAGGGGGTTAGGGCTAAGGATGCTGGGATAGATGCTTATGATGCAAGGAATTTCTTTTTTTTTTTATGTTTGATGAGTTTTAGATATTTTTTTTAGGGTTTCGATTCCCGATCACAAGCAAAGGTAAGAAATATGAAGAACAGTAATGAAAGCTTATGCTAGTAGTTCAAAGCCCTAAAAGTGAAAACGAGAATAGGACCCCGGGATTAAGAAACCCCGGTAGGACTAGCTCGACCTACAATATCTACTTAGGAGATAAAGAGAAAGCAAACCTCAAACTTCTGGAGTGCCCGGTGCAAAGATCGCTCAACTTGGTGGATGCGGCCTGGATGCCCGAGCAGTCGAACCCGTGGGAGCACTGGCTTTGGGTCGGGAGGTCACGATGGCAAAGCTGACTATCTCCAATGCCCGAGATGCCAGGGAGGACATGTAGGCAAACAAAAGAAAGGTCAATGAAATGTGGAGATGCATGGAAAGGAATTGAGCTGGAGTTGGGAAGGGGCTTCGAGCCCAGTGTCCGGCTGGATTCAGAAGTCGAAGTTGGAGATAACTTGGGGCCTCGCACCCCGTGACATCCCGGAGGATGAAGGAATGTGGCCTCACACCACGCGACATCCTGGAGGACGAAGGATTCGCGATGCCATGGGGCGACGGACAGGTGGCCTCACACCACTCGACGTCCCTGGGGATGAAGGCAATTCCACTCAAACCTAGCCTAAGAGACAATGGTTGGAGGGTGGAAGAAACTTCAAACTTTTCATTAATCACTCAATCATTCATTCTTTCATTAGTTCTACAAGGGAGAGATTGGGTCCTTTAAATAGGCACCTAAGGCCCATTTGAAATTTAAATTACAATATTCATGGTGGCGCCCAAAATTTTCCATCATCCCATCTCTTTGGCCGACCAAATAACTTGTGGTTGGGCGTGGCATGAGGAAAGGCTTGGAGAGGGGGATTGGTCCCTTGACTTCCTTCCTTAGCATGCTTATTTTGGGAAGAAGGAGTGGGGCATGGCTTGCTTGGAGGGATGTGTTCCCTTGGACCCTTCAACGCCATCTTCTTGGATTGATTCAAGGCCGACAAAGGGAGAGCTCCATGGGCATTGCATGGTTGAGGGCTTGAAGAGGGGAGTGTGTCCTTTGACCTTCCTTCCTTGCTAGAACACTTTGGGAAGAAAGCTTGGAAGGGGGCTTGCTTTGAGGCTTGGTTTCTTCAAGGATCTTCAACGCCCCTCTTTTGATGGAACAAGGCGTGATGTGGGGGAGGGAAGAGGGGGATGGTGTCTCTTCCTTCCAATGTTGTCCAAGGCATGTGGAAAGCATGAGGATGCCACTTTGTTTCCCTTCTTGGATGCCCAAGTGGCAGCTGATATGGCGCCACGTAGGTAGCTGAGGTGGCACCTGAGTTGGCATTATCCCAAGTGGAAGGGGTAGGTTGGCCCACCAGAACTTGATTTGGTGAAGAAAACCAGAGTGACTTCAATTGGGCTTGGGCCCAGTCCAAACTCAGACTCGAACAAATACATGACTCATGACCTAACTTGACCCAAATTGGTCAAGGTACAGGACTAAACAAACTTTGACAAGAACTTATGAAATTGCTTTGGCTCAAGGCCTTATTACAAGACTCATAGAAGGGGGAACCCTAATCTGAGATCCATAGAGGGTTGAGGAGCCTTTGTCGGATCCTATTGCCCACACCAGTTCTCCCGGGGTGGGAGGAACTCGACCTTGTCGAGTAAGGGTTAGCTTGGCTTTGATATCTTTCCAGTATGTCGGGATCGATGCACTGCAAGTCCTCTCGTGTGATCCACGAGTCATCGGATTCGGGTTGGCCTTGCTATCGGACCAGGTAACGCTGGTAGCCTTTGCCCTAGGTAGTGATGGCTTGGTCATCCAAGACATGCTCGATCCGCTCTCCTCGCTCAGGTATATTTAGAGGTGGATACTCAGGTTCAGGTTCACTCTCAAAAGGGAGGTCAGGCCCAAACGGCTCACTGGGTATGTTTGGGGATTCTCTATACTCGACTAAGTCAGAGATATTGAATGTCGAGCTAATTCCATAATCCGGAGGTAGCTCTAGCACATAGGCATTAGGGTCCATTCTCCTAATTACTTTAAAGGGACCCGCCCCACGAACGTGAAGCTTCTTAACGATTCCCGGTGGAAACCGCTCAGGCCGAAGCCTAATCATTACAAAATCCCCTATCTCAAACTCTTTGGCTTGCTTTCGGGAATCAGCCAAATTATTTAAAAATTGTGTTTAATACATAATCCTAATATGATGCAAAATGCAGACTCAACTATGCAATCTTATTGAGAAAAAAATTTTTATTGGACTCCTAGGGTCTAAACCTAACAGACTTTTGACTCTCTGGGTTTGACCCTAGTCTGGTATGCACAAGAAAAATTATTAAGGATCCCTAGCAAATGCCATAAAGTATACCGGAAGTAGAGGGCAAAAGGGATGGGCTCTAAGGAGTCACGCATTCTGGTAATCTCAATAAAAAGTAACCCCATGGCTCTAGAAATGTGAGAGGGTTCAGGGAAGGGTAGAAAATAGGAATCGGTGTCTTGGGGTGGCTTATGGAAAACATAAAATAGACCTGGGTTATTCAGGATGACCTTAAAATTTGGGCATCGTTCTATAGGTATCATATGGTCCACTTGTTCCGGTAAATCTTGGGGCTCGTTAGGGTCAATCCCACAGCGAGGAAGGTCTGTTAAAGAGGATCCTGGGACCAAGTCTATAGTATGATGGATGTTTCTCAGGGGTGGAAGTTGATCAGGTAACTCATCGGGAACTTCATCCTCAATTTCTTTCCGAGTTTCAACCATCTCTTGAGGATGTTCTCTTTGGATCGTTTCATTAAGGGTTGGTTCCTGAGCTCCTATGGAAAAGACTGGTGAATCCTCATGTTCATTTACTAGATGTGATCCTGGCTCGGTCATTTCCTCTTCAAATTTTGTAGTGGGTTCAGGATCATTTTCCTTGGATTTCTCAATGATTTCACCCTCGGGCCCATCTTCTACTAAACTTGACTCATAGATGCTTTCTTTCAATTCTTTAATGGGCTCAGGAGTTTCTTTCCCTAGATTTTCAATGGGTTCAACCTTAAAGTCTTCAACTGGCTCAGGGATTTTTGTATTCAAATTCTCATAATGTTCATCCTTCTCTCCCTGAAACTCTTTAAAGGGTCCTTTCCCAGTAATCTCTACTTCTAACCCATTGTCCTTGATTAGGTTAACTTCAAGCTTCTTCTCTTTAAGGCTACTTGATCCTTTCTTGACTGGGTCCTTTGGCTGGATTGGGTTGATTGTAATCTTTTTCCCTTGGTGGATAAAGATGCAGGTATTGGATCGACCATAAAGGGTGGCATCGTGGTCGAAAAGCCAAGGTTGTCCTGGGATGATACTACCCTCACCCATGGGTAAGACATCACTCCAAATCAATTCTTCATAGGAACTCATTTTAATCTTGATTTGGCACCTAGATTTTACTGGGATTGAAGTTGAATCTATCATGGAGACTTTGTAAGGGTTGGGGTGGGGAACTATGGCTAGTCCTAAAGATTTGACTGTACTCAAGGAAAGGGCATTAACACAGCTTCCACTATCAATGATGACCTTACAAACCTTATCTCCTAGCTTGATCAGGGTCTGTAGGATGTTGGTCCTATGCCAGTCTTCCTTTATTATGTTTTGGGCTAGGATGCATCTGACTACTCCTAGAAGGTCTTCAGATTTATTTAGCTCTTCCTCTACAGGTCTTAGTTTGGCCTCTATTTGATCCAATCTATTGTTCAACTGGTTGCCTAACTGGGTCATGGATTGAGTCATGGATTGAGTTAGGGCTCTGATGTCGGCTCACAGTTGGTCCATGGTATCAGTAGAGGGTGGATAAGGTGGGTGAAAAGAAGTTCCTGAACTAGTGCACATGTAACAAAACGATGCTACGGTTTGCTAGACCTAGGAGATCTCTCCAAATGTAAAGTCAAGAAGATGAACCTGGAAGTAGTAACTTGGCACCTGGCCAGGTAAGTGTAAGGTGAGTGGAGGTTCCTCTTTGCTTGCCTAGACACCAATTAGAAATTGGCCAGGTAAGCGAACCAACCCACTTCCCTTCGAGCTCTAGTCATTGAACCACTTGCCTAGACACCAGCTACACAAGCACATACCAACAAGCAATCTAGCTTGGCTCGGCACTTGGGTTGACCCGACTTCGTTGGTGTCCCTAGCTCACTAGAACAGATTAAACGTCTAATTGATTTTTGTTAATGGCTAGGGTTCGATATGCCGGGTGGTGGTTTTTGGGCTAGGGACAGGTAATGAAATCCTGACCCTATGTTAAATTGACGCCCTTAAGATAAGTTATGTAGAATGAATTACAATAACGACTAATGAAATGACTTAAAAATTTTTGTGTTCTTTTGTGTCTTTTAGATGGGTGAATGCTAAACAAGATGCAGGAATTAAAACATGCAAGAAACAAGCTAGATGGAGGAATGAATCAAAATGAGATGCTTGCTGAAATTTCAGACCTGAGATTTTCTCAGGCAATATTTTGGCTCGTAGAAACTCTACAAACTGAAATAAAATCTGAGAAAATAGATAAAAATACTTTGAAATTAATGCGATCTAAAAAAATAGAAATCATGAAATTTAGATGTCTCTACAGGGAGAAACAATCCAATGATCAGACCATATATGGACTGACCAAAATGCATATAATGAACAAATGCACCGGTCCTAGTCTTGCTCTGATACCAAGATTGATGTGGGAGGCAAGGGGGTTAGGGCTAGGGATGCTGGGATGGATGCTTATGATGCAAGGAAATTTTTTTTTTTTTATTTAGGTTTGATGAGTTTTAGATATTTTTTTTAGGGTTTCGATTCCCGATCACAAGCAAAGGTAAGAAATATGAAGAATAGTAATGAAAGCTTATGCTAGTAGTTCAAAGCCCTAAAAGTAAAAACGAGTACAGGATCTCGGGATTAAGAAATCCTGGTAGGACTAGCTCGACCTACAATATCTACTTAGGAGATAAAGAGAAAGCAAACCTCAAACTTCTAGAGTGCCCGGTGCAGAGATCGCTCCAACTTGGCGGATGCGGCCTGGATGCCCGAGCAGTCGAACCCATGGTAGCACTGGCTTTGGGTCGGGAGGTCACGATGGCAAAGCTTACTATCTCCAATGCCTGAGATGCCAGGGAGGACCTGTAGGCAAACAAAAGAAAGGTCAGCAGAATGTGGAGATGCACGGAAAGGAATTGAGCTGGAGTTGGGAAGGGGCTTCAAGCCCGGTGTCCGGCTAGATTCCGAAGTCGAAGTTGGAGATAACTTGGAGCCTCGCACCCTGCGACGTCTCGGAGGACGAAGGAATGTGGCCTCACACCACGCGACATCATGGAGGACGAAGGATTCACGATGCCCTGGGGCGACCGACAGGTGGCCTCACACCACTCGACGTCTCTGGGGACGAAGGCAATTCCACTCAAACTTAGCCTACGAGACAATGGTTGGAGGGTGGAAGAAACTTCAAACTTTTCATTAATCACTCAATCATTCATTCTTTCATTAGTTCTACAAGGAAGGGATTGGGTCCTTTAAATAGGCACCTAGTTCTACAAGGGAGGGATTGGGTCCTTTAAATAGGCACCCAAGGCCCATTTGAAATTCAAATTACAATATTCATGGTGGCACCCAAAACTTTCCATCATCCCATCTCTTTGGCCGACCAAATATCTTGTGGTTGGGCGTGGCATAGGAAAGGTTTGGAGAGGGAGATTGGTCCCTTGACTTCCTTCCTTAGCATGCTTATTTTGGGAAGAAGGAGTGGGGCATGGCTTGCTTGGAGGGATGTGTTCTCTTGGACTCTTCAACGCCATCTTCTTGGATTGATTCAAGGCCGACCAAGGGAGAGCTCCATGGGCATTGCATGGTTGAGGGCTTGAAGAGGGGAGTGTGTCCTTTGACCTTCCTTCCTTGCAAGAACACTTTGGGAAGAAAGCTTGGAAGGGGGCTTGCTTTGAGTCTTGGTTTCTTCAAGGATCTTCAATGCCCCTCTTTTGATGGAACAAGGCGTGATGTGGGGGAGGGAAGAGGGGGATGGTGTCTCTTCCTTCCAATGTTGCCCAAGGCGTGTGGAAAGCATGAGGATGCCACTTTGTTTCCCTTCTTGGATGCCCAAGTGGTAGCTGATGTGGTGCCACATAGGTAGCTGAGGTGGCACCTGAGTTAGCATTTTCCCAAGTGGAAGGGGTGGGTTGGCCCACCAGAACTTGATTTGGTGGAGAAAACCAGAGTGACTTCAATTAGGCTTGGGCCCAGTCCAAACTCAGACTCGAACAAATACAGGACTCATGACCTAACTTGACCCAAATTGGTCAAGGTACAGGACTAAACAAATTTGACAAGATCTTATGAAATTGCTTTGGCTTAAGGCCTTATTACAGGACTCATAGAAGGGGGAACCCTAATCTGAGATCCATAGAGGGTTGAGGAGCCTTTATCGGATCCTGGTGCCCACACCAGAGAGGCTCTCAAAGGAGCTTGAGGTGGAGCTCAAGGCCAAAGCGGCCCGGTTAAAGGAGCTCGGGGTCGAGTTGGAAGCAGTGAAAGATCGGGCTACCTCCACCGAGAAGAAAGTTGCAATCGCTGAACAGAAGGCTACTGGGGCAAAGGAGAAGATCTCCGCATCAATCAACTCGGTAGAGGCCGCAAAGAAGGAGGCGGCTGAGGTGGTCTGCCGAGCTGAGGCTGTAGAAAAGGAGGCGATCAAGGCGACCCGCAGGGCAGAGGTTGCCAGGAAGGAGGTCGCCAAGGCGGTGGCCAGCTACAAGGTCTCCCCAGAATTTAAGCTTGACTTCAAAGAGGCGGCGATGGACTCCTTCTTCAAGGGGTTCACGTACTACCGGTCACTGCTGCGAGGAATCATCTTGGACAAGCAGATCGCTGAAGGAGGTCGGAAAGGGTGAGACTACTCATGGGCACCATACGGGGAAGGCTCTGACCGAACAGGGCAGGGTTCCATAGCGGCTATAACCTTTTTTCTCCTTGCTTCTTCATTTTGTTTCTAACCTGGGCTATCCTGCATGTCGGGGCCCAGGGATAATGTATCATTTTGTTAAGTAATGAAAACATCTTTCACCCAACTCGACTTATTTTCTCTTTGCTTGCATCTTTATGCTGTAATTACCTCCTCTTCACTTCTCGATCACCTGGGTGTATGTACTTGTATGGGCATGCGGCCTTGAAGTACCAAGTGCCCGGGCAACCCTTCCCACGGATCCTCGGATGAGTGAAGAGGTGAGGGAGTTCTTGACCTGTTCGGTCATTCCCAGCTTGGGGGTAAAGTGACTATGGAGATCCCTCTGCTTTGCTCGATGTCAGGAAGCTTGGGTCTTGGTGTCGGAGCGGGATCCAGTCTCTAGTGCCGGAGATCCGTGGGATTCAGGCTTTGATCACCAGGATGCTAGACTCTTGGTGCCGGCACAGGGTCCAGTCTTTGGTGCCGGAGAGTCGTAGGATCTGGGCTTTGATTGCCAGAAAGCTAGGCTCCTGGTGCTGAAACAGGGTCCAGTATTTGGTGTCGGAGAGTCGTGGGATCCGGGATTTGAGTGCCAGGAAGCTAGGCTCCTGGTACCATAGCAGGGTCCGGTCTTTGGTGCCGGAGAGTCATGGGATCCGGGCTTTGAATGCCAGGAAGCTAGGTTCCTGATGCCGGAGCAGGGTCCGGTCTTTGGTGCCAGAGAGTCATGGGATCCGGGCTTTGAATGCCAGGAAGCTAGGCTCCTGGTGCCGGACCAAGGTCCTATCTTTGGTGCCGGAGAGTCGTGTGATCCTGGCTTTGAATGCCAGGAAGCTAGGATCCTGATGCCGGAGTAAGGTCTGGTCTTTGGTGCTAGAGAGTCGTGCGATCCGGGCTTTGAGCGCTAGGGCTTGGGGCCGGGCGATAATTCTCTTGCAAGGCCAAAAGGATTTGCTCAAGGAGAATCTTCATTATTAGTGAGGAAAGACCTTTCATGACTGATGCCGAAGAGCTGTGCTCCGAGCTTTGGTGCCGGAGAGCTGGGCTCCGGGCTTGAGCATGCTGGAGAGCCGAGCTCTAGGCTTGAGCATGCCGGAGAGCCGGGCTCTGGGCTTTGGTGCCGAAGAGCTGGGCTTCGAGCTTTGGTGCCGAAGAGCTGGGCTCCGGGCTTGAGCATGCCGGAGAGCCGGGCTCCGAGCTTGAGCATGCTGGAGAACTGGGCTCCGAGCTTGAGCATCCCGGACCTTGGATCGAGCAGTAATATTCCTGCAAGGTATAGAGCAATTTTGTGTGAAAGAAGATCTTTATTATTATTAGGAGGAAGCCTTATACTACTAATAGTATATTCTTAAGTTGCAGGCATTCCATGTTCGTGGAAATCTGGCGCCATCCAGATCCTCGAGATAGTAGGCCCCATGTGGAAGAGCTTCGACAACCTTGTAAGGGCCCTCCTAGTTCGACAAGAGCTTGATGCACTCCCTGGGTTGAGATGCTTCGGCTCGGCGCAGCACCAGTCACAAGGTCGGAAAACCTTTAGCCTTACCCATGCATTGTAGTACCGGGCCACTCGTTGCTGGTATGCTTCGGCCGGTATGCATTGTAGTCCCTGGTTTCTTCAAGGAGGTCCAGGTTGAGTAGGAAGCATGCAGGATTCTCCACCTCATTATACTACTGCACTCGCAGTGTTGGCATGCCGAGCTCAACCGGGACGATGGCCTCAATGCCAAAGACAAGGTTGAAGGGTGTTTCGTCCGTCACCGTTTTGGGCATTATGTGGTAGGCCCATAGAATACTTAGGAGTTCTTCCCCCCACCTGCCTTTGGATCGGTCCAGCCTGGTCCTGAGTCCTTGAAGGACGGTCCTATTAGTCACCTCGACTTCCCTGTTTATTTGGAGATGAGCTACCGAAGTGAAACGGTTTTGGATGCCATGCTCGGCACAGAACCCTTCGAACTCCTGATTGTCAAACTGCCACCCGTTGTCGGTGATGAAGCAACGGGGGAGTCCGAAGCGGTAGATGATTGATTTCCAGAAGAACTGGCGGACCTTGGCTTCTGTGATCCATGCTAGTGGCTCTGCTTCCACCCACTTGGTGAAGTAGTCAATAGCTACCAACAGAAATCTCCGCTGCCCCGATGCAGGAGGAAATGGCCCTAAGATGTCCATTCCCCACTGGGCAAAAGGCCAAGGGGCGGAGAGCTGGGAGCACTGCAATGCTGGTTGATGCTGTATGTGAGCGTGGTGCTGGCATCTATTGTACTTCTTCATGAAGTCAATGGCATCCTCCCTCATAGTCTCTCAGAAGTATCCCTAGCGGAGGGATTTGTACACCAGCATCCTACCTCCCACATGGTTCCCATAGGCACTTCAGGAGCGGGTAGGAGTATGATCGATGGTAGAGCTGCCCCTCTATCAAGACAAACCGGGAGGCCTTCTTCTTGACGAGACCGACTTTCGTGCGGTCTTCTGGTATGGTGCCATCAGTGATGTACCTGATGTACCTATCCTTCCAACTCGACTCTGGGGTGACTTGCTATACCTCCTCGATGGCTTCGTAGCTTGGATTTTTGAGGTACTCAATATGGGCATGCCCTAGTGACGAGTCCGGCAAGGTCTCGAGTCTCGATAGTGTATCCGCGTGAGCATTCTCTCTGCGGGGGATATGGGAGATGCTGAAGCATCGAAAACCTGCCATGCTTGAGTGGACTCAATCCAGGTACTTCATCATTTGGGGATCTCTGGATTCATATTCTCTAGAGACTTGTCTGGCCACCAGTTGGGAGTCGATAAAGACTTTCAGGTTTTGCATGCCCAGCTCGTGGGAGACCCTTAGGCCCGGAGGAGCACCTCGTACTCCGCCTAGTTGTTCGTCGTGGTGAACCTGAAGTGGAGAGCACATTTTGCCATGATCCCATCGTGGTTAGCGAGGATAAGGCCTGTTCCGCTCCCGCCGGTGTTGGATGCACCGTCGACATGGAGGATCCAGTTTTCCTCCTCTGCTCCGGGCTCAACTTGATGCTCCGGGGTTGTCTGCTCTGGCTCCTCGGTGAGTCCCGTACACTCGACTAGGAAGTCGGCTAAGATCTGGGCCTTCTATGATGACCTCGACCGATATACGATGTCGAACTCGCTCACCGTCAGGGACCACTTAGCCAGCCATCCGAAGATTTCGAGGTGGCTAAGTATGGTCCTCAGCGGCGATCCGTCACGACCATGATGGGATGTGCTTGGAAGTAGGGCCTGAAGTGTTTAGCAGACATTATTAGAGCAAAAATGAGTTTCTCAAAGCGAGTATACCTGATCTCCGCATCGCGAAGGATTTTGCTGGTGTAGTATACCATCTTCTGGGACCCATCCTCATCTACACAGATGAGGATCGAGCTGACGGCTCCAGGTGTGATCGCCAGGTAGAGTAGGAGCTCCTCTTCTTCCTCCGGTCTTGAGAGTAGTGGTGGAGATGCCAGGAACTTCTTTAATTCTTCGAAGGCCATCCTGCACTCTTTTGTCCAGGTGAAGTCATGCATCTTGCGCAGTGCCTTGAAGAAGGGAAGGTAGCGGTCAGCCAATCTTGAGATGAATCGACTCAGAGCTGCTATCCGGCCCGTCAGGCACTGGACCTGCTTCTTGGATGTCAGGTGCTCCATGTCGACGATCGCCTGGACCTTCTCCGGGTTTGCTTTAATGCCCCTTTGGGTGACCATGAAGCCAAGAAGTTTTCCTGTCGCCACTCCAAAAGTGCACTTTGCTGGGTTCAACTTTATCTGGTATTTTTGAAGGTTTTGAAAGGCTTCGGCAATGTCGGCAATGTGGTCTGAGCTCGGCTTGCTCATGATGAGCATGTCATCCACGTACACCTACATGTTTCGGCTAATTTGGTCTTTGAAGATTTTGTTGACCGATGCTGGTACATGGCCCCAGCATTCTTCAGGCCGAAGGGCATCATTCTATAGTAGTACATCTCTCGATTGGTGATGAAGGCGGTGTGCTCCTCGTCCTCCGGGTGCATTCGGATATGATTGTATCATAGAATGCATCCATGAAGGAGAGCAGCCGGTGCCCCGAGGTGGCGTCCACCAACTGATCAATCTTCGGTAGAGGGAAGCTGTCCTTTAGACATGCCTTGTTGAGATCAGTGTAGACTACACAAATCCTCCATTTGCCGTTACTCTTCTTCACCATCACAATATTTTCTAGCCAGCTCGGGTATTGTACCTCCTGAACGAATTTGGCGATGAGGAGTTTGTCAACTTCCTCATTGATCATCGCTTGCCTCTCTGGGGCGAAGCTTCTCTTCTTCTGCCGAACTAGCCGGTGCTTTGGGTCAATGCTTAGCTTGTGGGTGTGATGTCAGGGGGAATACCTGGCATGTCTGTCGCTGTCCAGGCGAACACATCTACATTCACCCATAGAAATTCCAATAAGTGGGCCCTCTCTTCGTCTTGCAGCTGGGACCCAACCTGCACCGTCTTCACCTGGTTGGCTCCGAGAAGGTAAGACAGCAGGTGCTCGACCGGGCCACCCCTGGGATCCTGTGCCCTTTGGTCGAGATCGTCCATACTGGGGTCATCCTCAGAGACTTTGGCCCCAGGAATAATCTGGAGACAATGTTGAATTGGCTGGGATGCCCCCCTCATCTCCCCGACACCATAGGGAGTTGGGAACTGACCAACAGCCGCTTTGTGAAAACGACGGCATCGAGTAGGTTGAGCCCAGGTCAGCCGAGAATCACGTTTACAGGCTAGGGAAACCTAACAATCATGAAAGTCATCATAATAGTGCTCTGTCGAGATGGGGTCTCGGTAGTGACTCGGAGAGTGATTTCTCTCTTAACCTTTACATAATCCCCCGTGAAGCTGACAAGGGGGACGCGTACAAGTCTGAGCTGAGCTAGGGACAAGTTCATTCTGGAGAAGGTATCGTAAAAAAGGATATCAGTCGAGCTTCCACTATCGACCATAATCCATTTTACAAGATGCTTCACGATCGTCATCTCGACGACCATGGCATTGTTACTTACATTCTCTCCCCCACTTCCCCCTTCCCTCATAAAGGGGTGTACATTTTCAGAACACTCTACCCCCTGGGCCTTTTTGGAAGCGCGCTTGGCTCCCCAGCATATCATTCCCACCGGCTTCTCAATAGGATGGTTGTCGACCGTGAGGACTGGCGGGAGGGCGGTGAGTGCCTAAGGTTTCGTTGGAGGTCTGCCCCCCACAAACCTTCTGAGGTAGCCCCTCTTTATAAGTTCTTCAATCTCCTTCTTGAGATTGCGGCACTCCTTGGTGTCGTGGCCATGGTCGCGATGGTAATGACAGTACTTCGTCTTGTTGCGGCCATTGGATGGCTTCATCGGAGGTGGGCCCTTTAGGTAGTGCTCACCTTCGATCTCCATGAGGATCTTCATCCTCGGGGCGAGGAGAGGTGTGAACCTTTCCTCCGGAATGGGGGTGCCCCTCGGTCTCGACCCCTGGTGAAAGTTCGGAGTTGGGGGTCTTGGCTTCCGTGTCCCGTATGCCTCCATGGGAGTTGGCTTCTTTAGTGGTTTCTCATCCAGCTCCCTTCTTGTACGATTCGCCTCCTCAGTGTGGATGTATTTTTGAGCTTGGAGGAGTAGCTCGGAGTACATCTTGGAGGGTTTCTTGTCGAGCGAGTAGGTAAGGCGGGAGGTCCTGAGCCCTCACTTTAGTGCCTGCATGGTGATTGGCTCATCAAGATTGTAGATCTTCGACACGACAAACCTTGAAGCGGGCCATATAGTCCCGTAGGGGCTCGTGGTCTTACTGTCGGATGAAGAAGAGGCTGTCTACTTCGCGTGGTACCTTTCGATAGGTGTTGAAGTGGGCCACGAACTTCTACTCTAGCTGAGCCAAAAAGTCGATGCTTTCAGGCTTGAGGCGGGTGAACTAGACCCGAGCCGCCTTCTAGAGGGTTGCTGGGAAGGCAATGCAAAAGAGGGCGTCGGTAGCCCCCTGGACCCTCATGAGGGCCTTATAGCTTTTTAGGTGGTCCAGGGGGTCGGTGGTCCCGTCATAGGGATCCACCTGCGGCATACGGAACCGGTTAGGAATTGATTCCTCTTGGATCTCTCGGGAGAAGGGGGATGAGCATCATAGCCCACTGGCTCGTCAGTGGAGCCCTGCATATTTGCAAATCAGTGGGCTAGCTCCGTCAGCTTGCACTTGTGCTCCTCCAGGCGCTTCTCAGCTATGCGCCCGATGGCCTCGTCGGTTGAACCCTCCGCTGAGGCTGAAAGAGATGGAGAAGGTGACATGAGGTGGTGTCCATGACGTGAGATCTTACTTTTTCGATCTCGACGGGGTTTGGCAGTTACCCGCTCGAGCATCGGGGACCGGCTCTCTCGATTGGTAGATCCGACCCATTGCCCTTTTGCCGGCATCTGGTGGCTTCCCCGACGATCGATGGTGGCCCATGGCTGCGAAAGCCTTCCATGGAAGGAATGCAGGCTATCACGGGATGCTGCGGCATGGGTCGCTGGAGCCCCTAGCTACTGGTGGGTAGCCAAGGACCGATATTGGTGTTGGAGCTGGTGCACTACTGTAGCAATGACCTGCATCTGCTAGGTGAGTGCAGCCAGCTAGGATTTCGCCGGAGGTGGTTGAGCTGGAATGAGTGGCTCCACTTCTGGATTATGCAGGTTCCCACGGGAAGGGGAATCTCCTGCACAGCTGGTGGAGACTTCCCTCGCTCATGTCGTCACCATCCTCCTGGTGGACTTGCTCGCAGGGGGACTAGCTTTTGGAACAAAGGACCTACTGTTCCTCCCTACCTGGCTTGCCAATCTATTGCCGCCAAGATTGCCGTGGTCCATAGCTGCTATCAATGTCGGATCACCCCTCGTCTCTTCGGGACATGCCTGCTTTTCGGGACCTGCAAAACAGGGTTAGAGACCCAGGTCGGGGATTCTGCTGGGGGCACTTTGACGGTCAAGTCAGTGGCGATCCAGGAGAACAGATCATCCTGGTCGAGCCCCTTGAGATGGACTCCATGCTAGGAGGAGTGAATAATGTGTGAGTAGGGTACAAGTGTGCTGGGAAAAGTGATGGCCGAGGTGAACTGAAGCTGGTTCTCTTGTGTGGCCTCTTCTCCCTTACTTGCTTGAGTGTGTTGGAGTATGCTCGTTACCTCCCCTATTGGGGGTGTCGATAGCTTTTTTAAGTCCAGGTGGTTGCTAAATGCCTACCTCGAGATCTTCTCCATGTCAGCAGGTGCGTGCGATGGTGTTCCGTGCCGTGGATGGGATGTCTTTCCTGGTTCGTGATAAGGAAAACTACTATGTGCTCTGACATTCCTTTTGTTCGCTCAATTTCGGGAAACTTGGCAGGGCCTCGATCGGGGGGCCACCACCCCTGGGATTCGAATCTCCTGGTTGACTTCCTCTTTCGGGTGGTGCAGGCGATTGGTGGAGAGCGTGGTGCCTCGGTCAGGGAGCTTCTTCTTCTTCTGGTGTAAGTGTTAGCTACGGGCAGTTATTACGGCCTGGTGGGCGCCTCTTCATGGTCCTTGGGCGACTCGCCGGTGTCCAGGGAGGGCGGCGTCACCCCTTCAATGACTGGCACTTTCGTCCGAGGTGGAGGCCGAGTTGGAGAGGCAGGGCTCGACTCCGAGGGGCTTGACCTCGAAGGGACTCCACTTGGCGGAGGAGGGCTGGGCTCGACTCTGAGGGGTCGACCTCGAAGGGGCTCGACCTGGTGGAGGAGGGCAGGGCTCGACTCTGAGGGGTCGACCTCGAAGGGGCTCCACTTGGTGGAGGAGGGCTGGGCTTGACTTCGGACCAAGGGGCTCGACTTTGAGGGGGCTTGACTTCGAGGGGGCTCGACCTGATGGAGGAGGGCAGGGCGCGACTCCAGCCTAGAGGGCTCGACCTTGAAGGGGCTCCACTTGGTGGAGGAGGGATGGGCTCGACTTCGGACCAAGGGGATCAACTTTGAGGGGCTCAATCTGGCAGAGGAGGTCGCTCGACTCTGGCCTAGGCATCCCGAGCTTGTGGGAGTGGCCTGGCGGAGGACGGCATGGTGCCACTCCAGCCTAGAGGGCTCGACCTGGTGGAGGAGGGCAATACTCGACTCCGGCCTAGGGGGCTCAGCCTCGGAAGGGCTCAATCTGGCGAAGGAGATCGCTCGGCTCTGGCCTAGGCATCCTGAGCTTGTGGGAGCGACCTGGCGGAGGACGGAGCTCAGCTTCGGTGGGCCACTCCGATATTCTGAAGGAACTCAGCTCGGCGAAGGAGTCCAGGGTGGAGTGTCCATCTTGGCAAATTTTTCTGACATGGCATCTGACAGGGATTACACGTCAGCGTTCTGCCACATCAACTATTATCATCATTTATCATGCCATCATCATCTTTATGTTATTGCTATTATTATCATCATTTCCATTATACTATTATTAAACTTTCTATCAGCAACATTCTATCAATATTGTATTCATTGCAACTACCATCTTTATCATCATTACTAAATTTTTATATATAAAAAATAATTATATTAAATATATTTATTTAAAAATATAATTTTTAGTTTTTAGATTTTATAAATTAAAAAATAGAATTGTAGCAATCAAGAGCCTAAAATAATGGTTGATATATGATTGCTGCTTTGTTATTGTATTGTTATATAACATACTTTAATCATTATTTAGCACATCTGCCTTTTATATAATTAAAATAAAAATAATAATTAAATCCAAATCTTTATAGTAACAAAAAATAATTTTTTTTTAAAGTTAACAATTAAAAAAGTAAGTTTTGTTTCATCAATGCTGACTTGAAAATGATAGCATTTTTTTTATACATTCCCATTTACAAACCAGGTGTGTATTATTTGATCACAAAGATAACTACATGAAAATGAGCTTGTTTTTTTTCTCTTTCATAGAAATTTCAAAATTTAAAAATATTTTTAATTCTTAAATAAATTTCTCTATACATAAAAATTTATTTTTTTAAAAAAAATTTCTTCATATCCAAGAAGGCATGAATAAGGAGCTCTATTCATTTTACAATCACAAAGTTTCTGGGAAGATGCATTATATATTTACAAGAAAAAACTTGTTCACAAATTTTGGACTAAGTCTGCAATTTTAAATTTTTTTTAGAAAGAAAATAAAGTGAGAGGGTGATCATCATTGCTGTCCTCTCTTTATATGAGTATGACTATAAGGATTCTCACTTCGTGTTGGAAAATATCTGATACAAACGATAATTTCACTATATTGGATGTGATCCTAAGATTCCATATTATATGGATGAGTATGCCATTCTAGTCTCATCAAAATAATTGGCAAATTTTAGTCAAAAAACCTAATCAATCCATGGATCCAAGCTTCAAGTCTAATCTTAAAATTGTTCTTAAAAGTTTTTTAGTTTTGTTTTTTGATATATAATTTTTTACCAATGTTGTGATTTGCCATTTCAAGCACAGGACAATTACCGGCTCGATCACCCACCAAATTCTTCTTGAACCAAACCCTCAAACTGGAGCACCCAGAGGAAGCTATGCAGCTGGGTAAAATGATGACCTGGTTCAGTCTTCAGCCTAATCCGAAGAAATCAATCTTGAAGGGTGCCACCACCAACTACCGATTGTTCTCCTACACATCAACCGAAGGAGGCTGATTCGAAGAAGGCCGATCCGAACATGATACCAGCTCTTCCCTACAATTCATTCCTAAGGGAAGGACTCCACTACAAACGGTGGAGGTGTCTTCGGATTGTTCCAGAAAGGGCAGACCGAAGACATTTCTTTGATCCAATGAAGGTCCCTTCTGAAAAAGGAGTCCAGAAGGGGATCTCTAGTTAATCTCTGTTGCCGACCTTACCGCTGAGGTCTGTAACTGTGTGGTGGCACCGAGCTTCAGTCCCCTTTGTTGCGGAATCCCAATGCTCCGGACCTCTAAGACGAGGTTAGAGACCCGGGCCGGGGATCCCAGCGGGGGCACTCCGACGGTCAAGTTAGAGAGTGGTAAAGTGGAACAGATCCACTAACATGGATTCCTGTTGGGTCTCTATACTTAGAGGAGTCTTTAATGAGTGAGAATGAGTGAGAACAAGAGGGGCTGGCACTCCGGTCCCTGCGACTAGGCTCGCCAAGCTCATTCCTACGAGTCTCTCCGGAACCTTCATCTCAGGATCGCCTATCTTTTTCTTCCCCGTGTGCTCATCCTCTTGAAGGCTTACCTTCCTTCTTGCCCGTGGTGCCCTTTTGAGATCGTTGGATGCTTCAGTGCCTCGGTTCTCCCTCCTGGGGAGGCCTTGGAGGTCAACGGTGCTTTCCGACCATTTTCCTGAGGTCGTCTCCCCTTACGGTTGGGAGTTAAGGGGCGAGCCCATCTCGTCCACTATGTAGTCACGAGAAGGGGTAGTCGGGCGGGACCTCGACCCATGCATAGGCATACCTGGGCTCGAGGCATTGATTATGGCCCTCTCCTTTGGGGGATTCCTGATCATGGCCCGCTGATGTGGGCATCAGGGTTTGACTTGAGCCCTTCAAACTTCATAGGATCTCTGATTAGGGTTCTGTGTTTATTGAGTCCTGTAATAAGGTTGTCAGCCTCTAGTTTATTTGCTTAAATGGAGTCTGTACCTCGACCCTTCGGGTCGAGCTGAGTCTTGTAATAAGTCGGGCCGAGTCTAAGCCCATGAAGTCTTTAGTGGTTCAAAATTTAAGTCTCTTTTAAGCCTAACAAAGGCAAGGAGACATGTCAGCTCAGGGCCCACCTTATCTGTTTATGTGGTGCACTGAGGTGATGACATGTGGTTTGTTTTGGGCTCCCAAGAAAGGGGACCACTCACATGATCCATGCCCCCTTCCCCTCCCCTCTTCAAGCTCTCTTCCAATCTAGGATGGGCGGTCATGGAAAGAAGTTTCAAATCCCTTGATGCATGCCTCCACTCAAGACTCCTTCCATAAAGATGTCAAGCAAGAAAGGCATCCTCCATTCTCCAAGTGGAAAGAAGTTTCAAATCCCTTGATGCATGCCTCCACTCAAGCCTTCTTCCATAAAGAAGTTAAGCAAGAAAGGCATGATCCCTTGATGAAGTTAAGCAAGAAAGGCATGGTGAAGACATCAAGCCTCAATCCAAGCCTTCTACCAAAATAAGCCATGCAAGGAAGGAAGGTCAAAGACCAATCCCCCTCTCCAAGCCTCCAATCATGCCACGCCTAGGATTATTCCCATTTGGTCGGCATTGAATCAAGCCAAGAAAAGTCAAAGTGGGACAAATCCCTCCAAGCTAGCCTCACTTCATGTTTTCTACCAAAACCAAGCAAGCAAAGAAGGAAGTCCAAGGAGCAACTCCTCCACTCCAAGCCAAGCATCATGCCATACCAAGCTGGTCAGCCAAGAAGAAAGCTCTCCAAAGCTTGGGCGCCACTTTCAAATTGAGTTGTATTTTTGGTTCAAATTTTGAATGGGTTTTCTTTTGAATTTTGAATGTATCTTTGGGTACCTATTTAAAGGACCCAAACCTCTCTTTGTAACAGTTAGTGAATGAATACAAAAAAAAATTTCGAGTGTTTTCTTCTCCAATCCTCTGTCTCCCTAGACTAGGTTGTGAGTGAGTGAAACTCTTCCTTCATCCCCAGGGATGTTGAGTGGTGTGAGGCCACGTTCCTTCGCCTGAGAGCGTCGAGTGGTTGGAGGCCACAATTCCTTCATCCTCCGGGACGTCGCGGGGTGCGAGGCCCCAAGTTATCAACTTCGATTTCGGACTCCAGTTGGATATCGGGCTCGAAGCCCTGTTTCTCTACCCTAACCCTATTTCAACTTCAACACTTCTCATCTCTTCGCTAACCGTTCTTTCTCTTGCTGCCTACAGGTCTTCCTCGGTGCTACGGACATCGGAGATGGGTCATCTTGCCATCACAGCCACATGATCGGGAACCGGTGCATCCACGAGCACGATTGCTCGGACATCCAGGTCGCATCCGTCGAGTGGAGCGATCTCTGCACCAGGCACTTCAGAATTAGAAGGGTTTGCATCCCCATCTCCTAGGTAGGTATTGGGTATATCGAGCTAGTCCTAATCCCGGGATTCCTTAATCTCGGGGTCCGGGTCTATCATTTCTTAGGGATTGATCTGCTAGCATAGATCTCTTTTCTTTCAGTTTTCCTAGGTTCTCTTTGCTTGCAATCGGGAACCAAAGATAAAACCCTAAAAAGAAAACAAGATATAACCACCTTTGCATCATCCGTGCTAGCATCATCATCATCACCCTCATCCATCCTTTTTTTTCCGCATCACCCGCCATATCTGGCTCCTCAATCGAGGTGCTCCTCCTAAACCGGTGCATTGAGTTTGCACACTATTACAGGTCTGTGGATGCCGTACTGGGCACGTCATGCAGTGCGTGCCGACCTTAGTAGCGTTCTCAGGGATTGCACTCTCGGTCTGCCCGAGTCTCCGTGGAGTGGGTCTGACTTCGATCGAGGTGGACCAAGCAATGGGGCGCCACCTGGCGAAGGAGCAGGAGTGCCTGGCTTGACTTCGGTGAGGTGGACCCATCACGGGGGTGCCACCTGGCGAAGGAGCAGAGGCAAGGCCACTTCGGCCAAGGTGGACCCTGCTTGGGTTGACACCTGGTGAAGTGGTAGAGGCAAGCTCGACTTCGACCGAGGTGGACCCATCAAGGGGGGCCACCTGGCGAAGGAGCAGAAGAGCTTGGCTCGACTTCGGTGATATGGGCCCATCAAGGGGTGCCACCTGGCGAAGGAGTAGAGGCAGGGCCACTTTGATCGATATGGACCCTGCTTGGGTCGACACCTGGCGAAGTGGCGGAGGCAAGCTCGACTTCAACCGAGGTGGACCCATCAAGGGGGCCACCTGGCGAAGGAGCAGGAGTGCCTGGCTCGACTTTGATGAGGTGGGCCCATCAGGGGGTGCCACCTAGTGAAGGAGCAGAGATAGGGCCACTTCAATCGAGATGGACCCCGCCTGGGTTGATACCTGGTAAAGTGGCAGAGGTAGGCTAGACTTTGGTCGAGGTGGACCCATCAAGAAGGGCCACCTGGTGAAGGAGCAGAAGTGCCTGGTTCGACTTCGACGAGGTGGGCCCATCAGGGGGTGCCACCTGGCGAAGGAGTAGAGGTAGGGCCACTTCAACCGAGGTGGACCTCGCCTAGGTCGACACCTGGCAAAGTGTCAGAGGCAAGCTCGACTTCGACCGAGGTGAACCCATCAAGGGGGTTCACCTGGCGAAGGAGCGGGAGTGCCTGGCTCGACTTCGATGAGATGGGCCCATCAGGGGGCGCCACCTGGCAAAGGAGCAGAGACAAGGCCACTTCGGCCGAGGTGGACCATGCCTGGGTCAACACTTGGTGAAGTGGCAGAGGCAGGCTTGACTTCGATCGAGGTGGATCCATCAGGGGGCACCACCTAGCGAAGGAGCAGGAGTGCTTGGCTCGACTTTGGCGAGGTGGGCCCATCACGGGGCGCCACTTGGTGAAGGAGCAGAGGCAGGGCTATTTGATGCAGAACAAAAGAGATGATACGATGCGGAAGTAAATTAAGACTAATTCTTTTTTTTTATATATATTTTTAGAAGTCGGCTTAGACTCAAAGAAAAGTTAAACTAAATTGAAAGAAACATATAATAATTGAAAGCACAATTCAAAGAAACTAGATTATCAGAGTAGTTCAGAAGTAAAAGATCGCTGGGGGTTGAAAAACTCCCAGACCTAGGGTTTCGCTCAAAACTTTCAACAGGACAGAACTAAAGAGAAGGGAAGGGTTATGTACCAGGCAGTGATCTTCATAGAGTTTGGTGGAAGGACTCTCTCGAGCAGATTGTTGGATCCTCGGATTCGGATATCTTCGCAATGGATCCTCCAATACTGGTCCTTTAGTAGAGTTGGCTTCTCCTGAACTCAGGATCTGGGAAAGAAGAAGAACAAGTTAAGGAACCAGATACTCAAAGAAAGGATTTACCAGATAAGAAGAACTTGAAATTGATGTTGCTGAAATCCTGATCCTCCTGGATGCTGATCTGAGTTCCTCTGGGATTTGCTCTGTATTCGAAGTAGCTGATCTGGACCCGGATGCTGGTGGTCGGCCTCTACTTGGAAGAGAGGGGCCATGAGATGATGAGGTAGATTAGGGTTTGGATGATTGGTGGAATGAAGAAGATGATGGGCGGCTAGGGTTTGGAATTGAAGTGGCTAACCTAGGGTTTTGGTAGGATTTTGGGGTTGGAGATCTCACACCTCCTCAAGGTTTCTAGGGAACCCAGATTTACTCCCTCACAGAGCTCAACACCTGAATACAAGTGCGGAAGAGAGAAACACAAAGTTGCTCACACAGAAATTGATTTCATTCATCATTAAATTCAAGAGTTACATAGAGTTGAATATATAGACATAACAAAGAAATAAAATTTTATACATTTCCCATGTGGGACTAATAGGACTAACCCACACTTTAGGCATCAAATTCTCTTCCCAAGACTCCTTCCATGAGTGGGCAGCCCAAAAACTCCAAGAAAACTTGAAAATCAGCTCCAAATGGCAGGTTATGGGGGTGTCTCCTAGTATCTCTCCATGAATCAAGGATTTTCCCTTCATGGTTTGGCTCATTTGGACACCTCCTAGTCTTGCTCCACAAGTTTAGGCTTCTTCCTTTCATGGCTTTGGCACTTTTGGAAACTTTTGGGAACCTCCTTGAATTCCTCCCCAAGACATACTCTCTTCCCTTTTATAACTTGGATTTTTATGGAACATTGTGGGGCACCTCCTTGATCATCTCTTCAAGAAAAATTCTTGCCATCCTGGCTTGGGTTTATCTGGAAAGAAATTGGCTCCTCCTTGGATTGAGGTATCTTGATGGATTTCTTTCCCAAGTGGTGCAAGAAAAAAAAGGAACTTACTTCTTGTGGTGTAGGGACCAAAGACACTGGATGGAGATGTGGCACCTCCTGGATTCTGGCGTGAGGCTGGGAGTGTGGCGCCCACTTACTTGGGCCTGGAAGAAAAAATGTGGCACCCTGGACCTTGACTTGACTGAAAAAAAAGTGGCACCAACCTGGAGAAGACCTAGACCACTACTAGGACTTGTACTGAGTCAACATGACTCAACAAAATTTAAATTGCAGGGAAATACAGACTCAAGACTAAAATTAAGTTGACCAAGTCAATCCTTATTACAAAACCAGAAAATCCTAATTCTTCGGGCAAGGTCAATCAGAGATCCAGATGGAGCCCTGAAGTCTTCTTCCGAGTCTGGTGCCCGCACCAATTCTCCCGGGGTGGGAGGAACTCGACCCTGTCGAGTATGGATCAAGATGGCTCTAGTATCTCTCCAAGAGGTCTGGGTCCAATTCTTGTAATTCTTCTCGGGAGATTCAAGAGTCATCAAAATCTGGCCTTCCTTGCCAGCGGACCAGGTATCTTTGGTATCCTCGATTACGAGTAGAGATAACCTGATCATCCAGGATCTTTTCAATCTGCTCTTTCCTCATAGGCCAGTTTGTTTGTGGACACACAGGGTCGGGATCACTCTCAATAACAGGATTAGGTTTCAAAGGCTTACTAGGAATCACAGCTGGCTCCCTATACTCTACTAAGTCTGTAATGTTGAAAGTAGAGCTATTGCCTAGTTCTGGAGGCAACTCGAGCACATAGGCATTGGATCCTACTCTCTTCACTACTTTAAATGGTCCAGCTCCTTTAGCATGTAACTTTCTAACGGTTCCAGGAAAAAACTGCTCAGGCCTTAACCTAATCATTACATAGTCTCTCTCAACAAAAGTCTTGACTCGTCTTTGAGAATCAGCCAACTTCTTATAAGTTTCATTACTTAAAGTTATTTTGGCATGAATTTCTTTATGCAAGTCCTTTACATGCTATGCAAGTGCATCAAGAGACTTGTGTGTGTGGGCTAATAGTGAAATCAGATCAAGTAGTGTGTGAGGCTTGTATCCATGAACAATTTCAAAGGGACTCTAGCCTATAGACCTATTGATCGAAACATTGAATCCAATTTCAGCCCTGGACAAAATACAAATCCCAATTCCTGGTGCTCTCAATCAAACCAAAATCTGAGCCAAAGCCTAGTAAAGGGTCAAGAAAAACTAAACTAGACTGACGACGCATTCCTAAAGAATGGACTTTATTCCAAAGGAACCCTAGGTCTAAACCTAACAAACTAAGGCTCTCTAGGTTTGACCTTGGGTCGGAGGAGGGCATGCAGAGCATGAAAACTTATTATGGATGCCTAGTAGGTGCCATAAGGTCTTCCAGAAGTAGGTGGCAAACCTAATAGGTTCTAAGGAGTCTTGCAACCTAGAAATCTCAGTAAAGTGTAATCCCATAGCTCTAGAAACATGAGAAGATTCAGGGAAGGGTAGGAAATAAGAATCAGAGTTTTGAGGTGGCTTATCGAAAACAAGAAACAAACCTTGGTTATTCAGGACAACCTTAAAATGAGGACATTGTTCTATAGGTGCACTCATCCAAACCTCATGATTTGCTCTAGGAGGGTCTACAAGTGCAAGTTCTAGGATAGGCTGGGTGCTCCTAGAAGGTGGAAGGTTATTAGGAAGGTCTTTGGAATGTTTATCTAAAAGGTTCTCTAAGCTACTGTCTTTTTCTTGTTCTTGGACCTTCTCAATGGGCAATTCTTGTGAACCCCTTCCTTCTTCACACTTCTCTTCCAGATTTGACTCAGGGGTGTCTTCTTTGGATTCCTCAATGAGTTCAGGGGTATTCTCACTTAAACTTTCATTTGGTGTAATTTCCTCTTCCTGAACTTCCTCAAAAGGGTCTTCTCTTAGGGTTAGCTCCTGAATTCCTTGAGTGGCAGGGGTCCCCTCAATAACCCCATTAGGTAGGAGTTGGTTAATTGAATTATCGGGAGAGATATCCTCAAATTCTTCTTCTTCATATTCATCTATCAAACTTATGTCAGGCTCATATATTTCTTCCTCAATCTCACTGAAAGGTTCTAATCTATTCTCCTTTGATTCCTCTTTAAGTACGGCTCTGGTCGGGTCAACTAATTTTGGGATGGCCATGCCTAACTCCTTCTCAGTGTTATCCTTCTGGTCAAGAGGTGACACAAGTGGGAATTGACAAACAAAAGTCTGGTTCACTACGGATGTCAGATCAATCGGAACTTGACTCAAGTTGGTAGAGGTTGGCTTTAAGTCCAAAGTACTTGATTGGTTATATCTTAAAGACCACTCATAGTCTTGGGCTTCTTGGTAGGCTCGGTCTAACTTATTGATCTTTTTAAGGCATAGCTTCCTATAAATGTCTGGGTGTAACCCAACCCTAAACCTCGATGTGATCTGAGCTTCGGTCTCAATGGTATTGCATTTCATGTCATACCACTGGAAGTCCTTGATATATTTAGACACAGGCCTATTACCTTGTCGCAATTGGTACCATTGGTCTAAAAGTCTTTTCTTATAGGATCTACCTAGGTACCTATCTCTCAACTTACTTCTCATATCTCTCCAAGTATATATTTTCTCTTTTCTTTGATAACACTCACGCTCAATAGCATACCAATGCGACCTAGCATGTTTGGTGAACTTGGTTTTGGCCAACCTAACTTGTCCTAATTCCGATATGTTAGTGCACTCAAAATACCGATCCATTTGTTCTTCCCACTTAATATATGTCTCTTGTCTTCCATCAAAAGTGGGTGCATAAGGTTCGGTGTTCCTAACGGGTCCCTTCTCTGAGTCAACCAAGTATGGGTATAGTTTCCTAGGACTAGACTCAGGGGCAAGATCATGGTCATAGGCTCTTAGATCAAACATCCAATGATTAGGTTCAGGATCCCTGTATAATGGTCTCCTAGGCTCTGGGTGTGGGTGAGGTTGGGGTCTACCAAATTTTGAGTCAGAGGTCCAATTTCGGTGCCTAGGCTCCTCAAGTACCTGGGCTCGGTCTCTAAACTGGGCAACAGTATCAGTCATATCCTGACTCAATTTTGTCATACTTTCGGTAAGAGTTCTAATCATGGCCTCTAAATCAGGTTGGGTTTGACCAGGTTGGTAGGGTACTCCATTCCGGGTGGACATGATGATGCAAGCAAGCACACCAAATGAGACTCGACTGAAACGACTACGGGCTAACTAGACCTAGAGCCCAAACTAGATGCCCAATCAGAGTGGCAAGCTAGCCTGTAGTAACTCGGGACTCAGCCAGGCAGGTGTAAGGGGAGTGTTAGGTCCCTAATTGCCAATCCTAGACACCAATCAGTGATTGGCCAGGTAGGTGGACCAGCACACAAGCCCTTAGGGACGTAGTCCCTGAATCACCATTCTAGATACTGAGTACAAAGCACACGCAGAGTAACCAGACAGACTGACTAAACCCTAGGCTAGACCTGACCAGTTGGTGTTCCTAGCCCACTAGGGCGAATTAAGTCTAATAAATTTTAAAATTAGGCTTAGGATCGAATGAATGGGTGGTGGTTTTGGGCTAAGGAGAGGTTGTCAACTCCTCCCCTTATCTTAGATGCTCAATTGCCCTTAAGATGAATTAGGAGATGATCACTAAAAAAAAAATTGAATTACAGAAATATAGAAACAGAATTGCTGTAATTTAACTTTCAGAAATTTCACAGAAATTAATAAATTACAGTAAAATTATGTAAAATAGTTTCAATTATACTGGTTCCATCAAAATAAAAATCACATAATTTGGAGTTACCTACAATAAGAAAAAATTCTTGCAACAAGATAGTTATAGACTGAAAATAGAATGCTTCCCCCGTTTACAATTCCTGCTACGAAGTTGTAACCCAGCGGATCCCCTACATGCCCTAGGAACACCCCATGGAATGGGAAGAGGAGGCTTGCACCTCACTTTGTTCCTAGGACCGGACATCCTGGGGAGTCTACTTCGAGCAGACAAAGTAAAAAAGAGAGACACTCAAAACATGCAAGTCAGAAATCCTAGATAGGGCTCTGATACCAAAATTGATGCATAACGAATGCTCTGATACCAAACATGATGTAGAACAAAAGAGATGATGCAATGCGGAAGTAAATTAAGACTAATTCTTTTTTTTTTTTTATATTTTCAGAAGTCGGCTTAGATTCAAAGGAAAGTTAAATTAAATTGAAAGAAACTATATAATAATTGAAAGTACAATTCAAAGAAACTAGATTATCAGAGTAGTTCAGAAGTAAAGGATCGCTGGGGGTTGAGAAACTCCCAGACCTAGGGTTTCGCTCTGAACTTTCAACATGACGGAACTAAAGAGAAGGGAACCACAACGAATGCCACAATCGCTGCCACTCTGCTTATTGCGCTTGAGGCCTAATGCACGGGTGCCATGTCTACACGTTCGACGGGTCATAATTATGCCATTCCAGACTCGAGGTGATTTCCAGTGAACCGAAGAATCATCGTTGAGCATCTCCACACATGGCACTCATCTAGTGGCTTAGGTGAAAAGGAGCTGTACGGTCGCTGTTGATTGGTTTGAAAAGAAAGGGAACTTTTCGGAAACGAGGTCTCTTGGCTTTCTCACACCTTGCTGGCGGTTGCAGCGATCCTTCTTCATCTCTTGGGTCACCATTCTTTTGCTACAACCTCCCGGTAAGTGCTTTGTTGACTCATATTTGCTCCTGCTTTCTTTCGAACTCTAGCCCTCCTGAACTAGGCCTTTCCTCACCCCCTTTCTTCTCGATGGCTCCTCCAGGTCACTATCGCCACTTTTCTTCTAATCCGGATGAGGCCAGTCCTTCCTAGCTGAGGACTCCATCATCCTCCTCCAATGATGAGGACATCCCGATCGACATCCGGAGGTGATTATAGCCGGGCGGCATAACCATCAGAGTCCCTAGGGCACCTAGGGCTCCTCCTTTACCCCTACCCTTATTCCTGCTATCCCCATCTCTGCCATCACCCCTCTAGTGGTAGAGAGCCCTGCTGGTCCCTCCGGCTATGCTTCAACGATGATCGAAGATGACCTCTCCTGGGTCCAGGACATGTATGGGGTCTCGGATTCCATCCAACTTTCGCTCCCAGGGTCGAGGGAGGCCATGACCTCGAGCGGCCCTGGCAGAGTCACCTTCTACGAAGACTTCCTTATCAAGGGTCTTCATTTTCCTCTTCATCCGTTCTTCCTTTCTTTCCTCAATAACTTCCAACTTGTCTCGGCCCAATTGGCTCGCAATGCTATTCGGGTCATCTTTGCTTTCATTGTCTTATGCCATTTCCACGGGTTTGTCACCTGTTTTTCACTGTTCAGGGCCCTCTTCATCCTGAAATGCTACTCCATCGATGATGGCTGGTGGTATCTTTCCCCCTGGCCTAGGTGCCTCCGGTTCGATCTCCCCACATTGATCAAGGGGTGGAAGAGCCGGTTCTTCTTTGCCTCAGTTCGGGATGTGGATTGGGTTTGGAGTGAGCCAGATCGGTCCCCGAATTGGAGCTCCTAGGTTGAGCTAGCCGACCAGGAGGTCTATTCTCAGCTGCTGGGTGACGTGGTCCCCTTCCTTGAGGTTTTTCTCTCAGAGCAGAACCTGTTCGAGGCAGGGGTCGGCCCGATCCGGATGATTGGTGGGCCTCCTTTCTTCTTCTCTTCTTTTTTTTTATATATATCACCTGACCTTTTCATTTTCAGGGATAAAATTCTCTGTATAAAGCTTGATGGAGGGGGCTCGGAAGAGAGGCGCTTCGGGCGCGGCCCAAGAGACTCCTCCGAAAAGGGCCTGCATGGAGGCGGACCAGAGGCCCAGGCCCATTCCAGCTTCGGAGCCCAGGACAGCAGATACGGCCCCTGGGCCATCTCGGCAGTAAGCCCCCATCGTAGAGGTCATTGACCTCGATGGAAGTGGGTTGAAGGTGCGACCAGCACCTCCTCCGATGGTCGTAGCGCCCATCGTTCCGGCGGTGGCCGCATCAATGGCGGTGGTGTCGCAGACTACTGCTCCACCTGTTGGAGGGACTCTGGCTCAGCCTTCCTCTGAGTCTCAACCCATACCGCCAGTGCTCAGCAACAATGCCTCCATCATCCATGACCAGGGTCTTGCAGAGAGGATGATGGAGTACGCGGCCTAGCCCCAGGACTGCCGCCTGAGGGGCGGCCGAGACTATGCGGACGCACTTCTTGGGATCCTCCCCTTGCTCTTCATGGTAAGCATCTAGCTCTCCTTTTTAATGTTCCAGTTGGATTCTTCGAAAATTCTAACTCTCTCTCTGATGCAGATCGGGACTGACGTACTGCTGCTCTGTAATTTTCTCTCCACTTCGGTGAAGAAGGAGGTTGAGAAGGAACGGAGGCTGGGCAAGCTCGCTGTCGATGTGAAGGACCTCATGAACAAGGGCCATGAGCTGAGGGGGAGCAACCAGGCTCTCTAGGAGGACCTAGCCCATGCCGAGGGGTGCGTCAGGGACCTCGAGACCTTTCAGTCTGAGGAGAGGGTCTCAAACTAGCACCGATCTGAAAATGACATGGCCGAGATCTCCCGCCTCAGAGGGCAATCTTGGTCACTGGAGCACCGTTTGGAAGAGGTCCTGGTGGAGCTAGCGGCGGCCCACGAGAAGACTTCCTATGTCAATGGGATGCTGGAGGCTTCGCAGAAGAAGACAAAGGAGGCCGTGCCCAAGTTCTGGAACTCCAAGGAGTTCGAGAAGGAGTTTCACGAGGCTGCCGTGGACTCCTTCCTGAAGGGCTTCAGGGTATGCTGGAAGAAGGTGGCTTCCCTGTTTCCCGAGCTCGATCTGATTGGGGTCGCCCTGGGCGGCCGTAGGGAGCAGCCTGAAGGAGTAGTCGAAGGAGCTGTTAGAGAGGAGGTTGCCGGGCAGCCATCTAAGGACGCGGCCGGCGGTGCAGAGGCCTCCTAACCGGGGGAGGAACCGGTAGCATCGGAGTGACTTCGAGTCCTCCATTTTGTACTCTTAGTGTAGGGTTTCTATTTTGTTTTTTCTGGGCCACCAGGTCTGTTGGGACCCTCTTACTTGTAAGAAACCTTACATTAGAAATGAAAACTTGCCTTTCTTCACTGCTTCTTGCCTTGACTCTCCTTTCTGCTATTTGCTGATATTGTGCTTGATCTTCATATTGTTGCTTGTCATTGTCTTTTGTGGGAGCCCAAAGCCTGCAGCTTCAACTTGTAGCTCGACTTGGACTCTCAGTTTGAAACAAGGCTCAGGAGACCTCCAGGCTTCGGGAAGGAACTCCTGGGGCTTCTGGCCTGCATTTTGGAAGTCTCTAGTGCCGGGACTTAGATCACCGGGACTTAGGTCATCGGGACATCCTCCGGACTGAACTCCGGGGCAGCATGCCGGAACTGGGTTCCATGCAATGCTCTGGACTGAACTCCGGGATCACGTGGGAGAACTGGGCTCCGTACTACCTTCCGGACCAAGATTCGAGACTTCATGCCGGAATTCGATTCCGCGTGAACTTCCAGACTGGACCCCAGGGCCGCGTGCCAGAACTGGGTTCCGTGTGACCTTCTAGACTGAACTCCGGGATCTCATGGAGGAACTAGGTTTCGTACCACCTTCCGGATTGAGGCCCGGGACTTCATGCCGGAATTGGGTTCCATGCGATCTTCCGGATTGAGCTCCGGATGCCGTGGGGGAACTGAGTTCCGTGCCACCTTCCGGACTGAGGCCTGGGACTTCGCACCAGAATTGGGTTTCATGCGATCTTCTGGATTATGGTCCAGGACTTCGTGTTTTTCACAGATCGCTGGTGGGTCTCCTACCTCGCTTTTGTTCGCCAGACCTAAGGCCAGACGGTGATAGTCCTACGAGACAGGAACAAGTATTGCACATAAAAAGGGATTTCATTATTGATGTTTAGAAAATCTTACACCATTAGTAATACATCCTCAAGTTCACGGTGTTCCACGTCTATGGAAATTGAGCTCCGCCGAGCTCTTCGAGGTAGTAGGCGCTGCGTGGGGGAGTGCTTCGGCCACCTTGTAAGAGCCTTCCCAGTTTAGGGAGAGCTTACCACACTCTTGAGGCTGGGATGCCTCAGCACGGTGCTGCACCAAGTCTCCCGGGTGGAAGGACTTCGATCTCACCCTGGAGTTGTAGTATTTGGCCACCTGTTGCCGGTAGGCCACCATTTGAACTCGGGCCTTGTCCCTCGTTTCCTTAAGGAGATCTAAGTTGAGCAGTAACCATGCCGGGTTTTCAGCTTTGTCGTATTGCTCCACGTGCAACATTAGCAAGCTGAGTTCCACTGGAATCACTGCTTCTGTGCCAAAGATGAGGTTGAAGGGAGTCTTATCCATGGCCGTCCTTAGGGTTGTGTGGTATGCCCATAGGATGCTGGGGAGCTTTTCAGCCCATCTTCCCTTGGCCTGATCTAGTCTGGTCGAAGCCCTTGCAGGATAGTTCGATATGTCACTTCGACTTCCCTATTGGTCTGAGGATGCCCCACCGAGATGAAGCGATAATGAATGCCGTGGTCATTGCAGAACTCCTCGAACTCCCGATAGTCAAACTGGCATCCGTTGTCGGTAATGATGGTGTGGGGGAGCCCAAACCGGCATACAATTGACTTCCAGAGGAATTTGCTGACATTCGTCTCCATGATCTGGGCTAACGGCTCAGCCTCGACCCACTTTGTGAAGTAGTCGATTGCCACAATCAAAAATTTTTGTTGCTCGGACGTAGTAGGAAAGGGACCGAGGAGGTCCATGCCCCACTGAGCAAATAGCCAGGGGTCGAAGAGTTGGGAGAGCGGCGTAGTAGGCTAGTGTTGCACGATGGCATGACGTTGACATCGATCACACCTTTTGACAAAGTTAGTTGTGTCCTCCCTCAACGTCTCCCAGAAGTATCCTTGGCTGAGGGCCTTATACGCTAGGGTCCTGCCCCCCACTGGTTCCCTCAGAGGTGTTGGGAATTGTGTCCCAAAGCCAATCGCCTGGGTTGTAGGCGGTTGTGCTAAGTATTATACTTTTTCAATGAATTAATAAAATATTATTTTTGGCAGCTCATCACATATTGAATTTTCCTGAAATGAACTCTTTCCTATGTGATGAAGTCCTTAGGACTACACTGACTTCGATACAGAGAGGATGTATCGAGTGGTCCTTAAACCCGGTTCACAACCAAAGGATATATTGTACTGGACGGCAATATATCAAGTATAGGTTGTTGTAGTTCACATCGTTTGGTTGTCCTCTTGACCAAATGAGTGTGGTGACACTGATGTAATCTGCAAGTGGGATATATGTGATATCTCATTGAACGTGACTCTGTGCAGTCCGTTTCTGCCAAAGGGATACTCACGATTGGATATGGGTATAAGTGTCCCTCTGACCTGAGGTCATCACGGTAGCTTGCAAGCAACTCCCTGTGCTTTGGTGCCGGACTACCTAGATTTTTAATCCGGTGATGGAAGGTTTCTGGGTACAGGCAAGTAATTATGGAGCAGTGATGGACCAAGATGGAATTGACCTGTCCAAATAGTTTGGATTGAATGTCTCGCAGTATCTCAATTTAGCAAATCCTCTGCCGGGGTAGCCCTAGTGAAGAGTCACTAGGCTTGCGAAGTTGAGACACGTAGTCGACTGACTCAGTTGGCAGCCCAATCTCAGTCGTCCTAAGCATTTGAGGTCAAAGGGATGAATTATACGATAACCATATGCCAGAGGTTCGATAGTTTGCTCCCGCATCTTCGACCTATCCGGACGCCGGGACCCATTGCTAGATGGTTTCCTGTGCTGGTACTAGAATTATTCTGGTGCTACCGTTTAGGTTCGAACCTATGAGGTCACACGCCACAGAGGATAACTCTCTGATTCGAATACCGATTACGATTGAGAATCGTCTTGGTTTTATGGTCACAGTATTTTTGAGCACTCTTTTCCCCGTCTTGCCCTTGTCTGTGTCGACCGGAAAATGTTTCGGGTTGACCAGCACTGCACCAGGATTTTTCTGAATCAGTTTTGAACTAATTCGGAGCTCGTTTCGGCCTCCAATTGGTTGTGAACCAATTGAACCAAATCAAATTGGGCTTGGACCGGTTCAATTGAATTGAACCAAGTGGTTTTATTGGTTTTGGGCCGGTTGATTGAACCGACATTTTTTTTATTTCTCTTGGACCGGTTCTCACGATGATTTTGACGTTGTTGAATCTTCCTTCATTGGAATTTTTTTCCAACTGCTGGGAGTGGAACTCCAAGCGTTGGTAGGCCCAACGTTTGAACTTATTCCAAGCATTCCTTACCACTCCTTGCTAGACGTTTCTTCCCTTCCCTCCACCCCCTGTTTTATTCACTCTTTAATCCATGTTAATGGCTGTTAATTGGGTGATTAACAGCTGCTGCAGCCTCCCAGCCTCTTCACCTCACCGTCTCTCCACCTCCCTCTCTATGCTGCCAATTTATACAACCCATTGCTGTCCCTGTTGAAAGAGATCAAAAAATCCACCATGAGAACCAAGAAAAGGCAACAAAATTCTTTGTACTTTGAGAGGTTGAGAGACGCTGGTTGAGAACTTAGTGATTGCTCTTTTAGGCTGGGTTTAGGAGGGTATGCGGGAGTGTTTTCCCATTGTTTCAAGTGCTCCAAAAATCCGTGCTGCAGCAATTCTGTTTTGCTGCAGCAACCTGTGACCATGAACCACCTTCCGATGGCTAGCACCGCACGTGGAGATGGATCGGAGAGCCCTGGGCGTGTCTCCCCTCTAGAGGGAGTATTCTTCTACTCCTCTGAGCAAACCACGCAAGCCGGGATCGCTCCAGTTACCCGAAGTCCAACGACGAAGACAGCTACTCCGTTCTGCTGCCATTTTCATGCAGCAGATTTTGATGAATTTTTACGATTTATTGGCTTAGTTTTTCTTGCAGAAACCAGTGCCAAATCGAAGAGGACTTCCTTAAGAATCTACAGCTCAAATTTGGGAGCGATCGGAGGTCCGGAAGGTGACGTTCCGGGGACTTTTCGGAAGCCCTGTTTTCAGCCCAAGGTGGAAGACGACTGGAATAACTTTATTCCAGTTATTCCAGTCTATTCCAGGTTTATCCCAGACTTATTCCAGCTAGGAATAAGGTATGTTTTTGGGTTTTAATTTCGGTACATGTGCAGATCTAGATTTATTAAAATGTTTATAAATATTATATGTCCTGTATCATGCCAATACATGCATCTTGCATATGCTAGATCCTGTGTGGAGTAGATATTTTTTGCATTTATTTTAAAAATATTTTAAAATATTTACCTGCTCCCTGTGCTGTTGCATGCTTAGTGTAGGCACCTGCACCACTTTTTTACTCTCAGTGGTATCAGAGCCAGGTTCTAGAGTAACATATCTTGATGCATGTATAGTAGATTAAATTGTTTAATCTTGGGATTAGAGAGTACTTTTAGGAACCTAGTTGAGACCTTCACCATGGCCGTGTGTCTTTGACACGATGTGGTTCGTCTGTGTTGGCCTCTTCAGAAGGATCCTTTAAGGAAATCAAAAAGAAATTAAATTTTTTTTTTATAAATTTGACATGATTTATAATTTTGTTATTTGGGTCATATAATATTTATAAAAGTATAAATCTAGATATGATGCAAAATTTAAGATGTAAAATTGTTTTACATAGAGACTTAATTAAAAAATGTTTTAATTAAGTATTTGGCTTAATAAAAATTTTTAGGTTTATGAAATCTAATAAAATTTGCATAAGCCAAATTGGGTTAATTGGGTTAGCTGATTAGTTGGGTCAATCACTGGGTTAGACCTAAGTTTAGTTGAACCAGATTAAAAGAAGATTAAACAAAAGTTGTTTAAGGTCTTTCTTTAGAACTATCTAATAGTTAGATTAGTTGATCCGTTCATCTAAAATGGATCCAATTAGTGGCTCAGTGGACGCCCGAGTCTTTAGGCTAGTCTGATCGAGTCTGGTAAACCGACTGGTGTCGGGGTAGGTTTGGCAATTGTGATCATGGTTGTATGAGGCTACCTCTTTCCTGGCCAACTTGGTTGGTGTCTAGGAAAGATGGTTAATGGCGGATACTCACCCATGATCTCACCTACCTGGCTAGTCGAGTCGACCAGAACTGATTGGAAAAGCTCAATGACTCGAGTTAACCCATGTCATCCAGGTTGATCGGTCTAACTGATCAATAGGTGCCCATGGATCAATTGTTGATTTAATTTAACCCTCCTGGAATCTGATTGATTCAGTGGGAGGATGATCCATGTCCTTACCTTTTTCTTCTGTCACAAAAAAATAAAAAAATAAATAAAAAATAAAAATCATCTAAAAATTATTAGGTCCTTAAAAAGACTAAGTCAAGGAGTTGACAGTGTCTTAGCCTCCCACTAAGTTGGATAGAAATGTGTCCACTAGCTTGGTGTGCATCGGCAGTTCCATAGAATGGGTGTACATCCGGCGACTGGAATTTCTATCTGATCGATGATGGTTCAGTGCAACCTCCTTAACGGGACCAGGTGGGCCGGCCATAGTCGGGCTTGGTCTTTAGTTAGCTGGAAGCATTGGATTAGTCATTTTAATGGTTGGACCTAACCAGAGACCCGCAATAGGAGGCCCCTAGGACAATTGGGGTGTTCTCTGGGGCAAAATAAAATACTGAAAATTGTTTAGGGAAACAATTGGTTTACGAACCTACCTTTAGGCTCGTATGGGTGAGCCGGCCATAGTCGGGCTCATGCATGGCCTATTGAATTTCAGTACCCACTTGAAAAATGTTGTTCTCACGGATTGGAGTCAGAGGCTACCAATCTGAAAAATTAGTGGGAGAAACCTTTAGACTAAAGTCCAAGTCTTTTGGTTAAGTTATTAATTCATAAACTAATTTGGTCTTGTTTTCTTTTCAGATGTCTTCAAACTTGTCGCTCCGGTCACTTCTCGATAACGAGAAGTTAAAGGGTCACAACTTCGATAGTTGGTATCGAAAGTTGAGAATAGTTCTGGAGCACGAACGGATCCTGTATGTGATAACGGATCCGGCACCTGAAATCCCTCCCGCTAATGCACGGAGTGCGGTCAGAGATGCTTATCTGAAGTGGGTCTCTGATCAGACTACTGTCCGTTGCATAATGCTAGCGGCGATGAACGACGAGTTCACTTGCAAATTCGAGTAGGCCCAACCTGATGAAATCCTTCAAAAGTTGAAGGAATCCTTCGGCACCCCGGATGATGTAGAACGGTACAAAGTGTCTTGTGCCATCTACAACTCCAAGATGCTGAATGGCGGTTCAGTCACTGATCATGTATTGTACATGATCGAGTTGATTGAAAATCTGGGCAAACTCGGATGCCCCTTGCACGAGCAGCTCGGCAAGGATGCGATCCTGAATTCTCTTCCCTCCTCCTATCTTGACTTTTTTGATCATTATAGAATGAACAAGCCTGCTGTCAACTACCATGGTCTTTTGGGGTTGCTGCAGACTTTCGAGAAAGACCACCAACTGAATAAGGGGGTGGTGAATTTAGTGGGAGGAAGTAGAGGTCATCGTCCCTTTAAGAAAGGGAAGAAGAAAATAAATAAAATGGAAAAGAAGGTGCAGAATGCTCCTGGCCCGAGTCAGACCAGGAAGTTTAAGGCTGATCAGTCTTCTGCAGAGTGCTTCCACTGCAAGAAGAAGGGACACTGGAAGAGGAACTGTCCTCTTTATATAGCGTCCCTTGATCCAAACAGGCCGAGAAAGCAGAAGTCTGCTGGACAAGGTATTTATATGATAAGACCTTATAATTACTCAATTGTTGATACTGCTAACTGGGTATTGGATACTGGTAGTCCAATTCATGTTTGTAATTCATTACAGGGACTTCAAGTTAGCAGAAGATTTGGAGATAGAGAACAGTTTCTGAGCGTCGGGAATGGTAATCGTGTTCCAGTACTGGCGGTTGGAGTCCTGCGTCTTGTCTTTGAGTCTTGTACTGTCAAACTAGTCGACTGTCACTATTGTCCTAGTTTCATTATGTGCATAATCTCTGTAGGCCTTTTGGCCAGTTGTGGTTTTGAACTATCAATAAAAGGAGATTTTTGCAATGTTATTTTGAATAACTCTGTTATAATGAAAGCTAGATTAAATAATGGCATATACGTACTATCAAGGCTTGTTAGTGTAATGTACACTTCTAGCAAACGTCCAAGGTTAGATAATGTCAACGATTTGTATCTTTGGCACTGTAGGCTAGGTCATATTAACCAAAATAGAATAAACAAGATGCGAGGAGATGGACTCCTCGAGGTCAGTGATTCTGAATCACTGCCCACTTGTGAATCCTGTTTACTTGGTAAAATGACCAAGTCACCTTTTACTGGAAAAGGTGAACGAGCTACAGAACTTCTAAGTCTAATACATACTGATGTATGTGGACCGATGACAGTTAGTGCTAGAGGAGGAAACAAATATTTCATTACTTTTACAGACGACTTTTCAAGGTTCGGTTATGTCTTTTTAATGAGACATAAGTCTGAGTCGTTTGAAATATTCAAACGATACCGTAATGAAGTAGAAAAGCAAACTGGAAAAAGTATTAAAACCCTTCGATCTGATCGAGGTGACGAATATTTATCTGGTACTTTTTTGACATATCTTGAGGAGAATGGAATTCTCTCTCAGTGGACTCCTCCAGGAACACCACAGTTGAATGGTGTGTCCGAAAGGAGGAATCGAACCTTGTTGGACATGGTTCGATCCATGATGGGCTTTGCAACTCTGCCGCTATCCTTTTGGGGATATGCGCTTCAGACAGCCTGTTACTTATTAAATAATGTTCCAAGTAAATCTGTTGTCTCCACTCCGTATGAGATGTGGAATGGACGTAAACCATCAATCTCACACCTTCGGGTCTGGGGTTGTCCGGCTTACGTAAAGCGTTTAGACTCAGAGAACTTGGTCCTAGGTCTGATCGGTTTTTATTTGTTGGTTATCCTAAGAAAACCAAAGGGTATTTCTTCTACTTGGAGAATGAACAAAAGGTGTTCGTTGCTCTTAGAGCTATCTTTTTGGAAAAGGAGTTCCTTGGAGAAGGAACTATAGCCTCTAAGATTGAACTTGATGAAGTTCAGCCAATAGAAGAACCTACACACTCTAAGGACATCGTAGACCCGACTACGATTGAATCACACCCAGAACCCATTAGGAGATCCGGTAGAATACCGCGTCAGCCGGACAGATACTACGGTTTCTTGGTCCGGGACGGCGATCCCATTGAGCACGATGAGAACAATGAGGATCCGATCACCTATATGGATGCACTTCAGAGATCTGACTCTGAGGCATGGCTTGGAGCCATGCGATCCGAAATGGAGTCCATGGAAATCAACAATGTTTGGACATTGGTTGATCCGCCTGAAGGAATAAAACCCATCGGGTGTAAATGGATCTTCAAGAGAAAAAGGGGCGCAGATGGGAAGGTAGAGACCTATAAAGCCCGTCTGGTTGCCAAGGGGTATCGTCAACGATATGGTATCGATTATGACGAGACATTTTCCCCTGTGGCAATGCTCAAGTCTAATCGGATCATGCTTGCTTTGGCAGCATATTTTGATTACGAGATCTGGCAGATGGATGTCCGAACCGCTTTCCTAAATGGGGAGCTGGAAGAAGAGGTGTATATGATACAGCCTGAAGGGTTCACATCCACAGATGAATCAAAAGTATGCAAATTGCAGAAGTCCATCTATGGACTCAAGCAAGCATCTCGAAGTTGGAACTTACGGTTTGATAGGTGTATCAAATCGTACGGCTTCGTTAAGAACGGAGAAGAACCATGCATCTATAAATGGGTCAATGGTTCTGTGATTGTATTCCTAGTACTGTATGTTGATGACATTCTCTTAATCGGGAATGACGTCGCAGCATTACAAGGAATAAAGGTCTGGTTATCATCTCAGTTCTCCATGAAGGACTTGGGTGAAGCTTCTTACATACTAGGTATAAAAATCTATAGAGATAGATTTAAGAAGCTTTTGGGACTGTCCCAGTCTATGTACATAAACACCGTGCTGAAACGATTCAGCATGGAAAATTCCAAGAAAGGCTATCTTCCGTTAGGTTCTGGAATTACTCTTTCCAAGAAGGATTGTGCGACAACTCCTGAGGAAAGAGAGCGCATGAGTAGAGTACCTTATGCTTCTGCAGTAGGCTCTATCATGTATGCTATGACTTGTACTAGACCAGATGTAGCATACTCACTAGGAGTAGTGAGTAGATACCAGTCTGACCCAGGTGAGACGCATTGGAAGGTGGTTAAGTCCATCCTCAAGTATTTGAGAAATACTAAAGATCAATGGCTGATTTATGGAGAACCTGACTTGAAACTTGTGGGGTACACTGACTCCAGTTTCTAGTCAGATAGAGATGATAGCAAGAGTGTGTCAGGGTTTGTATTTACCCTGAACGGAGGAGCGATCTGCTGGAAAAGTTCCAAGCTGGCAACTGTTGCAGACTCGGTATGCGAAGCAGAATATATTGCAGCATCAGATGCAGCAAAGGAAGCTGTGTGGTTGTGAAAGTTCCTTGGAGAGCTAGGGGTGGCACCTTCCCTAGATGGTCCTGTTCCGGTGTACTGTGACAGCACTGGAGCCATTGCTCAAGCTAAGGAGCCAAAAGCTCATCACCGTACCAAGCACATCCTGCGGTGCTACCACCTCGTACGAGAGATCGTGGAACGAGGCGACATCAATCTTCTGAAGATTGATGGAAAAGAAAATCTGGATGACCCCTTCACTAAAGCCCTCGGAATAAAAGAGTTTGACTATTGTAAATGGGAAATGGGTATTAGATACTCTTCTGATTGGTTTTAGTACAAGTGGGAGTTGTTGGGAATTGTGTCCCAAAGCCAATCGCCTGGGTTGTAGACGGTTGTGCTAAGTATTGTACTTTTTCAATGAATTAATAAAATATTATTTTTGGCAGCTCATCACATATTGAATTTCCCTGAAATGAACTCTTTCCTATGTGATGAAGTCCTTAGGACTACACTGACTTCGATACAGAGAGGATGTATCGAGTGGTCCTTAAACCCGGTTCACAACCAAAGGATATATTGTATTGGACGGCAATATATCAAGTATAGGTTGTTGTAGTTCACATCGTTTGGTTGTCCTCTTGACCAAATGAGTGTGGTGACACTGATGTAATCTGCAAGTGGGATATATGTGATATCTCATTAAACGTGACTCCGTGCAGTCCGTTTCTACCAAAGGGATACTCACGATTGGATATGGGTATAAGTGTCCCTCTGACCTGAGGTCATCACGGTAGCTTGCAAGCAACTCCCTGTGCTTTGGTGCCGGACTACCCAGATTTTTAATCCGGTGACGGAAGGTTTCTGGGTATAGGCAAGTACTTGTGGAGCAGTGATGGACCAAGATGGAATTGACCTATCCAAATAGTTTGGATTGAATGTCTCGTAGTATCTCAATTTAGCAAATCCTCTGCCGGGGTAGCCCTAGTGAAGAGTCACTAGGCTTGCGAAGTTGAGACACATAGTCGACTGACTCAGTTGGCAGCCCAATCTCAGTCATCCTGAGCATTTGAGGTCAAAGGGATGAATTATACGGTAACCATATGCCAGAGGTTCGATAGTTTTCTCCCGCATCTTCGACCTATCCGGACGCCGGGACCCATTGCTAGATGGTTTCCTGTGCTGGTACTAGAATTGTTCTGGTGCTACCGTTTAGGTTCGAACATATGAGGTCACACGCCACAGAGGATAACTCTCTGATTCGGATATCAATTACGATTGGGAATCATCTTGGTTTTATGGTCACAGTATTTTTGAGCACTCTTTTCCCCGTCTTGCCCTTGTCTGTGTCGACCGAAAAATGTTCCGGGTTGACCAGCACTGCGCCAGGATTTTTCTGAATCAGTTTTGAACTGATTCGGAGCTCGTTTCGGCCTCCAATTGGTTGTGAACCAATTGAACCAAATCAAATTGGGCTTGGACCGGTTCAATTGAATTGAACCAAGTGGTTTTATTGGTTTTGGTCCGGTTGATTGAACCGACATTTTTTTTATTTCTCTTGGACCGGTTCTCACGGTGATTTTGACGTTGTTGAATCTTCCTTCGTTGGAATTTTTTTTCCAACTGCTAGGAGTGGAACTCCAAGCGTTGGCAGGCCCAACGTTTGAACTTATTCCAAGCGTTCCTTACCACTCCTTGCTGGACGTTTCTTCCCTTCCCTCCACCCCCTGTTTTATTCACTCTTTAATCCATGTTAATGGCTGTTAATTGGGTGATTAACAGCTGCTGCAGCCTCCCAGCCTCTTCACCTCACCGTCTCTCCACCTCCCTCTCTATGCTGCCTATTTATACAACCCATTGCTGTCCCTGTTGAAAGAGATCAAAAAATCCACCGTGAGAACCAAGAAAAGGCAACAAAATTCTTTGTACTTTGAGAGGTTGAGAGACGCTAGTTGAGAACTTAGTGATTGCTCTTTTAGGCTGGGTTTAGGAGGGTATGAGGGAGTGTTTTCCCATTGTTTTAAGTGCTCCAAAAATCCCTGCTGCAGCAATTCTGTTTTGCTGCAGCAACCTGTGACCGTGAACCACCTTCCGGCAGCTGGCACCGTTCGTGGAGATGGATCGGAGAGCCCCGGCCATGTCTCCCCTCTAGAGGGAGTATTCTTCTACTCCTCGGAGCAAACCACGCGAGCCGGGATCGCTCCAGTTACCCGAAGTCCAATGACGAAGACAGCTACTCCATTCTGCTGCCATTTTCGTGCAGCAGACTTCGGCGAATTTTTACAATTTATTGGCTTAGTTTTTCTTGCAGAAACTAGTGCCAAATTGAAGTGGACTTCCTTAAGAATCTACAACTCAAATTTGGGAGCGATCGGAGGTCCAGAAGGCGGCGTTCCGGGGACTTTTCGGAAGCCCTATTTTCAGCCCAAGGTGGAAGATGACTGGAATAACTTTATTCCAGTTATTCCAGTCTATTCCAGGTTTATCCCAGACTTATTCCAGTTGGGAATAAGGTATGTTTTTGGGTTTTAATTTCGGTACATGTGCAGATCTAGATTTATTAAAATGTTTATAAATATTATATGTCCTGTATCATGCCAATACATGCATCTTGCATATGCTAGATCCTGTGTGGAGTAGGTGTTTTTCGCATTTATTTTAAAAATATTTTAAAATATTTACCTGCTCCCTGTGCTGTTGCATGCTTAGCGTAGGCACCTGCACCACTTTTTTACTCTCAGTGGTATCAGAGCCAGGTTTTAGAGTAACATATCTTGATGCATGTATAGTAGATTAAATTGTTTAATCTTGGGATTAGAGAGTACTTTTAGGAACCTAGTTGAGACCTTCACCATGGCCATGTGTCTTTGACACGATGCGGTTCGTCTTTGTTGGCCTCTTCAGAAGGAGCCTTTAAGGAAATCAAAAAGAAATTAAATTTTTTTTTTATAAATTTGGCATGATTTATAATTTTGTTATTTGGGTCATATAATATTTATAAAAGTATAAATCTAGATATGATGCATAATTTAAGATGTAAAATTATTTTACATAGAGACTTAATTAAAAAATATTTTAATTAAGTATTTGGCTTAATAAAAATTTTTAGGTTTATGAAATCTAATAAAATTTGCATAAGCCAAATTGGGTTAATTGGGTTAGCTGATTAGTTGGGTCCATCACTGGGTTAGACCTAAGTTTAGTTGAACCGGATTAAAAGAAGATTAAACAAAAGTTGTTTAAGGTCTTTCTTTAGAACTATCTAATAGTTAGATTAGTTGATCCGTCATCTAAAATGGATCCAATTAGTGGCTCAGTGGACGCCCGAGTCTTTAGGCTAGTCTGATCGAGTCTGGTAAACCGACTGGTGTCGAGGTAGGTTTGGCAATTGTGATCATGGTTGTATGAGGCTACCTCTTTCCTGGCTAACTTGGTTGGTGTCTAGGAAAGATGGTTAATGGCGGATACTCACCCATGATCTCACCTACCTAGCTAGTCGAGTCGACCAGAATTGATTGGAAAAGCTCAATGACTCGAGTTAACCCATGTCACCCAGGTTGATCGGTCTGACTAATCAATAGGTGCCCATGTGTCAATTGTTGATTTAATTCAACCCTCCTGGAATCTGATTGATTCAGTGGGAGGATGATCCATGTCCTTACCTTTTTCTTCTGTCACAAAAAAAAAAAAAAAAAAAAATCCTCTAAAAATTATTAGGTCCTTAAAAAGACTAAGTCAAGGAGTTGACAGTGTCTTAGCCTCCCACTAAGTTGGATAGAAATGTGTCCACTAGCTTGGTATGCATCGGCAGTTCCATAGAATGGGTGTACATCCGGCGACTGGAATTTCTATCTGATCGATGATGGTTCAGTGCAACCTCCTTAACTGGACCAGGTGGGCCGGCCATAGTCGGGCTTGGTCTTTAGTTAGCTGGAAGCATTGGATTAGTCATTTTAATGGTTGGACCTAACCAGAGACCCGCAATAGGAGGCCCCTAGGCCGATTGGGGTGTTCTCTGGGACAAAATAAAATACTAAAAATTGTTTAGGGAAACAATTGGTTTACGAACCTACCTTTAGGCTCGTATGGGTGAGCCGGCCATAGTCGAGCTCATGCGTGGCCTATTGGATTTCAGTACCCACTTGAAAAATGTTGTTCTCACGGATTGGAGTCAGAGGCTACCAATCTGAAAAATTAGTGGGAGAAACCTTTAGACTAAAGTCCAAGTCTTTTGGTTAAGTTATTAATTCATAAACTAATTTGGTCTTGTTTTCTTTTCAGATGTCTTCAAACTTGTCGCTCCGGTCACTTCTCGATAACGAGAAGTTAAAGGGTCACAACTTCGATAGTTGGTATCGAAAGTTGAGAATAGTTCTGGAGCACGAACGGATCCTGTATGTGATAACGGATCCGGCACCTGAAATCCCTCCTGCTAATGCACGGAGTGCGGTCAGAGATGCTTATCTGAAGTGGGTCTCTGATCGGACTACTGTCCGTTGCATAATGCTAGCGGCGATGAACGACGAGTTCACTCGCAAATTCGAGGAGGCCCAACCTGATGAAATCCTTCAAAAGTTGAAGGAATCCTTCGGCACCCCGGATGATGTAGAACGGTACAAAGTGTCTTGTGCCATCTACAACTCCAAGATGCTGAATGGCGGTTCAGTCACTGATCATGTATTGTACATGATCGAGTTGATTGAAAAACTGGGCAAACTCGGATGCCCCTTGCACGAGCAGCTCGGCAAGGATGTGATCCTGAATTCTCTTCCCTCCTCCTATCTTGACTTTCTTGATCATTATAGAATGAACAAGCCTGCAGTCAACTACCATGGTCTTTTGGGGTTGCTGCAGACTTTCGAGAAAGACCACCAACTGAATAAGGGGGTGGTGAATTTAGTGGGAGGAAGTAGAGGTTTTCGTCCCTTTAAGAAAGGGAAGAAGAAAATAAATAAAAAGGAAAAGAAGGTGCAGAATGCTCCTGGCCCGAGTCAGACCAGGAAGTTTAAGGCTGATCAGTCTTCTGCAGAGTGCTTCCACTGCAAGAAGAAGGGACACTGGAAGAGGAACTGTCCTCTTTATATAGCGTCCCTTGATCCAAACAGGCCGAGAAAGCAGAAGTCTGCTGGACAAGGTATTTATATGATAAGACCTTATAATTACTCAATTGTTGATACTGCTAACTGGGTATTGGATACTGGTAGTCCAATTCATGTTTGTAATTCATTACAGGGACTTCAAGTTAGCAGAAGATTTGGAGATAGAGAACAGTTTCTGAGCGTCGGGAATGGTAATCGTGTTCCAGTACTGGCGGTTGGAGTCCTGCGTCTTGTCTTTGAGTCTTGTACTGTCAAACTAGTCGACTGTCACTATTGTCCTAGTTTCATTATGTGCATAATCTCTGTAGGCCTTTTGGCCAGTTGTGGTTTTGAACTATCAATAAAAGGAGATTTTTGCAATGTTATTTTGAATAACTCTGTTATAATGAAAGCTAGATTAAATAATGGCATATACGTACTATCAAGGCCTGTTAGTGTAATGTACACTTCTAGCAAACGTCCAAGGTTAGATAATGTCAACGATTTGTATCTTTGGCACTGTAGGCTAGGTCATATTAACCAAAATAGAATAAACAAGATGCGAGGAGATGGACTCCTCGAGGTCAGTGATTCTGAATCACTGCCCACTTGTGAATCCTGTTTACTTGGTAAAATGACCAAGTCACCTTTTACTGGAAAAGGTGAACGAGCTACAGAACTTCTAAGTCTAATACATACTGATGTATGTGGACCGATGACAGTTAGTGCTAGAGGAGGAAACAAATATTTCATTACTTTTACAGACGACTTTTCAAGGTTCGGTTATGTCTTTTTAATGAGACATAAGTCTGAGTCGTTTGAAATATTCAAACGATACCGTAATGAAGTAGAAAAGCAAACTGGAAAAAGTATTAAAACCCTTCGATCTGATCGAGGTGGCGAATATTTATCTGGTACTTTTTTGACATATCTTGAGGAGAATGGAATTCTCTCTCAGTGGACTCCTCCAGGAACACCACAGTTGAATGGTGTGTCCGAAAGGAGGAATCGAACCTTGTTGGACATGGTTCGATCCATGATGGACTTTGCAACTCTGCCGCTATCCTTTTGGGGATATGCGCTTCAGACAGCCTGTTACTTATTAAATAATGTTCCAAGTAAATCTGTTGTCTCCACTCCTATGAGATGTGGAATGGACGTAAACCATCAATCTCACACCTTCGGGTCTGGGGTTGTCCGGCTTACGTAAAGCGTTTAGACTCAGAGAAACTTGGTCCTAGGTCTGATCGGTTTTTATTTGTTGGTTATCCTATGGAAACCAAAGGGTATTTTTTCTACTTGGAGAATGAACAAAAGGTGTTCGTTGCTCTTAGAGCTATCTTTTTGGAAAAGGAGTTCCTTGGAGTAGGAACTATAGCCTCTAAGATTGAACTTGATGAAGTTCAGCCAATAGAAGAACCTACACACTCTAAGGACATCGTAGAATCGGCTGTGATTGAATCACACCCAGAACCCATTAGGAGATCCGGTAGAATACCGCGTCAGCCAGACAGATACTACGGTTTCTTGGTCCGGGACGGCGATCCCATTGAGCTCGATGAGAACAATGAGGATCCGATCACCTATATGGATTTACTTCAGAGATCTGACTCTGAGGCATGGCTTGGAGCCATGCGATCCGAAATGGAGTCCATGGAAATCAACAATGTTTGGACATTAGTTGATCCGCCTGAAGGAATAAAATCCATCGGGTGTAAATGGATCTTCAAGAGAAAAAGGGGCGCAGATGGGAAGGTAGAGACCTATAAAGCCCGTCTGGTTGCCAAGGGGTATCGTCAACGATATGGTATCGATTATGATGAGATATTTTCCCCTGTGGCAATGCTCAAGTCTATTCGGATCATGCTTGCTTTGGCAGCATATTTTGATTACGAGATCTGGCAGATGGATGTCCGAACCGCTTTCCTAAATGGGGAGCTGGAAGAAGAGGTGTATATGATACAGCCTGAAGGGTTCACATCCACAGATGAATCAAAAGTATGCAAATTGCAGAAGTCCATCTATGGACTCAAGCAAGCATCTCGAAGTTGGAACTTACGGTTTGATAGGTGTATCAAATCGTACAGCTTCGTTAAGAACGGAGAAGAACCGTGCATCTATAAATGGGTCAATGGTTCTGTGATTGTATTCCTAGTACTGTATGTTGACGACATTCTCTTAATCGGGAATGACGTCGCAACATTACAAGGAATAAAGGTCTGGTTATCATCTCAGTTTTCCATGAAGGACTTGGGTGAAGCTTCTTACATACCAGGTATGAAAATCTATAGAGATAGATTTAAGAAGCTTTTGGGACTGTCCCAGTCTATGTACATAGACACCGTGCTGAAACGATTCAGCATGGAAAATTCCAAGAAAGGCTATCTTCCGATAGGTTCTGGAATTACTCTTTCCAATAAGGATTGTGCGACAACTCCCAAAGAAAGAGAGTGCATGAGTAGAGTACCTTATGCTTCTGCAGTAGGCTCTATCATGTATGCTATGACTTGTACTAGACCAGATGTGGCATACTCACTAGGAGTAGTTAGTAGATACCAGTCTGACCCAGGTGAAGCGCATTGGAAGGTGGTTAAGTCCATCCTCAAGTATTTGAGAAATACTAAAGATCAATGGCTGATTTATGGAGAACCTGACTTGAAACTTGTGGGGTACACTGACTCCAGTTTCCAGTCAGATAGAGATGATAGCAAGAGTATGTCAGGGTTTGTATTTATCCTGAACGGAGGAGCGATCTGCTGGAAAAGTTCCAAGCAGGCAACTGTTGCAGACTCGGTATACGAAGCAGAATATATTACAGCATCAGATACAGCAAAGGAAGCTGTGTGGTTGCGAAAGTTCCTTGGAGAGCTAGGGGTGGCACCTTCCCTAGATGGTCCTATTCCGGTGTACTGTGACAGCACTGGAGCCATTGCTCATGCTAAGGAGCCAAAAGCTCATCACCGCACCAAGCACATCCTGTGGCACTACCACCTCGTACGAGAGATCGTGGAACGAGGCGACATCAATCTTTTGAAGATCGATGGAAAAGAAAATCTGGCCGACCCCTTCACTAAAGCCCTCGGAATAAAAGAGTTTGACTATTGTAAATGGGAAATGGGTATTAGATACTCTTCTGATTGGCTTTAGTACAAGTGGGAGTTGTTGGGAATTGTGTCCCAAAGCCAATCGCCTGGGTTGTAGGCGGTTGTGCTAAGTATTGTACTTTTTCAATAAATTAATAAAATATTATTTTTGGTAGCTCGTCACATATTGAATTTTCCTGAAATGAACTCTTTCCTATGTGATGAAGTCCTTAGGACTACATTGACTTCGATATAGAGAGGATGTATCGAGTGATCCTTAAACCCGGTTCACAACCAAATGATATATTGTACTGGACGGCAATATATCAAGTATAGGTTGTTGTAGTTCACATCGTTTGGTTGTCCTCTTGACCAAATGAGTGTGGTGACACTGATGTAATCTGCAAGTGGGATATATGTGATATCTCATTGAACATGACTCCGTGCAGTCCGTTTCTGCCAAAGGGATACTCACGATTGGATATGGGTATAAGTGTCCCTCTGACCTGAGGTCATCGCGGTAGCTTGCAAGCAACTCCCTGTGCTTTGGTGCCGGACTACCCGGATTTTTAATCCGGTGACGGAAGGTTTCTGGGTACAGGCAAGTACTTGTGGAGTAGTGATGGACCAAGATGGAATTGACCTGTCCAAACAGTTTGGATTGAATGTCTCGCAGTATCTCAATTTAGCAAATCCTCGGCTGGGGTAGCCCTAGTGAAGAGTCACTAGGCTTGCGAAGTTGAGACACGTAGTCGACTGACTCAGTTGGCAGCCCAATCTCAGTCGTCCTGAGCATTTGAGGTCAAAGGGATGAATTATACGGTAACCATATGCCAGAGGTTCGATAGTTTGCTCCCGCATCTTCGACCTATCCGGACGCCGGGACCCATTGCTAGATGGTTTCCTGTGCTGGTACTAGAATTGTTCTGGTGCTACCGTTTAGGTTCGAACCTATGAGGTCACACGCCACAGAGGATAACTCTCTGATCCGGATACCGATTACGATTGGGAATCGTCTTGGTTTTATGGTCACAGTATTTTTGAGCACTCTTTTCCCCGTCTTGCCCTTGTCTGTGTCGACCGAAAAATATTCCGGGTTGACCAGCACTGCGCCAGGATTTTTCTGAATCAGTTTTGAACTGATTCGGAGCTCGTTTCGGCCTCCAATTGGTTGTGAACCAATTGAACCAAATCAAATTGGGCTTGGACCGGTTCAATTGAATTGAACCAAGTGGTTTTATTGGTTTTGGGCCGGTTGATTGAACCGACATTTTTTTTATTTCTCTTGGACCGGTTCTCACGGGGATTTTGACGTTGTTGAATCTTCCTTCGTTGGAATTTTTTTCCAACTGCTGGGAGTGGAACTCCAAGCGTTGGCAGGCCCAACGTTTGAACTTATTCCAAGCGTTCCTTACCACTCCTTGCAGGACATTTCTTCCCTTCCCTCCACCCCCTGTTTTATTCACTCTTTAATCCATGTTAATGGCTGTTAATTGGGTGATTAACAGCTGCTGCAGCCTCCCAACCTCTTCACCTCACCGTCTCTCCACCTCCCTCTCTATGCTGCCTATTTATACAACCCATTGCTGTCCCTGTTGAAAGAGATCAAAAAATCCACCGTGAGAACCAAGGAAAGGCAACAAAATTCTTTGTACTTTGAGAGGTTGAGAGACGCTGGTTGAGAACTTAGTGATTGCTCTTTTAGGCTGGGTTTAGGAGGGTATGAGGGAGTGTTTTCCCGTTGTTCCAAGTGCTCCAAAAATCCATGCTACAGCAATTCTGTTTTGCTGCAGCAACCTATGACCGTGAACCACCTTCCGGCGGCTAGCACCGCGCGTGGAGATGGATCGGAGAGCCCCGGGCATGTCTCCCCTCTAGAGGGAGTATTCTTCTACTCCTCGGAGCAAACCACGCGAGCCGGGATCGCTCCAGTTACCCGAAACTCAACGACGAAGATAGCTACTCCGTTCTGCTGCCATTTTCATGCAGCAGACTTCAGTGAATTTTTACGATTTATTGGCTTAGTTTTTCTTTCAGAAACTAGTGCCAAATCGAAGAGGACTTCCTTAAGAATCTACAGCTCAAATTTGGGAGCGATCGGAGGTCTGGAAGGCAGCGTTCCGGGGACTTTTCGAAAGCCCTATTTTCAGCCCAAGGTGGAAGACGACTGGAATAACTTTATTCCAGTCTATTCCAGGTTTATCCCAGACTTATTCCAGCTGGGAATAAGGTATGTTTTTGGATTTTAATTTTGGTACATGTGCAGATCTAGATTTATTAAAATGTTTATAAATATTATATGTCCTGTATCATGCCAATACATGCATCTTGCATATGCTAGATCCTGTGTGGAGTAGGTGTTTTTCACATTTATTTTAAAAATATTTTAAAATATTTACCTGCTCCCTGTGCTGTTGCATGCTTAGTGTAGGCACCTGCACCACTTTTTTACTCTCAAGAGGCCCTCGTGAATCTCTTGGAGCACAAGTGCGGCCTCCGTGGGCCTCAAACATTTGAGGAGTGGGCAGGAGTAGGACCTCCGGTACAGCAGTCCATCCATTAACACAAAACACGTAGCCTTTCTGATGAGGGACAGATGGGGTAGGATCGTTGGTGAGCCTAGAAGTCACCTAAATTAGGGTACTATTTTTTTTTTTGGTATTTTTTTCTCTAGGGGTGGCGAAGGAATAGTGGGGATGTAGAATAGGAATCTGGATCTCATGGACTTTGGGACTCACCCTAATGAAGAGACCTCTCACCTCTAGGGCATTACACCCTCCTCGATACTTGGAGGTGCTAGGATGGATCTCAAAGGCCACGAGGGGATAGAGAAGATGGAATGGATAGGGGGATAACTAGGGAATCATGCCCATGCCCGAAGGCGAAGGATAGAAGAATCACTCTTCTAAAAAACTCAAATTTTTTTATGAACTGAACCTTTTTTTTACAAAGGACTGAGGGTGGTATTTATAGACCTGTCCAACCCTCATTTGAATTTGAATACATGATAAAAAGATAGGGATGACCCAAATTCAAATGCAAGATAGAATAAGATAAGCCTATCCATATCTCAATCATAACCAACCAAATCCTAATTCAAATTTCAAACAAAAGATAAATCCTAAATAAATTTATTCTAGAAATGCTCCAAGATCCATGCCACTCCGGGATCCATGCTGCTCCGAGATTCGAGCGGGCCGATGTCCCCATCACTTTCTTTTGATGAGGCCGGCCTCTATGTGATCTTTAAGTAAAGTGCCATCGGTGATATACTTGACGTACTTGTCCATCCAGCTGGGCTCCGGGGTGACCTGCTGGATCTTCCTAGAGGTCTAATAGCTTGGGGCCTGGAGATGCTCGATGTAGGCGTGGCCTAGTGATGAGTTCGGCAAAGTCGCCAACCGGGAGAGGGCATCTGCATGAGCATTTTTCATCGCACGGGAAGTGGGAGACGCTGAAGTGCCTAAAACCCGCCATGCTCGCTCGCACCGACATTTGGGGGTCCCATGCCTCATACTCTCCTGAGACCTGCTCGGCCACCAGCTACGAATCAGTGAAGACCCTTAGGCTAGTCATGCCCAGTTCGCAAGAGACTCTTAGTCCCGCGAGGAGCGCTTCGTACTCCGCCTAGTTATTGGTGGCGGCGAACTAGAAATGGAGCGCACACTCGGTGATAACTCCCTCGCTATTGGCAAGGATGAGCCCAGCTCCACTTCCACCAGAGTTAGAGGCTCCATCCACATGAAGGACCCAGATGTCCTCCTCCTGTTCAGGTTCTGACTGTTGGTTCTGGGGGCTCTCTTCTCGCCCCTCGCCCAGGCCTGCACACTCAACTAGAAAATTAGCCAGTACCTATGCCTTCATGGCCGATCTTGGCTAATAGGCGATGTCGAACTCGTTGAGCTTCAGCACCCACTTTGCCAAGCATTCGGATGTGTCGGGTCAGCTGAGCATGGCCTTTAGCGGTTGATCCGTTAAGACCATAATGGGGTACACTTGGAAATAAGGCCTGAGGTGCTGTGCAGATATAATTAGTGCAAAAATCAACTTCTCATATCGAGAGTACCTGAGCTCCGCATCGCAGAGAAGTTTGCTTGTGTAGTACATAGGCCTTTGGACTCCTTTGTCATATGTTCAGACCAGGATCGAGCTGACGGCATCGGGAGTGATCTCCATATATAGGAGGAGCTCTTCTCTCTCTTCTAGCCGAGAGAGTAGTGGTGGTGATGCCAGGCTCTTCTTCAGCTCCTCGAACGCCTCTTGGCACTCCTTCATCTAGGAGAAGTCATGCATCTTCCTCAGGGCCTTGAAGAAGGGTTGGCAACGGTCAGCGGATCATGAAATGAACCGGCTCAGGGCTGCTATCTGGCCAATGAGGCGCTGGACTTGCTTCTTGGAGGTAGGCTACTCCATGTCAAGGATCGCCTGAACTTTCTCTGGGTTGGCTTCTATCTCTCTTTGGATTACCATGTAGCCAAGAAACTTCCCCACCACCATGCCGAACGTGCACTTTGCCAGGTTCAGTTTCATCTGGTGGAAGCAAAGGTTGCGGAAGGTCTCTACCAGGTCATCGACATGGTCCTAGGTCGGCTTGCTCATCACCAGCATGTCGTCCACGTACACCTGCATGTTACGGCCAATTTGGTCTTTGAAGACCTTGTTGACCAACCGCTGGTACATGGTACTAGCGTTCTTTAGGCCGAATGGCATCATCTTGTAGCAATATGTCCCACGATTTGTGATGAAGGCGGTATGCTCCTCATCCTCCGGGTGCATCCGGATCTGATTGTACCCGGAGAAAGCATCCATGAAGGAGAGGAGGCGATGTCCCGAGGTGGCGTCCACGAGCTGGTCAATCTTCGAAAGGGGAAAGCTATCTTCCGGGCAAGTTCAGTTGAGGTCGATGTAGTCCATATAGATCCTCCACTTCCCGTTGTTCTTTCTGACCATCACCACTTTCGCTAGCCAGCTGAGGTACTATACCTCTTTTACGAAGCCAGCAGTGAGGAGCTTCTCCACCTCTTCATTGATCGCCTTCTACCTTTCTACAGTAAAACTCCTCTTCTTCTGCCAAACTGGGTGGCACATCGGATCGATCTTTAACTGGTGGGTGATGACGTCCGGGGGAATACCTGGCATATCCATCGCAGACCAGGCGAACACATCTACGTTCGTCCGAAGGAAACTCAACAAACGAGCCCGCTCATCTTTCGGGAGTTGGGCTCCTATTTACACCATTTTCTGTAGATCCGAGCTGAGGGGGTATGTCAGCAAGCTCAACCAAGCTGCCCCTGGGATCCTGTGCCCTTTGGTCGAGGTCATCGATGTCAGAGCCAAGCTCGACACTCCGAGCTCCTGGGATAGCTTGCAAGCAATGCTGGATGGGCTGAACTACCCCCCTCATCTCTCCTACCCCAAAAATGGTAGGGAACTGCACCAGCAATCTCTTAGTGGAAGTGACTGCATTAAGTTGGTTGAGCCCTAGGCGGCCCAAAATAGTATTATAAGGTGATGGGAGTCGGACGACGGTGAAGGTCATCATGACCATGCTCTGCTGAGGTGGAGTCTCGGCAGTGACTAGGATAGTGATCTCTCCCTCAACTCCCATAGAGTCTCCGGTGAAACCCATAAGAGGGGTGTGCACTGGCTTCAGCCGATCATGAGACAAATTTATCCGAGAGAAAGCATCATAAAAAAGTATATTGGTAGAGCTCCCACTATCAACCATAATCCGATGTATAGGATACTTAGCGATGGTCATCTCGACCACCTCTGCATCGTTATTTACATTTTCATTTTCACCTCCCTTCCCCTTTTCAAAGGGGAGTACATTTTCCAGGTCTCCTCCCTCCCGGGCTCTCTTCGATGCGCACCCTATCTCCCAAGAAATCATGCCCACGGGCTTCTCCGTGGGGTGGTTATCGACTGCAGGGATGGGGGGAAGGGCTGCGAGTGGCTGGTCCCCGCTGGGGCCTCTCTTCCTATGAACTTCTTGAGATAGCCCCTCCTGATGAGGTCCTCGATCTCTCTCTCCAGGTTACGGTACTCCTCCATGTCATGGCCATGGTCACGATGGAACTGGCAGTACTTCGTCTTATCGCGATGGTTCTTCAAGTTCTGAGGAGGAGGTCAGTGAAGGTAGTGCTCGCCCTTGATCTCCATGAGGATCTTCATTTTTGGAGCAAGGAGGGGAGTGAAGGTCCGCTCCAGAATGGGACCATTCTTTGGCTTCGGTCCTGATTGGAAGTCTGCAGGTGGCCCGGACATCTGGGTCCCTGGAACATCCCTCGGGGTAGGCTTCTTCGAAGGCTTTCCATCCAGCTCTCTTCTGGTATGGTCAGCCTCCTCGACGTAGATGTATTTGTGGACGCAGAGGAGGAGTTCAGAATCCATCTTGGACGACTTTTTGTCCAAGGAATATGTCAAATGGGAGGTCTTGAGCCCTCGCTTCAATGCCAGCATGGTGACAGGCTCGTCCAGACTATAGATCTCCAGGGTAGCAGTCTTGAAGCAGGTGACGTAGTCCCGCAGCAGCTCCTAGTCTTGCTGGTGGATGGAGAAGAGGCTTTCCACCTTCCTTGGCACCTTTCGATAGGCATCGAAGTGCGCCACAAACCTTCCCTCCAACTGCTAGAAGGAATCGATAGATTCAGGCTCGAGGTGGGTGAACCAAACTCGGGCAGCCTTCTAGAGGGTGGTCGGGAAGGCAATGCATAGGAGGGCATCCGTCACCCCCTAGACTCTTATGAGAGCTTTACAGCTCTCCAGGTGGTCCAAGGGGTCAATGGTCCCATCGTAGGGATCCACTTGAGGCATACGGAACCGACTCGGAATCGGTTCCTCTTGGATTTTTCGGGAGAAGGGTGGTCGAGCATTGTAGCCCACTGGCTCGCTGGGGGAGCCCTACATGTTGGCAAACTGGCGGGAGAGCTCCGCCAGATTGCGTTCTTGCTCTTCCATGCGCCTCTCAGCCATGCGCCTGATGGCCTTGTCAGTGGAACCTTCCACTAAGGCCACTGGAGAAGAAGGTGTTAATGGGTCATGGTGAGGGGCCTTGCCCCAACGGTGCTTACTATGCTTGGCAGCATCATTGTTGTCCATCGGGGATCGGCTCTCGTGGTCCGCCGACCCAGTGTGGTTCCTTTTTGTGGGGGTCTGGTGACTCCTGCGAGGATTGGTTACTACCCACGGATGGGATGGCCTACCTTGGATGGAGTGCAGGCTTCCACGGGGGCCTGTGGCTTGGGCCACGGGGGTCCTTGGCTGAGGCTGAGTCACCAGAGAGCGTTGCTGATGCTGCAGCTGCCTCACGACCATGATCATCATCTGCAGCTGCTGGATAATAGCAGCATATTGACCGTCAACCGGGGACAGCTGAGGAGGAGGAGCAGGAGGAGTGGGAAGTTCCCGTTCCGGGCTGTGGGGGCCCGGAGGAGAGGGAACCTCTCCCACTCGGCTGGTGGTGGCTTTACATCCTTGAGTCACCACCATGCTTGGAATCGAGCCATTCTCGAGCTCGTGGGGGACTTGTTTGTACAGGGGCTTTCGTTGCCCCTACCTGGTGTGCCAATCTATTGCCAACCTTATCGCTGAGGCCTATAGCTATGTGGTGGCACCGAGCTTCAGTCCCCTTTGCTGCAGAATCCCAACACTCCAGACCTGCAAGACGAGATTAGAGACCCGGGTCGGGGATCCCGGCTGGGGCACTCTGACGGTCAAGTTAGAGAGCAGTAAAGTAGAACAGATCCACTAAGATGGATTTTCTTTGGGTCTCCATGCTTAGAGGGGTCTTTAATGAGTGAGAATGAGCAAGAACAAGAGGGGCTGGCACTCCGGTCCCTGCGACTGGGCTTGCCGAGCTCATTCCTACGAGTCTCTCCGGAACCTTCGTCTCATGATCGCTTGTCTTTTTTTCCCCGTGTGCTCGCCCTCTTGATGGCTTACCTTCCTTCTTGCCCGTGGTGCCCTTTTGAGATCGTTGGATGCTTCGATGCCTCGGTTCTCCCCCCTGGGGAGGCCCTGGAGGTCAACGGTGCTTTCCGGCCATTTCCCTGAGGTTGTCTCCCCTTACGATTGGGAGTTAAGGGGTGAGCCCATCTCGCCCGCCATGTAGTCACGAGAAGGGGTAGCCGGGCGGGACCTCTACCTGTGCCTAGGCATACCTAGGTTCGAGGCATTGACCGTGGTCCTCTCCTTTGGGGGATTCTTGATCACAGCCCGCCGGATCTGGCTCCTCGATCGAGGTGCTCCTCCTAAATCGGTGCAAATGAGGTTCTGTGCACCGTTAGAGGTCTGTGGATGTTGTACTGGGTGTGCCGTGCTGCGCGCGTTGACCTTAGTAGCATTCTCAGGGCTCGTGCTCTCGGTCTGTCCGGGGCTCTATGGAGTAGGTTTGACTTCAGCCGAGGTGGATCCAGTAAGGGGGCGCCACCTGGCGAAGGAGCAGGAGTGCCTGGCTCGACTTCGGTGAGGTGGATCCATCAGGGGACGCCACCTGGCGAAGGAGTAGAGGCGGGGCCACTTCGATCGAGGTGGACCCCGCCTGGGTCGACACCGGCGAAGTGGCAGTGGCAAGCTTGACTTTGGCCAAGGTGGACCCATCAAGGGGGGCTACCTGATGAAGGAGCAGAAGTGCCTGGCTTGACTTCAACGAGGTGGGCCCATCAGGGGGCACCACCTAACGAAGGAGCAGAGGCAGGGCCACTTCGACCGAGGTGGACCCTGCCTGGGTCGATACCTGGCAAAGTGGCAGAGGCAAGCTCGACTTCGATCGAGGTGGACCCATCAAGGGGGGCCACCTGGCGAAGGAGCAAGAGTGCCTGGCTCGACTTCGGCGAGGTGGGCCCATCAGGGGATGCCACCTAGCGAAGGAGCAGAGGTAGGGCCACTTCAGCTAAGGTGGACCCCGCCTGGGTCGACACCTAGCGAAGTGGTAGAGGCAGGCTCGACTTCGATCGAGGTGGGCCTATCAAATGGGCCACTTGGTGAAGGAACAGAAGTGCCTGGCTCTACTTCGATGAGGTGGGCCCATCAGGGGGTGCCACCTAGCGAAGGAACAGAGGCTAGGCCACTTCGACCGAGGTGGACCCCACTTGGGTCGACACCTGGTGAAGTGGCAGAGGCAAGCTCGACTTCAACCGAGGAGGACCCATCAAGGGCGGCCACCTGGCGAAGGAGCAGAAGTGCCTGGCTCGACTTCGACGAGGTAGGCCCATCAAGGGGTGCCACCTGGCAAAGGAGAAGAGGCAGAGCCACTTTGGTTGAGGTGGACCCTGCTTAGGTCGACACCTGGCGAAGTGGCAGAGGCAGGCTCGACTTCGGTCGAGGTGGACCCATTAGGGGGCGCCACCTGGCGAACGAGCAGGAGTGCCTGGCTCGACTTCGATGAGGTGGGCCCATCAGGGGTTGCCACCTGGTGAAGGAATAGAGAGGTAGGGCCATTTCGATCGAGGTGGACCCCGCTTGGGTCAATACCTGGCGAAGTGGTAGAGGCAAGCTTGACTTTAGCCAAGGTGGACCCATCAAAGGGGGCCACCTGGCAAAGGAGCAGAAGTTCCCGACTCGACTTCAGCAAGGTGGGCCCATCTGGGGGCACCACCTGGCGAAGGAGCAGAGGCAGGGCCACTTCGATCGAGGTGGACCCCGCCTGGGTCGACACCTGGCGAAGTGGCAGAGGCACCGAGCTCGGCTCGAGATGGGAATGACCACTGGTCAAGCCACCTGGCAGGAGAGCTCGGAAGAAAGATCCATATGGCACTGCAGGCAGCCAGTTGGGTCTGATATACACCCCACATCAGCGATATTGCCATATCAATCTCGAATCTACGAACATGGATGCGGCGATTACGATCGACAACATGGCCACTACCTCCAAATCGCAACTGCATCGAGGTGGCCAAGTGGCCACCAATACCAACTCCCATGACTCCAGGCTAGCCAGCACCTCTCTACAACCGCTTATGGTTATGGGCGAGGTAAAGTTAATTCACCTCATCTAAATCATGGGTGAGTAAGCTGAGCTACACACCGGCACAACCTCTATAAATATTGATAAGAGGGGACACTCGAGGTAACTTCACTCAAGCCTGGAAAAATAGAGTTCACTTTCATCACCTTTATCCTCTTGAGAATACTCTTCATTCTGTGGCTGGAACCCGTCTCTGACTTAGGCATCGGAGTGTCCCCTACTGGAGAAAATCCAGTCAGGGACCTATTTTGTAGTTGTCCAAGGGAGTGAACTAGCGATCCAGCAGCTCCGCCCGATCGAGGAAGGTTCTACGCCAATAGATTGGCGCACCAAGTAGGAGGGAGATGCACCAGGAGGCCTAAGCACCCGCTACTAACTCCCCTCATTGAGAAAGAAGGGTAAAAAGAGGTCCCAATGGTGAGAGGAAAAACTCAAAATGCCTCAACAAGCAGGGGTCATCCTCCTTCTGAGAGGAATGATCCTTCAGTGGAGAACGATGTTCTGCCTCCCTTGCTTATGTGGGACAACAGCAATTTGATGCTCTTCTTAACCAAGTTAACACCCTTATGACTATGGTTTAGAATTTCTAGGATAAGGCCCTCCAGGTGGGGCACCCACCAGCCACCTCCAGGCATAGTCATCAATCTAGGAGGAAGGAGACCAGTGGCAGGGGTCTACCTATCTCTCCCTTCATGATCGGCTTTCTCCCAGGGGCCGAAGCTCTCGAAACCCGAAGCCAGCTAATCCCCTACAGAGGGGAAAGAGATCTAGGCGGTCTCTTTCTGTCTCCTCCGAAGATTCTACTCTCAAAAAGGACCTACCGAAGGAAGCCTGCCCTGATTACGAGGAAAAGCTCAAGGCCCTCGAATCTGAGGTCGTGAAGCTTCAGGACCAGGAGAAGGATGGCAGGCTCGTGGCCTATGAATCACGCCCCCCGTTCAACCCTCATATCATGATCAAAATCATCCCTCAACACTTTAGGGTCTCTTAAATAGAACCCTATGATGGTACCACTGACCCGCTCGATCATTTGGGCAGCTTCAAAGCCCATATGATGATTCAAGGGGTCTCAGACGTGCTACACTGCCTCGCCTTCCCTGCTACTCTGAAAAAGGCAGCTCGAATGTGGTATTTGAGCATATATCCAAGTACCATCGATTCTTTTTTTGAACTAGAAAACTCTTCATCTTGCATTTCAGGACCTGCCATAAGATGCCTCGGAACATGGACACCCTTTTTCTTCTTTACCAGAATGAGGGAGAGAGCTTGCGTGATTACATCTCTAGGTTCAACTCGGCTATTCTCGAGATCCCTGATCTCAATGAGCATGTAGCTATGTCCGCGTTGAAGAAGGGGCTCCGAACATCCAGGCTTACTTTTATCCTGGATAAGAGATTTCCTACAAGCTATGCCGAGCTCCTGTCCAAAGCTTAAAAATATGCCGATGCTGAGGAGCAAGCAACGAACCGACGACTGGCTGAAGGGAAATATGTCCCAAAGAAGAAGAGCAACAAGGGGCTGGATGCCCCTGCACCCTCCAACAACAACAACAACAGCAATAACTCCAATTGGTGACGAAGCCCCAAGCCTAGAGCATTAGGCGGAAGATTTGACTCCTACACCCCCCTCAATCTTCTTAGGGAGAGAATTTTGATGGAGATAGAAAAAGAAAGCTATCTCCAACAGTCACGTCCCATGAAAGCATCCTCTTCCGTGAGGAACAGGAATAAATACTGCAGATTCCAACAGGACCATGTCATAACAATGAAGATTGCATCCTGCTCAAGGATGCCATCAAAGATTTGATCAAGAGGGATTACTTGGGACGATACATCGATCGCCAAGAATCTCGGTCTGAGGTCATGGCCCCCCAGAGGGCCCTCGAAGAAGCCGAACTACCAAACCAAAGACCCACCAACGAAAATATGGGAATGCTGCAGCGGCTAACTAACTGGAGAAGAGCCGAAGATGATGCCCCGAAGCGGCTCAAGGACAACAACTCCATACTCTTCTCCGATAATGATCTCGTGGGAGTTCAGCTCCCACATGATGACCCAGTTGTAATATCGACCGTTGTGGCTAATTATGATGTAAGACACATTTTGATTGATAATGGAAGCTCTGTAGATGTCTTACTTTATGATGCATTCTCCTGAATATGTCTACCTAAAAATAAGCTACAGAGGTTCCCCATGCCGCTGACCAGGTTCGGAGGCAATCAGGTCGATGTCGAGGGTGAAATAATTCTACTCGTAACCCTCGATACCGAACCTCAATAGAAGATACTCCCTATCAATTTCATGGTGGTCCGAACTCCCTCGACTTACAATGTGATTTTAGGGTGGTCTGCCTTGAATAAATTCTGGGCCATAGTGTCAACCTATTACCTCCTGGTGCGTTTTCCCACCAAGAACAGAGTCAGGGAAGCAAAAAGAGACCAAAGGGCCGCACAACAATACCTGATGATACAGAACAGACAATCGATCGATCCCACAACAATACTTGATCTACTCCTTAGTAATTGCGGCAAAGCGACTACGACCTTATTTCCATGCCCACATCATTGTGGTGCTAACTGACTAGCCCTTTAAAGTCATTCTCTGCTATCTAGACACCTTTGGGAGAATAGCTAAATGGGCTATTAAGTTAAGTAAATTCGACATCAACTTCCAACCCTGATCGGCTATGAAAGCACAAGTATTATCTGACTTCTTAGCCGAATGCACATGGAAGTCTGAAGAGGATGTGTAGAGGGTCGAAGAGGAAGGAGCCTATCCGTAGGATGTGGAGTTCATCTAGGAACTCCACGTAGATGAAGGTTCCAACTCTACCGGGTGTGGAGCTGGCCTCATACTGGCTGAACCAGATGACATACTGTGGAGTACACACTCTATTTTTCCTTTCATACTTCAAATAATCAGGCCGAATATGAAGCTCTCCTTGTAGGACTCTGAATAATTGAAAATTTGGAGGTTCGAAAGATCCAAATCTTTTTGGACTCCTAACTGGTGGCGAACCAAGTCAAAGACGAATTCGAAGCTAGGGTCCCTGCAATGGTGCAATATTTGGAAAAAGTGCGAGCCCTATCCTCCCAGTTGGAGTTCTTTGAAATCACCCATGTGCCTTGGTCAGAGAACTCCCGAGCCGATGCACTATCTAGGCTCGCTACTACTACTCCGGACTCCCTTGACCGTACCTTCATTGAACATCTTGAAGTTCCAAGCATACTTAAAGAAACCCCAGGGGTATACCAGATTGAGAATGAGCCCAGTTGGATGGACCACATCGTCAAATTCTTGAATGAGGGTACATTGCCAGAAGACAAGGTGGAAGTCAAGAGGATCCGCTGGATGGTGTCCCAGTACATTGTCTTAGATGGAACCTTGTACAAGAGATCATTCACCTAGCCTCTGTTGAAGTTGCTAGGGCTGTTGGATGCCGATTATATCTTGAGAGAGGTCCATGAAGGCATATGCGGAGCTCATTTGGGAGGAAGATCTATGGCATACAAAATAATATGCCAAGATTACTACTGGCCCACTATCTAGAAAGATTCAGCTAACTTTGTCTGAAGATGTGACCAGTGCCAAAGATATGCTAACGTCTAGAGATAGCCAGTAAGTCAGTTGACCTAGCTGACAGCTCCATGACCATTTTTGCTCAATGGGGCATGGACATTCTTGGTCCATTCCCGCCGGCATCTGGACAAAGAAAATTCCTTATTATCACCATCGACTACTTCACTAAGTGGGTCGAGGCTGAACCGTTGGCTCATATCACAAAAGAAAAAGTTGAAAGCTTTGTTAGGAACTCTATTATATTTTGATTCGGGATTCCTCATACCATAATCACTGACAACGGGAGGTAATTTGATAATCCCAAGTTCAAAGACTTTTGTGCCTATGTGCTTCACAAGTTGACATCTGTCGGCCATCCATAGGCCAACGGAGAAGCTAAAGTAACAAATCGGACTATTCTCCATGGTCTGAAGACCAGACTGAATGACGCCAAGGGACTTTAGACCAAAGAACTAATTCCATTCTTTAGGCGTATTGGATAACCCCCAAAATGGCTACTGGCGAGTCCCCATTTAACCTAGTGTACGGCACCGAAGCAGTCCTCCCCATCGAAGTTACCTTGCAATCTTTGAGGATTGACAGGTATGAGGAACCTGAAAATTCAAAACGTCGAGTGGCAGACTTAGATCTACTGCAAGGCACTGGGCTTCAGGCTCAAATGAAGATGGCGACATACCAACAAAGGGTTTCTAAGTTGTTGACCCCTTGAGTGATTTTGATGATAACAAAACATTGGAGCATGTCCATATTTTACCAACAATTCTTCAAGTGGTTTACAAGTTTTTGTAGGATGAATTATTTGTTCATACTTCAACTCCTACATTTATATTTCTTGTTTTAAGTTGTGTTGTAATCATATTTTGTAAAGAAGAACCCAAAGAGAAAGTTAAGAAAAATCATGTAAATGGGTTACTTCTATGGGTGTTTTGCTTTAAATTTATTTTGAGTTGGTTTGTATCAAAAGTTTGAGAGTGTTGGTGAGAGTGTTCTTGAGTTCAATTATAAAAATCTTGGAGAAGTCACTCGAGCCGACCTAACCTGAAGAAGAGCCGACTCTACCTCATGGCATGCACTAAAGATTCTGGCACGCAGCATCCGAGCTGACTCAAGTAGAACCGAGCCGACTTGTCCAGAGTCCATTCGTAATATTTTCTGAGAACAAGTCAGGCATGTCGACCCCAACTAGAATGAGCCAACTCTGTCAGAACAAATTTTGAAGACCTGAGAAAGTGAGCCGACCCGATTTGCAACGAGTCGACTCCTCCAGAGTAAAGATTTCTGATTCTGAGAAGAAGAGTCGACCTAAGTAGAAGCGAGCCGACTCCTTGAGTTCAACATTTTCAACGATGGAAGTTCGAGCCGACCCGAATGATCATGAGTCGACTCCTCCAGAGTGAAGTTTTTGCACCCTGAGATAAAGAGCCGACCCTACTGAAGAAATGGTGACTCGATCTACTGACTCCAAGGATTTGAGCTGACTCGAAGAATCCGAGCCAACTCGAGTGTCGTTTCCAAGTACACAATGGCTAGTTCCAGAATTCTTTTTTGAATGCTAGATAGTGCTCCAATGGCTAGTTTTCGAATCCCAACGGTCCTCAACAGTCATAACCTTCAGAGAAAGGTACAAGACTATATATTTGAGGGATTTGATCTTTTAAAAAGAAGTTTTTCAAGAAGACTTAAAAAGTTTTGAAAAAGGGAGAAGTGATTATTGAATATCCACCAACCAAGAAGCAAGTGAGCACAAGTGAGCATTCAAGGCAGTCTTCACTCTTCACCAACTCTCATCCGAAGATTGAAGCATTCATTGAAGAAAGAAAGGAAGCCCCTTAAGTACATTAAAGAGAAGTTAAAGAAGGCTTCATCAACACTAAAGCGGCAACTATCCGATAATAAGAGTTTGTCATTCTGTTGCATTTATTTTCAATTCAATCTTGAATTGTTTGGGTTATTGGTGAGCCTGTTTGAAAAACCAAATAGGTTCTTGGTGAGCCTTAGATAAAAACCAAGTTGGGTTCTTGGTGATCCTGGTAAAACTAAGTTGGGTTCTTCGTGATCCTATTAAAACCAAGTTGGGTTTCTTTGGTGCTCCTGTTTAAAACCAAAGGGTGTAGGGTTTCTTTGGTGATCCCGATAAAACCAAAGTGTAGAGGTTTTAGATTGTGAGCTTGTAAAACAATCCTACTGTATTCGGGTGTGAATATAGTGAAAATCCCAAGTGGTATCTTGGGTAATGGATGTAGGAGCGGGTTTGCTCCGAACCACTATAGTCTTTGGTGTTTATATTGCTACCTTTATCTTTTCATTTAACTTGTGCTTTACATTCATAACCATAGCACCTTTCACTAGGATAAGTTAATTTCTAAAAGCACATATCTGTAGTAGTAATTTTTGAAATCCTAATTCATCCCCTTCTTAGGTAGCCACCTGGGCAATAATTGGTATCAGAGCAGTGTCTCTGAATACATTAGAATAAAGATTGATGGCTTATCTAATGAATACGTCCTTGGCCAAAGGCCAATCGACCAATAGATCTCCACTCTTCACTGGCACAAATTATGCATACTGGAAAGCTAGAATGAAAATTTATATTCAAGCAGTTGATTTTCAGTCGTGGAAGGTCATTCTGAAGGGTCCATATATCCCCATGGTTAAAATTGATGGAGTGAACGTTCCAAAACCTGAAGAGGATTGGGACGAACATGACATGAAATTGGGTGAGTTAAATGCCAAAGCAATGAATTTGCTATACTATGCTTTGGACAGCAATAAGTTTAATCAAATTTTCATTTGCTCTTCTGCAAAGAAAATTTAGGATAAACATGAGGTGACCCACAAAAGAACTTCCCAAGTGAAGTCCTCAAAAATTAATCTTCTTGTGCATAGTTATGAATTATTTAAAATGAAACCTAATAAAAGAATCTCTGCCATGTTTTAATGCTTCACTGATATTATTAATAGCTTAAAAAGTCTTAACATGGTATATTCCAATGCTGACCTTGTGTAGAAGATTTTAAAATATCTTCCAGACAAATGGGATTCAAAAGTGATAGCTATCCAGGAAGCAAAAGATTTGAATACTTTACCGCTTGATGAACTGCTAGGATCTCTCATCACTCATGAACTGACCATGCAGCACAGAACTAAGGATGATCAAAAGAAGAAAAAATCTGATGGGGATCCAAGGCAGGTCTGGGTATTTTTTCTATTTTTTCTTATTTTTTTGCATTTTTTACTTTTACTTATTCTCGCTATTCCACCTATTCCCTCTATTCCAGTTTTATCCCGATCTTATTTCCACCTTATTCCAATCTTATTCCATCCTCTTCCTGTGATTTTAAAAAATTTTCAAAACCCTAGCCCATCGCCCCACCGGCCCCAGATCCGGGTTGCCCGACCCCCGACCGCCCTCGCCGGCCTGCCCGTCGGTACCCGCCGGCCCCGCCCTCGTTGGAAATCCGGTGCCGCCGCCCACGCCCGTGGGAAGATGAACGGACACAGGAGGCATCCGTCCGCCCACGCGCCGTCGCCGCCGACCTGGTACCGGCCGCCCGCCCGCCGTTCGCCGGCCCACGCCCGCCAGGCGCCACCCTGCTGGTGCCCTTGGGCCCGACGCCCGTGGCAAGACAAACGGACACGGGAGGCGTTTGTTCGCCCTTGCACTGCCGCTGGGCTGCGCCGCTGTCGCCTGCCGCCGCCGCCTGCCTACTACCGCCCACCACCGGTCCGCCGCCCGCTCATCTGCCGGAGGCCACGCCGGCGCCCAGGGGGTCTCCCACGACCATGGGAGACCAAACGACATGCCCAGCATGTCGTGCCCCCCCGTGCCACCGCCCTTGCCTATAGCCCACCACCGGCCGTTCGCCGCTCGTCGTCCGCCATCCCCGTCCACCGCCCGCTTCCTGGCCGTCGACTGTTCGCCGGTGCTTGACGGAGATCATCTTTCCCTGTGCACGACCGCGAGAGGGTTTTGCATGAATTTTAGAGCAATCCAGTTTTTTAGTGTAGCATGCTTTCTGGAGCAAATCATCAAGCCAACAGGCTTTCCAAAGTAGATCAGCACCAATATTGATGTAACACGAATTTTGAAGTAATTTATTTTTCCTTTTTTGGGTTTCTTGTAGGCCAAGTGAGAGTTTTGGTTTTTCTATATAAAGGCCCCCTCTCCCCCTGTAATAATTAAGTTTTGATATAAATTTTTGGGTTTTCCCTGGATTTTGGTTCTGGGCTGAGGCCTATCTTTCCTTCACCTGCGAGTGTCGAGGGGTGTGAGATCCCACTTCTTTCGCTCGCATGCGAGCATCGAGGGGTGCGAGGCCCTAGTTATCCCTCTTTTCCATCGAGTCCCCCTCTAGGTCTAGGGATTTTTCTTTATGGCCTCAGGAAGCGATTTGGGTGGAATGCCCTAGGCTCCACGCGTAGTGAGATGGATGGGACGCCCTAGACTACATGTAGTAGGGTGGGTGAGATGCCCTAGAGGTGTGACGTCTCTCCGTGAAGGTGAGTCCCCAGTCCTAGAGTGTCCATGTTTCCTATCCTCCATCCCATGTTTCTCCACCAAGAAAACTGAAAACCAAAAGAGTTCAGTTATTTTAGAGTTTAGTGTCAGTTCATCCTAGTCCCGGGAGGCTTCTTAGCCCTCCCACAGTCCTAGTTTGTTTAGGTTTTCTCCTGTTTTCCCAATAAATCAGGTTACATCTCATCTGTCCCGCATTAGTTTGGTATCAGAGCGAGTTGTGGATTAGGGTGTGCTCATTTTTTCGAACTCGACGAAGTCGAGTTCTTCGTGGTCAAGGAGAATGATGGGGATCCAGGGCAGGTCCAGGTATTTTTTCCATTTTTTCTTATTTTTCCATATTTTTTATTTTTACTTATTCCCGCTATTCCACCTATTCCCTCTATTCCAATTTTATCCCGATCTTATTCCCACCTTATTCCAGTCTTATTCCATCATCTTCCCATGATTTTAAAAAATTTTCAAAACCCTAGCCCACCGCCACACCGGCGCCAGATTCGGGCCGCCCGACCCCCTGCCGCCCTCGCCGAACCGTCGGCCCCGCCCTCGCCGGAAAATCGGCGCCGCCGCCCATGCCCGTGGGAAGACGAACGGCGTGGGAGGCGTCCGTCCGCCCACGCACCGTCGCCACCGTCTGCTGTCACCGACCTGCCATCGGCCGCCCGCCTGCCGTCCGCAGGCCCACTCCCGGCCGCCGTTGCCCTCACCGGTGCCCTTGGGCCCCACGCCCGTGGAAAGACGAACGGACGCGGGAGGCATCCATCCGCCCCTGCACCGTCGTCGGCCTGCGCCGTCATCACCTACCGCCGCTGCCCGCCTGTTGCTGCACGTCGCCGGTGCGCCGCCCGCTCGTTCGCCGGAGGCCACGCTGGCACCCAGGGGGTCTCCCACGGCTGTGGGAGACCAAACGGCATGCCCAGCATGCCGTCCCCCCCCTCCCGTGCGCCACCCCGCCTGCACCCCGCCATCGACCGTCCACCACTCGTCGTCCGCCGGCCCCGTCCGCCGCCCACTTCCCGGCCGCGACCGTCCATTGGTGCTCGACGGAGATCATCTTCCCCTGTGAATGGCCACGAGAGGATTTTGCACAGATTTCGAAGCAGTCCAGTTTTTTATCGTAGCATGCTTTTTGGAGCAGATCATCAAGCCAACATGCTTTCCAGAGCAGATCAGCACCAATATTGATGTAGCATGGATTTTGATGTAATTTATTTTTCCTTTTTTGGGTTTCTTGTAGGCCAAGTAAGTGAGGGTTTTTGTTTTTTTATATAAAGGCCCCCTCTCCCCCTGTAATAATTAAGTTTTGATATAAATTTTTGAATTTTCCCTGGGTTCTGATTCTGGGTTGAGGCCTGTCTTTCCTTCACTTGCGGGTGTCGAGGGGTGTGAGACCCCACTTCCTTCGCTCGCATGCGAGCGTTGAGGGGCGCGAGGCCCTAGTTATCCCCCTTTTCCATCGAGTCCCCCTCTAGGTCTAGGGATTTTTCTTTACGGCCCCAGAGAGCGATTTCGGTGGGATGCCCTATGCTCTGCGTGTAGTGAGATGGGTGGGACGCCCTAGACTACATGTAGTGGGGTGGCTGAGATGCCCTAGAGGTGCGACGTCTCTCCGTGAAGGTGAGTTCCCAGTCCTAGAGTGTCCATGTTTCCTATCCTCCATCCCATGTTTCTCCATCAAGAAAACTGAAAACCAAAAGAGTTCAGCTATTTTAGAGTTTAGTGTCAATTCACCCTAGTCCCGGAAGGCTTCTTAGCCCTCCCACGGTCCTAGTTTGTTTAGGTTTTTCCCAGTTTTCCCAATAAATTAGGATACGTCTCATCTGTCCCGCATCAAAATCGATTACCTTCAAAGTTGCTATGGATTCAAGAAAGGATAATGATGAATCGGAAGAAGAATGCTCCTCCACTAAAAGCGACATGGAAGATGAAGATGTTACCATGGTCATTAGGAGATTCAAAAGGTTCTTGGAAAGACGGAAAGAAAGAAACTACAAAAAATTTTACAAGAATAAAGAATACAGCAAAGAAAGGGACAAGGAAAAAGAAAAAGAAAAAGAATTGCCAGTCTGCTATGAATGCAAAAAACCAGGGTACATTCGACCAGACTGTCATTTGCTGAAAAAGAGCTTCAAGAAAAAGAAAAAGAAAGCTATGGTAGTGATGTGGAGCGACAGCGAAGCATCCACATCTACTGAAGAAAAAGAGACCATAAAATCTGTGAACTTATGTTTAATGGATCTTGAGAATGAGGTATCATCCCCTGAGCTTCAAACTGAATTTACTTATGATGAACTGAATTCAGCTTTTCATGATCTGCTTGTTGAATTCAAGAAAGCTAGGGTTAAAATCAAATCCTTGAAGAAAAAAAATGATCTTTTACTATAAGACAAGGATGAAATTTCAAAAAAGAATAACATCTTGCAAAAAGAACTAAATATCTTTTCTGATAATGTTATTGCTTTGAAAACTGAAAAGAATACTTTAATTGAAATAAACAAAGCTTTAGTTGCTGAAAATAATGATTTGCAAAAGGAGGTTGAAAAGCTTAAGCCTCTTGTAGAAAAACTTACTTTGAGTTCTAGTAAGCTTGAGCTAATTCTGAATGAGCAAAGAAATTCAAAAAGCAAAGTTGGAATTGGATTTAATGCTTTAAATGCCAAAGGAATTTTAGCAACAAAATTTGTATCTTCAAAAGCTTCAGCTTCAAATATTAAATCTCAAAAAGTTTTTCCATCAAATTCTATTTCAAAAGGCTTAAAGTATATTCCTAAGATTTTTGGTCAAAAATCTTTCAAACCAAACTTATCCATTTCTGCATCTGTTAAAGCTTCGAAGCATGCATCATCCAAAAATGATAACATTATTTGCTATGCATGTCATAGATTTGGGCACAAATTTTATCAATGCAATTCTTTGAAAAATCCCAAGATTTGTGCATTGAAATATAGAACTGTTTGGGTTCCAAAAGGAACCAATTTTTCTAACCCGAAAGGACCCAAGTTAGCTTGGATACCTAAAACCACTCCTTGATTATTTTGCAGGATTGTCTTGCAGCTCACAAATTGAACAAAAGATGGTATCTTGACAGTGGCTGTTCAAGACATATGATGGGTGACAAGAATCAGTTCATCACCTTACAAATGAAAGGAGGATCGGTTACTTTCGATGATAATGGCAAGAAAAAAATAATCGGAATTGGTATGATCAAGATAACCCCCTGTACTTTTATTGAAGATGTAATGCTAGTAAATAAATTGAAGCATAACTTATTGAGTATTAGTCAACTTTGTGATAAAGGCTACAAGGTTATCTTTGAATCATCTATGTGTATTGTAACTAACTCTCTTGACTCTAGCAACAAATTCATTGGTCATAGACTTGGAAACATCTATGTGGTAGATCTAAATGATCTAGCCATAAATAGTAGTTCCAGTCTAGTAGCAATGAATGCTAAGATCAAGGAGTCTTGCTTACTATGGCATAGACGATTAGGTCATGCTAGCATGCATACAATTGCCAAATTAATTTCAAAGAATCTAGTTAGAGGTTTGCCACATTTTAAAGTTGATCTTGATTATGTTTGTGATGCTTGTCAATTAGACAAACAAACTAGGGGGAGTTTTAAATCGAAAAATGTTATTTCAACTACTAGACCCCTTAAACTACTTCACATGGATTTATTTGAACCAACTAGGACCACAAGCCTAGGTGGTATGCAATATGGCCTTGTGATTGTAGGACTTTTCTAAATTCACATTGGTATTATTTATTGCACATAAAGATAAAACCTTTGATGTATTTCAAAAATTTTACAAGAAGGTTTTAAATAAGAAAAATCTTTTTGTTATTTCTATAAGAAGTAATCATGAGACTGAATTTCAAAATCAATTTTTTGATGAATATTGCACTGAGCATGGCATTGATCACAACTTCTCCACTCCTAGACCACCACAATAAAATGGTGTTGTAGAGAGAAAGAATAGGACTTTGGAAGAAATGTCCTGAACCATGTTGTGTGAAGGCAACCTTCCAAGGTACTTTTAGGCAGAAGCGATGAACACTACCTGTTATATATTGAACCGTGTTTTAATACGCCCAATTTCAAAGAAAACCCCCTATGAGCTTTGGAATGGAAGAAAACCTAATATTAACTATTTTCATGTTTTTGGGTGTAAATGCTTTGTGTTGAATAATGGTAAAGATAACCTAGGAAAATTTAATGCAAAATTTGATGAATCCATATTCTTTGGTTATTCACTGCACAACAAAGCATATAGAGTATTTAATAAGAGGACTATTACTGTTGAAGAGTCAATTCATATTGTTTTTGATGAAGCTAACACCTCACCATCTAGAAAAGATGAGTGTGTAGATAATGATGCAGGTACACTACAAAAGGAGATGGAAGATCTAGGTATACTAGACAAGCCAACACAAGATGGAAATGAAGTGGTAAGTAAGGATCATACTGATTTACCAAAGGAATGGAGGTATGTAACTTCACATCCTAAAGATCTAATTATTGGTGATCCTTCTCATGGTGTTAGGACTAGGTCTGTACATAGAGATGCACATGACTACCTAGCCTTTGTTTCATAAATTGAACCACATAGTTTAGAAGAAGCTGAAACTGATCCAAACTAGATAATGGCCATGCATGAAGAATTAAACCAGTTTGAAAGAAATAATGTTTGGACTCTTGTTAGTAGACCTCTATACCATCCCATCATAGGAACCAAATGGGTCTATAGGAATAAATTAGATGAGAATGGTAAAGTTATGAGAAATAAAGCAAGGTTGGTAGCAAAAGAGTACAACCAAGAAGAGGGCATTGATTTTGATGAAACTTATGCTCCTGTAGCAAGACTAGAAGCTATTAGATTACTTCTTGCATTTGCTTGCTATATGAATTTTAAACTGTTTCAAATGGATGTAAACAGTGCTTTTCTAAATGGATTTATTTCTGAACAAGTTTTTGTAGAACAACCACCAGGTTTTGAAAATCATGCTTTTCCAAATCATGTGTTTAGATTGAATAAAGCTTTATATGGTTTGAAACAAGCACCTAGGGCCTGGTATGATAGACTTAGCAAATTTTTACTTGAAAATGATTTCAAAAGAGGAAATATCGACAAAACTCTTTTCATTAAGAAGAAAGGTAATGATATGTTAGTTGTACAAATTTACGTTGATGATATCATATTTGGTCCAACTAATAAAAATCTTTGTGGAGAATTTGCTGAGTTGATATAGGGCGAGTTTGAAATGAACCGTATGGGTGAACTCAACTACTTCCTTGGATTACAAGTAAAACAAACAAAGGAAGGGATTTTTATAAACCAAGCCAAGTATATCAACGAGATAATCAAAAAGTTTGGTATTGAGACAAGCAAAGAAGCTAGCATACCCTTGAGCCCTACCTGCATACTAGACAAAGATGAAGATGGTTGTAACATAGATCAAAAGCTCTATCGAGGTATGATTGGATCATTGTTATATCTTACTGCCAGTAGACTTGATTCTTATATAGTATATGTGTGTGTGTGCTCATTTTCAATCAAATCCTAAGGAATTACACATGCTTGTTGTTAAAAGAATTATCAAATATCTGAAAGGTACAAGTAATTTAGGTATTTGGTAATGTTGCTAATCTCACCATGGTGGCCTGTAGCTCTTGAGCTGGCATCGGTCTCGGACTCTCTCACCTCGAGATCTCCAAGCTCCCGGACCTGTAAAACAAAGTCAAAGACCTGGGCCGAGGGTTCTGGCGGGGGCACTCCGACGGTCAAGTTAGAGAGCGGCAAGATGGAACAGATCCCCTAAAGCAGGTTTCCGAAGGATTCCCGTGCTTAGAGGAGATGTAAACGAAAGAAGTGTGGGGAAGAGGGGAGTTGAAGCCCGGCTTCCTGCGCTTGGTTCACCGAGCTCACGCCTGAGGACTTCTTGAGGCCTCCCAGGATCATTCTCTTGGTGTTCTCTCCCTCTTTCGACTTACCTTTTCGCCCATTTTTACCATCCCTTTTATACCATCGAACTGCCCTCAGCCTGCGTTCCTTTTAGGGGGCTCCCTGAGACCTCTGGACCTTCTCCTCCCCCTTCTTCTTCGGGTCTGGGAGCTAAGTGGCCGGACTGCCTCGTCTGTAGTGTGTCACGAAAGGGGGAAGATTGGTGAGGCTTTGGGCCGAGCGCGGGAGCTCTCCTTTCGTGGCGTTGATGGTGGGCTTGTAGCTATTTCAGTCTCCTGCACGCAAGGATTCCGTTCCTCGGTTGCGGGGCATGTCTGACTGGTGTAAACGAGATTTCACATGTCACTGCAGGCCGTACTAGCATCCCCTACAGGATGCGGCGCGTGCCAGCTCTAGTGGCGACCTTGTAACCCGTGTCTCTGCTTTATCGAGGCTTTGCAGAGTAGGGCTGACCTCGGCCGAGGTGGACCCGTCAGGGGGCACCACCTGGCGGGGCGACAGAGAGAGGCTCGACTTCGACCAAGGTGGACCTGTCTTCGGGTGCTAGCTGCCAAAGGAGCAGGAGGGCCCGGCTTGACCTCGGTAGAGGTGGACCCGTCTTGGGGCACCACCTGGCGAGGGAGCGAGGGGCCGCCAGCTTCGACCGAGGTGGACCCCTCCTGGGTGGACACCTGGCAAAGTAGCAGAGAGAGGCTCGACTTCGGCCGAGGTGGACCCGTTTTTGGGTGTCGCTTGGCGAAGGAGCAGGAGGGCCCGGCTCGACCTCGGTAGAGATGGACCCATCTTGGGGTGCCACTTGGCGAGGGAGTGAGGGGCTGCCAGCTTCGACCGAGGTGGACCCCTCCTGGGTGGACACCTGGAAAAGTGGCAGAGAGAGGCTCGACTTCGGTCGAGGTGGACCAATCTTTGGGTGCCACCTGGCGAAGGAGCAGAAGGGCCCGGCTCGACCTCGGCAGAGGTGGACCCATCTTGGGGTGCCACCTGGCGAGGGAGCGAGGGGCCGCCAGCTTCGATCGAGGTGGATCCCTCCTAGGTGGATACCTGGCGGAGTGACAGAGAGAGGCTCGACTTCGGTCGAGGTGGACCCATCTTCGGGTGGCACCTGGCGAAGGAGCAGAAGGGCCTGGCTCGACCTCGGCAGAGGTGGATCCGTCTTGGGGTGCCACCAGGCGAGGGAGTGAGTGGCCGCCATCTTTGACCGAGGTGGACCCCTCCTGGGTGGACACCTGGCGGAGTGGCAGAGAGAGGCTCGACTTCGACCGAGGTGGACCCATCTTCGGGTGACACCTGGCGAAGGAGCAAAAGGGCCCAGCTCGACCTCGATAAAGGTAGACCCATCTTGGGGTGCCACCTAGCGAGAGAGCGAGGGGCCGCCAGCTTCGGCCGAGGTGGACCCCTCCTGGGTGGACACCTGGTGGAGTGGCAGAGAGAGGCTCAACTTCAGCTGAGGTGGACCCATCTTCGGGTGTCACCTAGCGAAGGAGCAGGAGGGCCCGGCTCATCCTCGGCTGAGGTGGACCTGTCTTGGGGTGCCACCTGGCGAGGGAGCGCGGGACCGCCAGCTTCGACCGAGGTGGACCCCTCTTGGGTGGACACTTGGCGGAGTGGCAGAGAGAGGCTCGACTTCGACCGAGGTGGACCCATCTTCGGGTGCCACCTGGCGAAAGAGCAGAAGGGTCTGGCTCGACCTCGGCAGAGGTGGACCCGTCTTGGGGTGCCATCTGGCGAGGGAGCGAGGGGTCCCCAGCTTTGGCCGAGGTGGACCCCTCTTGGGTGGACACCTGGTGGAGTGGCAGGGAGGTGCTTGACTTCGACTGAGGTGGACCCATCTTTGGGTGCCACCTGGCGAAGGAGCAGGAGGGCCCGGCTCAACCTTGGCAGAGGTGGACTCGTCTTGGGGTGCCACCTGGCAAGGGAGCGAGGGGTCGCCAGCTTCAGCCGAGGTGGACCTCTCCTGGGTGGACACCTGGCGGAGTGGCAGAGAGAGGCTCGACTTCGACCGAGATGGACCCGTCTTCGGGTGCCACCTGGCGAAGGAGCAGGAGGGCCCGGCTCGACCTCGGTAGAGGTGGACCCATCTTGGGGTGCCACCTGGTGAGGGAGCGAGGGGCTGCCAGCTTCGACCGAGGTGGACCCCTCCTGGGTGGACACCTGGCGGAGTGGCAGAGAGAGGCTCGACTTCGGTCGAGGTGGACCCGTCTTCGGGTGCCACCTGGCAAAGGAGCAGGAGCACTTCTTCCCGAATGGGGGATCTTTTGAAAGAACAAATCCACGTGGTACTGACCATGTCCAGCTGGACCTGACACGCGCCCCATGTCAGCGATGTTGCAATATCAGTTGCTCCCCATCCCTAGGTTCCGTCAAGGTGTTGTGGCTCGGGACGTGGGGATTTAATGCGGAGATGACGTGGAGAAGGCAAAAATCTCGTGCCATAATTGCCATGATCCTTTCTGCAGCTTCTGTTGCACCCGAGACCCTATGAGAGGCTGCCACGTGCGCGCATCCAACGGGCCATTAATGTGCCATTTCAAAAATGAGGCAGTTTCCGATGGACCGAAGCATCGATGTCGGGCGTGCCTCCACGCGGTAGCTAGCTGGTGGCTCGGAACGAAAAGAGGTGTACGGCTGCTGTCAATTGAGTTTGAAAAGGAGGGGTACTTTCCAAAAATGAAGTCTCTCCACTTTCTCACATTCCGCCGGTGGTTGCAGTGGTCTTCCTTCATCTTCCCGGGATTGCCATTCCTCTGGTACAAAATATTTCGGTGAGTATCTGCGACCTCCTTCTCCTCTTCCTCCATCTCCTAGTCCTTGTGCCAATTTTTTTTTTTCGCTTCTTCTTCCTTCATGGCGCGTTGCCGCTATGTCTCCTCCAACCTAGACGAGGCCGGTCCTTCCCGGCTGAGGACTCCATCGCCCTCTTCCTCAGAGGGGGAAGAGATCCCGGATGAGGTCCGTAGGCGGCTCCAGCCTGGGGCTGTGACCATAGGTGTCCCTAGGGTCCTAGGTCTCCCCCCGTAGTTTTCGCTTGTCCCATCTCTTCTCTTCCTCCTCCGATGGCCTCTCCCTCTGGCCCCTCTGGTCATGCCTCAATGATGATCAAGGATGATCTTTCTCTACTCCGGGATATCTATGGAATCCCGGATTCAACTCATCTTTCCCTCCCACGGCCTAGAGATCGAGTAACCTCGAGTGGCCCCGGGAGAGTCGCCTTCCACGAGGACTTCCTCCTTGGGGGTCTTCGATTTCCCCTTCATCCCTTTTTTCTCTCTTTTCTTAGCCATTATCATCTGGTCTCGGCCCAGTTGGCTCCTAACATCATCCGGGTCATCTTTGCCTTCATCGTCTTCTGCTACTTTCACGGGTTTGTTGCCCGTTTCTCCCTCTTCAGGGCTCTCTTCACCCTGAAGCGCTACTCCACCGATGATGGCTGGTGGTACATCTCACCCCGGCCTAGGTGCCTCAGGTTCGACCTCCCTTCGTCAATCAAGGGCTGGAAGAATCGCTTCTTTTTTGCCTCGGTCGAAAATGTTGACTGGGCCTGGAGCGAGCCAGACCGGTCTCCGAATCGGAACTCTCAGGTCGAGCCAACGGACCAAGAGGTCTTTTCACAACTGCTGAGTGACGTGGTCCTAGCTCTCGATGTTCTGCTCTCAGAGCAGAACTTATTCGAGGCAGGGATCAGTCCCATCCAGGAGCTGGGTGAGGCTCGGACTCCCTCCTTTGATTTCATTTTCTGCTCCGTATTTCCCTTCTTTTAAACTGGCTTAACTGACATCTTTTTTCTCAGGTATGAAGTTCTTCATGGAGAACCTGATGGAGGGCATCGCGGAGAGGGATGCTGCCGAAGGGACTGAACCCCCAGCAAAGAGGGCTCGCATTGAGGCGAGCCGGGTGCCTGCGCCCACCTCCATTACTGGCCCTGGGGCGGTGGCTCCTGCCTCTAGGCCACCTCGGGCTTGGGCACCCGATGTCCTTGTTGTCGACCTCGACAGGGCCGGGGAAGAGAGGGGGTCGGAACCTCCTCGGGCGACGCCTGCTCCAGCCACTGCATCGGCTGCTTCCACGGTGGCCACCAGGGTGGTGGCAGCTCCACCGACGGTCGCACCGCTTGGCGAAGGGACGACCGCCTTGCTTGCTGCCAACGCGCCCATTCTACCCCCAAGTCTCACCAACCGATGCTTCATGATCCGTGACCAGGGCCTCGTGGAGAGAGTCATGGAGTTCGCCAGCACCTCCCGGGACCGCCGTTTGAGGGGCGGCAGGGACTACAATGAGGTGCTGCTCGGGATCCTCCCACAGCTTTTTACGGTAAGTTTCGAGCTCCAACTCCTTAAAGTTCCAGTTAGATCATTCTAGCTTCATGTCTCTTTCGATGCAGATCAGGACGGACGTGTTGTTGCTGAGGAACTTCCTCACCGGCTATGCCAAGAAGGATGCCGAGAAGGAGGAGAAGCTCGGCAAACTCATAGCGATGTCAAGGACCTCATGGAGAAAGGGGTCGAGTTGCGAGGGAATAACCAGGCTCTTCGAGCCGACCTGGTCCGTGCCGAGGGGTGCATCAAGGAGCTCGAGACCTCTCTGTCGGAGGAGAGGATCTCGAACCAGCATCGCAACAAGGAGGACGTGGTGGAGAAGACCCACCTCAGGGCTCAGTCCCGGTCACTGGAGCGCTGGGTAGAAGAAATCCTCAAGGAGCTGAGCACAGCCAAGGAGAAGAACTCCTACGTCAACGGGCTGCTGGAGGCATCCAAGAGGGAGGCGCAGGAGGCCATGTTGAAGTTCCGGGCTTCCGAGGAGTACATCGCTGAGGTGCGGGAGGCGGCCATGGACTCCTTCTTGAAGGGATTCCAGGTATGCTGGGAGAAGGTTAGCTCCTTCTACCCCGAGCTCGACCTCAGCGGGGTCGTACTAGGCGGCAAGAGGCAGGAGCCCATCGGAGGAGCTTCGGCGGTGGCCGGTGACGAGGTGGCGGCCCCCGAGCAGCCTCCAGTTGATGGTGCCAGTGGAGAGGGTGCCTCCCAGCCCGAGGAGGATGCGACTGTGCCGAAGTATCTCTGCGACGTTCTATTTTATTTCTGTGTTTTCTTTCTTTGGGGTCTCTTGGCCTGTCGGGGCACCTCTTGTTTAAGGAACTTTTATTTGCAATGAAATTATCTTTCCATTAACTCGTTCCTTCTGTCTCTCACTCTCTTTTTTTTTGTGCATCTTCCGAACTGAACCCCAGTGCTAGCTACTGGGACTAAGTCCTGTAGTGCGTTTCGAGCTGAACTCCGGGATTGCGTGGGTGAACTTGGTTCTGCCCCACCTTCCAGATCGAAGTCCAGAACCTCTGGACTGAACCCCGAGGCCGCAGGCTGGATCTGAGCCTTGCACGGCTTGCCGAGCTGTTCTCCGGGATCGCATGGATGAATTTGGTTTTGCCCCGCCTTCCAGACAGAAGTCCGGGACTTCCGGACTGAACCCCGGGGCCACAAGCTGGATCTGAGCCTTGCACGGCTTACCGAGCTATTCTCCGGGATCGGGTGGGCAAATTTGGTTCTGCCCCACCTTCCAGACCGAAGTTCAGGACTTCTGGACTGAACCCCGGGGCCGCAGGCTTGATTTGAGCCTTGCGTGGCTTGCCGAGCTATTCTCCGGGATTTTGTGAGAGGGATATCGCGCCTTCCTGGATCTTCTGCCATGTCCATGCTCGCTGAACTTAGAGCTGGGTGGCCCTCACCCTACGAGATGAGAGCAAGCATTTGATGAAAAAGATTTCATTGCCAAAGTTCAAGGATCCTTACACTATTGGTAATCCATCCTTAAGTTTGAGGCATTCCAGGTCTGAGGGAATCGGGATCCGCCTAGCTCCTCCAGGTAATACGCCCATTAAGGAAGTGCCTCCGCCACCCTATAAGGGCCTTCCCAATTTGGGGAGAGCTTTTTGCACTCCCGTGGCTGGGAAGCTTCAGCACGGCGGAGCACCAAATCTCCCTAGCGGAAGGACTTCGGTCGCACTCTGGAGTTGTAGTATCTGGTCACTCGCTGCCGGTAGGTAGCCATCCAAACTCGAGCCCTGTCCCTCGTTTCTTCAAGGAGGTCCAGGTTTAGCAACATCTTGGCAGGGTTCTCCATCTCGTCGTACTGCTCCACGCGCAGAGTTGGTAGGCTGAGCTCAACTGGGATAACTGCTTCTGCTCCGAAGACAAGGTTGAACAGGGTCTCATCTGTAGCCATCCTTGGGGTAGTGTGATACGCCAAAAGGATGCTCGGGAGCTCTTCCACCCACCTACCCTTGGCCTGGTCTAGTCTTGGCCGGAGGCCTTGTAAGATGGTCCTATTTGTTACCTTGGCTTCTCCGTTTGTTTGAGGATGCACCACCGAAGTGAAATGATGGTGGATGCCGATGTCGCTGCAAAACTCCTCGAACTCCCGACAATCGAATTGATGTCTGTTGTCGATGATAATAGTGTGCGGTAGGCCAAAGCGGCAAATAATTGACTTCCAGAGAAACTTGGTGATGTTTGCCTCCATGATCCGGGCCAAGGGTTCGGCCTCGACCCACTTTGTGAAGTAGTCGATGGCCACGATCAAGAATTTCCATTGCCCGGATTCCAGGGAAAAAGGTCCTAGGAGATCCATGCCCCATTGAGCGAATGGCCATGGGGCGGAGAACTGGGAGAGTGGAGCAGTGGGCTGACGTTGCACCACGGCGTGTCGCTGACACCGGTCGCACCTCTTCATAAAGTCAGTTGCATCTTCTTTCATTGTCTCCCAGAAGTAACCTTGACGGAGGGCCTTGTACGCCAGTGTCCTGCCCCCCACGTGGTTCCCACAGATGCCCTCGTGGATCTCTTGGAGCGCGAGTGCGGCCTCTATGGGTCTCAGACACTTGAGGAGCGGGTAGGAGTAGGACATCCGATACAGTAACCCATCCATTAAGACGAACCATGTGGCCTTCCTCTTAATGAGGCCAGCCGCCATGCGATCCTCCGGCAGGGTGCCATCAGTGATGTACTCGATGTACTTGTCCATCCAGCTGGGCTCTTGGTTGACTTGCTGGACCTCCATGGATGTCTCGTAGCTCGGGGCCTTGAGGTGCTTGATGTAAGCACGACCCAACGATGAGTCCGGCAGGGTTGCAAGGCAGGAGAGTGCATCGACGCGAGCGTTTTCCCCGCGAGGTATATGGGAGACACTGAAATGTCTAAATCCTACCATGCTCGTTCTTACGAGCTCCAGGTACTTCACCATTTGGAGGTCCCGCGCCCCGTACTCCCCCGAGATCTGTCCGGCTACCAGCTGCGAGTCAGTGAAGACCTTGAGGTTGGCCATGCCCAACTCACGGGATACTCTCAACCCTGCGAGGAGGCTTCATACTCCGCTTGATTATTAGTGGCGGCGAACTGGAAACGGAGCGCACATTCGGTGACAACTCCATCGCCGTTGGCGAGGATGAGTCCAGCTCCACTCCCGCTGGAGTCGAGGCTCCATCTCATGAAGGATCCAGACGTCTTCCTTTGGTCCTGGCTCCGGCTGCCGGTCTTGAAGGCTCTCTTCCGCCCCCTCGCCCTGGCCTGCGCACTCGACCAAGAAATCAGTGAGTACCTGTGCCTTCATGGCTGACCTCGGCCTGTAGGTGATGCCGAACTCGCTGAGCTTGAGCGCCCACTTCGCCAGGCACCCAGTGATGCGGCAAGCATATGATTAATATTTTGAATATGGTTTGTAGAGCAATGAAACCTAATTACACTAGCATTGTACTCATCATAATAAGACTTAAGGATTATAAGAAATGGGACTTTTACTTGATTAAACACAATCCTAAACTAAGAAGGAAGAAGATCTAGACAATAGGGGCTAATGATTGTGGACTTACCTTGATGAGCTTTCCAACCTTCTTTTGATTCATACCTTGAAACTATCAATGCTCAGAATTGAAGAACCTGGATAATAGAGATCAGAATCCTGGACTTGGGGCTTCAGCTTGTTGATTCTTTGTCAAGGTGAACCCGGTCCATAACTCAAAGACTTCGAAGGACCCTGCAATGAAGATCAAAGTTAAGGAAGAAGGATAAGAACATATAAAAGGGATGGGAGAATTTATGAACTAAGAACAGAAATTTGAGAAGATCTGGCTGACTCCAATGCCTTCACTTGAGCTTGGAAGATGCTTTGCTAGGGGAAAAAAATGGCTTTGGCGTGGAGGAAAAGGATGGGAAACTTTCACATAAGGAAAAAAAAAAATACAAGACAACTTCTACTTCCAAAATTCAACTTCAAGTTTCATTCATTCCCAAAATCCCTCCCCTTTACAATGGGCATCCAAGGCCTTTAATAGCCTCACAAAGCTAGCTTTTGAAATTTAAAAACTCCCCAAATTGAGGAGGATTACAGGGGGGTTGGAGGATTTGGTGGAGAGTTTGGAGGGATGGGGGGGTTGGAGGATTTGGTGGAGGACTTGGAGGGGTGTGGCCAACTTCCTTGAATTTGAATCTTCCTTGTTGGCGCCAAAGAGTGATGAGGTGGCTAGTGAGGTGGCTCCTGATGACGTGGCATGATGAGATGGTCTTCTACTTGGATAAGGAATGACATGTGGCGCCAAGTGGTCCTAGTTGATGGTCCTTTTCTCTTGCTTGGTTGATGTGTCTTCTCTTCTTCATGTGGTCAAATTCTGGGATCCAGAATTTGAGTCTTGTTGCTAGCTTTCATTGCTTTAAGACTTGATTAACTGAAATAGACTTAACTCAACTGAACTGACTTGACTGACCTAAACTTTAAAACTTGAAACGGACTTACAGGAAATGAATTTTTTTTTTTTTTAAAAAAGTAATTACAGGATTCAATAAACACTCTTAATTAATTACAGGACTCTTGAAAAGGAAATGGCTCTTGAAAATAAAATATTTTTGAACTAAAGAATACAAGGTAACCTAATTATCTTCGATCCAAATTGGGATAAGGCTAACCTTATTGGAGTGAAGTTTCTTTCGGTTTCTGGTGTCCACACCAATTCTCCTGGGATGGGCAGAACTCGACCCAGTCTAGTATGGTTCAGTTTTGCCCTGGTAATGCTCGAACAAGTCTGGGTTAAGTCTTTGCAGGTCCTCTCGAGTAATCCAAGAGTTGTCGGACTCAGGTCGACCCTGCCATTGAACCAGGTATTGCTGATACTCCTTATTCCTGGTAGTAATGGTCTTGTCATCCAGGATTCTCTCAATCCTCTCTCTCCGCTCAGGTAGGGTTGGTGGTGGACACTCAGAAATATGTTCACTCTCAATGAAAGTTTCTGGCCCAAAAAGCTCACTAGGTATTATTACTGGTTATTTGTATTCTACTAGGTCTGAAACATTAAAGGTTGTACAAATACCCATATCAGGTGGAAGTTCCAAAACATATGCATTAGGCCCTATTTTCTTTAAGATCTTGAAAGGTCCAGCTCTGCGGGCATGCAGCTTCTTTATGGTTCCAGAGGGGAACCGTTCAGGGTTGAGCCTAATCATCGCATAATCCCCTTCACAGAATTCTTTAGCCCTCATATGTGAGTCAGCTAAGTGTTTATAAGTTTCATTGCTCAGGTTGATCTTATTACTGATTTCTTTATGCAGATTTGTGACATGCTGTGCAAAAGACTCAGCAGACTCAGAGACTCGTGTGTGAATAGGTAGTGGGATTAGATCTAAAGGCTTCCTAGGCTTGTAACCATGGACTATCTCAAAGGGACATTTGCCCGTAGATCTATTGACCGAACTGTTGTAAGCGAACTCAGCACGTGGCAATAACAAATCCTAGTTCCCTAGACTTTCTCCCACTAGGCATCTTAGCAAGTTCCTTAGACTTCTATTTATAACCTCGGTTTGTCCATCAGTCTGGGGATGGTAGGCTGTGGAGAATTTCAGTATGGTTCCTAATAGGTGCCAAAGGGTTTTCCAGAGGTAACTTGTGAAGCGGACATCCCTATCAGAAACTATGATTTTTGGTAACCTGTGGAGTCTGACTACTTGATCAAGAAAGAGTTTGGCTATCCTAGAGGCATCGGAAGTGTGGGAGCAAGGTATGAAATGGGCCATTTTTGAAAACCGGTCGACCACCATAAAGATTGAATCATGTTTTCGAATGGTCTTGGGTAATCCTAGAACAAAGTCCATGCTTAGATCCTGCCATGGACACTCAGGTACAGGTAATGGAGTGTATAGCCCGGTATTCTTCTTTTGCTGCTTTGCAATAGCACATATCCTACATTGGGCTACAAGGTTTGCTACTTGTTTCTTAAGGCCTGGCCAGTAAAATTGTTCCTCAATAGCCAAGATAGTCTTGTTTCGTCCGAAGTGGCCAGCCAAACCTCCTGCATGTATCTCCCAAACTAAAAAATCTCTTAAGGAGGTTTTTGGGATGCAAAGCCTATTCTCTCTAAAAAGATAACCATCTAGAAGGGTATAGTCACTATGATCACTAGATGGTCCTTAACGCAAAACCTGATAAATTTCACCAAACTCTGGACAGGTTTCGTACTGCTCCTTAAGTCTTTCAAAACCTATGACTTCAGTACCGACTGAAGATAAAAGTAATGTTCTACGACTTAGGGCATCAGCTACCTTATTGTCAGTTCCCGATTGATGTTTTAGGACAAAAGTATAGGATTGGATGTATTCTACCCATTTGGCATGTCTAGGGTTTAGTTTCTTTTGGGAACTCAAAAACCTAAGGGCTCATGGTCTGAAAATAAAACAAATTCTTGCGGTAGGAGATAATGCCTCCAATACCTTAATGCTTGCACTACCGCATAAAGCTCACGATCATATATGGAGTATTTCTTCCTGGCTTCATTCTATTTCTCACTAAAGAATGCTACGGGAAGGTTCTCTTGACTCAGAACTCCACCAATCCCTACTCCCGAAGCATCGCATGCTACTTCAAAGACCTTAGAAAAATCGGGTAGCCTTAAGACTGGTGCTTGGGTCATCTTATCTTTGATGTGAAGGAAGGCCTTATCAGCTGACTTCGTCCATTCAAATTGGCCCTTCCTAATACAATCCGTGATAGGAGCAACTATGGTGCTAAATCCTCTAATAAATCTTCGATAAAACGTAGCGAGGCCATGAAAACTTCTTACTTCATAAATATTATTGGGTGTTGGCCACTCTACAATTGCCTTAACCTTCTCAGGGTCAGCGGATACTCCTTCAGGGGTCACAACAAATCCTAGGAAGATAACTCTAGTAGTCATGAAAGCACATTTCTTTAGGTTGGCATAGAGGTTATCTATCCTAAGTGCTAAACAGACCTGCCTCAGATGTTGTTGATGATCTTCTCTAGTCCTACTATAGATAAGTATGTCGTCAAAGTAAACGACAACAAATTTCCTAATAAAGGCCCGTAGGACTTGATTCATGATTTGCATAAAAGTGCTAGGGGCGTTTGATAACCCAAAAGGCATGACTACCCATTCAAATAACCCATCCTTAGTTTTAAAGGCAGTCTTCCATTCATCCCCTGGTCTGATCCTAACTTGGTGATAGCCGCTCTTCAGGTCAATCTTAGAAAATATAGTTGCACCGGCCATCATATCTAACATATCATCTAAGCGGGGGATGGGAAACCTATACTTCACCGTGATTTTATTTATGGCACGACTATCAACACACATTCTCCATGTGCCATCTTTCTTAGGGGTAAGTAAGGTTGGGACTGCGCATGGACTCAAACTTTCCCTAATGAATCATTTCTTTAGGAGTTCTCCTACTTGTCGTTGTAATTCTTGGTGCTCAGTAGGATTCATTCTATAATAGGGAAGGTTTGGTAGGGTTGCTCCGGGGACTAAATCTATCGCATGTTGTATATCCCTAAGAGGTGGGAGTTGGTCGGGTAAGTCATCGGGGAACACGTCTTTGAACTCCTCTAGCACTTCATTAACTTCTGGAGGTTCTTCTTTCGAAAGAGGTTCTTGATCATCCTTAATGGTCAAAATCCAAACAAGTGATCCATTGCTAATTTCTTGCTCCATTTCTTTAGCAGTGATCACGTTTATCCCTTTTTTCTTATCACTCAATTGGCTTGATCCTCTCTTAATGGGGTTCTTAGGTGGAGAAGAATGGATTACGATCTTCTTTCCATTATGAGTAAACGAGCACAAATTAGAACGACCATAGAGTGTTACATCAAGATCGTACAACCATGGTCGGCCTAGGATTATGCTACTTACTCCCATTGGAAGTACATCACACCATATTTTCTCTAGGTAAGATTGGAACTGAAGGTTACTAGGCACCTAGACTTAATGGAAATCGTGGTTGAGTCTATCCAAGATACCTTATAGGGATTGGGGTGGGGTACGGTAGGCAATCATAGGGTTTTTACTGTGTTGGTAGATATGGCATTGACACAGCTACCGCTATCTAAAATGACTTTGCATACTTTCTCACCTATCTTAATGAATGTCTGTAGGATGCTAGTCCTACGCCAATCTTCTTGGGTTTTAACCTGGGTGAGAATACACCTAACCACTCCTATCAGATCTTGATCTACCAGGACTTCCTCTTCCTCATACTCTTCAGCCAAGTTCTCATCTGCCTGGTATACTTCCTCCTCAAATTCACCTTGGATTCTATGGCTTCCTCTTCTACTTCCCCTATGTGTAGGGCTCTATTGGGACAGCTGCTAGAATAGTGACCCACTTTGTTACACTTGAAACAGGCATTTGGAGTTCTTTGGGTCTCAGGTGTTTTCCCCTTGTCATCTCTTCGGGTCACAGGCACATTAGGATTGGGTCGGTTGAATCTAGGCTGATTGGATCCTGACTGCTGGTAAGGTGCACTAGTCCTAGGGGCTTCGGGCCTACGATAGACTGGACCTCTATGGAATCTCTCAGCATCCCTAGCTATCTGATAGGCCAATTCTAGGTCTTGTACCTCTCGCATGAACAATTCTCTTTGAATTTCTTCCCTCAGTCCGGCTCTAAATCTAGACAAGGTCACTGATTCAGATTCATCAACATTGCACCTCATAACGAATTCATCAAACTTCGCTATGTACTCTACGACACTCCTATTTCCTTGAGTAAGTCTTTTCCATTGATCTAGGAGTCTTTGGTGGTAGGACATAGGAAGGTATTTCTCCCTAAGCCTAAGTTTCATAGCTCTCCAGGTCACTATGGGCACATCACCTCTCTGTCTAGTGAGTCTCTCAACGTTTTTCCAATATAACCTAGCTTGGTGCACAAGTTTAAGCTTTGCAAACTTACACTTGCGCTCTTCACTCATCTCAAACCAGTCAAAATACTGGTCCATCTCACCTTCCCAATCAATGTAGATCTTAGGATCTAAAATTCCATCAAAGGTGAGAGCTTCCAGCCTAATGTTCTTCATGGTTCGGTCATCTTGTTCGGTCATCTTGATCAAAGTGAATTGGGGTGGGTCTCCTGACATTAGGTTCATAGTTAGGCTCATGATGGAATCTCCTTGGGTTGGGATCGATGGTTTGATCAGGGTGGGTTCCTCTAGGAATTGGATCATAAAACTGATCTTGGGGAGCTCTCCTAGGGTTTGTTTCGTAGAGAGGGTTTTGATATGGAATCCTTCTAGGGTTCAATGGGGTCTCGAGTTCAGGTGCAAGACTAGGCTCAGGCTCAGTCTGGGCTTCATGATTGCTTTCAGGGGTTCTAGCCTCTAACTGATCCAACCTAGTAGTGATGTGGGCTAACTGCTCATTCATGTCTTGGTTGGTTTGTGCCACATTCTGATTTGTTTGGGCCAATTGCTCAGTTAAACTCTTAGTCAGTTGGGCCACTTGATCATTTAAGCCTTTGATCAAATTCCCTAAGTTTTGGTCCATGGCTACACTTGACTGGGCTTGGATTGGTGAATATGGTGTCCCTGCTCTAGTTGTCATGCAAGCAAATGGACTCAAGTTCGAGCTAAGGTTTCCTAGACCTAGAGCACAAATTAGAAGTCTAATTAAGTGAACCAACTAGCTAGTAGTACTTATGGGACTTAGCCAGGTAGGTGGAGGGGAGTGAAGGTCCCTGATTGCCTACCTTAGACACCAATCTGAGATTGGCCAGGTAGGCGGACCAAATCACAAGCCCTGATGCACCAATCCTAGACACCAAGCCAGTAAGCACACACCAATTAGCTGACACAGTTAACTTGACCCTAGCCTGAATCCAACTTGTTGGTGTCCCTAACCCACTAGGGCAATTAACGTTCTACTCAATTTTAATTAACGGGATGGGATCGATATGCTGGTTGGTGATTTTTGGGCTAGGGACAGGTGATGAAACCCTGACCCTATGTCAAATTGATGCCCTTAATTTGATTTCTCATGAGATGAATGAAATGCAAAGGTGCTGCAGAAGTGTGTTGCAGTTTGAAAGTGGTGTAGAAAACATGATGAAAAAAATGTCCAAAAATTCTGAAAAATTCATATAGGATTTCTAACTTATATATTTCAATGCAGATGAAAGAAATTTTAAAACTAAAATCTGTACTACTCTAAGCAGATCCTACAAATGAAGATAAATAAAAAGGACAGAACAGAACCCTAATGATAGTGTCGAACTACAGAAATTTTCATTTTTTTATAATTTTTTTTTGATAATGAAATTTAATATGGTGATAATTGACTTAAAAAAGAACAAGAAAAAAAATATTTCAACAAAAAATTAGCAACTTGCCTTTGGAGCTACAGACGGATTACAGTAAATAGATGCAAATTTTCAGAAAACAGAACCTAATTAAACAAGTGCAATGGCTTATCCAAACTTCAATCTAAAAAACTCATGTCTGGCCAGGGGCTCATTATTCCCATGGGTCGTGACAGTGTACTGGAGTACACCCGCTCAGGAGGCGTGAATTTTAGATCTTGCTTGGATTTAAAGAGAACTATTCTACCCTAATGCAACCATGCTCTGATACCAAGATGAAGCGGCAAGCATATGATTAATGTTTTGAATATGGTTTGTAGAGCAATGAAATCTAATTACACTAGCATTGTACTCATCATAATAAGACTTAAGGATTATAAGAAATGGGACTTTTACTTGATTAAACACAATCCTAAACTAAGAAGGAAGAAGATCTAGACAATAGGGGCTAATGATTGTGGACTTACCTTGATGAGCTTTCTAACCTTCTTTTGATTCATACCTTGAAACTATCAATGCTCAGAATTGAAGAACCTGGATAATAGAGATCAGAATCCTGGACTTGGGGCTTCAGCTTGTTGATTCTTTGTCAAGGTGAACCCGGTCCATAACTCAAAGACTTCGAAGGACCCTGCAATGAAGATCAAAGTTAAGGAAGAAGGATAAGAACATATAAAAGGGATGGGAGAATTTATGAACTAAGAACAGAAATTTGAGAAGATCTGGCTGACTCCAATGCCTTCACTTGAGCTTGGAAGATGCTTTGCTAGGGAAAAAAAATGGCTTTGGCATGGAGGAAAAGGATGGGAAACTTTCACATAAGGAAAAAAAAAAAAATACAAGACAACTTCTACTTCCAAAATTCAACTTCAAGTTTCATTCATTCCCAAAATCCCTCCCCTTTACAATGGGCATCCAAGGCCTTTAATAGCCTCACAAAGCTAGCTTTTGAAATTTAAAAACTCCCCAAATTGAGGAGGATTACAGGGGGGGTTGGAGGATTTGGTGGAGAGTTTGGAGGGATGGGGGGGGTTGGAGGATTTGGTGGAGGACTTGGAGGGGTGTGGCCAACTTCCTTGAATTTGAGTCTTCCTTGTTGGCACCAAAGAGTGATGAGGTGGCTAGTGAGGTGGCTCTTGATGACGTGGCATGATGAGATGGTCTTCTACTTGGATAAGGAATGACATGTGGCGCCAAGTGGTCCTAGTTGATGGTCCTTTTCTCTTGCTTGGTTGATGTGTCTTCTCTTCTTCATGTGGTCAAATTCTGGGATCCAGAATTTGAGTCTTGTTGCTAGCTTTCACTGCTTTAAGACTTGATTAACTGAAATAGACTTAACTCAACTGAACTGACTTGACTGACCTAAACTTTAAAACTTGAAATGGACTTACAGGAAATGAATTTTTTTTTTTTAAAAAAAAAGTAATTACAGGATTCAATAAACACTCTTAATTAATTACAGGACTCTTGAAAACGAAATGGCTCTTGAAAATAAAATATTTTTGAACTAAAGAATACAAGGTAACCTAATTATCTTCGATCCAAATTGGGATAAGGCTAACCTTGTTGGAGTGAAGTTTCTTTCGGTTTCTGGTGTCCACACCAATTCTCCTGGGATGGGCAGAACTCGACCCAGTCTAGTATGGTTCAGTTTTGCCCTAGTAATGCTCGAACAAGTCTGGGTTAAGTCTTTGCAGGTCCTCTCGAGTAATCCAAGAGTTGTTGGACTCAGGTCGACCCTGCCATTGAACCAGGTATTGCTGATACTCCTTATTCCTGGTAGTAATGGTCTTGTCATCCAGGATTCTCTCAATCCTCTCTCTCCGCTCAGGTAGGGTTGGTGTTGGACACTCGGAAATATGTTCACTCTCAATGAAAGTTTCTGGCCCAAAAGGCTCACTAGGTATTATTACTGGTTATTTGTATTCTACTAGGTCTGAAACATTAAAGGTTGTACTAATATCCATATCAGGTGGAAGTTCCAAAACATATGCATTAGGCCCTATTTTCTTTAAGATCTTGAAAGGTCCCGCTTCGCGGGCATGCAGCTTCTTTATGGTTCCAGAGGGGAACCGTTCAGGGTTGAGCCTAATCATCGCATAATCCCCTTCACAGAATTCTTTAGCCCTCATATGTGAGTCAGCTAAGTGTTTATAAGTTTCATTGCTCAGGTTGATCTTATTACTGATTTCTTTATGCAGATTTGTGACATGCTGTGCAAAAGACTCAGCAGACTCAGAGACTCGTGTGTGAATAGGTAGTGGGATTAGATCTAAAGGCTTCCTAGGCTTGTAACCATGGACTATCTCAAAGGGACATTTGCCCGTAGATCTATTGACCGAACTGTTGTAAGTGAACTCAGCACGTGGCAATAACAAATCCCAGTTCCCTAGACTTTCTCCCACTAGGCATCTTAGCAAGTTCCTTAGACTTCTATTTATAACCTCGGTTTGTCCATCAGTCTGGGGATGGTAGGCTGTGGAGAATTTCAGTATGGTTCCTAATAGGTGCCAAAGGGTTTTCCAGAGGTAACTTGTGAAGCGGACATCCCTATCAGAAACTATGATTTTTGGTAACCTGTGAAGTCTGACTACTTGATCAAGAAAGAGTTTGGCTATCCTAGAGGCATCGGAAGTGTGGGAGCAAGGTATGAAATGGGCCATTTTTGAAAACCGGTCGACCACCACAAAGATTGAATCATGTTTTCGAATGGTCTTGGGTAATCCTAGAACAAAGTCCATGCTTAGATCCTGCCATGGACACTCAGGTACAGGTAATGGAGTGTATAGCCCGGTATTCTTCTTTTGCTGCTTTGCAATAGCACATATCCTACATTGGGCTACAAGGTTTGCTTCTTCTTTCTTAAGGCCTGGCCAGTAAAATTGTTCCTCAATAGCCAAGATAGTCTTGTTTCGTCCGAAGTGGCCAGCCAAACCTCCTGCATGTATCTCCCAAACTAAAAAATCTCTTAAGGAGGTTTTTGGGATGCAAAGCCTATTCTCTCTAAAAAGATAACCATCTAGAAGGGTATAGTCACTATGATCACTAGATGGTCCTTAACGCAAAACCTGATAAATTTCACCAAACTCTGGACAGGTTTCGTACTGCTCCTTAAGTCTTTCAAAACCTATGACTTCAGTACCGACTGAAGATAAAAGTAATGTTCTACGACTTAGGGCATCAGCTACCTTATTGTCAGTTCCCGATTGATGTTTTAGGACAAAAGTATAGGATTGGATGTATTCTACCCATTTGGCATGTCTAGGGTTTAGTTTCTTTTGGGAACTCAAAAACCTAAGGGCTCATGGTCTGAAAATAAAACAAATTCTTGCGGTAGGAGATAATGCCTCCAATACCTTAATGCTTGCACTACCGCATAAAGCTCATGATCATATATGGAGTATTTCTTCCTGGCTTCATTCAATTTCTCACTAAAGAATGCTACGGGATGGTTCTCTTGACTCTGAACTCCACCAATCCCTACTCCCGAAGCATCGCATGCTACTTCAAAGACCTTAGAAAAATCGGGTAGCCTTAAGACTGGTGCTTGGGTCATCTTATCTTTGATGTGAAGGAAGGCCTTATCAGCTGACTTCGTCCATTCAAATTGGCCCTTCCTAATACAATCCGTGATAGGAGCAACTATGGTGCTAAACCCTCTAATAAATCTTCGATAAAACGTAGCGAGGCCATGAAAACTTCTTACTTCATAAATATTATTGGGTGTTGGCCACTCTACAATTGCCTTAACCTTCTCAGGGTCAGTGGATACTCCTTCAGGGGTCACAACAAATTCTAGGAAGATAACTCTAGTAGTCATGAAAGCACATTTCTTTAGGTTGGCATAGAGGTTATCTATCCTAAGTGCTAAACAGACCTGCCTCAGATGTTGTTGATGATCTTCTCTAGTCCTACTATAGATAAGTATGTCGTCAAAGTAAACGACAACAAATTTCCCAATAAAGGCCCGTAGGACTTGATTCATGATTTGCATAAAAGTGCTAGGGGCGTTTGATAACCCAAAAGGCATGACTACCCATTCAAATAACCTGTCCTTAGTTTTAAAGGCAGTCTTCCATTCATCCCCTGGTCTGATCCTAACTTGGTGATAGCCGCTCTTCAGGTCAATCTTAGAAAATATAGTTGCACCGGCCATCATATCTAACATATCATCCAAGCGGGGGATGGGAAACCTATACTTCACCGTGATTTTATTTATGGCACGACTATCAACACACATTCTCCATGTGCCATCTTTCTTAGGGGTAAGTAAGGTTGGGACTGCGCATGGACTCAAACTTTCCCTAATGAATCATTTCTTTAGGAGTTCTCCTACTTGTCGTTGTAATTCTTGGTGCTCGGTAGGGTTCATTCTATAATAGGGAAGGTTTGGTAGGGTTGCTCCGGGGACTAAATCTATTGCATGTTGTATATCCCTAAGAGGTGGGAGTTGGTCGGGTAAGTCATCGGGGAACACGTCTTTGAACTCCTCTAGCACTTCATTAACTTCTGGAGGTTCTTCTTTCGAAAGAGGTTCTTGATCATCCTTAATGGTCAAAATCCAAACAAGTGATCCATTGCTAATTTCTTGCTCCATTTCTTTAGCAGTGATCACGTTTATCTCTTTTTTCTTATCACTCAATTGGCTTGATCCTCTCTTAATGGGGTTCTTAGGTGGAGAAGAATGGATTACGATCTTCTTTCCATTATGAGTAAACGAGCACAAATTAGAATGACCATAGAGTGTTACATCAAGATCGTACAACCATGGTCGGCCTAGGATTATGCTACTTACTCCCATTGGAAGTACATCACACCATATTTTCTCTAGGTAAGATTGGAACTGAATGGTTACTAGGCACCTAGACTTAATGAAAATCGTGGTTGAGTCTATCCAAGATACCTTATAGGGATTGGGGTGGGGTACGGTAGGCAATCATAGGGTTTTTACTGTGTTGGTAGATATGGCATTGACACAGCTACCGCTATCTAAAATGACTTTGCATACTTTCTCACCTATCTTAATGAATGTCTGTAGGATGCTAGTCCTACGCCAATCTTCTTGGGTTTTAACCTGGGTGAGAATACACCTAACCACTCCTATCAGATCTTGATCTACCAGGACTTCCTCTTCCTCATACTCTTCAGCCAAGTTCTCATCTGCCTGGTATACTTCCTCCTCAAATTCACCTTGGATTCTATGGCTTCCTCTTCTACTTCCCCTATGTGTAGGGCTCTATTGGGATAGCTGCTAGAATAGTGACCCACTTTGTTACACTTGAAACAGGCATTTGGAGTTCTTTGGGTCTCAGGTGTTTTCCCCTTGTCATCTCTTCGGGTCACAGGCACATTAGGATTGGGTCGGTTGAATCTAGGCTGATTGGATCCTGACTGCTGGTAAGGTGTACTAGTCCTAGGGGCTTCGGGCCTACGATAGACTGGACCTCTATGGAATCTCTCAGCATCCCTAGCTATCTGATAGGCCAATTCTAGGTCATGTACCTCTCGCATGAACAATTCTCTTTGAATTTCTTCCCTCAGTCCGGCTCTAAATCTAGACAAGGTCATTAATTCAGATTCATCAACATTGCACCTCATAACGAATTCGTCAAACTTCGCTATGTACTCTACGACACTCCTATTTCCTTGAGTAAGTCTTTTCCATTGATCTAGGAGTCTTTGGTGGTAGGACATAGGAAGGTATTTCTCCCTAAGCCTAAGTTTCATAGCTCTCCAGGTCACTATGGGCACATCACCTCTCTGTCTAGTGAGTCTCTCAACGTTTCCCCAATATAACCTTGCTTGGTGCACAAGTTTAAGCTTTGCAAACTTACACTTGCGCTCTTCACTCATCTCAAACCAGTCAAAATACTGGTCCATCTCACCTTTCCAATCAATGTAGATCTTAGGATCCAAAATTCCATCAAAGGTGAGAGCTTCCAGCCTAATGTTCTTCATGGTTCGGTCATCTTGTTCGGTCATCTTGATCAAAGTGAATTGGGGTGGGTCTCCTGACATTAGGTTCATAGTTAGGCTCATGATGGAATCTCCTTGGGTTGGGATCGATGGTTTGATCAGGGTGGGTTCCTCTAGGAATTGGATCATAAAACTGATCTTGGGGAGCTCTCCTAGGGTTTGTTTCGTAGAGAGGGTTTTGATATGGAATCCTTCTAGGGTTCAATGGGGTCTCGAGTTCAGGTGCAAGACTAGGCTCAGGCTCAGTCTGGGCTTCATGATTGCTTTCAGGGGTTCTAGCCTCTAACTGATCCAACCTAGTAGTGATGTGGGCTAACTGCTCATTCATGTCTTGGTTGGTTTGTGCCACATTCTGATTTGTTTGGGCCAATTGCTCAGTTAAACTCTTAGTCAGTTGGGCCACTTGATCATTTAAGCCTTTGATCAAATTTCCTAAGTTTTGGTCCATGGCTACACTTGACTGGGCTTGGATTGGTGAATATGGTGTCCCTGCTCTAGTTGTCATGCAAGCAAATGGACTCAAGTTCGAGCTAAGGTTTCCTAGACCTAGAGCACAAATTAGAAGTCTAATTAAGTGAACAACTAGCTAGTAGTACTTATGGGACTTAGCCAGGTAGGTGGAGGGGAGTGAAGGTCCCTGATTGCCAACCTTAGACACCAATCTGAGATTGGCCAGGTAGGCGGACCAAATCACAAGCCCTGATGCACCAATCCTAGACACCAAGCCAGTAAGCACACACCAATTAGCTGACACAGTTAACTTAACCCTAGCCTGAACCCAACTTGTTGGTGTCCCTAACCCACTAGGGCAATTAACGTTCTACTCAATTTTAATTAACGGGATGGGATCGATATGCTGGTTGGTGATTTTTGGGCTAGGGACAGGTGATGAAACCCTGACCCTATGTCAAATTGATGCCCTTAATTTGATTTCTCATGAAATGAATGAAATGCAAAGGTGCTGCAGAAGTGTGTTGCAGTTTGAAAGTGGTGTAGAAAACATGATGAGAAAAATGTCCAAAAATTCTGAAAAATTCATATAGGATTTCTAACTTATGTGTTTCAATGCAGATGAAAGAAATTTTAAAACTAAAATCTGTACTACTCTAAGCAGATCCTACAAATGAAGATAAATAAAAAGGACAGAACAGAACCCTAATGATAGTGTCGAACTACAGAAATTTTCATTTTTTTATAATTTTTTTATGATAATGAAATTTAATATGGTGATAATTGACTTAAAAAAGAACAAGAAAAAAAATATTTCAACAAAAAATTAGCAACTTGCCTTTGGAGCTACAGACGGATTACAGTAAATAGATGCAAATTTTCAGAAAACAGAACCTAATCAAACAAGTGCAATGGCTTACCCAAACTTCAATCTAAAAAACTCATGTCTGGCCAGGGGCTCATTATTCCCTTGGGTCGTGACAGTGTACTGGAGTACACCCGCTCAGGAGGCGTGAATTTTAGATCTTGCTTGGATTTAAAGAGAACTATTCTACCCTAATGCAACCATGCTCTGATACCAAGATGAAGCGGCAAGCATATGATTAATGTTTTGAATATGGTTTGTAGAGCAATGAAACCTAATTACACTAGCATTGTACTCATCATAATAAGACTTAAGGATTATAAGAAATGGGACTTTTACTTGATTAAACACAATCCTAAACTAAGAAGGAAGAAGATCTAGACAATAGGGGCTAATGATTGTGGACTTACCTTGATGAGCTTTCCAACCTTCTTTTGATTTATACCTTGAAACTACCAACGCTCAGAACAGAAGAACCTGGATAACAGAGATTAGAATCCTGGACTTGGGGCTTCAGCTTGTTGGTTCTTTGTCAAGGTGAACCCGGTCCATAACTCAAAGACTTCGAAGGACCCTGCAATGAAGATCAAAGTTAAGGAAGAAGGATAAGAACATATAGAAGGGATGGGAGAATTTATGAACTAAGAACAGAAATTTGAGAAGATTTGGCTGACTCCAATGCCTTCACTTGAGCTTGGAAGATGCTTTGCTAGGGAAAAAAAATGGCTTTGGCGTGGAGGAAAAGGATGGGAAACTTTCACATAATGAAAAAAAAAAAAAAAAAAAACACAAGACAACTTGTACTTCCAAAATTCAACTTCAAGTTTCATTCATTCCCAAAATCCCTCCCCTTTACAATGGGCGTCCAAGGCCTTTAATAGCCTCACAAAGCTAGCTTTTGAAATTTAAAAACTCCCCAAATTGAGGAGGATTACAAGGGGGGGTTGGAGGATTTGGTGGAGAGTTTGGAGGGATGGGGGGGGTTGGAGGATTTGGTGGAGGACTTGGAGGGGTGTGGCCAACCTCCTTGAATTTGAATCTTCCTTGTTGGCGCCAAAGAGTGATGAGGTGGCTAGTGAGGTGGCGCCTGATGACATGGCATGATGAGATGGTCTTCTACTTGGATAAGGAATGACATGTGGCGCCAAGTGGTCCTAGTTGATGGTCCTTTTCTCTTGCTTGGTTGATGTGTCTTCTCTTCTTCATGTGGTCAAATTTTAGGGTCCATAATTTGAGTCTTGTTGCTGGCTTTCATTGCTTTAAGACTTGATTAACTGAAATAGACTTAACTCAACTGAACTGACTTGACTGACCTAAACTTTAAAACTTGAAACGGACTTACAGGAAATGATTTTTTTTTTTTAAAAAAAAAGTAATTACAGGACTCAATAAACACTCTTGATTAATTACAGGACTCTTGAATAGGAAATGGCTCTTGAAAATTAAAAATTTATAGGACTCTTGAAAAGGAAATGCTCTTGAAAATAAAATATTTTTGAACTAAAGAATACAAGGTAACCTAATTATCTTCGATCCAAATTAGGATAAGGCTAACCTTGTTGGAGTGAAGTTTCTTTCGATTTCTGGTGTCCACACCACCCAGATGTGTCAGGTCAGCTGAGCACCACTTTCAGCGGCTGATCCATCAGGACGTAATGGGGTGCGCTTGAAAATAAGGTCTGAGATGCTGAGCGGACACGATTAGTGCAAAAATCAGTTTCTCAGGCTGGGAATACCTGAGCTCCGCATCGCGGAGGAGTTTGCTTGTGTAATACACCAGCCTTTAAATTTCCTTGTCGTCAGTCTGAACCAATACCGAACTGACTGCCTCCGGGGTGACAGCCAGGTACAGGAGGAGCTCCTCTCCTTCTTCGGGCCTGGAAAGCAGTGGCGGGGATGCCAGTGTCCTCTTCAGCTCATCGAATGCCTCCTGGCACTCCTCCGTCCAAGTAAAGTCATTCATCTTCCTCAGTGCCTTAAAAAAGGGCAGGCAGCAGTCAGCGAACCTCGAGATAAATCGACTCAGGGCGACTATCCAACCGGTGAGTCGCTGCACTTGCTTCTTGGAGGTGGGTTGCTCTATGTCCAGGATAGCCTGGACCTTCTCCGGGTTGGCTTCTATCCCCCTTTGGGTTACCATGAACCCTAGGAACTTCCCGGTGGACACGCCGAAAGTGCACCTTGCCAGGTTCAATTTCATCTTATGAAGCCGGAGGTTACTGAAGGTCTCCACCAAGTCGCCAACGTGGTCCTAAGGGGGCTTGCTCATTACTAGCATATCGTCCACGTACACCTGCATGTTGCGGCCAATCTGGTCTTTGAAGACTTTGTTGACCAACTGTTGGTACGTGGCCCCGGCATTCTTGAGGCCGAATGGCATCATCTTGTAACAGTAGGTTCCATGGTTGGTGATGAAAGCAGTGTGCTCCTCGTCCTCCAGGTGCATTCAGATCTAGTTGTACCCGGAGAAGGCATCCATGAAAGAGAGGAGGCGATGCCCTGAAGTTGTGTCCACGAGCTGGTCGATCTTTAGAAGAGGAAAACTGTCCTTTGGGCAAGCTCAGTTGAGGTCAGTGTAGTCCACGCAGATCCTCCACTTGCCATTGCTCTGCTTCACCATAACCATGTTCGCCAGCCAACTGGGATACTGTACCTCCCATATAAAGCCGGTGGCGAGAAGCTTCTCCACTTCTTCATCGATGGCCTTCTACCTCTCCGCAGCAAAACTCCTCTTCTTCTGGCAGACAGGGTGGCACCTTGGATCATATGTATAAGATACCATGATGATCTCTAGTCTAAGGATCACTTGTATAACTTTCATTAAGAGAATCATCTTTTGACAAGTAAGACTTCCATAAGATGTTCTCATAATGGATCAATTCAGTGAACTCATATCCTGATGAGCACCCACATTCTTGTAATAGTATCTCTACATAAGTGGTCGTGAGACCAACCACTCTCTTCATTAAGCATACATAGGATGTGTTAGTCTCTCCGGAAATATCGATCCCCGACTAAATGATCCTATGATTAGGAATATTTTAGATTAGGGTTTGTAAGATCTTTGGTCTCACTGTTATGAACTTCATAACTCTAAAATCATTATCCTAATTTATGGTGTTCATTATAATCTTAAAACAATAAAGTATAAGATACAACATATAACGAAACAAATTACCTTTATTAATATCATACATAAGTGAGGAGAACTTTATAGAAAAGCTCTTATTTTATAAGAAATATAATTGGCTTTTAGGGAACTATTCTTTTAGTCAGTATAGCCTTCTAGTTTTAAATTTAATCCTCCATATATCAGAAAAACATCTTTAGTTCTTTCAAGGTTCTTAACAATGTTTTTCACAGCTTTCCAATGATCCTCCCTTGGATCAGCCTGGAATTTGCTTGCTATGCCTAAGGCATAAGCAACATCAGTCCTGGTACATAACATAGCATACTTGATTGATCCTACAGCCAAAGAATAAGGAATATTACTTATCCTTCATCTCTTTTTTAGGTGTCTTAGGAGACATCTTTTTAGAAAAATGTATGGTTTGACTATGGACAAGTAACCCTTTTTACTCTCCTCCATATTAAGTCAATATTAAGTCAGTGTCCCTAGATTGGGATAAGCTGAGCATCCTCTTAGATCTATCTCTATAGATCTTTACAGCTAGTATATAGGATGCTTCTTCCAAATTCTTCATGGAAAGCTGTTTAGATAGCCAAACTTTGATTAATTACAACAATGGAATATCATTCCCAATGATAAGTATGTCATCAACATACAATATTAAGAAGACCATGGCCTCCCACTTATCTTCTTATACACACATGTTTCATCCACATTTTTAATGAAACCAAATTTCTTGATTGTTTCATCAAAGTGGATGTTCCACCTCCTCGATATTTACTTTATTCCATAAATGGATTTCTTAAACTTGCATACTTGGTTTGGTCTCCCACTTGAGACAAGTCTTTCTAGCTATGACATACAAACTTCTTTCTCAAAATTCCATTGAGAAAGGCAGTCTTTACATCCATTTGCTATATTTCATAATCATAGTATATAGCTATAGCAAGCAAAATTCTAATGGACTTGAGCATAGCTATGGCAAAAACATTTCATCATAGTCAATTCTATATCTTTATTTAAAATCTTTTGCCACTAGCCTAGCCTTGTAGATTCTACTTGACCATTTGCTCCAATCTTCCTTCTAAAGATCCATTTGCATCCTATTAGATTTACTCCCTTAGGTGGATCAGCCAAGGTCCAAACCTGGTTGGAATACATGTAGTCCATTTCAAATTTCATGGCATCGTGCATTTGTCAAAGTCATTACTCTTGACTATTTTCGTATAGGTCAAAGGATCATTATCTTGAATGATGCTGGCATCATTGTCATTTTCAATGACAAAGCCATATCTAAGAGGTACATTCCATACTCTTTCTGACCTATAGAGAGGAGGAGTGTGTTGTAGTTGTACCTAATTAATAAGTACTTATGGTTGAGAAATTATGGTTGATTATCTATAGGTATAAGTTGTAGATCTTGAACTTCACTAAGTTCAATTATCCTTCCATTATCTCCTTGGATAATTTCTTTTCCAAGAAAATGGCATGCTTATTGATAAAAACCTTTTGTTCAGTAGGATGATAAAAGAGGTATCCAATACCCTCTCAAAAATAATCTATGAGCCTACATTTATTAGCCCTAGTACCCAGTTTATGTCCAAACACATTTCTACATAAGCCGAGCTATTCTAAATCTTAAGATATTTAAGACTTGGTCTTTTGCCTTTCCATAATTCATATAGAGTGCTAGTTACTGATTTTGATGATACTCTATTTAGTACATAAGCAGTAGTTTCTAGGACATAACCCTAGAAGGATACAAGAAGATCAATGAAGCTCATCTGGACCTTACCATGTCTAACAAGGAACGATTTCTCTTTTCTGATACACCATTTAATTATAGTGTATATGGAGGTGTCCATTCTGAGAGAATGCCTTTGTCCTTAAGATGATCAAGAAATTCACTAGATAAGTATTTCTTTCTTGATTTGATCAAAGGATTTTAATACTCTTTCTAGTTTATTTCTCAACCATACTTTGATACTTTTTAAATTTATCAAAGGCTTCTGATTTATGTTTCATAAGATACACATATGCAAACCTAATAACTCTGTTGCCCTATCTCCATGACCAGTAAATGGAGATTTGGTCATTTACCTATGAGACAGGACTCACAAGTTCTTAATGATTGATAATCATAAGGATCAAAGAATTTATCTTTGTATAACTTGTTTATCATAGGCTCACTAATATGACCTAACCAGCAATGCAAGAGAAAAGTGACATTAATATCTTTTCTCTTTCTTTTCTTTTTTCAACAAGTAAAACTTTATCATTAAGTGAAAGAAAGGCTCCACTAGCATTAGGCTTCATACTAGCAAGATATGACTTGCAATTCTTCTTCCAATGTCCTTGCTTATCATAGTAAAAATAGGTTCCATCAAAAGGCTTCTTTGCCTTCTTCCTCTTCTTGATGCTTTTCTTAGGGCTCCACTTTCTCTTTGAACCCTTCTTCATGACTATTTTCTTCTTCCTATCTATTAGAAGAAGATGAGCTTTGTTCCTTTTAAAATGGCTTTTAGCTATCTTAAGCATATTAAGCAGCTTAGATAATGAAAGTTTCAATTTGTTTATATAATAGTTCATGATAAATTAAGAGAAGGAATCAGGGAGTGATTGCAAGATTAAGTCCTAATTAAACTCTCCATCCATAACAAACTCTAATTAACCTAATCGAGTGATTAAATCAATCATCTTTTATACATAGACTTGTCGGACGAGCCCTCACTCATACATGCTCGGAATAACTATTTTGATATTTTATATCGGGCAGCCCTACTTTGCTCTCCATAAAGCTCTTTAAGATTAAGTAGTATGGATTAAGGTTCTGTTTCTTCATGTTGCCTCTATAATTTATTGCTCATAGAGGTCGACATAATGCACTTGATAGTTAAACTATCATTCTGCCACATTTTATATATGGCTCTTTCCTCCTCCAAAGTATCATCTCTGATTTGATTTGGATTAGGAGAATCGAGGATGTAGGATACCTTCTCCTGAGTTAAAACAATTGTTAAGTTCCTTAACCAATCCATATAATTAGGACCGATCAACTTATTGGCATCTAAACTACCCTATAGTGATAAAGTAGAAGCCATAATATTAATTTATATTTAATAAAATACAATGTATAAGCAAACCACTCAATATGATATACACAACTAGATAAGGTCTTATCAATCTAATTATGTCTCCAACTATTTTTCTACGAATACCACAGCCCTCACCTATAGTAAGCGAGAAATCCTAACAAGGTTTCTTTACCGAGCTTGAGATCCTAATTCCTCATAAATGCCTTGTGTTACATAATAAATATTTATGAGTTCAAGGATAGGAAATTCTCTTTTCTAATTGCAACCCATGCAACCCTCAACATGACAGCTGCCTCTAAGACAATCTTGTGTAATAAAATAAACAATAATATCTTAGTTTAGTTAGACCCTTCATTTCTATATAGTCATGTTTGAATAATGTTTCCCTTATGTTATACAACAAAGCAATACTCTTAATCATGCTATAAAGCATTAGATGCATCAAGACAAATTTTACATCAAACCCTAGAGTAGGCCTTGTGTTACATAATAAATATACTATAGATTTTGATATGAATTTGGCTTAGCATGAAGGAAGGCAATTAATAGTTTTTTAATAAAATAGCATTTCTAATTCAAGGTCTAAATCCATCGAATTGGCCAGGTAAGTGGGAGAGAGGTAGGAGGCCCCAATGCTTGCCTTAAACACCAAAACTTTTGGCTAGGTAAGCAATGGATCCAATTAAAAACCATATTTTTATCCAAAACCATTTTCTCAGATACCAATTGATCAATCAAACTCTAAATGGATTTGCATTATGGTTTTATAACACTATGACTAAATATAATTTTTTAAAGAGGGCTTTCATGGTCTCATGTATATCCTAATATTACAAACTATCTAATAGGCATATAATACCACAACATTATATGTGCCAAGTGCGTCATCATTCTAGGACAACCATACAACATAGCAGACATGCATTACTATGTTAGGATAACCTTATTTTAGAATGATGATTTAATAATCTAAACATAAAAATATTCGATTAGGATTTATGTGAAACACTTAATCAGTGGCATACATCAACCAACATATGCTATAACTATTATATTAGATATAATTAGATAGCGTACAATCATTTAAACATTTAATTGACTATTAATTAAATGAATCAAGATGGCTTTAATACCATTGCTCGGTTACGGTTGTGCAGTAGAAGACCAGATTTTAAAATTTTAATCCTCGAAACCCTAGTCAACTGAAATTCTAGACCCAGAACCCCCTTGATTATATTAATTAATAAGGCAAAATATTAGGAAATAGAGGAATACCTACAATGCTAATATCCTTTATTCTACTGGAACACAAGTATATACCCTTTAGAGGTGATCCATATAAGATCTGGATCAAGGAAACACTCCTTTTACTTGTTTAATTAGAAACTCTTCCTGGTAGCCTTTCTTCCTTTAGTAGCCTTTCTTCCTTTAGTAGCATTTCCTCTCTTCTAAAACATTTTTCTTTTCGAAGAGTATCTCAAAACCTCTCTAAAAACTCTCTTACTATCCTATTATCCTTTCTAATTCTCTTCTTAAGCCATTGTTATAAAATGTCAGACTTTTCTTAAAATAAAAGACTTGTCCTAACAAGGAAAGGAAGAGAGTTATTGGGACAAACTTCGGATGCTTTGATTTCAATCACCAAAACCTTTAAATAAGAAGAGAGGAGGCACTTAAAACACCATTTCATCAACCCCTAATATGCTATTTAATATATCAGATAAGATCCTTCAAGTAGAAGGAGTCTCAATGATGGGGGATAGATGGGTTGACCGTTGGTGAGCCTAAAAGTCACCTAGATTAGGGTACCATTTATTTTTTGAATTTTTTTCTAGGGGTGGCGAAGGAATAGTGGGGCTGGAAGATAGGGATTTGAATCTCATGGACTTTGGGACTCATCCTAACAAAGAGACCTCTCACCTCCAAGGCATTACACCCTCCTTGATACTTGGAGGCGCTATGTTGAATCTCAAAGGTCATGAGGGGTTAAAAAAATGGGTTGGGAAGGGGGATAACTAGGGCCTCATGCCCATGCCCGAAGGCGAAGGCAAGAAGAATCACTCTTCTAAAAACTCAAATTTTTTTTTCCAAAAATTATTTTTTACAAATGACTGAGGGTGGTATTTATAGACCTGTCCAACCCTCATTTGAATTTGAATACAGGATAAAAAGATAGAGATGATTCAAATTCAAACACAAGATATGATAAGATAAGCCTATCCATATCTCAATCCTAACCAACCAAATCCCAATTCAAATTTTAAATAAAAGATAAATCCTAAATTTATTCTGGATATGCTCTGAGATTTGCACAGCTCCAAGATTCGTGCTACTTCGGGATCCGTGTTGGTGAGGTCCCCATCATTCCCATGAGGTGGGAAAACTTGACTCTGTCGAGTTTGGGTCAGGCTCCAGCTTCAGCTTGACTTCAGGCTCTGGGAACTCCAAACTCTAGCTTGACATAACCATGATTTTTTTTTAAAATCAGCTTTGCTTTGAAAATGATGCAGCTTTGAGATTGATGCGCTTTGAAATCTGTGCTGCTTTAAGGAGCATGCATCTCTGAAATATGTGCTAAGTTGAAGTCGGCAAGAGGGAGGGGGATTTGCTTTCACGTTCATGCATCCCTCTCCTTCTTCTTCACAGCACTCTTGCGGAAGCCTAGATGGAACAAATGAAGACTCAACAAACCATTCTGCAATTTTGATGGGACGAGCACGACAGTCTCCAGGCATTGTAGGATCTTGCCCCATGTGGGCGGTGATATTGGCGATGATGGATGCCATATCCTCCTTCTACAGCTCCTCCATGAACAGCACCAAGTCCAGTGCCACCCTGCACTCTGGAACGGAAATTCCCCACGAACCATGGCCAAGCAAAGCTCGTAGAGGAACCGGTTCATGGGAATCAGATCAGGGATCTTGAATGTGGCATTGGAGGCATTCCATTCCCGGAGGCATTCCTCGGTGATATACTTGAATTCAAGGGATTGGACTGACATCGAAGGGGAGAGGGAGAAGCGACCGACGGAGGGGCGGAGGATAGCCTCGGCCGGTGCCAATGGAGTCATGGGGGGGTCTTCCGGTGGGATTGGGTGTTGGTCGGAGGAGGAGGTGGAGCGGACAGCCTCGAGGAGGCAGAGGGCACCGGTGGTGACGACGTCGGTGGTGTAGTCGAGGATCTCGAAGGAGACGGTGATGTGGGACTGGGCGGCGAGGTTGTAGACCTCGTCGGGGAGGATGTTGACCCAGCGGTGGAGGGAGAGGGAGGGGGAGCAGAGGAGGCGGGTAGCTGGGCAGAGGGCAAGGAGGGGGGAGGACAGGGCGGCTCCACCGTCGGAGTCGGATGAGCATGGTGACACGGGTAATCGCAGAAGAAAGAGAGGTCTTGGATGCCTCTTTAGGCGAGGGTTTCGAGCCAGGTGTCGACGTTGGGGAGGTTGAAGAAATAGCCAGAGAGCTGGCAGGTGGGGATGGATCCACGATGGATGGAGAGGATCTGCTCGATGGCACCGGCGTGCCATGCCTCCTTTTGGCTCCGCGTCCAGAACTCGATGAGTCTACTGCTGTGGCGGAGGATGGAGTCGTCGAGGTGGAGGGATGTGGTGGTCTAGAGGTGGCACCACCGGATGGATAGGACGCTGGTCTGGATGGAGTCTCTGATGGGAGGAGGGAGACGATGTAGGAGAGGACGTCGTTCGGGAGGTCGCTGATTCAATCCAGATCATTTGCGCTGCCTCCCCGGTAGCATGGTGCATCGGATTTGGATCTCCGTGCCCTCCTCTTCCTCTTCCTTCTATCGCTGGTTTTGTACGGGTTGGAACTTGGAACAAAGACCAAGAACAGAAGAAGCCCGGTGGAACGTGTGAGAATGAAACAAGATTATTGGTGAAGGAAATCTGGGAGGCGGCAGTGGAGTCTGGGAGGAAGCACGGAAAGAAGAAAATGGAATTGTTGGCAACTTGGATTTTTTTTTTGTTTTAAATTTGGGAAGATGATAGGATGGAAAAAAAATTGAATCGATGATACGGGATCTAGAGTGATATGAAGGTACCCTAATTTTCTAGCTCTGATATCAAAATTGATGGGAGACAGATGGATGGATCGTTGGTGAGCCTAGAAGTCACTTAGATTAGGGTACCATTTATTTTTTGAATTTTTTTTCTAGGGGTGGAGAAGGAATAGTGGGGCTAGAAGATAGGGATTTGAATCTCATTGATTTTGGGACTCATCCTAACGAAGAGACCTCTCACCTCTAAGGCATTATACCCTCCTCGATTCTTGGAGGCGTTGAATCTCAAAGGTCATGAGGGGTTAAAGAAAATGGGTTGGGAAGGGGGATAACTAGGGCGTCATGAGGGGTTAAAGAAAATGGGTTGGGAAGGGGGATAACTTGGGCCTCACGCCCATGCTCGAAGGCGAAGGCAAGAAGAATCACTCTTCTAAAAACTCAAATTTTTTCCTCAAAAAACTATTTTTTACAAAGGACTGAGGGTGGTATTTATAGACCTATCCAACCCTCATTTGAATTTGAATACAGGATAACAAGATAGAGATGATTCAAATTCAAACACAAGATAGGATAAGATAAGCCTATCCATATCTCAATCATAACCAACCAAATCCTAATTCAAATTTCAAATAAAAAATAAATCCTAAATTTATTCTGATATGCTTCGAGATTCGTGCAGCTCCAAGATTCGTTCTTGCTCCGGGATCCATGCTGGTGAGGTCCCCATCACTCAAGGTAGAAAGGTGCTAAGTGAAACATATGTTGTTTCATAAATATTTTGTGCTAAGAGATTCTTATCTCAACTCTTTAAAAAAAATCTGATAATTAGTCTTTAATTTAAGAATTAAAGACTTGATCCAACACCCCAATAGGTGTATAAACTAAAGAGGCCTATCTAGAAAAGGTGATTAATAAGCATAAAGACTCTAGTCCATCCCATGTGCCATATATCCCAAGCATCACATCCCTTCATGCGCCCATATGAAATCATGCCCATAATTTTTCAATTTGATAAATCAAACCCAATCTAATTGGGCATGGATGAGAGTGGATAGGGGCTAAAATTTATCACTAAAAATGTGATTTAATTGTACGACTCTTGGCCCTTTTGTGCTCCTTAATATGTGCGCACACCAATATTGGTGCCAAGAGTCCAAGCTCGTGGGACTCTTAGTTTAATACATGGATAAGGGCTATAAAATTAGGATAAATCCCAATTTGGATGTCCCATTTAAGACTCAACCTAATTTTAGTCCCACTCAAATTAGTTAGCCTAAATAGCAAGCATTTAAACCCAATCTAATTAGGTTAGGAGTTAGGCTGCCAATATATGCTAGTATGTTAATTAGCTAGCAAATTAGGACCCTATGACCCTAATAAAAATATAAATAACTTTCTTGATCAATTCTTAATGTGTGTGACTCTTTGGACTCCTCATTTAGCTAGCATTAGGTCTAAGTTCATGTCAATTTAGTTCAATTAGAAGTTAACTAATCAAATTAGGTCAAATTGAGCTAATCCTAGCTACCAATTTGAACCATCTTTCAAATTAACTCATGAATTCAATTAATTTAATTCATAAAAATCTATAAGATATGATTAATGTTTAGCAACATGTCATGCCTACCTAAAAGATGAGGATATTGGTAGAAACTATCAAAATATCCTTTAATGGCAAGTTACCATGCAATTCAATTCTTCGATCTTCCCTTATCCCGAATGTGATGAGTATAGAAAATTATCAAATCCTCACATTTTATTGATTCAAACATCAAATCATTATGAACACTTGATCGATGAAAGATTAAAAATCCTTTTCTAATTTCATCTTACTTTGATCAAAGACTTCTTGAGTCATCATTTGATGAGATTACATGGGATAAATACTCGTCTTACTAGGGATGATCAATTCCTTATTAATCTACTCATAACCTTCATACACAATTCACCATATCCATGAATATCCCGTACATGGCTAAGTCATGAATGAATATGAACCAAACATGGATTCATATATACAAGATACCATCGTGATCTCAGGTCTAAGGATCATTTGTACAACTTCCACTAAGAGAATCATCTTTTAACAAGTAAGACTTTCATAAGATATTATCATGATGGATCAATTCAGTGAACTCATACCCTGATGAGCATCCATATCCTTATATTAGTATCCCTACATAAGTGAATGTGAGACCAACCACTCTCTCCATTAAGCATCATAGGATGTGCCAGTCTCTCCAAAAACATCGATTCCCGACTTAATAATCCTTTGACTAGGAATATTTTAGATTAGGATTTATAAAATCTTAGGTCTCACTGTTATGAACTCTATTATAACTCTAAAATCATTGTCCTAATCTATGGGGTTCATCATAATCTTAGAAATAACAAAGTATAAGGTATAGCATATGATGAAACAAAATGCCTTTTATTAATATCATACATGAATTGGGAGAATTTTATAGAAATGTTCTTGATACATAAGAAATATAATTAGCTTTCAGGGTACTATTCTTTCAAGTTACACCTTTCTCTAAAAGTATTTTGTGAAATATAGGTGGGACATAGAAAATTGATAAAATGACTATGCTATGGCAAAGAAGTATACCATGCAGGCAAATCTGGCCAATGGATGATACATCCTTGCCCTTGCCACATGGTCTTAAAGCAAAAAAAAGACTCCCTCTAGTTTGCTATCAAGTAAAGAAGAAAGAGCACATGCGGGCCAAAGACTCACCTATTACAAGAAGAAAAGGGAGAAAAATATCTTGGAGACTCCTAGCCACCTGCTGTCTACGGAAAAAGCCTTAGGGGAGCATCATCCACCTCCCCTCCACCCCAATATCCATTGACACTGGTTGATGAGGAGGAAATAGGAGAGGAGGTTTACCATGGGAACCATCCTCCAATTTCATTCCTTGGCCAGCGACGGTAGTAGCAGGGTAGTTGAGCCATTGGCTATTTTCAATACCTCCCATTCTAAGGTAAACATCCCTTCACCATGATACTAGCCTCTCCCAAACATCTTTCTCTAGAGACACTCACCCATTTGGAGAGAAAATCATACATTTTCAATACTAGTACACATGGCCAAGGATGCCAGTGGGAGAAACCAGTCGAACCCCCTATTTATAAGGGAGCCAAGTAATAGTTGGCCGAATTGATGACCGACCAATAGTCGAATGTATCTCCCTTATAATAATTTTTTTTGCAAAGAAAAGCAAGCATGGTGGATTTTTGAGATAAAATCTTATTTCTCTCACCTAAAAATAGGCATAAAAATCTTGCAAAATTCCTGACTGAGAAGTGCTGTGCGCCTACTATTAGCTCGAGAAAATAATTCAAAATTCCTGATATTTGATATTAGTCACTACCCATGCTTCCTGCCTCCAAGCACTTAAGAATCCACAAAGGTAAGAAGCTAAAGCATCTATTCCTTTGGCCGGGACATAAAGATCAATACCTGAAAGCCTTTGACCAAGCCAGTGTTGGAAAGCCTTTGGCCTGATGCTCAACTCCTGAAAGCCTTGATAAGTCTATTAAATATTCTAATTTAAGCATTGTAATAAATATCATTTAATTTATATTTGTTAAAAGTTTATATTTTTTATTAGTATTTTATAGAAAAAGAGTTTATGGATAGAAAAAGCTCAATTTTTGAAGTCCAACAGTGCAAACAGTACTCCAATCGAAATTTGAACAAGCCTAAAATTAAAGTTTGAAGTTTATTAAAAAATGGCATGACCTTTAAAGCAGTCGGTCTACCATGGACCGGTTGGCTGGTTCACAGAATCCTAAGTGGTCTACATCGACCATTGTTACCAGTCCACAGGGCCATTTCATGGACTATCTATTAGAGCATGTTCCCAGGTGCATGGATACCTTCTACTAGCAACCAATCTCAAAACATTATATTGGAAGTGGTAGCAATAAGGGATTGAAGCAATTAGCCTGGCAGAGATTCAACCTTCTTGTGTAGAAATCTTTTAACTTGTTTAGAGTACCCCGAACATTATAGATTTGATATGGATATGAAACCATCTCTCTTGGGACCTCCAACCAGTAAGGATTCAACCCTCCAAAGCTCCTAGTTGAACTCTAAAAGGGTAGAGAGAGGGATGACTCCAAAGATGCTAGGTACTAGGTTTTCTACTTGGACTATGAAACCATGACAATTTTCTTCCAATGCCCACCAATCTAACCAGACCTGATGCGGGATGACCCTAAGACTGACATGAATGCAGAAAAATAGTAACTAATTTTTTTGTATTTTTTTTTGAGATTTAATTTGGAGGCTAAAGTCTCGAAATCAAGTAAAGATATTAGCAAGCAAACTAGTAATGACAAGATCTAATATACCTGCATATGAACTCATGCAAAATAATAAAAAGGAGGACCTCAGAGATTGAAAAACCCCTAGTTAGGATAGCGTACCTTCAATAAATCAGAAATCAGGAGGGGGAAGGATTGTACTAAACAATGATTTGAAGATCCTACCGAAGATGGGGTCACACAACCTTTGGATCGTTGCCTAGAAGATAAGTCAGTTGTTCCTCGGATCAATCAGCTATCTCTGTTCGGTCCAGGAGGTAAAGAGGGCCTCCTCTTCAGAGGTGAACATCTCGAGGATCCTACAAGCATCAGAGGTCAGTTAGGAAGCAATAAGAAAGCAAAAGTATAGAATTAGGGTTTGGTAAGAAAGAAGAATCAGGGTTTGCTGAAGCTAGCGGCCCGGAGGTGGAAGAAGACTCTTTGCTGGGGATGCCTAGGTCTTCCTTCCTTGGACGTGTTAGGGCTTGATTAGTGGAGGGTTTGGGCGGCTAGGACTAGGAGGGATTAGGGCTCACAAGTAACACTCACAGTCACTTCAAAGAACACACAAGAACACATGCTAACATAAAATTTCTCCAGAGTTTTATTTCATGAATAAGAGTTATGATTACAAGAGGGGGGAGGGGTGGGGTATTTATAGATATTTCTATGTCCTCTCCTTGTTAGGATAGAATTACAAAGTTAATTGAGAGAAGGATTACAAGGTTATTTAGAACTAGGAGTATACAATTTGAGTGAAAATAAAACACAATCTCCTTATTTGAAATGGACTCCTCTCCTTCTTTGACCTGGTCAAGGGGCTTCCTCTTGGGCTTGGGCGCCAACTTGGATTGGGGCATGGGCTTTGGACAGCAAGGGATGGCCTCCAATGGGCTTGGGCACATGGGCCTGGTGCATGACTTGGGCGGCCTCCAAGGTGTGGTGCATGGGCTTGGGGCATGTGTTCCTGGTGGGCTAGAAACCCTCGGCACCAATTTTAAAGTGGACTTGTGAAAGCCTGGGGTGCCATGGTGGTGGGGGCACTAGGATTTGACACATATTACTATGTCCTATCTGGTTTACTGATTAGGGTCTTGAGCCCTTGTCTATGTGTCAAATTTTGTAATCAAGTAAGATTGAGTCCTGTAACATGAGGCAAGATGCCCAAGTTGGTTTGTCTTAACCCTATCCAGTCATTGAGTCCTGTACTTATGTATTAGTCCAGTATTAGTCTAATTTTTATATGAGAGAAGAGGATACCCTATTTTAGAATTTTACCAGGCCTCATTCAAGAGCCAGAGGCCTTCACATCAGCTTAATGGGCCTTGATTGCCATCCTAGATACCAAGATTCCCCCCAGATGCCTTCCAGATGCGATAGATATTCCAAGACCAAGGGCACCCCATGATTCCAGGTATATGCCAAGCACCCCAGCCCAAGAACATCTCAAGCCCAAGAGCCTAGTAAGAGGAGGCGTCCCAGGCTTTTCTCCAAGTCCATTTCAGAATGGGTGCCTAGGGTTTTCCAGCCTAGGCACCAGGTCCATGCGCCCCAACCCTTGGAAGCAAACTAGGACCCATCTAATTTTTGCCCAAGCCCAAAAAGGATGCCCCTTGCTGCTGCCCATGAGGTCCAAGCTGAATCCCAAGAGGAGCCCAAGCCTTTGACCGATCCAAGGGAGGAAGGGAAGACTAGGTCAACACAAGAATATTTCTTTCTAACCTATTAAGGATTTCTATTCCTAAGTTCTTTGGGAATTGTAATTGCATTCAAAGTTTATAACCTTCTTACTACTCAAATTATGTGATCTTATCCTAATTAGGAGAGGGCATGGGAACTCCTATAAATACCCCACCCCTCTTCTTCTTGTATTCATATAACCTATTGATGAAATAAAACTCTGGTGATTTATTTTCTAGCATTGGTGTTCTTTTGTGTTGTGTGGTTGTCTTTGTGTGCCCTAGCTGACCCCTGCCTCCATGCCCAAGTCCTCATCTTTTATATCTAAGGAAGAGAGCCCTAGCCATTCTTTATCCTGAGTCAACTTCCACCTCTAGCCGCCAGCAACAGAAACCCTGATTCCTCTTTTCCCAAACCCTAGTTCTTCTTTTTGATTTCTTATTTGTTCTCTTGCTAACCTCTGATGCTTGCAGGATCCCTGTGGTATTCACCTCTAAGGAGGAGGCCCTCTTTGCTTCCAAGACCAATCCCAGATAGCTTCCCAAATCGAGGAACTGAAGGCTTGTCTTTCAGGAAACAATCTCGAGTGCTGTGTGACCCCGGCTTCAAACAGATCTTCACATCGGTGCTTGGTAAAATCCTTCCCCCTCTTAATTTTTGATTTGTTGAAGGTACGCTATCATAACCAGAAGTTTTTAATCTTTGAGTTCCTTTCTTTTATTATTTTGCATGAGTTCTTTACGGGTATGATGTTTCTTTTTATTACTAGTTTTCCTGCTCATCTTTACTTGATTTCGGGTCATTAGCCTACAAATTAAAATTCTAAAAAAATTACAAAAAAAATTAGTTTCTATTTTTCTATAATCATGGTAGTCCTAGGATCATCCTGCATCAGTTTGGTATCAGATCTAGTTTAGGATAGTTGCATCTTCATCAAAAACACAAAAATTTTCATCTCTGATTTTCTGCATCCTATATTTTGCATTAGGGGTCTAGGTTTTGGTCAGTTTAGTCCATCTAGGCATTTTATTTTTCTCTTAAATCTTCATGATGTGTCTTCTATTTCGTCTTTATAATTTTCATAATTTTTAATTATTTTTATAAAAATTAAAAGATCCTAAAATTTGGCATCTTGAAAACCCTAACCGAATTCCTGAGATTTCTATACACAGTCTGAAAACCCTAGGAGTTGCATCATCATCTGATTTTTTTTGCATAAAACTTAGTAGGGATCATCATCACCATCCATCCTCTGTTTTGTAAATTTTTCAAACTTTTCTACATCGAAAATTGTGTCAAATTATGCATCAAATTAAACCCTAATTTTCTAATTCTTTGATTTCTGCATACTTGACTAAAGCAATATATATGCTATCAAGTTCAAAGGTGAAGAGTGATAGTGCTCAAGTAATTGTGCAACGGAAGCAATGAAATAAAACAACAATTAAAGAGCAAAAGAAGATAAAGAGTAAAGCAATGCAAACACACAAGAAGTATAGTGGTTCGGTGCACCTAGCACCTACATCCACTCCCCAAGCTCCACTTGGGAATTTCCACTATAATCTTTAGATTACAGCCGACTTGTTTTACCAGGCTCACAAGTCAAAACCTTACACACTTGTTTTGGCTTCGGGCTTACAAGCAACCCTAGTTGGTTTTATCAATTGGCTCACCAACAAACCTCACTCACTTGTTTTGGCTTCGGGCTTACAAGCAACCCTAGTTGGTTTTATCAATTGGCTCACCAACAAACCTCACTCACTTGTTTTGGCTTCGGGCTTACAAGCAACCCTAGTTGGTTTTATCAATTGGCTCACCAACAAACCTCACACTAGTTTCAAATTCCCTTGAAACTAGCCTACCACAAATAGAATATGAATACAATGAATAAAAACAAGACAAACTCCTTTTTGAGCAAAAGGTAATTCGATGTAGCTCTTGATGGAGACTCTTCAAGCCTTTCTCTTGGAATCTTGGACCTCACTAAATGCCAAACTCTTGAAAGTTGGATTCCTCAAAGATGGAAAGCTTTTGGCTAAGGAATCTCTTGGATTTCTCACTCTTTTTGGCTTGGAATTGATTGAAGGCTTTTTACTTTCACTCTAATCCTTTTCACTTTGTCTCCATGTCTTTTTTGAAGTTTGGTGGAGGTTAAATACCTCATTCAAGCTGAAACAACTCCACAAGACCGTTAGAATCAAAAATATGGCCGTTTATGGCCGTTAGAAATCAAATCAAAAGTTCAGAAAAACTAGCCGTTATGCCATGAGTCGACCTCATGAGTCGACCTCTGGATCAAGTGTCGACCTCATGAGTCGACCTCCAGTTTGTTTTAGGCAAAAATCCAGAAAACCATAGTTCTGCCCATTTTGAATTCTCAGGCTATGAGTCGACCTCTGGTGTCGACCTCTGGACAGGTGTTGACCTCTGGTGTCGACCTCTGAAGCGTGCCACTAAAATTTTGCCATGCCGGCCTTGCTGAACTTTTCTTTTCTTCATGAGTCGACCTCTGGTGGTCGATCTTTGACAAGGTGTCGACCTCTGGTGGTCGACCTCTGATTTTTCATTAATTTAAGGACTTTTTAATTGACATACAAGCATTTCTTCATTCAATATGGATGAGTACTAAGATCTGAGAAATACACTTAAAACACAATTAGTACTCATATATACTTAAACATTTTGTCAATCATCAAAATCAAGACCAGAGTCAACAATCTCCCCCTTTTTGATGATGACAAAACCTTTAAGTATATGAATAGGGTAAGCTTAAAAAGATTAATAAAAAGATAAACATGTAAGCTCAAAACAATAAGTACCAAGCTCCCCCTCAAAATATGATCCAAAAAATCTTAAAAAATATTTTTCAAAATATGCAAAATTTTCAAATTTTCAATATTTCTTCTTACTAATTCTTTCCTTTAGTTAAAAACATTTTACATTCTTCTCCCCCTTTTGCACTTTCTTTCATTTCTCAAAAGATTTTTCATGTTTATCCAATCTTCCCCTTTTCATACTTAACAATTTTCTCCCACTTTTTGACATCATGAAAAAGGGTGAAAGGCAATACAAAGTGGGAATGAAGTTGGAAAGAATAGCAAGTAGGTCATCAAAATCAATGCATGAAATCAAATATTTATGATATCAATTGAATATGATATAAATTGAACAAGATACCAAAGAATGTAAGCACATGCAAGAAATGATTTGATGTATATTATCCATTCGCCTTACTTGTTCATGGGATAAGGTCACAGCGGCACCCCTACACGTCATAAGAGAGCCCGTTGAATGGGAAGAGAGGGTCTTTAAGCCCTACTTATCTCCTATGACCGGACGGCCATGATGACTAACCCAATCCGAAGCGGTTACTAGGAATTCTTATAAGAAAAATTTTGATGCCAATAGAATATGATACCATTTGAATGTAACTCCCCCAAATAATTAGATTTGAAAACAAGAAAGAGTACCAGAGCAATATAAGCAAAGCATGATATCAACAAGATATTCAAAGCATCAAATATGATAACAAATCTTTTGATGCTCCCCCTGAATGTTATTCCTCCTTTAAGAATATACATTTATTTCAGGAATAAGACATGAAAGCTTATGCATCAAGATTTGAAATTTTTCAAGATATTCATGATTTTCAAAATACAAAGCATTTATATCGCATAAAAACGTTTAGCATTATTTCAAATTCATTTTAAGATGATTTGATATCCATACAAATGCTAGAAATAATATGATATCAAGTCTAGCTATTAGAGCAAGGGTTTGTCAATAAACATACCTTCTTCTTAAAAGTAATCCTTAACTACTAGTTCTATACTTGATCCAAATCATTTCTAGATTATGCATAGATGCCAAAAATAAAAACATATAAATCATAGCATTTCACTTGAAATAATTTAGAAACTATATTAATCAAAATCAAGTGAAGATCTAATAATCACAAGTTTGACCATGAGAGCTTGAAATCCATCAACATCAAAATGGTCATGATCACAACAAATGATTATTAGTCTAAGCTTGATTCTAATCAATCAATTAAAATATTTTTCAAATCAATATGCATCTTTAAAAGTATTTTTCATGAAATACATTAATCAAAATCAAGTGAAGGTCTTACAATCATAAATTTAATCATGATAGCATGAAATTCATCAGCACCAAAAAGTTCATGATCATAGCCAATGATGATAAGTCCAAACTTGATTGTAATTAACTATTTAAAACAATTTTTCTAAGTAATTGATGCAATAAAAATTAATCTACAATTTTAATTATGGAAGGAGATGTTTAGAATTTACCAATATACATAATCCTTCCTTTTACCATTTAGTCCAAAATATAGCTTGTCCACTTCTTTAAATTGTCTTGTACAACCTCTTTTCAAGAACTTCCTTTCTTCATGTTGGGTTGCAAGACATTCCTGCAAAACAAATTAAGTGGACATTTTTGGTACCCAAACTTTCTTGGGTCCTTTATGATTAGTAATTATGGTTCCTTTTGGAACCCAAACTTTTCTTAATCTTGAAGGATAAGCATTGAAACCACATTTATAAGAAAAACTGAAAGAAGTAGGAATATAGAAATTCTTCAAAAGTTTTTGCTTCTTTTCCTCAATCAAAATATTTTTCTTATTAAAAACTTTATCACATAAATCTTTCAAAATAACATTTTCTTTTATTGAAAATTCTTTTTCTTTAGAAAAATTATTCTTTTCATTTTTTAAAATATCAATCTTGGCATTTAAATCATCATTTTTATTTGCAAGATTGGTGTTGTCAAGAGTAAATGAATCTACATGCCTATTTAATTTCTTGTGCTCAATTTTTAGCAATCTATATTCATGCACAAGATCATTAGATGCATCATGTGATTCTTTAAAGGTAAAATCATAATGATTTTTAGCACATACCTTTTTCTCATTTGCCATGAAACAAAGATGGGCAACTTCATCATCCGTATTTGAATCTTTGCTATCGCTCCAAGTTGCCATCATTGCCTTGAATTTCCTTTTGGCCTTGAGAGCTATTATTTTCTTTTCTGTATCAGCTTCCACTATCCTTTGCCATAAGTTCAACTCATAGGTCATGAGTGAACCGATAAGCTCCTCCAAAGGTAAGGTTTCTACATCTTTAGCTTCTTGGATCGCCGTCACCTTTGGATCCCATGATTTTGGCAAGGATCTAAGAATTTTGTTCACCAAATCAGCATTAGTATAGATTTTGCCAAGACTTTTTAATTCATTAATAATAGTCATAAATCTTGAAAACATATCAGATATAGATTCATAATGCATCATTTCAAAAGTTTCAAAAGAATGTATAAGCAAATTAATTTTAGTGTTCTTCACTTGAAGAGTACCCTCATGAGTAACTTCAAGTGTGTCCCATATTTCCTTCGCTGATGTGCATGTAGAAACTCTATTAAATTCATTTAAGTCCAATGCACAATAAAGCAAGTTCATTGCTTTAGCATTGAGTTCAATTTGTTTAATGTCATATTCATTCCAATCCTCTTCGAGCTTTGGAATGGAAATGCCATTAACCAAAATGGAAGGAATATGAGGACCACTAATAATGGTTTTCCAAAGATGATAACTAATAGATTGAATATGGATGCGCATGCGAGTTTTTCAAAATGTGTAATTTATACCATTGAAAAATGGTGGTCTAACACTAATACCTACAAGGGTTACCATGAACTTTAGCTCAAAATCGTTAGATTTTCAATCAGAGCACCGAGCTCTGATACCACTTGTTGCCCAGATATGGTGCCCAAGAGGGGGGGTGAATTGGGTATTTTAAAAATTAAAGCAATATATATGCTATCAAGTTCAAAGGTGAAGAGTGATAGTGCTCAAGTAATTGTGCAACAGAAGCAATGAAATAAAATAACAATTAAAGAGCAAAAGAAGATAAAGAGTAAAGTAATGCAAACACACAAGAAGTATAGTGGTTCGATGCACCTAGCACCTACATCCACTCCCCAAGCTCCACTTGGGAATTTCCACTATAATCTTTAGATTACAGCCGACTTGTTTTACCAGGCTCACAAGTCAAAACCTTACACTCTCCAACAAACCTCACACTAGTTTCAAATTCCCTTGAAACTAGCCTACCACAAATAGAATATGAATACAATGAATAAAAACAAGACAAACTCCTTTTTGAGCAAAAGATAATTCGATGTAGCTCTTGATGGAGACTCTTCAAGCCATTCTCTTGGAATCTTGGACCTCACTAAATGCCAAACTCTTGAAAGTTGGATTCCTCAAAGATGGAAAGCTTTTGACTAAGGAATCTCTTGGATTTCTCACTCTTTTTGGCTTGGAATTGATTGAAGGCTTTTTACTTTCACTCTAATCCTTTTCACTTTATCCCATGTCTTTTTTGAAGTTTGGTGGAGATTAAATACCTCATTCAAGCTGAAACAACTCCACAAGACCGTTAGAATAAAAAATATGGCCGTTTATGGTCGTTAGAAATCAAATCAAAAGTTCAGAAAAACTAGCCGTTATGCCATGAGTCGACCTCTGGATCAAGTGTCGACCTCATGAGTCGACCTCTAGTTTGTTTTAGGCAAAAACCCAGAAAACCATAGTTCTGCCCATTTTGAATTCTCAGGCTATGAGTCGACCTCTGGTGTCGACCTCTGGACAGGTGTTGACCTCTGGTGTCGATCTCTGAAGCGTGCCACTGAAATTTTGCCGTGCCGGCCTTGCTGAACTTTTCTTTTCTTCATGAGTCGACCTCTGGTGGTCGACCTTTGACAAGGTGTCGACCTCTGGTGGTCGACCTCTGATTTTCCATTAATTTAAGGACTTTTTAATTGACATACAAGCATTTCTTCATTCAATATGGATGAGTACTAAGATCTGAGAAATACACTTAAAACACAATTAGTACTCATATATACTTAAACATTTTGTCAATCATCAAAATCAAGACCAGAGTCAACACCATCAAACCTAAATCTAAAAGTCACAAAAAAAATAGTTTACTACTTTTACTGCATATTTAGCATTCTTAGAGTCATCCCACATCATATCTCTTGCTAAGCATGGGTTGTATTTGATGATCATGACATGACCTCTTAGAGTATAAACTATCTAATTATTGTGCAAGTTTAGGGATCTAATCTACCATACTATGATCTACCTCTCTTAGGTACATACTATATCCTGAGATCACGGCATGTTGATAGAGAGTGTAGGTCATGTATGCTGGATTAATATCTCAATCAAAAACATAGATCAATATATGTATATAAGAAACATATTATATTTATTGCTTAGGCATTAAGTATAAAAAAAGGGAGAACCTGGTTACATGCTTCATCTTCATCATAAGTTGAAGGAGTCTAGCCACGCATCATAGCCACCAGCATCTCCTCCATGATTCCTCTCTTTTTCAAGCCTAATATAATAATCTAAAAACAAGCAAGCAAGAAACTAAAGTGGTCAAATTTTGCTGAAGAATTTGGTGCCTAGACTACTACCTGGGGTCTCCCTTTTATAGAGGTCATCTGGGGCTTCCTCCTGGTCAAATTTGGAGTCAATGAAGCTTAAGATTGGCCAAATATCACACAGAGAACTCTCAGCCATCCTTCTACATCACAGCTTTAGATCATGTCAGAATTCATGCATCGCAACTTGCTTTCCTTCTCAGTCGAACAAAGTCCCACCCAGACTCTTTCAAATCCTGAATTCTCTCCGATTGGACTTGGGAGAGCCTCCTCCAAATGTGGCGGAGTGGACATGGTAGGAGCGGCATATAGTGGTGGAAGATGGTGCGGTGACAGGGGATGATGGTTGCAAAGATAGAGGCAAATGGTGGCCGGTGGCTTCTCCCAGCGGTGAGGAGACTGGATGGTGATGAGGATGGAAAACGGTGTTAGGAGGCTATGCACAGCAATGGGGAATGGACTGGAAGAAGAAAAAGGAGCTATGGCTGGCTTCAAGGATGCTTCCAGTGATTTTTCCAATGAGGGAGCAGTCTCCGATGATGTTGGCGATGGTGGGAGGTGGCGGGGGGAAGCTCCAACGGTCGATGGCTTGAAATAAGGGAGTTGGTCGACGGCCAGACTCATGGACTGGCTCCCATGGCTGCTGGTGGACCATCCTTGACTCTATGGACCGAGCGATCGGTCCATGGTGGACTGGCTGCTCTAAAAATTATGCAAAATCTTAATAATTTCAAAATTCAGTTCCTGGCTCATTCCAACATGGACCAGCTGCTCCAAAAATCATGCAAAAACTTAATAATTTCAAATTTTAGTTCTTGGCTCATTTCAACTCTGATTTGAGTACCGTTTATGTTGTTGGACTCTAAAAATTAAGCTCATCCTATCCATGGACTCCTTTTCTACAAAACTTAAATAAAAAATATTAATTCTTGATAAATATATATTAATTAATATTTATTTTAATGGTTAAATTGAGATAATTAATAGACTTATCATCTATATATAGGATCATAATAAGTGTACCAAATTTTGTTATCAAAATTATCTATGTATAGGATCATAATAAGTATACCATATTTTGTTATCTATGCACATGGTCATAGTACTTGAATACCAAATTATGTTATCTATGTACATGATCAAATTACCCATTATATTAATAATGTACGGTAAGAGATTATTTATGTATAATCTAAGAATAATTGTGTATCTTCGTATATTTCAGAATAAGACCAAAACATCATAATTTTAAATTTTTAGGACATTAATAACTATAGAATATGCATTTTTTCATATTTTACAACTTCATAATAAAATGCAAGATCCCAAAATGTCTTTGTTGATAGTACAACTAAAATCCTAAATAGTTACTCAATAACCTCATTATAAGCCTTTCCATTATGTCTTTCTTTTTCACATCACCCATATTTCATAATTCTTGATAATTCAACTTGTGAAGCTCTTCTCTTCTTCCTAGGCTTGTCAGGATAAGTTTTTATGATAGGAGGTAAAATATGTATCTCGTCTGAAATGCTATTGGCCATCTCAAAATTAGGAATTGGATTGATGCATTTTGCATATGCTTTTCTATACATGTCAACCATGAAATAATTATCAGTAAAGTGATACAAAGATTTACTAGCCTTTTTAATGCATGCACATGCATGTTTACATGGCATATGAAAGATTCACCATATTTCACAAGAGCAAGTGCATTCCTGTAGGTCAATTTTAATAAGCACTTTGTATCCTTTACACATAAATCATGATACTATATGTAAAGATAGATAATCTTCGACCTTCTTCTACATTTTTCTACAATACCTTTTTTGGACTAGGACAAAGATGGGTTTGCATACTATGATCTCGAGTTTGACAATCATGAAAGAAAAGTGCCCTAAAAGCCAATCTTTGTAAGGGCATTATTGTAATATATTGACTCTTGTATGACATTAAATTAAGGCAATTTTGATTCATCATATTGCTGCATCTATATTAGATTATGATGAACCCCATAGGTTAAGGCAATGGAATTAGGGTTATGATGGAAATCATAATAGTGAGACCTAAGTTCCTATAAACCCTAATCTAAAACGTTCCTAGTCGATGGACCATCGGTTCAGGGATCGATGAATTCGGAAAGACTAACACATCCTATGTATGCTCGTTGGAGAAGGTGGTTGGTCTCACAGCCACTTGTGGAGAGACACTAATACAAGGATATGGGTGCTCATTAGGTTATGAGTCCACTGAACTGATCCGATAAGAAAATATCAAATGGAAGTCTGTCTTACTTGTCAAAGGAATGTTCTCTTAGTGGGAGTTGTGCATGTGATCCTTAGACTTGAGACTACCATAGTAGGTCAAAAGGAATCAATTGCTCCTAGTAAAGGGGAGTTGTTATCCCATGTGATCTTTTTGAATGATGACTCAGGAAGTCTTTGATCAAAGTAGGATGAGATTAGATAGGGTTTCTAATCTATCATCGATCGAGTCTTCATTATCAAATTAAGATTCAAAATGATTAAGTACTAGGATTTGACATTTATCTAGGTCCATCACTTAATTAGAATAAAGGGAGATCGAAGGATTGAATTGCACGGTAACTTTCCACTGAAGGGTATTTTGGTATTTTCTACCAAATTCCTCATCTTTTGAGTAGGCATGATATATTGCTAGACATCAATCATGTCTTGTAGGTTTTCATGGATCAATTCGATTGGATTTATGAGTCAATCTGGAAGCTGGTTCGAATTGGCAACTTAGGTCATCTCAATTTAACCTAATTAGGTCAATCAAGTTCGATTGAATAGAATCGGTTTGGACCTAGACCTACTGCTAGCTAGATGTAGTACCCAAAAGGTCACACACACTAGGGAATTGACCTAGGAAGTCAGTTTAAATTTTATTAGGGTCATGGAATCCTAATTGGTTAGCTAGATTACACACTATCATGGTAGGCTAACCTAACTCCTAACCTAATTGAATTGGGTCTAAAGGTTGCTTAATGGGATAACCAATTTGAGGGAATCCTGGATTGGGTTGAGTCCAATGTGGGGCAGCAATTATCTACTTTTATCTAGATTTAATCAGCCTTTATCCTATTTAAATGAAGAGTCATAACATGAAGGGACTCTTGGCACCAATTCATGGTATGCACCAAATTGAATGTGCACAGAAGGACCAAGAGTCCTTCTGCCTGTCAGTTGCCAAAGCTAGATGAAGGCCAAGGGACTTCATCCTCATCTCCATGCCTTTTTTAAATGCCTATTGACCGGTCAACAAATGTGAAGTTCAGTGGAAGGGAGTTGGCGCAAATGAAGAGTTGCGACTCTTCATTTGGCGCAAAAACAAGAAGCATAGTCCTTCTACTTTAATCCTCTTTTAGTCACCAGTATTTCTCATTGAAAAGCCACATCCCTTGGCCTTCTTACAACCAGTAATTTCCAAGTGTCAAGTAGAGAAGTCAGAGAAAAATGAAGGGACTTGTATAAGGCTTTTGGCGCATGAAAATTGTTGACTTTTCACTCATAAGACTCCTTGTTTGTGAAGAGTCTTATTTGATCTTTGAATGGCTTATCAAAGGTTGATGAAGAGCCTTATCTGGTGCCCCCCCATCTCTTACAAAAGGCCATCGGTGTTTATTCCGATGGAATACAATTCTCCTTCTTTCTTACATTCTTACACTCTATCCTACTTATCTCTACCTTCCCTTGTTAGGACATAGGTCTTCCTTTAAGACAAGTCCACCATTTAAGACAAGGATTTAGGAAGAGAATTAGGAAGTGATAGAGAGAGAGAAGAGAAGTTTTGGAGAGGGCTCAGAGTGCTCTACTGGAGGGCAAGGGTTTGAGTAAGGAAGGAGAGGCTGCTGAAAGAAGAAAAGGCCTTCAGAAGAGTCCTATGGTTTAAGCAACCTACTACGGAGTGGTTCCTAGGTTCAATTCCTATATGGATCATCTCTAGAGGGCATGCACTTGTGTACCTAGTGGAAATAAGAAGGAATTAGCATTCCAGGTATTCTTCTATTATCCTAAAGTCTTGATTTACTGATTGTTATGCACAAGTTGTCCTAGGGTTTAGGGTCTCGACCAGTTAAGGTTTCAAAAATGAAATTTTGAAACCTAGTCTTCTGCTACGCTCGACCTAGGTAACCTAACAATGGTATCAGAGCCACCTTGATACATACAATTAGAAATCTTTTTGGTGTTGATTGTTTACTATGTTATGTATTGATGCATGTTAGCTCAACTATATACATGTGATATGTTATATCCTAGTAACTACTTCAGATTGGGTTAGTCACCATGGTCGTCCGGTCATAGAAACCAAGTAAGATTTAAAGGCCCTCTCTTCCCATTCAATGGGGTCTCCTATGGTGTATAGGGGTGCCGCTGTGGCTATATCCCATGAACAAGTGAGGTGAACGGAGTATTGTTTTAATTATGCTATGGTTATGCATATTAGGATTAATATGATTGTGTGTAGGAATGAATGTCATGTTAACATGATTAATTAGGATGTGTATGAAACCATCAAAGCCCTCATTAAAATCATATTTAGTTGTAGTGTAAGTTAATTATGATATTCGATTAAGGTATGATCAGCCAATTGGTGTCTAGGCAAGTGGTTCTGGGAAGGTAAAGGAAATGAGATTTTTAATTGGTTCCATTGTCTGACCTGGCCAATTTAATTGGTATCTAAGGAAAGCAATGGGGGACCCCCTCACCCCTTCCACTTACCTGGCCAATTTGGTTATATCTAGACCTTAAATTGGAAATGCTAATTGATTAAGCACACTACAAATTACCTTCCTTCATACTAAGCCAAATTAATATCAAAAACTATAGTAGGTTTGTTGTATAACACAAGGCTTTAGGGTTTGATATAAAATTTGTCTTGGTACACCTAGTGCTTTATAGTATGATTGGCAATGTTACTTTATTGTATAACACAAGGGTAACATTATTCGATCATGGCTATATAGAAATGAAGGGTTCGACTAAACTAAAACATTATGGTTTGTTGTGCACACAAGGCTATAAGTGTCTTAGAGGCAAGAGTTATGTTGAGAATTGCAAGGGATGCAATTGGAAAGGGATTTTCCTACCCTTGAACTCATGAGTGTTTGTTGTGTAACACAAGGCATTCATGTGGAATTGGGATCTCAACCCCACTAAGGAAGCCCTGGTAGGGCTTTTTCGTTTACCATAGTTGAGGGTTATGGTATTCGAAATAAAAAGTGGAGACATAATTAGATATAAAAGTCCTTATCTAATTATGGATGTCATCTTGAGTGGGATTGCTTATAGTTGTTCTTTACATTTATGTAGATTTAAGTATTATGGCTTCAAGTTTATCACCGCGAGGCATTTTAGATGCCAACAAATTGACCAGTCCTAATTATGTCGATTGATTGAGGAACCTGAGGATAGTATTAACTTAGAAAAAACTTTCTTATATTCTTGATTCTTCGAATCCAAAGCCAATCGAAGATGATGCTTCCAAGGAGGAGAGAGCCATATATAAAATGTGGCAGAATGACAGTATGACTATCAAGTGCATCATGTTAGCCTCAATGAGCAATGAACTTCAGAGGCAACATGAGGAGCTGGAACCTCAGTCCATATTGCTTAATCTAAAAGAGCTTTATGGAGAGTAAAGTAGGGTTGCTCGATATGAAATATCGAAGTAGTTGTTCCGTGCACACATGAGTAAGGGCTCATTAGTTCAAACCCATGTTCTAAAAATGATTGACTTAATCACCCGATTGAGTCAATTAGGATTTGTGATGGATGGTGAACTCAGCTAGGACTTGATCTTGCAGTCACTCTCGGATTCCTTCTCTTAGTTTGTTCTAAACTATCATTTGAATAAACTAAATTTTCTTTGCTTGAGCTGCTTAACATGCTTAAGATAGCCGAGAGCCACTCTAAGGGAGATAGGGCTCATCTTCTTCTCATTGATGGAAAGAAGAAACAGGCAATGAAAAAGGATTTGAAAAGAAAATTCAACCCTAAAAAGAGCATCCAAAAGAAGAAGAAAGCAAAGAATGCCACTGGCGATGGAGACTGTTTTCACTTTGGGAAGCAGGGGCATTGGAAGAAAAACTATAAGACATATCCTGCAAGTTTGAAGCAAGATGCTGGTGGAGCATCTAAAGGTTTGATATGATACAAATAAATTTATCATTGAATACTTCAACTTCTGATTCGTGGGTATTGGATACCGCATGTGGGTCTCATATCTGTAAGTCATTGCAGGGACTCCATCAAATTAGAAGTTTGAAGGAAGGTGACTTCAAGCTATATGGTGCAAATGGTGATGCCATTTATGCTGAAGCTGTGGGCACCTATCTTTTATTACTACCTTCGGGTAGTATATAAAAATTAGAAGATTGTTACTATGTCCCAAATGTTATTAGAAATATTATTTATGTACCCTTGTTATTACAACAAGATTTTGAAATAAATGTAAAGTGCTATGGTTGCTCTATTCTTTATTCTAATAAAGTATTTGGACATGGTTATTTCATCAATGATTTTCTAACTTCAGTACTCAATGATAAAGTATTGCTTGTTGATGACAAGAAAAGAAAGAGAGAAGACATAAATGTCACTTATCTCTGGCATTGTCTTTTGGGTCATATCAATCAGTGTGTCTAGGATAAAAAAAGTTGTACAAAGAAAATTTCTTTGAACCTTTTGAGCATGAATCATTAGGAACTTAAGAATATTGTCTCATGGATAAAATAACCAAGTCTCCATTCACTGGACATGGAGAAAGGGCAACTGAATTGTTAGGACTAGTACACATAGATGTGTGTAGTCCTATGACAACTGAGGCCAGAGGAGGATACTCTTATTTCATTAGTTTTACTGATGATTTATCAAGATTCGAATATGTGTATCTTATGAAACACAAGTCAGAAGCCTTTGAAATATTCAAAGAGTATCAAAGTGAAGTCAAGAAACAAACTGGGCATAGTATCAAAGTCCTTCAGTCTGATCGAGACGGTGAATATTTGTCTAGTGAATTTCTTGATCATCTTAAAAACAAAGAAATTCTCTTTGAATGGACCCCTTCATATACACCATAGCTAAGTGGTATACTAGAAAGAAGGAATCGTACCTTGTTAGGTATGGTACGGTCCATAAAGTGCTTCACAGATCTTCCAGTATCTTTCTGGGATTATGCCCTAGAGACTGCTACCTACATATTAAATAGGATACCATCAAAGGCAGTTAAGAGCACTCCATATGAATTATCAAAAGGGAAAAGGCCAAGTCTTAAGTATCTTAAGATTTGGGGTTGTCCTGCTTATGTCAGAAATGTTTTTGGACATAAGTTAAGTACTAGGGCTGATAAATGTAGGTTTATAGGATATCCTAAAGAAGGTATAGGTTACCTTTTCTACCATCCTACTAAGCAAAAGGTCATTGTCAGTAGGCATGCCACATTCTTGGAAAAGGAGTTTATCCAAGAAGGGGGTAGTGGGAGGATATTAGAACTTGAAGAAGTTCAACCTACAACAATTCCTCAACCAGATATTCCAAAAGTCCAGGAATAACCACAACACACACCTCCTCTTCAAAGGTTAGAGAGGGTGCGGGGTGCATCTCTCAGATATGGCTTTGTCATTGGGAATCATAATGAAGCCAATATCATACAGGATGATATCCTGTGACCTATACGGAAGCTATCGAGAGTAAAGACTCCAATAAATGGCTAAATGCCATGAAATCTAAAATGGACTCTTTGTATTCCAATCAGATTTGGATTTTAGTAGATCCACCTGAAGAAATTAATCCAATATCATGTAAATGGGTCTTCAAGAAAAAGATTGGAGCAGATGGTCAAGTAAAGACCTACAAGGCCAGGCTAATAGCAAAAGGTTTCAAATAAAAACATGGCATTGACTATGATAAAACTTTTTCACCAGTAGCCATGCTCAAGTCCATTCAGATATTGTTTGCTATAGCAGCATACTATGATTATGAGATCTGAAAGATGGATGTTAAGACTGCATTCCTTAATAAAAATCTAGAGACAGAAGTCTATATGACACAGCCAGAGGGTTTTGTCTTAAGTGGGAGACCAAACCAAGTATGCAAGCTTAGAAAATCCATTTATGAATTAAAGCAAGCATCGAGGAGTTGGAACATCCACTTTGATGAAACAATCAAGGAGTTTGGTTTTATCAAGAATGTGGATGAACCATGTGTGTACAAGAAGACAAGTGGGAGTGCACTTGCTTTCTTGGTCTTGTACATTGATGGCATACTTATCATTGGAAATGATAATCCAATGTTGCAATCGATCAAATCTTGGCTATTAAAGTAGTTTTTTCATGAAGGATTTGGGAGAGGCATCCTATATACTAGGTATAAAGATCTATAGAGATAGATCTAAGAGGATGCTAGGCTTATCCCAATCTAGGTACATTGACTTAGTGTTGAAGAGATTCAACATGGATGAAAGTAAGAGGGGTTACTTACCTATGAGTCAAGGCTTACATCTCTCCAAGAAAATGTCTCCTAAGAAACCAGAGGAGAGAGAAAGGATGAGTTTGATACCTTATGCTTCGGCTGTAGGATCAATTATGTATGCCATGTTATGTACCAGACCTAATGTTACTTATGCCTTGGGCATAGTAAGCAGGTTCTAGAGTGATCCAGGTGAGGATCATTGGAAAGCTATAAAGAACATTCTTAAGAACCTGAAAAGGACAAAGATATTTTTATTATATATGGTGGATCAGAGTTGAAATTAGAAGGGTATAAAGATTCTAGTTTTCAATCAAATCTGGATGATAGCAAATCCATATTAGGGTATGTCTTCACCTTATATGGTGGCGTAGTTAGTTGGAAGAGTATCAAGTAGCCAACTGTAGCAAACTCAGTCACTGAGGCATAATACATAGCTACAAGTAAAGCCATAAAGGAAGCTATATGGATGAAGAAATTCATCACGAAATTGGGCACGGTTCCCACTATACAACAACCGGTTCCACTATATTATGATAACACTGGAGTTGTTGCGCAAGCTAAAGAACTAAGGTCTTATAATAAGTTCAAGCACATCCTAAGACACTTCCACCTTGTTTGAGAGATTATAGAAAGACAAGATAGTGTCATCAAACGGTAGAAACAAAGAACAACATAGCAGACCCATTCACTAAAGCATTACCTCAGCAGCATTTTGATCGCCACTTAGATTGTATGGGTATAAGATACAAGGACGATTGGCTTTAGTGCAAGTGGGAGATTGAAAAAAAAGTACCCTAAAAGCCAATCTTTGTAAGGGCATTATTGTAATCTACCCACTCTTGTATGAATTAAATAAAGGCAATTTTGATTCATCATATTGCTGCATCTATATTAGATTATGATGAACCCCATAGGTTAGGGCAATGGAATTAGGGTTATGATGAAAATCATAATAGTGAGATCTAAGTTTCTATAAATCCTAATCTAAAACGTTCCTAGTCGATGGACCATCGATTCGGGAATTGATGAATCCAGAAAGACTAGCACATCCTATGTATGCTTGTTGGAGTGGATGGTTGGTCTCACAGCCACTTATGTAGAGACACTAATATAAGGATACTATACTAATCCGATAAGAGAACATCAAATAGAAGTCTTACTTGTCAAAGGAATGTTCTCTTAGTGGGAGTTGTGCATGTGACCTTAGCCTAAGACTACCATAGTATCTTGTGCACATGAACCCATATTTTGGTGCATACTCATTCATGGCAATTAAGTCATGTACGAGGTATTTCTGGATATAGTGGATTGTGTATGAAGATAATGAGTAGGTCAACAAAGAATCAATCGCTCCTAGTAAAGGGGAGTTATTATCCCATGTGATCTTTTCGAATGATGACTTAGGAAGTATTTGATCAAAGCAGGATGATATTAGATAGGATTTCTAATCTATCATCGATCAAGTCTTCATTATCAAATTGAGATTCGAAATGATTAAGTGCTAGGGTTTGACATTTATCCATGCCCATCACTTAATCGGGATAAAGGGTGATCGAAGGATTGAATTGCACAGTAACTTTCCACTGAAGGGTATTTTGGTACTTTCTACAAAATTCCTCATCTTTCGAGTAGGCATGACATGTTGCTAGATGTCAATCATGTCTTGTATATTTTCATGGATCAATTCGATTGGATTCATGAGTCAATTCGAAGCTGGTTCGAATTGGCAACTTAGGTCAGCTCAATTTGACCTAATTAGGTCAATCATATTCGATTGGATTGAATCGGCTTGGACCTAGACCTACTGTTGGCTAGATGTGGAACCCAAAGGGTCACACACATTAAGGAATTGACCTAAGAAGTCAATTAGAATTTTATTAGGGTCATGGGATTCTAATTGGTTAGCTAGATCACACACTAGAATGTGTTGGCTAACCTAACTCCTAACCCAATTGAATTAGATTTAAAGGTTGCTTAATGGGCTAACCAATTTGAGGAAATCTTGGATTGGGTTGAGTCCAATGCGGGGCAGCAATTATCTGGTTTTATCCACATTTAATCAGCCTTTATCCTATTTAAATGAAGAGTCATAACATGAAGAGACTCTTGGCACCAATTTATGGTATGCGCCAAATTGAATGTGTGCAGAAGGACCAAGAGTCCTTCTGCCTATTAGTTGCCAAAGCCAGATAAAGTCCAAGGGACTTCATCCTCATCTCCATGCCTTTTTTAAATGCCTATTAACTGGTCAACAAATGTGAAGTTCAGTGGAAGGGAGTTGGCGTAAATGAAGAGTTGCGACTCTTCATTTGGCACAAAAACAAGAAGCAGAGTCCTACTTTAAGCCTCTTTTAATCATTGATATTTCTCATTGAGAAGCCACGTCCCTTGGCCTTCTTACAACCAATAATTTCCAAGTGGCAAGTGGAAAAGTCGGATGAAAAAATAAAGGGACTTGTATAAGGCTTTCGGTGCATGAAAATTGTTGACTTTTCACTCATAAAACTCCTTCTTTGTGAAGAGTCTTATTTGATCTTTTGAATGGCTTATCAAAGGCTGATGAAGAGTCTTATCTGGCACCCCCCCATCTCCTATAAAAGGCTATCGGTGTTTATTCTGATGGAATACAATTCTCCTTCTTTCTTACATTCTTACACTTTATCCTACATGTCTCTTCCTTCCCTTGTTAGGACATAGGTCTTCCTTTAAGACAAGTCCGCCATTTAAGACAAGGGTTTACGAAGAGAATTAGGAAGTGATAGAGAGAGAGAAGAGAAGTTTTGGAGAGGGCTCAGAGTGCTTTACTGGAGTGCAAGGGTCTGAGCAAGGAAGGAGAGGCTGCTGAAGGAAGAAAAGGCCTTCAAAAGAGTCCCAGTGGTTTAAGCAACCTACTAAGGAGTGGGTCCTAGGTTCAATTCCTGTGTGGATCACCTTTGGAGGGCATGCACTTGTGTGCCTAGTGAAAAGAAGAAGGAATTAGCATTCCAGGTATTCTTCTATTACCCTAAAGTCTTGATTTACTAATTGTTATGCACAAGTGATCCTATGATTTAGGATTTCGGCCAGTTAGGGTTTTGAAAATGAAATTTTGAAACCTAGTCTTCCACTATGCTCGGCCTAGGTAACCCAACAAATCATGCATCAATTGCATAATTTAGAATCTTATATGATTAACTATTTGAAGAATGGAAAGATGTTGAGCCTCTAAGATCCAATTGTTGAAATACTCTACCATATTAGATGTCATGATACCCCAGCACGGACCTAGAAATACTACATTTGCCTAATGCTCCGGCTTTGCATGCATGATAAAGTTACTTGTTGCTGGGGCTTTTGCTATAAGTTTACTTATTAGTTTTTGAAAAATGTTCAAATTTAGGATATAGGTAGCAACATTTAATAAATCAACTAATCTTTTCCTTTTAGCTACACAATAATGTACAAGCACCTGCATGTAGAATAATGAAAGGATCATGTATGTGACTAATATGTACTTAATCAAGCAATATATTTTAAAGATTAACTTAAAAATTTAGAAAAATATACTATATACCTAATTTTTGAGATTATCTTTAATATGACGGATGTAATAAGAATGATAGCTACTAATAAAGTACTTCGGTACTACTTTTATAAGTCCCTGATGTCTATCTATCATTATGCTAAAATAATGTCTATGATAGTCATCACAAGATTTTAAGACTTCTTTAAAACTTTGACAAAACCAATCCTAATTATCATCATTTTCTATATCAATAGTAGCATATGCTATGGGATACATATCATCATTCACATTTTTACCCGTAGCACCAAGTAAAACTCCTCCATCCTTATGCTTAAACAATGTTGCATCCATGAATATTATAGGTCTACAACCTTTAATGAAACTATTGATTAAAGTGTTAAATGAAATGAATATATGTTTGAATCAACCTTCAATGGTTTCATACTCTGCCATGCTGTCAAGGTTGATCGCAAGAATGGCATTGCAATACCACCATATCCATTCGTAAGAAACCAACCCCTAATCATAGATGTTGCAGCCAAGATCATCATGGCCCATAGCTGAGGTCGAGGTCAGAACTCACCGCCATCTTACGGGATCCTGCTTGATCACCCAAACCTGCAAAACAAAGTTAGTGACTCAGGCCGGGGATTCCGGTGGGGGCACTCCGATGCTCAAGTCAGTAACGATCTAAGGGAACAGATCCTTCTGGTCGAGCCCCGAGTATGGACTCTATGCTAGGAGGAGAAGTTGTGAGATGAAAGAGTGTGAGTGGGCTGACCACAGATTGCAGGAGTGATAATAGAGAAAAGCTCGAACTGGGTGGCTGTGTTCATCTACACCCCTCCTGGGGGTTTCGCGGTAGCCTCGAGCGTTATCTTCCTGTGCACTGCCCCCTTCTTGCTTGTTGGGCCTCACTCGTCTGGAACTTAGGTTGAAGGTGTGTGTGTGTCTTCTTACCTTGTTTGAACCTGGGAGACCCCCTTTTTGCTGGGGCATTGCCCGCCGCCTACCTCGGGATCTTTCCCATGCTTATGGGCGCGTGCGGTGATGTTTTGTACCATAGACAGGTTGTCTTTCCATTCTGGTGACATGGAAGCTACTGTCATGCTGACATTCCTTCTGGTCGCTCCCTTTTGGGAAACATTGTAGGACCTCGATCGATGGGCCACCGCCTCCTAGATCTGGATCTACTGGTTGACATCCAATCTCGAAGGGTGCAGACGATTGGTGGAGAATGCAGAGCCTTGATCAAAGGATTCCTTCCATTTTGGTGCAAGTGGCCACTTATGTTACCATCATGGCATGACAGGCATCTTTTCATGGTCCTCGGGTGTCAGGCCATCATCCAGGGAGAGCAGTGACCTCTTTCAGCAGCAGATCTTTTTTTCGAGGTGGATTTGATCTGGAGAGGCGGTGCTCGACTTCGACCTCAGTGTCTCAACCCAAAGGGAGCACACCCGGGCGAAGGAGGGCGGAGCTCGACTTCGGCCTCGGCATCTCGATCCTGAGGGAGCGCGGCCGGGCGAAGGAGGGTGGAGCTCGACTTTGGCCTCGACGTCTCGACCAAGAGGGTGCACGACCGGGCGAAGGAGGGTGGAGCTTGGCTTCAACCTCGGTGTCTCGACCCGAAGAAAGCATGGCTAGGTGAAGGACAGGCGGAGCTCGACTTTGGCCTCGATGTCTCGACCCTAAGAGAGCACGACCGGGTGAAGGAGTCTGGGCTGAGACGTTCCACGTGTAGTTTCATCCGATGTGGTGTCCGACTAGGATCCCACATCAACGATCCTGCCACATCATTTGCCCCCCACTCCTAAGGTCTGTTGGCACGCGGCGCTTGAGACAAAGGGAGTAATTATGGTGCTGACATGGAAATGCAAAGATCCGATGCAATAATGACCATGATCGCTGGCGCTTCGTGAGGCAGTTTCTCCAAGCCAACACGAAGGAGCCATGTGGCCACGTCTGAGGAGCAATTATTACTGGCATGGAATTTAGAGCGATCGTGGTCGAAGCGAGACATCCCACTCGTCGATGGTCGACACGTGGCACTAATTTGTCGGTGGAGATGCTGTAACGGTACGATTGGTGTCGGGTCACTTCGAAATGAAAGGCTGATTTTTCTCAAAACATCCACTCTTTCGAATCTCGCATGCCCGCCATTGTACCCAAGTCTTCTCTTCTCCCCCGGTCATCTTAGACTCCCCCAGGAACCAGGTTCGTCTCTTTCTTTCTCTATCTCCCAGCAGAGCAGAGCTTTTCTTTTGAGTTTGGGGTCTTCTCGGATGCGGTCCATCATCCTCCTCTTCTTGAGCTTCCACCTTCTTCACTCTTTAGATGTCTTGTTTCGGTTCCACCTTCCATCCCTCGACCAACCAGGCCGAGGCAGGGCCTTCTATGTTGAGGCCACCTTGTTCTTCCTCCGATAAGGAGAGGGAAGAAGAATGCTTTGAGTTTAATAGGAGGCGTCCCCCAACCGGGATAGTCATCAGAGAGCCTAGAGCTAGCCCCCCTCCTCCTCCTCCATCTGAGCCCGCCCCCGAACCTGCCCGGTCAACAGGTCCTGGCGGGATTGCTTCGTTAATCTCTGTTGAAGAACTGAGGACCATCCGTGATGTCTATGGCATCCCGTACTTTGTCCGACTCTTGATTCCCCGACCGGCGAAATGGATCACCCCTAGTGGCTCGGGCTAGATCGCCCTTTATGAGGAGATCTTTGCAGGGGGACTTCGGTTCCCCTTTCACCCTTTCTTTCTCTTGGTCCTAAGCAATTACCGTCTCATCCCTACTCAACTCATCCCGAATGCCATAAGGACCATCTTTTGCATCATTGTACTCTGCCATTTCCATGGGATTGTAGCTCGTTTTTTCCTGTTCAGGGTATTTTTCATCCTGAAATGTCACCCTTCTGAGGAGGAGTAGTGGTCCATCTCCTCTCACCTGAAGGGCATCAAATTTGAACTCCCCTCTTCCATCAAATGGTGGAAGAGCAAATTTTTCTTTGCAACTATTGAGGGGGTCGACTGGGTTTGGAGCGACCAAGATCGGTCCCCTAACCGAAATTCTATGATCGAAGCGACTGACTGAGAGGTCTATGAGCAGCTTCGCACTATCCAGATTCATTCCCTAAAGGTTCTGTTGTCAGAGTAGAACCTTTCCAAGGCCAGGGTCAACCCAATGAGAGAGTTGGGTGAGTTTGGCTCAATCTTTTCTCCTTATGCCTCTTACTCTATTTCTTTAAACTTGGAACTGACATTGCCTCTTCTGTATGTAGGTATAAAGTTCTTGGTGGATGACCTGCTCTTAATCTCTAGGAAGAGACCTCCATCGAAGTTGGTTGAAGAATCCTCCTTGAAGAGGGCTCATGACGAGAGTGCGGTGGTGGCTGCTCCCGCTGCACTGACTGAGCCTAGGAGGAGGGAGGTCGAGATCGTCCTTAGACGAGGAGGAGGAGCGGTTGAGGTGAAGCTCGAGCTAGGCTAGAGGGCTGCCGAGCCCATGCCAGAGCAGTCGAGGTGGTGAGAGCCGATCCTGACCCCGGAGCTTGAGGTGGTGTCCGGGCCAGGGCCGTTGCCATAGCCATCGTCATAATGTCTCCTCCTCTCCCAGAAGTCATTGTCATCGAGGAGGAGGAAAGACAAGTGGGAACAGAGGCGGCACTGGAGGCATCGTCCGGGAAGGCACCGAGCTCTCTCCATGCACCTGAGGCTTCTTCTGCTAGCAGAATGGATGACGTGGCTTCCAGAGTGAGCAGGAGAGAGAGGGACTACTGCCGAGTCCCTTTCAAGTTGGGGCCCAATGTCTCCTTGGTCCAGGACCAGGGTATGGTAGAGCGCATGATGGATTTTGTGATCCAGTCATGCGACCAGTGGGAGAAGGCTGGCAAGCTGCTGGGGGATGCGATTGGCAGTACATTCCCCCTACTCTTCTCGGTAAGCGACTTCATCTTCTTGACTTCTTCCTTCTTTCTTGTACTGATTATCGGTATTTCCTTTGATGCAGCTCGATGTTGAGCTCCTCTTAATCAGGGATTGCTGCAAGCACTGGCTGAAGAAGGACCACCAGTAGGCGGCAGAGCTCGAGTTTGTGAAGACTGAGCTCAAGCAGAAGAGTGATGACTCTTGGGAGCTCAGCCAATGAAATAAGGAGCTTCAGAAGGAGCTCACGATTGCTAAGAGGCACTCGAAGGAGCTCCAGGAGAGCCTAGACCGGGAGCAGAGCTAGTCAAGGAGCAAGGTCGAGGAGCTCACAGCCACCAAGAAAAGGCTGACAGAGTTCAATATCGAGGCCATCCAGCAGAAGGGGCGTGCTCAGGCTCTTCAGGTGGAGTTGGAGGCGACCAGGGAGAGGCTGATCGTGCTAAGAAGATGGTCATCGCTGCTGAGAAGGAGACAGCAGTGATGGCCGAGTCGGTGAGGCGGTGAAGAAGCAAGCCATCGAGGGGAAGGAGGAAGCTTAGGAGGTCATGGTAAGGTACAGGGCCTCGGAGGAGTTCGTCATCGAGTTTCATGAGACGGCATCGGACTCCTACTTTAAAGGCTTCATGTATCTTCACTCCAGGGTGGAGGGCTTGATCCCAGACGAGGGTTGATGCTTCCTTAGCTATCCCAGAGCTTCTGACACAGAGCCAGCCCCAGATTCAGGCTCTATTGAGAAGCTGGCCGTAGCTTCCGAGACTGCTCCGCCAGTGATGGCCGTCGAAGCCAAAGTTGTGCAGCATGAGCCCCAGAAGCTGAAGTCCTGCCTGAGCACGATCATAGGAAGAGGCCATTTGAGTAGTTCCCCTTTGTGTTTTTCTTTTCTCTATTTTTGGCCTGGGTTGCCCTGCATGTCGGGGGCCCAGGAACACTTGTAATGAACAGTTAATTTTCAATGAAGTGGACATTTTTGTCATCTCGGCTTGAAACTTCTTTTCCTTTCTTCTTTCTTCTTTTTTGGAGCATGTGATGAAGTTAGAGAAAGGTCCTTCAGCTTGCCGAGTTGCTTCCACATTACTCCTGAATGCCTCGAAAGTGGATGGATGTTTCTGAGTGCCGGAGAGCTAGGCTTAAAGCTTCAATGCTGGAGAGCTGGGCCCCGGGCTTGAGTGCTGGAGAGCTGGGCTCAAAGCTTCAATGCCAAGAGCTGGGCCCCGGGCTTGAGTGCTGGAGAGCTGGGCTTCCAGGTTTGAGTACCGGAGAGCATGGGATCCAGGCTTGAGTGCTAGAGAGCATAGGATCTGGGCTTGAGTGCCAAAGAGCATGGGATCCGGGCTTGAGTGCCAGAGAGCATGGGATTCGGGCTTGAGTGCTGGAGAGCTGGGCTTCCAGGCTTTGGTGCCGGAGAGCATGGGATCTGGGCTTGATTGCTGGAGAGCTAGGCTTCCAGGCTTTGGTGTCGGAGAGTGTGGGATCTGAGTTGAGTGCCAGAGAGCGTGGGATCTGGGTTTGAGTGCCGAAGAGCTTAGGATCCGGGCTTGAGTGCTAGAGAGCATGGGATCCGGGCTTGAATGCTGGAGAGCTGGGCTTCCAGGCTTTGGTGCCGGAGAGCATGGGATCCAGGCTTGATTGCTGGAGACCTAGGCTTCCAAGCTTTGGTGCCGGAGAGTGTGGGATCCGGGCTTGATTGCTGGAGAGCTGGGCTTCCAGGCTTTCATTCGAGAGAGCGTGGGATCCGGGCTTGAGTGCTGGAGAGCTGGGCTTCGAGATTCAGTGCCGGAGAGCTGGACTCCAGGCTTTGGTGCCGAAGGACTGGACTCCGGGCTTCAGTGTCAGAGTGCTGGGCTCCGAGCTTCGGTGTGAAGGACTGGACTCTGGGCTTCGATGCCAGAGAGCTGGGCTCCGAGACTTGGTGCCAGAGGACTGGACTCAGGGCTTCGGTGTCAGAGAGCTGGGCTCTTGGACTTGGTGCCGGAGGACTGGACTCCGGGCATCGGCGTACCTGGCTTTGGGCCGGGCAGCGACATCCCTGCAAGGAAAAAATGGTTTGCACAAAAGGAAATCTTTATTATTATTAGGAAAAGGCCTTACATTACTGATAGTATATTCTCAGGTTGCAGGCATTCCATGTCCACGAAAATCTGGCACCGTCCAGACTCGCGAGATAGTAGGCCCCATGTGGAAGAGCTTCAACCACCTTGTAGGGGCCTTTCTAGTTCGACAAGAGCTTGCCATACTCTCGGGGCTGGGATGCCTCAGCTCGGCATAGCACCAGGTGAACGGGGTGAAAGACCTTCGGCTTCACTCGTGCATTGTAGTATCGAGCTACACGCTGTCAATAAGCCACCATCCAAAGTCGTGCCTTGTCTCTAGTTTTCTTGAGGAGGTCCAGGTTGAGGAGAAGGTGCGCCGGGTTCTCTGCTTCATTGTACTGCTGTATCCGCAGTATGGGTATGCCGAGTTTGACTGGGACAATGGCTTTCATGCCAAAAGTGAAGTTGAAGGGCGTTTCATCCGTTGCCATCCTAGGTGTTGTGTGGTAGGCCCAGAGAACGCTGGGAAGTTCTTCTGCCCACCTGTCCTTGGCTTGGTCCAACCTGGTCCTGAGTCCTTGGAAGATGGTATGATAGATCACCTTGGCTTCCCAATTGGTCCGGGAGTGAGCAACCAAGGTGAAGCGATGATGGATGCCGATCTCAGCACAGAATTCTTCAAACTCCCGGTTGTCAAATTGCCGCTCGTTGTCAGTGATGATGCCGTGGGAAAGCCTAAAGCGGCAGATGATCAACTTCCAGAAGAACTGGCAGACCTTGGCTTCCGTGAACTATGCTAGTGGCTCCGCTTCTACCCACTTGGTGAAGTAGTCGATGGCCACTATCAAAAACTTCCGTTGCCCTGGTGCAGGGGGAAATGGACCTAGGATGTCCATTCTCCACTGGGCAAATGGCCATGGGGTGGAGAGCTGGGAGAGGGGCATCGCTGGTTGATGCCATTTGTGGGCATGGCGCTGGCATCGGTCGCACCTCTTCACGAAGTCAGCGGCATCCTCCCTCATAGTCTCCCAATAGTAACCTTGACGGAGGGCCTTTTATGCCAGCATCCTCCCCCCAATGTGGCTTCCACAAAGGCCTTCATGGATCTCTTGGAGCATAAAGGTTGCCTCTGCAGGTCTTAGGCACTTCAATAGTGGATAAGAGTAGGATTGGCAATAGAGTTGTCCTTCCATGAGAACAAACCGCAAGGCCTTATTCTTGATGAGGCCCACCTCTGCTCGATCTTCTGGCAGAGTGCCATCGGTGATGTATCTGATATACCTATCCATCCAGCTCGGCTCCGGAATGACCTGCTGCACCTCTGCAGGAGCTTCATTGCTTGGATTTTTGAGGTACTCGATGTGAGCGCACCCTAGTGACGAGTCTGGCAAGGTCGCAAGTCTGGACAGTGAATTGGCGTGAGCATTCTCATCTCGGGGGATATGATAGATGTTGAAGAACCAGAAACCTGTCGTGCTTGAGTGGACCAGCTCCAAGTACTCATCATCTAGGGATCTCTGGCTTCATATTCTCCGAAGACCTGTCTGGCCACCAGTTAGGAGTCAGTGAAGACCTTCAAACTTCGTACACCCAGCTTGCGAGAGACCCTGAGGCCTGCAAGGAGTGCCTCGTACTCCGCCTGGTTGTTCGTTATGGCAAACTTGAAATAGAGTGCGCATTCAGCTACAACTCCATCATTGTTGGTGAGGATTAGGCCTGCACCGCTTCCACCCGCATTGGATGCACCGTCGACATGGAAGATCCGGGGCTCCTCCTCGGCACTGGGCTCCTCTTGATGCTCCGGGATTGTCTTCTTTGGCTCTTCAACGAGTCCCGCGCACTCAACCAGGAAGTCGATCAGCACTTGGGCCTTCTGGGATGACCTCGATCGGTATGTGATGTCGAACTCACTAAGCTTTAGTGCCCACTTAGCCAAGCATTTGGATGTGTCGGGATGAATGACCACAGCCCTCAAGGGCTGGTCCATCAAGACCATGATTGGATGTGCTTGGAAGTACGGCCTGAGACGTTGAGCAGACATGATAAGTGTAAAAATGAGTTTTTCAGATTAGGTGTACTTGATTTTGGCATCTCGAAGGAGTTTGCTGGCATAGTACACCGGCTTTTGGGATCCATCTTGATCTGTGCAGACGAAGACCAAACTGACAGCTCTAGGGGTGACCTCCAGGTATAGCAGGAGTTCCTCTCCCATCTTTGGCCTAGAGAGCAGTGGTGGTGATGCTAGGAAGTCTTTAAGCTCCTCGAAGGCCATCCTGTACTCCTCCGTCCAAGTGAAGTCGCTCATCTTACGCAGCACTTTGAAGAAGGGAAGGCAGCGGTCCATCGACCTCGAGATGAATCAGCTCAATGCGGCGATCTGACCCATCAGGCACTGGACCAGCTTCTTCGAGGTTGGATGCTCCATGTCGATGAATGCCTGGACTTTCTTTGGGTTCGCCTTGATCCCCCTTTGGGTTACCATGAAGCCGAGGAACTTTCCTGCTACTACCTCGAAGGCGCACTTCGTCGGATTCAGCTTCATCTTGTGCTCTCGAAGGTTATGGAAGGCTTCCACGAGGTCGGCTATATGGTCTGAACTCAGCTTGCTCATGACAAGCATATCATCTACATAGACTTGCATGTTCCTGCCGATCTAGTCTCTGAAGACCCGGTTGACCAGGCGCTGGTATATAGCTCCAGCATTCTTCAAGCCGAACGGTATCATTCGATAGCAGTACGTTCCTTGGTCGATGATGAAGGCAGTGTGCTCCTCATCCTCTGGGTGCATCTAGATCTGTTTGTATCCGGAAAATGCATCCATAAAGGAGAGCAAGTGGTGGGGGCACCAGGATCAGAAACATATTACTGGGCCCTTGATGGGGGACTCGAAACCCAACCGGGTTTCTCTTTTTATTTTTTTAGGATTTTTGAGATTTTTTTTATTTTAGTTATTCCAACTATTCCACTTATCCCTCTTATTCTCGTTTTATCCTAGGTTTATCTCTGAGTTATTCCACTGCTATTCTAGTCATCTTCAACCTCCCAGTACCTCATAGAAACCTCATTTTATGTTCATTTTCCTTCCCATTTGTCCCTCTCTGCCATGCCCGAACACCGGATAACCCCCCAATGGCCGTCCACCTCCCGGCGATAACCTCCTCGTGGGAATGCCGGCAAATCCTACGGTCGCCCCTCCCCCCATGCGACTCCGCCCATGATGCCCATGCCTTGATGCGCCCCTCTCTACCGCACTACCAACCACCGCTGCTACTCCGCCGGGCCGTGCCTCCGACCGCCCCGAATCTCTCCTTAAGCTTCTAATCCCACTTGACAAGCTGGTTCACGAAGATGGCACCGAGCCCCATCCCCAGTGCGTGCTCCCATGGGTGCCTCATGTAAGGGAGCTTGTGAAGGGCGTTGGAGTACAACTGAGTCCCCTGCATCGCTGCCCTGCTCTGCTCTCGCCCTCGGTGGAACTTCGGCTGTGACTTTCGCGACATTGCAAAACCCCCATAGAATCGCAGTAGCGCTACAAGCCCCTCCAGCCCGTCCGCCCTCCACCTCGCCCGCGAGATCGACGTCCTGGACCAGATTCTCGCACTGTGGTGCTCCAACTGCTTGAAAGGATTATGCCCTAAAGGCCAATAGAAATATTATATTTCGTTGGGATTTTTCCTTTTCCATCCCAAAAATCAATGTATTGACATTATCATTCAATAAAGGCATTATTTTCATCATACGCTGTGTCTTAATTATTATATGATGAACTCCATAGATTAGGGCTATGGTTCTAGGGTTATGATGAGATCATACCAGTGAGACCTAAAGCCTTAAAACCCTAATCTAAATTATTCCTGGTCAATGGGACATTGAGTAGGGGATCAATGTTTCTGGTAAAGATCAGCACTTCCTATGTATGAGGGTAACTGATCTCACAGTCACTTGTGTTTGACACTAATACTAGGATGTGGGTGCTCATTAGAGAATGAGTTCACTGAATAGATCCAGATTGAGAATATCTAATGGAACTTTATCTGTTTGTCAATAGATAATTCTCATAGTGGGAGTAGTGCATGTGGTCCTTTGACTTGAGATTGCCATGGTACCTTATATACATGAATCCACATTTTGGTTCACACTCAATCATAACACTGAGTTATGCATGAGGTGATACTGGATATGGTGGATTGTATATGAAGGTTGTGAGTAGGTCAACAAGGAATTGATCAGCCCTAGTAAGAGGATATTGCATCCAGCCAATTTCGATCAAATGATGATTCGGGAAATCTTTGATCAAAGTATGAACATTAGAAGTAGTTTCTAATAGTTCATTAATGAATCATCATTAAAAAGATTGAGCTAGGGATGAATATGAAATTGGATTTGACAAGGTATCCATATCCATAATCATATTCAGGATGCAAGTTGATCAAAGGACTGAATTGCCCGGTAACTCACCACTGAAGGGTATTTTGGTAATTTCACCAAAATTCTACATCTTCCGGGTAGATATGATACATTGCTAGACATCAATCTTGTCTTGTAGGGAAATGATTAAATTATGATAATTTAAATCAGTTAATTAGAATTAGATTCTAATTGACCAAGTTGAGCTAGCTTGAGTTGACCTAAATCGGCTTAGTTGAGATCTAACCGAATTAAGTCAAATAGCACTCGAACCTACTACTGGCTAGATGTGGAACCCAATGGATCACACACAAAAGAGAGTCGATGAGAGATTTAATTTAGAATTAAATCATGTTTGCAGGACAAACACACTAGCATGTGTTGCAGACCCAACTTCTATTCGAATTGGATTCGAATTTGGTTCTGAATTGGGCTTAATTGGGTTCTAATTGAACCTAATTAGAGTCTAATTTAAATTTTGGGACTTTGGACTAACCCGTGGCTGAACCCATTGATTAAAAATCAATTTAAACCCTTTTTCCAAGACCGCCCAAGCCATCTTTCCCACGCGCGCGCACCAAAGGAAGAGTCCACGCGCGTGGACTCCTCTTCACGTGCGTGGGGACTTCTTTTATCGTGAAAACCAGATGGGAGGGGGCAGAAATCTTTTCTTTAGGTGTCTTATCTGGAGTCCCTTGGATCAAGATCAGATGGCCAGAAGAAATCCATTGCTTTTCGGTCGCAACTCCGTCTCAGAACATCGCGACTTTTCTGAGGTTTCTTCCGAGGTTTTTCTTCATCGAAAAATCTTGAAATAAATCAGGAAAGGCATGAAAAATCTGAGGGGACGCGTGAGGATGGAAAGAATGTGATTTTTGGGATAGCAGAGGGTTGCATTGTTTTTGAAAAGACACCCCTCTGATATCTATAAATAGGGTTGGGTTCTCGGGGGTTTTCATGTAAGATAATTCAGAGATCAGATTCCCTTTCTTCCTCTCCAGAATACTTCTTCCCCTTGTTCTTGTTGGGTATTGTTTCCCTTACAGAGGTATCCTCTGTCGAAACTCTGACGCTAAACAAGAATAAGAGGAAGGTCTTGAACGGTAAAGGAAAGAAATAGGAAGGGTCTCTTTTCTTTCTTGAATTAAGACATTACTTGTCTTAATTTTTCTTTCACTTCAAATAAGAATTTTCTTCAAGGATTGAAGTTGAGGAAAGGATCAAGAAGAGGAAAGAAGGGAGAAAGGGAATTTTCAAGAAAGAAAATTCCAGACTATAAGTCTAAGAATTGAATTCTTGAAAAAGAATTCAAGAAGAGGATCCAAGATCAAGAAGTTGTTATCTTCATCTCTTCTCCGTGGGATCACCATTGGAGGGTGAACATTTGGGCACCTAGTGGAGATTTGCATTTTGGATATTGCGGTATAGGTTAGTACTTACATATATATATATTTAAATCATGTATATGAATGATATATATTTTTAATTTTTTTTAAGGAGATCTAGGGCTAAAGGGTTTGGTATAGATTTCATAAGATAAAAATTTTGAAATCTATGTTTCCGCCTTGGTCAACAAACCCAACACTGCTCCGACCCGTCCGCCCTTTGCCTCGCCCGCGAGTTTGCTGTCCTATCCACGGTCTTCGCGTCCTTCGCCCCGTCCACCAAACCGTCTATTCCAAGGTGACAAAGCAGGATATGCACAGATCTCAAAGTAGAACTGGCATGGATCTCAAATCTACATGACATAGGATTAAAAATAAAATAAAATAAAATAAAATTTTCATGTATATCCTATTTGATTCCTAAGTCTTGTAAGCCTATAAAAGGGCATCATCCTCTTGTAATAAATCAGTTGAAAAAATGAATTTTTGAGAGTTCTTCCACTTGTGTGTAGTTCTGGGTTGAGGCCCGTTGCCTTCATCCTTCGAGACGTCGAGGGGTGTGAGGCCCCAACTTGCTTTCGTCCTTCAGGACGTCGAGGGGTGTGAGGCCCCAGGTATCTCCGTTCTCCCTCCCACCTTCATGTCTTCTCCTCGTGGCCTTGAGATCCATCCTAGCACCTCCAAGTATCGAGGATGGCGTAATGCCTTAGAGGTGGATGGTCTCTTCGTTAGGGTGAGTCCCAAGGTCCATGAGTTCCGATCCCCAGTCTCCCATCCCCATCCTTCCTTCGCCACCTCCACCAAGAAAAGTGAAAAACAAAAGAGGTCGGCCGTTTTAGGATTTAGTTTCTAAGTTGTCCTAGTCCCGGGAGGCTTCTTAGCCCTCCCACGATCCTTAGGTTGTTTAGGTCTTTCCCCTCTTTCACAATAACCATGGATTCTTCGTTATCCGTCCCACATCATTTTTGGTATCAGAACTAGCAGCGGACTAGGATTTGCTTCATTGACAAACTCGTCGGAGTCGAGTTCTTCACACTGCAGGAGAATGATGGGGGACCTGAAACCCAACCGGGTTTCTCTTTTTATTTTTTTAGGATTTTTGAGATTTTTTTATTTTAGTTATTCTGGCTATTCCACTTATCCCTCTTATTCTCATTTTATCCTAGGTTTATCCTTGAGTAATTCTGCTGCTATTTTAGTCATCTTCAACCTCCCAGTACCTCACAGAAACCTCATTTTTTTTTAATTTTCCTTCCCATTTGTCCCTCTCTGCCATGCTCGACCACCGGATAACCCCCCCTTATAGCCATCCACCTCCTGGCGACAACCTCCTCGTGGGAACGCCGGCGAATCCCACGGCCGCCCCTGATGCAGAACAAAGAACAAAGAAGCGTATGCGGAAGTAAAAATTAAGATAAATTCTTTTTTTTTTTTATATATTTCAGAAATTGGCTTTGACTCAAAGTAAAGTTAAACTAAGTTGAAGGAAATTAGGTAATGATTGAAAGCACAATTTAGAAAAAACTAGATTATCAGAGTAGTTCAGAAGTAACGGATCGCTGGGGTTGAGAAACTCCTAGACCTAGGGTTTCGCTCTGAACTTTCAACAGGACAGAAATAGAGAGGAGAGATGGGTTACCAACCAGACAGTGATCTTCACAGAATTTGGGTGGAAGAACTCTCTCGGGCAGATTGTTGGATCCTTGGATTCGGTTATCTTCGCAATGGATCCTCCAATACTGGTCTCGTGGCTGGGTCGGCTTCTCCTGGACTCAAGATCTGGGAAGAAGAAGAACAAGTGATGGATTCAGAGACTCGGGGAAGGATTTACCAGTTCGAAGAACTTGAAGGCTGATGTCGCTGAGATCTGGATTCTCTTGAAGGCTGATTCGACTCCCTCTGGAAAGAGCTTTGGATCTGAAGTATCCGGACTGTAGCTGGATGCTGGTGGTCGGCCTGGACTTGGAGAGAGAGGCCGTGGGAGGTGGGATATGCTAGGGCTTGGTGGAAAGAGAAGGGTGATGGGCGGCTAGGGTTTGGGAGTGAAGTGGCTAACCTAGGGTTGGGGTTTTGGAGATCTCACACCTCCTCAAGGTTCCTGGGGAACCCGGATTTACTCCCTCACGGAGCTCAACACCTGGATGCAAGTGCGGAAGAGAGAAAACACAGAGTTTGCTCACTAAAAAAATTGGTTTCATTCATCTGATCCCTTTAAACTTACAAGAGGGGTTTAATTTATAGGACTTTACAAGATAGTAGGGTTTTATATCTTCCCATGTGGGACTAAAGGAGGGGATCTACAAATCAGGATAATCCATACATATATGGCCGGCCAAGGTTCCAAAAAAAATTGATTTGGATTATAAAAGGAAGGTAGATGGCGCCTCCATGCTTGGTTCTTCAAGAGAGGATTTCTTTCCTTCCATGGCTCAACTCTTTTGGACTCCTCCTTTTCTTTCTCCCTAAGTCAAGGTCCTTCCCATCTTTGTTTTGGATATTTTTGGCAGATAGTGGGCGCCTCCTTGAAGTTCTCTCCAAGAGAATTTCTTCCCTTTCATAGTTTGGTTCTTTTGGGAAAGTCTTGGGCCGCCCCCTTGATTTGTGGACTCCTGGTGGATTTCTCCTCAATTGGTGCATGAGAGAAGGGAGCTGCTATCTGTGGTGTGGGGACCAAAGGCTGCTGGATGTAGATGTGGCGCCCCCTGGACTCAAGCGTATGGCTGGGAGTGTGGCTAGGAGTGTGGCGCCCACTTGCTTGGCCTTGGGAGAAAATGTAACACCCCAGGTTGAAGCCCTAGTCCACTACTGAGTCAACATGACTCAACAAAATAAAATGCAGGTAATATAGACTCAAGCTAAAATTGAGTTGATCCAGTCAACCCTTATTACAAGCCAAAAAAACCCTAATTCTTCGGGCAAGGTTAATCAGAGATCCAGATGGAGCTCTGAAGTCTTCTTCTGAGTCTGGTGCCCGCACCAATTCTCCCAGGGTGGGAGGAACTCGACCCTGTCGAGTATGGATCAAGTTGGCTCTGGTATCTCTCCAAGAGGTCTGGGTCCAACTCTTGTAATTCTTCTCGGGAGATCCAAGAGTCATCAGAATCTGGCCTTCCTAGCCAGCGGACCAGGTATCTTTGGTATCCTCGATTACGAGTAGAGATAACCTGATCATCCAGGATCTTTTCAATCTGCTCTTTCCTCACAGACCAGTTTGTTGGTGGACACACAGGGTCAGGTTCACTCTCAAGAGCAGGATTAGGTTCAAAAGCCTCACTGGGAATCACAGCTGGCTCCCTATACTCTACTAGGTCTGTAATGTTGAAAGTGGAGCTAATGCCTAGTTCTGGAGGTAACTCGAGCACATAGGCATTGGATCCTACTCTCTTTACCACTCTAAATGGTCCAGCTCCCCTAGCATGTAACTTTCTAATGGTTCCAGGAGGAAACCGTTCAGGCCTTAACCTAATCATTACATAGTCTCCTTCGTCAAAAGTTTTGACTCACCTTTGAGAATCAGCCAATTTCTTATAAGTTTCATTACTTAAATTTATTTTGGCTTGAATTTCTTTATTTAAGTCTTTTATATGCTGTGCAAAAACTTCGGCAGACTCGGAGACCCGTGTGTGGACTGGTAAAGGAGCTAGGTCAAGAGGTGTGTGGGGTTTGTAACCATGCACAATTTCAAATGGACTCTTACCCGTAGACCTATTGACCGAGTCATTATATGCAAATTCAGCTCTAGGTAAGTACAAATCCCATTTCCTAATATTTTCACCAACAAGACACCTTAGCAGATTGCCTAAACTATAGTTCACTACTTCGGTTTGGCCGTCAGTCTGGGGATGATAGGCAGTTGAAAACTTAAGTTTCGTCCCTAACTTATGCCAAAGGGTTTTCTAGAAATAGCTGGTGAACCGAACATCCCTATCTGAAACAATGGTCTTGGATAGGCCATGGACTCATTAAAGAATAGGGTGGCTACCTTAGATGCATCAAATGTTTGGGAACAAGGCAAGAAATGGGCCATCTTGGAAAATCGGTCTACTACAACGCAGATGGAGTCATGCCTCCTCTGGGTCTTAGGCAAACCTAACACAAAGTCCATGCTCACATCTTGCCAAGGACGATCTGGGACAGGGAGTGGGGTATAAAGGCCGGTGTTCTGTTTTCGCTGTTTGGCAACAGCGCAGGTTCGACACCTAGCCATAATGTGTGCTACATCTCTTTTTAAGCTAGGCCAGAAAAAATGGTCTTCAATAGCCAGGGTGGTCTTATCTTTTCCGAAATGGCCAGCTAAACCTCCAGCATGAGTTTCCCAAATCAAAAATTCCCTAAGAGAGGTTCTAGGGATGCAAAGCCTATTCTTAAAGAACAGAAAGCCATCTAAAAGGGAATAATCCTTATGTTCACTAGATGGTCCTTGAGTTAGATCCTGGTACACAGTCTTAAAATCCGGACACGACTCATATTCCTCTTTGATTTGCTCAAATCCTATGACTTCAGTCCTAACAGAATTCAACAACAAAGATTGATGACTAAGGGCATCAGCTACCTTATTTTCAGACCCAGCCTTATGCTTCAAAACAAAAGTATAGGACTGGATATACTCTACCCACTTAGCATGCCTTGGGTTAAGCTTCTTCTGAGAATTCAAGAATCTAAGAGCCTCATGGTCCGAAACATCACAAATTCTTGCGGTAGCAAATAATGTCTCCAGTAATGCAAAGCTTGCACTACCGCATAAAATTCCTTATCATAGGTAGAATACCTAAGCTTAGCATCATTAAGTTTTTCACTAAAGAATGCTACGGGATGGTTCTCTTGGCTTAGGACTCCACCTATACCTACTCCTGAAGCATCACAGGCAACCTCAAATACCTTTGAAAAGTTCGGTAGTCTCAAAATGGGTGCCTGAGTCATCCTATCCTTAAGATCTAGGAAGGCTTTATGGGCTGCTTTGGTCCACTGAAATTCTCCCTTCCTAATGCAGTCTGTGATAGGAGCAACTACGGTACTAAACCCCTTGATGAATCGCCTATAGAAGGTAGCCAAGCCATGGAAACTTCTGACTTCATGCACACTGGTCGGCTCTGGCCATTCTACTATGGACCTAATCTTTTCAGGATCGGCAGCCACGCTGTCAGGGGTTACAACAAATCCAAGGAAGAAAATTCTACTGGTCATAAATTCACACTTTTTGAGATTACCGTAGAGACTATCATTCCTCAAAACTTGACAGACTTGTCTAAGGTGGCCTAGGTGATCTGCAGGGGTCTTACTATAGATCAGGATGTCATCAAAATAGACCACTACAAACTTCCCTATGAAAGCTCTAAGTACCTGGGTCATAATCCTCATGAAAGTACTAGGGGTATTGGACAACCCAAAAGGCATAAAAATCCATTCGAAGAGACCATCCTTAGTTTTAAAGGCTGTTTTCCACTCATCCCCTGGTCTAATCCTAACCTGATGATAGCCGCTCTTGAGATCAATTTTAGAAAAAACCATGGCACCGGCCATCATATCAAGCATGTCATCTAGTCTAGGGATGGGGAACCTATACTTGATTATGATTTTATTGATGGCATGACTGTCAACACACATCCTCCATGTGCCATCCTTCTTCGGGGTTAGAAGTGCAGGGACTGCACAAGGGCTAAGACTCTCTCTAATGAACCCCTTCCTCAACAATTTGCCAACCTGCTTTTGCAGTTCTTTATGCTGAGATGGATTCATCCTATAATGGAGAAAGTTGGGTAAAGTAGCTCCTGGGACTAAATCTATGGAATGCTGAATATCCCTAAGAGGTGGAAGGTGGTCTGGCAGATCCTCGGGAAAAACATCCTCAAATTCTTCTAATAAAGGCTTAACTTCCTAAGGAGGCTCTGAGGGTGTAGGAGTCCTAAGTTCCTTAGCAGTCAACATCCAAATGGGTGAACCACTATGAATTTCTTATTCTAGATCCTTGGCACTAATTAGGTTCACTCTAGTCTTCATTTCTCTGACCTTACTGGTTCCTTTAGCTACCTTGTCCTTAGGAGGGACTGAATGGATTGTGATTTTCTTCCCATTGAAACTAAAGACACAGGTGTTGGATTTTCCTAAGAGGGTGGCATCATGATCATACAACCAAGGTCTTCCAAGAATTATACTGCTCACCCCCATGGGCAAGACATCACACCAAATCTTCTCTTGATAGGATTGCATTTGGATTTGGACCTGACATCTTGACTGGATTGGTATAGAGGTAGAGTCTACCCAAGAAACCTTATAGGGGTTGGGGTGGGGGACTGGGGTTAAGCCTAACATTTTGACAGTGCTAGTAGAAATGGCATTCACACAGCTCCCACTATCTATGATGATTTTACAAACCTTATCCCCTAGTTTAAGGAAAGTTTGTAAGATGTTAGTCCTACGCCAATCTTCCTGAACTTTAGTCTGGGACAGGATGCATCTCACAACCCCTAATTGGTCAGACTCTGTGGATTCTTCCTCTCCTTCATACTCATCAACCAAATTCATTCCGACCTCATAAACTTCTTCTTCAAACTCCTCATTAGGCTCGGAATTCTCTTCTCCTCCCTCTTCTATATAAAGGGATCTACGAGGGCACTGGCTAGAAACATGACCTACCTTATGGCACTTAAAACAAGCTATGGCTGTGCACTGGTTGGAGATATGACCGGGCTTCTGGCACTTAAAATAGATGATACTAGGGGTTCTCTGTGTGTCAGGTGCCTTACCTTTGTCCATGGGCCTAGGGGTGGGAATACCCTGATTAGGCTTGCTAGGGGTAACCTGGCTAGGTCCATTTCTTGGGATTGGGGCACTAATCCTAGAAGGCATGGGTCCTCTCTGAAACTTCTCAGTGTTCAGTGCAATCTGATAGGCTTGGTCTAGGTCAGTAACCTCTCTCAGAAACAACTCTCTCTTAATGTCTTCCCTAAGTCCAGCCCTAAATCTAGACAAAGTGACCTCATGGGCTTCACTCACATCACATCTCATCAGGTATTCATCAAAGGTGGTTATATAGTCTGAAACAGATCGGTTCCCTTGTTTCAAAGTCTGCCATTGGTCTAACAGATTTTGCTAGTATGAAATGGGTAGATATTTATCTCTAAGCTTCTCTTTCATACCCTGCCAAGTGGTTATGGGCTCTACATTTCGTCTTCTAGTGGTCAGCTCAATGTTCCCCCAGTATAACCTAGCTTGACGTATTAATTTCATCTTGGCAAACTTGAATTTCCTCTCCTCAGACATGGCATACCACTCAAAGTACTGGTCCATCTCACCCTCCCAATCAGAATACACCTTAGGATTTAGGCTACCATCAAAAGTGGGTGCATCTAACTTGATGTTCCGAATGAACCTATCATCTCTATCCTCAAGTTCTGGGTCAGGCCTCCTATGATTAGGTTTAGGATCTCGGTATAAAGGTCTTCTAGGCTCTTGGTGTGGGTGAGGTTGAGGCACATTAAAATCTGGGTCAGGAGTCCAGTTCCGATGCCTAGGTTCCTCTAGCACTTGGACTCGATCCCTAAGCTGGGCAAAATCCTCATGGACTTGTTCTTTAAACTGGGCAACAGTGGTAGTCACATCTTGACTCAGTTTGTTCATACTCTCAGTAAGAGCTCTAACCATGGCCTCTAAATCAGGTTGGGTTTGACCAGGTTGGTAGGGCACTCCATTTCCGGGTCGACATGATGCAAGCAAACACACAAAATGAGACTCAACTGAATGACTACGGGCTAACTAGACATAGAGCCCAAACTAGATGCCCAATCAGAGTGGCAAGCTAGCCTGTAGTAACTCAGGACTCAGCCAGGCAGGTGTAAGGGGAGTGTTAGGTCCCTGAATGCCAATCCTAGACACCAATCAGAGATTGGCCAGGTAGGCGGACCAGCACACAAGCCCTTCGGGATGGAATCCCTGAACCACCATTCTAGACACTGAGTACAAAGCACACACAGAGTAACCAGACAAACTGACTCAACACTAGCCTTGACCCAACTTGTTGATGTCCCTAGCCCACTAGGACAAATTAGGTCTAATCAATTTTTAGATTAAAGGCTTAGGTTCGAATGAGTGGGTGGTGGTTTTGGTCTAAGGAGAGGTTATCAACTCCTCCCCTTATCTTAGATGCTCAAATGCCCTTAAGATGAATTAAGAGATGAACACTCAAAAATAATTGGATTGCAGAACACAAAAATAGAGTTGCAGTAATTTAATTCTTAGAAATCCCACGGAAACCAATAAATCACAGGAAAATTACAAAAAAAAACTTTAATTATATAATAGCTTCAATTATATTGGTTTCAGAAAAACAAAAATCACCAAATTTGGAATTACCTGCAATGAGAAATAATTCATGCAACAGGGTAGTTACGGGCTGAAAATAGAGTACTTCCCCGTTTACAATTCCTGCTACGAAGTTATAACCCAACGGATCCCCTACACGCCCTAGGAACACCCCGTGGAATGGGAAAAAGAGGTTTGCACCTCGCTTCATTTCTAGGACCGGACGTCCTGGGGAGTCTACTTCGAGCAGACAAAGTAAAAAGAGAGAGACTCAAACAAGTAATCAAAATAGAAACCCTAGACAGGGCTCTGATACCAAAAATGATGCAGAACAAAGAACAAAGAAGCGTATGCGGAAGTAAAAATTAAGATTAATTCTTTTTTTTTATATATATATTTCAGAAATTGGCTTTGACTCAAAGTAAAGTTAAACTAAGTTGAAGGAAACTAGGTAATAATTGAAAGCACAATTTAGAAAAAACTAGGTTATCAGAGTAGTTCAGAAGTAACGGAACGCTGGGGTTGAGAAACTCCCAGACCTAGGGTTTCGCTCTGAACTTTCAACAGGACAGAAATAGAGAGGAGAGATGGGTTACCAACCAGACAGTGATCTTCACAGAATTTGGGTGGAAGAACTCTCTCGGGTAGATTGTTGGATCCTTGGATTCGGCTATCTTCGCAATGGATCCTCCAATACTGGTCTCGTAGCTGGGTCAGCTTCTCCTGGACTCAAGATCTAGGAAGAAGAAGAACAAGTGATGGATTCAGAGACTCGGGAAAGGATTTACCAGTTCGAAGAACTTGAAGGCTGATGTCGCTGAGATCCGGATTCTCTTGAAGGCTGATTTGACTCCCTCTGGAAAGAACTTTGGGTCTAAAGTATCCGGACTGTAGCTGGATGCTGGTGGTCGGCCTGGACTTGGAGAGAGAGGCCGTGGGAGGTGGGATATGCTAGGGCTTGGTGGAAAGAGAAGGGTGATGGGCGGCTAGGGTTTGGGAGTGAAGTGGCTAACCTAGGGTTGGGGTTTTAGAGATCTCACACCTCCTCAAGGTTCCTGGGGAACCCGGATTTACTCCCTCATGGAGCTCAACACCTGGATGCAAGTGCGGAAGAGAGAAAACACAGAGTTTGCTCACTAAAAAAATTGGTTTCATTCATCTGATCCCTTTAAACTTACAAGAGGGGTTTAATTTATAGGACTTTACAAGAGAGTAGGGTTTTATATCTTCCCATGAGGGACTAAAGGAGGGGATCTACAAATCAGGATAATCCATACACATATGGCCGGCCAAGGTTCCAAAAAAAATTGATTTGGGTTATAAAAGGAAGGTAGATGGCGCCTCCATGCTTGGTTCTTCAAGAGAGGATTTCTTTCCTTTCATGGCTCAACTCTTTTGGACTCCTCCTTTTCTTTCTCCCTAAGTCAAGGTCCTTCCCATCTTTGTTTTGGATATTTTTGGCAGATAGTGGGCACCTCCTTGAAGTTCTCTCCAAGAGAATTTCTTCTCTTTCATAGTTTGGTTCTTTTGGGAAAGTCTTGGGCCGCCCCCTTGATTTGTGGACTCCTGGTGGATTTCTCCTCAATTGGCGCATGAGAGAAGGGAGCTGCTATCTGTGGTGTGGGGACCAAAGGCTGCTGGATGTAGATGTGGCACCCCCTGGACTCAGGCGTATGGCTGGGAGTGTGGCGCCCACTTGCTTGGCCTTGGGAGAAAATGTAACACCCCAGGTTGAAGCCCTAGTCCACTACTGAGTCAACATGACTCAACAAAATAAAATGCAGGTAATATAGACTCAAGCTAAAATTAAGTTGATCCAGTCAACCCTTATTACAAGCCAAAAAAATCCTAATTCTTCGAGCAAGGTTAATCAGAGATCCAGATGGAGCTCTGAAGTCTTCTTCTGAGTCTGGTGCCCGCACCAGCCCCTCCCCCCCATGCGGCTCCGCCCATGATGCCCATGCTTGATGCGCCCATCTCTGCCACACCGCCGACTGCTGCTGTTGCTCCGCCGGGCTGTGCCTCCGACCGCCCCGAATCCCTGCTTGAGCTTCTCATCCCATTTGACAAGCTGGTTCACGAAGATGGCACCAAGCCCCATCCCCAGCGCGTGCTCCCATGGGTGCCTCATGTAATGGAGCTTGTGAATGGCGTTGGAGTAAAATTGAGTCCCCTGCGTCGCTGCCCTGCTCTGCTCTCGCCCTCGGCAGAACTTCGGCCGTGACTTCCGCGACATTGCAAAACCCCTACAGAATCGCAGCAACGCTACAAGCCCCTCCGGCCTGTCCGCCCTCCGCCTCGCCCGTGGGATCGACGTCCTGGGCCAAATTCTCGCACTATGGTGCTCCAACTGCTCTGGCCCGTCTGCCCTTTCCCTCGCCCGCGAGTTTGCTGTCCTATCCATGGTCTTCGTGTCCTCCACCCCGTCCACCAATACCTCTATTCCAAGGTGACAGAGCAGGATATGCACAAATCTCAAAGTAGAACTAGCACGGATCTCAAAGCTACATGACTTAGGATTAAAAAATAAATAAATAAAATAAAATAAAATAAAATTTTCATGTATATCCTATTTGATTCCTAAGTCCTGTAAGCCTATAAAAGGGCATCATCCTCTTGTAATAAATCAGTTGAAAAAATGAATTTTTGAGAGTTCTTCCACTTATGTATGGTTCTGGGCTGAGGCCCATTGCCTTCATCCTTCGGGACGTCAGTGGTGTGAGGCCCCAACTTGCCTTCGTTCTTCGGGACGTCGAGGGGTGTGAGGCCCCAGGTATCTCCGTTCTCCCTCCCACCTTCGTGTCTTCTCCTCGTGGCCTTGAGATCCATCCTAGCGCCTCCAAGTATCGAGGATGGCATAATGCCTTAGAGGTGGATGGTCTCTTCGTTAGGGTGAGTCCCAAGGTTCATAAGTTCCAGTCCCCAGTCTCCCATCCCCGTCCTTCCTTCACCACCTCCACCAAGAAAAGTGAAAAACAAAAGAGGTCGGCCATTTTAGGATTTAGTTTCTGAGTCGTCCTAGTCCCGGGAGGCTTCTCAGTTTTCCCACGATCTTTAGGTTGTTTAGGACTTTCCCCTCTTTCATATTAACCATGGGTTCTTCGTTATCCATCCCATATCAGCCCTATTTGGTTTACCTAGCCATGTGTCAAATTTTGTAATCAACCAGAATTGAGTCCTGTAATAAGTTGAGGTTAGTTGATTTGTCTCAACCCTCAACCAAGTCATTATTTTGAGTCCTGTATATCAGTTATGAGTCCAATATGAACTCAATTTTTATACAAGAGAGGAGGTTACCATATTTTGGAGTTCCACCAGGCCACATCCAGGAGTCAGAGGCCACTACATCAGCCTATTGGATTTTGTATGACAACCCAGGATCCAAGATGCTTCTGGAAACCCTGATTCCTTCCATATGCCCAGATTCCCTTCCAGATGCCAGAGCATATTCTCAGAATATGGCACCCATGATTCCAGAGGTCCACCTGCATCCAAGCCAAAAGAAATCAAGCCCATGTGCCAAGCCTAAGCCCTTAAGAAGCAAGATTCCAGGGAATATTCCTGCTACCAGGTTAACAGGCCACCCCAGCTTCCAGAGCCCCAAACCCATGCACCCAAGCCCCTTTGGGCCGGCCCCTTGCTACTCCTAGAGGCCCAACATAGCCCCCTAGGAATCCTTGAAGTGTTGACCAGGTCCAAGAGGTGTTAATGAGTGGAATAGTCAAATCATGAAGGAAAAAGAAGAAGACTAGGTCAACTCCTAACCTAATGGGGATTTGTTTTTCTAACCTAGCTAGGAAAGGACTTGTATTCCAATTGGAAAGAGGACTTGTAATCCAAGTGTAACCATGGTTAATGAGGGCATGGGAACTCTATAAATACCCCACCCCTCCCCCTCTTGTAAGCATCTCTTTCTTATGAATATAACTTGCTGAAATTCTGAGTTATTACCTTGTGTTGGTATTTTATTTTGGTTCTTTAGGTTGTCTTTTTGTGTTTGGACGAATTCTTTGATACCCTAGCTTCCTTCCACGCCCTAACTCACTGCCATCCAAGCCTTCACACGACTAAGGAGTGCCCTAAGCTGCCAAGCAAGGAGATCTTCAACAAGCTTCAAACAGCCATCTTCTAACCCTAATCCTGATTCCTTTCAACCCATAGTTCCTTTTCTTATTTTTAATTGTTGTTTTGATTAACCCTGACACTTGTAGGATCCCCGAGGTACTTCCCCTCCCCCAAGGAGGCCTTCTTTGCTGCTCAGACCGCCCAGATTCACCATCAGATTCAAGGGAAACAAGGCTTCTTCTTCCAGGCTCCGATCAGAGTTGTGAGTGATCCCGGCTGCTACTGAATTCAAATCTCTGACTGGTAAGAAACCTTCCCAACTCTTATTTTCTGATTTAATAAAGAAAAGCTATCCTAAAATGGGAGTTTCTCAACTCTCGGGTCCTGGCTATTTTGTTAGTTTGCATGAGCTTGTCTGCGATCCAATGATTCTTTGCATTGCTAGTCTTTCTGCTAGTTTTTACTTTATTTTGAGAATCCAGCCTACAAATAAAATTATAAAAATCATAAAAAAATTATTTTGATATTTTCCATGCATTTTTAGAAGTCTTAGAGTTATCTCGCATCAGTTTGGTATCAGAGGTGGTTTAGGATAGTTTTTTATTTGCATCGCATTCAAAAACCCTAATTCTGCATTCTATCCACTGCATTAGATGTCTAGGTTTCATCTGATTTTGGCATCATAAGCATTTTATTTTTCTATAAAATTTACACATCATGTCCTCTATTGTGTCCTAGTATTTATAAGAATTTTTAATTAATTTTACTAAAACCCTAAATTTTTAAATTCGGCATAATAGAAACCCTAACAGAATCTTGATAATTTCTATAGCAGTCCAGAAAACCCTAGGTTTGCATCATCATATGATATTTTTCTACATGAAATTTGATAGGTTTTATGATCACTGTCCATCCTCTGTTCCAGATTTATTTTGATTTTTTTATGCATCGGGATCTGTATCAAATTCTGCATTATTTGAACCCTAATTTTTTTGATTTCTGCTATTTCTGCATACTTAACTCAACCTAACCTAATCAACTTCCAAACCCCCAATCCCAAATCAAACCTTGTTTGCTAACCCCAATTAACTTAAATTTAATTTGACACATCATAAAATAATTAAAAAATATTTTATTTTTCTGATTGTTTTTAGATTGCATCAAGTCCATTGATTGCCATCATTCTTAACCTAATCTTAAGGGCAACTCTCTATCTCAGATTAGGGTAGGATTTCATCACCTGTCCTGTGCCCAAAACCACCATCATTATACTAACCCAAGCCTAATTAAAATCAATTAGACCTAATTTTCCCTGGTGGGCTAGGAGATATCAATAGGTCGGGTTCGAGCTATGTGGGCCAACTAGTGCATTTAACCTTTTAGCTCTTACTGAAAGCTGGTGTCTAAAGCTGGGGGTCCAGAGTCAAACGACCTAAGTGGTGTTGTGGTTTTTAATTGGATCCCTGTGAAAGCAGGGGGGCCTCCCACACTCCCACCCCCTACCTGGCCAGTGGAAGGATTAGCTATTGGGTTAGGTGTAAGTTGAGATGACCCACCCAGTTTCTGGTTCTAGGTCTAGGAAACCCTATATTATACTAGCCTTTTCTTTCTCTTTTGCATGCTTGGTTGCATCATTTCAATTTGATTGTTTGATTTGTTGCATGACCACTAGATTAGGAACCCAATACCAGTAGACTTAATCCAACCCAACTAGTGTGACCATGAAGTCCAACCCTAGGAGAGCCCAATACTCTGATCCATATAGGGAGCCCAACCCTAGGAGAACCCCATACCATGACCCATACTTGGAGCCCAACCCTAGGAGAACCTAATACTCTGACCCTTACCAAAAGTCCAACTATAGGAAGCCCAATTATCAAGTACCCACCTTCAATGGCACCTCAAATCCTGAGGATTACATAGACTGGGAAAAAGACATGGAACAATATTTTGAATGGTATCACTTGAGTGATGAGAAAAAGTGTCAATTTGTCTAGCTCATGCTAACTGATCAAGCTAGATTATACTGGGACCAAGTAGAAAGACTCAATAATCAGATAGGCAACCTGCCCATTACCACCTGGGAAGCCATGAAGTTAAAGCTTAGGGCTAAGTATGTTCCCCCATACTATCGACAGTGCCTTCTAGACCAATGGAATAGGTTATATCAAGGAAATAGGTTTGTGTCGGAGTATATAGCCCAATTTGAAGAATGTGCCCTTAGGTGTTGCCTAGACGAACCCGAATCAGTGACCTTATCCAGGTTTGAGACTGGCCTTCGTGAAGACATCCAGTGAGAACTATCTTATTAGCAAATTCAGAACTTAGAGGAAGCCTATAACATATCTTTGGAATTCGAGTCAACCCTTAGGTCTGAACCCATAACCTATGAACCCATAACCCTTAGTCAGCTTGAACCTCATAGGATCAGCACCCCAGACCCTAGCCAGTTTTTTTTTAGCCAAACCCCTCCTACTACCCCATTGGTTCACCAAGATGACCTAGAAGAAAAAATATATAAGGCTGACCCAAGTTTAGTGGAGGAGTATGAAGATGATGAGTCTATTATAGATCTAGAGGAAGAAACACCTATAGAAGATCCAGAAGTAGTTGGCTATAGTCAAACCCCAATAGAAACCAACCCAAAATTAGTTGAGTCTGAAGTCGAACCTAGTTCAACCTTGGAGTCCAATCTAGAAACCCTCAAGGCCCTAATTGAACAATGGGCCCAGAAATTTACCCAATTCCAAACCCAGTTTACCCAATGCACCACCCTAGAATCAGTTGACCCTGACCAAACCCAGGTAGAAGCCAATCCAATGTTAGTTGATCCAGTAGAAACTCTGATAGAAGCCAATCCAGTGTTAGTTGATCCAGTAGATACCCAGGTTGAAGCAACTCTAGAGTTAGCTGACTTTAACCACACCCAACCTGTAGTGGACGAACCCTTAAAGGAAGAAGACCATGAGGAATCTAGTCCTACTATTAGAGCTTTACTTGAGCTACTAGAAGAAAGCCCAATTAGAGAGCCCAATCCTTTGATTTATGAACCAGAAGAGTTTATTAAGGACTTAATCTCTTTAGATCAACGCCCTCAGGATGAACTCAACTCTTTGACACAACTTGATCTTTTTCCTGAAATCAATGACCCCTTCCATTATGCAGACCCTTTAGATATGCCTCAAACCCATAAGATAAATCTCATTAGTCTAGGACTCATCCCTGAAACTCCTTCTAATATTCTACTCTTTCTAATTGACCCTAAACCATCTCTTTATTTCTCATCGTGCCAGATCAACCCTGAACCCACCTCTTATTTTCTGCCATTTTAGGAAACTTCTTCTATTTTCTTTACTATTAGGTTGCATTTCGTAGAGGTTTGCATACTGTATTCATTCATCGAGTCAGTCATGTTTGCTTCCTACTTCTAGAAGGCCCTCTGGCATCTACTAAGAGTACATGTTACATTTTCATGTGCATGTCATGATAGGATCAAACCTAAAGAGTTTATAGTATGTTAGGTTTTGTCCCTTAGAGTCCAATAAAACATCCTTTGATAGGGATGTCTAGTCGAGTCTATTAGGTATTAGTTGAGTCCAATAAATGCACATCCTAAATTACATGTCTGCACCTGCACTACCCTCTGCACAGCATATGCATATAGAAATTAGTCAAAAGCTGAACATAACTAATGAACCCACTAACAAATTGGCTAATTCCCAAAAGAAAGAAAGGATTTTGCAGGGGATTTTGTAATTGTAAAGAATTTTCTGCTCGCGAAGCTGGCCCATCCAAGATAATGAATATTTGTAGACCCAATGCCTATGTGCATGAGATGATTTAGGTATTAGCTCCACCTTCATCATCTCAGATCTTATAGAGTCTAGGGAGCCAGCAGTGATACCTAGCAAGCACCTTGAGCCTATCCCTCCCTTTGAGAGAGAACCCACCCCAGAGTGTCCACCAACCAATTGGCCAAATAGTAAGGAAAAGATTGAGAGAATCCTGGATGATCAAGCCATATGTACACGAAATCATGGCCATCAGAGGTACTTGGTCCGGTGGCAAGGTCGATCAGAATCTGAGGACTCGTGGATCACCCGTGAGGATCTGCAATGCCTCAACCTAGACATACTCGAGCACTATGAGAGCCAAGTTATCCCACACTCGACGGGGTCGAGTTCCTCCCATCCCGAGAGAATTGGTGGGGGCACCAGGATCAGACACAGATTACTAGGCCCTATTTGGTTTACCTGGCCATATGTCAAATTTTGTAATCAACTAGAATTGAGTCCTGTAATAAGTTGAGGTTAGTTGATTTGTCTCAATCCTCAACCTAGTCATTATTTTGAGTCCTGTATATCAGTTATGAGTCCAATATGAGCTCAATTTTTGTACAAGAGAGGAGGTTACCATATTTTGGAGTTCCACCAGGCCACATCCAGGAGTCAGAGGCCACTACATCAGCCCATTGGATTTTGTGTGACAACCCAGGATCCAAGATGCCTCCAGAAACCCTGATTCCTTCCAGATGCCCTCCAGATGCTCAGATTCCCTTCCAGATGTCAGAGCATATTCTCAGAACAGGGAACCCATGATTCTAGAGGTCCACTTGCATCCAAGCCCAAAGAAATCAAGCTCAGGTGCCAAGCCCAAGCTCTTAAGAAGCAAGATTCCAGGGAATATTCCTACTACCAGGTTAACAGGCCACCCCAGCTTCCAGAGCCCCAAACCCATGCACCCAAGCCCCTTTGGGCTGGCCCCTTGCTGCTCCTAGAGGCCCAACACACCCCCCTTAGGCATCCTTGAAGTGTTTACCAAGTCCAAGAGGTGTCCTTGAGTGGAATAGTCAAAGCATGAAGGAAAAAGGAGAAGACTAGGTCAACTCCTAATCTAATGGGGATTTGTTTTTCTAACCTAGCTAGGAAAGGACTTGTATTCCAATTGGAAAGAAGACTTGTAACCCAAGTGTAACCATTGTTAGTGAGGGCATGGGAACTCTATAAATACCCCACCCCTCCCCCTCTTGTAAGCATCTCTTTCTTATGAATACAACTTGCTGAAATTTTGAGTTATTACCTTGTGTTGGTGTTTTATTTTGGTTCTTTAGGTTGTGTTTTTGTGTTTGGATGAATTCCTTGCTACCCTAGCTTCCTTCCACACCCTAACTCACTGCCATCCAAGCCTTCACACATCCAAGAAGGAGTGCCCTAGGCTGCCAAGCAAGGAGATCTTCAACAAGCTTCAAACAGCCATCTTTTAACCCTAATCCTGATTCCTTTCAACCCATAGTTCCATTTCTTATTTTTAATTGTTGTTTTGATTAACCCTAACACTTGTAAGATCCCTGAGGTGCTTTCCCTCCCCTGAGGAGGCCTTCTTTGCTGCTCGGACCACCCAGATTTGCCATCAAATTCAAGGGAAACAAGGCTTCTTCTTCCAGGCTCCGATCAGAGTTGCGAGTGATCCCTACTGCTACTGAATTCAAATCTCTGACTGGTAAGAAACCTTCCCAACTCTTATTTTCTGATTTAATGAAGAAAAGCTATCCTAAACCGGGAGTTTCTCAACTCTTGGGCCCTGGCTATTTCGTTAGTTTGCATGAGCTTGCCTGCGATCCAATGATTCTTTGCACTGCTAATCTTTCCACTAGTTCTTACTTTATTTTGAGAATCTAGCCTACAAATAAAATTATAAAAATCATAAAAAAAATTATTTTGCTATTTTTCATTCATTTTTAGCAGTCTTAGAGTCATCCCGCATCAGCAAGCGGTACCCCAAGGTGGTGTCCACTAGCTAGTCGATCTTCAGCAGAGGGAAGCTATCCTTTGGATAGGCTCAGTTGAGATTGGTGTATTCTACATAAATCCTCCACTTTCCATTATTCTTCTTTACCAAAACCACATTTGCCAACCAACTCGGATATTGCACGTCTCGAATGAAGCCGACTGCGAGGAGTTTGTCCACCTCCTCGTTGATCGCCCTTTGCCTCTCCAGTGCGAAACTTCTCTTCTTCTGCCGGACAGGATGGTACTTCGGGTCGATGCTTAGCTTATGGGTTATGATCTCCGGTGGGATCCCAAGCATGCTAGCCGCTGTCCAAGCGAACACATTAGCATTTGCTTGGAGGAACTCCAGAATGATGGGGATCTTAGAGCAGCACTGATCTCGAAGCAGCACTGATTTCGAAGCTGCACTGATCTTAGAGCAGCACTGATCCCAGAAAGCACCGATCCCAGACAGCACCGATCCCAGAGTAGCATCGATTTTAATAAATTAGTTTGGGATTTATCTTTTGTTTAAATTTTGAATTAGGATTTGGTTGGTTAGGATTGAGATATGGATAGGCTTATCTTATCCTATCTTGCGTTTAAATTTGAATCATCTCTATCTTTTTATCCTGTATTCAAATTCAAATGAGGGTTGGATAGGTCTATAAATACCACCCTCAATCCTTTGTAAAAAAATAGTTTTTGGAGAAAAAAATTTGAGTTTTTAGAAGAGTGATTCTTCTTGCGTTTGCCTTCGGGCATGGGCATGAGGTCCTAATTATTCCCCTTCTCAACCCATTTTCTTTAACCCCTCATGACCTTTGAGATTCAACCTAACGCCTCCAAGTATCGAGAAGGGTGTAATGCCTTAGAGGTGAGAGGTCTCTTTGTTAGGGTGAGTCCCAAAGTCCATGAGATCCAGATCCCTATCCTACATCTCCACAATTCCTTCGCCATCCCTAGAAAAAAAAAATACCAAAAAAAATAGTATCCTAATTTAGGTGACTTCTAGGCTCACCAACAATCCTACCATCTATCCCCTATCAATTTGGTATCAGAGCTAAATTAAAATTAGGGTATATTTTTTTCCTTCCTGAATCATCCTAGATCCTCTTTCACTAGCCCTTACACCAATCCATCTGATCCTACCCTCTATCATCTTCCTAGATCCCAAAAAAAAAAAAAAAATTGTTTATCCAAGTTGCCAACAATTTTCTTCATCCCCTCCTTCCAATCCCATTGCTGAGCATCTCTGTGCCAGCGCCCCACCTTCCGCTCCCGTGACTCCACTCTTCGCCACCTCCACCCCCAAATGAAAATCCCGTCACCACCATGCCCATCGCAGGATCTGCCTCCACGTTGCTCATGGCTTTACCTCCTTCCCCGCCCTAGAGCCGAGATCACCTCTTCTCTCCTCATGATCTCATCCACGCTCAAACCACTAGCCCTAACCTAATTTTCTTCCTCAAGATTGGTGGAGGATATAGAGAGAATGCTAGATTCTTGAAGTCGATGATGCCCCAAGCGATGAGTTCTCGCCGTGGAGTCATGCATGCTCCAGCTCCACGTCTGGAAGCCCTTCCAGCTCCAAACCCTCGGTGTCGAGCCCCCTCGTCCATGCCCCATTCCTTCCATGCTAAGAAGCGCTGCTGCTCCAACCACTCCACTGCCGTCGACGATGCCCTCGACCTCTCCCACCTCAGCCTCTTCAACGATCCCCTCCCCACCACCGGGAGGAAAGGTTCTAGTGGCTTGTCGAGAAGCACCGCCGTCGGGGGTCCCGGTCAGTGTCCGACCGCAGCAGCGACCGAAGCGGGACCCGCCGATGGGGAAGCACGTCGGCGGCATATGCTACCTGCTCGGATTTCCCCCTCGTGCTCAGTGGCACGGACTCGAGCAGGGAGCCGTTCATGAACAGGGACTGGAGCTGGGGGTGGGACATCAACGAGCTACGGATCTGGAGGAAGAGAGAGCTTGGTCCCCCATTTCCATCGTCGATCTCCCCCATGGATGCACCACCCCATCTTATGTCGCCTTCACAGACACGGAGTGGCTTATCGGTGATGCCGCCAAGAACCAGATTGCCATGAACCCTACCAATACCATCTCCGCCGCTCTCTGGCATGCCCGCTCGCTAGACGGCCCAAAGGCCCTCCTTGCTCCCGCCTCTGCCGACACCACCATCGATCCCATCCCGGACAAGGCACAGGAGCTCGTGGAGATCCTCGATGAGGACCTTAAGAAGCTTTCGTCAGCGACGGTGGCTCCAACGCCAGCTCTCGCCTCGAAGGAGTTCCCTCCCCAATCCTCCTTCCCCATGGATGAACAGAACTACGCTCATATCTGCCTCCAACCTCACCGCCACCTCCCCAACCCAAATCACCGCCGCTTGCTCCACAATCGATGCCTTCCTCCGTCGCCATGCCTCTGACCAGTCCCATGCCTTCTTCTCCATCGCCCCCCACCCTCCTCGATGCGAAGCGTTTGATTGGCAGACATTTCAGTGACCCCTCTATCCAGAGTGACATGAAGTTATGGCCGTTCAAGGTCATCGCAGGCCCTGGTGATAAGCCCATGATCATGGTCCAGTAGAAGGGCGAGGAGAAGCAGTTTTCCACTGAGGAGATTTCATCCATGGTCCTCATGAAGAAGAAGGAGAAGCCCCAGCACTGAGTTGCCCTCATCTTCTTCCCCGAGTTGCCGTCTTCCTCCCTAGCACCATTGCCTGTGAATGCCCACCGGCCACACCCCTCCGCAAGCCCCTGTGCTAGTTCAGTCTGTGAAGAAGAAGGGAAGGGATTGTACGAACATGAATGCAATTCCCCCCTTGCTGCCGACTTCACTTAAGGGATCCCGCACCAATCTCAAAGCTCTGTAGTCTTCTTCGTCAGGTCCTCTCCCAGACCCTGTTTCAGTTCGGTCACCAAGCCATGTTTCAGACTCACACGAAATTCAAAGCCGCACCAATTTTGAAGTGCACGATCTTCAAAGCTACACGAGTTTCAGAATTGCATAAAGTTCAAAGATGCACAAATTTCAAAGCACACGATCTTTAAAGCTGCACACTCTTTAAAGTGCATAGATATCATAGTAGAGCTTAAAAAAATCATTCTACAAGTCATGTACATCCTAGAACCAGCCTAACTCGATGGTGTCGAGTTTTTCCCCACTTTAGGGAAATGATGGGGATCCCAGCACTGATCTCGGAGCAGCACTGAAAACCGCACTGATCTTGGAGCAGCACTGATCTCGAAGCAGCACTGATCCTATAGCAGCACCGATCTCGAAGTAGCACAGATTTTAATAAATTAGTTTGGGATTTATCTTTTGTTTGAATTTTGAATTAGGATTTGGTTAGTTAGGATTGAGATATGGATAGGCTTATCTTATCCTATCTTGTGTTTGAATTTGAATCATCTCTATCTTTTTATCCTGTATTCAAATTCAAATGAGGGTTGGATAGGTCTATAAATACCACCCTCAGTCCTTTGTAAAAAAATAGTTTTTGGAGAAAAAAATTTGAGTTTTTAAAAGAGTGATTCTTCTTATGTTCGCCTTCAGGGATGAGCGTGAGGCCCTAGTTATCCCCCTTCTCAACCCATTTTCTTTAACCCCTCATGACCTTTGAGATTCAACCTAATGCCTCCAAGTATCGAAGAAGGTGTAATGCCTTAAAGGTGAGAGGTCTCTTCACTAGGGTGAGTCCCAAAGTCCATGAGATCCAGATCCCTATCCTACATCTCCACTATTCCTTCGCCATCCCAAGAGAAAAAATACCAAAAAAAATAGTACCCTAATTTAGGTGACTTCTAGGCTCACCAACAATCCTACCATCTATCCCCCATCATAGAATGTGGGCCCGTTCATCATCTTGTAGCTACACCCCAATCTACACCATCTTCACCGGGTCGGTTCTAAGAGGATACGATAGCAGGCACTCGATTGGGCCACCCCTGGGGTCCTATGCCCTTTGGTCGAGGTCATCTGTACTAGGTTCATCCTCGGTAGCCTTGGCCCTGGGGATGGTTTGGAGGCAGTGTTGAATAGGCTGAGGTGCCCCCCTCATCTCCTCGACACCGTAGGGAGTTGGGAATTGCACCAACAGTAGCTTTGTGGAAATGACCGCATCGAGCAAGTTGAGCCCGGGTCAGCCAAGGATCACATTATAGGTCGAGGGAAGCCTAACACCATGAAAGTCATCATGACGATGCTTTGTCGAGGTGGCATCCCGGTAGTAACAGGGAGGGTAATCTCCCCTTCGACTCCTACAGGGTCACCCATGAAACCAACAAGAGGTGTGTGCACAGGTCTGAGCTGAGTAGAGGAAAGATTCATCCTAGAGAAAGCATCATAAAAAGGCACATCCGTGGAGCTCCCACTATCAACCATGATGCATTTTACAGGATGTTTTGCGATCATCATCTCGTCGACCACAGCATCATTGTTTACATTTTTATTTTCATCCCCCCTTCCCTCATAAAGAAAAGTACATTCTCAAAATTTCTCCCACCCTGGGCCATCTTGGAAACGCACTTGGCTCCCCAGCATATCAGCCCCACTGGCTTCTCGGTAGGGTGGTTATCAACGGCAGGGACTAGAGGGAGTCCGACGAACGCCTAAGGTTTCATTGTGGGTCTACCCCTCATGTACCTTCTGAGGTAGCCCCTCTTTATGAGCTTTTCGATTTCACTCTTAAGATTGTGGCACTCTTCGGTGTCGTGCCTGTAGTCATGATGGAAGTTGCAATACTTCATCCTTCATGGTCATTGGATGGCTTCAATGGAGGTAGGCGCCTTAGGTAGCCCTCACCCTCGATCTCCATGAGGATCTTCGTCCTTGGGGCAATGAGAGGAATGAAGTTCCCTTCTGGGATGGGGTCTCTTCTCAACTTCGGCCACTAGTGGGAGTCTAGCATGGCAAGTCCAGGCTTCCACGTCCTGGAGGCCTCCCCGAAAGATAGCTTCTTTGGAGGCCTTCAGTCCAGCTCCCTCCTCGTTCGATCCGCCTCCTCAGTGTGGATGTACTTCTGGACTTGGAAAAGAAGCTCAGAATAAGTCTTGGGGGGCTTTTTGTCAAGAGAGTAGGTCAGGCGAGAAGTCCTGAGCCCTCTCTTCAGTGCCAGCATAGCAACTGGCTCATCAAGGTTGTAGATCTCCAGCACGGCAACCTTGAAATGGGCCACGTAGTCCTATAGGAGCTCATGATCCTGCTGCCTGATAGAGAAGAGGCTGTCTGCCTCTCGTGACACCTTCTGGTAGGCATCGAAGTGAGCCATGAACTTTCACTCCAACTGAGCGAAGCAGCTGATGCTCTCCGGCTCTAGACGGGTGAACCACACCCGAGCAGCTTTCTGAAGAGTAGCAGGAAAGGCGATGTAGAGGAGAGCATTGGTCGCCCCCTAGACTATCATGAGGGCTTTGAGCTCTCATGATGATCTAGGGGGTCGGTGGTCCCATCGTAGGGATCCACCTATGGCATGCAGAACCGGCTCCTCTTGGACTTCTTGGGAGAAAGGGGGACAGGCATCGTAGCCCACCGGCTCGCTAGTGGAGCCCTGCATATTTGCAAACTAGCGGGTAAGCTCCACCAGCTTGCGCTCCTGCTACTCCAGGTGCTTCTCTACCTTGCGCCTGATTGCCTTGTTGGTGGAACCCTCTGCGGGGGCCAAAGTAGAGGGAGAAGGTGACATGGGATGGTGTCCATGATTGGGGGGGCTTGCCTTTTTGACCTCAGTGGGCTTTAGCCATTACCCACTTGAGGGTCAGGGACCGGCTCTCTCGATTAGTAGATCCGGCCTGTTGTCTCTTCACCGGAGTCCGATGACTACCCTAGTGGTTGGTGATGGCCCGTGGCTGTGAAGGCCTTCCTTGGAAGGAATGCAGGCTGTTGCGGGGTGTTGTAGCATGGGCCACGGGGGTCCCTGGCTACTGGTGGATGGCCAAGGACCGGTGATGGTGCTGGAGCTGGTGCACTGCCGTAGTGAGGATCTGCATCTGCTGAGCGAGTGCGGCCAACTGGGCTTCCATCGGGGGTGGTTGAGCCGGAGCGGGGAGCTCCCCTTCTGCAACCTAACCATAGCATGAATCTTCTTTCCTAGAAGGGCTCTTCATCAAGACCATTTCTTCGAGCCAAATCCTAGGAGGCCAAATCCTGATCGATTCCATGACCCGAACCCTAGGATAGCACACCATGATCCAGTCTATAAGCCAAACCCTAGGAGATACAATTAGGATCAAACGGATCGTGATGAGCGAACCCTTAGGAGTATTAGGTTGGAAGCACCAACATTTGATGGGAATCTAGATCCTAAGGTTTACATAGATTGGGAGGGAGAGATGGATCAGTACTTCGATTGGTATGACATGACAAAGGAGGGAAAATGCAAGTTTGCAAAGATTAGGTTAATTCGTCAGGCTAGGCTTTACTAGAAAAATGTCGAGAGGTCCATTAGACAAAGGGGTGATGTTCCCATAGTAACCTAGAGGGCAATGAAACTTAGGCTTATAGAGAAATACCTTCCTATGTCCTACCACCAGAGACTTCTAGACCAGTGGTAGAGATTGATTCAGGGAACCAAGAGTGTAGCTGAATACATTGCAAAATTTGATGAGTCTGTAATGAGATGCAATGTAGATGAATCTGAATCAGTTACCTTGTCTAGGTTTAGGGCAGGATTAAGAGAAGAGATCCAGAAGGAGTTATTCTTGAGGAAAGTCCATGACTTAGAGCTAGCTTATCAGGTAGCACGAGATGCTAAGAGATTCCATAGGGGACCACTTTATCGCAGACCCGACCCCCCTAGATCTAGTGCACCTAGTTAGCAGCCAGGAACGAATCAGATGCAAACCAGCCTACCCAATCCTAGCACCCCTCTGACCCGTATAGATGATAGGGGTAAAGCACCAGAAGTTCAGAGGACTCCAAACCCTAATGTTGCATGTTTCAGATGTCATAAGTTAGGCCATTATGCTAGCAATTATCCAACTAGGGCCTTACACATAGGAGAATTAGAAGAGAATGAGCCTGAACCCATAGAGCCCCTAGGTGATAATGTTGAGGAGGTATATCAGGTTGAGGAAAATTTGGCTGAAGAGTATGAAGGTGACGAGGAGCAAGTAGAGCCTGATCTGTTGGGAGTGGTTGATGCATCCTTACCCACACCGTGACACAGGAACATTGACGTAGGACTAACATCCTACAAACATTTGTCAAGTTAGGGGATAAGGTATGTAAAATAATCATAGATAGTGGGAGTTGTATAAATGCCATATCCACTAGTGCTGTTAAAACTTTAGGCTTGTCCACAGTTCCCCATCCAAATCCCTATAAGGTTTCTTGGATAGACTCCACTTCAATTTCTATCAAACATAGGTTCCTAGTCCAAATCCAATTACAGTCCTATCAGGAGAAAGTGTGGTGTGATATCTTACCAATGGGAGTGAGCAGTATCATCCTAGGTCGACCCTGGTTATTTGACCATGACGCAACCCTATACGACCGATCAAATTCCTGCTCATTCATGCACCTAGGAAAGAAGTTTGTGATCAACCCAACACCACCTAAGGACACTGTTAAGAGAGGATTGAGCCACCTAAAGGAAAAGAAAATGGGAGTCAATTTGATAACTGATAAAGAGATTGAGAAAGAACTCACTGAGGGTACACATGTTTGGATTTTAGCCACTAAGAAAATTCAAGAGCCTTCCCAGAAAGAACGCTCTCAAGAAGTGGCTAGAGTACTAGAAGACTTTAAGGATGTGTTTCCAGATGACCTACCTGACCAACTTCTACCGCTAGGGACATCCAGCACGCCATTGACTTAGTCCTAGGAACCACCCTACCCAACCTTCCACATTATAGGATGAACCCTACCGAATACTTAGAGTTACAAAGACAAATAAGGGATCTCCTTGGGAAAGGATTTATTGGAGAAAGTTTCAGTCCCTGTGCAGTACCCGCATTACTGACCCCTAAGAAAGATGGCACTTGGAGTATGTAAATTGATAGTCATGCCATTAATAAGATCACAATAAAATATAGGTTTCCCATACCCCGTTTGGACAACATGTTAGATATGATGGCCGAAGCAACAATATTTTCAAATATTGACCTTAAGAGTAGCTATCATCAGGTTAGGATTAGACCTGGGGATGAGTGGAAGATTGCATTCAAGACCAAGGAGGATCTTTTTAAGTGGGTAGTAATGCCTTTCGGATTGTCCATTGCTCCTAGTACCTTTATGTAGATTATGAATCAAGTCCTACGATTATTTATAGGAAAGTTTATCGTTGTTTACTTCGACGACATTCTTATATATAGCAGGACCACGAAGGATCATTTGGACCATTTGAATCAAGTCTGTTTAGCACTTAGGGAAAATAGTCTCTTTGCTAATCTTAAAAAATGTGATTTTTTCACTCGTAGAATCATTTTCCTAGGTTTTGTTGTTATACCTGACGGAGTTTCCGCTGACCCCAAAAAGATTAAGTCAATTATAAAGTGGCCTATGCCAAAAAGTGTTCATGAAGTATGAAGTTTTCATGGCCTCGCTACTTTTTATAGAAGATTCATTCAGGGGTTTAGTACCATAGTTGCGCCAAGCACGAATTGCATTAGGAAAGGCCAATTTGAATGGACAAAAGCTGCTAATAGGGCATTCCTAGATGTTAAGAAGAAAATGACACAAGCACCTTTCTTAAGATTGCCTGATTTTTCTAAGGTTTTTGAGGTCGCTTGTGATGCATCTGGAGTTGGAATAGGTGGAGTTTTAAGCCAGGAGAGCCACCCCATAGCTTTCTTTAGTGAAAAATTAAATGAAGGCAAGCTTAAGTATTCCACCTATGATAAGGAGCTCTTTTAAGGTATTAGAGGCACTATCTACTACCGCATGAATTCGTCCTATTTTCTGATCACGAGGCCCTTAGATTCCTTAATTCCCAGAAAAAGATAAATCCTAGGCACGCTAAGTAGGTAGAATACATCCAGGCCTATACATTTGTCTTAAAACACCATGCTGGAACTGAGAATAAGGTAGCAGATGCATTAAGTCATAGAGGCCTACTTCTGAACTCGATTAGCACTGAAGTCATTGGATTTGAAAGACTTACGAATGAGTATGATACCTGTCCAGACTTTAGTGAAGTTTACCAAGCTTTGAAATTGGGACCATCTAGTGACCACAGTGAGTACACCCTTTTAGATGGTTATCTGTTTAAGGAAAACAAGCTTTGTGTTCCAAAGACTTCCTTGAGAGACTTTTTAATTTGCGAAACCCATGCTGGAGGTTTGGCTGGCCATTTTGGAAGAAACAAGACCATATTAATACTTAAGGAGAAATTTTACTGGCCAGGCCTTAAGAGACAGATAGCCAATATTGTTGCCCGATGTAGAACATGTGCGGTTGCCAAACATCAAAGATAAAACACCGGGTTATACACTCCTTTACCTGTGCCGGATTGTCCATGGTAGGATCTTTGCATGGACTTCATTTTAGGACTGCCCAAGACCCTTAGAAAACACGATTCAATCTTTGTAGTGGTCGACAGATTTTTGAAAATGGCCCATTTTATAGCATGCTCCCAAACTTTTGATGCCTCCAGGGTAGCCAAGCTTTTTCTCGATCAAGTAATCAAGTTACATGGGTTACCTAAGACCATTATTTCTGATAGGAAAGTCTGTTTCACAAGCTATTTTTGGAAAACCCTTTGGCACCTAGTAGGAACAAAATTGAAATTCTCAACTGCTTACCACCCTCAGACTGATGGACAAACCGAGGTTGTAAATAGAAGTCTAGGGAATTTATTGAGGTGACTTGTTGGAGAGAGTCTGGGAAATTGGGATTTACTACTACCTCATGCTGAATTCGCGTACAACAGCTCGGTCAATAGGTCTACTGGTAAAAGTCCCTTTAAGATTGTCCATGGTTACAGACCTAGGAGACCTATCGACCTCATTCCATTAACCACACACGCATGAATGTCTGAGTTTCCCGAGTCATATGCACAACATCTTAAAGAATTACATAAAGAAATTAGTAAGAAGATTCAAATAAGTAATGAAGTTTATAAGCATATGGCTGATTCACGTAAACAAATAAAGAATTTAATGAAGGGGACTCTATCATGATAAAACTTAGACCTGAAAGGTTTCCATCGGGAACTATGAAGAAATTACATGCCCGGGGAGCTGGACCTTTCAAAGTAATTAAGAAAATTGGATCTAATGCATATGTGTTAGAGTTACCACCTGATTATGGCATTAGCTCCATATTTAATATTTTTGATCTGAAAGAATTTAAAGAATCAGCATTAATTCCTAGTGAGCCTTTTGGACTTCACCCTGCCTTTGAGAGCGAAACCCTATCTGAGTGTCCACCAGCAATTCCACCAAACCGGAGAGACAAGATTGAACGTATCTTGGATGACCAAGTGATTACTACTATAAATAAGGGTTATCAACGTTATCTGGTTCATTGGCATGGTCGACCAGAATCTGAAGACTCCTGAATCACCCGAGAGGATCTACATCAAATTGACCCAAATTTATTAGAAAAATACCATAGTCAAACCAATCCTTACTCAATAGGGATGGGTTCCTCCCACCCGGGAAGAATTGGTGCGGGCACCAGGCTCAAGAAGAGGCTTCAACTAATACTAAGTTCTTTATGGATAGAAGACTAGGAATTTAAGTCCTGTAATAAGTCTATGAGTCCTGTATTTATTTTTATTTGAATAATTGAGTCCTGTTTTATTTTAATTTGGGTCCAATTAGAGTTAAATTGGCTTTGTATTGAGTCGGGTTCAAGATCTACTTGCATTGGACTTTAATTAAGCAAGAATGAGTGCAACCAACTTCACCAACTACTTGGAGCACCACATCATCAAAGCTCCATGCCACCTTGGAAGATAAGTCATGCCAACTTGGAGGATAAATCATGCCACATCACCAAGACACATCAACCATGAATTTTCAAATTTGAATGAAGCTCCACTCTTTATGGGCGCCCACCTTGTAATTAGGAGATTTAAATTTGAATGGGCCACTCCTATCTTCATGGGACGCCCCTTGATTTTCTCCATGAAAGGAGGTGTAGTTTGAATTTGAAAGGGAGCTTAAGGTTTATAAAAGCTCCTACATCCTCTTGTAATGTTAATGATGTTGATGAATGAGAAATGAGTTATTTTCTTGAAAGTTCTTTCCTTTGCTAGCCAAAGCCCCTTGAGAGAAGGTAGGTGTGAGACCTAGGTTACTTAGCCAATCAAGCTTCTAACCCTTCTTCCATTCCCATTCGGCCAACATTGAAGATCCCTCTTCAAGCCATTCCAAGTTCATCCACCCCTCTTCCAAAGGATGTCATCTTCAAGGAGGTTCTACATGCCACTAAGGGAAGAAGATTCATGCTATGGGTACCAAATGAGATCCACTTCAAGCCAAGCCTAAGCCTCTTTCCTTTATTCCCAACTTTCCTTCTCCATTCCTCCAAACTCCTATCTAATCCTTCTAATCTTTCCATCTATCTGTGCAGGATCCCTGGGTCTCATGGTTTCCAAGATGAAGGTCTACTATGCCAAAGAATCAAATGCAGGATGCCTTAAAACCTAGAGTAATTCCTTTGCCATTTAAGTACTTCATCTTGAGTGTTCCTTACCCCATTTTTAGAATATCAATGGCCGAGTAACTATTCTTTATAACTTTCTTTCAGATCTGAAATAGAAAAGTAAGCTAGCCCTAAACTGTGTGGTTTCCTAACCACAAAGGTCCCTTCTTAATTACTTTGAAAGAGTTTCTTTCTAGTCATGTTTTTCCCTATGTTCCTTTCATGAATTTCTATTTCTTTTACATAGAATAGCTGTATGCCTATTTGCCTCATCATCATTTAGTCTCTTTAATTCTTAGAAATGTTTCATTTGATACTTGTTCCCCATCACATAGGAAGGGGGATCTCTTAAATGGCTGGTGGAGACTTCTCTCTCCCGCTTCATCACCATCCTCCCGGTAAGCTACTTGCAAGGGGTTTGGGTTGGATCAAAGTGCGTCCTGTCACCCCTACCTGGCATGCCAATCTGTTGCCGCTAAGATCATCGTGGTCCGTAGCTGAGGTCAAGGTCAGAACTCATCACCATCTTACGGGATCCTGCTCGATCGCCCGAACCTGCAAAATAGAGTTAGTGACCCGAGCCGGGGATTCCGGCAGGGATACTTCGATGCTCAAGTCAGTAACGATCCAAAAGAATAGATCCTCCTGGTCGAGCTCTGAGTATGGACTCCATGCTAGGAGGAGAAGTTATGAGATGAAAGAGTGCGAGCGGGCCAAGCACATATTGCGGGAGTGACAGCAGAGGAAAGCTCAAACTGGGTGCTATGTCCATTTGGACCCCTCATGGGGGTTTTGCAGTAGCCTCGAGTGTTATCTTCCTGTGCACTGCTCCCTTCTTGCTCGTTGGGCCTCACTCATCTGGAACATAGCTTGAAGGTGTGCGTGTGTCTTCTTACTTTGTTTGAACCTGGGAGACCCCCTTTTTGCTGGGACATTGCCCGCCGCTTACCTCAAGATCTTCCCCATGCTTATGGGTGCGTGCGGTGATGTTTCATGCCATAGACGGATTGTCTTTCCATTCTGGTGACATGGAAGCTATCGTTCATGCTGACATTCCTTCTGGTCGCTCCCTTTTGGGCAACTTTGTAGGACCTCGATTGAAAGGCCACCATCTCCTGGATCCAGATCTATTGGTTGACTTCCAATCTCGGAGGTTGCAAACGGTTGGTGGAGAATGCAGAGCCTCGATCGAAGGATTCCTTCCATTCTAGTGTAAGCGGTCGCTTGGGTTACCATCATGGCCTGGCAGGAATCTTTTCGTGGTCCTCGGGCATTGGGCCATCATCTAGGGAGAGCGGCGACCTCCTTTAGTAGCAGATCTCTTTGTCCGAGGCAGAGCCGATCTAGAGAGGTGGGGCTCAACTTCGGCCTCGGTGTCTCGACCCAAAGGGAGCGCGGCCGGGCGAAGGAGGATGGAGCTCGACTTTGGCCTCGGCATCTCGAGCCGGAGGGAGCGCTGCCAAGCGAAGGAGGGTGGAGCTCGACTTTGGCCTTGGTGTCTCAACCCGGAGGGAGCGCGGCCAGGCGAAGGAGGGCGGAGCTTGACTTTGACCTCGACGTCTCAACCTGGAGGGAGCGCGGCCGGGCAGAGGAGGGCGGAGCTCGGCTTCAACCTCAGCATCTCAACTCGAAGGGAGTGCGGCCGAGCGAAGGACAGGTGAAGTTCGACTTCGACCTCGGCATCTCAACCCGAAGGGAGTGCGACCGGGCAAAGGAGTCCAGGCTGAGACATTCCACGTGGTAGCTTCATCCGACATGGCATCTGACTGGGGTCCCATGTCAGCGATCCCACCACATCAGTAGAGATCCTTGATAGCAATCTCTTTTCCACGCCATGGTTGATAATATTGCAATTCCATGCCATATTCATGATGAATATCTTTTATAATATCAGTTGGCCTATATAGAGGCATATCTTGAAGTTTCTCCTTGACAATATTTGAAATCCAAATGCTTTGAAGACCTAGGATGAGATCGATTTTGCAACCCTACTTTACATGTATGATGGATGTTCATTGTTTTAATTACAAGTTTATCTTGATTCTTAAGGTGAGAAGCATGAAGACACCATCCACATTTATCATATGTACATTTGACGGTTACACACTAATGATTATTCTTCACAAATACAAAATCCCTATCATTTGCATTATAGAAGTTGTGAATTATAGCATGAAGAATTTTGACATCTTTAAATTCTTGACCTATACCCTTTATAGAGCCCTTCCAAGCATCCAACATATTTCTTTGACTTGGTTCATCTTGAATTGCACCAATTATTTCTTGGATATCTTGAATAAAATTACTTGAACTACCAAATGATGAAAAGTGAGATAAATCAACCATCTAACTATTTTTGCAACAATATTTATGTTCAACATTCCGAGATGTGCTATTATCCCTATAATATAAAAGGATTGTTCTCTCATTATATTAGCAATCATTTTTTTAATTTTGCCAAAATCATAAGTACTGTAATCATTCTACAACATACAAATCACAAAAATAACTAATAAAAAATTAAAATATTAAAATAACCTAAAAATAATATATTACCTTATTTTAATTACCCCATTAACAGACTCAGCCAGTGATATAGAATGAAATACAATAATTTCAATTATCATAGCTTTTAACTTGAGATGTATTAGGTATATATTTCTAACATCCTTATCCATTATGAGCTTCACAAGTATTCTCGAATTATTAGGAATGTAGAATTTGATATCTATCATTGCAGGGAATAGATGTTTCCATCTCTCCACTATTTCACAGAAAATATAATTGAGGAATAAATTATGTGAAATTGAAATAATATGGCCCTTCCCACCATAACTGCACACAACTATGAAAATAGAATTTCATTATCTTTAGAATCCATGACTATTAGAAAACTAGATGAAGCCCTTCATAAAGATAGATGAGATTTATTGCCACTAAGATCATCGTGGCCCATAGCTGAGGTCGAGGTCGAAACTCACCACCATCTTACAGGATCCTGCTCGATCGCCCGAACCTACAAAATAGAATTAGTGACCCAGGTCGGGGGTTCTAGTGAGGGCACTCCGATGCTCAAGTCAGTAATGATCCAGGAAAAAAAGATCCTCCTGGTCAAGCCCCGAGTATGGACTCCATGATAGGAGGAGAAGTTGTGAGATGAAAGAGTGCGACCGGGCCAAGCATAGATTGCAGGAGTGACAGTAAAGGAAAGCTCAAACTAGGTGGCTGTATCCATCTAGACCCCTCCTGGGGGTTTCGCGATAGCCTCGAGCATTATCTTCCTGTGCGCTGCCCCCTTCTTGCTCGTTGGGCCTCACTCATCTGGAAATTAGCTTGAAGGTGTGCGTGTGTCTTCTTACCTCGTTTGAACCTGGGAGACCCTCTTTTTGCTGGGGTGTTGCCCACCGCTTACCTCGGGATCTTCCCCATGCTTATGGGCATGTGCGGTGATGTTTCGTGCCGTAGATGGGGTGTCTTTCCATTCTAGTGACATGGAAGCTACCGTTCGTGCTGACATTCCTTCTGGTCGCTCCTTTTTGGGTAACGTTGTAGGACCTTAATCGACGGGCCACCACCTCCTGGATCCAGATCTACTGGTTGACTTCCAATCTCGGAGGGTGAAGATGGTTGGTGGAGAATATGGAGCCTCGATCGGAGGATTCCTTCCATTCTGGTGCAAGCAGCCACTTAGGTTACCATCATGGCCTAGTAGGCATCTTTTCATGGTCCTCAGGCATCGAGCCATCATCTAGGGAGAGCGACGACCTCCTTCAGTAGCAGATCTCTTTGTCCGAGATGGAGCCGATCTGGAGAGGCGGGGCTCGTCTTTGGCCTCGGTGTCTCGACCTGAAGGGAGCACGGCCGGGCGAAGGAGGGCAGAGCTTGACTTTGGCCTCAGCATCTCGATCTAAAGGGAGCACGGCTGGGCGAAGGAGGGCGAGCTTGACTTCAGCCTCGGCGTCTCGACCTAAAGGGAGCATGGCTGGGCAAAGGAGGGCGAGCTTGACTTCGGCCTCGGCATCTCGACCTAGAGGGAGCACGGTCGGGCGAAGGAGGGTGGAGCTCGGCTTCGACCTTGACATCTCGACCTGAAGGAAGCATGGTCGGGCGAAGGACAGGTGGAGCTCGACTTCGGCCTCGACATCTCGACCCAAAGGGATCGTGGCCAAGCGAAGGAGTCCGGGCTGAGATGTTCTACGTGGCAGCTTCATCCGACGTGGCATCCGACTGGGATCCCATGTCAACGATCCCGTCACATCATTTGGCCCCCACTCTCGAGACCTGTTGGTGCACGATGCTCGGGACAAAGGGAGTAATTGCGGTGCTGATATTGAAAGGCAAAGATCCGGTGCAATAATGACCATGATTACTGGCACTTCATGAGGCGGTTTCTCCAAGCCAACACGGAGGAGCCACGTGGCCACGTCCGAGGAGCAGTTATTGCTGGCATAGAATTCAGACTGGTCGTGGTCCAAGCAAGATGTCCCACTCGTCTATGGTCGACACGTGGTGCTAATTTGTTGGTGGAGATGCTGTAACGATACGGTTGGCATCGGGTCACTTCGAAATGAAATGCTGATTTTCTCCAAAACATCCACTCTTTCGATTCTCGCATACCCGCCATCGTACCAAAGTCTTCTCTTCTCTCCCGGCCATCTTAGACTCCCCCAGGAACTAGGTTCGTCTCTTTCTTTTTCCATCTCCCAGCAGAGCAGAGCTTTTCTTTTGAGTTTAGGGTCTTCATGGATGCGGTTCGTCTTCCTCTTCTTCTTGAGCTTCCACCTTCTTCATCTCTTTAGATGTCTCATTTTGGTCCCACCTTCCATCCCTCGACCAACCAGGCTGAGGCGGGGCCTTCTATGCCGAGGCCACCTTCTTCTTCCTCTGATGCAGAGAGGGAAAAAGAATGCTTTGAGTTTAGTAGGAGTTGTCCCCCAACCGGGATAGTCATTAGGGAGCCTAGAGCTTGCCCCCCTCCTCCTCCTCCATCTGAGCCCACCCCTGAACCTGCCCGGTCAACAAGTCCTGGCGGGATTGCTTCGTCAATCTCTACTGAGAAACTGGGGACCATCTGGGATGTCTATGGCATCCCATACTTTGTTCGACTCTTGATCCCCTAACCGGCGAAACGAGTCACCTCCAGTGGCTCTGGCCGGATCGCCCTTTATGAGGAGACCTTTGCAGGGGGACTTCAATTCCCCTTTCACCGTTTCTTTCTCTTGGTCCTGAGCAATTACCATCTCATCCCTACTCAACTCATCTCGAATGCCATAAGGACCATCTTTTGCTTCAATGTACTCTATCATTTTCACGGGATTGTAGCCTGTTTTTTCTTGTTCAGGGCATTTTTCACCCTGAAACACCACCCTTCCGAGGAGGGGTGGTGGTCCATCTCTTCTCACCCGAAAGGCATCAAATTTGAACTCCCCTCTTCCATCAAAGGATGGAGGAGCAAATTTTTCTTTGCAACTATTGAGGGGGTTGACTAGGTTTGGAGCGACCCAGATCAGTCCCTTAACCGAAATTCTGTGATCGAAGCGGCTGACCGAGAGGTCTATGAGCAACTTCGCACTGCTTAGATTCCTTCCCTCGAGGTTCTATTATCAAAGCAGAACCTTGGGTGAGTTCGGCTCAAACTTTTCTCCTTGTGCCTCTTACTCTATTTCTCTAAACTTGGAACTGACATTGCATGTTCTGTATGCAGGTATGAAGTTCTCAGTGGATGACCTACTCTCGATCACTAGGAAGAGACCTTCATCGGAGTTAGTTGAAGAATCCTCCTCGAAGAGGGTTCACGAGGAGAGCGCGGTGGTGGCTGCTCCCACCGCACCGACTGAGCCAAGGAGGAGGGAGGCCGAGACCATCCCTAGATGAGGAGGAGGAGTGGTTGAGGTGAAGCCCAAGCTGGGCCAGAGGGTGATCGAGCCCATGCCAGAGCGGTCGAGGTGGCGAGAGCCGATCCCGGCCCCAGAGCCCGAGGTGGTCGTCCGAGCTAGGGCCGCTACCGCAGCCATCGCCATAATGTCTCCTCCTCCCCGAAAGTCATTGTCGTCGAGGAGGAGGAGGGGCAAGTGGGAATAGAGGCAGCACCAGAGGCATTATCTGGGAAGGCACCAAGCTCCCCCCATGCACTTGAGGCTTATTCTGTTGGCGAAACGGGCGATGCGGCATCCGGAGCGAGCAATAGAGAGAGGGACATCATCGAGTCCCTTTCAATCTGGGGCCCAATGTCTCCCTGGTCTAGGACCAGGGTATGGCAGAGCGCATGATGGATTTTGTGATCTAGTCATGCGATCGGCGGGAGAAGGTCGGCAAGCTACTGCGGGATGCAATTGGCAGCACATTCTCCTCGCTCATCTCGGTAAGCGACTTCATCTTCTTGACTTCTTCCTTCTTTCTTGTACTGACTACTGGAATTTCCTTTGGTGCAACTCGACATTAAGCTCCTCTTAATCAAGGATTGCTGCAAGCACTGGCTGAAGAAGGACTGCCAGTGGGAGGCAGAGCTTGAGTCTTTGAAGATCGAGCTCAAGCAGAAGAGTGATGACTCCTGGGAGCTTAGCCAGCAAGATAAGGAGCTTCAGAAGGAGCTCGCGACTGCTGAGAGGCACTCGAAGGAGCTCCAGGAGAGCCTAGACTAGGAGCGGAGCCGGTCAAAGAGCAAGGTCGAGGAGCTCACAGCCACCGAGAAAAGGCTGACTGAGTTCAATGCCAAGGCCGTCCGGTAGAAGGGGCATGCTCAGGCTCTTCAGGCGTAGTTGGAAGTGGCCAGGGGGAGGCTGATCGCCACTGAGAAGAGTGATGGGGGACAATTATAAGATGATGCATTTCATATGAAATCAGTAATAATCAAATGAAAGATGAAGTAAATAGATGCAGCAATTCAAGTAATGAAATAGGAATTTAAAGATAGGAATCTAAATATTAAACTTAACTAGAAATGAAACCGATCAAAGAAATTAAGAGGACCTTCATGGTTAAGAAACCACTCAGATTAGGGTTTAGTATTCTAATAATTGCATATCTAAAAAAATATCTAAAGAGGGTTATTTGGCAATTAATAGTTATGATTTTAGCACTGGGAACACTCAAAGAAGAACATTCCAGGATGACAGGGAGATTCCCTAGGTTGCAAGGCTTCTTGTATCCAGTTCCTTGGCATGGGAGACCTTCTTCTTGGGAGTCTGAAAACCCGGGGATCCTGCAACAAAAGAAAGATATAGGGGAAGGTTAGAGGGAAAGGTTGAGATGGAGAAGTGAGAGAAAAAGTGAAAGGAAGCTTGGAGTAGTCTTGTTGAAGATCTTTTTTGGCTTCATTTGGATGACGACTCTCGGCAGGAACTTGGGAGAACTCCATAGATGATTGATTTCATCAATGTGGTGGAAGAGATGTGGACTCTTGAAAGCTTCTTGTGTTGGCCGAATAGACTAAGAGGGAGGAGGGGGAGATAGGTTTGAAGAGGGAAGTTGGGAGAAGAAGAGCACTCTAGGCCTCATGCCCACCCTCTCACAGGGGACCAAGCATTCAAGCAAGGGAATTTTCTTTCAAGAAAACTTTCATCTCATTCATTTAATTTTCAGCATTGTGTTACAAGAAGGATTAGAGCCTTTATTTTATAGACTTCCAAGCCTTTTGAAATTCAAAATTTGAATTACACCTAAAGGAAGGAGAGAATGATGGGTGATTTCTTGATGAGAGGCACTGAATGTGGATGAGAATGAGGCTTCATTTAAGTTTTGAAATCTTTCTTCTCTTGGTTCTTGATGAGGGTGCTGAATGTGGAGGAGAATGAGGCTTCATTTGAATTTGCAATCTTTCTTCCCTTGGGTGACCAACAAAGGTGAGGTGTCCAGGTGATGTGGCGAAGTGGAGTAATGACGTGGCCTCCTAGTTGGCGATCCCATGGTCCATGCGCCCACTTTTATTATTTGGACTTTATGTGCTTGAAATCAGAGTGGACTTGTTGTGCTGAAACTAGATTGGACTCGGACTGAACTACTCTTGACTCAATTGCAATAAAAAACCTAATTACAGGACTTAGTTAACCAAATGAAATAAATACAAGACTCAATTAAACTTATTACAGGATTCAGACTCTCAATCTTCCATCCATAAAGAGTCTAGCTTTATCTGTATTGGTTGAAGTCTCTTCCTGAGCCTGTTGCCCACACCAAAGAGAGTCATCACTATCGAGAAGGAGGCATGGTGGGGACACTAGAGGCACCATAATAAGATAAGGTTTCTAAACCCTCTATGGATTACTTAGTAGCATTTGAGTCCATTTGTAATAAGGGCTTAGTCCAGTCGAGTTGTTATTTTATCACTTGAGTGCTGTACCAGTTAGCTCATGTAAAGCTAGTTTTCTTTCTGAGTCTTGTATGTAGAATTTGATCCATACTATTAGGATTTTGGATTAGTCGATCAAGTCAGCTCATGTTGAGCTAATCATATTCTGAGTCTTGTAATCATGTCCAGTTGTATTGAGTCTGTTTGAGTCAAGCCCAGTCGAAGAAAACTCAAGCATGTGAAGGACACCACCCAGCATGCCACCTCAACAGCCGCATGGAGTCCCAATCACATCCTGGATTTTGTTACCTAGGATTACTTGGAGGATCATGAAGTCAGACATGCATGAGGAGTTGATGACGACACGCCAGCACACCCCTTCCACACCCCAAGCACACCAACTCCACACGCCAGCATGACAAGAAGGAAAGTCAAAACAGATAAACATGAATCCCTTGATTCATGCCAGCTTGCTTAGGAAAGAAGTGGTCCCCACCTTTGGATGTCCACTACCTACCTTGTTTGGAGGGATTTTGTATGGAATGAGAGTGTTTTCTTCCTTGTATTCAGCCCCACACTTTAGGAAGAAAGTGGTCACCTCTTATTTTCCTTGTTTTCTTTTGCTTGGGCCCTAAGTCTCATGACTCTATATAAGGGACCCCTTGTATGAAGATTTAATAAATTTTTATCATGAAATAATATTGATATTTTCCAATTGATGTGTGCTACTTGCTGTGTGCTTGAAGGGATTCTGTGTGAGACCTTCCTCTTCCCGGTGTGTCCTATGACTGCTTCCAACCGCCATCCTGTCCTCCAAAACCCTAGCCGCCCTCTCCAAACAACCACTTCCCCTTGCTATTTTCCCTTTCCTTCTTCCTCCCTACCATGTTTTCTAACCCTTGGAAGGTCGTTTGCAGGTCCCTCAACTCTGACAAATCCAATAACTCCAACCGGGCTACAATCAGACCACCGAGCATAAAGCCAGGAATCCGCGGGTCTCTGGCTTGGTTTTCCAGGCTGCATCCAGAATGAGAGTGATATCTTCACATACGATCTACACTAGGTGCTTCAACCATTGACAAGTACACCCCCTCTACTGCCAGTAGCCCTATTGTAGGTGAACTAGCCCAACCGAGGCTTCTCAACCTCGGCGGTCCTTCTTTTCTGTTAATTTTTGATCCTGTTATGCATGCTTTAGCTTCTTATTTTTATATAGAACTCTTTATATCGATACTTGGTCTGATCTTCGAGATTAAAACTTAAAACTTAATCTTAAAAATACAAAAAAAATAATTGCATGCATATATAGTTCCGCATCATTTGGTATCAAAGCCTGTTTGGGCTCAGTTCTCTTTGGATATTCGGATTGGGTGCTTCACCATGGCTGTCTGGTCATAGGAGATTAGTAGGGCTTCAAAACCCTCTTTCCCAATCGATGGGATCTCTTATGGTGGTAGGGGTGCCGCTGTGAATTGACCCCTGAAGAAGAACACGAAGAGTTCCTTAGGATTTTTTCATTTTTAGCCTTTTCAAATATATCCTATTTTTTTAATTGTTTTTGCCTGCATATAACTTAGAAAGTTCTGAAATTCATTTTGCTGGATTTCTCATAATTTAAATTAATTTTCAAAATTTTCTCAAGAATTATTTCAATATGTGAATTTTCTCCAAGCTGAAAAACTGCCTAAGAATAGTTCTGCACTATTTTGGCAGCAAAACTGATTTTGGAAAGTTCATAGTTTTTTTAGTATAATCTTTGCATACTTTTAATTTTAGCATATTTCCTGCATATTAGATCATAATCTGAAATTATCTTCTATTTAAGAAAAATTTCCATAACAAAAAAAAAATTTACAAATATTCAAAAATACCAAAACATCTAAACCCTAATTTGCATCTTCATCTGCCTGCCATCATTGCATAAATTACTTTAAGGGAACTTTCTATATGCCAGATAAGGAGAGGAGTTGAAAACCTCTTGTTAGCCCAAAACCACATGCCTTGCATTCGGTCCCAAGCCTAACCTAAAATTAACTAGACTTAACTTGTCCTAGTGGGTTAGGGACACCCATTGGTTAGGTTCAGTCATTATGGGATGACTAGTGTACCCAATTCATCTCCTATTACTGGATTTTGGTATCTAGGCTAGAGGTACAGTGTCAAATGACCTAAGCAGATCGGTGGTTCTTTAATTGGGTCCCTGCAAGAGTAGGGGTCCTCCCACCATCCCACCTCTTACCTGGCCAGATTGAAGGATTAGGATTTGAGTTGTGTGTAAGTTGAGTCAACCCATTCTGATTGGACTCTATGTCTAGGCAACTGTAGTAGAGTCAGTGTTGAGTCTTGCATGTGCACTAGATCAGGTGTCCCATTTCATCCACCATCTCCCTAAACCCATGGATAAGCTGGAAGCCCAACTTCAAGCCCTGTCTGAATAAATTATCCTAATGAGCCAATCGCTTACCCAAGCAGAGGCCTGGAATGAAGCCCGTAGGACCCATGATGAATTCAAATCCCCTAGGCCCAGTACCTTTGATCCACGAGCTTATCATCATGATCTCACCCCTGAGTATAGCCCTAGAAGCCCATATCCATACTTGGTTGACTCAGAGGAAAGACCCATTAGGAGCACCAAACCTTATGCACCCACTTTTGATGGAAGGCAAGAGGTGTATATTGATTGGGAAGAAAGAATGGATCACTATTTTGAGTATGCTTAGATGTCGGAGTTAGAGAAATTTAGATTGGCCTTACATAGGTTAACCCGAAATGCTAAGTTGTATTGGGCATTTATTGAGGATGAATGTTATCATGGAGGAGATGAAATATGTACCTGGAAAGCCATGAGAAGTAAATTAAGAGAGAAGTACCTTGGTAGATCTTATGAGTACCAACTTTTAGACCAATGGTACAAATTGAAACAAGGGAACATGACTGTGTCTGAGTATATTGACCAATTTAACGAGTTTAGTAGGAAATGTAACACAGTCGAACCTGAGTCTAAGATCATGGCTAGATTTCAGGATGGCATGTGTAGGGATATCCAGTGGGAGATGTTTTATTGACAAATTTAGGACCTAGAGGAAGCCTATCACCTAGCTAGGAAATTCGAGTTATATCAGAGGGGACTCATGATCAGTCAATCTAAGTCCAACAAGGTTAATTCCCATGAACCTAAGTCTGAACCTAGCCGACTTTCTTTAGACCAGCCTACTACTCCTATCCCATTAGTTTGCAAGGAAAAGATCACAGAACCAACAAGGTTAATTCCTATGAACCTAAGTCTGAACCTAGCTGACTTTCTTTAGACCAGCCTACTACTCCTATCCCATTAGTTTGCAAGGAAAAGATCACAGAACCCATTAAAGAGCTTGAGGTAGAAGTGTATGAGGCTGATCCTAGTTTAGTAGATGAATACGAAGGAGAGGACTTTGAGGACTATGATGAAGATGGACCCAAGGTTGAAATCACTGAGGAACTACTAGAAAAAGATCCTGAACCCACTATAGAATTTGAAGGAGTGCCTGAGCCAGGATCAAACATAGTAGATGAAAGTGAGGGTTCTCTAGAGTTGTCCATAGAGGAGGTCCTTAAAGAACAATCCCAGGAAGTAGACATTATTTTAGAAGACTTTTAAGATAAGCTTCCCAAAGACTTTCCTGATGACCTTCCACCAGATCCCCACCTACTCTAGAACTAGTTTCAGCCTGAGACCTCATTCAGTATTCTCATCAAGAGTTCATTTTTCTAGCCCCAGCTAATGACATTTTTCTTGAACTGACTAAGCCATCCTTTCTTAAAGACCCTGCACTTGCAATAACCAAATTTTCTCTCCTTCAAGTGGAGCTTATGTCATCCATAGATTAATGTTCAAATCTTAAGGTCATCCCCAGTAACCAAGGTCTATTGCATGCCTCCAATGGATTGTCCCAAGACTTCGATTCTTATTTCTTGCCATACCCTAAGGCTTCCAATGTTTTCCAAACTTTATAATTACACTTTGTTGAGGTCGTTCGGTTACACCAATTCTTTGAGTATGTTAGGTTTGCGACCTATTTTTGGAAGACCTTATGGCATTTGCTTAGAGTCCATTATAAATACTTTTGTGCACACCACACTAGGGTCAGACCTAGAGAGTCAATAATCTCTTAGGTTTAGGCCCATAAGAGTCCCATAAACCTCTTTCGATAGGAATGCAGAGTCGAGTCTATTAGGTGTTAGTTTGAGTCCTTTGCATCACTTGTTAGGAGTTTGCATGTGCCCAGCATGTTCACCACCTGCACTAATTTTGAAACCAACTAGCTATTTCTCGAAGAAGGGCCAAGGAATTTGGTGTAGTGGATTATGTCATGGTTAGGCTTAGGTCTAAAAAAAGCTTCATGTTTGTAGAGCCAGACTTTTAAAGTGATAAAGAGGGTTGGACCAAATGCCTATGTATTAGATTTGCCTTCAGATTTGGACATTAGTTCTACCTTCAATATCGCAGACCTAGTAAACCGGCAGTGATACCCAGTGAGGCCTTCAGACCTACTCCTTCCATTGTGAGTGACCCTAACCCAGAGTGTCCACTAATAAATTGGCTTGAGAGAAGAGAACAGATCGAGCGTATCTTGGAGGATCAAGCCTTAATGACCCAAGGCTACGGCTATCAATGCTACCTGGTCCGATGGCAAGGCCGGCTAAAGTCAGATGATTCGTGGATTACTCGAGAGGACTTGCAGCACTTCGACCCAGCCTTCTTGAGAGATATGTGAGCCAGCCTGATCTTCACTCGACAGTGTCGAGTTCCTCCCACCTCTAAAGAATTGGTGGGGACACCAGAGGCACCAGAATAAGACAGAGGTTTCTAAACCCTCTATGGATTACTTAGTAGCATTTGAGTCCTTTGTAATAAGGGCTTAGTCCAGTCGAGTTGTTATTTTATCACTTGAGCGCTGTACCAGTCAGCTCATGTTGAGCTAGTTTTCTTTCTGAGTCCTATATGTAGTGTTTGATCGATACTATTAGGATTTTGGATCAGTCAATCAAGTCAACTTATGTTGAGTAAATCATATTCTGAGTCTTGTAATCATGTCCAATTGTATTGAGTCTGTTTGAGTCAAGCCCAGTCAAAGAAGACTCAAGCATGTGAAGGACACCACCCAGCATGCCACCTCAGCAGTCGCATGGAGTCCCAGTCACAGCTTGGATTTCACCACCTAGGATTTCTTGGAGGATCATGAAGTTGGCCCATGCATAAGGAGTTGATGACCACATGCCAGCACACCCCTTCCACACCCCAAGCACACCAACTCCACACGCCAGCATGACAAGAAGAAAAGTCAAAATAGATAAACATGAATCCCTTGATTCATGCCAGCTTGCTTAGGAAAGAAGTGGTCCCCCCCTTTGGATGTCCACTACCTACCTTGTTTGGAGGGATTTTGCATGGCATTAGAGTGTTTTCTTCCTTGTATTTAGCCCCACACTTTAGGAAGAAAGTGGGAGAGTATTTTCTTCCATGTATTCAGCTCCACACTTTAGGAAGAAAGTGGTCACCTCTTATTTTTCTTGTTTTCTTTTGCTTGGGTCCTAAGTCTCATGACTCTATATAAGGGACCCCTTGTATGAAGATTTAATAAATTTTTATCATAAAATAATATTGACATTTTCTAATTGCTGTGTGCTGCTTGCTTTGTGCTTGAAGGGATTTTGTGTGAGCCCTTCCTCTTCCCGATGTCCTGCGACTGCTTTCAACCGCCATCCTGCTCTCCAAAATCCTAGCCACCCTCTCCAAACAACCACTTCCCCTTGCTATTTTTCCTTTCTTTCTTCTTCCCTACTATGTTTTCTAACCCTTGGAAGGTTGTTTGCAGTTCCCTCGACTCCAACGAATCCAACGACTCTAGCCGGGCCGCAATCGAACTACCGAGCAGAAAGCCAGGAATCTGTGGGCCTTTGGCTTGGTTTTCCGGGCTGCATCTAGAGTGAGAGCAATCTCTTCGCATACGATCTGCACCAGGTGCTTCAACCATTGCCAAGTACACCCCCTCTGCTGTCAGTAGCCCTATTGTAGGTGAACTAGCCCAACTGAGGCTTCTCAGCCTCGGTGGTCCTTCTTTTCTGTTACTTTTAGGTCCTGTTATGCATGCTTTGGTTTCCTATTTTTATAAAGAACTCTTTACATTGATACTTGGTCTGATCTTCGGGATTAAAACTTAAAACTTAATCTTAAAAATACAAAAAAAATAATTTCTTTCATATATAGTTCCGCATCAAGGCAATGCGGCGGTCGAGTCGGTAGAGGCGATGAAGAAGCAAGCCATCGAGGAGAAGAAGGAAGCTGAGGAGCCCGTGGCAAGGTACAGGGCCTCTGAGGAGTTTGCCACCGAGTTCCATGAGACAGCGTCAGACTCCTTTAAAGGCTTCATATATCTTCGCTCCACGGTGGAGGGCTTCATCCCAGACCAGGGTCGATGCTTCCTTAGCTATCCCAGAGCTTCTAACATGAAGCCAGCCTTAGATTCAGGCTCTACTGAGGAGCTGGTCGTAGCTTCCGAGCCTACTCCACCAGCGACAGCTGCCGAAGTCGAAGCTACGCAGCCTGAGGCCCCATAAGCTGAAGTCCCTCCTGAGCACAGTCACAAGAAGGGGTCGTCTTAGTAGTTCCCCTTTGTGTTTTTCTTTTCTCTATTTTTGGCCTGGGCTGCCTGGCATGTCGGGGGCCCAGGAACACTTGTAATGAACATTTAATTTTCAATGAAGTGGACATTTTCTGTCATCTCGGCTTGAAACTTCTGTTCCTTTCTTCTTTCTTCTTTTTTGGAGCATGTGATGAAGTTAGAGAAAGGTCCTTCAGCTTGTCGAGTTGCTTCCACTTTACTTCTGAATGCCTCATAAGAGGATGGATGTTTCTGAGTGCTGGAGAGCTGGGCTCTGTGCCTTGGTGCTGAAGGGCTGGACTCAAAGCTTTAGTGTCAGAGAGCTGGGCTCAAAGATTCAATGCCAGAGAGCTAGGCCTCGAGCTTGAGTGCTGGAGAGCTGGGCTCAAAGCTTCAATGCCGGAGAGCTGGGCCCTGGGCTTGAGTGCTGTAGAGCTGGGCTTCCAAGCTTAATTGCCGGAGAGCATGTGATGTGGGACTAACTAGATGCAAGATGAGAGGAAGGATGCAAGTGATTTTGGTTCTTTGTGATTTTTTAGTTTTTTTAGGATTTAGGATTCCCGAAGATAGACAAAAAGTAGATCTAGGGTTCTACAATAATAAAAAATTCAAGCAAGCAAGTAAGTCCCTAAACAGGATAGGAAGAGGACCCTGGGATGAGAAACCCCGTAGGGCTTAGCTCTCGAATCAATATCAACTTAGGAGTTCTAGGATTGCAAACCTCAAAAGCTTTGAAGCATCCGATGCCGAGTTCACTCGCTCTCGCGGTTGTGGCCTTGATGATCGAGCCTTTAACCCCCGTGGATGTGCCGGCTTTCTATCCGAAGGTCCAAAAGGCAAGGAAAATCGACTCCGTATTCGTGGTACCTGAAGGACCTGTGAGTAATCAAGGGAGGAATTAAGAATCATAAGTAGCAAGAAGAAATAATGAAAGAAAGGTTGTAGAAGATGATGATTGAGGGTCTTCTTGCTGGGCGCCTAGATGGATCATCCAGTTGGCCTCCGAACTCGAAGATGAAAGATGGATTAGCGAAAGGGAAGGTAACTTAAGGCCTCACACCTCTCGACGCTTGAAGGCGAAGGTGCTCCCTCACGGAGATCGATGTTCTTAAAGAACAAAGGCAACTAAGAAGAATAATACTCAAGTATCTTTTTTTCATTCATCAACATTAACATTACAAGGGAGGGGGCAAGGTCCTTTATATAGGCACCTTAGGATCCCTTTCAAAATTTGAATGAAAAGTATATTTTCTTCTCTTGATAAGGCACCAAAATATTCTAAAATCCCAAAAAAATCATAATTATCTTCTCCTTGGCTGACCAAGGCTCTTGTGATTTTGGGCGTGGCATGCTTTTGGGCTTGCAAAAAGGAATTTGGCTCCCTTGGACTTGGAAAGTGGATCTTCACTTTGGGAAGAAGGCATGATGCAAGGCTTGTGTCTTCCCTCTTTCCTTGGTCGCCCACCCCTCTTTGGAGAGAAACTTGATATGGGGCTTGGAGCAAGGCTTGTGTCTTTTTTCTTTCCTTGGTTGCCCACCCAACTTTAGAGAGAAACAAGATATGGGGCTTGGGACAAGGCTTTTGTCTTCAACCTTTCCTTGGTTGTCCATGACTCCTTTAGTAAGTGACTTGATAGAGGGAGGGAAGGGAGGAAAGGATATTTGATGTGTCTCCATTTCGCACCCAAGAAAATCTTAGTTGTGATGCCCACTTGGCTAGATGAGGTGGCGCCACATGGGATGGTGAAGTGGCACCACATGGATTGGTGAAGTGGTGCCCTAGGGCTGAAATATTGACTTTCAAGGCTTGGCCCAATAGTAGTTGAGCTGGACTCAAAGACCACTCTGGCTTGGACCTAGACTTGGACTGGACTCAATACAAGAATGGACACAGTATAGGACACAACTTGACCAAATTGGTCAATGTACAAGACTAAACAAAAATAATTGAGACTAAATTCATGACTAAAAATTACAATGCTTAGGCTTGAAGCCTTATTACAAGACTCGAAAAATTGGAATCCTAGTTAGACATCCACAGAGGGTTGAGGAGCCTCTGTTGGATTCTGGTGCCCACACCAGTTCTCCTAGGGTGGGAGGAACTCAACCCTGTCGAGTAAGAGTTGATTTGGCTTTGGTACTCTTCCAGAAGGTCGGGGTCGAGGTGCTGCAAGTCCTCCCGGGTAATCCACAAGTCATCAGACTCAGGTCAGCCTTGCCATCGGACCAAGAAACATTGATAACCTTTGCCCCGAGTGGTGATAGCTTGGTCATCCAGGCCTATACCTTTGTGCTTAAATATCATGCTGGTACTGAGAATAAGGTAGTTGATGCCCTTAGCCATCGTGCCCTATTACTGAATACCGTTAGGACTGAGGTTATAGGATTTGATCAATTAAAAGAGCAATACGAGACCTGTCCTGACTTCGATAAGATCTTCCAGTCTAAGAGACAAGAACCATCTAGTGCCTTCATTCCTTAAGAATGTCGATCTCTGTGAGGGAGCACCTTCGCCTTCGGGCATCGAGAGGTGTGAGGCCGCAAGTTACCTTCTCTTCCATGCAAGCCATCCTCCATCTTCGAGCTCAGAGTCCATCGGGATGATCCATCTTGGCCCTAGCAAGAAGAACTCCATCCACCACCAACCTCAACTCTCATTCCTTCATCTCTTGTTTTCTTCTTGTTGGATCCTAACTCTTCCCTTGATTTCTCGCAGGCCTTCTAGGTACCACGAATACGGAGTCGGTTTCCCTTTCCTTCAAGACCTTCGAATGGAAAGCCGACGCATCCGCGGGAGTCGAAGGCTCGATCATCCAGGCCACATCCGTGAGAGCGAGTGAACTCGGCATCGGGCACTTCAGAGCTTTTAAGGTTTGCAACCTTAAAACTCGTAAGTTGATATTGATTTGAGAGCTAAGTCCTACAGGGTTTCTCAATCCCGCGATCCTCTTCCTATCCTTGATTAGGGACTTACTTGCTAGTTTGAAGTTCTTGTTATTATAGAACCCTAGACTACTCTTGTCTATCTTCAAGAATCCTAAATCTATAAAAAAACTAAAAATCATAAAGAACAAAATCACTTGCATCATTCCTCTCATCTTGCATCTATCCGGGCTTGAGTGCCGGAGACATGGGATCCGGGCTTGAGTGCCGGAGACATGGGATCCGAGCTTGATTGCTGGAGAGCTGGGCTTCCAGGCTTTGGTGCTAGAGAGCATGGGATCCGGGCTTGATTGCTGGAAAGCTGGGCTTCCATGCTTTGGTGCCTGAGAGCATGGGATCCAGGCTTGATTGCTAGAGAGCTGGGCTTCTAGGCTTTGGTGCCGAAGAGCATGGGATCTGGGCTTGAGTGCTGGAGAGCTTGGCTCCGGGCTTCAGTGTCAAAGAGCTGGACTCCGAGCTTCGGTGCCGAAGGACTGGACTCCGGGCTTCAGTGCTAGAGAGTTAGGCTCCGGGCTTCGGTGCCAAAGAGCTAGGCTCCGGGACTTGGTGCCGGAGGACTGGACTCTGGGCTTTGACGCCGGAGAGTTGGGCTCCAGGACTTGGTGCCGGAGGACTGGACTCCGAGCTTCGGCGTACCGGGCCTTGGGCCGAGCAGCGACATCCCTGCAAGGCAAAAATGGTTTGCATAAAAGTGGATCTTTATTATTATTAAGAAAAGGCCTTACATTACTGATAGTATATTCTCATGTTGCAGGCGTTCCATGTCCGTGGGAATCTGGCACCGTCCATACTCACGAGATAGTAGGCCCCATGTGGAAGAGCTTCGACCACCTTGTAGGGGCCTTTCCAGTTCGGCGAGAGCTTGCCACACTCTTGGAGCTGGGATGCCTCAGCTTGGTGCAGCACTAGGTCACCGGGGCAAAAGACCTTTGGCGTCACTCGCATGTTGTAGTATCGAGCTACACGTTGTCGATAAGCCACCATCCGAAGTCGTGCCTTATCTCTGGTTTCCTCGAGGAGGTCTAGGTTGAGGAGAAGGCACGCTGGGTTCTCTGCTTCATTGTACTACTGTATTCGTAGTGTGGGGAGTTCAACTAGGACAAGGGCTTCTATGCCAAAATTGAGGTTGAAGGGCATTTCCTCCGTTGCTGTCCTGGGTGTTGTATGGTAGGCCCAGAGAATGCTAGGAAGTTCTTCTACCCACCTACCCTTGGCTTGGTCCAGCCTGGTCCTGAGTCCCTAGAGGATGGTCTGATTGGTCACCTCGGCTTCCCCATTGGTCTGGAGGTGAGCAACCGAGGTGAAGCGATGATGGATGCCGAGCTCGGCACAGAATTCTTCAAACTCTCGGTTGTTGAACTGCCACCCATTATCAGTGATGATGTCGTGGGGAAGCCCAAAGCGGCAGATGATCGACTTCTAGAAGAACTGGCAGACCTTGGCTTCCGTGATCCATGCTAGTGGCTCCGCTTCTACCCACTAGGTGAAGTAGTTGATGACCACTATCAAATACTTTCGTTGCCATGGTGTAGGGGGAAATGGATCGAGGATGTCCATTCCCCACTAGGCGAACAGCCATGGGACAGAGAGCTAGGAGAGGGGCGTCGCTGGTTGATGCTGTATGTGGGCGTGGCACTGGCACCGGTCGCACCTCTTCACAAAGTCAACGGCATCCTCCATCATAGTCTCTCAATAGTAACCATGACGGAGGGCCTTGTATGCCAGCATCCTCCCCTTAATATGGTTTCCACAAAGGCCTTCGTGGATCTCTTGGAGCATGAAGGTTGCCTCTGTGGGTCTCAGGCACTTCAAGAGTGGATAAGAGTAGGATCAGCAATAGAGTTGTCCTTCCATGAGGATAAACTACGAAGCCTTTTTCTTGATGAGGCTTGCCTCTGCTCGGTCTTCTGGCAGAGTGCCATCGGTGATGTATCTGATGTACCTATCCATCCAGCTCAGCTCTGGGGTGACCTGCTGCACCTCTGTAGGAGCTTCGTTGCTTGGATTTTCAAGGTACTCGATGTGAGCATGCCCTAGTGATGAGTCCGGCAAGGTCGCAAGTTTGGACAGTGTATCAACGCGGGCATTCTCACCTCGGGGGATATGAGAGATGCTGAAGCACCGAAAATCTGTCACGCTTGAGCGAACCCGCTCCAAGTACTTCATCATCTAGGGATCTCTGGCTTCATATTCTCCGGAGACCTATCCAACCACCAGTTGGGAGTCGATGAAGACCTTCAGACTTCATACACCCAGCTCACAGGAGATCCTGAAGCCCGTGAGGAGTGTCTCGTACTCTGCCTGGTTGTTCGTCATGGCAAACTTGAAACAGAGTGCGCATTTAGCTACATCTCCATCATTGTTGGCGAGGATTGGGCCTGCATCACTTCCACCTGCATTGGATGCACAATTGACATGGAGGATCCAGGGCTCCTCCTCGGCACCGGGCTCCTCTTGATGCCCTGAGATTGTTTGCTCTGGCTCTTCGACGAGTCTCGCACACTCGACTAGGAAGTCAGCCAGTACCTGGGCCTTCTGGGATGACCTCAGCCGGTACGTGATGTCGAACTCGCTGAGCTTTAATACCCACTTGATCAAGCATCCGGATGTGTCGGGATGATTGAACACATCCCTCAAGGGTTGGTCCGTTAAGACCATGATTGGATGCACTTGGAAGTATGGCCTGAGATGTTGAGCAGACATGATAAGTACAAAAATGAGTTTTTCGGATCGAGTATACCTAATTTTGGCATCCCAAAGGAGCTTGCTAGTGTAGTACACCAGCTTTTGGGACCCGTCTTGATCCGTATAGACAAAGACCGAACTGATGGCTCCAGGGGTGATTGCCAGGTATAGCAGGGGTTCCTCTCCCATCTCCAGCCTGGAGAGCAGTGGTGGTGATGCCAAGAAGTCTTTAAGCTCCTCGAAGGCCATCCTGCACTCCTCCATCCAGGTGAAGTCGCTTATCTTGCACAGCACCTTAAAGAAGGGAAGGCAGCAATCCGCTGACCTCGAGATGAATCGGCTCAATATGGTAATCAGACCTGTCAAGCACCAGACCTGCTTCTTCAAGGTTGGATGCTCCATGTCGATGATCGCCTGGACTTTCTTCGGGTTTGCCTCGATCCCCCTTTGGGTCACCATGAAGCCAAGGAACTTTCCCGCTGCTACCCTGAAGGTGCACTTCATCAGATTCAGCTTCATCTTATGCTCTCGAAGGTTATGGAAGGCTTCTATGAGGTCGGCTACATGGTCCAAACTCGGCTTGCTCATGACAAGCATGTCATCTACATAGACTTGCATGTTCCTGTTGATCTGGTCTTTGAAGACCCGGTTGACCAGGTGCTGGTATGTAGCTCCAGCATTCTTTAAGCCAAACGGTATCATCCGATAGCAGTACGTTCCTTGATCGATGATGAAGTCATTGTGCTCCTCATCCTTTGGGTGCATCCGGATATGTTTGTATCTGGAGAATGCATCTATAAAGGAGAGCAAGCAATGCCCCGAGGAGGCATCCACTAGTTGGTCGATCTTCGGTAGAGGGAAGTTGTCCTTTGGACAGGCTTGGTTGAGATCAGTGTAGTCTACATAGATCCTCTACTTTCTATTATTCTTCTTTACCATAACCATATTTTCCAGCTAGCTCGGATATTGCACTTCCTGAATGAAGCCAGTTGCGAGGAGTTTGTCCATCTCCTCGTTAATCACCCTTTGCCTCTCAAATGCGAAGCTTCTCTTCTTCTGCCGGACAGGGCGGTACTTCAGGTCGATGCTTATCTTGTGGATTATGATCTCCAGTGGGATCCCGGGCATGTCAGCCACCGTCCAAGTGAACATGTCAGCATTCACCCGGAGGAACTCCAGATGGTGGGCCCGTTCATCTCTTGTAGCTACGCTCCAATCTGCATCATCTTCGCTGGGTCGGTTCCCAGAGGATACAACAGCAGGCGCTCGACTGGGCCACCCCTAGGGTCCTGTGCCCTTTGATCGAGGTTGTCTACGCTGGGGTCATCCTCAACAGCCTTGGCCCCCGAGATGGTTTGGAGGCAGTGTTGAATAGGCTAAGGTCCCCCTCATCTCCCCGACACTATAGAGAGTTGGGAACTGCACCAACAGCCACTTTGTGAAAATGACTGCATCAAATAGGTTGAGCCCGGGTCGGCCAAGGATCATGTTGTAGGCCAAGGGGAGCCTAAGAACCGTGAAAGTCATCATGACGGTGCTCTGCTGAGATAGTGTCCCAGCAATAACGGGAAGGGTAATCTCCCCTTCGACTCCTACGAAGTCACCCATGAAACCAATAAGAGGTGTGTGCACGGGTCTGAGCTAAGCAGAAAAAAGATTCATCCTATAGAAAGCATCGTAAGAATGCATATCCGTGAAGCTCCACTATCAACCATGATGCATTTTATAGGATGTTTTACAATCATCATCTCGACGACCACAGCATCATTGTTTACATTTTTATTTTCATCCCCCCCTTTCCTCATAAAGGGAAGTACATTCTCAAAATTTCCCCCACCCTGGGCCTTCTTGGAAGCATGCTCAGCTCCCAGCATATCATCCCCATTGGCTTCTTGGTAGGGTGATTATCGACGGCAAGGACCGGAGGGAGTGCGATGAGCGCCTGAGGTTCTGTTGGAGGTCTGCCCCCCACGAACCTTTCGATGTAGCCCCTCTTTATGAGCTCTTCGATTTCTCTCTTAAAGTTGCGGTACTCCTCTGGTGTAGAATGTAAAATGAAACTATGCAACACTAATGAAGATTAGCAAATGATTAACCAAGAAGCAATTACCTATTTGCATATAAACAACTCAACATAGACTATCAAAGAGATCTAGTGAAGAAGCTCGAAGGATCTAACATAAACCTAGTGATCGAGACTCTCAAAATAAGAAAGGAATAGGACCAGAAGAGAACCACGCAATCCAAGCTAGGTCTAATTTAACATTGTAGACTTAATCAACACTAGACATACCTGACATTGGCCCTTCAATTAGAATAGATTCACTCTTGAAGAGGTCTCCCGAATGACATGAACATAATTCCACTGAAGGCCCCTCTTGTTTTCTGGATCTATGGCTAGTAAACCTTCCTATTGAAGCCGGAATCCCGGAGAACCCTGCAACAAAGAAACCCTAAGATGAGTGACTTAACAAACAATCAACTAGAGAAAAGAAAGAAGGGTGGAAGAGGCATTGAAGGAGATCCATCTTGGCATCATGGTGGAATGCTTGAAGTGGAGTAGGTTGGTCGCCTTGTGATGATCTTCTTGATTCACCCTTGAACGTTGGAGCTAGTTTAAAGTTATGAAAGAAGAGGAAGTCTTTGGCATTGGGAATGGAAGAAGGAAAGATTAGGGTTGGCGTGGAGGAAGAGAAAGGCTAAGCTACCACATAGACACATAGGAAAAAAAACACATAGAAGAAAAATACCAACTTCATTCATTTCTGATCTAAACCTCGATAAAGTGGCTGCCTCACTCTCGACTACATTGCATCGCATTACAAACTCATCAAATTTAGCAACGTATTCAGAAACGGTCTTATTTCCTTGTGTCAATCGCTGCCACTGATCTAACAACCTTTGCTGATAAGACATAGGCAAATATTTCTCTCTAAGCTTTCTCTTCATGTCTCTCCAGGTCACTATAGGTAAGTCTCCCCTCTGCCTAGCTATGCGTTCGACATTTTTCCAATACAACCTAGCCTGACGGACTAGTCTGATTTTGGCAAACTTGAATATTCTCTCTTCAGTCATATCATACCAGTCAAAATATTGGTCAATGTCAACCTCCCAGTCTATGTACACCTTAGGATCTAGGCTTCCCTCAAAGGTTGGTGCATCTAGACGGATATTCCTTAAGGCCCGATCATCCTGATCAAAAGTATCATGGCGAGGTCTTCCAGGATATGGCTCTGGAGTGTGATCAGCATAATCCTGATGTGGCCTTCTATGAATTGGATCAGGTGTATGTTCCTGTCGTTGGGCTCTAGGGCGAACTGAAGGTAATCTGGGTGAAGGTGGTTCAGTTGGGGTCAACCTAGATTCCTCTAGGGTTCCTATCCTTTCCTCGAACTGATCAAACCTAGCATCCAAACGTTCCAGTCGCACAATCATAAATTTCATAAAGGTTTCCATACTAGTGTCCATGGATGAACTTGGTTGGTCTTTTGAAGGGTGGTAAGGAGTTCCTGATCTAGTTGTCATACAAACAATTAGACTCAAATTCGGGCTAAGAATTTCTAGACCTAGAGTACGAATTAGAGATCTAATTAAAAGGACCAACTAGCTAGTAGTAACTTACGTGAATTGGCCAGGTAGGTGGGAAGGGGAGTGGAGGTCCCTGTTCTGCCAACCTTAGACACCAATCTGTGATTGGCCAGGTAGGTGGACCAACCCACAAGCCCTAATACACCAATCCTAGACACCAAGCCCATAAGCACACACCAATTAGTGGACACAATTAACTTGACCCTAATCCGAACCCGACTCGTTGGTGTCCCTAACCCACTAGGGTGATTAGGTCTAATTGGTTTTAATTAAGGATTGGGATCGAGATGATGGGTTGTGGTTTTGGGCTAAGGACAAGTGATGAATTCTTGCCCCCATGTCATATTGATGCCCTTATGATGTTTTCAAATGAATGCAAATATATATATATATATATATATATATATATATATATATATATATATATATATATATATATATATATATATATATATATTATGAGCTGACTTAATTATTTGACTTGATTAGTTTTCAAACAATTTCAAATTCAAACTTAAATTTTAAAATTTAAATTTCGAACATCAAGTTTTAGATTCTAGAATGTCAGAATTTAAAATTTTAAAATTTAAAATTTGAACTTCAAATTCAAAAAAATTTTCTGAGATTGGTTCTTGCTGGAATTTCAGTTCAGACTGAATCTCAGAGAGTATTTCGAATGTTAGAAATTCTAAAAATCGAAATAAAATCTGAAAAATTGTTGAAAAATAATACGAATTATGATGATCTCAGCAAAATAAAAATCAAAAAATTTAGATCTGTATATAAAGAAAAACAATAAAAACAACAACCATGTACTGTAGACTATTTTAGCAAGACAGAAGATTGAAGTAGGAATTTTCATTTTTTTTTGTATTTTTTTTCTAATGATGAAATTTAATATGGTAATAACTGACTTAAAAAGGAACAAGAAAAAAAATATTTCAACAAGAAATTAGTGACTTGCCTTTGGAGCTGCAGATGGATTACAGTAAGCAGATGCAAATTTTCAGTAAACAGAACCTAATCAAACAAGTGCATTGGCTTACCCAAACTTCAATCTAAAAATTCACGTCCGGCTAGGGGCTCATTATTCCCATGGGTCGTGACAGTGTACTGGAGTACACCCGCTCAGGAGGCATGAATTTTAGATCTTGCTTGGATTTTAAAAAAAATAACTAGATAACAAGTATGCATGCAACATATCTAAATGCAGGAAATTATCCGACCATGCTCTGATACCAAGATGATGCGGCATGAAAATGCTTTCTATTGAGGATGAGTTAAAAGTTGAGCAATGAAAACCTAAACACAAGAACTAGCTTTCAATCTAAGAGACTCAAGCAAGACCTAGAGAAAGATTTGGTAATTCTTAAACATATGCCACAATAATAGCCAGATTGTCCTAAAAGAAGATTAAATCTAAGGCTAAATGATTAAGAACCTAGAGGTTAACCTTCAATAGATCGGAAATAAAGAGATGAGGAAGATTTGTTACCAATGATGAGCTCTCTTTTTGAAGTGATAGACTCGTAATAACATTCGAATAAACCAATCCTGGATGAGAAGATGATCGTTCCGAGGAAATACGTCCCATCCATTCATGCTCCTTTGGCAAGACGACGAGCTCTTGAACTCCAGATTAAAGAGAACCCTGCAAGGAAAGGATTAGAAATGGAATATTTGAAAAGATCAAAACACAAAGGAAAAGAGCAGATCATAAGAATTGTTCTTCTTATGGAGGCTCAGGAAACTCTTGTTGGGGAAGATGGGATCCATGGAAAGATGTCACCTTGATGTCTTCTTCTTGGAAATGGAATTGACACTTGAAACTAGATGGAAGTTGTACGCCCAAAGAAGAAATGCTTCTCAAACTTCGAACTAGGACTTTATCTAAAGCTATAAGAGAACATCACAAACACTCAAATAATGGCAAGACAAAGACCTTCTTCTTCAGTGGATTTTTTTTGGGATCCACCTGTGGTTTGTAGAAATGGCTTGGAACTGGCTCCTCTTGGACTTCTCGAGAGAAAGGGGAATGGACATCGTAGCCCGTTGGCTCGCTAGCGGAGTCCTGCATGTTTGCAAACTAGCAGGTAAGCTCCACCAGCTTGCACTCCTGCCCCTCCAGGTGCTTCTCTGCCATGCGCCTGATGGCCTTGTCAATGGAACCCTCCACGAAGGTCGAAGGAGATGGAGAAGGTGACATGGGATGGTGTCCATGATGGGGGATCTTGCCTTTTCGACATTGGCGGGCTCTAGCCATTACCAACTCGAGGGTCGGGGATCGGCTCTCCCGATTGGCAGATTCGGCCCATTGTCTCTTCACCAGAGTCTGGTGACTACCCTAGTGGTCGATGATGGCCTGCGACTGCGAAGTCCTTCCTTGGAAGGAATGTAGGCTGTCGCGGGGTGCTGCGATGTGGGCCGCAGGGGTCCCTGGCTGCTGTGGGTGGCCAAGGATCGATGCTGGTGCTGGAGCTGGTGCACTACCGTAGTGAGGATCTGCATCTGCTGAGTGAGTGTGGCCAGCTAGGTTTCTATCGGGGGTGGTTGAGCCAGAGCAGGGAGCTGCCCTTCTGGACTATGTGGGTCCCCATGGGAAGGGGGATCTCCCGTATGGCTGGTGGAGACTTCTCTCACCCGCATCATCACCATCCTCCTGGTGAGCTGCTTGTATGGAGTTTAGGTTGGCTCAAAGTGCATCCTGTCACCCCCTACCTGGCATGCCAATCTGTTATTGCCAAGATCATCATGGCCCGTAGCTGAGGTCGAGGTCGGAACTCACCACCGTCTTACGGGATCCTGCTCAATTGCCCGAACCTGCAAAATAGAGTTAGTGACCTGGGCCGAGGATTCTGGTGGGGGCACTTCGACGCTCAAGTTAGTAATGATCCAGGAAAATATATCCTCCTGGTCGAGCCCCGAGTATAAACTCCATGCTAGGAGAAGAAGTTATGAGATGAAAGAGTGCGAGCGGGCCGAGCACAGATTACGGGAGTGACAATAGAGGAAAGCTCGAATTGGGTGGCTGTGTTCGTCTAGACCCCTCCTGGGGGTTTCGTGGTAGCCTCGAGCGTTATCTTCCTATGCGCTGTCCCCTTCTTGCTCGTTGGGCCTCACTCATCTGGAACTTAGCTTGAAGGTGTGCGTGTGTCTTCTTACCTCGTTTGAACCTGGGAGACCCCCTTTTTTTGGGGGCATTGCCCACTGCTTACCTCGGGATCTTTCCCATGCTTATGGGTGCGTGCGGTGATGTTTCGTGCTGTAGACGGGTTATCTTTCCATTCTGGTAACATGGAAGCTACCATTCGTGCTGATACTCCTTCAGGTCACTTTCTTTTGGGAAACTTTACAGGACCTCGATCGATAGGCCATCACCTCCTGGATCGGATCTACTGGTTGACTTCCAATCTCGTAGGGTGTAGACAGTTGGTGGACAATACAGAGCCTCGATCGAAGGACTCCTTCCATTCTAGTGCAAGCGGATGCTTGGGTTACCATCATGGCCTGGCAGGCATCTTTTCATGGTCCTCGAGCATCGGGCCATCATCCAGGGAGAGCGGTGACCTCCTTCAATAGCATATCTCTTTGTCCGAGGTGGAGCCAATCTGGAGAGGCGGGGCTCGACTTCGGCCTCTGCATCTTGACCTGAAGGGAGCGCGGCCGGGTGAAGGAGGTGGAGCTCAACTTCGGCCTCGGTGTCTCGACCTAGAGGGAGCACAGCCGGGTGAAGGAGGGTGGAGCTCGACTTCGACCTCGGTGTCTCGACCCGGAGGGAGCATGGCCAGGTGAAGGAGGGTGGAGCTAGACTTCGACCTCAGCGTCTCGACCCAGAGGGAGCGTGGCCGGGTGAAGGAGGGCAGAGCTTGGCTTTGACATCGGCATCTCAACCTGAAGGGAGCACGGTCGGGTGAAGGACAGGCAGAGCTAGACTTCAGCCTCGGCATCTCGACCCGAAGGGAGCATGGCCGGGCGAAGGAGTCCGGGCTAAGACGTTCCACGTGGTAGCTTCATCCGACATGGCGTCTGACTAGGGTCCCATGTCAGCGATCCCACCACATTAAGGTTGTTTAAATCAAAGTAATAGGTAATGAATAACTTATCAATGAGATAAGAATGAAGAAGAAAGAAGTATTGATAGCTTAGAAAAGTCAAACAAAGAAGAAAATGGTGTTAGTTATAAAGCAAGAAGAAAACAAAAATAAAGGTGAGGAAAGAAGGCACTCTATAAAAACTTGGATGTCTGTAAAGAAATTCATAAAATATATCAAAATATTCCAAGTCAAATGGGATTTACAAAGGCCAAAACAAGAATGATTATAGTGGAATCATCCATTTCATCTTCTATTCCAAGATAAATGTGATTAGGGAATGCCAAAATGAGAAAAATCTTCATTTGGGATGATCGATTTTTAGGAGATGGTTCCAAATGAAATGGGATTTTAGAAGGCCAAAATGGAAAAGATTTTCATGTGGAATCATCGATTTCAGAGAGAGAGTTTAGGTAATGTGGTGCGGGAACCAGAATCAGAAGAAGACTTCAGGGTTCCATCTGGATCTCTGATTGACCTTGCCCAAGAAAATTAGGGTTTGTAATAAGGATTGACCTGATCAACCCAATTTTGAGTCTGTAATTTTGTCATTTCAACTTTTGTTGAGTCATGTTGACTCAGTCCAAGTCCAGGTCCAGGTTGGTGCCATTCCCTTTGCCATAGGGTGCCACATTTTTTCTTCCATGGTCCAGCTACAAGTGGGTGCCACACTCCCTGCCACATCTCCATCCAGTGTCTTTGGTCCCCACACCATAAGAAGTAAGTTCCCCTTTTTCTTGCACCACTTGGGGGAGAAATCCATCAAGATACCTCAATCCAAGGAGGAGCCAACTTCTTTCCAGATAAACCCAAGTCAGGATGGCAAGAATTTTTCTTGAAGAGAGGATCAAGGAGGTGCCCCACAATGTTCCATAAAAATCCAAGTTATAAAAGGGAAGAGAGCATGTCTTGGAGAGAAAATCAAGGAGGCACCCAAAAGTTTCCTAAAGTGCCAAAGCCATGAAAAGAAGAAGCCTAAACTTGTGGAGCAAGACTAGGAGGTGTCCAAAATAGCCAAACCATGAAGGGAAAATCCTTGATTCATGGAGAGATAGTAGGAGACACCCCCATAACCTGCCATTTGGAGCTGATTTTCAAGTTTTCTTGGAGTTTTTGGGCCGCTCACTCATGGAAGGAGTCTTGGTTGGCCAAGGGAAGAGAATTTGATGCCTAAAGTGTAGATTAGTCCTATTAGTCCCATATGGAAACTTGTATGGTTTTGATTTTTCTTATAGGTCTATATATTAGACCCCTTTTGTAACTTGAACTTATCTTATGAAATCTTATGAATGAAATCCCTTATTTTTTAGCAAAGTCTTGTTCTTCCGCACTTATTCTGAGTGTTGAGCTCCGTGAGGGAGTAAATCCAGGTTCCCTAAGAACCTTGAGGAGGTGTGAGATCTCCAACCCCAAAACCCTAGCTTAGTCCACCCATCTCTACCCCACCACCACCAAACCCTAGCCTCTACACCATCTCCAAGGTTCTTCTTCCAAAGGGTGGCCGACCACTAGGACCCCAGTCCAGCCATCTTCAAGTCAGCTACCACTGCTTCAGAGTCCATCCAGCAGATCCAGGAGAAGAAGTCCCAAAGCCGTAGCCTAGGAGTTCCAGATCAGCTGAAGACATTCAGATCCCATCCTTTCTTCTACTATGGTAACTCTCTTCCCTGAGTCTCTTGTTCCTAACCTTGTTCTTCTTCTCTCCAGGATCCAGGGTTCAAGAAGAGGCCAACTTTGCCAAGGACCATTATCGGAGGATCCATTGCGAAGATACCTTAACTCCCGGGATCCAATAATCTGCTCGAGAGAGTCTTTTTCCACCAAATGGAGAGATATCACTGCTAGGTAACAAAAACCTTCCCTTCTCACTTTGTCTGTTTCGTTGAAACTCAGAGCAAACCCTAGATCTGGGGGTTTTTCAATCCCCAGCAATCCTACTTCTGAGTTACTCTGATAATCCATTCCTTTTAATTGTGCTTTCTGTCATTTCTTAGTTTCTTTCAACATTAGTTTATCTTTCCTTTGAGTCAAAGCCGACTTCTGAAAATATATATAAAAAAAAAACACATTAATTTTAATTTGCTTCTGCATTCCACATATTCGTCCTGCATCATTTTTGGTATCAGAGCTTTCGTTCTGCATCATAATGTAATAGTACTATAAAAAAACATAAACTAGGAATGTTTCATGGTGGAGTAAATAGTACCATTAAAAAGAAAAACTAAAAATCATGGACGTTTCATAGTGGAGCACGTGTTTAAGGCCATTATCAATATTTTCTAAACTTAACTCCTACTAAAACTCACATAATATGGTGTCCAGGGATCAAGAGTTATACTTTCAATCAATGGGGTCCTTTTGTTACAAAGGCATTAAAGGATGGAGTGGTAATTAAATCTCGAAAAAAGAAAGAGTGATCACTTATCAATAATGATGAGAATTTTAACCCGGAGGGAGAAAATTAGTATCCAACCAGGAATGGTAGCCAAATATATATATATATTATTATATATATTATTATGGGAATGGATTACTTAATCTCAAGGATCAATCAGACCACCAACTAAGAAGGAGATGGCTAAGCCAACTGCAACACTTAGTAACTACTACATCTTGGACTTAGAAGCCACAAATGACGAGGCCTAACTGGCATGACATCCCTTTATGAGTGTTTACCAAGTAACTACTTAAGCCCGACTAACTACCAAGATAAACTTAGTCAGGTATGCTAGGATATAATATCAAGGCCCTTTCTATCAGCAACAAGCAAGCTGCCTTGATACTTAGAGTCTGCTATGTCTGGTAAGTGGCAGATGTAGACTAATCACAACTATCCCAACAAAGATCATAGCAGATAGAATCACAACAAAAACTATTATCCTAAAAAAAAATTCTAATGAAAAGATCTTAGGAGATGGGATCCCAACATCCAATGGAATGTTGTTATCTATGTTAGAGGAGGCCATCTCTTAACAAAATTTAGTTATCTTGAGTAACTCTATAAATAGGTACGAGGGGATCCCAATGAGGTACATTGGCTACCACTCATATGCTCATTCAGTCTTTTCCATAGTTCTCAACTCCATAGTTGTAGCCCATTTCTTCCACTGACTTGAGCATTAGAGGGTCCCACATTAATAACCATGGGTCAAGTGGGATGCTTTTGTAGGTTTTTGCCAAAGAAACATTCAGGAGTAGCTCCTCATCCCACCAGAGGAGGTTAAGTGACCTTCAAGCACCATTAAGTTCTAGAAGTGGAGATTTGATGGCAACAGATTGGCATGCTAGGAATGGAGAGCAACAAAAAGAAGATACCGGAGTCTGGAAAGCATGGCAAAGAAACAAGTGTAAGACACCTCCATCAGCCTCACCGGACATTTTTCATGCCATGAAGAACTAACTACCTAACCAGGTGTTGGAGCCTCTCGCTCCACTGCCCCAGCCATTGGTGGATGAGCAGAACCTACTCACCACCTTTGTGTAGCAAGTGCAAGCACTAGCTATGGCAATGTAGGGGTTGCAGCAACCTATGATGAAGTAGCAGCAGCCAAAGGTTCCCACTATTCCCACTGTTACTACTCATCCTAGTCAACGATATCCTCGAGGGAGATCCTCACACTGATGAACTTCTCATTGGTCACAGTCTCTTTCACTACGATGAGCAAGTCTGTCACATGAGGAGTAGCGACAAGAAAGAAAGTGAAGGTGAGAGAAATACCCTCATTCCTTATCCGAATCCTCTCAAGAAGGATCTACCGAAGGACTTTCTTAATAACTAGTTGACTGATGGCTCAACGACTATGACTTCAAACTATGGGAGATCGACTGCACTTATGGATCTTTAGGAAGTATAGCCTCGATGGTGTTCAATACCCATCCTCCTTTCTCATGATGGATCTTGGAGGAACCAATTCCATGGTTTAAGATGCACCAGCTAGAGCCCTATGATGGTACAATTGACCTACTAGACTACCATGAGAGCTACAAAGATCTCATGATGATTTAAGGCACCACCGATGCCTTTACTTAGCCTTCCCAACCACTCTTCAGAAAGTGGCTCGAGCATGGTATTCTAGACTTGAGTCAAGGAGTATCCACTCCTTGGACTTGGAATACCAAAAGATAATAGTTGTAGTCAGCATTTTTCAAGTTAAAATGATTTTAGATCTGATCTAATAAATCTAAAATTATAAATCAATACGGAACTCTAGGATTGCTCTAAAATACATCTAGACTTTTTGATCGTATGCCATGTGATGGATGCCCAATGGTGTAAAACCCAAAATATTGACTTTAAAACCTTTTTTTTCACTTTTCTTTCTTTTTTTCTTTTACTTGAAGTCGGCAATGAAAGCCAATTATGCTTTCGCATTCGTGCATGCATCTTCTTCTCTACGGAGTGATGCAGGGTGAAATAGGGGAGGGAAGAAAACTCCTCGCTGGAGTCGATGAGTTCATTATCACCGGATTGAAAGGTGGCATGGTCAATGGATGGTAGCACAGGGGCTGATGACGATGGATTGGTTGTCCCTATTCTAGAAGTCCGTGGCATGGCTGGGGTAAAGGCGGCATGGAAGTCAGCATGATTTTTTCCATGGTTTTGAGGGGGAAGAAGACGAGGTCGATGATTGTGCACTCGACCTTGGGTGGGGCATTGTCAATGGTCATCGGAGGGAGAGTGATTTTGGTGGTGGTGATTGGATGAGTCCGATGGATGACTCAGGTAGAGGCAGATGGGAACACCTAACTGAGTTAGCCAGTGTCTGTCTAAGGTTGGGGAAGGAGGTCTTGCATAGGGTGGTGGTGGGATGGCACTCATTCGGTTGGAGTTGACTTGGTGGTGGTGGGAGGTGGCGTGTGGTGGTGGTTACTAGCTGGTGTGGCGGCTGATGGGGTTAGACGAGGTGGCTCGATTAAAGGGCTCGGAGAAGAAGAGGAAGTAGCAGGGAGGAAGTAGAAACAGAGGAGAGGGAGAAGAGAGAAAGAAGAATAGGAAGAATAGAAGAGGAAGAAGAAGAAGAGGAAGGAGAAGAAGAGAGAAGGAAGAAGGAGAACCGAGAGAAGAGAGAGAAGAAAGGAGAAGTAGAGGAAGAAGGAGAAGAGAATAAGAAGAAGAGAAAGGAGGAATTAGAAAATCCAAATACTTTATTCAAAAATTTGTCAATGCCTTAACTGATACATGGGATTTCTTTAAATAGATCCGGGTCCTCTACAAATTGGAGACCAAAACTCTAGGACTCTCTAGTGGATTGGAGACCAGATAAATTGAAATACTAAGACTTAAATCAATCTAAAACAACTAGCCTATTTAAAATAGATTCCAGAATAATCTAGTATTCATGCTTCGAGATCCATGCATGAATTGGATACAAAAATAATAAAAATAAAGATAATATGTTCGATCCCAATATACCTAGATAAAATAAAAAAATAAATGTCTGCTCAAAGATGTGCATCAAGATCTGTGCTGGACGATGTCCTCATCATTCTCTTGGGGTGGAGAGAACTTGATTCCATCGAGTTAGGCTCCATATTGCTCTGATAATGCTCAAGAATAATAGGATCAATGCACTGCAATTCTTCTCGGATAATCGATGTGTCTTCAAACTCAAGGCAGCCTTGCCATCTCACCAGATATCTCTAATATCCACAACTCCTGGTTAAATAACCTGCTCATCCAAAATCTTTTCAATTCGATCATGTTTTTAAGAAACTCTTGGCTATGGACACTCGGGTGGGGGATCACTCTCATCAAAGAAGTTAGGCTCAAAAGGATCACTGGGTATTGATATTGATTTTTTATATTTTATTAGATCTGATATATTAAATGTAGTGCTAATGACATAATCAGATGGTAAATCCATAATATATGTATTTGATCCCATTTTTTTTAAGATCTTAAAAGGGCCTACTTTTCAGGCATGTAGTTTCTTAATAGTTCTAGAAGGAAATCGCTCTGGTCTAATCTGTATCATAACATAATCTTTACTACAAAATCATAAGCTCGTCAGTGTGAATCAACTAATTATTTATAGATCTGATTGCTGATATTAATTTTATTATTATTTTCTTTATGTAAATCTCTTATATGCTATGCAAATGTTTTGACTGATTTAGACATCCTAACATGCATAGGTAATGGGCGTATAATATTTTTTATATTTCTATATTTTAATTTTTTAAGTCTGGCCATTTATCATATTTTTTTTTAAAGCCTATAACTTTTATAATTACTACTTACAAGAGGCTACATCAACTTTAGTATCTACATCTACTTCATACCATATGATAAAGGCATAGACCTGAAAGAATTCAATCCACTTTCTATGTTTTGGACTTAGATTATTTTGTGAACTATAAAATTAGAAAGTCTCGTGGTCCAAGTATAGGACAGATTCTCGTGGAAGCAGATAATGCCTCCAAAACTTTAGGATATGTACTATAGTATAGAATCCTTTAGGATAGACATGGTTTAATAGACTTCTATGCTTAAGAGAAATAGATGGAGTACTTATCCTAGCTACATTATAAGAACTCGAGTAGTCAATAGGTACTAAATCCAAATATGAAATATTATCAGGAAAAAAATTATCACTGTAGCTATTACTATTGATGTGTTCCATGCATACATTTTCATCTTGACTATCAAGGGTATGAAGAATAGCAGTATTGTTCTCATCTTCGGTCTTGTTAGATTGGTTCAATATAATTTTATCTTCTTTTACTTCTAGTTGTTCCTCAAGTATAATGTCAATCTGTACAGGTTTATAGCGATTATAGATGTTTGCTAATTCAGGATCTACTATATAAACTTCCTCTAAAGGATCATTTTTAAGATCTTCATTTGTAGGCTTTCCTATAAATAGTTTAGTTAAGCACTTACTAGCAATATGATCTAGTCCCTTTCATAAAAAATATTGTGTTTTGAAATCAACCTTCTTAATTGGTTGTGCCATAGGTCTAAAAGGGGTATGCCTAATTTGAACATTATTAGCTCTGTTTTCCAAATTTTCTATCCTTAATCTATGCTCTTGACAAATACCAGTCAGATTATCAATTTTTTTAGTAAGGGCTTGAAGTGATGTAGCTATTTCATTAGGGTCCATCTTATCATCTGATTTTAAAGATTCAGAATGGTATTTTCCTCCTGACCTGGTGGTTACGCAAGTGTCACTACAAGGGTCACATTCAAGCTCTCCATTGAGTTTTCAGAATACGATAACCAGTATTCCCCAAAAATCTGGTAGCAATCTAAAATTTGATTCTAAAATTTTCAAACATAGGTTTCTTCCTTTTAAAGTCTAGTTTTCAAATTTACAAATTTTATGATTTTTTGAAAATCCTATCAACGGGAATTGTCAAAAGAATAGGTGCTGTGCAGTTTACAGATTGCAGTTTTCAGTGCGCATAATCAGAAGTTCCCAATCAAATTGGCATGAATAATAAAATAGTTTATCAAATTTTCATATGTAGAAATTTTTTAATTTGAGTCTACTTTCTAGAGATATTAATTTTATAATTCTTTGACTATTCTAGAAACAGGACTTTAGGTTTAATTAGAGGTTGCTCAAAATTTCAGGTAGCAAAATTTGACAACAGAGGTTGAGAGTTTAACTCTAAATCTGATATGAATTTTAAAGTAGTTTTAGGAATCCATAATAGTAGAATTGTTCGATTACAAGCCTATTTTATAACAAAGTAAATTTTATAATTTTTAGAGTTTTCTATGAACATGACTTTCTAAAATAGTAAAGGATGTGCAGGATATGCTAAATGTTGAGATATATAAATTTTTTTTATTAAGTGCAATGTAAATATGCCTAACCTAAACTATGTTGGGCTTTGATACCAAAAATTTGATGCGGGAAGGGATGATCATAGATCCAAAGTTGGGACTAATGCAGATTTTTTTAAAATTGTCAACACACTAAAACTATAATTTGAAATTAGCTAATTTTTTTTTTTGAATAAGGAATGGATTAAGTTATAATTATTTTTTTAAAAAAAAAACTACAAGCAATAATAAAAAAATCCTAGATCTTAAAAAATAGGATAGTGGATAATTGAGAAACTATCCATAAGTTTAGGCTAAGCACAATCAATTAATATATAAATCTAATAAAATTAAAGAATAAAACTCACTACCAAAATCAATTAAATATTTTAAGTGGAAAGGGTGCTCATAAATTTGATCATTGTCGAAATTGAAAAAGGAGGCGTTGGACAAGTCAAGTTATGATCTTGGTTGGATGATGAGTCTGGTAAAGTCCTTAGACCTGGAATACCAAAAGATAATTATTGCAGTTAGCATTTTTCAAGTCAAAATAATTTTAGATCTGGTCCAATAAATCCAAAATTATAGGTCGATATGGGACTCTAGGATTGCTCTGAAATACATCTAGGCTTTTTGATCATATGCCGTGTGATACCCAATGGTGTAAAACCCAAAATATTAACTTTAAAACCCTTTTTTCACTTTTCTTTTCTTTTTTTTCTTTTACTTGAAATTAGCAATGAAAGTCGATTGTGCTTTCACATTCGTGCATGCGTCTCTTCTTCTCTACGGAGCGATGCAGGGTGGAACAGGGGAGGGAAGAAAACTCCTCACCAGAATCGATGAGTTTGTCATTGTTGGATTGAAAGGTGGCACGGTCGATCGACGGTGGCATAGGGGTTCATGGCGATGGATTGGTTGTTCCTATTTTAAAAGTCAGTGGCATGGATGGGAGAAGGGCGGCATTGAAGTTAGCACAATTTTTTCCATAATTTTGAGGGGGAAGAAGACAGGTCAGTGATGATGCACTCGGCCTTGGGTAGGGCATCATTGAAGGTGATCAGAGGGGGAGTGATTTTGGCGGTGGCGATTGGATGAGTTCGGTGGATGACTCGGGCAGTGGTGGATGGGAACTCCTAACCGGGTTGGCCGACGTCTGTCCAAGGCTAAGAAAGGAGGTCTTGCACAGGGTAGTGGTGGGACAGTACTCGTTCAGTTGGAGTTGGCTCGGTGGTGGTGGGAGGTGGCATGTGGTGGCGGTTACTAGCTGGTGTGGTAGCTGATGGGGTTGGACGGGGTGGCTCGATTAAGGGGCTCGAAGAAGAAGAGGAAGTAGCAGGGAGGAAGTAGAAATAGAGAGGGAGAAGAGAGGAAGAAGAATATGAAGAATAGAAGAGGAAGAAGAAGAAGGAGAAGAAGAGAAGAGGAAGGAGAACCGGGAGAAGAGAGAGAAGAAGAAAGGAGAAGCAAAGGAAGAAGGAGAAGAGAAGAAGAAGAGAAAGAAGGGAATCAAAAAATCCAAATACATTATTCAAAAATTTGTCGATGCATTAACTGATACATGGGACTTCTTTAAATAGACCCTGGTCCTCCACAAACTGGAGACTAAAACTCTAGGACTCTCCAACAGATTGGGACTAGATAAGTTGAAATACTAAGACTCAAATTATCTAAAACAACTAGCCTAATTTATAACAGACTCCAGAATAATCCAGTATTCTTGCTTTGAGATCCATGCATGAGCTGGATACAAGAATAAAAAAAATAATGATAATATGTCCAATCCCAATATACTTAGATAAAATAAAAAAATAAATGTCTGCTCAAAGATGTGCTTCATGATCTGTGCTGGGCGATGTCCTCATCATGTTGTCATAGAAGCTCAACTGATATATTATTTTATGATGCTTTTTTTAGATGAATCTATTTAAAAATCAATTAAAAATAGTCTAAACTCCGATAGTCATCTTCTTTGGAAACCTGGTCAGGGTTGAAGGTGAGATTGTTCTTCTCATCATTGTAGGAACTCCACCCCAACAAGCTACTATCTATTTAACATTCACGATTATTCGGGTGCCCTTAGCATATAATAGCATTCTTGGATGGCTAGGATTAAATAAATTGGATGCAATTTTTTCAACCCGATGTCTCGTCTTCTACTTTCCAACAAGGAATAGAGTCAAAGAGATGCACAAAAATCAGCAACTAGCTCAACAAAGCTTTACGATGGCAACAAAGATATAGAGGACCAGTAAAACTTCAACAACCGAGCAACTGGATCAAAGAGAAATAGAGTGAAGGGGAGAACCAATCGAGTAACTAATCCCTTTCCCATTAAAGAATGACCCTTCAAGATTTGTGCAAGTCGAAGATCTTTTGGTCAAGAAAGAAAGGAATCAATTATTAAAGTCCCTATGGTGAAATATTGATATCTTTTCCTAGTCAACATCAGACATGCCTAGGATTCCTCATGAAGTTATCATCCACAAGCTGAATGTCAACTCAAAGTTCAAGCCAATCTGATAGAAGTAAAATGAACTTTACTCCAAAAAGGTGACACGGAACCTATATATGCATGCAAGTATTTTTTTTGTATTTTTAATGTTAAGTTGTATGATTAATCCTGAAGAACAGACCAAGAATCTAAGCAGGAAAAACTATGCAAGATAAGAAACTAAAGCATGCAAGATAGGACCTAAAAGCAACAAAAAGAAAAGGACCGCCGAGGCTGAGAAGCCTCGGTTGGGCTAGTTCGCCTACAATAAAGGACCACCGACCGCGTGCCCGATCCCTCCGGCACACCCGATCCCTGTGCCACCGACTTCCCCGCTTATTGGCATCACCGACCGATTCCTGAAGCTTTCGCAGACCGAGCATAGATATGGATTCGATTTGGCTATCTCTGCTTCTGCCTGACGGTGGAGGCATTTCTCACATCCTCATCTAACCCGCTGGTTCTGCTTCTTTCTTAGCCTTCAACCAGACCGCGTCGACCGCGTTCGCCATTGCCCTCGCCGCCTCCACCCTCCCCTGCCTCATCATGGTCCGTGGTCACCGCATCGAGTCCGTCCCCGAGCTCCCTCCTCGTCGACGTCGTGCACTACTGCACCATCCTCAACCCTAGCTCCCAGCCGCTCCGTGAAAGACTCTGGTCCACCAACCTCACTGGAGAGATCACCTCCAAGCCCACCGGAGATCGTCTTCTTCTCTCCGTCAATGACATCTCCCCTGCCTACAGCCGGCGACCCCCAACACCTGATTCATCGTCGCCCTCAAGCTTCATATCGAATGCTCCATCGAATTGCCTCAGTGCTCTCCGTCGGCTAGCCGCGTTCCTCCGTCATGGCTGCCACCGTCATTCTGGTACCATAGCCGGTGAACTCTCCTTCCGGGCTGCCCTCCGTTACACCCAGCACTCGGTCCATGGAGAAGAAGACACCAAGATGATTGCACGAACGTGAAGGCAAATGCCCTTCACTATTGCCGACTTCAGTGCTGCACGCTTCCTGGAACTGCATGAATTTCATAGCTGCACATATCTCAAAGCAACCAATAAAAAAATCAGTGAAAAAAAAAAAGTAGTTGACAAAAAAATAAAAAGGGGTGAACCTAGCATCTGAGTCCTTTTTGATTGGTTTCAGTTCCATCAACCTCGCTCAGCCTGATTCGATGGAGTCGAGTTCACCCCACCGTAGGAGAATGATGGGGACATCTCAAGCACGGATCTTGGAGCAAGCATAATTCTTGGAGTGGCACAGATCTTGAAGCATTTTTGGAATAAATTTCTTTAGGATTTATCTTTTGTTTAAAATTTGAATTAGGATTTGGTTGGTTAGGATTGATATATGGATAGGCTTATCTTATCCTATCTTATATTTGAATTTGATTCGTTCTTATCTTTCTATCTTGTATTCAAATTCAAATGAGGGTTGGAAAATCTATAAATATCACCTTCAGCCTTTTGTAATAGAGGATGATGGATGAATAAAATTTCTATTGTTCTGTGTGAAGGATCTGTGTGATCCTAGGGTATCTGTATGATCCTTTCTCCATCTTCCCAGGGTTTCTGTGTCATCCCTGATTTTGGGCATCTGTGTAAGCCTAGGGCATCTATGTGAGCCCCTTTGCTATGTGCTTGTTCTTCTAGGGCATCTGTGTGAGCCCCTTCGCTATGTGCTTGTTCTTCTTGGGGAATCTATGTGAACCCCAGTATTTTTTCTTAACCCTGCACCCTCTTCTTTCCTCCTTCTTTGCAAATCCTAATCTTTGGTGACTTTCATGCTCACCAACGATCCAGTCCAATCTCTGTCCCGCATCAAATGGTATCAAAGCTAAAGGATTAGGATTTTTCTGCTTCATCACTGGCCCACTGTTCTCTTTCTTCCCTATTTCAAATCTCATCCACGGATCCTTCCCCAACATCGACGTCGGACCACCCTCCCCCCAGCCGGTCACCCACCACCATTCCTCCCTTCCAGCCCTCACCCCTGTTTTCTACTTCGTCCATGCCAAGCTCTCCAAGAACTGCCGACAGCCCCCACGCCCATGACTGGGCCAACTAGAAGCGAGTCTCCCTCCTCGGTGACATCGTCCGCTGCTGTGCCACCCCCAAACCATGCTCGTAGTCGTTCAACGCCCAGCAGCCGATGGAACCCTGCGTCGCAGATCAGGCTACCCATGGCCCCCCACCCGGAGGATCCCCCTCTATCTCGCTCACCTCTAGCCGCCACGGTCGCCTGCAGCCATCAAGGCCACCGTCTCCCAGTTCACCCTCTGTCTCGCTCACATCTAGCTACCGCGATCGCCTGCAGCCATCAAGGCCACCGTCTCCCAGTTCAATGCCGACCAGCACCTCACCAAGCGACCCCATGTCTCAGCCCTCGTCCGCGATGCACACGGCTGCACATGCCTCCAAAGCCACCGACCGCGTACCCGATCCCTCCGGAACACCCGATCCCTGTGCCACCGACTTCCCCGCTTATTGGCATCGCCGACCGATTCCTGAAGCTTTCGCAGACCGGGCGGAGATATGGATTCGATTTGGCTATCTCTGCTTCTGCCTGACGGTGGAGGCTTCTCTCACGTCCTCATCTAACCCGCCGGTTCTACTTCTTTCTAAGCCTTCAACCAGACCGCATCGACCGCGTTCGCCATTGCCCTCGCCACCTCCGCCCTCCCCTGCCTCGTCACAGTCAGTGGTCACCGCATCGAGTCCGTCCCCGAGCTCCCTCCTCGTCGACACCGTGCACTACTGCACTGTCCTCAACCCCAGCTCCCAGCCGCTCCGTGAAAGACTCTGGTCCACCGACCTCACCAGAGAGATCACCTCCGAGCCCACCGGCGGTCGTCTTCTTCTCTCCGTCAACGACATCTCCCCTGCCTACAGCCGGCGACCCCCAATACCTGATTCATCGTCGCCCTCAAGTTTCAGATCGAATGCTCCATCGAATCGCCTCAGTGCTCTCCGTCGGCTAGCCGCATTCCTCCGCCATGGCCGCCACCGTCATTCTGGTACCATAGCCGATGAACTCTCCTTCCGGGCTACCCTCCGTTGCACCCAACACTCAGTCCATGGAGAAGAAGACACCAAGATGATTGCACAAACGTGAAGGCAAATGCCCTTCACTATTGCCGACTTCAGTGCTGCACGCTTCCTGGAACTGCATGAATTTCATAGCTGCACATATCTCAAAGCAGCCAATAAAAAAATCAGTGAACAAAAAAAAAAGTTGACACAAAAATAAAAAGGGGTGAACCCAGCATCTGAGTCCTTTTTGATTGGTTTCAGTTCCATCAACCTCGCTCAGCCTGATTCGACAGAGTCGAGTTCACCCCACCGTAGGAGAATGATGGGGACATCTCAAGCACGGATCTTGGAGCAAGCATAATTCTTGGAGTGGCACAGATCTTGAAGCATTTTTGGAATACATTTATTTAGGATTTATCTTTTGTTTAAAATTTGAATTAGGATTTGGTTGGTTAGGATTGATATATGGATAGGCTTATCTTATCCTATCTTATATTTGAATTTGATTCGTTCTTATCTTTCTATCTTGTATTCAAATTCAAATGAGGGTTGCAAAATCTATAAATACCGCCCTCAGCCTTTTGTAATAGAGGAGGATGGATGAATAAAATTTCTATTGTTCTGTGTGAAGGATCTGTGTGATCCTAGGGTATCTGTATGATCCCTTCTCCATCTTCCCAGGGTTTCTGTATGATCCCTGATTTTGGGCATCTGTGTGAGCCCAGGGCATCTATGTGAGCCCCTTTGCTATGTGCTTGTTCTTCTAGGGCATCTGTGTGAGCCCCTTTGCTATGTGCTTGTTCTTCTTGGGGAATCTATGTGAACCCCAGTATTTTTTCTTAACCCTGCACCCTCTTCTTTCTTCCTTCTTTACAAATCCTAATCTCTGGTGACTTTCATGCTCACCAGCGATCCAGTCCAATTTTTGTCCTGCATCAAGATCACTCTCACTCTAGATGCGGCCTGGAAAACCAAGCCAGAGACCCATGATACCCAACTTTCTGGTCGGTGGACCGATTGCGGTTTGGTTGGAGTCGTCAGATTCGTTGGAGTCGAGGGACTTGCAAACGACCTATCAGGGGTTAGAAAACACAGAGGAGAAGAAGAAACAAGGGAAAAATAGCAAAGAAAAGAGGTTGTTTGGAGTGGGCGGCTAGGGCTTTGGGGAGCAGGCTGGCGGCAGGAAGCAATCGCAGGGCACCGGGAAGAGGAAGGGCTCATATAGAACCCCTTAAGCACACAGCAGGGTAGCACACAGCAATTGGAGAATCAAAGATTATTTTATATATCAAAAATTAATTAAATTTTCATACAAGGGTTCCCTTATATAGAGTCATGAGACTTAGGAACCAAGCAAAAGAAAACAAGGAAAATAAGATTTGACCACTTTCTTCCTAAAGTGTGGGGCTAAATACATGGAAGAAAATACTCCCATGCCATACAAAATCCCTCCAAACAAGGTAGGTGTGGACATCCGAAAAGGGGGGACCACTTCTTTCCTAAGCAAGCTAGCATGAATCGGGGGATTCATGTTTATTTGTTTTGACTTTCCTTCTTGTCATGCTGGCATATGGAGTTGGTGTGCTTAGTGGAAGGGGTGTGCTGGCATGTGGTCATCAACTCCTCATGCATGGGCCAACTTCATGATCCTCCAAGTAATCCTAGGTGGTGCAATCCATGGTGTGACTGGGCTCCATGCGGCTGTTGAGGTGGCATGCTGGGTGGTGTCCTTCATATGCTTGAGTCTTCTTTGATTAGGCTTGACTCAAACAGACTCAATATAACTGGACATAATTACAAGACTAGGAATATGATTAGCTTAACATGAGCTGACTTGACTGACTGTTCCAAAACTCTAATGGTATGGATATACATGACATAGAAAGAAAACTAGCTCAACATGAGCTGACTAGTTCAAGACTCAAATAATAAAATAACAACTCGATTGTACTAAGCCTTTATTACAAATGAACTCAAATACTACTAATTAATCCACAGAGGGTTGAGAAGTCTCTGTCTTATTCTGGTGCCTCTAGTGTCCCCACCAAAAGATAGAAAGCCATTGATGAGGGAGTCGACAAGCTCTTAGTTGTTGGATTCATTTAGGAAGTTCACTATCTTGATTGGTTGCCTAATATTGCCATGGTCAAGAAGGTCAATGAAAAGTAAAGAATTTGTATTGATCACACTGACCTCAACAAGGCCTCCCAAAGGATAGCTTCTCGCTATCAAAGATCGACCAGCTTGTTGATGTGACTTCTAGACACAAGTTGCTAAGATTTATAGATGCTTTCTTAGGGTACAACCAAATAAGGATGGCTTTCAAAGATGAAGAGAATACTACCTTCATAACTAAAAAAGGTATTTATTATTATAAAGTAATACCTATTGGTTTAAAAAATAGAGGGGCCACCAACCATCTATCGGTCAATAAGGTTTTCAAGAAAAAAATTGGTTAGAATATGGAAGTCTATGTCAACGACATGCTTATCAAGAGCTCTGAAGAAGTTGACCATATCAAAGATTTGGAAGAAGCCTTCAATGCCATTTGTTGGTGTTGACGCTGATCCTTGCAGACTGGACAGAGTGCCTGGGTCACCGATTCACCTCCTCGGGTTCCTGCAAAACAAATCCATGACTGGAATTTCTCCGATGGGGGACACTCTGATGCCTAAGTTAGTAGAGTTTGGGTCACATAATTGAGAGCTCGAAGAAAGAGAGATGGGAAAAGAGAAGAATCACTTTGGCATAGTGTAAGCAAGTCTCAGACTAGCTCGGTATTGTGTGGAATTGCTTACCTTGGAAGTCCCCTCTTATCTCTATTTATAGGCATTATTCTAACTGAAAGTAGTTAAGACTTTCTAATTTTTGTTAGGGAAGTTAGTCAATATAACTTTCCTTCAGCTAATTGTAATTACTATTGGAGGTTAGTTACCTTGCTATTACTGAAGCCGTGGTTGTCAGTGATATGATTGGTTGGTTATAACAACCAAGTCCATTCTTGACGGCTTTAGGTTGAAGTAGATGGTCACTCTCTTCGAAGTAGGCTGATTGAGGATCAGTCATTCACCTCGTAGTACATTGGTTGTGGTTCGGCTACTCCCTTCGAAGTATATCGATTATAGATCAGCTACTCTCTTCGAAGTGGGCCGACTATAGATTAGCTATTTATTTTGGAGCCATTTGCTTCAAAGCACATATTGTAGATCGGCCATTCACTTCGGAGCCATCCTCTTCGGAGCGTGTATTGTAGATTGGCCATTCACTTTGGAGGCATTCTTTTTGGAGCACATATTATGGATCGGCCATTTACTTTGGGTTAGGTTGAAGGCCAATCTCAAGTTGTGTGTCGTTGCTGGCTGAAGCATAGCATCGATCCGTTCTCCCTTTGGGTTTTGAAAGTATCATCGTGTCAATCCATCTGGTCAATCAGTCTGGAAAGGATCAATTGAATCTTCGAATCGGTAATTACCTCTTTGAGTCAGTTTATCATAACAGTTGCCCCCCACTCTTAATTTCAAGACAATTTATTGCTTTAAAAGATGGGAGTATTAAGTTTTTGCCATTTTTTAATGAAAGAAAATATAGCTAATGATGGCAAATCTCTGATCCGATCGGTCATAATAAATGCTTTCTATTTTAAGCATCGTGCCTTGGACAGGTGTCAAGCTCCTATTGGTCCTTAGAGAAATGACGTGAGCTTGAGAGTCGTGTCACTCTTTTCATTATGGTGTTTTGGCCGACTTTTCATCTTCGGCCTAGATTGGGGGACATGGCATCATCACACTCACGTAGGATCATGTAGGAATCTCATCCTGGCCATTGATCGCATTCTTGCAGATCCTGACTGAAAGGTTGGTTTTACCACTATTGAGTCGGCTAGCATGACTCTTTGTAGTCCGTACCCAAGATCGACACCTCTCTTACGTGGCATGATCAAAGGCATCTCACATCTTCCGAGGGAGACATTGGAACTGTTATCATCATCTATATAAGGGGTGCTTGCCACGATGAATGAACCTTTCCGCTCTTCATTTTTTATTGCTAAAAACTTCTCCTTCTGCCTTCTGCTTCAAGCTTCCTTTTTCCTTCTCAGGCCTTCTTCCTAATCCACAGGTAGGAACTTCTCCTTCCCCCCCCTTTCTCTTCATGGTTAAATCTCTAAAAGTCCCAATCGCCGATGGGATTTCGGCTAGTAGGAGACAAGATAACTCCTCCGGTCCCATAGGTCCTTCTAGGAGGGGTAGGGATGATTCGAAACTAGAGTCCATATCAAGTACCCTATCCTTCTCTAGATTAGCCTCATTACAGGAATATTATAACATCTCGACAGTCCATCCTTTAGTGCTTCCCAAACCCGGTAAAAGGGTGAACCGTTCTCCCTCTAGCACCATATCAGTATATGAAGACCTCCTGAAGGCTGGTCTTCGGTTCCCCTTACACCTTTTCTTTGTAAAAATCTTCAATTTGTACCATGGAGTCCCGACACAGTTGACTCCAAACAGCATTTGAGTCATATGTGCCTTCTTGGTCCTCTGTCATAGGGTGGGTGTAAAGTCGAGGAATTCCTTGTTTACCTCATTCATGATGAAGAAGGACTTCTATGGCCAAGGGTGGTGGGTCATCGGCCCTTGTCCTGGTTGAAAGTTGGTCATAGGGCTGCCATCTGCTATCCATGGATTGAAGCCTTATTTCCTTTTCCTGTACTCGCCTTACCCTTGGGGTTTCAACACTGAATGGAGAGAACCCCAGTTGGATGCCAATTCCAGCAAGAAAGTGTCGAAGGCTGATTAGGCAGACTTTAATAGCCTTTCAAGGTCAGGCATCCACATAGCAAAAAAAATACTGAGCGAGCATAGCTTACATCTTGCTCACATCAGCCCATCACCACCGTTAGGTATACATTTCATAATATACGATTTCCTTAATGTCTCTGGTGTCTTTGGTTTCTTGACAGCTGACCACTATGTTTTACTCCCTGTAACTCTTCCTCAGCCAAGCTTGGGCAGAATAGTAGAGCACGTACAAGTATTAGTAGCATAGCAAAAATGCGTTCCTCATCATTAATATGTTTGCTCACTATAATTACGGCCTATCGGGAGAATCATTGATTGCATCAAAGATGCACTGCTAGTACATCATCTGATCTGAGAATTCTTAATTGGCTATTTACAAGGGATTATCCCGGATCTATGCCGAGGTATTGATGGCGATTCTCAAATATCGTAGAACAGAATGTGATACGATGAGATAGAATGTAATAGAAACGAAGACAGGGAATGGGTTACCTACTCCTAATGATCAAAGCGAGCCCTTTAATTCAATTCTTCATTCTTTAATTAAGAATTAATCAAATCTTCCCATGTAGGATTCAAACCTATGACCAGTCAGCTAATAGCCAACCGCTCTACCACTGAGCTACTGGGGAACAATGGGAGATTCGACCTCATAGAGTTCAACTCCCATTCTCAACTATTATTTCTATTTTACAGGTGACAAGATGAAGCCAGTCTTCAGTAAACTTCATCAGGCTACTTGTAAGAGGCCTATACCGATCTCTTTGGAGGGATCAGAGGGTTGGAAGAAGGCTTAGACCAAAGAGGTCACCAGAAGAACACCATTGAGGATGGCGTCGGAAGATGACGATGTTCCCTTGACAGAGCTCCACTCAAGGGGCACTACTTTGGCTCAGACCCCAGAAAGGCCGACTCCTGTTTCTGTTGTCGACACACCATCAGTTCAGCCTTCTCCCCAAGACAAAGGCAAAGCTCCTCAGATCGAAGAGGAGTTGGGGAGAGACATTCCCTCCGAGAGGGAATGCGAGGTAGACTTTGCAGTCTTCTCAGATGGGTGGGGTTTGGAGAACCCTGAACTGGCAAAGAAACTACTGAAGGCCATGCTCCTCCCAAGAGACTAGGAGGTAACAAAGAATCGCCGACCGGAACAAGTTGCCGATTCAATTTATCCAAACATTCTAAGAGTAAGTATAACTCTTCTCACTAAATTCCTTTGAGATTGTGGTTAACATGACTAACACTTTCCTTTCATTGCTTGGTGCAGTTGATTCATGAAGTAACCCGGATAAAGGAAGGTATATCAGGGTTTACAAGTCTCAATAAAGGCCTTCAAGAAGAATTACAATTGATGAAAGTCAAAAAGGAAGTGGCCAAATAGTTAAGAACATCCATGGAAGAAAAGTTAAATAAGAGCATCATCGATGTCCAGACTTTGAAGGCCAAATTGAAGAAGGCCTAGTTAAAGATATCTAAATAGGAGGTGAAGCTCGGGAAGAAGAAGTAGAAGATCCATTCCTTGGAGCATTCGGCCAAGGAAAGTCAGAAGAAGGTCGAGGAAGCAACCAAAGAAATAGAGGCCATGAAGGAGCAAGCTACCAGGGCTATCAAAGACTATAAGAAGTCTTTGAATTTCAAGGATGAATTGATTGAGTACGGGGTGGTCAACTACCAAGTGGGCTTCAATGATGGTATCAAGAAAGTTCTTGGACTTCATCTAGATTTAGACCTCTCGAGCATTCAGCTATACAAGGTCGAAGAAGAATCCGCACCTCAGGCCAAAGCTGAAGAAGTTCTAGGACAACCAGAAGAGGCCCCATCTATAGCTGATCCAAAAGCCTCAGGTCAGTCAGAAGAGGTTCCTTCTGTGGCTAACCCGGATGTCATCCCGTTAATGGATTGACCTTTTATACTTTTTTTCTTCTTCTTGTAGTAGAATCGAAATGTAAATGTACCAAAGTTTTGGAATGAACGAAGAGTAAATTTCATTTATAACTTGTGTCACTATGTAGCTTTCTCTGAAAAATTTTTCTAAGTTTAAAGTAATCGACGATCCATTAATTCTTATTTCAAGGAAAATTTTTTTTCTAAGTATGAAGTCATAGAACTTTTTCTAGTATGAGTATCGATATGATAAATGAATGGCTTCAGAGCATTTCCATGGGATAGCTTTAGGTTTTGTACTGATTCTGATTGATCTCATCCTCGTCGTGGATTGAAGAGTCCGATTTAGCTGATATAGTAGGCGAGTTAGGTCCATCCGCTCGTTCATCAGGTATGCTGATAGAGTAGGCTAGTTAGGCTCCCTCTTGTGCTTGTCGGCTATATATAGGTAAGGTAGGCTAGTTAGGCCCATCTCTACACTTCATTGGACATATCAATAGGGTAAGCTAATTAGGCCCGTCCTTGTGCTTTCCGTTGATGATAAGGTAGGCTGGTCAGACCCACCTTTGCATGTTGGGATTTCGGTGCACCGCAGCGAAAGTGTAATTTCAAAATGATGAAATTTGTACCATAATCCCTTAGCCAAGATCTTCTTACTCAGGATTAAAACATATAATAAACATACAAACTTACATTGTTAGAATTAGGGTACCAACCTATAATCGCTAATTCCAACAAAATTTGATGTTGAAGAGGCTAATTGATCTCACCAGGCGTCCAAGTGTCCGCCCTCCGATGGTGATCCACATAGAGCAATGATCAAGACAACTCTATCTTCTTTTCAATGGTTCCTTCTATTGAGTTCTTCTTCCAAGAACTCAATTGCTTGGACTATGGCTTGAATTCCTCCACACAAGAGCTTGCCTCCCTTTCCTTGACCTCTTCTCCTCCTTCCACTAAGACCTTGGACCTTTAGACACCCTTGTCTTAAAGAAAAGACCTTGTCCTAAGAGGACATAGGCTTGTCTTAAGTTGGAGGAGAAATTAAGACAATGATGTCTTAATGTAAGAAAGAAAGGAACAAATTAGAACTTCTTTCTTTTCTTTACCGTCGGAGACTTTTACTCTTATTCTTGTTAAGTAGCAGAGTTTCGACAGAGGTGTACTCTGTAAAGGAAATAGTGCAAGAGCAAGAAAAGAATAAAAGAGTCTTCAGGAGAGGACGAAAGAAAAACATTACATTGTTCTGATTTTCCCGACCCTTTAAATAGATCTCAGATGGGCGCCCACACACCTCTCCGTAAACACCCATCTCACACCCTTCTGATTTTCTCACGCCCCTTCCTACTTTCTCACGGCCCTTCAGATTAAATCCCACGGCCTTTCTTAAAGAAAAAGTCATGGTGTTTTAAAAAGAAAAGAGTCGCGACTTTTCATCTCCGAAGAGATGTTATTTCGCGCGCCCGGGAAGAAACAGCGACTTTTGTCTTTCTTAAAAGACTTCCAGCCATTGGATTCCCATCCAAAGGGGGGTATGTGAGGCACTAATTTTAAGAAAAGAAGGCCGCCCCATCTTAATTCATCGGAGAATTAAGCGGGGCGTGCCAAGAGTCCATGCACCATGGACTCTTCCAAATGGCGCGCCAAGAGTCCATATGCGCATGGACTCTTGGCATTTGGCATGAAATTGCAAGGGGGGCGGGTGGGGAGGCTAGCCAAGTTACATGGCTAGCCAATAGGGTTAGCCATAATCCTATTTTCATAATTAGGGTCTAATTAGGTCCAATTAGAACCCAATTTGAACCAATCCAGAACCCTAATTCGAATCCGATTCGAATAGAAGCTAGGGTTTGCAACACCTGCTAGAGTGTTATCCTGCAAAGATGATTTAATTCCAAATTAAACTCTTGATCAATCCTCTTAAGTGTGTGACCCATTGGGTTCCACATCTAGCCAGCAGTGGGTTCAAATACAAGTTGACCTAATTTGATTAGAACTCTTTCTAATCGATTTAGGTCAAACCGGGCTTACCCGATTCGATCAATTAGGACTCTTCCTAATAAATGATCTTTGAATTTGATCAACCCACAAGACAAGATTGACGTCTAGCAACATGTCATGTCTACCCGGAGGATATGGTATAGGGGATTCCAGTGCACCGCAGCGGAAGTGTAATTTCAAAAAGATGAAATTGGCACCATAATCCCTTAGCCAAGATCTCCTTATTCAGAATTAAAACATACAAACTAACATTGTTAGAATTAGGGCACCAACCTTTTAACGCTAAGTCCAATTTTGATGTAGAATCAGAACTTGGTGTTGAATGCTTCTTTTGACTTCACCAGGCATCCAAATGTCCACCCTCCAATGGTGATCCACAAGATGATTGATCAAGATGCAAGCTTCTTCAAAATTCCCTCACTTGAATTCTTATCCTAGAACTCAAGAGGACTATGGCTTTAAAACTGCAGGGTAGGGGCTCCTTACTTCCTTTCTTTCTTCTTCCTCTCCCTTTCTTAAGACCTTGTCCTTAGAATAAAACTCTTGTCTTGAAGGAGGAGATGGATTTAAGACACTAATGTCTTAAAGTAAAGGAAATAGAAACAGAGTAGGAGTTCCTTTCTTTTACCGATCAAGAGATTCTTCCTATCTCTTGTTTTGGACTTGAGTTTCAACAAAAAAGAGAACTCTGTAAGAGGGAAACTCTCTATGTCCTAAACAAGCTAAGGAGGAATCAGTTTCCTGGAAAGAAAAGATAATAAATAAACTCTGTCGTTCATTAGTCCAAACACCCGAGACCTCTGTTGTTTAAATAGATTACAGAGAGATGTCTTCTCAAAAGAACACAACTCTCCGTAAACCCCATTCCACTTTGTCTCACGCCCCTTCCCTATTTCTCATGCCCTATCCTCCCATCTCACGGCCTTCCAAATTAAATCCCATGGCTTTTCTTAAAGGAAAAATCGCAGTGTTTTAAAAGGAAGGAAGTCGCGACTTTTCATCTCCGAAGAGATGTTATTTCGCGCGCCCAGGAAGAGTTAGCGCATTCCTTCTTTCTTAAAATCTCATCAGCCATTGGATTCCCATCCAAGGGGGGACAGATGAGGCGCTAATGAGTAAGAAGGAGGCCACCCCAAATAAAATCATCGGAGAAATATTTGGGGCGCGCCAAGAGTCCATGCGCCATGGACTCTTCCTAATGGCGCGCCAAGAGTCCATAAGCGCATGGACTCTTGGCATTTGGCATGGAAAAACAAAGGGGGTGGGTGGGGAGGCTAGCCAAGCTACATGGCTAGCCAATAGGGTTAGCCATATTCCTATTTTCTCAATTAGGGTCTAATTAGGTCCAATTAGAACCCAATTAGAACCAATCCGGAACCCTAATTCGAATCCAATCCGAATAGAAGCTAGGGTTTGCAACACCTGCTAGAGTGTTATCTTGCAAAGATGATTTAATTCTAAATTAAACTCTTGATCAATCCTCTTAAGTATGTGACCCATTGGGTTCCACATCTAGCCAGCAGTGGGTTCGAATACAAGTTGACCTAATTTGATTAGAACTCTTTCTAATCGATTTAGGTCAAACCGGGCTTACCTGATTCGATCAATTAGGACTCTTCCTAACATGTGATCTTTGAACTTGATCAACCCACAAGACAAGATTGACGTCTAGCAACGTGTCATGTCTACCCGGAAGATATGGAAATTCTGGTGAAATACCAAAATTACCCTTCAGTAGAGAGTTACCGTACAATTAAATCTTTCGATCAGCCTGCACCCAAAATATAACTATGGATATGGATATATGTCAAATCCAATATTATATTTATTTCTAGCTCAATCTTATAATGATGATTCGATTATCTTGATATTAGAAACCATCTCTAATATCTTTACTTTGATCAAAGATTCCCTGAATCATCATGCGATTGTTGACTAGCTGGATGCAATCTCCTCTTACTAAGAGTGATCGATTTCTTGTTGACCTACTCATTACCTTCATATCCAATTCACCATTCCCAGTATCAATCCTGTGCATGGCTCAGTGTCATGATTAGGATTGAACCAAAGAATGGGTTCATGTACATAAGGTACTTATGGCAGTCTCAGGTCAAAAGATTACTTGTACTACTCCCACTATGAGAGCCTTCTATTGACATGTAGCTAAGACTCCATTAGATGTTCTCAAGTTGGATCATATCAGTGAACTCATTCTCCAATGAGCACCCACATCCCAGTATTAGTATCATACACAAGTGACTGTGAGAGCAGTCACCCTTTCCAGTATACATGAGATGTGCTAGTCTTACCGGAAAACCCTGATCCCCTACTCAGGGTTCCTTTGACTAGGAATACTTTAGATTAAGATTTTAAGATTTTAGGTCTCACTGGTATGATCTCGTCATAACCCTAAAATCATAGCCCTAATCTATGGGGTTCATCATATAGTATAAACACAGCGTACGATGGAAAAATAATGCCTTTATTTAGAAAATTGTCAATTACAATGGTTTGGGAGATAGAACATAGATTGGCTTGTAGGGCATATCCCTTTCATATGAAAATTCTGGTGAAATACCAAAATTATCCTTCAGTAGAGAGTTACCGTATAATTAAATCTTTCGATCAGCCTGCACCCAAAAATATAATTATGGATATGGATATATGTCAAATCCAATATTATATTTATTTCTAGCTCAATCATATATCGATGATTCAATTATCTTGGTATTAGAAACCATCTCTAATATCTTTACTTTGATCAAAGATTCCCTGAATCATCATCCGATTGTTAACTAGCTGGATGCAATCTTCTCTTACTAAGAGTGATCGATTTCTTGTTGACCTACTCATTACCGTCATATCCAATTCACCATTCCCAGTATCAATCCTGTGCATGACTCAGTGTCATGATTAGGATTGAACCAAAGAATGGGTTCATGTACATAAGGTACTTATGGCAGTCTCAGGTCAAAAGATTACTTGCACCACTCCCACTATGAGAACCTTCTATTGACATGTAGCTAAGACTCCATTAGATGTTCTCAAGTTGGATCATATCAGTGAACTCATTCTCCAATGAGCACCCACATCCCAATATTAGTATCATACACAAGTGACTGTGAGAGCAGTCACCCTTTCCAGTATACATGGGATATGCTAGTCTTACCGGAAAACCCTGATCCCCTACTCAGGGTTCCTTTGACTAGGAATACTTTAGATTAAGGTTTTAAGATTTTAGGTCTCACTGGTATGATCTCATCATAACCCTAAAATCATAGCCCTAATCTATGGGGTTCATCATATAATATAAACACAGTATATGATGAAAAATGATGCCTTTATTTAGAAAATTGTCAATTACAATGGTTTGGGAGATACAACATAGATTGGCTTGTAGGGCATATCCCTTTCATTGCACTCGTCGGATATATCGATAGAAAGACTGATTAGGCCCATCCTTATGCTTTTTGTTGATGATAAGGTAGGCTACTCAGGCCTACCTTTGCACTTGTTGGATATATCGATAGGGTAGGCTGATTAGGCCCGCCCTTGTACTTTTTATTGATGATAAGGTAGGTTGGTCAGGCTAGCCTTTAATTGGATATTTTATTGAGGCCATCCAAAGAAAGCTTTTTATTGATAGTACTTGTAAAGGTTTTCTATGTTCCAAGGTATGGTAGTAGGGAACCATCTAGAGTTTCGAGCCAATAAGCTCCAGGGCATACGACTTCTCTAATTCGGTAAGGTCCCTCCCAATTAGGAGAGAGTTTACCTTATTCTGTTGGCCTGGATACTTCGGACCTTTATAATATCAAGTCTTCGGGTCGGAAGGTTCGTGTGTTCACCCTGGATTTATAATATTTGGTGATCTTTTATCAATATATAGCCATCTTCATCTGAGCCTGGAGTCTGGTGCCTTGGAGTAGATCTAGGTCTACTCTACGGTGCTTTGAGTTTTTTGGCTCTATGAAGTGGTCAATCCTTAGGGATTATAAAGTGACTTCCACTGGGAGGACTGCTTCCGTGACGTAGGCCAAGTTAAACAGGAATTCTCCTGTAGCCATCCTGGGGGTCGTCCAGTATGCCTAAAGGACTGAGTTTAGTTCTTCGACCCAGAGCCCCTTGGCATCATTCGGCCTAGTCTTCAGATGGTGGAGGATCATCCTGTTGGATACCTCGGCTTCTCCATTAGATTGAGGATGGCCGATAGAGGTTATCTTGTGAAGGATATGATATTGGGCATTGAAGTCTTTGAACTTAGGATTATCAAATTGCCTTCCATTATCAATGATGATGGCATAAGGAATTCCAAACTGAAAGATAATAGAGTTCCTAACGAAGATTTCGACCTTCCCTTCAGTTATGTGAGCTAAGGATTCGGCTTCGATCCATTTAGTGAAATAGTTGATGGCTATGATGAGAAACTTCCATTATCCAGAGATCGGAGGGAATGGGCCGAGGATATCCATTCCCCATTAGGCGAAAGGTCATGGGGCTATTAACTAAGTCAGCTAACTTGCAGGACATCTTTGGCATTAAAGTATCTTTGACACTGGTCATATCTTCGGATGTAGTCAGCTATGTCCTTCTTGATGGTCGGCCAATAACAACCCTGGCAGATTACTTTGTAGGCTAGAGATCTGCCCCCTAAATGGTCTCCACATATGCCCTTATGTAGCTCTCTCAGGGTGTAGTCGATGTTTGATGGCCCTATGCATTTTAGTAGGGGTTGTGTGAAGGACCTTTATTATAATGCTCCATCCAGGATAACATATTAGGAGGCCATCCATCGAACTTGTTTGGTGTCAGCCTTGTCTTCAAGTAACACACCATCGCTCAAGAACTTAAAAATAGGGTCCATCCAACAAGGCTCGCTCTCAATTTGGTGTACCTCTGAAGTCTTTTCCAATATGCCAGGCTCTTCCAGGTACTCCATGTAAGTTTGACCAAGGAAATTTGAAGTAGTGGTTGCAAGTAAAGAAAGGGCATCGACTCAAGAATTCTCGATCCATGGCACATGGGCTACTTCATAGAATTCTAGTTGAGATAATAGATCTTGTACCTTTTTCAAATACTTGATCATGACAGAGTCTTAAGCTTCAAACTCGCCTTTCACTTGGTTTACCACTAGTTAAGAATCTGAGAAGACTTTAATCTTTCAAATCCCTAGTTCTTTGGTGTTATAAGTCCTGCCAAGAGGGCTTCATATTTTGCTTGGTTATTCGAGACTTGAAAGTAAAAGCGAAGGGCATATTCCATGGTCTGCCCATCGAGATCAGCTAAGATAAGTCCAGCTCCACAACCAGTAGAGTTAGATGCTTTGTCCACATGGAGTATCCATATAGACTTTAAATTCTTATTGGTTGTTTCTCGGTTGTTGATCTCCTGTCTACTACATTCCTGGTTCCCGTGCATTCAACAAGGAAGTCGACTAGTACTTGTGCCTTCATCGTTGATCTGGGTAGAAATGCAATGTCAAATTTGTCCAACTTGATAGCCTATTTGGCTATCCTTCCTAAAGGGTCAAGACATCGAAGGATGGCTTTCAGGGGTTGGTTCGTCAAGACCACAATGATGTGGGATTGGAAGTAGGGTTGCAAGCATTTTGCCACAATCATCAATGAATATATAAGTTTCTGTACTCTGGGATATCTCACTTTAGCTTCGTGCAACACCTTGCTAGTATTGTAGAATGGCTTTTGTAGGTTGTCTGCTCTATTTCTGACAAGTACTGAGCTGACTGCTTTATTCAAAGTGAAAAGATACAAGTAGAGAGTTTCACTTTCTTGAGATTTTGAGAGCAGAGGGGGACTTTCCAAATACCTCTTTAGTTTTTCAAAGGAAAGTTGGCAATCTTTTGACCACTCAAAACTTTTTGTTTGGTGGAGGGCTTAGAAGAAGGGGAGACATCTTTTGTCCGATCGAAAAATGAATTAGATTAGAGAGGTGATTTTTCCCAGTCAGTTGTTGCACCTTTTTCTTGCTGGAAGGGTGTCTCATACTTCAGAAGCTTAGATTTTTTTCGGATTGGCCTCTATCCCTCGATTGGTGATGAGGAGTCCTAGAAATTTTTTCGATGTCACTCCAAAGGTGCACTTGGTCATATTTAGTTTCATCCAATGACATCGCAAGGCATCAAAGGATTTTTCTAGATCATTGATGTGATCAGCTCTTTGGAGGCTCTTTACGATCATATAGTCAACATACGCCTCCATGTTCCTCCCAAGTTACTTTTCAAACACCTTGTTCATCAACCTTTGGAAGGTTGCTTCGGCATTTTTTAGTCTGAATCGCATCACCTTATAATAATAAAGTTCCTTCTCTGTTACGAATGACATCTTCTCCTCGTCATCAGGATCCATCCGTATCTGATTATATCCAGAGAAAGCATCCATGAAACTCAACAATTGGTGTCCAGTAGTGGCATCAACTAGCTGGTCTATTTTTGGTAGAGGAAAGCTATCTTTTCGGCAAGCCTTATTGAGATTAGTGTAGTCGACGTAGATTCTCTATTTGCTATTAGCTTTCTTCACCATTACAACATTGGCCAGCCAGTTGGAATAATGGACTTCCTTTATGAATCCAGCATTGAGAAGTTTGTTCACCTCTTCATCGATCACCTTCTGTCTTTTTGGAGCAAAGTTTCTTTTCTTCTGCTGAATGGGGTTATGATCGGGGGTGACTTCCAGTCGGTGGGTGATGACTTTGCTCAAGATTCCAGGCATGTCAGAAGCTGACCAGGCGAAGATGTCAATGTTACTTTGTAAGAAGTTGGTCAACCTCGCCTTCATTTCTTTGTCGAGCATACTTCTGATCTGTACAACGGGTCATCTTCTGCCACTGGTATGGAATAGTCTTTTCCACAGGTTCTCCATAATCTTCCATCCGATCTCTCGGATCAAACTGCTCCAAAGTCATGTGGTTGGTCGATTATCTGTCTTGTATCATTAAACACTATCGGGTGACCCTTTGATCTCCTTTCAGTTCTCTGATTCCATTTCTAGTGGAAAATCGTACTGGGAGATGGTAGGTCGATACTATGGCATGGAACCTATTCAAAGTGGGTCATCCCAAGATAGCATTGTATGCTGATAGCATTTGTATGACCACAAAGTTAATTAGGAGTATTTTTTGAAATGGTTCTGTGTTGAGGGTTACTAGCAGTACTATTTCCCTTTCCACTCTGACTTGGTTACCTCTAAACCCTATCAGAGGTGTGGGAGATCTTTGCAATTTATTTTTGGAAAAATTCATTCTGAGAAAAGCATCATAGAGCAAGACTTCCGTGGAGCTTCCATTATCTACCAAAATTCTTCTTACATCATAATTGGCTATAATAGCCGAGACTATAAAAGGATCATCATGAGGAATTTGGATTCCTTACAAGTCATCATCTGAAAAGCATATGGCATTGGTGCTTTTATATCTTTTGGGGGCACCTTCTTCAGCTCTACTCCTCCAATCGATCCAACGATGCAGCATGCCTACCCTTCCATCAGTCAATATTTGGTTGGGTAGTTCTGCTTCTTCCACAACTCTCTTGGGGGTGGTGCCTTCAGTCCAGGGTTCCTGGTTGTTGACATACTTTCCCAGGTATCCCCTTTTGATAAGATCTTCTATTGCATCCATGAGCTGGATGCATTCTTCAGTGTTATGGCCATGGTCCCAATGGAATCGACAATATTTATTTTTGTTCCTTGATGTAGGGGGTGCCTTCATGGGATGTGGCCTCTACAATAACTCTCCTTCTCTATCTCCATTAGGATTTTCTCCCTTGGGAGAGAGAGAGGAGTATATGAGGCGAATCTGCCACCCAGTTGCCTGGGTTTGGGGCTGTTCCATTGAGTTAGTGTGTCATTTCTAGGGAGTCTGGGTGGAATCGATCCTTTGTTGCTCTTTTTCTTGGAGGCTAACCTCCCTTCGGTCAGATGCCGACTCGTCGGTTGCTCTTCGGCTGTCGCATATTTTTGAGCTCTTGCTAATAGTTCGGTGTAGCTCATAGAAAACTTCTTATCCAGGGAGAATGTAAACCTGGATGATCGAAGGCCCTTCTTCATAATGGACATAGCCACGTGCTCATTGAGATCAAGGATCTCAAGGGTGGCAAAATTGAATCTAGCGATGTAGTCCCTTAGGCTTTCTTCTTCATTCTGCTATAGAAGAAAGAGGCTATCCAAATTACGGGGTATCCTTCAACAAGTTCTGAAATGTGATATAAATATTTTTCTAGTTTACTAAAGGAATGAATAGTACTTGGGCAGATGCTCGAATACCACATTCGAGCTGCTTTCTTCAAAGTGGTTGGGAAGGCAAGGTAGTGCAGGGCATCGAAAGCTCCCTGTATCATCATATGTGCCTTGAAGCTTCCCAAGTGGTCTAAAGGATCATTAGTACCATCATATGATTCCAATTAGGAAATCTTGAAGTGGCGGGGAATGACTTCCTCCATTATTCTTTGAGAGAAAGGAGGTTGTGAGTCATATGCTATGATTTCATCATTTCTTTGCTGGTAATTGAGTCTTACAATTTGTAATTCCAAAGCCTTGGATTTTTTTTCATAGTCAGTATACATTCCCTTTCACCTATTGTCTCCTGGAGTGGAATCTTCAGAAGAAGCTAAGGAAGAGCTTCTAGCTCTCTTCTTGTCGGGTCGGCTTTCCATATGCCTGTGGTATCAAGAACTTTAGGGTTCGAAAGTTTGGCGATCCCGAGAGGAGTGTTAGTGAATTTTTGTTGTCAGTCTTTTTTCCTCCTGGACCGATGGCTATGTCTGGAGGTTGCTGGTGGGTGTTGCCCTTAGAGGGCAGTTTCTTGGAAATTCTACACCATGGTCGTCAGTACATCTATTCGATTCATGAGGGCTTCCAACTATTATTAGCCTACAATGAATGTGGGAGGCACCATGTCATTTTTTATTGGGGGATCATTCCTTTGGGAGGTAGGGCATCCCCTACTCGTCGAGACATTTTGGGCTCTACCTTTCACCATCTTGTATTTTCTTGAGGGTTCTCCTTTCTAAGAGGAGAATGATTTTCATAGTCGAAAGACTTTGTTTTCCCCTACCTGGCATGCCAATCTATTGATGCTGATCCCTGTGAATCGGATGGAGTGCCTGGGTCGTCAGTTCACCTCCTCGGGTTCTTGCAAAACAAACCCCTGATCAAAATTTCTTTGATGAGGGATGTTTCGATATCCAAGTCAGTAGAGTTCAGGTCACATAATGGAGAACTCGAAGAAAGAGAGATGGGAAAAGAGAATAATCAATTTGGTATAGTGTAAGCAAGTCTTAGACCAGCATAGTATTGTATGGAATTGTTTACCTTGGAGGTTCCCTCTTACCTCTATTTATAGAAATTGTTCTAGCTGAAAGTAGTTAAGACTTTCTGATTTCTGTAAGGGAAGTTAGTCAATATAACTTCCCTTTAGCTAATTATAGTTATTGTTGGAGGTTAGTTACCTTGTTCTTACTGAAGTTATGGTTATCAGTTATATGATTAGTTGGTTATAACAATCAAGTATGTTCTTGATGGCTTTAGGTTGAAGTAGATCAACCACTCTCTTTGAAGTAGGCCGACTAAGGATTAGTCATTCGCCTCGAAGTACATTAGTTGTGGTTCGGCCACTCACTTTAGAGTATATCGATGTAGATCAGCCATTTACTTCAGAGCCATTTGCTTCGGAGCACATATTGTAGATTGGCCATTCACTTCGGAGCCATCCTCTTCGAAGCACGTATTGTGGATTGGCCATTCACTTCATAGCCATTCTCTTTGGAGCGCGTATTATGGATCGGCCATTTACTTTTGGATGGTTGAAGGCCGATCTCAAGTTGTATGTCATCGCTGGCTGAAGCATAGCGTAGATCTGTTCTCCCATTGGGTTTCAGAAATATCATCATGTCAATCCATCTGGTCAACCGGTCTGGATAGGATCAATTGAATCTTCGAACTGGCAATTCCCTCTTTGAGCTAGTCTATCATAATAGTTGCTATTAAATGAAGCTGAATCCAAGCAAGTGTACCTTTGAAGTCATCATAGGAAAATTTCTTAATTTTCTAATCTCTAGGCGAGGCATCAAGACAAATCTAGAGAAAATTTAGATGGTTAGCATCCAACCTCCAATATTAATTAATTGGATGTATCGTAGTACTTAGTCGATTCATCTTAAAATAAGTTGAGCAATGATTGTCTTTCTTCAAAGTTCTCGGGTAAATGCATAATTTTACTTAGATGGATGAATGTCGATTGTTGCCCAGTTGGCCAACCTAAGAGGGGGGTGAATTGGGTTTGAAAAGTTTTTCATAAATATGTGCCCTTTTGAAATCTTAGTGTGGTGAGTGAAGTGATTAAAGAATTAAATGCGGAAGCAAGTAAATGAGCACAAGCAAAATAATCATAAACACCATAATTTATAATGGTTCGGAGCAACCTAGCTCCTACGTCCACTATCCAAGATACCACTTAGGATTTTCACTATATTCACAATGGAATATAGCCGGTTGTTTTACACTGGGCTCATAAACCAAAACTTAATCTTAGTTTTACATCGGGATCACCAAGAACCAATATAATGTTTGTTTTTTCAGGCTCACAAACAACCCAACTTTGGTTTTCAAGGTTCACCAAAAATCTAAAGCATTCCTCAAGCTACAGCCCCTGTTGTACTTGGAACAACTCAACATAGAGTTAAAAAAATGAAGCAACACAGTGACAAACCAAACTTTGTCGATGTTGAGATTCTTAGGCACTGATCCCACTTGTTGGAAGATCCGGACCAGCATCTATACGCAGCGGAAGCAACATGTTTTTGGATTCAATATCATGCATGGAAATAGAAGAGAAATATAGGAGAAAAAGAGAGATTGCTTTAAGTAATCCTTTGGAGAAGAACCTTATTGCAAGACAACAAGACCCACATGGCACCCCTTCTGAAACCCCAGAAGCTTCTCGCAATCCCGTACATCTTCTCTCTTGCGGGCCTCACCGCCCCAAGAATCCAAGTACGGCCATGCACGGACAATACCTCAATGTGCATCTCTTCTTCTTTGAAACCCGAGAAGAAGCTCCACCCTACGAACTCCCTTATGCAGGATCCCTTCTCCAAAGCCCTGTGATGTACCCTCACGGACCAAGCCTTCCACGTGATATCTCCCTCATGTGCACCTCTCTGAAGCCCTCCATTATGGCCTCCTTAAAACCTAGGAGGTCTGCACCTGCGGACTCCCTCATGCAGGTTCCCATGGACAAGTCCCCATATGGACTCCCTCCACGCAGGCTCCCTCCATGCAAGAAGATGCCATCCAGGACCGTGAGCCAAGCCTCACGATCCTCTTAAGACCATGGATGCCCCAAAGGGGTGCTCTCCCATGGACGCCTCTCAAAACCAGATTGATATCCTAATTCTCATACATGCCTCCTCTTAAATAACACATGGGGCATGCGGTCTTCTCATATTAGGCATCAACCACTTCTTAGTTCTATTAGGACTTAATCACATGGATAGTTAGGACTTGATGGTCCAATAACAAACTGGTTAGAATACCTCACATGGTTGGACTTCCTAATTAGTTATGACCAACCAACTAACTAACCAACTAGCTAACCTCCTAACCAACTTAACAAACCTGGACCCAACCCCATAATCTACAAACTGAGTTATATTACAATCTCTCAAAAAAACTCTCCCTCTAAGCCCATATAAAAACATTAATCCTTTTGGATCAAACCCCCTGACCCAACATGCCATGATCCAAATTGACTCAGAGACCTGGGAAAAACCCCAGAAATCTCCTGGAACACCTCCAAGATAGCTTGGGACATGCCCCCAAACTCCAAGGATCGCCTCCAGCATCCCTGCCATAGCATCCCAAGTTTCTCCAAGGTTGGGAGCACCATGCAAAATCCTACAATCTCCACCTTGGTGCCCCCAAGCCTTGGCAAACCTGATAATGTCCTCCTGCACAACCCCATTATAATTGCCTATCCTGATAACCTCTTGTGCAGATCTCCTTGCCTCTGCCAACACCCTTCAGTTGATGCATGCCCTTGGAGGCCTTTGGGATGACTGCCTCCACAGTTGAAGATCATTGCTTGTATCCTTGCACCATGATTATAGCCTTCCTTCTATATGGCAGCTGCATCAGTCTTTTCCTTGGACTTCAATGGAGAGACCACAGCGAACCTGAGCCAGCACTCACTGTAACTGGAAGACTACTTGACACCATCTCCTTAAAGCCACGCCAATCTCTACACACTCTACTCCACCAAGCTAAGTGCACCCCTGGCACTCGTGCTAGGATCTGGCCACTATCCTTGCACCTCCCGCTCTGAACTCATGTCGAGTCCTGCTCCACCCATGAAGCCACCTCTCCCTGGTGCTCCACCTGAAACTAAAGTCCACCTAAGAAAGAAACCCCAAGGCTAGTAACTCAATGCTGCCCTGCTGAGCTAGCACTTGAACCTCGTACCCCATCACTGTCTCCTCGGACCCTTCGCAACCTGTGAACCTCTTCGAGACCATTTCAGATACACTGCATCCCGTAGGCTCCTCTGAAATAAAGAGCTCATCCCAACTCTTCTAACCTAGTGACAAAACCAAAGAAAAATCGGGCTTTTCCTTTTTCCATCCCTGACAAGCTCCTGTATGACCGTCTGCACCCTTCTGGCTATCTCCAAACTTGACATCTTCCCATCGAAGCCACCTCGCCTCCCCAGCTGGAACATTAACAGATGCTTCATAGCTCCTGAGACTCGTGCTCCACCTCACTCCTAACCTTGAACTGATGTCTTCTAGCTTTGTCCCCGTGATTGCAACACCAACTTGTGCTTCTACAATGCACCTAGACAGTTATGCAAACCTAACACCAATGTCAGACCTCTTCTTCAAAGCTTGAATCCTCCTCTCTCACACTCAAACTAGGCTCTACTCCCTTCCACTCGAACCAAGCTCTAATACCAATTATTGAGATTCTTAGGCACTGATCCTACTAGTTGGGAGATCCGGACCAACACCTATTCACAGTAGAAGCAACATGTTCTTGGATTCAATATCATGCAAGGAAACAAAAGAGAGATATAGGAGAAAAAGACAGATTGCTTTATTAATCCTTTGAAGAAGAACCTTGTTGCAAGATAACAAGACCCACACGTCACCCCTTCTGAAACCCTAGAAGCTTCTTGCTGTCCTTCACATCTTCTCTCTTACAGGCCTCACCGTCCCATGAATCCACGTACGGCCATGCATGAACAATACCTCAACGTGCATCCCTTCTTCTCTAAAACCCGAGAAGAAGCTCCATCTTGCAGACTCCCTCAAGCAGGATCCCTTCTCCAAAGCCTCATGATGTACCCTCATGGACCAAGCCCTCCACGTGATATCTCCCTCACGTGCACCTCTCTGAAGCCCTCCACCGTGGCCTCCTTGAAACCCAGGAGGTCTCCACCTGCGGACTCCCTCATGCAAGTTCCCATGGACAAGTCCCCACGTGGACTCCCTCCATGTGGCCTCCCTCCATACAAGAAGATGCCATCCAAGACCGTGAGCCAAGCCTCATGATCCTCTCAAGACCATGGACACCCCAAAGGGGTGCTCTCCCACGGTCGCCTTTCAAACTGGAGGGATATCCCAATTCTCATGCACGCCTCCTCTTAAATAACACATGGGGCATGCGGCTTTCTCATATTGGACATCAACCACTTCTTGGTTCTGTTAGGACTCAATCACATGGGTGGTTAGGACTTGGATGGTCCAATAATAAACTAGTTAAAATACCTAACATGGTTGAGCTTTCTAATTAGTTACAACCAACCAACTAACCAATCAACTGGATAACCTCCTAACCAACTTAACAAACCTGGACCCAACCCCATACCCACAAACCGGGTTATATTACAATCTCTCAAAAAACTCCCCCTCTAAGCCTATATGAAAATACTAATCCTTTTGGGTCAAACCCCCTGACCTAACATGCCATGATCCAACATGACTCAGAGCCCTAGAGAAAATCCCAGAAATCCCTGGGAACACCTCCAGGACATCTTTGGACACGCCTCCAAGCCCCAGGGATCGCCTCCAGCATCCTTGCTATGTTCTCCCAAGTCTCTCTAAGGCTTGGGAGCACCATGCAAAACCCTACAGTCGGATGGTTGCAATTGAAGCTTTAATTAAAGCCTTCTTCAATGCTTCTTCAATGCTCTTCAAGGCTTTCAAACTTCTTCAATGATTGACTCAAGAAATTGATTGGAAGTTGGTGAAGACTTGAGTTCTTGCTTGAATGCTCTTTGGAATATTCAATACCCCCATTACAAGTCTTTCAAAACTTATTCAAATCCATCATTTATAGTCTCTTTTACTGTTCCCAACTGAAAATAGCCGTTAGAATGGCTTGGGAGATAAGAACTAGTCGTTGGAGGGCTTTTTGGATTCAAAAACTTTATTCTGGAACTAGTCATTATACTTCAAAAATTGGGATTCGAGTCAGCTTGGATGGGTCGAGTCGGCTTGGATTCTCAAACTTGTAGAAACAGAACTCTGGTCGAGTCGGCTCTCTTTAATTGAGTTGGCTCGAAAGACTAGTTTTTTCAGAACATATTTTCACTTACTTTGGAAGAGTCAGCTCGGTTCTTCAATGAGTCAGCTCGATTGGCAAGTTCCTTAAAACTAATTTTACTCACTCTGGAGGAGTCAGCTTAGATGCTCATTGAGTCAGCTCAGTTGACTGTGTATCGAAAATAAATTTCAGCTACTCTGGAGGAGTCGACTCGGGTCATCATCGAGTTGGCTCGAGTGACTGAGTATCAGAAGTGCTTGTGCCGTGCCAAAATAATGAGTCGGCTTTATTCCTTGAGTCGACTCGAGTAATCTTTATCCAAAGGCTTTCAAACTTCTTCCAATATCTTCCAATCAACTTCAAACTTAATCTAAGTAATTTAAACTTAAAAATTACATAAAATTGGCCCCTTTTTCAAGAATACATAAACAAATTTTCTTTAAGCTCTTCATTACATGGAACTTTATCAAAAAGAAAATTGATACACTTCAATGATGCAGGAAGAGTGATTTTGCATTTGAATCATCCTATAAAAACTTCTTAAACATTTGAAAAGAGTTAATATCAAATACATTTTCTAATATTTTGTTATCTTCAAAATTATTCCAAGGGTCAACACCGATAAACATTCAAAGAATTGAAGAAGTTTCTTGGATCTCCACCTTTACTCTCTAAGCCTAAAGTCAGGGAGGAGTTCTACTTATATCTCACTGCATCTTGGTGCGGGCACCAGACTCAGAAGAAGACTTCATAGCTCCATTTGGATCTCTGATTGACATTGCCCGAGAAATTAGGGTTTGTAATAAAGGTTGACCTGGTCAACCAGTTTATTTATTTCTTGAGTCACCATTTAAATTTTGTTGAGTCATGTTGACTCGATGCAAGTCCCGATGTGGTTTCAATTTGGTCCAAAATGGTGCCACATTTGTTTTCCAATCAAATCAAGGTTCAAGCAAGTGGAGGCCACACTCCAAGCCACAAGCCCAGCCACACTCCGAGCACACGCCAGAGTCCAGGAGGCACCACAGAGGCATCCCAGTGTCATGGTCCCCACATCCAAAGAAGAAAAAAATCAAATTGGAAGCTAATTTAAAGGAGGCGCCCATACCTGCCAATTTTGTCTAAGCAAAGAAGGAAAAGACTTCTCTTGGAAAAAAAATCAAAGAAGGACATCCAATTGAAGTTCAAATCAAAATCAAAGAGCTTAACTTGGAGTGGAAGAAAAGAAGAAATGCCATAAGAAGAAGAGGACTCCAAATCCAAATCCAACTCCAAAGGAGGCGCCATAAAAATTCCAAAAAAAATTCCTTTATGGCCGTCCCAAATTTTTTTGAACTCTTGGTCGGCCAAGAGAGGAGATTTTCTACCTAATCTAGAGGTTGGAGGAGTTTAGTCCCACATGGGAATTTGTACAAGCTTGGAGAAAATTTTAGGTCTATATAATAGACCCCTCTTTGTAACTTTAAGAAATCAATGAAGAAAAAATTATTTTTGCTATTCTCTTGTGTTGAGTGACCTAGGTTTCTCTTCTTTCACACTATTCTAAGTGTTGATCTCCGTGAGGGGGTAATCCGGGTTCCATTGGAGCCTTGAGGAGGTGAGAGATCTCCATCTTTATCCAAAACCCTAGGTTAGCCACTTGAAATTCCAAAACCCTAGCCGCCCTTCATTATTTTCAATCCATCAAACCCTAGCTCCATCCATCTCCCACGGCCTCTCTCTCTCTACAAGTCCAGGCCGTCCACCTTCATCCAGATCCAGTCCGGCTACTTCAGATCCAGAGCAAGTTCCAAGGAAAATCACATCAACATCCAGGAGAATCCAGTTTTCAGCAATTTCAATCTTCAAGTTCATCAACCTGGTAAATCTTTCCCTTGACTCTCTGATTCCATCAATTGTTTTTCTTCTCTTCCAGATCTTGAGTTCAGGAGAAGCCAACCCGCCAAAGGACCAGTATTGGAGGATCCATTACGAAGATATCTGAATCCGAGGATCCAACAATCTGCTCGGGAGAGTTCTTCCACCAAAATCTGTGAAGATCATTGTCTGGTTAGATAAACCATCCCTTCTCTTTATTTCTGTTCTGTTGAAAGTTCGGAGCGAAACCCTAGGTCTGGGAGTTTCTCAACCCCCAGCGATCCGTTGCTTCTGAACTACTCTGATAATTTAGTTTCCTTAAAATTGTGCTTTCAATTATCATATTAGTATCTTTCAATGTTAGGTTAACTTTTCTTTGATTTGAAGCCAACTTCTACAAACATATAAAAACAACAAAAAAAAATAGTTAATCTTAATTTACTTTCGCATCGCATCCCTTTATTTGTTTTGCATCATTTTTGGTATCAGAGCCCAGTCTAGGGTTTCTGATTTGCTTGCTTGCTTGTTTTGATTGTTTTCTCTTTTTATTTTGTCTGCTCGAAGTAGACTCCCCAGGACGTCCGGTCCTAGGAACTAAGCGAGGTGCAAGCCTCCTCCTCCCATTCCACGGGGTGTTCCTAGGGCGTGTAGGGGATCCATTGGGTTATAACTTCATAGCAGGGATTATAAACGGGGAAGACAATCTAGTTGCAGCCCGTAATTGCCCTGTTTTCTGAATTATTTCTCCCTGCATAAAACTCCGAATTGCATGATTTTTGCTTCGTTGAAACTAGTATAATTGAACCTATTTTCCATAATTTTTTTGTGATTTATTGGTTTTGGTAAAAATTCTGAGCATTAAAATACAGTAACTCTGTTTTTTGTGTTCTGCAATTCAATTCTTTTTGGAGTGATCATCTCATAATTTACTTAAGGGCAATTGAGCATCTAAGATAAGGGGAGGAGTTGATTACCTCTCCTTAGCCCAAAACCACCATCCAATCATTCGAACCTAGACCTAATTTAAAATCAGTTAGACCTAATTTGCCCTAGTGGGCTAGGGACACCAATTGGTCGGGTCTAGGCTAGTGTTGAGTCAGTTTGCCGAGTTATTCTGTGTGTGCTTAGCACTCAGTGTCTAGAACGGTGATTCAGGAATCCATTCCCGAAGGGCTTGTGTGCTGGTCCGCCTACCTGGCCAATCACTGATTGGTGTCTAGGATTGGCAATCAGGGACCTAACACTCCCCTTACACCTGCCTGGCTGAGTCCTGAGTTACTACAGGCTAGCTTGCCACTCTGATTGGGCATCTAGTTTGGACTCTAGGTCTAGTGATCCAGTAGTCGATTTAGTCTAGTCTCGTTTTGTGTGCTTGCTTGAATCATCATGTCTACCAGAAACGGAGTGCCATATCAACCTGGTCAAACCCAACCTGATTTAGAGGCCATGATCAGAACTCTTACTGAAAGTATGGCTAAAATGAATCAGGATATGACAAACACTGTGGCCCAGTTTAGCGCACAAATTCATGAGGATCTTACCCAACTTAGGGACCGAGTCCAAGTACTTGAAGAACCTAGACATCGGAATTGGACTCCTGACCCCGATTTTAATGTGCCACAACCTCACCCACATCAGGAGCCTAGAAGGCCTTTATATAGAGATCCCGAACCTAATCATAGGAGGCCTGACCCAGAGCCTGAAGATAGAGATGATAGGTTCATCAGGAACATCAAATTAGATGCACCCACTTTTGATGGTAGTCTGAACCCTAAGGTGTATTCTGATTGGGAGGGTGAGATGGACCAATACTTTGAGTGGTATGCTATGTCTGAGGAGAGGAAATACAAGTTTGCCAAGATGAAATTAGTGCGTCAAGCTAGGTTATACTGGGGGAACATTGAGCTAACCACTAGGAGACGGAATGTTGAGCCCATAACCACTTGGCAGGGTATGAAAGAAAAACTGAGAGATAAATACCTACCCATTTCATACCAGCAAAACCTGTTAGACCAATGGCAAAACCTGAAACAAGGAAACCGATCTGTCTCAGACTACATAGCTACTTTTGATGAATACCTAATGAGATGTGATGTGAGTGAAGCCCACGAAGTCACTTTGTCTAGATTTAGGGCTGGACTGAGGGAAGATATCAAGAGAGAACTATTTCTGAGAGAGGTTACTGATCTAGACCAAGCCTACCAGATTGCACTGAACACTGAGAAATTTCAGAGAGGACCTATACCTTCTAGGGTTAATGCCCCAATCCCAAGGAATGGACCTAGCCAAGTTATCCCTAGTAAACCTTTTCAGGGTACTTCTACCCCTAGGCCCATGGACAAAGGTAAGGCACCTGACACCCAGAGAACCCCTAGTTCAAATATCACCTGTTTTAAGTGTCAGAAACCAGGTCACATTTCCAGTCAGTGTACTGCCATAGCCTGTTTCAAGTGTCATAAGGTAGGTCATGTTGCTAGCCAGTGCCCACGGAGATCCCTTTACATAGAAGAGGGAGAGAATGATAATTCCGAGCCCAGTGAGGAATTTGAAGAAGAAGTTTATGAGGCCGGAATGAATTTGGTTGAGGAGTATGAAGGAGAGGAGGAACACAATGAATCTGACCAATTAGGAGTTGTAAGATGCATCCTATCCCAGAATCTAGTTCAAGAGGATTGGCGTAGGACTAACATCCTACAGACTTTTCTTAAATTAGGGGATAAGGTATGTAAGATCATCATAGATAGTGGGAGCTGTGTAAATGCCATCTCTGCTAGCACTATCAAGATGTTAGGCTTAATCCCAGTTCCCCATCCCAACCCCTATAAGGTTTCTTGGGTAGATTCTACCTCCATACCCATCCAGTCTAGATGTCAAGTCCAAATCCAAATGCAATCTTATCACGAAAAGATTTGGTGCGATGTTTTACCCATGGGGGTGAGCAGTATAATTCTCAGAAGACCTTGGTTGTATGATCATGATGCCACCCTCTTAGGAAAATCCAATACCTGTGTCTTTAGTTTCAATGGGAAGAAGATTACGATCCATTCCGTTCCCCCTAAGGACAAGGTAACTAAAGGAGCCGGTAAGGTTAAGGAGATGAAAACTGGAGTGAACCTAATCAGTGCTAAGGATCTAGAACAAGAAATTCATAGTGGTTCACCCATCTGGATGTTGACTGCTAAGGAACTTAGAACTTCGGAACCCTCAGAGCCTCCTCAAGAAGTTAAACCTGTGTTAAAAGAATTTGAGGATGTCTTTCCCGAGGATTTGCCAGACCACCTTCCACCTCTTAGGGATATCCAGCATGCCATAGATCTAATCCCAGGAGCGACTTTGCCCAACTTGCCCCATTACAGGATGAATCTATCTGAGCATGAAGAACTGCAAAAGCAGGTTGGAGAATTATTGAGGAAGGGGTTTATTAGAGAAAGTCTTAGCCCTTGTGCAGTCCCAGCCTTACTAACCCCAAAGAAAGATGGCACGTGGAGGATGTGTGTTGACAGTCGTGCCATCAATAAAATTACAATCAAATATAGGTTTTCCATCCCTAGACTAGATGACATGCTTGATATGATGGCTGGTGCAATGGTTTTTTCTAAGATTGATCTCAAAAGCGGCTATCATCAGGTTAGGATTAGACCCGGGGATGAATGGAAAACTGCTTTCAAAACTAAGGATGGTCTTTATGAATGGGTTGTTATGCCTTTTGGGTTGTCCAATGCCCCTAGTACCTTCATGAGAATTATGACCCAGGTACTTAGAGCTTTCATAGGAAAATTTGTGGTGGTCTATTTTGATGACATCCTGATCTATAGTAAGACCCCAGCAGATCACCTAGGCCACCTTAGAGCAGTCTGCCAAGTTTTGAGGAATGAGAGACTCTACGGTAATCTTAAGAAGTGTGAATTCATGACTAGTAGAGTTATCTTTCTTGGTTTTGTAGTAACCCCTGACGGCGTGGCGGCCGATCCTGAGAAAATTAGGTCCATAGTAGACTGGCCAGAGCCAACCAATGTGCATGAAGTTAGAAGTTTCCACGGCTTGGCTACCTTCTATAGGCGATTCATCAAGGGGTTTAGTACTTTAGCTGCTCCTATCACTGATTGTATTTGGAAGGGAGAATTTCATTGGACTAAGTCAGCTCATAAAGCCTTCCTATATCTTAAGGATAAAATGACCCAGGCACCCATTCTGAGATTACCCAATTTTTCTAAAGTATTTGAGGTTGCCTGTGATGCTTCAGGTGTAGGAATAGGTGGAGTCCTAAGCCAAGAGAATCATCCCATAGCATTCTTTAGTGAAAAACTTAATGATGCTAAGCTTAGGTATTCTACCTATGATAAGGAATTTTATGCGGTGGTGCAAGCTTTGCGTTACTGGAGACATTATTTGCTACCGCAGGAATTTGTACTATTTTCGGACCATGAGGCTCTTAGATTTCTGAACTCCCAAAAGAAGCTTAACCCTAGGCATGCTAAGTGGGTAGAATATATCCAGTCCTATACTTTTGTCCTGAAACATAAGGCTGGAGTTGAAAATAAGGTAGCTGATGCCCTTAGTCGCCGATCTCTGTTATTAACTTCTGTTAGAACTGAGGTCATAGGGTTTGAGCAAATCAAAGAGGAATATGAGACTTGTCCGGATTTCACAACTGTGTATCAGGATCTAGTTCAAGGACCATCTAGTAATCACCAGGATTATACCCTTGTAGATGGTTTTTTGTTCTTCAAAAATAGGCTTTGCATCCCTAGAACTTCTCTTAGGGAATTTTTGATTTGGGAAATCCATGCTGGAGGTTTAGCCGGCCATTTTGGAAAAGACAAGACCATTCTAGCTATTGAAGACCACTTTTTCTGGCCTAGCTTGAAAAGGGATGTAGCTAATATTGTAGCTAGATGTCGAACCTGCACTGTTGCCAAACAGCGAAAACAAAACACTGGCCTTTATACCCCACTCCCTGTCCCAGATCGTCCTTGGCAAGATGTGAGTATGGATTTTGTGTTAGGTTTACCTAAGACCCAGAGGAGACATGATTCTATCTGTGTCGTAGTCGACCGATTCTCTAAAATGGCCCACTTCTTGCCTTGTTTCCAAATCTTTGATGCGTCTAAGGTAGCCACACTTTTCTTCAATGAGATAGTTAGACTCCATGGCCTACCTAAGACAATCGTTTCAGATAGGGATGTCCGGTTCACCAGTTACTTTTGGAAGATCCTTTGGCATAAGTTAGGGACAAAACTTAAGTTTTCAACTGCCTATCATCCCCAAACTGATGGCCAAACTGAAGTAGTGAACCGTAGCCTAGGAAATCTGCTGAGATGTCTTGTTGGTGAAAATACCAGAAATTGGGATTTATACCTACCAAGGGCAGAATTTGCGTACAATGACTCGGTCAATAGGTCTACGGGTAAGAGTCCATTTGAAATTGTACATGGGTACAAACCTCACACACCTCTTGACCTAGTCCCTTTACCTGTCCACACTCGAGTCTCCGAATCTGTTGAGAATTTTGCACAGCATGTAAAAGACTTGCATAAAGAAATTCATGCCAAAATAAATTTAAGTAATGAAACTTATAAGAAGTTGGCTGATACTCAAAGGCGAGTCAAATCTTTTGTTGAGGGAGACTATGTGATGATTAGGTTAAGGCCTGAACGGTTTCCTCCTGGAACCGTTAGAAAGTTACATGCTAGGGGAGCTGGACCATTTAGAGAGGTAAAGAGAGTAGGATCCAATGCCTATGTGCTCGAGTTGCCTCTAGAACTAGGCATTAGCTCTACTTTCAACATTACAGACTTAGTAGAGTACAGGGAGCCAGCTGTGATTCCTAGTGAGCCTTTTGAGCCTAACCCTATCATTGAGAGTGATCCCGACCCTGTGTGTCCACCAACAAACTGGCCTGTGAGGAAAGAGCAGATTGAAAAGATCCTGGATGATCAGGTTATCTCTACTCGTAATCGAGGATACCAAAGGTACCTGGTCCGCTGGCAAGGAAGGCCAGATTCTGATGACTCTTGGATCTTCCGAGAAGAATTACAAGAATTGGACCCAGACCTCTTGGAGAGATACCAGAGCCAACTTGAGCCTTACTCGACAGGGTCGAGTTTCTCCCACCCTGGGAGAATTGGTGCGGGCACCAGACTCAGAAGAAGACTTCAGAGCTCCATTTGGGTCTCTGATTGACATTGCCCGAGAAATTAGGGTTTGTAATAAAGGTTGACCTGGTCAACCAGTTTATTTATTTCTTGAGTCACCATTTAAATTTTGTTGAGTCATGTTGACTCGATGCAAGTCCCGATGTGGTTTCAATTTGATCCAAAATGGTGCCACATTTGTTTTCCAATCAAATCAAGGTTCAAGCAAGTGGAGGCCACACTCCAAGCCACACGCCCAGCCACACTCCGAGCACACGCCAGAGTCCAGGAGGTGCCACAGAGGCATCCCAGTGTCATGGTCCCCACATCCAAAGAAGAAAAAAATCAAATTGGAAGCTAATTTAAAGGAGGCGCCCATACCTGCCAATTTTGTCTAAGCAAAGAAGGAAAAGACTTCTCTTGGAAAAAAAATCAAAGAAGGACATCCAATTGAAGTTCAAATCAAAATCAAAGAGCTTAACTTGGAGTGGAAGAAAAGAAGAAATGCCATAAGAAGAAGAGGACTCCAAATCCAAATCCAACTCCAAAGGAGGCGCCATAAAAATTCCAAAAAAAATTCCTTTATGGCCGTCCCAAATTTTTTTGAACTCTTGGTCGGCCAAGAGAGGAGATTTTCTACCTAATCTAGAGGTTGGAGGAGTTTAGTCCCACATGGGAATTTGTACAAGCTTGGAGAAAATTTTAGGTCTATATAATAGACCCCTCTTTGTAACTTTAAGAAATCAATGAAGAAAAAATTATTTTTGCTATTCTCTTGTGTTGAGTGACCTAGGTTTCTCTTCTTTCGCACTATTCTAAGTGTTGAGCTCCGTGAGGGGGTAATCCGGGTTCCATTGGAGCCTTGAGGAGGTGAGAGATCTCCATCTTTATCCAAAACCCTAGGTTAGCCACTTGAAATTCCAAAACCCTAGCCGCCCTTCATTATTTTCAATCCATCAAACCCTAGCTCCATCCATCTCCCACGGCCTCTCTCTCTCTACAAGTCCAGGCCGTCCACCTTCATCCAGATCCAGTCCGGCTACTTCAGATCCAGAGCAAGTTCCAAGGAAAATCACATCAACATCCAGGAGAATCCAGTTTTCAGCAATTTCAATCTTCAAGTTCATCAACCTGGTAAATCTTTCCCTTGACTCTCTGATTCCATCAATTGTTTTTCTTCTCTTCCAGATCTTGAGTTCAGGAGAAGCCAACCCGCCAAAGGACCAGTATTGGAGGATCCATTACGAAGATATCTGAATCCGAGGATCCAACAATCTGCTCGGGAGAGTTCTTCCACCAAAATCTGTGAAGATCATTGTCTGGTTAGATAAACCATCCCTTCTCTTTATTTCTGTTCTGTTGAAAGTTCGGAGTGAAACCCTAGGTCTGGGAGTTTCTCAACCCCCAGCGATCCGTTGCTTCTGAACTACTCTGATAATTTAGTTTCCTTAAAATTGTGCTTTCAATTATCATATTAGTATCTTTCAATGTTAGGTTAACTTTTCTTTGATTTGAAGCCAACTTCTACAAACATATAAAAACAACAAAAAAAAATTAGTTAATCTTAATTTACTTCCGCATCGCATCCCTTTATTTGTTCTGCATCATTTCTGCATCACATCTCCAGAAGCTGTGAGCTCTATGCTTATTTGGATGGATGACAAAGGAGTCTAAAAGCTAATATATTTACTAGCCAAGTTCTTTACGATGCTAAAACCAGGTACTCTAAATCTTAAAAGATTGTTTATATACTAATCATTTCTGTGAAGTGTCTCAGGCCATATTTTCAAGCTCATTCAATTGTAATCCTAACCAACCAACAACTTAAAACTATTATACAATAATCAGATACTTCTAGAAGAATAGCCAAATAGGTTATCAAGCTCAATGAATTTGATATTTCCTATCAACTGAGATCATCTACAAAGGCCCAAATCCTGGCTGACTTTCTCATCGAGTATACCTGGCCAAAAGACAAGCTTGAAGAAGAGCCTCCCGAGCAATTTCATTTGGAGACAACATGGATTCTTCACATAGATGGACCTTCAAATTTTCAAGGGAGCGGAGTTGGACTAATTCTTACAAGCTTAGAAGAAGTGGTTGTCGAATATGTACTTCATTTTTTATTCAGAATGACCAATAACTAAATTGACCTCTTCTTCTTGTGAACACCTCTATAGAAGAGAGGGTGAGGATTATGAGGGCAAGGAGAGTGAGGTTCTTAGAAAAACTCAACTCTAATTACTTGTATCTCTCAAGGCAATAAAGGATTTATTCTTTTTCTTGCTTCTCTACAAATTTGAATGCATGTGATGCATTGTTGCAAGGAGGACACCTTTGCATTAACCCTTAGATAATTTTGAGTACTTGGCACCTATTCACCTTTTAAGGGGGAATGCATGTTGATTCAACTCATCCCCCAATCACAAGGAGCAACGTGGCACAGCACATTGTCATATGTAGACTTGTCCCCAAGGAGTAGCATGGCCTTCTCTCAATCCCTTTTAGATTAGGATAGGTTTAGATAAATTTTGAAATTTATTTGAATTGATTAAAAGTTTGTATGGAGAAAAATGCATGAAAAAAATTAAAAAATTTATGGACAATAGGGGGTGCATTATCCAATTTTAACTCGATCAAACCAGATACAAAATAATATTAAAACTTATTTTAAAAATTATTTTGACTTAATCCCAATCAAAATGGATAATAGGAGGGTCCTAATCTTATTTTGGCATTGAGATTCTTTATGTAAAAATTCATTTTTACATGAAAAATAAAGTGACACAGAAAACAACTAGGTTCCTAGGTTTGACTTGGTCAAACTTAATTTTAATTTTAATTTAATTTTAAATAGCTTGAACCTAATCTAATTAGACTTTAACTAAACATAATTAATCAAAAAGTTAATCAAGTCTAAATCTAAATTAAATTAATATTATAATTTTTTAGCGATTGGGACATTGAATGACCTAATCAGTGAGATTAATTGAACCAAAGTCAAATAGATTTGACCAAATCATTTTACTTAATTAATTGATCCAATTAGCAATCCAATTATTAATTAATCCTCTTAATATTAATTAATAATTAATTAATTACTTATTTATAACTTTGTATAGGGCAAATTATTTATCATATTTATAATTTTGCCATTGGATGATTTTTAATTGTCAATTAGCCATCATTATCAATCAAAAACTTTTATTGTGTGTGACCTCATAGGTTCGAATCTTAAGTCGATAGCTCAGGAATGATTTTTTGAACTAATCAATATAACCATCTAACAATCGATGCTCGAGAAACTTTTATTATGTGTGACCTCGTAGGTACAAATTCTAAGTCGATAGGTCAGGAATGATTTTCTAAACTATTCAACGCGACCATCTAATAATGGTGCCTGACATCCGGATAGGTGAAATGATGGAAAAGCAACATTCAAGAATCTAAGCTATGGTTACTGTATAATTCATTCTTTAACCTAATGCTTAGGATAAATTTATAGTCTACTACCACTCTAATAAGTGCATCCAAATATTTCTCAACCTGCTAAATCCTGTCTCTTTATCAGGATTATCCAAGCCTAGGTTTTGCTAAATTGAAATACTTCAAGTATTTACTCTAGCAACTTGGAGTGGTCAATCCCTTCTTTACTCAAATCAACTTAACAAGTTTTTGACTGCACCTAGAAACTTTCTATCACTAGATTAGAAATTCAAGTAGTCGGGCACTAAAGTATAATGAGTTGCTTGCCAAGTCACCGTGATAGTCTCAAGTCAGAAGGACACTTATACCCATACCCTTTCTATGAGATACTTTTGACAACAGGGTACTCCATAGAGTTGGTCACTATTCAGTGAGATGTACTCCTACACTCACCCGTATGCCATATCTGTGTCTCCACACTCTTTGGTAAAGAAGACAACTAACCTATATGGCCTAGGTAAATGACCTATTCTTGATAGACGTTATTGTCCTAGGTAATAACATATTATTTGTCATGAACCAATTTAAGAACCACTCAATAAATCCTCCTTTATCGAATTAATATAGTTCTAAAGACTTCAACACACTAGAGTTTATAGAAAGATAACAAATAGTGTTGAGCTACTAAAAATAATATTTATTTTATTAATAATTTATATACATTAACAAGATAGCTCAACCATATACAACCTAGATGATTAGCTTTAGGATACTTTCCTAACAAATATATAGAGAACTATCCCATGTTGGGTGTGCAATGGCATCTAATGAGCAGTTAGCAAGCATTTGTCGGGCCTTCAGGCATTATTGTCTATCGCTACTAGGCCCGTTTAGACTGACATAATTGATGGCATCTAATGTAGCTCGACCAGTTGGGACATTCCTCATGGATGGGTGGAAAGGCCATCTCTTGCCGAGCACATGACTCGGTTTAGAAAGTGGTCAACTAGTGCCTACTACTTGGGTGCCACCTAGGTTCACTCGAGCACAGGTGTCTGATAATCGGCCAGGTTCAATCAGATGGAGTGGTTGCTTGTTTTCCAATGGATGATTGGATTGGTGAAACGATTGGCATCCTAAGTATGCTGTCGAGCCTCGCTCTGACCGGGTTATCTAGAGACCTGGTGCTTGCTCAATGGGGGAGGCATGTTCTCCCATCGACAAAGGGTTGGCTAATGAATGGTCAACAATTATGCTTTTGGGCTGATGAGCTATTTCTATTAATGTGGTCCCTATGTCCCTGGTCCAAACATATTTCCCACCAACATTATGTTTGCCTTAATTAATGAGGAAGTCGAGCCCTTACCTTTAAGGTTGTCGAGCCAAAATTTTCATAACAAGGCAAAATTTTCCTTTCAAGTTCTAGCATCTGAAGCATAAACCATTGGTGAAAAGGCGAAGGACCGAACATAAAACACCAGCGTGCAATGTAAAATTTTGCAAGCAATAAACATAGATGGGAGACACACAAAAATGTAATTTTATTAATAAGTTACTCTGTTACATATCTTTAACCTTTGATGAATTACATTCATCTTGAAGAAGTCTTATGAAATAGCCAAAGTGCAAATAAATCCTGGAAGGCTGGCCGAGGCCATAGATTCTTTTTTTTCTAAAGAAGAATCAGGACCAAGTTCCAATCCTTCGAGGCATTGGAGCTCCATTTCGAGGAGCCAAAAGTCTTCCTTGTAGTCCAGAAGTAGCTAGTGCCCCCCATTGTAAGGATTATACTGCAACCAAGAGCGCACTATGCAGAGAAAGCAGGTGAAGCCAACAAGCATCAAAGACATGGAGTTAATGCAATGAAAATATCATCCCCGGTGCACAAGCAGATGAGGAAGAAGAATCTGACATGGACCAAAAGCTCCACCTACTACAAGAGAGAGAGGAACACCCTAGGGACCTTCAACTACCTGTAGTTCACAATGAAAGCCCTAGGGTGGCATTTGTTGCCTCTCCTGTAAGCCCGATTCCTATTGGAGGAGGAACTAGATGATGGGGAGTGTTGACACTGAATCCTCGCTGACCAGATGGAGTGATTCGCTCGCTGGTTTGCCATCGACCGGAACCTACAAAATAGATCCCCTTACCAGAAATTTTTCGATGGGGGACACTCCGATACCAAAGTTAGCAAGAACTCAGGCAGCAAAATGGAGAGCTTGAAAGCAGAGAGTGGGAAGGAAAAAAGAAATGAATTTGAATTGCCTGGAGTTAGCTTAGCCTACCTTGAGTGTCCTTGAAAGATTGTGCCCTGAAAGCCAATTGAAATATTGTATTTCGATCCCAAAATCAATGAATTGACATTATTATAATAAAGGCATTATTTTCATCATACGCTGTGTCTTTAAGATTATATGATGAACCCCATAGATTAGGGCTATGGTTCTAGGGTTATGATGAGATCATACCAGTGAGACCTAAAGCCTTAAAATCCTAATCTAAAATATTCCTGGTCGATGGGACATTGAGTTGGGGATCAATGTTACCGGCAAGACCAGCATATCCTATATATGCTTTGTGATGAGGGTGACTGATCTCACAGTCACTTGTGTTTGACACTAATACTAGGATGTGAGTGTTCATTAGAGAATGAGTTCACTGAATTGATCCAGATTGAGAATATCTAATGGAACCTTATCTGTTTATCAATAGATAATTCTCATAGTGGGAGTAGTGCATGTGGTCCTTTGACTTGAGACTACCATGGTACATTATATATATGAATCCATACTTTGGTTCGCAATCAATCATGACACTAAGTCATGCACGAGGTGATACTGGGTATGGTGGATTGTATATGGAGGTTGTGAGTAGGTCAACAAGGAATTGATCAGCCCTAGTAAGAGGGAATTGCATCCAGCTAATTTCGATCAAATGATGAATTCAAGAAATCTTTGATCAAAGTATGAACATTAGAGTTAATTTCTAATGGTTCATTAATGAATCATCATTATAAAGATTGAGCTAGGGATGAATATAAAATTGGATTTGACAAGTATCCATATTCATAATCATATTCGGGATGCAAGTTGATCAAAGGACTGAATTATCCGGTAACTCACCACTGAAGGGTATATTGGTAATTCCACCAAAATTCCACATCTTCCGGATAGACATGACACGTTGCTAGACGTCAATCTTGTCTTGTAGGTATATGATTGAATTATGGTAATTCAAATCAGTTAATTAGAATTAGATTCTAATTGACCGAGTCGAGCTAGTTTGAGTTAACCTAAATCGGCTTAGTTGAGATCTAACCGAATTAAGTCAAATAGCACTTGGACTTACTGCTGGCTAGGTGTGGAACCCAATGGATCACACACAAAAGAGAATTGATGAAGGATTTAATTTGGAATTAAATCATGTTTGCAGGATAAACACACTAGCATGTGTTGCAGACCCAATTTCTATTCGAATCATATTCGAATTTGGTTCCGAATTGGGCTTAATTGGTTTCTAATTGAACCACATTAAGGTCTAATTTAAATTTTAGGACATTGGGCTAACCCATGGCTGAGCCCAAGTAAATCAAGTGCACTAAGACCCTCTCTCCAAGCCGCCCACTCCTTTCCTCACCCGCGCGCGCCAAGAAGAAGAGTCCACGCGCGTGTGGACTCCTCTTCACGCGCGTGGGAAGGAAATTCCTTCGGAGAAAGAAAAAAAAAAAAATCAAGACAGGGGAGATTTGGATGTTTGTCTGACGTCCTTGGATATGGATCTGATGGCCAGAAAAATTAAGGGAAAGGATCCGTCGTTTTTCGGTCACAAGTCCATCTCCAAAAGTCGCGATTATTCCTGAAGTTTTTCTGAGAGTCCTCCTCATCGGAAAAATGAAATTAAATTGGAGAATCATGATTTTTGGTTGAGGGGATGTGTGAGGAATGAGGGATCGTGATTCCTGGGGTTTCAGAGGGTTGCGATGTTTTGAGAAGACGCCCCTCTGAAATCTATAAAAAGATTTGGGTTCTCGGGGGTTTTTTCTGATAATCAAATACAAAGATCATATTCCTCTCCTCCTCTCCAGAATACTCCTTTCCTTTATGCTTGTTGGGTATTGTTTCCCTTACAGAGATAATCTCTGTTGAAACTCTGACCCTAAACAAGAATAAGAGGAAGGTCTTGAACGGTAAAGGAAAGGAAAATGAAGGGTCTGTTCTTCTTCTTTTCTTTCTTGAATTAAGACTTTACTTGTCTTAATTTCTTCTTCCAATTCAATTCAAGAAAAGGAATTCAAGAAAGGGAATTCAAGAAAAGAATTCAGGAAGAGGAAAGAAGGAAGAAAAGAAATTTTCAAGAAAGAAAATTTCAGCCTAAAAGTCCAAGAATTGAATTCTTGAAAATGAATTCAAGAAGAGGAGCCAAGAACAAGAAATTGTTGTCTTCATCTTTTTCTGTGTGGATCACCATTGGAGGGTGAACATTTGGGCACCTGGTGGAGATTCAAAGTTTGGATTATAGCAATACAGGTTAGTACTTTAATATGAGTTTAATTCTTATATATACATGTTATATGTTTTAATTCTTTTAAGGAGATCTTGGGTTAAGGGTTTGGTGAAGATTTCATAAAGATAAAAATTTTGAAATCTATGTTTCCGCCTTACCACCGAACCCTACAGAACGGACGCGGGAGGCGTCCATCCGGCCATGCACCGCTGCCGCCGTTTGCCACCACCGGCCTGCATCGATAGCCTGTCCGCCGTCCGCCGGCCCTCGCCCGGCCATCGGAGCGCTCCACCAGCAACTTGGGCCCCACGCCCGTGGGAAGCCCAAGTGGCACGGTGCCGTGACGCCACTGCGTGCCACCCTTACGCCGTCGCCCGCCTGTGCCATCGCTCGCCGCCGGTCCGCCCCCCGTTTGGCCACCGGAGGACAGCCGGTGCCTGGGAGGTCTCCCACAGCCGTGGGAGACCAAATGGCATGCTGGGCATGCCGTGCCTGACCATGTGCCGCCTCGCCTGCGGCCGCCACCGGCCGTCCGCTGCTTGCCGCTTGCCAGCCCCGTCCACTGCCTGCTTCCCGGTCGCCGGCCGTGTGCTCCGTCGGGAGATCGGTCCTCTGCACGGCCGCGAGACGGAGTTGCATGGATTTCAGAGCAGCCCATATTTCAAAGTAGCATGCTTTCTGGAGCAGATTATCAAGCTGACACGCATCCAAGAGAACCCGGGGGGTAGGGAACTCTGAGAATGTACTCTCCTTTATGAGGGAAGGGGATAATGGGGAGAAAAATGTAAATAATGATGCTGTAGTCGTTGAGATGACGATCTCAAAGCATACTGTAAAGCGCATCATGGTAGATAGTGGAAGCTCTACGGATGTACTTTTTTATGATGCTTTCTCCCGGATGAATCTCTCCCCCACTCAACTCAAGCCAGTATTTACTCCCCTTGTTGGTTTCGTAGGAGACTCCACAAGAGTAGAGGGGGAAATCACTATCCCAATCACTGCCGAGACCCCACCTCGGCAGAGTACCGTCATGATGACATTCATGATTGTCAGGCTTCCTTCGCCTTTCAACATGATCTTGGGCCGACCTGGGCTCAACCTCCTCGATGCCGTCGTCTCCACCAAGAGGTTGCTTGTCCAGTTCCCAACTCCTTGTGGAGTGGGGGAGATGAGGGGTACACCCTAGCCAGTGGAGCACTGCTTTCAAATGCTCCTCGGGGCCCAGGTACTCGAGGAGGATTCCAGGGCGAACGAGCTCGACCAGAGGGCCCAAGACCCTAGAGGAGGCCTGGCCGAGCGCCTGCTTTCCTACTAGCTCGGAGCCGACCAGGTGAAAACCGTGCAGATCGGAACCCAGCTGCTCGAGGAGGATAGGGCTCCGCTATTGGAGTTCCTGCGAGCAAACGCAGATGTGTTCACCTGGATGGCAGCCGACATGCCAGGTATTCTCCCTGAAGTCATCACCCATAAACTTAGTGTTGATCCAAAGTGCAAGATAGTTCGACAGAAGAAGAGAAGCTTTTTCCCAGAAAGACGAGCGGCCATCAATGAGGAAGTTGAGAAACTCCTCGTCACCGGATTCGTCCGAGAAGTGAAATAACCAAGCTGGCTGGCGAATGTGGTGATGGTGAAGAAGAATAACGGTAAGTGAAAGATCTATGTAGACTACACCGACCTCAACAAGGCATGCCCGAAGGACAGCTTCCCTCTACCAAGGATAGACCAGCTGGTGGATGCCACTACGGGGCACAAGCTACTCTCCTTCATGGATGCATTCTCTGGGTACAATCAGATCCGGATGCACCCGGAGGACGAGGAGCACACAGCCTTCATCACTGACCAGGGGACGTACTGCTACAGAATGATGCCCTTTGGCCTGAAGAATGCTGGGGCCACGTACCAACGCCTGGTCAACAAGGTCATCAAGGACCAGATTGGCCGGAACGTGCAAGCATACGTGGATGACAAGCTCGTCATGAGCAAACTGAGCTCAGACCACATTACCGACCTCGCTGAAGCCTTCCACAACCTCCGGAAGCACCAGATGAAGCTCAACCCGGTGAAGTGTGCCTTCGGGGTGGTGGCCGGAAAATTCCTCGGCTTCATGGTCACCTAGAGAGGCATCGAGGCGAATCCGAAGAAGGTCCAAGCAATCCAGGACATGGAGCACCCTACGTCCAAGAAGCAGGTTCAGCACCTGACAGGAAGGATTACAGCCCTAAGCCGGTTCATTTCGAGGTCGGCTGACCGCTGCCTCCCCTTCTTCAAGGCGCTGTGCAAGATGCATGACTTGACCTGGACTGAAGAGTGTCGGACAGCCTTCAAAGAGTTGAAGGAGTTCCTGACCTCCCCGCCTCTATTGTCCAGACCCGAAGAGGGAGAAGAGCTCCTACTCTACCTGGCGATCATCCCGGGGGCTGTCAGCTCGGTCCTCATTCGTACAGACCAGGACGGAACCTAAAAGCTGGTGTACTACACTAGCAAAATACTCCATGATGCAGAGATCAAGTATACCCACTCCAAAAAACTCATTTTTGTACTAATAATGTCTGCTAAGCACCTCAGACCCTATTTCCAAGCACATCCCATCGTGGTTGTGACTGACCAACCGCTGAGGACCGTGCTAAGCCATCCCGAGACTTCTGGAAGGTTAGCCAAATGGTCCCTGACGCTGAGCGAGCACGACATCGCATATCGGTCGAGGTCATCGTAGAAGGCCCAAGTCCTAGCCGACTTCACGGTCGAATGCACAGGATTTTTCGAGGAACTAGAGCGGATGGTCACAGAGAGCCAAGCCGAGCTCGCCCTGCTGGAGGACCCTTGGATCCTCCACGTGGACGGCGCCTCCAATTCATGCGGGAGCAGAGCAGGCCTCATCCTTGCCAATTTCGACGGAGTGGTGATGGAGTGTGCGCTTCGCTTCAAGTTCCCTGCCACAAACAACCAAGCGGAGTACAAGGCGCTCCTCGTGGGCCTGAAGGTGTCTCGCGAGTTGGGCATACAGAACCTCAAGGTCTTCATCGACTCCCAATTGGTTGCCGGAAAAGTCTCCGGGGAGTACGAGGCCCGAGATCCCCAGATGATGAAGTACCTAGAGAAGGTACATTCGAGCATGGCAGGCTTCTGTTACTTCCGCGTTTCCCATATTCCTCGTGGAGAGAACACTCGTGCGGACGCACTGTCAAGGCTCGTGACCCTATCGGACTCATCCTTAGGGCGTGCCTACATCGAATATCTCGAGAGCCCGAGCTATGAAATCCCCGAAGAGGTGCAGCAAGTAGCCCCCGAGCCGAGCTGGATGGACAAGTATGTCAGGTACATCCAAGACGGCCTACTGTCGGAAGACCGCAAGGAAGCTGGCCTCATCATAAGGAAGGCCACCTGCTTCGTCTTGATGGATGGCCAGCTTTACCGCCGATCCTATTCTTATCCTCTCCTGAAGTGCCTCAGGCCCGCAGAGGCAGCCTTCGTACTCCAGGAGATACACGAAGGCCTCTACGGAAATCATGTAGGAGGGAGGACCCTGGCATACAAGGCCCTTCGCCAGGGATATTTCTGGGAAACAATGAGAGAGGACGCCACTGACTTCGTCAAAAAGTGTGACAAGTGCTAGCGCCACTCCCACATTCAGCGCCTGCCGGCTGCGCCGATCTCCTAGCTATCATCCCCCTGGCCCTTCGCACAATGGGGGATGGACATCCTGGGACCGTTTCCCACTACACCGGGGCAGCGGAAGTTCCTGCTGGTGGCGATCGACTACTTCACCAAATGGGTTGAAGCAGAGCCGCTAGCTCGGATCACAGAGGCCAATGTCCACCAGTTCTTCTGGAAGTCTGTCATCTACCATTTCGGACTCCCCAACTGTGTCATCACCGACAATGAGCGACAGTTCAACAATCGAGAGTTCGAGAGGCTCTGCACCGAGCACGGGATCCAGCATCGGTTCACCTCGGTCACCCATCCCTAGATGAATAGGAAAGCCGAGGTCACCAACCGAACCATTCTTCAAGGACTCCGCACCAGGCTAGACCAAGCGAAGGGCAGATGGGTGGAAGAACTTCCAAGCTTTTTATGGGCCTACCACACAATGCCTAGGATGGCAACGGGTGAAATGCGTTTCAACCTGGTCTTCGGGTCGAAAGCGATAATTCCAGTTAAGCTCGGTGTGCCCACGCTCTGCGTACAGCAGTATGACAAAGCACGAAACTTGGCACACCTCCTCGTCAACCTGGACCTCCTCGAAGAAACAAGGGATAGAGCCCGGCTTTGGATGGCTGCATACCGATAACGGGTCACCCGATACTACAATGCACGAGTGAAGCAAAAAGCTTTCCGACCTGGCGACCTGGTGCTACGTCTAGCAGAAGCATCCCAGTCCCGGGAGAGCAGCAAACTCTCGCCAAACTGGGAAGGCCCTTATAAAGTGGTCGAGGCGCTGTCGCAGGGGGCCTACTACTTAGAAGACCTGGATGGCGCCAGGTTCCCCCGGACCTAGAACGCTTGTAATTTGAGGAGATACTATCAGTAATGTAAGTATTCCCTCCGTGAGAAATAAAGATTTCTTTCCGCGACACGATTTATCTGCCTTGCAGGCACCAAAGCCCAGAGAAGAGTACTATGGAACGAAGACCTGGGAGGCCCCCAGTCACCGGCGAGCCTAGCTCCTCGGTATCAAAGACCGGACGACCTCCGGCACCGGCTAGCCTAGCTCCCCCCATCAAAGACCGGACGACCTCCAGCACCGGTGAGCCCAACTCCCCGGCATCAAAAGACTGGATGACCTCTGGCACCAGCGAGCCCAACTCCCCAGCACCAAAAAATCGGATGACCTCCGGCACCGGTGAGCCCAGCTCCCCGGCATCAAAAGACCGGACGACATCCGGCACTGGTGAGCCCATCTCCCCAGCATCAAAAGACTGGACGACCTCCGTGTTGGGAATTATGTCCCAAAGCCAATCGCCTGGGTTGTAGGCGGTTGCGCTAAGTATTGTACTCTTTCTTTGAATTAATAAAATATTATTTTTGGCAGTTCATCACATATTGTATTTCCCTGAAATGAACTCTTTCCATGTGATGAAGTCCTTAGGACTACACTGACTTCGATACAGAGAGGATGTATCGAGTGGTCCTTAAACTCTGTTCACAACCAAAGGATATATTGTACTGGACGGCAATATATCAAGTATAGGTTGTTGTAGTTCACATCATTTGGTTGTCCTCTTGACCAAATGAGTGTGGTGACACTGATGTGATCTACAAGTGGGATATGTGATATCTCATTGAACGTGACTCCGTGCAGCCCCTTTCTACCAAAGGGATACTCACGATTGGATATGAGTATATATGTCCCTCTGACCTGAGGTCATCACGCTAGCTTGCAAGCAACTCCCTGTGCTTTGGTGCCGAACTACCTGGATTTTTAATCCGGTGACGGAAGGTTTCTGGGTACAGGCAAGTACTTGTGGAGCAGTGATGGACCAAGATGGAATTGACCTATCCAAACAGTTTGGATTGAATGTCTTGCAGTATCTCAATTTAGCAAATCCTTGGCCGGGGTAGTCCTAGTGAAGAGTCACTGTGCTTGCAAGGTTGAGACACGTAGTCGACTGACTCAGTCTGGGTTGGCAGCCCAATCTCAGTCGTCCTGAGCATTAGAGGTCAAAGGGATGAATTATACGGTAACCATATGCCAGAGGTTCGATAGTTTGCTCCCGCATCTTCGACCAATCAGGACGCCGGGACCCATTGCTAGATGGTTTCCTGTGATGGTACTGGAATTGTTCCAGTGCTACTATTTAGGTTCGAACCTATGAGGTCACATGCCACAGAGGATAACTCTCGGATCTGGATACCGATTACGATTGGGAATCATCTCGATTTTATGGTCACAGTATTTTTGAGCACTCTTTGCCCGTCTTGCCCTTGTCTGTGTCAATCGAAAATTGTTCTGGGCTGACCTGTACTGCGCCAGGATTTTTTTGAATCAGTTTTGAACTGATTCGGAGTTCATTTTGGCCTCCAATTCGTTGTCAACCAATTGAACCAATTTTATTGGGCTCGAACCGGTTCAATTGAATTGAACCACCGTTGGTTAATTGAACCAATGGGTTTGAACCAAATTGGTTTAAATGGTTTTAATTGGACCGGTGTTTTTTCTCTTCTCTTGACCGTTTTACATGGTAATTCCTTGCGCTGGAGGAGGCCAAATGATCGAAGTTCTTTTCCTGGGCGACGTCTCTTCCTCTCCTCCACCGGTTGATTTACACTCCTGTTTATTTGCTGGTTAAATGGAATGGCAGCTGCTGCCTCTTGGCCTCCCCGTCTCTCCACCTCCCTCTCCCTGCTGTCCTATATAAACCATTGCAAGTCCCCCTGTTTCAAAAAGGTAGGTTACACCGTGAGAAGAAAAAAATAGCAAGTGTGTTCTACCCTATAAGAGGTTTTGAGAGCTGGGTCCTATTTTCCATTGGGTACTGGGATTTGGAGTGTGTGAGGAAGAGTTATAAGGCCCTTTTCCTTGTCCATTAGAGTGCTCAAACCCAGGACTATAGCAAAGCCTGGTTGCTGCCACCCATTGTGACTGTGTCTCCTTCCAGCGGCTAGCACCGCACGTGAAGGTGGATCGGAGGGCCCCCGGCGTGTCTCCCCTCTAGAGGGAGTACTCTTCCACTCCTGGGAGCAAGCCTCGCGAGCCGGGATCGTCGCTGCAGCTCCAAACTCCAAGAAGATCGCTGCTGGTTTTCTGCAACCAAAATATCTGGCAGCAGGATTTTGGGCATTTTGTACATTGTGTACACTGTGTTTTGGTTGCAAATTTCGATGGAAAATCGAAGAAGACTTCACCTTGTCGCTGCTAGAATTTGGGAGCAAATGGAGGTCCGGAAGCCTACTTTTGGATGCTTTTTTTCAGGCTCAAAACATAGTATCCCACGGTCCAAGGAGGAAGAAGGCTGGAATAGATTTATTCCAGCTATTCCAGCCTATTCCAGGTTTATCCCATAGTTATTCCAGTCGAAATAAGGTATGAAAAATTATTTTTTTTATCATGCATGAATAGAATTTTATTTAATATATTTTGCAAATATTTTATATTATCCTACATGCCTATTTGCAACTAGAATTAGATTAGTTTCTGGGCGGAGCAAATTTCCGCTGCACGGATTTTTAAAAATATTTTTAAAATCCAATCTGCTCCTGTAGTTGTTTGCATGCCTAGTGTAGGATCATGTCAAACCACCTGTACCGTTCTCTTTCAGTGGTACATAGCAGGTTGCATGTGTAATGTAATCTAGTATGCATGTTTAATAGATTAAAATTAGTTTAATCTTAATATTATCCATGTTTCTTTTTGGAACCTAGTTGAGACCTTCACCATGACCGTGTGTCTTTGACACGATGCGGATCGTCTATGTTGGCCTCTTCAGAAGGATCCTTAAAGAATATTAAAATTAAAAATTATTTTAATTTGGTGATACATGTTTTAGGCATGTTTTATTTGAATATAAATTATTTGTAAAATATCTTGATGCATTATTTTTTTTTTAGTTATATAAAATTGTTTTACATAGAAACTTAATTAAAAATTGTTTTAATTAAGAGTTTGGCTTATTAAAAAAAAAAAATTTAGGTTTCTAAAATCTAATCAAATTTGCATAAGCCATTTTGGGTTAATTGGGTTAGCTGACTAGTTGGGTCCATAACTGGGTTAGACCTAAGTTTAGTTGAACCGGATTACAAGAAGATTAAACAAAAGTTGTTTAAGGCCCTTCTTTAGAACTATCTAATAGTTAGATTAGTTGATCCGTTCATCTAAAATGGATCCAATTAGTGGCTCAGTGGATGCCCGAGTCTTTAGGCTAGTATGATCGAGTCTGGTAAACCGACTGGTGTCGAGGTAGGTTTGGCATTGTGATCATGGTTGTATGAGGCTACCTCTTTCCTGGCCAACTTGGTTGGTGTCTAGGAAAGATGATTAATGGTGGATACTCACCCATGATCTCACCTACTTGGCTAGTCGAGTCGACCAGAACTGATTGGAAAAGCTTAATGACTCGAGTTAACCCATGTCACCCAGGTTGATCGGTTTGACTGATCTATAGGTGCCCATGGATCGTTTGTTGATTTATTTCAACCCTCCTGAAATCTGATTGATTCAGTGGGAGGATGATCCATGTCCTTGTCTTATCTTCTTTCACAACTAAAAATCCTCTAAAATTATTAGGTCCCTAAATGACTAAGTCAAGGAGTTGACAATGTCTTAGCCTCCCATTAAGTCAGTTAGAAATGTGTCCACTAGCTTGGTGTGCATCGGCAGTTCCAAAGAACGGGTGTACATCCGGCGACTAGAATTTCTATCTGATCGATGATGGTTCAGTACAACCTCCTTAACGGGACCAGGTGGGCCGGCCAAAGTCGAGCTTGGTCTTTAGTTAGCTGGAAGCATTGGATTTGTCATTTTAATGGTTGGACCTAACCAGAGACCCGCAATAGGAGGCCCCAAGGCCGATTGGGGTGTTCTCTGGGGCAAAATGAAATACTGAAAATTGTTTAGGGAAGAAATTGGTTTACGAACCTACCTTTAGGCTCGTATGGGTGAGCCGGCCAAAGTCGGGCTCATGCGAGGCCTATTGGATTTCAGTACCCACTTGAAAAAGTGTTTTCACGGATTGGAGTTAGAGGCTACCAATCTGAAAAATTAGTGGGAGAAACCTTTAGACTAAAGTCCAAGTCTTTTGGTTAAATTATTAATTCATACACTAATTTGGTCTTATTTTCTTTTTAGATGTCTTCTAATTTATCGCTCCGGTCACTTTTCGATAACGAGAAGTTAAAGGGTCACAACTTCAATAGTTGGTATCGAAGATTGAGAATCGTTCTAAAGCATGAACAGATCCTCTATGTGATAATGGATCCGGCACTTGAAATCCCTCCCACTAATGCACGGAGTGCGGTCAGAGATGCTTATTTGAAGTGGGTCTCTGATCGGACTACTGTCCGATGCATTATGTTAGCGGCGATAAACGACGAGTTCAGTCGCAAATTCGAGGAGGCCCAACCGGATGAAATCCTTCAAAAGTAGAAGGAATCCTTTGGCACCCCGGATGATGTAGAACGGTACAAAGTGTCTTGTGTCATCTACAACTCCCAGATGCCGAATGGTGGTTCAGTCACTGATCATGTATTGTACATGATCGAGCTGATTGAAAAGTTGGGCAAACTCGGATGCCCCTTGCACAAGCAGCTCGGCAAGGATGCAATCCTGAATTCTCTTCCCTCTTCCTATCTTGATTTTCTTGATCATTATAGAATGAACAAGCCTGCAATCAACTACCATGATCTTTTGGGGTTGCTGCAGAGTTTCGAGAAAGACCACCAACTGAATAAGGGGGTGGTGAATTTAGTAGGAGGTAACAGAGGTCGTCGTCCCTTTAAGAAAGGGAAGAAGAAAATGAATAAGAAGGGAAAGAAGGTGCAGAATGATCCTGGCCCTAGTCAGACCAGGAAGTATAAGGCTGATCAGTCTTCTGCAAAATGTTTCTACTGCAAGAAGAAGGGACACTGGAAGAGGAACTGTCCTCTTTATGTTGCGTCCCTTGATCTGAACAGGCCGAGGAAGCAGAAGTCTGCTGAACAAGGTATTTATATGATAAAACCTTGTAATTACTCAATTGTTGATACTGCTAACTGGGTATTGGATACTAGTAGTCCAATTCACATTTGTAATTCGTTACAGGGACTTCAAGTTAGCAGAAGATTTGAAGATGGAGAACAGTTTCTGAGCGTCGGGAATGGAAATCATGTTCCAGTACTAGCGGTCTGAGTCTTGCGTCTTGTCTTTGAGTCTTGTACTGTCGAACTAGTCGACTGTCACTATTGTCCTAGTTTCATTATGAGCATAATCTCTGTAGGCCTTTTGGCCAATTGTGGTTTTGAACTTTCAATAAAAGGAGATTTTTGCAATGTTATTTTGAATAACTCCGATATAATGAAAGCTAGATTAAATAATGGCATATATATACTATCAAGGCCTGTTAGTGCAATGTACACTTCTAGCAAACACCCAAGATTAGATAATGTCAACGATTTATATCTTTGGCACTGTAGGCTAGGTCATATTAACCAAAATAGGATAAACAAGATGCGAGGAGATGGACTCCTCGAGGTCAGTGATTCTGAATCACTGCCCACTTGTGAATCATGTTTACTTGGTAAAATGACCAAGTCACCTTTTACTAGAAAAGTTGAACGAGCTACAGAACTTCTAAGTCTAATACATACTGATGTATGTGGACCAATGATAGTTAGTGCCAGAGGAGGATACAAATATTTCATTACTTTTACAGACGACTTTTCTAGGTTCGATTATGTCTTCTTAATGAGACATAAGTCTGAGTCGTTTGAAATGTTCAAACGATACCGTAATGAAGTAGAAAAGCAAACTGAAAAAAGTATTAAAACCCTTCAATCTGATCGAGGTGGCGAATACTTATCTGGTGCATTTTTGACATATCTTAAGGAGAATGGAATTCTCTTTCAGTGGACTCCTCCAGGAACACCATAGTTGAATGGTGTGTTCGAAAGGAGGAATTGAACCTTGTTGGACATGGTTCGATCCATGATGGGCTTTGCAACTCTGCCGCTATCCTTTTGGGGATATGTGCTTCAGACAGCGTGTTACTTATTAAATGATGTTCCAAGTAAGTCTGTTGTCTCCACTCCGTATGAGATGTGGACTGAACGTAAACCCTCAATCTCACACCTTCGGGTCTTGGATTGTCTGGCTTACGTAAAGCATTTAGACTCAGACAAACTTGGTCCAAGGTCTTATCGGTGTTTATTCATTGGTTATCCTAAGGAAACCAAAGGGTATTTCTTCTATTTGGACAATGAACAAAAGGTGTTCGTTGCTCTTAAAGCTATCTTTTTGGAAAAGGAGTTCCTTGGAGAAGGAACTATAGCCTCTAAGATTGAACTTGATGAAGTTCAGCCAATAGAAGAACCTGCACACTCTAAGGACATCGTAGAACTGGCTATGATTGAATCACACCCAGAACCCATTACGAGATCCGGTAGAATACCGCGTCAGCCAGACAGATACTATGGTTTCTTGGTTTGGGACGGCGATCCCATTGAGCTCGATGAGAACAATGAGGATCCGATTACCTATATGGATGCTCTTCAGAGATCTGACTCTGAGGCATGGCTTGGAGCCATGCGATCTAAAATGGAGTCCATGGAAATCAACAATGTTTGGACATTGGTTGATCCACCTGAAGGAATAAAACCCATCGGGTGTAAATGGATCTTCAAGAGGAAAAGGGGCACAGATGGGAAGGTAGAGACCTATAAAGCCTGTCTGGTTGCCAAGGGGTATCATCAGCGATATGGTATCGATTAAGACGAGACTTTCTCCCCTGTGGCAATGCTCAAGTCCATTCGGATCATGCTTGCTTTGGCAGCATATTTTGATTACGAGATCTAGCAGATGGATGTCCGAACCGCTTTCCTAAATGGGGAGCTGGAAGAGGAGGTGTATATGATACAGCCTAAAGGGTTCACATCCACAGATGAATCAAAAGTATGCAAGTTGCAGAGGTCCATCTATGGACTCAAGCAAGTGTCTCGAAGTTGGAACTTACGGTTTGATAGGTGTATCAAATCGAATGGCTTCGTTAGGAACGGAGAAGAACCGTGCATCTATAAATGGGTTAATGGTTCTGTGATTGTATTCCTAGTACTATATGTTGACGACATTCTCTTAATCGGGAATGATGTCGCAGCATTACAGGAATAAAGGTCTGGTTATCATCTCAGTTCTCCATGAAGGACTTGGGTGAAGCTTCTTACATACTAGGTATGAAGATCTATAGAGATAGATCTAAGAAGCTTTTGGGACTGTCCCAGTCTACATACTTTGACACCGTGCTGAAACGGTTCAGCATGGAAAATTTCAAGAAAGGCTATCTCTCGATAGGTTCTGAAATTACTCTTTCCAAGAAGTATTGTGCGACAACTCCTGAGGAAAGAGAGTGCATGAGTAGAGTACCTTATACTTCTGCAGTAGGCTCTATCATGTATGCTATGACTTGTACTAGACCAGATGTGGCATACTCACTAGGAGTAGTGAGCAGATACCAGTCAAACCCAGGTGAGGCGCATTGAAAGGTGGTTAAGTCCATCCTTAAGTATTTAAGAAATACTAAAGATCAATGGCTGATTTATAGAGAACCTGACTTGAAACTTGTGGGGTACTCTGACTCCAGTTTCCAGTCAGATAGAAATGATAGCAAGAGTGTGTCAGGGTTTGTATTTATCCTGAATGGAGGAGCGATATGCTGGAAAAGTTCCAAGCAGGCAACTATTGCAGACTCGGTATGCGAAGCAGAATACATTGCAGCATCAGATGCAGCAAAGGAAGCTGTGTGGTTGCGAAAGTTCCTTGGAGAGCTAGGGGTAGCGCCTTCCCTAGATGGTCCTGTTCCAGTGTATTGTGACAGCACTTGAGCCATTGCTCAAGCTAAGGAGCCTAAAGCTCATCACCGCACCAAGCACATACTGCGGCGCTACCACCTCGTACGAGAAATCGTGGAACGAGGCGACATCAATCTTCTGAAGATCGATGGAAATGAAAATCTGGCCGACCCCTTCACTAAAGCCCTCGGAATAAAAGAGTTTGACAATTGTAAATGGGAAATGGGTATTAGATACTCTTCTGATTGGCTTTAGTACAAGTGGGAGTTGTTGGGAATTATGTCCCAAAGCTAATCGCCTGGGTTGTAGGCGGTTGAGCTAAGTATTGTACTCTTTCTTTGAATTAATAAAATATTATTTTTGGCAGCTCATCACATATTGTATTTCCCTGAAATGAACTCTTTCCATGTGATGAAGTCCTTAGGACTACACTGACTTCGATACAGAGAGGATGTATCAAGTGGTCCTTAAACTCTGTTCACAACCAAAGGATATATTGTACTGGACGGCAATATATCAAGTATAGGTTTTTATAGTTCACATCGTTTGGTTGTCCTCTTGACCAAATGAGTGTGGTGACACTGATGTGATCTACAAGTGGGATATGTGATATCTCATTGAACGTGACTCCGTGCAGCCCCTTTCTGCCAAAGGGATACTCACGATTGGATATGGGTATATGTGTCCCTCTGACCTGAGGTCATCACGGTAGCTTGCAAGCAACTCCCTATGCTTTGGTGCCGGACTACCTCCATTTTTAATCCAGTGATGGAAGGTTTTTGGGTACAGGCAAGTACTTATGGAGTAGTGATGGACCAAGATGGAATTGACCTGTCCAAACAATTTGGATTGAATGTCTCGCAGTATCTCAATTTAGCAAATCCTCGGCCAAGGTAGTCCTAGTGAAGAGTCACTGGGCTTGCAATGTTGAGACACGTAGTCGACTGACTCAGTCTGGGTTGGCAGCCCAATCTCAGTCGTCCTGAGCATTAGAGGTCAAAGGGATGAATTATACGGTAACCATATACCAGAGGTTCGATAGTTTGCTCCCGCATCTTCGACCTATCTGGATGCCAAGACCATTGCTAGATGGTTTCCTGTGCTGGTACTGGAATTGTTCCAGTGCTACCATTTAGGTTCGAACCTATGAGGTCACACGCCACAAAGGATAACTCTCTGATCCAGATACCGATTATGATTGGGAATCGTCTCAGTTTTATGGTCACAGTATTTTTGAGCACTCTTTGCCCATCTTGCCCTTGTCTGTGTCAACCAAAAATTATTCCGGGCTGACCTGGACTGCACCAGGATTTTTCTGAATCAGTTTTGAATTGATTCGAAGTTCGTTTTGGCCTCCAATTGGTTGTGAACCAATTGAACCAATTTTATTGGGCTCAGACCGGTTCAATTGAATTGAACCACCGTTGGTTAATTGAACCAATGGGTTTGAACCAAATTGGTTTAAATGGTTTTAATTGGACCGGTGTTTTTTCTCTCCTCTTGACCGTTTTACACGGTAATTCCTTGCACTGGAGGAGGCCAAACGACCGAAGTTCTTTTCCTGGGCGACGTCTCTTCCTCTCCTCCATCGGTTGATTTACACTCCCGTTTATTTGCTGGTTAAATGGAATGGCAGCTACTGCCTCTTGGCCTCCCCGTCTCTCCACCTCCCTCTCCCTGCTGTCCTATATAAGCCATTGCAAGTCCCCCTGTTTCAAAAAGGTAGGTTACACCGTGAGAAGAAGAAAACAGCAAGTGTGTTCTTCCCTATGAGAGGTTTTGAGAGCTGGGTCCTATTTTCCATTGGGTGCTGGGATTTGGAGTGTGTGAGGAAGAGTTATAAGGCCCTTTTCCTTGTCCATTAGAGTGCTCAAACCCAGGACTGCAGCAAAGCCTGGTTGCTGCCACCCACTGTGACTGTGTCTCCTTCCAGCGGCTAGCACCGTGCATGAAGGTGGATCGGAGGGCCCCCGGCGTGTCTCCCCTCTAGAGGGAGTACTATTCCACTCCTGGGAGCAAGCCTCGTGAACCGGGATCACCGTTGCAGCTCCAAACACCAAGAAGATCGCTGTTGGTTTTCTGCAACCAAAATTTCTGGCAGCAAGTTTTTGGGCATTTTGTACATCGTGTACACTGTGTTTTGGTTGCAGATTTTGGTGGCAAATCGAAGAAGACTTCTCAACCTTGTCGCTGCTGAAATTTGGGAGCAAACGGAGGTCCGGAAGCCTACTTTTGGATGCTTTTTTTCAGGCTCAAAATAGAGTATCCCACGGTCCAAGGAGGAAGAAGGCTGGAATAGATTTATTCCAGCTATTCCAGCCTATTCCAGGTTTATCCCATAATTATTCCAACCGGAATAAGGTATGAAAAATTGTTTTTTTTATCATGCATGAATAGAATTTTTATTTAATATATTTTGCAAATATTTTATATTATCCTACATGCCTATTTGCAACTAAAATTAGATTAGTTTCTGGGCGGAGCAGATTTTCGCTGCGCTGATTTTTAAAAATATTTTTAAAATCCAATCTGCTCACGTAGTTGTTTCCATGCCTAGTGTAGGATCATGTCAAACCACATGTACCGTTCTCTTTCACTCCGGCACCGACGAGCCCACCTCCCTGGCATCAAAAGATCGGACGACCTTCGGCATCGACGAGCCCACCTCCCCGGCATCAAAAGACTGGACGACCTCCGACACTGGCAAGCCCAGCTCTAGGATGCCATCCCAAGACCAGAGCTCAGATCTCCAGCCAAGGGAATTCTTTCAATCGCTGCGCCTACGAGCCCAACTCCAAGGTGCCATCTCAAGTTCACAACATCTTCGAGCCCAGCCCCAAGACGCCTGCTCAAGGTCGGAGCTCGGACCTCAGACCAGGGGCACCCCCGAGCCATGCAACTTGTCATTGATAACACCCCCAAATTCGATACCATGACGACAGCCGAAGCCGGGTCCCGTCCTCCACCAGGTCCGCTCGTGCAAGCCCAGAACGCTTAGGTTGGAGCCAAGCACAAGCTTCCACCCAATGTGGACCCCTCGAGATCAGGACCCGTGGCCAGGAGTTGAGCCTAGCCTCCTCCACCGCGAGGCACCCCTCCGAGCTCAGGTCCCCTGGGCTGGACAGCATCGTCGCTAATCAAAGATCGGATCCCACGACCCTTGGGCATAAAAGACCTGGGAAGCCCCCAAGCACCGGCAAGCCTAGCTCCCCGACATCAAAGACCGGATCCCATGACCCTCCGGTACAAATGACCTGGGAAGCCCCTAGGCACCGGCGAGCCTAGCTCCCCGGCATCAAAGCCTAGAGAAAAGTTCTCTGGCACAAAGACTTGAGAAGCCCCCAGGCACCGGCAAGCCTAGCTCCCCGGCATCAAAGACCGGATGACCCTCCGGCACCAAAGACCGGATGACCCTCCGGCACCGGCAAGCCCAGCTCCCCGGCAAAGGACCTGGGAAGCCCCCAGGCACTTAGTGCCTCTGAGCCCAACTCCAGGATGCCAAGGCCCAGAACTCATATTTTCGGCGCCGCAATTCTCAAGCATCAATGTCCTTGGAACTGGCTCCGAGACACAAAGGTCCAAGACTCAGGCTTCTGATATCGGGGATCTCATCTTTCGATGCCACCAAGCCTAGCTTTAAGACAGCGACCACTGAATTATGTCCCTGAGCAACTGAGTCCAATGCCAACACACATCAATGATGTGACCTCATGCTCAATGCCGGGTCCATGCCAATTGAAGTTCTTGACTCCCATCTTGGACCCCCCCGCACTGAAAAGAATGAAATAGCAAAGAAAGGGGAGAGAAGAGAGAGAAGGGACATTCCACATTGCAGATGATGGAGACACCATGATTACAAAAGTGCATTTCATTATTGGAAGAGCTGATTACACTGTCTCCCGGGCCCCGACAGGTCGGGTGACCCGGTCAAGAAAAAGAAAAGACAAAGGAAAAATACAATTATAAGAAGAAAAAGGAAGAAACCCTATCCTAAGCAGCCGGCTCCTTCTCCGGGCATTGTGCGGCTAGGACCTCTCCCTCCTCCACCTCCGTCGCTTGGGCATGCTCCTGGGCATCCTCTACTGGAGGAACAGGTTCAGCTACTAAAGTCGCTAGGCTCGGATCAGCAGCCCCCATCTGCGGTGCGAGCACTGCCCTCATCGTCGTCGATGTCGGCGCTGCCCTCGCCACCGTCGATGTCGGCTCCTTGGGGCTGGGCGCCGCTGAGGTCGCTGGGAAGCTAGCCTTGGCTGGACTAGCCTCCTTCCCTGTTGCTACTGTCATCGTTGCAGAGGGAGCCTTCTTCCCCAGAATCTGGAGCGCGGCCAACCGCTCCTCAGATAGAATACCCCTCAGCTACTGGCGGCAATAGGCAAACCCCTTAGCAATGGAGTCCGTCGCCGCCTCCTTAAAATCTTTGAGGTACTCAGGAGAAGCTTTGAAGGCGGCCACCGCACTGGCAACGTCCCTTCGGGCACCCTCCGCCTTGCTCCTTTCGGTGGCCACCACGTCCTCAGCACGCTCAGCCTGACGGATCACCACCGCCATTCCCTTCTCGATGGCCTCAGCGGCATGGCTGGCGGCAGCAGCTTTCTTCTCGGCCTCAGCCTGGCAAGAGGGATGGAAGTTGGGCCCGAAGCGGTCCATGGAAGAGAAAGGGAGAGAACAGGGCAACTCCTAGATGACGAAAGGGAGGGAGAGAACGGAGGAAGGTCTACGGTGACTTATAAAGGGCGAGAAGGAAGATCTAACCTGCTGATGCTCACAGAAGGCACCGACGGCCGGAAAAGAAGAAGAGGAAGGCTCCTGTATGACTCCGGGCACGAAGAGTTTGAAAAAAGGTATGTTTCGAAAGGACTTACCCATCCCTTCGAGAAAACCTACATCCGATTGTACCGTTACGGCTTCTCCAAAAGTCACGCTACGTGTCGCCGATCAACGGGGTCAGCGCCCCCATCTGACCGCAGCCGCTTCAGCTTCCGTGCCCGCCATAACTGCTCCCAAGATGTGGCCACGCGGTGCCCTCGCACAGGCTCAAGGGCCCGTCGGGCGAGATGTCGCCGATATCAGTTATTATCGTACCAGATTTCCCACCTTTCCACGTCAACACCGCAACTACTCCCTTCGCCCCGAGCACCACGCGACAATAGGCCTCGGGAGTGGGGGCCAAATGATGTGACCAGATCGCTAACATGGAGCAAGGAGCCAGACGTGGAGCCCCCATCGGATGCCATGCGGGATTACCACCACGGGCTTCAAGAGGAAGGTTTACTTGCCATAGATCCAGAAAACAAGAGGGGCCTTCAGTGGTATTATGTTCATGTCATCCGGGAGACCTCTTCAAGAGTGAATCTATTCTAATTGAAGGGCCAATGTCAGGTATGTCTAGTGTTGATTAAGTCTGCAATGTTAAATTAGACCTAGCTTGGCTTGCGTGGTTCTCTTCTGGTCCTATTCCTTTCTTATTCTGAGAGTCTCGATCACTAGGTTTATGTTAGATCCTTCGAGCTTCTTCACTAGATCTCTTTGATAGTTTATGTTGAGTTATTTATATGCAAATAGGGAATTGCTTGGTTAATCATTTGCTAATCTCCATTAGGGTTGCATAGTTTTACTTTACATTCTACACCATTCTTGGTATCAGAGCATGGTCGGATAATTTCCTGCATTTAGATATGTTGCATGCATACTTGTTATCTAGTTATTTTTTTAAAATCCAAGCAAGATCTAAAATTCACGCCTCCTGAGCGGGTGTACTCCAGTACACTGTCACGACCCATGGGAATAATGAGCCCCTGACCGGATGTGAATTTTTAGATTGAAGTTTGGGTAAGCCAATGCACTTGTTTGATTAGGTTCTGTTTACTGAAAATTTGCATCTACTTACTGTAATCCATCTGCAGCTCCAAAGGCAAGTCGCTAATTTCTTGTTGAAATATTTTTTTTCTTGTTCCTTTTTAAGTCAGTTATCCCTATATTAAATTTCATCATCAAAAAAATACAAAAAAAATGAAAATTCCTACTTCAATCTTCTATCCTGCTGAAATAGTCTACAGTACATGGTCAGTTGTTTTTATTGTTTCTCTTTATATACAAATCCAGATTTTTTGATTTTTGTTTTGCTGGGTCCTCATAATTCTTATTATTTTTCAACAATTTTTAGATTTTATTTCAATTATTATAGTTTCTAGCATTCGAAATACTCTCTGAGATTCAGTTTGAACTGAAATTCCAGCAAGAACCAATCTCAGAAAATTTTTGAATTTGAAGTTCAAATTTTAAATTTTAAAATTTTGAATTCTGACATTCTAGAATCTGAAACTTGAAGTTTGAAATTTAAATTTTAAAATTTAAGTTTGAATTTGAAATTGTTTGAAAACTAATCAAGTCAAATAATTAAGTCAGCTCATAAAATAAAAAAATAAAAATAAAAATATTTTTGCATTCATTTGAAAACATCTTAAGGGCATCAATATGACATGGGGGCAAGAATTCATCACTTGTCCTTAGCCCAAAACCACAACCCATCATCTCAATCCCAATCCTTAATTAAAACCAATTAGACCTAATCACCCTAGTGGGTTAGGGACACCAACGAGTCGGGTTCGGATTAGGATCAAGTTAATTGTGTCCACTAATTGGTGTGCGCTTACGGGCTTGGTGTCTAGGATTAGTATATTAGGGCTTGTGGGTTGGTCCGCCTACCTGGCCAATCACAGATTGGTGTCTAAGGTTGGCAAAATAGGGACCTCCACTCCCCTTCCCACCTACCTGGCCAAGTCACGAAGTTACTACTAGCTAGTTGGTCCTTTTAATTAGATCTCTAATTCGTACTCTAGGTCTAGAAATCCTTAGCCCGAATTTGAGTCTAATTGTTTGTATGACAACTAGATCAGGAACTCCTTACCACCCTTCACAAGACCAACCAAGTTCATCCATGGACACTAGTATGGAAACCCTTATAAGATCTATGATTGAGCGACTGGAACATTTGGATGCTAGGTTTGATCAGTTCGAGGAAAGGATAGGAACCCTAGAGGAATCTAGGTTGACCCCAACTGAACCACCTTCACCTAGATTACCTTCAATTCACCCTAGAGCCCAACGACAGGAACATACACCTGATCCAATTCATAGAAGGCCACATCAGGATTATGCTGATCACACTCCAGAGCCATATCCTGGAAGACCTCGCCATGATACTTTTGATCAAGATGATCGGGCCTTAAGGAATATCCGTCTAGATGCACCAACCTTTGAGGGAAGCCTAGATCCTAAGGTGTATATAGACTGGGAGGCTGACGTGGACCAATATTTTGACTGGTATGATATGTCTGAAGAGAGAAGATTCAAGTTTGCCAAAATCAGACTAGTCCGTCAGGCTAGGTTGTATTGGGAAAATGTTGAACACATAGCTAGGCAGAGGGGAGACTTACCTATAGCGACCTGGAAAGACATGAAGAGAAAGCTTAGAGAGAAATATTTGCCTATGTCTTATCAGCAAAGGTTGTTAGATCAGTGGCAGCGATTGACACAAGGAAATAAGATCGTTTCTGAATACGTTGCTAAATTTGATGAGTTTGTAATGCGATGCAACGTAGTCGAGTCTGAGGTAGCCACTTTATCGAGGTTTAGATCAGGATTGAATGAAGATATAAAAGGGAAATTATTTTTGAAAGAAGTCCATGATTTAGAACAGGCATACCAAGTTGCCATGGACTATGAGAGGTTTCAGAGGAGAGCTTCATTTAGGCGACCAGAGCCCACTAGGTTTAATCCTCCTGTTAGTCGACCTAGTTCAGTCCCTAATACAGCCAATAGACCAAGACCCAGCTCGAATCCAACCCCTAGACCCAACCCTGCCATTCCTCCAATTCCTAGAGAAGACAAAGGAAAGAGCCCTGAAGTTCAAGGTGAGAGGGAGCGAGTCTGCTATAAGTGTCGTAAACCCGGTCATTTCCTGAGCCAATGTCCCTCTAGAGCTTTACATATAGGGGAGGTAGAAGAAGAAGAATCAAAACCCCTGGAGAATAATGAAGAGGAGGTTTATGAAGCAGGGGGTTGCTTAGCTGATGAGTATGAAGAAGATGAAGAAAATGTAGACTCATCAGATATGTTAGGAGTTGTGAGATGTATCATGACACAGACCAAAGAGCAGGAAGACTGGCGTAGGACTAGCATCCTACATATATTTGTCAAAATAGGAGAAAAGGTCTGTAAGATCGTGATCGATAGTGGAAGCTGTGTCAACGCCATTTCCACTAGCGCAGCCAAGAGTCTAGGATTATCCACTGAACCACATCCCAATCCATATAAGGTATCCTGGATCAATTCCACTTCTATCCCAATCAAGCAGAGACGTCAGGTCCGAATCCAACTTCAGTCCTATCAGGAACGAATTTGGTGTGATGTGCTCCCTATGGGAGTAAGTAGCATCATCCTAGGTAGGCCATGGCTGTTTGACCATGATGTGACAATTTTTGGTCGATCAAATTCCTGTGCTTTCAATTTCAATGGCAAGAAAATTGTCATTCATCCAACCCAGCCTAAGGACAACACCAAAAGAGGAGCTAGCAGCCTGAAAGAAAAAAGGATTAGATTAAATTTGATAGGTGCAAGAGAATTAGAAAAAGACATTAATGAGGGAGCACCTATTTGGATGGTAGCTGCTAAGGAAACTAAGGACCACACCCCTGTAAAATACCCGCAAGAGGTGGTCCAATTATTGAATGAATTTGAAGATGTGTTTCCCGAGGACCTACCCGATAGTCTTCCACCTTTAAGGGACATATAGCATGCTATAGATTTAGTCCCTGGCGCGACTTTACCTAATTTGCCTCATTATAGGATGAATCCAACTGAACATCAGGAGTTACAAAGGCAAGTTAGTGAACTTCTTAGAAAGGGATTTGTTAGAGAAAGTTTAAGCCCATGTGCAGTCCCTGCCTTGTGTTACCCTAAGAAGGATGGCACCTGGAGGATGTGTGTAGATAGCCGTGCCATCAACAAGATTACTGTCAAATATAGGTTTCCAATCCCAGACTAGACGATATGTTAGACATGATAGCCGGATCAACGATTTTCTCCAAGATAGACTTAAAGAGTGCCTATCACCAGGTTAGGGTTAGGCCTGGAGATGAATGGAAGACCGCTTTTAAGACTAAAGATGGATTATATGAGTGGTTAGTCATGCCGTTCGGTCTGTCCAATACACCCAGCACCTTTATGAGAATTATGAATCAGGTGTTGACAACTTTCATCGGAAAATGGTTATGGTGGTCTACTTTGATGGCATTCTTATCTATAGCAAGACTAAGGCAAACCATTTAACCCACCTAAGGAAAGTTTGCCAAGTCCTTAGAAAGGATAGCCTCTATGCCAATATCAAGAAGTGTGATTTCTTAACACATAGAGTTATCTTTCTAGGATTCGTAGTCACATCTGAAGGAGTGTACGCTGACCCTGCGACAAATAAGTCCATAGTAGAGTGGGCTGTACCTAAAAGCATCCATGATATCCGTAGTTTCCACGATTTAGCCACCTTCTATAGGAGGTTCATTAGAGGGTTCAATACGATAGTGGCTCCAATCACTGATTGTATTAGGAAGGGAACTTTTGAGTGGACTAAAGCAGCAGACAAAGCCTTCCTAACAATTAAGGAAAAAATGACACACGCACCCATCTTGAGGTTACCCGATTTTACCAAAGTGTTCGAGGTTGCTTGTGATGCTTCTGGGGTAGGAATTGGAGGTGTCTTGAGTCAAGAGAATCACCCAGTAGCATATTTCAGTGAAAAGTTAAATGAAGTGAGACTAAGGTATTCCACCTATGATATGGAGCTGTATGCGGTAGTTCAGGCATTACGTTATTGGAGGCATTATCTTCTACCACAAGAGTTTGTCCTATTTTTTGACCACGAAGCTCTTAGGTTCCTTAGTTCTCAGAAGAAATTGAACCCTAGGCACGAGAAATGGGTAGAGTTCATACAAGCTTATACATTCGTACTGAAACATCATGCCGGTACTGAAAATAGGGTTGCCGATGCGTTGAGTCGTCGTTCCATGTTGTTGACTTCTATGAGCACTGAGGTAGTAGGGTTTGATAGATTGAAAGAGGAGTATCCTACATGCCCTGATTTTGGTAACATCTATCGATCCCTTCAACAAGGACCATCTAGTAAGCATAGTGATTATACCCTTTTAGATAGATACCTTTTCAAAGGAAATCAGTTGTGTATTCCCAAGACCTCTGTTAGGGAATTTCTGATCTGGGAAGTTCATGCTGGAGGCTTGTCAGGATATTTTGGTAGGAATAAGACTATCTTAGCAATAGAAGACCAATTCTTTTGGCCTGGTCTCAAAAGAAATGTGGCCCATATTGTAGCTCAGTGCCGTACCTGTGCTGTTGCAAAACAGCAAAGACAGAACACCGGTCTGTACACACCCTTACCTGCCCCTGATTGTCCATGGCAGGATATCAGCATGGATTTTGTAGTAGGCCTCCCTAAGACGTCTAGGAAGCATGATTCTGTCTTTGTGGTTGTCGATCGTTTCTCTAAGATGGCTCACTTCATTCCTTGTTCTCAAACTTTAGATGCTTCGAAGGTGGCCAAGCTTTTTCTCGATCAGGTCGTTAGGCTTCATTGTTTACCCAAAACCATTGTGTCCGATAGAGATGTCAAATTTACTAGCTATTTCTGGAAAACCCTCTGGCACATATTCGGTACCAAGCTGAAATTCTCTACTGCCTATCATCCTCAAACCAATGGCCAGACAGAGGTAGTAAACCGAAGTTTAGGAAATCTGTTGAGATGTTTAGTTGGTGACAACCTGGGAAACTGGGACCTATTACTTCCTCGTGCTGAATTTGCCTACAACAGCTTAGGTCTATTGGGAAAAGTTCGTTCGAAGTGGTCCATGGATACAGACCTAGGAAACCTTTAGACCTAGCTCCATTACCCACACATGCACGAGTGTCTGAGTCTGCTGAGTCATATGCACAGCATATTAGGGAATTGCATAAGGAGATTAGCCAAAAGATCCAATCGAGCAATGAACTCTATAAGCATATGACTAATTCACATAAATGGTTAAAAGAATTTAATGAAGGGGACTCCGTTATGATCAAATTTAAACCTGAAAGGTTTCCACCGGGAACTATGAAGAAACTCCATGCCCGGGGAACCGGACCTTTCAAAATAATAAAAAAAATTGGACCTAATGCTTATGTGTTAGAATTACCACCAAGTTATGGCATTAGTTCAACATTTAACGTTTCAGACTTAAAAGAATACAAAGAACCTGCATTGATACCTGGTGAGCTTTTTGGTCCTAATACTTCTTTTGAGAGTGAAGCCCCAAAAGAATGCCCACCACCGAGTGTTCCTGAGCGAAGGGAGAAAATTGAAAGGATCTTGGATGACCAGATCATTACCACTAAAAATAAGGGCTACCAACGTTATCTGGTTAGATGGCAAGGATGTCCTGATTCTGAAGACTCCTGGATCACCCGAGAGGACCTACAACAAATCGATCCAGATGCATTAGAAGCTTATCAGGCTAATCCTTACTCGACAGGGTCGAGTTCCTCCCACCCCAGGAGAATTGATGTGGGCACTAGAATCAGGAAAAGACTCCAACCAATTCAAGTCAAGTCCGAGTCCTTATGGTTGGAGTAGCAAAAGAGAAGTCCTGTAATTTTTCTTTTTTTTGAGTCCAAATAATCTTGTAGTTAATTTCGAGTCCATGTTGGGTCTGGTTTAATATCTTAGTTAACCCTGCAATTGAGAGTTGGGTCCAGTTAAATCAAGCCCAATCTATGAGTCCATGAAGCATCAAGACAAGAAGAAGCTACCTCATCAACTGACCCCCACCTTGTGCCACATGTCAAAAGCTCCAATGGATGTCGCCACCTCAACAAGTGGTCCCCACTTTATGCCACATGTCAAGAGCTCCAAAGGACACCGCCACCCTCATCAAGTGGTCCCCACCTTGCACCACATGTCAAGCTTTGAAGGAGTTTCAAGCAACAAATGCCACCATATCCTCCAACTCCCTACATTTCAAGCAACAAATGCCACCATATCCTCCAACCCCCCACATTTCAAGCAACAAATGCCACCATATCCTCCAACCCCCCTTGTAATCCTCCTAATCCTATGGGTTTTCAAATTTTAAAAATATTATAAGGCTTCTATTTAAGCTATGGGATGCCCCATTGAAAAATGGTTAATAATGAAGTTGGTATTTTTTCTTCTATGTGTTTTTTTTTCTATGTGTCTATGTGGTAGCTTAGCCTTTCTCTTCCTCCACGCCAACCCTAATCTTTCCTTCTTCCATTCCCAATGCCAAAGACTTCCTCTTCTTTCATAACTTCAAACTAGCTCCAGCGTTCAAGGGTGAATCAAGAAGATCATCACAAGGCAACCAACCTACTCCACTTCAAGCATTCCACCATGATGCCAAGATGGATCTCCTTCAATGCCTCTTCCACCCTTCTTTCTTTTCTTTAGTTGATTGCTTGTTAAGTCACTCATCTTAGGGTTTCTTTGTTGCAGGGTTCTCCGGGATTCCGGCTTCAAGAAGAAGGTTTACTTGCCATAGATTCAGAAAACAAGAGGGGCCTTCAGTGGTATTATGTTCATATCATCCGGGAGACCTCTTCAAGAGTGAATATATTCTAATTAAAGGGCCAATGTCAGGTATGTCTAGTGTTGATTAAGTATGCAATGTTAAATTAGACCTAGCTTGGCTTGCGTGGTTCTATTCTGGTCCTATTCCTTTCTTATTCTGAGAGTCTCGATCACTAGATTTATGTTAGATCCTTCGAGCTTCTTTACTAGATCTCTTTGATAGTTTATGTTGAGTTGTTTATATGCAAATAGGGAATTGCTTGGTTAATCATTTGCTAATCTCCATTAGGGTTGCATAGTTTCATTTTACATTCTACACCAGCTAACGATGATGACCCTCGATCCTTGAAATTTTGGTTAACTATGAAGTCCTGACTCAATGGTGAGGCTAACGATGATGACCCTCAATCTTCAAAATGTTAGGTTAACTATGAAGTCCCGGCTTAACAGCAAGGACTAATGATGACGACCTTCGACCCTCAAAGCATCGGGTTAACCATGAAGTCTTAGCTCAATGGCGAGGGCTAGCAATGACAATCCTTGATCATTGAAATATCGGGTTAATTATGAAGTCTTGGCTCAACGACAAGGGCTTACGATGATGACCTTCAACCCTCGAAATGCCAGGTTAACCATAAAGTTCCATCTCAATGGCAAGGGCTAACGATGATGACCCTTGACCCTCAAAATGTTGGGTTAACTATGAAGTCCTGGCTCAATGGTAAGGGCTAATGATGATAACCTTCGACCCTCGAAGCATCTAGTTAACTATGAAGTCTTGGTTCAATGGCAAGGGCTAATGATGACGATAGGGTCGCAATGTTGTCATAGAATACTGTGGCTATCAGTTTAATTAACTAATTCCTAAAAAAATTGAAAATACATAGTAAATAGTTAGTCGGGTTGAATCCATGAGGAAGGTAGTATGCTGGATGTTTTGAAATTTGATTTTAGAAAATAAATTGATTGAAGTCGAAAAAATAAAAATTAAAAGTGTAAAAATAAATAACTTGGTATTAGGATCTACTATTTAGATCCTAGCATCTATTTGCAACAAAAATAAAGGACATAAATTTAAAAGTGCATGAAATATTTTTTTACATTAAATAAAATTAGAATGCTATTACAAAAAATTGAAAAGGATAATTAAATAATTAAGAAAGATTGTAAATAAAATAATAACAAAGATTGGAAGTAGATTGGCATAGTCTTATTGGAAAGATGGTTGATGAACTCCATTCTTCCTTCATACTCCTTGGAATGAACAGGCTTTATCTGCTTATTTCTCCAAGAAACTACATTCTTAGAGGCCAACTGATGCGGCAAGCATATGATTAATGTTTTGAATATGGTTTGTAGAACAATGAAACCTAATTACATTAGCATTGTACTCATCATAATAAGACTTAAGGATTATAAGAAATGGGATTTTTACTTGATTAGACACAATCCTAAACTAAGAAGGAAGAAGATCTAGACAATAGGGGCTAATGATTGTGGACTTACCTTGATGAGCTTTCCAACCTTCTTTTGATTCATACCTTAAAACTACCAACGCTCAGAACTGAAGAACCTGGATAACAAAGATCAGAACCCTGGACTTGGGGCTTCAGCTTGTTGGTTCTTTATCAAGGTGAACCTGGTTCACAACTCAAAGACTTCGAAGGACCTCCAATGCCTTCACGTGAGCTTGGAAGATGCTTTGCTAGGAAAAAGAATGGCTTTGGCATGGAGGAAGAGGATGGGAAACTTTCACATAAGGAAAAAAAATACAAGACAACTTCTACTTCCAAAATTCAACTTCAATTTTCATTCATTCCCAAAATCAATCCCCTTTACAATGGGCGTCCAAGACCTTTAATAGCCTCACAAAGCTAGCTTTGAAAATTTAAAAACTCCCCAAATTTAGGAGGATTACAAGGGGGGGTTGGAGGATTTGGTGGAGAGTTTGGAGGGATGGGGGGGTTGGAGGATTTGGTGGAGGACTTGGAGGGGTGTGGCCAACCTCCTTGAATTTGAATCTTCCTTGTTGGCGCCAAAGAGTGATGAGGTGGCTAGTGAGGTGGCGCCTGATGACGTGGCATGATGAGATGGTCTTCTACTTGGATAAGGAATGACATGTGGCGCCAAGTGGTCCTAGTTGATGGTCCTTTTCTCTTGCTTGGTTGATGTGTCTTCTCTTCTTCATATGGTCAAATTCTGGGGTCCAGAATTTGAGTCTTGTTGCTGGCTTTCATTACTCTAAGACTTGATTAACTTGAAATAGACTTAACTCAACTGAACTGAGTTGACTGACCTAAACTTTAAAACTTGAAACGGACTTACAGGAAATGAAATTTTTTTTAAAAGTAATTACAGGACTCAATAAACACTCTTGATCATTTACATGACTCTTGAAAAGGAAATGGCTCTTAAAAATAAAACATTTTTGAATTAAAGAATACAAGATAACCTAATTATCTTCGATCCAAATTGGGATAAGACTAACTTTGTTGGAGTGAAGTTTCTTTCGGTTTCTGGTGTCCACACCACCAACCTATAATCCAAGCTATGCCCTCTACTCTATACCGTACTCTCTCCAAGATGGATTTTTCTTCTAGCCTAGGAATCAGGGTGAAAGCTAAATTAGTGTAGAATTAGGGGTTAACTCTTGGTAGAACTCCTGTAATTTTTTTTGAGTTTCAAGGTCTTAAAATCATCTTAAAATCATGCAAATCAAGTTTTATCGAGTTGGATTAATTATGGGCCATTGGATTTTGCCGCAAATCAGGCTGAAATCGTGCATCGGAAATCTTTGCATGTTAGGAAGAATGGCTGGTCGTTGGATCGAAGTGCTGTTGTCTGAGAGCTGTCACATGGTATTAAATCCTACTGTGACATGGCATCAAAACCGGCCTTAAATGGCATCAAAACCGGCCTTAAATCCCGCCAACTCCTCCATCAAAACGGTTTGAAGTTCCACTCATGGATCAAGTTCTCGTGATGCCTTTCAGTTACGGTGACATTTTGTGGCATTAAATTCCGTAAGTCAAGAAGAATTTTTTTTTTATAAAAAATAGAAATAGGTGGAATAAATACTGTGTAGCATCTTTCATAAATCTTTATTTTTTTTATATAATGTCCGATTCAAGATATTTAAATTTGTATGATTTTTTGTTATCTAAAAATAAATATATCAACTTGACATCATTAAAACACTAGTAGAATGAAAATAAAAATAGATTCTAATTTTTTATTCATATCCAAGAACATACACTCCAGAAAAATTTTTAAATTTAATTAAATCATTATTGAGACCATATCTTAAATGTGTAATCAATAATCAGACAAGATTTTTAGAACTTTTTTTGACCATTAATTCGGCCAAGAAAACAGCCCAGCGCACAAGGAGTCTTGCGAGATGATTTCGTTAGCTGTCGGATTTTCGATCGGAGCAGTCCCATCCGTTCACCAGCTTGGGGCCTTATGGACTTTTTGGTGAATACCATGTGGAAGCTTTCACACCTTTGACCAAGTCAACATCCGCTCCTTCACATCAATTTGTCCCATCGTAAAAACTCTCAGCGAATGTGATAAAAAAATCGAATGCCCAATCATTCCACCAGTTTTTATTGCTCACAACCAACAGCAAAACATCATGTGAATTCACCAAATGCCATTATTCATATAGACCATTTGTATGGACCATGGACCCCATAGACCAAGGCTCATAATTAAATTTTGGTTTGGATTTTTAGACCGGTTAAAGCTTTGATTTGAATCACATTTGCATCCTGTCGACCTACATGTCAAGCTTTTCATATTGACGAGTGTTGCCGATCTCGCCGCTATGCCTGTGGCTCCAGAGCCGCTGATTGGATTAGGTCGTCTTGTCCCGAGATCTCCTGGCTCCCAGTCCTGCAAGACAAGGTCAGAAGCCCTGGCCGGGGATCCCGGCGAGGGAGCTCCGACGGTCAAGTTAGAAAATGGCGAGAGAGAACAGATTCTCCAAGACGGGCCCCCGAAGGAGTCCCAGACTTAGAGATCGTGCTTAGCAAGAAAAATCTCATGAGGAGTAGAAATCTGGCCGAGTTCCTCCACCGGGCTTACGCCAAGGACCCCCTCTCGGAGTCTTGGATCCTGCTCTCGGTGCTTTACCTTTTCCCAGCCTCTGTTTCTTGCTTCCCCGGCCGTCCGCTCTTCCCATCCTTTTATCCCATCACGCTACCTTCTGGTTCCCGCCTTCGGGAGGCCCCCTTTTCGCTTTCTCCTCCTTGCCTCCCTCTCTTTCTCCTTTCCCCTTTGGGTTCAAGAACCCAGCGGCCTCCTTGCCTTGCTTGCCGGGCCTAGCGAGGAAAGAGTAAAGGGATGACGCAGGCCAGACCGCCGACCAGGCCTAGGGCCGAGTGTGAGCGCTCTCCTACCGACAATGCCTGCTACCGGGTCCTGTTTTGTCAGGACCTCGCCTCTCGACCATGGAACCTGTCGGGCCGATGCAAGCGAGGTTTCGCGTGTTGCTGTCGATCGTACCGGCGCTCCTCTCGAGGTGCGGCACGCGCCGCTCGAGGGGAGGCTTCGGAACCCGTGCTCTTGTCCTTCGGTGGTCTTATCGCGTTGGTTAGTCGGCCCCGGCCGAGATGGGCCCCTCCCGGGCGGACACCTGGCGGAGCGGCAGAGAGGCGCTCGACTTCGACCGAGGTGGACCCGTCTCCAGGCGCCACCTGGCGAAGGAGCGAGAGGGCCCGGCTCGACCTCGGCCGAGGTGGGACCATCTCAGGGCGCCACCTGGCGAGGAAGCAAAGGGGCCGCTAGCTTCGACCGAGGTGGGCCCCTTCTGGGCGGACACCTGGCAGAGCGGCAGAGAGGCGTTCGACTTCGACCGAGGTGGATCCGTCCTCGAGCGCCACCTAGCGAAGGAGCGAGAGGGCCCGACTCGACCTCGGCCGAGGTGGGACCATCTCAGGGCGCCACCTGGCGGGGGAGCGGAGGGGCCACCGGCTTCGGCCAAGGTGGGCCCCTCCCGGGCGGACACCTGGCGGAGCGGCGAGAGGCGCTTGACTTCGGCCGAGGTGGACCCGTCTCCGGGCGCCACCTGGCGAAGAAGCGAGAGGGCCCGGCTCGACCTCGGCCGAGGTGGGACCGTCTCAGGGCGCCACCTGGCGAGGGAGCAAAGGGGGCCGCCAGCTTCGACCGAGGTGGGCCCCTCCTGGGCGGACACCTGGCGGAGCGGCAGAGAGGCGCTCGACTTTGGCCGAGGTGGACCCGTCTCCGAGCGCCACCTGGCGAAGGAGCGAGAGGGCCCCGCTCGACCTCGGCCAAGGTGGGACCGTCTCAGGGCACCACCTGGCGAGGGAGCAAAGGGTCGCCAGCTTCGGCCGAGGTGGGCCCCTCCTGGGCAGACACTTGGCGGAGCGGCAGAGAGGTGCTCAACTTTAGCCGAGGTGGACCCGTCCTCGGGCGCCACCTGGCGAAGGAGCGAGAGGGCCCGGCTCGACCTTGGCCGAGGTGGGACCGTCTCAGGGCGCCACCTGGCGGGGGAGCGGAGGGGCCGCCGGCTTCGGCCGAGGTGGGCCCCTCCCGGGCGGACACCTGGCGGAGCGGCAGAGAGGCGCTCGACTTCGGTCGAGGTGGACCCGTCTCCGGGCATCACCTAGCAAAGGATGAGAAGGCCCAAGCCGACCTCGACTTCGGCCATGTCGGAGCGACATCCGACCTGGCTGGACCGATCCCGTTCTGCCGAAAAATTCCACGTGGCTCAAATCACGCCCGGCGAAATCTGAAATACTTCACGTCATCGTAACGGTCGTAACATTTGCCCCCCATCCCCCGTTCCGTTTAGGCGTCATGGCTCAGAACGTGGGGATTTAATGCAGAGATGACGTGGGGAAGGCGAAGATCTCGCGCCATGATTGCCACGATCCTCGTCGCCATTCCTCGTTGTGCTCGAGGTCCTATAAGAGGCTTCCACGCGTCGCCTCTCTGGTCGCAATTAATGCGTCGCTTTGAATCGGAGGCCGTTTCCCCGTAACCGAAGCATCGATGTCGGGCGTGTATCCACGCGGCATCCATCTGGTGGCCCGAAACGGAATGATGGGTACGATCGCTGTCGATCGAATTTGAAAAGGAGGGGGACTTTCCGGAACGAGGCCGTTTCCCTTTCTCGCGCTCCGCCGACGGTTTGCAGTAGGCTATCTTCCACTCCCCCGGGTTGCCGCCTCTTTTGCACAGTGGGTTTAGATGAGTGCCTCCGTCTGCCTCCACCCCCTTCCCTCAGCGATCTTTCTCCACCACTTCCTTCCCCATGGCGCGTCGCCGCCATGCTTCGTCTAATCCGGATGAGGCCGGTCCGTCCAGGCCGAGGACTCCATCGTCTTCCTCCTCGGAAGCCCTATCTCTGTCAGCCCTATCTCTTCGCTTCCTCCTCCGGCCCTTTCTTCTGCTGGTCCCTCCGGTCACGTTTCAACGATGACCGAGGGTGACCTTTCCTTGTTCCAGGAAGTCTATTGCATCCCGGGGTCGATCCACCTTTCTCTTCCGCGGCCTGGGGATCGCGTCACCTTGAGTGGCCCCGTCCGAATAGCCTTCTACGAGGACTTCCTCCTTGGGGGTCTTCGGTTTCCCTTGCACCCCTTCTTTCTTTCCTTCCTTAGTCACTTCCGCCTAGTCCCGGCCCAATTGGCTCCCAATGCCATCCGGGTCATCTTCGCCTTCATTGTCTTCTGTTACTTCCACGGGTTCGTTGCCCGTTTCTCTCTTCAGGGCCCTTTTCACCCTGAAGCGGCACTCCACCGATGATGGCTGGTGGTACATTTCACCCCGGCCTAGGTGTCTCGTGTTCGACCTCCCTTCCTCCATCAAGAGTTGGAAGAACCGGTTCTTTTTTGCCTCGATCGAGGACGTCGACTGGGCCTGGAGCGAGCCGGATCGATCCCCAAACCGGAACTCCCAAGTCAAGCCGGCGGACCAGGAGGCTTACTCCCTGCTGCTGAGCGATGTGGCCCCTTCGCTCGACATTCTGCTCTCGGAGCAGAACTTGTTCAAGGCGGGGATCAGTCCCATCCAGGAGCCGGGTGAGGCTCAGCCTTCTTTCCTACTCCGCACTGCTTTCTTTAGTTGGGCTGACCAACTTCCGTTCTTTTGCAGGTATGAAGTTCTTCCTGGAAAACCTTCTGGAGGGCGCCGCACAGAGGGACACCGCCGAGGAAGATGAGCCCGCGGCGAAGAGGGCTCGCACCGAGGCGAGACGGGAGGTCGTGCCGACGCCCGCCCCTGGTCCAATAGCTGCAGTTCCAACACCCAGGCCACCTCGGGCTCGGGCTGCTGATACTCCCATCATCCGCCTCGACGGGGCTGCAGAAGAGGGAGGTCCGGTTCCCTCCCGGGCAATGCCCGCCTCCACCGCAGCTCTGACGGCGCCGCCCGTGACTCCAGCTACCCCGCCGGTGGTAGTCCCGCCCGGGGGGGCGGTCACTCCTGCCGCCGATCTTTCCGCCTCGCCGTCGACCATCACGAGTCGATGCTCCGTGATCCGCGATCAGGGGCTCGCGGAGAGGGTGATGGAGTTTGCCTGCACCTCCCGGGATCGCCGACTGAGGGGCGGCCGGGACTACGCCGATGCTCTACTCGGGATCCTTCCGCAACTCTTCACGGTAATTCCAGACTCGGAATCCTTTCTTTTTTAAAGTTCCAGTTGGGTTCTAACCGACCGAATCCTTTTCTTTGTGCAGATCGGGACCGACGTGCTACTGCTGAGAATTTTTTGTAGGGTACGCTAAGAAGGATGCCGAGAAGGAGGAGAAGCTTGGCAAACTCGCAGCTGACGTGAAGTGCCTCATGGAGAAGGGGGTCGAGCTGCGGGGAAAGAACCAGGCCCTTCAATCCGACCTGGTGCGTGCTGAGGAGCGCATCAAAGAACTGGAGGCCTCTCTGTCCGATGAGAGGATCTCCAACCAGCGGCACGTGGAGGAGGATGCAGTGGAGACGGCTCGCCTCCGAGCTCAGTCCCAGTCGCTGGAGCGCTAGGTGGAGGAGGCCCTGAGGGAGGCGAGCGCAGCCAAGGAGCGAAGCTCCTATGTCAACGGGCTGCTGGAGGCTTCAAAGCAGGAGGCGCAAGAGGCCGTCCCAAAATTTCGGGCCTCCGACGAGTAAATCGTGGAGGTTCGGGAGGCCGCCGTGGACTCCTTCCTGAAGGGGTTCCAGGTGTGCCAGGAGAAGGTGGGCTCTTTCTACCTCCGAGCTCGATCTCAATGGGGTGATCCTCGGTGGCAGAAGGCATGAGCCCGCCAGCGAGGCTCCAGCTGCAGCAGGCAACGCGGCCGCAGCTCCAGAGCAGCCCCCCGAGCAGCCACCCATCGACGGCGAAGACGGAGAGCGTGCACTCCTGCCCGAGGACCGCGCCACCGAGCCGAACTAGCCCCCGACTGTATCTTTTCTTTTTGAGGACTCCCGGCCTGTCGGGACTCCTTTATTGTATTACCCTTGCAAATCAATGAAAAATCCCTTTTTGTCAAGTCTCGACCTCATCTTCTTCTTTTTTTTCTCTTCTCCTCTTTTTTTTTTGGTCTTGTTGAGATGTTTGCTTCGAGTGCCGAGACTAGGTTCTGTGGTTTGCTCCGGGCTGAGTTCGCAGGTGGACTGATTCCCGTCCAGCGTTCAGGTCAAAGTTCGGAGCCTCCGGGTTGGGTGACGGTAGAGCAGGCCTTGCGTGAGTCCTTCGAGCTTGCCGAGCTATTCTCCATGATTGCGTGGGCAAGCTTGGCTCTGCCCCACCTTCCGAACCGACGTCTGGGACTTCCGAACTAAACCCCGGGGCCGCAGGCTTTATCCGAGCCTTGCGCGGCTTGCCGGGCTATTCTCCGTAATCGCGTGGGCGAGCTTGGCTCTGCCCCGCCTTCCAGACCGAAGTCCGGAACTTCTGGACTAAACCCTGAGGCCGCAGGCTTTATCCGAGCCTTGCGCGGCTTGCCGAGCTATTCTCCGTGATTGCGTGGGCGAGCTTGGCTCTGCCCCGCCTTCCGGACCGACGTCCGGGACTTCCGGACTGAACCCCGGGGCCGCAGGCTTTATCCGAGCCTTCGCGGCTTGCCGAGCTGTTCTCCATGATTGCGTGGGCGAGTTTGGCTCTGCCCTGCCTTCCGGATCGATGTCCGGGACTTCCGGACTAAACCCCGGGGCCGCAGGCTTTATCCGAGCCTTGCACTGCTTGCCGAGCTGTTCTCCATGATTGCGTGGGCAAGCTTGGCTCTGCCCCGCCTTCCGGACCGACGTCCGGGACTTCCGGACTAAACCCCGGGGCCGCAGGCTTTATCCGAGCCTTGCGCGGCTTACCGAGACTGTTTGAAGGCAATGCTGGACTGGCTGGGTCGTCCCCCTCATCACCCCAGGCCCGGAGGCCATGGAGAATTGCACTAGCAACCGCCTTGTGGAAATCATGGCGTCCAGCTGGTTGAGCCCCGGACGCCCGAGGATCGCGTTGTAAGGCGAAGGGAGCTTGACGACGGTAAACGTCATCATGACTGTGGTCTGTCGAGGTGGGGATCCAGCGGTGACCGGGAGAGTGATCTCCCCTTCGACCCCCACCGAGTCCCCGGTAAAGCCCACAAGGGGTGCGTGCACCGGCCTTAACTGATCATGGGACAGGTTCATTCGGGAGAAAGCATCATAAAAAAGCACGTCAACGGAGCTTCCACTATCCACCATAATATGATATACAGGATGCTTTGCGATGGTCATCTCGACCACCACAGCATCATTATTTACATTCTTGCTTTCATTCCCCTTCTCAGAAGGGGGTACATCCTCCGGGTCCCCAACCTCCCGGCCCTCTTCGCCGCCGCCCGCCCATTCATAAGAGAGATCATGCCTACTGGCTTCTCCGTCGGGTGATTGTCGATCGCAGGGACAGGAGGAAGGGCCGCGAGCGGCTGTCCCTCCGTCAGGGCTTCGTTTCGCACGAACTTCCTAAGGTAGCCTCTTTTGATCAGCTCCTCGATTTCCCGCTTCAGATTGCGACACTCCTCCGTGTCGTGGCCATGCTCGCGGTGGAAATGGCAGTACTTTGACTTGTCATGGGTGCTCCTTGGGTTCTGAGGGGAGGGGCGGCGGAGGTAGTGCTCGCCCTCAATTTCCATGAGGATCTTTGTCCTGGGGGCAAAGAGAGGGGTGAAACTTCGCTCCGGGGCGGCTCCGCCCTTCAACTTCGGACTTGGACGGGGGTCAGCAGGTGGCCCCGGCCTTCGGGTCCCTGGAACATCTCTCAGGGCTGGCTTCTTCACGGTCCTCCCATCCAGATCTCGCCGGGTTCGATCGGCCTCCTCCGCTCGGATGTACTTGTGGACACGGAGGAGGAGCTCGGAGTACATCCTGGGGGGCTTCTTGTCCAGGAAATAAGTCAGGCGAGATGTCTTGAGCCCGCGCTTTAAAGCCAGCAAGGCAACGGGCTCGTCCAAGCTGTAGATCTCCAGGGTAGCGGTCTTGAAGCAGGTGATGTAGTCCCGAAGCGGCTCCTGGTCCTGCTGGCGGATGGAGAAGAGGCTGTCCACCTCTCTCGGCACCTTTCGATAAGCGTCGAAGTGCGCCACAAACTTTCCTTCCAACTGATGGAAGGAGCAAATGGATCCGGGCTCGAGGCGGGTAAACCAGACTCGAGCAACCTTCCGGAGGGTAGCAGGGAAGGCAATGCATAAAAGTGCATCCGTGGCCCGCTGGACCCTCATGAGAGCTTTGTAGCTCTCCAGATGGTCCAAGGGATCGGTGGTCCCATCGTAGGGATCCAGCTGCGGCATGCGAAACTGGCTCGGAATCGGCTCCGCTTGGATCTCCTGGGAGAAGGGGGGATGGTTGTAGCCCGCCGGGTCCGCGAGGAGTTCTGCAGATCGGCAAACCGACGGGCGAACTCCGCCAGTTTGCGCTCATGCTCCTCCAGGCGCCTCTCGGCCTGGCACCTGATGGCCTCGTCGGTGGAGTCTTCCACCAAGGCCGCTGGTGAAGGGGACGCCGATCATTCTCGGCGGGGGACTTTGCCTCGACGCCGCCTGCTGCGCGCGCCGTCTCGGCATCATCGCCGGGGATCGACTCTCGTGATTCGCCGAACCGGAGCAATTTCTCTTCGCGGGGGTCTGGTGGCTCCCGCGGGGTTTGTGGCTGCCCGCGGCTGGGATGGCCTACCATGAATAGAGCGCAGGCTTCCGCGCAGCCCCGCGGCTCGAGCCGGGGTCCCTGGTGGGGCTGCATGCCAAGGGCACTGCTGGTGCTGCAGCTGCCGAACGCCTAGTCAAGGTTTGCAGCTGTTGGACGACAGCCGCAGGTCCATCCACCGTCGGCTATAGGACGGGGAGCTCCCTGGTCTGAGGAGCGCTCGCTGCCTCGAGCTGCAGTTGCCTGGTGCTGGTAAGTTCCCGGCTCGTGCGCCTCTCTGTTGGCCCCCCACGGGAGGGGACCTCCCTACTTGCTGGTGGACGCTTCTCGTCCATGCGTGACCACCATGGCCGGAGAATGCTTCATCCACAGAAAGCTAGCTCCCACTAGGGGTGTTGTCCTGCCCCCTACCTGGCGCGCCAATCTGTTGCTGATCTCGCCGCCGCGCCTGTGGCTCCAGAGCCGCTGATTGGATTAGGCCGTCTTGCCCCGAGGTCTCCTGGCTCCCAGTCTTGCAAGACAAGGTCAGAAGCCCTGGCCGGGATCCTGGCGAGGGAGCTCCGACGGTCAAGTTAGAAACGGAGAGAGGGAACAGATTCTCCAAGATGGCCCTCGAAGGAGTCCCAGACTTAGAGATCGTGCTTAGCAAGAAAAGTCTCAGGAGGAGTAGAAATCTGGCCGAGTTCCTCCACCGGGCTTGCGCCAAGGACCCCCTCTCGAGTCTTGGATCCTGCTCTCGGTGCTTTACCTTTTCCCAGCCTCTGTTTCTTGCTTCCCCGTCTGTCTGCTCTTCCCATCCTTTTATCCCATCACGCTGCCTTCTGGTTCCCGCCTTCGGGAGGCCCTCTTTTTGCTTTCTCCTCCTTCCCTCCCTCTCTTTCTCCTTTCCCCTTTGGGTTCAAGAACCCGGCGGCCTCCTCACCTTGCTTGCCGGGCCTAGCGAGGAAAGAGTAGAGGGAGGACGCCTGCCAGACCGCCGGCCAGGCCTAGGGCCGAGCGTGTGCGCTCTCCTGCCGACAACGCCTGCTACCGGATCCTGTTTTGTTAGGACCTCGCCTCTCGACCGCGGAACCTGTCGAGCCGATGCAAGCGAGGTTTCACGTGTCGCTGTCGATCGTACCGGCGCTCCTCTCGGGGTGCGGCGCGCGTCGCTCGAGGGGAGGCTTCGAAACCCGTGCTCCTATCCTTCGGTGGTCTTACCGCGTTGGTTAGTCAGCCACGGCCGAGGTGGGCCCCTCCCGGGCGGACACCTGGTGGAGTGGCAGAGAAGCGCTCGACTTCGCCGAGGTGGACCCGTCTCCGGGCGCCACCTGGCGAAGGAGCGAGAGGGCCCGGCTCAACCTCGGCCGAGGTGGGACCGTCTTAGGGCGCCACCTGGCGAGGGAGAAAAGGGGCCGCCAGCTTCGGCCGAGGTGGGCCCCTCTTGGGCGGACACCTGGCGGAGCGGCAGAGAGGTACTCAACTTCGGCCGAGGTGGACCCGTCCTCGGTCGCCACCTGGCGAAGGAGCGAGAGGGCCCGGCTCGACCTCGGCCGAGGTGGGACCGTCTCAGGGTGCCACCTGGCGGGGGAGCGGAGGGCCGCCGGCTTCGGCCGAGGTGGGCCCCTCCCGGGCGGACACCTGGCGGAGCGGCAGAGAGGCACTCGACTTCGGCCGAGGTGGACCCGTCTCCGGGCGTCACCTAGCGAAGGAGCGAGAAGGCCCAGGCCGACCTCGACTTCGGCCGTATCGGAGCGACATCCGACCTGGCTGGACCGATCCCGTTCTGCCGAAAATTTCACGTGGCTCGAATCACGCCCGGCGAAATCTGAGACACTCCATGTCATCTTAACGGCCGTAACAACGAGTTTTTAATAATTAATTTAGCCAAATTTTTAGGATTCCAGAGTTTTGAACATCTCCACCAATCTTAATATCCTACCAAAGAGAAAATATATAAATTAATTTTTTTATTAGATATTTTAATAGGTGTGTGATGCTTCGAGTGAATATTTATTTTTTATAAATATGATCTAATTTCATATTTTTTAAAGATATTTTAAAATAATAATTTTATAAGAAAGACTGATTTAATTATTAAATTAAAGTTTTTAGAAGATGTTAGAACTAATAATTACTTAAATACTTAAAATAAATATATAAATATGTGATTTATCATGCTCCCTAACTTACTCATTACTAGTCCTTTAGCAATGCAATAAATATATAAGTATTATAACTGCGTATCATAAGAGCTTTACAAAAATAGATTTAGGATTAAAATAAAAAGATCTAGGAAGTATCGATAACTAAGCTTGAGTTTTAGAAGTAAATTTTGTAGTCAGTACTATTAGAAATTTTTCTAGAATTCATCTAAAGATTTACGGCACTTATATTTTAAAGACTAACTTAGCATTTCAGAACTAGCTTGTAACGGATAAATGTATCTTCGCTTATCATCTACTTTGCTCAACTTTCTATACATCTCCAAATTAAGCTCATGAACTAAGGTAGCTTTCACACTACTTGATTTTTATTTTTTATTTTTCTTGAAGTACTGATTATATTGACCTTCCTTTCACCATTTGATGCGAACCTCTATACTAGATTTAAGTACAGAGATCCAGTTACTAAGCTTAGGATAATCCACATACTTAATATTTTGTACTTTTATTTCAGGTAGGTAGCACTTTTCTTAAATTCAAGATAGCTTTCATACTGCCTTAGTTTTTGATGGATATCTCTTTTCTTAAATTTAAGTTTTTTTTAATTAAAATTTATATCAATTATTAATTTTCAGTAATAATTTAATTCTCAATTGACCTTATACTGTTTTAGAGCGGTAACAAATCTATTCGATCCCGGTCCTGATACAGCAAAGCTCCTGTTTGACCGATGTGGCCGCCAACTCGGTGCGGCATCTCCAAGCCTTCCACCTGAATAAGATAAAAGTAGAACACCATCGCCGGAAGGCCTTCCTATATATTTTATTTATAGCACACAACAAGCATGGATCTCGATGATCTGTATGATCCGGCTCTGCCCACAAGACATCAGCTCCATTCGTCCTTCCATCACTCAGGCACTGACTTGGTTGCCACGAATTCCAAACTAGGGCGCAGGAGAAGAGCACCAGTCGGGCGAGGGAGATGGCTACGCGGAAGACCACCATGGGAGGTCCACCTTGGTCTCGTGATGGCCATCTTCGGGCACCTCAACCCGCCCGTCGATGCCGCCAGGGAGCAACTCTCGTGCTTCGAGCCGCCCCCTCCATGGCCAGCTCAGCACCTCTGCCAGTCCGGCTCATCTGGACACATCCACCATGGCACGCTTGCCTAAACGACTCTGGCACGCCTGCGCGTCGTCGCGGAGCAGCGCCCACCTCGATCTGCCATCAACATGCCTGGGAGCGGTGCACGATATGGCCCTAGCCAGCTCCATGTCCTCTCGTGCACACTGGCATGGCCGTACGGGTCCTGCTTTGCCCGTATTAGCCCATCACAGTCTGCTCACTCCAGACGGCTCTGCCTACATGGAGCCAGCTCCAGTCCCGGTCAGGCATGGCTCCATGTCCGGCTTCATGCCCACCTCAGTCTGGCGACATCAAAGATGACGGTGGAGATCGGGAGTGCCTTAGCCTGGCTCCGTGCCCGCTTCGGTCCGGTGCGTCCCGTGGCCGGCCCAACGCCTCGGGCACACCCGTGCGGCGATGGTCGCTGGGGAGCGGTGCATGGATCCGGCTCTGCCCACCTGGCATGCCGGCTTCGCGTGCCCCGGTTCGACTCTGCTCCGCCTGTGGCACACCTACCTCGATCCGACGCTCCATGGCCACCTCGGCCCCCTGCGACGGCCCTCTTCCAGACCGTCACCTTCCCCGGTGTGGAGTCCCACCTCGACAAGCTTGGCTCCGACCGGGAGCGCGCCCTGCATCCACCGCAGCACGCCAGTGCCTCAGCCTGCCTCACCTCAGTCCGGCACTTCCTCAGCCCGTGCTAGACCAGTCTGGCATGTTGGGGAGCGGCACGACTTTCCCCACAGGGATTCTGGCCCAACATTTCTCTGGCCCCATGCACCTCGATCCGCATGCATGAGGAGCCTTTATAGGCCCTCGATCCGCTTTTACGAAGAGCGCCTTGTCTCGATCCACGTGCACGGAGTCTCTATGGGCCTCACGATAGCCTCTGCACTCCTATAAAAGAAGGCTACACCGAACCTCCGGACGACAGTTTATATTAATCAGGGAGGAGTGCCCTACTCGAGGCATGCACTTCTCAATCGATCACGCTATCCTGAAGAAGGATGTTGTGCCAAAGAATTCAAACCGATTGCAATCAGTCCTAGGGTCCATAAGAAATCCCAAGGGACCTTGGAAGGAGGGGGAGGAGGAAGAAGAACATCCAGAAGCTACCAAGAAAATTAATGGGAGAGTCCCACAGACAACGGGCTCAAGCTCTCCTCCTCATTGCTAACCCCCTACTCCATTATCTTTCTGATGAACCTCCAAGGCCTATCACTGCCTCATAAGGTTAGAAGAGCCTCACAGGCCTAGAAAAGCCTCATATGCCAAGCACGCTCTGTAGGGGCCAAGTGAGTAACCTCATGAAGAAAGAAAAGGGCTTTGGCAAATGTTAGCGGGAGAGGTAAGAAAAGTAAGCAACAGACATGCTTCCTGTTCTTGATTTCCTTCATAGGATTCTTATCACCCTTTGGAAGTGGAGAGTCCCCTAAGCTCTCCGTCCAGAGGTTCTGTTCTCCTCGATCGTTCCACTGACTTGATCATCGGAGTATCCTTGTCGGAATCCCCGACCAAGGTCTCCCTATTTTGTAGGACTCCCGGACTAGCGAGCGATCGCGAGGAGGGGAGGAGAGCTGAGCGTCCGGCAGGAACCCGATGCACTGAAACTATGGGCCACGACAATCTTGGCAGCAACAGATTGGTGCAGGTAGGGGGCAGATCATACCTCCTCAGCTGGTGGACAACGGTAGCCACCTTCGTCCTCTACCACCAGGGGCAGGCTGGGAGCATGAGGATGGGGGCACGGGAGCTCCCCCTCTCTCGGGGCTCCAGGGATGGTCTCAAGAAAGGTTCCGAGCCGTGAAGGGGCATCGTCATCTCTAGCAAGATCAGACGGGAATGTCCAAACTCATGCCAATCCATGGATGGCTAACCACACAGTTGCAAAAAAAGAAAGAAAGAAGAGAAGAAGAGAAGAAGAGAAGAAGACGAAGAAGAAGACAAGAAGAGAAGGAAAAAGGGTCTAATCGTCGGGGAAAAGAAATTCATGCTTGTGGTCTTCTTGGACACCCGTCACCTCCCATGCAACGGAATTCTTCTCTCCCATGCAATGGAGTCCTCTTCTCCTATGCAACGGAGCCCTGCTCTCCCATGCAACAAAGTCCTCTTCTCCCATGTAATAGAGTCCTCTTCTCCCATGCAACGAAGTCCTCTTCTCCTATACAACGGAGTCCTTTTCTCCCATGCAATGGACTCCTCTTCTCCCATGAAATGGACTCCTATTCTCCCATGCACGGAGTCATCTTCTTCCATGCAATGGACTCTTATTCTCCCATAATGGAGTCGTCTTCTCCCATGCAACGGATCCCTGCTCTCCCATGCGACGGAGTTCTCCTCTCCCATGCAACGGAGTTCTTCTCTCCCATGCAACGGAGTTCTCCTCTCCCATGCAACGGAGTTCTGGTCTCCCATGTAATGGAGTTCTCTTCTCCCATGCAATGAGCCCTGCTCTCCCATGCAACGGAGTCCTCTTCTCCCGTGCAACGGGCTTGTGACCTTATCAAGGATGTAAGAATCCCTCCTCAATAATTAAAGTTCCTCTTTGGTGCAAGTTTGTTCTTCACTAGTGCAGGAGCCCATCCATCCGACTCCAAGTCTGGCAAAGTAAGCCCAGAAACTTACGAAGCCTGGCACCTTAAGCCCGGAAACTTTCGAAGCCCGGCACCCAAAGCCGCAAAACTTCCAGAGCCACACATCTACCGCTTGACTCTTAGTCAGCTCTTGCCTTACTCACGGTCTGGAAATGTTCGCGGAGACTCCAAGACGTCCCGCCATCTATTGAGAAACTCACAGTTTGGCATCTGCTATACTCACAATCTGGGGATCCCATGGGAAGCTCCAGAGGTCCCACTGTCCACAGCTCACCTCCTAGCACGGCGAACCAACGGGCCTGCCACCTTATCAAGGATGTAAGAATCCCTCCTCAATAATTAAAGTTCCTTTTTGGTGTAACTTGTTCTTCACCAGTGTAGGAGCTCGTTCGTCCGACTTCAAGTCCGGTGAAGTAAGCCCAAAACTTATGAAGCCCGGCAACCTAAGCCCGAAAACTTTCGAAGCCCGGCACCCAAAGCCAGGAAGCTGCTAAAACCCTGCATTCAAACCAAGAGCTGAGGCCAAGCTCCTCACCGAATCCAAGTTCCTGACGAGGCCAACTCCCCATTGAAGTCAAACTCTCTAATGAGGCCAAGCTCCTCACTGAAGCCAAGTTCCTTATGAGGCCTGTTGCCGCTCTCGCCGCCGCCGCGCCCGTGCCTCGGATCAGCCGATCCTTCCTGACCGCCTGGCGAGGGAGCCTCCCTTCCTGCGGAGAACCTGCACAAGGGGTTAGGGACCCTGGCCGGGATCCCGGCGAGGGAGCTCCGACGGTCAAGTCAGTAGACGACGAGAAGGAACAGACTCCCCAGCCGGACCCTCTAAGGGTTCCAGACTTAGAGAGTTAACTGGTGAAGGAGACGCTCTGGGGACCAGAATCTCGGCTGGGCCTCCTTGCCGAGCCCACGCCCAGTGTTCCCCTCCGGTGTTCTGGTTTTTTTCCTCGGAGCAAGGCCTTGTGCCGGTGCTTTCTCCTTGTCCCCAGGCTAATTGGCTTACCTCGTCGTCCCCAGATCCTTCCCTCTTTATTCCCTCGTCGTGCGTTTGTCTTTTTCCTCCTCGGAAGCTCCCCTCCCCGTCCTCTTCTCTTTCCCCTTTTTGGTGAAGGAGGCCAGGCGGCTTCCTGACCTCGTCCGCCGGGCCCAGCAGGGAAAAGGCAAAGACAGAAGAGAAAGAGGGGAGGGCGGCGCTGGCAGGGCGGCCGGTCAGGGCTCGGGCTCCGTGAGAGCGCTCTCTTCCCCAAGCGCGGGCGCCATCCATCTATGGGGCCTGTTCCGTCAGGATCGGGTCTCTCGGCTGCGGGTCCTGCCGGGCCGACGTAAGTGATGTTCCGCGTGCCGCCGCCCTCCGTACGGGACGCCGTCTGGGATTCGTACGGCCCGAGGGACGGCCTCGGGGCCCGTCTCTCTCCCGGGGACCTCTCCGTGCGAGCGGTCTGACCTCGGTGAGTTGGACCCGTCCTCGGGGGCCAACTGGCGAGGGGTGAGGGATCGACCGACCTCGCTTAGGTGGACCCTCCTGGGTGGACACCTGGCGAGGTGGCAGAAGGTCGCCTGGCTTCGGCCGAGGTGGGCCCGTCTCCAGGCGGCCACCTGGCGAAGGGCGGAGAATCAGCCGACCTCGGCTTAGGTGGACCCCTCCTGGGTGGACACCTGGCGAAGGCGGCAGGAGGTCGCCTGGCTTCTTGGCCGAGGTGGGCCCGTCTCCGAGCGGCCACTGGCGAAGGGCGGAGAGTCAGCCGACCTCGGCTTAGGTGGACCCCTCCTGGGTGGACACCTGGCGAGGCGGCAGGAGGTCGCCTGGCTTCGGCCGAGGTGGGCCGTCTCGGGCGGCCACCTGGCGAAGGGCGGAGAGTCAGCCGACCTCGGCTTGGTGGACCCCTCCTGGGTGGACCTGGCGAGGTGGCAGAAGGTCGCCTGGCTTCGGCCGAGGTGGGCCCATCTCCGGGCGGTCACCTGGCGAAGGCGGAGAATCAGCCGACCTCGGCTTTGGTGGACCCCTCCTGGGTGGACACCTGGCGAGGTGGCAGAAGGTCGCCTGGCTTCGGCCGAGGTGGGCCCGCCTCCGGGCGGCCACCTGGCGAAGGGCGGAGAGTCAGCCGACCTCGGCTTCGGGGACCCCTCCTGGGTGGAAACCTGGCGAGGCGGCAGGGAGTCGCTCGACCTTGGCCGACCTCACTTGGGCGGACCCCTCCGGGCCGGGCGCCAATGAGGTGGTAGAGGAACTCCGAGCCGAGCTCGACCTCGGCGAGGGCGGTTTGCCTTAGACAGTCGTCGGGCGGTGTAGTCTTGCCGATCCTGGCTTTGAGGACGTGGCGCTGACTCCGCCGGGGAAACTTACACGTGGCTTGCTCGTATTTGGCGATACCTGAGCCTGGCCACGTCACTGTCACGGCTGTAACAGTTGCCCCCCAGCCCGCCGTTCCGTCGGGACATCGCAGAACGGAACGTCGGATTAATTAAATGCGGACATGACGTGGAGAGGCGAAGATCTTGCATCATAATTGCCACGATCCTGGTCGCCGTGGCTCGATGCGGCTGAAGACCTATGGGCAGCCGCCACGCGTCGCCCACTTGCCCGTAATCAATGCGTCGCTTCGAGGCAGAGGCCGTTGCTCTGCTAACGAGGCGTCGGTGTCGGGCGTGCGCCCACGTGGCGACCATCCAGTGGCCTGAGGCGGAATGACGGGTATGGCTGCTATCGGCTGAGTTTGAAAGGGAGGGGACTTTCCAGAACGAGGCCTTTTCCCTTGCTTCGTGGGCGGTTTGCTGCAGGCTAACAACTCTTGTTGCTCGCGCTCGTCTGTGCATTTTCGGTGAGTGCCTTCTTCTCCTCTAGCCCCCTCCTTCTCTCTCATTTCCTTTCCGATCTTCTTGTCCTTTCCTTTTCTATGGCGCGCCGTCGCCATGTCTCTTCCAACCCGGACGAGGCCGGTCCATCCCGGCCGAGGACTCCATCTTCTTCCTCCTCAGATGAGGAGACAATCCCGGAGGAGGTCGCCGGCGTCTGCAACCGGGGGTGTCACCATCGGCATCCCCAGGGGGATCCGGTCCCCCCGGTTGCACCTGCCGTGCCCCTCCGTTCCCTCCTGCTCTGCCTTCTCTTCTGCTCCGCCTTCTCTTCCTGCCGGTCCCTCCGGTCATGCCTCCACCATGACCGAAGGTGATCTTTCTCTGCTCCGGGATGCCTATGGCATCCCGGGGTCTATTCGTCGGTTTGTCCCGCGGTCCGGGGAGCGCGTCACCATGAGTGGCCCCGGCCGCATAGCTTTCTACGAAGACTTCCTCCTTGGGGGTCTTCGGTTTCCTCTGCATCCTTTCTTTCTTTCCTTCCTCAGCCACTTTCGGCTCGTCCCGGCCAGCTGGCTCCTAATGCCATCCGGGTCATCTTCTCCTTCATTGTTTTCTGCCACTTCCACGGGTTCGTTGCCCGTTTTTCTCTCTTCAGGGCCTTGTTCACCCTGAAGAAGTGCTCCACCGATGACGGCTGGTGGTACATTTCACCCCGGCCTATGTGTCTCCGGTTCGACCTCCCTTCCTCGGTCAAGGGATGGAAGAGCCGGTTTTTCTTCGCTTCGGTCGACGACGTCGACTGGGCCTGGAGTGAACCGGACCGGACCCCGAACCGAAATTCTCGGGTCGAGCCGGCGGACCAGGAGTCCTATACCCAGCTCCTGGGCGACGAGGTCCCGGCGCTCGAGGTTCTGCTTTCTGAGCAGAATCTTTTTGAGGCCGGTATCAGTCCCATCCGTGAGACTGGTGAGATTTGGCCCCGCATTGACCTCTGCCCCCCCCCCTCTTTCATAACCGAGCCGGTTGACTTTCTGTCTCTTTGTCTTGCAGGGATGAAGTTTTCATTGGAGAACCTCTTGGAGGGGGCGGCCCAGCGGGATGTCGTGGAGGTAGACGAGGCCGAGCGAAGAGGGCTCGCACGGAGACGAGCCGGGAGGTCGTGGCGGCGACCGTGCCCGGCCCGGTTGCCGTCATTTCCCCGCCCAGGCCACCTCAGGGCGGGGTCACTGATACTTCGGCCGCGCGACCTGGTGGTGCCGCAGAGAGAGCTCCAGCGTCTGCCGCTCCGCCCATCGCCGGGCCCGTCATTGCTGCCAGCTCGACAGCACCGCCTGTGGCGATCACCGGCCCGTCGGTTGCGGCTTCGGCTGAGGGGCAGCTGCCGCAGGGACCGGCTCGAAGGCCCCGGCGCCGGTGATCACCCACCGGGACTCGGTCATCCTCGATAGGGGGCTGGCGGAGGAGAAGATGATGGAGTACGCTTCCACCGCCCGGGACCGCCGAGCTCGGGGCGGCCGGGATTACGCGGACGCGCTGCTCGCATCCTTCCGCAGCTCTTCATGGTAAGCCCGAGCTTCTTCCTTTTCCTTTTCCTATCTCGAGACTTACCTGCCTTTGCTCTGACCTGTGTCGCTTTTGCCATTGCAGATCGGGAACGACGTCCTCCTACTGAGGAATTTCCTCGTAGGGAACGCCAAGAGGGACTCCGAGCGGGAGCAGAAACTCGGCAAGCTCGCGGCCGACGTCAAGGACTTAATGGAGAAGGGCGCCGAGCTGCGAGCCAACAAGCAGGCCCTCCAGTGCGACCTGACATGTTCCGAGGAGCGGAACAGGGAGTTGGAGGCCTCATTGTTGGAGGAGCGGACCTCCAACCAGCGCCGAACTGAGGAGGAGGCGGCGGAGAAGGCCCGCTGTAGGCCCATTCCCAATGGCTGGAGCGCCAGCTGGAGGAGGACGGCGAGATGTGGCCGCGGCGAAGGACCGGAGCGCGTACGTCAACGGGCTCCTGGAGGCAGCCAAGCGGGAGGCGCAAGAGGCTGTCCCCAAATTCTGGGCTTCCGACGAGTACACGTCGGAAGTCCGGGAGGCCACCGTGGACTCCTTCCTGAAGGGGTTCGGATGTGCCGGGAGAAGGTGGGGGCCTTCTTCCCCCAGCTGGACCTGAGCGGAGTTGTAGTCGGTGGCAGGAGGCAGGGGGTGAGAGCAGGGCTTCCGGCACGGCCGAAGCGACACCTGCGATGCCGTCGACCAGCGATGCCGCGGCCCGGAACAGCCCCAGGAGCCGGCCGCTGTAGAAGTCGAGGACGCAGCACCCGCACCTTCGGCAGATGGCTCCGACCCCACATCCCAGTGATCCCGGCACTGTCTTCTCTGCTTTACTTCTGTTGTTTTTGTTTCGTGTTGTTTTCGTTTTTGGGGAGTCCCGGCCTGTCGGGGCTCCCAGCTTGTACCGACTACTTATGTCAATGAAGATCTAATCTTTATCGAAACCTTGGTCGTTGTTTCGTCTCACTTTTCTCTTCTTTTCTTTCTGAGATGTCGGTCTGGAACACTTGAAATAACTGCAGGCCTGGTCCTCCCATTGCTCAAATCGAAGGATGGGGCCTGCTGAGTCGCGTCGCGGCAGGGCAAGCCTTAAGCGGGCCCGACTTTGGGTCGCCTTCATGCTCGCGCAGACAAACACGGTTTCTGCACTGTCTTCCAGGCCGAAGCCCGAGACCTCCGGACTGAGCTCGATGCCGCAGGCTTTCTCAAGCCTTTGCGGCTTGCTGAGCTGTGCTCCGGGCTTGCGTGGGTGAACTGGATTCGGCGCACCTTCCAGGCCGAAGCCCAGGATCTTCCGGACTGAGCTCGATGCCGCAGGCTTTCTCAAGCCTTGCACGGCTTGCTGAGCTCGGCGCCACCTTCCAGGCCGAAGCCCAGGATCTTCCGGACTGAGCTCGATGCTGCAGGCTTTCTCAGGCCTTGCGCGGCTTGCTGAGCTGTGCTCCGGGCTTGCGTGGGCGAACTGGGTTCGGCGCCACCTTCCAGGCCGAAGCCCAGGATCTTCCGGACTGAGCTCGATGCCGCAGGCTTTCTCAAGCCTTGCGCGGCTTGCTGAGCTGTGCTCCAGGCTTGCATGGGCGAACTGGGTTCGGCGCCACCTTCCAGGCCGAAGCCCAGGATCTTCCGGACTGAGCTCGATGCCGCAGGCTTTCTCAAGCCTTGCGCGGCTTGCTGAGCTGTGCTCCGGGCTTGCGTGGGCGAACTGGGTTCGGCGCCACCTTCCAGGCCGAAGCCCAGGATCTTCCGGACTGAGCTCGATGCCGCAGGCTTTCTCAAGCCTTGCGCGGCTTACTGAGCTGTGCTCCGGGCTTGCGTGGGCGAACTGGGTTCGGCGCCACCTTCCAGGCCGAAGCCCAGGATCTTCCGGACTGAGCTCGATGCCGCAGGCCTTCTCGTCGAAGTTAGAAGGGAGTGCTTGAAGTGGGGAAGCTTTGTTACAGAAACTAGGAGCCTTACATCACTGGTAGTACATTCTCAGGTTTGAGGAGTTCCACGTCCGGGGGAACCTGGCACCTCCCAATTCTTCCAAGTAATATGCTCCATGAGGGAGGGCTTCTGCCACCCGATACGGGCCTTCCCAGTTGGGCGATAGCTTGCCGCATTCTCGTGGTTGGGAGGCTTCGGCGCGCCGGAGGACCAAGTCTCCGGGACGAAAAACCTTAGGCCGCACTTGGGAGTTGTAATATCTGGCAACACGTTGCGGTACGCCGCCATTCGGATTCGGGCCTGTCCCTTGTTTCCTCAAGAAGGTCTAGGTTGAGCATTATCCTGGCCGGGTTTTCTGTCTCGTCGTATTGTTCCACGCGCAACGTGGGTAGGCTGAGCTCGATCGGGATGACTGCCTTGGCTCCGAAGACGAGGTTGAATGGAGTTTCGTCGGTAGCCGTCCTTGGGGTGGTGTGGTATGCCCAAAGGATGCTGGGAAGCTCATCGGCCACCTGCCCTGGCCTGGTCCAGCCGCGTGCGGAGGCCCTGAAGAATGGTCCTGTTCGTGACTTCGGCCTCCCCGTTGGTCTGAGGGTGCGCCACCGAGGTAAAGCGATGCCTGATGCCGAGGTCGCTGCAGAATTCTTCGAATTCCTGGCAGTCGAACTGGCGTCCATTGTCGGTGACCACAGTGTGGGGGAGGTCGAAGCGGCAGACGATGGACTTCCAGAAGAACCTGGCGACGTTTGCTTCGGTGATCCTCGCCAAGGGTTCGGCCTCGACCCACTTCGTGAAGTAATCGATAGCCACTATCAAGAACTTCCGCTGGCCAGACGCCGGCGGGAATGGGCCCAGGAGGTCCATCCCCCACTGGGCGAACGGCCAGGGGGCTGAGAGCTGAGAGATTGGGTTGGAGGGTTGCCGCTGCACCGTGGCGTGATGCTGGCACCGGTCGCATTTCTTCACGAAGTCGGCGGCGTCTTCCTTCATTGTTTCCAGAAGTAGCCTGACGGAGGGCCTTGTACGCCAATGCCCTACCCCCCACGTGGTTCCCGCAGATGCCTTCGTGAATCTCCTGGAGCACAAGCTTGGCTTCTGTGGGTTCTACGCACTTGAGGAGGGGGTAGGAGTAGGATCTCCGATACAACTGCCCATCCATCAGGACAAAGCGCACGGCCTTCTTCCTGATGAGGCGAGCCGCCTGTTGGTCCTCCGGCAGGGTGCCGCTGGCGATGTACGCAGCGTACTTGTCCATCCAGCTGGGCTCCTGGCTGACCTGATGGACCTCCGCCGGTGCTTCGAGGCTTGGGACCTCAAGGCGCTCCACATGAGCACGTCCCAGCATCGTGTCCGGCAGGGTCGCCAGCCGGGAGAGGGCGTCCGCACGGGCGTTCTCCCCGCGGGGAATGTGGAAGATGTTGAAGCGGCGGAACTTAGACGTGCCCGCCTTGACGAGCTGCAAGTACTTCGCCATTTGGGGGTCGTGTGCGACGTACTCCCCGGATACCTGCCCTGCTACGAGCTGGGAGTGGGAGTCAGTGAAGGCTCTGAGGTTGGTCACGCCCAGCTCGCGGGAGACTCTCAGTCTGGCAAGAAGTGCCTCGTACTCCGCCTGGTTATTTGTTGCGGGGAATTGGAAACGGAGTGCACACTCGGCGACGACCCTGTCGCCGTTGGCAAGGATGAGCCCAGCTCCGCTCCGCCGTAGTTCGAGGCTCCGTCCACATGGAGGATCCAGGCATCCTCTCCGGGTTCATCGGTGCCAACCTCCATCGGCCGGGCCGGGCATTCCTCGGGCTCCTTGCTCAAGCCTGCACATTCGACCAAGAAATGGCCAGCACCTGTGCCTTCATGGCCGACCTTGGCTTGTATGCAATATCGAACTCGCTGAGTTTCAGTGCCCACTTGGCCAGTCATCCCGAAGTATCGGGTCGGCTGAGCACCGCTTTCAGCGGTTGGTCCGTCAAGACGGCGATGGGGTGCGCTTGGAAGTAGGGCCTGAGACGCTGGGCAGACACTATTAGCGCAAAAACAAGTTTCTCGGGCCGGGAATACCTGAGCTCCGCGTCTCGGAGAAGTTTGCTGGTATAGTACACCGGCCGCTGGAGCCCCTGGTCGTCGGTTCGGACCAAGACAGAGCTGACGGCCTCCGGGGTAACCGCCAGGCAGAGGGCAAGCTCCTCCCCCTCCTCGGGCCTGGACAGTAAAGGTGGCGAGGCGAGCGTCTTCTTCAGCTCCTCGAAGGCCTGCTGACACTCCTCGGTCCAAGCAAAGCCATTCATCTTCCTCAGCACCTTGAAGAAGGGACGGCAGCGGTCCGCCGACCTGGAAAATAAATGGCTAAGGGCCGCGACTCGACCGGTCAATCGTTGCACCTGCTTCTTGGAGGCGGGCTGCTCCATGTCCAGGATGGCTGGACCTTTTCCGGGTTGGCCTCGATTCCTCTCTGAGTCACCATAAACCCAGGAACTTACCGGCGGAGACGTCGAAAGTGCACTTCGCCGGGTTCAGCTTCATCTGATGGCGCTAGAGGTTGCCGAACATCTCCGTCAAGTCAGCCACGTGGTCCGAATCGAGTTTGCTCATCACTAGCATGTCGTCCACGTACACCTGCATGTTGCGGCCTATCTGGTCTTTGAAGATTTTATTGACCAGACGTTGGTACGTTGCCCCTGCGTTCTTGAGCCGAAAGGCATCATCCTGTAGCAAAAAGTCCCGCGGTCAGTTATGAAGGCAGTGTGCTCTTCGTCCTCCGGGTTCATCCGGATCTGGTTGTATCCGGAGAAGGCATCCATGAACGACAAGAGGCGATGCCCTGAGGTGGTGTCGACCAGTTGGTCGATCTTTGGAAGAGGGAAACTGTCCTTTGGGCAAGCTCGGTTGAGGTCGGTGTAGTCCACACAGATCCTCCACTTACCGCTACTCTTCTTTACCATGACCACGTTTGCCAGCCAGCTAGGGTATTGGACCTCTCGGACGAAACCGGCGGCGAGGAGCTTCTCTACTTCCTCGTTGATCGCCTTCTGCCTCTCCATGGCGAAGCTTCTCTTCTTCTGGCGGACCGGGCGGCAACTTGGGTCCACGTTCAGCCTGTGCATAATAACCTCGGGCGGGATGCCCGGCATGTCGGCTGCTGACCAGGCGAACACGTCAGCGTTGGCGCGGAGGAACTCCAGCAAGCGGGTTCGCTCTTCCTCGGGGAGCTGGGCCCCGACTTGCACCGTCTTCAGGGGATCCGAATCGAGGGGAAAAGTCAGCAGGCGCTCTACGGGCCCTCCCTTGGGTTCCTTCTCTCTCAGATCGAGGTCGTCGATATCATGGGCGAGCTCCGCGCCCCTGGCTGGGACCGTCTGGAGGCAGAGCGGGACTGGCTGGATCATCCCCCTCATCTCTCCGAGCCGGAAGGCGTGGGGAACTGCACCAACAGCCTCCTCGTGGAGATGGTGGCGTCCAGTTGTTGAGCCGGGACGCCCGAGAATGGCGTTGTAAGGCGAAGGGAGCCTGACGACGGTGAATGTTATTAGGATGGTCGCTTGCCGGGGCGGGGATCCGGCAGTGACCGGGAGAGTGATCTCCCCCTCGACCCCCACTGAGTCCCCTGTAAAACCTACCAGGGGGGTGTGCACTAGCTTCAGCTGTTCGGGGGACAAATTCATCCGAGAGAATTCATCATAAAAAAGTACGTCAGCCGAGCTTCCACTATCCACCATGAATCGATGTACAGGATGCTTCGCGATGGTCATCTCGACCACCACGGCATCGTTGTTTACATTATCATTAATTTCCCCTCCCTTGGGAGGGATTACATTCTCCGGGACTTCCCGGGCTCTCTTCATTGCTCGGCCGGACCCGCGCGAGATCATGCCCACGGGCTCTGTCGGGCGGTTGTCGATCGCAGGGACAGGTGGTAGGGCCCCGATCGGCTGCCCTTCAGAGGGGGCCTCGTTCTTGACGAACTTCCTGAGGTAACCCCTCCTGATCAGCTCCTCAATCTCCCGCTTTAGATGGCGACACTCCTCCGTGTCGTGCCCGTGCTCGCGATGGAACTGGCAGTACTTTGATTTGTCTCGGACGGCTCTCGAGTTCTGGGGAGGAGGTCGGCGGAGGTAGCGCTCGCCCTCGATTTCCATGAGGATCTTCGTTCGAGGTGCGAGGAGAGGGGTGTACCTCCGCTCGGGAGTGGCTTCGCCCCTCGGCCTTGGGTTTGGGCGGAGGTCGGCAGATGGCCCGGGCCTCCGAGCTCCCGGGGTGTCCCTCGGGAGCGGCTTCTTTGGAGTCTTCCCGTCCAGCTCTCGACGGGTGCGGTCGGCCTCCTCCGCTCGGATGTACTTGTGGGCACGGAGGAGGAGCTCGGAATACGTCCTGGGCGGCTTCTTGTCCAGGGAATAGGTTAGGCGGGACGTCTTGAGTCCACGCTTCAAGGCCAGCATGGCAACGGGCTCGTCCAAGCTGTAGATCTCCAGTGCTGCGGTCTTGAACCGGGTGATGTAGTCCCGGAGCAGCTCCTGGGTGCTGGCGGATGGAAAAAAGAGGCTGTCCACCTCTCTTGGCACCTTTCGACAAGCGTCGAAGTGCGCCACGAACTTTCCTTCCAACTGATGGAAGGAGCAAACGGACCCGGGCTCGAGGCGGGCGAACCAGACTCGAGCGGCCTTCCGAAGGGTTGCCGGGAAGGCGATGCACAGAAGGGCGTCGGTGGCCCCCTGGACCCTCATAAGAGCCTTATAGCTCTCCAAATGATCCAGGGGGTCGGTGGTTCCGTCGTAGGGATCCACCTGCTGCATGCGGAACCGTTTCGGGATTGGTTCCGCCTGGATTTCTTCAGAGAAAGGGGGGCGGGAGTCATAGCCCGCCGGGTCCGCCGACGAGTTCTGCAGGTCGACGAATCGGCGAGCGAACTCCGCCAGCTTGCGCTCATGCTCCTCCAGGCGCCTCTCAGCCTGGCGCCTGATGGCTTCATCGGTGGAGTCTTCCACCGAGGCTGCGGGCAAAAGGGGCGCCGATCGGTCTCGGTGCGAGGTCTGGCCTCGGCGTCGCTTGCTGCGATGTGCCGTTTCGGCCCCGTCGGCCGGGGATCGACTCTCGTGATCCTCCGAACTAGAATAGTTTCTCTTTGCAGGAGCTTGGTGGCTCCCCCGGGGGTTGGAGATGGCCCTCGGATGGGATGGCCTGCCCTGGATTGAGCGCAGGCTCTCACGCTACCCGCGGCTCGGGCCGCGGGGGTCCCTGGCTGCGGCTGAGTGGCCAGGGACCGCTGCTGATGCTGAAGCTGTCGGACCGCTGAGGTCAAGGTCTGCAGCTGCTGGACGATGGTCGCAAGGGATCCGTCCACCGGGGCAGGCTGCTATGGAAGAGGAGGGGGAGCCGGAAGCTCCCTTTCGGGGCTGTGGCCCCAGAGGGGAGGGGAGTGGACATCCCACCTGCGGCTGGTGGACGCCTCACGACCACGAGTGACCACCATTGCTGGAGAGCGACACTGCAGAAAGCCGGTTCCCACTAGGGGTTAGTGTCCTGCCCCCTACCTGGTGCGCCAATCTGTTGCCGCTCTCGCCGCCGCGCCCGTGCCTCGGATCAGCCGATCCTTCCTGACCGCCTGGCGAGGGAGCCTCCCTTCCTGCGGAGAACCTGCAACAAAGAGGTTAGAGGACCCTGGCCGGGGATCCCGGTGAGGGAGCTCCGACGGTAAAGTCAGTAGACGATGAGAAGGAACAGACTCCCCAGCCAGACCCTCTAAAGGGTTCCAGACTTAGAGAGTTAACTTGTGAAGGAGACACTCTGGGGACCAGAATCTCGGCTGGGCCTCCTTGCCGAGCCCACGCCCAGTGTTCCCCTCTCGGGGTTTCTGGTTTTTCCTCGGAGCAAGGCCTTGTGCCGGTGCTTTCTCCTTGTCCCAGGCTAATTGGCTTACCTTGTCGTCCCAGATCCTTCCCTCTTTATCTCCCTCGTCGTGCGTTTGTCTTTTTCCTCCTCGGAAGCTCCCCTCCCCCGTCTCTTCTCTTTCCCCTTTTTGGTGAAGGAGGCCAGGCAGCTTCCTGACCTCGTCCGTCGGGCCCAGCAGGGAAAAGGCAAAGACAGAAGAGAAAGAGGGGAGGGCGGCGCTGCCAGGGCGGCCGGTCAGGCCTCGGGCTCCGTGAGAGCGCTCTCTTCCCCAAGCGCGGGCGCCATCCATCTATGGGGCCTGTTCCGTCAGGATCGGGTCTCTCGGTTGCGGGTCCTGCCGGGCCGACGTAAGTGATGTTTCGCGTGCCGCCGCCCTCCGTACGGGACGCCGTCTGGGATTCGTACTGCCCGAGGGACGGCCTCGGGGCCCGTCTCTCTCCCTGGGGCCCTCTCCGTGCGAGCGGTCTGACCTCGGTTGAGTTGGACCCGTCCCGAGGGCCAACTGGCGAGGGGTGAGGGATCGGCCGACCTCGCTTAGGTGGACCCCTCCTGGGTGGACACCTGGCGAGGTGGCAGAAGGTCGCCTGGCTTCGGCCGAGGTGGGCCCGTCTCCGGGCGGCCACCTGGCGAAGGGCGGAGAATCAGCCGACCTCGGCTTAGGTGGACCCCTCCTGGGTGGACACCTGGCGAGGGGCAGGAGGTCGCCTGGCTTCGACCGAGGTGGGCCCGTCTCCGGGCGGCCACCTGGCGAAGGGCGGAGAGTCAGCCGACCTCGGCTTAGGTGGACCCCTCCTGGGTGGACACCTGGCGAGGCGGCAGGAGGTCGCCTGGCTTCGGCCGAGGTGGGCCCGTCTTCGGGCGGCCACCTGGCGAAGGGCGGAGAGTCAGCCGACCTCGGCTTTGGTGGACCCCTCCTGGGTGGACACCTGGCGAGGTGGCAGAAGGTCGCCTGGCTTCGGCCGAGGTGGGTCCATCTCCGGGCAGTCACCTGGCGAAGGGCGGAGAATCAGCCGACCTCGCTTTGGTGGACCCCTCCTGGGTGGACACCTGGCGAGGTGGCAGAAGGTCGCCTGGCTTCGGCCGAGGTGGGCCCACCTCCGGGCGGCCACCTGGCGAAGGGCGGAGAGTCAGCCGACCTCAGCTTCGGTGGACCCTCCTGGGTGGACACTGGCGAGGTGGCAGGGAGTCGCCCGACCTTGGCCGACCTCACTTGGGCGGACCCCTCCGGGCCGGGCGCCAATGAGGTGGTAGAGGAACTCCGAGCTGAGCTCGACCTCGGCGAGGGCGGTTTGCCTTAGACAGTCGTCGGGCGGTGTAGTCTTGCCGATCCTGGCTTTGAGGACGTGGCGCTGACTCCGCCGGGGAAACTTACACGTGGCTTGCTCGTATTTGGCGATACCTAAGCCTGGCCACGTCACTGTCACGGCTGTAACAAGGCGGAACTCCCCACTGAAGTCAAACTCTCCAATGAGGCCAAGCTCCTCACTGAAGCCAAGTTCCTTAATGAGGCCGAACTCCCCACTGAAGTCAAACTCTCCAATGAGACCAAGCTCCTCACTGAAGCCAAGTTCCTTAATGAGGCCGAGCTCCCTACTGAAGTCAAACTCTCCAATGAGGCCAAGCTCCTCACTGAAGCCAAGTTCCTTAATGAGGCCGAGCTTCTCATTGAAGTCAAGTTCCTTAATGAGGCCGAGCTCCTTATTGAGGTCAAACCCCCATTTGAGAATGAAGAAAACCAACCTCCACCATGGCTGGGGAAGGCAACGAACGAGGTACGATTCCCAAAAGATGAAAGTAGGGAAGACCCCGTCACCTCATGTATACCATGCAAGACTATAGAGTGGAATTTTGTCCTCCACTCCATACAATGTGGTGCAAACAAGGATCCTGTTCCTTCATGCAAAGTGGGCATTGAATAGTACAAAGCTCATAATGCATGTGTTACGGCCGTAACGATGACGTGGCTGGGCTCAGATACCGCCAAATATGATCGAGCCACGTGGAGGTTTCTCTGACCGAGTCAGCGCCACATTACCAAGGCCGAGCTCGGCAAGGCTACTCGCCAGACGACTTCCTAAGACAAACTGCTCTCGTCGAAGTCGAGCTCGGTTCGGGGCTCCTCTACCACCTCGCTGGCGCCCACCCAGGAGGGGTCCGCCTAGGCCGAGGTCGGCCGATCCTTCGCTCCATCGCCAGGTGGCCCCTGGAGACGGGCCCACCTCGGCCGAAGCCAGGCAACTCCTGCCACCTCGCCAGGTGTCCACCCAGGAGGGGTCCACCTAGGCCGAGGTCGGCCGATCCTTCGCTCCTTCTCCAGGTGGCCCCCGGAGATGGGCCCACCTCGGCCGAAGCCAGGCGACCTCCTGCCACCTCGCCAGGTGTCCACCCAGGAGGGGTCCACCTAGGCCGAGGTCGGCCGATCCTTCGCCAGGTGGCCCCGGAGACGGGCCCACCTTGGCCGAAGCCAGGAGACCTCCTGCCACCTCGCCAGGTGTCCACCAGGAGGGGTCCACCTAGGCGAGGTCGGCCGATCCTTCGCTCCTTCGCCAGGTGGCCCCAGAGACGGGCCCACCTCGGCCGAAGCCAGGCGACCTCCTGCCACCTCGCCAGGTGTCCACCAAGGAGGGGTCCACCTAGGCCGAGGTCGGCCGATCCTTCGCTCCTCCGACAGGTGGCCCGGAGATGGGTCCGCCTCGGCCGAGGCCAGGTCGCCCGTACAGAGAAGGTCCCAGGGAAGGAGGCGCAGGCCCCGAGGTCATCTATCGGGCCGTACGCATCACAAAAGTGCCCCGTACGGATGGCGCGGCACGCGAAACACCATTTGCATCGGCCGACAGGTCCCGCAGCCGAGAGGCGCGATTCTGACAAAACAGGCCCCATAAACGGATGGCGCCCATACTTGGGAAAGAGAGCACTCTCACTGGGCCCGAGGTCTGATCGGCCGCCTTACCAGCGCGCCCCTCCCCCTTTCTGTCTTTGCCTTTTCCTGTTGGGCTCGGCGGACGAGGTCGGAAAGCCGCCGGCCCTCTCACGAAAAGGGGAAAGAGAAAGGGACGGGGGAGGGGAGCCTCCAGGAGGAGAGAGACAGGCGAACGGCGGGAGGAGATAAAAGGAAGGAAGCTGGGGACGACAAGGTAAGCGGACAAGCCTGGGGACAAGAAGAAGCAGCGGCAAAAAGCCTCGCTCCGAGAGTAAGATCCAAGGTCTCGAGAGGGGACGCTTGGCGTGAGCTCGGCAAGGAGGCCCGGCAAATTTCTGGTCCCAGAGCACCTTTCTTACTAGTAAATTCTCTAAGTCTGGAACCCCATAGGGGGTCCATCTTGGAGAATCTGTTCCTTCTCGTCGTCTACTGACTTGACCGTCGGAGCTCCCTCGCCGGGATCCCCGGCCCGGGTCTTCTAACCCCTTCTTGCAGGTTCGCCGCAGCCAGGGAGGCTCCCTCGCCAGGCGGTCAGGGAGGATCCACGGATCCGAGGCGCGGGGTGCGGCGACGAGAGCGGCAACAGATTGGCGCACCAGGTAGGGGGGCAGGACACCAAACCCTAGCGGGAGCCAGCTTTCTGCAGGTATCGCGCTCTCTGACAATGGTGGTCACTCGTGGCCGCGAGGCGTCCACCAGCCATGTGGGGGAGGTTCACTCCCCTCCAGGGGCCCACAGCCCGGAGAGGGAGCTCCCAGCTCCCCCTCCTCTTCCACCACAGCCTACCTCAACGGACGGACCCCTTGCGGCCGTCATCCAACAGCTGCAGACCTTGACCTCAGCGGTCCGGCAGCTTCAGCATCAGCAGCGGTCCCTGGCCACGCAGCCAAGCCAGGGACCCCCGCGGCCCGAGCTGCGGGGCAGCGTGGGAGCCTGCACTCCATTCAGGGCAGGCCATCCCATCCGAGGGCCGTCTCCAACCCCTGTGGGAGCCACCAAGCTTCCGTAAAAAGAAACTACTCGGTTCGGAGGATCACGAGAGCCGATCCCCGGTCGACGAGGCCGAAACGGTGCATCGTAGCAAGCGACGCCGAGGCCTGACTTCGCGCCGAGACTGATCGGCGCCCCCTCCACCCGCAGCCTCGGTGGAAGACTCCACCGACGAAGCCATCAGGCGCCAAGCCGAGAGGCGCCTGGAGGAGCATGAGCGCAAGCTAGCGGAGTTCGCCCGCCGATTCGCCGACCTGCAGAACTCGTCGACGGATCCGGCGGGCTACGACTCCCGTCCCCCTTTCTGAAGAAATCCAGGCAGAGCTGATCCCAAAACGGTTTCCGCATGCCGCAGGTGGATCCCTACGACGGGACCACCGACCCTATGGACCATCTGGAGAGCTACAAAGCTCTCATGAGGGTCCAGGGGGCCACCGACGCTCTTCTGTGCATCGCCTTCCCGGCCACCCTCCGGAAGGCCGCTCGAGTCTGGTTCACCCGCCTCGAGCCCGGATCCATTTGCTCCTTCCATCAGCTGGAAGGAAAGTTCGTGGCGCACTTCGACGCTTGTCGAAAGGTGCCGAGAGAGGTGGACAGCCTCTTCTCCATCCGCCAGCAGGACCAGGAGCTGCTCCGGGACTACATCACCCGGTTCAAGATCGCAGCCCTGGAATCTACAGCCTGGACGAGCCCGTCGCCATGTTGGCTCTGAAGCGCGGGCTCAAGATGTCCCGCCTGACCTACTCCCTGGACAAGAAGCCGCCCAGGACGTACTCCGAGCTCCTCCTCCGCGCCCACAAGTACATCCGAGCGGAGGAGGCCGACCGCACCCGTCGAGAGTTGGACGGGAAAACTCTGAAGAGGCCGCCCCCAGAGATACCCCGGGGGCTCGGAAGCCCGGGCCATCTACCGACCCTCGCCCGAATCCAAGGTCGAGGGGCGAGGCCACTCCCGTTCACCCCTCTCCTCGCACCTCGGACCAATATCCTCATGGAAATCGAGGGTGAGCGCTACCTCCGCCGACCTCCTCCTCAGAACCCGAGAGCCACCCGGGATAAATCGAAGTACTGCTAGTTCCACCGCGAGCACGGTCACGACACGGAGGAGTGTCGCAACCTGAAGCGGGAGATCGAGGAGCTGATTAGGAGGGGCTACCTCAGGAAGTTCGTCAGGAACGAGGGCCCCTTGGAGGGGCAGCGCTCGCGACCTTACCGCCAGTCCCTGCAATCGATAACCGCCCAACGGAGAAGCCCGTGGGCATGATCTCACGCGGGGTCGGTTCGAGCGGCGAAGAGAGCCCGGGAAGTCGGGAACCTGGAGAATGTAATCCCTCCGAGGAGGGGAAGGGTAATGATAATGTAAACAACGATGCCGTGGTGGTCGAGATGACCATCGCGAAGCATCCTGTACGTCGAATCATGGTGGATAGTGGAAGCTCGGCTGACGTACTTTTTTATGACGCTTTCTCTCGGATGAACTTGTCCCACAGATCAGCTGAGACCGGTGCACACCCCCCTGGTAGGTTTTACAGGGGACTCCGTGGGGGAAGGGGAGATCACTCTCCCGGTCACCGCCGGATCCCCACCCCGGCAGACGACCGTCCTAATAACATTTACCGTCGTCAGACTCCCTCGCCTTACAACGCCATTCTCGGGCGTCCCGGGCTCAACCAACTCCGATTTTAAAAATATTTTTAAAAATCAGCGCAGCGGAAATCTGCTCCGCCCAGAAACTATCTAATTCTAGTTGCAATAGGCATGTAGGATAATATAAAATATTTGCAAAATATATTAAATAAAAAATCTATTCATTCATTATAAAAAAAATAATTTTTCATACCTTATTCCGGCTGGAATAATTATGGGATAAACCTGGAATAGGCTGGAATAGCTGGAATAAATCTATTCCAGCCTTCTTCCTCCTTGGACCGTGGGATACTCTATTTTGAGCCTGAAAAAAAGCATCCAAAAGTAGGCTTCCGGACCTCCGTTTGCTCCCAAATTTCAGCAGCGACAAGGTTGAGAAGTCTTCTTCGATTTGCCACCAAAATCTGCAACCAAAACACAGTGTACACGATGTACAAAATGCCCAAAACTTGCTGCCAGAAATTTTGGTTGCAGAAAACCAACAGCGATCTTCTTGGTGTTTGGAGCTGCAGCGGTGATCCCGGCTCACGAGGCTTGCTCCCAGGAGTGGACTAGTACTCCCTCTAGAGGGGAGACACGCCGGGGCCCTCCGATCCACCTTCATGCACGGTGCTAGCCGCTGGAAGGAGACACAGTCACAGTGGGTGGCAGCAACCAGGCTTTGCTGCAGTCCTGGGTTTGAGCACTCTAATGGACAGGAAAAGGGCCTTATAACTCTTCCTCACACACTCCAAATCCCAGCACCCAATGGAAAATAGGACCCAGCTCTCAAAACCTCTCATAGGGAAGAACACACTTGCTGTTTTCTTCTTCTCACGGTGTAACCTACCTTTTTGAAACAGGGGGACTTGCAATGGCTTATATAGGACAGCAGGGAGAGGGAGGTGGAGAGATGGGGAGGCCAAGAGGCAGTAGCTGCCATTCCATTTAACCAGCAAATAACGGGAGTGTAAATCAACCGATGGAGGAGAGGAAGAGACGTCGCCCAGGAAAAGAACTTCGGTCGTTTGGCCTCCTCCAGTGCAAGGATTACCGTGTAAAACGGTCAAGAGGAGAGAAAAAACACCGGTCCAATTAAACCATTTAAACCAATTTGGTTCAAACCCATTGGTTCAATTAACCAACGGTGGTTCAATCAATTGAACCGTCTGAGCCCAATAAATTGGTTCAATTGGTTCACAACCAATTTGAGGCCAAAACGAACTTCGAATCAATTCAAAACTGATTCAGAAAAATCCTGGCGCAGTCCAGGTCAGCCCGGAATAATTTTGGTTGACACAGACAAGGGCAAGATGGGCAAAGAGTGCTCAAAAATACTGTGACCATAAAACTGAGACGATTCCCAATCATAATCGGTATCTGGATCAGAGAGTTATCCTTTGTGGCGTGTGACCTCATAGGTTCGAACCTAAATGGTAGAACTGGAACAATTCCAGTACCAGCACAGGAAACCATCTAGCAATGGTCTCGGTGTCCGGATAGGTCGAAGATGCGGGAGCAAACTATCGAACCTCTGTATATGGTTACCGTATAATTCATCCCTTTGACCTCTAATGCTCAGGACGACTGAGATTGGGCTGCCAACCCAGACTGAGTCAGTCGACTACGTGTCTCAACATTGCAAGCCCAGTGACTCTTCATTAGGACTACCTTGGCCGAGGATTTGCTAAATTGAGATACTGCGAGACATTCAATCCAATTGTTTGGACAGGTCAATTCCATCTTGGTCCATCACTACTCCATAAGTACTTGCCTGTACCCAAAAACCTTCCATCACTGGATTAAAATGGAGGTAGTCCGGCACCAAAGCATAGGGAGTTGCTTGCAAGCTACCGTGATGACCTCAGGTCAGAGGGACACATATACCCATATCCAATCGTGAGTATCCCTTTGGCAGAAAGGGGCTGCACGGAGTCACGTTCAATGAGATATCACATATCCCACACTTGATCACATCAGTGTCACCACACTCATTTGGTCAAGAGGACAACCAAACGATGTGAACTATAACAACCTATACTTGATATATTGCCGTCCAGTACAATATATCCTTTGGTTGTGAACAGAGTTTAAGGACCACTCGATACATCCTCTCTGTATCAAAGTCAGTGTAGTCCTAAGGACTTCATCACATGAAAAGAGTTCATTTCAGGGAATACAATATGTGATGAGCTGCCAAAATAATATTTTATTAATTCAAAGAAAGAGTACAATACTTAGCTCAACCGCCTACAACCCAGGCGATTAGCTTTGGGACATAATTTCCAACAACTCCCACTTGTACTAAAGCCAATCAGAAGAGTATCTAATACCCATTTCCCATTTACAATAGTCAAACTCTTTTATTCCGAGGGCTTTAGTGAAGGGGTCGGCCAGATTTTCATTTCCATCGATCTTCAGAAGATTGATGTCGCCTCGTTCCACGATTTCTCGTACGAGGTGGTAGCGCCACAGTATGTGCTTGGTGCGGTGATGAGCTTTAGGCTCCTTAGCTTGAGCAATGGCTCAAGTGCTGTCACAATACACTGGAACAGGACCATCTAGGGAAGGCGCTACCCCTAGATCTCCAAGGAACTTTCGCAACCACACAGCTTCCTTTGCTGCATCTGATGCTGCAATGTATTCTGCTTCGCATACCGAGTCTGCAATAGTTGCCTGCTTGGAACTTTTCCAGCATATCGCTCCTCCATTCAGGATAAATACACCCTGACACACTCTTGCTATCATTTCTATCTGACTGGAAACTGGAGTCAGAGTACCCCACAAGTTTCAAGTCAGGTTCTCTATAAATCAGCCATTGATCTTTAGTATTTCTTAAATACTTAAGGATGGACTTAACCACCTTTCAATGCGCCTCACCTAGGTTTGACTGGTATCTGCTCACTACTCCTAGTGAGTATGCCACATCTGGTCTAGTACAAGTCATAGCATACATAATAGAGCCTACTGCAGAAGTATAGGTACTCTACTCATGCACTCTCTTTCCTCAGGAGTTGTCGCACAATACTTCTTGGAAAGAGTAATTTCAGAACCTATCAAGAGATAGCCTTTCTTGAAATTTCCATGCTGAACCGTTTCAGCACGGTGTCAATGTATGTAGACTGGGACAGTCCCAAAAGCTTCTTAGATCTATCTCTATAGATCTTCATACCTAGTATGTAAGAAGCTTCACCCAAGTCCTTCATGGAGAACTGAGATGATAACCAGACCTTTATTCCTGTAATGCTGCGACATCATTTCCGATTAAGAGAATGTCGTCAACATATAGTACTAGGAATACAATCACAGAACCATTAACCCATTTATAGATGCACGGTTCTTCTCCGTTCCTAACGAAGCCATTCGATTTGATACACCTATCAAACCGTAAGTTCCAACTTCGAGACACTTGCTTGAGTCCATAGATGGACCTCTGCAACTTGCATACTTTTGATTCATCTGTGGATGTGAACCCTTTAGGCTGTATCATATACACCTCCTCTTCCAGCTCCCCATTAAGGAAAGCGGTTCGGACATCCATCTGCTAGATCTCGTAATCAAATATGCTGCCAAAGCAAGCATGATCCGAATGGACTTGAGCATTGCCACAGGGGAGAAAGTCTCGTCTTAATCGATACCATATCGCTGATGATACCCCTTGGCAACCAGACAGGCTTTATAGGTCTCTACCTTCCCATCTGTGCCCCTTTTCCTCTTGAAGATCCATTTACACCCGATGGGTTTTATTCCTTCAGGCGGATCACCAATGTCCAAACATTGTTGATTTTCATGGACTCCATTTTAGATCGCATGGCTCCAAGCCATGCCTCAGAGTCAGATCTCTGAAGAGCATCCATATAGGTAATCGGATCCTCATTGTTCTCATCGAGCTCAATGGGATCGCCGTCCCAAACCAAGAAACCGTAGTATCTGTCTGGCTGACGCGGTATTCTACCGGATCTCGTAATGGGTTCTGGGTGTGATTCAATCATAGCCAGTTCTACGATGTCCTTAGAGTGTGCAGGTTCTTCTATTGGCTGAACTTCATCAAGTTCAATCTTAGAGGCTATAGTTCCTTCTCCAAGGAACTCCTTTTCCAAAAAGATAGCTTTAAGAGCAACGAACACCTTTTGTTCATTGTCCAAATAGAAGAAATACCCTTTGGTTTCCTTAGGATAACCAATGAATAACACCGATCAGACCTTGGACCAAGTTTGTCTGAGTCTAAATGCTTTACGTAAGCCAGACAATCCAAGACCCGAAGGTGTGAGATTGAGGTTTTACGTTCAGTCCACATCTCATACGGAGTGGAGACAACAGACTTACTTGGAACATCATTTAATAAGTAACACGCTGTCTGAAGCACATATCCCCAAAAGGATAGCGGCAGAGTTGCAAAGCCCATGGATCGAACCATGTCCAACAAGGTTCAATTCCTCCTTTCGGACACACCATTCAACTATGGTGTTCTGGAGGAGTCCACTGAAAGAGAATTCCATTCTCCTTAAGATATGTCAAAAATGCACCAGATAAGTATTCGCCACCTTCCATCACTGGATTAAAAATCCGGGTAGTCCGGCACCAAAGCACAGGGAGTTGCTTGCAAGCTACCGCGATGACCTCAGGTCAGAGGGACACTTATACCCATATCCAATCGTGAGTATCCCTTTGGCAGAAACGGACTGCACTGAGTCACGTTCAATGAGATATCACATATATCCCACTTGCAGATTACATCAGTGTCACCACACTCATTTGGTCAAGAGGACAACCAAACGATGTGAACTACAACAACCTATACTTGATATATTGCCGTCCAGTATAATATATCCTTTGGTTGTGAACCGGGTTTAAGGACCACTCGATACATCCTCTCTGTATCGAAGTCAGTGTAGTCCTAAGGACTTCATCACATAGGAAAGAGTTCATTTCAGGGAAATTCAATATGTGATGAGCTGCCAAAAATAATATTTTATTAATTCATTGAAAAAGTACAATACCTAGCACAACCGCCTACAACGCAGGCGATTGGCTTTGGGACACAATTCCAACACTTGTAACAGTAAGTTCCACGATCGGTGATGAAGGTGTGTGCTCTTCGTCCTCCGGGTGCATTCGAATCTGGTTGTACCCGGAGAAGGCATCCATGAAAGAGAGGAGGCGATGCCCCGAAGTGGTGTCCATCAGCTGGTCAATCTTTGGAAGAGGGAAGCTGTCCTTTGGGCAGGCTCGGTTGAGGTCGGTGTAGTCCACACAGATCCTCCACTTGCCACTACTCTTCTTCACCATGACCACATTCGCCAACCAGCTGGGGTATTGTACTTCCCGTACGAAATCGGTGGCAAGGAGCTTCTCCACCTCTTCGTTGATGGCCCTCTGCCTTTCTGTGGCGAAGCTCCTCTTCTTCTAGTGGACCGGGCGGCACCTCGGATCCATGTTCAACCTGTGGGTGATGACTTCAGGGGGGATGCCCAGCATGCCGGCCGTGGACCATGCAAACACATCCGCATTCGCGTGGAGGAAATCCAGCAGGCGGGCCCGTTCCTCCTCGGGGAGCTGGGCCCACACCTGCACGGTCTTGTGAGGGTCCGAACCGAGAGGATACGCCAGCAGACACTCTACGGGTCCTCCCCTGGGTTCCTTCTCCCTTAAGTCGAGGTTGTCGATGTCGGGTCCCGAGCCCGGCGCCTCGGGCACCTAGGACTGTCTGAAGGCAATGCTGGACTGGTTGGGTCGTCCCCCTCATCACCCCAGGCCCGGAGGCCGTGGGGAATTGCACCAGTAACCATCTCGTAGAGATCATTGCGTACAGCTGGTTGAGCCCCTGGCGACCGAGGATCGCATTATAAGGCGAAGGGAGCTTGACGACGGTGAACGTCATCATGACTGTTGTCTGCCGAGGTGGGGATCCAGCAGTGACAGGGAGTGTAATCTCCCCATCGACCCCCACCGAGTCCCCGGTAAAGCCCACAAGAGGGGTGAGCACCGGCCTTAGCTGATCATGAGACAGGTTCATTCGGGAGAAAGCATCATAAAAAAGCACATCAGTAGAGCTTCCACTATCTACCATAATGCGATGTACAGGATGCTTTGCGATAGTCATCTCGACCACCACAGCATCATTATTTACATTCTTGTTTTCATTCCCCTTCTCAAAAGGGGGTACATTCTCCGGGTCTCCCACCTCCCGGGCCCTCTTTGCCGCCCGCTCGATTCCACAAGAGATCATGCCCACCGGCTTTTCTGTCGGGCGATTATCGATCGCGGGGACCGGGGGAGGGCCGCGAGCGGCTGTCCCTCCGCCGGAGCTTCGTTCCTCATGAACTTCCTGAGGTAGCCTCTTTTGATCAGCTCCTCAATTTCCTGCTTCAGATTGCGACACTCCGTGTCATGTCCGTGCTCGCGGTGGAACTGGCAGTACTTTGACTTGTCGCGGGTGCTCCTCTCCTCGGTTCTAAGGTGGAAGTCGGCGGAGGTAGTGCTCGCCCTCAATCTCCATGAGGATCTTCGTTCTAGGAGCAAGGAGAGGGGTGAAACTTCGCTCCTGGGGGACTCCGCCCTTCGGCTTCGGATTTGGACGGGGGTCAGCAGGTGGCCCGGGCCTCCGGGTCCCTGGAACATCTCTCGAGGCCGGCTTCTTGAAGGTCCTCCCGTCCAGCTCTCAGCGGGTGTGATCAGCCTCCTCCACTCGGATGTACTTGTGGACACGGAGGAGGAGCTCGGAGTACGTCCTGTGGGGTTTCTTGTCCAGGGAATAAGTCAGGCGGGATGTCTTGAGCCTGCGCTTTAACGCCAGCATGGCAATGGGCTCGTCCAGACTGTAGATTTTCAGGGCAGCGGTCTTGAAGCGGGTAATGTAGTCCCGAAGCAGTTCCTGGTCCTGCTGGCGGATGGAGAAGAGGCTGTCCACCTCTCTCGGCACCTTCCGACAAGCGTCGAAGTGCGCCACAAACTTTCTCTTCAATTGATGGAAAGAGCAAATGGATCTCGGCTCGAGGCAGGTGAACCAGACTCGAGCAGCCTTCCGGAGGGTAGCGGGGAAGGCGATGCACAAAAGAGCATCCGTGGCCCCATGGACCCTCATAAGAGCCTTGTAGCTCTCCATATGGTCCAAAGGGTCGGTGGTCCTGTCGTAGGGATCGACCTGCGGCATGCGGAACTGGCTCGGAACCGGCTCCTCTTGGATTTCCTGGGAGAAGGGGGGTCGGGAGTCGTATCCCGTCGGATCCGCCGAGGAGTTCTGCAGTTCAGCAAATCGGCGGGCGAACTCCGCCAGTTTGCGCTCATGCTCCTCCAGGTGCCTCTCGGCCTGGCGCCTGATGGCCTCGTCAGTGGAGTCTTCCACCGAGGCCGCTGGTGAAGGGGGCACCGATCGGTCTTGGCGGGGGGCTTTGCCCTGACGCCGCCTGCTACGGCGCACCGTCTCGGCATCATCAGCCGGGATCGACTCCGCAATCCACCGAACCGGAGTGATTTTTCTTTGCGGGGGTCTGGTGGCTCCCGCGGGGGTTGGAGGTTGCCCGTGGCTGGGATGGCCTGCCATGGATGGAGCGCAGGCTTCCGCGCGGCCCCACGGCTCGAGCCACGGGGGTCCCTGGCTGGGGCTACGTGGCCAAGGAGCGCTACTGATGCTGTAGCTGCCGAACTGCTGTAGTCAGGGTTTGCAGCTGTTGGATGACAGCCGCAAAAGGTCCGTCCACCGAGGTCGGTTGCGGTGGAAGAGGAGGGGGAGCAGGAAGCTCCCTCTCCGGGCTGCGTGGCCCCTGAGGGGAGGGGACCTCCCCTACTCGACTGGTGGATGCTTCGTGCCCGCACGTGACCACCATGGTCGGAGCGCGCTTCGTCCCACGGAGAGCTAGCTCACACTGGGGGTGTTGTCCTGCCCCTCTACCTGGTGCGCCAATTTGTTGCCGATCTCACCGCCGTGCCTGTAGCTTCAGAGCTGGTGACTTGATCAGGCTGTCTCGCCTCGAGATCTCCGGGCTCACGATCCTGCAAGACAAGGTCAGAGACCCTTACCGGGGATCCCGGCGAGGGGGCTCCGACGGTCAAGTTAGAAAATGACAAGATGGAACAGAGTCTCCAAGGTGGGCCCCTGAAGGAGTCCCAGGCTTGGAGATTATCTTTGTAAAGAAGGTCTCAGGAAGAGTAGAAATTGGGCCAGGTTCATTCACCGTGCTTGCGCCAAGGATCCCTCTCGGGATCTTGGATCCTACTCTCGGTGTCTCTCCTTTTCCCAGCCCTTTTCCTCTTACCTAGTTATCCGCTCTTCCCATCCATTTATCCATCACGCTGCCTCCGGCCTCCCACCCCTGGGAGGCTCCCTCTCGCTGGGAGGCTCCCTCTCGCTTTCACCTCCTTCCCTCCCTCTCTTCCCCCTTTCCCCTTTGGGTCTAAGAACCTGGCGGCCTCCTTGTCTTGCTTGCCGAGCCTAGCGAGCAAAGGGGGGGGGAGGACGCTGGCCAAATCTTGGGGGCCGAGCGCGAGCGCTCTCTTTCCCAGGCACCGATAACGCCCGTTACCGGGTCTTGTCCTGCCAGGATTTTGCTTCTCGGCTGCGGAACATGTCGGGCCGATGTAAACGAGGTTTCGCACGTTGCTATCGACCGTACCGGCACTCCTCTCAGGGTGCGGTGCGCGCTACTCGAGGGGCGGTCTCGGAACTCGTGCTTTTGCTCTTTGGCGGCCTCACCATGCGGGGCGCTCAACATCGGCCGAGGCAGGCCCCTCCTGGGCGGACATCTGGTGAAGGAGCAGCAGAGGGCCCGGCTCGACCTCGGCCGAGGTGGCACCATCTCAGGGCGCCATCCGGCGAGGGAGGAAGGGGCCGCCGGCTTCGGCCGAGGTGGACCCCTCCTGGGCGGACACCTGGTGGAGCGGCAGAGAGGTGCTTTACTTCGACCGAGGTGGACCCCTCCTGGGCGAACGCCTGGCGAAGGAGCAGCAGAGGGCCCGGCTCGACCTCGGCCGAGGTGGCACCGTCTCAGGGCGCCACCTGGCGAGGGAGGAAGGACCGCCGGCTTCGACCGAGGTGGACACCCCTTGGGCAGACACCTGGCGGAGCGGCAGAGAGGCGCTTGACTTCGGCCGAGGTGGACCCCTCCTGGGTGGACACCTGGCGAAGGGGCAGCAGAGGGCCCGGCTCGACCCCGGCCGAGGTGGCACCGTCTCAGGGTGCCACCCGGCGAGGGAGGAAGGGGCCGCCGGCTTCGACCGAGGAGGACACCTCCTGGGCGGACACCTGGCGGAGCGGCAGAGTGGCGCTCGACTTTGGCCGAGGTGGACCCCTCCTGGGCGGACACCTGGCGAAGGAGCAGCAGAGGGCCCGGCTCGACCTCGGCCGAGGTGGACCCCTCCTGGGCGGACACCTGGCAAAGGAGCAGCAGAGGGCCCGGCTCGACCTCGGCCGAGGTGGCACCGTCTCAGGGCGCCACCCGGCGAGGAGGAAGGGGCCACCGGCTTCGGCCGAGGTGGACACCTCCTGGGCGGACACCTGGCGGAGCGGCAAAGAGGTACTTGACTTCGACCGAGGTGGACCCCTCCTGGGCGGACACCTGGCGAAGGAGCAGCAGAGGGCCTGGCTCGACCTCGGCCGAGGTGGCACCGTCTCAGAGCGCCACCCGGCGAGGGAGGAAGGGGCTGCCGGCTTCGGCCGAGGTGGACCCCTGCTGGGCGGATACCTGGCGGAGCAGTAGAGAGGCGCTCGACTTCGGCCGAGGTGGACCCCTCCTGGGCAGACACCTGGCGAAGGAGCAGGTTGGCCCGGCCCGACCTCGACTTCGGCCGAGGTGGACCCACATCTGACCTTGCTGGACCGTCCCCGTTCCACCGAAAAAATTTTACGTGGCTCGAATCACGTCTGGCGGAATCTGAGACATGCCACGTCATTATAACGGCCGTAACACTCCGCATGATCCCTGTAGAGCACTGCTTGGCCTGTAAGGCTCTTCTAACCTTGTGAGGCAAGTTCATTAGAAGGATATGGAGTGGGGGCTAGCATTGAGGAGGAGAGCTTGAGCCTTGGTCGTTGTCTATTGGGACTCCCATTATTTTTCTTGGTAGCTTCTGGATGTTCTTCTTCCTCCTCCCCCTCCTTCCAAGATCCCATGGAATTTCTTATGGACCCCAGATACTAACTGCAATCTGTTTGAATTCTTTAGCACAATCTCCTTCTTCAGGATAGCACAAATAATCGATTGAGAAATACAGTGCTTCTAGTGGGACACTCCTCGTTGGTTGGTGTAAACTATCGTCCGGAAGTTTTGATATAGCCTTCAGGCTATCATAAGATCCAGACAAGACCTGTTTAGGCTCCGTGCACATGAATCGAGATAAGGCGCTCCCGTGCATGCGATCAAGGTGAGGCCTGTAGAGGCTCCTCGTGCACGTGGACGAGGTGCGTGAGACGAGGTAGGCTTGTGGAGGCTCCTCATGCGCGTAGATCGAGATGCACAGGGCCAGAGAAATGCTGGGCCAGAATTCGTGTGGGCTAAGACATGTCGCTCCCCAATGTGCCGGATTGGTATGACACGGGTTGAGGAAGTGCCGGACCGAGGTGAGGCGGGCTGAGGCACTGGCGTGCCACGGGTGGATAAAGGGCGCACTCCCGGCCACGGGTGATACAGGGCGCACTCCCGGCCAGAGCCGGGCTTGCCGAGGTGGGACTCCATGCCGAGGAAGGTGACGGTCTGGAAGAGGGCCATCGCAGGAGGTCGAGGTGGCCATGGAGTGCCGGATCGAGGTGGGTGTGCTGCAGGTGGAGCAAAGCTGGACCGGGGCACGCGGAGCCAGGCTGAGGCACTCCCGATCTCCACCATCGTCTTTGACATCGCCGGACCGAAATGGGCATAAAGCCAGACACAGAGCCATGCCGGACCGGGGCTGGAGCTGGACTCCATGCAGGCGAAGCCGTCTGGAGTGGGCGGACTGAGACGAGCTATTACGGGCGAAGCAGGACCCGTACGGGCATGCCAGTATGCACGGGCAGCCATGGAGCTGGCCAGGCGTGTTGACGTGTGAATCGTGGCGAGTGCTGCTTCCCGACGATGCACGGGCGTGCCGGAGTCGTTTAGACAGGCGTGCCGTGATGGACATGTCTAGATGAGCCGGACCGGCCGAGGTGCCGAGCTAGCCACCGAAGGGGGCGGATCGAAGCACGAGCACTGCTCCCTGGAGGCGTCAACGGGTGGGCTGAGATGCCGGAAGATGGCCATCATGGGGCCAAGGTGGACCTCCCATGGTGGTCTCCGCATACCCATCTCCCTCGCCCGGTTGGTGCTCTTCGCCCGTCTTTGGAATTCGTGGCAACCAAGTCGGTGCCCGAGTGATGGAAGGACGAACGGAGCTGATGTCTTGTGGGCAGAGCCGGATCATACAGATCATCGAGATTCATGCTCGTTGCATGCTATAAAATAAAATAGAGAGGAAGGCCTTCGGATGATGGTGTTTCATTGTTATCTTATTTAGGTAGAAGGCTTGGAGATGCCATACAGAACTGGCGACCACATGGACCAAATAGGAGCTTTGCTATATCAGGGCCGAGGTTGAATGGATTTGTTACCGTTATAGATGCTCTCACTTCCTGAGTTCAAAATATTATTTCTCAACATCTTGGATAAAGGGAGTAGTGTTATCCATTTGGCTCCGTGCTGTAGCAGGCTTTGTACTCGATATTGTTGCATGGTGATGATACAAGCATTTTAGTTTGACTTCTCGTCGGTCGAATAGAAGGTGATGCCGAGGAGGATGAAGTTGGTGAGGTGCACAGCTTGGGTGCACACATACATGACCAGGTACATGGTTGACATGGCCAGGCTTACGGCACTCCTTAGAGCCCTTGATGAAGGCATGGAAGTTGATGGAAGGTTCAAGGAGAGGGGGCACGTCGGTCGCGGTGGGATCAATCTCGAGGGAGCTACCCAGCGGAGGAGCTCGGGAAGAGGGAGATCAACTTCGACCGAGATAGGCTCGACCTTGAGGGAACTGCATGGCAGAGGAGCCATCCTGGTGGAAGGACTCAAGGGGTAGGAGTAGTACAGTGCATGGTGTTGCCGCTCTCGTCGTCGCGCCCGCGCCTCGGATCCGTGGATCCTCCCTGACCGCCTGGCGAGGGAGCCTCCCTGGCTGCGGCGAACCTGCAAGAAGGGGTTAGAAGACCTTGGCCGGGATCCCGGCGAGGGAGCTCCGACGGTCAAGTCAGTAGACGACGAGAAGGAACAGATTCTCCAAGACGGACCCCCTAAGGGGTTCCAGACTTAGAGAATTTACTAGTAAGAAAGGTGCTCTGGGGACCAGAAATTCGGCCGGGCCTCCTTGCCGAGCTCACGCCAAGCGATCCCCTCTCGAGACCTTGGATCTTACTCTCGGAGCGAGGCTTTTTGCCGCTGCTTCTTCCTTGTCCCCAGGCTTGTCCGCTTACCTTGTCGTCCCCAGCTTCCTTCCTTTTATCTCCTCCCGCCGTTCGCCTGTCTTCTCCTCCTGGGAGGCTCCCCTCCCCCGTCCCTTTCTCTTTCCCCTTTTCGGTGAGGAGGGCCAGGCGGCTTTCCGACCTCGTCCGCCGAGCCCGACAGGGAAAAGGCAAAGACAGAAAGGGGGGAGGGGCGGCGCTGGTAAGGCGGCCGGTCAGACCTCGGGCCCAGTGAGAGCGCTCTCTTTCCCAAGTGTGGGCGCCATCCGTCTATGGGGCCTGTTTTGTCAGAATCGCGCCTCTCGGCTACGGGACCTGTCGGGCCGATGCAAATGGTGTTTCGCGTGCCGCCGCCATCCGTACGGGGCGCCGTCTGTGATGCGTACGGCCCGATGGATGACCTCGGGGCCTGCGCCTCCTTCCCTGGGACCTTCTCCGTACGGGCGGCCTGGCCTCGGCCGAGGCGGACCCGTCTCCGGGGCCACCTGTCGGAGGAGCGAAGGATCGGCCGACCTCGGCCTAGGTGGACCCCTCCTGGGTGGACACCTGGCGAGGTGGCAGGAGGTCGCCTGGCTTCGGCCGAGGTGGGCCCGTCTCCGGGGCCACCTGGCGAAGGAGCGAAGGATCGGCCGACCTCGACCTAGGTGGATCCCTCCTGGGTGGATACCTGGCGAGGTGGCAGGAGGTCGCCTGGCTTCGGCCGAGGTGGGCCCGTCTCCGGGGGCCACCTGTCGAAGGAGCGAAGGATCGGCCGACCTCGGCCTAGGTGGACCCCTCCTGGGTGGACACCTGACGAGGTGGCAGGAGGTCGCCTGGCTTCGGCCGAGGTGGGCCCGTCTCCGGGGCCACCTGGCGAAGGAGCGAAGGATCGGCCGACCTCGGCCTAGGCGGACCCCTCCTGGGTGGACACCTGGCGAGGTGGCAGGAGGTCGCCTGGCTTCGACCGAGGTGGGCCTGTCTCCAGGGGCCACCTGGCGAAGGAGCGAAGGATCGGCCGACCTCGGCCTAGGCGGACCCCTCCTCGGTGGGCGCCAGGCGAGGTGGTAGAGGAGCCCTGAACCGAGCTCGACTTCGGCGAGAGCAGTTTGTCTTAGGAAGTCGTTTGGCGGAGTAGCCTTGCCAAGCTCGGCCTTGGCAATGTGGCGCTGACTCGGCCGGAGAAAACTTCACGTGGCTCGATCATATTTGGTAGTATCTGAGCCCGGCCATGTCATCGTTACGGCCGTAACAGTTGTCCCCCAGCCCGCCGTTCCGTTGGGGCGTCGTAGAACGGAACATCGGGATTAAATGCAGATATGATGTGGGGAGGCGAAGATCTTGCATCATAATTGCCATGATCCTTACCACCGCGGCTCGATGCGCCTGAAACCCTATAGGAAGCTGCCACGCGTCGCCCACTTGCCCGCAATAAATGCGTCGCTTCGAGGCAGATGCCGTTACCCTGCTAACGAGGCATCGGTGTCGGGCGTGCGTCCACGTGGCGATCGCTCAGTGGCTCGGGGCGGAATGACGGGTACGATTGCTGTCGACTGAGTTTGAAAAGGAGGGGACTTTCCAAAATGAGGCCTTTCCCCTTGCTCCATGGGCGGTTTTTGCTGCAGGCTAACTTCCGTTGCCCTGCGTTCGCTTGGCGTATTTTCGATGAGTGCCTCCATCCTTCTCTAGTTCCCCTCTCTCTTTTCCTCTCTGAATCCTTGTCCTCCTCTTTGCCATGGCGCGTCATCGCTATGTCTCTTCCAATCTGGACGAGGCCGGTCCATCCCGGCCGAGGACTCCATCTTCTTCCTCCTCAGAGGAGGAAACGATCCCGGAGGAGATCCGCCGGCGTCTGCACCCGGGGTGTCACCATCGGCATCCCTAGGAGGTCCGGTCTCCTCCGGTTGCTCCCGCTGCGCCTCTTCTTTTTCTTCCTGCTCCGCCTCTTCTTCCCACCGGTCCCTCCGGTCATGCTTCCACCATGACCGAAGGCGATCTTTCTTTGCTCTGGGAGGCCTACGGTATCCCGGGATCGATTCGTCTATTTGTTCCGCGGCCCGGGGAGCGCGTCACCATGAGTGGCCCCGGCCGTATAGCCTTCTACGAAGACTTCCTCCTTGGGGGTCTTCGATTTCCTCTGCACCCCTTCTTCCTCTCTTTTCTCAGCCATTTCCGGCTTGTCCGGCCCAGTTGGCTCCCAATGCCATCGGGTCATCTTCTCCTTCATAGTCTTCTATCACTTTCACGGGTTCGTTGCCCGTTTCTCCCTCTTCAGGGCCATGTTTACCCTGAAGAAGTACTCCACCGATGACGGCTGGTGGTATATTTCGCCCCAGCCCAGGTATCTCCGGTTCGACCTCCCTTCTTCTATCAAGGGCTGGAAAAGCCGGTTTTTCTTCGCCTCGGTCGAAGATGTCGACTGGGCCTGGAGTGAACCGGACCGGTCTCCGAACCGAAACTCCCAGGTTGAGTCGGCGGACCAGGAGGCCTACTCCCTACTCCTGAGTGATGTGGTCCCGGTGCTCGAGGTTCTGCTTTCGGAGCAGAATCTTTTTGAGGCCGGGATCAGTCCCATCCGTGAGTCGGGTGAGATTCAGTCCTCCTTTGATTTCTGCACTCTTTTTCTTCATGACCGAGTCGGCTGACCTTCTATTCTTTTGCATTGCAGGTATGAAGTTCTCACTGGAGAGCCTTCTAGAGGGCGCGGCCTAGAGAGACATCCCGGAGGTAGACGAGCCCGCGGCCAAGAGGGCTCGTACTGAGGCGGGCCGGGAGATTGCGTCGGCGACCGCGCCCAGCCCAGTGGCCACTGCTCCCCCGCCCAGGTTGCCTCGGGGCGGGGCCGTTGATGCCTCGGCTGCCAGACCTGGTGGCGCTGCCGTCGAGGGGGCTCCACCGCCCGAGGCTCCGTCCAGCGCCGGTCCCATCGTCACCGCGGCTCCGACGGCACAGCCCGTGGCCTCTGCCGGCCCGTCGATTGCGACCCCAGCTGAAGGGACAGCCACCGCCGGAGCCGACCTGACAGCTCCGCCACCGGTGATCACCCACCGGTGTTCAGTCATCCGCGACAAGGGGCTCGCGGAGAAGGTCATGGAGTACGCCTCCACAGCCCGGGACCGCCGAGCTCGGGGCGGCCGGGACTATGCAGACGCCTTGCTCGGGATCCTCCCGCGGCTCTTCACGGTAAGCCCGAGCTCATTCTTCTCTGTCTTTCATGATTTTAGTGGCCTTTTCTCCTAACCCGGTTGCTCTATTTGTGCAGATTGGAAATGACGTTCTCCTACTGAGGAACTTCCTCATAGGGAACGCGAAGAGGGACGCCGAGAAGGAGAAGAAGCTCGGCAAGCTCGCAGCCGACGTCAAGGACCTCATGGAAAAGGGGGTCGAGCTGCGAGCCAGCAACCAAGCCCTCCAGACCAACCTGGCGCGCTCCGAGGGGCGGAACAAGGAGCTGGAGGCTTATTTGTCGGAGGAGAGGCTCTCCCACCAGCGTCGCACGGAGGAGGATGCGGCGGAGAGGGCTCATCTTCAGGCCCACTCCCAGTGGCTGGAGCGCCAGCTGGAGGAGGCTCGGCGAGATGCGAATGCGGCGAAGGACCGGAGTGCGTACATCAACGGACTCCTGGAGGCTGCGAAGCGGGAGGCGCAGGAGGTCATCCCGAAGTTCCGGGCTTCCGACGAGTACATGTCGGAGGTCCGGGAGGCCGCCATGGACTCCTTCCTGAAGGGTTCCGGATGTGCCGGGAGAAAGTAGGGGCCTTCTTCCCCGAGCTCGACCTCAGCGGGGTGGTGCTCGGAGGTAGGAGGCAAGGAGTCGAGAGCAGAGCCTCCGGTGCGATCGACGCCACTCCTGCGGCCCCGTCGACCAGCGAAGCCGTGGCTCCGGAGCAGCCTCAAGAGCCGGCCACCGCAGAAGGCGAGGATGCAGAGCTCGCGACCCCGGCGGAGGGCTCCGACCCTGCACCAAACTGAGCCACCGTCTTCTCGCCCTGCTCCGTTGTCGCAGTTGTATTTCTTTTTCTTCTTCTTCTTTTTTTTTTGGGACTTCCGCCTGTCGGGATTCCCGGCTTGCACTGTTGCTCAGATTAATGAAGACACTGTTTAACCAAGCCTCGAGTTCATCTTCTTCTCCACTCCCCCATCTCCCTTTTTCTCCTTCTTTTTTTTTTTTTTTGTTGAGATGTTGATGTGGAGTGCTGAAACGATCGTAGGCCTGGTCCCTTCCGTTGCTCAAATCGAAGGTTGGGACATCCCGGACCGCGCGGCGTCAGAGTAGGCCTTGAGCGGGTCCGTCTTTGGGATCGCCTTCATACTCGCGTGGGCGACATGGTTTCTGCCCCGCCTTCCTGGCGAAGCCCGGGACCTCCGGACTGAACCCCGGGGCCGCAGGCTTTCTCAAGCCTTGCGCGGCATGCCGAGCTGCTCTCCGGGCTTGCGTGGGCGAACTTGGTTCTATGCCACCTTCCAGGCCGAAGCCCGGATCTCCGGACTGAACCCCGGGGTCGCAGGCTTTCTCAAGCCTTGCGCGGCTTGCCGAGCTGCTCTCCGGGCTTGCATGGGCGAACTGGGTTCTGCGCCACCTTCCAGGCCGAAGCCGAGGATCTCCGGACTGAACCCCGGGGCCGCAGGCTTCCTCAAGCCTTGCGCGGCTTGCCGAGCTGTTCTCCGGGCTTGCATGGCCGAACTGAGTTCTGCGCCACCTTCCAGGCCGAAGCCCAAGATCTCTGGACTGAACCCCGGGGCCGCAGGCTTTCTCAAGCCTTGCACGGGCCGAGCTGTTCTCCGGGCTTGCGTGGGCGAACTGGGTTCTGTCCCACCTTCCAGGCCGAAGCCCAGGATCTCCAGATTCCTTCGGCCGTCGGCCATGATCGGTCATGCCAAGCCCAGGGCCATGCGCCGGTTTTCCTTCAAAGTGAGAAGAGAGCGTTTCAAGCGAGGGAACTTTATTACGGGAGTAGGGAACCTTACATCACTGATAATACATTCTTAGGTTCGAGGCGTTCCACGTCCTGGGGAACCTGGCACCTCCCAACTCCTCCAGGTAGTATGCGCCGTGAGGGAGGGCTTCTGCCACCCGGTATGGGTCCTCCCAGTTGGGCGAGAGCTTGCCGCATTCCCGTGGCTAGGAAGCTTCAGCGCGCCGGAGGACCAAATCTCCGGGACGAAAAACCTTCGGCCGCACTCGGGAGTTGTAATACCTGGCCACACGCTGCCTATACGCCGCCATTCGAACTCGGGCCTTGTCCCTCGTTTCCTCGAGAAGGTCAAGGTTGAGCATCATCCTGGCTGGGTTTTCTGTCTCGTCATATTGCTCCACACGCAGCGTGGGTAGGCTGAGCTCGATCGGGATGACCGCCTCGGCTCCGAAGACGAGGTTGAGCGGGGTCTCGTCGGTAGCCGCCCTCGGGGTGGTGTGGTATGCCCAGAGGACGCTGGGGAGCTCGTCGGCCCACCTGCCCTTGGCCTGGTCCAGCCGCATGCGGAGGCCCCGAAGAATGGTCCTGTTCATGACTTCGGCCTCCCCATTGGTCTGGGGATGCGCCATCGAGGTGAAGCGATGCCTGATGCCGAGGTCGCTGCAGAACTCTTCGAACTCCCCGCAGTCGAACTGGCACCCGTTGTCAGTAACCACGGTGTGGGGGAGGCCGAAGCGGCAAACGATCGACTTCCAAAAGAACTTGCGACGTTTGCCTTGGTGATCCTCGCCAAGGGTTCGGCCTCGACCCACTTCATGAAGTAGTCGATGGCCACTATCAAGAACTTCCACTGTCCGGACGCCGGCGGGAATAGGCCCAGGAGGTCCATCCCCCACTGGGCGAATGGCCAGGGAGCTGAGAGCTGGGAGATTGGGTTGGAGGGCTGCCGTTGCACCGTGGCGTGATGCTGGCACCGGTCGCACTTCTTCACGAAGTCAGCGGCGTCTTCCTTCATTGTCTCCCAGAAGTAGCCCTGACGGAGGGCCTTGTACGCCAATGTCCTGCCCCCCACGTGGTTCCCGCAGACGCCTTCGTGAATCTCCTGGAGCACAAGCTTGGCTTCCGTGGGTCCTACGCACTTGAGGAGGGGGTAGGAGTAGGATCTTCGATACAACTGCCCGTCCATCAGGACGAACCGCACGGCTTTCTTTCTGATAAGGCGAGCTGCCTCGCGGTCCTCCGGCAGGGTGCCACTGGTGATGTATTCGGCGTACTTGTCCATCAGCTGGGTTCATGGCTGACCTGATGGACCTCCGTCGGTGCCTCGAGGCTTGGGATCTCAAGGCGCTCCACGTGAGCACGGCCCAGCATCGAGTCCGGCAGGGTCGCCAGCCGAGAGAGAGTGTCCGCGCGGGTGTTCTCCCTGCGGGGGATGTGGAAGATGTTGAAGCACCGGAATCTGGATGCGCCCGCCTTGACGAGCTCCATGTATTTCGCCATTTGGGGGTCATGTGCGGCATACTCCCCGGAGACCTGTCCCGCCACGAGCTGGGAATCAGTGAAAGCTTTGAGGTTGGTTACGCCCAGCTCGTGGGAGACTCTCAGTCCGGCAATAAGTGCTTCGTACTCCGCCTGGTTATTTATCGCGGGGAATTGGAAACGGAGTGCGTATTCGGCGATGACCCCGTCGCTGTTGGCAAGGATGAGCCCAGCCCCGCTCCCGCCGGAGTTTGAGGCTTCGTCCACATGGAGGATCCAGGCGTCCTCGCCGGGCTCACCGGGGCCTGTCTCCAGTGGTTGGCCTGAGGGGCCCTCCTCGGGCTCCTTGCCCAGCCCGCACACTCGACCAGGAAGTCGGCCAGCACCTGCGCCTTCATGGCCGACCTTGGCCTGTACGTGATATCGAACTCGCTGAGCTTCAGTGCCCACTTTGCCAATCATCCCGAAGTGTCGGGTCGGCTGAGCACCACTTTCAGCGGTTGATCCGTCAGGACTGTGATGGGGTGCGCTTGGAAATAGGGCCTAAGATGCTGGGCAGACACTATTAGCACAAAACGAGTTTCTCAGACCGTTCTCAGGCCGAAATACCTGAGCTCCGCGTCGCGGAGAGGCTTGCTGGTATAGTACACCCGCCGCTGGACTCCTTAGCCATCGGCTCGAACCAGGACCGAGCTGACGGCTTCCGGGGTGACCGCCAGGTAGAGGATGAGTTCCTCCCCCTCCTCGGGCCTGGACAGCAATGGTGGCGATGCAAGCATCTTCTTCAGCTCCTCGAAGGCCCTCTGGCATTCCATGGCGAAGCTCCTCTTCTTCTGGCGGACCGGGCGGCAACTTGGGTCCACGTTTAGCCTATGCGTGATGACCTCGGGCGGGATGCCCGGCATGTCGGCTGCTGACCAGGCGAACACGTCAGCGTTCGCGCGGAGGAACTCCAGCATGCGGGTCCGTTCTTCTTCGGGGAGCTGGGCCCCGACTTGCACCGTCTTCAGCGGATCCGAACCGAGGGAAAAGTCAGCATGCGCTCTACCGGCCCTCCCCTGGTTTCCTTCTCTCTCAGGTCGAGGTCGTCGATATCGGGGCGAGCTCCGCACCCCGGGTGCTCGGGACCGTCTGGAGGCAGAGCGGAACTGGCTGGGTCGTCCCCTTCATCTCCCCGAGCCCGGAAGGTGTGGGGAACTGTACCAACAACCTTCTCGTGGAGATCGTAGCGTCCAGTTGGTTGAGCCCGGGACGCCCGAGAATGGCGTTGTAAGGCGAAGGGAGTCTGACGACGGTAAATGTTATTAGGACGGTCGTCTGCCGGGTGGGGATCCGGCGGTGACCGGGAGAGTGATCTCCCCTTCGACCCCCACGGAGTCCCCTGTAAAACCTACCAGGGGGGTGTGCACCGGTCTCAGCTGATCGTGGGACAAGTTCATCCGAGAGAAAGCGTCATAAAAAAGTACGTCAGCCGAGCTTCCACTATCCACCATGATTCGACGTACAGGATGCTTCGCGATGGTCATCTCGACCACCACGGCATCGTTGTTTACATTATCATTACCCTTCCCCTCCTCGGGAGGGATTACATTCTCCAGGTTCCCGACTTCCCGGGCTCTCTTCGCCGCTCGACCGACCCCGCGTGAGATCATGCCCACGGGCTTCTCCGTTGGGCGGTTATCGATTGCAGGGACTGGCGGTAAGGTCGCGAGCGGCTGCCCCTCCAAGGGGGCCTCGTTCCTGACGAACTTCCTGAGGTAGCCCCTCCTAATCAGCTCCTCGATCTCCCGCTTCAGGTTGCGACACTCCTCCGTGTCGTGACCGTGCTCGCGGTGGAACTAGCAGTACTTCGATTTATCCCGGGTGGCTCTCGGGTTCTGAGGAGGAGGTCGGCGGAGGTAGCGCTCACCCTCGATTTCCATGAGGATATTGGTCCGAGGTGCGAGGAGAGGGGTGAACCTCCGCTCGGGAGTGGCCTCGCCCCTCGACCTTGGATTCGGGCGAGGGTCGGTAGATGGCCCGGGCTTCCGAGCCCCCGGGTATCTCTGGGGGCGGCCTCTTCAGAGTTTTCCCGTCCAACTCTCGACGGGTGCGGTCGGCCTCCTCCGCTCGGATGTACTTGTGGGCGCGGAGGAGGAGCTCGGAGTACGTCCTGGGCGGCTTCTTGTCCAGGGAGTAGGTCAGCGGGACATCTTGAGCCCGCGCTTCAGAGCCAACATGGCGACGGGCTCGTCCAGGCTGTAGATTTCCAGGGCTGCGATCTTGAACCGGGTGATGTAGTCCCGGAGCAGCTCCTGGTCCTGCTGGCGGATGGAGAAGAGGCTGTCCACCTCTCTCGGCACCTTTCGACAAGCGTCGAAGTGCGCCACGAACTTTCCTTCCAGCTGATGGAAGGAGCAAATGGATCCGGGCTCGAGGCGGGTGAACCAGACTCGAGCGGCCTTCCGGAGGGTGGCCGGGAAGGCGATGCACAGAAGAGCGTCGGTGGCCCCCTGGACCCTCATGAGAGCTTTGTAGCTCTCCAGATGGTCCATAGGGTCGGTGGTCCCGTCGTAGGGATCCACCTGCGGCATGCGGAACCGTTTTGGGATCAGCTCGCCTGGATTTCTTCAGAGAAAGGGGGACGGGAGTCGTAGCCCGCCGATCCGCGACGAGTTCTGCAGGTCGGCGAATCGGCGGGCGAACTCCGCTAGCTTGCGCTCATGCTCCTCCAGGCGCCTCTCGGCTTGGCGCCTGATGGCTTCGTCGGTGGAGTCTTCCACCGAGGCTGCGGGTGGAGGGGGCGCCGATCAGTCTCGGCGCGAAGTCAGGCCTCGGCGTCGCTTGCTACGATGCACCGTTTCGGCTCGTCGACCGGGGATCGGCTCTCGTGATCCTCCGAACCGGAGTAGTTTCTTTTTACGGAAGCTTGGTGGCTCCCACAGGGGTTGGAGACGGCCCTCGGATGGGATGGCCTGCCCTGAATGGAGTGCAGGCTCCCACGCTGCCCCGCAGCTCGGGCCGCGGGGGTCCCTGGCTGCGGCTGCGTGGCCAGGGACCGCTGCTGATGCTGAAGCTGCCGGACCGCTGAGGTCAAGGTCTGCAGCTGTTGGATGACGGCCGCAAGGGGTCCGTCCGTTGAGGTAGGCTGTGGTGGAAGAGGAGGGGGAGCTGGGAGCTCCCTCTCCGGGCTGTGGGCCCCTGGAGGGGAGTGAACCTCCCCCACATGGCTGGTGGACGCCTCGCGGCCACGAGTGACCACCATTGTCAGAGAGCGCGATACCTGCAGAAAGCTGGCTCCCGCTAGGGTTTGGTGTCCTGCCCCCTACCTGGTGCGCCAATCTGTTGCCGCTCTCGTCGCCGCACCCGCGCCTCGGATCCGTGGATCCTCCCTGACCGCCTGGCGAGGGAGCCTCCCTGGCTGCGGCGAACCTGCAAGAAGGGGTTAGAAGACCCGGGCCGGGGATCCCGGCGAGGGAGCTCCGACGGTCAAGTCAGTAGACGACGAGAAGGAACAGATTCTCCAAGATGGACCCCCTATGGGGTTCCAGACTTAGAGAATTTACTAGTAAGAAAGGTGCTCTGGGGACCAGAAATTGGCCGGGCCTCCTTGCCGAGCTCACGCCAAGCGACCCCTCTCGGACCTTGGATCTTACTCTCGGAGCGAGCTTTTTGCCGCTGCTTCTTCCTGGTCCCAGGCTTGTCCGCTTACCTTGTCGCCCCAGCTTCCTTCCTTTTATCTCCTCCCGCCGTTCGCCTGTCTCTCCTCCTGGAGGCTCCCCTCCCGTCCCTTCTCTTTCCCCTTTTCGGTGAGGAGGGCCACGGCTTTCCGACCTCGTCCGCCGAGCCAACAGGAAAAGGCAAGACAGAGGGGGGAGGGGCGCGCTGGTATCGGCCGATCAACCTCGGCCCAGTGAGAGTGCTCTCTTTCCCAGTATGGGCGCCATCCGTATGGCGCCTGTTTTGTCAGAACGCGCCTCTCGGCTGCGACCTGTCGGGCCGATGAAATGGTGTTTCGCGTGCCGCCGCCATCCGTACGGGCACTGTTGTGATGCGTACGGGCCGATAGATGACCTCGGGCCTGCGCCTCCTTCCCTGGACTTCTCTGTACGGGCGACCGGCCTCGGCCGAGGCGGACCCATCTCCGGGGGCCACCTGTCGGAGGAGCGAAGGATCGGCCGACCTCGCCTAGGTGGACCCCTCCTTGGTGGACACCTGGCGAGGTGGCAGGAGGTCGCCTGGCTTCGCCGAGGTGGGCCCGTCTCTGGGGCCACCTGGCGAAGGAGCGAAGGATCGGCCGACCTCGGCCTAGGTGGACCCCTCCTGGGTGGACACCTGGCGGGTGGCAGGAGGTCTCCTGGCTTCGGCCAAGGTGGGCCCGTCTCCGGGGGCCACCTGGCGAAGGATGGCGACCTCGGCCTAGGTGGACCCCTCCTGGGTGGACACCTGAGGTCAGGAGGTCGCCTGGCTTCGGCCGAGGTGGGCCCCTCTCCGGGGGCCACCTGGAGAAGAGCGAAGATCGCCGACCTCGGCCTAGGTGGACCCCTCCTGGTGGACACCTGGCGAGGTGGCAGGAGGTTGCCTGGCTTCGGCCGAGGTGGGCCCGTCTCCAGGGGCCACCTGGCGATGGAGCGAAGGATCGGCCGACCTCGGCCTAGGCGGACCCCTCCTGGGTGGGCGCCAGCGAGGTGGTAGAGGAGCCCCGAACCGAGCTCGACTTCGACGAGAGCAGTTTGTCTTAGGAAGTCGTCTGGCGGAGTAGCCTTGCCGAGCTCGGCCTTGGCAATGTGGCGCTGACTCGGTCAGAGAAACCTCCACGTGGCTCGATCATATTTGGCGGTATCTGAGCCCAGCCACGTCATCGTTACGGCCGTACACATGCATTTATGAGCTTTGTACTATTCAATGCCCACTTTGCATGAAGGAACAGGATCCTTGTTTGCACCACATTGTATGGAGTGGAGGACAAAATTCCACTCTATAGTCTTGCATGGTATACATGAGGTGACGGGGTCTTCCCTACTTTCATCTTTTGGGAATCGTACCTCGTTCGTTGCCTTCCCCAGCCATGGTGGAGGTTGGTTTTCTTCATTCTCAAATGGGGGTTTGACCTCAATAAGGAGCTCCCTCATTAAGGAACTTGACTTCAATGAGAAGCTCGGCCTCATTAAAAAACTTGGCTTCAGTGAGGAGCTTGGCCTCATTGGAGAGTTTGACTTCAGTAGGGAGCTCGGCCTCATTAAGGAACTTGGCTTCAGTGAGGAGCTTGGTCTCATTGGAGAGTTTGACTTCAGTGGGGAGTTCGGCCTCATTAAGGAACTGGCTTCAGTGAGGAGCTTGGCCTCATTGGAGAGTTTGACTTCAGTGGGGAGTTCCGCCTTGTTACAGCCGTGACAGTGACGTGGCCAGGCTTAGGTATCGCCAAATACGAGCAAGCCACGTGTAAGTTTCCCCGGCGGAGTCAGCGCCACGTCCTCAAAGCCAGGATCGGCAAGACTACACCGCCCGACGACTGTCTAAGGCAAACCGCCCTCGCCGAGGTCGAGCTCAGCTCGGAGTTCCTCTACCACCTCATTGGCGCCCGGGCCCGGAGGGGTCCGCCCAAGTGAGGTCGGCCAAGGTCGGGCGACTCCCTGCCACCTCGCCAGGTGTCCACCCAGGAGGGGTCCACCGAAGCTGAGGTCGGCTGACTCTCCGCCCTTCGCCAGGTGGCCGCCCGGAGGTCGGGCCCACCTCGGCCGAAGCCAGGCGACCTTCTGCCACCTCGCCAGGTGTCCACCCAGGAGGGGTCCACCAAAGCCGAGGTCGGCTGATTCTCCGCCCTTCGCCAGGTGACCGCCCGGAGATGGACCCACCTCGGCCGAAGCCAGGCGACCTTCTGCCACCTCGCCAGGTGTCCACCAGGAGGGGTCCACCAAAGCCGAGGTCGGCTGACTCTCCGCCCTTCGCCAGGTGGCCGCCCGAAGACGGGCCCACCTCGGCCGAAGCCAGGCGACCTCCTGCCGCCTCGCCAGGTGTCCACCCAGGAGGGGTCCACCTAAGCCGAGGTCGGCTGACTCTCCGCCCTTCGCCAGGTGGCCGCCCGGAGACGGGCCCACCTCGGCCGAAGCCAGGCGACCTCCTGCCGCCTCGCCAGGTGTCCACCCAGGAGGGGTCCACCTAAGCCGAGGTCGGCTGATTCTCCGCCCTTCGCCAGGTGGCCGCCCGGAGACGGGCCCACCTCGGCCGAAGCCAGGCGACCTTCTGCCACCTCGCCAGGTGTCCACCCAGGAGGGGTCCACCTAAGCGAGGTCGGCCGATCCTCACCCCTCGCCAGTTGGCCCTCGGGGACGGGTCCAACTCAACCGAGGTCAGACCGCTCGCACGGAGAGGGCCCCAGGGAGAGAGACGGGCCCCGAGGCCGTCCCTCGGGCAGTACGAATCCCAGACGGCGTCCCGTACGGAGGGCGGCGGCACGCGAAACATCACTTACGTCGGCCCGGCAGGACCCGCAACCGAGAGACCCGATCCTGACGGAACAGGCCCCATAGATGGATGGCGCCCGCGCTTGGGGAAGAGAGCGCTCTCACGGAGCCCGAGGCCTGACTGACCGCCGCCCTGCAGCGCCGCCCTCCCCCTCTTTCTCTTCTGTCTTTGCCTTTTCCCTGCTGGGCCCGCGGACGAGGTCAGGAAGCCGCCTGGCCTCCTTCACCAAAAAGGGGAAAGAGAAGAGGACGGGGGGGGGAGCTTCCGAGGAGGAAAAAGACAAACGCACGACGAGGGAGATAAAGAGGGAAGGATCTGGGGACGACAAGGTAAGCCAATTAGCCTGGGGACAAGGAGAAAGCACCGGCACAAGGCCTTGCTCCGAGGAAAAAACCAGAAACCCGAGAGGGGAACACTGGGCGTGGGCTCGGCAAGGAGGCCCAGCCGAGATTCTGGTCCCCAGAGTGTCTCCTTCACCAGTTAACTCTCTAAGTCTGGAACCCTTTAGAGGGTCTGGCTGGGGAGTCTGTTCCTTCTCATCGTTTACTGACTTGACCGTCGGAGCTCCCTCACCGGGATCCCCGGCCAGGGTCCTCTAACCTCTTTGTTGCAGGTTCTCCGCAGGAAGGGAGGCTCCCTCGCCAGGCGGTCAGGAAGGATCGGCTGATCCGAGGCACGGGCGCGGCGGCGAGAGCGGCAACAGATTGGCGCACCAGGTAGGGGGGCAGGACACTAACCCCTAGTGGGAACCGGCTTTCTGCAGGTGTCACGCTCTCCAGCAATGGTGGTCACTCGTGGTCGTGAGGCGTCCACCAGCCGCATGGGGGATGTCCACTCCCCTCTGGGGGGCAACAGCCCCGAAAGGGAGCTTCCGGCTCCCCCTCCTCTTCCACAGCAGCCTGCCCCGGTGGACGGATCCCTTGCGGCCATCGTCCAGCAGCTGCAGACCTTGACCTCAGCGGTCCGACAGCTTCAGCATCAGCAGCGGTCCCTGGCCACTCAGCCGCAGCCAGGGACCCCCGCGGCCCGAGCCGCGGGGTAGCGTGGAGCCTGCGCTCAATCCAGGGCAGGCCATCCCATCCGAGGGCCATCTCCAACCCCCGGGGGAGCCACCAAGCTCCTGCAAAGAGAACTATACTATTCGTTCGGAGGATCACGAGAGTCGATCCCCGGCCGACGGGGCCGAAACGGCACATCGCAGCAAGCGACGCCGAGGCCAGACCTCGCACCGAGACCGATCGGCGCCCCTTTTGCCCGCAGCCTCGGTGGAAGACTCCACCGACGATGAAGCCATCAGGCGCCAGGCCGAGAGGCGCCTGGAGGAGCATGAGCGCAAGCTGGCGGAGTTCGCTCGCCGATTCGTCGACCTGCAGAACTCGTCGGCGGACCCGGCGGGCTATGACTCCCGCCCCCCTTTCTCTGAAGAAATCCAGGCGGAACCAATCCCGAAACGGTTCCGCATGCAGCAGGTGGATCCCTACGACGGAACCACCGACCCCCTTCATTTGGAGAGCTATAAGGCTCTTATGAGGGTCCAGGGGGCCACCGACGCCCTTCTGTGCATCGCCTTCCCGGCAACCCTTCGGAAGGCCGCTCGAGTCTGGTTCGCCCGCCTCGAGCCCGGGTCCGTTTGCTCCTTCCATCAGTTGGAAGGAAAGTTCGTGGCGCACTTCGACGCTTGTCGAAAGGTGCCAAGAGAGGTGGACAGCCTCTTTTCCATCCGCCAGCAGGACCAGGAGCTGCTCCGGGACTACATCACCCGGTTCAAGACCGCAGCACTGGAGATCTACAGCTTGGACGAGCCCGTCGCCATGCTGGCCTTGAAGCGTGGACTCAAGACGTCCCGCCTAACCTATTCCCTGGACAAGAAGCCGCCCAGGACGTATTCCGAGCTCCTCCTCCGTGCCCACAAGTACATCCGAGCGGAGGAGGCCGACCGCACCCGTCGAGAGCTGGACGGGAAGACTCCAAAGAAGCCGCTCCCGAGGGACACCCCGGGAGCTCGGAGGCCCGGGCCATCTGCCGACCTCCGCCCAAACCCAAGGCCGAGGGGCGAAGCCACTCCCGAGCGGAGGTACACCCCTCTCCTCGCACCTCGAACGAAGATCCTCATGGAAATCGAGGGCGAGCGCTACCTCCGCCGACCTCCTCCCCAGAACCCGAGAGCCGTCCGAGACAAATCAAAGTACTGCCAGTTCCATCGCGAGCACGGGCACGACACGGAGGAGTGTCGCCATCTAAAGCGGGAGATTGAGGAGCTGATCAGGAGGGGTTACCTCAGGAAGTTCGTCAAGAACGAGGCCCCCTCTGAAGGGCAGCCGATCGCGGCCCTACCACCTGTCCCTGCGATCGACAACCGCCCGACGGAGAAGCCCGTGGGCATGATCTCGCGCGGGTCCGCCGAGCAATGAAGAGAGCCCGGGAAGTCCCGGAGAATGTAATCCCTCCAAGGGAGGGGAAATTAATGATAATGTAAACAACGATGCCGTGGTGGTCGAGATGACCATCGCGAAGCATCCTGTACATCGATTCATGGTGGATAGTGGAAGCTCGGCTGACGTACTTTTTTATGATGAATTCTCTCGGATGAATTTGTCCCCCGAACAGCTGAAGCTAGTGCACACCCCCCTGGTAGGTTTTACAGGGGACTCAGTGGGGGTCGAGGGGGAGATCACTCTCCCGGTCACTGCCGGATCCCCGCCCCGGCAAGCGACCATCCTAATAACATTCACCGTCGTCAGGCTCCCTTCGCCTTACAACGCCATTCTCGGGCGTCCCGGGCTCAACCAACTGGACGCCACCATCTCCACGAGGAGGCTGTTGGTGCAGTTCCCCACGCCTTCCGGGCTCGGAGAGATGAGGGGGACGATCCAGCCAGTCCCGCTCTGCCTCCAGACGGTCCCAGGCGCCAGGGGCGCGGAGCTCGCCCATGATATCGACGACCTCGATCTGAGAGAGAAGGAACCCAAGGGAGGGCCCGTAGAGCGCCTGCTGACTTTTCCCCTCGATTCGGATCCCCTGAAGACGGTGCAAGTCGGGGCCCAGCTCCCCGAGGAAGAGCGAACCCGCTTGCTGGAGTTCCTCCGCGCCAACGCTGACGTGTTCGCCTGGTCAGCAGCCGACATGCCGGGCATCCCGCCCGAGGTTATTATGCACAGGCTGAACGTGGACCCAAGTTGCCGCCCGGTCCGCCAGAAGAAGAGAAGCTTCGCCATGGAGAGGCAGAAGGCGATCAACGAGGAAGTAGAGAAGCTCCTCGCCGCCGGTTTCGTCCGAGAGGTCCAATACCCTAGCTGGCTGGCAAACGTGGTCATGGTAAAGAAGAGTAGCGGTAAGTGGAGGATCTGTGTGGACTACACCGACCGACCTCAACCGAGCTTGCCCAAAGGACAGTTTCCCTCTTCCAAAGATCGACCAACTGGTCGACACCACCTCAGGGCATCGCCTCTTGTCGTTCATGGACGCCTTCTCCGGATACAACCAGATCCGGATGAACCCGGAGGACGAAGAGCACACTGCCTTCATAACTGACCGCGGGACTTTTTGCTACAGGATGATGCCTTTCGGCCTCAAGAACGCAGGGGCAACGTACCAACGTCTGGTCAATAAAATCTTCAAAGACCAGATAGGCCGCAACATGCAGGTGTACGTGGACGACATGCTAGTGATGAGCAAACTCGATTCGGACCACGTGGCTGACTTGACGGAGATGTTCGGCAACCTCTAGCGCCATCAGATGAAGCTGAACCCGGCGAAGTGCACTTTCGGCGTCTCCGCCGGTAAGTTCCTGGGGTTTATGGTGACTCAGAGAGGAATCGAGGCCAACCCGGAAAAGGTCCAGGCCATCCTGGACATGGAGCAGCCCGCCTCCAAGAAGCAGGTGCAACGATTGACCGGTCGAGTCGCGGCCCTTAGCCATTTTATTTCCAGGTCGGCGGACCGCTGCCGTCCCTTCTTCAAGGTGCTGAGGAAGATGAATGGCTTTGCTTGGACCGAGGAGTGTCAGCAGGCCTTCGAGGAGCTGAAGAAGACGCTCGCCTCGCCACCTTTACTGTCCAGGCCCGAGGAGGGGGAGGAGCTTGCCCTCTACCTGGCGGTTACCCCGGAGGCCGTCAGCTCTGTCTTGGTCCGAACCGACGACCAGGGCTCCAGCGGCCGGTGTACTATACCAGCAAACTTCTCCGAGACGCGGAGCTCAGGTATTCCCGGCCCGAGAAACTTGTTTTTGCGCTAATAGTGTCTGCCCAGCGTCTCAGGCCCTACTTCCAAGCGCACCCCATCGCCGTCTTGACGGACCAACCGCTGAAAGCGGTGCTCAGCCGACCCGATACTTCGGGATGACTGGCCAAGTGGGCACTGAAACTCAGCGAGTTCGACATTGCATACAAGCCAAGGTCGGCCATGAAGGCACAGGTGCTGGCCGATTTCTTGGTCGAATGTGCAGGCTTGGGCAAGGAGCCCGAGGAATGCCCATCGGCCCGGCCGATGGAGGTTGGCACCGATGAGCCCGGAGAGGACGCCTGGATCCTCCATGTGGACGGAGCCTCGAACTACGGCGGGAGCGGAGCTGGGCTCATCCTTGCCAACGGCGACAGGGTCGTCGCCGAGTGTGCACTCCGTTTCCAATTCCCCGCAACAAATAACCAGGCGGAGTACGAGGCACTTCTTGTCGGACTGAGAGTCTCCCGCGAGCTGGGCGTGACCAACCTCAGAGCCTTCACTGACTCCCAGCTCGTAGCAGGGCAGGTATCCGGGGAGTACGTCGCACACGACCCCCAAATGGCGAAGTACTTGGAGCTCGTCAAGGCGGGCGCGTCTAAGTTCCACCGCCGCTTCAACATCTTCCACATTCCCCGCGGGAGAACGCCCGTGCGGACGCCCTCTCCCGGCTGGCGACCCTGCCGGACACGATGCTGGGACGTGCTCATGTGGAGCGCCTTGAGGTCCCAAGCCTCGAAGCACCGCGGAGGTCCATCAGGTCAGCCAGGAGCCCAGCTGGATGGACAAGTACGCTGCGTACATCGCCAGCGGCACCCTGCCGGAGGACCAACAGGCGGCTCGCCTCATCAGGAAGAAGGCCGTGCGCTTTGTCCTGATGGACGGGCAGTTGTATCGGAGATCCTACTCCTACCCCCCTCCTCAAGTGCGTAGACCCACAGAAGCCAAGCTTGTGCTCCAGGAGATTCACGAAGGCATCTGCGGGAACCACGTGGGGGGTAGGGCATTGGCGTACAAGGCCCTCCGTCAGGCTACTTCTGGGAACAATGAAGGAAGACGCCGCCGACTTCGTGAAGAAATGCGACCGGTGCCAGCGTCACGCCACGGTGCAGCGGCAACCCTCCAACCCAATCTCTCAGCTCTCAGCCCCCTGGCCGTTCGCCCAGTGGGGGATGGACCTCCTGGCCCATTCCCGCCGGCGTCTGGCCAGCGGAAGTTCTTGATAGTGGCTATCGATTACTTCACGAAGTGGGTCGAGGCCGAACCCTTGGCGAGGATCACCGAAGCAAACGTCGCCAGGTTCTTCTGGAAGTCCATCGTCTGCCGCTTCGCGACCTCCCCCACACTGTGGTCACCGACAATGGACGCCAGTTCGACTGCCAGGAATTCGAAGAATTCTGCAGCGACCTCGGCATCAGGCATCGCTTTACCTCGGTGGCGCACCCTCAGACCAACGGGGAGGCCGAAGTCACGAACAGGACCATTCTTCAGGGCCTCCGCACGCGGCTGGACCAGGCCAGGGCAGGTGGGCCGATGAGCTTCCCAGCATCCTTTGGGCATACCACACCACCCCAAGGACGGCTACCGACGAAACTCCATTCAACCTCGTCTTCGAAGCCAGGCAGTCATCCCGATCGAGCTCAGCCTACCCACGCTGCGCGTGGAACAATACGACGAGACAGAAAACCCGGCCAGGATAATGCTCAACCTAGACCTTCTCGAGGAAACAAGGGACAGGCCCGAATCCGAATGGCGGCGTACCGGCAACGTGTTGCCAGATATTACAACTCCCAAGTGCGGCCTAAGGTTTTTCGTCCCGGAGACTTGGTCCTCCGGCGCGCCGAAGCCTCCCAACCACGGAATGCGGCAAGCTATCGCCCAACTGGGAAGGCCCGTATCGGGTGGCAGAAGCCCTCCCTCATGGAGCATATTACTTGGAAGAATTGGGAGGTGCCAGGTTCCCCCGCGTGGAACTCCTCAAACCTGAACCTGAGATGTACTACCAGTGATGTAAGGCTCCCAGTTTCTGTAACAAAGCTTCCCCACTTCAAGCACTCCCTTCTAACTTCGACGAGAAGGCCTGCGGCATCGAGCTCAGTCCGGAAGATCCTGGGCTTCGGCCTGGAAGGTGGCGCCGAACCCAGTTCGCCCACGCAAGCCCGGAGCACAGCTCAGCAAGCCGCGCAAGGCTTGAGAAAGCCTGCGGCATCGAGCTCAGTCCGGAAGATCCTGGGCTTCGGCCTGGAAGGTGGCGCCGAACCCAGTTCGCCCACGCAAGCCGGAGCACAGCTCAGCAAGCCGCGCAAGGCTTGAGAAAGCCTGCGGCATCGAGCTCAGTCCGGAAGATCCTGGGCTTCGGCCTGGAAGGTGGCGCCGAACCCAGTTCGCCCATGCAAGCCTGAGCACAGCTCAGCAAGCCGCGCAAGGCTTGAGAAAGCCTGCGGCATCGAGCTCAGTCCGGAAGATCCTGGGCTTCGGCCTGGAAGGTGGCGCCGAACCCAGTTCGCCCACGCAAGCCCGGAGCACAGCTCAGCAAGCCGCGCAAGGCCTGAGAAAGCCTGCAGCATCGAGCTCAGTCCGGAAGATCCTGGGCTTCGGCCTGGAAGGTGGCGCCGAGCTCAGCAAGCCGTGCAAGGCTTGAGAAAGCCTGCGGCATCGAGCTCAGTCCGGAAGATCCTGGGCTTCGGCCTGGAAGGTGGCGCCGAATCCAGTTCGCCCACGCAAGCCCGGAGCACAGCTCAGCAAGCCGCACAAGGCTTGAGAAAGCCTGCGGCATCGAGCTCAGTCCGGAGGTCCCGGGCTTCGGCCTGGAAGACAGTGCAGAAACCGTGTTGTCTGCGCGAGCATGAAGGCGACCCAAAGTCGGGCCCGCTTAAGGCTTGCCCTGCCGCGACGCGACTCAGCAGGCCCCATCCTTCGATTTGAGCAATGGGAGGACCAGGCCTGCAGTTATTTCAAGTGTTCCAGACCGACATCTCAGAAAGAAAAGAAGAGAAAAGTGAGACGAAACAACGACCAAGGTTTCGATAAAGATTAGATCTTCATTGACATAAGTAGTCGGTACAAGCTGGGAGCCCCGACAGGCCGGGACTCCCCAAAAACGAAAACAACACGAAACAAAAACAACAGAAGTAAAGCAGAGAAGACAGTGCCGGGATCACTGGGATGTGGGGTCGGAGCCATCTGCCGGAGGTGCGGGTGCTGCGTCCTCGACTTCTACAGCGGCCGGCTCCTGGGGCTGTTCCGGGGCCGCGGCATCGCTGGTCGACGGCATCGCAGGTGTCGCTTCGGCCGTGCCGGAAGCCCTGCTCTCACCCCCTGGCCTCCTGCCACCGACTACAACTCCGCTCAGGTCCAGCTGGGGGAAGAAGGCCCCCACCTTCTCCCGGCACATCCGGAACCCCTTCAGGAAGGAGTCCACGGTGGCCTCCCGGACTTCCGACGTGTACTCGTCGGAAGCCCAGAATTTGGGGACAGCCTCTTGCGCCTCCCGCTTGGCTGCCTCCAGGAGCCCGTTGACGTACGCGCTCCGGTCCTTCGCCGCGGCCACATCTCGCCGGTCCTCCTCCAGCTGGCGCTCCAGCCATTGGGAATGGGCCTGCAGGCGGGCCTTCTCCGCCGCCTCCTCCTCAGTTCGGCGCTGGTTGGAGGTCCGCTCCTCCAACAAGGAGGCCTCCAACTCCCTGTTCCGCTCCTCGGAACATGTCAGGTCGGACTGGAGGGCCTGCTTGTTGGCTCGCAGCTCGGCGCCCTTCTCCATTAAGTCCTTGACGTCGGCCGCGAGCTTGCCGAGTTTCTGCTCCCGCTCGGAGTCCCTCTTGGCGTTCCCTACGAGGAAATTCCTCAGTAGGAGGACGTCGTTCCCGATCTGCAATGGCAAAAGCGACACAGGTCAGAGCAAAGGCAGGTAAGTCTCGAGATAGGAAAAAGGAAAAGGAAGAAGCTCGGGCTTACCGTGAAGAGCTGCGGAAGGATGCCGAGCAGCGCGTCCGCGTAATCCCGGCCGCCCCGAGCTCGGCGGTCCCGGGCGGTGGAAGCGTACTCCATCATCTCTCTCCCCCAGCCCCCTGTCGAGGATGACCGAGTCCCGGTGGGTGATCACCGGCGCCGGGCCTTCGAGCCGGTCCCTGCGGCAGCTGCCCCCTCAGCCGAAGCCGCAACCGACGGGCCGGTGATCGCCACAGGCGGTGCTGTCGAGCTAGCAGCAATGACGGGCCCGGCGATGGGCGGAGCGGCAGACGCTGGAGCTCTCTCTGCGGCACCACCAGGTCGCGCGGCCGAAGTATCAGTGACCCCGCCCTGAGGGCCTGGCGGGCGGGGAAATGGACGGCACCCGGGCCGGCACGGTCGCCGCCACGACCTCCCGGCTCGTCTCCGTGCGAGCCCTCTTCGCTGCGGGCTCGTCTACCTCCACGACGTCCCGCTGGGCCGCCCCCTCCAAGAGGTTCTCCAATGAAACTTCATCCCTGCAAGACAAAAGAGACAGAAAGTCACCGGCTCGGTTATGAAGAGAGGGGGGGGGCAGAGGTCAATGCGGGGCCAAATCTCACCAGTCTCACGGATGGGACTGATACCGGCCTCAAAAAGATTCTGCTCAGAAAGCAGAACCTCGAGCGCCGGGACCTCGTCGCCCAGGAGCTGGGTATAGGACTCCTGGTCCGCCGGCTCGACCCGGGAATTTCGGTTCGGGGTCCGGTCCGGTTCACTCCAGGCCCAGTCGACGTCGTCGACCGAAGCGAAGAAAACCGGCTCTTCCATCCCTTGACCGAGGAAGGGAGGTCGAACCGGAGACACATAGGCCGGGGTGAAATGTACCACCAGCCGTCATCGGTGGAGCACTTCTTCAGGGTGAACAAGGCCCTGAAGAGAGAAAAACGGGCAACGAACCCGTGGAAGTGGCAGAAAACAATGAAGGAGAAGATGACCCGGATGGCATTAGGAGCCAGCTGGGCCGGGACGAGCCGAAAGTGGCTGAGGAAGGAAAGAAAGAAAGGATGCAGAGGAAACCGAAGACCCCCAAGGAGGAAGTCTTCGTAGAAAGCTATGCGGCCGGGGCCACTCATGGTGACGCGCTCCCCGGACCGCGGGACAAACCGACGAATAGACCCCGGGATGCCATAGGCATCCCGGAGCAGAGAAAGATCACCTTCGGTCATGGTGGAGGCATGACCGGAGGGACCGGCAGGAAGAGAAGGCGGAGCAGGAAGAGAAGGCAGAGCAGGAAGGGAACGGAGGGGCACGGCAGGTGCAACCGGGGGGACCGGATCCCCCTGGGGATGCCGATGGTGACACCCCCGGGTTGCAGACGCCGGCGACCTCCTCCGGGATTGTCTCCTCATCTGAGGAGGAAGAAGATGGAGTCCTCGGCCGGGATGGACCGCCTCGTCCGGGTTGGAAGAGACATGGCGACGGCGCGCCATAGAAAAGGAAAGGACAAGAAGATCGGAAAGGAAATGAGAGAGAAGGAGGGGGGCTAGAGGAGAAGGAGGCACTCACCGAAAATGCACAGACGAGCGCGAGCAACAGGAGTTGTTAGCCTGCAGCAACCGCCCACGAAGCAAGGGAAAAGGCCTCGTTCTGGAAAGTCCCCTCCCTTTCAAACTCAGCCGATAGCAGCCATACCCGTCATTCCGCCTCAGGCCACTGGATGGTCGCCACGTGGGCGCACGCCCGACACCGACGCCTCGTTAGCAGAGCAACGGCCTCTGCCTCGAAGCGACGCATTGATTACGGGCAAGTGGGCGACGCGTGGCGGCTGCCCATAGGTCTTCAGCCGCATCGAGCCACGGCGACCAGGATCGTGGCAATTATGATGCAAGATCTTCGCCTCTCCACGTCATGTCCGCATTTAATCCCGACGTTCCGTTCTGCGATGTCCCCGACGGAACGGCGGGCTGGGGGGCAACTGTTACAGCCGTGACAGTGACGTGGCCAGGCTCAGGTATCGCCAATACGAGCAAGCCACGTGTAAGTTTCCCCGGCGGAGTCAGCGCCACGTCCTCAAAGCCAGGATCGGCAAGACTAACACTACACCGCCCGACGACTGTCTAAGGCAAACCGCCCTCGCCGAGGTCGAGCTCGGCTCGGAGTTCCTCTACCACCTCATTGGCGCCCGGGCCCGGAGGGGTCCGCCCAAGTGAGGTCGGCCAAGGTCGAGCGACTCCCTGCCGCCTCGCCAGGTTTCCACCCAGGAGGGGTCCCCCGAAACCGAGGTCGGCTGACTCTCCGCCCTTCGCCAGGTGGCCGCCCGGAGGCGGGCCCACCTCGGCCGAAGCCAGGCGACCTTCTGCCACCACGTCGCCAGGTGTCCACCCAGGAGGGGTCCACCAAAGCCGAGGTCGGCTGATTCTCCGCCCTTCGCCAGGTGACCGCCCGGAGATGGGCCCACCTCGGCCGAAGCCAGGCGACCTTCTGCCACCTCGCCAGGTGTCCACCCAGGAGGGGTCCACCAAAGCCGAGGTCGGCTGACTCTCCGCCCTTCGCCAGGTGGCCGCCCGGAGACGGGCCCACCTCGGCCGAAGCCAGGCGACCTCCTGCCGCCTCGCCAGGTGTCCACCCAGGAGGGGTCCACCTAAGCCGAGGTCGGCTGACTCTCCGCCCTTCGCCAGGTGGCCGCTCGGAGACGGGCCCACCTCGGCCAAAGCCAGGCGACCTCCTGCCGCCTCGCCAGGTGTCCACCCAGGAGGGGTCCACCTAAGCCGAGGTTGGCTGATTCTCCGCCCTTCGCCAGGTGGCCGCCCGGAGACGGGCCCACCTCGGCCGAAGCCAGGCGACCTCTGCCACCTCGCCAGGTGTCCACCCAGGAGGGGTCCACCTAAGCGAGGTCGGCCGATCCCTCACCCCTCGCCAGTTGGCCCCCGAGGACGGGTCCAACTCAACCGAGGTCAGACCGCTCGCACGGAGAGGTCCCCGGGGAGAGAGACGGGCCCCGAGGCCGTCCCTCGGCCATACGAATCCCAGACGGCGTCCCGTACGGAGGGCGGCGGCACGCGGAACATCACTTACGTCGGCCCGGCAGGACCCGCAGCCGAGAGACCCGATCCTGACGGAACAGGCCCCATAGATGGATGGCGCCCGCGCTTGGGGAAGAGAGCGCTCTCACGGAGCCCGAGGCCTGACCGGCCGCCCTGCCAGCGCCGCCCTCCCCTCTTTCTCTTCTGTCTTTGCCTTTTCCCTGCTGGGCCCGGCGGACGAGGTCAGGAAGCCGCCTGGCCTCCTTCACCAAAAAGGAGAAAGAGAAGAGGACGGGGGAGGGGAGCTTCCGAGGAGGAAAAGACAAACGCACGACGAGGGGAGATAAAGAGGGAAGGATCTGGGGACGACGAGGTAAGCCAATTAGCCTGGGACAAGGAGAAAGCACCGGCACAAGGCCTTGCTCCGAGGAAAAAACCAGAAACCCCGAGAGGGGAACACTGGGCGTGGGCTCGGCAAGGAGGCCCAGCCGAGATTCTGGTCCCCAGAGCGTCTCCTTCACCAGTTAACTCTCTAAGTCTGGAACCCTTTAGAGGGTCCGGCTGGGGAGTCTGTTCCTTCTCGTCGTCTACTGACTTGACCGTCGGAGCTCCCTCGCCGGGATCCCCGGCCAGGGTCCTCTAACCCCTTTGTTGCAGGTTCTCCGCAGGAAGGGAGGCTCCCGCCAGGCGGTCAGGAAGGATCGGCTGATCCGAGGCACGGCGCGGCGGCGAGAGCGGCAACAGGCCTCATTAAGGAACTTGGCTTCAGTGAGGAGCTTGGCCTCATTAGAGAGTTTGACTTCAATGGGGAGTTTGGCCTCGTCAAGGAACTTGGATTCGGTGAGGAGCTTGGCCTCAGCTCTTGGTTTGAATGCAGGGTTTTAGCAGCTTCCTGGCTTTGGTGCCGGGCTTCGAAAGTTTTCGGGCTTAGGTTGCCGGGCTTCATAAGTTTTTGGGCTTACTTCACCGGACTTGAAGTCGGACGAACGAGCTCCTACACTGGTGAAGAACAAAGTTACACCAAAAAGGAACTTTAATTATTGAGGAGGGATTCTTACATCCTTGATAAGGTGGCAGGCCCGTGGTTCGCCGTGCTAGGAGTGAGCTGTGGACAGTGGGACCTCTGGAGCTTCCCATGGACATCCCCAGATTGTGAGTATAGCAGATGCCAAACTGTGAGTTTCTCAATAGATGGCGGGACGTCTTGGAGTCTCCGCGAACATTTCCAGACCGTGAGTAAGGCAAGAGCTGACTAAGAGTCAAGCGGTAGATGTGTGGCTCTGGAAGTTTTGCGGCTTTGGGTGCCGGGCTTCGAAAGTTTCCGGCTTAAGGTGCCAGGCTTCGTAAGTTTCTGGGCTTACTTTGCCAGACTTGGAGTCGGATGGATGGGCTCCTGCACTAGTGAAGAACAAACTTGCACCAAAGAGGAACTTTAATTATTGAGGAGGGATTCTTACATCCTTGATAAGGTCACAAGCCCGTTGCACGGAGAAGAGGACTCCGTTGCATGGGAGAGCAGGGCTCCATTGCATGGGAGAAGAGAACTCCATTACATGGGAGACCAGAACTCCGTTGCATGGGAGAGGAGAACTCCGTTGCATGGGAGAGAAGAACTCCGTTGCATGGGAGAGGAGAACTCCGTCGCATGGGAGAGCAGGGATCCGTTGCATGGGAGAAGACGACTCCATTATGGGAGAATAAGAGTCCATTGCATGGAAGAAGATGACTCCGTTGCATGGGAGAATAGGAGTCCATTTCATGGGAGAAGAGGAGTCCATTGCATGGGAGAAAAGGACTCCGTTGTATGGGAGAAGAGGACTTCGTTGCATGGGAGAAGAGGACTCTATTACATGGGAGAAGAGGACTTTGTTGCATGGGAGAGCAGGGCTCCGTTGCATAGGAGAAGAGGACTCCATTGCATGGGAGAGAAGAATTCCGTTGCATGGGAGGTGACGGGTGTCCAAGAAGACCACAAGCATGAATTTCTTTCTCCCCGACGATTAGACCCTTTTTCCTTCTCTTCTTTTCTTCTTCTTCGTCTTCTTCTCTTCTTCTCTTCTTCTCTTCTTTCTTTCTTTTTTTTGCAACTGTGTGGTTAGCCATCCATGGCATTGGCATGAGTTTGGACATTCCCCGTCTGATCTTGCTAGAGATGACGATGCCCCTTCACGGCTCGGAACCTTTTCTTGAGACCACTCCCTGGAGCCCCGAGAGAGGGGGAGCTCCCGTGCCCCCATCCTCATGCTCCCAGCCTGCCCCTGGTGGTAGAGGACGAAGGTGGCTACCGTTGTCCACCAGCTGAGGAGGTATGATCTGCCCCCTACCTGGTGCACCAATCTGTTGCTGCCAAGATTGTCGTGGCCCATAGTTTCAGTGCATCGGGTTCCTGCCGGACGCTCAGCTCTCCTCCCCCTCCTCGCGATCGCTCGCTAGCTCCGGGAGTCCTACAAAATAGGGGAGACCTTGGTCGGGGATTCCGACAAGGATACTCCGATGATCAAGTCAGTGGAACGATCGAGGAGAACAGAACCTCTGAGACGGAGAGCTTAGGGGACTCTCCACTTCCAAAGGGTGATAAGAATCCTATGAAGGAAATCAAGAACAGGAAGCATGTCTGTTGCTTACCTTTTCTTACCTCTCCCGCTAACATTTGCCAAAGCCCCCTTTTCTTTCTTCATGAGGTTACTCCACTTGGCCCCTACAGAGCGTTGCTTGGCATATGAGGCTTTTCTAGGCCTGTGAGGCTCTTCTAACCTTATGAGGCAGTGATAGGCCTTGGAGGTTCATCAGAAAGATAATGGAGTAGGGGGTTAGCAATGAGGAGGAGAGCTTGAGCCCGTTGTCTGTTGGGACTCCTCCCATTAATTTTCTTGGTAGCTTCTGGATGTTCTTCTTCCTCCTCCTCCCCCCCTTCCAAGGTCCCTTGGGATTTCTTATGGACCCTAGGTACTGATTGCAATCGGTTTGAATTCTTTGGCACAACATCCTTCTTCAGGATAGCGTGATCGATTGAGAAGTGCAGTGCCTCGAGTATAGGCACTCCTCCCTGATTAATATAAACTGTCGTCCGGAGGTTCGGTGTAGCCTTCTTTATAGGAGTGCAGAGGCTATCGTGAGGCCCATAGAGACTCCGTGCACGTGGATCGAGACAAGGCGCTCTTCGTAAAAGCGGATCGAGGGCCTATAAAGGCTCCTCATGCATGCGGATCGAGGTGCATGGGGCCAGAGAAATGTTGGGCCAGAATCCCTGTGGGGAAAGTCGTGCCGCTCCCCAACATGCCAGACTGGTCTAGCACGGGCTGAGGAAGTGCCGGACTGAGGTGAGGCAGGCTGAGGCACTGGCGTGCTGCGGGTGGATGCAGGGCGCGCTCCCGGTCGGAGCCAAGCTTGTCGAGGTGGGACTCCACACCGGGAAGGTGACGGTCTGGAAGAGGGCCGTCGCAGGGGGCCGAGGTGGCCATGGAGCGTCGGATCGAGGTAGGTGTGCCACAGGCGGAGCAGAGTCGAACCGGGGCACGCGAAGCCGGCATGCCAAGGTGGGCAGAGCCGGATCCATGCACCGCTCCCCAGCGACCATCGCCGCACGGGTGTGCCCGAGGCGTTGGGCCGGCCACGGGACGCACCGGACCGAAGCGGGCACGGAGCCAGGCTAAGGCACTCCCGATCTCCACCGTCATCTTTGATGTCGCCAGACTGAGGTGGGCATGAAGCCGGACATGGAGCCATGCCTGACGGGACTGGAGCTGGCTCCATGTAGGCAGAGCCGTCTGGAGTGAGCAGACTGTGATGGGCTAATACGGGCAAAGCAGGACCCGTACGGCCATGCCAGTGTGCACGAGAGGACATGGAGCTGGCTAGGGCCATATCGTGCACCGCTCCCAGGCATGTTGATGGCAGATCGAGGTGGGCGCTGCTCCGCGACGACGCGCAGGCGTGCCAGAGTCGTTTAGGCAAGCGTGCCATGGTGGATGTGTCCAGATGAGCCGGACTGGCAGAGGTGCTGAGCTGGCCATGGAGGGGGCGGCTCGAAGCACGAGAGTTGCTCCCTGGCGGCATCGACGGGCGGGTTGAGGTGCCCGAAGATGGCCATCACGAGACCAAGGTGGACCTCCCATGGTGGTCTTCCGCGTAGCCATCTCCCTCGCCCGACTGGTGCTCTTCTCCTGCGCCCTAGTTTGGAATTCGTGGCAACCAAGTCAGTGCCTGAGTGATGGAAGGACGAATGGAGCTGATGTCTTGTGGGCAGAGCCGGATCATACAGATCATCGAGATCCATGCTTGTTGTGTGCTATAAATAAATATATAGGAAGGCCTTCCGGCGATGGTGTTCTACTTTTATCTTATTCAGGTGGAAGGCTTGGAGATGCCGCACCGAGTTGGCGGCCACATCGGTCAAACAGGAGCTTTGCTGTATCAGGACCGGGATCGAATAGATTTGTTACCGCTATAACAGATTATAAGGTCAATTGAGAATTAAATTATTACTGAAAATTAATTTGATATAAATTTTAATTAAAAAAAACTTAAATTTAAGAAAAGAGATATCCATCTAAAAAACTAAGGCAGTATGAAAGCTATCTTGAATTTAAGAAAGTGCTACCTACCTGAAATAAAAGTACAAAATATTAAGTATGTGGATTATCCTAAGCTTAGTAACTGGATCTCTGTACTTAAATCTAGTATAGAGGTTCGCATCAAATGGTGAAAGGAAGGTCATATAATCAGTACTTCAAGAAAAATAAAAAAAAAATCAGTAGTGTGAAAGCTACCTTAGTTCATGAGCTTAATTTGGAGATGTATAGAAAGTTGAGCAAAGTAGATGATAAGCGAAGATACATTATCCGTTACAAGCTAGTTCTGAAATGCTAAGTTAGTCTTTAAAATATAAGTGCCGTAAATCTTTAGATGAATTCTAGAAAAATTTCTAATAGTACTGACTACAAAATTTACTTCTAAAACTCAAGCTTAGTTATCGATACTTCCTAGATCTTTTATTTTTAATCATAAATCTATTTTTGTAAAGCTCTTAATGATACGCAGTTATAATACTTATTATTTTATTGCATTGCTAAAGGACTAGTAATGAGTAAGTTAGGGAGCATGATAAATCACATATTTATATATTTATTTTAAGTATTTTAAGTAATTATTAGTTCTAACATCTTCTAAAAACTTTAATTTAATAATTAAATCAGTCTTTCTTATAAAATTATTATTTAAAAATATCTTTAAAAAATATGAAATTAGATCATATTTATAAAAATAAATATTCACTCGAAGCATCACACACCTATTAAAATCTAATAAAAAATTTAATTTATATTTTTTCTCTTTGGTAGGTATATTAAGATTGGTGGAGATGTTCAAAACTCTGGAATCCTAAAATTTGGCTAAATTAATTATTAAAACACTCGTTGTTACGGCCGTTAAGATGACATGGAGTGTCTCAGATTTCGCCGGGCGTGATTCGAGCCACGTGAAATTTTTCGGCAGAACGGGATCGGTCCAGCCAGGTCGGATGTCGCTCCGATACGGCCGAAGTCGAGGTCGGCCTGGGCCTTCTCGCTCCTTCGCTAGGTGACGCCCGGAGACGGGTCCACCTCGGCCGAAGTCGAGTGCCTCTCTGCCGCTCCGCCAGGTGTCCGCCCGGGAGGGGCCCACCTCGGCCGAAGCCGGCGGCCCCTCCGCTCCCCCGCCAGGTGGCACCCTGAGACGGTCCACCTCGGCCGAGGTCGAGCCGGGCCCTCTCGCTCCTTCGCCAGGTGGCGACCGAGGACGGGTCCACCTCGGCCGAAGTTGAGTACCTCTCTGCCGCTCCGCCAGGTGTCCGCCCAAGAGGGGCCCACCTCGGCCGAAGCGGCGGCCCCTTTTCTCCCCTCGCCAGGTGGCGCCCTAAGACGGTCCCACCTCGGCCGAGGTTGAGCCGGGCCCTCTCGCTCCTTCGCCAGGTGGCGCCCGGAGACGGGTCCACCTCGGCCGAAGTCGAGCGCTTCTCTGCCACTCCACCAGGTGTCCGCCCGGAGGGCCCACCTCGGCCGTGGCTGACTAACCAACGCGGTAAGACCACCGAAGGATAGGAGCACACGGTTTTCGAAGCCTCCCCTCGAGCGACGCGCGCCGCACCCCGAGAGGAGCGCCGTACGATCGACAGCGACACGTGAAACCTCGCTTGCATCGGCTCGACAGGTTCCGCGGTCGAGAGGCGAGGTCCTAACAAAACAGGATCCGGTAGCAGGCGTTGTCGGCAGGAGAGCGCACACGCTCGGCCCTAGGCCTGGCCGGCGGTCTGGCAGGCGTCCTCCCTCTACTCTTTCCTCGCTAGGCCCGGCAAGCAAGGTGAGGAGGCCGCCGGGTTCTTGACCAAAGGGGAAAGGAGAAAGAGAGGGAGGGAAGGAGGAGAAAGCAAAAAGAGGGCCTCCCGAAGGCGGGAACCAGAAGGCAGCGTGATGGGATAAAAGGATGGGAAGAGCAGACAGACGGGGAAGCAAGAAACAGAGGCTGGGAAAAGGTAAAGCACCGAGATATGAAACATCTTCAGGGCTGGCTTCTTCACGGTCCTCCATCCAGATCTCGCGGGTTCGATCGGCCTCCTCCGCTCGGATGTATTGTGGACACGGAGGAGGACTCGGAGTACATCCTGGGGGGCTTCTTGTCCAGGAAATAAGTCAGGCGAGATGTCTTGAGCCCGCGCTTTAAAGCCAGCAGGCAACGGGCTCGTCCAAGCTGTAGATCTCCAGGGTAGCGGTCTTGAAGCAGGTGATGTAGTCCCGAAGCGGCTCCTGGTCCTGCTGGCGGATGGAGAAGAGGCTGTCCACCTCTCTCGGCACCTTTCGATAAGCGTCGAAGTGCGCCACAAACTTCCTTCCAACTGATGGAAGGAGCAAATGGATCCGGGCTCGAGGCGGGTAAACCAGACTCGAGCAACCTTACGGAGGGTAGCAGGGAAGGCAATGCATAAAAGTGCATCCGTGGCCCGCTGGACCCTCATGAGAGCTTTGTAGCTCTCCAGATGGTCCAAGGGATCGGTGGTCCAATCGTAGGGATCCAGCTGCGGCATGCGAAACTGGCTCGGAATCGGCTCCGCTTGGATCTCCTGGGAGAAGGGGGGATGGAAGTTGTAGCCCGCCGGGTCCGCCGAGGAGTTCTGCAGATCGGCAAACCGACGGGCGAACTCCGCCAGTTTGCGCTCATGCTCCTCCAGGCGCCTCTCGGCCTGGCACCTGATGGCCTCGTCGGTGGAGTCTTCCACCAAGGCCGCTGGTGAAGGGGACGCCGATCATTCTCGGCGGGGGACTTTGCCTCGACGCCGCCTGCTGCGGCGCGCCGTCTCGGCATCATCGGCCGGGGATCGACTCTCGTGATTCGCCGAACCGGAGCAATTTCTCTTCGCGGGGGTCTGGTGGCTCCCGCGGGGGTTGGAGGCTGCCCGCGGCTGGGATGGCCTACCATGAATAGAGCGCAGGCTTCCGCGCAGCCCCGCGGCTCGAGCCGCGGGGGGCCCTGGTTGGGGCTGCATGCCAAGGAGCACTGCTGGTGCTGCAGCTGCCGAACTGCCGTAGTCAAGGTTTGCAGCTGTTGGACGACAGCCGCAAAAGGTCCATCCACCGAGGTCGGCTATAGCGGAAGAGGGGGGAGCGGGAAGCTCCCTTTCCAGGCTGCGTTGCCCCTGAGGGGAGGGGACCTCCCCTACTTGGCTGGTGGACGCTTCTCGTCCATGCGTGACCACCATGGCCGGAGAATGCTTCATCCACAGAAAGCTAGCTCCCACTAGGGGTGTTGTCCTGCCCCCTACCTGGCGCGCCAATCTGTTGCTGATCTCGCCGCCGCGCCTGTGGCTCCAGAGCCGCTGATTGGATTAGGCCGTCTTGCCCCGAGGTCTCCTGGCTCCCAGTCTTGCAAGACAAGGTCAGAAGCCCTGGCCGGGGATCCTGGCGAGGGAGCTCCGACGGTCAAGTTAGAAAACGGAGAGAGGGAACAGATTCTCCAAGATGGGCCCTCGAAGGAGTCCCAGACTTAGAGATCGTGCTTAGCAAGAAAAGTCTCAGGAGGAGTAGAAATCTGGCCGAGTTCCTCCACCGGGCTTGCGCCAAGGACCCCCTCTCGGAGTCTTGGATCCTGCTCTCGGTGCTTTACCTTTTCCCAGCCTCTGTTCTTGCTTCCCGTCTGTCTGCTCTTCCCATCCTTTTATCCCATCACGCTGCCTTCTGGTTCCCGCCTTCGGGAGGCCCTCTTTTGCTTTCTCCTCCTTCCCTCCCTCTCTTTCTCCTTTCCCCTTTGGGTTCAAGAACCCGGCGGCCTCCTCACCTTGCTTGCCGGGCCTAGCGAGGAAAGAGTAGAGGGAGGACGCCTGCCAGACCGCCGGCCAGGCCTAGGGCCGAGCGTGAGCGCTCTCCTGCCGACAACGCCTGCTACCGGATCCTGTTTTGTTAGGACCTCGCCTCTCGACCGCGGAACCTGTCGAGCCGATGCAAGCGAGGTTTCACGTGTCGCTGTCGATCGTACGGCGCTCCTCTCGGGGTGCGGCGCGCGTCGCTCGAGGGGAGGCTTCGAAACCCGTGCTCCTATCCTTCGGTGGTCTTACCGCGTTGGTTAGTCAGCCACGGCCGAGGTGGGCCCCTCCCGGGCGGACACCTGGTGGAGTGGCAGAGAAGCGCTCGACTTCGGCCGAGGTGGACCCGTCTCCGGGCGCCACCTGGCGAAGGAGCGAGGAGGGCCCGGCTCAACCTCGGCCGAGGTGGGACCGTCTTAGGGCGCCACCTGGCGAGGGAGAAAAGGGGCCGCCGCTTCGGCCGAGGTGGGCCCCTCTTGGGCGGACACCTGGCGGAGCGGCAGAGAGGTACTCAACTTCGGCCGAGGTGGACCCGTCCTCGGTCGCCACCTGGCGAAGGAGCGAGAGGGCCCGGCTCGACCTCGGCCGAGGTGGGACCGTCTCAGGGTGCCACCTGGCGGGGGAGCGGAGGGGCCGCCGGCTTCGGCCGAGGTGGGCCCCTCCCGGGCGGACACCTGGCGGAGCGGCAGAGAGGCACTCGACTTCGGCCGAGGTGGACCCGTCTCCGGGCGTCACCTAGCGAAGGAGCGAGAAGGCCCAGGCCGACCTCGACTTCGGCCGTATCGGAGCGACATCCGACCTGGCTGGACCGATCCCGTTCTGCCGAAAAATTTCACGTGGCTCGAATCACGCCCGGCGAAATCTGAGACACTCCATGTCATCTTAACGGCCGTAACAACGAGTGTTTTAATAATTAATTTAGCCAAATTTTTAGGATTCCAGAGTTTTGAACATCTCCACCAATCTTAATATACCTACCAAGAGAAAAATATATAAATTAAATTTTTATTAGATATTTTAATAGGTGTGTGATGCTTCGAGTGAAATTTATTTTTTATAAATATGATCTAATTTCATATTTTTTAAAGATATTTTTAAAATAATAATTTTATAAGAAAGATGATTTAATTATTAAATTAAAGTTTTTAGAAGATGTTAGAACTAATAATTACTTAAAATACTTAAAATAAATATATAAATATGTGATTTATCATGCTCCCTAACTTACTCATTACTAGTCCTTTAGCAATGCAATAAATATATAAGTATTATAACTGCGTATCATTAAGAGCTTTACAAAAATAGATTTATGATTAAAAATAAAAAGATCTAGGAAGTATCGATAACTAAGCTTGAGTTTTAGAAGTAAATTTTGTAGTCAGTACTATTAGAAATTTTTCTAGAATTCATCTAAAGATTTACGGCACTTATATTTTAAAGACTAACTTAGCATTTCAGAACTAGCTTGTAACGGATAAATGTATCTTCGCTTATCATCTACTTTGCTCAACTTTCTATACATCTCCAAATTAAGCTCATGAACTAAGGTAGCTTTCACACTACTTGATTTTTATTTTTTATTTTTCTTGAAGTACTGATTATATTGACCTTCCTTTCACCATTTGATGCGAACCTCTATACTAGATTTAAGTACAGAGATCCAGTTACTAAGCTTAGGATAATCCACATACTTAATATTTTGTACTTTTATTTCAGGTAGGTAGCACTTTTCTTAAATTCAAGATAGCTTTCATACTGCCTTAGTTTTTTAGATGGATATCTCTTTTCTTAAATTTAAGTTTTTTTTAATTAAAATTTATATCAATTATTAATTTTCAGTAATAATTTAATTCTCAATTGACCTTATAATCTGTTATAGCGGTAACAAATCTATTCGATCCCGGTCCTGATACAGCAAAGCTCCTGTTTGACCGATGTGGCCGCCAACTCGGTGCGGCATCTCCAAGCCTTCCACCTGAATAAGATAAAAGTAGAACACCATCGCCGGAAGGCCTTCCTATATATTTTATTTATAGCACACAACAAGCATGGATCTCGATGATCTGTATGATCCGGCTCTGCCCACAAGACATCAGCTCCATTCGTCCTTCCATCACTCAGGCACTGACTTGGTTGCCACGAATTCCAAACTAGGGCGCAGGAGAAGAGCACCAGTCGGGCGAGGGAGATGGCTACGCGGAAGACCACCATGGGAGGTCCACCTTGGTCTCGTGATGGCCATCTTCGGGCACCTCAACCCGCCCGTCGATGCCGCCAGGGAGCAACTCTCGTGCTTCGAGCCGCCCCCTCCATGGCCAGCTCAGCACCTCTGCCAGTCCGGCTCATCTGGACACATCCACCATGGCACGCTTGCCTAAACGACTCTGGCACGCCTGCGCGTCGTCGCGGAGCAGCGCCCACCTCGATCTGCCATCAACATGCCTGGGAGCGGTGCACGATATGGCCCTAGCCAGCTCCATGTCCTCTCGTGCACACTGGCATGGCCGTACGGGTCCTGCTTTGCCCGTATTAGCCCATCACAGTCTGCTCACTCCAGACGGCTCTGCCTACATGGAGCCAGCTCCAGTCCCGGTCAGGCATGGCTCCATGTCCGGCTTCATGCCCACCTCAGTCTGGCGACATCAAAGATGACGGTGGAGATCGGGAGTGCCTTAGCCTGGCTCCGTGCCCGCTTCGGTCCGGTGCGTCCCGTGGCCGGCCCAACGCCTCGGGCACACCCGTGCGGCGATGGTCGCTGGGGAGCGGTGCATGGATCCGGCTCTGCCCACCTTGGCATGCCGGCTTCGCGTGCCCCGGTTCGACTCTGCTCCGCCTGTGGCACACCTACCTCGATCCGACGCTCCATGGCCACCTCGGCCCCCTGCGACGGCCCTCTTCCAGACCGTCACCTTCCCCGGTGTGGAGTCCCACCTCGACAAGCTTGGCTCCGACCGGGAGCGCGCCCTGCATCCACCCGCAGCACGCCAGTGCCTCAGCCTGCCTCACCTCAGTCCGGCACTTCCTCAGCCCGTGCTAGACCAGTCTGGCATGTGGGGAGCGGCACGACTTTCCCCACAGGGATTCTGGCCCAACATTTCTCTGGCCCCATGCACCTCGATCCGCATGCATGAGGAGCCTTTATAGCCCTCGATCCGCTTTTACGAAGAGCGCCTTGTCTCGATCCACGTGCACGGAGTCTCTATGGGCCTCACGATAGCCTCTGCACTCCTATGAAAGAAGGCTACACCGAACCTCCGGGCGACAGTTTATATTAATCAGGGAGGAGTGCCCTATTCGAGGCATTGCACTTCTCAATCGATCACGCTATCCTGAAGAAGGATGTTGTGCCAAAGAATTCAAACCGATTGCAATCAGTACCTAGGGTCCATAAGAAATCCCAAGGGACCTTGGAAGGAGGGGGAGGAGGAAGAAGAACATCCAGAAGTTACCAAGAAAATAATGGGAGGAGTCCCAACAGACAACGGGCTCAAGCTCTCCTCCTCATTGCTAACCCCTACTCCATTATCTTTCTGATGAACCTCCAAGGCCTATCACTGCCTCATAAGGTTAGAAGAGCCTCACAGGCCTAGAAAAGCCTCATATGCCAAGCAACGCTATGTAGGGGCCAAGTGGAGTAACCTCATGAAGAAAGAAAAGGGGGCTTTGGCAAATAAGCGGGAGAGAGGTAAGAAAAGGTAAGCAACAGACATGCTTCCTGTTCTTGATTTCCTTCATAGGATTCTTATCACCCTTTGGAAGTGGAGAGTCCCCAAGCTCTCCGTCTCAGAGGTTCTGTTCTCCTCGATCGTTCCACTGACTTGATCATCGGAGTATCCTTGTCGGAATCCCCGACCAAGGTCTCCCCTATTTTGTAGGACTCCCGGAGATAGCGAGCGATCGCGAGGAGGGGGAGGAGAGCTGAGCGTCCGGCAGGAACCCGATGCACTGAAACTATGGGCCACGACAATCTTGGCAGCAACAGATTGGTGCACCAGGTAGGGGGCAGATCATACCTCCTCAGCTGGTGGACAACGGTAGCCCACTTCGTCCTCTACCACCAGGGGCAGGCTGGGAGCATGAGGATGGGGGCACGGGAGCTCCCCCTCTCTCGGGGCTCCAGGGAGTGGTCTCAAGAAAAGGTTCCGAGCCGTGAAGGGGCATCGTCATCTCTAGCAAGATCAGACGGGGAATGTCCAAACTCATGCCAATGCCATGGATGGCTAACCACACAGTTGCAAAAAAAAAGAAAGAAGAGAGAAGAAGAGAAGAAGAAGAAGAAGAAGAAGACGAAGAAGAAGAGAAAAGAAGAGAGGAAAAGGGTCTAATCGTAGGGGAGAAAGAAATTCATGCTTGTGGTCTTCTTGGACACCCGTCACCTCCCATGCAACGGAATTCTTCTCTCCATGCAATGGAGTCCTCTTCTCCTATGCAACGGAGCCCTGCTCTCCCATGCAACAAAGTCCTCTTCTCCCATGTAATAGAGTCCTCTTCTCCCATGCAACGAAGTCCTCTTCTCCCATACAACGGAGTCCTTTTCTCCCATGCAATGGACTCCTCTTCTCCCATGAAATGGACTCCTATTCTCCCATGCAACGGAGTCATCTTCTTCATGCAATGGACTCTTATTCTCCCATAATGGAGTCGTCTTCTCCCATGCAACGGATCCCTGCTCTCCCATGCGACGGAGTTCTCCTCTCCCATGCAACGGAGTTCTTCTCTCCCATGCAACGGAGTTCTCCTCTCCCATGCAACGGAGTTCTGGTCTCCCATGTAATGGAGTTCTCTTCTCCCATGCAATGGAGCCCTGCTCTCCCATGCAACGGAGTCCTCTTCTCCCGTGCAACGGGCTTGTGACCTTATCAAGGATGTAAGAATCCCTCCTCAATAATTAAAGTTCCTCTTTGGTGCAAGTTTGTTCTTCACTAGTGCAGGAGCTCATCCATCCGACTCCAAGTCTGGCAAAGTAAGCCCAGAAACTTACGAAGCCCGGCACCTTAAGCCGGAAACTTTCGAAGCCCGGCCAAAGCGCAAACTTCCAGAGCCACACATCTACCGCTTGACTCTTAGTCAGCTCTTGCCTTACTCACGGTCTGGAAATGTTCGCGGAGACTCAAGAAGTCCCGCCATCTATTGAGAAAACTCACGTTGGCATCTTGCTATACTCACAATCGGGGAGTCCATGGGAAGCTCAGAGGTCCCACTGTCCACACTCACCTCCTAGCACGGCGAACCAACGGGCCTGCCACCTATCAAGGATGTAAGAATCCCTCCTCAATAATTAAAGTCTTTTTGGTGTAACTTGTTCTTCACCAGTGTAGGAGCTCGTTGTCCGACTTCAAGCGGTGAAGTAAGCCCAAAATTATGAAGCCGGAACCTAAGCCCGAAAACTTTCGAAGCCGGCACCAAAGCCAGGAAGCTGCTAAACCGCATCAAATCAAGAGCTGAGGCCAGTCCTCACGCTCCAAGTTCCTTGACGAGGCAAAATCCCCAGAAGTCAAAACTCTCAATGAGGCCAAGCTTCTCACTGAAGCCAAGTTCCTTATGAGGCCTGTTGCCGCTCTCGCCGCCGCGCCCGTGCCTCGGATCAGCCGATCCTTCCTGACCGCCTGGCGAGGGAGCCTCCCTTCCTGCGGAGAACCTGCAACAAAGGGGTTAGAGGACCCTGGCCGGGGATCCCGCGGGGAGCTCCGACGGTCAAGTCAGTAGACGACGAGAAGGAACAGACTCCCCAGCCGGACCCTCTAAAGGGTTCCAGACTTAGAGAGTTAACTGGTGAAGGAAACGCTCTGGGGACCAGAATCTCGGCTGGGCCTCCTTGCCGAGCCCACGCCCAGTGTTCCCTCTCGGGTTTCTGGTTTTTTCCTCGGAGCAAGGCCTTGTGCCGGTGCTTCTCCTTGTCCCCAGGCTAATTGGCTTACCTCGTCGTCCCCAGATCCTTCCCTCTTTATCTCCCCTCGTCGTGCGTTTGTCTTTTTCCTCCTCGGAAGCTCCCCTCCCCCGTCCTCTTCTCTTTCCTTTTTGGTGAAGGAGGCCAGGCGGCTTCCTGACCTCGTCCGCCGGGCCCAGCAGGGAAAAGGCAAAGACAGAAGAGAAAGAGGGGAGGGCGGCGCTGGCAGGGCGGCCGGTCAGGCCTCGGGCTCCGTGAGAGCGCTCTCTTCCCCAAGCGCGGGCGCCATCCATCTATGGGGCCTGTCCGTCAGGATCGGGTCTCTCGGCTGCGGGTCCTGCCGGGCCGACGAAGTGATGTTCCGCGTGCCGCCGCCCTCCGTACGGGACGCCGTCTGGGATTCGTACGGCCGAGGGACGGCCTCGGGGCCCGTCTCTCTCCCCGGGGCCCTCTCCGTGCGAGCGGTCTGACCTCGGTTGAGTTGGACCCGTCCCCGGGGGCCAACTGGCGAGGGGCGAGGGATCAGCCGACCTCGCTTAGGTGGACCCCTCCTGGGTGGACACCTGGCGAGGTGGCAGGAAGGTCGCCTGGCTTCGGCCGAGGTGGGCCCGTCTCCGGGCGGCCACCTGGCGAAGGGCGGAGAATCAGCCGACCTCGGCTTAGGTGGACCCCTCCTGGGTGGACACCTGGCGAGGCGGCAGGAGGTCGCCTGGCTTGCCGAGGTGGGCCCGTCTCCGGGCGGCCACCTGGCGAAGGGCGGAGAGTCAGCCGACCTCGGCTTAGGTGGACCCCTCCTGGGTGGACACCTGGCGAGGCGCAGGAGGTCGCCTGGCTTCGGCGAGGTGGGCCCGTCTCGGGCGGCCACCTGGCGAAGGGCGGAGAGTCAGCCGACCTCGGCTTGGTGGACCCCTCCTGGGTGGACACCTGGCGAGGTGGCAGAAGGTCGCCTGGCTTCGGCCGAGGTGGGCCCATCTCCGGGCGGTCACCTGGCGAAGGCGGAGATCAGCCGACCTCGGCTTTGGTGGACCCCTCCTGGGTGGACACCTGGCGAGGTGGCAGAGGTCGCCTGGCTTCGGCCGAGGTGGGCCCGTCTCCGGCGGCCACCTGGCGAAGGGCGGAGAGTCAGCCGACCTCGGCTTCGGGGGACCCCTCCTGGGTGGACACCTGGCGAGGCGGCAGGGAGTCGCCCGACCTTGGCCGACCTCACTTGGCGGACCCCTCCGGGCCCGGGCGCCAATGAGGTGGTAGAGGAACTCCGAGCCGAGCTCGACCTCGGCGAGGGCGGTTTGCCTTAGACAGTCGTCGGGCGGTGTAGTCTTGCCGATCCTGGCTTTGAGGACGTGGCGCTGACTCCGCCGGGAAACTTACACGTGGCTTGCTCGTATTTGGCGATACCTGAGCCTGGCCACGTCACTGTCACGGCTGTAACAGTTGCCCCCCAGCCCGCCGTTCCGTCGGGGCATCGCAGAACGGAACGTCGGGATTAAATGCGGACATGACGTGGAGAGGCGAAGATCTTGCATCATAATTGCCACGATCCTGGTCGCCGTGGCTCGATGCGGCTGAAGACCTATGGGCGAGCCGCCACGCGTCGCCCACTTGCCCGTAATCAATGCGTCGCTTCGAGGCAGAGGCCGTTACTCTGCTAACGAGGCGTCGGTGTCGGGCGTGCGCCCACGTGGCGACCATCCAGTGGCCTGAGGCGGAATGACGGGTACGGCTGCTGTCGGCTGAGTTTGAAAGGGAGGGGACTTTCCAGAACGAGGCCTTTTCCCTTGCTTCGTGGGCGGTTTGCTGCAGGCTAACAACTCCTGTTGCTCGCGCTCGTCTGTGCATTTTCGGTGAGTGCCTCCTTCTTCTCCTCTAGCCCCCTCCTTCTTCTCATTTCCTTTCCGATCTTCTTGTCCTTTCCTTTTCTATGGCGCGCCGTCGCCATGTCTCTTCCAACCCGGACGAGGCCGGTCCATCCCGGCCGAGGACTCCATCTTCTTCCTCCTCAGATGAGGAGACAATCCCGAGGAGGTCCGCCGGCGTCTGCAACCGGGGGTGTCACCATCGGCATCCCCAGGGGGATCCGGTCCCCCCGGTTGCACCTGCCGTGCCCCTCCGTTCCTTCCTGCTCTGCCTTCTCTTCCTGCTCCGCCTTCTCTTCCTGCCGGTCCCTCCGGTCATGCCTCCACCATGACCGAAGGTGATCTTTCTCTGCTCCGGGATGCCTATGGCATCCGGGGTCTATTCGTCTGTTTGTCCCGCGGTCCGGGGAGCGCGTCACCATGAGTGGCCCCGGCCGCATAGCTTTCTACGAAGACTTCCTCCTTGGGGGTCTTCGGTTTCCTCTGCATCCTTTCTTTCTTTCCTTCCTCAGCCACTTTCGGCTCGTCCCGGCCAGCTGGCTCCTAATGCCATCCGGGTCATCTTCTCCTTCATTGTTTTCTGCCACTTCCACGGGTTCGTTGCCCGTTTTTCTCTCTTCAGGGCCTTGTTCACCCTGAAGAAGTGCTCCACCGATGACGGCTGGTGGTACATTTCACCCCGGCCTAGGTGTCTCCGGTTCGACCTCCCTTCCTCGGTCAAGGGATGGAAGAGCCGGTTTTTCTTCGCTTCGGTCGACGACGTCGACTGGGCCTGGAGTGAACCGGACCGGACCCGAACCGAAACTCCCGGGTCGAGCCGGCGGACCAGGAGTCCTATACCCAGCTCCTGGGCGACGAGGTCCCGGCGCTCGAGGTTCTGCTTTCTGAGCAGAATCTTTTTGAGGCCGGTATCAGTCCCATCCGTGAGACTGGTGAGATTTGGCCCCGCATTGACCTCTGCCCCCCCCTCTCTTCATAACCGAGCCGGCTGACTTTCTGTCTCTTTTGTCTTGCAGGGATGAAGTTTTCATTGGAGAACCTCTTGGAGGGGGCGGCCCAGCGGGACGTCGTGGAGGTAGACGAGCCCGCAGCGAAGAGGGCTCGCACGGAGACGAGCCGGGAGGTCGTGGCGGCGACCGTGCCCGGCCGGTTGCCGTCATTTCCCCGCCCAGGCCACCTCAGGGCGGGGTCACTGATACTTCGGCCGCGCGACCTGGTGGCGCCGCAGAGAGAGCTCCAGCGTCTGCCGCTCCGCCCATCGCCGGGCCCGTCATTGCTGCCAGCTCGACAGCACCGCCGTGGCGATCGCCGGCCCGTCGGTTGCGGCTTCGGCTGAGGGGGCAGCTGCCGCAGGGACCGGCCCGAAGGCCCCGGCGCCGGTGATCACCCACCGGGACTCGGTCATCCTCGACAGGGGGCTGGCGGAGAAGATGATGGAGTACGCTTCCACCGCCCGGGACCGCCGAGCTCGGGGCGGCCGGGATTACGCGGACGCGCTGCTCGGCATCCTTCCGCAGCTCTTCACGGTAAGCCCGAGCTTCTTCCTTTTCCTTTTCCTATCTCGAGACTTACCTGCCTTTGCTCTGACCTGTGTCGCTTTTGCCATTGCAGATCGGGAACGACGTCCTCCTACTGAGGAATTTCCTCGTAGGGAACGCCAAGAGGGACTCCGAGCGGGAGCAGAAACTCGGCAAGCTCGCGGCCGACGTCAAGGACTTAATGGAGAAGGGCGCCGAGCTGCGAGCCGACAAGCAGCCCTCCAGTCCGACCTGACACGTTCCGAGGAGCGGAACAGGGAGTTGGAGGCCTCCTTGTTGGAGGAGCGGACCTCCAACCAGCGCCGAACTGAGGAGGAGGCGGCGGAGAAGGCCCGCCTGCAGGCCCATTCCCAATGGCTGGAGCGCCAGCTGGAGGAGGCCCGGCGAGATGTGGCCGCGGCGAAGGACCGGAGCGCGTACGTCAACGGCTCCTGGAGGCAGCCAAGCGGGAGGCGCAAGAGGCTGTCCCCAAATTCCGGGCTTCCGACGAGTACACGTCGGAGTCCGGGAGGCCGCCGTGGACTCCTTCCTGAAGGGGTTCCGGATGTGCCGGGAGAAGGTGGGGGCCTTCTTCCCCCAGCTGGACCTGAGCGGAGTTGTAGTCGGTGGCAGGAGGCCAGGGGGTGAGAGCAGGGCTTCCGGCACGGCCGAAGCGACACCTGCGGCGCCGTCGACCAGCGATGCCGCGGCCCCGGAACAGCCCCAGGAGCCGGCCGCTGTAGAAGTCGAGGACGCAGCACCCGCGCCTCCGGCAGATGGCTCCGACCCCACATCCCAGTGATCCCGGCACTGTCTTCTCTGCTTTACTTCTGTTGTTTTTGTTTCGTGTTGTTTCGTTTTTTGGGGAGTCCCGGCCTGTCGGGCTCCCAGCTTGTACCGACTACTTATGTCAATGAAGATCTAATCTTTATCGAAACCTTGGTCGTTGTTTCGTCTCACTTTTCTCTTCTTTTCTTTCTGAGATGTCGGTCTGGAACACTTGAAATAACTGCAGGCCTGGTCCTCCCATTGCTCAAATCGAAGGATGGGGCCTGCTGAGTCGCGTCGCGCAGCAGGGCAAGCCTTAAGCGGGCCCGACTTTGGGTCGCCTTCATGCTCGCGCAGACAACACGGTTTCTGCACCGTCTTCCAGGCCGAAGCCGGGACCTCCGGACTGAGCTCGATGCCGCAGGCTTTCTCAAGCCTTGCGCGGCTTGCTGAGCTGTGCTCCGGGCTTGCGTGGGCGAACTGGTTCGGCGCCACCTTCCAGGCCGAAGCCCAGGATCTTCCGGACTGAGCTCGATGCCGCAGGCTTTCTCAAGCCTTGCGCGGCTTGCTGAGCTCGGCGCCACCTTCCAGGCCGAAGCCCAGGATCTTCCGGACTGAGCTCGATGCCGCAGGCTTTCTCAAGCCTTGCGCGGCTTGCTGAGCTGTGCTCCGGGCTTGCGTGGGCGAACTGGGTTCGGCGCCACCTTCCAGGCCGAAGCCCAGGATCTTCCGGACTGAGCTCGATGCCGCAGGCTTTCTCAAGCCTTGCGCGGCTTGCTGAGCTGTGCTCCGGGCTTGCGTGGGCGAACTGGGTTCGGCGCCACCTTCCAGGCCGAAGCCCAGGATCTTCCGGACTGAGCTCGATGCCGCAGGCTTTCTCAAGCCTTGCGCGGCTTGCTGAGCTGCTCCGGGCTTGCGTGGGCGAACTGGGTTCGGCGCCACCTTCCAGGCCGAAGCCCAGGATCTTCCGGACTGAGCTCGATGCCGCAGGCTTTCTCAAGCCTTGCGCGGCTTGCTGAGCTGTGCTCCGGGCTTGCGTGGGCGAACTGGGTTCGGCGCCACCTTCCAGGCCGAAGCCCAGGATCTTCCGGACTGAGCTCGATGCCGCAGGCCTTCTCGTCGAAGTTAGAAGGGAGTGCTTGAAGTGGGGAAGCTTTGTTACAGAAACTGGGAGCCTTACATCACTGGTAGTACATTCTCAGGTTTGAGGAGTTCCACGTCCGGGGGAACCTGGCACCTCCCAATTCTTCCAAGTAATATGCTCCATGAGGGAGGGCTTCTGCCACCCGATACGGGCCTTCCCAGTTGGGCGATAGCTTGCCGCATTCCCGTGGTTGGGAGGCTTCGGCGCGCCGGAGGACCAAGTCTCCGGGACGAAAAACCTTAGGCCGCACTCGGGAGTTGTAATATCTGGCAACACGTTGCCGGTACGCCGCCATTCGGATTCGGGCCCTGTCCCTTGTTTCCTCGAGAAGGTCTAGGTTGAGCATCATCCTGGCCGGGTTTTCTGTCTCGTCGTATTGCTCCACGCGCAGCGGGTAGGCTGAGCTCGATCGGGATGACTGCCTCGGCTCCGAAGACGAGGTTGAATGGAGTTTCGTCGGTAGCCGTCCTTGGGGTGGTGTGGTATGCCCAAAGGATGCTGGGAAGCTCATCGGCCCACCTGCCCTTGGCCTGGTCCAGCCGCGTGCGGAGGCCCTGAAGAATGGTCCTGTTCGTGACTTCGGCCTCCCGTTGGTCTGAGGGTGCGCCACCGAGGTAAAGCGATGCCTGATGCCGAGGTCGCTGCAGAATTCTTCGAATCCCGGCAGTCGAACTGGCGTCCATTGTCGGTGACCACAGTGTGGGGGAGGCCGAAGCGGCAGACGATGGACTTCCAGAAGAACCTGGCGACGTTTGCTTCGGTGATCCTCGCCAAGGGTTCGGCCTCGACCCACTTCGTGAAGTAATCGATAGCCACTATCAAGAACTTCCGCTGGCCAGACGCCGGCGGGAATGGGCCCAGGAGGTCCATCCCCCACTGGGCGAACGGCCAGGGGGCTGAGAGCTGAGAGATTGGGTTGGAGGGTTGCCGCTGCACCGTGGCGTGACGCTGGCACCGGTCGCATTTCTTCACGAAGTCGGCGGCGTCTTCCTTCATTGTTTCCCAGAAGTAGCCCTGACGGAGGGCCTTGTACGCCAATGCCCTGCCCCCACGTGGTTCCCGCAGATGCCTTCGTGAATCTCCTGGAGCACAAGCTTGGCTTCTGTGGGTCCTACGCACTTGAGGAGGGGGTAGGAGTAGGATCTCCGATACAACTGCCCGTCCATCAGGACAAAGCGCACGGCCTTCTTCCTGATGAGGCGAGCCGCCTGTCGTCCTCCGGCAGGGTGCCGCTGGCGATGTACGCAGCGTACTTGTCCATCCAGCTGGGCTCCTGGCTGACCTGATGGACCTCCGCGGTGCTTCGAGGCTTGGGACCTCAAGGCGCTCCACATGAGCGCGTCCCAGCATCGTGTCCGGCAGGGTCGCCAGCCGGGAGAGGGCGTCCGCACGGGCGTTCTCCCCGCGGGGATGTGGAAGATGTTGAAGCGGCGGAACTTAGACGCGCCCGCCTTGACGAGCTCCAAGTACTTCGCCATTTGGGGGTCGTGCGCGACGTACTCCCCGGATACCTGCCCCGCTACGAGCTGGGAGTCAGTGAAAGCTCTGAGGTTGGTCACGCCCAGCTCGCGGGAGACTCTCAGTCCGGCAAGAAGTGCCTCGTACTCCGCCTGGTTATTTGTTGCGGGGAATTGGAAACGGAGTGCACACTCGGCGACGACCCCGTCGCCGTTGGCAAGGATGAGCCCAGCTCCGCTCCCGCCGGAGTTCGAGGCTCCGTCCACATGGAGGATCCAGGCGTCCTCTCCGGGCTCATCGGTGCCAACCTCCATCGGCCGGGCCGATGGGCATTCCTCGGGCTCCTTGCCCAAGCCTGCACATTCGACCAAGAAATCGGCCAGCACCTGTGCCTTCATGGCCGACCTTGGCCTGTATGCAATGTCGAACTCGCTGAGTTTCAGTGCCCACTTGGCCAGTCGTCCCGAAGTATCGGGTCGGCTGAGCACCGCTTTCAGCGGTTGGTCCGTCAAGACGGCGATGGGGTGCGCTTGGAAGTAGGGCCTGAGACGCTGGGCAGACACTATTAGCGCAAAAACAAGTTTCTCGGGCCGGGAATACCTGAGCTCCGCGTCTCGGAGAAGTTTGCTGGTATAGTACACCGGCCGCTGGAGCCCCTGGTCGTCGGTTCGGACCAAGACAGAGCTGACGGCCTCCGGGGTAACCGCCAGGTAGAGGGCAAGCTCCTCCCCCTCCTCGGGCCTGGACAGTAAAGGTGGCGAGGCGAGCGTCTTCTTCAGCTCCTCGAAGGCCTGCTGACACTCCTCGGTCCAAGCAAAGCCATTCATCTTCCTCAGCACCTTGAAGAAGGGACGGCAGCGGTCCGCCGACCTGGAAATAAAATGGCTAAGGGCCGCGACTCGCCGGTCAATCGTTGCACCTGCTTCTTGGAGGCGGGCTGCTCCATGTCCAGGATGGCCTGGACCTTTTCCGGGTTGGCCTCGATTCCTCTGAGTCACCATAAACCCAGGAACTTACCGGCGGAGACGCCGAAAGCGCACTTCGCCGGGTTCAGCTTCATCTGATGGCGCCGGAGGTTGCCGAACGTCTCCGTCAAGTCAGCCACGTGGTCCGAATCGAGTTTGCTCATCACCAGCATGTCGTCCACGTACACCTGCATGTTGCGGCCTATCTGGTCTTTGAAGATTTTATTGACCAGACGTTGGTACGTCGCCCCTGCGTTCTTGAGGCCGAAAGGCATCATCCTGTAGCAAAAAGTCCCGCGGTCAGTTATGAAGGCAGTGTGCTCTTCGTCCTCCGGGTTCATCCGGATCTGGTTGTATCCGGAGAAGGCGTCCATGAACGACAAGAGGCGATGCCCTGAGGTGGTGTCGACCAGTTGGTCGATCTTTGGAAGAGGGAAACTGTCCTTTGGGCAAGCTCGTTGAGGTCGGTGTAGTCCACACAGATCCTCCACTTACCGCTACTCTTCTTTACCATGACCACGTTTGCCAGCCAGCTAGGGTATTGGACCTCTCGGACGAAACCGGCGGCGAGGAGCTTCTCTACTTCCTCGTTGATCGCCTTCTGCCTCTCCATGGCGAAGCTTCTCTTCTTCTGGCGGACCGGGCGGCAACTTGGGTCCACGTTCAGCCTGTGCATAATAACCTCGGGCGGGATGCCCGGCATGTCGGCTGCTGACCAGGCGAACCGTCAGCGTTGGCGCGGAGGAACTCCAGCAAGCGGGTTCGCTCTTCCTCGGGGAGCTGGGCCCCGACTTGCACCGTCTTCAGGGGATCCGAACCGAGGGGAAAAGTCAGCAGGCGCTCTACGGGCCCTCCCTGGGTTCCTTCTCTCTCAGATCGAGGTCGTCGATATCATGGGCGAGCTCCGCGCCCCTGGCGCCTGGGACCGTCTGGAGGCAGAGCGGGACTGGCTGGATCGTCCCCCTCATCTCTCCGAGCCCGGAAGGCGTGGGGAACTGCACCAACAGCCTCCTCGTGGAGATGGTGGCGTCCAGTTGGTTGAGCCCGGGACGCCCGAGAATGGCGTTGTAAGGCGAAGGGAGCCTGACGACGGTGAATGTTATTAGGACGGTCGCTTGCCGGGGCGGGGATCCGGCAGTGACCGGGAGAGTGATCTCCCCCTCGACCCCCACTGAGTCCCCTGTAAAACCTACCAGGGGGGTGTGCACTGGCTTCAGCTGTTCGGGGGACAAATTCATCCGAGAGAATGCATCGTAAAAAAGTACGTCAGCCGAGCTTCCACTATCCACCATGATTCGATGTACAGGATGCTTCGCGATGGTCATCTCGACCACCACGGCATCGTTGTTTACATTATCATTAATTTTCCCTCCCTTGGGAGGGATTACATTCTCCGGGACTTCCCGGGCTCTCTTCATTGCTCGGCCGGACCCGCGCGAGATCATGCCCACGGGCTTCTCCGTTGGGCGGTTGTCGATCGCAGGGACAGGTGGTAGGGCCGCGAGCGGCTGCCCTTCAGAGGGGGCCTCGTTCTTGACGAACTTCCTGAGGTAACCCCTCCTGATCAGCTCCTCAATCTCCCGCTTTAGATGGCGACACTCCTCCGTGTCATGCCCGTGCTCGCGATGGAACTGGCAGTACTTTGATTTGTCTCGGACGGCTCTCGGGTTCTGGGAGGAGGTCGGCGGAGGTAGCGCTCGCCCTCGATTTCCATGAGGATCTTCGTTCGAGGTGCGAGGAGAGGGGTGTACCTCCGCTCGGGAGTGGCTTCGCCCCTCGGCCTTGGGTTTGGGCGGAGGTCGGCAGATGGCCCGGGCTCCGAGCTCCCGGGGTGTCCCTCGGGAGCGGCTTCTTTGGAGTCTTCCCGTCCAGCTCTCGACGGGTGCGGTCGGCCTCCTCCGCTCGGATGTACTTGTGGGCGCGGAGGAGGAGCTCGGAATACGTCCTGGGCGGCTTCTTGTCCAGGGAATAGGTTAGGCGGGACGTCTTGAGTCCACGCTTCAAGGCCAGCATGGCGACGGGCTCGTCCAAGCTGTAGATCTCCAGTGCTGCGGTCTTGAACGGGTGATGTAGTCCCGGAGCAGCTCCTGGTCCTGCTGGCGGATGGAAAAGAGGCTGTCCACCTCTCTTGGCACCTTTCGACAAGCGTCGAAGTGCGCCACAAACTTTCCTTCCAACTGATGGAAGGAGCAAATGGACCGGGCTCGAGGCGGGCGAACCAGACTCGAGCGGCCTTCCGAAGGGTTGCCGGGAAGGCGATGCACAGAAGGGCGTCGGTGGCCCCCTGGACCCTCATAAGAGCCTTATAGCTCTCCAAATGATCCAGGGGGTCGGTGGTTCCGTCGTAGGGATCCACCTGCGGCATGCGGAACCGTTTCGGGATTGGTTCCGCCTGGATTTCTTCAGAGAAGGGGGGCGGGAGTCATAGCCCGCCGGGTCCGCCGACGAGTTCTGCAGGTCGGCGAATCGGCGAGCGAACTCCGCCAGCTTGCGCTCATGCTCCTCCAGGCGCCTCTCGGCCTGGCGCCTGATGGCTTCATCGGTGGAGTCTTCCACCGAGGCTGCGGGTGAAGGGGGCGCCGATCGGTCTCGGCGCGAGGTCTGGCCTCGGCGTCGCTTGCTGCGATGTGCCGTTTCGGCCCCGTCGGCCGGGGATCGACTCTCGTGATCCTCCGAACCGGAATAGTTTCTCTTTGCGGGAGCTTGGTGGCTCCCCCGGGGGTTGGAGATGGCCCTCGGATGGGATGGCCTGCCCTGGATTGAGCGCAGGCTCCCACTGCCCCCGCGCTCGGGCCGCGGGGGTCCCTGGCTGCGGCTGAGTGGCCAGGGACCGTTGCTGATGCTGAAGCTGTCGGACCGCTGAGGTCAAGGTCTGCAGCTGCTGGACGATGGCCGCAAGGGATCCGTCCACCGGGGCAGGCTGCTGTGGAAGAGGAGGGGGAGCCGGAAGCTCCCTTTCGGGGCTGTGGCCCCCAGAGGGGAGTGGACATCCCCCACGCGGCTGGTGGACGCCTCACGACCACGAGTGACCACCATTGCTGGAGAGCGTGACACCTGCAGAAAGCGGTTCCCACTAGGGGTTAGTGTCCTGCCCCCCTACCTGGTGCGCCAATCTGTTGCCGCTCTCGCCGCCGCGCCCGTGCCTCGGATCAGCCGATCCTTCCTGACCGCCTGGCGAGGGAGCCTCCCTTCCTGCGGAGAACCTGCAACAAAGGGTTAGAGGACCCTGGCCGGGGATCCCGGCGAGGGAGCTCCGACGGTCAAGTCAGTAGACGACGAGAGAAGGAAGACTCCCCAGCCGGACCCTCTAAAGGGTTCCAGACTTAGAGAGTTAACTGGTGAAGGAAACGCTCTGGGGACCAGAATCTCGGCTGGGCCTCCTTGCCGAGCCCACCCAGTGTTCCCCTCTCGGGTTTCTGGTTTTTCCTCGGAGCAAGGCCTTGTGCCGGTGCTTTCTCCTTGTCCCCAGGCTAATTGGCTTACCTTGTCGTCCCCAGATCCTTCCCTCTTTATCTCCCTCGTCGTGCGTTTGTCTTTTTCCTCCTCGGAAGCTCCCCTCCCCCGTCCTCTTCTCTTTCCCCTTTTTGGTGAAGGAGGCCAGGCGGCTTCCTGACCTCGTCCGCCGGGCCCAGCAGGGGAAAGGCAAAGACAGAAGAGAAAGAGGGGAGGGCGGCGCTGGCAGGGCGGCCGGTCAGGCCTCGGGCTCCGTGAGAGCGCTCTCTTCCCCAAGCGCGGGCGCCATCCATCTATGGGGCCTGTTCGTCAGGATCGGGTCTCTCGGCTGCGGGTCCTGCCGGGCCGACGCAAGTGATGTTTCGCGTGCCGCCGCCCTCCGTACGGGACGCCGTCTGGGATTCGTACGGCCCGAGGGACGGCCTCGGGGCCCGTCTCTCTCCCCGGGGCCCTCTCCGTGCGAGCGGTCTGACCTCGGTTGAGTTGGACCCGTCCCCGGGGGCCAACTGGCGAGGGGCGGGGATCAGCCGACCTCGCTTAGGTGGACCCCTCCTGGGTGGACACCTGGCGAGGTGGCAGAAGGTCGCCTGGCTTCGGCCGAGGTGGGCCCGTCTCCGGGCGGCCACCTGGCGAAGGGCGGAGAATCAGCCGACCTCGGCTTAGGTGGACCCCTCCTGGGTGGACACCTGGCGAGGCGGCAGGAGGTCGCCTGGCTTCGGCCGAGGTGGGCCCGTCTCCGGGCGGCCACCTGGCGAAGGGCGGAGAGTCAGCCGACCTCGGCTTAGGTGGACCCTCCTGGGTGGACACCTGGCGAGGCGGCAGGAGGTCGCCTGGCTTCGGCCGAGGTGGGCCCGTCTCGGGCGGCCACCTGGCGAAGGGCGGAGAGTCAGCCGACCTCGGAGTTCTGGGTGGACACCTGGCGAGGTGGCAGAAGGTCGCCTGGCTTCGGCCGAGTGGGCCCATCTCCGGCGGTCACCTGGCGAAGGGCGGAGAATCAGCCGACCTCGGCTTTGGTGGACCCCTCCTGGGTGGACACCTGGCGAGGTGGCAGAAGGTCGCCTGGCTTCGGCGAGGTGGGCCCGACTCGGGCGGCCACTGGCGAAGGGCGGAGAGTCAGCCGACCTCGGCTTCGGGGACCCCTCCTGGTGGACAACTGGCGAGGCGGCAGGGAGTCGCGACCTTGGCCGACCTCACTTGGGCGGACCCCTCCGGGCCGGGGTGCCAATGAGGTGGTAGACGAACTCCGAGCCGAGCTCGACCTCGGCGAGGGCGGTTTGCTTAGACAGTCGTCGGGCGGTGTAGTCTTGCCGATCCTGGCTTTGAGGACGTGGCGCTGATCGACTCCCGGGGAAACTTAACGTGGCTTGCTCGTATTTGGCAATACCTAAGCCTGGCCACGTCACTGTCACGGCTGTAACAAGGTGAACTACATACTGAAGTCAACTCTCCAATGAGGCCAAGCTCCTCATGAACCAAGTCCTTAATGAGGCCGAATCCCCACTGAAGTCAATCTCCAATGAGACCAAGCTCCTCACTGAAGCCAAGTTCCTTAATGAGCCGAGCTCCCTACTGAAGTCAAATCTCCATGAGGCCAAGCTCCTCACTGAAGCAAGTTTTTTAATGAGGCCGAGCTTCTCATTGAAGTAAGTTCTTAATGAGGCCGACTCCTTATTGAGGTAAACCCATTTGAGAATGAAGAAAAAACAACCTCCACCATGGCTGGGGAAGGCACGAACGAGGTACGATTCCCAAAAGATGAAAGTAGGGAAGACCCGTCACCTCATGTATACCATGCAAGACTATAGAGTGGAATTTTGTCCTCCACTCCATACAATGGGTGCAAACAAGGATCCTGTTCCTTCATGCAAAGTGGGCATTGAATAGTACAAAGCTCATAAATGCATGTGTTACGGCCGTAACGATGACGTGGCTGGGCTCAGATACCGCCAAATATGATCGAGCCACGTGGAGGTTTCTCCGGCCGAGTCAGCACCACATTGCCAAGGCCGAGCTCGGCAAGGCTACTCCGCCAGAGACGACTTCCTAAGACAAACTGCTCTCGTCGAAGTCGAGCTCGGTTCGGGGCTCCTCTACCACCTCGCTGGCGCCCACCCAGGAGGGATCCGCCTAGGCCGAGGTCGGCCGATCCTTCGCTCCATCGCCAGGTGGCCCCTGGAGACGGGCCCACCTCGGCCGAAGCCAGGCGACCTCCTGCCACCTCGCCAGGTGTCCACCCAGGAGGGGTCCACCTAGGCCGAGGTCGGCCGATCCTTCGCTCCTTCGCCAGGTGGCCCCCGGGACGGGCCCACCTCGGCCGAGCCAGGCGACCTCCTGCCACCCGCCAGGTGTCCACCCAGGAGGGGTCCACCTAGGCCGAGGTCGGCCGATCCTTCGCTCCATCGCCAGGTGGCCCCTGGAGACGGGCCCACCTCGGTCGAAGCCAGGCGACCTCCTGCCACCTCGCCAGGTGTCCACCAAGGAGGGGGTCCACCTAGGTCGAGGTCGGCCGATCCTTCGCTCCTTCGCCAGGTGGCCCCCGGAGACGGGCCACCTCGGCGAAGCCAGGCGACCTCCTGCCACCTCGCCAGGTGTCCACCAAGGAGGGGTCCACCTAGGCCGAGGTCGGCCGATCCTTCGCTCCTTCGCCAGGTGGCCCCCGGAGACGGGCCCACCTCGGCCGAAGCCAGGCGACCTCCTGCCACCTCGCCAGGTGTCACCAAGGAGGGGTCCACCTAGGCCGAGGTCGGCCGATCCTTCGCTCCTTCGACAGGTGGCCCCCAGAGACGGGCCGCCTCGCCGAGGCCAGGTCGCCATACAGAGAAGGTCCCAGAGCACCTTTCTTACTAGTAAATTCTCTAAGTCTGGAACCCCTAGGGGGTCGTCTTGGAGAATCTGTTCCTTCTCGTCGTCTACTGACTTGACCGTCGGAGCTCCCTCGCCGGGATCCCCGGCTCGGGTCTTCTAACCCCTTCTTGCAGGTTCGCCGCAGCCAGGGAGGCTCCCTCGCCAGGCGGTCAGGAGGATCCACGGATCCGAGGCGCGGGGCGCGGCGACGAGAGCGGCAACAGATTGGCGCACCAGGTAGGGGGGCAGGACACCAAACCCTAGCGGGAGCCAGCTTTCTGCAGGTATCGCGCTCTCTGACAATGGTGGTCACTCGTGACCGTGAGGCGTCCACCAGCCATGTGGGGGAGGTTCACTCCCCTCCAGGGGCCCACAGCCCGGAGAGGGAGCTCCCAGCTCCCCCTCCTCTTCCACCACAGCCTACCTCAACGGACGGACCCCTTGCGGCCGTCATCCAACAGCTGCAGACCTTGACCTCGGCGGTCCGGCAGCTTCAGCATCAGCAGCGGTCCCTGGCCACGCAGCCGCAGCCAGGGACCCCCGCGGCCCGAGCTGCGGGGCAGCGTGGGAGCCTGCGCTCCATTCACGGCAGGCCATCCCATCCGAGGGCCGTCTCCAACCCCTGTGGGAGCCACCAAGCTCCGTAAAAAGAAAAATACTCCGATTCGGAGGATCACGAGAGCCGATCCCCGGCCGACGAGGCCGAAACGGTGCATCGTAGCAAGCGACGCCGAGGCCTGACTTCGCGCCGAGACTGATCGGCGCCCCTCCACCCGCAGCCTCGGTGGAAGACTCCACCGACGAAGCCATCAGGCGCCAAGCCGAGAGGCGCCTGGAGGAGCATGAGCGCAAGCTAGCGGAGTTCGCCCGCCGATTCGCCGACCTGCAGAACTCGTCGGCGGACCCGGCGGGCTACGACTCCCGTCCCCCTTTCTCTGAAGAAATCCAGGCGGAGCCGATCCCAAAACGGTTCCGCATGCCGCAGGTGGATCCCTACGACGGGACCACCGACCCTATGGACCATCTGGAGAGCTACAAAGCTCTCATGAGGGTCCAGGGGGCCACCGATGCTCTTCTGTGCATCGCCTTCCTGGCCACCCTCCGGAAGGCCGCTCGAGTCTGGTTCACCCGCCTCGAGCCCGGATCCATTTGCTCCTTCCATCAGCTGGAAGGAAAGTTCATGGCGCACTTCGACGCTTGTCGAAAGGTGCCGAGAGAGGTGGACAGCCTCTTCTCCATCCGCCAGCAGGACCAGGAGCTGCTCCGGGACTACATCACCCGGTTCAAGACCGTAGCCCTGGAATCTACAGCCTGGACGAGCCCGTCGCCATGTTGGCTCTGAAGCGCGGGCTCAAGATGTCCCGCTTGACCTACTCCCTGGACAAGAAGCCGCCCAGGACGTACTCCGAGCTCCTCCTCCGCGCCCACAAGTACATCCGAGCGGAGGAGGCCGACCGCACCCGTCGAGAGTTGGACGGGAAAACTCTGAAGAGGCCGCCCCCAGAGATACCCCGGGGGCTCGGAAGCCTGGGCCATCTACCGACCCTCGCCCGAATCCAAGGCGAGGGGCGAGGCCACTCCCGAGCGGAGGTTCACCCCTCTCCTCGCACCTCGGACCAAGATCCTCATGGAAATCGAGGGTGAGCGCTACCTCCGCCGACCTCCTCCTCAGAACCCGAGAGCCACCCGGGATAAATCGAAGTACTGCTAGTTCCACCGCGAGCACGGTCACGACACGGAGGAGTGTCGCAACCTGAAGCGGGAGATCGAGGAGCTGATTAGGAGGGGCTACCTCAAGAAGTTCGTCAGGAACGAGGCCCCTCGGAGGGGCAACCGCTCGCGACCTTACCGCCAGTCCCTGCAATCGATAACCGCCAACGGAGAAGCCCGTGGGCATGATCTCACGCGGGGTCGGTCGAGCGGCGAAGAGAGCCCGGGAAGTCGGGAACCGGAGAATGTAATCCCTCCGAGGAGGGGAAGGGTAATGATAATGTAAACAACGATGCCGTGGTGGTCGAGATGACCATCGCGAAGCATCCTGTACGTCGAATCATGGTGGATAGTGGAAGCTCGACTGACGTACTTTTTTACGACGCTTTCTCTCGGATGAACTTGTCCCACGATCAGCTGAGACCGGTGCACACCCCCCTGGTAGGTTTTACAGGGGGACTCCGTGGGGGTCGAAGGGAGATCACTCTCCCGGTCACCGCCGGATCCCCACCCCAGCAGACGACCGTCCTAATAACATTTACCGTCGTCAGACTCCCTTCGCCTTACAACGCCATTCTCGGGGGTCCCGGGCTCAACCAACTGGACGCCACGATCTCCACGAGAAGGTTGTTGGTACAGTTCCCCACGCCTTCCGGGCTCGGGGAGATGAAGGGGATGACCCAGCCAGTCCCGCTCTGCCTCCAGACGGTCCCGAGCACCCGGGGCGCGGAGCTCGCCCCGGATATCGACGACCTCGACCTGAGAGAGAAGGAACCCGGGGAGGGCCCGTAGAGCGCATGCTGACTTTTTCCCTCGGTTCGGATCCGCTGAAGACGGTGCAAGTCGGGGCCCAGCTCCCCGAAGAAGAACGGACCCGCCTGCTGGAGTTCCTCCGCGCGAACGCTGACGTGTTCGCCTGGTCAGCAGCCGACATGCCGGGCATCCCGCCCGAGGTCATCACGCATAGGCTAAACGTGGACCCAAGTTGCCGCCGGTCCGCCAGAAGAAGAGGAGCTTCGCCATGGAATGCCAGAGGGCCTTCGAGGAGCTGAAGAATGCTTGCATCGCCACCATTGCTGTCCAGGCCCGAGGAGGGGGAGGAACTCATCCTCTACCTGGCGGTCACCCTGGAAGCCGTCAGCTCGGTCCTGGTTCGGGCCAATGGCTAAGGAGTCCAGCGGCCGGTGTACTATACCAGCAAGCCTCTCCGCGACGCGGAGCTCAGGTATTCTCGGCCTGAGAAACTCGTTTTCGTGCTAATAGTGTCTGCCCAGCGTCTTAGGCCCTATTTCCAAGCGCACCCCATCACGGTCCTGACGGATCAACCGCTGAAAGTGGTGCTCAGCCGACCCGACACTTCGGGATGATTGGCAAAGTGGGCATTGAAGCTCAGCGAGTTCGATATCACGTACAGGCCAAGGTCGGCCATGAAGGCACAGGTGCTGGCCGACTTCCTGGTCGAGTGTGCGGGCTTGGGCAAGGAGCCCGAGGAGGGCCCCTCAGGCAAGCCACTGGAGACAGGCCCCAGTGAGCCCGGCGAGGACGCCTGGATCCTCCATGTGGACGAAGCCTCAAACTCCGGCGGGAGCGGGGCTGGGTTCATCCTTGCCAACAGCGACAGGGTCATCGCCGAATACGCACTCCGTTTCCAATTCCCGTGACAAATAACCAGGCGGAGTACGAAGCACTTCTTGCCGGACTGAGAGTCTCCCACGAGCTGGGCGTAACCAACCTCAAAGCTTTCACTGATTCCCAGCTCGTGGCGGGACAGGTCTCCGGGGAGTATGCCGCACATGACCCCAAATGGCGAAATACATGGAGCTCGTCAAGGCGGGCGCATCCAGATTCCGGTGCTTCAACATCTTCCACATCCCCCGCAGGGAGAAACCCCGCGCGGACACTCTCTCTCGGCTGGCGACCCTGCCGGACTCGATGCTGGGCCGCGCTCACGTGGAGCGCCTTGAGATCCCAAGCCTCGAGGCACCGGCGGAGGTCCATCAGGTCAGCCATGAACCCAGCTGATGGACAAGTACGCCGAATACATCACCAGTGGCACCTGCCGGAGGACCGCGAGGCGGCTCGCCTTATCAGAAAGAAAGCCGTGCGGTTCGTCCTGATGGATGGGCAGTTGTATCGAAGATCCTACTCCTACCCCCTCCTCAAGTGCGTAGGACCCACGGAAGCCAAGCTTGTGCTCTAGGAGATTCACGAAGGCGTCTGCGGGAACCACGTGGGGGGCAGGACATTGGCGTACAAGGCCCTCCGTCAGGGCTACTTCTGGGAGACAATGAAGGAAGACGCCGCTGACTTCGTGAAGAAGTGCGACCGGTGCCAGCGTCACGCCACGGTGCAACGGCAGCCCTCCAACCCAATCTCCAGCTCTCAGCTCCCTGGCCATTCGCCCAGTGGGGGATGGACCTCCTGGGCCCATTCCCGCCGGCGTCCGGACAGTGGAAGTTCTTGATAGTGGCCATCGACTACTTCATGAAGTGGGTCGAGGCCGAACCCTTGGCGAGGATCACCAAGGCAAACGTCGCTAAGTTCTTTTGGAAGTCGATCGTTTGCCGCTTCGGCCTCCCCCACACCGTGGTTACTGACAACGGGCGCCAGTTCGACTGCCGGGAGTTCGAAGAGTTCTGCAGCGACCTCGGCATCAGGCATTGCTTCACCTCGTGGCGCATCCCCAGACCAATGGGGAGGCCGAAGTCATGAACAGGACCATTCTTCGGGGCCTCCGCACGCGGCTGGACCAGGCTAAGGGCAGGTGGGCCGACGAGCTCCCCAGCATCCTCTGGGCATACCACACCACCCCGAGGGCGGCTACCGACGAAACCCCGTTCAACCTCGTCTTCGGAGCCGAGGCGGTCATCCCGATCGAGCTCAGCCTACCCACGCTGCGTGTGGAGCAATATGACGAGACAGAAAACCCGACAGGATGATGCTCAACCTTGACCTTCTCGAGGAAACGAGGGACAAGGCCCGAGTTCGAATGGCAGCGTATAGGAAGCGTGTGGCCAGGTATTACAACTCCCGAGTGCGGCCGAAGGTTTTTCGTCCCGGAGATTTGGTCCTCCGGCGCGCTGAAGCTTCCTAGCCACGGGAATGCTGCAAGCTCTCGCCCAACTGGGAGGACCCATACCGGGTGGCAGAAGCCCTCCCTCACGGCGCATACTACCTGGAGGAGTTGGGAGGTGCCAGGTTCCCCGGACGTGGAACGCCTCGAACCTAAGAATGTATTATCAGTGATGTAAGGTTCCCTACTCCCGTAATAAAGTTCCCTCGCTTCAAACGCTCTCTTCTCACTTTGAAGGAAAACTGGCGCATGGCCCTGGGCTTGGCATGACCGATCATGGCCGACGGCCGAAGGAATCTGGAGATCCTGGGCTTCGGCCTGGAAGGTGGGACAGAACCCAGTTCGCCCACGCAAGCCCGGAGAACAGCTCGGCCCGTGCAAGGCTTGAGAAAGCCTGCGGCCCGGGGTTCAGTCCAGAGATCTTGGGCTTCGGCCTGGAAGGTGGCGCAGAACTCAGTTCGGCCACGCAAGCCTGGAGAACAGCTCGGCAAGCCGCGCAAGGCTTGAGGAAGCCTGCGGCCCCGGGGTTCAGTCCGGAGATCCTCGGCTTCGGCCTGGAAGGTGGCGCAGAACCCAGTTCGCCCATGCAAGCCCGGAGAGCAGCTCGGCAAGCCGCGCAAGGCTTGAGAAAGCCTGCGACCCCGGGGTTCAGTCCGGAGATCTTGGGCTTCGGCCTGGAAGGTGGCATAGAACCAAGTTCGCCCACGCAAGCCCGGAGAGCAGCTCGGCATGCCGCGCAAGGCTTGAGAAAGCCTGCGGCCCCGGGGTTCAGTCCGGAGGTCCCGGGCTTCGACCAGGAAGGCGGGGCAGAAACCATGTCGCCCACGCGAGTATGAAGGCGATCCCAAAGACGGACTCGCTCAAGGCCTACTCTGACGCCGTGCGGTCCGGGATGTCCCAACCTTCGATTTGAGCAACGGAAGGGACCAGGCCTACGATCGTTTCAGCACTCCACATCAACATCTCACAAAAAAAAAAAAAAAAGAAGGAGAAAAAGGGAGATGGGGGAGTGGAGAAGAAGATGAACTCGAGACTTGGTTAAACAGTGTCTTCATTAATCTGAGTAACAGTGCAAGCCGGGAATCCCGACAGGCAGGAAGTCCCAAAAAAAAGAAGAAGAAGAAGAAAAAGAAATACAACTGCGACAACGGAGCAGGGCGAGAAGACGGTGGCTCAGTTTGGTGCAGGGTCGGAGCCCTCCGCCGGGGTCGCGAGCTCTGCATCCTCGCCTTCTGCGGCGGCCGGCTCTTGAGGCTGCTCCGGAGCCACGGCTTCGCTGGTCGACGGGGCCGCAGGAGTGGCGTCGGTCGCACCGGAGGCTCTGCTCTCGGCTCCTTGCCTCCTACCTCCGAGCACCACCCCGCTGAGGTCGAGCTCGGGGAAGAAGGCCCCTACTTTCTCCCGGCACATCCGGAACCCCTTCAGGAAGGAGTCCATGGCGGCCTCCCGGACCTCTGACGTGTACTCGTCGGAAGCCCGGAACTTCGGGATGACCTCCTGCGCCTCCCGCTTCGCGGCCTCCAGGAGTCCGTTGATGTACGCACTCCGGTCCTTCGCCGCATTCGCATCTCGCCGAGCCTCCTCCAGCTGGCGCTCCAGCCACTGGGAGTGGGCCTGAAGACGAGCCCTCTCCGCCGCATCCTCCTCCGTGCGACGCTGGTGGGAGAGCCTCTCCTCCGACAAAGAAGCCTCCAGCTCCTTGTTCCGCCCCTCGGAGCACGCCAGGTTGGTCTGGAGGGCTTGGTTGCTGGCTCGCAGCTCGACCCCCTTTTCCATGAGGTCCTTGACGTCGGCTGCGAGCTTGCCGAGCTTCTTCTCCTTCTCGGCGTCCCTCTTCGCGTTCCCTACGAGGAAGTTCCTCAGTAGGAGAACGTCATTTCCAATCTGCACAAATAGAGCAACCGGGTTAGGAGAAAAGGCCACTAAAATCATGAAAGACAGAGAAGAATGAGCTCGGGCTTACCGTGAAGAGCCGCGGGAGGATCCCGAGCAAGGCGTCTGCATAGTCCCGGCCGCCCCGAGCTCGACGGTCCCGGGCTGTGGAGGCGTACTCCATGACCTTCTCCGCGAGCCCCTTGTCGCGGATGACTGAACACCGGTGGGTGATCACCGGTGGCGGAGCTGTCAGGTCGGCTCGGCGGTGGCTGTCCCTTCAGCTGGGGTCGCAATCGACGGGCCGGCAGAGGCCACGGGCTGTGCCGTCGGAGCCGCGGTGACGATGGGACCGGCGCTGGACGGAGCCTCGGGCGGTGGAGCCCCCTCGACGGCAGCGCCACCAGGTCTGGCAGCCGAGGCATCAATGGCCCCACCCGAGGCAACCTGGGCGGGGGAGCAGTGGCCACTGGGCTGGGCGCGGTCGCCGACGCAATCTCCCGGCCCGCCTCAGTACGAGCCCTCTTGGCCGCGGGCTCGTCTACCTCCGGGATGTCTCTCTAGGCCGCGCCCTCCAGAAGGCTCTCCAGTGAGAACTTCATACCTGCAATGCAAAAGAATAGAAGGTCAGCCGACTCGATCATGAAGAAAAAGAGTGCAGAAATCAAAGGAGGACTGAATCTCACCCGACTCACGGATGGGACTGATCCCGGCCTCAAAAAGATTCTGCTCTGAAAGCAGAACCTCGAGCGCCGGGACCACATCACTCAGGAGTAGGGAGTAGGCCTCCTGGTCCGCCGACTCAACCTGGGAGTTCCGGTTCGGAGACCGGTCCGGTTCACTCCAGGCCCAGTCGACATCTTCGACCGAGGCGAAGAAAAACCAGCTTTTCCAGCCCTTGATAGAAGAAGGGAGGTCGAACCGGAGACACCTGGGCCGGGGCGAAATATACCACCAGCCGTCATCGGTGGAGTACTTCTTCAGGGTAAACATGGCCCTGAAGAGGGAGAAATGGACAACGAACCCGTGAAAGTGATAGAAGACTATGAAGGAGAAGATGACCCGGATGGCATTGGGAGCCAACTAGGCCGGAACAAGCCGGAAATGGCTGAGAAAAGAGAGGAAGAAGGGGTGCAGAGGAAATCGAAGACCCCCAAGGAGGAAGTCTTCGTAGAAGGCTATACGGCCGGGGCCACTCATGGTGACGCGCTCCCCGGGCCGCGGAACAAATAGACGAATCGATCCCGGGATATCGTAGGCCTCCCAGAGCAAAGAAAGATCGCCTTCGGTCATGGTGGAAGCATGACCGGAGGGACCAGCGGGAAGAAGAGACGGAGCAGGAAGAAAAAGAAGAGGCGCAGCGGGAGCAACCGGAGGAGACCGGACCCCGTAGGGATGCCGATGGTGACACCCCCGAGTTGCAGACGCCGGCGGATCTCCTCCGGGATCGTTTCCTCCTCTGAGGAGGAAGAAGATGGAGTCCTCGGCCGGGATGGACCGGCCTCGTACGGATTGGAAGAGACATAGCGACGACGCGCCATGGCAAAGAGGAGGACAAGGATTCAGAGAGGAAAAGAGAGAGGGGAACTAGAGAAGGATGGAGGCACTCACCGAAAATACGCCAAGCGAACGCAGGGCAACGGAAGTTAGCCTGCAGCAAACCGCCATGGAGCAAGGGGAAAGGCCTCATTTGGAAAGTCCCCTCCTTTTCAAACTCAGTCGACAGCGATCGTACCCGTCATTCCGCCCCGAGCCACTGAGCGATCGCCACGTGGACGCACGCCCGACACCGACGCCTCGTTAGCAGGGTAACGGCGCCTCTGCCTCGAAGCGACGCATTTATTGCGGGCAAGTGGGCGACGCGTGGCGGCTTCCTATAGGGTTTCAGGTGCATCGAGCCGCGGTGACAAGGATCATGGCAATTATGATGCAAGATCTTCGCCTCCCCACGTCATATCTGCATTTAATCCCGACGTTCCGTTCTACGACGCCCCAACGGAACGGCGGGCTGGGGGGCAACTGTTACGGCCGTAACGATGACATGCCGGGCTCAGATACTACCAAATATGATCGAGCCACGTGAAGGTTTCTCCGGCCGAGTCAGCGCCACATTGCCAAGGCCGAGCTTGGCAAGGCTACTCCGCCAAACGACTTCCTAAGACAAACTGCTCTCGCCGAAGTCGAGCTCGGTTCGGGTCTCCTCTACCACCTCGCCTGACGCCCACCCAGGAGGGGTCCGCCTAGGCCGAGGTCGGCCGATCCTTCGCTCCTTCGCCAGGTGGCCCCTGGAGACAGGCCCACCTCGGTCGAAGCCAGGCGACCTCCTGCCACCTCGCCAGGTGTCCACCCAGGAGGGGTCCGCCTAGGCCGAGGTCGGCCGATCCTTCGCTACTTCGCCAGGTGGCCCCCGAGATGGGCCCACCTCGGCCGAAGCTAGGCGACCTCCTGCCACCTCGTCAAGTGTCCACCAGGAGGGGTCCACCTAGGCCGAGGTCGGCCGATCCTTCGCTCCTTCGCCAGGTGGCCCCCAGAGACGGGCCCACCTCGGCCGAAGCCAGGCGACCTCCTGCCACCTCGCCAGGTATCCACCCAGGAGGGATCCACCTAGGTCGAGGTCGGCCGATCCTTCGCTCCTTCGCCAGGTGGCCCCCGGAGACGGGCCACCTCGGCCGAAGCCAGGCGACCTCCTGCCACCTCGCCAGGTGTCCACCAGGAGGGGTCCACCTAGGCCGAGGTCGGCCGATCCTTCGCTCCTCCGACAGGTGGCCCCCGGAGACGGGTCCGCCTCGGCCGAGGCCAGGCCGCCCGTACGGAGAAGGTCCCAGGGAAGGAGGCGCAGGCCCGAGGTCATCCATCGGGCCGTACGCATCACAGACGGCGCCCCGTACGGATGGCGGCGGCACGCGAAACACCATTTGCATCGGCCCGACAGGTCCCGTAGCCGAGAGGCGCGATTCTGACAAAACAGGCCCCATAGACGTATGGCGCCCACACTTGGGAAAGAGAGCGCTCTACTGGGCCGAGGTCTGACGGCCGCCTTACCAGCGCCGCCCCTCCCCCCTTTCTGTCTTTGCCTTTTCCCTGTCGGGCTCGGCGGACGAGGTCGGAAAGCCGCCTGGCCCTCCTCATCGGAAAGGGGAAAGAGAAAGGGACGGGGGAGGGGAGCCTCCCAGGAGGAGAAGACAGGCGAACGGCGGGAGGAGATAAAAGGAAGGAAGCTGGGGACGACAAGGTAAGCGGACAAGCCTGGGGACAAGGAAGAAGCAGCGGCAAAAAGCCTCGCTCCGAGAGTAAGATCCAAGGTCTCGAGAGGGGATCGCTTGGCGAGTGTCGGCAAGGAGGCCCGGCCGAATTTCTGGTCCCAGAGCACCTTTCTTACTAGTAAATTCTCTAAGTCTAGAACCCCTTAGGGGGTCCGTCTTGGAGAATCTGTTCCTTCTCGTCGTCTACTGACTTGACCGTCGGAGCTCCCTCGCCGGGATCCCCGGCCAGGGTCTTCTAACCCCTTCTTGCAGGTTCGCCGCAGCCAGGGAGGCTCCCTCGCCAGGCGGTCAGGGAGGATCCACGGATCCGAGGCGCGGGCGCGACGACGAGAGCGGCAACAGCATGCACTGTACTACTCCTACCCCTTGAGTCCTTCCACCAGGATGGCTCCTCTGCCATGCAGTTCCCTCAAGGTCGAGCCTATCTCGGTCGAAGTTGATCTCCCTCTTCCCGAGCTCCTCCGCTGGGTAGCTCCCTCGAGATTGATCCCACCTCGACCGACGTGCCCCCTCTCCTTGAACCTTCCATCAACTTCCATGCCTTCATCAAGGGCTCTAAGGAGTGCCGTAAGCCTGGCCATGTCAACCATGTACCTGGTCATGTATGTGTGCACCCAAGCTGTGCACCTCACCAACTTCATTCTCCTCGGCATCACCTTCTATTCGACCGACGAGAAGTCAAACTAAAATACTTGTATCATCACCATGCAACAACATCGAGTACAAAGCCTGCTACAGCACGGAGCCAAATGGATAACACTACTCCCTTTATCCAAGATATTGAGAAATAATATTTTGAACTCAGAAAGTGAAAGCATCTATTATAACGGTAACAAATCCATTCAACCTCGGCCCTGATATAGCAAAGCTCCTATTTGGTCCATGTGGTCGCCAGTTCTGTATGGCATCTCCAAGCCTCCTACCTAAATAAGATAACAATGGAACACCATCATCCGAAGGCCTTCCTCTCTATTTTATTTATAGCATGCAACGAGCTTGGATCTCGATGATCTGTATGATCCGGCTCTGCCCACAAGACATCAGCTCCGTTCGTCCTTCCATCACTCGGGCACCGACTTGGTTGCCACGAATTCCAAAGACGGGCGAAGAGCACCAACCGGGCGAGGGAGATGGGTATGCGGAAGACCACCATGGGAGGTCCACCTTGGCCCATGATGGCCATCTTCCGGCATCTCAGCCCACCCGTTGACGCCTCCAGGGAGCAGTGCTCGTGCTTCGATCCGCCCCCTTCGGTGGCTAGCTCGGCACCTCGGCCGGTCCGGCTCATCTAGACATGTCCATCACGGCACGCCTGTCTAAACGACTCCGGCACGCCCGTGCATCGTCGGGAAGCAGCACTCGCCACGATTCACACGTCAACACGCCTGGCCAGCTCCATGGCTGCCCGTGCATACTGGCATGCCCGTACGGGTCCTGCTTCGCCCGTAATAGCTCGTCTCAGTCCGCCCACTCCAGACGGCTTCGCCTGCATGGAGTCCAGCTCCAGCCCCGGTCCGGCATGGCTCTGTGTCTGGCTTTATGCCCATTTCGGTCCGGCGATGTCAAAGACGATGGTGGAGATCGGGAGTGCCTCAGCCTGGCTCCGCGTGCCCCGGTCCAGCTTTGCTCCACCTGCAGCACACCCACCTCGATCCGGCACTCCATGGCCACCTCGACCTCCTGCGATGGCCTCTTCCAGACCGTCACCTTCCTCGGCATGGAGTCCCACCTCGGCAAGCCCGGCTCTGGCCGGGAGTGCGCCCTGTATCCACCCGTGGCCGGGAGTGCGCCCTTTATCCACCCGTGGCACGCCAGTGCCTCAGCCCGCCTCACCTCGGTCCGGCACTTCCTCAACCCGTGTCATACCAATCCGGCACATTGGGGAGCGACATGTCTTAGCCCACACGAATTCTGGCCCAGCATTTCTCTGGCCCTGTGCATCTCGATCTACGCGCATGAGGAGCCTCCACAAGCCTACCTCGTCTCACGCACCTCGTCCACGTGCACGAGGAGCCTCTATAGGCCTCACTTTGATCGCATGCACGGGAGCGCCTTATCTCGATTCATGTGCACGGAGCCTAAACAGGTCTTGTCTGGATCTTATGATAGCCTCTGCATTCCATAAAGGAAGGCTATATCAAAACTTCCGGACGATAGTTTACACCAACCAACGAGGAGTGTCCCACTAGAAGCACTGTATTTCTCAATCGATTATCTGTGCTATCCTGAAGAAGGAGGTTGTGCTAAAGAATTCAAACAGATTGCAGTTAATATCTGGGGTCCATAAGAAATTCCATGGGATCTTGGAAGGAGGGGGAGGAGGAAGAAGAACATCCAGAAGCTACCAAGAAAAATAATGGGAGTCCCAATAGACAACGACCAAGGCTCAAGCTCTCCTCCTCAATGCTAGCCCCCACTCCATTATCCTTCTAATGAACTTGCCTCACAAGGTTAGAAGAGCCTTACAGGTCAAGCAGTGCTCTACAGGGACCATGCGGAGTGTTACGGCCGTTATAATGACGTGGCATGTCTCAGATTCCGCCAGACGTGATTCGAGCCACGTAAAATTTTTTCGGTGGAACGGGGACGGTCCAGCAAGGTCAGATGTGGGTCCACCTCGGCCGAAGTCGAGGTCGGGCCGGGCCAACCTGCTCCTTCGCCAGGTGTCTGCCCAGGAGGGGTCCACCTCGGCCGAAGTCGAGCGCCTCTCTACTGCTCCGCCAGGTGTCCGCCCAGCAGGGGTCCACCTCGGCCGAAGCCGGCAGCCCCTTCCTCCCTCGCCGGGTGGCGCTCTGAGACGGTGCCACCTCGGCCGAGGTCGAGCCGGGCCCTCTGCTGCTCCTTCGCCAGGTGTCCGCCCAGGAGGGGTCCACCTCGGTCGAAGTCAAGCACCTCTTTGCCGCTCCGCCAGGTGTCCGCCCAAGAGGTGTCCACCTCGGCCGAAGCCGGTGGCCCCTTCCTTCCTCGCCGGGTGGCGCCCTGAGACGGTGCCACCTCGGCCGAGGTCGAGCCGGGCCCTCTGCTGCTCCTTGCCAGGTGTCCGCCAGGAGGGGTCCACCTCGGCCGAGGTCGAGCCGGGCCCTCTGCTGCTCCTTCGCCAGGTGTCCGCCCAGGAGGGGTCCACCTCGGCCGAAGTCGAGCGCTCTCTACCGCTCCGCCAGGTGTCCGCCCAAGAGGTGTCCACCTCGGCCGAAGCCGGCGGCCCCTTCCTCCCTCGCGGGTGGCACCCTGAGACGGTGCCACCTCGGCCGGGGTCGAGCCGGGCCCTCTGCTGCCCCTTCGCCAGGTGTCACCCAGGAGGGGTCCACCTCGGTCGAAGTCAAGCGCCTCTCTGCCGCTCCGCCAGGTGTCTGCCCAAGGGGTGTCCACCTCGGTCGAAGCCGGCGGTCCCTCCTCCCTCGCCAGGTGGCGCCCTGAGACGGTGCCACCTCGGCCGAGGTCGAGCCGGGCCCTCTGCTGCTCCTTCGCTAGGCGTTCGCCCAGGAGGGGTCCACCTCGGCCGAAGTAAAGCACCTCTCTGCCGCTCCACCAGGTGTCCGCCCAGGAGGGGTCCACCTCGGCCGAAGCCGGCGGCCCCTTCCTCCCTCGCCGGATGGCGCCCTGAGACGGTGCCACCTCGGTCGAGGTCGAGCCGGGCCCTCTACTGCTCCTTCACCAGATGTCCGCCCAGGAGGGGCCCGCCTCGGCCGATGTTGAGCGCCCCGCGTGGTGAGGCCGCCGAAGAGCAAAAGCACGAGTTCCGAGACCGCCCCTCGAGCAGCGCGCACCGCACCCTGAGAGGAGTGCTGGTACGGTCGATAGCAACGTGCGAAACCTCGTTTACATCGGCCCGACATGTTCCGCAGCCGAGAAGCAAAATCTTGGCAAGACAAGACCCGGTAACGGGCGTTGTCGGCGCCTGGGAAAGAGAGCGCTCGCGCTCGGCCCCCAAGATTTGGCCAGCGTCCTCCCCCCACCCTTTGCTCGCTAGGCTCGGCAAGCAAGACAAGGAGGCCGCCAGGTTCTTAGACCCAAAGGGGAAAGGGGGAAGAGAGGGAGGGAAGGAGGTGAAAGCGAGAGGGAGCCTCCCAGCGAGAGGGAGCCTCCCATGGGTGGGAGGCCGGAGGCAGCGTGATGGATAAATGGATGGGAAGAGCGGATAACTAGGTAAGAGGAAAAAGGGCTGGGAAAAGGAGAGACACCGAGAGTAGGATCCAAGATCCCGAGAGGGATCCTTGGCGCAAGCACGGTGAATGAACCTGGCCCAATTTCTACTCTTCCTGAGACCTTCTTTACAAAGATAATCTCCAAGCCTGGGACTCCTTCAGGGGCCCACCTTGGAGACTCTGTTCCATCTTGTCATTTTCTAACTTGACCGTCGGAAGCCCCCTCGCCGGGATCCCGGTAAGGGTCTCTGACCTTGTCTTGCAGGATCGTGAGCCCGGAGATCTCGAGGCGAGACAGCCTGATCAAGTCACCAGCTCTGAAGCTACAGGCGCGGCGGTGAGATCGGCAACAAATTGGCGCACCAGGTAGAGGGGCAGGACAACACCTGATGGGGACATCTCAAGCACGGATCTTGGAGCAAGCATATTCTTGGAGTGGCACAGATCTTGAAGCATTTTTGGAATAAATTTATTTAAGATTTATCTTTGTTTAAAATTTGAATTAGGATTGGTTGGTTAGGATTGATATATGGATTGGCTTATCTTATCCTATTTATATTTAAATTTGATTCGTTCATTTTTTTATCTTGTATTCAAATTCAAATGAGGGTTGGAAAATCTATAAATACCACCCTCAGCCTTTTGTAATAGGAGGATGGATGAATAAAATTTCTATTGTTCTGTGTGAAGGATCTGTGTGATCCTAGGGTATCTATATGATCCCTTCTCCATCTTCCCAGGTTCTGTGTGATCCCTGATTTTGGGCATCTGTGTGAGCCCAGGGCATCTATATGAGCCCCTGCTATGTGCTTGTTCTTCTAGGGCATCTGTGTGTGAGCCCCTTTGCTATGTGCTTGTTCTTCTTGGGGAATCTATGTGAACCCCAGTATTTTTCTTTACCCTGCTCCCTCTTCTTTCTCCTTCTTTGCAAATCCTAATCTCTGGTGACTTTCATGCTCGCCAGCGATCCAGTCCAATCTCTGTCCCGCATCAAATGGTATCAGAGCTAAAGGATAGGATTTTTCTGCTTCATCACCGGCCCATATTCTCTTTCTTCCCGTTTCAAATCTCGTCCACGGATCCTCCCCAACATCGACGTCGGATCATTCTCCCCCCAGCCGTCCTCAACCCCAGCTCCCAGCCACTCCGTGAAAGACTCTGGTCCACCGACCTCATCGGAGGGATCACCTCCGAGCCACCGCCGCGGTCGTCTTCTTCTCTCCATCAATGACATCTCCCCTGCCTACAACGGCGAGCCCCAACACTTGATTCATCGTCGCCCTCAAGCTTCAAATCGAATGCTCCACGGATCGCCTCAGTGCTCTCGTTGGCTAGCCGCGTTCCTCCGCCATGGCCGCCACCATCATCAACCTCGCTCAGCATCGGAGTCCTTTGATTGGTTTCATTCCATCAACCTCGCTCAGCTTGATTCGACGGAGTCGAGTTCACCCCACCGCAGGAGAATGATGGGACCTCAAGCACGGATCTTGGAGCAAGCATAATCTTGGAGTGGCACAGATCTTGAAGCATTTTTGGAATAAATTTATTTAAGATTTATCTTTTGTTAAAATTTGAATTAGGATTTGGTTGGTTAGGATTGATATATGGATTGGTATCTTATCCTATCTTATATTTAATTTGATTCGTTCTTATCTTTTTATCTTGTATTCAAATTCAAATGAGGGTTGGAAAATCTATAAATACACCCTCAGCCTTTGTAATAGGAGGATGGATGAATAAAATTTCTATTGTTCTGTGTGAAGGATCTGTGTGATCTAGGGTATCTATATGATCCTTCTCCATCTCCAGGTTTCTGGTGATCCCTGTTTGGGCATCTGTGTGAGCCCAGGGCATCATATGAGCCCCTTTGCTATGTGCTTGTTCTTCTAGGGCATCTGTGTGAGCCCCTTGCTATGTGCTTGTTCTTCTTGGGGAATCTATGTGAACCCAGTATTTTTCTTTCCTGCTCCCTCTTCTTTCCTCCTTCTTTGCAAATCCTAATCTCTGGTGACTTTCATGCTCGCCAGCGATCCAGTCCAATCTCTGTCCCGCATCAACACCCAGTGTGGAGCTAGCTCTCCGTGGGACGAAGCGCGCTCCGGCCATGGTGGTCACGCGCGGGCACGAAGCATCCACCAGTCGAGTAGGGGAGGTCCCCTCCCCTCAGGGGCCACGCAGCCCGGAGAGGGAGCTTCCTGCTCCCCCTCCTCTTCCACCGCAACCGACCTCGGTGACGGACCTTTTGCGGCTGTCATCCAACAGCTGCAAACCCTGACTACAGCATTCGGCAGCTACAGCATCAGCAGCGCTCCTTGGCCACGCAGCCCCAGCCAGGGACCCCGTGGCTCGAGCCGTGGGCCGCGCGGAAGCCTGCGCTCCATCCATGGCAGGCCATCACAGCCACGGGCAACCTCCAACCCCCGCGGGAGCCACCAGACCCCCGCAAAGAAAAATTACTCCGGTTCGGTGGATTGCGGAGTCGATCCCGGCTGATGATGCCGAGACGGCGCGCCGTAGCAGGCGGCGTCAGGGCAAAGCCCCCCCCAAGACCGATCGGCGCCCCTTCACCAGCGGCCCTCGGTGGAAGACTCCACTGACGAGGCCATCAGCGCCAGGCCGAGAGGCACCTGGAGGAGCATGAGCGCAAACTGGCGGAGTTCGCCCGCCGATTTGCCGAACTGCAGAACTCCCGGCGGATCCGACGGGATACGACTCCCGACCCCCCTTCTCCCAGAAAATCCAAGAGGAGCCTTCTGAGCCAGTTCCGCATGCCGCAGGTCGATCCCTACGACGGGACCACCGACCCTTTGGACCATATGGAGAGCTACAAGGCTCTTATGAGGGTCCATGGGGCCACGGACGCTTTTTGTGCATCGCCTTCCCCGCTACCCTCCGGAAGGCTGCTCGAGTCTGGTTCACCTGCCTCGAGCCGAGATCCATTTGCTCTTTTCCATCAATTGGAGAGAAAGTTTGTGGCGCACTTCGACGCTTGTCGGAAGGTGCCGAGAGAGGTGGACAGCCTCTTCTCCATCCGCCAGCAGGACCAGGAACTGCTTCGGGACTACATTACCCGCTTCAAGACCGCTGCCCTGAAAATCTACAGTCTGGATGAGCCCATTGCCATGCTGGCGTTAAAGCGCAGGCTCAAGACATCCCGCCTGACTTATTCCCTGGACAAGAAACCCCACAGGACGTACTCCGAGCTCCTCCTCCGTGTCCACAAGTACATCCGAGTGGAGGAGGCTGATCACACCCGCTGAGAGCTGGACGGGAGGACCTTCAAGAAGCCGGCCCCGAGAGATGTTCCAGGGAACCGGAGGCCCGGGCCACCTGCTGACCCCCGTCCAAATCCGAAGCCGAAGGGCGGAGTCCCCCAGGAGCGAAGTTTCACCCCTCTCCTTGCTCCTAGAACGAAGATCCTCATGGAGATTGAGGGCGAGCACTACCTCCGCCGACTTCCACCTTAGAACCCGAGGAGCACCCGCGACAAGTCAAAGTACTGCCAGTTCCACCGCGAGCACGGACATGACACGGAGTGTCGCAATCTGAAGCAGGAAATTGAGGAGCTGATCAAAAGAGACTACCTCAGGAAGTTCATGAGGAACGAAGCTCCGGCGGAGGGACAGCCGCTCGCGGCCCTCCCCCCGGTCCCCGCGATCGATAATCGCCCGACAGAAAAGCCGGTGGGCATGATCTCTTGTGGAATCGGGCGGGCGGCAAAGAGGGCCCGGGAGGTGGGAGACCCGGAGAATGTACCCCCTTTTGAGAAGGGAATGAAAACAAGAATGTAAATAATGATGCTGTGGTGGTCGAGATGACTATCGCAAAGCATGTACATCGCATTATGGTAGATAGTGGAAGCTCTACTGATATGCTTTTTTATGATGCTTTCTCCCGAATGAACCTGTCTCATGATCAGCTAAGGCGGTGCTCACCCCTCTTGTGGGCTTTACCGGGGACTCGGTGGGGTCGAGGGGGAGATTACACTCCCTGTCACTGCTGGATCCCCACCTCGGCAGACAACAGTCATGATGACGTTCATCGTCGTCAAGCTCCCTTCGCCTTATAATGCGATCCTCGGTCGCCCGGGGCTCAACCAGCTGTACGCAATGATCTCTACGAGATGGTTACTGGTGCAATTCCCCATAGCCTCCGGGCCTGGGGTGATGAGGGGGACGACCCAACCAGTCCAGCATTGCCTTCAGACAGTCCTGGGTGCCCGAGGCGCCGGGCTCGGCCCCGATGTCGACGACCTCGACTTAAGGGAGAAGGAACCCAGGGGAGGACCCGTAGAGTGTCTGCTGGCGTATCCTCTCGGTTCGGACCCTCACAAGACCGTGCAGGTGTGGGCCCAGCTCCCCGAGGAGGAACAGGCCCGCCTGCTGGATTTCCTCCGCGCGAATGCGGATGTGTTTGCATGGTCCACGGCCGGCATGTTGGGCATCCCCCCTGAAGTCATCACCCACAGGTTGAACATGGATCCGAGGTGCCGCCCGGGTCCACTAGAAGAAAGGAGCTTCGCCACAGAAAGGCAGAGGGCCATCAACGAAGAGGTGGAGAAGCTCCTTGCCACCGATTTCGTACGGGAAGTACAATACCCCAGCTGGTTGGCGAATGTGGTCATAGTGAAGAAGAGTAGTGGCAAGTGGAGGATCTGTGTGGACTACACCAACCTCAACCGAGCCTGCCCAAAGGACAGCTCCCTCTTCCAAAGATTGACCAGCTGATGGACACCACTTCGGGGCATCGCCTCCTCTCTTTCATGGATGCCTTCTCCGGGTACAACCAGATTCGAATGCACCCGGAGGACGAAGAGCACACCACCTTCATCACCGATCGTGGAACTTACTGTTACAAGTGTTGGGAATTGTGTCCCAAAGCCAATCGCCTGCGTTGTAGGCGGATGTGCTAGGTATTGTACTTTTTCAATGAATTAATAAAAATTATTTTTGGCAGCTCATCACATATTGAATTTCCCTGAAATGAACTCTTTCCTATGTGATGAAGTCCTTAGGACTACACTGACTTCGATACAGAGGAGGTATGACGAGTGGTCCTTAAACCCGGTTCACAACCAAAGGATATATTATACTGGACGGCAATATATCAAGTATAGGTTGTTGTAGTTCACATCGTTTGGTTGTCCTCTTGACCAAATGAGTGTGGTGACACTGATGTAAGTGCAAGTGGGATATATGTGATATCTCATTGAACGTGACTCAGTGCAGTCCGTTTCTGCCAAAGGGATACTCACGATTGGATATGGGTATAAGTGTCCCTCTGACCTGAGGTCATCGCGGTAGCTTGCAAGCAACTCCCTGTGATGGTACCGGACTACCCGGATTTTTAATCCGGTGATGGAAGGTTCTGGGTACAGGCAATACTTGTGGAGCAGTGATGGACCAAGATGAATTGACCTGTCCAAAACAGTTTGGATTGAATGTCTCGCAGTATCACAATTAGCAAATCCTCGGCGGGGTAGCCCTAGTGAAGAGTCACTAGGCTTGCGAAGTTGAGACACGTAGTCGACTGACTCAGTGGCAGCCCAATCTCAGTCGTCCTGAGCATTTGAGGTCAAAGGATGAATTATACGGTAACCATATGCCAGAGGTTCGATAGTTTGCTCCCGCATCTTTGACCTATCCGGATGCCGGGACCCATTGCTAGATGGTTTCCTGTGTGGTACTAGAATGTTTTTTTTGGTGCTACCGTTTAGGTTCGAACCTATGAGGTCACACGCCACAGAGGATAACTCTCTGATCCGGATACCGATTACGATTGGAAATCGTCTCTTGGTTATGGTCACAGTATTTTTGAGCACTCTTTTTCCCGTCTTGCCCTTGTCTGTGTCGACGGAAAATGTTCCGGGTGACCAGCACTGCGCCAGGATTTTTCTGAATCAGTTTTGAACTGATCGGAGCTCGTTTCGGCCTCCAATTGGTTGTGAACCAATTGAACCAAATCAAATTGGGCTTGGACCGGTTCAATTGAATTGAACAAGTGGGTTTATTGGGTTTGGGCCGGGGATTGAACCGACATTTTTTTTATTTCTCTTGGACCGGTTCTCACGGTGATTTTGACGTGTTGGATCTTCCTTCGTTGGAATTTTTTCCAACTGCTGGGAGTGGAACTCCAAGCGTTGGCAGGCCCAACGTTTGAACTTATTCCAAGCGTTCCTTACCACCCTTGCTGGAGTTTCTTCCCTTCCTCCACCCCCTGTTTTATGCACTCTTCAACCATGTTAATGGCTGTAAATTGGGTGATTAATAGCTGCTGCAGCCTCTCAGCCTCTTCACCTCACCGTCTCTCCACCTCCCTCTCTATGCTGCCTATTTATACAACCCATTGCTGTCCCTGTTGAAAGAGATCAGAAAATCCACCGTGAGAACCAAGAAAAGGCAACAAAATTCTTTGTACTTTGAGAGGTTGAGAGACGCTGGTTGAGAACTTAGTGATTGCTCTTTTAGGCTGGGTTTAGGAGGGTATGAGGGAGTGTTTTCCCATTGTTTCAAGTGCTCCAAAAATCCCTGCTGCAGCAATTCTGTTTTGCTGTAGCAACCTGTGACCGTGAACCACCTTCCGGTAGCTAGCACCACGTGTGGAGATGGATCGGAGAGCCCCGGGCGTGTCTCCCCTCTAGAGGGAGTATTCTTCTACTCCTCGGAGCAAACCACGCAAGCCGGGATCGCTCCAGTTACCCGAAATCCAACGACAAAGACAGCTACTCCGTTCTGCTGCCATTTTCATGCAGCAGACTTCGGCGAATTTTTACGATTTATTGGCTTAGTTTTTCTTGCAGAAACCAGTGCCAAATCGAAGAGGACTTCCTTAAGAATCTACAGCTCAAATTTGGGAGCGATCAGAGGTCCGGAAGGCGGCGTTCCGGGGACTTTTTGGAAGCCCTATTTTCAGCCCAAGGTGGAAGACGACTGGAATATCTTTATTCCAGTTATTCCAGTCTATTCCAGGTTTATCCCAGACTTATTCCAGCTGGGAATAAGGTATATTTTTGGGTTTTAATTTGGTACATGTGTAGATCTAGATTTATTAAAATGTTTATAAATATTATATGTCATGTATCATTCCAATACATGCATCTTGCATATGCTAGATCCTGTGTGGAGTAGGTATTTTTCGTATTTATTTTAAAAATATTTTAAAATATTTACCTGCTCCCTGTGCTGTTGCATGCTTAGCGTAGGCACCTGCACCACTTTTTTACTCTCAGTGGTATCAGAGCCAGGTTCTAGAGTAACATATCTTGATGCATGTATAGTAGATTAAATTGTTTAATCTTGGGATTAGAGAGTACTTTTAGGAACCTAGTTGAGACCTTCACCATGGCCGTGTGTCTTTGACACGATGCGGTTCGTCTGTGTTGGCCTCTTCAGAAGGATCCTTTAAGGAAATCAAAAAGATATTAAAATTTTTTTTTATAAATTTGGCATGATTTATAATTTTGTTATTTGGGTCATATAATATTTATAAAAGTATAAATCTAGATATGATGCATAATTTAAGATGTAAAATTGTTTTACATAGAGACTTAATTAAAAATGTTTTAATTAAGTATTTGGCTTAATAAAATTTTTTAGGTTTATGAAATCTAATAAAATTTGCATAAGCCAAATTGGGTTAATTGGGTTAGCTGATTAGTTGGGTCCATCACTGGGTTAGACCTAAGTTCAGTTGAACCGGATTAAAAAAAGATTAAACAAAAGTTGTTTAAGGTCTTTCTTTAGAACTATCTAATAGTTAGATTAGTTGATCCGTTCATCTAAAATGGATCCAATTAGTGGCTCAGTGGACGCCCGAGTCTTTAGGCTAGTCTGATCGAGTCTGGTAAACCGACTGGTGTCGAGGTAGGTTTGGCAATTGTGATCATGGTTGTATGAGGCTACCTCTTTCCTGGCCAACTTGGTTGGTGTCTAGGAAAGATGGTTAATGGCGGATACTCACCCAAGATCTCACCTACCTGGCTAGTCGAGTCGACCAGAACTGATTGGAAAAGCTCAATGACTCGAGTTAACCCATGTCACCCAGGTTGATCGGTCTGACTGATCAATAGGTGCCCATGGATCAATTGTTGATTTAATTCAACCCTTCTGGAATCTGATTGATTCAGTGGGAGGATGATCCATGTCCTTACCTTTTTCTTCTGTCACAAAAAAAAAAAAAAATCCTCTAAAAATTATTAGGTTCTTAAAAAGACTAAGTCAAGGAGTTGACAGTGTCTTAGCCTCCCATTAAGTTGGATAGAAATGTGTCCACTAGCTTGGTGTGCATCGGCAGTTCCATAGAACGGGTGTACATCCGGCGACTGAAATTTTTATCTGATCGATGATGGTTCAGTGCAACCTCCTTAACGGGACCAGGTGGGCCGGCCATAGTCGGGCTTGGTCTTTAGTTAGCTGGAAGCATTGGATTAGTCATTTTAATGATAATAGGAGGCCCCTAGGCCGATTGGGGTGTTCTCTGGGGCAAAATAAAATACTGAAAATTGTTTAGGGAAACAATTGGTTTACGAACCTACCTTTAGGCTCGTATGGGTGAGCCGGCCATAGTCGGGCTCATGCGTGGCCTATTGGATTTCAGTACCCACTTGAAAAATGTTGTTCTCACGGATTGGAGTCAGAGGCTACCAATCTGAAAAATTAGTGGGAGAAACCTTTAGACTAAAGTCCAAGTCTTTTAGTTAAGTTATTAATTCATAAACTAATTTGGTCTTGTTTTCTTTTCAGATGTCTTCAAACTTGTCGCTCCGGTCACTTCTCGATAACGAGAAGTTAAAGGGTCACAACTTCGATAGTTGGTATCGAAAGTTGAGAATAGTTCTGGAGCACGAACGGATCCTGTATGTGATAACGGATCCGGCACCTGAAATCCCTCCCGCTAATGCACGGAGTGCGGTCAGAGATGTTATCTGAAGTGGGTCTCTGATCGGACTACTGTCCGTTGCATAATGCTAGCGGCGATGAACGACGAGTTCACTCGCAAATTCGAGGAGGCCCAACCTGATGAAATCCTTCAAAAGTTGAAGGAATCCTTCGGCACCCCGGATGATGTAGAACGGTACAAAGTGTCTTGTGCCATCTACAACTCCAAGATGCCGAATGGCGGTTCAGTCACTGATCATGTATTGTACATGATCAAGTTGATTGAAAAATTGGGCAAACTCGGATGCCCCTTGCACGAGCAGCTCGGCAAGGATGCGATCCTGAATTCTCTTCCCTCCTCCTATCTTGACTTTCTTGATCATTATAGAATGAACAAGCCTGCAGTCAACTACCATGGTCTTTTGGGGTTGCTGCAGACTTTCGAGAAAGACCACCAACTGAATAAGGGGGTGGTGAATTTAGTGGGAGGAAGTAGAGGTCGTCGTCCCTTTAAGAAAGGGAAGAAGAAAATAAATAAAAAGGGAAAGAAGGTGCAGAATGCTCCTGGCCCGAGTCAGACCAGGAAGTTTAAGGCTGATCAGTCTTCTGCAGAGTGCTTCCACTGCAAGAAGAAGGGACACTAGAAGAGGAACTGTCCTCTTTATATAGCGTCCCTTGATCCGAACAGGCCGAGAAAGCAGAAGTTTGTTGGACAAGGTATTTATATGATAAGACCTTGTAATTACTCAATTGTTGATACTGCTAACTGGGTATTGTATACTGGTAGTCCAATTCATGTTTGTAATTCGTTACAGGGACTTCAAGTTAGCAGAAGATTTGGAGATGGGGAACAGTTTCTGAGCGTCGGGAATGGAAATCGTGTTCCAGTACTGGCAGTTGGAGTCCTGCGTCTTGTCTTTGAGTCTTGTACTGTCAAACTAGTCGACTGTCACTATTGTCCTAGTTTCATTAGTGCATAATCTCTGTAGGCCTTTTGGCCAGTTGTGGTTTTGAACTATCAATAAAAGGAGATTTTTGCAATGTTATTTTGAATAACTCTGTTATAATGAAAGCTAGATTAAATAATGGCATATACGTACTATCAAGGCCTGTTAGTGTAATGTACACTTCTAGCAAATGTCCAAGGTTAGATAATGTCAACGATTTGTATCTTTGGGACTGTAGGCTAGGTCATATTAACCAAAATAAAATAAACAAGATGCGAGGAGATGGACTCCTCGAGGTCAGTGATTCTGAATCACTGCCCACTTGTGAATCCTGTTTACTAGGTAAAATGACCAAGTCACCTTTTACTAGAAACGGTGAACGAGCTACAGAACTTCTAAGTCTAATACATACTGATGTATGTGGACCAATGACAGTTAGTGCTAGAGGAGGATACAAATATTTCATTACTTTTACAGATGACTTTTCAAGATTCGGTTATGTCTTTTTAATGAGACATAAGTCTGAGTCGTTTGAAATGTTCAAACGATACCGTAATGAAGTAGAAAAGCAAACTGGAAAAAGTATTAAAACCCTTCGATCTGATCGAGGTGGCGAATATTTATCTGGTACTTTTTTGACATATCTTGAGGAGAATGGAATTCTCTCTCAGTGGACTCCTCCAGGAACACCACAGTTGAATGGTGTGTCCGAAAGGAGGAATCGAACCTTGTTGGACATGGTTCGATCCATGATGGGCTTTGCAACTCTGCCGCTATCCTTTTGGGGATATGCGCTTCAGACAGCCTGTTACTTATTAAATAATGTTCCAAGTAAATCTGTTGTCTCCACTCCGTATGAGATGTGGAATGGACGTAAACCATCAATCTCACACCTTCGGGTCTGGGATTGTCCGGCTTACGTAAAGCGTTTAGACTCAGACAAACTTGGTCCTAGGTCTGATCGGTGTTTATTTGTTGGTTATCCTAAGGAAACCAAAGGGTATTTCTTCTACTTGGAGAATGAACAAAAGGTATTCTTTGCTCTTAGAGCTATCTTTTTGGAAAAGGAGTTCCTTGGAGAAGGAACTATAGCCTCTAAGATTGAACTTGATGAAGTTCAGCCAATAGAATAACCTACATACTCTAAGGACATCGTAGAACCGGCTGTGATTGAATCACACCCAGAACCCATTAGGAGATCCGGTAGAATACCGCGTCAGCCGGACAGATACTACGGTTTCTTGGTCCGGGATGGCGATTCCATTGAGCTCGATGAGAACAATGAGGATCCGATCACCTATATGGATGCACTTCAGAGATCTGACTCTGAGGCATGGCTTGGAGCCATGCGATCCGAAATAGAGTCCATAAAAATCAACAATGTTTGGACATTGGTTGATCCGCCTGAAGGAATAAAACCCATCGGGTGTAAATGGATCTTCAAGAGAAAAAGGGGCACAGATGGAAAGGTAGAGACCTATAAAGCCCGTCTGGTTGCCAGGGGGTATCGTCAATGATATGGTATCGATTATGACGAGACATTTTCCCCTGTGGCAATGCTCAAGTCTATTCGGATCATGCTTGCTTTGGCAGCATATTTTGATTACGAGATTTGGCAGATGGATGTCCGAACCGCTTTCCTAAATGGGGAGCTGGAAGAAGAGGTGTATATGATACAGCCTGAAGGGTTCACATCCATAGATGAATCAAAAGTATGCAAATTGCAGAAGTCCATCTATGGACTCAAGCAAGCATCTCGAAGTTGGAACTTACGGTTTGATAGGTGTATCAAATCGTACGGCTTCGTTAAGAACGGAGAAGAACCGTGCATCTATAAATGGGTCAATGGTTCTGTGATTGTATTCCTAGTACTGTATGTTGATGACATTCTCTTAATCGGGAATGACGTCGCAGCATTACAAGGAATAAAGGTCTGGTTATCATCTCAGTTCTCCATGAAGGACTTGGGTGAAGCTTCTTACATACTAGGTATGAAAATCTATAGAGATAGATTTAAGAAGCTTTTGGGACTGTCCCAGTCTATGTACATAGACACCGTGCTGAAACGATTCAGCATGGAAAATTCTAAGAAAGGCTATCTTCGATAGGTTCTGGAATTACTCTTTCCAAGAAGGATTGTGCGACAACTCCTGAGGAAAGAGAGCGCATGAGTAGAGTACCTTATGCTTCTGTAGTAGGCTCTATCATGTATGCTATGACTTGTACTAGACCAGATGTGGCATACTCACTAGGAGTAGTGAGTAGATACCAGTCTGACCCAGGTGAGGCGCATTGGAAGGTGGTTAAGTCCATCCTCAAGTATTTGAGAAATACTAAAGATCAATGGCTGATTTATGGAGAACCTGACTTGAAACTTGTGGGGTACACTGACTCCAGTTTCTAGTCAGATAGAGATGATAGCAAGAGTGTGTCAGGGTTTGTATTTACCCTGAACGGAGGAGCGATCTGCTGGAAAAGTTCCAAGCAGGCAACTGTTGCAGACTCGGTATGCGAAGCAGAATATATTGCAGCATCAGATGCAGCAAAGGAAGCTGTGTGGTTGCGAAAGTTCCTTGGAGAGCTAGGGGTGGCACCTTCCCTAGATGGTCCTGTTCCGGTGTACTGTGACAGCACTGGAGCCATTGCTCAAGCTAAGGAGCCAAAAGCTCATCACCGCACCAAGCACATCCTGCGGCGCTACCACCTCGTACGAGAGATCGTGAAACGAGGCGACATCAATCTTCTGAAGATCGATGAAAAAGAAAATCTGGCCAACCCCTTCACTAAAGCTCTCGGAATAAAAGAGTTTGACTATTGTAAATGGGAAATGGGTATTAGATACTCATCTGATTGGCTTTAGTACAAGTGGGAGTTGTTGGGAATTGTGTCCCAAAGCCAATCGCCTGGGTTGTAGGCGGTTGTGCTAAGTATTGTACTTTTTCAATGAATTAATAAAATATTATTTTTGGCAGCTCATCACATATTGAATTTCCCTGAAATGAACTCTTTCCTATGTGATGAAGTCCTTAGAACTACACTGACTTCGATACAGAGAGGATGTATCGAGTGGTCCTTAAACCCGGTTCACAACCAAAGGATATATTGTACTGGACGGCAATATATCAAGTATAGGTTGTTGTAGTTCACATCGTTTGGTTGTCCTCTTGACCAAATGAGTGTGGTGACACTGATGTAATCTGCAAGTGGGATATATGTGATATCTCATTGAACGTGACTCAGTGCAGTCCGTTTCTGCCAAAGGGATACTCACGATTGGATATGGGTATAAGTGTCCCTCTGACCTGAGGTCATCGCGGTAGCTTGCAAGCAACTCCCTGTGCTTTGGTGCCGGACTACCCGGATTTTTAATCCGGTGACGGAAGGTTTCTGGGTACAGGCAAGTACTTGTGGAGCAGTGATGGACCAAGATGGAATTGACCTGTCCAAACAGTTTGGATTGAATGTCTCGCAGTATCTCAATTTAGCAAATCCTCGATCAGGGTAGCCCTAGTGAAGAGTCACTAGGCTTGCGAAGTTGAGACACGTAGTCGACTGACTCAGTTGGCAGCCCAATCTCAGTCGTCCTAAGAATTTGAGGTCAAAAGGATGAATTATACGGTAACCATATACCAGAGGTTCGATAGTTTGCTCCCGCATCTTCGACCTATCCGGACGCCGGGACCCATTGCTAGATGGTTTCCTGTGCTGGTACTAGAATTGTTCTGGTGCTACCGTTTAGGTTCGAACCTATGAGGTCACACGCCACAGAGGATAACTCTCTGATCCGGATACCGATTACGATTGGGAATCGTCTTGGTTTTATGGTCAAAGTATTTTTGAGCACTCTTTTCCCCATCTTGTCCTTGTCTGTGTCGACCGGAAAATGTTCCGGGTTGACCAGCACTGCGCCAGGATTTTTCTGAATCAGTTTTGAACTGATTCGGAGCTCGTTTCGGCCTCCAATTGGTTGTGAACCAATTGAACCAAATCAAATTGGGCTTGGACCGGTTCAATTGAATTGAACCAAATGGTTTTATTGGTTTTGGGCTGGTTGATTGAACCGACATTTTTTTTATTTCTCTTGGACCGGTTCTCACGGTGATTTTGACGTTGTTGAATCTTCCTTCGTTGGAATTTTTTTCCAACTGCTGGGAGTGGAACTCCAAGCATTGGCAGGCCCAACGTTTGAACTTATTCCAAGCGTTCCTTACCACTCCTTGCTGGATGTTTCTTCCCTTCCCTCCACCCCCTGTTTTATTCACTCTTCAATCCATGTTAATGGCTGTTAATTGGGTGATTAACAGCTGCTGCAGCCTCCCAGCCTCTTCACCTCACCGTCTCTCCACCTCCCTCTCTATGCTGCCTATTTATACAACCCATTGCTGTCCCTGTTGAAAGAGATCAGAAAATCCACCGTGAGAACCAAGAAAAGGCAACAAATTCTTTGTACTTTGAGAGGTTGAGAGACGCTGGTTGAGAACTTAGTGATTGCACATTTAGGCTGGGTTTAGGAGGGTATGAGGGAGTGTTTTCCCATTGTTTCAAGTGCTCCAAAAATCCCTGCTGCAGCAATTCTGTTTTGCTACAACAACCTGTGACCGTGAACCACCTTCCGGCAGCTAGCACCGCGCGTGGAGATGGATCGGAGAGCCCCGAGCGTGTCTCCCCTCTAGAGGGAGTATTCTTCTACTCCTCAGAGCAAACCACGTGAGCCGGGATCGCTCCAGTTACCCGAAATCCAACGACGAAGATAGCTACTCCGTTCTGCTACCATTTTCATGCAGCAGACTTCGGAAAATTTTTACGATTTATTGGCTTAGTTTTTCTTGCAGAAACTAGTGCCAAATCGAAGAGGACTTCTTTAAGAATCTACGGATCAAATTTGGGAGCGATCGGAGGTCTGGAAGGCGGCGTTCCAGAGACTTTTCGGAAGCCCTGTTTTCAGCCCAAGGTGGAAGACGACTGGAATAACTTTATTCCAGTTATTCCAGTCTATTCCAGGTTTATCCCAGACTTATTCCAGCTGGGAATAAGGTATGTTTTTGGGTTTTAATTTTGGTACATGTGCAGATCTAGATTTATTAAAATATTTATAAATATTATATGTCCTGTATCATGCCAATACATGCATCTTGCATATGCTAGATCCTGTGTGGAGTAGGTGTTTTTCGTATTTATTTTAAAAATATTTTAAAATATTTACCTGCTCCCTGTGCTGTTGCATGCTTAGCGTAGGCACCTGCACCACTTTTTTACTCTCAACAAGATGATGCCATTTGGCCTCAAGAACGCCGGGGCCACGTACCAGCGACTGGTCAACAAAGTCTTCAAGGATCAGATTGGCCGCAACATGCAGGTGTACGTGGATGATATGCTGGTAATGAGCAAGCCCCTCTCGGATCATGTTGGCGATCTGGCGGAGACCTTCGGCAACCTCCGACTTCACCATATGAAGCTGAACCCGACGAAGTACGCCTTCGGTGTCTCCACCGGGAAATTCCTGGGGTTCATGGTGACCCAAAGAGGGATAGAGGCCAACCCGGAAAAGGTCCAGGCCATCTTGGACATGGAGCAACCTACCTCCAAGAAGCAAGTGCAGCGGCTCACCGGTCGGATAGCTGCTCTGAGTCGGTTTATCTCGAGGTCGGCCGACCGCTGCCAGCCATTCTTCAAAGTGCTGAGAAAGATGAGCGACTTCACCTGGACCGAGGAGTGCCAGGAGGCGTTTGACGAGCTGAAGAAGATGCTTACATCGCCCCCGTTGCTTTCTAGGCCCGAGGAAGGAGAGGAGCTCGTCCTCTACCTGGCGGTCACCCCGGAGGTCGTCAGCTCGGTCTTGGTTCGGACCGACGACCAGGGAGTACAGAGGGCGGTGTACTACACAAGCAAACTCCTCCGCGATGCGGAGCTCAGGTATTCCCGGCCCGAAAAGCTCATTTTTGCGTTAATTGTGTCTGCTCAGCATCTCAGGCCCTATTTCCAAGCACATCCCATTGCCGTCCTGACTGATCAGCCACTGAAAGCGATACTCAGCCGACTTGACACGTCCGGGCGATTGGCAAAGTGGGCACTCAAGCTCAGCGAGTTCGATATCGCTTATCGGCCAAGGTCGGTCATGAAGGCGCAGGTGCTCGTCGACTTCTTGGTCGAGTGCGCAGGCTTGGGCAAGGGGACAGAGGAGGACCCTCTGCACCAGCAATTGAAACCAGGACCCGAGGAGGACGCGTGGATCCTTCACGTGAATGGGGCCTCGAACTCCGGTGGGAGCGGAGCCGGTCTCATTCTCGCCAACGGCGATGGGGTCGTCGCCGAATGTGCACTCCGTTTCCAGTTCGTCGCAACTAACAACCAGGCGGAGTACGAGGCACTCCTCGCCGGGCTAAGAGTGTCCCACGAGTTGGGCGTTGCCAACCTCAAGGCCTTCACCGATTCCCAACTGATGGCCGGACAGATCTCCGGAGAGTATGGTGCGCACGACCCTCAAATGGCGAAATACCTGGAGCTCGTGAGAATGAGCGCAGCTGGGTTTCGACGCTTCAGCATCTCCCAAATACCCCGCGGGGAGAATGCTCGCGCGGACGCTCTCTCCCGGCTAGCAACCCTGCCGGACTCGTTGCTGGGCCGCGCTCATGTTGAGTGACTCAAGGCCCTGAGCTACGAGACCCCTGTGGAGGTCCATCAAGTCGACCAAGAGCCCAGTTGGATGGACAAGTACGCCGAGTACATTACCAGCGGCACCTTGCTGAAAGACCGCGCGGCGGCCCGCCTTATCAAAAAGAAGGCCGCACGGTTTGTCCTGATGGATGGGTAGCTGTATCGGAGGTCCTACTCCTACCCCCTCCTCAAATGCCTGAGACCCGCGGAGGCCGCACTCGTACTCCAGGAAATCCACGAGGGCATCTGCGGGAACCGCGTGGGGGGCAGAACGCTAGCATATAAGGCCCTCCGCCAAGGTTATTTCTGGGAGACGATGAATGAGGATGCCGCCGACTTCGTAAAGAGGTGTGACTGGTGCCAGCGGCACGTCGTGGTGCAGTAGCAGCCCTCTGCTCCACTTTCCTAGCTCTCGGCCCCGTGGCCATTCGCCCAGTGGGGGATGGATCTCTTAGGACCCTTTTCCCCGGCGTCCGGACAGTGGAGGTTCCTGATCGTGGCCATCAACTACTTCACGAAGTGGGTCGAGGCCGAACCCCTGACATGGATCACGGAGGCAAACATCGCCAAGTTTCTCTGGAAGTCAATCATTTGCCGTTTTGGTCTCCCCCATACCATAATCACCGATAATGGACGTCAATTCGACTGTCGGGAGTTTGAAGAATTCTGTAGCGACCTTGGCATCCACCATCGTTTCACCTCGGTGGCGCATCCGCTGACAAATAGAGAAGCCGAGGTGATGAATAGGACCATCTTGCAAGGCCTCCGGACGAGGCTAGATCAGGCCAAGGGTAGGTGGGCAGAAGAGCTCCCGAGCATCCTGTGGGCATACCACACTACCCCGAGGATGGCCACCGACGAGACCCCGTTCAACCTCATCTTCGGGGCTGAGGCAGTTATCCCGATTGAGCTCAGCCTACCCACCCTGCGCGTGGAGCAATACGACGAAGTGGAAAACCATGCCAGGATGATGCTGAACTTGGACCTCCTTGAGGAGACGAGGGACAAGGCCCGAGTCTGAATGGCGGCGTACAGGCAGCGGGTGGCTAGGTACTACAACTCTCGGGTGCGACCGAAGTCCTTTCGCCCAGGAGATCTGGTGCTCCGGCGTGCTGAATCTTCCAAGCAACAGTAGTGTGGGAAGCTCTCCCCGAACTGGGAGGGTCCATAAAGGGTGGCGGAAGTTCTCCCTCACGGGACTTATTACCTGGAGGAGTTAGGAGGGTCCAGGTTCCCTCGGTCCTGGAATGCCTCAAACCTGAGGATGTATTACCAATGATGTAAGGTTCCTCGAACTCCTACAATAAAACACCTTTACTTCAATTGCTTCTTCTCACCTCGTAGGAAGAGTGACACTTAGCTTTGGGGTCAGCAACACGGCTATGGCCGAAGACCTGAGGAGGCGGGAAGTCCCGGACTTCTGTCCGGAAGGCGGGGCAGAGCCAAGCTCGCCCGCACAATCACGGAGAACAGCTCGGCAAGCTGCATAGGGCTCGCCAAAGCCCGCGGCCCCGGGGTTCAGTTCGGAAGTCCCAGACTTCAGTTCGGAAGGCGGGGCAGAGCCAAGCTCGCCCACGCGATCACGGAGAATAGCTCGGCAAGCCATGCAGGGCTCGCCAAAGCCCGCGGCCCCGGGGTTCAGTTCGGAAGTCCCGGACTTCGGTCCGGAAGGCGGGGCAGAGCCAAGCTCGTCCACGCGATCATGAAGAACAGCCCGGCAAGCTCGAAGACTTGCGCAGAGCCTGCTCTACCGGCGCCCAGCCTGGAAGCTCCGAACTTCGATCTGAATGCTGGGCGGGACTTAGTTTGCCCGTAAGCTCAGCCCGGAGCAAACCACAGGACTTACTCTCGGCACTCGAAACCAACACTTGGTCTCAGCAAAAAAAAAAAAAGGGAGAGAACACAGAGCAGACAAGGTTGGGACTTGATAAAAAAGGGATTCCTCATTAACTTGAAAAAGGGTTATAATAAAGGAGTCCCGACAGGCCGGGAGTCCTCAAAAAAAAAAAGAGAAAGAAAAGGAGTACAAGTGGGAGCTAATTTGGCGCGATGGCACTGTCCTCGGGCGGGGGTGCACCCTCTCCTGCACCGTCGATGGGTGGCTGCTCGGAAGGCTGCGCTAAAGTTGCAGCCGCATCGCCTGCTGCAGCTGGAGCCTCGCCGCTGGGCTCCTGCCTCCTCCCGCCGAGGACCACCTCGCTGAGGTCGAGCTCGGGGTAGAAGGAGCCTACCTTCTCCTGGCACACCTGGAACCCCTTCAGGAAGGAGTCCACGGTGGCCTCCCGAACCTTCGCGATGTACTCGTCGGAGGCCTGGAACTTCGAGACGGCCTCCTACGCCTCCTGCTTCGAAGCTTCCAACAGCCCGTTGATGTAGGATCTCCGCTCCTTGGCTGCGCTTGTCTCCCTCCTAGCCTCCTCCACCCGATGCTCCAGCGACTAGGACTGAGCTCGGAGGCGAGCCTTCTCCGCGGCATCCTCCTCCATGCGGTGCTGGTTGGAGATCCTCTCCTCGGACAGAGAGGTCTCCAGTTCTTTGATGCACCCCTCGGTGCACGCCAGGTCGGATTGAAGGGCCTGGTTGTTTCCCCACAGCTCGACCCCCTTCTCCATGAGGTCCTTCACGTCGGCTGCGAGTTTGCCGAGCTTCTCCTCCTTCTCGGCATCCATATTGGCATACCCTGCGAGGAAATTCCTCAGCAGTAGTACGTCGGTCCCGATCTGCACCAGAGAGAGAAGTCAGTCAGAATCCAACTGGAACTTTAAAAGAGAGGGTTCCGAGTCCGAAACTTACCGTGAAGAGCTACGGAAGGATCCCGAGCAAGGCATCGGCGTAGTCCCGGCCGCCCCTCAGTCGGTGGTCCCGGGAGGTGCAGGCGAACTCCATGACCCTCTCCGCGAGGCCCTGGTCACGGATCACGGAGCACCGGCTTGTGAGAGTCGGTGGCGGGACGGACAGATCGGCGGCGGCAGGAGCGACCGTCCCCCTGGGTGGAACTGCCACCGGCGAGGCAGCTAGAGCCTCCGACGGTGACATCGGAGCAGCGGTGGGTGCGGGCGCTGCCTGGGAGGGAGCTGGCCCTCCCTCCTTTGCGGCCCCGTCAGGACTAATAACAGGAGCGTCGGCGGCCCGGGCCCGAGGTGGCCTGGGTGCGGGAGCTGCCGCTACTGGACCGGGGGCGGGCATTGGCGCGGCCTTCCGGCTCGCCTCGATGCGAGCCCTCTTCGTCGCGGGCTCATCTCCCTCGGCAGCATCTCTCTGAGCGGCGCCCTCCAGGAGGTTTTCTAGTGAAAACTTCATACCTGCAAGAGATCGGAGGTTGGTCAACTCGGTTAAAAAGAGAAAGGGAGAAAGAGGGAAGGAACGAAGCAGAGAAGAAGGCTGAGCCTCACCCAGCTCCCGGATGGGACTGATCCCCGCCTCGAACAAGTTCTGCTCTGAGAGAAGAACATCGAGCGTAGGGACCGCGTCACTCAACAGCAAGGAATAGGCCTCCTGGTCCGCCGGCTCGACTTGGGAGTTTCGGTTCGGGGACCGATCCGGCTCGCTCCAGGCCCAGTCGACGTCCTCGACCGAGACAAAAAAGAACCGGTTCTTCCAACCCTTAATGAAGGAAGGGAGGTCGAACCGGAGACACCTAGGCCGAGGTGAAATGTACCACCAGCCATCATCGGTGGAATAATGCTTCAGGGTAAAAAGAGCCCTGAAGAGAGAGAAACGGGCAACGAACCCATGGAAGTGGCAGAAAACAATGAAAGCGAAGATGACCCGGATGGCGTTCGGAGCCAACTGGGCCGGGACCAGGCGGTAATGGCTAAGAAAGGAGAGAAAGAAAGGGTGGAGGGGGAGCCGAAGACCCCCAAAGAGGAAGTCCTCGTAGAAGGCTATTCGGCCGGGGCCGCTTAAGGTGACGCGATCCCCGGGCCGCGGGAGAGAAAGATGGATCGATCCCAGGATGCCATAGACTTCCCGGAGCAAAGAAAGGTCACCTTCGGTCATCGATGAAGCATGACCGGAGGGACCAGCAGAAGAAAGGGCAGGAAAAGGAAGAGAAGAGATGGGACGCGCAGAGATTACGGGGGGAGACTTAGGACCCCTAGGGACACCTGTGGTTACACCCCCAGGCTGGAGCCGCCTGCGGACCTCCTCCGGGATCACCTCCGCTTCCGAGGAGGAAGACGATGGAGTCCTCGGCCGGGACAGACCGGCCTCGTCCGGATTAGACGAAACATGGCGACGACATGCCATGGGGAAGGAAGTGGTGAAGAGAGATCGCTAAGGGAAGAGGATGGAGGCAGACGAAGGCACTCACCAAAACCCACTGTGCAAATGAAGAGGCAACCCGGGAGAGTGAAAGATAGCCTGCTGCAGCCATCGACAAAGCGCGAGAAAGGGAAAGGGCCTCATTCCGGAAAGTCCCCCTCCTTTTCAAATTCGTTCGACAGCGGCCGTACCCGTCATTCTGTTTCAGACCACCAGATGGATGCTGCGTGGATACACACCCGACATCGATGCTTCGGTTACGGGGAAATGGCCTCCTTTTCGAAGCGACGCATTAAGTGCAGCCGGAGAGGCGACGCGTGGCAGCCTCTCATAGGGCCTTGGGCGCAACGAGGAACGGCAACGAAGATCATGGCAATCATGGTGCGAGATCTTCGCCTCCCCCACATCATCTCCGCATTAAATCCCCACGTTCCATAACGCCTCAACGGAACGGGGGATGGGGGCAACTGTTATGGCCGTTACAATGATGTGGCGTGTCTCAGATTCCGCCAGATGTGATTCGAGCCATGTGGAATTTTTTTGGCGGAACGGGGACGGTCCAGCAAGGTCAGATGTGGGTCCACCTCGATCGAAGTCGAGGTCGGGCCGGGCCAACCTGCTCCTTCGCCAGGTGTCCGCCCAGGAGGGGTCCACCTCGGTCGAAGTCGAGCGCCTCTCTGCCACTCCGCCAGGTGTCCGCCCAGGAGGGGTCCACCTCGGTCGAAGCCGGCAGCCCATTCCTCCCTCGCCGGGTGGTGCCTTAAGATGGTGCCACCTCGGCCGAGGTCGAGCCGGGCCCTCTGCTGCTCCTTCGCCAGGTGTCCACCAAGGAGGGGTCCACCTCGGTCAAAGTCAAGCGCCTCTCTGACGCTCCGCCAGGTGTCCACCCAGGAGGTGTCCACCTCGGCCGAAGCCGGCGGCCCCTTCCTCCCTCTCCGGGTGGTGCCCTGAGATGGTGCCACCTCGGCCGAGGTCGAGCCGGGCCCTCTGCTGCTCCTTCGCTAGGTATCCGCCCAGGAGGGGTCCACCTCGGCCAAAGTCGAGCACCTCTCTGCTGCTTCACTAGGTGTCCGCCTAGGAGGTGTCCACCTCGGCCGAAGCCGGCGGCCCCTTCTTCCCTCGCCGGGTGGCGCCCTGAGACGGTGCCACCTCGACCGAGGTCGAGCTGGGCCCTCAGCTGCTCCTTCGCTAGGTGTCCGTCCAGGAGGGGTCCACCTCGGTCGAAGTCAAGTGCCTCTCTGCCGCTCCGCCAGGTGTCCGCCCAGGAGGTGTCCACCTCGGCCGAAGCCGGCGGACCCTTCCTCCCTCACCGGGTGGCGCCCTTAGACGGTGCCACCTCGGCCGAGGTCGAGCCGGGCCCTCTGCTGCCCCTTCGCCAGGTGTCCACCCAGGAGGGGCCCACCTCGGCCAAAGTCGAGCGCCTCTCTGTCGCTCCGCCAGGTGTCCTCTCAGGAGGTGTCCACCTCGGCCGAAGCCGGCGACCCCTTCCTCCCTCATCGGGTGGCGCCCTGAGACGGTGCCACCACGGCCGAGGTTGAGCCGGGCCCTCTGCTGCCCCTTCGCCAGGTGTCCACCCAGGAGGGGTCCACCTCGGCCGAAGTCGAGCGCCTCTCTGCCGCTCCGCCAGGTGTCCGCTCAGGAGGTGTCCACCTCGGCCGAAGCCGGCGGCCCCTTCCTCCCTCGCCGGGTGGCGCCCTGAGATGGTGCCACCTCGGCCGGGGTCGAGCCGGGCCCTCTGCTGCCCCTTTGCCAGGTGTCCACCCAGGAGGGGTCCACCTCGATCGAGTCGAGAGCCTCTCTGCCGCTCCGCCAGGTGTCCGCCCAGGGGGTGTCCACCTCGGCCGAAGCCAGCGGTCCCTTCCTCCCTCGCCGGGTGGCGTCCTGAGACGGTGCCACCTCGACCGAGGTCGAGCCGGGCCCTCTGCTGCTCCTTCGCCAGGCGTCCACCCAGGAGGGGTCCACCTCGGCCGAAGTTGAGTTCCTCTCTGCCGCTCCGCCAGGTGTCCGCCCAGGAGGGGTCCACCTCGGTCGATGCCGGTGGCCCCTTCCTCCCATGCCGGATGGTGCCCTGAGACAGTGCCACCTCGGTCGAGGTCAAGCCGGGCCCTCTGCTGCTCCTTCGCCAGATGTCCGCCCAGGAGGGGCCCGCCTCGGCCGATGTCGAGCGCCCCGCATGGTGAGGCCACCGAAGAGCAAAAGCACGAGTTCCGAGACTGTCCCTCGAGCAGCGCGTGCTGCACCCCGAGAGGAGTGCTGGTACGGTCGACAGCAATGCGTGAAACCTCATTTACATCAGTCCGACAGGTTCCGCAGCCGAGAAGCAAAATCCTGGTAGGACAGGACCCGGTATCGGGCATTGTCGGTGCCTGGGAAAGAGAGCGCTCGCGCTCGGCCCCCAAGATCTGGCCAGCGTCCTCCCCCCACCCTTTCCTCGCTAGGCTCGGCAAGCAAGACAAGGAGGCCGCCGGGTTCTTAGACCCAAATGGGAAAGGGAGAAGAGAGGGAGGGAAGGAGGTGAAAGCTAGAGGGAGCCTCCCAGGGGCGGGAGGCCGGAGGCAGCGTGATGGATAAAAGGATGGGAAGAGCGGACGACTAGGTAAGAGGAAAAAGGGCTGGGAAAAGGAGAGACACCGAGAGTAGGATCCAAGATCTTGAGAGGGACCCTTGGCGCAAGCACGGTGAAGGAACCCGGCCCAATTTCTACTCTTCCTGAGACCTTCTTTACAAAGATAATCTTCAAGCCTGGGACTCCTTCAGGGGCCCACCTTGGAGACTCTGTTCCATCTCGCCATTTTCTAACTTGACCGTCGGAGCCCCCTCGCTGGTATCCCCGGCCAGGGTCTCTGACCTTGTCTTGCAGGATCGTGAGCCCGGAGATCTCGAGGCGAGACGACCTGATCAAGTCACCAGCTCTGAAGCTACAAGCACGACGCTGAGATCGGCAACACGGAGTAACCTAATGAAGAAAGAAAAGGGGGATTTGGCAAAGGTAAGTGGGAGAGGTAAGAAAAGGTAAGCAACAGACATGCTTTTTGTTCTTGATTTCCTTCATAGAATTCTTATCACCCTCTGGAAGTGGAGAGTCCCCTAAGCTCTCCACCTCAGAGATTCTGTTCCTCTCGATCATCCCACTAACTTGATTATCGAAGTGTCCTCACCAGAATCCTCGGCCAAGGTCTCCCTTGTTTTGCAGGACTCCCGGATCTAGCGAGCCGACCGCGAGGAGGGGGAGGAGAGCTGAGCGTCCGGCGGGAACCTGATGCATTGAAGCTACGGGCCATAACGATCTTAGCGGCAACACAACTAATACCTACTTTACTTTATTAGTGTGCATGCACAATTAGAAGTGTTAATAGCCTTTAGATAATCTAAGTAGGCTCCTAAAAGACCAACCACTGGTCTACTATTTGACTCGCTATAGTCATTAGTAAATAATTTCTAATTCTTATTATTTTTTCATAGTCTATTTTGTTCAAGATTTTCTTTCTTGGTACATAATTTATTCAAGATAAAACTTTTCAATTTTCAAAATTTTTAAAAACTTTTCAAAAAATTTTCAAAAATTATAAAAGATCGTCCCTACCCTTCAACTTAAATATTATTGTCCTTAATGGTATAAACAAGTTAAATTCAAATCATAAGAACAAAGATAAATGTATAGGAATAGATGTTATCTGAGGAGAGGAGCTGATCAATAAGGTAAAGGCTGCAATAATTAATTCAAATTATATTTTTCTTTTAAGAGTATAAATATTGGGTTGCCTTCCAACAAGTACTAAATTTATTATTTTCAACTAGACTTTATTAAGACTATTCTTAAGAAATTGGGTTGCCTCCCTACAAGTATTAAGTTTAACATCTTCAGTTGGACATTACAAGGGAGTCTCATATCTAATTGATTTTAGTATATTAATCAAGATTTTAAAAGGACAGGGCCAATCATGAGGCCTTATCATCATAATAGAAAAATATTCATAGAATGTTCTACGATAATTAGTTCGAATCAATAAGGTATAATGAGCAAGCAGACTATACCAGGATTTAAAAGTAGTATTATAGATTTTATGTTAAATAGGAAAGGATAATATTTGTTGGGATGAGATTAGGGATGGCAGGTTGGAAATTTCTTCAATTTTAGTAGATCTATCCTACTTCTTTTCTTGGATATGATGTGGCTTGGCAGTATCCTTTTCCAAGTTATAACATGGCACCTAATCTAAATTAATATTAAACCTACCCTCCATACATTGTTTTAGTGTTTCAAATAAATTTTGGAGGCAGTCCTTTAAAGTAGTCTGAATATAAAGAAATCAATTATAAAATTTTTAAAATGTTGATCTCTTATTTTAGTGATATCCTACCTGACAATTTCTTTATATACTTTTAGAACACCCCTAAGTTGGTCTTCCTAGTTAAGAATCACTAGAAAAGTGTCAGCGAGTATGTCACGAAGTAGCTTCAGTTCTAAATCAGGTGATAATTCTAATAATGGAGCTATTGGGGGGCTAGGTGCTGGCTCATATTTTTTAATCAATAGTAGGATATTTTTAAAGTAAGGTGTTCTGTTAGGTTATTCACTTTTGTACTATATCTATCTATATTAAAATCTTCCATCTCGAAATAAGCTAGATAGGGATCTAATAAATCTTGAAAGAGAATTATGGTGGTGGCTTTCTTTTTCATATTATGAATTTATAGTTTTTGGAAAGGATTAACTAATTCTATCATTATATCCATTTGTTCTCCCATCCCATTAAAGGGTGTTGCCTAGGTGGCTTACCCAAGAGGGGGCGTGAATTGGGTAATTAAAATTTTTGCAAGTATATGCTCCTTTTCAAAGTTCTTAGTATGGTATGTGCTGTGAGTTAAGTGACTAATGCGGAAGCAAGTAAGACATAAGAAAATAATCACAAACACAGTAGATTTTATAATGGTTCGGAGCAACCTAGCTCTTATGTCCACTACCCAAGATACAACTTGGGACTTCCATTATATTCACCCACGGAATATAGCCGGATTGTTTTCACGGGCTCACAATCCAAAACCCAAACTTGGTTTTATCTCGGGCTCACCAAGAATCTAATACAATGTTAGTTTTATTCGGGCTCACTAACAACCCACACTTGGTTTTCAAAAGCTCAGCAAAAATCTTTACAAATCCAAGTTACAGCTCATACTGTACTTCGAACAAATTAAACAAAGAGTAGAAAACACAAAGCAACTCTTTGACAAACCAAAGTTGCCGGATTATTGTAGTTATAGCACTTGAGAAGCCCTCTTGATTGCTCTTTGAATGTTCTTCAAGGCTTCTAGTTTCTTCAATAAATGCCTCAAGAATTCAGATGGAAGTTAGCTATGGTCTTGAGTGCTCTCTTGAGTATTCTTTCAAAAACTCATTAATTTCTCATTCACTGCTCATTCTCTTGTTTTAAAAGTGATTCAAATCCCTTAAATATATTCTCCTTAACTGATTTCAGGAGGATATAGCCATTGTAGACCATTGGGATTCGTGCACACTCACCTGGAACCATCATTCGAGTTGGCTCGGATGGGTTGAGTCGACTCGATTCCTCAGGTAGGTCAAAACTCACTCTGGTCGAATTAGCTCTTCTGCTTCGAGTCAGCTCGCCTGGCTGGTTCTTCAGAACTGAGATTTTCTGAACTCTAGAAGAGTCGGCTTTTCTAATTCGAGTCGGCTCGGCTGTCTGTCTGAGAAACTTTCACTCTAGTCGAGTCAGCTCGAATTCTCAGAACTTTAGAAATCATACTTTGCCAGAGTCGGCTCTTTATTCTTGAGTCGGCTCAAATGTTTACGTGCCATAATACAGCATGCCGTGCTAGACTTCGAGTCAGCACTTCTGCAATGAGTCGACTCTAGTGACTTGGCTCCAAAAACTTTCCAAACTTCTTAGATTTCTTTCAAAGGCATTCAATCAAGTCCAGAAGCTCTCCAACTCCATCAAAGTTAAGTCTAAGAGATTTAACTAGAAAAATACATGGAGATAGCCCATTTTCATAAATATATTGTTGATTTTTCTTTTGGCTATATATTACACAATATAGTTTTACAAAATAAACTTGTCATACACCAAGGTTGTAAGAAGAGTGGTCTTTCATTTAAAATATCCTACAAAAACTTAGAAAATACTTGAAAAGAGTTAGTAATTAAATGCATACTCTAATGTTTGGTTATCATCAAAATCATTCCAAGAGTCAATAATCTCCTCCTTTTTGATGATGACAAAATATTGGGCATGGAAAAACTTTACAGTTATGAGTATATAAACATTTAAACATATTAAAGTAACTTGTGTATGACTTTAAACTGATATATATCAACAAGTATTATGAATGTATTGAAAGTATTTGAACTTATCAATAAAGTATCAAAGCATTTGAGTTAGACCTAATATGTATCAGAGTTAATATATATCAAAAGCTATTTTTGCTTTTGAATTGAAGTCAATAATGTATCAAGGCAAGATGAATATTAAAATGTATCAGAGTTTAAAGTAGCAAAAGGTATTAAAGTTAGCAAGAATGTATCAGAGCTACTATCAGAGCTATTAAAGGTAGCATAAATGTATTAGACCTCAGAGTTAGCAGGAAGTATCAGAGCTATTAAAAGCTAGAGATGAATCAGAGCAAGTTATGATCAGAGCAAATTTAAGTAAATTTTGAGTAACATGGATAACTCCACCTGTTTCATGCACAACCATGCACATTTCAATAGATTTGCCAAAAGAGTTTGCTAGGTTTTCATGTTCCATGCACATACATTACATGCTATTTTTCCATGCATATACAATTACTCCCCCTTTTTGTCATTAATCAAAAAGGTTTTGTTTGAAATATCTTTGTTAATGCTTAATATGACTCCCCCTTAATACAGAATTTTGAAATAGAATAAGAAGGTTAATAACATTGTTTGAGATAATTTCACTTTCTCATAGAATTTTTTAAATTGCAAGTGTTCATTAGAATTCTCTTGAAGTGTTACTTCTCCTTGTTAGGTTAATTGATCATTCAAAGATGCAATAAGAAGTAAAGAACACATAGATTTGCAAATGAACATTTCATTTCTATAAAAAGAAGTACAATGCATCAAAATACAAAAGCTTGTTCTTCTTACAAGATACATAAAAAAGAAACATCAAAAAGATACACCAACTAGTCTTCTTCCTCACTAGAGGAAGACCCAATTTCTAAAACAGTAGAGGAGGTCTTAGTTTTCATGGGTTTGAATCTAAGATCTCGATTTCTAGTTCTAGTTAGGGCCTTAAATACTTTGGATTTTTGCTTAGGCCTAGATTTGGATTTGGCACTAGTTGGGGTAGGCTCTACTTTAACATCGGTAGGTGGTACAGGGGGTTGTGAAGCAAGAGGTGTGGATCAAACAGTCCTGGCACAGAAGGAGGTGGCGACTAAGGTGGCTCTCTAGATGCTGAAGCTCTTGAAGCCTCGGCGGTAGAAGATAATCTCAATAAAAAACCCAGATAGTTTGAAGGTCGATAGAGATGCCTTGAACTTCCTTTTGTAAACATTGAAGCTCTATAGTATGCTGGGCACTAAGAGCATCCGCTGCTCCTCTCGGTTGATCGAAATCCATGCGTAGGTCTCTAATATCATACTAAATGTCATCTTGCGAGTGCTGTCAACTCTCAACTGCCTCAACTCAAGAAGTCAACTGACTTAGCTCTGTCTTGATCTCCTAAAGTCCAGTATCAACAGTTTGACGAATCTCACTAAACATCAAAGAGAGGTTGCTCATGAGGGACTTTGAAAGCTGTCTCAGCTATTGTGCAATAAAGGCCTGTGAAGCGGTCAGAACAGTGGTCGATGCTGAAGGTGCTGATGGAGCAACTGAAGGTCTTAGTGGAGTCCTAGGACTACCAGGCTATCTCTCAGTCTGTCTCTGCTCCTCAGTCTTAGCCTCTGTAACATGATCATCATCATCATCACCTCTGTCAGTAGCAGTCTCAGTATCAGCCATGGGGTGCTCTATCTGATCATCCTCATCCTCATCTGAAGAAGGGTGAACCACCCTCTGTCCTGACACCCTCTTCGTCCAAATTCCCTCAACCTGATGGTAGCCCATCCGCTGTAGGGACTTCATCGAATAGGTATCAGTATGATGTAAGTGGTCTACCATCCTCTCCAGTAAGGTCTATCCCAAAGTCCTGAAATAGTAAAGTGAAAACCATGCTATAGCGAAGGCAGGCTTTCACCCTCCTTGCTGCTTCCCTCATCTGAACCAGCATAATATATGGAAGATTAAGGTTCTCTCCCTCAATCAAGCATCTCATAAAGGCCAGATCTTGCTTGCTCACCCAATCAAATCGGCCTGTCCTCGATAAGAAGATCTTGCTAATCATGTTGTGCAACAATCTCATTTTCAGCGACAACTTGTTAGCTGCACATTCCCTACATCATCTACATCTCTTCTCTCAAGGGTAATTCTAAGGGTTTTCTTCTTATCTTTCAACACTAAGTGATTCAGTCCTCTATTAGGCATGTGCAGAACATTGCTTAATCTTTCCTCATCCACAATTAACCTCACTCCTTTAACAGTTGATTCAATGTGATATTCTCCTAGAGTAAGGTTTTCATAAAAGGTCCTTACTAAATTAGGATAAGTCAAAGTGTCCAAGGAACAAAAGTTACTCCACCCTTGAGCCTTTATCCAATCTCCTATTCTTAGCCCTAGTTCTTCCAAAAATGAGAAAACTATTCTTCTTCCACTGGTAACAGGGCAGTTAGCCACTAAGATTACTTATCTCGATGGAGAAGGAGACTCATTCCTTTCTTTCTCTTGTTCTTGAACGGGGGTCGACTCCTCTTCTCTGCATTTTGACCTTCTTTTCCTTTGTGCACTAGATTCTGCATGCCTTGCTCTTTTCCGTACTGCCATCCTTGGGGCCATAATCGAAAATCAATGGTGGGAGAGGATGAAATTCAAGGAAGGTGGGGTAGAGAGTGTGGTCTCTAGGCTTTGGAAGGATTTTTTGTTAGTTCGGCTAAGGTTCAATAGGAAATATAAGCCCTAGGTTTGGTCCTATGGGTTATATAAAAATGCCTAGCCTGACATCCAAGTCGACTCGGCCACAACTATGACTGCTCGAGTCGGCTCGAGCAAAAACACCCAGAAAAGGTTCTAAAATACTTTAAAAGGTTTCTAATGATAGAAGGCTACTATGTAAGGTGGTCAATATCCTTAAATTAATGTAGGAGGTCTTCTAGATAATTATCCTTAATTTTAGAAGAAATTATTTCAAAAATTCTAAAATAGGTCACATAACCCTAATTCTCATCTAATCATTTCAAATCTTTCTTCATTAAGTGGCTTAGTAAAGATGTCAGCAAGTTGGTTTTCAATTGGAATGAATTCAAGTTCAATTTCTCCATTTTGTACATGATCCCTAATGAAGTGATGTCTAATTTCTATGTCTTGTTCTTGAATGTTGAATTGGATTTTTTGTCAAATTAATAGCACTTGTGTTATCACATTTGATAGAAATTTTTATTTGAATAACACCATAGTCTTCTAGTTGTTGCTTAATCTATAATACTTGTGCATAATAACTCTCTACAACTACATATTCTACCTCACAGTGGATAGTGCTATAGAGTTTTGTTTTTTATAGTGCCATGAAATTAAGTTCAATCCTAGAAACTGGCAAGTACCGTTAGTGCTTTTTCTATCAATTTTACATCCACCATAATTAGCATCAGAAAAACTAATTAAATCTAATGAAGATTGCTTAGAATACCATAGACCAAGATTACTTGTTCCTTTTAGATATTTTATGATTCTTTTAACATTAATTATATATGATTCTTTAGGATTTGATTGAATTCTAGCACATATACATACACTGAACAAGATATCAGATCTACTTGTAGTTAAATACAATAATGATCTAATCATACCTCGATAAATCTTTTAATCAATGTTGCCGCCATCTTCATCTTTATCTAATCTGTAGGAGGGGCTCGTGGGTGTGCTCATTTATTTAGATGACTCCATACCAAATTTCTTAATGATCTCCTTGATGTACTTTGCTTGGTTGATAAAAATCTCTTTCTTTGTTTGCTTAATTTGGAGACCAAGGAAGTAGGTTAGTTCACCCATCAAGCTCACTTCAAATTCACCCTGCATCAACTCAACAAATTCTTTACAAAGATCTTTATGAGTTGCACCAAAAATAATATCATCTACATAAATCTGTGCAACTAACATATCATTCTCTTTCTTTTTAATAAATAATGTTGCATCTACATTGCCTTTAACAAAGTTATTTTCAAGTAAGAACTTACTCAATCTATTATACCTTCTCTAGGTGCCTGTTTTAATCCATACAATGCTTTATTAAGTTTAAACACATGATTTGGAAGAGAATGATTTTTAAAACCTGGTGGTTGTTCTATAAAAACTTCTTTCAAAATAAATCCATTAAAAAATGCACATTTTACATCCATTTTAAATAATTTGAAATTCATGTAGCAAGCAAATGCAAGTAACAATCTAATGGCTTCTAATCTTGCTACAGGTACATAGGTTTCATCAAAATCTATTCCTTCATCTTGATTATAACCTTTAGCTACTAATCTTGCTTTATTTCTAATTACTTTTCCTTTTTCATATAACTTATTCCTATAAATCCGTTTAGTTCCTATTACAAGATAGTCTGAGGGTCTGTTTACTAAGGTCCATACATTATTTCTTTCAAATTGGATAAGTTCTTCATGCATGGCCATCATCCAATTAGGATTATTTGCAGCTTCTTTTATGCTATGTGGCTCTACTTGTGAAACAAATGCTAGATAATCATATGCTTCTCTAAGTGATGACCTAGTCCTAACACCTTGTGAGGGATCACCTATAATTAAATTTCTAGAGTGTGAAGCTACATACCTCCATTCTCTTGGTAGATCACCATGATCTCTACTTACCATTTCTTATCCTTCTTAAGTTGGTTTGTCCTTCAGACTCATGTCTTCCATTGCTTAATCGAGTGTACCTATATCATTGTCTATACACTCTTCTTTTCTAGAAGGTGAGGGGTTAGATTCATCAAAAATAACATAAACAGATTCTTCTACTGTTAATGTTCTTTTTTAAACACTCTATAAGCTTTGCTATTGATTGAATAACCCAGAAATATAGCTTCATCAAATTTTGCATCAAACTTTCCTAGGTTATCCTTTTTATTGTTTAACACAAAGCATTTACAACCAAATATATGAAAATAATGAATGCTTGGTTTTCTATTATTCCAAAATTCATAGGGGGTTTTCTTTAAAATCGGTCTTATCAAAACACGATTCAAAAGTAACAAGCAATGTTCACCACTTCTATCCAAAAGTATCTTGGAAGACTACCTTCACATAACATTGTTCGGGCCATCTCTTTCAAAGTCCTATTCTTCCTCTCTACAATACCATTTTATTGTGGTGTTCTAGGAGCGAAGAAGTTGTGATCAATGCTGTGCTCAGTGTAATAATCATCAAAATACTAATTTTCAAATTCTGTACCGCGATCATTCTTAATTGAAATAATTGAAAGATTTTTCTGGTTTGAAACTTTCTTGTAAAATTTTTGGAAAACTTTAAAAGCTTCATTTTTGTGTGTAATGAATAAAACTCAAGTAAATCTCAAAAAATCATCTACTATCACAAGTCCGTATTTCATACTACCTAGGCTTGTAATCCTAGTTGGTCCAAATAGGTCCATGTATAGTAGCTCAAGAGGTCTAGAAGTATAAACCAAATTTTTTGATTTAAAACTCTTCCTAGTTTGTTTACACAATTAACATGCATCACAAACATGTTCAAAATCAACTTTGAATTTTAGTATACCTCTAACTAGATCTTTAAAAATCAATTTAGTAATTGTATGCATGCTAGCATGGCCTAATCTCCTATACCAAAGTAAGCTAGACTCCTTGGTTTTAGCATTCATTGCTACAAGACTTGTACTAATAGACATGGCTAAATCATTCAAATCTACCACATATATGTTTTCAAGTTTATGCCCAATGAGCTTAGTGCTAGAATCAAGTGATAATGCACATTGAAGATTCAAAGACAACCTTGAAGCCTCTATCACATAATTGACTAATACTTAATAAATTGTGCTTCAATTTGTCAACTGGCAATACATTTTCAATGAATGTTGAAGGGGTTATTCTGATCTTACAGATGCCAATTATCTTTCCTTTACCACTGTCACAAAAAATGACCATTCCTCTATCCTTCATCTCTAGGGTGATGAATTATTCCTTGTCATCGATCATATGTCTTGAACAGCCACTGTCCAAATACTATCTTTCTTTTGTATTTTGGCCTGTAAGACATTCCTGCAAGACAATCATGGAGTTCTTTTAGGTATCCAAGCTTTCTTGGATCCTTGCAGGTTAGTAGGATTGGTTCATTTGGAAACCCAAATCTTTATAGTTTTACTTTTATTCTTTTTTTTCATATTACATTGAAATGACTTATGATCAACCCCATTGCAAGAGTAACAAATAATTCTAGATTTTTGAAAAGGTACAAATATAGAAGCTCTATATGCAGAAGTAGAAATATTTGATGCAAAAGACTTCTGATTTGAAAACTTAGATACATAAGTTTTTGAAGGTATAAATCTAGTAGTTGAAATTCCATTTGTATGCAAAGGATTATAACCAATTCCAGCTTTGCTACTTGAATCTCTTTGATCTTTTAGAATCAATTCTAGTTTGTTTGAACTCAATGTTAGCTTTTCAACTAATGGCTTAAGATTTTCAACTTTCTTTTGCAAACCAATATTTTCATCATGCAAAGCTTTATTTTTCTCAAGAAAATCATTCTTTTCAATTTCCAAAGCTGTATATTTTTCAGAAAAGCCACTCAATTCTTTTTACAAAATTTTATTCTTTTCTGAAATCTCTTCCTTTTCTTTCATTAAAATATCATTGCTATTTTTTAAAGACTTTATTTTCAAACCGGTCATTTTGTACTCAATTAATAATTCATGGAATGCAGTATTTAATTCTTTAAATATAAATTCATCATGAGATTCAGGAGACATTACCTCATCTTCAAGACCCATTAGACATATGTTCACTATTTTTGTGGTCTCTTCTTCTTCATTTGAAGTTGACTCCTCGCTGTCACTCCAAGTTGCAACCATTGCTTTCTTCTTTTTCTTCTTATAAGTTTTTCTCAAGTTTGGACAATCTGATCTGAAGTGCCCTAGTTTTTTGCATTCATAGCAAATGGGTTGTTACTCTTTATCTTTATCTTTTTTCTTGTCTTTGTTGTATTCTCCTTTTCTATGAAACTTTTTTTAATATCTTCCCTTTTTCTTGCCCATAAATTTTTTGAATCTCCTCACTACAAGTGCAATATCATCGTCCTCTAGTTCATCTTCGGAGGAGGGGCTTTCTTCATTAATTTCTTATTCTTGTTTCTTCAACTCTACAGCAGCTTTAAAGGTAATTGACTTCTTTTTCTTGATGTCATCTTCATTTCTATGCTGCATAGTGAGCTCATGTGTGATCAGGAGTCCCAATAGTTCATCCAGTGGTAATGTGTTGAGGTCCTTGGCCTCTTGAATTGCAGTCACTTTCAGGTCCCATTTGTTTGGAAGTGATCTTAAAATCTTTTGCATGAGATCTGTATTAGAATAAGTTCTGCCAAGACTCTTCAAACCATTAATAATATCTGTAAAATGTGAGAACATGGTAGATATAGTCTCATTTGGTTCCATCTTAAACAGTTCATAGTTATGTACAAGAAGATTAATTTTAGATGTTTTCACTTGGAAAGCTCCTTCATGGGTTACCTCAAGTTTATCCCAAATTTCTTTTGCTGATGTGCAAGTAGAAATTTGATTAAACTCATTTACATCCAAAGCATAATATAACAAGTTCATGGCTTTGGCATTCAGCTTATCAATTTTCATGTCGTGTTCATCTCATTTCTCTTCAGGTTTTGGGACATCCACACCAACTTTTTTCATTGATGTGTGAGGTCCCTTAAGAATGACCTTCCATAATTGAAAGTCTACTGCTTGAATATATATTTTTATTTAGGCTTTCCAGTAGGTGTAGTTAGTGCCTATGAACAGTGGAGGTCTATTTATGGATTGGCCTTCGACCAAAGTACTCAAAGGGTTTGCCATATGATCTTTACTCTAAGTAAATTCAGAGACACTACTCTAATACCAGTTGTTGTCCAGGTGGCTTACCCAAGAGGGGGCATGAATTGGGTAATTAAATTTTTTATAAGTATGTGCTCCTTTTCAAAGTTCTTAGTATGGTATGTGCTGTGAGTTAAGTGACTAATACAGAAGCAAGTAAGAACACAAGAAACACAATCACAAATACAGCAAATTTTATAGTGGTTCGGTGCAACCTAGCTCCTACATCCACTATCCAAGATACCACTTGGAATTTCTATTATATTCACCCATGGAATACAGTCGGATTGTTTTCATGGGCTCACAATCCAAATTCCAAACTTGGTTTTATCCCAGGCTCACCAAAAATCTAATACGATGTTAGTTTTATTTAGGCTCATTAACAACCCACACTTTGTTTTCAAAGGCTCACCAAAAGTCTTTACAAATGCAAGTTATAGCTCCTGCTGTACTTGGAACAAATTAAACAAAGAGTAGAAAACACAAAGCAACTCTATGATAAATCGAAGTTATCGGATGGTTGTAGTTATAGCACTTGAAAAGCCCTCTTGATTGCTCTTTGAATGCTCTTCAAGGTTTTTAGTTTCTTTAATAAATGCCTCAAGAATTCAAATGGAAGTTAACTGTAGTCTTGAGTGCTCTCTTGATGCTATCTTGAGTATTCTTTCAAAAACTCATTAATTTCTCATTCACTGCTCATTCTCATGTTTTAAAAGTGATTCAAATCCCTTAAATATATTTTCCTTAATTGATTTCAGGAGGATATAACCATTGTAGACCATTGGAATTTGAAATATGATCGTTGAAGACCGTTTTGTATTCAAAAAGAGAGTTCTAGAACTAGCCGTTACTCGCTTGGAATCGTCATTCAAGTTGACTCAAATGGGACGAGTCGGCTCGGTTTCTCAGGTAGGTCAAAACTTCACTCTGGTCGAGTCGGCTCTTCTGCTTTAAGTCGGCTCGCCTGGCTGGTTCTTCAGAACTGAGATTTTCTGAACTTTGGAAGAGTCGGCTCTTTTGATTCGAGTCAGCTCAGCTGTCTATCTGAAAAACTTTCACTCTAGTTGAGTCAGCTCGACTTCCCTTATATTGGCTCGAATTTTTAGAACTTAATAAATCACACTCTACTAGAGTCAGCTCTTCATTCTTGAGTCGGCTTGAATGTCTACGTGCTAGAATACAACATGCCGTGCCAGACTTCAAGTCGACTCTTCTGTATTGAGTCTACTCTAGTGACTTGGCTCCAAAAACTTTTCAAACTTCTCAAATTTCTTTCAAAGGCATTCAATCAAGTCCATAAGCTCTCCAACTCCATCAAAGTTAAGTCTAAGAGATTTAAACTAGAAAAATACATGGAGATAGCCCATTTTCATAAATATATAGTTAATTTTTCTTTGGGCTATACATTACACAATACAATTCTACAAAATAAACTTGTCATACACTAAGGTTGTAGGAAGAGTGGTCTTTCACTTAAAACATCCTACAAAAACTTAGAAAATACTTGGAAAGAGTTAGTAATTAAATGCATGCTCAAATATTTGGTTATCATCAAAATCATTCCATGGGTCAACAAAGGGCATGGATGATTCTAGGGCACTAGAAAATGGGGCCATAGGTAAGTGGGGCAATGATGGAATTGGTTTGTTCTACAAGTTTAATTTCTCCATATATTTTTTATCTTAGGCAAATTATCTATATTGGTCTTTATGTTGTGTAGAGTTACTCTAAGACTAGTTCATTCCTTGAGTCAATTATTCAGGAAAAATTAGAAGTTCATTAAAATTTTAAGCTAGGTGTGGTTTCTCTAGGTTACTCTCGGGATGACTAGGCAACTCACCTTCCTCCTCTCTATTAAGTTCAATTAATAGTTGGTTAGTTTAATCCATTAGCTTATTGATAGATGATTGTTGGATCATGATTATTTATTGAAAGTGAACAAACCTATCATAGTCTGGATTGGTCTATTAAGGTGGGTATAATGCTTGCAGAACCTTCTCTTCAAATAATGGGCTATAGGTTATTAGAAAAGGTTAATATTATGGATTGGGAATGTCATAGTAGGGTGCATCTATGAACTAAGATCTTTATATCACCGAGGTAACCACTGAATGTAGTTACCATAAAAAATTTGGTTGAGCCCTCCAACCTAAATTATGGGTATTAAAGTATAGATTATTCCTTGAGCTATAGGCCATTTGGATTTGATCTTGATAAACTTGGTTATACATAGACTTTGGAAGTTGATATGCAGTTGGACATTCATTCACAAAGTGAGTAAGGCTCGAATAAACTTGGTGTATTGAAAAAAAAGGGTACTCTATTATAACGACTCATGCTCTTGGCACTGATTTAGTTTATCAGATTATTCTGATGCTTAGATATGTAATCAAGATTCTAGATCAGAACAATCCTTCATTTATTTATTTATTTTTTAAGAAGAGAGGTGAGATGAAGAAAGAGAAAAGAAAGAGCAAAGTTTTAAAGATGAGGGACTAAGGAGTACTAGAGCTAAAAGAGAGAAAAGAATTAGTTAAGTTTTGATATTAGCATAACATGGACTCTCTATTTCAGGATTATTCTAATTCTAATTACCAAGATTGTTTTGGAATCCTCCAAGTCAGAAACTAATTAACCAATTGGCCAGATAAGGATAAGATCAGTGGAGGTCTCCTCATTGCTTTCCTTAGATACTAATTAGATTGACCAGGTTAGTTAACATAACCAATTAAAAATCATATTTCTTTAGGGCTACATCATCTTTGAACCCCTTTCTTTGACACCAATCAATCAGCCAATCTTGATACAGTCCAACTCTTCCGAGTGCCTTCTCTTAGTGAGCTTGAGTATTCTAGGGCTGATGTCTAGTTGATTTTATTTAAAAAGCTTAGGTATGCAAGATGCAGGGTAGTGGCTTGTGGATCAAGAAAACATGATCAGTTCCCCAACTTATGTTGTTTATGGGTGTTGCCCTTAAATTGATTTATGGAAATATGCAATGCTAAAAGAAAAAGATGTCCAATACAAGTAATGAGATTTTAACGATTAATTAGTTTTGATATTATAGTTAAGAGTTATGTAGTATCTCAATTTTCTTTTTATGTTATGTTATTTTAAGCAAGAGGAATAAGAGGTAAGTTTTAATTTTGGTTAATTAGATATGAGAGAAAAAAGACTAAATTAGGTTAGGCATATAAAGTAACTAGAGATCCTATAATTAAGGCAAGAAATTAAATATAGTATTTAAGGTAATTAATTAAAAGGTTAAGTGATTTTTTGATTAATTTGAAAAGAAAAAAACTAATTAAAAGAGAGCAACAAAAAAAATAATAAATCTAACCAAAAAAAGTTTTTAGGTTGATTTAAAAAAGAAAGAGACTAATCAAAAGTAACTAAAAAAGAATTTTTTGGTTAATTTTAAAAAGAAGAAATTAATTAATAGTAATTAATAAAATAAAAGAAATCGATCTAGGGTTAGGGTTAATATATTAAAAATTATAGATGACTTTCCTTCTCTTCTCTTTTTTGCTTCTTTTGTTTTATTTTTTTGATCTACAAGAAAAAATAAGAAAAATTAGTAAACTGAATCTACAAAAAATTAAAAAATTAAAAAATATTAGCGTTCATGCCTTTCTCGGTAACCATACCAAAATTTGATAGGGTCACGATGTTATCATAGGATATCGTGGTTACCAGTTTAATTAACTAACTCATAAAAAATTCTAAAAATATATAGCAAATGGTGAGTCGGGTCGAATCCATGGAGGAGTGTGTTGGATATTTTGAAATATTTGATTTTAGAAAATAAATAAATCATATGAAATGAAAATTAATAGTGTTACAGTAGTAAACAAAAAATTCATTCAGCCCTGATACGACACCTCCCTGGTGGCTGACATGGCCACATGCTTCACGGTCTCCCATCCAAAGAAGATGGTGGGTCCACTTGTTCTGTAAGGAGATCGGGCAGGTCGGCACTTCGGCCCACCTCGGCCAGATCGGCACCTAGACCCCACCTCGGCCGTGTCCTTCGCCACCTCTGCCTCACCTCGGCCAGGTCGGCACCTGGGCTCCACCTCGGCCGTGTCCTTCTCCACCTTGGCCTCACCTCGGCCATGTACTTCGGCATGCTCGTGGCATGACCCCAGTCCAGCTCGGCATGCTCGTGGCACGCCCCCAGTCCAGCTTAGCACGACCGTGGCACGCCCAAGTCAGCTCTAGCTCGGCACGCCCCCAGCCCAGCTCTTTCGCCCATGCACTCTGCCAACATGCTCCAGTCTCGCACGGCTCCCTCCGCCACATGGACTCTGGCTCCCTCCGTGGCATCCCGCGCAGTGCCCTCCACCCACGTGGACTTCGGCCCCGTCCGCAGCATCCCGCGTGGCTCCCTCCGCCACGTGGACTCTGGCTCCGCCTGCAGCAGCCCGCGCCAGGCTTATGCTCACGGCATGCTGGGCTCCCGCCAGTGACAAGCCGGGCTCATGCCCGCGGCATGCCGGGCTCACGCCTGCGGCACGTCCACACCTTCCGCCAGCCTCAGCTCCGGCCCGTGCTGGTCCGGTGCACCCACACGCCTAGTTCGGCACATGCGGCCATCCCGGCTAAGCCCACTCCAGTGCCCGGTCGCCCGCATGGGTCCACACCCTGGCCTCGCCCATGCCAGGGCACTTCACCCATGGAGGGCGCTGCACCTCCGTGCCCAGTCCAAATGCCCGATCGAATCCGGCTCCACCTCCACCCACAGTGCACCCAGCTTCGATCCGACTCCATCCGGCTCGCCCGCACCACTGGTTCTCCTCCGTTCGCGCAACGCCCATAACCAGTCTGGCTTGCCTCCTCCCACATGGAGTCTGGCTTAGTCTTCTCCGGCTCGGCTTGAAGCTCTGCATCCCCGGTCCAGCACATCGGCAGGCCCGCCTCCGATCGGGAGAGCTCGCTTCGGCCCTCTGCACCAGTTCGGCATGACCGAATGAGCGATTCCAGCACTGTGCCAGCCCAGCGCTACCACCCCTCTGTCCAGTCTTGAGTCCACCCTCTGGAGGCCTCCACCCGCTTCGATGGCTCCCAGTTCAGCACGGCCGCCTCCGGCTTTGCTTGCACGGAGTCTTGCTTGCGGCTCCGAAGTGGAGCTCTCCGGCTCCAGTTCGATGCCTCACCCATGGCAAGCCCGTGCTAGGCTCGTACCAGCAGCACACCCATGCCAAGGTCGCACCCGTGACACGCCCGTGCTAGGGCATGACCCCGTGCCAGTCCACCTCAGCTCCACCCACTTCTCCATCAGGTCCAGCATGCCAGGCTCCATCCGGCACACCTCTGTCCGATCTGCTCCTCCGGCATGGCACGGCTCTGCTCCAGTCAGTGCCAAGACCGGTGCCTCACCCTCTCGCTGATGCCAGGGCATGACCCCGCTCGCTCCAGTGCCCAAGTCAGCCCGCAAGGCTGCACCTCGGCTCCACCGGCTCCGGCACCCAGGTCCGCCCACTCCAGTCGGCTTTGCTCGCATGGAGGCCGGATCCAACCTAGCTCCAGCTCCATGAATTCCCAATTCCCTTCTCCAATGGGGTTTCGCTTACCCATATCTGCCCGCATGGAGTGGTGAATGCGTCTCGATCCGTGCACCTAAGGAGACTGCTGCTATGCACCTCGGTCCATGTGTGTGAAACCCTTGCACCGCGCACCTTGGACCGTGTGCATGGAGGGCCTTCACCTGCAACATCTCAAGTACGTTTCTCAAAGTGTAGGTATGTAAAATCACCGTCCCTAGTGCGCCGCCTACAAGAAAGGCTATATTAAAGCCCCCAGGACACAGTTTAAACCAAACAGGAAGGAGTGCCCCATCCAAGGCACTGTGCTCCTTCATCAACTTCCTGAACCACCCAGAAGAAGGAGATTCACCAACCCATCTAAGCCTCTCAGGCCAGCAAAAGCCTCACAGGGCTATGCCAAGGAGAACATGCCTCCCTGAACACCAAGATCGTTCATCTACATAAGATCAGCGTGAAGAGGTAAGGGGGTAAGAGCTGATAAACCCTTTTCAGTCCTGCATTGTTTTCTATTTTTATCATCCTTCGAGAGCAAAGAGTTTCCCAAGCTCTCAACCTTAGAGGTCTTCTGTTCCTCTCGATCGTCCCACTAACTTGATCGTCAGAGTGTCTTCGCCGGAATCCCCGGCCCAGGTCTCCCTTGTTTTGCAGGTCCGCTCGATGGAGGGAGCCAGTTCACGGGGCCAGCGACCGAGTGTCCGGTGGGAGAGACCCGATGCATCGAAGCTACGGGCCACGACGATCTTGGCGGCAACAGATTAGCGCACCAGGTAGGGGGGCAAATCAAAGCTCCTCAACAGGTGGATAACAGTAGCCATCTTCGTCCTCTACCCCTAGGGGCATGAGGATGGGGGTACAGAAGCTCCCCCTCTCTCGGGACTCTAGGGAGTGGTCTCGAGAAAAGGTTCCGACCGAGCCTGAAGGGAACGTCGTCAACCCCAGTAAGATCAGGCGGGGAATGTTCAAGCCCATGCTAATGCCATGGGTGGCTGATCGCACAGGCTCCCACAAAAAAAAAAGGAGAAAGAAAATAAAAAGAGAGAAGGGGAAAAGAAAAAGGAAGAATAAGAGAAGAGGAGAAAGAAAAAGGGTCTAGTCACAGTATTCATGCCCATGGTCTTGTCAAACACCAGGCACTTCCCATCCAATGGAGATCTATTCTCCCGTTCAATGGAGCCCTCTTCTCTCGAGCAACGGAGCTCCTCCTCCTCCATGTAATAGAGCCTTGTTCTTCCATGAAGAGGAGTCCTATTCTTTCCAAGGTAATCCCTTCTTGCGTTATCCTTGCAACATAAAAAAACTATGTTTCAGTTCTGTAGGAAGAGCTCCTATGTCGTCATCAACGGAGCCCTGTTTTCCTATGCGACGAAGCCTTGCTCTCCTATGCAACAGGGCCTTATGCTCTCAAGCAATGGAGCCTCAAAGGAGTTCCATGCTCCCATGCAACGGAGCTCTCCCCCATGCAACGGAAGCTTCCTCCTATGCAACGGGCTCTCTCCCATGTAACAGAGCCTTGTTCTCCCATGCAACAGAGCTCTCCCCCATGCAATGGAAGCTTTCTCCTATGCAACGGGCTCTCTCCCAAGTAACAGAGCCTTGTTCTCCCATGAAACGAAGCCTCCCCCATGCAATGGAAGCTTCCTCCCATGCAACGGGCTCTCTCCCATATAATAGAGCCTTGTTCTCCCATGCAACGAGCTCTTTCCCATGTAACAGGGCCTTGTTCTCCCATGCAACGGAGCTCTCTCCAATGCAACGGAGCCTCAAGCTCCCAGGCAACAGGGTCTCTTGTCCTCCCATGCAATGGAGCTTCCTCCCATGCAACGAGGTCTTCTCCCATGCAACGAAGCCTCATGCTTCCGTGCAATGAGCGGAGTCTCATTCTCTCCTAAGATGGTGGTCGGCGAATTTAATCCTGGCCTTCTCAAGGAAGAAATATATTTTTTATTTATTCTTATGACCGGAGCTCAATGGGTAACCCCTTTCTTCGCTATATTTATAACATGAAAAACTATGTTTCAGTTCTACAGAAAAGGCTCCTGTACCACCATCAAGGGCAAGCACTATAGCCCTTTAGAGCGAGTCATTGCCAGAAAGAATTCTTGACAAAGGCCAAAGCTGTGAAGCTCTTCACTGAGCATCGCATCTACCACCTAACTCTCATTCGGAGATGTTCGTGGGAAGCTTTGGAGGTCCAACCATTTGTGGCTCGCCTCCTAGCATGCTGAACGGGCGGCTCTACCTCCTCATGAAGGATGTAAGAATCCCTCCTCAATAATTAAAGTTTCTCTTTGGTGCAACTTTGTGCTTCACCATACAAGAACTCGCCCGTCCGACTCCAAGTCAGGCGAAGTTAAGAACTGAAGTCAAGCTCTTTACCAAGCCCCACATCCATCGCCTGGCTCTCATTCGGAGATGTCTGTGGGAAGCTCTGAAGGTCCAACCATTTGTGGCTCGCCTCCTAGCATGCCGAGTGAGCGACTCTACCACCTCATGAAGGATGTAAGAATCCCTCAATAATTAAAGCTCCCCTTTGGTGCAACTTTGCTCTTCATCATTACAGGAGCTCGTCCGTCCGACTCTGAGTCTGGCAAAATAAACCCGAAACCCATTTCCGGCATAACATCTTAGGCTCCAGTCTGGATGGAAGCCCAGAACCCAGTTCTGACACAAAATTCTGGAGTCCAGTCTGGATGAAAGCCCAGAACCCAGTTTTGGCACAACATCCTAGGCTCCGGTCCGGATGGAAGCCTGGAACCCAGTTCCAGGATAAAATCCTAGAGTCCAGTATGGATGATAGCTCGGACCTAATAATTTTAGAGGATTTTTTATAGTTGTAACAGAAGAAAAAGATAAGGACATGGATCATCCTCCCACTGAAACAATCAAATTCCAGGAGGGTTGAAATAAATCAACAAATGATCCATGGGCACCTATAGATCAGTCAGACCGATCAACCTGGGTGACATGGGTTAACTCGAGTCATTGAGCTTTTTCAATCAGTTCTGGTCGACTCGACTAGCCAGGTAGGTGAGATCATGGGTGAGTATCCGCCATTAACCATCTTTCCTAGACACCAACCAAGTTGGCCAGGAAAGAGGTAGCCTCATACAACCATGATCACACTGCCAAACCTACCTCGACACCAGTCGGTTTACCATACTCGATCAGACTAGCCTAAAGACTCGGGAGTCCACTGAGCCACTAATTGGATCCATTTTAGATGAACGGGTCAACTAATCTAACTATTAGATAATTCTAAAGAAGGGCCTTAAACAACTTTTGTTTAATCTTCTTGTTTTCCGGTTCAACTAAACTTAGGTCTAACCGAGTTATGGACCCAACTAGTCAGCTAACCCAATTTAACCCAAAATGGCTTATGCAAATTTGATTAGATTTCATAAACCTAAAATTTTTTTTAATAAGACAAACACTTAATTAAAATAATTTTTAATTAAGTCTCTATGTAAAACATATTTTTACATAACAAATCATGCATCAAAATATTTTACAAATATTTTATAAACATGCCTAAAACATGTATCACCAAATTAAAACATTTTTTTAATTTTTTAATATTCTTTAAGGATCCTTCTGAAGAGGCCAACACAAATGATCTGCATCGTGTCAAAGACACACGGTCATGGTGAAGGTCTCAACTAGGTTCCAAAAAGAAAACAGGATATATTTTTAAGATTAAACAATTTTAAATCTATAAACATGCATACTAGATTAGAATACAAATGTAACCTGGCTCTGATACCACTGAAAGGTAACTAAGCAGGTGGTTTGACAAGATCCTACACTAGGCATGCAAACATCTGTGGGAGTAGAATGGATTTTAAAATATTTTTTAAAATTCGTGTAACGAAAATCTGCTCCGCTAGGAACTAATCTAAATCTAGTTGCATTTAGGAATGTAGAATCATATAAAATATTTACATAATATTAAACAATTAAGTCTATCCATGCATGATTAAAAAAAAAATTTTCCATACCTTTATTCCACCTGGAATAACTCTGGAATAAACCTGGAATAGGCTGGAATAACTGGAATAAAGTTATTCCAGTCGTCTTCCTCCTTGGGCTGTTTGAAAACTTTGTTTTTGGCTTTCAAAACGGCATCGGAACACTACCTTCCGGACCTCCGTTTGCTCCCAAATTCGAGCATCAGCAACTTGGACAAGTTCTCTTCAATCTCCAATTGAAATCTGCAAGAAATTGTTAGCCAAATAATTATAAAAAATCACCAAAGTCTGCTGCCAGATTTCTGTAGCAGAACTGGGCAGCAGACTTTGGCCTTCGTTTTGGAGCAGTTGGGGCGATCCCGGACCGCGTAGCTTGCTCCTAGGAGTAGAAGGATACTCCCTCTAGAGGGGAGACTCACCGGGGGCTCTCCGATCCACCTCCACGCGCGGTGCTAGCCGCTGGAAGATGATATGATCATAATGAGTTGCAGCAAATCCTGTTTGCTGCAGTGCAGATTTGAGCACCTCAAAAGGCAATGAAATGGCCCTTGTTACTCTCCCTCAAACACTCCTAAACCCAGCTCTACAAATACCCAATGGAAGGAAACAAGCTCTCAGGGGATTTATCAACTCTAAGATGAACAGCACTTGCTGTTCTCTTCACACGGTGTAAACCAACCAGGCTGAAACAGGGGAGGGTTTGGTTTAAATAGAATAGCAGGGAGAGGGAGTTGGAGAGGCTGGGAAGATGAAGAGTTAGAGGCTGCATTACACCCATTAAATCAACCATAAAATAGGGAATAAAGTGCTATCGGTGGAGGAGAAGAGACGCCAGGGAAAAACAGGTTCGGTCGTTTGGCCTTCCAAACGTTTCCACTTCCTCTCCATTCAAATGACCGTGTAAAACGGTCCATGGAGGAGAAAAACAAGCGGTCCAACCAAAAACGGTCCAATCCCGTTAAACCAATTTGGTTCAAACCCGTTGGTTCAATTAACCAACGGTGGTTCAATCCAATTGAACCGGTCCGAGCCCAAATTAACTTGGTTTAATTGGTTTACAACCAATTGGAGGCTGAAATGAACTCCGAATCAGTTCAAAACTGACTCAGAAAAATCCTGGCACAGAGCTGGTCAGCCCGGAATAATTTTTGGTTGACACAGACAAGGGCAAGATGGGAAAAAGAGTGCTAAAAAATATTGTGACCATAAAATCGAGATGATTCCCAATCGTAATCGGTATCCGGATCAGAGAGTTATCCTCTATGGCGTGTGACCTCATAGGTTCGAACCTAAACGATAGCACTAGAACAATTTTAGTACCAGCACAGGAAACCATCTAGCAATGGGTCCCGGCATCCGGATAGGTCGAAGATGCGGGAGCAAACTATCGAACCTCTGGCATATGGTTACAGTATAATTCATCCCTTTGACCTCTAATGCTCAGGACGACTGAGATTGGGCTGCCAACCCAGACTGAGTCAGTCGACTACGTGTCTCAACCTCGCAAGCCCAGTGACGCTTCACTAGGACTACCCCGGCCGAGGATTTGCTAAATTAAGATATTGCGAGACATTCAATCCAAACTATTTGGACAGGTCAATTCCATCTTGGTCCATCACTGCTCCACAAGTACTTGCCTGTACCCAGAAACCTTCCGTCACCGGATTAAAAATCCAGGTAGTCCGGCACCAAAGCACAGGGAGTTGCTTACAAGCTACCGTGATGACCTCAGGTCAGAGGGACACATATACCCATATCCAATCGTGAGTATCCCTTTGGCAGAAAGGGGGTGCACGGAGTCACGTTCAATGAGATATCTCAAATCCCACTTGTAGATCACATCAGTGTCACCACACTCCTTTGGTCAAGAGGACAACCAAACGATGTGAACAACAACAACCTATACTTGATATATTGCCGTCCAGTACAATGTATCCTTTGGTTGTGAACAGGGTTTAAGGACCACTCGATACATCTTCTCTATATCGAAGTCAGTGTAGTCCTAAGGACTTCATCACATGGAAAGAGTTCATTTCAGGGAAATAAAATATGTGATGAGTTGCCAAAAATAATATTTTATTAATTCATAAATGGAATACAATACTGAGCACAACCGCCTACAACCCAAGCGATTGGCTTTGGGACACAATTCCCAACAACTCCCACTTGTACTAAAGCCAATCAGAAGAGTATCTAATACCCATTTCCCATTTACAATAATCGAACTCTTTTATTCCGAGGGCTTTAGTGAAGGGGTCGGCCAGATTTTCTTTTCCATCGATCTTCAGAAGATTGATGTCGCCTCGTTCCACGATCTCTCGTACGAGGTGGTAGCGCCGCAGTATGTGCTTGGTGCGGTGATGAGCTTTAGGCTCCAGTGCTGTCACAGTACACCAGAATAGGACCATCTAGGGAAGGTGCCATCTCTAGCTCTCCAAGGAACTTCCGCAACCACACGGCTTCCTTTGCCGCATCTGATGCTGCAATGTATTCTTCTTCGCATACCGAGTCTGCAACAGTTGCCTGCTTAGAACTTTTCCAGCATATCGCTCCTACATTCAGGATAAATACAAACCCTGACACACTCTTGCTATCATCTCTATCTGACTGGAAACTGGAGTCAGAGTACCCCACAAGTTTCAAGTCAGGTTCTCCATAAATCAGCCATTGATCTTTAGTATTTCTTAAATACTTAAGGATGGACTTAACCACCTTCCAATGCGCCTCACCTGGGTCAGACTGGTATCTGCTCACTACTCCTAGTGAGTATGCCACGTCTGGTCTAGTACAAGTCATAGCATACATGATAGAGCCTACAACAGAAGCATAAAGTACTCTATTCATGCGCTCTCTTTCCTCAGGAGTTGTCGCACAATCCTTCTTGGAAAGAGTAATTCCAGAACCTATCGGGAGATAGCTTTTCTTGGAATTTTCATGCTGAACCGTTTCAACACAGTGTCAATGTACGTAGACTGGGACAGTCCCAAAAGCTTCTTAGATCTATCTCTATAGATTTTCATACCTAGTATGTAAGAAGCTTCACCCAAGTCCTTCAATGAGAACTGAGATGATAACCAGACCTTTATCCCTTGTAATGCTGCGACATCATTCCCGATTAAGAGAATGTCATCAACATACAGTACTAGGAATACAATCACAGAACCATTAACCCATTTATAGATGCACGGTTCTTCTCCGTTCCTAACAAAGCCACACGATTTGATACACCTGTCAAACCATAAGTTCCAACTTCGAGAAGCTTGCTTGAGTCCATAGATGGACCTCTGCATCTTGCATACTTTTGATTCATCTGTGGATGTGAACCCTTCAGGCTGTATCATATACACCTCTTCTTCCAGCTCCCCATTTGGGAAAGCGGTTCAGACATCCATCTGCCAGATCTCGTAATCAAAATATGCTACCAAAGCAAGCATGATCCGAATGGACTTGAGCATTGCCACAGGGGAGAAAGTCTCGTCATAATCGATACCATATCGCTGACGATACCCCTTGGCAACCAGACGGGCTTTATAGGTCTCTACCTTCCCATCTGCGCCCCTTTTCCTCTTAAAGATCCATTTACACCCGATGGGTTTTATTCCTTCAGGTGGATCAACCAATGTCCAAACATTGTTGATTTCCATGGACTCCATTTCGGATAGCATGGCTCCAAGCTATGCCTCAGAGTCAGATCTCTGAAGTGCATCCATATAGGTGATCGGATCCTCATTGTTCTCATCGAGCTCAATGGGATCGCCGTCCCGGACCAAGAAACCATAGTATCTGTCCGGCTGACGCGGTATTCTATCGGATCTCCTAATGGGTTCTGGGTGTGATTCAATCACAGCCGGTTCTACGATGTCCTTAGAGTGTGTAGGTTCTTCTATTGGCTGAACTTCATCAAGTTCAATCTTAGAAGCTATAGTTCCTTCTCCAAGGAACTCCTTTTCCAAAAAGATAGCTTTAAGAGCAACGAACACCTTTTGTTCATTCTCCAAGTAGAAGAAATACCCTTTGGTTTCCTTAGGATAACCAATGAATAAACACCGGTCAGACCTAGGACCAAGTTTGTTTGAGTCTAAACACTTTACGTAAGCCGGACAACCCCAGACCCGAAGGTGTGAGATTGAGGGTTTATGTCCATTCCACATCTCATACGGAGTGGAGACAACAGACTTACTTGGAACATTATTTAATAAGTAACAGGCTGTCTGAAGCGCATATCCCCAAAAGGATAGCGGCAGAGTTGCAAAGCCCATCATGGATCGAACCATGTCCAACAAGGTTCGATTCCTCCTTTCGGACACACCATTCAATTGTGGTGTTCCTAGAGGAGTCCACTGAGAGAGAATTCCATTCTCCTCAAGATATGTCAAAAATTCACCAGATAAGTATTCACCATCTCGATCAGATCGAAGGGTTTTAATACTTTTTTCAGTTTGCTTTTCTACTTCATTACGGTATCGTTTGAACATTTCAAATGATTCAGACTTATGTCTCATTAAAAAGACATAACCGAACCTTAAAAAGTCGTCTGTAAAAGTAATGAAATATTTGTATCCTCCTCTGGCACTAACTGACATCGGTCCACATACATCAGTATGTATTAGACTTAGAAGTTCTGTAGCTCGTTCACCCTTTCCAGTAAAAGGTGACTTGGTCATTTTACCTAGTAAACAGGATTCACAAGTGGGCAGTGATTCATAATCACTGATCTCGAGAAGTCCATCTCCTCGCATCTTGTTTATCCTATTTTGGTTAATATGACCTAGCCTACAGTGCCAAAGATATAAATCATTGACATTATCTAACCTTGGGAGTTTGCTAGAAGTGTACATTACACTAACAGGCCTTGATAGTACGTATATGCCATTATTTAATCTAGCTTTCATTATAACAGAGTTATTCAAAATAACATTGCAAAAATCTCCTTTTATTGATAGTTCAAAACCACAATTGGCCAAAAGGCCTACAGAGATTATGCTCATAATGAAACTAGGACAATAGTGACAGTCGACTAGTTCGACAGTACAAGACTCAAAGACAAGATGCAGGACTCCGATCGCTAGTACTGGAACACGATTTCCATTCCCGATGCTCAGAAATTGTTCTCCATCTTCAAATCTTCTGCTAACTTGAAGTCCCTGTAATGAATTACAAACATGAATTGGACTACCAGTATCCAATACCCAGTTAGCAGTATCAACAATTGAATAATTACAAGGTTTTATCATATAAATACCTTGTTCAGTAGACTTCTGCTTCCTCGGCCTGTTAGGATCAAGGGATGCAATATAAAGAGGACAGTTCCTCTTCCAGTGTCCCTTCTTCTTGCAGTAGAAGCACTATACAGAAGACTGATCAGCCTTATACTTCCTGGTCTGACTAGGGCCAGGAGCATTCAGTACCTTGTTTCCCTTCTTATTCATTTTCTTCTTCTCTTTCTTAAAGGGACGATGACCTCTACTTCCTCCTACTAAATTCACCACCCCCTTATTCAGTTGGTGATCTTTCTCGAAAGTCTGCAGTAACCCTAAAAGACCATGGTAGTTAACTACAGGCTTATTCATTCTATAATGATCGAGAAAATCAAGATAGGAGGAGGGAAGAGACTTCAGGATCGCATCCTTGCCGAGCTGCTCGTGCAAGAGGCATCCGAGTTTGCCCAACTTTTCAATCAGCTCGATCATGTACAATACATGATCAGTGACTGAACCACCATTCGCCATTTTAGAATTGTAGATGGCACAAGACACTTTGTACCGTTCTACATCATCCAGGGTGCCGAAGGATTCCTTCAACTTTTGAAGGATTTCATCAGGTTGGGCCTCCTCAAATTTGCGACTGAACTCGTCGTTCATCGCCGCTAACATAATGCATCGGACAGTAGTCCGATCAGAGATCCACTTCAGATAAGCGTCTCTGACCGCACTCCGTGCATTAGCGAGAGGGATTTCAGGTGCCGGATCCGCTATTACATAGAGGATCCGTTCATGCTCCAAAATGATTCTCAATCTTCGATACCAACTATCGAAGTTGTGACCCTTTAACTTCTCATTATCGAGAAGTGACCGGAGCAATAAATTTGAAGACATTTGAAAAGAAAATTAGACCAAATTAGTTTATGAATTAATAACTTAACCAAAAGACTTGGACTTTAGTCTAAAGGTTTCTCCCACTAATTATTTAGATTGGTAGCCTCTAACTCCAATCCGTGAAAACACTTTTTCAAGTGGGTACTGAAATCCAATAGGCCTCGCATGAGCCCGACTATGGCCAGCTCACCCATACGAGCCTAAAGGTAGGTTCGTAAACCAATTGTTTCCCTAAACAATTTTTAGTATTTTATTTTGCCCTAGAGAGCACCCCAATCGGCCTAGGGGCCTCCTATTGCAGGTCTCTGGTTAAGTCCAACCATTAAAATGACAAATCCAATGCTTCCAGCTAACTAAAGACCAAGCCCAACTATGGCCGGCCGACCTGGTCCCGTTAAGGAGGTTGCACTTAATCATCATCGATTAGATAGAAATTCTAGTCGTCGGATGTACACCCGTTCTATGGAACTGCCGATGCACACCAAGCTATTGGACACATTTCTATCAAACTTAATGGGAGGCTAAAACACTATCAACTCCTTGACTTAGTCTTTTTAAGGACCTAATAATTTTAGAGGATTTTTTATAGTTGTGACAGAAGAAAAAGATAAGGACATGGATCATCCTCCCACTGAAACAATCAGATTCCAAGAGGGTTGAAATAAATCAACAAATGATCCATGGGCACCTATAGATCAGTCAGACCGATCAACCTGGGTGACATGGGTTAACTCGAGTCATTGAGCTTTCCTAATCAGTTCTGGTCGACTCGACTAGCCAGGTAGGTGAGATCATGGGTGAGTATCCGCCATTAACCATCTTTCCTAGACACCAACCAAGTTGGCCAGGAAAGAGGTAGTCTCATACAACCATGATCACACTGCCAAACCTACCTCGACACCAGTCGGTTTGCCAGACTCGATCAGACTAGCCTAAAGACTCGGGCGTCCATTGAGCCACTAATTGGATCCATTTTAGATGAACGGATCAACTAATCTAACTATTAGATAGTTCTAAAGAAGGGCCTTAAACAACTTTTGTTTAATCTTCTTGTTATCCGGTTCAACTAAACTTAGGTCTAACCCAGTTATGGACCCAACTAGTCAGCTAACCCAATTTAACCTAAAATGGCTTATGCAAATTTGATTAGATTTCATAAACCTAAAAATTTTTTTAATAAGCCAAACACTTAATTAAAATAATTTTTAATTAAGTCTCTATGTAAAACATGTTTTTACATAACAAATCATGCATCAAAATATTTTACAAATATTTTATAAACATGCCTAAAACATGTATCACCAAATTAAAATATTTTTTAATTTTTTAATATTCTTTAAGGATCCTTCTGAAGAGGCCAACACAAACGATCCGCATCGTGTCAAAGACACACGGTCATGGTGAAGGTCTGAACTAGGTTCCAAAAAGAAAACAAGATACATTTTTAAGATTAAACAATTTTTAATCTATAAACATGCATACTAGATTAGATTACAAATGTAACCTGGCTCTGATACCACTGAAAGGTAACTAAGCAGGTGGTTTGACAAGATCCTACACTAGGCATGCAAACATCTGTGGGAGCAGAATAGATTTTAAAATATTTTTTAAAATTCGTGCAGCGAAAATCTGCTCCACTAGGAACTAATCTAAATCTAATTGCATTTAGGAATGTATAATCATATAAAATATTTGCATAATATTAAACAATTAAGTCTATCCATGCATGATTAAAAAAAAATTTTCCATACCTTTATTTCACCTGGAATAACTCTGGAATAAACCTGGAATAGGCTGGAATAACTGGAATAAAGTTATTCCAGTCATCTTCCTCGGGCTATTTGAAAACTCTATTTTTGGCTTTCAAAACGGCATCGGAACACTGCCTTCCGGACCTCCGTTTGCTCCCAAATTCGAGTATCAGCAACTTGGACAAGTTCTCTTCAATCTCCAATTAAAATCTGCAAGAAATTGTTAGCCAAATAATTATAAAAAATCACCAAAGTCTGCTGCTAGATTTCTGCAGCAGAACTGGGCAGCAGACTTTGGCCTTCGTTTTGGAGCAGTTGGGGCGATCCCGGATCGCGTAGCTTGCTCCTAGGAGTAGAAGGATACTCCCTCTAGAGGGGAGACTCGCCGGGGGCTCTCCGATCCACCTCCACGCGCGGTGCTAGCCGCTGGAAGATGATATGATCATAATGAGTTGCAGCAAATCCTGTTTGCTGCAGTGCAGATTTGAGCACCTCAAAAGGCAATGAAATGGCCCTTGTTACTCTCCCTCAAACTCTCCTAAACCCAGCTCTACAAATACCCAATGGAAGGAAACAAGCTCTCAGGGGATTTATCAAGTCTAAGAAGAACAGCACTTGCTGTTCTCTTCACATGGTGTAAACCAACCAGGCTGAAACAGGGGAGGGCTTTGGTTTAAATATAATAGCAGGGAGAGGGAGTTGGAGAGGCTGGGAAGATGAAGAGTTAGAGGCTGCATTACACCCATTAAATCAACCATAAAATAGGGAATAAAGTGCTATCGGTGGAGGAGAAGAGACGCCAGGGAAAAACAGGTTCGGTCGTTTGGCCTTCCAAACGTTTGCACTTCCTTCTCCATTCAAATAACCGTGTAAAACGGTCCATGGAGGAGAAAAACCAGCGGTCCAACCAAAAACGGTCCAATCCCATTAAACCAATTTGGTTCAAACCCATTGGTTCAATTAACCAATGGTGGTTCAATCCAATTGAACCAGTCCGAGCCCAATTTAACTTGGTTTAATTGGTTCACAACCAATTGGAGGCCGAAACAAACTCCGAATCAGTTCAAAACTGACTCAGAAAAATCCTGGCGCAGAGCTGGTCAGCCCGGAACAATTTACGGTTGACATAGACAAGCGCAAGATGGGAAAAAGAGTACTAAAAAATTGTGACCATAAAACCGAGATGATTCACAATCGTAATCGGTATCCGGATCAGAGAGTTATCCTCTATGCGTGTGACCTCATAGGTTCGAACCTAAACGGTAGCACTAGAATAATTTTAGTACCAGCACAGGAAACCATCTAGCAATGGGTCCCGGCATCCGGATAGGTCGAAGATGCGGGAGCAAACTATCGAACCTCTGGCATATGGTTATCGTATAATTCATCCATTTGACCTCTAATGCTCAGAACGACTGAGATTGGGCTGCCAACCCAGACTGAGTCAGTCGACTACGTGTCTCAACCTCGCAAGCCCAGTGACTCTTCACTAGGACTACCCCGGCCGAGGATTTGCTAAATTGAGATACTGCGAGACATTCAATCCAAACTGTTTGGACAGGTCAATTCCATCTTGGTCCATCACTGCTCCACAAGTACTTGCCTGTACCCAGAAACCTTCCGTCACTGGATTAAAAATCCTGGTAGTCCGGCACCAATGCATAGGTAGTTGCTTGCAAGCTACCGTGATGACCTCAGGTCAGAGGGACACATATACCCATATCCAATCGTGAGTATCCCTTTGGCAGAAAGGGGGTGCACGGAGTCACGTTCAATGAGATATCACATATCCCACTTGTAGATCACATCAGTGTCACCACACTCCTTTGGTCAAGAGGATAACCAAACGATGTGAACCACAACAACCTATACTTGATATATTGCCATGCAGTACAATGTATCCTTTGGTTGTGAACAGGGTTTAAGGACCACTCGATACATCCTCTCTGTATCGAAGTCAGTGTAGTCCTAAGGACTTCATCACATGGAAAGAGTTCATTTCAGGGAAATACAATATGTGATGAGTTGCTAAAAATATTATTTTATTAATTCATAAATGAAATACAATACTGAGCACAACCGTCTACAACCCAGGCGATTGGCTTTGGGACACAATTCCCAACAGTTCCTCCGCCAAGATGGCCCCCCGAGGTTGAGTGTTGCTTCCCTAAGGTCAAGCATCTGGCTTGAGTCGAACCCCTGCTCTTTGGGTTCCTCCGCCAGGATGGCTCCCTCGAGGTCGCCTGGATGGCTCCCTCGAGGTCGCCAGGATGGCTCCCTCGAGGTCGAGCGTTGTGTTGAGAATTTTGCTACAAATCTAAACAGATTTGATGAACCAAATCTTCAAGAACAGCCTTGTTCCCGATCAAGAACAAACGCCGTGATCAATAAAGCAATCGCAGAAGCGTATCGCCAGGTTGTGGATGACCATCTGCCAGCAATCTCCATTGAAGATCATGGTAGGATTCAGGTCTATGAAGATCAAGAACATCAAGAACGGGAGAAGAGAGAAGAAAGAAGAAAATAGAGGAATTTTTATGGGAGAAAGGGATTTCGACTTCCAAGAAGTTCGTTACACCACCACATCCTCTTACGAGAATACAATATATATATACCTCGGTCACACGTGCCCAAGATCCCAAAAACTCACCCAGCTGGCACCGTTCAAAAAATAGTTCACCCGTCATCCGAGCCGACTCGAGATATTAGAGTCGACTAGGCCTTGCATCTGAGCCGACTCTAATCCATCCAAGCCAACCTGTCCAGACAACAGGTTTCATGACTGTGCATCTGAGCCAACTCGAATCCATCCAAGCCGACCCGTCCAGACCACAATCACCTATTCTAAGACATGCCAACCAACAGAATCGACTCTTACAACAGAAGAGCTGACTCAAAGATCCAAAAATACCAAAAATTGAGCCTAAACACCTAGGACTCATACCAGACTCAACCCTAGCCCTAGACACATCATGGAAAACCATGATAGACCAGATCAACACATATACATCGACCCGATTAGCCATGAATGCACCACTTAAAACTTAACAATATCCACCTTGGTGCTTCAAGGCTATATATGCCAGACTCCTCAAACCCATTAACCATATACAAGAGTAGAAGCTATCCCTTAGTAGAGCCTTCGTAAGTGCATCCACCTGGTTTTCCATTGTATGGACCTTCACCAGTGCCACTTCTCCTTCCTCCACCAGCTTCCTGACTTTGTGGTATCTCACATCTATATGCTTGGTCCTAGCATGATAGACTGGGTTCTGCGTCAAGTGTATGGCACTCTGGCTATCACTGTACAGACCACCATACACTGTTTCACCCCCATTTCAGATACTAGCCTTCTCAGCCATAGTGTTTCCTTTACAGCTTCAGTAATCCCTATATACTCAGCTTCTATTGTAGATAAAGCAGTAATAGGTTGAAGGGTTGATCTCCAAGAAACTGGTCCACCATACATGCAGAAGAGATAACCTATTGTAGACATTCTTGTATCAAGATCATTTGCATAGCTTGCATCAACAAACCCTTCCAAAGGACCTGAATCCTCACATGATTCTATGAAGTTCCATTCATGTCCTTCAAGCTGCCCACCAAATACCAGTCCATGTCTTTGAGTCCCTTACAGATATCTTAAAATCCATTTCAATGCCTTCCAGTTTCCCAGGATTAGCCATGTACCTGCTCACCTGGCTTACAACATATGCTATGTCCGGCCTGCAACAAACCATAGCATATATCAAACTGCCCACTGCATTGGCATATGGAACTCTTTTCATGTACTCTCTCTCCTCCTCTGATTGGGGGCACTACTTTTTCGAGAGAGAAAAATGCCCCGGTAATGGTGTTTCCATAGGTTTGGTCTTATCCATCCCAAACCTCTCGAGTACCTTTTTAATGTACCCACCTTGTGACAAATGGAGTATTCCTTTGCACCTATCTCTGCAAATCTCCATTCCAAAGATTTTCTGAGCTGATCCCAAGTCCTTCATTTCAAATTCCTGAGATAATGCTCTCTTCAGCCCTTTCACAGCTGTCATACTTCTGCTGGCTATCAACATATCATCCACATACAGAAGTAAATACAGAGCATCCATAGTATCCACATCCTTCACATAGACACAGTGATCATGTTCACATCTAAGAAACCCAAGGCTCAAGATAAAATGTATCAAATATGTGATACCACTGATGAGGTGATTGTTTCAATCCATACAATGACCTCTGAAGTAGACATTACCTTGTTCTCCTATCCAATCTCAATGAAGCCATCATATTGCTTCATATAGATTTTTTCTTCCAGTCTTCCATGTAGAAAGGCTGTCTTCACATCTATCTACTCCAATTCCAAATTATGTTTTACTACCAAAGACAACAACACCCGAATTGAAGTATGGCGTACAATAGGAGAAAACACTTCTATATAGTCAACTCCTTCCCTCTATGAGTATCCCTTTGCTACCAATCTTGCCTTGTATCTTACTCCACCTTGCTCTGAAGGTAATGATTTCTTAGTGAACACCCATTTGGAGCCAATAGCATGAGCATCTCTAGGTAGATCCACTAGCTACCATTTCTGATTCCTCCAGAGAGATTCCATCTCTTCATCATGCCTTGCATCCATGACTCTTCATCAGGACTTTCCATGGCCTCTACAAAACTTTCTGGATCTCCATTCACAGATATTAGAGCATATGAAATTGCTTCATTCATGCCATATCTAACCAGCTTCTGGATTATGAGTTGAGGCTTATGCAATGCCACTCACCTTGCACTGTCCTGCAAGTCTACTGTTTGTGGCTCCTCCTGCACTTCCCTTTGAATAGCTGATTCTTCTTGCCTCTCCTTCATTCCTAGAGAATCTTTCCTATCCAACTCCACCTCAACTGAAACTCCATTTCTAGCTGATGTTGAAGGCCTCTCCTCCATCTGTGATGGGCTCTCACTGCTATTCATCTTATTAACTGTATTTCCAGTTGCAGTCCCTGGTTTCACCAAGATGCTCCTTTCATCAAAAAGACATCCCTACTGATTACAGCCTTTTGAGACTGTGGATCCTACAGTAGGTAACCTTTGACTCCTTGTGGATACCCTATAAAGATCATTTTCTTTGACTTAGGATCCAACTTGCTTCTTTCAGTTGCCTCCACATGAACATAAGCCGGGCAACCAAAAACTTTCAGGTGGCCAAGCTCCACCTTCTTCCCACTCCAAGCTTCTTCTGGAAGTCCACCATCCAACTTGAAGTGAGGGGACCTGTTTATGAGAAAACATGCCTGAGTAATAGCATCACCCCAAAAAGTTTTCGGTAGTGATGACTGCAGCCTCATACTCCTTGCCCTCTCCAATAGTGTCCAGTTCAACCTTTCCGTGATACCATTCTACTGTGGGGTCATCCTTACTGTGTAATAGCATTTAATACCATTTTCCTCATAGTAACTCCTAAACTCTGTACTAGAGTACTCCCCACCATTATCAGTCCGAAGGCACTTTACATGTCTTCCTATCTCCTTCTTTACCTCAGCTCTCCAAGTTTTAAACCGGGCAAAGACATCTGATTTTTTCCTCATCATATACACCTTCAGTTTCTTAGAGAAGTCATCAATTAAGGTAACAAAATACCTTGCTCCACCTCTGGATAAAACAGGTGCTGGTCCCCATACATCCGAGTGCACCAAATCAAGCACTCCTTCACTTGGCTTGGTACAAACAGCAAATTTAACTCTATGCTATTTACCAAAGATACATGGCTCACACAGGTCATTTCCATCCTTTTTCAAAGATGGGATGTTCCCTCTTCTGCTTAACTCCGTGAGCACTCGGTCCTAGGGCTATGATGAGATCATACCAGTGAGATCTAAGGCCTTAAAACCCTAATCTAGAATATTCCTAGTCATAGGAACCCTGAGTTGGGGATCAGGGTTTCCGGTTAGACTGGCACATCCTATGTATGCTGAAAAGGGTGACTGCTCTCACAGTCACTTGTGTGGGACACTAATACAAGGATGTGGGTGCTCATTAGCGAATGAGTTCACTGAATAGATCCAGTTTGAGAACATCTAATGGAGCCTTAGCTGCATGTCAATAGATTTTTTTCATAGTGGGAGTTGTACAAGTAGTCCTATGACCTGAGACTGCCATAATACCTTATGTACATGAACCCATGCTTTGGTTCAATCTCAATCATGACACTGGGTCATGCACGAGGTTGATGCTGGGTGTGGTGAATTGTATATGAAGGTAATGAGTAGGTCAACAAGGAATTGATCACTCCTAGTAGGAGGAGATTGCATCCAGCCAAATTAGGTCAGATGATGATTCAGGAAATCTTTGATCAAAGTACAGATATTAGAAATGATTTCTAATATCGAATTAATTGAATCATTAGTGTATGACTGAGCTGGGAATGAGTATAAGCTGGTTTTGACATGTTTCCATATCCATAGTTATATTCGGGATGCAAGATGATTGAAGGATCGAATTATACGGGAACTTTCCACTGAAGGGTAGTTTTGGAATTTCACCAGAATTTCCATATCTTCCGGGTAGACATGACACGTTGCTAGACGTCAATCTTGTCTTGTGGGTTGATCAAATTAAATAGTTTAATTGGATCACTAATTAGGAGGAGTCCTAATTGACTAACTCGAGTTAGCTCGATTTGACCTAAATCGATTAGAATGAGTTCTGATCAAATTAGGTCAACTTGCACTCGGACCCACTGCTGGCTAGGTATGGAACCCAATGGGTCACACACTTAGGACAGATAATCAAGGATTTAATTTGGAATTAAATCTCGTTTGCAGATGAACACACTAGCATGTGTTGCAAACCATGGCTTCTACTTGAATCGGATTCGAGTTAGGGTTCCGATTTGGTCTTTTTTAGATCCAAATTCATTCCAGTTTGAATCTAATTGAAGATTCAAGCCATTGGGCTAATAATAGGCTAGCAATTGGGCTAACCTAAGAGGCTAAACCCCTTTCCCACATCGCCTAAGCCCCTTCCCCTCTCTTCCCACGCGCGTGCGCAAGGAGAAGAGTCCACGCGCGCGTGGACTCTCTCCAAGCGGCGTTTTTGCATGAGAAAAGAAAAAAGGGGTCGGTGTTTTGGCTGAAGAGGTGTGGAAGAGAGTCCACCTAGGCGTGGACTCTTCAAAAAATGGGATTACCGTGAAAGAAAAGAAAAAAACACCGAAGGGGCGCGACTCTTCTCTTCTGCGCGCACCCTTCTGTGTTTTTCGCAACTCTTTCTTGCGTCTTCCCATCCCAAAGGCCGTGAGATTAATTCAAGGGCCGTGAGATGAAGGGAAAGGACGTGAGAAGAGAGAGAGGGGCGTGAGAGGGTGATTACAGATGGGTAGGCGCCTCTCTGTCGCCTATTTAAGGAGAAGACTTCACTGTAAAATTATTCTAGTTTTTTCTACAGCGAAGCCTTGCCCCTTTTTTTCTCCCTCTCCAGAAGATTGTTTCCCCCTCATCTCTTTCCTCTTTGATTCCTTTACAGAGCCTTGGCTCTGTCGAATCTCAGAACAGAAGGAGAGTTAGAGAGAAACTCTCCGACGGTAAAGGAAGAAGGCGCCTCTCCTTTCTTTCTTACATTAAGACAATCTTGTCTTAATTTTCTTCTCCCTCCAAGACAAGCCTTATCTCATTTTAGGACAAGGGCTTATTCTTAAGACAAGAGTGTCTTAAGGAACCAAAGTTACTAGAAGACAAGGAGAAGGGTAAGAGAGAAGGTTCAGTCCCAGTTTGGCTAGAGGAGTCCTAGCCAATAGCCCATATATCAAGTTCTTGGGGTAGAACTTGATTGGAAGGAACCCAATTAAGGAGTCAGTGTCTTGATCATCTGCCCGTGTGGATCACCATCGGAGGGCGGACAAGTGGATGCCTGGTGTGTTCAAGAGGCTGCTCAATTTGGAGTTCATTTCTGCATCAGACTGGTAATAGCAATCTGAGGTTAGTATTTAAACAATGTTTAAATTTGGACATGCATGTAGTCATAGTTTTTAATTGCTAATAAGGAGATTTGGGATTAGGGTTCGAACCTGGTTTCATAAATTTTTGAAATCCACGCTTCCGCACTGGTTACCGAACCCAACAGTGGTATCAGAGCCACCTTATTAGGATTAAAACTTATGCAGTTCAATTCATGTTTTATTAAATGATGTAGTATCATGTCAAAGTTTTTATATTGATGCACAATGCATGTCTTTGATTGAACATGAGTTTGATGATTGCCACCAGTTAGGGTTTTCCACTGAAACCCTAATTGTCTTAGAGATATGATTAGCCCTGGAGCCATCATACTGAAATAAGGTTGCCCTGGCATAATGGTGTATCCATTATGTGGTAAATGGTTGTCCTAGTATGATGGCACACATTTCACATATTTGCTTAGTTTAAAGCATGTATTAATATATGTGATAGCTTTTAATTGAATGTGCTGGCATTGCATAAATCCCTCTTAAAATTATATTAAGTGGTAGTATAGTTAACCGATAAGCATTATTAGTCATGATGGATAATTAGTCATTTCGGTGTCTAGAAAGGTGGTTCTGGGAAGGTAAAGGGAATCGTGGTTTTTAATTGGTTCCATTGTCTGACCTGGCCAATTTTAAATTGGTGTCTAGGAAAGCAACGGGGGGACCCCCACATCTCTTCCACTAGCCTGGCCGATCTGATTGATTTAATTCTTGACTAACATGTTTGGTGTTAAAATACTATTATTGGCCTTCCTTCATGATAGGTCATTATTGTGTTACGATCTATACTAGGTTTGTTGTGTACACACAAGACCTAATATGGTGACTAACACAATTTTTGGCCTAATACAATTATTTGTTTATGGCATGATTTAATGTAATATTTTGTTGTGTACACACAAGGGTATTACTATTAAAGTCATGACTATATGGCTATGGAGGGTCTTACTTAACTGAAATATTATAGTTTGTTGTGTATACACAAGGCTATTAATATTTTAGAGGCCGGGATAAGTTGAGAATTGTACGGGTTACAATTGGAGAGAGTTTTCCTACCTATGAACTTATATAAGATTTGTTGTGTACACACAAGGTCTTTTATAAGGGATTGGGATCTCAACCCCACTAAGAAAAACTAATTAGGGTTTTTCTCGATCATCGTATAGAGGGTTATGATGCTCGATAAAATAGTGGGAGACATAATTAAATTAAAGTCCTAATTTAATTATGCATTGTCATTTCATGGTTGTTTGCTTATGTATTGTTCTTTGTTTAAATGTAGATAAATGGCCTCTTCACTCTCACTCCGTAGTATTTTAGATGCCAACAAATTGACTGGGCCTAATTATGTTGATTGGCTGAGAAATTTAAAAATAGTACTCAGTCAAGAAAGAATTTTCTAAATTCTTGATACCCCAATTTTGGAACCACCAAGGGAAGATGCCTCGCAAGAGGAGAAGACCACATATAATATGTGGCAAAATGACTCACTTACTGTCAAGTGTGTTATGCTTGCCTCTATGACTAATGAGTTGCAGAGGCAGCATGATAGCATGGATACTAACTCCATACTGCTCAATTTAAAAGAGCTTTATGGAGAACACAGTAGAACTGCTAGATATGAAATATCTAAGTAGTTGTTCCGTGCAAGGATGACAGAAGGTACATCAGTACAAGACCATGTATTAAAGATAATTGATCTAATCACTCGATTAGGTCAGTTAGGTTTTGTAATGGATGGGGAGTTGAATCAAGACTTGATCTTGCAATCACTCCCAGAGTCATTTTCACAGTTTGTTCTTAATTACCATATGAACAAACTTAATTCTTCCTTGCCTGAGCTGTTGAATATGTTGAAGACAGCAGAGAGCCATGTAAAGAAAAATAAGGCTCCAGTTCTTCTTGTGGATAAGAAGAAGACAGGCAAAAAGGGTTCCAGTAAGAGGATGAATCCCAAAGGGGGCATTAAGAAGAAGAAAGGAAAGAAGGCCTCCGGACAGATGACCTGCTTTCATTGTGGCAAGCCGGGTCATTGGAAAAGGAACTGCAAGGTTTACCTTACAAGTGTGAAGCCTGGTGCATCAGAGGCACCAAAAGGTATGAAAGAAGTTCATACTATTTTGTCATTGGATTCTTCCATTTCAAATACTTGGGTGTTGGATACCGCCTGTGGTCATAACATCTGCAAATCATTGCAGGGACTTCAGGGGCTTAAAGTATTGAAGGAAGGTAACTTTGAGCTCTACGGTGCTGGAGGGGACCCCATCCAAGCAGAAGCTGTAGGGACTTATATTTTGAAGTTACCTTCAGGGAAGATCTTGGAGCTAAGGAATTGTTACTATATGCCAAAAATCATTAGAAATATCATATCTGTACCCTTGTTACTTAAACAAGGATATACTATGAATGTAATGAGCAGTGGCTGCTCAATTTCTTTATCTAATAAAATTATATGTTATGGCATATTCTGCAATGGTCTATTAACTCTTTCCACTAATGACAATATTTTTCATGTTTCTAACAAACGGAAAAGAGATGATGTAAACAATACCTTACTTTGGCATTGTCGACTTGGACATATTAGTGAGACTAGGATTAACAAGTTATACAAAGAAAATTTCTTTGATCCTTATGACTATGAGTCATTAGGAACTTGTGAATTATGTCTCATGGGTAAGATGACCAAGACTCCATTTAGTGGACATGGAGAAAGGACAAAAGAGTTATTGGGACTCATACACATAGATGTATGTGGGCCTATGACAACTCAAGCCTATGGTGGATACTCATACTTCATCACATTTACTGATGATTTTTCAAGGTATGGATTTGTGTATCTAATGAAACATAAGTCCGAGGCTTTTGAAAAATTTTTAGAGTATCAAAGTATGGTAGAGAAACAGACAGGAAAAAGTATAAAGATCCTCCGATCAGATAGAGGAGGTGAGTACTTATCCACTGAGTTTCTTGATCACCTTATAGATAAGGGGATCATCTCTGAATGGACTCCTCCTTACACACCACAATTAAATGGTGTTGCTGAAAGGAGGAATCGTACTTTATTGGATATGGTACGGTCCATGATGTGCTTCACGGAGTTACCTTTTTCTTTCTGGGGATATGCTTTGGAAACAGCAACTTATATCTTGAATAGAGTACCATCTAAAACTGTCTCTAGCACTCCATATGAATTATGGAGAGGTAAGAAGCCCAATCTTAAGTATATTAAGATATGGGGATGTCCAGCCTATGTAAAAAGAAATTTTGGACATAAACTAGATGCTAGAGCAGACAAATGTCTATTTATGGGATATCCTAGAGATAGTATAGGATATCTGTTCTACCACCCTACTGAACAAAAGGTTTTGGTCAGTAGGCATGCCACTTTTATGGAAAAGGAATTCATCCTACAAAAGGGCACTGGTAGAAATATCGAACTTAATGAGATTCAACAAATAGACACTTCTCAGTCAAGTAACAACATAGTTAATATAGAACCTGAACACACTCCTATCCGTAGGTCTGATAGGGTGCGACAGGCACCTGAGAGGTATGGGTTCATAATTGAAAATAATGAAGCCCAAATCATTCAAAATGATGAGCCTCTAACCTATACGGAAGCAGTCATGAGTAGAGACTCAGACAGATGGCTGGAAGCCATGAGATCCGAGATGGACTCCATGTATGTCAACCAAGTATGGTCTTTGGTTGATGCACCAGAGGGTATTAACCCTATTGGGTGTAAATGGGTCTATAAAAAGAAGATTGGGGCAGATGGCCAAGTTGAAACTTATAAAGCCAGATTGGTGGCTAAGGGTTTCAGACAAAAACAGGGAATAGATTATGATGAAACATTTTCCCCTGTTGCCATGCTCAAATCTATTCGGATTATGCTTGCTATAGCAGCATATCATGATTATGAGATCTGGCAAATGGATGTAAAAACTACATTCCTCAATGGTTTCCTTGAGGAAAAGGTTTATATGTCACAGCCAGAAGGTTTTGTCTTGGAGACTAAACCTAATCAGGTATGTAGGCTAAAGAAATCCATTTATGGATTAAAGCAAGCATCCAAGAGTTGGAACATCCGATTTGATAAAACAGTCAAAGAATTTGATTTTTTCAAAAATGAGGATGAACCTTGTGTGTACAAGAAGACTAGTGGGAGTGCCATAGTTTTCTTAGTTCTATATGTTGATGATATACTTCTTATTGGGAATGATATCCCAATGTTACAATCAGTCAAAGTGTGGTTATCGAAACAGTTTTCCATGAAAGACTTGGGAGAAGCATCCTATATACTGGGTATAAAGATCTATAGAGAAAGATCAAGAAGGATGCTAGGCTTATCCCAGTCGAGGTACATTGACCAGGTGCTAAAGAGATTTAGCATGGAGGAAAGTAAAAGAGGTTACTTACCTATTGGTCATGGCATACGTCTTTCTAAGAGGATGTCTCCTAAGACACCTGAAGAAAGAAATAGAATGAGTTCTATACCTTATGCTTCGGCTATAGGGTCGATTATGTATGCTATGTTATGTACCAGGCCTGATGTGGCATATGCCTTGGGTGTAGCCAGTAGATTTCAGGCTGATCCAGGAGAGGATCACTGGAAGGCTGTGAAAAATATTCTTAAGTACCTGAGAAGGACTAAGGATATTTTTCTTATATACGGAGGGTCTGATCTTAAACTAGAAGCCTATTCAGACTCTAGTTTTCAATCAGACCCAGATGATAGTAAATCCATTTCAGGGTATGTCTTTACCTTGAATGGTGGAGCAGTAAGTTGGAAGAGCACTAAACAGCAGACTGTAGCTGACTCAACTACCGAGGCAGAGTACATAGCTGTCAGTGAAGCCGCCAAGGAAGCTGTCTGGATGAAGAAATTCATCACAGAGTTGGGAGTAGTTCCTGAGATTGAGAGCCCGGTGCCACTCTATTGTGATAACACTGGAGCAGTTGCTCAAGCTAAGGAACCGAGAGCCCATCACAAGTCCAAGCACATTCTGAGACGCTTCCATCTTGTCCGAGAGATAATCGAGAGACAAGAAGTCTGCATCAATAGAGTGGATACAAAGAACAACATAGCAGACCCGTTCACTAAGGCTCTACCACAGCGGGAGTTTGATCGCCACCTCGATTGTATGGGGTTAAAGAATAAGAGCGATTGGCTTTAGTGCAAGTGGGAGATTGAAAGGTTTATGCCCTATAAGCCAATATTTGTATCTCCCAGACCATTGTAAATTGACAAGTTAATAAAGGCAATATTTTTTCATCATTCGTTGTGTCATTATATGATGAACCCCATAGATTAGGGCTATGGTCCTAGGGCTATGATGAGATCATACCAGTGAGATCTAAGGCCTTAAAACCCTAATCTAGAATATTCCTAGTCATAGGAACCCTGAGTTGGGGATCAGGGTTTCCGGTTAGACTGGCACATCCTATGTATGCTGAAAAGGGTGACTGCTCTCACAGTCACTTGTGTGGGACACTAATACAAGGATGTGGGTGCTCATTAGCGAATGAGTTCACTGAATAGATCCAGTTTGAGAACATCTAATGGAGCCTTAGCTGCATGTCAATAGATTTTTCTCATAGTGGGAGTTGTACAAGTAGTCCTATGACCTAAGACTGCCATAATACCTTATGTACATGAACCCATGCTTTGGTTCAATCTCAATCATGACACTGGGTCATGCACGAGGTTGATGCTGGGTGTGGTGAATTGTATATGAAGGTAATGAGTAGGTCAACAAGGAATTGATCACTCCTAGTAGGAGGAGATTGCATCCAGCCAAATTAGGTCAGATGATGATTCAGGAAATCTTTGATCAAAGTACAGATATTAGAAATGATTTCTAATATCGAATTAATTGAATCATTAGTGTATGACTGAGCTGGGAATGAGTATAAGCTGGTTTTGACATGTTTCCATATCCATAGTTATATTCGGGATGCAAGATGATTGAAGGATCGAATTATACGGGAACTTTCCACTGAAGGGTAGTTTTGGAATTTCACCATAATTTCCATATCTTCCGGGTAGACATGACACGTTGCTAGACGTCAATCTTGTCTTGTGGGTTGATCAAATTAAATAGTTTAATTGGATCACTAATTAGGAGGAGTCCTAATTGACTAACTCGAGTTAGCTCGATTTGACCTAAATCGATTAGAATGAGTTCTGATCAAATTAGGTCAACTTGCACTCGGACCCACTGCTGGCTAGGTATGGAACCCAATGGGTCACACACTTAGGACAGATAATCAAGGATTTAATTTGGAATTAAATCTCGTTTGCAGATGAACACACTAGCATGTGTTGCAAACCATGGCTTCTACTTGAATCGGATTCGAGTTAGGGTTCCGATTTGGTCTTTTTTAGATCCAAATTCATTCCGGTTTGAATCTAATTGAAGATTCAAGCCATTGGGCTAATAATAGGCTAGCAATTGGGCTAACCTAAGAGGCTAAACCCCTTTCCCACATCGCCTAAGCCCCTTCCCCTCTCTTCCCACGCGCGCGCGCAAGGAGAAGAGTCCACGCGCGCGTGGACTCTCTCCAAGCGGCGTTTTTGCGTGAGAAAAGAAAAAAGGGGTCGGTGTTTTGGCTGAAGAGGCATGGAAGAGAGTCCACCTAGGCGTGGACTCTTCAAAAAATGGGATTACCGTGAAAGAAAAGAAAAAAACACCGAAGGGGCGCGACTCTTCTCTTCTGCGCGCGCCCTTCTGTGTTTTTCGCAACTCTTTCTTGCGTCTTCCCATCCCAAAGGCCGTGAGATTAATTCAAGGGCCGTGAGATGAAGGGAAAGGACGTGAGAAGGGAGAGAGGGGCGTGAGAGGGTGATTACAGATGGGTAGGCATCTCTCTGTCGCCTATTTAAGGAGAAGACTTCACTGTAAAATTATTCTAGTTTTTCTACAGCGAAGCCTTGCCCCTTTTTTTCTCCCTCTCCAGAAGATTGTTTCCCCCTCCTCTCTTTCCTCTTTGATTCCTTTACAGAGCCTTGGCTCTGTCGAATCTCAGAACAGAAGGAGAGTCAGAGAGAAACTCTCCGACGGTAAAGGAAGAAGGCGCCTCTCCTTTCTTTCTTACATTAAGACAATCTTGTCTTAATTTTCTTCTCCCTCCAAGACAAGCCTTATCTCATTTTAGGACAAGGGCTTATTCTTAAGACAAGAGTGTCTTAAGGGGCCAAAGTTACTAGAAGACAAGGAGAAGGGTAAGAGAGAAGGTTCAGTCCCAGTTTGGCTAGAGGAGTCCTAGCCAATAGCCCATATATCAAGTTCTTGGGGTAGAACTTGATTGGAAGGAACCCAATTAAGGAGTCAGTGTCTTGATCATCTGCCCGTGTGGATCACCATCGGAGGGCGGACAAGTGGACGCCTGGTGTGTTCAAGAGGCTGCTCAATTTGGAGTTCATTTCTGCATCAGACTGGTAATAGCAATCTGAGGTTAGTATTTAAACAATGTTTAAATTTAGACATGCATGTAGTCATAGTTTTTAATTGCTAATAAGGAGATTTGGGATTAGGGTTCGGACCTGGTTTCATAAATTTTTGAAATCCACGCTTCCGCACTGGTTACCGAACCCAACAGGCATATGTTACAGTAGTACACAAAAAATCCATTCGGCCCTGACACGACACCTTCCTGGTGGCTGACATGGCCACATGCTTCACGGTCTCCCATCCAAAAAAGATGGTAGGTCCGCTTGTTCTGTAACGAGATCGGGCAGGTCGACACCTTGGCCCACCTCGGCCAGATCGGCACCTAGGCCCCACCTCGGTCGTGTCCTTCGCCACCTCAGCCTCACCTCGGCCAGGTCGGCACTTGGGCCCCATCTCGGCCGTGTCCTTCATCACCTCGGCCTCACCTCGGCCATGTACTTCGGCACGGCCGTGGCACGCCCCCAATCCAGCTCGTCACGCCCGTGGCATGCCCCCAGTCCAGCTCTTCTACCCGTGCGCTCCGTCGGCATGCTCCAGTCCCGCGTGGCTCCCTCCGCCACATGGACTCTGGCTCCCTCTGTGGCGTCCCATGCAGCGCCCTCCACCCGCATGGACTCCGGCCCCGTTTGCAGCATCCCGTGCGGCTCCCTCCACCACGTGGACTCCGGCTCCGCCTGTAGCAGCTCATGCCAGGATCGTGTTCGTGGCATGCTGGGCTCCCGAAAGGGCACACCAGGCTCCCGCCCGTGGCACGCCTGGCTCACGCCTACGACACGTCCGCGCCTTCCGCTCGCCTCAGCTTTGGCCCGTGCCGATCCAGCGCACCCGCGCGCCCAATCCAACACATGCGGCATCGCCAGCTCAGCCCGCTCCAACGCCCGGTCACCCGTAGGGGTCCACACCTCGGCCTCGCCCGTATTAGGGAAGCTCACCCGTGAAGGGCACCACACCTTTGTGTCCAGTCTGGACGCTCAATCGACTTCAATTTGGCAATGTCCGGCTCATCCGCGCCACCAGTTCTCCTCCACCCGCGCGACACCCACAACGAGTCCGGATCACCTCCACCCGTGTGGAGTCTGGCTCAGTCTTCTCTAGCTCGGCCTGAAGCTCTGCGTCCCTAATCCAGCACCTCAGCAGGCCCGCCTCCGGCCAGGAGAGCTCGCTTCGGACCTCTTCGCCAGTTCGGCATGACCGAATGAGCGACTCCAGCCCTACACCAGCCCGGTGCTACCACGCCTCCGTCTGGTCCTGAGTCCACCCACAGGAGGCCTCCACCAGCTCCGGCGACTCCTAGTTTGGCACGGCCGCCTCCGGCTCCACCCGCATGTGTTGGGTTTGTTGACCAAGGCGGAAACATAGATTTCAAAATTTTTATCTTATGAAATCTATACCAAACCCTTTAGCCCTAGATCTCCTTAAAAAAAATTTAAAATATATATCATTCATATACATGATTTAAATATATATATGTAAGTACTAACCTGTACCGCAATGTCCAAAATACAAATATCCACCAGGTGCCCAAATGTTCACCCTCCAATGGTGATCCACACGGAGAAGAGATGAAGACAATAACTTCTTGATCTTGGATCCTCTTCTTGAATTCTTTTTCAAGAATTCAATTCTTGGACTTATAGGCTAGAATTTTCTTTCTTGAAAATTCCCTTTCTCTCTTCTTTCCTCTTCTTAATCCTTTCCTCAACTTCAATCCTTGTAGAAAATTCTTATTTGAAGTGGAAGAAAAATTAAGACAAGTAATGTCTTAATTCAAGAAAGAAAAGAGACCCTTCCTATTTCTTTCCTTTACCGTTCAAGACCTTCCTCTTATTCTTGTTTAGGGTCAGAGTTTCGACAGAGGATACCTCTGTAAGGGAAACAATACCCAACAAGAACAAGGGGAAGGAGTATTCTAGAGAGGAAGAAAGGGAATCTGATCTCTGAATTATCTTACATGAAAACCCCCGAGAACCCAACCCTATTTATAGATATCAGAGGGGTGTCTTTTCAAAAACAATGCAACCCTCTGCTATCCCAAGAATTACATTCTTTCCATCCTCACGCGTCCCCTCAGGTTTTTCACGCCTTTCCTGATTTATTTCAAGATTTTTCGATGAAGAAAAACCTCGGAAGAAACCTCAGAAAAGTCGCGATGTTCTGAGATGGAGTTGCGACCAAAAAGCAACAGATTTCTTCTGGCCATCTGATCTTGATCCAAGGGACTCCAGATGAGATGCCTAAAGAAAAGATTTCCGCCCCCTCCCATCTGGTTTTCACGGTAAAAGAAGTCCCCACGCGCATGAAGAGGAGTCCACGCGCGTGGACTCTTCCTTTGGTGCGCGCGCGTGGGAAAGATGGCTTGGGCAGTCTTGGAAAAAGGGTTTATATTGATTTTTAATTAATGGGTTCAGCCACGGGTTAGCCCAAAGTCTCAAAATTTAAATTAGACTCTAATTAGGTTCAATTAGAACCCAATTAAGCCCAGTTCAGAACCAAATTTGAATCCAATTCGAATAGAAGTTGGGTCTGCAACACATGCTAGTATGTTTGTCCTGCAAACATGATTTAATTCTAAATTAAATCCCTCATCGATTCTCTTTTATGTGTGACCCATTGGGTTCCACATCTAGTCAGCAGTAGGTCCGAGTGCTATTTGACTTAATTCGGTTAGATCTCAACTAAGTCGATTTAGGTCAACTCAAGCTAGCTCGACTTGGTCAATTAGAATCTAATTCTAATTAATTGATTTAAATGATCATAATTTTAATCATTTTCCTATAAGACAAGATTGACGTCTAGCAACGTTTCATGTCTACCTGGAAGATGTGGAATTTTGGTGGAATTACCAAAATACCCTTCAGTGGTGAGTTACCGGGCAATTCAGTCCTTTGATCAACTTGCATCCTGAATATGATTATGGATATGGATACCTTGTCAAATCCAATTTCATATTCATCCCTAGCTCAATCTTTTTTAATGATGATTCATTAATGAACTATTAGAAACTACTTCTAATGTTCATACTTTGATCAAAGATTTCCTGAATCATCATTTGATCGAAATTGGCTGGATGCAATATCCTCTTACTAGGGCTGATCAATTCCTTGTTGACCTACTCACAACCTTCATATACAATCCACCATATCCAGTATCACCTCATGCATAACTCAGTGTTATGATTGAGTGTGAACCAAAATGTGGATTCATGTATATAAGGTACCATGGCAGTCTCAGGTTAAAGGACCACATGCACTACTCCCATTATGAGAAATATCTATTGACAAACAGATAAGGTTCCATTAGATATTCTCAATATGGATCTATTCAGTGAACTCATTCTCTAATGAGCACCCACATCCTAGTATTAGTGTCAAACATAAGTGACTGTGAGATCAGTCACCCTCATACATAGAAAGTGCTGATCTTTACCAGAAACATTGATCCTCTACTCAATGTCCCATTGACCAGGAATATTTTAGATTAGGGTTTTAAGGCTTTAGGTCTCACTGGTATGATCTCATCATAACCCTAGAACCATAGCCCTAATCTATGGAGTTCATCATATAATAATTAAGACAGCGTATGATGAAAATAATGCCTTTATTGAATGATAATGTCAATACATTGATTTTTGGAATGGATAAGGAAAAATCCCAACAAAATATAATATTTTGATTGGCCTTTAGGGCATAATCCTCTCAGCATGGAGTCCCGCTTGTGGCTCCAAAGTGAAGCTCTCCGGCTCTAGTCCGGTGCCTCGCCCATGGCAAGCCCGTGCCAGGCTCGTACCAGCAGCACGCCCATGCCAGGGTTGCACCCATGGCACACCCGTGCTAGGGCACGATCCTTGGCCAGTCCACCTTGGCTTTGCCCGCATCTCCATCAGGTCCGGCATGCCAGGCTCCGTCCGGTGCGCCTCCATCCGGTCTGTTTCTCCGGCATGGCACGGCTGTGCTCCAGTTAGTGCCAAGATTGGTGCCTCACCCTCTCGCCCATGCTAGGGCACGACCCCACGCACTTCAGCGCCCAGGTGAACCCGCAGGGCTGCACCTCGGCTCCGCCCGCTCCGACACCCAGGTCTGCCCGCTTCGGTCGGCTCTACTTGCGCGGAGGCCGGATCCAACCCAGCTTCGGCTCCGTGAATGCCTAGTGCCCTTCTTCGATGGGGTTTTGCGCGCCCAGATCCGCCCGCATGGAGTGGTGAACGCGTCTCGGTCCGCCATTTAAGGAGACTGCTGCCATGCACCTCGGTCCGTGAGTGTGAAACCCTCGTGCCGCGCACCTTGGACTGTGTGCATGGAGGGCCTTCACCTGCATCATCTCAGGTACGTTTCTCAAAGTGTTGGTACATAAAATCACCGTCCCTAGTGCGCCGCCTACAAGAAAGGCTATATTAAAGCCCCTAAGATACAGTTTATACCAATCAGGAAGGAGTGCCCCATCGAAGGCACTGTGCTCCTTCACCAACTTCCTGAACCATCCAGAAGAAGGAGGTTCACCAACCCATCTAAGCCTCTCAGGCCAGCAGAAGCCTCACAGGGCTATGCTAAAGAGAACGCGCCTCCCTGAACACCAAGAATCGTTCGTCTACATAAGACCAGCGTGAAGAGGTAAGAGGGGTAAGAGCTGATAAACCCTTTTCAGTCCTTCATTGTCCTCTATTTTTATTACCCTCTGGGAGCAGAGAGTTCCCCAAGCTCTCAACCTCAAAGGTCTTCTGTTCCCCTCGATCGTCCCACTGACTTGATCGTCGAAGTATCTTTGCCGGAATCCCCGGCCCAGGTCTCCCTTGTTTTGCAGGTCCACCCGATGGAGGGAGCCAGTTCACGAGGCCGGCAGCCGAGCGTCCGGCGGGAGAGACCCAATGCACCGAAGCTACGGGCCACGACGATCTTGGCGGCAACAAATAGTGCAAAAATAAAAAACTTAGTATTAGGATCTACTATTTAGATCCTAGCAACTATTTGCAATAAAAGTAAAGGATAATAATTTGAAAGTGCATGAAAATAATTTTTTGTATTTAAAAAATAGAATCATGTTCAAAAAGTTAAAAAAGATAATTAAATAACTAAGAAAATTTATAAATAAAATAGTAACAAATACTAGAAGTAGATCAGTGCATTCTTGTTGGAAAGATGGTTGACGAATACCCTTCTTTCTTTATACTTCTTAGAGTGAACTGGCTTTTTCTACTTTTTCCTCTTTTGATCATGATCTGGATATGAAGTAGGATTGAAGATAATGGAGGGACATAACTTTTCTCTAAGAAATCTTACTTTTAAAAATCAACCCGTAATCCAAGCTATGCCCTCTATCTTGTACCGTACCTTTATCTTGTACTGTACCCTCTCTCCAATATGAATTTTTTTTGTAGTACATGGATCCTTTAAATAGAGATTAGTGAAGGCCAATTCTGTACAGAATTAGAGGTTAGACTCCTAATAAAATTTCTGGAATTTTTCTAGAATTTTTGGATTTCCAATCATCTCAAAATCATGCAAATCAAGTTTTATCGGGTTGGATTAATTATGGGCATTGGAATTTGCCGCAAATTAGGCTGAAATCTTGGAATTCTTTGCAAGTCACGAAGAATGGCTGGTCGTTTAATCGAAGTGCTGTTGTTTGAGAGCTGTCACATGGTGTCAAAATCGGCCTTAAAATCTTGCCAACTCCTCCATCAAATCGGCATGAAGTTCCACCCTTAGATCAAGTTCTCAAGACGCCTTTCAGCTGCAGGACAGTGCTATTCTGTGGCATTAAAATTCTGCAGGTTAGCTCTTTTGACCATTGGATTTGGCCAAGAAAACAGCCCCACCGCACAGGGAGTCTTCTATGAAGTGGGAGGATTTCATTAGCTGTTGGATTTTCCTTAAGAGCAGCCCCATCCGTTCACTAGCTTTCAGTCTTGTGGACTTTTTGGTGAATACCACGTGGAAGCTTTCACACCTTTGACCAAGTCAACATCCACACCGACTCAATTTCTCCCATTGTAAAAGCTCCCAGCCACTCATGTGATAAGAAAATCCAACCCCCAATTATCCCACCAATTTTTAATGCTCCCAAGTCCCAACCAACAACAAAACATCACGTGAATGCACCAAATGCCACTATTCATATAGGCCATTTGTACGGACCATGGACCACTGTAGACCCATGCTTGTGATTGAATTTTAGTTTAGATTTTTAGATATGTTTGAGCTCCAATTCGAATCTCATTTACGTTCGCTTGACCCACATGTCGAGTTTTTTATGTTGTCAAGTTTTTCATGTTGACGAGTATTTCAATCATTTATTCGGCTAAATTTTCAGGATTCCAGAATTTCGAACATCTCCACCAATTTTAATGTACCGATCAAAAAAAAAATATAAACTAAATTTTTTATTAAATATTTTAATAAATTATGATACTTCAGCTCAATATATATATTTTTATAAATATATTCTAATTTCATATCTTTTTAAAATATTTTTAAAATAATTAATTTTATAAAAAAATTATTTAATTATGAAATTAAAATTTTTAAAAAATATTAATATCAATAATTATTTAAAATATATAAAATAAATATATAAATATATAATTATTAATTTTGATTCTTGAAAAATTAAATTAATTATAAAATCTTAGCACAATGATGGGAGCCCACCATCCTTGAAATGTTGAGCTAATTTTAAGGATCCTCGTCCCTTGGCCGCCAGATTGACCAGAGGGTCCCAACATAAAATTAAAAGGGGAAGCGGAGCTCCTTGCCCGTTGGTATATTTAGTCAGCCAGAAGGCCTCGGAGTACTAGCGAAGAATAACCAAAAGGTTATTCATCCAACCGCACACCAAGGGACAGTTGGTGAGCCCCCACCCTCAATAAGGTGACTGACAAAGGTTGCTAGAGTTTTGTTTAGAATGATCAACGATCCCACAATAGCCCATGGATAGTGTTAGGATATCATAATTTTATTTTAATTAATTATTAGATTATTTTTTAGATCAATTTTAATTTTTTAGTTTATTAGTCAAATCAATATATAAAGAAAAATTTTTTCTGGACTTGAAGATTCTGATCTATAAAAGAAGGTTTTATATCCTCGGCTTCGTATCTTTATCTTGGTCCGAAGAGTAAGCCTAACGATCTCATATCTCCGGTTTCGTATCTTTATCTTGATCCAAAGAGTAAGCCTAACGATCTCATATCTTTGGCTTCGTATGTTTATCTTGGTCCGAACAGTAAGCCTAACGATCTCATATCTCCGGCTTCGTATCTTTATCTTGGTCTGAAGACCAAGTTTATCAACCTTATATCTCCGGTATCGTATTCTTATCTTGATCCAAAGACTAAGCCTAGTAATCTTATATCTCGGGCATCGTATTCTTATCTTGATATGAAGACTAAGCCTAGTAACCTTATATTTCTGGCATCGTACCTTCAGTATAGTCCGAAGAGCATGTTATCTTATCTTTAGGTTAGCCGTAAGTGTTTACCTATTTTTCCTTGTTATTTTCAAAGAAACTCTTTCGAAGTAACATTCCCTTTTAGGAGCGCTACTAAAGAGAATGTTAAGTTTACTTCGGATCTACTCCAAAAAGAATGAGGCATATTAAACATGTGGACTTTTCCAACCCCAAAACGGTTGAAGTCTATTCTAGTTGTTGCAACTACCCACATGGTTGAAATCTCATATTGGATAACGCCGAAATAATCGATTTTCCGACCACCACTACTTACAGTTATGAGGAAGTTGTATTTGCTAACTTCAATAACCGTAAGTAGTTACGTTGGAGCCTATAAATACAGGTAAGAGGGGACACTCGAGGTAAGCTTGGTTGATTCCCGAAATTCGAATTCTTTTCCTTTCCCTCTCTGCTTTGAAGCTCTCCATTCTGCTGCTTGAGTTCTTGCTGACTTTGGCATCAGAGTGTCCCCCGCCAGAAGATTTCTGGTCAGGGGATCTATTTTGCAGGTTCCAAGCGACGGTGAACCAGCGGACGAGCCACTCCATCCGGCTGGTAGGGATTCAACATCAACAGATTGGTGCACTAGGTAGGGGAAGATCTATTTTCTCTGTTTGAAGGAGAGCTTTGCTCAAGTAAAAATGGTGAAAGTGAAAGTTCGGAATACATCTACAAGCAAGGAGTAGCAGGCTCCTCCAACCGGAGATCCTCCAGTAGATTAAGGACTGCAGCCTCCTATGATAATGGTGGGACAACAGTAGTTTGAAGCCCTTCTAAATAGGGTAGACGCCTTGACGGCATTGGTTCAAAACTTGCAAGAAGCTGCTACTCAAAGGCAGTGCCCACCGCCTATCCACAGCCTAGCCATCAACCTGAAAAAGAAGAAGATCGACATCAAGAAGTCACTCCCAGTTTCTCATGGATCTGGTCATCTCGTGATCACTATATTTCTCCTCCAGATCGACAAGCAGGGGATCATAGTGGAAAGAAAAGGATGAGTCGTTCTCCCTCTGTTTCTTCTAGAAGTTTTGTACTTGAAGAAGCTAGGCAAAGAGAGATTAATTGCGAGTTTGAAGAGAAGTTCAGATCCATGCAAGCAGAAATAGCTAGAATTTTAGATCTAAAGAGGAATGATGAGGTTATTACTTTCAACTCTTAGCCCTCTTTTTTTGATCGCATTATGGATGAAGATATTTCCAGGCATTTCAAGATCCCACAGCTAGAGGCTTATGATGGGACTTCAGATCCTCTTGACCATCTAGGGAGTTACAAGGCTCACATGATGGTGCAAGGAGCAACTGATGCTCTTTATTGTCTTGCTTTTCCTGCTACATTGAAGAGATCTGCTCGAATGTGGTATTCGAGCCTGCCACCAAAGACAATTCACTCTTTTGCTGAACTAGAGTGGTAGTTTGTTTCGTACTTTAGAACGTACCAGAAGATGCCATGCAACACTGATAGTTTATTTCTCCTCCAGCAGAATAAAGGAGAAAGTTTGAAGGAATTTGTGTATCGTTTCAATTCGGCCACTTTGAAAATACCAAATCTGAATGAGCATGTGGCCATGTCTGCCTTGAAGAAAGGCCTTAAATCTCCAGGTTCACTTTTTTCATGGACAAAAGATTTTCATCGAGCTATGCCGAATTGCTGGTGAGAGCTCAGAAGTATGCTGCCGCTGAAGAGCAAGCGGCAAGCCAAAGACTTGCAGAATGGAGGTACCCTTCTAAGAAGAAGAATGCCAAGGGACTGAACATGTCCACATCCTCTAACAATGCTTTGGTTCCCAGGCGCAGTCCCATATCTAAGCAGCAGAATAACCGATTTGATGCCTACACACCCCTCAACTTGCCAAGGAAGAAAATTTTGCTGGAAATTGAAAAGGAAAACTATTTCCAAAGGCCACGTCCCCTGAAGATATCTGCAAAAGCAAGGGACAAGAGAAAATACTGTCGATTCTACCAGGATCATGGCCACAACACCAAGGAGTATTTTCAGCTTTAGGATGCTATTGAAGACCTGATAAAGAGGGGATATCTGGAAAAATACATCAATTGCCCATAACCTCAAGCCGAAGCAACAACTCTCTCGAGAATATCTGATGAAGCTGATCTGCCACACCAAAAGCCAACTGATGGGAATGTTGGTATGCTTAATCGGTCATCTGCATGGGATATTGAAGCTGAAGAAAATATCCTTAAAAGGTTCAAAGGGAAGAACTGTATCACTTTTTCCGATGAGGATATCCAAGGAGTCCAACTTCTACATGACGATCCTGTTGTAGTCTCAGCTGTTATTGCTAAATTTGATGTAAAAAGAATTTTGATTGATAATGGAAGTTTAGTTGATGTTTTGCTGTATGATGCCTTTCTTCGGATGGGATTGTCTGGACGTGAATTGTGAAAATCTCTCATTCCTATAACTGGTTTTGGTGGAAATCAAGTTGGGGTTGAAGGTGAAATAGTCTTGCATATGAATTTTGGGTCCGAACCATTTCAAAGAACCCTTCCCATCAATTTCATTATAGCTAGAACAACTTCGAATTATAATGCAATCTTGGGGCATCCAGCATTAAATAAGTTCAGGGCTATAGTGTCCACATATCACCTTTTGGTTCGATTTCCTACTAGAACATGCATTGGAGAAGTGAGGGGAGACCAAAGGATCGCTCACTAGTGTCTGATGATCCAAAATAAATAAACAGCTAAACCAACACTTGATCAATTAGATCTAAGAGATGAATCCAAAGACTGTGGAGAATCAGTGGAGAAAACACTCTTTGTGCCATTATCTGAAGAAGACACAACAAAACTTATACAAATTGGCAGCTTATTGGATGAAGAGTCGAAGGTAAAATTAATTACTTTTCTCTGAAATAATACTGATATTTTTGCTTGGACAACTTCGGACATGCCCGGAATTCTACCTGATATGATCACACCCATAAGCCTGTCCAACAAAAGAAGAAAAATTTTGCTCCTGAAAGGCAGAAAGTTATTGATGAAGAAGTTAATAAGCTGCTTGAGGCTAACTTCATAAGAGAAGTTCAATATTCGAATTGGTTGACAAATGTGGTTATGGTGAAGAAATCAAATGGTAAATGGAGGATTTGCATATATTATATAGATCTTAACAAGGCATGTCCAAATGACAGTTTTCCTTTATCAACAATTGATCAATTAGTTGACGCCATGGTTGGTCACCAATTGTTAAGCTTCATGGATGCCTTCTCAGGCTATAACCAGATCTAAATGGATCTCAAAGATGAAAAGAAAACTGCCTTTATTATAGAAAAAGGACTTTACTACTATAAAGTAATGCTGTTTGATTTAAAGAATGCTGAGGCAACTTTTCATAGGCTCATCAACAAAGTCTTCAAAAATCAGATTGGAAGAAATATGGAAGCTTATGTTGATGATATGATTGTGAAAAGTCTTCATAAGTCTGATCACATTACAGATCTGAAGTAGTCTTTTGATGCTCTTAGACATCATCGAATGAGATTGAATCCAACCAAATGTGTCTTCGATATAACTTTTGGAAAATTCATAGGATACTTGGTCACCAAGTGAGGAATAGAATTTAACCTAGAAAAGATCCAAGCACTTCGGACAATGAGGCATCCCACTTGCAAGAAGGAAGTATAGAGGTTAACAAGAAGAGTTACTTCTTTGAGCCGATTTATTTCTCGCTCTGCAAAAAGATATCTATCCTTTTTCAAGGTTCTTCGCCAAACTCAAAATTTTGAATGGATAGAGGATTGCAAAGTTGCTTTTGATAAGCTGAAGGAATACTTAGAAAATCCTCCCTTGCTCTCTAAGCCCTGTGAAAGAGAGACACTTTACTTATATTTATCGGCCATAGATAAAGCAGTTAGTTCGGTGCTGGTACGAAGAGATGCCAATCATTTGTAGAAGCCGATCTACTACACTAGTAAAGTGTTGCATGAAGTAGAAGTCCGATATCCCAGAGTGCAGAAGATTATGTTTTCTCTAGTGGTGGCAGTGAAGCGTCTTCAGCCCTATTTCTAAGCCCATTCCATTGTGGTTCTGACAGATCAGCCCATAAAGCCATTCTTCGTTGTCCTGACACTTCAGGAAGGATAGCTAAATGGGCTGTTAAGTTGGGGGAGTTTGATATTGAGTTTCAGCCTAGGTCAGCAATGAAAGCACAGATTTTGGCTGATTTCATAGCAGAATGTACATGGAGATCTGAAGAGGGCCAACTAAGAGCTGAAAAGGAGAGTGCCGAAGATGGTCCAGAATTTATCTGATGCTCCATGTGGACAGTGCTTCAAACACCAATGGTTGCGGGGCAGGATTAATTTTGGCTGGTCCAAATGGGTAAGTTATTGAGTATGCTCTTCGATTTTCTTTCCAAGCTTCGAATAATCAGGCGGAGTATGAAGCACTAATTACTGGACTTAGAATCTCCCAAAAACTAGAGATTAAGAGGATCAAAGTTTTTTTCGATTCACAGTTGGTGGTGAATCAAGTAAAAGGTGATTTCGAAGCTCGGAATCCAAATATGATTCAGTACTTAGAAAAAGTCTGAAGCCTGATATCCGGGTTGGAGCATTTTGAGATTGTTCATGTACCAAGGATGGAAAATTCTTGGATAAATGCTCTTTCATGACTTGTAAACAGTAGATATTGGTTTTGTAATGAATATAGAACTTGTAGATCTTTTAAATAGCTTTCCAACAAGTCTAAGAATAGCTAAATCCGAGCCCTATACAGAAAGATATGATCATTCGAGGATTATAATGCAGATAGCTAAATCTGAAACGGACTTGCCAGCTTGTGTGCCGGCGTGCCAGCTGAATCCAAGTCAACTCTCTCAGACCCAGCAGAGACATAATAGGGTCTTCCATTGCCAATTAACCCTTGAAAACATTAGAGATTGGTCCTGTGATCAATAGAGAACTTATAGGGCTTCTTAAGAGCTTTCCAACGAGCCAACACATACAATCCCTCAAACCTTGTTGCCAACAATGACAACACATCTTCATTTCCTTCAATTTTTCCAACAGCGAGTGCCTACACTAAGCATGCAACAGAACAGGGAGCAGGTTTTTTTTTTAAAATATTTTCAAAATAACAGCAAAAAAAACCTACTCCGTACAGGATCTAACATTTTCAAGATGCATGTACAGACAAAAGAAGGCATAAAATGGGCATGTAATATTTATAAACAATTTTATAAACCTAGATTTAGGCATGCATGAAAATTAAAAATATAAATTTTACCTTATTCCTGCTTGGAATAAAGCAGGGCTAATAGCTGGAATAGCTAAAATATCTGGAATAACTTTATTCCAATCTTCTTCTTCCAGCAACCTTTTGAAACATTGATTTTAGCTTTTCTCCAACAGCAGCAAAATCCAAACCAAAACAGCAATACTTTGGTCTCTCCTCCTGCAACAACAGCAAGGTGATTTCTTGATGGAACTTGCTTCAATGGAGAAGTAATTGGATCATTCTTCCAACATTGCCGAAGTCCTTTTCACCCAGAAACATCAGAACAAGAATTCTACAACCAAAAACAGAGCAAAGAAGACCAGCAGCTTTGGAGGTAGATTCGGCTCACAGGTGCTCAAGAGAACAGCCTCTAGAGGGAGGACATGCCTGGGCTTCCTCTGATTCGGCTTCTCGCACGATGCTAGTCGCCAGAAACTCTTGAAACGGTGAGGGAAGGAAGGGAAAAATAGAACACACTGTTCTGTAATTTGTTTTCTCCAAAACAATCGTATCTTCCATCAATTGAGCACCAACAAAATAGGGGATTAACACAAGTGTTTCACTCCCAATCTCTCAACCAAAATCCAGCCCCAAAATTACTGGTTAAAAGGATAGTTGAGGCTCTCTAAAGAAGAAGACACTCTCTGCATTTCACCGCCCAGAAATTATAACTCAGCGTGAACAATTAAAACTGTGCAATGGGGAGTTGAGGAGTTGATCTGGAAATGTGAGAGGGCACCAGGTTATAGAATGAATTGAATTCGTTTACAACCAAGCAGTGAAGAGCCATAACGAGGTGGTTTAATCCTAGCTAAAACGAGTGGAAATGGGAGATAAAAAGATGCTTAAAAACCCCTGTTCGCCCAAGCCTTAAATACCATGTGGATTGGTCCAAAGCCGGTTCACAACTAGTTCAAAAAATCCCAAACCGATTCTAAATCGGTTCACTATATAATTAGAACCGGTTCTAAAGGAGTGAATTTCCGGTATTGTACCTTCAGCATAGTTCGAAGAGCATATTATCTTATCTTTATGTTAGCTGTAAGTATTTACCTACTTTTTTTTGTTATTTCCAAATAAGCTTTTCCGAAGTATAGTTAACATTCCCTTTTAGGAGCGCTACTAAATACAATGTTAAGTTTACTTCGGATTTACTCCAAAAAGAATGAGACATATTAAACATGTGGGCTTTTCCAACCCCAAAATGGTTGAAGTCTATTCTGGTTGTTGTAACTGTCCACATGGTCGAAATCCTTAGATTGGATAACTCCGAAATAACCGATTTTCTAACCACCACTACTTACAGTTATGAGGAGGTTGTATTTGCCAACTTCCATAACCGTAAGTAGTTACGTTGGAGCCTATAAATACAGGAGGGAAGCTTGGCTGATTCTCAGAAATTCGAATTCTTTTTCTTTCCTTCTTTGCTTTCAAGCTCTTCATTCTGCTGCCTGAGTTTTGCTGACTTTGACATCGGAGTGTCTCCTGCCGGAAGATTTCCGATCAAGGAATCTGTTTTGTAGGTTCCGGGCGATGATGAACCAGCGAACGAGCCATTCTATCCGACCGGCAGGGATTCAGCGCCAACAAGTAGGTAAGAACATTACCATTTGTGTTCAACGCTCTGCGATGTTGGTGATTCAATAACATGTCTCGACTACAAAAGATAGCATGAAGCAAAGATAAAAATGAAAAGCATTTAAATGCGAAAGGGAAATTTTATTGATATCATCTAAAAAATGCCATTAGGCCACTACAATATTGGTCTGCTTAAGGGCAGACTGAAATCCTTTACGAGAAAACAGAAGGAAAAATAACTTCGGGCATCTATCGGTGGAGGGCTCCAATCGACCACAGGACCAAGACTAGCTTCAGGAGTCTCGTCATCATTGGATGGCTCATTCAGAAAATTGAATTGGAGCATTAGGTATTTCAGCACCACTTTGGATCAAATCTCCTCTCTTCTAAAAAGGTAGGAGGAAGAGGCATACACCCTCTGATTTGGGCGCGCTCTTTTGAAGCAGCCACACTCTCTTGAGCCACCATTTTTAGGCGATATCTGGTCTCAGACAACTTGCAGTAAACCTTCGAAAGTGTGGCAATTAATTCTTTTTTTTTGATCCTCCACTCCTGCCCACATCTTCTCTTCAGAAACCACCCTGTTTAAATGAGCAACCTCGGCTTCAAGAGAAGACATTGTAGCATTAGCTTCGGCCATCTTCTCCTCCAACTTTCTAGCATAGCTCCATAGCTTGGAATTCTCGTTCATGTAGTGAGCCATCTATGAAGAAAAGATATCAATAAAACCTGAGTAGACGAAGGGATAGTCTGAGGCAAATGACGCCTACCTGGAGGAAAGTCTGAATTGTGTCCCGTGGATGATGAGTTGCCTGCTCCCCGACAAATTTTTTAGCTTTGTTGGAGAAAGGATACTTATAAATGCTGCCCATGTAGTAGCCTAATTGCTAATACAGATGCACAGAGCGACCCTAGAACCCTCAGCCTGAGTCATGGGCTGGGGGTAGATGCAGAGGGTCCAGCCGCCGAAGCCGAGGGTCCAATGTCCGGAGTGGTAAGAGGAACTTCCAAGGGCACCTCGAAGACAACACCCTCAGCTCGAGAGGTACCACCTTAATAGTCGCACCTCCAGCCAAACTCTGGCGAGAAGTGAAACAGACTCTTTTGTGCTTCACATTAAGAGAGGCCCCGGCTCCGCCACTCGCTTTAAATTCTTCACCTACGAGGGATCCATGTCTGCGAAGGGAAATGGTTGTTGTGCCCATTCAGCTAGTCTCGGATCGGACTGATCCCAGGCATTCGGTCGGCTGATCTTTCCATGGAGTCCGACTTTCCGGCTCTTGGAGAAGACCCCGCGGTCCCCTTTCCTGAGGCCGACCCTGGGAGCTTCGAGGGCCGGCGGGCGCCTTCCCGCCCGTGCGCCGTTCTCTTTGAGACCCTGCTGGGCACCCCGGTCGTCTCCTGTGAGGCCAAGGCCGATCCGCTGTTGGAGGGGTCGCCCGAAATTTCCAGGAGCCTTTTCTTCCTGACAAGTTCTGACATTCAGTTGTAACGGACTCTATCGCGTGGCCACGATTCCTGCTGCCCGGCCACTACTCTGACGCTCCTGCCACGCCGCCAACCCACGACCTTGCTATCACAGCTAGTCTCATGGGGGCATATTCGAGCTTTCCTAGCTTGTTCCCAAACGAAATTTGGCAGTACTCCATGTATACAAAAGGCACCCGGGGGACCTCCGTAAAAGGGTAACGTTCTTCTTCCCGTCGCGAACTCCTTTCCCTAAGCACTTTCCAATAAGTTGCTCTGCTTCCTATTCTAACTTAGGCATCGGAGTGTTCCCGGCCGGAGCCCCTCCGGTGCCTAGAAACTTTCTGCAGGTCGACTGGTCGAGAAGCTCTCCAGCGTATCCACCGAGCCCGGTCCCAGAGGAAGAGCGGCAACATATTGGCGCTAGAGGAAGGGCGCTGGAACCTTCGTTGCGCCCTTTGCTCTAAAAGGAAAGATTACGGGAAAGTTCCAGCCATGGCAAGAGGAAGAACCTGGAGTGTCTCCACGAGGGGAGGGCATTTTCATCGGGGGCCTAATGGCCCCGCGTGGAAAGCGACGCCGCTGCCACTGCTTAGCCCACCATCATCCTAGGGCTGCAATAATTCCAGATGCTGGTAAACCGCATTGAGACGCTTACCTCAGCGGTCCAGCATTTCCAGGAGATGGTGGACCATCAACAGCAGCCGTCGGCAGCCTTTTGCATCAACAACCAGCCTGTCGCTGGCATCAGCCAGCGGCCGGAGGCACCTCCACCCCCGTCCCTCGCCGTTCCAGAACCCCAGGGGTCCTTAAGGGCCTGTGCTGAAGGAAAGAGGGCGAGGTCAGCTTCCCCCTCTTTCGCCGACTCTGCCCCTCTCGACGGCTGGCGCCCCACTGCGGATCCGCACAACTACGGCAGCAAAATCATGTGCATGGAGGAGCGCATTGCCGAGATTGTCGAGCGACAGAATGTTGAGGGAAGGCAGGCGCACGACACCCACCCGCCTTTCTCCGCCGAGATTCTGGGAGAGTCTATTCCCCGACATTTCAAGATCCCACAGGTGGACGCCTAAGACGGTACCACTGATCCCTTGGACCACCTGGGCACCTATAAGGCCCACATGATGGTGCAGGATGCGTCCGACGCCCTCCACTACATCGCCTTCCCGGCGACTCTGAAGAAGGCTGCGCGGATGTGGTTTTCCGCCATCCGTCCAGGTACGATCCGTTCATTTTCTCATCTCGAAACCCTTTTTCTTTCTCATTTCAGGACCTGCAACTAGACTCCGAAAAACACCGACTGCCTCTTCCTCATCCAGCAAATGGAGGGAGAGACCCTCCGGGACTACATGGCCCGCTTCAACTCGACTGCTATGGAGATCCCCGACTTGAATGAAGTGGTGGCCATGTCAGCTTTCAAGAGGGGGCTCCGCTCGTCCAGGTTCACATTCTCCCTGGACAAGAAGCTTCCAGCGAGCTACATCGATTTGCTAGCCAAGGTGCACAAGTACGTCTTAGCGGAAGAATAGTCGGCGAACCGGCACCAGGCTGAGGGGAGGTCAGCCCCAAAGAAGAGGGGTGACAAGGCCCCCACAGTCCGACCTCCCGGTGACGATAGCCAATCCACCCGGTGCCAGAGCCCCAAGTCGAAGGACTACCTCAAGCGGTTCAATAACTATGCGCCCCTCTCCCTGCCGCGGGAGAAGATCTTGATGGAGATCGAGAACGAGGCCTTCTTCCAAAGACCCCGACTGATGAGAGGTCCTCTTGCCTCTAGGAATAAAAACAAATACTGCCGGTTCCATAGGGACCATGGGCACGACACAGAAGAGTGCCTCCAACTGAAAGATGCCATTGAGGACCTCATCAGGAGAGGATATCTGAACAAGTACATCCGACCCCGCCGGGATCGGGCCGGGACTTCAACTGTTAGAGATCCCCCGGAGGAGGTTGAGCTCCCCAATCAGCGCCCCACGGATGGAGGCGTTGGCATGCTGCACCGACTATCTGACTGGGGGCAGAAAGAGGACCAAGACATTGTAAAAAGGTCCAGGGGATCTAATGTAATCAATTTCTCTGATAAGGACCTCTCGGAGCCTCCTCTCCCAGGCGATGACCCTGTGGTTGTGTCGGCTATCATCGCCAACTATGATGTAAAACGCGTACTTATTGATAATGGAAGTTGCACGGAGGTCTTATTGTATAATTCTTTCATCCGGATGAACTTGTCCAGGTCCAGACTATGGGAGTCTGTGGCACTGCTCACTGGCTTCGGAGGAAACTCCATCTGGGTTGAGTGGGAGATTGCCTTACCCGTGACCCTCGGGATGGAACCTTACCAACGAACCTTCTCTGTCAACTTCGTGGTCGTCCATACGACCTCGGCGTACAACGTGATTTTGGGTCGACCAGCCCTTAACAAGTTCCGGATTATTGTATATACTTACCATCTGCTGGCCAAGTTTCCGATCCATGATGGAGTTGGGGAGTTGAGGGGAGACCGTAGAGTAGCCCGGCAATGCCTAGATATTCATGACAAGCAGCTGGACGGGAGCCCCACACTCGAGCAGCTTGATCCCAGAGATGAAGCTGACAGCCACGGTCAGCCCGTCAAGAAGATTGTATTTGTACCCCTTAAAGAGGACTATCCCATGAAAGTCCTCCAGATAGGGAGCACCCTGGAAGAGGGAGATAGGCAGGAGCTGGTCGACTTCTTGAGGAGAAATGCAAACATCTTCGCATGGTCGGCATCGGACATGCCAGGCATTCCGGCGGACATCATCACCCATCAGCTCAGGGTAGATCCTAGTTATAGGCCCGTTCGGCAGAAGAAGAGGAGCTTCGCTGCCGAAAGGTAGAGGGTTATTGAAGAGAAAGTGAAGAAGCTCATTGATGCTGGCTTCATCAGAGAGTCCCACTATCCGGAGTGGCTGGCCAATGTCGTCATGGTGAAGAAGGCTAGTGGCAAGTAGAGGATCTATATGGACTACACGGACCTCAACAAGGTGTGCCCCAAGGATAGCTTCCCCTTGCCGAAAATTGACCAATTGGTATATGCGACAGCCAACCACCAACTTTTAAGCTTCATGGATGCTTTCTCTGGGTATAACCAGATTAGGATGCATCCTGAGGATGAGAAGAAGACGGCCTTTGTCACAGACAGGGGCTTGTATTGTTATAAGATGATGCTTTTCGGCCTAAAGAATGCAGGCGCCACCTTCCAAAGGCTGTTCAACCTAGTCTTTGAGGCTCAGCTTGGAAGGAACATGGAGGCGTACGTCGATGATATGATTGTCAAAAGCCTCCATAGAGCTGACCACATCAGGGAGCTGCAGGAGTCCTTCGATGCATTGAGGCACCACAAGATGAAGCTGAACCCTGCCAAGTATATTTTTGGGGTGACCTCTGGGAAGTTTCTCGGCTTCCTGGTCACTCAAAGAGGTATTGAGGTCAACCCCGAAAAGATCAGGGCCGTCATCGACATGATTCATCCGACCACTAAAAAGCAGGTACAAGAGCTCACAGGTCGTATTGCCTCTCTCAGCCGCTTCATCTCTCGATCGGTCGAAAGATCCCTCCCATTCTTCAAGACCTTGCACCGGTCGGACCGCTTCCAATGGACTGATGAATGCCAGTCGGCCTTTGAAGCCTTGAAGGACTACTTGAGGTATCCTCCACTCTTGGCCAAGCCAACGAAGGGGGAGGTCCTATATTTGTACCTGTCGGCTTCTAGTGAGGCCGTCAGTGCTGTCCTCGTGTGGGTGGGGGAAGGCGGCTAGTAGAAACCCATCTACTACATCAGCAAGGTCCTCCATGATGCCAAGGTCAGGTATCCCAAGGTGCAGAAGCTGGTCTACTCATTGGTTATAGCAGCAAAGCACCTCTGACCCTACTTCCAGGCACATCCGATCGTCGTGCCGACAGACCAACACCTCAGGGCGATCCTCCGAAGCCCCGACACCTCCGGGCGGCTCACCAAATGGGCCATTAGGCTGGGCGAGTTTGACATCTCTTTTCAGCCACGGTCGTCCTTAAAAGCCCAGGTAATAGCTGATTTCATTACGGAATGTACCTGGGGGGCGGAGACGACCCCGACGGTGGTCGAGACGCCCGTAGCTGAGCCCACGGGAGAGGCAGACCCAGTGGGAGAAGCCGAGCTTGCTTGGACCCTGCATGTAGATGTAGCTTCCAATCTATCGGGGTGCAGTGCAGGCTTAATCCTAGCTGACCCCGATGGGCAATGTTTGGAGTATGCCCTGCACTTTACGTTCCAGGTGTCGAACAATCAGGCGGAGTATGAAGCTCTGCTTGCTAGACTGAAGATAGTAAACGAATTGGGCATCGATAGGGTCCACGCCTTCTCCGACTCCCAGCTAGTTGTCAATCAAGTGAAGGACAACTTTGAAGTGAGGGATCCTTCCTTAGTCAAGTACTTGGACAAGGTACGGGACTTGGTATCACAACTTAAATTTTTTGAGATCCTTCATATACCTCGACAACAAAACTCTCGGGTGGATGCCCTGTCACGGCTGGCCACCGCTGTGGTTGGTACTTCCAACCGGACCTTCGTGGAACATTTGTAGCACTCGAGCATTGCCGAAGAGCCGACGGAAATCCACCAGGTTGAGCAAGAGGCCTCTTGGATGGACCCGATCCATGCATTTCTGATGCAAGGAACCCTTTTGGATGACCCAGCAGAGGCCAGGCGTGTCCGCTCAATGGCCTCTAAATACATCATTCTTAATGGGGCCCTCTACAAGCGTTCGTTCTTGCAACTATTGCTGAAATGCTTGGGGCCGGCCGATGCGGACTACGTGCTCCGGGAGGTGCAGGAAGGCATCTATGGCGATCATCTAGGAGGGAGGTCCCTAGCCTACAAAATTATCCGGAAGGGGTATTACTGGCCTACAATCCAGAAGGATGCCTTGTATTTCATACAAAAGTGCGATGCATGCCAAAGGCACTCCAGCGTCCAAAGGAGGCCCGCTAGCCAGTTGATCCCACTCATAGTGCCTTGGCCATTTGCACAGTGGGGCATGGACATCTTAGGACCTTTTTCCCCAGCCTCCGGTCAGCGAAAGTTGCTTTTTGTGGCCTTTGATTACTTCACTAAGTGGGTGGAGGTGGAAGCATTGGCACAGATAACCAAGGCTAAAGTGGAAAACTTTGTCCGGAACTACATTATCTTCTGGTTCAGCATTCCAAAGACAATCATTACCGACAACGGGCGACAATTTGACAACTCTCAGTTCTGGGGTTTCTGTCAACAGTACCACATCGCCTATCGGCTTACTTCGGTCACTTACCCTCAGTCCAATGGAGAGACTGAGGTCACTAACAGGACAATCCTGCATGGGTTAAAGACTCGACTGAATGAAGCCAAGGGGCTCTGGGAAGAATAGCTTCATTCGGTGCTTTGGGCATATCGGACGACCGCCCGGTTGGCAACGGGAGAAACCCTGTTCAACCTAACCTATGGGAGTGAGGAGGTTATCCCTGTAGAAGTCTCTCTACAATCCCTATGGATTGACTGGATCGCCGAGCTGGCCAACTCGGAGCAGCGGAGGGCTGACCTGGATCTGCTGGACAAAACCCGACTCTGGGCGAGTATGAAGATGGCGACCTATCATCAAAAGATGGCCAGATATTATAACTCACGGGTTAAGATGCGCACCTTCCAAGTCGGAGATCTGGTCCTGCAAAAGATGGAGGTCTCGAAGCCAACCAAACAGGGGAAGCTCTTCCCCAATTGGGAAGGCCCCTATCAGGTCACTGAAGTAATTCGAGCTGGAACCTACCGACTCGCACACTTGGATGGGCGGCAGATAGCATGCCCGTGGAATGTAGACAACTTTCGCAAGTATTATCAGTAAAGTCTACAACTTCTTCAACTCCTTCCAGCCCACTCCGAAAGTACAACCCCGGTCGGTAGAGGCTCTAGGGTAGCCCACTCCGAAAGTCCGACACCGGTCGGCAGAGGCTCCAGGGTAGCCCACTCCGAAAGTCCGACCCCGGTCGGTAGAGGCTCCAGGGCAGCCCACTAAAATAGTCTTACCTCGATCGGTAGAGGCTCCAGGGCAGCCCACTAAAATAGTCTTACCTCGATCGGCAGAGGCTCCAGGGCAGCCCACTCCGAAAGTCCGACCCCGGTCGACAGAGGCTCCAGGACAGCCCACTCCGAAAGTCTGACCCTTGTCGGCAACCATCCTAAGACAACCCCCGCGGAACCGCAGGGAGGATAGGCCATAACATGGGCTGACTTATGGATGGGGATCGGAAGTAGGCGTTCAAATGCCTGACTCGAATTAAGCTATCATTCTCAACTACCCTACCGGCCTCTAGCCCGGGTGGGCCGACCGGGGGTACTTAGGAAAATTTTGGAAGAAAAATACTCGTTTCATGCCCGTCGGCCATTTCGAAGGACCTCGTGGCCTTGCGATACCATGGAGCCGATCAGGGATACATAGAAAAATTTCAGAGGAAAGATGCTAGTTTCACGCCCACATACATTAGAAGAATTTCAAAAGAAAGACTTTTTCATTCATTCCAAAAGAAGGCGTTTACAAAAGAAGGTGGGTCGGACCTTTACAAACCCCTTAGGTCTGACCCACAGGAGATGCATCAAGGGCCACAACTTCGGCCCCATCGGCTACAATAGAGGGACCGGATGGAACTGCAGCGACCGGAGGTTCCTCTGGGGAGGCCACCACTTCCATGTCGGCTGGCACTGGAGCTTCGACCCTGGCTGCTCCCACCTCACCTTCCGTTGGAGGCCCCGCCCGGGTCTCCTCTCCCTCGGTCGGGTCCTACAGCTCGGTGCCCGACAGGTCCAGCCCCGGGAAGAGTGTGCCCACCTTCTTCAGGGCATCGTCGTAGCCTTCCCTGTAGAAGTCTGCCGCCGCCTCCTCCATATCCTCGGTCAAGCCGCCGGAGGCTTTGTATGCCGCCACAGCTCCCTGTACTTGTCTCGTGGCCAGCTCTTTGGTATCCTCGTGCTGGATCGCCAACCGTGCCGCGACCGCCCATTCGGCCTCGGCCCTCTGGTCGGCCTCCACCGACCGCTTCTCTTCCTCGCCCAACCGGCGGGCGAGGGAGTTAGCTTTCACCTTCCTCTTCTTCAACCAGGCCTCGCGGTCGGCCAGCCGGCTCTCGGCCTCTTTCAAAGCCTCTTTAGCTGACTTAACCTCTGCTTGGGCTGTCACCAGGTTTTCTTCGGACAATTTCAGGGATGTCGTTGCTGTCTCCTGGGCCGCCTACAGCTCCTAGACCCTCTTCGCGGAGGTCTTAGCAGCGTGCACCACTCGGCAGATGCCATCATCAATGAGGGAGATATCGTGGAGGAGCTGCGAGTGTACGACCAAGTTAGTATCATGCTTGAAGGAAGAAAAACAAGGTAGTAAGGAGACAAGTTGGAGTCCTTACCCTCATGAAGTCGCAGTAGGACTCCACGGTCACGTCGATCAGATTTCTCTGGATTGACATCTCCCAATCGGCGTCTGTCATGGCTCCCCTCAGCAAGCTCCGGCCCTCCAGGGATGATCGAGTGTGCGCTAGTGCTGGAACTCCTCCTGGCGGATCTCTTCATCCGACTGCTCGGCTTCGCTGTCGGCTGGCCCCTTGCCCTTGTCAGCCGAAGGGGCTACCTCCTCTGGATCGATGGGCATAGGGGTTGACACCGCTGCCGCGTCGGACATCCCTGGCCGCTCTTGTTCCGGCCGGATAGCTGATGCCCCCACTGCCTTCCTCGCCATGCACTCGGTGAGGGGGATCCCATCCTTTATCCGACTCGACCTCGATGATGAGGATGGGTCACTCCTCCTGCCTCTTCTTCTGTCGTTCGGTGGCTGGTGGGGGGGCTGCTTCTGGGGTGGCCTGGTTCCGCATTGCCTGTCGGATGACTTTGGACTTGTCAATTCGCTGCATCCTTCCTCCTGTCACCAGAAACTCGGAGTTAGTGAGGGAAAAGAAAAAAGAGCTAAAGGATCTATAAGATAAGGGTCGGCTCTTGCCTAGGACTCCTTGGGGCTGATCCTCGCCTGGTGAAGGGTTCCCTCCCCCAACAGCTCGAATGCTGCCACCGAGCCGGCTCTACTGATCTCATTGAATGTGACCTGATCGGCTACCGAAACCGACCTCCCTTCACGGACTCTCGTCCGTGGCTCTCTCCACAACGGCTCAAACCCCCAAGGCTCGAGACTGCTGATAAAGAAAAACTAGGCTTTCCACCCGTGGACAGCCGACGGGAGGCACTTCAAGATTTTTCGGCCTTGGCGTGGGATGCATAAAACCCATTCCCGGCTCCTAAAGTCCCTCTTCAGGTAGAAGAAGTTACCGAAAAGGGATAGACTGGGTTCGGACCTAGCCCTGCGGCACAACACGATGAAGCAGCAGATCGCCCGAATGCTGTTCAGGATCAGCTACGCCGGGGTTACCGTATAAAAGTTAAAGATCTCTATGAATAAAGGGTGCAGAGAAAACCTGAGGCCGGCCTTAAGGTGAGACTCATACATTGGGAGGGTCCCTAGTCCTAATAAGTTGTTTGTCCTCCCCTCTCGGCCCGGGAGTGTAAGATGCAGGGTGGAGGTGATGCCGTACACCATCCTGAGGTTTTCGACCCGTTCTCGGGTCATGGTTGAGGGTATTTCGCTTGGCCCTGGGTCCCTAGGCCTATGGGTCGGACCCCTACTACCAGATGCCATTGGGGGCTAAGAGGGTAAGAAGGAAGACTGGGACTAACCTGGGGCTGGACTCCTAGAAGCCGGGTTTCGTGAAAGAAGGAAGAGAAGGCTCTATCTCACGAAGCACAAGCGCAGCAGGAAAAACCTCCCCGCTCCGCTTCCTCCTTTTATAGGCATCCGGGGGAACAGGGGAAGGAAGAAGGGGAGGCGACTACCCATCTCGGGCGCACCCCAGCCATCCCGTCAGGAGCCGCAATCGCCCATATTTCGGGGTTCGAAGCATCCGGAATGTCCCTTCACATGGATGGCGATCCGTGTGTGCGCTGGATCAGCGGCACAGTGCCAGCCTGGGGGGTGATGCCGACCGACCAAATATCGCCGTGTGGCACGGTGCTCCACTCTGCCCCGGATCGATGCAGGATAGCCTGGCCTTCATTATGGTGCTTGACTCGCATTAACTGCATTTGCCTGCGCTCCAACGAGCGGCTGACAGCTATCCAAGGAGCCGTTTGGGGGGGGACTCGAAGCGACCCGACGCCTCAACCCGGAATCCATCGTAGGTCCACGCAATTATGCTCCTACCCTTTGGAGCCACGTGACCCCTCAAGGCCCAGGAGCACGGGGGCAACTGTTGTGCCCATTCGGCTAGTCCCAGATCAGACCGGTCCCAGGTGTCCGGTCGGCTGATCCTCCCGTGGGGTCGACTCCCCGGTTCTTGGAGAAGACCCCGCGGTCCCCTTTCCTGAGGCCGACCTTGGGAGCTTCGAGGGTCAGCGGGCACCTTCCTGCCCATGCATCGACCTCTTTGAGACCTTGTTGGGCGCCCCAGTTGGCTCCTGTGAGGCCAAGGCCGATCCGCTGTTGGAGGGGTCGTCCGAAGTTTCCAGGAGCCTTTTCTCCCTGACAAGTTCTGACATTCAGTTGTAACGGACTCCGTCGCGTGGCCACGATTCCTATTGCCTGGCCACCACTCTGACGCTCCTGCCACGCCGCCAGCCCATGACCTTGCCATCACAGCTAGTCTCTTGGGGGCATATTCGAGCTTTCCTAGCTTGTTCCCAAACGAAATTTGGCAGTACTCCATGCCTACAAAAGGCACCCGGGGGACCTCCGTAAAAGGGTAACGTTCTTCTTTCCATCGCGAACTCCTTTTCCTGAGCTCTTTCCATTCAGTTGCTCCACTTCCTCCTCTAACTTAGGCATTGGAGTGTCCCCCGCCGGAGCCTCTCTGGCGCATAGGGACTTTCTGCAGGTTGACTGGTCGAGAAGCTCTCCAGCATATCCACTGAGCTCGGTCCTAGAGGAAGAGTGGCAACAATGGTAATTATTAGAAATACAAAAACAAATAATGCAAAAAAAAAAAAAAAAAAACCATAGTGGCAAAGCTCCTCCCATATCTCTCGGTTGCACTCGGCACAGGCCCACTCGGGCAAAGATCTTATCGGACAACAAAACATCTAGGTCGGAAACCTTGAAGTGGAGAAGGGCTTTGCACTACATCTTATTCTCAAGACTGGAAGCTGAGTTGCCGAGCACTAAGGAGCCCCTCATGGCTTCAAGCACTAACACTTGAAGGATGCCTTATTAAAAAAAGTACTCCTTCCAATGATAAACAATAGAAGGAACACTCTGAAATTGAGGATGTTTCCTTTGAGAGAACACATACCACCATCCTCGAAATCAAGGGTGCTTAGAAAAATTGAAAAATGAATGAAAAAGATTGAGGGTCTACTCAATGTCCACTGAGAGGTATTTTATAGTGAACCCACACCAAGAGTTTGGCACAACTATATGAGGAGAAATTCTAAAAATTTACACAACCTCAACATAAAAGTAAAACAAGGGGAATTAGATCCGGCCTTGAGGTACTCTTCATAGAGTGCAATTTAGTCCGAGAAGGGTTGCAAACTTGATCCATAGGCAATGGGACCTCCCATCTGAACTCTGGTGGGATGAGGAACTCATGCCGAAGCTTGTTCAACTTTGCCATTGAGAGTTTAAATTGGATCGCACTAAGAAGAAACTCCCCCAATTCTGAACCCTCGACCATTAAAGGGACATCCAAAGTCCTGTATGGGTTGGGGTTGCCCAGATTGACAACCCAAGAGCGGATAAATTGAGATTTTAAAAAATTAAAATAGATATGAAACTCAATAAGCTAAGTATTGTGTGAAGTGTCCAAATACTAAAATTTTAGGGAGAGAGAGAGAAAAATAAATATAATAAGATTTATAATAGTTTGAAGTAATTCCAACTTCTATATCTACAATTTAAAGATCTCTTGGGATTTCTATTATATTCTTGCAAGAATATAATCAGTTTATTTTCTCTCAGGCTCACAAATCAAAACCCAAATACAATGATTATTTTTTGGGCTCACAAAAAGTTTAATTGGCTTTCCAAGGCTAGCTAATCGAAACCTTAAACCCAATCCCAAGTCTTAGCTCCCGGCTGGACTTATAATAACACAAACAACAAAGAAAAATAGAGCAATAACAAACTCTCAAAAGAGTAGAAAGTTACCAATGAAGTTCCTCTTATAGACTCTTCAAGCCTTCAATGATGGATCTTCAAAGCTCTTTGAGTTGCTCACTTAATGTATCAAAAGAGTAGTTGGAAATATGTTATGCTTCTCTTGAATTTTCAAGTGACAGCACTAGGAGTTCTTACTTATTTGCAATGATTAGCAGGGAATGTTCTTGATGTAAACTTTATTCCTCTCTTTTATACTTCTTCAAGTATTTTTCTATTGATTTAGAATCCTTTCCAGTCATTTTTAGCTATTTGAAGTTAAAAAATAGCTATTAAAAGCTTGAAACTTGAAATCTAGAAGTTTTAGAACTAGCCGTTATTGTTTAGTTTGATAAGCTACGAGTCGGCTTGTTTGTAAGATTTTCAAAAAATAGCCTCTTTATTCTTCTAAGAGAGAAGGCTCAAAATCTATAAGTTGACTCTTCTACACTGTGTCCAAAAAACTATCTTTCTGTTATTTTTTATTGTGAAGGCTTATTTATAAAAGTCGGCTCTTCTGCACTATGTTCAGAAATCAATGCTTATGTTATTTCTAAGAGAGAAGGCTTGAATTTTAGGAGTTCGCTCTTTTGCACTGTGTACCAAAGTAGTGTGCTATGCCAGTTTAGCATGCTGTGCCAGAGTTAGCTCTTCCATGGAAGTTGGCTCTTTCAGTCCAAGCTACTATTTTTAAAATTTTTTATACTTAAGTACAAGTGACCTCTCAAAATATTTTAAGGATTTTTATGAACTCTCTATCCACTTTAAATACTTCTAAAGATAAAATTGAGTTCACTACACTTTCCATGATACATGGACTCTCTTAAGGACTTTTAAAAGATTTATAATGGATACATACAAGTTTACAATGATCCTAGTGTCACATCCCGAATCCAATACTTGGATCGGCTATGTGACTGGCCGCACAACCCTAGGTATCACCCTGGAGATCATGCCAGGCCTAACCTTTAATTCAACATCCAAATAGTGGTAAGGAACAAATTTCACTAATTATTTATTGATTCCAAGAATTTTTCAAAAAATTCAACTAAAATCTAATATAAACTTAGAGATCAACATCTAAACTCTACTCCTCACTGACTGATCCCCAAAGCCCGATTGATTTTTTGGATCTGCAACAAAAATACAGAAAATTATACAGGCTCAGTAAGTTATCAACACCTCAAGTATACATACACAAATATGTCATTAACAAATAGCAAGCACAAACACATCATACAACAAGATGTCCATCAATATAATAATATATATCCAGCAACATGATGCAAATATGTATACTTAATCTCAACCGACACCGACACGACTATGGATGGCCAACCATTTACTTTACTCTCCTAGTCCCTTTGACTATGGCCACGATCGGCCCGTGGCTTGCCTCACAAGAGACTAGATCCTGTCTCACATACCGAAACCGGTCATGTGTTAGTGTTCGCCCCACTGGAGGCCCACAAGGAAAACTAGCTCTGAGTATCACACGAGAAACATGCAACCTCTGCATGTGCTTGCCATGCATGGCTAAAATAAGGTAACTAGCTCCTGACTCACATATCGCTCATCGGTCATGTGCCAGCGATTGCCCCGTTGGAGGTCCACAAAGAGACTAGGTCCTCGTATGATCATAGTCGGACTAGAGAGCGACAACACCAACATAATGCATGCAACCTAATGCAATCCAATGCAATCCAATACAATCCAATACAAATTAAAATATATTACACGTATTTAATATTTCATAAATACATAACATATTTGGCATATAATATTAGATGTCAAGATAACTTACCAAAAAGCATCCACCAACTACGTATAATTCAAACACTAGACCTAGTCTTCCAAGGACAACAACGATCGGGTTAACTCAACAGAAGATGATCAGATTCCAGCTGGGTGAGATTGGCGAGAAGCATGATGGCATCATCGATCTTGAGCAGGGGATCGAGGCAGTTAGGCGAGAAGTTATGGCAAAGAGGTAAGACTTGGAAGAATTAGACTTCCTCAGCTCGTCGATGAGATCGTCGATGAGATCGTCGATGATCTCCGGCGGTGCAAAGAGTGCGGGTGGCCACTGACATTGCCGGTCCAGTTGACACGGTTGAGAGTGTAGTGAGTGTAGCCATCAGGGTCTTGCATATCCAGAAGGGTGGGGAAGTAATACTCCTCTACGTAGAAAGAATCCTTCATGGATTTGAGACACGACATCCAGAATTTCTTCTAAAGGCGACGATCCCGGACGACTAGCACGGCATGATGCCTCGCCAGAAAAAAGAACTGTGAACCAACATGAAAGGAATGGAGGGGGGATGCAGTGCTGGGAGACGAGGGCGAAGAAGGTGTTGGCCCAGACTTCTAGAAGCTCCATTGCGAGGAGACGGCATGCAGTGGAGATAAGGGTCGGGGCGGCGTGCTGGGTTGCCTTGGCTAAGATGAATCGCCCATGGAATGATGGCGTCAGTGAGAGGTGGAAGCAGGCGACGATAGGAAGGAGGCCCTCGTCAGAGTCTGTCAGGCCCGAATAAGCTCACCGCCTCCTCTTCACTTGGGGAAAGGAGCAGAGAGGAAGCTGAAGAAGAAAGAGAGAGAGAGAGCATCGGATGAAGAAGAGGGGATGGGGAGCAGGTTTGACCTCCTCGGAGACAGGCGGAGGCGTAGGCAATGGCGGAGGTATCAGATCTTGATGAGAAGTCTTCGGTGCGGTCTCGATAGCCCGATAGCAATGATGGGAGGGAGAGAGTGTTGCCGTATCACTGGTGGAGGGAAAGGAGGTTTTAAAGAGCGGAATGATGGATCTCCTTACCGTACAGGAAGGAAACTGTTGATCGGATGTTCTATCCCTCCACGATGCTTCACCGGAGGACTTCGACTCCTACACGGCCTTCATTCCATAATTTTCAATGATGATTTTGGTCGAACAAACAGGGGAAGGAAATCACCTGTTTCAACCTCGCAGATCCCCTCTTTTGTTTTTGTTTCCTGAACTGAAGTCGGCAGCCTCTGTCGGCTTCAACCAGGTGGCCCAAATCCAGGCCCGTACAATGTTGGGCTTCACATTCTCCCCTCCTACATAAAAATCTCGGCCTCAAATTTTTTTTAAAAAAGATCTAAGTCTTCTAAAACTCAATGACGCACAATCCAAAACTCATTCATTTATCCAAAATTTGGTAATCCCAATAAGAGATCCTATTCATCCATGATAATATACTTTAAATTAATTCTAATATCTTTAGTCCACCATGTTTTCGCTGCGCACTCTGATTATCAAATCTTCTAACTCCATTAGATGAATTTCTGACAAGGATATCTCTCATAGACTAAACCCATATAAGTCTTTCAATATCTATTTCTTTGCTAAATGAAATATCAATGCAAAGTAATTTAAATCTTCTCAAAGATCTTAAATTTATCTTAGAGTTTAACAAACCCCATAATTCCCAATATATATATAGAATATCAAATAATACAATCCAAAACTACTAACATAAACCATCAAAGATTCTATCAAAATATGCGTGCCATGTCTATATAATATCATTAATTCTGTCAATAGCAAATTACAAATCTATACATTATTCCAAACACATTTTCATTGTATAATCGAAAGATTCTCTCTTTTAATATCATTAAACTCCTACATCATAAACATATTACAACAATCCTTAAATTTATAATCTAGAAATTAACAAAACTTGCAAGCTATCATGATCTTCATCCATATCAAATATAGAATTCCAATATTATTTAATCAAAATCCTAATTCTATCCCACTCTCACTATCTAGGTTATCTTGATCTTAAACCTTTGCTCCGATACCACTCTGTCACATCCCGAATCCAATACTTGGATCGACTACATGACCGACCGCACAACCCTAGGTATCACCCTAGAGATCAGCCGGCCTAACCTTTAATTCAACATCCAAATAGTGGTAAGGAACAAATTTCACTAATTATTTATTGATTCCAAGAATTTTTCATAAAATGTAACTAAAATCTAATATAAACTCAGAGATCAACACCTAAACCCTACTCCTCATTGACTGGTCCCCAAAGCCCGATTGATTTTTCGGATCTGCAACAAAAATACAGGAAAATAGGGGGTGAGCTATACAGGCTCAGTAAGTTATCAACACCTCCAGTATACATACACAAATATGCCATTAACAAATAGCAAGCACAAACACATTATACAACAAGATGTCCATCAATATAATAATATATATCCAACAACATGATGCAAATATATATACTTAATCTCAACCGACATCGACATGACTATGGATGGCCAACCATTTACTTTACTCTCCTAGTCCCTTTGACTATGGCCACGATCGGCCCGTGGCTCATCCTACAAGAGACTAGATCCTGTCTCACATATCGAAATCGGTCATGTGCCAGTGATCGCCCTAGTGGAGGCCCACAAGGAAAACTAGCTCGGAGTATCACACGAGAAACATGCATCCTCTGCATGTGCCTACCATGCATGGCTAAAATAAGGCAACTAGCTCTTAACTCACATACCACTCATCGGTCATGTACCAGCGATCGCCCCGCTGGAGGCCCATAAAGAGACTAGGTCATCGTATGATCATAGTCAGACTAGAGAGCGACAACACCAACATAATGCATGCAACCTAATGCAATCCATTGCAATCCAATACAATCCAGTGCAAATTAAAATATATTACACGTATTTAATATTTTATAAATACGTAACATATTTGGCATATAATATCAAAGGTCAAGATAACTTACCAAAAAGCATCCACCAACTATGTATAATTCAAACACTAGACCTAGTCTTCCAAGGACAACAACGATCTGGTTAACTTAACAGAAGATGATCAGATTCCAGCTGGGTGAGATTGGTGAGAAGCATGATGGCATCATCGATCTTGAGCAGGGGATCGAGGTAGTCAGGCAAGAACTTGCGGCAAAGAGGTAAGACTGGGTGGAATTAGACTTCCTCAGCTCGCCGATGAGATCGTCGGCGATCTCCGGCGGTGCTAAGTGTGCGGGTGGCCGCTGATGCTGTCGGTCCAGTTGACACGGTTGAGAGTGTAGTGAGTGCAGCCATCAGGGTCTCGCATATCTAGAAGGGTGGGGAAGTAATACTCCTCTGGGTAGCAAGAGTCCTTCATGGATTTGAGACACGACATCCAAAATTTCTTCTAGAGGCGATGGTCCCGGACGATAAGCACGGCATGATGCCTCACCAGAAAGAAGAACTGGGAACCAACATGAAAGGAATGGAGGGTGGGATGTAGTGCTGGGAAACGAGGGCAAAGAAGGCATTGGCCCAGACTTCTAGAAGCTCCATCACGAGGAGACGGCATGCAGTGGAGATAAGGGTTGGGGCAGTGTGCTTGGTAGCCTTGGCTAGGATGAACTGCCCGTGGAACGATGGTGTCAGTGAGAGGTGGAAGCGGGCGGCGAGAAGAAGGAGGCCCTCATTAGAGTCCGTCAGGCCCTGAATAAGTTCACCGCCTCCTCTTCATTTGGGGAAAGGAGAAGAGAGGAAGCCGAAGAAGAAAGAGAGAGAGAGCGCCGGATGAAGAAGAGGGGATGGGGAGCAGGCTTGACCTCCTCGGAGACAGGCAGAGGCGTAGGCGACGGCGGATGTATCAGATCTCGATAAGAAGTCTTCGGTGCGGTCCTTATAGCAGTGATGGGATGGGGAGAGTGCTGCCTCATCACTGATGGAGGGGAAGGAGGTTTTAAAGAGCGGAACGATGGATCTCTTTATCGTACGGGAAGGAAATTATCGATCGGATGTCCTGCCCCTCCACGACACTTCACCAAAGGACTTTGGCTCCCACACGGCCTCCATTCCATAATTTTCGACGATGATTTCGGTCGAACAAACAGGGGAATGAAATCCCCTATTTCAAGCTCACAGATCCCATCTTTTGTTTTTGGTTTCTTGAACTGAATTCGGCAGCCTCTGCTGGCTTCAGCCCAGGTAGCCCAAATCCAAGCCTGTACAATGCTGGGCTTCACACCTAGTAAGCTCACTAACGATTCTAATAGCTCACAAACTATTTCAATAATTCAAAAAGATTTTTCATTGAAGATTGGCCATTGAAAATATTTCTACAAAAATATTCTTAACCATTTGATAATGTTAGTATACTATGTTGGAATCATTAGATGGAAGCATACTGACAAATGGTTCAAAAAATCATAATCACGGAAGCAATAACTATGAAAAATTTTTTCATAGATGTATGCAGATTTAAAATCAATTAAATAACTATCTGTATTATAAGCTAACATGCTTAGAATCATAGAAAAAATCAAATCTAAATTATTAAAAATTAAATAAGAAGAAAATCACTTACCTAAAGCACAATTTTTTTTTCTTCTTATAATCTAATTAGATCCAGCTGAATCGTGGGATTTTTGTTGAAGCCAAGAAATTATACAACCTCTATTGGTATCCACATGGGATGATGTCTTGATCGAGTCCTCAAGGCATCTGGAGTACTAGCTCCTTTGCAGGCCTCTCTTCTGGCTTGGATCTATAGCCTTTTTCTAGAACTAGAAGGTTGAAAACCAAATACTTCGCATTACTGAAGGTTTGGTCTATAGCCTTTTCCTAGAACTAGAACAAGAAGGTTGAAAACCAAATACTTTGCATTACAGAAGGGATTTCTCCTTAAACACTTAGAGAAAAAATTTTAAATTTTTTTTCTCTTAATCCTTTCTTGATTAGCCCTCTTCTCTCTCTATTTTTTAAGGTTTTTAGGCATGCAATAAAGAAGAAAAATATAGGAAATTAGAACTAGTGATAGGAAGGGAGAAGGGAATTAAGATTGTCGCACACCCATTTTCTTCCCCTTTTTAACATGGTATTTGTTCACACAAAAATCTGATATTTCATGCCTAAAATAGGTAAATTTCATCCTAATTCAAATACTCAAAATATTATAATGAGTTTTAGTCAAAATAGGAGTTCTAGAAGAAATCTCATTAGCACCTCCTCTTATCCAAAATGCATGCCAAGGAAAGATTAGCATAAAAAACCATCACACAATTCTTATTTTAGTTAGCTAATCTGAGAGGATAAGATCCAATCTAATTGCGTTAGGTGTCTAGTTTAATTAGGTTAAAATTTGACTTGATTTGGACTTAACTTGAGCCAAATCCAAATCACATTCGAAAAGGCTATCAATCCTATTCCAAATAGGATTTAATTTCCAGTCTAAATAAAAAAAATAAATCCAATTAGACTTTAACTAAATCAAGTCCAATTTAACTAAATTTAATTTAAATTAATTAAAACTTAATTTATAATTTAATTTAATTCAATTATATTATAAAATTATAATTAAATCCCTTTGCTAACAATTAGCAACTACTAAATTTATAACCTTTACAAAATAAAAATTTCTAAATTTAAATTTTTAATCCAATTGATAATTTAGGTTTGATCCAATTGATCTTTTAGGTTTAATCCAAGCTCTTGATGAGAACAAGTCTCTTTTATATGTGCCCCTCAAGTTCTAATCTATCTAGTAGTGAGACATATTATGATCTCCATCATAATATCATCAAAAATCTTTTATTGGACCGAAACTATTTTGGCTCAACCCTAACAAGGATCGTTGATTAGAAACAATCCAAGTAAGTTCTGACAATCTAGCAGTGTTACCTAGCAATATATAGTGGCAACCTAGTAGATCAGAAAATAAATCTCTAGGTGTAATTACCATGTAATTAGATTTCTTTATCAAAGTCTTGATAAAATATAGGTCATGGAAACTCGTCAAACCCTAAGTATCATGATTCCTGTAAAAACTTCTTTCCATTATCATGCTACTATAGCCACAGATTTAAAGACTCGATCTATTAGGTTATATAGGACTATACCTCAACTACTAAGGCTAATGTTCCCTATAAGTGCTCTCCCTACTCATATATTGAACCTACCACATCCAATGAATACCATAATACCCTGAATGGCTAGGGACTATGTTTATGTACTATCAAACTACAGGAACCACACTGTGAGTAGTCGAGGTACTGCAGGTCAAGGAACTACTCATACAACTATAGCATTAAAAATCACTAATGAGTGAGCAGACATCTATATTACTTGTCGTTACTTGGTCATGCTCAATATCATTGTCTATATCAACATTTGAATTCTCAATCTAGTGTCCTTACACTGTAGACTCAAACTTATCTATCTTAAAGGAAAATGATCCTTGCACCAGTCTTGATAGATCGATCATTGTCCTTGTGATGATCCAATGACCGGGAGCATTTAGGAGTTAAGCAATAATAACACATATCTCAAATTCTCAACTCTTGAGAATATGTGTTATTATCTATTAACTCCATGGATAATTTATAGACACATCATATATCAATGGAAAGGAAAAATATCCAATTTTATTAATTTGAATGAATTAAGTATAAAAATATGTCTTAATAAGGATACAATGTGTCATGCCAACTTGGCTTATAGGGCATACATCTAACATACTAATCATGCTCCAATATTTTGTAATTAGCAAAATCATTCCTAGGGTTAACAATCTTTCCCTTTTTGATAATGACAAAATATTAGACATGGAGATTAAAAAGATACTTTGCACTTTAAACTGCTTTAAAGCTATGTATATATGTGTTGCCCAGTATAGCAACCCAAGAGGGGGGATGAATTGGATTTTTAAAATTTTAAACAAGTATGTGCTGAACTAATGTGTTTGCAAAACAACGTGAATGTGCTGAATATAATCTAGATGTTGTGATTTAAGGAATAAATAGCAATGCAACAGAAGTAAATGAGAAGATAAAGCACACACACAAATACAAGAAATTTTTAGTGGTTCGATGCATACCAAGCACCTACATCCACTTCCCAAGCTACCCTTAAAAATTTTTACTATAATCACCAAGATTACAGTCAACTTGTTTTCCGAGCTCACAAGTTAAAACCCCTTGTTGGTTTTGTCACTTAGGCTCACCAACAACCTTTTTCTCAAGCCAACCCTAGGCTTGATTCCAATTCACGGCTTGGAAGGGCCTAACTCTAGTTTCAATAGCCTTGAAACTAGTTACAACAATTAAAACCAAAGTACAAATTTGAGCATAAAAACAAAACTCTCAAAAGAGCAGAAATAAAGTTGATGAAGCTCTTTTTGAATGCTTGAATTGTCTTCTCCTTGGAAGCTTTCAATGAATACTTTTGGATAATGATTTGAAGGCACAACAGCAAGAATGAATGCTTTTTCAGGTAGAATCTTCTTTATGGCCCACTCTTGTCTTTTCAAAAGCTTTCTCAAAAGATAGGATTTGTCTCTAGTGTACCTTTTTTTCTCCTATGTCTTCAATAAGTTTGGTGAGTGATAAATACTCCAAAAACTTCCAAAAAACTATTTGAGATCATTAGAGTGGAGAATCTAGTCATGTTAGATCGTTTGAGCCATTTCTAAACTTCTGAAAATATAGCCATTACTGTTGTCAGAAATTATAAGTCAACTTGTGAGTCGACACTTGAGTTGACACTTGAGTCTTCATGAGTCGACACTTGGATTGACATTAGGTATAGTTCTTTGAAAAACATGGTTCTGCTTTACTTGTGTTCTCAAGCTATGAGTCATTCTGTGAGTCGACACTTGAATCTTATGAGTCGATACTTAAGTTTTGTGAGTCGACACTTGAGTCAGCACTTGATAAAAAATCAAGGATTGACACTATTCTGTAACTTTTCTTATCTCAGATCATGAGTTGATCTGTGAGTCGATACTTGTATTTATGGGTCGACACTTGAGTTGATACTTGGATCGACACTTCACTGAAGTTCAAAAACCATGTTTTATTCATTTTTATTCTCAGGCCTTGAGTCAATCTATGAGTCGACACTTGGCATGCCAGCTAAGTTTTTGCGTGCCAGTTCTTCAAAAGTGTCGACACTTGAGGTTTCATGAGTTGACACTTGGTCTGTGCCAATTCCAAAACTTTATGCCAAGCTTCGAAACTCTGAAATTTGTCCAACAAACTTTCAATTTCTTCTTTATAATGCCAAAAGTGATCAGTTTCATGGCTTTCCAAGGTGAGAAGACTTAAACTTTGAAATTCATCTTGCATTCAAGTGAATGACTTCGATACTTTTGTGTAAGGATTTGATATGCCTATAACCTGATTCATAACTCTAATTGAAACATTATTACTAAGCATGTACTCAATGTTTTGTTATTCATCAAAATCAAGGGCTAAAGCTAACAATCTTCCCCTTTTTAATGATGACAAAACTTTGAGTGTATAAGCATTTGAATTCAAATTTGGCTATTGTATTGAATGTATAATCCAAAGACATTGTGAATTGAACAAATTGATCAAACAAACTTCATAATTATCATCAAACAAAGTTCATAATGACATTCAGATGGAGATATATTATCTCTTCAGTTCATTCAACAGTATTTGATGTGTCAAACAAAGTTAGATTTTCTTAATTTCTCCCCCTATCTTAAGTAGATTATGAATTATTGAAAATTTTGGATTATTGCTTATACAGTCAATCTTATCTTATCTTACTCCCCCTTTTTGTCATCATTAAAGATTAAGAGGAGTTTCTCATCCTTAATTAGTGCTTTTGTCAAAACAAAATATTAATAAGACAAAAAAGATAAGTAATAATAGAAAACATAACTTTCATATATAGAAGAGTTTCAGTAGAATAAGAAGATCTCAGACATACACTAAAAATATAACATAGAGAGTACATAAAATGCAAACATAGCATCTGTGAGGCTACTCCTTATCAGATGGAAACTCTAGAACTATAGGAGCCATAATCCTAGATGCTGAAGGTCTAGGAGTCTTATGGGTCAGGCTTCTAGTCCTAAGAGAAGGGCCAAAGTGGGCTACTATCCTAGAAGTCCTGGAAGTCCTAGTGGCACTAGTCCCAAGAGTCTCTACTGGTGTCTCAAATGGTGAATCAATGGCATGCTGAATATCAGAAGCAGGATCATCATCAACTAGAGGCTGAGCAGAAACATCTGTAGTACCAACTAGAGACTGATCCTCATGAACTGCATCACCACCACCTGACGGATCATCACCAGCACCATCACTACTATCATCATCATCACTATCAGCATCATCACCATCATCATCATCATCTGAACCATCATCAGCTGGAGAAGGAGGAGGAGGTGGAACTGAGGGTCCAGGTGCAGCAGGAGGTAATAGGGATCTCAGCAAATCTTTGATCTCAGCAAATCCTATCTCCATTATTTGTCTGATAAGTATGAGCGCTCATCAGTATGAGCGCTAAGTCTATGCAGCTCAATCTGCAATCTGCTAGTCCTGACTGATATACTCATAATATCCTCATGGACTGCAGTGATCTGCTCCCTCAGCTATCCTCAAACACAGAATCTATCACAGTAGTATGCTGAGGAGTTGGAGCAGATGGAGGTGTCGCAGGCTCTGACTTTGATCTATCAATTGGAGCAGGTCGAGTAGGAGTCAACTGTGCAGTAGGTGCAGAAGGTCCCACCTCAGCTGCCCTGATCTTATCCTCATCATCAGGCTCCTGGCCTGACTCCCTCCTGATCCATCTACCAGCTACCTTTTTGAAGCCCATCCTGTGCAATGATTTCTCCCCATATGTATCTGTATGAGGAATCTCTTTGGGGGCCTTGCCCTCTAAGGGAATACCATAAGCTCTAAAGATATGGGTCAGACCCATCTTGTATGGCAAGCAAAGTCTACTCAGAGTGGCTGCCTCACCCATCTGGTGTACCATCAATGTAGGTAGGTTGATGGCCATCCTTTGAGTCAGAGTAACCATCAACACTATCTCTTGCTCTATAATGAAGTCAAATCTGCCTGTCTTCGAAAGCAAAATCCTGGCAATGATGTGATGTAGCAACCTCATCTCCATGGATAGCTAACTGGCTGAGACAGTGGAAACTCCTCTAACATCATCACACTCCAGAATAAACCTGAAGGCTGCATCCCTGTCTCCAACATAGTTAGTTGCCAAACCTCTCAATAGGATCTCCCAAACTCTGCTAAGTGTATCAAGTGTGACCAAAATCTGAACTCCCCTGACCTGTGCAGTCCACCTGATCCCATTAGTAGCCATGCTACCGTAGAACTCCCGCATCAAGTGAGGATAATACTGCTCCCTCAAGGTACAAAATGGCACCAAACTGGCTACTTTCAGCAAATCTCCAATGACAAATCCCTCAGAATCCAGAAAATGCAAATCAATCATCCTCCCGTAAGCAATCACTTTTCTTGCTACTCGCTCGGCTGTGGGAGATAGCTACAGTGGGGGTGCCCTAGCTGCTGCCTGAGCCTCGGGCTCCTCACGATGCTCTACAGGGTCTTGGTGAGCCTTAGACCTCCTTTCACTTGAGCTAGCATCACCTCTCTCAAAATGAGACCTCTTCTTGTAGAATACCACTTGCTTTCACGGACCCATGCCACCAAAACCCACTAGGAACGGAAGGAAAGAAGGGGGAAAAGAGGGATTTTTTCAAAAATAGAAGGGTAGATCCGAGAAGACATTGTTTTAGGATGATGGGAAGGCTTGGGGACCACTACGGAGAGAGAACTAGGAAAAAAGAATGATAAAATAGGGTTCGATGATGCCTTAGATAAGTCGGTCGTGAGTCAACACTTGTGATTTGCTCAATTGTCGACACTTCGGTGAGTCGATACTTGGGCAAATTGCAAGTGTCAACACTTGGTCAAAAATCTAGAAAAAATCAAGAAAAACTCTAATAAATTGGAAAAAAATCAAAGGGGTTTTTAGGGATTATACTAAGCATTATTTGAAGGAATTTGGAGCATTTAAAGGAATTCAACGAAGAATTTGAAAGGGTTTCAATTAAAGGGATCAATGATACCTAATTCTCTTCTAATCATGCAAAACCTATCTTTGCTAAGGGGCTCAGTAAAAAAATCTGCAAATTGTCTATCAGTACACACAAAATCAAGCATTACATCACCATTTTGTAGATGGTCTCTTATGAAATGATGTCTTATTTCAATGTGTTTATTTTATGAATGTTAAACTAGATTTTTCGTTAAATTGATTGCACTTGTATTATCATATCTTATAGGAGTTTTATTTAACTTAATACCAAAGTCTTCAAGTTATTATTTGATGCATAAGATTTGAGCATAATAACTTCTAGCTACTATATATTCAACTTCTGTCGTAGATAGAGCAACCAGATTTTATCTCTTGCTAAACCATGAAATCAAATTAACTCCAAGAAATTAACAAGTTTTTCTAGTGCTTTTCCTATCTGGTTTGCAACCAGCAAAGTCAGTATCAGAATAGGTAATCAATTCAATTGATGAATCTCTAGAATACCATAGTCCAATAGCAATTATGCTAGACAAATATCTAAGTATGCATTTAACAGCCAGTAAATGAGATTCTTTAGGAGCAGGCGATATCTAGCACACATATATATGCTAAACATAATATCTAGCCTAGTTGTAGTTAAGTACAATAATGAACCAATGATATCCCTATATAATTTTTGATCAACATTTTTACCTGATTCATCTTTGTCAAGTTTGCAAGAAGGGTCATAGGTGTACCTAATGGCTTAGTTGTCTCCATCCCAAACTTCTTTAAGATTTTCTTTGTGTATTTAGCTTGGTTGATGAGGATCCCTTCTTTAGTTTGTTTAATTTGGAGTTCGAGAAAAAAGTTTAGCTCTTCCATCATGCTCATCTCGAACTCATCCTGCATAAGCTTGGCAAACTCTTGACAAAGTATTTCATTAGTAGCACCAAAAATGATAACATCAATATAAACTTGTACTACTAAGAGATCATCATTTTTCCTTTTCAAAAATAGTATAGTATCTATATTGGCTTTAGAGAAACCATTTTCAAGTGGAAATTTACTTAATCTATCATACCAAGCTCTTGGAGCTTGTTTTAAACTATATAAAGCCTTGTGAAGTTAAAAAAAAAAAGTTAGGATATTCATGACTTTTAAAATCAGGGGACTGTTCAACATACACTTCTTCTTCAATAAAATAATTTAAAAATATACTTTTGACATCCATTTGAAATAATTTGAAATCCATAAAGTAAGCAAAAGCAAGTAATAATCTAATTACTTCTAATCTAGCAACTGGTGCAAAAGTTTCATCAAAATCAATACCCTCTTCTTGATTATAACCTTTTGCTATCAATCTAGCTTTATTTCTAGTTATTACTCCATTTTCATCAAGTTTATTTCTGAAAATTCATTTAGCTCCAATTATTGAAACATTAGAAGGTCTTTCAACTAAAATCCAAACTTTGTTTCTTTTGAATTGAATTAGTTTATCTTGCATAGCATTTATCCAATTTGAATCTTTTTCAGCTTCTTTAATTGACTTAGGTTCTATTTGTGATACAAATGTTAAGTAGTCACACACATTTCTTAGAGAGAAATGAGTACTTATCCCTTTTGATGGATTACCAATTATAAGTTCTTTGGGGTGTCCATGGGCATACCTTCATTCTTTAGGTAATGGCTTGGATGCTGATGAAGCTCCAACTTTTTATATTTATTCTTCTTCATGGTTTTGATCACCTTCTTGCTCTTTGGAATGTCCTTCATTGATTGACATCTTTTCAATCCTTTGAACACCTATTTCATCATCAAGAACATCTTCTTTTCTAAAAGATTTTTTGTTAGTCTCATAAAAAATAACATGAATGGACTCTTCAACAAGAAGTGTTCTTCTATTAAATACTCTATATACCTTGCTAGAAGTAGAGTATCCTAAGAAGATACCCTCATCTAACTTAGCATCAAATTTACTTAGATTGTCTTTGCCATTGTTTAGAATGAAATAACGGCATCCAAATACATGAAAATACTTGATGATTTGTTTTCTACCTTTCCAAAGTTCATAAGGCATTTTCTTCAAAATTGGTCGGATCAAAATATGATTCAAAATATAGCATGAGGTATTTATGGCTTCCGCCTAAAAATATCTAGGTAAATCATTTTCATAAAGCATGGTACGTGCCATTTCTTCTAGTATCCTATTCTTTCTTTCTACCATTCCATTTTATTGAGATATCTTAGGTGTAGAAAAGTTATGATGAATTCTATTTTCATTACAAAACATTTCAAAATCATGATTTTTAAACTCAATACCATAATCACCATGTAAAGAGATAATTGAACACCTTTTTCATTTGAAACTTTCTTGTGAAACTTAATGAATACAGAAAATATTTCATCTCTTTGAGCTAAAAATATTATCCATGTAAAACGTGAGAAATCGTGTACAATAACTAGACCATACTTCTTGCCTCCCAAACTAGTTATTCTAGTAGGTCCTAAGAGGTTCATATGAAGTAATTCTAAGGGTATAGATGTAGAGACTACTTCTTTTGGTTTGAAAGAAGATTTTGTTTGTTTTTCAAGTTGACATGCACTACAAATCTTATCCTTTTCAAAAGAAAGTTTTGGCAAATCTTTTATAAGATTCTTTTTGTTCAATTTTGAAAGTAAATGTATACTAGCATGCCCTGGTCTATGATGCCAAAGCCAACTAGTTTCATTGATCTTGGCTTCCATTATCACTAGGTATTGACCATTTTGCATAGGTAGATCATCAAGATCAACCATGTAAATGTTTCCATGCCTATGACCAATGAACTTGATGCCATTATCACCAAGACTAGATACAATGCACATGAAAGATTCAAAAACTATTTTGAAACCTTTTTCACAAAATTGACTTATACTAAGTAAAATATGATCAACATAAGTAGAGGGGGTGATATGGACTTTACTGATGCCGATAATTCTATCCTTTACATTATCACCAAATATCATATTTTTACCATTTAGAGCCTCAAGAGATGTGAATTACTTTACATCTCCTGTCACGTGTCTTAAGTAACCGCTATCAAGGTACCATAATCTCCTTTTGTCCTTGGTTGTAAGACACACCTACAAAAACAAATCAGGTGAAAACTTTAGGTATCCAAGTTATCTTGGATCCTTTAGGGTTAGTTGATGTGGTTCCTTTTGGAACCCAAACTTTTCTAATACTATTCAATTTTTTTCTATCACACATGTAAGATTTATATCTTAACTTACCACAAGAATAACATGTAATGGTAGAAGATGCAGGTACAAAAATTTTTTTGAAATATTTTTATTCTTTTTGAGTTTTAAAACCTAGACCTGCTTTGTTGAAAACCACTCTTTGGTCATTCAAAAGTATGTTAAGTTTTTCTGAACTATAGATAAATTTTTTAACAAATGGTTTCACTTTTTCAAGCTCTTCTTTATATTTCTTATTTTCTTATAAAATCTCTTTATTTTGTTTGATAATTTTTTCATTTGTTGAAAAACTCTATCCTTTTTTAAAATTCTTTTTCTTTCAAAAGATCTTCCTTTTCATTTTTTAAGGAGGTAATTTGATCATTCAATTTTTTATTTTCTTGAAGTAAACTATTATTCTCTATCAAAAATTTGTCATTTGTTCTAGAAAGCTCCAAGTTTTGCTTTTTCAATTCATTGTTTTTCATTTTAAGTTTTTGATATTCAACAACAAGTTCATCAAAAATATCACGTAATTCATCAAAAGTAAATTTATTTTTGGTTTCAAATCTTACCTCATCTTCATTTGCCATGAAGCAAATATTGGCCAACTCTTGCTACTCTTCATCAGAGCTTGAATCTTCACTTTCACTCCATGTCACCATCATAGCTTTCTTTTTAAATTTTTTTTTCGCCTTCTTGAGAGTGGAGCAACTCATTTTATAATGTTCAGGCTTTTTACATTCAAAATATATTGGTTGCTCCCTTTCTTTCTCTTTTTCTTTCTCCTTATTGGGCTCCTCCCTTTGTGGCTTTTTCTTGTAGTTGAACCTTTTCTTTCTCATGAATTTCTTAAATTTTCTTGAGATGAGAGCCATCTCATCTTCCTCATCTGAATCATCACTAGAATCTTCCTTGTTTGTGGACTTAAATACAATGGTCTTCTTTTTCTTATCATTTTCTACAACCTTTTGCTTTAAGGATGGCTCATATGTCATAAGTGATCCCAAGAGCTACTCAAGTGAAAGAGTATTGACATCCTTGGCTTCTTCAATAGCAGTCACTTTTGGATCCCAAGATGATGGAAGAGACTTGAGGATTTTGTTAACAAGTTCAGCATTAAATATAACTTTTCCCAAACTTCTCATACCATTAACAATATTAGTGAACCTAATATACATTTTACTAATTGATTCATATGGTTCCATCCTAAATATCTCATAAGTATGAATGAGCATGTTAACTTTGGTAGTCTTCACTTGATGTGTACCCTCGTGGATAACTTTAAGTATATCCCATATTTTCTTGGCAGAGGAATAATTAGATATTCTATTAAATTCACTAGGGTCTAGTGCATAAAATAAAAAATTCATAGTCTTAGCATTAAGCTTAGCTTGCTTAATGTCATTTTCATCCAATCTTCTTCTAATTTGGAGGTGGGAATGCCATTAATCAAGATAGTAGACCGATGAGGACCTTTAACTATGGTCTTCTAAATATTGTAATCTATTGCTTGAATGTAGATGCGCATGTGTGTCTTCCAGTATGTGTAATTTATGCCATTAAAGAGTGGGGGATGGTTTGAGGCTTGACCCTCATCAATACCAACACCAATTTGGGCTGCCATTAGATCTTTGACTCAAGATCGTTAGACCTACACACTGAGTACCAAGCTCTGATACTTGTTGTTATCCAGTGTAGCAACCCAAGAGGGGGGTGAATTGGATTTTTAAAATTTTAAAGAAGTATGTGCTAAACTAATATGTTTGTGAAACAAAGTGAATGTGCCGAATATAATCTAGATGCTATACTTTAAGAAATAAATAGTAATGCAATGGAAGTAAATGAGAAGATAAAGCACACACACAAATACAAAAAATTTATAGTGGTTCAGTGCACACCAAGCACCTACATCCACTTCCTAAGCTACTCCTTAAGAATTTTCATTATAATCACCAAGATTACAGCCAACTTGTGATGAGGGACAAAACTCTAGATTGATGAGGGATGACATGCTAGGGGTTAGCATAAAGAAAAATTAGATTAAAGAGAGCAATTATTCCATAATTTTTTTATGGTTTATTCTCGAAAATTGATAAAAGTAGGTTAGGGTTTTCATGTAACATCTAGAGTTCTACCTGCATACTAAGAACCATCAAAGAAACAAAGAAAAAGATCCTAGGGTTAAGAAACACCTATAGGGCATGCTTCAAAATTCAATAAATCAGACTAAGAAAGAAGGGAAGGGGTCTAAATAACTAGCAATGAGTTCCTTGATATCGCAGAAGGGATCACACCACTCGGATCGGTGCCTGGATGACACAGTCGCTTTCTCACGGATCGGCTAGCTTTTTATCAACTGATTTTTGGGGCAAGGAAGATCTTATCCAAGGGTCCCTTCACTTGAGGGATCCTGCCAATGTCAAGGGTTAGGGCTTATGAAGATAGGAAAAATAACAAACAGAAGATTGAAAGTAAAGAAAGTCAGGTGGGGGCTGAAGAAGGGCTGGCAGCCTGGTTTGATGGAGGATGCCTGGCTTGGAGGACTTGGTGGCCTGGCTGCTTAGAAGGGAAGCCTGGAAGCCTTTGGGATGGCGGCCTGGAGGGGGAAGAGAAGACTTGGCAGCTAGGGTTTGAATGGATTTGGAGGGGGCGGCCTAGGTTGGATGATGGAAGGGGTGGCCAAGATGAGGATGATGATGGGCATCCTAGATAGGAGGAGAGGAGGGGTGGCCTAGGGTTTGCTTGGAGTTGGGGCGTCTAGGGTTGGTTTGGGAGTGGAGAGAAGAGGGCGGCTAGGGTTAGGAAGAAAGTTAGGGTTTGAAAGATAGTTTGGGCCTCACACCCACTTCCTCACGGTGGTCGAAGTTCACTAAGAACAAAGACAATTAGAAGAGAAAACTCAATTTTTTATTCATAAAGCTTGTTCATTACAAGGGAGAGGGGGTGGGTATTTATAGTTTCACCCTAGTTTTTAGACTCCCTGACAGACTGGGATTACAAAACTTGAGGGCTAAGAAATTACAAAGCTTGAGGGCCAAGAAAACTTTCTTAGGCTAGGGTTGCTTGACTCCATGCTGGGCTGGGAGGGGTGCCAACCATGAATGGGCCTAGGAGGGGTGCTAACTGCTATGGGCCTTAGACAAGGACACCAAGGCTGGGGAGGCTTGGATTGGGGCGCCTATGCATGAAGGCCTGGGGCGCCAAAGCTCCTTGGTCTTGGGGTGCCAGATGCATGGTGGCCTGGGTTACCCAAGCTCCTTGGTCTTGTGGGCTTGGGCTGGGGCCTGGTGACTCTCCCCTTGGCTTAATTTGAATGAAGCCAAAATTACATACTCAAATAAACTCAACTGACTGGACTGGAATACAAAGGGACTCAACTCAACTGACTAAATAGGACTCAATGGACTTAGTGAATCCAATTGACTAACTTTAATACATGACTCAATATCTACAGGACTCAATGTACTCATTGAAAGGAAATTTGACTGACTTTCCAACACATGACTCAGAGATCTTCATGAAGCTTGAAATCTTTGTCTGATCTGATATCTCCATTAGTTCTCCCAGAGTGGGAGGAAACTCGACCTTATCGAGTAAAGGTCAATCTGGCTCAGGTAGGTCTGGGTTGAAGCATTGCAGATCCTCTCGAGTGATTCACGAAATCTCAGATTCTGATCGACCTTGCCAACGAACCAAGTGATGTGGTAGCCTTTGATCTGGGTACTATTAGCTTGGTCATCCAGGATATGCTTAATCTTTTCCTTACCCAGGCTAATTTAGTGGAAACTCAGGGATGGGTTTGCTCTCTAAGAAAGGGTTAGGTCTAAGGCTCATTGGGTATCATTGCTAGCTCCCTATACTCAACTAAGTATGAGATATTGATGAAGGTGAAGTGCATCTACGAAGCATACCAATATGCAAACATCCATTCATGAAAGCATGGAAAAAAAAATATTTTAAAATAATTTTAAAGCATGCACGGAAGAAGGCTCGGTAGACAGATCTAAATGATCTACCGATCTGCTTGCAACAGGATCTAGCATAATAACCTAGCATGCAACATAACATCAAAGCAAGAGAGGAACACAAATATAAAGGTATTATACCTTTATACTAAGATAAACTATGGAAGGAGGAGAGTGCTCGAGCCATACACGTGTCTAGCCTCTACAAGTAATCCACACCTGGGCTCGACTCTGATCAACTCCCTCAGAGTGCTAGCTCTTCGGGATCCTTGGACTGATCTTCTTCTTTCAGGAAGACAAGGAGGAAAGGTGGAACCCTTCCTAAGACTCTCTTTCCAAGATCTAGCTTGAATGCTAGGTTTCTCACACCCAATCCCAAAGCCTCTCACAACCCTTCTCTATCTTCCTCTCTCAAAGCTTTTCTCAAAAAATCTGTTGTAGCCACAGAAATGACATTCATTTGTAGGGGCAGTAGGGAAGGGGAGAAAGAGGAAAGAGGAGAGATGAGGGGAGAGAATGGGGAAGAGGATCAAGGCCATACCAAATGGGTCCAGCCCAAGAAGGTAAGTATGATTATCATACCAAATAACCTTGGAGCCAAAACTGGTTTGAATTCAAAATTCAAACCACGTCAAAACTTGCCCAAAATCCTTCCAAAATTTCTTCCCAGAATTTTGTTTGTAACAAGAAGTGTCGACTCACAAAAATCTTCAAGTGTCGATACTTCAACACTTGCAAAATTTCAAGTGTCGACACTTGGAACAAAGTCAATTATATTAACTTCCAGCAACGGCAAACGATTTACAATCGTCGATTAGCCTTAAGATCAGATAGAAATCTTCTATGGTGTGTGATCCCATAGGTTCAAACACTAAGCCGATAGCACTGTAACATTTCCAGTACCAGTCAAAGTCCTCATCTAGCAATGATATCCGATGTCTAAATAGGTCGAAGATGCAGAGTAAAAGGGATATGCCCTACAAGCCAATCTATGTTGTATCTCCCAAACCATTGTAATTGACAATTTTCTAAATAAAGGCATTATTTTTCATCATACGATGTGTTTATATTATATGATGAACTCCATAGATTAGGGCTATGATTTTAGGGTTATGATGAGATCATACCAGTGAGACCTAAAATCTTAAAATCTTAATCTAAAGTATTCCTAGTCAAAGGAACCCTGAGTAGGGGATCAGGGTTTTCCGGTAAGACTAGCACATCCCATGTATACTGGAAAGGGTGACTGCTCTCACAGTCACTTGTGTATGACACTAATACTGGGATGTGGGTGCTTATTGGAGAATGAGTTCACTGATATGATCCAACTTGAGAACATCTAGTAGAGTCTTAGCTACATGTCAATAGAAGGTTCTCATAGTGGGAGTGGTACAAGTAATCTTTTGACCTGAGACTGCCATAAGTACCTTATGTACATGAACCCATTCTTTGGTTCAATCCTAATCATGACACTGAGTCATGCACAGGATTGATACTGGGAATGGTGAATTGGATATGAAGGTAATGAGTAGGTCAACAAGGAATCGATCACTCTTAGTAAGAGGAGATTGCATCCAGCTAGTTAACAATCGGATGATGATTCAGGGAATCTTTGATCAAAGTAAAGATATTAGAGATGGTTTCTAATATCAAGATAATTGAATCATCGATATAAGATTGAGCTAGAAATAAATATAATATTGGATTTGACATATATCCATATCCATAGTTATATTTTGGGTGCAGGCTGATCGAAAGATTTAATTGTACGGTAACTCTCTACTGAAGGGTAATTTTGGTATTTCACCAGAATTTCCATATCTTCCGGGTAGACATGACACGTTGCTAGACGTCAATCTTGTCTTGTGGGTTAATCAAATTCAAAGATCATTTATTAGGAAGAGTCCTAATTAATCGAATCGGGTAAGCCCGGTTTGACCTAAATCGATTAGAAAGAGTTCTAATCAAATTAGGTCAACTTGTATTCGAACCCACTGCTGGCTAGATGTGGGATCCAATGGGTCACACACTTAAGAGGATTGATCAAGAGTTTAATTTGGAATTAAATCATCTTTGCAGGATAACACTCTAGCAGGTGTTGCAAACCCTAGCTTCTATTCGAATCGGATTCGAATTAGAGTTCCGGATTGGTTCAAATTGGGTTCTAATTGGACCTAATTAGACCCTAATTGAGTTAATTGGGATTATGGCTAACCCTATTGGCTAGCCATGTAACTTGGCTAGCCTCCCCACCCGCCCCCCTTGCATTTTCATGGCAAATGCCAAGAGTGCATGCGCATATGGACTCTTGGCGCGCCATTTGGAAGAGTCCATGGCGCATGGACTCTTGGCGTGCCCCACTTAATTCTCCGATGATTTTATTTGGGGCAGCCTCCTTTCTTAAGAATTAGCGCCTCACCTGTGTTCCCTTGGATGGGAATCAAACAGCTGGAAAGTTTTTAAGAAAGAAGAAAAACGCTAACTCTTCCCGGGCGCGCGAAATAACATCTCTTCGGAGATGAAAAGTCGCGACCCCTTTCTTTTTAAAACACCGCAGCTTTTTCTTTAAGAAAGGCTGTGGGATTTAATCTGAAGGGCCGTGAGAAAGTGGGAAGGGGCGTGAGAAATTGAGAAAGGCGTGAGAAGGAGTTTACGGAGAGTTTTGAAGGCGCCTCTCTGAAAACTATTTAAGGCGCATGAAAAATCAGAACTCTGGAGTAATATTTTTCTTTCTTCCTCTCCTGAAGACTCTTTTATTCTTTTCTTGCTCTTGCACTGTTTCCTTTACAGAATACATCTCTGTCGAAACTCTGCTACTGAACAAGAATAAGATTAAAAGTCTCCGATGGTAAAGGAAAAAAAAAGAGTTCTGATTTGTTCCTTTCTTTCTTACATTAAGACATCATTGTCTTAATTTCTCCTCCAACTTAAGACAAGCCTATGTCCTCTTAGGAAAAGGTCTTTTCTTCAAGACAAGGGTGTCTAAAGGGCTAAGGTCTTAGTGGAAGGAGGAGAAGAGGTCAAGGAAAGGGAGGCAAGCTCTTGTGTGGAGGAATTCAAGCCATACTCCATGCAATTGAGTTCTAGGAAGAAGAACTCAATAGAATGAACCATTGAAAAGAAGATAGAGTTGTCTTGATCATTGCTCTGTGTGGATCACCATCGGAGGGCGGACACTTGGATGCCTGGTGAAATCAATCAGCCTCTTCAACATCAAATTTTGTTGAAATTAGCGATTACAGGTTGGTACCCTAATTCTAACAATGTAAGTTTGTATGTTTATTATATGTTTTAATCCTGAATAAGGAGATCTTGGCTAAGGGATTATGGTGCAAATTTCATCCTTTTGAAATTACACTTCCACTGCGGTGCACCGGATCCCCAACAGTGGTATCAGAGCCATCCTTATTACAGTTAAAACATATGAAAATTATTTATATGTGTTTTTGTTGTAGTATCGCAATTAGGGTTTTAAACCCTTGAATGCTGATACACTTAGCATAATTTATGGGATGCATATATGATAATTAATGTTTTGATGTATGCCACTAGTTAGGATTTTTCACTCAAACCCTAATTATTATAGAGATATGATTAGTTTTGAAGTTATCATACTGAAATAAGGTTGCCCTGGCATAATGGTGGATCCATTATGTGGTAAATGGTTGTCCTAGTATGATGACACACTTAGCATATATATGTTTATCAGAGTGATATGATTGTGATGTGTTCTATAAGAATGTGCTGGAAATTTTATAAAGCCTTAAAATTATATTAAGTCATAGTATATTTAACTAATAAGCATCACTAGTCATGATGAACAATTGATCATTCGTTGTCTAGAAAGGTTGTTCTGGGAAGGTAAAGAGAATCGTGGTTTTTAATTGGTTCCGTTGACTGACCTGGCCAATTTTTATTGGTGTCTAGGAAAGCAACGGGGGGACTCCCACATCTCTTCCACTTGCCTGGCCAATTTGATTATATTTAAATCTTGACTTAAATGCTTAGTGTTAAAAAATACTATATATTGGCCTTCCTTCATGCTGGATCATTATTGTGTTATGAACCACATTAGGTTTGTTGTGTTATCTGCAAGACCTAATATGGTGATTGACATAATATTGGTCTAGTGCATAGATATGCTTACAGTATATTCAGTATAATGCCTTGTTGTGTTATCTGCAAGGGCATTATATTTGAATACTGACTGTATAGAAATGAAAGGGTCTTGACTTAACTAGAACATTATGGTTTGTTGTGTTTTCTGCAAGACTTATAATGTTCTAGAGGCCAAGTTATTTTTGAGAATTATATGAGATATAATTGGAAGAGTTTCCTACCTTTGAGCTTATAAAAGATTTGTTGTGTTATCTGCAAGATCTTTTATAAGTTATTAGGATCTCAATCTCACTAAGAAAAATCGATCAGGGTTCTTCTCGATTATCATAGTGAGGGCTATGATTTTTGATAAAATAGTGGGAGACATAATTAAATTGAAGACCTAATTTAATTATGTAAGTCATTTCATGGTTGTTTGCTTATGTATTGTTCTTTATTAAATGTAGATAAATGGCATCTTCATTATCACTGCGAAGCATCTTAGATACCAACAAACTGACTGGTCCAAACTATGTGGACTGGTTGAGAAACTTAAAGATTGTACTGAGTTCAGAAAAACTATCTTATATTCTTAATACCCCTAGTCTTAATCGACTAGGGGATGATGCCACACAGGAAGATATGGCCACATACAAAATGTGGCAAAATGACTCCCTCACTGTCAAGTGTATCATACTAGCCTCTATGATCAATGAGTTACAGAGGCAGCATGAAAGCATGGATACTCAATCCATAATGCTCAATTTAAAAGAGTTTTATGGAGAACAAAGCAGAACTGCTAGATACGAAATATCTAAGCGGTTATTCCGTGCTAGGATGACAGAGGGAACATCCGTTCAGGATCATGTTCTGAAGGTAATTGACTTAATCACCAGATTGGGTCAATTAGGGTTTATTATGGATGGGGAGCTGAATCAAGATTTAATCCTGCAATCACTTCCAGAGTCATTTTCTCAGTTTGTCTTGAATTATCACATGAACAAACTGAACACTTCCTTGCCTGAGCTGTTAAATATGTTAAAAACAACAGAGAGCCATGTTAAGAAAGAAAAGGCTCCACTTCTTCTTGTTGATAAGACCAATAAGAAGAAATTAGGCAAAAAGGGTTTTAGTAGGAGGCTAAACCCTAAGGGTGGAATCAATAAGAACAAGAAAGGAAAGAAGGCCTCAAAACAGTCAACCTGTTTCTTTTGAGGCAAAGTGGGACATTGGAAAAGGAATTGCAAGGCTTACCTTGCAACTGTGAAGCCTGGTGCGTCAGATGCACCAAAAGGTATGTATGAGATATATACTATATTGACATTAAATTCGTCTATATCAAATACTTGGGTATTGGATACCGCTTGTGGTTACCATATATGCAAATCTTTGCAGGACCTCCACAAGCTTAAAGTATTGAAGGAAGGCGACTTCAATCTTTACGGTGCTGGTGGTGATATCATCCAAGCAGAAGCTGTAGGGACCTATATTCTGAAGTTGCCTTCAGGGAAGATCTTGGAGTTAGAAAATTGTTACTATATGCCAAAGATTATTAGGAACATTATATCTATTCCTTTGTTATTAAAACAAGGATATGTAATGGATGTAACGAGCACTGGTTGCTCGATAATGTTATCTAATAAAATTAATTGTTCTGGCATATTTAGCAATGGGCTCTTAACTCTTTCTTCCAATAATAGTGTTTTTCATGTCAATAATAAAAGAAAAAGAAAAGACTTTAATGATACTTTACTTTGGCATCATCGACTTGGTCATGTTAATGAGTCTAGGATAAGCAAGTTATACAAGGAAAAATTCCTTGATCCTTATGAGTATGAATCATTAGGAACTTGCGAATCATGTCTCATGGGTAAGATGACCAAGACTCCATTCACTGGACATGGAGAAAGGTCAACTGAGTTATTAGGACTTATACATACTAATGTATGTGGTCTAATGACAACTCAGGCCAGAGGAGGATACTCATATTTTATCACTTTTACAGATGATTTATCTAGGTTTGGATATGTGTATCATATGAAACATAAATTTGAAGCCTTTGATAAATTTAAAGAGTATCAAAGTATGGTCGAAAAACAAACCGGGAAAAGTATTAAAGTTCTTCGTTCTGATCGAGGAGGAGAATACTTATCCACGGAGTTTTTAGACTATCTTAAAGTTAATGGATTTCTTTCTGAATGGACCCCTCCTTATACTCCATAGCTAAATGGTATAGATGAAAGGAGGAATCATACCTTATTAGATATAGTACGATCCATGATGTGCTTCACAAATTTACCCATTTCCTTCTGGGGTCATGCCCTAGAAACTGCTGTTTACATTCTGAACAAGGTACCTTCTAAATCCGTTGTTAGTACTCCATATGAAATTTGGAGTGGAAAGAAACCATATCTTAAATATTTCAAGGTATGGGGATGTCCAGCTTATGTTAAAAGAAATTTTGGACATAAGTTGGAACCTAGAGCGGATAAATGTCTATTTGTAGGATATCCTAGAGAAGGTAGAGGATATCTGTTCTACCATCCTACTGAACAAAAGATTTTTGTCAGCAGGCATGCCACTTTTCTAGAAAAGGAGTTCATTTTAGAAAAGGGCAATGGTAGAACTATTGAACTTGGAGAAGTACAAGAAACACAGATAGACAATTCTCAACCATTAGAACATATAGTTAGGACAGAACCAGAACACAAAACTCCTCCCCGTAGGTCTGATAAAGTGCCACGGGCACCTGAGAGGTATGGGTTTATTATTGAAAATAATGAATCCCAAGTCATTCAAAATGATGAACCTCTGACATATACGGAAGCTATCTTGAGTACTGATTCAGATAGATGGCAAGAAGTCATGGAATCCGAAATAGACTCTATGTATGTAAACCAAGTTGGTCTTTGGTTGATGCACCAGAGGGTGTTAATCCTATTGGGTGCAAATGGGTCTATAAGAAAAAGATTGGGGCTGATGGCCAAGTTGAAACCTATAAAGCCAGACTAGTGGCTAAAGGTTTTAGACAAAAACAAGGAATTGATTATGATGAAACATTCTCACCTGTTGCCATGCTCAAATCAATACGGATTTTACTTGCTATAGCAGCATATCATGATTATGAGATCTGGCAGATGGATGTGAAGACTGCATTCCTCAATAGTTTCCTTGAAGAAGAAGTCTACATGTCACAGCCAGAAGGTTTTATTTCAAAAAATAAACCTAATCAAGTATGCAAGCTAAAGAAATCCATTTATGAATTAAAGCAAGCTTCAAGGAGTTGGAACATCCGCTTTGATGAAACTATTAAAAGGTTTGGTTTTATCAAAAATGTGGATGAACCCTGTGTTTATAAGAAGACTAGTGGGAGTGCCATAGTCTTCTTGCTTCTGTATGTAGATGACATACTCCTCATTGGGAATGATATCCCAATGTTGCAATTAGTCAAGGTTTGGCTATCAAACCAGTTTTCCATGAAAGATTTGGGAGAAGCATCCTATATACCAGGTATTAAGATCTATAGAGATAGATCTAAGAGGATGCTAGGTTTATCCCAATCTAGGTACATTGACTTAGTGCTGAAAAGATTCAGCATGGATGGAAGTAAAAGAGGTTATCTTCCTATGAGTCAAGGCATACATCTTTCTAAAAGGATGTCTCCTAAGACACCTGAAGAAAGAAATAGAATGAATTCTATACCCTATGCTTCGGCAATAGGGTCCATAATGTATGCCATGTTATGTACTAGGCCTGATGTGGCATATGCTTTAGGCATTGTCAGTAGGTTTCAGGCTGATCCAGGAGAGGATCATTGGAAAGCAGTTAAAAATATTCTTAAGTACCTAAGAAGGACTAAGGATATTTTTCTGGTTTATGGTGGTTCTGATCTTAAACTAGAAGCTTATTCTGATTCTAGTTTTCAATCAGACCTTGATGATAGCAAATCCATTTCGGGATATGTTTTTACCCTAAATGGTGGAGCAGTGAGTTGGAAGAGTACCAAGCAGCAGACTGTAGCTGACTCAACCACAGAGGCAGAATACATAGCTGTTAGTGAAGCCACCAAGAAAGCAGTCTGGATGAAGAAGTTCATCATAAAGTTGGGTGTTGTTCCTGAAATTGAAAACCCAGTGCCACTTTCCTGGGACAACACTGGGGCTGTTGCTCAAGCTAAGGAACCAAGAGCTCGTCATAAGTCCAAGCACATTCTGAGATGCTTCCATCTCGTCCGAGAAATAGTAGAGAGACAAGATGTCTACATAAATAGAGTTGATACAAAGAACAATGTAGCAGACCCGTTCACTAAGGCTCTACCACAGCGAGATTTTGATCGCCACCTCGAGTGTATGGGATTAAGATTTAAAGGCGATTGGTTTTAGTGCAAGTGGGAGATTGAAAGGGATATGCCCTACAAGCCAATCTATGTTGTATCTCCCAAACCATTGTAATTGACAATTTTCTAAATAAAGGCATTATTTTTCATCATACACTGTGTTTATATTATATGATGAACCCCATAGATTAGGGCTATGATTTTAGGGTTATGATGAGATCATACCAGTGAGACCTAAAATCTTAAAACCTTAATCTAAAATATTCCTAGTTAAAGGAACTCTGAGTAGGGGATCAAGGTTTTCCGGTAAGACTAGCACATCCCATGTATACTGGAAAGGGTAACTGCTCTCACAGTCACTTGTGTATGACACTAATACTGGGATGTGGGTGCTCATTGGAGAATGAGTTCACTGATATGATCCAACTTGAGAACATCTAGTGGAGTCTTAGCTACATGTCAATAGAAGGTTCTCATAGTGGGAGTGGTACAAGTAATCTTTTGACCTGAGACTGCCATAAGTACCTTATGTACATGAACCCATTCTTTGGTTCAATCCTAATCATGACACTGAGTCATGCACAGGATTGATACTGGGAATGGTGAATTGGATATGAAGGTAATGAGTAGGTCAACAAGGAATCGATCACTCTTAGTAAGAGGAGATTGCATCCAGCTAGTTAACAATCGGATGATGATTCAGGGAATCTTTGATCAAAGTAAAGATATTAGAGATGGTTTCTAATATCAAGATAATTGAATCATCGATATAAGATTGAGCTAGAAATAAATATAATATTGGATTTGACATATATCCATATCCATAGTTATATTTTGGGTGCAGGCTGATCGAAAGATTTAATTGTATGGTAACTCTCTACTGAAGGGTAATTTTGGTATTTCACCAGAATTTCCATATCTTCCGGGTAGACATGACACGTTGCTAGACGTCAATCTTGTCTTGTGGGTTAATCAAATTCAAAGATCATTTATTAGGAAGAGTCCTAATTAATCAAATCGGGTAAGCCCAGTTTGACCTAAATCGATTAGAAAGAGTTCTAATCAAATTAGGTCAACTTGTATTCGAACCCACTGCTGGCTAGATGTGGAATCCAATGGGTCACACACTTAAGAGGATTGATCAAGAGTTTAATTTGGAATTAAATCATCTTTGCAGGATAACACTCTAGCAGGTGTTGCAAACCTTAGCTTCTATTCGAATCGGATTCGAATTAGGGTTTTGGATTGGTTCAAATTGGGTTCTAATTGGACCTAATTAGACCATAATTGAGTTAATTAGGATTATGGCTAACCCTATTGGCTAGCCATGTAACTTGGCTAGCCTCCTCACCCACCCCCCTTGCATTTTCACGCCAAATGCCAAGAGTCCATGCGCATATGGACTCTTGGCGCGCCATTTGGAAGAGTCCATGGCGCATGGACTCTTGGCGCGCCCCACTTAATTCTCTGATGATTTTATTTGGGGCGGCCTCCTTTCTTAAGAATTAGCGCCTCACCTGTGTGCCCTTGGATGGGAATCAAACAGCTGGAAAGTTTTTAAGAATGAAAAAAAATGCTAACTCTTCCCGGGCACGCGAAATAACATCTCTTCGGAGATGAAAAGTCGCGACCCCTTTCTTTTTAAAACACCGCGGCTTTTTCTTTAAGAAAGGCCATGGGATTTAATCTGAAGGGCTGTGAGAAAGTGGGAAGGGGCGTGAGAAATTAAGAAAGGCGTGAGAAGGAGTTTACGGAGAGTTTTGAAGGCGCCTCTCTGAAAACTATTTATGGTGCATGAAAAATTAGAACTTTGGAGTAATGTTTTTCTTTCTTCCTCTCCTGAAGACTCTTTTATTCTTTTCTTGCTCTTGCACTGTTTTCTTTACAGAGTACACCTCTGTCGAAACTCTGCTACTGAACAAGAATAATAGTAAAAGTCTTCGACGGTAAAGGAAAAAAAAGGAGTTCTGATTTGTTCCTTTCTTTCTTACATTAAGACATCATTGTCTTAATTTCTCCTCCAACTTAAGACAAGCCTATGTCCTCTTAGGACAAGGTCTTTTCTTCAAGACAAGGATGTCTAAAGGGCCAAGGTCTTAGTGGAAGGAGGAGAAGAGGTCAAGGAAAGGGAGGCAAGCTCTTGTGTGGAGGAATTCAAGCCATACTCCAAGCAATTGAGTTCTAGGAAGAAGAACTCAATAGAAGGAACCATTGAAAAGAAGATAGAGTTGTCTTGATCATTGCTCTGTGTGGATCACCATCGGAGGGCGGACACTTGGACGCCTGGTGAAATCAATCAGCCTCTTCAACATCAAATTTTGTTGGAATTAGCGATTACAGGTTGGTACCCTAATTCTAACAATGTAAGTTTGTATGTTTATTATATGTTTTAATCCTGAATAAGGAGATCTTGGCTAAGAGATTATGGTGCAAATTTCATCCTTTTGAAATTACACTTCCGCTGCGGTGCACCAGATCCCCAACACAGAGCACCTCACCAAAACCTCTAGCATATGGTTGCCGCATAATTCATCTCTTTGACCTCATAATGCTCAGGATGACCTAGGGTTCGACTGCCATCCTTAATTTGGTTTATCTAGATCATATCTCAACCTCATAAGTTCTATGACTCCTCATAAGAACTACCTTGGCCAAGGTTTTGCTAAATTAAGACACAGTGAGTCATTCACTTCAAACTATTTAGAGAGGTCAATTCTATCTTGATCCACCACCGCTCTATAAGTACTTGAATGCACCCAGAAACCTTCCATCACTAGATTAGAAATCCAGGTAGTTTGGTACCAAAGTATAGTGAGTTGCTTGCATGCTGCCATGATGACCTTAGGTCTGAGGGACACTGTTGACCCCATAAGTGATTTTGATGATAACCAAACATTGGAGTATGTACATTTATTTCTAACAACTCTTCAAGTGTTTTACAAGTTTTTGTAGGATGAGTGAATTGTTCAATCTTCAACTCCTACACCTTTGTTTCTTGTTTGAGTTGTGTTGTAATTTGTTTTTGTAAAGAAGAATCCAATGAAAAATCTAAGAAAAAAATCATATAAAAAGGGTTACTTCTATGTGTGTGCGCCTTAGAATTATTTTAAGTTGGTATGCTTGAAAGATGAAAGAGTGTTGGTTAGAGTTTTTCTTTGAGTTCAAGTATAAAAATCCTGAAGAAGATACTCAAGCCGACCCAGCAAGTTGAAGAGCAGACTCAACTTACTGGCATGCAGCAAGGATTTTAGACGCAGCAATTCAAGCTGACTCGAAGGTAACCGAGTTGACTCCAGTGAATCCGAGTCGACTGGATTATGCCCAAGCCGACTCCTCCAGAGTCCAATTTTTAAAGATTTCTGAGAACAGCCAGGCGAGCCGACCCAAACCAGAAAGAGCTGACTCTGCCAGACCTAATTTTAAAGACTTGAGAAAGCGAGCTGACCCGAACTGCATCAAGCCGACTCTTCTAGAGTGATGATTTCAAAACCTAAGAAGAATAGCCGACCCAAGCTAAAAAGAGCCGACTCCTCGAGTTCAAGTTTTTCAAAGATATAAGTTCGAGCCGATCTGAGCTATCAAGAGCCAACTCGTCCAGAGTGAAGTTTTGCACCCTGAGACAAAGAGCCAACCGCACTAATGATTTGGTGACTCAACCTATCGACTCGAAGGATCTGAGACGACTAGAAGGAACCCGAGCCGACTCAAACATCGCTTTCATGTATCCAATGGCTAGTTCCAGAATTTTTCTTTGAATGCCAAAAAGTGCTCCAACGGTCATATGTCACATCCCAATGGTCTACAATGTCTCAAACTACCTTAGAGTGATAGAAGACCTTATATTTGAAGGATTTGAACTTCTTTGAAGAAAGGTTTTTGAAAGTTCTTCAAAGTTTTGAGAGCTACATTGAATATCCTACCTACCATCAAGAAAAAGAGCACAAGAGCATTCAAGCAAGCCTTCAAGTCTTCACCAACTCTGATCTAAAGCTTGAAGAAACTTTTGAAGAAGCCACTGAAGCAATTAAAGCTTATTCAAGTGCATTCAAGTGGACTTCCATCTAGCTGCACCGGCAACTATCCGATAAATTGAGTTTGTCATTTTTGTTGCATTTATTTCAATTCACTTTTGAATTGTTGAGTTATTGGTGAGCCCAGTTGAAAAACCAAATAGGTTTCTTTGGTGAGCCTATTTAAAACCAAAGGGAGTTGGATTTTCTTTGGTGATCCCGTTAAAACCAAAGTGTAGAGGTTTTGGATTCTGATCCTGTAAAACAATCATACTGTATTCGGGTGTGAATATAGTGAAAATCTCAAGTGGTATCTTGGATAGTGGACGTAGGAGCTGGGTTGCTCTGAACTACTATAAATTTTGTGTTTGTATTATGTTTCTTTGCTCTCACTTAGCTTCCACAATTTACTTCTTTGTCACAGGACCTACCACTTGCAAAGAATTTTTAATTGCATATTATCTGCTTTAAATTTTTAATTTTCCAATTCACCCCCTCTCGGGTAGCCACTTGGGCAACAACTGGTATCAGAGTAGTGTCTCTAAATACATAAGAGTAAAGATTGATGGTTCATCCAATGAGTACATCCTTGGCAGAAGGCCAATCAACCAATAGACCTCCACTCTTCACTAGCACAAATTATGCATACTGGAAAGCTAGAATGAAAATTTATGTTCAAGCAATTGATTTTCAATTATAGAAGGTCTTTCTAAAGGGTCCTTATATCCCCATGATCAAAATTGATGGAGTGGACGTTCCAAAACCTGAAGAGGATTGGGACGAACATGACATGAAGATGGGTGAGTTAAATCCCAAAGCAATGAATCTTTTATACTATGCTTTGGATAGTAATGAGTTTAACCAAATTTCTATTTTCTCTTCTGCAAAGAAAATTTGGGATAAACTCGAAGTGAGCCATGAAGTAACTTCTCAAGTGAAGTCTTCTAAAATTAATCTTCTTGTGCATAGTTATGAATTATTCAAAATGGAACCTATTGAAATAATCTCTATCATGTTTTCATTTTTCACTGATATTATTAATGGCTTAAAGAGTCTTGGTAGGATATATACTAATGCAAATCTAGTATAGAAGATTCTGAGATCTCTTTTGGACAAATGGGATCCGAAAGTGACTGCCATCCAGGAAGCAAAAGATTTAAATACCTAATTGCTGGATGAACTGCTAGGATCTCTCATCATGCATGAACTGACAATGCAGTATTGAACTGAAGATGATCAAAGAAGAAGAAATCAATCACCTTCAAAGCGGCTATGGATTCTAGAAAGGATGAAGAATCGGAAGAAGAATGCTCCTCTATTGAAAGCGACATGGAAGACGAAGATGTTTGATGAGGGAAGAAAATAAAATGATGAATGGAGAGTGTTAGCAAGCTAACCAGCAAGCAAACTTGAGCAATTAGTTATCAAATAAATGGTCTAAATTAATCAAAGAAAAGAATTTTCATAAGGAGACTAGTTGATCTAAATTATAATACCTGAAATGTAGATCTAGTTCAAAATAGAGATTAGGATCTTTATAGCAAGGAAACCATCACTACTAGGGCAAGTTAACCTTCAAATGATTAGATCTAATGAAGCTTAGGAAGAGTTTTTCTACCAACAATGATGGCTAATTATTTGGTAGAAGAAGGAGCTCTCTTCACTCAAGGATTGAGGTCTAAACTATAAGACTAGCACTCCCTACCTTTAGGACTCACCTTGGCCATGATCCTTGGCTTGGAGACCTTCATCTTGGACTTGGAAAATTAGAGAAAACCTGCATCAAATTAGAGATTAGGAATGGAAGGAGAATTCAAAATTGGAATGGAAACAAGAAGAAGAAAGGAAAAACAAGGAAGTAGAAACTGGCGCCTTCAAGGAATGATGCTTGGATCTTGGATCAAGCAAGGAGCACTCCACCTTTCAAGCACTCAAAGGACCTCTCACTCCCTTTTTAAACATGAATTTAAACACTCCAAATTAAAGGACTAAATCACTTCAACCAGAAGAACTAAATCACTCCATACAAGAAGAACTCAAGATAAACTCAACAAGAAAAAAACCTTCATTAATTTTCAAAATATTTCATACATGGAATGCCTTACAAAGGGAGTCGTGGATCCTATTTATAGCCTTGTGGATTGTCCAAAGTGAGGAGGGGAGGTGGAGTTAGGTTAGCTAACCATTTCTAGTTAAATCCAACTGCTTTGGTTTCATAGTTGCAACATGAAACAACATCTAGGTAAGAGGTTGTAACAACTTGCTATGTGGCAACTAGGTAGCTTTGACATGGCTTCTAATTGCTGATGTGGAGCCCTAGGTGTCATGTGATGTGGCATCCTACATGGCAGGTTGGTTGGGGGGTTGTTGGGTGAGTGAGGAGTGGTCCCATGCTTCCCCTCAAAATGCTTGATGTGTTGTTTCTCATGTCTCCCCAAAAATGTGTCCCATGTGAAGAATAAAATGGGCTTCTAAGAGGTGGCATCATGGGCTTCAAAAGGTGGTATCTTGACTTGCTTGGACTTTGACTTGGTCATGCTTGAAGTTGGTCTTGATTTGGATTGAGTCGACTCAAGGGATTGGTGGCCTTTTTTCATGAGTCGGCTCATGAATTGGTCTTTGTCTTCAAGGGTTTGGTGGGCTTCATTCCAAGGTTCTCACTAATCCTAACTACACTATTTAGCTGCAAAAAATATCAAGAGAATTAGTTGAAAAATATTTTTTTTCTTGTTGATGTCCCATCATTGTTGCCATGGTCATCAGAAAATTCAGAAGGTTCTTGAAAAGACGGAAAGGAAAAAATTTTAGAAAATTCCACAAGAACAAAGAATTCAGTAAGGAGAAGGACAAGGAAAAGGAGAAAGAAAAAGAAGTGCCCGTCTGTTATGAATGCAAAAAATCAGGGCACATCCGAACGGATTGTCTAGTATTGAAAAAGGGATTTAAGAAAAAGAAAAAAAAAGCTATGGTAGCGACGTGGAGTGACAGCGAAGCGTCCTCATCCACTGAAGAAAAAGAGACCATGATGTTGGGTATGGTGACCAGGACAGAAGCGTGGATTTCAAAAATTTATTATGAAACCACTACCAAACCCTTAACCCAAGACCTCCTTATTAGGAATTAAAACATATAAACATGCATATATGATATAAACTAGAGTTTAGGCACCAACCTGAACCGCTAGTATCCAATCCGATGAAGAAAACCCTAATTCAGTCTTCTTCTCCACCAGGTGCCCAAACATTCGCCCTCCAACGGTAATCCACACGGGGCTTGACCAAGACACCAGCAGCTTCAAAGAACTTGGTTCCACCAACTAGACTTTCAAACTTAAGCCTAATAGGATTTGGGCAAATTCCAATCCAATTGGACTAACTCTTCTTTGAATCAGCCTTTCTACTCCTTCCCTTCTTCTTACTCTTCTTCTCTTCTTTACTTTTCCCTAATTCCTCTCCTGATTTGAACACTCCTAGGCCTTCCAAAGACCTTGTCCTAAAAGGGCTAGAGTGTTTAGGACAAGAGGACTGGATGTTATAAAAATAAGAAAGAAAGAAGTCTTCGGGATCAAATCTGTTTAACACCCCGAGAGGCTACGCTATTTATAGCACACCAAGGGGCTTCTGAGATATCCATTCATGCTAGAAGACATGACTCTTCTATTAGGACACGAAGTTTGGCAAGTATTGCGATCCTTGGATTCAAAACTTCCGAGAAAAAGAAGCAGAGTGACTCTTTAAATCAAGTGTCGCTTCTCTTCTTAAATCCAAACTCCATACTTTAAACTAAGCGACTTCTGGATTTTTAATCTGCACCCAAGAGGTGTTAGGACATGCACTAGAGGAGTCCATGCCATTTATCTTTCTTAAAATATGCGTGAAAAAGAGGGGATGCTACTCTTAGCGCCAAGAGTCCCAAGGGGCATGGACTCTTCTTCTTTTAGCGTGAAGATGTGTCCAAAGGGGCGTGGAAGACTCCAAAAGGCATGAAAGTGTGTTTGACTTGGTCCTCTGCTTAATGCAGAAGGACTCTTGGCAAGGGGTGCGTCTGGATTATTTTCTCACGTAATTTCTACGTAGAAAACATGTTGGCGCCCAAGAGTCCCACTTAGTCCAAACATTTCACACGCCCAACTTAGCCCAATTGCTAAATGGATAATCTCAGGTTAATTAATCTAAATTGGCTGACTTAAACCTTGGTCTTCTAGACAAGGACTGACCCAACACTTGAGCCAAATTTAATTTGACTTTAATTAATCCAAATTAGCCCAAATCGAAACCTGATTCGAAATCGATTCGAATCTAGGTGCTAGGGTTTGCAACACGTTCTAGCATGTTCACCTGCAAACATGGTTTAATCATATTAAACCCTTGATCAGAATCCTTTGTGTTTGACCCATTGGGTTCCACATCTAGCCAGCAGTGAGTCCGGGTGTAACTTGACCTGATTCGATTGGATCATATCCAAACTGATTTAGGCCCGACTAGGTCAATTAGAATCCAATTCTAATTAACTGATTGAATTACCATAATTCAATCAAATCCCTACAAGACAAGATTGACGTCTAGCAATGTATCATGCCTACCCAGAAGATGTGGAATTTTGGTGGCATTACAAAAATACCCTTCAGTGGTGAGTTACTGGGCAATTCAGTCCTTCGATCAGGTTGCACCCTGAATATTACTATGGATATGGATACTTGTCAAATCCAATTTCATATTCATTCCTAGCTCAATCTGATAATGATGATTCATTAATGAACCATTAGAAACTATTTCTAATGTTCATACTTTGATCAAAGATTTCCCGAATCTTCATTTGATCGAAATCAGCTGGATGCGATTCCCTCTTACTAGGGTTGGTCAATTCCTTTTTGACCTACTCACAACCTCCATATGCAATCCACCATACCCAGTATCACCCATGCATGACTCAGTGTCATGATTGAGTGTGAACCAAAGTATGGATTCATGCATACAAGGTACCATGGCAGTCTTAGGTCAAAGGACCACATGCACTACTCCCACTATGAGAACTATCTATTGACAAATAGATAAGGTTCCATTAGATGTTTTCAAGCTGGATCCATTCAGTGAACTCATTCTCTAATGAGCACCCTCATCCTAGTATTAGTGTCAAACACAAGTGACTGTGAGATCAATCACCCTCTTCACCAAATATACATAGGATATGCTGGTCTTGCCGGAAACATTGATCCCCTACTCAACATCCCATCAACCAGGAATATTTTAGATTTGGGTTTTAAGGATTTAGGTCTCACTGGTATGATCTCATCATAATCCTAGAACCATAGCCCTAATCTATGGGGTTCATCATATAATAATAAAATAATTAAGACACAGCGTATGATAAAAATAGAATGCTTTTATTAATTGATAATGTCAATACATTGGTTTGGGATACAAAAGAAAATTCTATCAAAATACAACATTTCGATTGGCCTTTAGGGCATAATCCTTTCAATCTCCCTCTTGCACTAAAGCCAATCGCTTTTAAATTTTAACCCCATACAATCGAGGTGGCGATCAAACTCCCGCTGTGGTAGAGCCTTAGTGAACGGGTCTGCTATATTGTTCTTCGTTTCAACTCTTTTAATGCAGACTTCTTGTCTTTCGACAATCTCTCGAACGAGATGGAAGCATCTCAGAATGTGCTTTGATTTGTGATGAGCTCTTGGTTCCTTAGCTTGAGCGACGGCTCTAGTATTATCACAGTAAAGTGGTACTGGACCTTCAATCTCTGGAACAACGCCCAACTCTGAGATGAACTTCTTCATCTAGACAACTTCCTTGGCAACTTCACTAACAGCAATGTATTCTGCCTCAGTTGTTGAGTCAGCTACAGTCTGTTGTTTAGAACTCTTCCAGCTTACAGCTCTTCCATTTAGGGTAAAAACATATCCTAAAATAGATTTGCTATCACCTGGATCTGATTGAAAACTAGAATCTGAATAAGCTTCCAGTTTAAGATCAGATCCTACGTATATTAGAAAAATATCCTTAGTTCTTCTTAAGTACTTAAGAATATTTTTCACAGCCTTCCAGTGATCCTCTCCTGGATCAACCTGAAACCTGCTGCCTATACCTAAGGCACATGCCACATCAGGCCTGGTACATTACATAGCATACATTATAGACCCTACCGCCGAAGCATAAGGTATAGAACTCATTCTATTTCTCTCTTCAAGTGTCTTAGGAGATATCTTCTTAGAAAGATGTATGCCATGACCTATAGGTAAGTAACCTCTTTTACTTCCCTCCATGCTAAATCTCTTTAGCACTTGGTTAATGTACCTAGACTGGGATAAGCCTACCATCCTCCTAGATCTATCTCTATAGATCTTGATACCCAGTATATAGGATGCTTCTCCCAAGTCTTTAATGGAAAACTGTTTAGATAACCATACCCTGACTGATTGTAACATTGGGATATCATTCCCAATGAGGAGTATGTCATCCACATACAGAACCAAGAAAACTATGGCACTCCCACTAGTCTTCTTGTACATACAAGGTTCGTCCTCATTTTTGATAAAGTCAAACTCTTTGACTGTTTTATCAAATCGGATGTTCCAACTCCTGGATGCTTGCTTTAATCCATAAATGGATTTCTTTAGCCTACATATCTGATTAGGTTTAGTCTCCAAGACAAAACCTTCTGGCTGCGACATGTAGACCTCTTCCTCAAGGAAACCATTAAGGAATGAGATTTTCACATCCATCAGCCAGATTTCATAATTATGATATACTGCTATAGCAAGCATGATCCGAATAGATTTGAGCATAGCAACAGAAGAAAATGTTTCATCATAATCTATTCCCTATTTTTGTCTGAAACCCTTAGCCACTAATCTGGCTTTATAAGTTTCGACTTGGCCATCTGCCCTAATCTTTTTCTTATAGACCCATTTGCATCCAATAGGGTTAACACCCTCTGGTGCATCAACCAAAGTCCACACTTAGTTGACATACATGGAGTCCATTTTGGATCTCATGGCTTCCAGCTATCTATCTGAGTCCCTACTCATGACAGCATCCGTATAGGTCAGAGGCTCATTATTTTCAATGATCCGGGCTTCATTTTTCTCAATAATGAACCCATATCTCTCAGGTGTATGACGCACCCTATCAGACCTATGGATAGGAGTAGTGTGTTCTAGTTCTATACTAACTATGTTATCATTTGGTTAAGGTGTATCTATTTGTTGAACTTCTTTAAGTTCAATATTTCTCCCACTGCCCTTTTGTAGGATGAACTCTTTCTCCAAAAAAGTTGCATGTCTACTGACAAAAACTTTTTGTTCAGTAGGGTGGTAGAACAGATATCCTATACTATATTTAGGATATCCTACAAATAGACACTTATCTGCTCTAGCATCCAGCTTATGTCCAAAATTTCTTTTAACATAGGCTAGACATCCCCATATCTTAAGATACTTAAGATTGGGTTTCTTACCCCTCCATATCTCATATGGAGTGCTAGAGACAGATTTAGATGGTACTCTATTTAATATATTAGCCATGGTTTTCAAGGCATATCCCCAGAAGGAAACAGGTAACTCTGTGAAGCACATCATGGACCGTACCATATCTAATAAGGTACGATTCCTCTTTTCAGCAATACCATTTAATTGTGGTGTGTAAGGAGGGGTCCATTCAGAGATAATCCCCTTTTCTTTAAGGTGATCGAGAAACTCGATGGATAAGTATTCACCTCCTCGATTTGATCGAAGGATTTTAATACTTTTCCCCATTTGTTTCTCTACCATACTTTGATACTCTAAAAATTTATCAAAGGCTTTGGACTTATGTTTCATAAGATACACAAATCCGTACCTTAAAAAATCATCAGTAAACGTGATGAAATAAGAGTATCCACCCTTGGCCTGAGTTGTCATAGGCCCACATACATCTGTATGTATGAGTCCTAATAACTTAGTTGTCCTTTCTCTATATCCACTAAATGGAGTCTTGGTCATTTTACCCATGAGACATGATTCACATGTTCCTAATGATTCATAATCATAAGGATTAAGAAAATTTTCCTTGTATAACTTGCTAATCATAGTCTCACTAATATGTCCAAGCCGACAGTGCCAGAGTAAAGTATTGTTTACATCATCTCTCTTTCGTTTGTTACTTACATGAAGTATATTGTTATTAGTAGATAGAGTTAAAAGATCATTGCAAAATATGCCACAACATATAATTTCATTAGAAAAGCTGATTGAGCAACCATTACTCATTACATTCATAGTAAGTAACAAGGGTATAGATATGATATTTCTAATGACCTTAGGCATATAGTAACAATCTCTCAGCTCTAAGATCTTCCCCGAAGGTAACTTCAAGATATAAGTCCCTACGGCCTCTGCTTGGATGGACTCTCCTCCAGCACCGTAGAGCTCGAAGTCTCCTTCCTTCAATGCTCTATGCCTCTGCAGCCCTTGCAATGATTTGCAGATATTATGACTATAGGTGGCATCTAATACTTGGAGTATTTGAAATGGAAGAATCCAATGACAAAATAGTATGAACTTCTTTCATACCTTTTGGTGCATCCGATGCACCAGGCTTCACACCTTCAAGGTAAGCCTTGCAGTTCCTCTTCCAATGTCCCGGCTTGCCATAGTGAAAGCAGGTCATCTGTCCGGAGGCCTTCTTTCCTTTCTTCTTCTTGATGCCCCTCAATCTCCTCTTGGAACCCTTTCTGCCTGACTTCTTCTTGTTGATCCCATCCACAAGAAGAAGTGGAGCCTTATTTTTCTTTAAATCGCTCTCTACTGTTTTTAACATGTTTAACAGCTTAGGCAAGGAAGTGTTAAGTTTGTTCATATGATAATTAAGAACAAACTATGAAAATGACTCCGGGAGTGACTGCAGGATCAAATCCTGATTCAACTCCCCATCTATAACAAAACCCAATTGATCTAATCAAGTGATCAGGTCAATAACCATCAGTACGTGGTCTTGTACGAATGTACCTTCTGTCATTCTCGCACGGAACAACTGCTTAGATATCTCATATCTAGCAGTTCGACTATGTTCTCCATATAGCTCTTTTAGATTGAGCAGTATGGAGTTAGTGTCCATGCTATCATATTACCTCTACAACTCATTGGTCATAGAGGAGCATGATACATTTGACAGTGAGTGAGTCATTTTGCCACATCTTGTATGTGGTCTTTTTCTCTTGCGAGGCATCTTCCCCTAAAGGTTCCAAGGTAGGGGTATCAAGAATGTAAGAAAGTTTTTCTTGGCTGAGTTCTATCTTTAGGTTTCTCAACCAGTCAACATAGTTCGATCCAGTCAATTTATTGGCATCAAGTATACTACGGAGTGAGAGTGAAGAGGCCATTTAATCTACATTAACAAAGAACATTACATAAGCAAACAACCAATGTTGACAAAATATAATTAAATTAGGACTTTAACTTAATTATGTCTTCCACTATTTTATCAAGCATCATAACCCTCTATATGATGATCGAGAAACCCTAATTGGTTTTCTTAGTGGGGTTGAGATCCTAATTCCTTTTAAAGACCTTGTGTGTTCACAACAAATCTTATATAAGTTCAAAGGTAGGAAAACTCTTTCTAATTGTAACTCATACAATTCTCAACATATCCTAGCCTCTAAAATATTAATAGCCTTGTGTGTGCATAACAAACTATAATATTTTAGTTAAGTAAGACCCTTCATTCCCTTATAGTCATGATTGTAATAATAATACCCTTGTGTGTACACAACAAAGTATTATATTAAATCATGCCATAAGCATCAAATGCACAAGGCCAAAATTGTATTAGTCACCATAATAAGCCTTGTGTGTACACAACAAACCTAATACGGATCATAACATAATAATGACCTAGCATGAAGGAAGGCCTAATGTAGTGAATATTACACTAAGCATATCAATCAAGAATTAAGTTAATCTTATCAGCCAGGTAAGTGGGAGAGTAGTGGGAGTCCCCCCATTGCTTTCTTAGACGCCAATAAAAATTGGCCAGGTCAGTCAACGGAACCAATTAAAAACCACGTCCTCTTTACCGATCAAGAACCACTTTTCCTAGACACCGAATGATCAACTAATCATCTTGATTATTTTGCTTTGGTATATGACACTACAACTTAATATAATTTTAATAGAGGGCAATTCAAACAGAAGCACATTCTAATATTACCATTCAATCAACCATGCATCATATATCATTTTATAATATGCCAAGTGTATCATCATACTAGGACAACCATCTACCACATAATGGATCCACCATTATGCCAGGGCAACCTTATTTCAGTATGATGACTAGAAAGCTAAACATATCTCCATATCGGTTAAGGTTTAAGTGAAAACCCTAACCAGTGACATACATATATGCATAAACATATCAATCATATGTAACTTTAAACTTTTGTAGAGTCCTACAAAACTGGGCAACTTCAAGAGTCCTACAAAATTGGGCAACTTCAATTTTGTAGAGTCATACCAAAATGGGCAACCTCAAGAGCCTATAAAATTGGGCAACTTCAATTTTGTAGAGTCCTACCAAAATGGGCAACCTCAAGAGTTCTACAAAATTGGGCAACTTCAATTTTGTAGAGTCCTACCAAATGGGCAACCTCAAATTTTGTATGATTTAGCCCTAATAAGGTGGCTCTGATACCACTTGTTGGGTTTGTTGACCAGGGCGGAAGCGTGGATTTCAAAAATTTATTATGAAACTACTACCAAACCCTTAACCCAAGACCTCCTTATTAGGAATTATAAACATGCATATATGATATAAACTAGAGTTTAGGCACCAACCTGAACCGCTAGTATCCAATCCGATGAAGAAAACCCTGATTCAGCTTTCTTCTCCACCAGGCGCCCAAACGCTCGCCCTCCAACGGTGATCCACACGGGGCTTGACCAAGACACCAGCACCTTCAAAGAACTTGGTTCCACCAATTAGACTTTCAAACTTAAGCCTAATAGGATTTGGACAAATTCCAATCCAATTGGACTAACTCTTCTTTGAATCAGCCTTTCTACTCCTTCCCTTCTTCTTCCTCTTCTTCTCTTCTTTACTTTTTCCTAATTCCTCTCATGATTTGAACACTCCTAGGCCTTCCAAAGACCTTGTCCTAAAAGGGCTAGAGTGTTTAGGACAAGAGGATAGGATGTAATAAAAATAAGAAAGAAAAAAGTCTTCGGGATCAAATCTGTTTAACACCCCGAGAGGCTACGCTATTTATAGCACACCAAGGGGCTTCTGAGATATCCATTCATGCCAGAAGACATGACTCTTCTATTAGGACATGAAGCTTTGCAAGTATTGCGATCCTAGGATTCAAAACATCCGAGAAAAAGAAGCAGAGTGACTCTTTAAATCAAGAGTCGCTTCTCTTCTTAAATCCAAACGCCATACTTTAAACCAAGCGACTTCTGGATTTTTAATCAGTGCCCAAGAGGTGTTAGGACATGCACCAGAGGAGTCCACACCATTTATCTTTCTCAAAATGTGCATGAAAAAGAGGGGACGCCACTCTTAGCACCAAGAGTCCCAAGGGGCGTGGACTCTTCTTCTTTTGGCATGAAGATATGTCCAAAGGGACGTGGAAGACTCCAAGAGGCGTGAAAGTGTGTTTGACTTGGTCCTCTGCTTAATGCAGAAGGACTCTTGGCCAGCGGGTGCCTTTGGATTATTTTCTCACGCAATTTCTACGTAGAAAACATGTTGGTGCCCAAGAGTCCCACTTAGTCCAAACATTTCACATGCCCAAATTAGCCCAATTTCTAAATGGATAATCTCAGGTTAATTAATCCAAATTGGCTGACTTAAACCTTGGTCTTCTAGCCAAGGACTGACCCAACACTTGAGCTAAATTTAATTTGACTTTAATTAATCCAAATTAGCCCAAATCGAAACCTGATTCGAAATCGATTTGAATCTAGGTGCTAGGGTTTGCAACACGTGCTAGCATGTTCACCTACAAACATGGTTTAATCCAATTAAACCCTTGATCAGAACCCTTTGTGTGTGACCCATTGGGTTCCACATCTAGCCAGCAGTGAGTTCGGGTGTAACTTGACCTGATTCGATTGGATCATATCCAAACCGATTTAGGCCCGACTAGGTCAATTAGAATCCAATTCTAATTAACTGATTGAATTACCATAATTCAATCAAATCCCCACAAGACAAGATTGATGTCTAGCAACGTATCATGCCTACCCAGAAGATGTGGAATTTTGGTGGCATTACCAAAATACCCTTCAGTGGTGAGTTACAGGGCAATTCAGTCCTTCGATTAGGTTGCACCCTGAATATTACTATGGATATGGATACTTGTCAAATCCAATTTCATATTCATTCCTAGCTCAATCTGATAATGATGATTCATTAATGAACCATTAAAAACTATTTCTAATGTTCATTCTTTGATCAAAGATTTCCTGAATCTTCATTTGATCGAGATCAGCTGGATGCGATTCCCTCTTACTAGGGTTGATCGATTCCTTTTTGACCTACTCACAACCTCCATATGCAATCCACCATACCCAGTATCACCCCATGCATGACTCAGTGTCATGATTGAGTGTGAACCAAAGTATGGATTCATGCATACAAGGTACCATGGCAGTCTCAGGTCAAAGGACCACATGCACTACTCCCACTATGAGAACTATCTATTGACAAATAGATAAGGTTCCATTAGATGTTCTCTAACTGGATCCATTCAGTGAACTCATTCTCTAATAAGCATCCTCATCTTAGTATTAGTGTCAAACACAAGTGACTGTGAGATCAGTCACCCTCTTCACCAAGTATACATAGGATGTGCTAGTCTTGCCAGAAACATTGATCCCCTACTCAACATCCCATCGACCAGGAATATTTTAGATTAGGATTTTAAAGCTTTAGGTCTCACTGGTATGATCTCATCATAACCCTAGAACCATAGCCCTAATATATGGGGTTTATCATATAATAATAAAATAATTAAGACACAGTGTATGATGAAAATAAAATGCCTTTATTAATTGATAATGTCAATACATTGGTTTGGGATACAAAGGAAAATCCCATCGAAATACAACATTTCAATTGGCCTTTAGGGCATAATCCTTTCACATGAAATCTACAAATCTATGTCTAATGGATCTTGAAAATAAGGTATCATCCCCTGAGCTTCAAACTAAATTTATATATGAGGAATTGAATTCTGTATTTCATGATTTACTTATTGAATTCAAGAAAGCTGGGGTTAAAATTAAATCCTTAAAGAAACAAAATGATGTTTTATTAAAAGATAAGTATGAGATTTCTGAAAAGAATAACATTTTGCAAAAAGAATTGAATATCTATTCTGATAATGTTATTATTTTGAAAAATGAGAAAAATGCTTTGAATGAGACAAACAGAGTTTTAGTTGCCGAAAATGTCAATTTGAAAAAAGAGGTTGAAAAGCTTAAGCCTTTAGTCGAAAAACTTACTTTGAGTTCTAACAAGCTTGAGCTAATTTTGAAATAACAAAAGGATTCAAAAAATAAAGTTGGAATTGGATTTAATGTTTTAAATGCCAAAGGGATTTCAGCAACAAAATTTGTATCTTCAAAATCTTCATCTTCAAATGCTAAACTTCAAAAAGCTTTTCCATCAAAATCTATTTCAAATGGCTTGAAATATGTTCCTAAAAATTCTGTTCAAAAAGTTTCTAGATCAAATGTATCTACTTCTTTATCTGTTAAAGCTTCAATGCATGCATCGTTCAAAAATGATAAAATTATTTGTTATGCATGTCATAAATTTGGGCATAAATTTTATCAATGCAATTCCTTGAAAAATTCCATGATTGGTGTATTGGAATATAGAACCATTTGGATTCCAAAAAGAATCAATTTAGCTAACTCGAAAGGACCCAAGTTAGCTTGGGTACCTAAAATCACTCATTGACTATTTTGCAGGACTATCTTGTAGCCCACAAATTAAAGAAAAGATGGTATCTTGACAGTAGCTATTCAAGACATATGATGGGTGACAAAGATCAGTTCATCACCATACAAATGAAAGAAGGAGGATTGGTTACTTTTGGAGATAATGGCAAGGGGAGAATAATTGGAATCGGTAAGATCAAAATAACCCCCTGTACTTTTATTGAAGATGTGCTGCTAGTAGATAAATTGAAGCATAATTAATTAAGTGTTAGTCAACTTTGTGATAAAGGCTTCAAAGTTATCTTTGAATCTTCTATGTGCATAGTAACTAACTCTCTTGATTCTAGCAATAAATTCATTGGTCATAGGCTTGGAAATATCTATATGGTAGATCTAAATGATCTAGCCATGACTAGTAGTTCCAGTCTTGTAGCAATGAATGCTAAGACCAAGGAGTCATGTTTATTATGGCATAGATGATTAGGTCATGTTAGCATCCATACAATTGCCAAATTAATCTTAAAGAATCTAGTTAGAGGTTTGCTACATTTTAAGGTTGATCTTGATTATGTATGTGATGCTTGTCAATTAGGCAAACAAACTAGGGAGAGTTTTAAATCTAAAAATGTCATTTCAACAACTAGACCCCTTGAGCTATTTCACATGGATTTATTTGGACCTACTAGGACCACAAGCCTAGGAGGTATGAAATATGGCCTAGTGATTGTAGATGACTTTTATAAATTCACATGGATATTATTTATTGCACATAAAGATGAAACTTTTGATGTATTTCAAAAATTTCATAAGAAAGTTTCACATGAGAAAAATCTTTCTATTATTTCTATAAGAAGTGATCATGGAACTGAATTTCAAAATCAATTTTTTGATGAATATTGCACTGAGCACGGCATTGATCATAACTTCTCCGCTCCTAGAACACCATAACAAAATGGTGTTGTAGAAAGAAAGAATAGGACTTTGAAAGAAATGGCCCGAACCATGTTGTGTGAAGGTAATATTCCAAGATACTTTTGGGCAGAAGCGGTGAACACTGCTTGTTACATATTAAACCGAGTTTTAATTTGACTAATTTCAAAGAAAACCCCCTATGAGCTTTGGAATGGAAGAAAATCGAATATTAACTATTTTCATGTTTTTGGATGCAAATGCTTTGTGTTAAATAATGGTAAAGATAACCTAGGAAAGTTTGATGCAAAATCTGATGAATATATATTCCTTGGTTATTCACTACATAGCAAAGCATATAGAGTTTTTAACAAGAGGACTCTTACTGTAGAAGAGTCAACTCATGTTGTTTTTGATGAAGCTAACCCCTCACCATCTAGAAAAGATGAGTGCATAGATAATGATGCAGGTACACTACAAAAAGAAATGAAAGATCTAAGTATTCAAGACAAACCAACGCAAGATGGAAGTGAAATGGTAAGCAAGGATCATACTGATTTACCAAAGGAATGGAGGTATGTAACTTCATATCCCAAATATTTAATTATTGGTGATCCTTCTCATGGTGTTAGGACTATGTCAGTACATAGAGATGCACATGACTACCTAGCCTTTGTCTAACAAATTGAACCACACAGCTTAAAGAGGTTGAAACTGATCATAACTGGATGATGGCCATGCATGATGAATTAAACCAGTTTGAAATGAATAATGTTTGGACACTAGTTAGTAGACCTACAGACCACCCAATCATAGGAACCAAATGGGTCTATAGGAACAAACTAGATGAGAATGGCAAGGTTATAAGAAATAAAGCAAGGTTGGTAGCAAAAGGGTACAATCAAGAAGAGGGTATTGATTTTGATGAAACATATGCTCTCGTAGCAAGACTTGAGACCATTAGATTACTTCTTGCATTTGCTTGCTACAAGAATTTTAAACTCTTTCAAATGGATGTCAAAAGTGCTTTTCTAAATAGATTTATTTCTGAACAAGTTTTTGTAGAACAGCCACTAGGTTTTGAAAATTATGCTTTTCCAAATCATGTGTTTAAATTGAACAAAGCTTTATATGGTTTGAAACAAGCCCCTAGGGCCTGGTATGATGGACTAAGCAAATTTTTATTTGAAAATGATTCCAAAAAAGGAAATGTTGACAAAACTCCTTTTATCAAAAAAAAAAAGATATGCTAGTTGTACAAATTTACGTTGATGACATTATATTTGGTGCAACTAATGAAAGTCTTTGTGGAGAATTTACTGAGTTGATGCAGGGTGAGTTTGAAATAAGCCTTATGGGTGAGCTCAACTACTTCATCAGATTACAAGTCAAACAAATAAAGTAAGGAATCTTTATAAGCCAAGCCAAGTACATCAAGAGATAATCAAGAAATTTGGCATGGAAACAAGCAAAGAGGCTAACACACCCATGAGCCCTACCTATAGACTAGACAAAGATGAAAATGGATCCAATATTGACCAAAAGCTATATAGAGACATGATTGGATCCCTATTATATCTTATAGCCAGTAGACCTGATATCTTGTACAGTGTATGTGTATATGCTAGATTTCAATATAATCCTAAAGAAACACATATGCTTGCTATAAAAAGAATTATCAAATATTTGAAAGGTACAAGCAATTTAGGTCTTTGGTATTCTAAAAAATCATCTTTGAATTTAATTGGTTTTTCTGATGTTGACTATGTTGGTTGCAAAATTGATAGAAAGAGCACTAATGGTACATGCCAATTTCTAGGGTTGAATTTAATTTCATGGCACTATAAGAAGCAAAACTCCGTAGCATTGTCCACTGCTGAGGCAGAGTACATTGCTACTAGTAGTTGTTGTGCTCAAGTGTTATGGATTAAATAATAGCTAGAAGACTTTGGTGTTACATAATTTAAAATTCTAATCAAATGTGATAACACAAGTACTACTAATTTGACAAAAAATCCTATTCAGCATTCACGAACTAAGCACATTTAAATCAGGCACCATTTTATAAGAGATCATGTATTGAATAATGATATTGTACTTGAATTCGTGCCAACTGAAAACCAACTTGCTGATATTTTTACCAAACCCTTAAATTTTGATAGATTTGTAATGATTAGAAATGAACTATGATTATGTGACCCACTCTAGAAATACTCCTATAATCTCAAGGACAAATTATCTAGGAGACCTTCTAATCCCAAATTTTGTGATAAAAGAGCTTTGATTGAAATCCAAAAAAAAAAAAAATCATTTTTGTGCTCCCTCTGCTCGAGCCGACTCGAGTAGATGACCTATTGGTCGAGTCAGCTTGGATGTCGAGCCATCTCTTTTTAGTTCGAGCCATAGGATTTTTCTTTCCCATTTCTATTCCTAAACCCTACTCTCTTTCCCTCCAAGAAACTTTCCAAATACTTCATACTTCCAAAAATCACTTTGGAATTCAAGTGTACTTTTGCAATGGCACCAAAGAGAGCAGTTGGCAAGAAATCTCGACGAGATACAGAAGCTGCTCCGCAAGAAAGGAGAACAAAGTTCTGAGAAGACAGTGCTTCCCGAAATCCACCACAGTCTGAGGAAGAACCAAGCCCAGTTTCACCTAGCCATCTGATTTCTTTAGGTATGAGACCTATTACTACTGGCAGACGGATTTTATTTGAGTACCTAAAAGAAATTGGTTTTGTTATTGGAGACTTCATAGAAAACCAGGGTTGGAAAAACATGTGCTCCATGGATATCAAAACCTACCCCAATCTGATTAGAAGTTTCTATGAAAATCTAAGATTTGGTGAGAACTTTATTGAATCATCAGTGAAAGGGAGAAGAATTGTTATTTCTTAAGAAATCCTTGGTAATGCTTTAGAAATGCCATTTAAGGGCACTGAGTACTTGGTACTAAAAGATAGAACTAAAGCTTTACAAACTGTATTGGAGAGAACTGAAGTTGATGAAATCGGAATTCTCAAGGCTAGCATGTTATCCATTGAAATGAGAATTCTTCACAATTTCATTAGCAGGATCTTTTTACCCAGGATAGGCCACTTCGATTGGGTTAGTGAGCAGGATCTATGCTTCATGGAGCTTCTAATTAATGGGGATAAGATTAACTTGCCTGCTATCATGATTAGTCAGATGAAAGAGGCAGTGAGATAGGTTAAGGCATGTTTGCCTTATGGAATGGTCCTCACACTCTTTTTCCAAGGTGCTAACATTGACTTATCAGGTGAAGATAGCATGACCCTCCTTCATACCGATACTTATATAGCCAAAACTCTTCAAAGGATGGGTTATTTATTATCAGATGGTACCTGAAAAAAGAAAACTGATGCTCCAATAGTTGAAGAAGCTGAAGAAGTACAAGAGCAAGCTGAATTGGAGACTGGTGAAGGAGCTTCAATGCAAATTCCAGTGTCATAGCCATAGCTAGGGTCTCCAGTCCAGATAGACTTTGATGCTTCATTTCCAGATGTTTTAGTACCATATATGCCTGATATACCACCTAGTACACCTATCTACACTCAAGCCACCACTGATATTCCTGTTCACAGTCATAGTATTCCTGCTCCTGGTGTGGATACATCTATTTTACAAAATTTCATGGCACAACAGATAGGGAACTTGACTGAAACTATTAATTCCTCAATGTCTACTATGTTTGGAAAATTTCGCTAGTCAGTTGATGATAGACTAAATCAGTTTGGGGGATAGATAGATAATCTAAAAAATAGAATTGACAACCTTGAAACCTCCAAGACTATAGCATATGCAACTAAAACAGATTTGCAACCCATTCTTCAATTGATTACTTCAAGTTCTAAAAAGATTGAGAAATATGTTACATAAATACTTGAAGCTTATAGAGTTGAGATGGATAACTTTAGAATTAGAATGGGATCAGTAAAAGAAGGCAGGAGGATGGAAGAAGACTACACTAGAGGGATTGGAATTATTAGAAGTGAGTTTGGGAGACCGAGAGGCTCGGTTGATGCCTTTGCAAATGTACAAGCCTCGGAAATCTTTACAATGCAAAACGAAGTGGCAAAAATAAAAGAAGCAATGGAAGATTTAGCTGCTTCCAAAAGTACTAAGAAAATAGAAGCTGAGCTGAAATCTATCAACAGTTTTTTATGAAAAATGATGACTAAGATTGAAGATCTCCAAGTTGCCAAAAGTGCACCTCCCTCTCCACCACTGGATCGTACACTTGCTTCTTCTAGACTTTGGTCTCAATCATTTCATCCAAGACAACCTGCTCCTCATATTAGGCCACAAGGATTCCACAATATTCCACCATCTCATATCTTAGACACTGATCCTATTGCTTCTCTACCTCTAGATATCCAGATACCTGGTCAACCTTCACATCCTAGAGTAGATATAGCTAGTGACTAAATGTATTGCTTTTCATTTTGCACTTTATATTGAACACCTTGAAATGAAATGAAAGTACACTTTTTGTCTCTTAAATTGTTCCATTTCTTTATGCAAATGAATATTTATGTTCAATTGTTCGTACAATGATTGATCCAATGACTGATTTTTTAATTAGAATATCAACATGTATATGAGAAAGTAAAATTATCTCAAACAAATCTTAAACACTTTCTCATTCTATTTTAAAATCTGTGCTTCACTCTTACTCTACCTTTTTGATTGATTGACAAAAAAGGGGAGAAAGTTATGAAGTTATTGCATGAAAAGGACAAAATGCGTTCGTGTTTGAGTCAAGTTTGAGTATCTTAAAAACATGTTTGCTCTGTTACATAAAGCTTGGAAGCTAAGCTCTGATACAAGATACATATGAAAGCTTTGATACATAATGTCCTAAACTTTGACATTCATTTTATTTAAATGTTTTAAGCTTTGATACTTTATAAGAAACTTTTAAGCTTTGAAATATGAAATTGCATAGAAAGTGTGTCAAAACATGGAGTATCTTATTGAGAGGGAGATTACCTCTCATTGCCCTAATTCTCCTTCCATAGTTTGGCACTAATTGAAGTCAATTCATTTTACTTGTTCATATACTCTTGCAAATACAGTTATACAAGTAATTGTAAAATTTTATCTTGCTTTTTCATGCCCAGTGTTTTGTTATCATAAAAAAGGGAAAGATTGTTGACCTCATAAGTGATTTTGATGATAACCAAATATTGGAGCATGTATATTTATTTCTAACAACTCTTCAAGTATTTTACAGGATGAGTGAATTGTTCAATCTTCAACTCCTACACCTTTGTTTCTTGTTTGAGTTGTGTTGTAATTTATTTTTGTAAAGAAGAACCCAATGAAAAAGCTAAGAAAAAAATCATGTAAAAAGGGTTACTTCTGTGTGTGTGCACCTTAGAATTATTTTGAGTTGGTAAGCTTGAAAGATGAAAGAGTGTTGGTGAGAGTTTTTCTTTGAGTTCAAGTATAAAAATCCTGAAGAAGATACTCGAGCCGACCCAGCATGTTGAAGAGCCGACTGCACTTATTGGCACACAGCAAGGATTCTAGTATGCAGCAATCCGAGTCGACTCAAAGGTAACCGAGCCGACTCCAATGAATCTGAGTCGACTAGATTACGCCCGAGCCGACTCCTCCAGAGTCTAGTTTTTGAAGATTTTTGAGAACAGCCAGTCGAGCCGACCCGAACTAGAAAAAGCCGACTCTGCTAGACCTAATTTTGAAGACATTAGAAAGCGAGTCGATCCAAACTGCATCGAGCCGACTCTTCCAGAGTGATGATTTTAGAACCTGAGAAGAAGAGCCGACCCAAGCTAAAAAGAGCCGACTCCTCGAGTTCAAGTTTTTCAAAGATATAAGTTCGAGCCGACATGAGCTATCAAGAGCTGACTTGTCTAGAGTGAAGTTTTGCACCCTAAGACAAAGAGCCGATTACACTAAAGATTTGGCGACTTGACCTATCGACTTGAAGGATCTGAGCCGACTCGAAGGAATCCGAGCCGGCTCGAACATCGCTTTCAGGTATCCAACGGCTAGTTCCAGAATTTATTTTTGAATGCCAAAATGTGCTCCAACGGTCATATGTCACAACCCAATGGTCTACAACATCTCAAACTACCTTAGAGTGATAGAAGACCTTATATTTGAAGGATTTGAACTTCCTTAAAGAAAGGTTTTTGAAAGTTCTTCAAAGTTTTGAGAGCTACATTGAATATCCTACCTACCATCAAGAAAAAGAGCATAAGAGCATTCAAGCAAGCCTTCAAGTCTTCACCAACTTTGATCTGAAGCTTGAAGCAACTTTTGAAAAAGTCATTGAAGTAATTAAAGCTTATTCAAGTACATTCCAGTGGACTTCCATCAAGCTACACCGGCAACTATCCAACAAATTGAGTTTATCATTTTTGTTGCATTTATTTCAATTCACTTTTGAATTGTTGGATTATTGGTAAGCCCGGTTGAGAAACCAAATAGGTTTATTTGGTGAGCCTATTTAAAACCAAAGGGTGTTGGGTTCTTGGTGATCCTGGTAAAACCAAGTTAGGTTTCTTTGGTGAGCCATTTTAAAATCAAAGGGAGTTGGGTTTTCTTTGGTGATCCCGTTAAAACCAAAGTGTTGATGTTTTGGATTGTGATCTTGTAAAATAGTCCTACTGTATTCGGGTATAAATATAGTGGAAATCCCAAGTGGTATCTTGGATAGTGGATGTAGGAGCTGGGTTGCTCCGAACCACTATAAATTTTATGTTTGTGTTATGCTTCCATGCTCTCACTTAGCTTCTGCAATTTACTACTTTGTCACAACACCTACCACTTGCAAAGGATTTTTAATTGCACATTATCTGCTTTAAATTTATAATTTCCTAATTCACCCCCTCTTGGGTAGCCACCTGAGCAACAGACACATACCCATATCCCTTTACGAGCAACCCATTGGCAGAAGAGAGCTCCGCAAATGGTCACGTTCAGTGAGATGTCATACATTTCACTTGCATGTCATACCAGTATCTCCACACTCCTTGGTTAAGAGGATAACCAATAAATGTGATATATAACAACCTACAGTTGATACATCATCATCCTATAACAATGTATCATTTGGTTATGAACCAGTTTAAGAACTACTTGATATATCCTCTCTATATCAAATAATGCAGTTCTAAGGACTCCATCATATAAGAGTTCATTTCAGGAAAATGTAAATATGATGAATAACCAAATAAATAACTTTTATTCATTAAAGAATTCATATAAAAAAACAAGATAGCACAACCATCTACAGCCTAGACGATTGGCTTTGGGACATAATTCCTAACAACTCCCACTTGGACTAAAGCCAATCGGTATAGAATCTCATTTCCATTTTCTGTTTACAATGGTTGAACTCTTGAACTCCGTTGGCTTTAGTGAAGGGGTTAGCCAGGTTTTCCTTTCCATCGATCTTCAGAAGGTCAATGTCACCTCGTTCCATGATCTCTCATACAAGGTGAAAGCACCGTGGAATATGCTTTGTGTGATGATAAGACTTCGGCTCTTTGGCTTGAGCAGTGGCTCCAGTACTGTCACAGTACACCAGAACAGGACCATCAAGGAAAGGTGCCACTCCCAACTCGCCAAGAAACTTTTGCAACCACGTAGCTTCCTTTGCTGCATCTGATGCTGCAATGTACTCTACTTCGCATACTGAGTCCGCCACAGTAGGCTGCTTGAAACTTTTCCAGCAGACATCTTCTCTGTTCAGGATAAAGATAAATCCTGACACACTTTTGCTATCATCCTTATCTAACTGGAAATTGGAGTCAGTATATCCCATAAGTTTCAAGTCAGATTCTTCATAAATTAGCCATTGGTCCTTAGTATTTCCTAAATACTTAAGGATGGTCTTTACCACTTTCCAATAAGCTTCACCTAGGTCAGATTGGTATCTGCTCACTATACCTGTGAGTATGCCATGTCTGGTCTAGTACATATCATGGCATACATGATAGAACCCACTGCCAAAGCATATGGGATACTACTCATGCGCTCTCTTTCCTAAGAGTTGTCGCATAATTCCTTTTGGGGAGATCAATTCCAGTGCCTATCGGGAGATAGCCCTTCTTGGAATTCTCCATGCTGAACCATTTCAGTATAGTGTCGATGTACGTAGACTGGGATAGTCCCAGAAGCCTCTTAGATCTATCTCTATAGATCTTCATACCCAGTGTGTAAGAGGCTTCACCCAAGTCCTTCATAGATAACTGAGATGACAACCAGACCTTTATTCCTTGTAGTGCTGGGATGTCATTCTCGATTAAGAGAATGTCATCCATATACAGCACAAGAAATATAATCACAGAACCATTAGTCCATTTGTAAATACAAGATTCCTCTCCATTCCTAACGAAGCCATATGACTTAATACACTTATCAAATCGCATGTTCCAACTCCTTGATGCTTGCTTCAGTCTATAGATGGACTTTTGAAGCCTGCATACCTTTGACTCATCTGTGGATGTGAATCCTTTAGGTTATATCATATACACCTTCTCTTCCAGCTCACCATTCAGGAAAGTTGTTCGGACATCCATTTACCAGATTTCATAATCAAAGTGTGTTGCTAAAGCAAGCATGATCCGAATGGATTTGGGCATTGCCATTGGAGAGAACATCTCATCATAGTAAATACCATAATATTGACGATACCCCTTGGCAACAAAATGGGCTTTATAGGTCTCCACCTACCTGTCTGCACCCCTTTTTCTTTTGAAAATCCATTTACACCTAATGGGTTTTATCCCTTCAGGTGCATCAACCAATGTCCATACATTGTTGATCTCCATGGACTCCATTTCGGATGTCATGGCTCCTAGCCATTTGTCAGAGTCGGACCTTTGCATCACATCCATATAGGTGATCGGATCCTCATTGCCTCATCGAGTTCAATGGGATCACCGTCTCGGACCAAGAAACCATAGTATTTGTCCGATCAGCTCAGTACTCTACCAGATCTCCTTAATGGTTCCTGAGTGGGCTCTGGGTGTGATCTAATCATAACAGGTTCTATGTTGTCCCTTAAGTGTGTCGGTTCTTCTACTTGTTGAACTTCACTAAGTTTAATCTTAGTAGCTACAGTCTCTTTACCAAGGAACTCCTTTTCCAAAAAGATAGCCTTGAGACTGACGAACAATTATTATTCCTCAGCTAAGTAGAAGTAATACCCCTTAGACTCTTTTGGATACACAACAAATAAGCACCGGTTAGACCTAGGTCCAAGTTTGTCCATTTCCAAATATTTTATATAAGCCGGGAACCCCCTGACCTGAAGGTGTGATAGTGTCGGCTTACATCCAGTCCATATCTCATATGGTGTTTTACTAACAGACTTACTTAGGACCCTATTCAGAATATAACAGGCTAATTCTAGAGCATATCCCCAAAAAGATAGCGGCAGAGAGGCAAAGCCCATCATGGACCGAACCATGTCCAACAGGGTTCGATTCCTCCTTTTAGACACTCCATTTAATTGAGGTGTCCCTGAAGGTGTCCACTGAGAGAGGATCCCATTCTCCTCAAGATATGTCAGAAACTCACCCAAAAGGTATTCACCACCTCGATCAGATCGAAGGGTTTCGATATACTTTCCAGTTTATTTTTTTACTTCATTATGATATCATTTGAACATTTCAAACGATTCAAATTTATGTCTCATCAAGAAGACATAACCATATCTCGAAAGGTCATCTATAAATATAATGCAATATCCATACTCTCCTCTGGGACTAACATTCATGGGTCTGTATATATCAGTATGTACCAGACTTAGAATCTCATTGGCTTGTTCACCTTTTCCAGTAAAAGGTGACTTAGTCATTTTTTCAAGAAGACAGGACTCACAGGTTGGAAGTGAACTATCTTCACTAAAATCAAGGAGACCCTCGCATTTCAACCTGTTTATCCAGTTCCTGTTAATATGACCTAGCCTATAATGTCATAGGTACGCTTCACTGACATTATCTATCCTAGGGCGTTTGCAAGACGTGTACATTACATAACAGATCGCGACAGTACATAAATGCCATCATGCATTTGTCTATTAAAAACTACAGAACCATTCTAAATGATTTTGTAAATGTCATTCTTTATTGATAGTTCATAACCACACATGGCCAATTGGCCTACGGAAATGACATTCAAAATAAAAGATGGACAAAAATAACACTCATTCAAAATGACAGTACAGGACTTGAAAACAAGTTTGAGGACTCCCAACACCAGGACTGGAACACGGCTTCCATTCCCCATGTTCAAGAATCTCTCACCATCCTCGAATCTTCTACTAACTTGAAGTCCTTGCAAAGAATTGCAAATATGAATTGGACTTCCAATATCCAATACCTAGTTAGTAGTATCACAAATAGAGAAACTACAAGGTGTTATCATATAAATACCTTATCCAGGACCATCCTGCATCTTTCTCTTCTTGGACCTGTTCAGGTCAAGGGATGCAATATAAAGAGGACAGTTCCTCTTCCAGTGACCCTGCTTCTTGCAGAAGAAGCACTCTACATGATTTTGATTAGCCTTCACTTTCTTGGCCTGAGTGGGCCCAGAAGCATCGAGCACCTTTTTCCCTTTATTTTTCTTCTTCTTCCCTTTCTTAAAGGGACGATGCCCTCCCGAGGATCCTCCCACTAGATTCACCACCCCTTTATTCAACTAGTGGTATTTCTCATAAGTCTGCAGCAACCCCAACAAATCGTGATAGTTGATTATGGGCTTAGTCATTCTGTAATGATCGAGAAAGTCTAGATAGGAGGAGGGGAGGGAATTCAGAATCACATCTTTTCCAAGCTATTCATGCAAGGGACAGCTGAGGTTGTAGCCGAGCTTGCCTAGGTGCTCAATCATCTCGATCACGTACAGTACATGATCAGTGATCGAGGCCCCATCATGCATCCATGCATTGTAGATGGCACAGGAGACCCTGTACCTCTCAACGTCGTCTGGTATTCCGAAAGACTCTTTCAATCTTTAAAGGATTTCTTCTGGCTAGGCTTTCTCGAACTTGAGACTAAACTTGTCGTTCATTGCAACCAACATTATGCACCGGACAATGGTTGTGCCCAGGTGGCTTTCCCAAGAGGGGGGTGAATTGGAAATTTGAGAAATTTAAGCAGATATGTGCTTTTGAAATCCCTTTTAGAGTGTTGGGTGCTGTGACAAAGTAATTAATTGTAAAAGCTAAATAAGATCAGAGAAGCACAACACAAATACATAAAAATTATAGTGGTTCGGAGCAACCCAGCTCCTACATCTACTACCCAAGATACCACTTTGGATTTCCATTATATTCACACCCGAATACAGTAGGATTGTTTTACAGGCTCAAAATCCAAAACCTCTGCACTTTGGTTTTACCGAGATCACCAAAGAAATATAACTTGGTTTTACTAGGACCACCAAGAACCCAACACTTGATTTTTTAACAAAGGCTCACCAAGAACCTATTTGGTTTTTCAACTGGGCTCACCAATAAACCAAACAATTCAATGAATTGAAAGTAAAAGCAACAAAGTGACAAACTAATTATTGTCAAGTGGTTGCCAATGCAGCTTGAAGAAGCCCACTTGAATGCACTTGAATGCACTTTAATGGCTTCTTTGGCTTCTTTCCAAAGTGCTTCAAGCTTCAGATGAAGTTGATGAAGACTTGAAAGCTATCTTGAATGCTCTTAGTGTTATCTTCCTTTTTGGTAGGTTGGATATTCAAAAAAGCATTAAATCTTTGAGGAACTCTCTAACACTTCGAAGAAGTTCAAATACCTCAAATATATGGCCTTGCATGATCCCAAGGTAGTTTAAGTCAATGTAGACCATTGGGATATGACATTTGACTGTTGGAGCATTTTTTGGATTCAAATTCTGAGTTTTGGAACTAGCCGTTGCAAGTCTGAAATCGACCTTCGAGTCGACTTGGATCACACGAGTCGACTTGGATCTTTAGAGGAGTTCTGGTTGAGTTGACTCTCTTCAATCCAGTTGGCTCACTTGCACAGTGTCTTGATTCTTTACTCTGTAAGAGTCAACTCGCTTATTTCGAGTCGGCTCGGATCTTTAGACCTTCAAGGACGAGTCGGCTAACTTCTATTCTAGTCGACTTGGATGGCTGTTTTGCTCAGAAACAATCATCTGGACTTTGGAGGAGTCGGCTCGATCTTTTGAAGAGTTGGCTCGAATGTCTGACCATGTGATAGAGTCGGCTCGGACTTCCTTTAGGTCGGCTCGCCTGTCTGATTCAAGAATTAGCACTTTGGGTGAGTCGGCTCGGGTCCTATAGAGTCGGCTCGGATATCTGTGTGCCAGAAATCTCATGCATGCCAAGTGCCAGAGTCGGCTCTCTTCTCCCTCGAGTCGGCTCGGATGAATGTATCAATGAATTTCTCAGTCTTTCTCTAGAATTCATCCAGCTTGTCTTCAAGCTTCAAGAGGTCATCATTTTCTACAGGTTTCTAAGAAACTACAAGCTTGAAACACACTTAAAAATAACCCAATTTTAAGATCTTTCTTTACTTTTTTCTTTGGGTTCTTTACAAAATTTGATTACAACACAACTTAAAGCAAGAAATGAAAATGTAGGTGTTGAAATTTGAACAATGAAGTCATCCTACAAAAACTTGTAAACCACTTAAAGAGTTGTTAGTAAAACAAATGCATGCAGCAATATTTGGTTATCATCAAAATCACTTATGGGGTCAACAATCTCTCCCTTTTTGATGATGACAAAACACTGGGCATGAAAAATTCTTTACAATTGCATGTATACAAGTATTTGAAAGTAAGTATGGACATGTATTAGAGCTAATTATATTTGTAAATGAGTATCAGAGCTCTAGTGATAAAATTATATAGTACCGATAATAGTGCTTTTGTATAAATCAAGGTATAAAGCTTTGCATGCTTCAAAGTATCAGAATTAGCATAAACATGAAGTATCAGAGTTTTAAAATTGAAAGAATTAAAGCTAATTTTAGAGCAATCAGAGCAAAAGAAGGGTTTAGAGCTAAAGCCATTTTGAGAAAATCTCCCCCTTTCTATAGGTTCTAAAATAATGAAACATATAGGCTCATTTAACCATAATCACTTATATGCTCTCCCTTTTTCATTCTTTTCAAGCACTTTATGCACTTTATGGAAGCTAAAAAAATTGCCTATTTTGCTTATTTGGTAGCTTAACATAGATACCATTCTTTCAACATAGATACCATATATTTTATGACAGCACAACATAATACTATTCTCTCCCTTTTTGTCAAACAATCAAAAAGGAATTTACAATAAAGCTCATATTTTGAAGTAGATTGAGAAAGTATTTAATATTTGATTAAGATAATTTTACTTTCTCAATCTCATTTGTATATGTTAATGAAAATTCATCACAGTTGTATTGAAAAGATTGCATAAGTACAAAAATAAATCATGATACCAAAAGATCTTTCATTTCATTTAGAGATTTTCAATACAAGGTACAAAAAGTGAAAGAAAGTACATTTAATCACTATCTAGATCTACTCTAGTGCTAGTGAAACATCTAGGAATTTGAATGCCAGGAGGCATGGAAGCTATAGGGTATGGACTAATATATCAGAAGGTGTAGGAGCAGAATTAGATCCCTGAGGCCTAAGGTGTGGAGCTGGCTATCTAGGGTGTGCAGACTGACCAGCAAAGGGAAAAGGCTGAGGCCTAGGTGTAGAATGTGGAACTGCAAATGCTGCAATCACTCTGCTTGATAACTGGTCTAGCTTGAATTGTACAGAGTCAACTTCTTCATCCAATTTATTTATGCCTTTGTGTAATTCGACTAGTTCAGATGCTTGTTCATTTGCAAATGCTTATGCAGATCCTCTTAACCTTCCAAGTTCAGCTCTCAAGATTCCAATCCCTTTAGTGTAATCTTCTTCTATTCTTCTTCCTTCTTCCACTGAGCCCACTTTAAATTTGAGATTGCTTAACTCAGTTCTGAATGCTTCAAGTGTATTACTAACAGAGCTTTTAATGGAATCAAAATTAGATGAAATCAATTGAAGTATGGGTTGCAGGTCTGGCTGTGATACACTTTTGGAGGTTTCAAGACTGTCCACTCTGCTGCTCAGATCATTTATTTGCCCTCCAAACTAATCTAGCCTTGTCTCTACTGATTGGCGAAGCTCGCCAAACATGTTAGTCATAGTGCAAGTAAGTGAGTCAGTTAGAGTACCCAACTGCTGCGAAATAAAGTCCTACAATACTGATGTATCAATAGTAGGTGCAGGTGGTCTAGGTGCTGTAGGTGCTAATGGAGAAGTAGGTAAACAGGTTTCAATGTGCATATTCTTCATTGCTTCAGGTGAAGTAGGTTTAGACCTAGTAAATGCAAATTCAGTCTCAGTTGGTACAGAAAAATGTTTAGTGGATGTCCCAAACTCACCAATAGGAATGTTGAAAATTTGCTCTAAGCTGGGAAGATTTTCCTCAGGTGCTGCTGTTGCTGTGGAAATTTCCCTTGGAATTTCTTCACTGCTGTCTCTTAAACTGCTGCTGCTGCTACTTGCAACTGCTCTTTCATCTATTCCCTTTTTCCTCCAAACTCCTTCATTACAAACATAGCCCATTCTCAATAATGACTTGGAGGTATATGTATCCATGTGATGTAAGGGATTTCCATCTTCTCCTTCCAAATTTACTCTAGAGGCTTAAAATAGTAGTGTTAGGACCATTCCATAGGGAAGACAAGCTTTAACTTTCATAATTGCTTCCTTCATTTGCATGATCATAATGAATGGTAAGTTGATTGATTCTCCTTGAATGACAAGCTCCATGAAACTCAGATCCCTCTCGCTGACCCAGTCAAATCTCCCAGTTCTCAGGAGAAAGATCTTACTTATGAAATTGTGCAATAATCTCATTTCCAGTGATAGGGTATTGGCTAACACAGTTCCTATTCCATCTACTTCTTCTATGCCAAGAATTGACTGTAGAGCCTTTTCTGTATCCTTTACAATTAAATGCTTGATTCCATTTGCAGGCATTTCAAGTAAACAGCTCAAACTTTCCTCAGTTACCACAATCCTCTTTCCTTTCATAGTGGATTCAATGTGATTGGGTTCTAATCTTAGATTTTCAAAGAATGATCTTACTAGTGAAGGATAGGTAGAAATGTTCAAAGAACAGAAACTGACCCATCCTTGAGCTTCAATCAAACTTCCAATATTCAACCCAATCTCTTCCAGAAAATGAAATAGTATTCTTTTCCCGCTAGTTATAGGTCTATTTGCCATAGAGACTACCTATCTTGGGGATGGTGTTGCGACCGTTTGTTCATTTTCTTCTTCTTCTTCCACTGCTACCCGAGTCGGCTCTTCTTGTCGATGCTTCGTCCTCCTTTCTATTTCCACAGAGGGTGCTATCCGTTTAGACCTTTTTCCCACAATCGTCTTGGGAGACATTGCAGCAAAATTTGTTGGAAAAGTGAAATGAAGGCTTCAAGGAATGGATTTTGGGAGATAGGTGAAGATTCCGAGTAAAGTTGAAAGAGTTTTGAGTGGAATAGAAAGAGCAAAAAGTAAAAGAAGGATTACTCGGCTCTATTTAAAAAAGTGATTCCCGACATTCGAGTCAGCTTGCTCAGCCCTAAAATCATCTGAGTCAGCTCGACCAGAGCAAACTTAGAACAAGCAGAAATTCGAGTTGGCTAGGAAAACCCTAAATTGACCTATTCAGCTCGACTAGAGCAAGAGCTCAAAAATCAGAGACTCGAGTCGGCTCGACTAGAGCAAAATTGCTCGAGTCGACTCGAACAGGAACTTTTCACAAAAGTTGAAATGATTCAAAAATTGAGTTTAATTTAATAAAATCTTAAGAAAAGTTGTTCAACAATCTTGAATAGTTGTGGGAGGTTTTCTAGATAATTTTTTCTTAATTTTGAAGGAAATTAGGTTAGGTAAATCTAGGAAGGATCACAAAGACCTAATTCTCCTCTAGGTAATTCAAATCTATCCTGATTCAGTGGCTTAGTAAAAATGTCAGCTAATTGGTTTTCTGTTGGGATAAATTCTAGTTCAATGTCACCATTCAAAACATGATCTCTAATAAAATGGTGTCTAATCTCTATATGCTTAGTTCTAGAATGCTGAATAGGATTTTTGGTTAAATTTATAGCACTTGTGTTATCACATTTGATTGAAATTTTAGATTGTATAACACCAAAGTCTTCAAGTTGTTGTTTAATCCATAACACTTGCACGCAACAACTCCCTTTAACAATATACTCTGTCTTAGCAGTAGAAAGTGCTACTGAGTTTTGTTTCTTACAGTGCCATGAGATTAAATTAAATCCTAGAAATTGGCATGTGCCGCTAGTGCTCTTTCGATCAATTCTACAACCAGCATAATCAGCATCCAAAAATCCAATTAAATTCAATTACAATTGTTTTGAAAACCAAAGACCTAGATTTCTTGTACCTTTCAAATATTTGATTATTCCTTTAACAGCAAGCATATGTATTTCTTTAGGATTACATTGAAATCTAGCACATACACATACACTATACAAGATATCCAGTCTACTTGTAGTTAAGTATAACAAGGATCCGATCATACCTCTATAGAGCTTTTGGTCAACAATGGATCCATTTTCATCTTTGTCCAATCTGCAAGATGGGCTCATCGGTGTGCTCATTTGTTTGCTCATCTCCATACCAAACTTTTTGATTATTTCCTTGGTGTACTTGGCTTAGTTGAAAAAGATTCTTTCCTTTGTTTGTTTCACTTGAAGTCCAAGGAAGTAGTTAAGTTCATCCATTAGGCTCATTTCAAATTCTTCCTGCATTAACTTAGCAAAATCTCTACAAAGAGTTTTATTAGTTGCACCAAATATAATATCATCAACATAAATTTGTACAACTAATATATCATTATTTTTTTTTGATTAAAAGAGTTTTATCAACATTTTCTCTTGAAAAATTATTTTCAATCAAAAAGGTGCTAAGCCTATTATACTTGGCTCTAGGTGCTTGTTTCAAATCATATAAAGCTTTATTTAGTTTAAACACATGGTTTGGAAAAACATGATTTTCAAAACCTGGTGGTTGTTCTACAAAAACTTGTTCTGAAATGAAACCATTTAGAAATGCACTTTTCACATCCATTTGGAAAAGTTTAAAATTCATGTAGCAAGCAAATGCAAGAAGTAATCTAATTGCTTCTAGTCTTGCTATAGGTGCATATATTTCATCAAAATCAATGTCATCTTCTTGGTTATATCCCTTAGCCACTAATCTAGCTATGTTTCTCACTACATTTCCTTGCTCATCTAATTTGTTCCTATAGACCAATTTGGTTCCTATGATTGGATGGTCTGTAGGTCTATCAACTAATGTCCAAACCTTATTTCTTTCAAACTGGTTTAATTCTTCATGCATGGCCATCATCTAGTTTGAATTATTTTTAGCTTCTTCTAAGGTGTGTGGTTCTATTTGTGATACAAAGGCTAGGTAATCATGTGCATCTCTGTGTGATGACATAGTCCTAATGCCTTGTGAAGGTCATTAATAATTAATTCTTTAGGATGAGAAGTTATGTACCTCCATTCTCTTGGTAAATCTGCATGATCCTTACTGACCGTTTTTTCTCCTTCTTCAATTGGTCTTTCTTGTATGCTCATGTTTTCCATTTCTTTTTGGATTGTACCTATATCATTGTTACACACTCTTCTTTCTTAGAAGGTGAAGGATTAGTTTCATCAAAAATAACATACATTGACTCTTCTACAGTAAGAGTCCTATTATTAAATACTCTGTATGCTTTGCTATGTAATGAATAACCAAGGAAAATTGCTTCATTAGATTTAGCATCAAATTTTCCTAGATTATCTTTACCATTATTAAGCACAAAGCATTTACATCCAAAAACATGAAAATAATTAATATTGGGTTTCTTTTTATTCCAAAGCTTATAGGGGATTTTCTTCAAAATAGGACGGATCAAAACATGGTTTAAAATGTAACAATCTGTGTTCACCGCTTTTGCATAAAAGTACCTTGGATGATTACCTTCACATAATATTATTCGGGTCATCTCTTCCAAAGTTCTATTTTTCCTCTCTACGATACCATTTTGTTGTGGTGTCCTATGAGCGGAGAAGTTGTGATCAATACCGTTCTATGTGCAATAGTCATCAAAAAATTGATTTTCAAATTCAGTGCCAGATTACTCCTAATTAAAATTATTTAAAGATTTTTCTGATTTGAAACATTTTTATAAAATTTTTGAAATACTTTTATGGTTTCATCTTTGTGAGCAATAAACAAAATCCATGTAAATCTAGAGAAATCATCTACGATCACAAGGACATATTTTATACCTCCTAGGCTTGTGGTCCTAGTTGGTCCAAATAAGTCCATGTGAAGTAGTTCTAGAGGTCTAGTAGTTGAAATCATATTTTTGGGTTTAAAACTCCTCCTAGTTTGTTTACCCATTTGGCATGCATCACAAACATGATCAAAGTCTACTTTAAACTTAGGCATGCCTCTAACTAAGTTTTTGGAAATTAACTTGGCAATAGTATGCATGCTAGCATGACCTAATCGTCTATGCCAAAGTAAACAAGACTCCTTAGTCTTAGTATTCATTTCAACTAGACTGAAACTACTTGACATGGCAAGATCATTAAGATCAACCACATAAATATTTCCAAGTCTATGTCCAATGAACTTACTACTAGAATCAAGAGAGTTTGTTACAATACACATGGATGATTTAAAGATAACCTTGAAGCCTTTATCATATAGTTGACTAACACTCAATAAATTATGCTTCAATTTATCTACTAGCTATACATTTTTAATAAAAGTACGGGGGGTTATCTTGATCTTACCGATTCTGATAATTTTTCCCTTTCCATTATCTCCAAAAGTAACCATACCTCCTTCTTTCATTTATAGGATGATAAACTGATCCTTGTTACTCGTTATATGCCTTGAACAGCCATTATCGAGATACCATCTTTTCTTTAATTTCTAGGCTGCAAGACATTCCTGCAAGACAATCAAGGAGATCTTTTAGGTACCTAAGCTAACTTGGATCCTTGCAGGTTAGCGGAGGTGGTTCCTTTGAGAACCCAAATCTTTCTTGATTTACTTTGGACATTTTTAATAGTATTGCATTCAAAAGCTTTATATCCTAAACCTTTGCAAGCAAAACATTTGATTCTATAATTTTGAAAAGATTTATATTTTGAAGTTCTAGATGTTAATGCATGAGATGAAGAAATAACAGATTTTGTATTTGAGTTTTTAGGAACATACAAAGTAGTTTTAGAAGTAGAAGTAGAACCATTTGTTGCAAAAGCCTTTTGAGATGTAAATTTTGGAATATAAGCTTTTTGTTTCATAAAAGTAGTTGCTGAAATACCATTTGAATTTGAAGAATTAAAATCAATTCTAGCCTTGTTACCAGAAATTTTTTGTTCTTTGAGAATCAACTCAAGCTTGTTAGAAGATAATATAAGTTTTTCAACAAGTGGCTTGAGTTTTTTAACCTCCTTTTTTAACTCATTATTTTCATTCATCAAAGCTTTGTTTTTGTCAAGATAAGCACTATTCTCAATTTTCAAAGCTTTACAATTTTCAGAAAAGACATGTAGTTCTTTTTGTAATAAAATATTCTTTGCTAAATTTCTTGTTTTTCTTTAAGTAAAGAATCATTGATATTCTTTAAAGATCTAATCTTTATCCCAGCCTTTTTAAATTTAGATAATAAATCATGAAATATAGAATTTAATTCATCAAATATAAATTCTATTTGTGTGTCAGGGGATGTTACCTCATTCTTGAGACCCATTAGACATAAATTAGCTATTTTTGTGGTCTCTTCCTCTTCAGTTGAGGTGGATTCTTCACTGTCGCTCCATGTGGCAACAATCACCTTTTTCTTCTTTTTCTTAAAGTATTTCTTCAATAGTGGACAATTTGGATGAATGTGCCCCAGTTTCTTACATTCGTAGTAGGTGGGGACTTGTTCCTTTTCTTTGTCTTTGTCCTTGTCCTTTTTCTTAGAGTGCTCTCCTCGTTTATGAAATTTTTTATTAAATCTTAATTTCTTCCTTTCCATAAACTTTCTAAATCTCCTCATGACCATTGTGATATCTTCATCTTTTAGATCATCTTCGGAGGAGGTGGAGTCATCTTTCGATTCCTCATCTTTCTTTGATTCCAATGCAGCTTTGAAGGTAATTATTTTTTTTTCTTCTGATCATCATCAGTTTTGTGCTGCATGGCCAATTCATGTGTGATGAGAGAACCCATTAATTCATCCATAGGCACAGTGTTTAGATCTTTAGCTTCTTGGATGGCAGTAACTTTAGGGTCCCATTTATCCAGAAGTGATCTTAATATCTTCTATACTAAATCAACATTTGAGTAAACCCTGCCAAGACTATTCAAACCATTAATAATATCTATAAATCTAGTGTACATGGCAGAGATATTTTCAGTAGGTTCCATTTTGAACAATTCATAACTATATACTAGAAGATTAATTTTTGAAGTCTTCACTTGGAAAGTTCCTTCATGGGTCACCTCAAGTTTATCCCAAATTTCCTTTGTTGAACAGCAAGTGGAAACTCAATTAAACTCGTTGGAATCCAAAGCACAGTATAGAAGATTCATGGCTTTGGCATTCAATTCCCCTAACTTCATGTCGTGTTCATCCCATTCCTCTTCAGGCTTAGGGATATCCACGCCATCAATTTTAATCATGGAAATATATGGCCCTTTAAGAATGACCTTCCGTAATTGAAAATCAATAGCTTGTACATAGATTTTCATTCTAGCTTTCCAGTAAGAATAATTTATGCCTGTGAAGAGTGGAGGTCTATTCGTAGATTGGCCTTCGACCAAAGATGTACTCATGGGATGAGCCATCAATCTTTACTCTTATGTAGTCAGAGACATTGCTTTGATACCAGTTATTGCCCAGGTGGCTTTCCCAATAGGGAGGTGAATTAGAAATTTAAAAAAATTAAGCAGATATGTGCTTTTGAAATCCTTTTTAGAGTGTTGGGTAGTGTGACAAAGTAATTAATTGCAGAAGCTAAATAAGATCAGAGAAGCACAACACAAATACATAAAAATTATAGTAGTTCAGAGCAACCCAGCTTCTATGTCCACTACCCAAGATACCACTTGGGATTTTCACTATATTCATACCCGAATACAGTAGGATTATTTTATAGGCTCATAATCCAAAACCTCTGTACTTTGGTTTTACCGGGATAACCAAAGAAACCCAACTTGGTTTTACCAGGATCACCAAGAACCCAACACTTAGTTTTTTAACAAAGGCTCACCAAGAACATATTTGGTTTTTCAACTGGGCTCACCAATAACCCAAACAATTTAAGAATGAATTGAAAGTAAAAGCAACAAAGTGACAAACTAATTGTTGTCGAGTGGTTGCCGATGCAGCTCGAGAGAAGCCCACTTGAATGCACTTGAATGCACTTTAATGGCTTCTTTGGCTTCTTTCCAAAGTGCTTCAAGCTTTAGATGAGAGTTGATGAAGACTTGAAAGCTATCTTGAATGCTCTTAGTGCTCTCTTCCTTGTTGGTAGGTTGAATATTTAATAAAGCATTAAATCTTTGAGGAACTCTCTAACACTTACTTCAAAGAAGTTCAGATACCTTAAATATATGGCCTTCCATCATCCCAAGGTAGTTTTAGTCATTGTAGACCATTGGGATATGACATTTGACTGTTGGAGCACTTTTTGGATTCAAATTCTAAGTTCTGGAACTAGCCATTGCAAGTCTGAAATCGATCTTCAAGTCGACTTGGATTACTTGAGTCGGCTTGGATCCTTAGAGGAGTTCTGGTTGAGTCGACTCTCTTCAATCCAGTCGGCTCACTTGCACAATGTCTTGATTCTTCACTCTGTAAGAGTTGGCTCGTCTTTATTCAAGTCATCTTGGATCCTCAGACCTTCAAGGACGAGTCAGCTAACTTCTATTCTAGTCAACTCGGATGGCTGTTTTGCTTAGAAATAATCATTTGGACTCTGGAGGAGTCAGCTCAATCTTCTGAAGAGTCGGCTCGAATGTCTGACCATGTGATAGAGTCGGCTCAGACTTCCTTTGGATCAGCTCGCCTGTCTGATTCAAGAAATAGCACTATGGGCGGGTCGGCTCGGGTCCCTTAGAGTCAGCTCGAATATCTGTGTGCCAGAAATCTTATGCATGCCAAGTGCCAGAGTCGGCTCTCTTCTCCCTCGAGTCAGCTTGGATGAATGTATCAGTGAATTTCTTAGTCTTTCTCCAGAATTCATCCAGCTTGTCTTCATGCTTCAAGAGGTTTTCAATTTTTACAGGTTTATAAGAAACTAAAAGCTTGAAACATACTTAGAAGTAACCCAATTTTAAGATCTTTCTTTATTTTTTTCTTTGGGTTCTTCTTTACAAAATTTGATTACAATACAACTCAAAGCAAGAAATGAAAATGTAGGTGTTGAAATTTGAACAATGAATTCATCCTACAAAAACTTGTAAACCACTTGAAGAGTTGTTAGTAAAACAAACGCATGCACCAATGTTTGGTTATCATCAAAATCACTTAAGGGGTCAACAGGGTCCTGTCAGAGAGCCACTTTTGATAAATGTCTCTGACCGAACCCCGAGCATTGGCAGCAGGGATCTCAGGTGCCAGATCCGATATCACATACAGGATCTGTTTATACTCCTGGACAATCCTGAGCCTTCGATACCAGCTATCGAAGTTGGGTCCATTGAGCTTCTCGTTGTCGAGAAAAGACCGGAGTGACAGGTTGGAAGATATCTGAAAGGAAAAACAAAGCTAATTAGTGTATATAAATTATTAACCTAAAGACATGAACTTTAGTATAAAGGTCCATCCCACTATTTTGCTCAGACTGGTAGCCTCTACCTCTAATCCGAGGAATTACTTTAATTCCTTAGTAGGTACTAGAGTCCAATAGACAACACATGAGCCCGACTTTGGCCGGCCCACCCATGCGTGTCTAAAGGTAGGTTCTTCAACCGATTACTTCTCCAAGTAATCTCTAGTATTTGGATTTTGCCCCAAGGAGCACTTCAATCGACCTTTGGGCCTCCTATTGAAGGTCCCGATTAAGTCCAACCATTAACATGACAAAACTCAATGATTCTAACTAATGAATGGTCAAGCTCAACTTTGGCCGGCCCACCTGACCATCGTTAAGAGAGTCGCACTGAGCCATCATATTAGGAACAGCAATTCCAATAGCCCGATGAAAGATCTTTAGATATGTCGATGAACACCAAACTACTCGACCCATTACCATCCCACTTAATGGGAGGCAAGGACTTAGTTATCTCCATAACTTTGTCCTTTTAAAGATCTAATAATTTAGAGGGTTTTAATTAATGTGACAGATGAAGAGATGAGAAGACATGGATCAACCTCCCACTGACCAAATCAGTAAACTAGGAGGGTTACACATAACTAATGATCCATGGGCATCTAAAATCAGTCAAGACTGATTAACCTTGGGTGACAAGGGTTAACACGAGTCAATGAGCTATTTAATCAATCTTGATTGACCACATTGGTCAGGTAAGTGAGATCATGGGTTGGGTTCCACTATTAACCGTCTTGCCTTAGACACCAATAGAGTTGGCTAGGTAAGAGGTAGCCCTAAATAACCATGATCATAATGCCAAACTTACCTCGATACCAATCAGTTCATCAGATTCAATTAGACCAGCCTAAAGACTCGGACTTTTCACTGAGCCACAAATTAGGTCCATTTAGATTATGGACTAATCAATCTAACTATTAGAGAGATCTAAAGAGAAGAAATCCTAACTCAACATTTGATTAGATTAGTTCTCTTAATAGTCCAATACATCTAAACTTAGGTCTAACCCAATTAAGGACCTAATAGAAGCTAATCCATGACCCTTAAGGCTTATTGAAATGACTTAAAATCTTTGAATCACATTTTTAGAGTTCTTAGTCATTCTTAATTCTCAATTAAGTTCAATAGCCTTAAATAAATCAAAATAATTTTAATTTATCATGTAAAATAATTTTATGATAAATTCAAATTTTGAATCACTATTTTTTAGCATTTTCATCCCAAGTGTCGACTCACCAGGTTCAAGTGTCGACACCTAGTGTCGACACTTGGATCGACTCAAGGCCTGAGACAGGAGGAAAATAGAAAACCAAGTTTTCTGGCAAGTGCTCATGAGTAGACTCTTACAAGGCCAAGTGTCGGCTCACGAGCCCAAGTGTCGACACTTCCTGGTCAAGTGTCGACACTTCAGCCTATGACAGGGTGAAAACAGAATGCTAGATCTCAAGAAATCTTCTCATGAGTTGACACTTACAAGGCCACGTGTTGACTCATAGCCTGAGATAGTGAAAACACAGTGATTTCAAATCCAATGTTTCTCCAAACATTCAATCAAATTTCGATCAATAAAAACTCTTAGATCTTATCTAAAGTTGTTTTATGATCATTTCATTAGATTAAAACATTTCTAATCTACATTTTCTTGCTTCTTATTTTTCTTTTTAAGAGTCAATCATATTGGTACCCCTACATGCTATAGGAGACCCCATTGAATGGAAAGAGAGAGTCTTGCATCCTTACTTCTCACCTATGACCGGACGGCCATGGTGAAGCACTCAATCCAAGTACTTAAGAAGTGATGTTATTAGCATGCTAGAATCATTATACTACAAAAAGGAACTTGGATCTGATACCATTGAAAGTGAAGTGCATCTACGAAGCATACCAATATGTAAACATGCATTCATGAAAGTAGGGTAGAAAAAATGTATTTTAAAATAATTTTAAAGCATGCATAGTGGAAGGCTCGGTAGATAGATCTAAAAGATTTACCGATCTGCCCGCAACAGGATCTAGCAAATGACCTAGCATGCAACATAACATCAAAGCAAGAGAGGAACACAAATATAAAAGCACCATACCTTTATACTGAGAGAAGCTATAGAAGGAGGAGGGTGCTTGAGCCACACACGTGTCTAGCCTCTACAGGTAATCCACATCTAGGCTCGACTCTGATCAACTTACTCGGAGTACTAGCTCTTCGGGATCCTTGGGCGATCTTCTTCTTCCAGGAAGACAAGGAGGAGAGGTAGGACCCTTCCCAAGACTCTCTTCCCAATACCTAGCTTGAATGCTAGGTTTCTCACACCCAATCCCAAAGCCTCTCACAACCCTTCTCTATCTTCCTCTCTCAAAGCTTTTCTCAAAAAATCTATTACAGCCACAAAAATGATGTTCATTTGTAAGGGCAGTAGGGAGAGGGAGAAAGAGGAAGGAGAAGAGATGAGGGGAGAGAATGGGGAAGAGGATCAAGGCCATACCAAATGGGTCCAACCCAAGAAGGTAAGTATGACTATCATACCAAATAACCTTGAAGCCAAAACTGGTTTGAATTCAAAATTCAAACCATGTCAAAACTTGTCCAAAATCCTCCTAAAATTTCTTTCTAGAATTCTGCTCATCACAGGAAGTGTCGACTCATGAAAATTTCCAAGTGTCGACACTTCACCAAGTGTCGACACCTGCAAAATTCCAAGTATCGACACTTGGAATAAAGTCAATCTTATTGACTTCCAATGATGGCAAATGATTCGCAATCATCGATTAGCCTTATGATCAGATAGAAATTCTCTATGGTGTGTAACCCCATAGGTTCGAACACTAAGCCAGTAGCACTGAAACATTTTCAGTATCCATCAAAGTCCTTATCTAGCAATGAAACTCGACGTCTGAATAGGTCGAAGATGCAGTGCACCTCACAAGAACCTCAGCATATGGTTGCTGCATAATTCATCCCTTTGACCTCATAATGCTCAGGATGACCTAGGGTTCGACTGTCAACCCTAATTTGGTTTATCCAGATCATGTCTCAACCTCACAAGTTTTGTGACTCCTCATAAGAATTACCATGGCCAAGGTTTTGTTTAATTGAAACACAATGAGTCATTCACTCTAAACTATTTAGAGAGGTTAATTCCATCTTGATCCACCACCGCTCCATAAGTACTTGACTGCACCCAGAAACCTTCCATCACTAGATTAGAAATCCAAGTAGTCCAGCACCAAAGTATAGTGAGTTGCTTACAAGCTACCATGGTGACCTCAGGTATGAGGGATACATGTACCCATATCCCTTCGCGAGCAACCCTTTGATAGAAGGGAGCTCCGTAGATGGTCACGTTCAGTGAGATGTTATACATTTCACTTGCATGTCACACCAGTGTCTTCACACTCCTTGGTTAAGAGAATAGCCAACAAATATGACATACAACAACCTACACTTGATACATCGTCATCCAATAACAATATATCATTTGGTTGTGAACTAGTTTAAGAACTACTTGATATATCCTCTCTATATCAAATAATATAGTTCTAAGGACTCCATCATATAAGAGTTTATTTCAGGAAAATGTAAATATGATGAACAATCAAAATAAATAACTTTTATTCATTAAAGAATTCATATACAAAAAATAAGATAGCACAACTGTCTACAGCCTAGACGATTGGCTTCGGAATATAATTTTCAACAATTGAAGGTTAAGCTAATGCTAAATTCGGTGATAACTTGAGCATTAGGTCCAACTTTTTTTTTCACTTTTAAGGATCCAGCTCTACAAGTATGGAATGTTTAGGCCTAATCCTTATCATTACATAATCTTCCTAGCAAACTCTTGGACTCTTTTAAGAATTAACCATGTTTTTTTTATAAATTTCATTGCTTACATTAATCTTATGATTAATTCCTTATGCAGATCTCTAGCATGCAGGTCAAATGTCTCTAGCATGCAGTGCAAACAACTCATATCAATACATAATGATATGCAGACAAATGACCAATACATAATGACATGTAGGCAAATGACTAAACCCTGAACTACAATTATGTGTGTGACCCTTGGTTGGTGGGTGATATGCAGATGAAAATTTGACATGCACTTCTAATAGATGCCATAGGGTCTTTCAGAAATAGGTAGAAAATTTAATAGGTTCAAAGAACTGATGCAACTTGCTAACCTCAATGAAGTGCAATCGAATGGTTCAAGAAACATGGAAAGCTTTAGGAAAGGGCAGAAAATAAGAGGGTTCATCGATGGGTTCTGGACTCATGGGGAAGACCTTAAAGTATGGACATTGGTCTACAGGCAGCAAAAGGCCCACTAGATGGAAGGATAAGTAGCTAATTTCAGGGAAGAGATCTCCAATTGGGACTAAAGGAGGGGCATCATCCTAAGGGTACTGAATTAAAGAAATCATGTCCTCAATAAGTTTCTCGAGTTCATAAATTTTAAGACTGGGCTCTATAATTGGGTTCTCTTCTAGTGTCTTCTCAGGTAAACTTCCATGGTAACAGGGTCATGGTTCTCTTCCTCTAACTGTTCTTCCAGCATAGCTTCAATCTGGGTATCTACCTGGTCAACTAATTCTTGGTCAGCTCTACAGACTTCTTCCTCAATATTATCCTTGGGAACAACTGGGGTAGTAGAGATGGGTTGACTAAGGGAAGTGGACTAAGACTGGGCTCATGTCTAGGGGTACTAATCCTATGGGGTTCAGGTCGACTAAGGGGAAGTGGACTAACACTGGGCTCATTCTAAGGGTACTAATCCTATTAGATTTGGGTGGATGGGTTATGGGTCACCTTTGCTCATAGGACATGGGTTCAGATCGATAGGTTATGGGTCTTTTAGGCTCATAGGACATGGGTTTAGACCTATGGGTTATGGATCTCTAAGGCTCATAGGACAGGGGAAGGGATCAATGGGCTATGGGTCCATTGGGCTCATAGGTCGGGGATAGGGATCGATAGGCTATGGATCCATTTGGCTCATATGACAGGGGTTGGGATCGGTGTGCTATGGGTCCATTGGGCTCATAAGACAGGGGTGGGGATTGATGGGCTATGGGTCCATTGGGCTCATAGGACAGGGATGGGGATCGATGTGCTATGGGTCCATTGGGATCATATGACATGGGTAGGTACCTTTTCTTAAGTTTGCTCTTCATGGCTCTCCAGGTAGCTATGGATATTTCTCCTTTGTTTCTAGTCATCCTTTCAATGTTACCCCAGTATATTCTAGCCTGGCGAACTAACTTGAGTTTAGCAAACTTAAACTTCCTTTCTTCAATCATAAGATCCCTCTTAAAATACCGATCCATACCTCTTTCCTAATTAAGGTAATCCTCAAGATCAAGATCACCACCAAAAGTAGGTGCTTCTAACCTAATGTTCCTAGTGTCTCTCTCATCCTGGTCCATAAAATCATAATTGGGTCTCCTATGATTAGACTCCTAGATTAGGTCATGGTGTGGGGCTCTCCTAGGGTTGGGAGGTGTGGGATAAGGGGTCTCTAGTTTAGGCTCAGTATGGGTCTTACGGGTTTTCTCTAGGTTTTCTAAAGGACCTTTTATTTGAGTAAACCTATTGTTCATTTGGGTATTCAGTTGGGTCAATTGGGCACACTGTTCAGTTATAGTCTTCAGTAGGGTTTCTAGGTTGGACTCTATGGTCAAATTGGATTAGGATTGAGACTGGTGGGGTTAGACTCCTAATCTAGTGCTCATGTAACACATAAGAGTTATGCGTTCTAGGGTTTGCTAGACTTAGAGCCCAAGTAGAGTGAGTCAACTCAACTTACACCCAACTCAATAATTAATCCTTCCATTGGCCAGATAAGAGGTGGGGTGGTGGGAGGTGAAAGGATTATGCCCTAAAGGCCAATTGAAATGTTGTATTTCGATGGGATTTTTTTTTGTATCCCAGACTAGTGTATTGACATTATCAATTAATAAAGGCATTTTATTTTCATCATACGCTGTGTCTTATTAATTTTATTAAGATATGATGAACCCCATAGATTAGGTCTATTGTTCTAGGGTTATGATGAGATCATACCAGTGAGACCTAAAGCCTTAAAACCCTAATCTAGAATATTCCTGGTCGATGGGATATTGAGTAGGGGATCAATGTTTCCGGTAAGACCAGCACATCCTATATATGCTTTGTGAAGAGGGTGACTGATCTCATAGTCACTTGTGTTTGACACTAATACTAGGATGTGGATGCTCATTAAAGAATGAGTTCACTGAATGGATCCAGCTTGAGAACATCTAATGGAACCTTATCTGTTTGTCAATAGATAGTTCTCATAGTGGGAGTAGTGCATGTGGTCCTTTGACCGGAGACTGCCATGGTACCTTGTATACATGAATCCATACTTTGGTTCATACTCAATCATGACACTGAGTCAAGCATGGGGTGATACTGGGTATGGTGGATTGCATATGGAGGTTGTGAGTAGGTCAAAAAGGAATCGATCAATCCTAGTAAGAGGGAAGCGCATCCAGATGATTTCAATCAAATGAAGATTCGGAAAATCTTTGATCAAAGTATGAACATTATAAATAGTTTCTAATGGTTCATTAATAAATTATCATTATCAAATTGAGCAAGGAATGAATATGAAACTGGATTTGACAAGTATCTATATCTATAGTCATATTCAGGGTGCAAGTAGATCGAAGGACTGAATTGCACGGTAACTCACCATTGAAGGGTATTTTGGTAAATCCACCAAAATCCCTCATCTTCCGGGTAGGCATGACATGTTGCCAGATGTCAATCTTGTCTTGTAGGTCTTCATGAACCAATTGATTTGGTTTCATGAGTCAATTCGATGTGTGATTCGAATTGGACAATTAGGTGAGCCAATTTGACCTAATTAGGTCAATCGGGTTCGATCGGATCGAATCGACTCAAACCTAAACCTACTGCTGGCTAGATGTGGAACCTAATGGGTCACACACAATAGAGACTTATCTAAGGAAGTCATTCATGATTTAATTAGGATCATAGGATCCTTAATTGGTTAGCTGGATTACATACTAGCATATGTAGGCTAACCAAATTCCTAACCCAATTGGATTGGGTCCGGTTGCTTGCTAATTGGGCTAACCTAATTATGGAAAACCTAAATTAGGTTGAGTCATAAGTGGGGATAGCCTAATCAGAGCTAAATCTGATTTTAATTTGGATTTAAGGGCATTTTAGGTGCCATACATAAAGAGTCCCAATGGCATGGGACTCTTGGTACCTAAATGATACCTTAACTTCAAAAGGACACTGAATGAGCTATAGATCTCTGATTTAAATATAATTTATATGGTCAGAAAGAAAATTTTATGCTCTTTCCAATGACTCCCATATTGCCTATGTTTTGACTGGTCAACATTATTTGAAATTTGCATGGAAGAAGGATGGCGCGTGTAGTGCATGAAGAGTCGCAACTCTTCATGTGGCGCGCGGTTCTGATGGAGAGTCCTTCTGCTATCAGGACTCTTCATAATCTCCGATGTTTAGAGATTGATGAGGCACCTCTTGGCTTCCTAGGGACCGGTAATTGACATGTGGCAAGTGAGAATTTGTTTAGATAAAAGAAGGGATGTGAATAAGGCCTTCGGTGCATGAATGGGCTTATTAGATATGATTTTTCAAGCCAGATAACTTCTCTTCGGTCTTGAAAAATCATATCTGATAAGTTGATGGGAGGACATATCACACGCCCCTCTTGTATCTATAAATAGGGGGCTATGAAATGAGTCTGATAATTATGAATTTCACCGAAGCACTATTCTGAGTGTCTCTCTCTCCCTCCTTTCTTTAAGACAAGACTTGTCTTGTTAAGACAAGGTCTTTTCTAATAGGACAAGACTTTGTTTTAGGACATAAGCCTAAGGAATCCTAGAGGAGGGTTGTCCTAAAACTAAGAGTGGTTTAGGAGAGTGTCTTTAGTGCCCTACAGTAGGACAGGGTGTCCTACAGTGGTCAATAGACCAAAGGCTGCCGAAAGAGCTCCACTTCTCCAAGCAACTTGAAGAAGGAGTTCTTCCTTGGTCCAAGTTACGTGTGGATCACCGTTGGAGGGCGAACGTTTGGGTTCCTGGTGGAGAAGAAGGCTGAATCAGGGTTTTCTTCATCAGATTGGATACTAGCGGTTCAGGTTGGTGCCTAAACTCTAGTTTATATTATATATGCATGTTTGTATATTTTAATTCCTAGTAAGGAGGTCTTGGGTTAAGGGTTTGGTAGTGGTTTCATAATAAATTTTTGGAATCCACGCTTCCGCCCTGGTCACCAAAACCCTAACAGGAGGCTCCCTTTACATGTCACAGGGTCCTAATTAAAAAACACCAATCTACTTGGGGCATTTTCCACTGGACCTCTAGCCTTAGACACCAGCTTCCAGTAATAATTGGAAGGTTGAATGCACTAGTGTTCTCACAAGACTCAAACCCGACCTGTTGATGTCCCTAAGCTGTATTACATTGCTACTCGATTTTAATTAGGCTTGGGATCGAATGCAGGTTGGTTGTTTTGGGATAAGGAAAGGTGATCAAATCCTTTCCTCATCTAACATAGTAAAAGTGCCCTTAAGTTGATTTCAAAGATGATGTACACACATGCAACCCTAATGCAAGATGAGACTTAAAATCAGAAAAAAACTACAGAAAATATTTTTTTTTTGTTTTAAGTAAATGGAAAATTTAATTTTAGTTAATTAAGTGCAAGAAAAGAGGCTTGGGTTTCGGGGGGTTTGATTGTAAATTAATTTCAGCCCTAAACTAAGCATGCAGAATTTCAGCAATCAATTTTTTTTTGGTTAGGTTTTTCTTTTACTGTTTTCTTTTGTTTGTTTTCGGATCTGAAAAATTACACTATAATTATAGAAAAATATAGGACTAATCAGGGATCAATGGATACAAAAATCAGCAAAAATAGCAAGGGATTAATGGTAAATTAGCCCTAGGTTTTGACTAGTGTGCAGATTTCAGCAAGCAAGTTTTTGTGTTAAGGCTTGCTTCTCATGCAGATTTTATCCTGTTTTCAGATCAAAAAAATACAGAAAAATTACAGAAATTAAAGTACTAATTAGGTGGATGATTGATACAAAGAACAGTGGAATACATATTAGTTTTGATGGAAAAACAGCCCTATGTTTAGACTGGGTATGTAGATTTCAGCATGCAGAATTTTTTTGTTTTGTGTTTTTGTTTCATGAACATGCCCTATCCTAAACTCTAATACCAAAATTGATGAGGGACACAACTCTAGACTGATGAGGGATGACATGCTATGGGTTAACATAAAGAAAAATCAGATTAAAGAGAGCAATTATTTTAGAATTATTTTATGGTTTGTTTCCAAAAATTGATAAAAGTAGGTTAGTGTTTTCATGTACCATCTAGAGTTCTACCCGCATACTGAGAACCATCAAAGAAATTAAAAAAAGTATCCTAGGGTTAAGAAACAACTATAGGGCATGCTTCAAAATTCAATAAAATAGACTAAGAGAAAAGGAAAGGGGCCTAAATACCTAGCAATGAGTTTCTTGATGTCGCAGAAGAGATCACACCACTCGGATTGGTGCCTGGATGACACAGTTGCTTTCCCATGGATCCACCAGCTTTTTATCAACTAGTTTCAGGGGCAAGGAAGATCTCATCCAAAGATCACTTCACCTAAGGGATCCTACGAATGTCAAGGGTTAGGGCTTATAAAGATGAAAAAAATAGCAAATAAAAGATTGAAAGTAAAAAAAGTTAGGTGGGGGCTGAAGAAGGGCTGGCAGCCTGGTTTGATGGAGGATGCCTGGCTTGGAGGACTTGGTGGCCTGGCTGCTTGGAGGGGAAGCCTGGAAGCCTTTAGGATGGCGGCTTGGAGGGGGAAGAGAAGACCTGGCGGCTAGGGTTTGGATGGATTTGGAGGGGGCGGCCTAGGTTGGATGATGGAAGGGGCGGCCAAGATGAGGATGATGATGGGCATCCTAGATAGGAGGAGAGGAGAGGCGGCCTAGGGTTTGCTTGGAGTTGGGGCAGCTAGGGTTGGCTAGGGAGTGGAGAGAAGAGGGCGGCTAGGGTTAGGAAGAAAGTTAGGGTTTGAAAGACAGTTTGGGCCTCACACCCACTCCCTCACGGAGGTTGATGTTCACTAAGAACAAAGGCAATTAGAAAAGAAAACTCAATTTTTTATTCATAAAGCTTGTTCATTACAAGGGGGAGGGGGTCCGTATTTATAGATTCACCCAGGTCCCTAGACTCCCTGAAAGACTAGGATTACAAAACTTGAGGGCCAAGAAATTACAAAGCTTGAGGGCCAAGAAAACTTTCTTGGGCTATGGCTGCTTGACTCCATTCTGGGCTGGGAGGAGTGCCAACTATGAATGGGCCTGGGAGGGGTGCTAACTGCTATGGGCCTTGGACTAGGGTGCCAAGGCTGGGGCGCCTATGCATGAAGGCCTGGGGCGCCTATGCATGAAGGCCTGGGGCGCCAAAGCTCCTTGGTCTTGGGGTGCCAGATGCATGGAGGCCTGGGGTGCCAAAGCTCCTTGGTCTTATGGGCTTGGGCTGGGGCCTGGTTGTTGCCCAGGTGGCTTTCTCAAGAGGGGGTGAATTGGGAATTTAAAAAATTTAATCAGATATGTGCTCTTTTGAATCTACTTTAGTATGGTGGTGTTGTGTTTCAAATAATAAAGATTAGAAGTAAACACAAACAGAAAAAGCACAATCCAAACACAGTAGATTTATAGTGGTTCGGAGCACCGTCGCTCCTACGTCCACTACCCAAGATACCACTTGAAATTTTTATTATATTCACTATCGGAATACAGTCAGATTGTTTTACTAGGCTCATAATCCAAAATCTAACTTGGTTTTTGTCGCCCAGAAATGGAGTCCAAGAGGGGGGTGAATTGGGTCTATCAAAAAAAAATTAAACAATTTTGTGCTAGTCTTGAAGTGTTTATGAAACAAAGTGATTTAGCTATAAAAGATATGCAGTGGATAACAGCAAATTAAATGCAAGGAATAAAGAGCAAGTAATAGAGTGAGCAATCACACACACAAACACAATGTTTTATAGTGATTTGGTACAATCCAAGAACCTACATCCATTCCTCAAGCCTTCCTTGGAAATTTCACTATACTCTCTTCAAGATTACAGCCGACTTATTTTCCAAGGCTCATAAGTCAAAACCTAAGTTGGTTTTGTCACCTAGGCTCACCAACAACCTTTACAACTTGTTTTGTCTTCGGGCTCACAAGTCAAACCCTAGTTGGTTTTGTCACTTTGGCTCACCAACAACCTTAACAACCTAGTTTCAAAAACCTTGAAAGCTAGGTCAACAAAGAATAAAGTCAAAGATACAAAAATAAAAGCATATCAAACTCTCTTATAGAGTGAAATATGGAAGCTTTGAGGCTTTTGATGATTGCTTGACTTGACTTCTCTTTGGAATCACTTCAAAGACACTTTTGGAATGCTGAAATGAAAGGCTTGTAAGCTTTTTCAGTAGAATCTTCTCTTTTTCTCTCTTTTTGGCTTTGGAAGTGAAGTTCTTAGGGAATGTTTATCTCTTGTGTGTTCAATGCTTTATGAATGAGTTTGTTGAAGCTTAAATACTTCAAAAATTTTTAAAAAATGGTTTGAGACTGTTGGAGGAGTAAAACTAGCCATTGGAAGCTTGTAGGGATCAAATCTGCCTCTCAAAAAATATAGCCATTATTACTGTCAGAACCAATGAGTCAATACTTGACTTCTATGAGTCGACACTTGAGTCTTCATGAGTTGAATCTTGGATTAGCATGAGTCGACTTAAGGTATAAACACTTGAAAAACCAGGGTTTTGTCCTTTTTCTGTTCTCAAGCTATGAGTCAACACTTGAACCATGTGAGTCGACACTTGAATTTCCTGAGTTGACACTTGTATTCTTTGAGTCGACACTTGACACAAAAAACCTCCAAATGGCATAGTTCTATATCTTCAAAAATCTTAGGCCATGAGTTGACACTTCGTTTCTGTGAGTCGACACCTGACTTTTGTGAGTCGACACTTGATTCCTGTGAGTCGACACTTGTCATGCCAAAAAGATTTTCTGCGTGCCAATTTATGAAGTGTCGACACTTAGTGTGCCATGAGTCGACACTTGACTCTGCAATTTGACAAAAACATGTGCCAATCTTCAAAATTCAAAAAGCTCTTCAATAAAACTTCAATACACTTTTTGTAAAGCTCCGATTGATCTATTTTGAGACCTTTTTTAGATGAAAAGACTTCTTAAATTATGAAAATTGCTCAGCTTCCGATGAGTGCCATGATACTTTTATATTGAGAACTTGAGGTGCCTGTATCCTAAAACTCATAACTACCATTGACACATTAGTGTAAAATATGTACTCAACATTTTGTTAGTCATCAAAATCAAGGGCTAAAGCTACATCTTTTCAATCGGACTCACCAAAAGCCTAACACTTGGTTTTAAACAGGATCACCAAGAACCTAACCTTGGTTTTGACCGGGCTCACCAAAAACCCTTACAATGTTAGTTTTAAAATGGGATCACTAACAACCCAACTTGATTTTTAAACCGGGCTCACCAATCACCCACAAACTCATAAAAAGTTAAAAGAAAGTAAGCAACTAATGACAAACCCAAGTTGTCTGATAGTTGCAGTTGCAGCTTAAGAGAAGCCTTCTTAAATGGGCTTTAATTCACTTCAATGGCTTCTTCTTCTTCCTCAATAAGTGCTTTAAGCTTCTGGTAGGAGTTGGTGAAGACTTGAAGGCTGACTTGAATGTTTTTTTAGTGCTCTCTTGCTCACAAGCTCTTTAATATTCAATTAAGCATTAGCTTCTTCAAAGGTTATCCAAATCCCTCATTTATAAAGTCTTGTACTCTTCTTGGATGGATATAGTCATTGTAGATCATTGGGACTTGACATTTGACTATTGGAGCACTTTTCAATTCAAAAATGAAGTTCTGGATTAGCCATTACCTACCTGGAATTGACATTCGAGTCAGCTCGGATTCCTCAAGTCGGCTCGGATTCTCAAAGAGTTAATTCTTCACTTTGGTCGAGTCGGCTCAGATCCTCAATGTCGATAATTCTTTACTCTGGTTGAGTCGGCTCACCTGAATCAAGTCGGCTCAGATTCTTAGGTCTTCAAAGTTGTACTTTGGAGGAGTTAGCTCGGGTTTCTTCGAGTCTGCTCTCATGGCTATTTTCTCAGAATTGATTTTTCTGGACTTTGGAGGAGTTGGCTTGGATGCTTGAAGGGTCAACTCGGATGCCTGATTGAATAGATGAGTTAGCTCGGACTGCCTTCGGGTTGGCTCACCTATCTGATTCAAGAAATGATGCTCTGGAAAAGTTGGCTTGGATTCCTTCGAGTCAGCTCAGATCTCTACATGCCAGAATCCTTCAACCATGCCATGGATTAATGTGAGTCAGCTCTCTTCATGTGAGTCAGCTCAAGTGAATTTCGAACAAAAACTTTAACTCTTCTCCAGAATTCATCCAGCAACTCTTCAACACAAAATTCTTCCCAACTCAACTAACAACAAATTCTAAAGAAATTTAAGCTTGGAAAACACAAAGAAGTAACCCTTTTTCATGAATATTATATCATTCTTTCTTTGGGTTCTTCTTTACATGAAACATTTACAATGCAACACATAACAAATAACAAGGTTATAGGAGTTGCAATTGGGCATTAAGATCATCTTACAAAAACTTATAATTTACTTGAAGAGTTGTTAGTAAGATAAATACATGCTCCGATTTTGTTATTATCAAAATCACTCAAGGTGTCAACAATCTCCCCCTTTTTGATGCTGACAAAACACTAGGCATAGAAAAACATTACAATTACATATATAAGTATACTTGGAAGTAAATATTAACATGTATGAGTTGTATACTAAGAATGTATTTGAAATCAATGTATCAGAGCTTGCATATAGATAATGTATCAGAGCTTTTGAAATAAGATCAATATGAATCATAAGAAGCAGTTATCAAAAGCTATTTTTGCCAGAAATGTATCAGAGTTTTAAGTTGGCAAAAGGTATCAAGTCTTGAGATATCAACAAATGCTTATAGCAAGTTCTAATCAGAGAGAATTTGCACATATTTGAGAGCAAATGTAAATGAATTTAAGCCATTCAATAAATTTTTCTTCCCCTTGTTGTATGTTCTGAAAATTTTGAAACAACATGATTTTCATTAAAAAACATTCTTTTTTATCTATTTCTTCTACCAGTTTTCCATGCATTCAATATTAATATCATTCTCCCCCTTTTTGTCAATAATCAAAAAGATATTTAATTAAAATCATTCTCCCCCTTTATTAAGTACACAAATCTTGATTTTTGAAATAGAATGAAAAGATTATCAAGATTGTTTGAGATAATTTCACTTTCTCAAGGAAATTTTGATAATCTAATTTAAAAATCATTGTCACATTCCACAAATCACATTACAAACACAATAAGAAGTACTAAAGGAGATATTTTTATTTCTTTCAAAATGTTAAATACAGCTTACAAAAGGTTGAAAGCAAAAATACAAACATTAGTCTAGTCACTATCACTAGGCTCTTCTACAATAGGTTATGTTTTAATGGGTTCAGATCTACCTTGCTAAGATCTATGAAGATAAGAAGGTCCTCTAGTGCTAGTGGATATTTCAGGTGGTGGTCTAGAAGAGATAGGTTCTGGGTCAAATAAACCAGGAGGAACAAAAGGTGGTGGCTGTGAAGATTGAGGTGGAGGCTGTCTAAAGTATAGTGTAGGCTGTCAAGGATGAGGTGCAGGTTGACTAGGATGAGGTGCAGGCTGACTAGCTGTAGGTCTTGCTGCTCCAAGAGCCTGAATGTATGAAGATATTCTGGCTATAAATACCCACATAGTGCTCAGCTCGGTCTGAATCTTCTTGTTTCCTTCTTGAATAGCAATGAGCTCACTAGCCTGAGCTTTAGTAAAAGCCTCTGCTAATCCTCTCATTCTTCCAAATTCTACTATGAGAATTCCCACTCCTTTTGTGTAATCATCTTCCATCTTTCTGCTTTGCTCAATTGATCCCATCTTATAGCTCATCTCACGTAATTCTGATCTAAACTCATCAATGCTATGAGCTACAGTCTGTCGGATCTCATCTGATGCTGTCCTGAGGGAGTTTGATAGTGCCTGTATATCAATCTATGGCTATGGTCTACCAGTCTCAACACTATCTACCATGGAGTGCAGCTGTCTAATCTCACCACAGATCTCTTTAAGTTTGGTCTCGACTGTTTGATGAAGCTTGCCAAACATCGAACCAATGGAGCTGGTCAGAGTTTGAAATAGCTGTCTCATCTACTGGGAAAAGAATGCATGAGTCACAGAAGGTCCAGGACTATTAGAAAATGGTCTCGAAGTATTAGTAGATGGACCCTGAGCAGGTGTAGCAGACAATGCAGGTGCTAGCACTAGAGGTACAGGTACTGAAGTAAGTAGAGATGCTAGTGCTAATGGAGATCCTGGGAAATTCCTAGGACCCTCTCTCTATGCTCTAACTCCTCAGCATCAGTAATAGTAAGCTCAGCAGTAGTCCCAATCTCCTCAGGTATAGAAGGCTTGCAGTAGTGGTAGTAGTGGCAGTCTCCTCAAGTATAGAAGGCTCAGCAGTAGTCCCAATCTCCTCATGTAGCTACTCTTCATCATCATCATCATCACTAGATGAGCCAACTGCCCTCAATCTAGATCCTTTCTTCCTCCAAGTACCATCAGTTATTGATAACCCATTCTTTGCAAAGACTTGGAAGAGTATGTGTCAGTGTGGTGTAGTGGCCTTCCATCCTCACCAGTCAAGTCTACCCTGGAAGCTTGAAATAATAGTGTAAATACCATTTCGTAAGGTAGACAGGCCTTCACTTTTCTTATTGCTTCTTACATTTGCAGTAACATAATGTGTGGTAAATTGAGCCCCCCCCCTCAATCAGGTATCCCATAAAGCATAGATCTCTCTCACTCATCCAATCAAATCTCCCTGTTCTTGGGAAAAAGATCCTGCTGATGAAGTTGTGAAGCAGTCTCATCTCTAAAGAAAGGGTGTTAGCCTTCACATTTCCAACTCCATTTACATCACCCCTTTCTAAGATGGTTCTAAGTGTTTTCTGTCTATCTTTTAGAACAAGATGCTTCAGACCCTCATTAGGCATTTCAAGCAAATTGCTCAGCCTCTCTTCTATCATAATTATTCTCTTCCCTTTGACAGTGGATTCAATGTGGTGTTCTTCCAAGATTAAATTCCCATAAAAACTTCATACCAGGTTTGGATATGTAGGAATATTCTAGAAATAGAAGGAGGACCAACCTTGCTCTTCAATCATATCTCCAATCCGAAACCCTAGGTCCTTTAGAAATGAAAAGATTATCCTTCTTCCACTTGTGACTGGACGGATTACCATGAAAATTATTTGCCTTTGTGGAGAAGGTGATGCCTCTAGTTCTTCTTCCTGTTGTCGACTCCCAGTTGACTCATCTTCCCTTCTTTTTGATCTTCTTTCACTAGGAGAGCTTTCAACAATGATTCGGGGGTGTTTTCTGAGAGCTTTCTTAGGTGCCATTGCTTAAGCATGAGAGGATTGCAAGGGTTTAGGCAAGAAAAGGTAGGCTAAGATGGAGGAGAGGAGTTCTTAGGTTGGAAATTAGAATTCTAAGCCAAGGAGAAGTGAAATGACAAGTATAAGGGGGTCAAGTCCTACAGCTCGAACAGAAAAATGCCTTGCCCAACATCCGAGTCTGCTTGGCCCAACCTAAATTGCTCGAGTCGACTCAAGTAGAAACTCCAAGAAAAGTTCTAAATAGCTCAAAAATGGTTTTAAATGAAGGAAATACACTAAGAGATATGGTCAATGTCCTTAGTTTGAAGTAGGAGGCATTCTAGATAAGGTTTCCTTAATTTTAATGAATTTTGGTCAAGATTTCTAAAAGGGTCACATAGACCTAATTCACCTCTAATCAATTAAAATCTATCTAAATTAAGAGGTTTAGTAAAAATGTCAGCAAGTTGATTTTTAGTAGGAACAAATTCAAGCACAATATCATCATTCAAAACATGATCTCTAATAAAATGATGTATAATCTCTATGTGCTTTGTTCTAGAATGCTGAATTAGATTTTTAGACAAATTAATAGCACTTGTGTTATCACATTTGATAGAAATGTTAGATTGTGTAACACCAAAGTCTTCTAGTTGTTGTTTAATCCAATACACTTGCACACAACAACTCCCAGCAGCTACATACTCTACCTCAGTAGTAGATAGTGCTACCGAGTTTTATTTTTTATAGTGCCATGAGATTAAATTCAACCCTAGAAATTGGCATGTACCACTAGTGCTCTTTCTATCTATTTTGCATCCACCATAATCAGCATTCGAAAAACCAATTAAATTCAATGAAGATTGCTTTGAATACCATAGACCTAAATTACTTGTTCCTCTTAAATATTTTATGATTCTTTTTACAGCAAGCATATATGATTCTTTTGGATTAGATTGAAATCTAGCACAAACACATATGCTAAACAAGATATCAGGTCTACTAACAGTTAAGAAAATAGTGATTTGATCATACTTCGATAGAGCTTTTGATCAATGTTGTTACCATCTTCATCTTTATCTAATCTGTAGGTAGGACTCATGGGTATGCTTGCTTTTTTTCTTGTCTCCAAACCAAACTTCTTGATGATTTCATTGATGTATTTGGCTTGGTTTATGAAGATTCCTTCCTTTGTTTGTTTTACTTGAAGTCCAAAGAAGTAATTTAGTTCACCCATAAGGCTCATTTCAAACTCACCCTGCATTAACTCAGCAAATTCTTTACAAAGAGTTTTATTAGTTGCATCAAATATAATATCATCAACATAAATTTGTACAACTAACATGTCATTATTTTTCTTTTTGATAAATAAAGTTTTATCAACATTTTCTCTTGCAAAATCATTTTCAAGTAAGAATTTGCTTAATCTATCATACTAGACTCTAGGTGCTTGTTTAAGTCCATATAATGCTTTATTGAGTTTAAAAATATGATTTGGAAAAGCATGACTTTCAAAACTTGGTGGTTGTTCTACAAAAACTTGTTCTGATATAAAACCATTTAAAAATATACTTTTTATATCCATTTGGAAAAGCTTGAAATTCATGTAGCAAGCAAATGCAAGTAGTAATCTTATGGCCTCTAGTCTTGCTATGGGTGCATAAGTTTTATCGAAGTCTATTCCTACCTCTTGGTTGTACCCTTTGGCTACTAATCTAACTTTGTTTCTAACTACATTATCGGTTCATCTAGTTTATTTCTATAGATCCATTTGGTTCCTATAATGGGATGGTTTAATGGTCTATCAACTAAAGTCCACACATTATTTCTTTCAAACTGGTTTAGTTCTTCATGAATGACCATCATCTAGTTTGGTCATTTTCAGCTTTTTCTAAACTATGTGGCTCTATTTGTGATACAAATGCTAGGTAATCATGTGCATCTCTATGTGATGACCTAGTCCTAACACATTGAGAGGGATCACCGATGATTAAATCTCTTGGATGAGAAGTTACATACCTCCATTCCCTTGGTATATCAACATGGTCTTTACTTACCATTTCTTCTCCTTCTTGAGTTGGTCTCTCTTGAATGCTCATATCTTCTATTTCCTTTTCAAGTGTACCTACATCATTATCTATACACTCTTCTTTCTTGGAAGGTGAGAGGTTAGTTTCATCAAATATAATATGTACTGATTCTTTCATAGTCAATGTTCTTTTATTAAATACTTTATATGCTTTACTATGTATTGAATAACTAAGGAAAATTGCTTCATCAGACTTAGCATCAAATTTTCCTAGATTATCCTTTCCATTATTCAGCACAAAGCATTTACAACCAAAAACATGAAAATAATTGATATTTGGTTTCTTTTCATTTGAAAGCTCATAAGGGGTTTTCTTCAAAATTGGACGAATCAAAACACGGTTCAAAATATAACAAGCAGTGTTCACCGCTTCTGTCCAAAAGCACCTTGGAAGATTTCCTTCACATAACATTTTTCAGGCCATCTCTTCCAAAGTCCTATTTTTTTTCTCTACAATACCATTTTGTTATGGTGTTCTAGGAGCGGAGAAGTTATGATCAATGCCATTTTCTATGCAATAATCTTCAAAAAATTGATTTTCAAATTCCATACCATGATCACTCCTAATATAAATAATTGAAAGATTTTTCTAGTTTGAAACTTTTTTGTGAGATTTTTGACAGACTTTGAAAGTTTCATCTTTGTGTGCAATGAACAAGACCCAAGTAAATCTTGAAAAATCATCTACTATCATAAGAGCATATTTCATACCACCTAGGCTCATGGTCCTAGTTGGTTCGAATAATTTCATGTGAAGTAGCTCAAGGGATTTAGAAGTTGAAATCATATTTTTGGATTTAAAACTCTCCTTAGTTTGTTTATCCATTTTGCAAGCATCGCAAACATGTTCAAAATCTACTTTAAACTTAGGTAAACCTCTAACAAGATTCTTGGAAATTAATTTGGTAATAGTATGCATGCTAGCATGACTTAATCGTCTATGCCAAAGTAAATAAGACTCCTTGGTCTTAGCATTCATGCTACTAGACTGGAACTACTAGACATGGCTAGATCATCCAAATCTACTATATACATATTTCTAAGTCTATGTCCAATGAATTTGTTGCTAAAATCAAGTGAGTTTGTTACTATACACATAGATGATTCAAAGACAACCTTGAAGTCTTTATCACATAATTGATTAATACTTAACAAATTATGCTTTAATTTGTCTACTAGCAATATATTTTCAATAAAAGTAGAGGGGATTAATTTGATCTTACCAATACCGATTATTTTCCCCTTGCCATTATCTCCAAAGGTTACCAAACCTTCTTCTTTCATCTCTAGGGTGATGAATTGATCCTTGTCACCTATCATATATCTTGAACAGCCAATATCGAGATACCATCTTTTCTTCATTTTTTGGGTTGCAAGATATTCCTGCAAAATAATCAACAAGTTCTTTTAGGTACCCAAGCTACCTTGGATCCTTGCAGGTTAGCAGAGGTGGTTCCTTTGGGAACCCAAATCTTTCTAATTTTATTCTTTCCATTTTCATTTTTCTTTAATAGATTGCATTGAAAAAATTTATGTCCAACCCCATGACATGCATAACAAACAATTCTTGTATTTTGAGAAGATATAAACTTTGATGTTCTAGATGTAGAAGCATGAGACACAAAAGCATTTTGAAGATACAAATCTACTAGCTGAAATTTTATTTGAATTCAAAGAATTATATCTGATTCCAGCCTTGTTACTTGAAATTCTTTGCTCTTTTAAAATCAACTCAAGCTTATTTGAACTTAAAGTAAGCTTTTCAATCAAAGGCTTGAGTTTTTCCATTTCCTTTTTCAAATCAGAATTTTCATCAACTAAAGCTTTGTTTTTCTTAAGATATAGATTTTTCTCAATTTCCAAAGCTTTGTTGTTTTAAGAAAAGACAGTTAATTCTTTTTGCAATAATTTGTTATTTTCTAAATCTCTTTCTTTTCTTTTACTAAGGAATCATTAATATTCTTTAAAGCTCTAATTTTCATACTAGCCTTTTTAAATTCAGAAAGCAAATCACGGAATGCAGAATTCAGTTCATCGAAAGTAAATTTAGCTTGAGGTTCAGGGAACATTACCTCATCTTCGAGACCCATAAAACATAGATTGGCAGATTTTGTGGTCTCTTTCTCTTCTGTTGAAGTCGACTCCTCACTGTCACTCCAAGTTAAAACCATCGCTTTCTTTATCTTCTTTTTCAATGTTTTCTTTAGTAAAGGACAATCGAGATGGATATGCCCTGGTTTCTTACATTCATAACATGTGGGCATTTGTTCCTTCTCTTTTTCTCTTTCCTTGTCATTACTATGTTCACCTCTCTTGTGAAACTTTCTGAGGTATCTTCCTTTCTTCTTTTCCATAAATCTTCTAAATCTTCTCATGACCATAGCAATATCTTCATCTACTAAGTTATCTTCGGAGAAGGAACATTCATCTTCCGATTCCTCATCTTGTTTCTTTGATTCTGATGTAGCTTTGAAGGTAATAATTTTTTTCTTTTTCTGATCATCTTCAGTCCTATGCTGCATGGCCAGTTCATGTGTGATGAGAGAACCCAGCATTTTTTCCAGAGTTAGTGTATTTAGATCTTTTGCTTTCTGGATGGCAGTTACTTTGGGGTCCCATTTGTTCGGAAGTGATCTTAAAATCTTCTGTACTAAGTTTGTATTAGAATAAACCCTACCAAGACTTTTCAAACCGTTAATAATATATGTAAATCATGAAAACATGGCAGAGATGGTTTTAGTTTGCTCCATTTTAAATAATTCATAGCTATGTACTAGAAGATTGATTTTGGAGGTCTTCACTTAGGAAGTTCCTTCATGGGTCACTTTGAGTTTATCCCAGATTTCTTTTGCAAATGAGAAAATAGAAATTCGGTTGAACTCATTTGCATCTAAAGCATAATATAGTAAGTTCATGGCTTGGCATTCAGTTCTTTCATTTTCATGTCGTGTTCATCCTAATCCCTTTCAGGTTTTGGGATATCCATGCCATCAACTTTAATCATGGGTATTTGTGGACCCTTAAGAATGACATTCCACAACTGAAAATCAATAGCTTGAATGTATATCTTCATTCTAGCTTTCCAGTATGAATAATTCATGCCAGTAACAGTGGAGGTCTATTAGTAGATTGGCCTTCGACCAAAGAAGTACTCATAAAATGAGCCATTAATCTTTATTTTAAATAAGTTCAGAGACTCTACTCTGATACTGGTTGTTGACCAGATGGCTTTCCAAAGAGGGGGGTGAATTAAAATTTTAAAAAATTTAATCAGATATATGTTCTTTTGAATCTACTTTAGTGTGGAGGTGTTGTGTTTCAAATAATAAAGAGCGAAAGTAAACACAAACATAAAAAGTATAATGCAAATACAACAAATTTATAGTGGTTCAGAGCACCCTCGCTCCTACGTTCACCACCCAAGATACTACTTAGGATTTTTACTATATTCACTACCGGAATATAGTTGGAATGTATTACGAGGCTCACAATCCAAAACCCAACTTGGTTTTTCAACCGGGCTCACCAAAAACCCAACACTTGGTTTTGAACAGGATCACCAAGAACCTAACCTTGGTTTTGAATGGGCTCACCAAAAACCCTTACAATGTTAGTTTTAAAACAGGATCACTAACAACCCAACTTGTTTTTTAAACTGGGCTCACCAATAACCCATAAATTCATAAAGAGTTAAAAGAAAATAAGCAACTAATGACAAACTCAAGTTGTTTGATGGTTGCAGTTGCAACTCAAGAGAAGCCTTCTTAAATGGACTTTAATACACTTTAATGGCTTCCTCTTCTTCCTCAATAAGTGCTTCAAGCTTCTGATAGGAGTTGGTGAAGACTTGAAGGCTGACTTGAATGTTCTTTTAGTGCTCTCTTGCTCACAAGCTCTTTTAATATTCAATTAAGCATTAGCTTCTTCAAAGGTTGTCCAAATCCCTCATTTATAGAGTCTTGTACTCTTCTTGGGTGGATATAGTCATTGTAAACTATTGGGACTTGACATTTAACTGTTGGAGCACTTTTTCAATTCAAAAATGAAGTTCTAGAACTAGCCGTTACCTACCTAGAATCGACATTCGAGTCAGCTCGGATTTCTCGAGTTAGCTCGGATCCTCAAAGAGTTGATTCTTCACTTTGGTCGAGTCAGCTTGCCACAATCAAGTTGGCTCGGATCCTCAGTGTCAATAACTCCTTACTCTGGTTGAGTCAGCTCACCTCAGTCAAGTCAGCTCGGAGTCTTAGGTCTTCAAAGTTGTACTCTGGAGGGGTCGGCTTGGGTTTCTTCGAGTCAGCTCTCCTGGCTATTCTCTCAGAACTAATTTTTCCGGACTCTGGAAGAATCAGCTCGGATGCCTGAAGGGTCGACTCAGATGCCTGACTAAATAGATGAGTCAGCTCGGGCTGCCTTCAGGTCAGCTCGCCTATCTGATTCAAGAAATGATGCTTTGGATGAGTCAGCTTGGATTTCTTCAAGTTGCTTGGATCTCTGCATGCCAGAATCCTTCAACCGTGCCATGGATTAGAGTTGGCTCTCTTCATGCGAGTCAGCTCGAGTGAATTTTCAACAAAAACTTTAACTCTTCTCCATAATTCATCCAGCAACTCTTCAATACTTAAAATTCTTTCCATCTCAACTAACAACAAATTCTAAAGGAATTTAAGCTTGAAAAATACAAAGAAGTAACCCTTTTTCATGAATATTACATCAATCTTTCTTTGGGTTCTTCTTTCCATGAAACATTTACAACACAACACATAACAAATAACAAGGTTGTAGGAGTTGCAATTGGGCATTAAGATCATCCTACAAAAACTTGTAATTCACTTGAAGAGTTGTTAGTAAGACAAATACATGCTTCAATATTTTGTTATCATTAAAATCACTCAAGTGGTCAACACTAGTGACTCTCATAGTCTGGTGACTCTCCCCTTGACTAATTTGAATGAAGCCAAAATTACATACTCAAATAAACTCAACTGACTGGACTGGAACACAAAGGGACTCAACTCAACTGACTAAACAGGACTCAATGGACTTAGTGAATCCAATTGACTCACTTTAATATCATACTCAATGTCTATAAGACTCAATGTACTCATTGAAAAAAAACTTGACTAACTTTCCAACACATGACTCAGAGATCTTTATGAAGCTTGAAATCTTTGCCTAATCTGATATCCCCATCAACTTGTTTTTCGGGCTCATAAGTTAAAATCCCTTGTTGATTTTGTCACTTAGGCTCACCAACAACCTTTCTCTCAAGCCAACCCTAGGCTTGAATTCCAATTCATGGCTTGGAAGGGCCTAACCCTAGTTTCAATAGCCTTGAAACTAGTTATAACAATTAAAACCAAAGTACATAATTGAGCACAAGAATAAAATTCTCAAAAGAGTAGAAATAAAGTTGATGAAGCTCTTCTTAAATACTTGAGTTGTCTTCTTCTTCTTGGAAGCTTTCAATGAACATTTTTAGATAATGATTTGAAGGCACAACTACAAGAATGAAGGATTTTTTAGGTGGAATCTTCTTTATGGCTCACTCTTATCTTTTCAAAAGCTTTTTTAAAAGATAAGATTTGTCTCTAGTGTTCCTTCTTTTCTCTTATGTCTTTAATGAGTTTAGTGAGTGATAAATACTCCAAAAACTTCCAAAAAACTGTTTGAGATTGTTAGAGTGGAGAATCTAGCTGTTTTAGACCATTTGAGCCATTTTCGAACTTCTAAAAATATAGATATTACTATTATCAGAACTTGTGAGTCGATACTTGAGTTGACACTTAAGTCTTCATGAGTCGATACTTGGATCGACAGTTAGTATAATTCTTTGAAAAACATGGTTTTGCTTCACTTGTGGTCTCAGGTTACGAGTCATTCTGTGAGTTGACACTAAATCTTGTGAGTCAATACTTGAGTTTTGTGAGTCGATACTTGAGTCAGTACTTGGTAAAAAATCCTAGATTGACACTATTCAATAACTTTTCTTGTATCAGGCCATGAGTCGATCTGTGAGTCGACACTTGAATTTGTGGGTCAATACTTAAGTTGATACTTGGATCGACACTTCACTGAAGTCCAAAAACCATATTTTATCCATTTATATTCTTAGACCTTGAGTCGATGTATGAGTCGACACTTGGATTTGTGAGTCAACACTTGAGTCGACACTTGGGTCGACATTTGGCATGCCAGCTAAGTTTTTGCGTGCTAGTTCTTCAAAAGTGTCGACACTTGAGGTTTCATGAGTCGATACTTGGTCTGTGCCAATTTCAAAACTTTATGCCAAGCTCCGAAACTCTAAAATTTGTCCAACAAACTTCCAATTTCTTCTTCATAATGCTCAAAGTGATCAGTTTTATGGCTTTCCAAGGTAAGAAGACTTCTTAAACTTTGAAATTCATCTTGCATTTAAGTAAAATACTTTGATACTTTTGTGTAAGGAATTTGATGTGCCTGTAACCTGATTCATAACTCAAATTGAAACATTAGTACCAAGCATATACTCAATATTTTGTTACTCATCAAAATCAAGGGCTAAAGCTAATGATATATATATATAAAATACTTTACAATATAAAGAGTATCAGAGCATTAGAACTTTCAAATTGTGACCGTATCATAACATATACACTATACTAAAGTAGACCTTTTGTAAGATGTCTCCAAGCTTTGAAATTTGCATGTATCGGATTGTATATATAATGTATCAGTAATGTATCATAGCATACTAAGTTTGTATCAAAGCTTATAATGTAATGTATTAAAGTTGATGGATTTGTATCAGAATTAGAGAGTATGTATTAGGATTATCAAAACATGAAGGGATATATTAGAGTTTAGAAAGATCAAAACAATACTCCCTCTCAATCTAAGCTAAAAAATTATGAAAAATTATATCAGAGCTAGAGCTAATAAACATTGTTCCCCTTTAAAATTACAATTTCATTTATAGTTTTGAATTGGATCTTAATTCCATGCACTCTCTTGTTCTTCCCTTTAATTTATTTTTAATCTTATACAACTTTACTCCCCCCTTTTACCATCAACAAAGAGAGTAAATCAAGTTACATACAAGATTATGCAAAGACAAGATAATATATTATAGTTGTCATTTTATAAATATATAGCAGTAACACATATCATTTAATAAAACACATAAAGTACTATTCAAAATATTTTACTGATACAAAATTCGATACACTACAAGTATCAAAGTTAGGATACACCATTAAGTGCACAAAACGTTCACTACAATAAAAATGTAAATAAGATACAACATCAAAATATGGATTCTAATGATCCAAGCATATATATATCCTAATACATAAATTTATATGATATGGCCTAATCACTATCACTCTCCTCTGGAATGTTGATAGTATAGGGTGCACATGTCCTAGAAGTATGAACTAGAGATGGGCTAGTAGCACTACGGGTCCTAGAAGCAGGTCCAAATCTAAGAGGGGGAGGAAAGCCTATGCCAGGTTGCACTATGGCATGGAAAGGTTTCTTAGGGGTAGGAGATGGTTGTGGGGCTAGCCTAGGTACCTGGCTAGATGACTGTCTAAAGGATGATCTTGAACCAGTGAATCTAAGTAAAACTGATCCCAACTCAGACTCTACCCAGTGGATCCCCTGCTAAATGGATCGAGTTACCTCGGCCTACTCCCTAGGAAAATGATTAGCTTCTCCTCTCATACGACCAAAATTATCTCATAAATCAGCCAAATCTACTTGAAACCTAGGCTCTTGACCTCTCTAAGCCTGCTTCACTATCTCCATACGAACACTTAGCTCCCTCAGATCACCTCTTAGCTCTTGATAGCTTCTGGTGACCTCTTGATGGCTCTGAGTAAACTTATGTCTCAGGTCACCTAACATGGAACTGTCCATGCTATCAAGGTATCAGCAAACTGAGTAAGCTACTCAAGACTTATCCTAATTGAAGTAGAAGTAGAAGTTACAAATAGTCCTGCAGTAGAAGGTGCAATAGGAGGCATCCTAGGGTTGGTTGGCTTAGTAGTGGTATGTTTTATCAAAACTCCAATCACCGATGCTAAGTCTACAGGGTTATAGTTGCACAATGGAAGACTAGATTTCAAAATTTTTAAATCTTGAAACCCTAATCAACCAAACCCTAGTCTAGGATCCCTTGATAATATCAATTAACAAGGCAATATATTAGGATATAAAAGAATACCTGTAATGCTAATGTCCTTTTATTCCATTAGGCATGAAAGTGTATGCCCTCTAGAGATGATCCATATAGGAATTGGATCTAGGAAGCACTCCTATTTCTTATTTGCTTGACTAGAAACTCCTCTCGATAACCTTTCTTGTTTTGATAGCTTTTCCTCCCTTCTAGGACCTTTTTCCTTAGGTTGAGCACTTCAAAATTTCTCCGAAACCTCTTTTACTATCCTATGTCCTTTCTAATTCTTTTCTTAAGCCCTTATCTTAAAATAACAAACTTGTCTTAAAATAAAAAACTTGTCCTCACAACGGAAGGAAAAGAGTTGTTAGGACAAACTTTGGATTATCTGACTTCAATCATCGAAGTCTTTAAATAGCTAGAGAGGAGGTGCTTAAAGCACTCTTTCATCAGCCCTTAATTTGATATTTAACATATTAGATAGGACCCTTCAAGCAGAAGCAGTCTCTAGGCAGAAAGGTACTAAGTGAAACTGTTAACATATGGTGTTTCACAAGTATTTTTGCATCAAGAGTTGCTTATCGCAACTCTTCAGGAACAATATGGTAATTAGCCTTTATTTTAAAAGGTAAAGACTTGGTCCAATAATTCAATAGGCATATAAACTAGAGAGGCTAATTTGGAAAAGGTAATTGATAAGCAGAAGGACTCTAGTCCATCTCATGTGCTATATATTTCAATCATCGCATCCTTCATGCATCCACTTAAATTCATGCCCATAATTTCTCCATTTGACTGGTCAAATCCAGTTCAAATGGGAATGGATGAGAGAGGATAGGGCCTAAGGTTTATCAATAAAAGTGATTTATTTGTAGAAGGACTCTTGGTCCTTCTACGCCCTTTATTATGTGCACATGCCAATATTGGTACCAAGAGTCCCAAGCACTTGGGACTTTTTGTTCAAGGCATGGATAAGGACTATAAAATCAAGATAAGTTCTAATTTGGCTACCCCACTTAAGGCTCAACCCAATTTAAGTCCTACTCAAACTAGTTAGTCCAAATAGTATGCATTTAAATCCAATCTAATTAGCAAATTGAGTAAGTTACTCAAGACTAATCCTAATTGAAGCAGAAGTGGAAGTTACAGATAGTCCTGTAGTAGAAGCTACAACATGAGGCATCCTAGGGCTGGCTGGCTCAGTAGTGGTATGCTTTATTGAAATTCCAATCATCGATGCTAAGTCTATAGGGTTATGGTTATGTAACGAAAGACCGGATTTCAAAACTTTTAAACCTTGAAATCCTAGCTAGCCCAGCATCCCTTGATTATATCAATTAACAAGGTAAAATATTAGGATATAGAAGAATACCTATAATGCTAATATTCTTTATTTCACTAGGTACACAAGTATATGCCTTCTAGAGATGATCCATATAGGAACTAGATCAAGGAAATACTCCTATTTCTAGCTTACTTGACTAGAAACTCCTCCCGATAACCTTTCTTCTTTCGATAGCTTTTCCTCCTTTCTAGGACCTTTTTCCTTTTGAACAGTACTTCAAAACCTCTTCAAAACCTCTCTTCCTATTCTATTATCTTTTTTAATTCTCTTCGTAAGCCCTTTTTGTAAAATTATAGACTTGTCTTAAAATAAAAGACTTGTTCTAACAAGGGAAGGAAGAGAGTTGTCAGGACAAACTGAGATCATTTGACTTCAATCACTGAAGTCTTTAAATAGTTAGAGAGGAGGCACTTAAAGCACTCTTTCATTAGCTCTTAATTTGATATTTATCATATCAGATAAGATCCTTCAAGTAAAAGGAGTCTCTAGGTAGAAAGGTACTAAGTGAAACTGTAAACATATAGTGTTTCACAAGAATTTTGCTCCAAGAGTTGCTTATCGCAACTCTTCAGGAACAATCTAATAATTAACCTTTATTTTAAAAATTAAAGACTTGTTCCAACAATCCAATAGGCATATAAACTAGAGAGGCTAATTTAAAAAAGGTAATTGATAAGCAGAAGGACTCTAGTCCATCCCATGCACTATATATTCCATGCATCGCATCCTTTCATGCACCCACGTGAACTCACACCCATAATTTCTCCATTTGATCGGAAAAATTCAGTCCAAATGGACATGGATGAGAGAGGATAGGGGATGATTTTATTAATAAAAAGTCATTTATTTGTAGAAGGATTCTTTGTCCTTCTATGCCCCTTACTATGTGCTCACGCCAATATTGGTGCCAAGAGTCTCAAAACTTTGGGACTCTTGGTTCAAGGCATGGTTAAGGGCTATAAAATCAAGATAAATTTTAATTTGGCTATCCCACTTAAGGATCAATATAATTTAAGTCCTACTCAAACTAGTTAGCCCAAATAGTAAGTATTTAAATCCAATCTAATTTGGTTTGGAGTTAGGCTGCCAACAATGATAGTATGTTAATTAGCTAGCCAATTTGGATCCTATGATCCTAATAAAAATATAAATAACTTTCTTAATCAATTCCATAACATGTGTGACCCTTTGGGCTCCTCATCTAGCCAATAGTAGGTCTAGGTTCACATCAATTTAGTTCAATTAAAAATCAACTAATCGAATTAGGTCAAATCGAGCTAACCCTAATTTGAACCATCTTTCAAACTGCTCATGAATTCAATCAATTTAATTCATGAAAATCTACAAGATATGATTGATGTCTAGCAAAATGTCATGCCTACCTAGAAGATAAGAAATTTGGTAGAAATTATCAAAATACCCTTTAATGGCAAGTTATTATGGAATTCAATCCTTCGATCTTCCTTTATCCTGAATAAGAGATAGGTATAGAAAATTATCAAACACTCATACTTTATTCATTCGAATATCAAATCACTAATGAAAACTCAACCGATTAAATGTTAGAAATCTTTTTCTAATTTCATCATACTTTAATCAAAGACTTCCTATGTCATCATTCGATGAGATTACATGGGATAAATACTCCTCTTATTAGGAGTGATCGATTCCTTGTTGACCTACTCATAACCTTCATACACAATTCACCATATCCATGAACATCCTGTACATGACTAAGTCATGAATGATTATGAACCAAAACATAAATTCATCCTTTGTCTCTCTTCAGGTATCTTAGGAGACATCTTTTTAGAAAGATGTATGCCTTGACTCATGGGCAAGTAACCTCTTTTACTCTCCTTCATATTGAATCTTTTTAATATTAAGTCAATGTACCTAATTGGGATAAGCTTAGCATCATCTTAGATCTATCTTTATAGATCTTTATATGTAGTATATTGGATGCTTCTCCCAAATCCTTCTGTTTAGATAGCCAAGCTTTGATCGATTGCAATATTAAAATATCATTCACAATGATAAGTATGTCATCAACATATAATATTAAGAATATAATGGTGCTCCCATTTGTCTTCTTATATACACATGGTTCATCAACATTATTGATGAAACTAAATTTCTTGATTATTTTATTAAAGTAGATGTTCCAACTCTTGATGCTTAATTTAATTCATAAGTGGATTTCTTAAAATTACATACTTGGTTTGATCTCTCACTTGAGATAAAACCTTATGCTATGACATATAGACTTCTTTCCCAAGATACCCATTTAGGAAGGCAGTCTTTACATCCATTTATCATATTTTATAATCGTAATATGTAGCTATAGCAAGCAAAATTCTAATGGACTTGAGTATAACTACTGACAAAAATGTTTCATCATAGTCAATCCATATCTTTGTTTGAAACCTTTGCTACTAGCCTAGCCTTATAGGTTTTTAGTTATCCATCTACTGCAATCTTTCTTTTGAAGACCCATTTGAATCCTATTGGATTTACTCCCTCAAGTGGATCAACCAAGGTCCAAACTTTGTTGGAATACATGGAGTCCATTTTAGATTTCATGGCATTAAGTCATTTATCAGAATCTTTATTCTTGATAGCTTCCATATAGGTCAAAGGATCATCATCTTGAATGATGCTAGCTTTATCATCATTTCTAATGACAAAGCCATATTTAAGAGATGCATTCCGCACTCTCTCTGACCTATGGAGAGGAGGTATGTATTATGGTTGTACCTGATTAATAGGTACTTGTAATTGAGGAATTTGAGGTTGATTTCTATAGGAGCAGGTCGTTGATCTTGAACTTTACTGAGTTCAATTATCCTTCCACTGCCTCCTCCTTGGATAAATTTCTTTACAAAGAAAATGACTTGCCTACTGACAAAAATCTTTTATTCAGTAGGATAATAAAAGAGGTATCTAATATCTTCTTGAGGATAACCTATGAACCTACATTTATCAGCCCTAGCACTTGATAGAAAAATGCCCTAAGAGCCAATCATTGTTTGGGTTTTTTTTTTGTAAACTTCCAACTCATGTATGACATCATTATTTATAATAAAGGCATTTGATTCATCATATACTGCTGTGTCATATTTTTGACTATGATGAACCCCATAGAGTAGGGCAATGGAATTAGGGTTATGATAAAATAACAGTGAGACCTAATTCCTATAAATCCTAATCTAAAATGTTCCTAGTCATTGGACCATCGATTCGGGGATCGATGAATCTAGTAAGACTAGCTTATCCTATGTATGCTCAGTTGATGAGGGTGGTTGGTCTCACAGCCACTTGTGTAGAGACACTAATACAAGGATAAGGGTGCTCATTAGGTTATGAGTACACTGAACTAATCCGCATCGGGACTATCTTATGGAAGTCTTACTCCTTGTCAAAAGATAGGTCCTAGAGTAGAAGTTGTGCATGTGTTCTTCAGACCTGAGGTCATCATCGTTCCTTGTGCACACTAAGCAATACTTTAGTTCATACTCGTTCATGGCATTATGACATATATGGGGTGTTCTGGGTATGGTAGAAGGTGTATGAAGGATGTGAGTGGACCAACAAGGAATTGATCAATCCTGGTAAGAGGATATGTTATCCCATGTAATCTCTTCGATGAGTGACTCAAGAAATCTTTGCAAAGTGGGATGAGATTAGAAGTGGCTTCTAATCAGTCATCAGCTGAGTCCTCATGATCGAGCTAAGATTTGATATGATTAAGTGTTAGGGTTTGACATTTATTTATACCCATCACTTAATCGGGATAATGGGAGATCAAAAGATTGAATTACATGGTAACTTACTATTGAAGGGTATTTTGATAATTTCTATCAATTTTCTCATCTTCCGGGTAGGCATGACACGTTGCTGATGTCAATCTTGTCTTGTGGGTTTTCATGAACTAATTGAATTGGTTTCATGAGTCAATTCGATGTGTGATTAAAATTGGACAATTAGGTGAGCCAATTTGACCTAATTAGGTCAATCGGGTTCAATCGGATCGAATCGGTTCAAACCTAAACCTACTGTTGGCTAGATGTGGAACCCAATAGGTCACACACAATAGAGAGTAGGCCAAGGAAGTTATTCATGGTTTAATTAGGGTCATGGGATCATAATTGGTTAGCCATATTGCATACTAGCATATATAGGATAACCCAATTCCTAACCCAATTGGATTGGGTCCGGTTGCTTGCTAATTGGGCTAACCTAATTAAGGGAAACCTAAATTAGGTAGAGTCCTAAGTGGGGATAGCCAAATCAGAGCTTGATCTGATTTTATTTTGGACTTTTGGATGTTTTATTGAAGAGTCCATTTGAGTTGGGACTCTAGATGCCAAAATGACACCTTGGCATTCAAAAAGGCCTAGAAGAGTCTATAGTCCACTGATCTGAAATATATTTATATGGATGGAAAGAAGACTTAATGCTCTTTCTTTTGACACCAATATTATATATGCTTTGACTAGTCAAAGGTTGCATGGGGTGTAGATAAAGTTGACCATAAAAGGACTCTTGGCGCTTCTTGGCGCGCGCGGGAAATGAAGGTGCACATAGAAGGACAAAAGTCCTTCTGCAGATGAAACACTCTAGTGTTTCATCAAGGGGTGCCTTCTCATCTTATCCCCATGCCCTTTGGATTTAAATGACCAGTCAAAGGGAATAAGAAGGCGGCATGAAATGGGAAAAAGAGTAGCGCGCGTAGATGAAGAGTCGCGTCTCTTCATCTGCGCATGGTTCTGAGGCAAAGTCCTTTTGCTCTCAGAACTCTGCTCTTCCCATGGTTTCTAAATCTGAAATGATACCTCCTTCCATTCTTCTTAATTGGTAAATGCCACATGGCACATGGGGATTTAATCTGGAAAGGGAAAGAACACAGATAAGACTATTCAATCCTGAAGAGTCTTATCAGATATGAAATAACAAATCTGATAAGAGATGTCGGGATGGTTTTCATGCCCCTTAAAATATAATATAAAGGGGGTATGGTGAAATGAGAGATATAGTTTTTCGGTCATCAGAAAATAGGAATCCCATTTTTTTGAGAGTCTATCAGTCTCAGTGTTCTTCTACTCCCTCCTTAATTTAGGACAAGAATTGTCTTGTTAAGACAAAGTATTTTCTACTAGGACAAGGCTTAGTTTTAGAACATAAGCCTAAAGGGTCCTAAAGGAGGGTTGTCCTAAAACCAAGAGTGGTTTAGGATTGTGTCCAGAAAGCCCTATAGTAGGTTAGGGTGTCCTACAGTGATCAAAGGTCAAAAGGCTGAAAAAAGAGTTCTGTTGAAGCAAGCAACCCCGGTAGGGATTCTTCCTTGGTACTATTCTCATGTGGATCACCATTGGAGGGCTTGCACTTGTGAGCTTCATGGAAAAGATTGGATTTCAGCAATCCAGGTATGTGTTCTGACTTCATTTATGTTTCGTTGATTGGTATTGCATAAGGGGTTCCTGGGAATTAGGGTTTTCTAGCCATATTAGGGTTTCATGCTTAGAATTTTGTTTTGAAATTCACTTCCGCATGCTGCATGATTCCCGGCACCCTGAGAGAATTCCCATCAGCACTCAGCTTATGTCCAAACACATTTCTAACAAAAGCCGGGCTACCCCAAATCTTAACATATTTAAGACTTGATCCTTTGCCTTTCCATAATTCATATGGAATGCTAGCTACTGATTTTGTTGGTACTCTATTTAGTATAAAAGTAGTAGTCTCTAGGGCATAATCCTAGAAGGATTCACGAAGATCAGTGAAGCTCATCATGGACCTTACCATGTCTAACAAGATAAGATTCCTTCTTTTTTCTATACCATTTAATTGTGGTATATAAGGAGATATCCATTCTAAGATTGCCTTTGTCCTTAAGATGATCAAGAAATCTACTAGATAAGTATTCTCCTTCTTGATCTGATTGAAGAATTTTAATACTTTTTCTAGTTTCTTTCTGAACCATACTTTCATACTCTTTAAATTTATCAAAGGCTTCAAATTTATGTTTCATAAGATATACATATCTAAACCTAAATAAATCATCAATAAAGATGATGAAATAAGAGTATCCTCCTCTAGATTGAGTTGATATAGGTCCATATATATCTATATCTATTAGCCTTAATAACTTAGTTGCCCTATCTCCATATCCAGTAAATAAAGATTTGGTCATTTTACCCATGAGATAGGAGTCACAAGTTCCTAATGATTGATAATCATAAGGATTAAAGAATTTATCTTTGTATAACTTATTTATCCTAGACTCACTAATATGATATAATCGACAATGCTAGAGAAAAGTGACATTGATATCTTCTCTCTTTCTTTTCTTGTTTTCAACAAGTAAAACATTATCATTGAGTGAAAGAACTAAAAGACTATTAATAAATAAACCACTTTCAAAGAAATTCCTAGAATGAAAAATGAAACATCCACTGCTCTTTATATTAATTTCAAAATCTTTTTGTAATAACAAGGGTATATAAAAAATATTTCTAATAATATTTGGAATATAGTAATAGCCTTTCAATTCTAGAATTTTGTCTAAAGGCAATAATAATAGATAGGTTCTTGTAGCTTCCACTTGAATGGATTCACCATTCACACCATAAATCTTGAAGTCACCTTTGTTCAAGCTCTTAATTCTTTAAAGTTGTTGTAAAGATTTGCATGCATTAGATCCACACATGGTATCCAATATGCATGAATTAGAAGCTAAAGTACTCAATGACAAATTAGTTTGTATCATGTACAAACCTTTTGATGCTCCACTGGCATCAGGCTTCAAACTAGCAAGATATGACTTACAATTCTTCTTCCAGTGTCCTTGCTTACTATAGTGAAAATAGGTTCTATCTGTAGAGGGCTTCTTTGTCATCTTCCTCTTCTGGTTATTTATTTTAGGGTTCTGCTTTCTCTTTGAACCCTTCTTCATTATTATTTTATTCTTATCGTCAATTAGAAGAAGATGAACCTTGTCCCCTTTAAAATGGCTCTCAGCGGTCTTAAGCATGTTAAGCAGCTTAGGTAATGAAAGGTTCAATTTGTTCATGTGATAGTTCATGACAATTTGAGAGAAGGAATTAGGGAGTGATTATAGGATCAAGTCCTAATAAGCTCTTCATCCATAACAAACTCTAATTGACCTAATCGAGTGATTAAGTCAATCATCTTTAATAGATGGACTTGAGCCCTAACTCATACGTGCTCGAAATAACTGCTTCAATATTTTTTATTAGGCAGCCCTACTTTGCTTTCCATAAAGCTCTTTAAGATTTAATTGTTGGGAATTGTGTCCCAAAGCCAATCACCTGGGTTGTAGGTGGTTGAGCTAAGTATTGTACTCTTTCTTTGAATTAATAAAATATTATTTTTGGCAGCTCATCACATATTGTATTTCCCTGAAATGAACTCTTTCCATGTGATGAAGTCCTTAGGACTACACTGAATTCGATACAGAGAGGATGTATCGAGTGGTCCTTAAACCTTGTTCACAACCAAAGTATATATTGTACTGGACAGCAATATATCAAGTATAGGTTGTTGTAGTTCATATCGTTTGGTTGTCCTCTTGACCAAATGAGTGTGGTGACACTGATGTGATCTACAAGTGGGATATGTGATATCTCATTGAACGTGACTCCGTGCAGCCCCTTTCTGCCAAAGGGATACTCACGATTGGATATGGGTATATGTGTCCCTCCGACCTGAGGTCATCATGGTAGCTTGCAAGCAACTCCCTGTGCTTTGGTGCCGGACTACCCGGATTTTTAATCCGGTGATGGAAGGTTTTTGGATACAGGCAAGTACTTGTGGAGCAGTGATGGACCAAGATGGAATTGACCTATCCAAACAGTTTGGATTGAATGTCTCGCATTATCTCAATTTAGCAAATCCTCGGCCGGGGTAGCCCTAGTGAAGAGTCACTGGGCTTGCGAGGTTGAGGCACGTAGTCGACTGACTCAGTCTGGGTTGGCAGCCCAAACTCAGTCATCCTGAGCATTAGAGGTCAAAGGGATGAATTATACAGTAACCATATGCCAGAGGTTCGATAGTTTGCTCCCGCATCTTCGACCTATCCGTACGCCGGGACCTATTGCTGATGGTTTCTTGTGCTGGTACTAGAATTGTTCTAGTGCTACCGTTTAGGTTCGAACCTATGAGGGCACACGCCATAGAGGATTACTCTCTGATCCGGATACCGATTATGATTGGGAATCATCTCAGTTTTATGGTCACAGTATTTTTTGAGCACTCTTTTTCCCGTCTTGCCCTTATCTGTGTTAACCAGAAATTGTTCCGGGCTGACCAGCGTTGCACCAGGATTTTTTTGAATCAGTTTTGAACTGATTTAGAGTTCGTTTTGGCCTCCAATTGGTTGTGAACCAATTGAACCAATTTTATTGGGCTCGGACCGGTTCAATTGGATTGAACCACCGTTGGTTAATTGAACCAATGGGTTTGAACCTATTTGGTTTAAAGTTTTTTGGACCGGTTTCTTTTGAACCGGTGTGTTTTTCTCCCAGCCATTTTACACTGTATTCATGCGTTGGAGGAGGCCAATCGACCGCAATTCTTCTTCGTGGGTGACGTCCCTTCTTCTCCTCCACTGGATAATTCTAACTCCTGTTTATTTGCTGGTTTAATGGAGTAGGAAACTGTTACCTCTTGGCCTCCCCGTCTCTCCACCTCCCTCTTCCTCTGCGTCCTATATAAACCATTGCAAGTCCCCTGTTTCAAAGTGTGTGTTTCAACCGTGAAAACACTGTGACTTCTGCACCTGGCGTTCTTCTTTGAGAGGTTGAGAGATCCCCAAATTGAGAGCTTAGTCTATGCTCTTATAGGTTGGGATTTGGAGAGTGTGAGGAAGGTTTTCAAGGCCCTTTTTCTTGTCCAATTGAATGCTCAAACCCAGGACTGCAGCAAGCCCAGTTGCTGCCATTCACTGTGGCCGAATCTTCTTCTAGCGGCTAGCACTGCGTGTGGAGAGGGATCCGAGAGCTTCGGGAGCATCTCCCTTCTAGAGGGAGTACCCTTCTACTCCTAGGAGCAAGCCATGCGAGCCGGGATCGCTCCAGCTGCTCCAAATCGAAGGCCAAAGCCTGCTGCCCAGTTTTGCTGCATAAAATCTGGCAGCAGACTTTGGTGAATTTTTATAATTTTTGGCTGACATTTTCTTACAGCTTTCAATTGGAGATCGAAGACCACTTGTCCAAGTTGCTGCTGCTGAAATTTGGGAGCAAACGAAGGTCCAGAAGATGGTGTTCCGATGTCGTTTTTAAAGCCAAAAACAAAGCTCTTCTCAGCCCAAGGAGGAAGAAGGCTGAATATATTTATTCCAGGTATTCTATTCCAGGTATTCCAGCCTATTCCAGCTTTATCCCAGAGTTATTCCAGTTGGAATAAGGTATGAAAATATTATTTTTTAATCATGCATGAATAGATTTTTTAATTCAAATATTTTGCAAATATTTTATATTTTCCTACATGCCTATTTGCAACTAGAATTAGTTTAGTTTTTGGGCGGAGCAGATTTTCGCTACGCAGATTTTAAAAATATTTTTAAAATCTATTCTACTCCTGCAGTTGTTTGCATGCCTAGTGTAGGATCATGTCAAACCACCTGCACCGTTCTCTTTCAGTGGTATCAGAGCAGGTTGCATGTGTAATCTAATCTAGTTTGCATGTTTAATAGATTAAAATTAGTTTAATCTTAATATGTATCCAAATTTCTTTTTGGAACCTAGTTGAGACCTTCACCATGATCGTGTGTCTTTGACACGATGCGGATCGTCTATGTTGGCCTCTTCAGAAGGATCCTTAAAGAATATTAAAATTAAAAATTGTTTTAATTTGGTGATACATGTTTTAGGCATGTTTTATATGAATATAAATTATTTGTAAAATAACTTCATGCATGATTTTTTTTTTTGTTATGTAAAATTGTTTTACATAGAGACTTAATTAAAAATTATTTTAATTAAGAGTTTGGCTTATTAAAATTTTTTTTTTAGGTTTATGAAATCTAATCAAATTTGCATAAGCCATTTTGGGTTAATTGTGTTAGCTGACTAGTTGGGTCCATAACTGGGTTAGACCTAAGTTTAGTTGAACCGGATTACAAGAAGATTAAACAAAAGTTGTTTAAGGCCCTTCTTTAGAACTATCTAATAGTTAGATTAGTTGATCCATTCATCTAAAATGGATCCAATTAGTGGCTCAGTGGATGCCCGAGTCTTTAGGCTAGTCTGATCAAGTCTGGTAAACCGACTGGTGTCGAGGTAGGTTTGGCATTGTGATCATGGTTGTATGAGGCTACCTCTTTCCTGGCCAACTTGGTTGGTATCTAGGAAAGATGGTTAATGGCGGATACTCATCCATGATCTCACCTACCTGGCTAGTCGAGTCGACCACAACTGATTGGAAAAGCTCAATGACTCAAGTTAACCCATGTCACCCAGGTTGATCGGTCTGACTGATCTATAGGTACCCATGGATCAATTTGTTGATTTATTTCAACCCTCCTGAAATCTGATTGATTCAGTGGGAGGATGATCCATGTCCTTGTCTTATCTTCTGTCACAACTAAAAATCCTCTAAAATTATTAGGTCCTTAAAAAGACTAAGTCAAGGAGTTGATAGTGTCTTAGCCTCCCATTAAATTGGTTAGAAATGTGTCCACTAGCTTGATGTCAATCGGCAGTTCCAAAAAATGGGTGTACATCCGGTGACTGGAATTTCTATCTGATCGATGATGGTTCAGTGCAACCTCCTTAACGGGACCAGGTGGGCCGGCCAAAGTCGGGCTTGGTCTTTAGTTAGCCGGAAGCATTTGATTTGTCATTTTAATGGTTGGACCTAACCAGAGACCCGCAATAGGAGGCCCCAAGGCCGATTGGGGTGTTCTCTGGGGCAAAATGAAATACTGAAAATTATTTAGGGAAACAATTGGTTTATGAACCTACCTTTAGGCTCGTATGGGTGAGCTGGCCAAAGTCGGGCTCATGCGTGGCCTATTGGATTTCAGTACCCACTTGAAAAAGTGTTTTCATGGATTGGAGTTAGAGGCTACCAATCTGAAAAATTAGTGGGAGAAACCTTTAGACTAAAGTCCAAGTCTTTTGGTTAAATTATTAATTCATACACTAATTTGGCCTTATTTTCTGTTCAGATGTCTTCCAATTTATCGCTCCGGTCACTTCTCGATAACGAGAAGTTAAAGGGTCACAACTTCGATAGTTGGTATCGAAGATTAAGAATCGTTCTGGAGCATGAACAGATCCTCTATGTGATAATGGATCCGGCACCTGAAATCCCTCCCGCTAATGCACGGAGTGCGGTCAGAGACGCTTATCTAAAGTGGGTCTCTGATCGGACTACTGTCCGATGCATTATGTTAGCGGCGATGAATGACGAGTTCAGTCGCAAATTCGAGGAGGCCCAACCTGTTGAAATCCTTCAAAAGTTGAAGGAATCCTTCTACACCCTGGATGATGTAGAACGGTACAAAGTGTCTTGTGCCATCTATAACTCCAAGATGCCGAATGGGGGTTCAGTCACTGATCATGTATTGTACATGATCGAGCTGATTGAAAAACTGGGCAAACTCGGATGCCCCTTGCACGAGCAGCTCGGCAAGGATGCGATCCTGAATTCTCTTCCCTCCTCTTATCTTGATTTTCTCGATCATTATAGAATGAACAAGCCTGCAGTCAACTACCATGGTCTTTTGGGGTTGCTGCAGACTTTCGGGAAAGACCACCAACTAAATAAGGGGGTGGTGAATTTAGTGGGAGGAAGTAGAGGTCGTCGTCCCTTTAAGAAAGGGAAGAAGAAAATAAATAAAAAGGGAAAGAAGGTGCAGAATGCTCCTGGCCCTAGTCAGACCAGGAAGTATAAGGCTGATCAGTCTTCTGCAGAATGTTTCTACTGCAAGAAGAAGGGACATTGGAAGAGGAACTGTCTTCTTTATATTGCGTCCCTTGATCTGAACAGGCCGAGGAAGCAGAAGTCTGCTGAACAAGGTATTTATATGATAAAACCTTGTAATTACTCAATTGTTGATACTACTAACTGGGTATTGGATACTGGTAGTCCAATTCACGTTTGTAATTCGTTACAGGGACTTCAAGTTGGCAGAAGATTTGAAGATGGAGAACAGTTTCTGAGCGTCGGGAATGGAAATCGTGTTCCAGTACTGGCGGTCGGAGTCTTGCATCTTGTCTTTGAGTCTTGTACTGTCGAACTAGTCGACTGTCACTATTGTCCTAGTTTCATAATGAGCATAATCTCTGTAGACCTTTTGGCCAATTATGGTTTTGAACTTTCAATAAAAGGAGAATTTTGCAATGTTATTTTGAATAACTCTGATATAATGAAAGCTAGATTAAATAATGGCATATATGTACTATCAAGGCCTGTTAGTGTAATGTACACTTCTAGCAAATGCCCAAGATTAGATAATGTCAACGATTTGTATCTTTGGCACTGTAGGCTAGGTCATATTAACCAAAATAGGATAAACAAGATGCGAGGAGATGGACTCCTCGAGGTCAGTGATTCTGAATCACTGCCCACTTGTGAATCCTGTTTACTTGGTAAAATGACCAAGTCACCTTTTACTGGAAAAGGTGAACGAGCTATAGAACTTCTAAGTCTAATACATACTGATGTATGTGGACCGATGACAGTTAGTTCCAGAGGAGGATTCAAATATTTCATTACTTTTACAGACGACTTTTAAAGGTTTGGTAATGTCTTTTTAATGAGACATAAGTCTGAGTCGTTTGAAATGTTCAAACGATACCGTAATGAAGTAGAAAAGCAGACTGGAAAAAGTATTAAAACCCTTCGATCTGATCGAGGTGGTGAATATTTATCTGGTGAATTTTTGACATATCTTGAGGAGAATGGAATTCTCTCTCTGTGGACTCCTCCAGGAACACCATAGTTGAATGGTGTGTCCGAAAGGAGGAATCGAACCTTGTTGGACATGGTTCGATCCATGATGGGTTTTGCAACTCTGCCACTATCCTTTTGGGGATATGCGCTTCAGACAGCCTGTTACTTATTAAATGATGTTCCAAGTAAGTCTGTTGTCTCCACTCTGTATGAGATGTGGACTGGACGTAAACCCTCAATCTCACACCTTCGGGTCTGAGGTTGTCCAGCTTACGTAAAGCATTTAGACTCAGACAAACTTGGTCCAAGGTCTGATCGATGTTTATTCATTGGTTATCCTAAGGAAACCAAAGGGTATTTCTTCTACTTGGAGAATGAACAAAGGTGTTCGTTGCTCTTAGAGCTATCTTTTTGGAAAAGGAGTTCCTTGGAGAAGGAACTATAGCTTCTAAGATTGAACTTGATGAAGTTCAGCCAATAGAAAAACCTGCATACTCTAAGGACATCGTAGAATCGGCTGTGATTCAATCACACCCAGAACCCATTAGGAGATCTGGTAGAATATCGCATCAGCCGGACAGATACTACGGTTTCTTGGTCCAGGACGGCGATCCCATTGAGCTCGATGAGAACAATAAGGATCTGATCACCTATATGGATGCACTTCAAAGATCTGAATCTGAGGCATGGCTTGGAGCCATGCAATCCGAAATGGAGTCCATGGAAATCAACAATGTTTGGACATTGGTTGATCCGCCTGAAGGAATAAAACCCATCGGGTGTAAATGGATCTTCAAGAGAAAAAGGGGCACAGATGGGAAGGTAGAGACCTATAAAGCCCGTCTGGTTACCAAGGGGTATCGTCAGTGATATGGTATCGATTATGACGAGACTTTCTCCCCTGTGGCAATGCTCAAGTCCATTCGGATCATGCTTGCTTTGGCTGCATATTTTGATTACGAGATCCGGCAGATGGATGTCCGAACCGCTTTCCTTAATGGGGAGCTGGAAGAGGAGGTGTATATGATACAGCCTGAAGGGTTCACATCCATAGATGAATCAAAAGTATGCAAGTTGCAGAGGTCCATCTATGGACTCAAGCAAGCATCTCGAAGTTGGAACTTACGGTTTGATAGGTGTATCAAATCGTATGGCTTCGTTAGGAACAGAGAAGAACCGTGCATCTATAAATGGGTTAATGGTTCTGTGATTGTATTCCTTGTACTGTATGTTGACGACATTCTCTTAATTGGGAATGATGTCGCAGCATTACAAGGAATAAAGGTCTGGTTATCATCTCAGTTCTCCATGAAGGACTTGGGTGAAGCTCCTTACATACTAGGTATGAAGATCTATAGAGATAGATCTAAGAAGCTTTTGGGACTATCCTAGTCTACGTACATTGACACTGTACTGAAACAGTTTAGCATGGAAAATTCCAAGAAAGGATAACTCCCGATAGGTTCTGGAATTACTCTTTCCAAGAAGGATTGTGCGACAACTCCTGAGGAAAGAGAGCGCATGAGTAGAGTACCTTATGCTTCTGCAGTAGGCTCTATCATGTATGCTATGACTTGTACTAGACCAGACATGGCATACTCACTAGGAGTAGTGAGCAGATACCAGTCTGACCCAGGTGAGGTGCATTGGAAGGTGGTTAAGTCCATCCTTAAGTATTTAAGAAATACTAAAGATCAATGGCTGATTTATGGAGAACATGACTTGAAACTTATGGGGTACTCTGACTCCAGTTTCAAGTCGGATAGAGATGATAGCAAGAGTGTGTCAGGGTTTGTATTTACCCTGAATGGAGGAACGATTTGCTGGAAAAGTTCCAAGCAGGCAAATGTTGTAGACTCGGTATGCGAAGTAGAATATATTGTAGCATCAGATGCAACAAAGGAAGCTGTGTGGTTGCGGAAGTTTCGTGGAGAGCTAGGGGTGGCACCTTCCCTAGATGGTCCTGTTCCAGTGTACTGTGACAGCATTGGAGCCATTGCTCAAGCTAAAGAGCCTAAAGCTCATCACCGCACCAAGCACATACTGCGGCGCTACCACCTCGTACGAGAAATCGTGGAACGAGGTGACATCAATCTTCTGAAGATTGATGGAAAAGAAAATATGGCCGACCCCTTCACTAAAGCCCTCGGAATAAAAGAGTTCGACTATTGTAAATGGGAAATGGGTATTAGATACTCTTCTGATTGGCTTTAGTACAAGTGGGAGTTGTTAGGAATTGTGTCCCAAAGCCAATCGCCTGGGTTGTAGGCGGTTGAGCTAAGTATTGTACTCTTTCTTTGAATTAATAAAATATTATTTTTGGCAGCTCATCACATATTGTATTTTCCTGAAATGAACTCTTTCCATGTGATGAAGTCCTTAGGACTACACTGACTTCAATACAGAGAGGATGTATCGAGTGGTTCTTAAACCTTGTTCACAACCAAAGTATATATTGTACTGGACGGTAATATATCAAGTATAAGTTGTTGTAGTTCACATCGTTTGGTTGTCCTCTTGACCAAATGAGTGTGGTGACACTGATGTGATCTACAAGTAGGATATGTGATATCTCATTGAACGTGACTCCGTGTAGCCCCTTTCTGCCAAAGGGATACTCATGATTGGATATGGGTATATGTGTCCCTCTGACCTGAGGTCATCACGGTAGCTTGCAAGCAACTCCCTGTGCTTTGGTGCTGGACTACCCAGATTTTTAATCCGGTGATGGAAGGTTCTGGGTACAGGCAAGTACTTGTGGAGCAGTGATGGACCAAGATGGAATTGACCTGTCCAAATAGTTTGGATTGAATGTCTCGTAGTATCTCAATTTAGCAAATCCTCGACCGGGGTAGTCCTAGTGAAGAGTCACTGGGCTTGCGAGGTTGAGACACGTAGTCGACTGACTCAGTCTGGGTTGGCAGCCCAATCTCAGTCGTCCTGAGCATTAGAGGTCAAAGGGATGAATTATACGGTAACCATATACCAGAGGTTCCATAGTTTGCTCCCGCATCTTCGACCTATCCGGACGCCGGGACCCATTGCTAGATGGTTTCCTATGCTGGTACTAGAATTGTTCTAGTGCTACCGTTTAGGTTTGAACCTATGAGGTCACATGCCACAGAGGATTACTCTCTGATCCGGATACCGATTACGATTGGAAATCATCTCGGTTTTATGGTCACAGTATTTTTTGAGCACTCTTTTTCCCATCTTGCCCTTGTCTGTGTCAACCGAAAATTGTTCCGGGCTGACCAGCATTGCGCCAGGATTTTTCTGAATCAGTTTTGAACTGATTCGGAGTTCGTTTTGGCCTCCAATTGGTTGTGAACCAATTGAACCAATTTTATTGGGCTCGGACCGGTTCAATTGGATTGAACCATCGTTGGTTAATTGAGCCAATGGGTTTGAACCTATTTGGTTTAAAGTTTTTTGGACCGGTTTCTTTTGAACTTGTGTGTTTTTCTCCCAGCCATTTTACACGGTATTCATGCGTTGGAGGAGGCCAATCGACCGCAGTTCTTCTCCGTGGGCGACGTCCCTTCTTCTCCTTCACCGGATAATTCTAACTCCCATTTATTTGCTGGTTTAATTAAGTTGGCAACTGCTGCCTCTTGGCCTCCCCGTCTCTCCAACTCCCACTTCCTCTGCGTCCTATATAAACCATTGCAAGTCCCCTGTTTCAAAGTGTGTGTTTCAGCTGTGAAAACACTGTGACTTCTGTACCTGGCGTTCTTCTTTGAGAGGTTGAGAGATCCCCAGATTGAGAGCTTAGTCTATGCTCTTATAGGTTGGGATTTGGAGATTGTGAGGAAGGTTTTCAAGGCCCTTTTTCTTGTCCAATTGAGTGCTCAAACCTAGGACTGCAGCAAGCCCAGTTGCTGCCATTCACTGTGGCCGAATCTTCTTCCAGCGGCTAGCACCACGTGTGGAGAGAGATCCGAGAGCCCCGGGCGTGTCTCCCCTCTAGAGGGAGTACCCTTCTACTCCTAGGACCAAGCCACGTGAGCCGGGATCGCTCCAGCTGCTCCAAATCAAAGGCCAAAGCCTGCTGCCCAGTTCTGCTGTAGAAAATATGGCAGTAGAATTTGGTGAATTTTTATAATTTTTTGGCTGACATTTTCTTGTAGCTTTCAATTGGAGATCGAAGAACACTTGTCCAAGTTGCCGCTGCTGAAATTTGGGAGCAAACGAAGGTCCGGAAGGCAGTGTTCCAATGCCATTTTAAAAGCCAAAACAGAGCTCTTCTCAGCCCAAGGAGGAAGAAGGCTGTAATAGATTTATTCCAGGTATTCCAGCCTATTCCAGCTTTATCCCAGAGTTATTCCAGCCAGAATAAGGTATGAAAAAATTATTTTTTAATCATGCTTGAATAGATTTTTTAATTCAAATATTTTGCAAATATTTTATATTTTCTTACATGCCTATTTGCAACTAGAATTAGATTAGTTTCTCGGCGGAGCAGATTTTTGCTGCGCGGATTTTAAAATATTTTTAAAATCCATTCTGCTCCTGCAGTTGTTTTCATGCCTAGTGTAGGATCATGTCAAACCACCTGCACCGTTCTCTTTCATTAATAGTATGGACTGAGATTCCATTTTTTCATGTTGTCTCTACAATTCATTGCTCATAGAGACCAATATAATGCACTTTATAGTAAAATTATCATTTTGTCACATTTTATATGCGGAACTTTCCTCCTCTGTAGTATCATTTTTGATTAAATCTGGATCAGAAGAATCAAGGATATTAGAGACCTTCTAAGATAAGATAATTCTCAGATTCCTTAACCAATCTATATAATTGGGACTAGTCAGCTTATTGGCACCTAAAATATCTCGTAATGATAAAGTAGAAGCTATAATATTAATCTACATAAAATAAAGAATAATGTATAAGACTCAAGATATACACAACTAGATAAGGACTTCTCAATCTAATTATGTTTCCCAATATTTTTCTATGAATACCATAGCCCTCACTTATGGTAAGTGAGAAACCCTAATAGGGTTCTTTTAGTAGGGTTAAGATCCCAATTCCTCATAAATGGCTTGTGTTACATAATAAACATTTAGGAGTTCAAGGGTAGGAAATTTTCTTTTCTAATTACAACCCATGCAACTCTCAATATGACAGCTATCTCTAAGGCACTTATAGCCTTGTATTATATAACAAACTATAATATCTTAGTTTAGTTAGATCTTTCATTTTCATATAGTAATGTTTGAATAATGTTGTCCTAGTGTTACACAATAAACCTACCATAGTTTTTGGCATAAATTTGGCTTAGCATAAAGGAAAGCAATTAGTAGTATTTTAATTATTAGCATTTTTCAATTCAAGGCCTAAATCAAGTAAATTAGCCATGTAAGTAGGAGAGAGGTGGGAGGCCCCATGCACTTGCCTTAGAGACCAAAAATTTTGTTCAGGTAAGCAACAGACCCAATTAAAAATCACATTCTCTTTACTTTCCCAAAATCACTTTCCTAAATACTAATTAATCAATCAAATCCTAAATGGATTTGCATTATGATTTTATAGAACAATGACTAAATATAATTTTTAAAGAGGACTTTCATGGTCTCATATACATCCTAATACTATAAACTATCTAATAGGTATATTACACCATAACATCATATGTTCCAAGTGTGTCACCATTCTTGAACAACCTTACAATATAGTAGACATCCATCGCTATGTTAGGACAACCTTATTTTAGAATAATGACTGAATAATCTAAATTTATCTCTATGTCAATTAGGATTTAAGTGAAATATCTAATCAATGGCATATATCAACCAACATATGATACAATTATTATGGTAGATATAATTAGATAGCATATAATCATTCAAATATTTAATTAATAATTAATTGAATGAATTAATGTGGCTCTGATACCACTGTAGGGTTATAGTTGCACCGTGAAAGACTGGATTTTAAAATTTTTAAATCTTGAAACTCTAGTCAACTGAAATCTTAGATCTAGGATCCCTTGATTATATTAATTAACAAGGCAATATATTAGGATATAGAAGAATACTTGTAATGGTAATATCCTTTATTTTATAGGCACACAATTGTATGTCCTCTAGAGGTGATCCACATAGGAACTGGATCAAGGAAGCACTCCTATTTCTTGCTTGCTTGACTAAAAGCTTCTCCTAGTAGCCTTTCTTCCTTCGACAACCTTTCCTTCCTTCTTGGATCCTTTTCCTTTCGAAGAGCAATTCAAAATCTCTTTGAAACCTCTCTTACCATCCTATTATCCTTTCTAATTCTTTTTCTAAGTCCTTGTCTTAAAATGATAGACTTGTCTTAAAATAAAAGACTAGTCCTAACAAGGAAAGGAAGAGAGTTCTCAGGACAAACTTCGAATCATTTGGCTTCAATCACCGAAGTCTATAAATAATTAGAGAAGAGGTTCTTAAAGCACTCTTTTATCAGCCCTTAATTTGATATTTAACATATCATATAGGGTCCTTTAAGCAGAAGGAGTCTCTAGGTAGAAATGTGCTAAGTGAAACTGTAAACATATGGTATATAATAAGTATTTTGCACCAAGAGTTGCTTATCGCAACTCTTTAGGAAAAATCTAACAATTAGCCTTTAATTTAAAAACTAAAGACTTGGTCCAACACCTTAATAGGTGTATAAACTTGAGAGACTTATCTGGAAAAGGTTATTAATAAGTGGGACTCTAGTCCATCCTATGTGCCATATATTCCAAGCATCACATCCTCTCATGCGCCCACATGAATTCACACCAATAATTTCTCCATTTGACCTATCAAATCCAGGCCAAATGGTCATGGATGAGCGAGGATAGGGGCTAAGGTTTATCAATAAAGAGTAATTTATTTATAGGACTCTCGGTCTTTCTGTGCCATTTATTATATGCGCACACTAATATTAACACCAAGAGTCCCAAGCCCTTAGGACTCTTAGTTCAAGGCATAGATAAAGGCTATAAAATCAAGATAAATCCTAATTTGGCTATCCCAACTTAAGGTTCAACCCAATTTAAGTCCTACTCGAATTAGTTAGCCTAAATAGCAAGCATTTAAACAAGATCTAATTAGGTTATGAGTTAGGCTAGCCAACATATATTAGTATGTTAATTAGCTAGCCAATTAGGATCCTATGATCCTAATAAAAATATAAATTATTAACTTCGTTATTGATTTTGATGATAAACAAAATACTTAAGTATAAGTTGAGCACTTACTGTTTCTTTAAAGTATGTTTTTATAGAAAAATATACTCATCAATCCAATAGTTTTGATTGCTTGTCAAAGAAATGAAGAAGTCCCCTCCATGAATGAAAGATCAGTTTTAAATGGACTTAAGCACTTGAAGATTGCTTGAAATAATACAAAGAGTTCAGCACAAATTGGTTTTAGCAGAGGTTCAGTGATTTTTTGAAGAAATCTTAGCAAGTGTCGATTCAAAGTATTGACTCACAACTCAAGTGTCGACTCATGATAGTGGAAGTGTCGACTAAAACCAGCATATAGAAAGAATTTCAGATGGCACAGCTGAAGTGTTGACTCATGCTAGTCAAGTGTTGACTCAAGGATCGGCTCATCGCCTAAAAAAAATTTGATACAGAACTTACTGAAATTGAAGACTTGCCTAAAGTGTTGACTCATGGATGTGAAGTGTCAACTCAAGTGTCGACTCACCAGAAGAAGTGTCGACTCACCTGAGAATTACAGAGAGCTTCAATGAAGAAATTTGAACTAGGTGTCGACTCATGGAATGTAAGTGTCGATCCTAAGTATCAACTCACAGCTTGAAGAGCCGACACTTGGAGTTTTGGGAATAGTAACGGCTAGTTTTGTAAACACAGAACTCAGCCCTCTTAGCTCCCGATGGCTAGTTTTTCGTATCTAACGGCCATAAATCGATTTTAAGACCTTAGGAAGGTATTTAAGTGATTGAAATCAAATCTAAACATAAGAGGATCAACAATAGAAAAGAAAAAACAAGTGCATTCACTCCCATTCATTGAGAGCAACCACCTTCAAGCAAAAAGAAGTCTCCAAGCTTTCAAAGCCTTCAAGAGCATTCAAGTCTAACATTCTTGAGCATTAATTGAGGCTTCATCAAATTGAAGACAAGCGATTCCTCAAAGCTTCAAAGAGATATTTGCTTTTATTTAGAAAGCTTTTATTGTTGCTTTACTTCAAACTTTATCCTTGTTGTAAAGGTTATTGGTTAGCCTTGAAAACCAAGGAGGTTATTGGTTAACCTTGAAAACCAAGGAGGTTGTTGGTGAGCCTTAAAAACAATTAGGTTCTTAGTTAGCCCGCAAAACTAAGAGAGGTTTTGACTTGTGACCCTTGTGAAAATAAGTTGGGTTTTGATTAGTGAGCCTGAAAAACTAATCAGCTATAATTGGTGGAGATTACAGTGAATTTCTAAGTAGTCCTTGGGGAGTGGATGTAGGTGCATTAGAAAGCACCGAACCACTATACTTGAATTGTGTTTGTGATTGTTTGTCTCTCTCTTTTGCTCTTTCTTTTATTGCTTTTAAATTTTCACTGCATACTCTTTAAGAGCACATTATATTTTCACTTCATTGTACTTAGATTGTTTATTGAATTGGTTTACACACTTGCAATTAATTTTTAGAAACCCAATTTATCCCCTCTTGGATTGCTTACTGGGCAACATAAATGACTTCCTTAATCAATTTCTTAACATATGTGATCCTTTAGGCTCCTTATCAAGCTGGTATAGTACGTCTAGGTTTATGTCGATTTAGTTTGATTAGAAGTTAACTAATTGAATTAGGTCAAATTGAGCTAACCCTTTCTGCCAATTTGAACCATTTTTCAAATTGACTCTTAAATTCAATTAATTTAATTCATGAAAATCTATAAGACATGATTGACATCTAGTAATTTGTTATGCCTACCTAGAAGACAAGGAATTTGGTTAAAATTATTAAAATATCCTTCAATGACAAGTTACCAAGCAATTCAATCTTTCGATCTTCCTTTATCCTGAATAAGAGATGGGTATGGAAAATTATCAAACCCTTTATTCATTCAAATCTTAAATCACTAATGAAGAGTCAACTAATGAAAGGTTAGAAACCATTTTCTAATTTCATCTTTCTTTGATTAAAGACTTCCTACATCATCATTCAATGAGATTACATGGGATAAATACTCCTCTTACTAGGAGTGATCAATTTCTTATTAACCTACTCATAACCTTCATACACAATTTACCATATCCATGAATATCTTATATATGACTAAGTCATGAATGAGTATGAACCAAAATATGGATTTATGTGTATAAGATACCATGGTGATCTCAAGTCTAAGGATCACTTGCATAACTTTCACTAAGAGAATCATCTTTTGACAAGTATGTAAGACTTCCATAAGATGTTCTCATGATGGATCATTCAGTGAACTCATATCCTGATGAGCACCCACATCCTTGTATTAGTATCCTTACATAAGTAGTCGTGAGACCAACCACTCTTTTCATTGAGCATGCATAGGATGTGCCAATCGTTCTAGAATAATCAACCTCGACTCGATGATCCTTTGACTAGGAATATTCTAAATTAGGATTTATAAGATCTTAGGTCTCACATTTATGAACTTTATCATAATCCTAAATCCATTGCCTTGATCTATGGGATTCATCATAATCTTAAAACAATAAAGTATAAGACACAACATATGATGAAACAAAATATCTTTTATTAATCTAATATCAGACATGAGTATTAAAAAATTTTACAAAAATACCCATGTTACATAAAAAACATGATTGGCTTTTAGGACACTATTCTTTCAAAGTCAGATGGTATAATAGTATCATCATGTATCTCCTCAACATCCTCATCATCTCCACCATCATAATCATCATTATGCTCATCAGAAGTATTGATAGTTGTATATCTCTATCCTGAGACATGACTCACCCATCCACCATCCACCTTCTAGTAGCCTATATGGTGGAGTGACCTTTCACTAATCGTTTAGTGTATAGGAGCCTCCTGGCATCCTCTCTTGTGTAGTTTATACCAAACTCCTCAAAAACTAGAGTGAAGACTATACAAGAGGCAAGCAAGCCCTACTCTTCCGGGCTACCTCCCCGATATGAGATATCATAAAAAATGGTAAATTAATGGGTTGACCTTCGATCATATAATGCATAAATGCCATATCTCTTTTAGTCACATGATCAAAATGGCTTGCCTTAGGAAAGAAGATTTTGCTAACCTTATTATGTAATAATCTCATATCTAGTAATAATTGATTGGCTTATTGATTCTTAACATTCTTTACATCCTTTCTTTCCAAAATAATTCTTAATCCAACAATTTTCTTTTCCAAATGTAGAAAACACTTGTCCTCTTTTGGCATTTCGAATAATCTACTCAATCTAGTTTTATCCAACACAATCAGTACTCCCTTAACAATAGACTCAACATGTGAAGCTCCCAACCTCAAATTTTCAAAGAATGAATGGACATGAGTCTAGTAAGTGGGTACCTTTTGTGAATAGAATTGCTCCCATCCTTGATTGTGAATCCACTGCCTAATCTGGAAGTTTTCTTCTTCCAAAAAGTTGAAATAGACCTTCCTTCTAGTGGTAATGGGCTAATTAGCCATGGATACTAGTAGAGATGGAACCAGTGGAAATGCAGGGGCCGGTTCATCATTTCTTCACTTTGTTCATTGCTTAACCGAGGATGTAGATGCCAATCTTCTTCTTTTGTAATTGAGACCCTTTTTGGGACCCATTTCCCCTTGGATTCACACGAATCAAGCCCTATTGGTGGTCCTAAGTTTTTTTTGGAAGTTTATGGAACAGTGAAAGGGATGGAAAATAGTGAAAAAGTAAAGTGATAAGTTGTCAAAGGATTTTTGTAAAAGACAATTTTTTGACACTTGAGTCGGCTCTCTCAATCAATAGAATGGCACGAGTTGGCTTGAGTGAGAAATTTAATTTTGAGGTCAAATCAAGTTTGGATCAAAATAAGAGTATTTTAATCACTAATACATGAAGGAATTAGGTTAGGTTTGATGAAAAATGATAAGAATTGGATCAAAAAAATCTAAAGGTCTTTTTGGGTGTAAGTGTCTAGAAGGGTCACACAATCCTAATTCATCTCTAATCATTGAGAATCAATCTTTACTAAGAGGTTTGGTGAATATATCTGCTAATTGCTTATCTGTACTAACAAATTCTAGCTCTTTGTTTTATCTTCATTAGTTACACAAAAATGATATCATCTACCTAAATTTTATAACTAATATATCATTATCTTTTCTTTAATAAAAAGGATTGTAGCTACACTTCCTCTAGTAAAATTTTTTTCAAGCAAGAATTTACTTAGCCTTTCATATCAAGCTCTAGGTATTTGTTTTAAACTATATAAAGCTTTGCTTAATTTGAAAATATGATTAAAAAAGTTAGGACTTTCAAATGTAGGAGATTGCTCTACAAAAATTTCTTTAGAGATATATTCATTTAAAAAAGCACTTTTCACATCCATTTGAAATAGTTTAAAATTCATATAACATGCAAATACAAGTAAAAGTTTTATGATCTTTAATCTTGCTATGGGTGCATATGTTTTATCAAAATCTATTGCCTCTTCTAGATTGTATCCTTTGACTACTAATTTTGCTTTATTTCTAACTATATTACCTTTTTCATCTAACTTATTTGAAATACCCATTTAGTACCTATGATAAGATGTTCATTAGATCTACTAACAAGAGTCCATACATTTTTTCTCTCAAATTGGTTCAACTCCTCTTACATAGCCATAATCCAATTTAGATCTTTTTAGCTTTCTCTATACAATTAGGTTTAATCTAAGAAACAAATTCTAGGTAGTCAAAAGTGTCTCTAAATGAAGACCTAGTTCTAACATCTTGTGAGGGATCACCTATGATGAAGTCCTTAGGGTAGTGATGTGCATACCTTCATTTCTTAGGCAAGTCACCTTGCTCTTTTCTAACCTCTTTGTTATCTTCTAAATTTTGTTTGTCTTTCAAGCACAAACCTGCTTCTCCTTGTTCATTACACTTGCATCATCATTAATATACTCTTCTTTTCTAGAAGCTGAGGCATTAGATTCATCAAATATTACATGAATAGATTTCTTAATGGTCAAAGTTCTTTTATTGAAAACTCTATAATCTTTACTAGAAGTTGAATATCCAAGAAAAATATCTTCATCAAATTTAGCATCAAACTTACCAAGGTTATCTTTTCCATTATTTAAGATAAAACATTTACAACCAAATAAATAAAAATAACTTTATTAGGTTTTCTATCATTCTAAAGCTCATAGGGAGTTTTCTTTAAAATAAGTCTAATTAAAACATAATTTAAAATATAACATGCAGTGTTCATAGTTTCAATCTAAAAGTATTTTGAAAAATTGCCTTCATATAACATTATTCATGTTGGATTCTTGATCTAGATGATAAGCATGCTATTCTAGGTTCGAAACCTTTATCACAATGAAAGCAAAATACATGAAAAGCTATTTTCATCTAAGCATGCTGATTTAAATAAATTATATTAACATCTAAATCATATCTCTAATATGGTGGAATAATTAAATTTAATCAGATTTGAAAAGTTAAAAATTACAAGAAGAAGGAATCTACTTACCTTGATCACTAAAACTCTTCTTCTAATGTCGGATCTATCAGATCGATCAGATTTGTCTGGATTCATTGGAGCCGCGCACATGCTTGACCTCTGTTGGTATCCATATTGAGCTTTTCTGATTGAATTATCAAGGTCCTAAGACTGCTAGATCTTTGTGGGTCTTTTTTCTCCTGCGGATATGGACCTTTTCTTCTAGTCAAAAACCAGAACTCAGCAACCTACTATCTTATTCTCTCAAGAGATTAAATATATAAAAAGTAATATATATTTTTTTGATATTTTTCATGAAATCCATAAGCTCTCAGCTTTTTATAGAGGTATAGAACTTAATTTTTCATAGAGGATCAAAATATAGACAAAAATAAAAAAAGATATGTATCGATAAAAATTCTGCACAACCCTTAAAAATCTAGATAAATATGGATTCTTATCTAATTTGTTTATTGATCAAATTAGATAAGAGTCTATATTTATCAATATGGGGAGAAAGTCCTAGATGAGAAAGAGGGGTACCAACTTGGTGCTCCCCTCTTCTCATCACATGTGCTAAGATGTGGCATGCATTTTTGTGTGCCTCCCTTAGTTTTTGCATGAGATTAGAGAGAGAGACCCAATCAACTAGGTCTCCTAGCTATTGGTCATATTTGACTTAAATTTGACTAATTTTTGAAACCATTTCATGCCCGAATTGAATCAAATTCAAAAAATTATTGATTCGGCCAACTTGGTCAACAATTTAGGTCAAACTTGAAGAATGAGTCCAACTAACTTTAAATAAAGTTAATAATAGTTAAATCTGATTCAATTAAATCAAATAATGAAGTTAAATATTATTACAACATTTGTAAATAGGTCCACCATGATAAAATTAGCAAGTGCTGAAATTAGGAGGTATTAATTTTAGCAAGTACTAAAATTAGCAAGTGACAAAATTGATAAGTGCCAAAATTATCTATTCTAAATATGTAACTCTTACATAGATCCATTCTTAGGTCAGGTCACTCCTATTATTTGTGACCCCTTAAGTTTTATTCTATTTGGGAGTGAGATATACCATGATCTCTATCATAGTATCATCAAAACTCTCTCGATAGGCTAAAATAATTTTAGCTCAACTTTAACTTAGGTTGTTATCTATAAACAATCCTAGTGACCTCTCACAATTTACCAAGGATGCCAAGCAGTATGCAATGGCAACCTAGGAGAATAGAAATAAATTCCTAGGTGTGGTTATTGCATGATCAATTTCTTTATTGAAAATCTCGACAAGATGCAAGTCATGGAAGCTCGTCAAATCCTAGGCATCCGTCATATGTCAAACTTAATTAGCTTAGGACAATTTGTAATTTCCATGAAAACTCCTTTTCAATATCATACAACTATGGCTAAAAATTCAAGAACTTAGCTAATTAGGTTGCATAGGATTATATTTTATTTACTAAGGTTGATAGATCCCATATAAGTGTGCTTCCTACTCCTACAGTGAAGCTACTACAATCAACAAACACCATAAGGTTTTGAATAGCTAGGAACCATATTTATATGTTGTTAAATTATAGAAACCTTACTATGAGTAGCCAAGATACCGTAGATCAAAGAATTACTTACATAATTACCGCATTTGAGAAGTTATTGATGTGTGAGTAGATATCCATGTGACTTCTCGAACTTGGTCATGCTCAGTACCATTGTTCACTAACAACTACTTGCACTCTTACTCCAATGTGTCTACATTATAGACTTAAGACTTGTCTACCTAAAAGAAAGGTAATCATGCACCAATCTTGATGGGTCAATCATTATCCTCATGGTGATCCATTTATTAGAATCTTTTAGGAGTTAATCTATAATGATACATGTCTTAAATTCTCAAGTCACGAGAATATGTCATTATCCATTAACTTCATGGATGATTCATAGACACATTAGATATGAATAAAAAGAATAAAGCCCAATTTTATTGATTTCAATGAATTAAGTACAAAATTATTTTCTAAAAAAGTTATAATGTGTCATGCCAACTTGGCTTATAGGGCATACATTTAATAATCTCCTACTTGCACTAAAGCCAATTGGCCATATATCTAAATCCTATCCTCTCAAGATGGACTCTAGTTTTTTGCTGGTTCAACTGCTTCATCAGTAGATCTATCATGTTATCTGTGGAGTTTACTCTTCATACCTTGATGCACTTTTTTTTTGAGGTAGTCACATGTGATATGAAACCGTCACTCAATGTGCTTGAACTTCTGGTGAGACCTAGACTCGTTAGCAAGGGCTATGGCACCATTGTTATCACAATATAAGGGGATGGCATCTGATGGCATCACTTCAGCTCCACATCAAATTTCTTGTACCATAAGGCTTCCTTTGTAGCTTCAAAGGCAGCTATGTACTCAGTCTCTATAGTAGATCAGCAATGAAGGGTTGCTTGAAACTTTTCCAACTAGTAGAACCACTATTGTATAGAAACACATATCCTAATATAGACCTATCATCGGGATCAAACATAAAGTTTGAATCAATGTATCCTTCTACCCACAAATCAAGACTTCCTCCAAAGACCAAGAATAAATCCTTAGTACTTCTTAAGTACTTAAGGACACTCTCAATAGCAATCTAATGCTCTTTACCTAGATTCAATTGATACCTGCTCGTGAGACTCACAACTAGGGCAATATCAGGTCGAGTACATAGCATGGCATACATGAAGTTCCTAATTGCTGAAGTATATGGGATCTTGCTCATGTGCTAGATCTCCTCAAGTGTGCTAGGATACATCTTCTTGGAGAGACATATGCCATATCTAAGGGATAATAATCCCCTCTTAGAGTTCTCCATGCTGAATCTTTTTATAACTTTTTCTATGTATAATTTCTATGAAAGGCCAAACATCATATTTAGTCTATCTCTATAGACCTTAATTTCTAGAATATAAGATGCTTCACCTAGGTTTTTCATAGAGAATTTATTAGATAACAAACTTTTAATTGAAATCAACATGGGAATATCATTCCCAATTAGGAGTCATCATCCATGTATAATATAAGAAATGTCATAGCCCTTTCACTGACCTTCTTGTATATACAAGGCTTCTCCTCACTCTTGATGAAATCAAATAATTTGACCACATCATTGAAATAAGTATTCCAACTCTGAGAAACTTGCTTTAATCCATAAATAAATTGATGCAGCTTGAGACCTTGGACCTCCATCACTAGAAGTGAAACCTAAATGTTGCTCCATATGAATATTTTCCTCAAGAGATCCATTAAGGAATATAGTTTTTATATATATCTACTATATTTCATAATCATAAAATGCTGTAATGGCAAGCAGCGTGTAGATGAATTTCAACATGGTTATCGGTAAAAAAGTATCTTGATAGTCAATGCCTTCATGCTTACTATACCCTTTTACCACCAGCCTAGCTTTATAGGTCTCTACTTTATCATATGCACTTTTTTTTTTTTTTGTAGATCCATTTACACCAAATGAGTACTATCCCCTCAGGTGGATCCACTAATGAGCAGACCTGATTCGAGTGCATTGAGTTAATTTTTGATTTCAAAGCACTCAACCATTTCTCAAAGTTGATGTCTAACATTGCCTCATCATAGGTTTTAGGATTAATTATTTGATCCTTATCTCCAATAAGATACATTTCCTCTATGTCCTCTATAAGTATACCTAAGTACCTTTTAGGATGATAGGAGACCTTACTAGACCTACGAGGTAGTGGAACAACTACATTCACTAGTTCATCGGGTTCAACATGATTTCTAGTTGCATGCCTTTCAGAGACTTTCCAATTAAGCTCAATTAACCTCCCACTACCACCATCCTGAATAAACTATTTTTTGAGGAACATGGTATGTCGGCTCATAATTATATTATGATCCTTTGGAAAGTAAAAGTAGTACCTATAGCTTATTTAGGAATCCTATAAAGTGAGCTTTCATCAATTTGGACTCTAATTTATTTGTCATTAGTCTCTTGACATAGGCTAGACATCCCCAAATCTTGAGATGGCCAAGACTTGGTTTCTTACCATACCATATTTCATATAGAGTGGTAAGAACGGACTTAGAGGGCACCCTACTTAAAATGTAAATCGAAGTTTGCAGGACATAACTCGAAAGAAATAAGGGTAGGTCAATGAAGCTCATCATGGATCGGACCATATCCAATAAGGTTCTATTCCTCCTTTTAGATACCCTGCTGAGTTGAGGCATACCAAGAGAGGTCCATTGTAAGACTATGCCATTATCCTTGAGATAATCTAGAAATTTTTCACTAAGGTATTCACCTCCTCGATCTGATCGATTAACCTTAAGAGATTTTCTTGTTTTCTTTTCTACTTCATGTCCGAACTCCTTGAATTTATCAAATGCTTTAAACTTATATCCCATAAGAAATATATACCCATATTGTGAGTAATCATTGGTAATGGCAATGAATTATTAAAAACCACCCTTGGTACATCAAATGGTCCATTCACATTAGTGTGCACTAGGGCAAGTAGCTCAGTAGCTGATGCGAGATGCAAAGAAGAACTCTAACTTAACAATTTAGCAATTTAAATTGAGCAATGACACCTACTTACATTAGCAAAATTCAAGCATAAGAAAGGGCCAAAATAAATCAAATGATGAGGCTACTTAATGAAATGAAACATACCCACAATGTAGTTCAATTTAATCAAAACAAGAATGGACCTAATGGTTGAGAAACCATTCTAACTAGGACATAAGCCTTTAGATGATCAAACCTAAGAGACTCGGATGGGTTTACTAACCAATGATGAGCTCTCACTCCTTTGGTGGTAGATCAATTTCATCATTCCATGGAGCTGTAACTGAACTTGAAGACTATCACTTTCAGAATGAAGACTCCCTCCATAGTTGGTTCCAAAGCAAAGCAAGCCCTCTGTTTAACTCGAAATCATAGAGGACCCTGCATTGAGAGGCATTAGTGGCATGGTATGGATGAGAAAAAAATTGAAAGAAGAGACTAAAGGTAGGAGTAGAATTGAAGGTGTCCTTTGGATAAAATGAGTGATGGCTTGAGTGGGGAAAGTGCTGGCATCCTTGATTGAAGAAGAGTTGGCTCCCTGGAATGAAGAAGATGACACCTTTGATTGAAAAGAGGATGGCTTCTTGGAGTGTGGATGGATGGCATCCTTGGGATGAAGTTGGTTGGCATCTTTGGAAGGAAGATGGAGATGGCGATCTTGGAAATGGAGATGGTGACCTTGAAGGATTGTTGGAGATGGCATTTAGGGATAATTGAAGGGAAGGCTTTGCTTAGGTAGACTAATAGCTATATGGTGGATAGGTTGAGCCTCACACTCACTCCCTCATGAAGGTCATTTGCATCACACAAATGGAAAAATTGGAACTCAAAATTCATTCATTCATTCATAAGACCCATTATAAGGGATTTTGGAGAGGTACTTATAGACCTCCCAAAGCTTTTAAAATTTGAATTACATGGAGGAAAATATGGGAGGTTAAGCAAGATACATGGAGAGGTTGTAACCATGAAGAGAGTGGAGAGTTGTAACCAAGCTTGATTCATGGAGAAAAGTAAGGGTCGGCCACTCCTCTTGAATTTGAATTTGGGCGCCCAAGTGGAGGGGGGGTGTAAGGTGTCCTCCATGTTGGCATGGTTGCCAGCTAGGCCTAGTGATGTGGCGGCCAACTTGGCCTAGTGGTTGGGAAGTTACTCTAAAGTAGTTGAAGTGCTGATTTATTCCAAGTGTTGAGTTATTCCAAGTAGCTGAATAAGTGCTGAAGTGTTGAGTTATTCCAAATAGCTGAATAAGTGTTGAATATCTAAAATGTTAAACTAGAAAACTAAGGTAGAAGAATTTTTTGGTTGAGTCGGCTCCAGTGCTCGAGTCTGCCCTTTAGGTTGTGGTTAGATTGGCTCCAATGGCTTGTTATGGCTTCAAATGTCTTCTGATCTTGCTTCAATTTCCTTATAATTCAATTCATAATGAATTTGAATGAAGGCTATAATTGGTGTCCACACCAATTTTCCCGGGGTGGCAAGAACTCGACCATATCGAGTATGAGTCAACTTGACTCTGGTAATGCTCTAGTAAGTCTGGGTTGATTTGTTGCAGGTCCTTCCTAATGATCCATGAGTTTTCAAATTTCGGTCGACCTTGCCAACGAACCAGGTAGCATTGGTAGTCTTTGTTCCTGGTAGTGATAGTCTTGTCATCCATAATTCACTCAATTTTGTCTTGTCATTTTGGTAAAGTGGCTGGTGGACACTTAGGGGTAGGCTCACTCTCAAAAATAAGGTTAGGCCCAAAAGGCTCACTAGGTATCATCATTGGCTCCTTATACTCTATCAAGTCTGAAACATTGAAGGTCGAGCTGATACCTAAGTCAGATGGTAACTCAAGTACATACGCGTTAGGTCTAATCTTCTTTATGATTTTAAATGGGCTTGCACCATGGGAATGTAATTTTTTAATGGTTCCAGATGAGAACCATTCAGGTTTGAGTCTAATCATTCATGGTCTCCTTCATTGAATTCTTTGATCCTGTTACATGAATTAGCCATATGCTTGGAGGCTTCATTACTTAAGTTGATTTTCTTAATGATTTCTTTATGCAAGTCCCTCATATGCTGTGCATATGACTAAGCAGACTCAGAGACTCGTGCATGTGTAGGTAAAGGGATAAGGTCTATGGGCTTCCTAGGCTTGTAACCATGGACCACTTCAAATGGACTCTTCCTAATAGACCTATTGACTGAGCTATTATAAGCAAACTCAGCATGAGATAATAAGAGATCCTAATTTTCCAAACTATCACCGACTAGTCACCTTAATAAGTTCCCTAGACTTCGATTGACAACTTCAGTTTGGCCATCAGTTTGAGGATGGTAGGCTATAGAGAATTGGAGTTTTGTTCCTAGTAGATGCCAAAGGATCTTCCAAAAATATCTAGTGAACCTAACATCCCTATCTGACACAACGGTTTTGGGTAAACCATGCAGCCTAACCACTTCATTTAGAAAAAGTTTGGCTACTCTCGAAGCATCGTAAGTCTGGGAACAAGGAATGAAATATGCAATCTTAGAGAATCGATCAACCACAACATAGATAGAATCATGTTTCCTCATGGTCTTTGGCAATCCTAATACAAAATCCATACTAAGATCTTGCCAAGGATAGTCTGGTACTGGTAAAGGTGTGAACATACCAGTGTTTTTTCTTTGCTATTTGGCAACAGCACAAGTTCAGCATTGAGCTACAACTTGGACAACATTTCTCTTGAGACTTGGCCAAAATAATTGGTCTTCGATAGCTAAGATGGTTTTATTCTTACCAAAATGGCCAACTAAACCTCCAGCATGGATCTCTCAAATTAAGAATTCTCTAAGGAAGCGAGGGATGCACAATCTATCTCTTTTGAAAAGGAATCCATTATGAAGGGTGTAGTCTTTGTACAAGTTAGATGGTCCTTGATGCACAGATTGAAAATTTTCACTAAAGTCAGGACAATTCTCATATTCTTCTTTTAGTCTCTCAAATCCTATGACTTCAGTGCTCACAGAGGTCAGAAGCATGGACCGATAGCTAAGAGCATCAGCAACTCAGTTTTTGATGCTAGCACGGTGTTTCAACACAAAGTGGTATACCTGAAGATACTCAACCCATTACCCGTCCCTAGGGTTCAACTTCTTTTGAGAATTTAGGAATCAAAGTGCTTCAAGATCAGAATAAAGTACGAACTCTTGTGGTAAAAGATAATGTCTCCAATATCTCAAAGCCTGAATTATCACGTATAATTCCTTATCATAGGTTGAATACTTAAGCTTGGCCTTATTCAACTTTTCACTAAAAAATACCACTGGATGATTTTCTTGACTCAAGACTCCTCCAATTCCTACTCTATAGGATCACAAGCAACCTTAAATACCTTTGAAAAATCCGGTAATCTCAAGATGGATGTTTGAGTCATTTTCTTTTTGATTTCTAGGAAGGCTCTATCGATGGCTTTGGTCCATCCAAAAGTTTCCTTCCTGATGCAATCGGTAATAGGTGCGATGAACATGCTAAATCCTCGAATGAATCTCCTATAAAATGTGGCAAGGCCATAGAAACTATGAACATCATGTATGCTTTTAGGGGCGGGCCACTCAACTATAGATTTAACCTTCTCTGGGTCAGCATACACTCCTTCTGGAGTAATGACAAAACCAAGGAAAATGACTCGATTGGTCAAGAAACTACATTTCTTCATGTTGGAATAACGGCTTTCTTTCCTAAGTGCTTGACCTACTTGGCGGAGATGGTCTAAATGGTCTTTCTTAGTCCTACTATATATCAAGATATCATTAAAGTATACTACAACAAACTTTCCCATGAATGAACGTTGGACTTGGGTCATGATTCTCATGAAGGTGCTAGGGGCATTGGAAAGACCAAAATGCATCACTAGCCATTCATACAAGCCATCCTTAGTTTTAAAAGTCATTTTCCATTCGTCCACTGGTCTAATCCTAACTTGGTGATAGCCACTCTTCAGGTCAATCTTTGAAAAAATAGTGGCTCCGGCCATCATGTCTAACATGTCATCCAAATGGGAAATTGAAAAACGATACTTGACCATTATCTTATTAATGGCTCGACTATCTACACACATTCTCCATTTGCCATCTTTCTTGGGGGTCAAAAGGGCAGGTACTGTACATGGGCTCAGACTTTCCTTAATGAATCCCTTTTAAAGAAGTTCTCCTAGTTGTCTTTGCAACTCAGCATGCTTAGTGGGATTCAACCTATAGTGGGGAAGGTTGGATAAGGTGGCTCCTGGGACTAAGTTTATGGCGTGTTGGATGTTCCTTAATGGTGGAAGGTGATCAAGAAGGTCCTTAGGAAACACATATAGAAATTTTCTCAAAAATTATACTACTTCTTGAGGGTGTTCTTTTTGGGGTGGGTCTTGGGTTTCCTTAGTAGTCAAAATCCATACGGGTGAACCTTCATTAAATTCATGTTCTAATTCCTTAGCGCTAATCAAGTTCATCCCTTGTTTCTTGTCCTTCAAGTTACTAGACCCTCTCTTAATGTTGTCCTTAGGTGGTAAAGGGTTGATCACAATTTCTTTCCATCATGGGTGAAGGAACAAGAATTAGAACGACCATGGTTGTATGATCATGATGCTACATTAGTAGCCCTCTCCCCTTGACCTACAACGATAATTTGATCATTTTTTCTTGAAGGCATGATTCACAAACTAGGTATGATCCAAAATTAATTGGGTCTAAGATACCATCCTTTTCTAGTTTATTAATCCTGTCCTCTCCAATGTGACCAAGCCTAAGGTGTGACATATACTTTAGGTTTAGGTCATCTCTAGGTCATTTATTTCTTATAGCATTCACTATTTGCTTATTAATGTTTATAGATATATTAGTATATAAATGGTACAGACTGTTAATCAAGAGAGCTTTTGTAATTAATTTATTTTTGAAATAAATCGAACAAAAGTCTTTGTTGAATATAAATTCATAACCTTTCTATGCTAGCATAGAGATAGAAATCAAGTTTCTGCTAGCTACAGGTACATGATAATAGTCTTTCAAAACTAAACTCTAAAGGTAATGATAGAGGGTATGCTCTTATGGCAACTGTAGCAAATTCTGCACTATATAAGATCATCTCTCCTTCCCTCAGCACTCTACTTCTTACCAGATCTTGCATTGAAGATAAATATGAGCACTTGAACTAGGGTCTAATATCAAACCATAAGTAAAGATACCACAAGGTTTGATTCAATAATAAGCATAGACATACCTTCTGAAGGTGCATTCACCTGAAGGAAAAACATGCTTGGCAGAAAGAAAATATTTTAAAATAATTTTAAAATAAACAATGGAAAGCTTGGTAGACTGATCAAAATGATCTACCAATCTGCCAGTAACAGGATCTAGTAAAATAATACAACATGCAATATACATCAAGAGCAAGAAAAATAATCAAAGATATAAAAGTACCTTACCATTATACTATTGAAATGCTGTGGAGAAGGGTAAAGCACTCGAGCCACACACATGTCTAGCCTCTACAGGTAATCCATACTGGGGCTCAACTCTGATCAACTCCTTCGGAGTGCTAGCTCCTTGGGATCCTTCAGACCAATCTTCTTCTTCTTAGAAGATAAGGAAGAGAAGTGAAACCCTTCCCAACTTTCTCTCTTCCTAAGACCTAGCTTGAATGCTAGGTATTCTCATACCCAATCCCAAGTCCTCACAAAACCCCTTTTTCCTTTTAGTTCTTCAACCTTTTTCTCTTAGCCAACCAGCAACCCCTAAAACAACTTTTATTTATAGAGGCTGCCATGAGAGGGAGAAAGAGGAAGGAGGAGTGATTGTGGGAGAAGGTCAAAGGCATACCAATTTGCCTCTAAACACATTAAGAAGGAATGACAATCATTCCATGAAAGTTTGGAGCCAAAATAACTTGAATTTGAAATTCAAACCAAGTCAAAACCTTCTCTAAAAACTTTCCAGAAAATCCATTCAGTGATTTCTGGTCGAGCATAGACAAGTCAACTCGAGCAAGGGTCGAGTCGACTTGTCCAGAACACAGAATAGTTGAACTATTCTTTCAGTAGGAATGAGTTAGCTCGAGCAGGGGTCAAGTCAACTCATCCAGAAAAATATTCGAAGATACTTCTTGTCATAGCCAAGTGTCGACCCCTCAAGTGTTGACACATAGTCAATCATATTGACCACCAGTGACAGCAAACGATTCTTAATCATCGATCAGCCTTTAGATCAGATAAAAATCCCTGTGGTGTGTGACCCTATAGGTTCAAACACTAAGTCGGTAGCACTGGAACACTTCCAGTACTAGTTAAAGTTCTCATCTAGCAATGATACTCAATGTCCGGATAGGTCGAAGATTGCAGAGCAACTTTCAAGGATCTCTAGCATATGGTTCCCGTATAATTCATCCCTTTGACCTTATAATGCTCAGGATGACATAGGATTTGACTGCCAACCTTAATTTGGTCTATCCAAATCATATCCCAACTTTACAAGTTCTGTGACTCCTCACAAGAACTACTTGGCCAAGGTTTTTCTAAATTGAGACATAGCGAGTCATTCACTCCAAACTATTTGGAGGGGTCAATTCCATATTGATCCACCACCTCTGCATAAGTACTTGACTGCACCTAGAAACCTTTCATCATTGGATTAGAAATCTAGATAATCTGGCACCAAAGTACAGTGAGTTGCTTGCAAGCTACCATGGTGACCTTAAGTCTGAGGGACACATATCCCCATATCCCTTCGTGAGCAACCTTTGGCAGAAGGGAGCTCCGTAGATGGTCACGTTCATTGAGATTCACACATTTCACTTGCATGTCACACCAGTGTCTCTACACTCCTTGGTTAAGAGGGCAAGCAACAAATATGACATACAACAACCTATACTCGGTACATCATCATTCTATAACAATGTAACCTTTGGTTGTGAACCAGTTTAAGAACTACTTGATATATACTCTCTATGTCAAATAATGTAGTTCTAAGGACTCCATCATATAAGAGTTCATTTCAAGAAAATGTAAATATGATGAACAGCCAAAAGAATAACTTTTATTCATTAAAAAATTATATATAATTAAAAAATTAGCATAACCATCTACAGTCTAAATGATTGGCTTTGGGACAAATTTTCAACAACTCCCACTTGGACTAAAGCCAATCGGTACAGAATCTTATTTCCATTTTCCATTTGCAAGTGCTGAACTCTTAAACTCCAATGGTTTTAATGAAGGGGGTCAGCCAGGTTTTCCTTTACATCAATTTTTTGAAGGTCAATATCAGCTCATTCCAGGATCTCTCATACAAGGTGATAGCATCGCAGAATGTGCTTTGTGTGGTGATGAGACTTCGACTCTTTGGCTTGAGCAATGACTCCAGTGCTATCACAATATACTAGAATAGGACCTTCTAGGGAAGGTGCCATTCCCAGCTCGCCAAGGAACTTCCGCAACCACATAGCTTCTTTCGCTGCATCTGATGCTGCAATGTATTCTGCTTCGCATACTGAGTCCACCATAGTAGGCTGCTTGAAGCTTTTCCAGCAGATCACTACTCCATTTAGGGTAAAGATAAACTTGACATATTCTTGCTATCGTCCTTATCTGACTAGAAACTGGAGTCAGTATACCCCATAAGTTTTAGGTCAGGTTCTCCATAAATTAGCCATTCGTCCTTAGTATGTCGCAAATACTTAAGGATGGTTTTTACCACCTTCTAATGAGCTTCACCTGGGTCAGACTAGTATCTGCTCACTACGTCTAGTGAGTATGCCACGTCTGGTCTAGTATATGTCATAGCATACATGCTAGAACCCACTACCGACGCATACGAGATTCTACTCATACACTCTCTCTCTTTAGGAGTTGTCGCACAATCCTTGTTAGAGAGAGCAATTCCAGTACCTATCAGGAGATACCCTTTTTGGAATTTTTCATGCTGAATCGCTTCAACACAATGTCGATGTACGTAGACTGGGACAGTCCGAGAAGCCTCTTAGACCTATCTCTATATATCTTCATACCCAGTATGTAAGAGACTTTATCCAAGTCCTTCATAGAGAACAGAGATGACAACCAGACCTTTATTTCTTGCAGTGCTGGAATGTCATTCCTGATTAAGAGAATGTTATCCATATACAACACAAGGAATACAATCACAAAACCATTAACCCATTTGTAAATGCAAGGTTCTTCTCCATTCCTAATGAAGCCGTACGACTTGATACACTTATCAAATCGCATGTTCCAACTCCTTGATGCTTGCTTCAGCCCATAGATGGACTTTTGAAGCTTGCACACCTTTGACTTGTCTGTGGATGTGAACCCTTCAGGTTGTATCATATATACCTTTTCTTCTAGCTCACCATTCAAGAAAGATGTTCGGACATCCATTTGCCAGATTTCATAGTCAAAGTGTGCTACTAAAGCAAGCATGATCCGAATGAACTTGAGTATTACCATAGGAGAGAACATCTCATCATAGTCAATACCATAATGTTGACGATACCCCTTGGTAACCAGACGGGCTTTATTGGTCTCCACCTGCCCGTCTGCGCCCCTTTTCCTCTTGAAAATCTATTTACACCCAATGGATTTTATCCCTTCAAGCGGATCAACCAATGTCCATATATTATTGATTTCCATGGATTCCATTTCAGATTGCATGGCTCCTAGCCATTTCTCAGAGTTAGACCTCTGCATCGCATCCATACAGGTGAAGGGATCCTCATTGTTCTCATCGAGTTCAATGGGATCACTGTCCTAGACCAAGAAACCGTAGTATCTGTCCGGTCAACTCGGTACCCTACCGCATCTCCTTAATGGTTCCTGTGTGGGCTTTGGGTGTGATTTAATCATAACCGGTTCTATGTTGTCTCTTAAGTGTGTTGGTTCTTCTACTAGTTGAACTTCACTAAGTTCAATCTTAGAGGCTATAGTTCCTTTACCAAGGAACTCCTTTTCCAAAAAGATAGCCCTAAGACTAATGAACAACTTTTGTTCCTTAGCCAAGTAGAAGTAATACCCCTTAGATTTTTTTGGATACCCAACAAATAGGCACCGATCAGACCTAGGTCCAAGTTTATCCATTTTTAAACATTTTACATAAGCTGGGCAACCCCAGACCCAAAGGTGTGAGAGTGTCAGCTTACGTCCAGTCCATATTTTATATAGGATTTTGTTAACAAATTTACTGGAGCCCTATTCAAAAGGTAATAGGCTGATTCTAGAGCATATCCCTAAAAGGACAGTGGTAGTGAAGCAAAGCCCATCATGGACCGAACCATATCCAATAAGGTTCGATTCTTCCTTTCAGACACTCTATTTTGCTGAGATGTCCGTGGAGGTATCCACTGAGAGAGAATCCCATTCTCCTTAAGATATCTCAGAAACTCACTGGAAAGATATTCACCATCTCGATCTGATTGAAGGGTTTTGATATACCTTCCAGTTTGTTTTTCTACTTTATTACGATATCTTTCGAACATTTCAAATGATTCAGATTTATATCTCATCAAGAAGACACAACCATACCTTGAAAGGTCATCTGTAAATGTAATGAAATAACTGTACCCTCCTCTAGTACTAATATTCATGGGTCCACATATATCAGTATGTACCAGACTTAGAATTTCTTTGGCTCATTCACCTTTTCCAGTAAAAGGTGACTTTGTCATCTTTCCAAGAAGACAGAACTCACAGGTCGAAAGTGAACTACTTTCACTAAAGTTAAGGAGACCCTTGCACTTCAACCTATTTATCTTGCTCTTGTTAATATGACCTAGCCTACAATGCCATCGGTTCTCATCACTGACATTATTTATCCTAGGATATTTGCTAGACGTGTACATTACACTTATAGGTCACGATAGTACATAAATGCCATTATTCATATATCCATTCATTACAACATAACCATTCCAAATGATTTTGCAAATGTCATTCTTTACTAATAGTTCATAACCATACATGGCCAATTGGCCTACAGAATTGATATTTAAAATAAAAGATGGACAATAATGATACTCATTCAAAATGATTGTACAAGACTAGAAAACTAGTTTGAGGACTCCCAACACCAGGACTGGAACTTGGCTTCCATTTTCCACGTTCAAGAATCTCTCGCCGTCCTCGAATCTCTCGCCATCCTTGTAAAGAATTGTAAATGTGAATTGGACTTCCAGTATCTAATACCCATTTAATAGTATCGTAGATAGAGAAACTACAAGGTGTTATCATATAAATACCTTGTCTAGCACCTTCTAGCTACTTCCTCTTCTTGGACCTATTCGGGTCAAGGGATGCAATGTAAAGAGGACAGTTCCTCTTCAAATGTCCTCGCTTCTTGCAGAAGAAGCACTCCGCTTAGCACTTATCAGCTTTCTCCTTCTTGGCTTGACTGGGCCTAGAAGCATTCTGCATCTGTTTCCCTTTATTTTTCCTTTTCCTTTCTTAAAGAAATGATGCCGTGCTAAAGATCCTCCCACTAGATTTACCATCCCTTTGTTCAGATGGTGGTCTTTCTCATAAGTCTGCAGCAATCCCAATAGACCATGGTAGTTAATTACGGGCTTATTCATTCTATAATGATTAAGAAAATCTAGATAGAAAGAGGGCAAGGAATTCAGAATCGCATCCTTCCCAAGCTGTTCATGCAAGGGACATCTGAGCTTGCCCAGGTGCTCAATCATCTCAATCATGTACAATATATGATCAGTGATTGAGGCCTTATCACGCATCTGCACGTTGTAGATAACACAGGAGACCCTGTAGCTCTTAACATCATATGGTATGCCAAATGACTCCTTCAACCTTTGAAGGATTTCCTCTAGCTGGGATACCTCGAATTTGTGATTGAACTTGTCATTCATTGCTGCCAACATACATCGGACAGTAGTCCTGTCAAAGAGGCACTTCTGATAAGTGTCTCTGACTGAACCCCGAGTATTGGGAGTAGGGGTTTCAGGTGCCAGATCCGATATCACATACAGGACCCGTTCATGCTCCAGGACAATCCTGAGTCTTCGATACCAGCTATCAAAATTGGGACCCTTAAGCTTTTCGTTATTAAGAAGAAACTGGAGCCACAGGTTGGAAGACATCTGAAAGAAAAACCAAAGCTAATTAGTGTATATGATTATTATCCTATAGACATGTCTTTAGTCTAAAGCCGCTCTCACTATTTTGTTCTAACTGGTAGCCTCTACCTCTAATTTAAGGAATTACTTTGATTCTTAAGTGGGTACTAGAGTCCAATAGACAACATATGAGCCCGACTTTGGCTGGAACACCCATGCACGTCTAAAGATAAGTTCTTCAACTGATTACTTCTCCAAGTAACCTTTAGTATTTAGGTTTTTGCCCCAAGGTGCACTTCAATCGGCCTTTGGGCCTCCTATTGATGGTCCTGGTTAGGTCTAATCATTAACATGACAAAATTCAATGCTTAGCTAATGAATAGTCAAGCCCAACTTTGGCCAGCCCACCTGACCATCGTTAAGAGAGTCGCACTGAGCCATCATATTAGGAACAACAATTCTAATAGCCCGATGAACACCCGATCTTTGGATCTGTCGATGAACACCCAACTATTGGACCCATTAACATCCCACTTAATGGGAGGCTAGAACTTGGTTATCCCTATAACTTCATCCTTTTATGGACCTAATAATTTAGAGGATTTAATTTTAATATGATAGAAGAAGAGATGAGAAGACATGGATCAACCTCCCACTGACCACATCAGCAATCAAGGAGGGTTACACATAACTAATGATCCATGGGCACCTAAAATCAGTCAGGACTGATTAACCTTGGGTGACATGGGTTAACACGAGTCAATGAGCTATCCAATCAATTATGATCGACCACATTGGCCAGGTAAGTGAGATCATGGGTTGGGTTCCGCCATTAACTGTCTTGCCTTAGACACCAACCGAGTTGGCCAGATAAGAGATAGCCCCAAAGAATCATGATCAAAATGCCAAACTTACCTAGACACCAATTGGTTCTTCAAATTCGATTAGACTAGCCTAAAGACTCAGGCTGACCACTGAGCCACAAAATTAGGTCCATTTAGATCTATGGACTAATCAATCTAATTATTAGAGAGATCTATAAGGAAGAAATCCTAACTCAACATTTGATTAGATTAGTTCTCTATTTAGTCCAATGCATCTAAACTTAGGTCTAACCCAATTAAGGACCCAAAAGAAGCTAACCCATGACCCTTAAGGCTTATTAAAATGACTTAAAATCTTTGAATCATATTCCTAGAGTTATGGTCATTTAATATAACTTAAGGCTCAATTAAGTCCAATAGCCTTAATTAATCGAAACAATTTCAATTAAGAATGTAAAACAATTTTACAAGCAAATTTGAATTCACTATTTCAGGGCTTTTTGGTCGAGTCATCTTGAGCAGGGGTCGAGTTGGCTCGTCCAGAACTAGAACAGACAGATTCATCTGTTAGCAGAGACGAGTCGGCTCGAGCAAGATTTGAGTCAGCTCGAGCAAGATTCGAGTCAGCTCGAGCAAGTTTCGAGTCGGCTCATCTGTGAGGGCAGAAAATAGTGACTTAAAATTCATGCATCTTACTTGAACTATTTAAAGTTAGAGATTAAATCAATCAAAACAAAACTCTTAGATCTTATCTAAATTTGTTTTATGATCATAACATTAGATTAAAATATTTTTTAATCTATATTTTTTTTAAATTTTTTTTTTCATGAGTCAATCACAAGCAACACCCTTACACGCCATAGGAGATCTCATTGAATAGAAAGAGAGAATCTTGTAGCCCTACTTCTCTCGTATGACCGTACGGCCATGGTGAAGCACTTAATTCAAGTACTTAAGAAAAAACAATGATGTTAAAGCATGCTAGCATTATAATACTACGAAGAAAACTTGGCTTTGATACCATTTGAAGGAAAAATATGCTTGGTAGAAAGAAAGTATTTTAAAATAATTTTAAAATAAATAATGGAAGGCTTGGTAGATAGATCAAAATGATTTACCAATCTGCCAGTAACAGGATCTAGTAAAATAATACATCATGCAATACACATCAAGAGCAAGAAAATAATCAAAGATATAAAAGTACCTTATCGTTATACCTTTGAAATGCTATGGAGAAGGGTAAAGCACTTGAGCCACACACGTGTCTGGCCTCTACAAGTAATCCACACCGAGGCTTGACTTTGATCAACTCCCTCGGAGTGCTAGCTCCTTGGGATCCTTCGGGTCGATCTTCTTCTTCTCGGAAGACAAGGAGGAGAAGTGGAACCCTTCCCAACTTTCTCTCTTCCCAAGACCTAGCTTGTATGCTAGGTATTCTCACACCCAATCCCAAGTCCTCACAAAGCCCCTTTTTCCTTTTAGTTCTTCAACCTTTTTCCCTCAGTCGACTAGCAGCCCCTAAAACAACCTTTATTTATAGAGGTAGCCATGAGAGGGAGAAAGAGGAAGGAGGATTGATTGGGGGAGAAGGTCAAGGGAATACCAATTTGGCTCTAACCACATTAGGAAGGAATGACAATCATTTTATAAAAGTTTGGAGCCCAAATAGCTTGAATTCGAAATTCAAACCAGGTCAAAACCTTCTCCACAAACTTCCAAGAAAATTCGTTCAGGGTTTTCTGGTTAAGCAGAGATGAGTCAACTCGAGCAAGGGTTGAGTCAGCTCATCCAAAACATAGAACAGTCAGACTGTTCTTTTAGTAGGAATGAGTCAGCTCGAGCAAGGGTCGAGTCGGCTCGTCCAAAAAATAGAACGAGTCAGCTCGAGCAGGGGTTGAGTCAGCTCATCCAGAAAAACTTTCGAAGATACCTCTTGTCATAGCCAAGTATCGACCCCTCAAGTGTCGACACATGGTCAATCATATTGACCACTAGTGATAGCAAATAATTCTTAATCATCGATCATCCTTTAGATCAGATAGAAACCCCTATGGTGTGTAACTCCATAGGTTCGAACACTAAGCTGGTAGCACTGGAACACTTCCAGTACCAACCAATTTCTCATCAAGCAATGATACCCGATGTCTGGATAGGTCGAAGATTGTAGAGCAACTTCCACGAACCTCTGGCATATCGTTACTACATAATTCATCCCTTTGACCTCATAATGCTCAAGATGACCTAGGATTTGACTGCCAACCCTAATTTGGTCCATCCAGATCATGTCTCAACTTTACAAGTTCTGTGACTCCTTACAATAACTACCCTGGCCAAGGTTTTGCTAAATTGAGACACGACGAGTCATTCACTCCAAACTATTTGGAAAGGTCAATTTTATCTTGATCCACCACCACTCCACAAGTATTTGACTGTACCCAGAAACCTTTCATCACTGGATTAGAAATCCAGGTAGTTCGGTACCAAAGTACAGCGAGTTGCTTGCAAGCTACCATGGTGACCTTGGGTCTGAGGGACACATATACCCATATCCCTTCGCGAGCAACCCTTTGGCAAAAAGAAGCTCTGTAGATGGACACATTCAGTGAGATGTCACACATTTCACTTGCATGTCACACCAGTGTCTCCATACTCTTTGGTTAAGAGGACAACCAACAAATCTGACATACAACAACCTATACTCAATACATCATCATCCTATAGTAATGTATCATTTGGTTGTGAACCAGTTTAAGAACTACTTGATATATCCTCTCTATATCAAATAATGTAGTTCCAAGGACTCCATCATATAAGAGTTCATTTCAGAAAAATATAAATATGATGAACAACCAAAAGAATAACTTTTTTTTATTAAAATTCATATACAATTACAAAATTAGCACAACCATCTACAGCCTAGACGATTGGCTTTGGAACATAATTTTCAACATCACCTTCTTTAATTTAGGCTCTCTAGGTATAGTGGATAGTTTCTCTTATAGTGCCCATCGATGTTGTAGTGAAAATATTTTCTTTTACTCATAGTAGGCTTCTATTGGTCATCCTTCTTCTACTTCTTTGCAGGCTTCTTCTTCTTCCAAGTAGACTTTCTCTTGGATGAAGATGCCTATTCCATGCAAGAGTAGAGTTCCTTAAACTCTTCAAGGTCCCCTCATTACTTACATGCATGTTTAATAATTCTGGTAAAGTGTAAGTCAATTTGTTCATATTATAGTTCATTACGAACTGAACAAATGAGTTGGTCGAGGACTAAAGGATCAAACTGACTTATAGTTCCCTATGAATTGATATGCCCGGCTTTTCAAGTTATTCGATGTCTTTGATCATTGTCAATCAATAATCATGGACTGATTGCCTTTCATGCATTTTGGTATTAAATAATCTTTTTAAGACCTTAAAGAACACTGTACGACTCTACTCACCATAAGCTTTAGTAGGTGAGTATTAAATAGTCTTTTTGGTATATCCTCATGCTATCTTTGCAACTTATTTAACATTAAGGCCAGCATGTAGCACTTCACATTACTATCATCTTCCATCCATTTCTTATGTGCTACCATCTGGTGAGAACTAGGATGGTCTGGTAAGATGGGGGGGTCTTGGTCGAGCACATAGCCCAACTTTTTGAAACTCAAGACTACTTTGAGGTTCCTAAACTAGTCCTTATAGTTAAGGCCAACAAGTTAGTTTGTTTCAAGTATATGAGCTAATGGATTGGAAGCTGACATGGTTTAGCTATAAAAGAGTAGAAGAATGGGTTAGACTTTTGTACTTAATAATAAAAATTATTCTAAAAACTTTAAGAAATAATGTAGACTCCCACTAATTTCATAGATCTCACACACTATTCCATGAAGATGTGGAAAATCCTATGCGACCAAGGTTTCTAGTGGATGCTATGGTCCTATTAATATGCGGTACCTTACTATGCCAGGTTATTGGTAACTCACTGTACCGATGAGCAGATAACTCTTATCCAATGCAACTCAAGCATGTTAAAATGACTTGGTCTCTAAGTCATGAAACCTCACCATGCCTAGTTATTGGTCCAATCGTTAGTTAAGGCTGACCTACCATTCATGATGAGGCAAAGCCGTCATCGGGTCTCTCATCAAAATCAATTATTGGACCCAACCTCATCTATACCTAGTAACATCTTATGAAAATAGAATGGTTGCATCTTTTAGATACAACTGAATCACTGTAACTAGCTAAGAACAACAACACTAGTAGGACACCCGCACACCTATAGTGATGGAAGACCTAAGACTTAATATTAATGGGAAGGTTTGAGTTTAGGTCTCATCTAAATTAGTCAGCTCAATCATATGTCAAACTAAATAAGTTTAGGTCATCACAATCTCATGTCTAACAAAACTAATTAGTTTGGGTATACTCGAATCAAAAGCAACCTAATCTAAAACTTAATTAACCAAGTTGGCCAGGTAAGTTAGATCCATGGCACGGTTCCACCATTTAAATCTCTTTCCTTAGACACCAACCAAATTATCCAGGTAAGAGTTAGCCCTAATTATTGACCATGATCAATGCTTGTCGAATTCACCAAAATTAATTACTGTTTCACTAATTCTTGTAATTTTTCTTGTAGTATTAGTGAGTCCAGGTCGAACCATAGAGACTAAATATGATGATCAATTTTAAAAATTAGACTAGGGGGTTTGAATAATTATGAAATCAACTAAATAATTATGCAAATAAGGGAAAAATCTAATTCAATTCAGATTCAATTCAAGTTTGATTCAGATTTGATTCAAGGGGTTCAGTGCTAAGTTGCAGATTGATCATCGGTATATAATATATCATTCTCTCTGAATACTTATCCGAGGACTTACCTAAGAGCTAGATAAATCTAATCATCCCTATGTTCATTAATTAAAGTCAAGCTCCTAAATTAAATTCTTATCAATGAACCAATTGGTATTAAGTAATCCTCATGAATTCATTGATAGCATTACATACTAAGGTGAAGCTAAGAATGAACAACAATTTGACAAGTATAAATTATTTAATTCATTCTATGTTTCCTTTTAGGCAACAATGAAAACTGAGATCATAATCATTTTGCCTAAATACTACTTTAACCAAGTTGCATAACAATTATGGATTAAGAACTTAGTTTAGTAATTAATCATGTAGACAATCAATTAATAGACCTCTTAATCAATCAATCTACATAATAAATCAACATTAAAACAAGGAATCATAGATATTCAGCAAGAGAAGAATATCAAATTAACAAATCCAACCTCATAATCATGCTAACATAGCTAGCTATCCCTTGAATCAAAACAAAGAAATTACTCAATCATGGAAAATAAAAATGATATGAAATTAATCTAATTTCCTTCCTTGTTCATGGTAGAAAACGAAACTCATCCTCTTCTTCTAGCAAAAAACACAGCTCGTCCTGTTCTATTGCAGCAGCAAACTCTTCCAATAGAAGTACTCATTCTCCTCTTCTTATCAGCAGAACACAGAACTCTAGCTGCCTCCTCCCTTGCTATCGAAAACTTTTGCTGATGCTGCTTTGCCGCAGAACTTTTCCTCTACAGCAGAAATCCTTCCCTGTTCTCGCTACAAAAAAATGTCTATTGCTCTGCTCTGCTACATAACTTTTCCTCTATAATAGAAATCCTTCCTCTGTTCTTCTTAAAACTCCCCTTTCAGTAGCATGCCTCCTCCGTAGAAAACTTCTTTGTGGTCTCCTAACAAACCCCACAAACCCCTCTATTCCATGATTGTCTCAACAACCATTCCACGTCCACCCTGAGTTTTAGTTAATCCAGCTTCAGCCTTTGAAAACTTGTTGAGATTTCAATAGGATAAGGATCACCTAGTGCTCTCTGTTTCATGAACCCGAGCATCCTAATCCTCTGTGATTCATTCCGTTCCATTCTTTTATTTTCTTCTCACTTGGGTCCTTGCATTGCACCAGGATTACTTTGCCGAACCAACTTCACTGGTGACCATCCATGTTTTGTTCCAATGGTTCCAACTAGCTAGAAATCTTTTGCAAATCAGTTCTAGCCATCTTCTGCACTGACGCCCAGCATTCTAAAATAGAACTTTGTTTCTAGAATCTTGTTGGTAGAATAGCTAAATTTTTAGGCCTTGGACTCTTCATAAACATTGTAGCTAATTAAGTGTACTTAAATTTAGGCCTTTGAATCAAATCATTTGGCCTTTAGAAGTTCAAAATATTCCCTTTCAAAGCTTCAACCTTTGGACAACCATTCTAGTTTGTAGATCTGACTTTGAAGCACCGTTTGGAGGTCCAAATAAATTCGGATTTTAATGCACCATATCTCTCTGAAAAGCTTAGGATGTACCCTACAACTTCACTGAAGACCATTACTTTCAGTTCGAGTGTTAAGATCATCAAAATCCACAAGAACTAAGAAGGGTGAAATCACATAATGCTGAAAATTAAGTCTCATACATAAACTTATGCATTAATTATCACAATGAGGCAATAAATATACCAAATAGACTAAATATAGGGAGAAATAAAATATGGAATTATGCTTCTATCAATTATCTAAACTTGTCTTAGATACCAATTAATCAATAAGAATCGATTAGGTCAACTTTATGACTCCAGCTTGCCATTGAGCCAAATTAGGTCTTAAATAATCAATTCACACCAAGTATGAATCGATATGACCAAACTACATCTTCGATCAATTTTGAGCTATTTTGACCTAACCTTAATCAAACATTGATCAGGTTCAATCAATTGCTGATGGGGACATCGAGATCAGACAAGGATTTTAGGGTTCCAACTTGATCTTTGATTCATGTGTTGGAAAGTCAGTCCACCTTTTTGAGTCCATCAGGTCGATTGAGTCTATTTGCTAATTGAGGCCTGTAATAAAGTGAATTAATTGAGTCCAATTGAGTTCACTTAGTCCATTGAGTTGAGTCCTTTTGTTTTCAATTGAGTCATGTAATTTTTATTCAAGTCAAGTTCAAGAGGAGAGCCATCAAACCCCCACCCAAGTCAACCTAGCTCCTACATTTGGGCCCCTACTCAAGTCCACTAGCATTGGCGCCCCAAGTTTCCCAAGCATCAACACCTGGGCCCTTTCATGCCACCAAGCCCATCAAGTTGGCACCCCTTCAGTTGGTGCCCTCCCTAAGCCAGTGTCCTAGTCCAAGGTCCCAGAAAGATGGCACCCCATACCAGCCTATGCCCACCTGGAGTTCATGCATGCAAGCCCACAAGGAGGCCACCCAAGACCACATGGAGCTATCGCCTAAGCCCAAGAAGAAGAGGTGCCCTAGCCCAAGAGAGTTTTTTTAGCCCTCAAGTTTTGTAATCCCAGTCTATCAAGGAGTTCAGGGACCTGGGTGAATCTATAAATACCCACCTGCTTTCCCTTGTAATCCATACTTGAGTGAATGAAAATTTGATTGCTTTTGCTTTATTTTCCATGCTTTGTTAAGCAATGACGCTTCATGAGGGAGAGGGTGTGAGGCCCAGCTATCTTTTAAACCCAAGCATCTTTCCAAAACCCTAGCCGCCCCCCTCCCTCTCCTCCTCCAAGCAAGCCCTAGCCGCCCCATCTCCAAGCAATCTAGGCCACCCCATCCATCATCCTCCAACCCTAGGATGCCTCCCATCTTCATCCATCTCAGGCCGCCCTTCACATACTCTCATCTAGGCTGCCCACCATCAATCAAACCCTTGGCCACCCTTAATACCCAAGCCCTTGGCCGCCAGCTAATCTCTCTCCTCCAGGCCACCAGTATCAAGTTCCCTAGGCATCCTTCCGGTCCAGGCCAACCTCCAAGCCAGGCATCTACATCAAGTTCTAGGTCTCCCTCTTTCTGTTGCCTCTTCTTCCAACTGTCCTCCCCTTCAACTTCTTGCTCCTTATTTTTTCTCCCTTCTACATCTTTAACCATTGACGTTTGTAGGATCCCTTGGGTGAAATAGTCCTTGGAGGAGGTTTTCTTAAACCCCAAAATCATCTGATAAAAAGCTTGCGGATCCATGGGAAAACGGCTTTGTCATCCAAGCACCGATCTAAGATGTGAGATCCCTTTTACGATGCAAGGAGAATCATTGCTAGGTAATTCTGACCCTTCCCTCCTCTCTTTGTCTGAGTTCTTGAAGTTGAACATATTCCTAATAGGTGTTTCTTAACCCTAGGATCCTTCTTTTCTTTTTTACTTTGTTAATTTCATATCTGCAGGTAGAACTAGTCTTTACATTAAACCCTAGATTACTCATATTTGTTTTCAGGAATAAAACAATCTCAAAATCCAAAAATCATTGCTCATATAGATCTGAAATTCTTTCATGTTCATCCCGCATCCCATGCATGCCCCTTTGTTCCTCATCAATTGCTCAAAACTTAAAAAGAGTTCTAACTTGATCTAATCAAAATCCTAATTTACAAACTAACTACAAGACCTAATTTAGAAACCCATACCCACATCCATAAATCAAAACTCAAAAAATAAATTAATAGTAGATTAGGTTTAATTTCATGGAATTAATGGTCTATGATCATGAATTATTAGTTTAGATCTAAACCCTAACTCATGCATCTCACATAATTTGTTTTAGATCAAATCGATTAAGTTACATCTTATGTAATTTATTTTAGATCTATAGCATGAACCTAATTACTTAGCCATGTTTTTCATCATTGGTCAAGTCATAAGTGGCACCCTTACATGTCATAGGAGACCCATTGAATAGGAAGAGTGGGCCTTTAAACGCGACTTAGCTCCTATGATCGGATGACTATGGTGGTTGCAACTAATCCAAGTACTTAGATAAATTAATTATGATTTATTAATTATAAAACTAATTAAATCATTTTTAGATCTAAATCAAAAATATGATACATCAGTTATATATCAAAAACTTAGATCTAAACATATCGATACTAGTTTCAAAAATAGTTTTTCAAAAACAACAAAACTTGTGATATATAAACTTTTTTAATCATCATAAATTAGTTCAAATCCATTTAAATCCATCAGATCTAAAAGGGATTCAGACATGATTTTATCTAAACATATTAAAAATGTGGCTCTAATACCACTGTTGGATTCTTGATCTAGATGATAAGCATGCTATTCTAGGTTCAAAAATCCTTATCACAATGGAAGCAAAATACATGAAAAACTTTTTTCATCTAAACATATTGATTTAAATAAATCATATTAATATCTAAATCATATCTTTAATATGGTGGAATAATTAAATCTAATAATATCTAAAATATTAAAAATTATAAGAAGAAGGAATCTACTTACCTTGATCGCAAAAATCCTTCTTCTAATGCTAGATCTGTCGGATCAATCAAATTTGCTAGGATTCATCATAGCCATGTACATGCTTGGCCTCTACTAGTATTCACATGGAGCCTTCCTAATCAAATCATTAAGTTCTTGGACTATTAGATCCTTATAGGTCTTTCTTCTTCCATGTATATGGACCTCTTTTTCTAGTCAAAATCCAAAACTTAGCAGCCTACTCTCCTATTCTCTCAAAAAATTAACTACTAAAAAAATAATAGAATATTTTTTTGATATTTTTCTGAAATCCATGGCTTTTAGATTTATATATAAGTATAGAACTCATTTTTTTTGTAGAGGATCATAATATGGATGAAAATTAGAAAGGATATATTTTGATAAAAATTCTATGAGCCTCTCTTGTTCCCTTCTTAAATCCATGCCAAAAACCCCTCCAATGCCACCTTTAAAAATCTAGATAAATATGGATTCTTATCTAATTTTATCAATGGCCAAATCAAATAAGAGTCCATGTTTGTCAAAAAGGAGAGAGAGAGTCCTAGATGAGAAAGAGGGGTGCCAACTTGGCACCTCCCTCTTCTTGTTGCATGCACCAAGAGGAGGCATGCATTTTTGTGTGCCTCCCTTGGTTTCTACATGAGACTAGAGAGAGAGAGACCCAATCAACTAGGTCTCTTAGTTGCCAGTCAAATTTGACTTAATTTTGATAGATTTTTGAAACCGTTTCATACCTAATTTGAATCAAATTTAAAAAGGTTGTTGACTCGATCAACTTGGTCAACAATTTAGGTCAAACTTGAATTATGAATCCAACTAACTTTAAATAAAGTTAGTTATAATTAAATCTGATTTAATTAAGTCAAATAATGAAGTCAAATATTATTGTAATATTTGTAAATAGGTTTATCATGCAAACATTAGCAAGTGCTAATTTCAACAAGTACCAAATTAGCAAGCACTAAATTTGTAACTCTTATATAGATTTGTGCTTAGATCAGGTCGACTTCTATTTATGTGACACTCAGGTTCTATCTATCAGGTAGTGAGATGTACCCTGATCTCTATCACTGTATCATTGAAACTTTTTTGATGGACTGAAATATTTTTAGCTCAACCCTAACTTGGATCATTGATATGAAAATGATCCTAGTAAGCTATCCCAATCTGCTAGTGACACCTAGTAGTATATAGTAGCAATCTAGTATAATAAAAATAAACCCCTAGTATAGTTATTGCATGATCAAATCTTCTATCAAAAATCTTGATAGGATGTAAGTCACGGAAGCTCATCAAACCCTAAGCATCCATCATATGCTAAACTTAATTAGCTTAAATCAGTTGAGATTTTCATGAAAACTTCTTTTAATATCATACTACTATGACCACAGATTCAAGGACTCAGCCAATTAGGTTGCATAGGATTATACCTTAACTACTAAGGTTGATAGATCCCATATAAGTATACTTCCTACTCTTACAATGAAGCTACTGCAGCCAACAAATACTATAAGATTCTGAATGGATAGAGATCATATTTATGTGCTATCAAATCATAGAAATCGTGTTTTGAGTAGACAAGATACCGCAGGTCAAGGAATTACTCATACAACTATAGTATTTGAGAAGTCACTAATGAGTGAGTAGACATCCATGTGACTTTTCAAGCATAGTCACACTTAGTACTGTTGTTTACTAATAACCACTTGCACTCTCGCTCCTGTATTTCTACATTATAGACTCAAGACTCGTCTACCCGAAAGAAAGGTGATCATGCACCGATCTTGATAGATCGATCACAATCCTTGTGATGATCCAATGATCAGAAACTTTTAGGAGTTAATATATAATGACACATGTCTTAGATTCTCAACTCATGAGAATATGTGGTGTGGACACCAGAAGCCGAATGAAACTTCACTCTAACAAGGTTAGCCTTATCCCAATTTGGATCGAAGATAATTAGGTTACCTTGTATCCTTTAGTTCAAAAATATTTTATTTTCAAGAGTCATTTCCTTTTCAAGAGTCCTGTAATTAATTTTGAGTTTCAAATCAAGAGTGTTTATTGAGTCCTGTAATTACTTTTAAAATTTTATTTCCTGTAAGTCCATTTCAAGTTTTAAAGTCTAGGTCAGTCAAGTCAGTTCAGTTGAGTTAAGTCTAATTCAGTTGAGTTAAGTCTAATCAAGTCTTAAAGCCATGAAAGCCAGCAACAAGACTCAAATTCTGGACTCTAGAATTTGACCACATGAAGAAGAGAAGACACATCAACCAAGCAAGAGAAAAGGACCATCAACTAGGACCACTTGGTGCCACATGTCATTCTTATCCAAGTAGAAGACCACCTCACCATGCCACATCATCAGGCACCACCTCACCAGCCACCTCATCACCCTTTGAGCGCCAACAAGGGAGATTCAAATTCAAGGAGGTTGGCCACATCCCTCCAAGTCCTCCACCAAATCCTCCAACCCCCCCCCCCCCCACATCCCTCCAAACTCTCCACCAAATCCTCCAACCCCCCTTGTAATCCTCCTCGATTTGGGGAGTTTTTAAATTTCAAAAGCTAGCTTTGTGAGGCTATTAAAAGCCTTGGACACCCATTGTAAAAGAGATTGATTTTGGGAATGAATGAAAATTGAAGATGAATGAAATACAAGTAAAGTTTTGAAGCAAATTGTCTTGTGTTCTTGTGTGAAAGTTTCTTCCTCCACGCCAAAGCCAGTTTTTTTTTCTCCAAGCAACTCACCATTCCAGTACAAGATGAAGGCATTGGAGTCGGCCAGATCTTCTAGAATTTTTTCTTTGTTCATAAATCCTCCCAACCTTTCTTTACATTTGTCTCTTTCTTCCTTAACCTTTGATCTTCAATTGCAGGGTCCTTCGAAGTCTTTGAGTTAAGAACCGGGTTCCCCCTTGATAATGAACCGACAGACTGAAGTCCAAGTCCATAGTTCTGATCTTTGTTATCCAAGTCCTCCAGTCCAGAGCGTTGGTAGTTTCAAGGTATGAATCAAAAGAAGGTTGGAAAGCTCATCAAGGTAGGTCCATAATCATTAGCCTCTATTATCTAGATCTTCTTCTTTCATAGTTTAGGATTGTGTCTAATCAAGTAAAAGTTCCATTTCTTGTAATCCTTAAGTCTTATTATGATGAGTACAATGCTAGTGTAATTAGGTCTCATTGCTCTACAAATCATAATCTAAACATTAATCATATGCTTGCCGCATCATCTTGGTATCAGAGCATGGTTGCATTAGGGTAGAATAGTTTTCTTTAAATCCAAGCAAGATCTAAAACTCACGCCTCCTGAGCGGGTGTACTCCAGTACACTGTTATGACCCATGGGAATAATGAGCCCCTGGCCGGACATGAATTTTTAGATTGAAGTTTTGGGTAAGCCATTGCACTTGTTTGATTAGATTCTGTTTTCTGAAAATTTGCATCTATTTACTGTATTCCGTCTGCAGCTCCAAAGGCAAGTCACTAATTTTTTATTAAAATATTTTTTTTCTTGTTCTTTTTTAAGTCAGTTATCAGCTTATTAAATTTCATCATTAGAAGAAAATTATAAAAAAAATAAAAATTTCTGCAGTTCGACACTGTCATTAGGGTTCTGTTCTGTCCTTTTTATTTATCTTCATTTGTAGGATCTTCTTAGAGTAGTACAAATTTTAGTTTTAGAATTCCTTTCATCTACATTGAAACATATAAGTTAGGAATCCTCTGTGAATTTTTCAGAATTTTTGGACATTTTTTTTATCATGTTTTCCACACCACTTTCAAACTGCAACACACTTCTGCAGCACCTTTGCATTTCATTCATCTCATGAGAAATCAAATTAAGGGCGTCAATTTGACATAGGGTCAGGGTTTCATCACCTGTCTCTAGCCCAAAAATCACCAACCAGCATATCGTTCCCAGCCCGTTAATTAAAATTGAGTAGAATGTTAATTGCCCTAGTGGGTTAGGGACACCAACAAGTTGGGTTCAGGTTAGAGTCAAGTTAACTGTGTTAGCTAATTGGTGTGTGCTTATAGGCTTGGTGTCTAGGATTGGTGCATCAGGGCTTGTGATTTGGTCTGCCTACCTGGCCAATCTAAGATTGGTGTCTAAGGATTGGCAATCAGGGACCTTCACTCCCTACCACCTACCTGGCTAAGTCCCATAAGTACTACTAGCTAGTTGGTTCACTTAATTAGACTTCTAATTTGTGCTCTAGGTCTAGAAAACCTTAGCTCGAGCTTGAGTCTACTTGCATGAATGAAAACTAGATCAGGAGCCTCATATTCACCAGTCCAGACCCAGTCCAGTGAAGCCATGGACCCGAATCTTGAAAACATGCTGAAAGCCCTAAATGATCAAATGGCCCAATTGAACCAAATGCTGGCTAAACAATTTTTCTTGGACCAACCAACTCCTACTATCCCATTAGCTTATATGAATGATAGGAGTAAGAACCCTGAAGTACAAGTTGAGTTCATTGATACTCAAGACTTAGGGTATCCTCAAACTGAAGGGCTAGGGAAGGAAGAAGGCAAATTTGAACAACCTAGTAAATATGTGTATGAGACTAACATAAGTTTAATAGATGAATATGAAGGGGAAGACTGAAGGGGAAGACTGTGAAGAGAACAACTTTAGTACCTTACCTGAGGAAACCTTTAGTAAAGAAAAGATTATTGAGCCTAGTCCTGAAACATCAGAACAACCAAAATTTAGTGAGGACTTGGTTCCCGTAAGACAATGCCCTCAGGAAGAACCCAATACTTTAGCTTCGACACAAGAACTCCTTCAGGTACCTGAGAAGAACCAAATCATTATTTTAGAAGACTTTCCTGATGACCTTCAACTACCTAGAAGCATCCCTCCTGTAGATCAAAATTCTAATCTTAAGGTCATCATGAGTAGCCAAGGTCTGTTTCAAGATTCCCCTAAATTATCCCACGTCTCGGATTCCTATTTCCTGCCTTTCCCTGAGTCTTATCATAATTTTAGAGACATTAAGTTTCATTTGGATGAGATTACTAGGATGCATGAGCTTTTAAAGCCTATTCCTTTTGCTACCTACTTTTAGAAAACCTTATGGCATTTGCTAGGAACCCATGGTAAATTCTCATGTGCATACCAGACCAGGGTCAAACCTAGAGAGTCAATAATCTATTAGGTTTAGGTCCTAGAAAGTCCAATAAAATTCCTCTCAATAAGGATGCCTAGTTCAGTCTGCATTTTGTAAATGCTTGTATAAATTTCTAAGTTTGCTGAATCTTTCGCGCAGCATGTCACAAATTTGCATAAAAAAATCAGTAATAAGATCAACCTGAGCAATGAAACTTACAAATACTTAGCTGACTCACATAAGAGGGCTAAAGAATTCTGTGAAGGGGAATATGCGATGATTAGGCTCAACCCTGAACGGTTTCCCCCTGGAACCATAAAGAAGCTGCATGCCCGCGGAGCGGGACCTTTTAAGATCTTAAAAAAATAGGGCCTAATGCATATGTTTTGGAACTTCCACCTGATATGGGTATTAGTACAACCTTCAATGTTTCAGACATAGTAGAATACAAAGAACCACTACTAATACCTAGTGAGCCTTTTGAGCCAGAAACTTTCATTGAGAGTGAACATATTTCCGAGTGTCCACCACCAACCTTACCTGAGCAGAGAGAGAGGATTGAGAGAATCCTGGATGACAAGATCATTACTACCAGGAATAAGGACTATCAGCGATACCTGGTTCAATGGCAAGGTCGACCTGAGTCCGACAACTCTTGGATTACTCGAGAGGACCTGCAAAGACTTAACCCAGACTTGTTCGAGCATTACCAGGGCAAAACTGAACCATACTCGACTGGGTCGAGTTCTGCCCACCCCAGGAGAATTGGTGTGGACACCAGAAGCTGAAAGAAACTTCACTGCAATAAGGTTAGCCTTATACCAATTTGGATCGAAGATAATTAGGTTACCTTGTATCCATTAGTTCAAAAATATTTTATTTTCAAGAGTCGTTTCCTTTTCAAGAGTCCTGTAATTAATTTTGAGTTTCAAATCAAGAGTGTTTATTGAGTCCTGTAATTACTTTTAAAATTTCATTTCCTGTAAGTCCATTTCAAGTTTTAAAGTCTAGGTCAGTCAAGTCAGTTCAGTTGAGTTAAGTCTAATTCAGTTGAGTTAAGTGTAATCAAGTCTTAAAGCCATGAAAGCCAGCAACAAGACTCAAATTCTGGACCCCAGAATTTGACCACATGAAGAAGAGAAGACACATCAACCAAGCAAGAGAAAAGGACCATCAACTAGGACCACTGGGCGCCACATGTCATTCTTATCCAAGTAGAAGACCACCTCACCATGCCACGTCATCAGGCACCACCTCACCAGCCACCTCATCACCCTTTGGGTGCCAACAAGGGAGATTCAAATTCAAGGAGGTTGGCCACATCCCTCCAAGTCCTCCACCAAATCCTCCAACCCCCCCCCCCCATATCCCTCCAAACTCTCCACCAAATCCTCCAACCCCCCTTGTAATCCTCCTCAATTTGGGAAATTTTTAAATTTCAAAAGCTAGCTTTGTAAGGCTATTAAAAGCCTTGGACGCCCATTGTAAAAGGGATTGATTTTGGGAATGAATGAAAATTGAAGATGAATGAAATACAAGTGAAGTTTTGAAGCAAATTATCTTGTGTTCTTGTGTGAAAGTTTCTTCCTCCACGCCAAAGCCAATTTTTTTTTCTCCAAGCAACTCACCATTCCAGTACAAGACGAAGGCATTGGAGTCGGTCAGATCTTCTGCAATTTCTTCTTTGTTCATAAATCCTCCCAACCTTTCTTTACATTTGTCTCTTTCTTCCTTAACCTTTGATCTTCAATTGCAGGGTCCTTCGAAGTCTTTGAGTTGAGAACCGGGTTCCCCCTTGATAATGAACCGACAGACTGAAGTCCAAGTCCAGAGTTCTGATCTTTGTTATCCAAGTCCTCTAGTCCAGAGCATTGGTAGTTTCAAGGTATGAATCAAAAGAAGGTTGGAAAGCTCATCAAGGTAAGTCCATAATCATTAGCCTCTATTATCTAGATCTTCTTCCTTCTTAGTTTAGGATTGTGTCTAATCAAGTAAAAGTTCCATTTCTTGTAATCCTTAAGTCTTATTATGATGAGTACAATGCTAGTGTAATTAGGTTTCATTGCTCTACAAATCATAATCTAAACATTAATCATATGCTTTCCGCATCAATATGTATCATTATCTATTAACTCCATGGATGATTCATATACATATTATATATGAATGAAAAGAATAAAGCCCAATTTTATTGATTTCAATGAATTAAGTATAAAATATAGAAAGATGTGTCATGCAAACTTAGCTTTTAGGGCATACATCTAACAATTCAGGATATTTTTTTTAATGTTCTATTCTTTCTTTTCATACCACCATTTTGTTGTGATATTTTGGAGTTGAAAAGTTATGATTAATGCCATTTTTGTTGCAAAGTTCTTTGAAATATTGATTTTGAAATTCTGTACCATGATCACTTCTAATTTAAACTATAGGAAGATGGTGGCGACACCAGGATCAGACATAGATCGCTGGATCCCATTTGGTTTACTGATTAAGTTTTTAGAACCTTAGTCATGTATCATAATTTTGTAACAAGTAGATTGAGTCCTGTAATAAGTTGAGACTAGTTGATTTGTCTCAACCTAGTCCAGTCATTAAGTCCTGTACATGTGAATAAGTCTAGTAAGAGTCCAATTTTTATACAAGAGAAAAGAATACCCTATTTTGGAGTTCCACCAAGCATCATCCAAGAGCCAGAGGCATTTACATCAGCTTATGGGATCTAGTTTGTCACCCTAGAGTCCTAGATGCCCTCCAGATGCCTTCTTGATACCCTGATTCCCTCCAAATGCTTTTCAGATGCCAAGATTCCCTCTAGATGCCAAAGTATATTCCCAGACCAGGGCACCCCTTGATTCCCAGGATATTCCAGCACCCTAGGCCTTGAAATCCCAAGTCCAGGAATCAAGCCCAAGCACTTAAGAACCAAGATGCTGTTTTGATACCGGGTATATACCTGCTCCAAGCCCTAGGTGCCCCAGCTTCCAAGAGGCCCAAAGCCCATGTGCCCTCCTCTTTGGCCGACCTCCTTGCTGCCCCTTGAAGCCCAACATGCCAAGGAAAGGAGTGCTTCATGGGTTGACCAAGTCCAAACAAGGAGAAAGAGTCCAAATGAAAGAAGGAAAACTAGTTTTATTTTCATGCAAACTATGTACTCCTAGTTTTAGGTTACTTGTGTAGTTTTTCTCTCATTCAAAGTGTGTAAACCTATCTTAACTAGGAGAGGGCTGAAATCCTAACAAGGAGAGGGCATGGAACTCTATAAATACCCCACCCCTCTTTCTCTTGTAAGATAGAACTCTTATGAAATAAAACTCTGTTATTTTGGTGTTCAGCTTCTGGTGTTCTGGTTTTTGGTTCTTTGGTTTTGGTTCTTTGTTCTCTTGCTTTGCCAATCACCCTTCCTTGGAATTCTCCATGCCTTTGCAGCAAATCAAGCCACCAAGCAGTAGCCATGTCCAAGAAGAGAAGCCTTGAAGATGCCCCAGATCAAGAGCTCCTTCTTCTTCCTTGCCACCTGCAACATCTGCCCTAATCCCCTCCTTCTTGTTTCCATCTTCTTATTTTTTTCTTTGCTTACCTATTCATGACTAACCTTGACGTATTGTAGGGTTCTCGAGGTGTTTCCCCTCCTTAGAGGAGGCTTTCTTTGCCTTTAGACCGGGTCCAGATTGCCTTCAGATTCGGGAACCAAAGGCTTGTTTTTCCAGGCACCATCCAGAGTGTTGAGGGATCTCTTCTTCAAAGGAACTGCAATCGCTGCCTGGTAAAATCCTTCCCCCTTCTGAGTTCTGATCTGGTGATAGGTACACTATCCTAAGCCATGAATTTCTCAATTCTTGGGTCTTGACTTTTATTATTTTGCATGAGTATGCCTGCAATTTGATGATTCTTTACTTTGCTATTCATCCTTCTAGTTATTACATGATTTTGGAAATTTAGCCTACAAATTAAAATTATAAAAAATTTTAAAAAAATTGGATTATGATTTTTCCTACAATTTTAGCAATATTAGAGTCATCCCGTATCAGCTTGGGATCAGAGCAGGTTTAGGATAGCTTGCATCTGCATCAAAATCACCAAAACCCTAATTCCTAAATTTTTTGCATCCTGTCCACTACATTAGGTGTCTAGGTTTCATCTAATTTTGACCACCTAGGAATTTTATTTTTTGATGAAATTTGCATGACATGTTCTTTGTCTTGTTCTCTATTTTATCATAAATTTTAATTAATTTTATAGACAATTAAAAGTCCTAAAATTTGGCATATTAGAAATCCTAACTAAAATCTTGATAAATCTGCATTAGTCCAAAAACCTTAGGATTTGCATCATAATTTGATTTTTGTTTTGCATCAAATTTGGTAGAGGTCATCACACCATCTATCCTCTATTCTATAATTTTTTTGAAAATCTTTTGTATCGAAATCTATGCCAAATCTGCATCAAATCAAATCCTAATTTTTAGAATTTTGTGAACTATGCATACTTGACTCAACCTAACCTAACGAACTTCCCAACCCCCCCAATCCCAAGCCCAATTTGTTTGCTAACCTAATCAACCTAAACTTAACTTGCCACCTCATAAAATATACATAAAATATTTTTATTTTTTTTGGTTGTTATTAGTTGCATTAGGACTCATTGAATGTGCATCATTTGATTAAACTAATCTTAAGGGCAATTCACTATCTCAGATCAGGACAGGATTCCATCACATGTCCTGGGCCCAAAACAACCATCATCATATTGATCCAAGCCTAAATTAAAATTAATTAGACTCCCTAGTGGGCTAGGTGACACCCAACAGGTCAGGTCCGAACCGTGTGGGCCAACCAGTATATTTAATCATGTGGCTATTACTGAAAACTAGTGTCTAAGGCTGGGGGTCCAGAGTTAAATGACCTAAGTGGACTGGTGGTTTATAATTAGGACCCTGTGACAAGCAGGGGGAGCCTCCCACCACCCCACCCCCTACCTAGCCAGTGGAAGGATTAGCGGCTAGGTTAAGTGTAAGTTGAGTAGACCCATTCTGTTTTGACTTTAGGTCTAGGAAACCCTAGATTATACTAACCCTTTGCATGCTTGGCTGCATCATCTCACTCTGATTGATTGATTGATTGAGTGTATGACCACTAGATTAGGAACCCAATATCAAAAGTCTAAATCCCAACCCAGTTCAACCATGGAGTCCAGTCTTGAAACTCTCATAAGAACCATGAATGAATAGATGAACATTAGGTTTGACCAATCCAATACCCAATCCCAAACCTAACTCACCCAATTAACCACCCAGATAAACTAAATGAACCAAAGGTTTGACCAATTGATCCAATCCAATAACAAAGCAACCTATAGATCCGAACCCATAATCTATGAACCCATAACCTTTGAACCCATAGTTTTTGAACCCATAACCTTTAAACCCATAACCTTTGAACCCATTACTAAGCCTAAAGTAGAGGTGTATGAGGTTGACCCAAGTATGGTAGATGAGTATGAAGAAGAGGAGGAGATACTTATAGATGACCTAGATTTAGCTAACCCTGACCAAACCTAGACCAAAACCAATCCAGAGTTAGTTAACCAGGTAGACATTCAAACCAAAACCATGTTGGAAGAAAAGTTAAAGAAAGAGGACCATGAGGAACTTGATCCTACTATTAAAATCTTACCTGAGGAGCCACTAGAAGAAAACCAAAGTATAGAGCCCGGTCTTAAATTTCTTTAACCAGATGACTTTATTAAGGATTTGGCTTATCAGTCTCTCAAGAAAAATCCCATCCTGTAGTTCCCATTGATGATCTCTTTCCTGAAATCAACGACCCCTTCCCTGAAATCAACAACCCTTTCTTCCATTATGTAGACCCTTTTGACATGCCTCAACCCCTTATGGTCAACCTCATTAGTGTAGGCCTCATCCCTGAAACCCCTTCTTATCTCCTATTCTACCCGATCACTCTAGAACCTCCTTCTTACTTTCTACCCCACCAGACTAACCCCGAATCCATCTCGTATTTTTTGCCTTTTATTGAGTTTTTATATATTTCTTTAATCATTCACCTGCATTTTATAGTGGTAAGCATAATGCATACATTTATTGTACATGTTCGGTTTGCATATTACTTCTGGTGTACCCTATGGAATTCACTAGGAGTCCATTGTAAGTTTTCATGTGCATACCAAACTAGGGTTAAACCTAGAGAGCCTATAATCTGTTAAGCATAGGCCCAAAGAGTCCAATAGGAATGCATAGTCGAGTCTGCATTTCATGAGTCCCCTGCATCATATGTTAGGAGTCTGCATATGTCAGAATGTTTGCATTTGCATCAGGAATATAGTCAAAAGCTAAACATAAGTAATGAACTATATAAAAACTTAGCTAATTCTCGAAAGAAAAAGTTAAAGAATTTTTAGAAGATTATGTGATTGTAAAGAAATTTCATGCTCGTGAAGTTGGCCCATTCAGAAAAAGGAAAAGAGTTGGACCCAATGCCTATGCACTTGAGATACCATCTTATTTAGGTATTAGCTCCACCTTCAACATCTTAGACCTTGTAGAGCATAGGGAGCCAGCAGCAATACCTAGCAAGCACCTTGAGCCTATCCCTTCCTTTGAGAGTGAACCCATCCCAGAGTGTCCATATATAATTTGGCCAAGGAGTGAGCGAATCCTAAATGATCAAGCCATCAGTACCCAGAATAAAGGCTATCAGAGGTATTTAGTTCGGTGGCAAGGTCAGCAAAAATCTGAGAACTTGTGGAGCACTGGTGAGGATCTGCCGCACCTCAACCCATACCCTACTTGAGTAGTATGAGAGCCAAATTGACTCTTACTCGACGGGATCGAGTTCCTTCTGTTGGGAATCCGGTGCACCGCAGTGGAAGTGTAATTTCAAAATGATGAAATTGGCACCATAATCTCTTAGCCAAGATCTCCTTATTCAGGATTAAAACATATAATGAACATACAAACTTACATTGTTAGAATTAGGGACCAGCCTGTAATCGCTAATTCCAACAAAGTTTGATGTCGAAGGGGCTGATTGAATTCACCAGGCGTCCAAATGTCCACCCTCCAATGGTGACCCACAAGATGATTGATCAAGATGCAAGCTTCTTTGAAATCCCTTCACTTGAATTCTTATCCTAGAACTCAAGAGGACTATGGCTTTAAAACATCAGGGTAGGGGCTCCTTACTTCCTTTCTTTCTTCTTCCTCTCCCTTTCTTAAGACCTTGTCATAAGAATAAAACTCTTGTCTTGAAGGAGGAGAAGGATTTAAGACACTAATGTCTTAAAGTAAAGAAAATAGAAACAGAGTAGGAGTTCTTTTCTTTTACCGATCAAGAGATTCTTCCTATCTCTTGTTTTGGACTTCAGTTTCAACAGAGAAGAGAACTCTGTAAGAGGGAAACTCTTTGTGTCCTAAACAAGCTAAGGAGGAATCAGTTTCCTGGAAAGAAAAGAAAATAAAAATAAACTCTGTCGTTCATTAGTCAAACACCCGAGACCTCTGTTGTTTAAATAGATTACAGAGAGATGTCTTCTCAAAAGAACACAACTCTCCGTAAACACCATTCCACTTTGTCTCACGCCCCTTCCCTATTTCTCATGCCCTATCCTCCTATCTCACGGCCTTCCAGATTAAATCCCATGGCTTTTCTTAAAGGAAAAACCGTGGTGTTTTAAAAGGAAAGGGGTCGCGACTTTTCATCTCCGAAGAGTTGTTATTTTGCGCGCCCGGGAAGAGTTAGCGCATTCCTTCTTTCTTAAAATCCCATCAGCCATTGGATTCCCATCCAAGGGGGGATAGATGGTGCGCTAATCATTAAGAAAGGAGGCCGCCCCATCTTAATTCATCGAAGAATTAAGCGGGGCGCGCAAAGAGTCCATGCGCCATGGACTCTTCCAAATGGCGCGCCAAGAGTCCATAAGCGCATGGACTCTTGGCATTTGGCATGGAAAAGCAAAGGGGGCGAGTGGGGAGGCTAGCCTAGTTACATGGCTAGCCAATAGGATTATCCATAATCCTATTTTCATAATTAGGGTCTAATTAGGTCCAATTAGAACCCAATTTGAACCAATCCGGAACCCTAATTCGAATCCGATTCGAATAGAAGCTAGGGTTTGCAACACCTGCTAGAGTGTTATCCTGCAAAGATGATTTAATTCCAAATTAAACTCTTGATCAATCCTCTTAAGTGTGTGACCCATTGGGTTCCACATCTAGCCAGCAGTGGGTTCGAATACAAGTTGACCTAATTTGATTAGAACACTTTCTAATCGATTTAGGTCAAACCGGGCTTACACGATTTGATCAATTAGGACTCTTCCTAATAAATGATCTTTGAATTTGATCAACCCACAAGACAAGATTGACGTCTAGCAACGTGTCATGTCTACTCGGAAGATATGGAAATTTTGATGAAATACCAAAATTACCCTTCAGTAGAGAGTTACCGTACAATTAAATCTTTCGATCAGCCTGCATCCAAAAATATAACTATGGATATGTATATATGTCAAATACAATATTATATTTATTTCTAGCTCAATCTTATATCGATGATTCAATTATCTTGATATTTGAAACCTTCTCTAATATCTTTACTTTGATCAAAGATTCCCTGAATCATCATCCGATTATTAACTAGCTGGATGCAATCTCCTCTTACTAAGAGTGATCGATTCCTTGTTGACCTACTCATTACCTTCATATCCAATTCACCATTCCCAGTATCAATCCTGTGCATGACTCAGTGTCATGATTAGGATTGAACCAAAGAATGGGTTCATGTACATAAGGTACTTATGGCAGTCTCAGGTCAAAAGATTACTTGTACGACTCCCACTATGAGAACCTTCTATTGACATGTAGCTAAGACTCCATTAGATGTTCTCAAGTTGGATCATATCAGTGAACTCATTCTCCAATGAGCACCCACATCCCAGTATTAATGTCATACACAAGTGACTCTGAGAGCAGTCACCCTTTCCAGCATACATGGGATGTGCTAGTCTTACCGGAAAACCCTGATCCCCTACTCAGGGTTCCTTTGACTAGGAATACTTTAGATTAAGGTTTTAAGATTTTAGGTCTTACTGGTATGATCTCATCATAACCCTAAAATCATAGCCCTAATCTATGGGGTTCATTATATAATATAAACCCAGCGTATGATGAAAAATAATGCCTTTATTTAGAAAATTGTCAATTACAATGGTTTGGGAGATACAACATAGATTGGCTTGTAGGGCATATCCCTTTCAATCTCCCACTTGCACTAAAGCTAATCGCCTTTAAATCTTAATCCCATACACTCGAGGTGGCGATCAAAATCTCGCTGTGGTAGAGCCTTAATGAACGGCTGCTACATTATTCTCTGTATCAACTCATTTATGTAGACATCTTGTCTCTCTACTATTTCTCGGACGAGATGGAAGCGTCTCAGAATGTGCTTGGACTTATGATGAGCTCTTGGTTCCTTAGCTTGAGCAACAGCCCCAGTGTTGTCGTAGTAAAGTGGCACTGGGTTTTCAATTTCAGGAACAACACCCAACTCTGTGATGAACTTCTTCATCCAGACCACTTCCTTGGCGGCTTCACTAACAGCTATGTATTCTGCCTCTGTGGTTGAGTCAGCTACAGTCTGCTGCTTGGTACTCTTCCAACTCACTGCTCCACCATTTAGGATAAAAATATATCCCAAAATGGATTTGCTATCATCAGGGTCTGATTGAAAACTAGAATCAGAATAAGCTTCTAGTTTAAGATCAGAACCACCATAAACCAGAAAAATATCCTTAGTCCTTCTTAGGTACTTAAGAATATTGTTAACTGCTTTCCAATGATCCTCTCCTGGATCAGCCTGAAACTTACTGACAATGCCTAAAGCATATGCCACATCAGGCCTAGTACATAACATGGCATATATTATGGTCCCTATTACCGAAGCATAGGGTATAGAATTCATTCTATTTCTTTCTTCAGGTGTTTTAGGAGACGTCCTTTTAGAAAGATGTATGCCTTGACTCATAGGAAGATAACCTCTTTTACTTCCATCCATGCTGAATCTTTTCAGCACTAAGTCAATGTACCTAGATTGGGATAAACCTAGCATCCTCTTAGATCTATCTCTATAGATCTTAATACTTAGTATATAGGATGCTTCTCCCAAATCTTTCATGGAAAACTAGTTTGATAGCCAAACCTTGACTGATTGCAACATTGGATATCATTCCCAATGAGGAGTATGTCATCTACATACAGAACCAAGAAGATTATGGCACTCCCACTAGTTTTCTTATAAACACAGGGTTCATCCACACTTTTGATAAAACCAAACCTTTTAATAGTTTCATCAAAGTGGATGTTCCAACTCCTTGAAGCTTGCTTTAATCCATAAATAGATTTCTTTAACTTGCATACTTGATTAGGTTTATTTTTTGAAATAAAACCTTCTGGCTGTGACATGTAGACTTCTTCCTCAAGGAAACCATTGAGGAATGCAGTCTTCATATCCATCTGCTAGATCTCATAATCATGATATGCTACTATAGCAAGTAAAATCCGTATTGATTTGAGCATGACAACAGGTGAGAATGTTTCATCATAATCAATTCCCTGTTTTTGTCTAAAACCTTTAGCCACTAGTCTGGCTTTATAGGTTTCAACTTGGCCATCAGCCCCAATCTTTTTCTTATAGACCCATTTGCACCCAATAGGATTAACACCCTCTGGTGCATCAACCAAAGACCATACTTGGTTTACATACATAGAGTCTATTTCAGATTCCATGGCTTCTTACCATCTATCTGAATCAGTACTCAAGATAGCTTCCGTATAGGTCAGAGGTTCATCATTTTGAATGACTTGGGCTTCATTATTTTCAATAATAAACCCATACCTCTCAGGTGCCCGTGGCACTCTATCAGACCTACGGGGAGGAGTTTTGTGTTCTGGTTCTGTCCTAACTATATGTTCTAATGGTTGAGAATTGTCTATCTGTGTTTCTTGTACTTCTCCAAGTTCAATAGTTCTACCATTGCCCTTTTCTAAAATGAACTCCTTTTCTAGAAAAGTGGCATGCCTGCTGACAAAAATCTTTTGTTCAGTAGGATGGTAGAACAGATATCCTCTACCTTCTCTAGGATATCCTACAAATAGATATTTATCCGCTCTAGGTTCCAACTTATGTCCAAAATTTCTTTTAACATAAGCTGGACATCCCCATACCTTGAAATATTTAAGATATGGTTTCTTTCCACTCCAAATTTCATATGGAGTACTAACAACGGATTTAGAAGGTACCTTGTTCAGAATGTAAACAGCAGTTTCTAGGGCATGACCCTAGAAGGAAATGGGTAAATGTGGGAAGCACATCATGGATCGTACCATATCTAATAAGGTACGATTCCTCCTTTCAGCTATACCATTTAGCTGTGGTGTATAAGGAGGGGTCCATTCAGAAAGAATTCCATTAACTTTAAGATAGTCTAAAAACTCCATGGAAAAGTATTCTCCTCCTCGATCAGAACGAAGAACTTTAATACTTTTCCCGGTTTATTTTTCGACCATACTTTGATACTCCTTAAATTTATCAAAGGCTTCAGATTTATGTTTCATAAGATACACAGATCCGAACCTAGATAAATAATCTGTAAAAGTGATAAAATATGAGTATCCTCCTCTGGCCTGAGTTGTCATTGGACCACATACATCAGTATGTATAAGTCCTAATAACTTAGTTGACCTTTCTCCATGTCCAGTGAATGGAGTCTTGGTCATCTTATCCATGAGACATGATTCGCAAGTTCCTAATGATTCATACTCATAAGGATCAAGGAATTTTTCCTTGTATAACTTGCTTATCCTAGACTCATTAACATGACCAAGTCGATGATGCCAAAGTAAAGTATCATTAAAGTCTTTTCTTTTTCTTTTATTATTGACATGAAAAACACTATCATTGGAAGAAAGAGTTAAGAGCCCATTGCTAAATATGCCAGAACAAATAATTTTATTAGATAACATTATCGAGCAACCAGTGCTCGTTACATCCATTACATATCCTTGTTTTAATAACAAAGGAATAGATATAATGTTCCTAATAATCTTTGGAATATAGTAACAATTTTCTAACTCCAAGATCTTCCCTGAAGGCAACTTCAGAATATAGGTCCCTACAGCTTCTGCTTGGATGATATCACCACCAGCACCGTAGAGATTGAAGTCTCCTTCCTTCAATACTTTAAGCTTGTGGAGGACCTACAAAGATTTGCATATATGGTAACCACAAGCGATATCCAATACCCAAGTATTTGATATAGACGAATTTAATGTCAATATAGTATGTATCTCATACATACCTTTTGGTGCATCTGCCGCACCAGGCTTCACAGTTGCAAGGTAAGCCTTGCAATTCCTTTTCCAATGTCCCGCTTTGCCGCAAAAGAAACAAGTTGACTGTTTTGAGGCCTTCTTTCCTTTCTTGTTCTTATTGATGCCACCCTTAGGGTTTAGCCTACTATTAAAACCCTTTTTGCCTGATTTCTTCTTATTGGTCTTATCAACAAGAAGAAGTGGAGCCTTTTCTTTCTTAACGTGGCTCTCTGCTGTTTTTAATATATTTAACAGCTCAGGCAAGGAAGTGTTCAGTTTGTTCAAGTGATAATTCAAGACAAACTGAGAAAATGACTCCGGGAGTGATTGCAGGATTAAATCCTGATTCAGCTCCCCATCCATAATAAACCCTAATTGACCCAATCTGGTGATTAAGTCAATTACCTTCAGAACATGATCCTGAACGGATGTTCCCTCTGTCATCCTAGCATGGAATAACTGCTTAGATATTTCGTATCTAGCAGTTCTGCTTTGTTCTCCATAAAGCGCTTTTAAATTGAGCATTATGGATTGAGTATCCATGCTTTCATGCTGCCTCTATAACTCATTGGTCATAGAGGCCAGTATGATACACTTGACAGTGAGGGAGTCATTCTGTCACATTTTGTATGTGGCCATATCTTCCTGTGTGGCATCATCCCCTAGTGGATTAAGACTAGGGGTATCAAGAATATAAGAAAGTTTTTCAGAACTCAGTACAATCTTTAAGTTTCTCAACCAGTCCACATAGTTTGGACCAGTCAGTTTATTGGTATCTAAGATGCTTCACAGTGATAATGAAGATGCCATTTATCTACTTTTAATAAAGAACAATACATAAGCAAACAACCATGAAATGACTTACATAATTAAATTAGGTCTTCAATTTAATTATGTCTCCCACTATTTTATCAAAAATCATAGCCCTCACTATGATAATCGAGAAGAACCCTGATCGGTTTTTCTTAGTGAGATTGAGATCCTAATAACTTATAAAAGATCTTGCATATAACACAACAAATCTTTTATAAGCTCAAAGGTAGGAAACTCTTCCAATTATATCTCATATAATTTTCAAAAATAACTTGGCCTCTAGAACATTATAAGTCTTGCAGAAAATACAACAAACCATAATGTTCTAGTTAAGTCAAGACCCTTTCATTTCTATACAGTCAGTACTCAAATATAATGCCCTTGCAGATAAAACAACAAGACATTATACTGAATATATTGTAAGCATATTGATGGGGAACTAATATGCATGCGATTTTTTTTGTATGTATTACATGTTGAGTTGGGTGATTAATTCCCAAATTTTAGATCAAAATTATTTGTAGGAAATTTTTTATGAATTTTTGAAGATCAGCATGCAGATTAGGACCTAGAAAAGTAGCAAAGAAGGACCGCCGGGGCTGAGAAGCCTCGGTTAGGGCAAGTTCTCCTACAATAAAACTACTGGAGGTAGAGGGGTGTACCAGACAACGTCTGTGAAGATCGCAGTGAAGGGGTCTCTCGTTCCTCGATGGATGCGGCCTGGAAAACTGAGCCAAAGACCCGCGGATACCTGGCTTTCTGCTCGGTGATCCGATTGAGGCTTGGCTGGAGTCGTTGGATTCGTAGGAACTCAAGGACCTGCAAACGACCTGTCAGGGGTTAGAAAGCTCACAAAGGAACAAGAAAACAAAGTAAAAATAGCAAGGGAAGGCTTCTTTTGGAGTGGGCGTCCAGGGATCTGGAGGGTTTGTTGGCAGCAGGAAGATGATGGCAAACACCGGGAAGAAGAACTCTCACCAACCCCTTTATGCACACAGCAGGGTATCACACCACTCAATAGAAGAACTCAAGGTTTTCATTCATCAAAAATCCCTCATACAAGAGGCTAGGGTCCCTTAAATAGACCCTTAACCTTGGGCTCCAAGTAAGGGTACATAAGTCTTTACATAAGAATCCTTTTCCCTCTCAAACCCTAGCTAGAAAATAAGGAAATATTAGGTAGAAAAATCTCTAAAAATTTTCTTGACTTGGTCAAGACTCCAAGGATGCCTAGGGGGGTGTGTTGGGCTTCTAGGAGCAGCAAAAGGCTGGCCCAAAGGGGCTCGGGTGCATGGGTTTGGGCCTCTGGAAGCTGGGGTGGCCTGGTAGCCAGGTAGCAGGAATATTCCCTGGTATCTTGCTTATTAGGGGCTTGGGCTTGGCACCTGGGCTTGATTTCTTTGGGCTAGGATGCAGATGGACCTCTGGAATCATGGATGTCCTTATCTATGAATATACTTTGGCATCTGGAAGGGAATCTGGGTATCTGGAGGGCATATGCAAGAAATCAGGGTTTTCTGAATTTTCCTCCTGGGGTCTTCAAATCTTCAAGCTGGGTTGGACTTGTGCTATACTTCCATGTCTTCAATCTAGTTGGACTTGGTCTTCACTTGTATGATATAGTCTTGAGTCTTCAGTATGCTTGGACAGGACTCAAAAAAATAAAATTAGCTCAACATGAGCTGACTAGCATTGGACTGAACTAGCTCAACATGAGCTGACTAGTACAGAACTGAAATAACAACTAAAAATACTCAAATAACAACTAAAATGGACTCAGATGAGCTAAGCCCTTATTACAGATGGACTCATAAATTATTGATCAATTTACAGAGGGTTGAAAAAGCCTCTGTCTTATTCTGGTGCCTCAGGTGTCCCCACCAATTCTCCCGGGGTGGGAGGAACTCGACCCTGTCGAGTGAAGGTTAGACTGGCTCACATATCTCTCGAGAAGGTCTGGGTTGAGGCGTTGCAAGTCCTCTCGAGAAATCCACGAATCGTCCGACTCTGGCCGGCCTTGCCATCGGACCAGGAAGCGTTGATAGTCATGGCCCTGGGTCATGATGGCTTGATTGTCCAGGATACGCTCGATCCGTTCTCCTCTCTCAGGCCAAATTTGTTTATGGACACTCTAGGTTAGGGTCACTCACAATGAAAAGGAATAGGTCCAAAGGCCTCACTAGGTAGCGCTGCCGGTTTCCTATACTCAACCAGGTCTGTAATATTGAAGGTAGAACTAATGCCCAAATCCGAAGGCAAGTCTAACACCTAGGCATTTGATCCAACCTTCTCTATCACTTTAAAAGGTCCGGCTCTGCGAGCATGAAGCTTCTTTTAGGCCTAAGCCTAACCAAGATAGAATCCACTACATCAAATTCTTTGACCCTTCTTCGGGAATTAGCCAGTTGTTTTAAGATTAGTGCGGGTGGTGAACATGCTAGGCACATGCAGACTTCTAACAAATGATGCAAAGGACTCATACTGACACCTAACAGACTCGACTATGCATTCCTATCGAAGGAAATTTTATTGAACTCTTTGGATCTAAACCTAATAGATTATAAGTTCTCTAGGTTTGATCCTAGCTTGACATGCACATGAAAATTTACAATGAACTTCTAGCAAATTCCAAAGAGTATGCCAGAAGTAAGATGCAAACCTAACATGCGTGATGAATGCATGCAGTATGCTAATCTCAGCTAAATGCAATCTAATGATCCTAGAAATGCTGGAGGTGTCAGGAAAGGGCAGAAAATAGGAAGTGGGTTCAGAATTAGTTTGGTAAGGTAGAGAAAAAGGTTCATGGTTAGTTGGATAAAGTAGGATAAAAGACGGGGTGTTAGGAACTAATCCTATACTAATGAGGTTAACCTTACGAGGTTGAGCTATATCTACAGGGTTTGCATAATGGAAGGATGGGTCGCCAATTTCGGGGAAGAGGTCCTTAATGGGAACTATAGGAGGGGACTCATCTTGAAGGTATTGATTCAAAGAGATCAGGTCCTTAATAAATTCTTCTGGTTCTTGTATTTTTGGACTAGACTCTGTAATTTGGCTCTCCTCTATGGTTTCCTCAGGTAAGGCTCTAGCAGTAGTACCTAGGTTCTCTTCCTCTATTTGTTCTTCCATTATAGCTTTAGGTTGGATGTGGTCAAGGTCAACTACCTCTAGGTTGGCTTCTACCTGGGTATCTATTAGGTCAGCTAATTCTAGGTCATCTAAAGGTGTCTCCTCTTCTCCTTCATACTCATCCACTAGGCTCGCATCAGCTTCATACACTTCCACGTTAATGTAAGCCTTGTCAATCTCAGGAATAATTGGAGAAGGTCGGCTAGGGAAAAATTGGCTAAGTCCTGGTTTCTGATTATGGACACTAATCCTAGTAGGTTCAGGTTGTCTAAGGGGTAGTGGCTCACTACTGGGCTCATATTTAGGGGTGCTAATCCTATGGGGTTCAAGTTGACTATGGAAAACCTGACTAGTACTAGATTGATATCTAGGGATTATGGGCTCCCTAGACTCATAGGATAAGGGAGCAGATCTATGGGTCACGGGATCATAAGATCTGGGATTATAGGATTTGGGTTCAGCTCTATGGGTCTTGGGTCTACTGGACTCATGGGATATGGGTTCGTAGATTTTAGAGTCAGAGGATTTGAAGTCATAAGATCTATAGGTTGTGGGTATACTAGGCTTATAGGATGTGGGTAAATAGGATCTAGAGTCATAGGATCTAGGTTCAGTATCATAGTATGGGTCAGGCTGAGTGGCTCTCCTAGGTTCAACCTCACGATATGGTTCAGGGTTTGGGGTCCTCCTAGGTTTAGGATTATAGTATGGGTCAGGCTGAGGGGCTCTCATAGGTTCAACCTCTCGGTATGGATCAGGGTTTGGGGTCCTCCTAGGTTGAGGATTGTAGTACGGGTCAGGATAAGGGGCTCTCCTAGGTTCGACCTCATGGTATAGATCAGGGTTTGGGGTTCTCCTAGGTTGAGGGGACTCAGGATCTGGCTCAGATCGTGACCCATGGGTTCTTGCTATGGTCCCTACACGGCCTCCTAACTGGTCAAACCTATTGGCAAGATGGTCAATTCTATTGTTGGTTTGGATAGCAGACTGAGTTAACTGGGTAGTCATATGGGCCATTTGATCAGCTAGGGCTTTTATTTGGGCTTGTAAATTTTCCATGGGTTCAGACATTTGTGAAGGAGGTGGGTGATATGAAACTCCTAATCTAGTGCTCATGCAAGACTCGATCAGACCGACTATAGCTGACTAGACCTAGAGTCCAAACTAGATGCTCAATCAGGGTGGCAAACTAGCCTATAGTAACCCTGTACTCAGCCAGGCAGGTGTAAGGGGAGTGTTAGGTCCCTGATTGCCAATCCTAGACACCAATCAGAGATTGGCCAGGTAGGCGGACCAGCACACAAGCCCTTCGGGATTGAATCCCTAAACCACCGTTCTAGACACTGAGCACAAGGCACACACAGGTTAACTTGACACAGTGATCTAACACTAGCCCGGACCCGACCAGTTGGTGTCCCTAGCCCACTAGGGCAAATTAAGTCTAATTAATTTTAGGTTAAGTCTTGGGACTGAATGCAAGGGATGTGGTTTTGGTCTAAGGAGAGGTGATCAAATCCTCTCCCCATCTGATATAGCAAGAGTGCCCTTAAAAGTAAATTATGCAATGATGGCAGGCAGATGAGGATGCAAATTAGGGTTTAGATATTTTTTTTTTGGTATTTTTGGGAAATATGTATTTTTTTTTGGTATTTTTTTAAAATAGAATAAAACTTGCAAATCATGGCCTAATATACTGGAAATATACTAAAATTAAGAAATATGCAAAAACTCCTAAACAAAACCCTAAAACTTCCAAACTTGTCTTGCTAAAAAAATAGAGCCAAAAATTTGCAGGCCCTATTTCAGCTTGAAAAATATTCACAGGCCATAATAAAATATGGAAAAAAATTTTAAAATTACTGTGAATATGATAAATCCAGGAAAATAAATTTCAGAATTTTTAGAGTTTTTAAAAGGGAGAAATAATTAAAATAACAGAGTATATACGGACTGAAAAATTGCAGAAAACAAGCCCTAATCTAAGCTCTGATACCAAATAATGGGGAACTAATATGCATGCGACTTTTTTTGTATGTTTTACATGTTGCGTTAGGTGATTAATTCCTAAATTTTAGATCAAAATTATTTATAGGGAATTTTTTATGAATTTCTGAAGATCAGCATGCAGATTAGGACCTAGAAAAGTAGCAAAGAAGGACCGCCGGGGCTGAGAAGCCTCGGTTAGGGCAAGTTCTCCTACAATAAAACTACTGGAGGTAGTGGGGTGTACCTGACAATGTCTATGAAGATCGCAGTGAAGGGGTCTCTCGTTCCTCGACGGATGTGGCCTGGAAAACCGAGCCAAAGACCCGCGGATACCCGACTTTCTGCTCGGTGATCCGATTGAAGCTTGGCTGGAGTCGTTGGATTCGTAGGAACTCAGGGACCTGCAAACGACCTGTCAGGGGTTAGAAAGCTCACAAAGGAACAAGAAAACAAAGTAAAAACAGCAAGGAAAGGCTTCTTTTGGAGTGGGCGTCCAGGGATCTGGAGGGTTTGTTGGCAGCAGGAAGATGATGGCAAACACCGGGAAGAAGAACTCTCACAAACCCCTTTATGCACACAGCAGGGTATCACACCACTCAATAGAAGAACTCAAGGTTTTCATTCATCAAAAATTCCTCATACAAGAGGCTAGGGTCCCTTAAATAGACCCTTAACCTTGGGCTCCAAGTAAGGGTACATAAGTCTTTACATAAGAATCCTTTTCCCTCTCAAACCCTAGCTAGAAAATAAGAAAATATTAGGTAGAAAAATCCCTAAAAATTTTCTTGACTTGGTCAAGACTCTAAGGATGCCTAGGGGGGCGTGTTGGGCTTCTAGGAGCAGCAAAAGGCTGGCCCAAAGGGGCTCGGGTGCATGGGTTTGGGCCTCTGGAAGCTGGGGTGGCCTGGTAGCCAGGTAGCAGGAATATTCCCTGGTATCTTGCTTCTTAGGGGCTTGGGCTTGGCACCTGGGCTTGATTTCTTTGGGCTAGGATGCAGATGGACCTCTGGAATCATGGATGCCCTTATCTATGAATATACTTTGGCATCTGGAAGGGAATCTGGGCATCTGGAGGGCATCTGCAAGAAATCAGGGTTTTCTGAATTTTCCTCCTGGGGTCTTCAAATCTTCAAGCTGGGTTGGACTTGTGCTATACTTCCATGTCTTCAATCTAGTTGGACTTGGTCTTCACTTGTATGATATATTCTTGAGTCTTCAGTATGCTTGGACAGGACTCAAAAAAATAAAATTAGCTCAACATGAGCTGACTAGCATTGGACTGAACTAGCTCAACATGAGCTGACTAGTACAGAACTGAAATAACAACTAAAAATACTCAAATAACAACTAAAATGGACTCAGATGAGCTAAGCCCTTATTACAGATGGACTCATAAATTATTGATCAATTTATAGAGGGTTGAAAAAGCCTCTGTCTTATTCTGGTGCCTCAGGTATCCCCACCACATATCTATGCACTAGACCAATATTATGTCAATCACCATATTAGGTCTTGCAGATAACACAACAAACCTAATGTGGTTCATAACACAATAACGATCCAGCATGAAGGAAGGCCAATATATAGTAATTTTTTAACACTAAGCATTTAAGTCAAGATTTAAATATAATCAAATCGGCCAGGTAAGTGGAAGAGATGTGGGAGTCCCCCCGTTGCTTTCCTAGACACCAATAAAAATTGGCCAGGTCAGTCAACGGAACCAATTAAAAACCACGATTCTCTTTACCTTCCCAGAACCACCTTTCTAGACACCGAATGATCAATTGTTCATCATGACTAGTGATGATTATTAGTTAAATATACTATGACTTAATATAATTTTAAGAAGAGGGCTTTATAAAATTGCCAGCACATTCTTATAGAACATATCACAATCATATCACTCTGATAAACATATATGTGCTAAGTGTATCACATACTAGGACAACCATTTACCACATAATGGATCGACCATTATGCCAGGGCAACCTTATTTCAGTATGATGACTTCAAAACTAATCATATCTCTATAATAATTAGGATTTGAGTGAAAAGCCCTAACTAGTGGCATACATCAAAACATTAATTATCATATATGCATCCCATAAATTATGCTAAGTGTATCAGCATTCAAGGGTTTAAAATCCTAATTGCGATACTACAACAAAAACACATATAAATAATTTTTATATGTTTTAACTGTAATAAGGATGGCTCTAATACCACTGTTGGGAATCCGGTGCACCACAGCGGAAGTGTAATTTCAAAATGATGAAATTGGTACCATAATCCCTTAGCCAAGATCTCCTTATTCAGGATTAAAACATATAATGAACATACAAACTTACATTGTTAGAATTAGGGTACCAACCTGTAATCGCTAATTCCAACAAAGTTTGATGTCGAAGGGGCTGATTGAGTTCACCAGGCATCCAAATGTCCACCCTCCAATGGTGATCCACAAGATGATTGATCAAGATGCAAGCTTCTTTGAAATTCCTTCACTTGAATTCTTATCCTAGAACTCAAGAGGACTATGGCTTTAAAACATCAGGGTAGGGGCTCCTAACTTCCTTTCTTTCTTCTTCCTCTCCCTTTCTTAAGACCTTATCCTAAGAATAAAACTCTTGTCTTGAAGGAGGAGAATGATTTAAGACACTAATGTCTTAAAGTAAAGGAAATAGAAATAGAGTAGGAGTTCTTTTCTTTTACCGATCAAGAGATTCTTCCTATCTCTTATTTTGGACTTGAGTTTTAACAGAGAAGAGAACTCTGTAAGAGGGAAACTCTTTGTGTCCTAAACAAGCTAAGGAGGAATCAGTTTCCTGGAAAGAAAAGAAAATAAAAATAAACTCTGTCGTTCATTAGTCAAACACCCGAGACCTCTGTTGTTTAAATAGATTACAGAGAGATGTCTTCTCAAAAGAACACAACTCTCCGTAAACACCATTCCACTTTGTCTCACGCCCCTTCCCTATTACTCACGCCCCATCCTCCCATCTCACGGCCTTCCAGATTAAATCCCACGGCTTTTCTTAAAGGAAAAATCGCGGTGTTTTAAAAGGAAATGGGTCGCGACTTTTCATCTCCAAAGAGATGTTATTTTGCGCGCCCGGGAAGAGTTAGCGCATTCCTTCTTTCTTAAAATCCCATCAACCGTTGGATTCCCATCCAAGGGGGACAGATGGTGCGCTAATCATTAAGAAAGGAGGCCGCCCCATCTTAATTCATCAAAGAATTAAACGGGGCGCGCCAAGAGTCCATGCGCCATGGACTCTTCCAAATGGCACGCCAAGAGTCCATAAGCGCATGGACTCTTGGCATTTGGCATGGAAAAGCAAAGGGGGCAGGTTGGGAGGCTATCCTAGTTACATGGCTAGCCAATAGGGTTAGCCATAATCCTATTTTCATAATTAGGGTCTAATTAGGTCCAATTAGAACCCAATTTGAACCAATCCGGAAACCTAATTTGAATCCGATTCGAATAGAAGCTAGGGTTTGCAACACCTGCTAGAGTGTTATCCTGCAAAGATGATTTAATTCCAAATTAAACTCTTGATCAATCCTCTTAAGTATGTGACCCATTGGGTTCCACATCTAGCCAGCAGTGGGTTCGAATACAAGTTGACCTAATTTGATTAGAACTCTTTCTAATCGATTTAGGTCAAACCGGGCTTACCTGATTTGATCAATTAGGACTCTTCCTAATAAATGATCTTTGAATTTGATCAATCCACAAGACAAGATTGACGTCTAGCAACGTGTCATGTCTACCCAGAAGATATGGAAATTCTGGTGAAATACAAAATTACCCTTCAGTAGAGAGTTACCGTACAATTAAATCTTTCGATCAGCCTACACCCAAAAATATAACTATGGATATGGATATATGTCAAATACAATATTATATTTATTTCTAGCTTAATCTTATATCGATGATTCAATTATCTTGATATTAGAAACCTTCTCTAATATCTTTACTTTGATCAAAGATTCCCTGAATCATCATCCGATTATTAACTAGCTGGATGCAATCTCCTCTTACTAAGAGTGATCGATTCCTTGTTGACCTACTCATTACCTTCATATCCAATTCACCATTCCCAGTATCAATCCTGTGCATGACTCAGTGTCATGATTAGGATTGAACCAAAGAATGGGTTCATGTACATAAGGTACTTATGGCAGTCTCAGGTCAAAAGATTACTTGTACGACTCCCACTATGAGAACCTTCTATTGACATGTAGCTAAGACTCCATTAGATGTTCTCAAGTTGGATCATATCAGTGAACTCATTCTCCAATGAGCACCCACATCCCATTATTAGTGTCATACTCAAGTGACTGTGAGAGCAGTCACCCTTTCCAGTATACATGGGATGTGCTAGTCTTACCGGAAAACCCTGATCCCCTACTCAGGGTTCCTTTGACTATGAATACTTTAGATTAAGGTTTTAAGATTTTAGGTCTCACTGGTATGATCTCATCATAACACTAAAATCATAGCCCTAATCTATGGGGTTCATCATATAATATAAACACAGCGTATGATGAAAAATAATGACTTTATTTAGAAAATTGTCAATTACAATGGTTTGGGAGATACAACATAGATTGGCTTGTAGGGCATATCCCTTTCAATCTCCCACTTGCACTAAAGCCAATCGCCTTTAAATCTTAATCTCATACACTCGAGCTGGCGATCAAAATCTCGCTGTGGTAGAGCCTTAGTGAACGGGTCTGCTACATTATTCTTTGTATCAACACTATTTATGTAGACATCTTGTCACTCTACTATTTCTCGGACGAGATGGAAGCGTCTCAGAATGTGCTTGGACTTATGATGAGCTCTTGGTTCCTTAGCTTGAGCAACAGCCCCAGTGTTGTCACAGTAAAGTGGCACTGGATTTTCAATTTTAGGAACAACACCCAACTCTGTGATGAACTTCTTCATCCAGACTGCTTCCTTGGCGGCTTCACTAACAGCTATGTATTCTGCCTCTGTGGTTGAGTCAGCTACAGTCTGCTGCTTGGTACTCTTCCAACTCACTGCTCCACCATTTAGGGTAAAAATATATCCCAAAATGGATTTGCTATCATCAGGGTCTGATTGAAAACTAGAATCAGAATAAGCTTCTAGTTTAAGATCAGAACCACCATAAACCAGAAAAATATCCTTAGTCCTTCTTAGGTACTTAAGAATATTGTTAACTGCTTTCCAATGATCCTCTCCTGGATCAGCCTGAAACCTACTGACAATGCCTAAAGCATATGCCACATCAGGCCTAGTACATAACATGGCATACATTATGGACCCTATTGCCGAAGCATAGGGTATAGAATTCATTCTATTTCTTTCTTCAGGTGTCTTAGGAGACATCCTTTTAGAAAGATGTATGCCTTGACTCATAGGAAGATAACCTCTTTTACTTCCATCCATGCTGAATCTTTTCAGCACTAAGTCAATGTACCTAGATTGGGATAAACCTAGCATCCTCTTAGATCTATCTCTATAGATCTTAATACCTAGTATATAGGATGCTTCTCCCAAATCTTTCATGGAAAACTGGTTTGATAGCCAAACCTTGACTGATTGCAACATTGGGATATCATTCCCAATGAGGAGTATGTCATCTACATACAGAACCAAGAAGATTATGGCACTCCCACTAGTCTTCTTATAAACACAGGGTTCATCCACACTTTTGATAAAACCAAACCTTTTAATAGTTTCATCAAAGCGGATGTTCCAACTCCTTGAAGCTTGCTTTAATCCATAAATGAATTTCTTTAGCTTGCATACTTGATTAGGTTTATTTTTTGAAATAAAACCTTCTGGCTGTGATATGTAGACTTCTTCCTCAAGGAAACCATTGAGGAATGCAGTCTTCACATCCATCTGCTAGATCTCATAATCATGATATGCTGCTATAGCAAGTAAAATCCGTTTTGATTTGAGCATGGCAACAGGTGAGAATGTTTCATCATAATCAATTCCCTGTTTTTGTCTAAAACCTTTAGCCACTAGTCTGGCCATCAGCCCCAATCTTTTTCTTATAGACCCATTTGCACCCAATAGGATTAACACCCTCTGGTGCATCAACCAAAGACCATACTTGGTTTACATACATAGAGTCTATTTCAGATTCCATGGCTTCTTACCATCTATCTGAATCAGTACTCAAGATAGCTTCCGTATAGGTCAGAGGTTCATCATTTTGAATGACTTGGGCTTCATTATTTTCAATAATAAACCCATACCTCTCAGGTGCCCGTGGCACTCTATCAGACCTATGGCGAGGAGTTTTGTGTTCTGGTTCTGTCCTAACTATATGTTCTAATGGTTGAGAATTGTCTATCTGTGTTTCTTGTACTTCTCCAAGTTCAATAGTTCTACCATCCAAGATGAAGTGTCTAAGCCCTGCACGAAGGTTCATGCAATGGCTATAATGGTTGCAACCCTTTTTCTTCAATAATTGAAGTACGATCTAGATCCAAGCTAGATGAGATGCCTATAAAGGAGATAGCACTTTGGTGGTGTCATTTATTCGATGAGGCAAGTCCTATGTGGATACCAAAAGGGGCTAGGTACTTGCATGGCTTCGATAGAAACCTTGATGATCCATCTGGTGCAATTTGATGGGTGTTGAAGATGGAAAATAATATAGGTAAGTATTCTTCTTCTTCTTATTTTTAATTTTTAGATCCACCATCCAATGTATATCTACATGATAGATCCATGTATAGGTGCTTTTAATTTAATTACATGCTTAGTTATGGAAAAAGTTTTTATAGATGTAGTTTCCGCTATGCTAGGATTTTGAATCCTACAGTTATTATGCATGCTTAGCACCTAGGAAACCAGTAATGGTATTAGTGCTTTTGAACATGCTATATTTGATTAAGATAGATTGAGATCTGAAAATAAAAAATAAATTAATTTCATAATTGTTATGTCTCCTTTAGCCAAGTACTCAGATTTAGTACATCACCATGGCCATCAGTCACAAAAGCTAAGTAAGGTTTAAAGGTCCTCTCTTTCCATTCGATGGGATTTCTTATGGTGTGTAGGGGTGTCACTTATAATTTGACTCATGAAGAAGAATAGCAAAACAAAATTAAGTTCATGTTTTAGATTTAAAATTAATTACACTAGATGTAGGTTATTTTGTTTGATCTAAAATAAGATGTATGAGATGCAAGAATAGGGTTTAGATCTAAATAACAATTTAAGATTATAAACCATTAATTTTATGCACTTAAACCTAATCTAAAAATTATTTTTAGAATTTAAATCTTTAGTTTGTGTATGAAGGTATAGATAGAATAATTAGGTCTAATGATTAGACTACACATTAGGATTTTGATTAGATCAGGCTAGAACCCTATTTCAATTTCGAGTAGTTAATCAAACTCAATCATAATTGATTAGGATTAGGTCAAAGGGGCTCAAAATTAATTTTAGATGTAGTTTGGTCACATCAATTCATTCTTGATATGAATTGATTAATTTAAGACATAATTTGGCTTAGTGGTCCAAGCCCGAGTCGCTAGCTGGCTTATTTGATACTTATTAACCAATTGGTGTCTAAGGCAAGACTTGATCATGGTTATTAATTATGACTAACTCTTACCTGGCCAACCTAGTTGGTGTCTATAAATAGAGATTAAATGACAAAACCCTTTCATTGATTTTACTTTCCTGGTTTACTTGGTTGATTAAGTTTTGATTAGGTTATTTATTCATATTCACCCATGCCACCTATGTTTGTTAGACATAAGATGGGCTGACATGAATTAGACCAAACTAAGTTAATCAAACATAAATTGTGCTAATCCAAACCTAGTGAGTCAGACATATAGTGTGCTAACCCAAACCTGATGAGTCAAATGTAAGATATCCTACCGATTAGTCAAACATAAGATGTGCCAACTGTTTAAGAAAAGATCTAAATCCTAACCTCCTTGCAAATATTAAGTCTTAGATCTTTCACCGTTATAGAGATTGGGCATCTCTCGGGTATTAATTATTCTTGATTGGATTCAATGGTTCAGTTGCATCAGGGGATGCAACCACTCTATTAACATGAGATATTATGGGATAAAGATAGGGTTGGGCCCAATAACAAGGCATGGTGAGGGACCTAATGATGGCTTCATTTTGCATAAATGGTAGGTCTAACTTAATTAGGGAGTGTGGGCAGTAACTGTTAGATGAGCCCACATGACTTAGGAACCAAATCACTATAACATGCTTGAGAAGCATTAGACAAGAGTTATCTATTCATTAATTTATGTGTTAACCAATAACTATTAGGTAAGGTGCACAGAGTCAGTAGGACTTTAGTACATACTAGGAACCCTAGTCATATAGTGGTCTCACATGTTTACTGAGAAGTGTGTGAGATCTAAAAAAATAGTAAGAGTCAATTTACTTCTTAAAGTCTTTAGAATAAATTTAAGATTAAATTAACATATTTAATTAGAATTTTATTCTTTATGATTAAAAGTTAGCTTCAAACCCTCTTAAGTCTTAGAGTAATCGATTAATCATAACCTAGTATAAAACTGGCTCAGCTTAAATATTGATTAGAAAAGGTTGAGCACTATAATAAACTAAGATTACCCTCTATTACCAAGCCATTTGATGGCTAACCTAAGTGCAATCGATCTACGATCATTATTTGACAATGATTATGGAAAAGGAGCTTGGAAGCTTGGGCATGTTGATGCATAGGGATTCCATATGGATTTCATCTAGCCATCAAGATCTATTCATATGGATAGTTTATTATAAGCTATCATTTGAATACAATTGAGATAATTAGGTCAACACATTGTTGACTATTAAAGGGACCTAATTATCCCTACCCTCTATTAACAAGCCATTCGATGGCTGACATAAGTTTATTCGATCCATGATCATTATTTGATAATGATTAAGGATAAAGAGCTTAAGAAGCTTAGGCATATTGATGCATAGGGATTGCATATGAATTTGATGTTAGAAAATATGTCCAAAGCCAATTATCTAGGTTGTAGATGGTTAAACTCCTTATAATTTGTATATAAATGATTAATAAATAAAAGTTATTTTTGATAGTTCATCCCTATTTGTATATCTTTCTTTATGAACTCTTTTGTGATGAAGTCATTGAAACTATTTCTATTCGACAATGGTGGATTTGTCATGTAATAATTAAATATGTTTACGATCAAATGATATGTTGTTATCTAGGATGATAATATTTATCGAGTATAGATCATTGTATGCCATATATGGGTTAGTTATCCTCAGAACCAAGAAGTGTGGAGATACTAGTATTGCTTGCAAGTGAGTGTAAGAGACATTCACTAAACATGACCAATATTGTAGAATACTCTGCTGTCAAGAGTATCTCTTAGACAGATATGGATATAAATATCCCTCTAATTTGAGATCACTATGGTGACTTGCAAGCAACTCATTATACTTTGGTACCGGACATCTAGATTTCTAATCTAGTGATGAAAGGTTTTTAGGTGCAGTCAATTACTTGTAATGCCGGTGTGTGAGTTAAGATGGGATTGACTACTCCAAGATATTAGAGATAATGCTCTAGTATATTTCATTTAGCAAGATCTTAGCCAGAGCAAACCTTATAAGGAGTCACAAGATTTGTTAGGCTAAGATACATCTAGATGTACTATTTAAGAGTTAGCAGTTGACTCTGATGCATCCTGAGTATTAAATCAAATGGATGAATTATACAGTAACCATATGCCTGGGTTCTTAATATTGCTTTGCAATCATTCGACCAATCCGAACATCAGGTACCATTGATAGATAGTCACATCGATTAGTTCAAGAATTGCTTCTTGCATTATTAGCTTAGTGTTTGAACCTATGAGATCACATATAATAGAAGTTTCTAATTGATCATGTGGCTAATAAATGATGGAGAATTGTTCAAGGATATAATTATCAATTTGATTGATAATTAACCTAATAAAAATATTATAAATAAATAAATAAATATTAATTAATTATAGGAGGATTAATTAGTAATTAGATTGCTAATTAGCTTAATTTGATTGAGCAAAGGTTAAGGTCAAGTCTAATTGAATTTAGTTCAGTTTTCATCTGATTAGTTTATATGATGACGTAATCGCTAAGGGATTTTATTCTTTGTTTGATCTTGACTTGAGCTCAATTATTTTTTGATTTGATTGTGATTTAATTAAGCTATTAAGGACTTAAATAGATTAGATTCAGTTAGTTAATTAGTTCTAATCAAATTTAGTTTGGTTCCTAATTAATTTTGGTAAAATCCAAGTCAAACCCTTACCTAGCACCACCTATTTCTTTCTTTAGAATTTCACAAAGCCCACAAGAATTTTTGTGAAAGTTTCCATGCCCAAAAACTTGAATGTCGCCCTCCCCTAGTAGGATTTGGATTAGGATTAGTTAGTTTAAATTTGGTTGAACTTTGAATTTTAAAAATCCCTTGGTAGGATTAGGATTAGGATTAGTTAGTTTAAATTTGGTTGAAGTTTGAATTTCAAAAACTAATAGAGTTCGAATGAGATTCAAACTCCTATCCTTGTCCTAATCTAACTCTAACTCCCCTAATCCCTATCCAATACTCCATACCAATTTTTTGAAAATTCCTAATGTTCTGCGACAATGAGAGAGGCTTCTTCCATGTGATTTCAAATTGAAAAACATTAGAACAAGAAAATCATGGAAGGGAGTAGGGATGTGAATTCCAAGAGGGCATAGGGAAACTCTATGGGGAAACTCTAGGTGCTAGGGTTTTCTTAGGGAGAAAAAGGAAAGAGAGAAAAAAATCAAGAGAGCTTTTTCTTTATTTTTCTTCTTATCTACCTCTTGATCTTCTTAGAGGGTTCAAGAAGATCCAAATAAGAGTTCTTTTTATCCATCAAGTGGCCTTCAGAGGGATTTAGCAGTCCGAGGAGGTTGATCATGTCGGAGCTTCGTGTGGACAATCTATAAAGGTCGGATATCCTGTATGGCTACAAAGTGATATGAAGAGTCCTTACCACATGCCATTAGCAGCGGTGATAGCAACCCATGATCAGGTACGAGATCCGATCTCATGGTTTACGTAGATTAGATTTACTGCATGTATCGGTTAGATCGATACATACAGATTTTATTTTCTACATTGCTTATCATGCTACAATCCTTGTAGAGTTTTTAGAATTATTCTAAATATATTATTTTATAATTAAAATTATTTTAAATTGGATTCACTTTTGCTTTTTTTTAAAAAATATTATATTAAAATATATGTATGAAACCCTATATGATCTCTAACATTTGATCCAGCTGTCAAGATCAATTCACATGGACAGTTTATTATAAGCTATCATTTGAATATGATTGAGATAATTAAGTTAACACATTGGTGACCATTAAAGGAACCTAATTATCCATATGCCTAGAATCCTTAAAGAATAAATAGGACATACCTTTAAAAAGTAAGTCAGCTACTCAAAACCAAATTACCTTAGGGTTTCTTCTACTTCTTTTGAGTATAGACTCTATTAGAGTCTATAAGAAAGTAGAGGGCTGAGGTACCTTATAAGTAGATAACAAACTAATAGTTGCTATTATTGACACATGACCTTTGTGATTACCATTTGGCTAAGAGACTATTACCTACGAGAGTAGAAATTTGATTTTTGTCACCGATCCATTTATTTGAGAATTAAATTGGATGCAGGTGATTTTATAACTATTAGTCTTTACATGTATATTGATGCATCTATTGAGCAGTTAGTGAGTGCCATTGAATCTAAAAGATCCCATGAGATGATGTTAACCCAAAGTATATAAGAGGTACATCAAGTTTGGTCAATTGAAAAGAAAAAGGACAAACAAATTAAAAATCATGGACAACCATAGATTTTTTAGCTTATTGACTATTGAGTCATTTTCAATTTGTAAGTCCTATCTTGAAGATTGTTGACAAGCTACCTTTTGTGAGACAAAGGGTGTGGGTAGACCACACATATACTTGCCAAGATACATATTCATGTGTGTAGCACATTCGACATGTAGACAGTCCTTAAGATTTTTTAATGAGATCGAGGAAGAAAATACCTTAGAGGAGAATTCAAGATTCAACTCAGGTTATTCAGCATAGTCTCATAACAGACTTCTCTTACATCTCAAGTTTAATATGATGTCTAAGTAGAGTAATCAAACTGTATTGGATATAGTTCAATCCATTATGAAAATTACTTATTTATCTTTAAGGATATGGTTCCATGACTCAACTTATCTATAAAATCAGGTTCACTCTAAATCCATTCTTACCACTCTTATATGAGATATGGTATGGTAAGAAGGTGGTTCGACTTATGCCAAAGGTTCGACTTATGCCAAATGACAATGGGTGGACAACTTAGAGATTAGGTTAATGATGGCTTATATCCTAAAGAGTTAGGATACCGCTTTCCATTAGATCACAAGTTGTTGAAACCCAATGTCTATATTCATGGTTAAATATTTTAACCTAAATATAGTGGTGGGAGGATGATTTAGCTCAAAAAGAAAGTCTCTAAAGAGCATAGGACCATAGAATCTATTGAACCTATTCAAGCAGAGCTAGTATATTTCACCACTTTATAAAGTCTAGTAGGATCTCCCATCCTGCAAAAAGGTATAAGGGCACTCTTATAGAGAAAATATTCCTTATAAGAGATATGGAATATAGGGATGATCCCAAAACCTATAACGAGGTGATGTGATCGATTCCGAGAAATGGTTAATATCATAAAGTTAGACTCCATGCAATTTAACCATGTATGGACCTTAATGGATTTACCAAAATGTATGGTACCTTATGGATCTATGAAAAGAAAATAGATGAGATCTATATAGCAAGGCATAGATGAAAGGTTACAAACCTTTTTACCTTGACTATACTAAATCTATACTAATTACTATTGTAGTTCACCTTAATCAGATCTAGTGGATGGATAGTGATGAAATCACAAGGTCTACCAACAGCAAAGGGTCTATATAAATAAACTAAACAAATTGCTTGGAATAGGAATAATCACTCAATGACATATCAAATCATTTGATTTAGTCAAAAATGAGAAAAAGGAACAATGCATTGATAAAAGATTAGTAGGAGTATGAAATTTCTTGCATTGTACATATATAACATACTCCATTAGGAATGTGATTCTTATACTGAGCAGGTTAAGTTATGATTTTTTAGACAATTCTCCATTAAAAACTTTTGGAAAGTATCCTACATTTGGAATATTGGTCTATGAGACAAATTGAGGGTGATGCTAGCCTATCATAAAACTTGTATAATAAGGAAGTGCTAAAGAAGTTTAGCATGAAAATCGTATAAGGGGTTTGACTCCTTAGCATGGGATTAATCTCTAAAATATGTCCCAACATATTTAAAGAGATTTTGAAAATGAGCTAGATCCATTTGAGCTTTGGTCATCAGGAGCCTTATATAAACCATGCGATATATATGACCTGATTTTTGTTATGATTGTCACGAGCAAGTATTAGCCAAATCCATGCTATGAGCATTGAATGATTGTGATAACATTCTTTAATAATTAAGAAGCACTAAAGCAATAGGTCTTTATAGTGGGAGAATTGAGGGAATAAGGATATATGAGATGTATTCTCATACAATGGTGGTTTGGAAAAGTTTCTTAATGATCATTGTAGGTTTGACCAAGTGAAGCTGACTATATCATCACTTTTAAGTGTGTAAGGATGTGTTCGGTATACTGATTATTATAGAATTGAGTGAGATGTCATTAGATGACATTATACTCCATAATCATAATAATGGTACCATAGCTTTAGCGAAGGATCCAAGATCTCGTTAGAAGTCCGAACACATAGAGTGATGATGCTATTTGAGACTACTATATTAAGGTGCAAAGAGTAAGCTCCACATGAGATGTAGCTGACCCACTAGCTTAGTATGCTTTAGCCAGTAGAAGACTAAAGCACATCTTGAGGAAATGAGTTAAGTGTATGGATGATTGGCTTAAGTGCAAGTAAGAGATTATTAAATATATGCCTAGAAATCAATTTGGTTGACACAAAATTTCAATCCAGGACATGTTTTTATATTTAATATTTAGAATTGAGATTTTAACCATGCATGTTGTGTCCATATTGTTGGAAATCACCTAAAATTTCATACATGGATTTTTTTATGAATTTATAGCGAAAGCAAATCTATTTTAAAACTAATTATAGAAAACATGTATTTAGAATAATTCTAATAAACTCTAAGCAGATGTAACATAATGTTGCCCAGTGTAGTAACCCAAGATGGGTGGTGAATTGGATTTTTAAAATTTTAAACTAAAGCAGGTATGTGCTAAATTAATATATTTGTGAGACAAAGTGAATTTACTGAATATACTCAAGATACTGTGCTTTAAGTAATAAATAGCAATGCAATGGAAGTAAATAAGAAGATAAAGCACACACACAAACACAAGAAATTTATAGTGGTTCGGTGCATACCAAGCACCTACATCCACTTCCCAAGCTATCCCTTGAAAATTTTCACTATAATCACCAAGATTATAGCCAACTTGTTTTTCGGGCTCATAAGTTAAAATCCGTTATTATTTTTGTCACTTAGGCTCACCAACAACCCTTTCCTCAAGCCAACCCAAGGCTTGAGTTCCAATTCATGGCTTGGAAAGGCCTAACCCTAGTTTCAATAGCCTTGAAACTAGTTACAACAATTAAAATGATGGGGGACAGAAATAGGATCATTGGTGAGCCTAGAAGTCACCTAGATTAGGGTACCATTTTTTTTTGTATCTTTTTATAAGGGGTGGTGAAGGAATAGTGGGGATGGAAGACAGGGAGTTGAATCTCATGGACTTTGGGACTCAACCTAACGAAGAGACCTCTCACCTCTAGGGCATTACACCCTCCTCGATACTTGGAGGCGCTAGGATGAATCTCAAAGGTCATGAGGGGTTAAAGAAAATGGGTTGGAAAGGGAGATAACTAGGGCCTCACGTCCATGCCCGAAGGCGAAGGCAAGAATCACTCTTTCAAAAACTCAAATTTTTTTCTTCAAAAACTATTTTTTTTATAAAAGACTGAGGGTGATATTTATAGACCTTTCCAACCCTCATTTGAATTTGAATACAGGATAAAAAGATAGGAATGACTCAAATTCAAATACAAGATAGGATAAGATAAGCCTATCCATATCTCAATCCTAACCAAACAAACCCTAATTCAAAATTTAAACAAAAGATAAATCTCAAACTAATATATTAAAATCTGTGCTACTCTAGGTTAGTACTGCTTCGAGATTAGTGCTGCTCCGAGATCAGTGCTGCTTTGAGATCCCCATCATTCCCCTAAGGTGGGGAAAACTCAACTCCATCGAGTTAGGCTGGCTCTAGGATGCACATGACCTGTAGAATGTTTTTTTTAGCTCTGCTATGAGATCTATGCATTTTATAGAGTGTGCAGCTTTGAGATCGTGCACTTCAAAATTGGTGTGGCTTTGAACTTCGTGCAATTCTGAAACTCGTGCAGCTTTGAAGATTGTGCACTTTGAAATTGGTGCGCTTTGAACTCCGTGTGACTCTAAAACATGGCCTGGTGAACCAAACTGAAACAAGGTCCGGGAAAGGACCTGATGGAGAAGACTACAGAGCTTTGAGATTGGTGCGGGATCCTTAAGTGAAGTCGGCAAGGGGGGAATTGCATTCACGTTCGCGCAATCCCTCCCCTTCTTCTTTACGGACCGAACTAGCACAGGGGCTCGTGGAGGGGTGTTGCCGACGGGCGTTCACAAGCGATGGTGCTAGGGAGGAAACGGTGATCGACGACGGTGCTGGGGAAGAGAGCAGCGGCTTGGAGAGAGGGGAAGCATGGGTAGCTCACTGGCCACAGACGTTGCAGGTGAAGAGCATCCGGCGGGAGGCAGCATGGCAGTGGGCGACTCCGGGCAGGGCTTTGGGGAGGAAACAGCGGGAGGTGTCGCCAATATGCAAGACCATAGTTGGCGCACCAGCCTCTTTCCAAGGACCCTAGAGCATGTTCCTGAAGTAAGAGCTATGAGAGAGGATGAGGCGATGGAGGCGGTAGGTGGAGCCCATGGCCTGCATGATTACATCGAAGAAGGAGCCATTGTCGAAGCCCTCCTTTTGGATGTGGTCACAGAGGGAAGGAAGATTACAGTCTAGGGCCCGGAGAGGCGAAGGGATAGGATGGAGCTCAGCTTCAGGGTTTGCCATGGGAGTCATTAGGGAGGAGTGGGTGTGTTCGATTGAGCGGGGGACAAGGGCCTGCAGTGAATGCTGCTGTTATTGCGGCGATGCCGGTGGCGGGACCATGGCCATGTAGGTGGGTCGGCGGCCGCTGGGGGGGCTGGGTGGCTCGGGGAGATGGTGGCACAAACGGGGGAGGGTCGGCTTGGAATGGTCGCCATGGGGGGAGTTGAAGGTGACGGGCTTGGTGAGCATGAGGGGGCGGTCCTTGGCCTCCTCCTCCACCTCATCGTCGTCCTCGGCAGTGCTGATGTTGATGTAGAAGCGCTCCAAGGAGGCGAAGAAGGCCAAGGCCACGCTCGTCCCCACCCAGCTCGCCATCTCTTCGAGCCTCTCGTATGACAAGAACCCCTGGTTCTCCATCACCTACCTACCTACCTGCCTTTCGATCGATCGGAGGGGCAAATGGAGTGGCATGATGGTGGATCTGGCGACGATAGCCGGGGAACGGTGGTGGCAGTCACAGCATCCAGGGGTGGCGATGAGGCGTCTGTGAGGCGGCGCGGATAGTTTGCTGGAGGGGGGGATTGTGGTGAGGCGGCGAGGCAGAGGGAAGGGAGGGGGGAGCAGAGGAGGTGAGCGATTGGAGATCGGAGGCATCAGAGTCGGCAAAGCTCTTAGAGTTGTTTCGGTTGTGGCAGGCGATGGAGTCGTTGAGGTTGAGGGACGCGGTGGTCCAGATGTTGCGCCACCGGGTGGAGAGGACACTGGTCCGGACGGAGTCTCTGATGGGAGGAGGGAGACGATGTAGGAGAGGACGTCATCCGGGAGGTCGCTGATTCGATCTAGATCATTTGTGCTACCTCCTCGGCAGCGTGGTGCGTAGAATTTGGATCTCCATGCCCTCCTCTTTCTCTTCCTTCTGCTGCTGGTTTTGTACGGGTTGGAACTTGGAATAGAGACCAAGAAGAGAAAGAAGTCCGGTGGAATGCGTGAGAATGAAACAAGATCGTTGGTGAAGGAAATCTGGGAGACAGAGTTTGGAAGGAAGCACGGAAAGAAGAAAATGGAATTGTTGGTAACATGGATTTTTTTTTTTTTTATTTTGGATCTCGGAAGATGATAGGATTGAAAAAAAAATTGAATCGGTGGTGCCGGATCTAGAGTGATATGAAGGTACCCTAATTTTCTAGTTATGATACCAAAATTGATGGGGGACAGAAATAGGATCGTTGGTGAGCCTAGAAGTCCCATAGATTAGGGTACCATTTTTTTTTTGTATTTCTTTATAAGGGGTGGCGAAGGAATAGTGTGGATGGAAGACAGGGAGTTGAATCTCATGGACTTTGGGACTCAACCTAATGAAGAGACCTCTCACCTCTTGGGCATTACACCTTCCTCGATACTTGGAGGCTCTAAGACGAATCTCAAAGGAAGGGGGATAACTAGGGCCTCACGCCCATGCCCGAAGGCGAAGGCAAGAAGAATCACTCTTTTAAAAACTCAAATTTTTTTCTTCAAAAACTACTTTTTTTACAAAGGACTGAGGGTGGTATTTATAGACCTTTCCAACCCTCATTTGAATTTGAATACAGGATAAAACGATAGGATGAGTCAAATTCAAATATAAGATAGGATAAGATAAGCCTATCCATATCTCAATCCTAACCAACCAAATCCTAATTCAAAATTCAAACAAAAGATAAATCCCAAACTAATTTATTAAAATCTGTGCTACTTCGGGATCAGTGTGGCTTCGAGATCAGTGCTGCTCTGAGATTAGTGCTACTTTGAGATCCCCATCATAAAACCAAAGTATAGATTTGAGCAAAAGAATAAAACTCTCAAAAGAGTAGAAATAAAGTTGATGAAGCTCTTCTTGAATGCTTGAGTTGTCTTCTTCTTGGAAGCTGTTGCCGCTTAGATCGTCATGGCCTGCAGCTCTTACGTGGCCTAAATGAGTGGACTCCCCGTCGACATCACTGGATTCGCCGATCGGAGGCGATCAAGGGAAACAGGCCCTCTTCTACGGGACATGGTGGAGTCTTCATGCTCGGAGGGGTCGTTATGAGAATGAGAGTGGTAGGGATCTTTTGGAAGAGTCCTCAGACATTCCCTTCCTGCCCTTATCCTAGCTCTTTCTGGCTTGCTTCGAGATCACCAACCCCTGGAGGCTTGGAGTTGTTTGCCATCCTGCTCGCCACTTCAGTGGGTTGAGGTCCTTTTCTCAGTCGCTTCTCATGAATGGAGACATGTAAAAAGTCTCGGTCGAGTGTACCGACGGGGATACTCCATTGCTTAAGTCAGTTAGAAGAACAGCCAGAACTGTGTAGGAAAATAATAGCCTGGGAGCCAGTCAATGAGCATGTGGTAGGTTTTTCTTACCTTGGCCAGAGGTCCCTCTTACCTATTCATGAGATTGCTCCTGTCATTTAGGGAGGCATGCTCTTCTTGACATAGGCCTCTGGGGCTCCTATAGATCTAAGAGGCTAGGATTTGCCTGTGAGGCCAGGATTAGCCTGTGAGGCCATGATGGGTTGGTGAACCTTCCTCTTTTGGGTGGTTCAGAAGGTTGGTGAAGGAGCGCAGTGCCTCAGATGGGGCACTCCTCCATGATTAGTGTAAATAGTGACTTGTGAGGTCTAGTGTAGCCCTCCTTTGTAGGGGCACAGTCGGTGTGCTAGACTTTGCATACCGGGGTTGCCATACGACACGTGGATCGAGGCAAGGCCCGTAGAGCTCCCATGCATGTGGATTGAGCCAAGGCTTGTAGAGGCTCTGTGCATGCGGGCTGAGGCGAGTCCCATGGAGGCTCCTCATGCACGTGGACCAAGGTGTGGCCTGTGGAGCATCCTTATGCATCGGACCAAGGTGTGGAGGGCTGAGGCATGGGCGTGCCGCTGGCAAATGCAGGGCGTGCTCCTGGCCAGAGTCGAGCTTGCCAATATGGGACTCCATGCCATGGAAGGCACCGATCTGGAAGAGGGTTATCGCAGGTGGCCGAGGCAGCCATGGAGCTGACCGGGGTAGGGTAGGGCCGAACCCATGCACTGCTCTTAGCGTTCGTTGAGGTGCCGGACAAGCATGTCGAGGTGCTAGATTGGGGCACAGAGCTTCGAGTGGAGTCGGACTAGGAACAAGCATGTTGGATCGCTCTCCAGGATGTGCGTGTGTGGAGGTGAGCTGCTCCCCAGCGGTCGTATCAGTGCGGGCATGCGGAGGCGCGCTGCTTTCCAGTGGCTGAATCGGTGCAGGACTCCAGGTTATGCCAGATCAAGGTGCGTGGGTAGTGGGGACACCAGAATCAGACACAAATCCCTGGATCCCATATGGTTTAATTAGTCATGTGTCAAAGTTTTGAAAGTTTTGTAATCAATTAAGATTGAGTCCTATAATAAGTTGAGGTTAGTTGATTTGTCTCAACCCTCAACCTAGTCAGTATTTTGAGTCCTGTACATCAATTATGAGTCCAGTATGAGCCTGATTTTATATAAGAGAGGAGGTCACCCTATTTTGGAGTTCCACCAGGCCATATCCAGGAGTCAGAGGCCATTACATTAGCCCATTGGATTTTGTATGACAACCCAGGATCCAAGATGCTTCTAGAAACCCTGATTCCTTCCAGATGCCCAGATTCTCTTCCAGATGTTAGAGCATATTCCTAAACAAAGGAATCCATGATTCCAGAGATCCACCTGCATCCCAGCCCAAAGAAATCAAGACCAGGTGCCAAGCCCATGCCCTTAAGAAGGAAGATTCTAGGGAATATTCTTACTACCAGGCTACAAGGCCACCCCAGCTTCCAAAGGCCCAAACCCATGCACCCAAGCCCCTTTGGGCCGGCCCTTTACTGATTTTAAAGACCCAACACACCCCCTGTAGGCATCCTTGAAGTGTTTACCACGTCCAAATAGGTTTGAACAAGTCCAAGTTGAAGAGAAGAAGGAGAAGACCAAGTTTATTCCTAACCTAGTTGGGATTTCTAATCCTTTTAAACTTTGTAATTCTAACATAGCTAGGAAAGGACTTGTATTCCAATTTGGAAGAGGACTTGTAACCCAAGTGTAACCATGGTTAGTGAGGGCATGGGAACTCTATAAATACCCCACCCCCCCCCTCTTGTAAGCATCTTTATCTTAAGAATAAATCTTGCTGAAATTTTGAGTTATTGCCTTGTGTTGGTATTTTGTTTTGGTTCTTTGGTTGGTGTTTTTGTGCTTGGACGAATTCCTTGCTGCCCTAGCATCCTTCCATGCCCTAATTCACTACCATCCAAGCCTTCACACATCCAAGACAGAGTGCCCTAGGCCACCAAGCAAGGAGATCTTCAACAAGCTTCAAATAGCCCAGCTTCTAATCCCTAACCTGATTCCTTCTAACCTAGTTTCCTTTCTTTTTCTTACTTGCTGTTTTGATTGACCCTTGACATTTTGAAAGATCCCCAAGGTGTTTCACCTCCCCAGAGGAGGCTTTCCTTGCATCCGGAACCATCCAAATCAGCCATCTAATCAAGGGAACCGAACTTCATCATCCATACTCCAATCAGAGTGTTGTGTGATCTGTTCATCGAAAGTTCTTCAAATTACTGATTGGTAACATCCTTTTCTTCTTTAAATTTCTGATTTGATGAAGATTAGCTATCCTAATCGGTTGTTTCTCAATTCTTGGGTCATGGAATTTATTATTTTGAATGAGTTTGCCTGCGATACGATGATTCTATGCATTACTATTCTTCTTGCTAGTTTTTACTTTATTTTGGGAATCTAGCCTACAAATAAACTTATAAAAAATACAAAAAAAATAGTTTTACTTAGAGTCATCCCTCATCAGTTTGGTATCAGAGAGGGTTTAGAATAGTTTTTATCTGCATTGCAATCATAAACCCTAATTTTAGCAATTTGTCTACTACATTAGATATTAGTTTTGCATCTATTTTAGACCATCTAAAAATTTTATTTTTTCTGAATTTTGAATTTATTGTTATTTGTTGAGTATTATATTTATCAAAATTCTTAATTAATTTTATAAAAAATCTAAATTATAAAAATTTGGCAAATTAGAAACCCTAACAGAATTCTGATAATTTCTGCAGCAGTCCAAACAAATCCTAGGTTTGCATCATCATATGATTTTTTTCTACATTGAATTTGGTAGGTTTTATAATCACCATCCATCCTATGTTCCAGAGTTTTTTGATTTTTTTATGCATCAGAATCTGTGTCAACTTCTGCATCATCTGAACCCTAATTTTTTGATTTCTGCTAAATTCTGCATTTTGACTCAACCTAACCTAATCAACTTTCACACACCCCAATCCCAAGCCAAACTTTGTTTGATAACCCCAATTAACCTAAACCTAAATTGACATCTAATAAAATAATTAAAAATTATTTTATTTTCTAGTTGTTTTAGATTGCATCAAGACCATTGAATGTTCATCATCTTTTTATCTAATCTTAAGGGCAATCAATATAACATCAGGGTAGGAGGTCATAACCTGTCCTAGGCCCAAAACAACCACCCAGCATTTTCACCCAAGCCTAATTAAAATCAATTAGACTTAAATTTTCTTAGAGGGCTAGGTGACATCAATAGGTCGGGTCGGAGCTGTGTGGGCCAACTAGTGCATTTAAACCTGTGGCTATTACAGAAATCTAGTGTCTAAGGCTGAGGGTCCAGAGTCAAATGACCTAAGTGGTGTTGTGGTTTTAATTGGGTCCCTGCGAAAGTACGGGGGCCTCCTACACTCCCGCCCTCTACCTGGCCAGAGGAAGGATTAGCTACTGGGTTAAGTGTAAGTTGAGCTGACCCATCCAGTTTTGGCTCTAGGTCTAGGAAACCATAGATTAAGCTAACCTATTTTGCATGCTTGGCTGCACCATTCCATTCTGATTGCTTGATTGAGTGTATGACCACTAGATTAGGAACCAAATACCATAAGACTAAACCTCAAACCAACTCAGCCATGGATTCCAATTTTGAAGCCATCATGAACCAGCTTGCCCAGTTAACTACCCAAATGAACCAAGCCAACATCCAATCTCAAAACCAGTTACCCAACTAAACCAGTCCAATACCCAAATTAATACCAAGCTTGACCAACTGATCTAATCAAGTAATCAAGCAATCCATAGTTTTGACCAAATAGGAGATCAGTTAGGAACCCTAGACAAGACCCATAGGACTGAACCCATAACCTATGAATCCATAACCCTTAGTCAACCTGAGCCCAATAGGATTAGTATCCTTAGATATGAACCCAGTGTTAGTCAGGAGCACCTTAGCCAACCCACCCTTATCACCCCAGTCATTAGTCAGATATCCCTTAGTCTACCCCCTCTTACCACCTCATTGGTTCACCCAAATGACCTTGATGAGGAAATATATGAGGCTGACCCAAGTCTAGTAGAGGAGTATGAATATAATTAGTCTATTGAAGATCTAGAAGAGTACCCTATAGAAGACCCAGGATTAGATCTAGCTAACCCTAGCAATACCCAGACAGTAGCCAACATAGAGATAGCTGACCATGTAATGGAAGAGAAGTTAGAGGAAGAGAACCCTAATATTGCTATTAGAGTCTTATTTGAGGTGACTTTAGTAGAGAATCCAATGGTAGACCCTAGCCCTGAATTTTCCATGCTAAAAGAGTTTATTGAGGACTTGGCTTATCTCACCCAGTACCCTCAAGATGAAGTCACATCCTTGATCCTAATTGAAGATCTTTTTCCTGAAATTAGTGACCCATTCTTCCATAAGACAGACCTAGTAGATATACACCAACCCCATAGGGTCAATCTTATTAGTCTAGATTTAATCCCTGATACCCCTTCTTACATCTTATTCCATCCAATCAACCTTGAACCTATTCTACCCCACCAGACTAACCCAGAATCCACCTCATATTTCCTGCCTTTTCTTGAATTTTTTTATATTTTTTTAATCATTCACCTGCATCATGTAGAGGTTTGCATGTTGCATTCATTTAATGTACATGTTAGGTTTGCATCTTATTTCTTGCATACCCTTTGGCATTTAGTAGGCATACATAGTAAGTTTTCATGTGCATGCCATGCTAGGGTCAAGCCTAAAGAGTCAATAGTCTATTAGGTTTTGTCTCTAGAGTTTAAGAAATTTTTTTTGATAGGGAAGTCTAGTCGAGTCTATTAGGTGTTAGTCTAAAGTCCAATAAATTTACAAACCCAATCTACCTATCCACACATGTACTAGCCTCTGCATAGCATATGCATCATGAAATTAGTCGAAAGCTGAACCTAATTCATGAACTAAATAATATTTTGGCTAATTCCCAAAAGAAAGATAAAAATTTTTATGCAGAGGAATATGTGACTATTAGATAATTTTCTGTTCGTGAAGCTGGCCCATCCGAAATAATGAATAGTAGTGGACCCAATGCCTATGTGCTTGAGATATCAACTGATTTAGGTATTGGCTCCACTTCCATCATCTCAGACTTTATAAAGTCTAGGGAGCCAGCAGTGATACCCAGCGAGCCCCTTGAGCCACTCCCATTCTTTGAGAGAGAACCCATCCTAGAGTGACCACATATAATTTGGCCTTATGGTGAGGAAACGATTGAGAGAGCTCTGGATGATCAAGTTATCAATACCCAGGATAGAGACTGTTAGTGATATTTGGTCCGGTGGCAAGGTCAGCCAGAATTAAAAGACTTGTGGAATGCTGGTGTGGATCTGCAGCGCCTCAACCCAGACCCTACCGATGGGGTCGAGTTCCAAATTGACCCATACTCGATGGGGTCGAGTTCCTCCCGCCCTGGGAGAATTAGTGGGGACACCAAGATCAGACACAAATCCCTGGATCCTATATGGTTTAATTAGTCATGTGTCAAAGTTTGAAAGTTTTGTAATCAATTATGATTGAGTCCTGTAATAAGTTGAGGTTAGTTGATTTGTCTAATCCTCAACCTAGTCAGTATTTTGAGTCCTATACATCAATTATGAGTCCAGTATAAGCCTATTTTATACAAGAGAGGAGGTCACCCTAATTTGGAGTTCCACCAGGCCATATCTAAGAGTCAGAGGCCACTACATCAGCCCATTGGATTTTGTGTGACAACCGAAGATCCAAGATGGTTCCATAAACCCTGATTCCTTCCAGATGCCCTCCAGATGCCCTGATTCTCTTCCAAATGTCAGAGCATATTCCTAAACCAAGGCATCTATGATTCTAGAGGTCCACCTATAACCCAGCCCAAAGAAATCAAGCCCAGGTGCCAAGCCCAAGCCCTTAAAAAGCAAGATTTCAGGGAATATTCTTGCTATCAGGCTACCAGGCCACCCCAGCTTCTAGAGGCCCAAAACCCATGCACCCAAGCCTTTTTGGGTCAGCCCCTTGCTGCTCCTAAAGTTCCAACACACCCCCCTAGGAATCCTTGAAGTGTTGACCACGTCCAAATAGGTTTGACCAAGTTCAAGTTGAAGAGAAGAAGGAGAAAACCAAGTTTATTCCTAACTTAGTTGGGATTTCTAATCCTTTTAAACTTTATAATTCTAACATAGCTAGGAAAGGACTTGTATTCCAATTGGAAGAGGACTTGTAACCCAAGTATAACCATGGTTAGTGAGGGCATGGGAACTTTATAAATACCCCACCCCTCCTACTCTTGTAAGCATCTTTCTCTTATGAATAAACCTTGCTGAAATTTTGAGTTATTGCTTATGTTGGTGTTTTGTTTTGGTTCTTTGGTTGGTGTTTTTGTGCTTGGATGAATTCTTTGCTGCCCTAGAATCCTTCCATGCCCTAATTCACTACCATCCAAGCCTTCACACATTCAAGAAAGAGTGCCCTAGGCCGCCAGCAAGGAGATCTTCAACAAGCTTCAAACAGCCCAGCTTCTAATCCCTAACTGATTCCTTCTCAACCTAGTTTCTTTTTTTCTTACTTGCTGTTTTGATTGACCATTGACATTTTGTAGGATCCCCGAGTGTTTCACCTCCCTAGAGGAGGCTTTCCTTGCATCTGAAACCATCCAAATCAGCTATCTAATCAAGGGAACCGAACTTCATCATCCATACCCAATCAGAGTGCTGTGTGATCTCTTCATCGAAAGTCTTCAAATCACTGATTGGTAACATCCTTCCCTTCTTAAATTTTTGATTTGATGAAGATTAGCTATCCTATTCCGGGAGTTTCTCAATTCTCGGATCCTAGAATTTATTATTTTGCATGAGTTTGCCTGCGATACGATGATTCTATGTATTACTATTTTTCTTGCTAGTTTTTACTTTATTTTGGAAATCTAGTCTACAAATAAACTAAAAAATTATTAAAAAATTATTTTACTATTTTTCATTCATGTTTAGCAGTCTTAGAGTCATCCCTCATCAGCGAGAATCGGAGAGCTCCATCTTGGAGCTGGACTCCATGCTTCTTGCGGCGGACATAGAGACGGGATGCATCTTGATCACGGAGGCAGGCGTAGAGGTGAACATAAAGCTCCATCTTGGAGCTCGGCAGATGGATCGACGTAGAGCTCCATCTTGGCCACGGAGCTTGTAAGATCATTCTTGCAGGGCCTGGATGGTGCGCTACTCCCGTCGATGCACGGTTGTGCTTGAATTGCTGATCTGGGTCTAGCCAAAGTGGACCTTGGTATGGGCTAAGATGGGCGTGCTGCGGGCAGAGCTGGATCCACCGGGGTGCGCTGCTTCTTCGGTGATGTCGATGGGTGTGCCGGGTTCAGCACGGGCGAATGGAGTTAAAGAGCTTCATGGGCCAAAGTGGGCAAAGCCTGACGGCTCCTCGTGATGCCGATGCATGGGCTAACTTGCTGGCCTGGCTAGGCGAACGGACTCCATGTGGGCATTAAGCTTGGCTACAAGATTTTCTGGATCGAGGTGCGTGGGCTGTGCTACCATGAAGCTGGGCTTCATGCATGGTCGAAGTGGGCTAGCCGAGATGCCGACCTAACCACCGCAGGGGTCGACCTCCCTTTAGAATAAGCGGACCCACTATCTTATTTTAATTGGAGACTTGGGGATGCTATGAGAAGCAAGTGGCCACGTCAGCCAACAGGGATGATGCTGTGTCAGGGCCGAATGGGTTTGTCACTACTATAATAGAAATCTGTTGCTGCCTAGATTACCATGGCCTGCAGCTTTTATGTGGCCTAGGTGAGTAGACTCCCTACCAGCATCATCGGGTTTGCCGATCGGAGGCGATCAAGGAGAACAGGCCCTCCTCTATGGGACTTGGTGGAGTCTCCATGTTCGGAGGGGTCATTATGAGAGTAAGAGTGGTGGGAGTCGCCGGCCCCTGGGGGTTTGGAACTGTGTTGGTCATCTTGAAGGCCTCTCTGGTGGTAGAAATCCTTTTCCCTGTCGCTCCTCATGAATGGAGACCTGCAAAAAGTCCTGGTCAGGGTATCGATCAGGACACTCGATGCTCAAGTCAGTTGGATTTTCCTCTCAGGAATAGCCAGAGCTGTGTGAAAAATAATTGCCTAGGAGCAATCAATGAGCATGTGTAGGTTTTATTACCTTGGCCGGAGGTCCCTCTTACCTATTCATGAGATTGCTCCTATCATTTGGGAGGCATGCTCTTCTTGACGTAGGCCTATGGGGCTCCTGTAGGCCTGAAAGGCTAGGATTAGCTTGTGAGGCTATGATGGGTTGGTGAACCTTCCTCTTATGGGTGGTTCAGAAGGTTGGTGAAGGAGCGCAGTGCCTCGGGTGGGGCACTCCTCCCTGATTAGTGTAAATAGTGGCCTGTGAGGTCCAGTGTAGCCCTTCTTTGTAGGGGGCATAGTCAGTGCGCTGGACTTTACGTGCCGAGGTGATGTAGAACAATAAGAGTGATTCGATCGGAAGCAAATTAAGACTATTTTTTTTTAATGTTTTGTTAGAAGTTGGCTTGACTCAAAAACAAGGCTAACTAATATTGAAAGAAAATATGTACTGAAAGAAAACACAATTCAAAAGAGTAGATTATCAGAGTAATAAAGAAGTAGGATCGCTGGGGATTGAGAAACCCCCAGACCTAGGGTTTACTCCTCTTTCAAGAAAAGACGAAGAGAGAAGAGAAGGTTTTATACCTGACTATGATATCTCTCTTTGCTTCAATTGAAGGACACTCTCGAGCAGATTGTAGGATCCTTGGAGACGGGGTATCTTCGCAATGGATCCTTGGATTGTAGTCAAAGGTTGGCCTTCTTCTCGTACTCTGGATATGGAAAAGGATGAAGAACAAGATAAGGATGTAAGAAACTCAAGGAAGAGACCTTTACCTTGGATAGCTCCGGACTGCTCGAACTTTGAAGATGAGGGAAGAGTATGGAGGTGGCGATGGAAGATGGAGTGGATTTAGGGTTTGGCTGGTAGGGTGGAGGCTTGCAGATGAAAAGGACCTAGGGCTTGATATAGTGGGTGGTGGCTTGGAGAAGGAGATGGCAGCCTTGAATGAAGTGGGAATAGGGTTTAGGAATTTGGGTGTTGGCGGCTAGGACGATGAAAGGAAATTAGGGTTGGTGGCCAGGGATGAAAGCGGGGCAGGGTTTTGGTAACTTTGGAGATCTCTCACCTCCTCAAGGCTCCAATGGAACCTAGATTTACTCCCTCACGGAGCTCAACACTCAAAGAAGTGCGGAAGAAGAGAACACAAGGTTGCTCAATAACAAGAAAAGATTTCATTTACTCATTCTAATCAAAAGATTACATAAGGGTCCAATATATAGACCTTGCAAGAGAAACAAATTACATTACTTCCCATGTGGGACTAAACATTCATCCTAAGCATGAAAAACTTTCCCTTGATCGACCAGGCTTCTTTCCTTGGAGTGGGCGGCCTCAAATGCAAGGTGATGGCTTCATATGGCAGGTATGTGGGGCACCTCCTAGTTCTCTCCTTAAATCATGGGTTTTCCTTCCATGACTTGCTCTTTCTTGGAAGAAAATACTCATCTCCTAGTCTTTCTCCCCAAGACTAGGCTCCCATTCATAGCCAGGTACTTTAGGCAGGTGTGGGCGCCTACCTTGAAGTCCTCTCCAAGAAAAATCCCCTGCTCCTTTAGCTTGGTTACTTTTGGCAGCTTGTGGGCGCCTTCCTTGACTTCTCCTAAGAAAATTTTCTTGCTCTCTTGGGAGTGGGGATCAGGGACACTGGGATGAAATGTGGTGCCAACTGGTCCTGGGAGTGTGGCTCCACTTGCATTTGGCCTTCAAAGAAAAATGATGCCCTAGGGAATGGCGCCAACCTGGACTTAGACTGAGTCAACATGACTCAACAAAATAAAATGCAGACTCAAAGAAATAAAATAATATGGTTGACCAAGTCAACCCTTATTACAAACCCTAATCTTCGGGCAAGGTCATTCAGAGATCCAGATGGAACCCTTAAGTCTTCTTCTGATTCTGGTGCCCGCACCAATTCTCCCGTGGTGGGAGGAACTCGACCCTGTCGAGTAAGGCTCAAGTTGGCTCTGGTATCTCTCCAAGAGATCCGGATCCAGCTCTTGTAATTCATCTCGGGAGATCCAAGAGTCATCAGAATCTGGCCTTCCTTGCCAGCAGACCAGGTATCTTTGGTATCCTCGATTATGAGTAGAGATTACCTGATCGTCCACGATCTTTTCAATCTGTTCTTTCCTCACTAGCCAGTTTGTTGGTGGACGAACAGGGTTGGGTTCACTCTCAAGAACAGGATTAGGCTCAAAAGGCTCACTAGGAATCACAGCTGACTCTCTATACTCTACTAGGTTTGTAATGTTGAAAGTGGGGCTAATGCTTAGTTCTGGAGGCAACTCGAGCACATAGGCATTGGATCCTACTCTCTTCACCACTCTAAATGGTCCAGCTCCTCTAGCATGTAACTTTCTAACGGTTCTAGGAGGAAACCGTTCAGGCCTTAACCTAATCATTACATAGTCTCCCTCGACAAAAGTTTTGACTCGCCTTTGAGAATCAGCCAACTTTCTTATAAGTTTCATTACTTAAATTTATTTTGGCATGAATTTCTTTATGCAAGTCTTTTATATGCTGTGCAAAAACTTCAGCAGACTCGGAGACTCGTGTGTGGACTGGTAAAGGGGCTAGGTCAAGAGGTGTGTGAGGTTTGTACCCATGCTCAATTTCAAATGGACTCTTACCTGTAGACCTATTGATCGAGTCATTGTATGCAAATTCAGCCCTAGGTAAGTACAAATCCCAATTCCTAGTGTTTTCACCAACAAGACATCTTAGCAGATTGCCTAAGCTACGGTTCACTACCTCGGTTTGGCCATCAGTTTGGGATGATAGGCAGTTGAAAACTTAAGTTTTGTCCCTAACTTATGCCAAAGGGTTTTCCAAAATAGCTGGTGAACAGACATCCCTATCTGAAACAATTGTCTTAGGTAGGCCATGGAGTCTAACTATCTCATTAAAGAACAGGGTGGCTACCTTGACGCATCAAAAGTCTGGGAACAAGGGAAGAAGTGGGCCATCTTAGAAAATCGGTGACTACGACACAGATAGAGTCATGCCTCCTCTGGGTCTTAGGAAAACCTAACACAAAGTCCATACTCATATCTTGCCAAGGACGATCTGGGACAGGGAGTGGGTATAAAGGCGATGTTCTGTTTTCGCTGTTTGGCAACAGCGCAGGTCCGACACCTAGCCACAATGTGTGCTACATCTCTTTTTAAGCTAGGCCAGAAAAAGTGGCCTTCAACAGCAAGGGTGGTCTTGTCTTTTCCAAAATGGCCTGCTAGACCCCCAGCATGAATTCTCAAATCAAAAATTCCCTAAGAGAAGTTCTAGGGATGCAAAGCCTATTCTTAAGAACAGAAAGCCATCTAAAAGGGTATAATTCTTATGATCCTAGATGGTCTTGAGCTAGATCCTGATACACAGTCTTAAAATCTGGACACGACTCATATTCCTCTTTGATCTGCTCAAACCCTACGACTTCATCCCTAAAAGAATTCAATAACAAAGATCGACGACTAAGGGCATCAACTACCTTATTTTCAGTCGCAGCCTTATGTTTCAAAACAAAAGTATAGGACTGGATATACTCTACCCACTTAGCATGCTAGGTTAAGCTTCTTCTAGGAATTCAAGAACTAAGAGCCTTATGGTCTGAAAACAGCCACAAATTCCTGCGGTAGCAAATAATGTCTCCAGTAACGCAAAAGCTTGCACTACTGCATAAAATTCTTTATCATAGGTAGAATACCTAAGCATAGCATCATTAAGTTTTTCACTAAAGAATGCTACGGGATAATTCTCCTGGCTTAGGACTCCACCTATACCTACACCTGAAGCATCACAGGCAACCTCAAATACTTTAGAAAAGTCGGGTAACCTCAAAATGGGTGCCTGGGTCATCCTATCCCTTAAGATCTAGAAGGCTTTATGGGCTGCTTTAGTCCACTGAAATTCTTCCTTCCTAATACAGCCTGTGATAGGAGCAACTACAGTACTAAACCCTTGATGAGTCATCTATAGAAGGTAGCCAAGCCGTGGAAACTCCTAACTTCATGCACACTGGTCGGCTCTGGCCATTCTACTATGGACCTAATCTTCTTGGATCGGCAGTCACGCCGTCAGGGGTTACTACAAAATCAAGGAAGATAACTCTACTGGTCATGAATTACACTTCTTAATATTACCGTAGAGACTACCTTCTTCAAAACTTGGCAGACTTGTCTAAGGTGGCCTAGGTGACGTCTTACTATAGATCAGGATGTCATCGAAATAGACCACTACAAACTTTCCTATGAAAGCTCTAAGCACTTGGGTCATGATCCTCATGAAAGTACTAGGGGCATTGGATAATCACAAAGGCATAACAACCCATTCGTAGAGACCATCCTTAGTTTGAAAGCAGTTTTCACCTCCTTAATTTAATCCCCTGGTCTAATTCTAACCTGATGATTTCGCTCTTGAGATCAATTTTGGAAAAAAACCATTGCACAGCCATCATATCTAGCATGTCATCTAGTCTAGGGATGGGGAACCTATACTTGATTGTGATTTGTTGATGGCACGACTATCACACACATCCTCCATGTGCCATCTTTCTTTGGGGTCAGTAGTGCAGGGACTACACAAGGGCTAAGACTCTCTCTAATGAACCCCTTCCTCAACAATCTCCAACCTGCTTTTGCAGTTCCTCATGCTCAGATGGATTCATCCTATAATGGGGCAAGTTGGGTAAGGTACTCCTAGTATTAAATCTATGGAATGCTGGATATCCCTAAGAGGTGGAAGGTGGTCTGGCAGATCCTCGGGAAAAACATCTTCAAATTCTTCTAACAAAGGCCTAACTTCTGAGGAGGCTCTGAGGGTGTAGGAGTCCTAAGTTCCTTAGCAGTCAACATCCTAATGGGTTAACCACTATGGATTTCTTATTCTAGATCCTTAGCATTAATTAGGTTCACTCCAGTCTTCATCTCTTTGACCTTATTGGGTCCTTTAGCTACCTTGTCTTTAGGAGGGACTGAATGGATTGTGATCATTTTCCCATTAAAACTAAAGACACAGGTATGGATTTTCCTAAGAGGGTGGCATCATGATCATAAACCAAGGTCTCCCAATAATTATACTTCTCACCCCCATAGGTAAGATCATCAAACCAAATCTTCTCTTGATAGGATTGCATCTGGATTTGGACCTGACATCTAGATGGATGGGTATAGAGGTAGAGTCTATCCAAGAAACCTTATAGGGGTTGGGGTGGGGACTGGGATTAAGCCTAACATTTTGACAGTGCTAGCAGAAATGGCATTCACACACGTTCCCACTATCTTATGATGATCTTTATACTATACTTATCCCTAATTTAAGGAAAGTCTGTAGGATGTTAGTCCTACGCCAATCCTCCTGAACTCTACTCTGGGACAGGATGCATCTCACAACTATAAACTAGTCAGACTCTGTGGGTTTCTCCTCTCCTTCATACTCATCAACCAAGTTCATTCCGGCCTCATAAACTCTTCTTCAACTTCCTCATTGGGCCCGGAATTCTCTTCTCTCCCCTCTTCTATGTAAAGCAAGCTCCGTGGGCACTGGCTAGAAACATGACCTACCCTATGGTACTTAAAATAGGCTATGGCTATACACTGGCTGGAGATATGACCTAGTTTCTAACACTTAAAACAGGTGATACTAGAACTAGTTTTCTCTGGGTGTCAGGTGCCTTACCTTTGTCCATGGGCCTAGGGGTGGAATACCCTAAAAAGGTTTGCTAGGGGTAACTTGGCTAGATCCATTTTTGGGATTGGGGCACTAACCCTAGAAGGTATAGGTCTCCTCTCTGAATTTCTCAGTGTTCAGTGCAATCTGATAGGCTTGGTCTAGGTCAGCAACCTCTCTCTGAAACAAACTCACTTCTTAATGTCTCCCTATGTCCAGCCCTAAATCTAGACAAAGTGACCTCATGGGCTTCTACATCAATCACATCTCATCAAGTACTCATCCAAGGGGCTATGTAGTCTGAGACAGATCGGTTCCCTTGTTCAAGGGTTGCCATTGGTCTAACAGATTCTGCTGGTATGAAATGGGTAGGTACTTTCTCTAAGCTTCTCTTTCATACCTGCCAAGGGGTTATGGGCTCAACATTTCGTTCTAGTGTGTTAGCTTAATGTTCCCCCAGTATAACCTAGCTTGACGCACTAACTTCATCTTGGCAAAACTGAACTTCCTTTCCTCAGACATGGTATACCACTCAAAGTACTGGTCCATCTCACCCTCCCAATCAGAACACCTTAGGGGTTTAAGCTACCATCAAAAGTGGGTGCATCTAATTTGATGTTCCGGATGAACCTATCATCTCTATCTTCAGGCTCTGGGTCAGGCCTCCTATGATTAGGTTCAGGATCTCTGTATAATGGTCTTCTAGGCACCTGGTGTGGGTGAGGTTGAGGCACATTAAAATCTGGGTCAAGAGTCAATTCTGATGTCTAGGTTCCTCAAGTACTTGGACTCGATCCCTAAGCTAGGTAAGATCCTCACGGACGTGATCCTAAACTGGGCAACAGTATCAGTCATATCTTGACTCAATTTGGTTATACTTTCGGTAAGAGTTCTAATCATGGCCTCTAAATCAGGTTGGATTTGACCAGGTTTGGTAGGGTACTACGTTGTCGGGTGGACATGATGATGCAAGCAAGTACACCAAATGAGACTCGACTGAAAAACTACTACGGGCTAACTAGACCTAGAGCCCAAACTAGATGCCCAATCAGAGTGGCAAGCTAGCCTGTAGTAACTTGGGACTCAGCCAGGCTAGTGTAAGGGAAGTGTTAGGTCCCTAATTGCCATTCCTAGACACCAATCAGTGATTGGCCAGGTAGGCGGACCAGTACACAAGCCCTTCGGGATAGAATGATTGGCCAGGTAGGCGGACCAGTACACAAGCCCTTCGGGATAGAATCCCTGAACCACCGTTCTAGACACTGAGTACAAAGCACACACAGAGTAACTAGACAAACTGACTCAACACTAGCCTAGACCCGACCAGTTGGTGTCCCTAGCCCACTAGGGCAAATTAGGTCTAATTAATTTTAAGATTAAAGGCTTAGGTTCGAATGCATGGGAGGTGGTTTGGGCTAAGGAGAGAGTCTCAATCCTCCCCTTATGTTGCAACTTCAGTGCCCTTAAGATAGATTCAAGTTATGCACACTCAAATAAAAAAACAGCTTGCAAAAAATAAAAAAAGCAGAACAGCAGTAAAATTGATCTCAGAAAATCTACAGAAATTAATAAATCATAAAAAATTTATGTAAATTACTTTCAATTATATTGGTACCAGCAAAATAAGATTACTTAATTTAAATTTTTTGTAGGGATAAACAATTCGAATAACAGGGCAGTTACTGGCAGAAAATAGAACGTGTGTCCCGTTTACAATCCCTGCCTAGAAGTTATAACCCGGCGCACCCCTACACGCCCTAGGAACCCCCGTGGAATGAGAGGAGGAGGCTTGCATCTCGCTTGTTCCTAGGACCGGATGGCCAGGGGAGTCTACTCCAGGCAGCAAAAGTAAAAAGGAACGAAAAAATAATCGAACAAGCAAGAACCCTATACAGGGCTCTGATACCAAAATGATGCAGAACAAATAAGATGATGCGATGCGAAAGCAAATAAGACTTTTTTTTTTTGTGTTTTTTTAGAAGTTGGCTTGACTCAAAAACAAGGCTAACTAATATTGAAAGAAAATATGCACTGAAAGAAAGCACAATTCAAAAGAGTAGATTATCAGAGTAATAAAGAAGTAGGATCGCTGGGATTGAGAACCCCTAGACCTAGGGTTTACTCCTCTTTCAAGAAACATACGAAGAGAGAAGAGAAGGTTTTATACTTGACTGTGATATCTCTCTTGGCTTCAATTGAAGGACACTCTCGAGCAGATTGTAGGATCCTTGGAGATGGGGTATCTTCGCAATGGATCCTCGGATTGTAGTCCTATGGCAAGGTTGGCCTTCTTCTCATACTCTGGATCTGGAAAGGATGAAGACAAGATAAGGATGTAAGAAACTCAAGGAAGAGACCTTTACCTGGGATAGCTCCGGACTGCTTGAACTTTGAAGATGAGGGAAGAGTATGGAGGTGGCGGTGGAAGATGGAGTGGATTTAGGGTTTGGCTAGTAGGGCGCGGCTTGCAGATGAAAAGGACCTAGGGCTTGATATAGTGGCGTTGGCTTGGAGAAGGAGATGGCGGCCATGAATGAAGTGGGAATAGGGTTTAGGAATTTGGGTGTTGGCGTAGGATGATTAAGGAAATTGGGTTGGTGGCCAGGGATGAAAGCGGGGCAAGGTTTTGGTAACTTTGAGATCTCTCACCTCCTCAAGGCTCCAATGGAACCCGGATTTACTCCCTCATGAAGCTCAACACTCAAAGAAGTGCGGAAGAAGAGACACAAGGTTGCTCAACACAAGAAAAGATTCATTTACTCATTCTAATCAAAAGATTACATAAGGGTCCAAAATATAAACCTTGCAAGAGAAAGAAAATACTCATCTCCTAGTCTTTCTCCCCAAGACTAGGCTCCTTCCATTCATAGCCAGGTACTTTAGGTAGATGTGGGCGCCTACCTTGATGTCCTCTCCAAGAAAAATTCCTTGCTCCTTTAGCTTGGTTACTATTGGCAGCTTGTGGGTGCCTTCTTTGACTTCTCCTAAGAAAATTTTCTTGCTCTCTTGGGCGTGGGGACCAGGGACACTGGGATGAATGTGGCGCCAACTGGTCCTGGGAGTGTGGCTAGGAGTGTGGCGTCCACTTGCATTTGGCCTTGGAAGAAAAAATGATGCCCTAGGTAATGGCGCCAACCAGGACTTGACTTGGACTTAGGCTGATCAACATGACTCAACAAATGAAATGCAGACTCAAAGAAATAAATAATTTGGTTGACCAGGTCAACCCTTATTACAAACCCTAATCTTCGGGCAAGGTCATTCAGAGATCCAGATGGATCCCTGAAGTCTTCTTCTGATTCTGGTGCCCGCACCATGGGGTTGCCATATAGATGCATGGATCGAGGCGTGGCCTGTAGAGCTCCCATGCATGCGGACCGAGGCAAGGCTTGTAGAGGCCGTGCATGCAGGCTGAGGTGAGGCCTGTGGAGGCTCCTCATGAATATGGACCAAGGTGCAGCCTGCGTAGCATCCTCATGCACGTGGATCGAGGTGCAGAGGGCTGAGGCACTGGCATGCCATGAGTGGATGCAGGGCAAGCTCCTGGCCTGAGCTAGGCTTGCCGAGATGGGACTCCATGCTGAGGAATGTGCTGGTCTGGAAGAGGGTCATCACAGGTGGCTGAGGCAGTCACGGAGCTGACTGGGGTCTGGTAGGGCCGAACCCATGCACTACTCCCAATGATCATAAAGGTGCCAGACTGTCTTGCCGAGGTGCCAAACTGGGGCACGGAGCTTCGGGTGAAGCCGAACCTTGCATGGGCATGCTGGACGGCTCTCCTGGATGCGTGTGTGTGGAGGCGCACTGCTCCCCATCGGCCGAATCGGTGCGGGACTCTAGGATGTGCCAGATCGAGGTGCACGAGGATCAGAGAGCTCCATCTTGGAGCTAGACTCCATGCTGCCTAGGCGGATGTAGATATAGGCATGCTTCTCAGTCACGGAGGCGGGCATTGAGGCGGACGTAGAGCTCTGTCTTGGAGCTGGGCAGACGGACCGATGCAAAGCTCCATCTTGGCCACGGAGCTTGGAAGAACATTATTACAGGGGCTGAATGATGTGCTACTCCCGTCGATGCATGGTCATGCCCAGGGTGCTGAGCCAGCTCGGGCCGTAGCGGACCATGGTGCGGGCTGAGATGGGCGTGCTGCAGGTAGAGCTGGATCCACCAGGGTGCGCAGCTTCTTCGGTGATGCCGATGGGCATGCCGTGGTCGGCACGGGCGAATGGAGCTGGAGAGCTTCATGGGTAGAAGCGGGCAGAGCCGATGGCTCTCCATGATGCCGATGCATGCGCTAACCTGTTGGCCTGGCTGGGAGAATGGACTCCATGTGGGCGTTGAGCATGGACACAAAATTTGCCGGATCGAGGTGCACGGGCTGAGCTGCCATGAAGCTGGGCTCCATGCATGGCCAAAGTGGGCTGGCCGAGGTGCCGACCTGGCCATCGTAGGGGTCAGCCTCCATTTAGAATAAGTAAACCCACTATCTTCTTTTGATGGGAGTCTTGGGGACGTTGCGCATAGCACATGGCCACATCAGCCAACAGGATGATGCTGCGTCAGGGCCAAATGGGTTTGTCACTACTATAACAGATGCCCCCACTCCTTGAGTCCAAAGCATTACTTCTCATCATTTTGGGTGAAGGGAGTAGCTTTATCCATTCGGCTCCATGCTGTAGCAGGCCTTGTACTGGTTGTAGGAAGTCAGTCACTCGATGGAGCTTAACTTGTTAAAGGTCAACCATTGGACTTTAAGAGCCTGAATGTACCTCAATCATAGGTTGGTTGGCCAGGTGAGAAATGATGTTGCATGGTGATGATGCTAGTACTTCAGCCTGACTCCTCGTTGGTCGGGTAGAAGGTGGTGCCAAGGAGGAAGAGGCCAGTGAGGTGCATGACTTGGGTGCACACATAGACGACCGGGCACTTGGTTGACATGGTTGAGCTTATAGCACTCCTCAAGGCTTTTGATGAAAGCACAGAAGTAGCTGGAAGGTTCGAGGAGCAGGAGCTTGGTCTATGCCAGAGGCTCGACCTTGGGGAGCCATCCTGGAAGAAGGACTCAAGGAGCAGGGTTCGACTCCGGCTAGAGGCTCAACCTTGGGGGAGCCATCCTAGTGGAGGAACTCAAGGAGTAAGGATTCGACTCCGGCCAGAGGCTAGACCTCGGGGGAGCCATCATGGTGGAGAACTCAAGAACAGGGTTTGACTCTGTCCGAGGCTCAACCTCGGGAGAGCCATCCTGGTGGAGGAACTCAGGAGAAGGGTTCTACTCTTGCCAGAGGCTCAACCTCAGGGGAGCCATCTTGGTGGAGGAACTCATGTAGCAGGTGTTCGACTCTAGCTGAGGCTCAACCTAGGGGAGCCATCCTGTAGAGGAACTCAAGGAGCAGGGGTTTGACTCTGGCCAGAGGCTCGACCTCTAGGGAGCCATCTTGGTGGAGGAACTCAAGGAGTAGGGGTTAGACTCCGACCAGAGGCTCAACCTTAGGAAAGCCATCCTGGAGGAGGAACTCAAGGAACAGGGGTTTGACTTTGGCCAGAGGCTTGACCTCGGGGGAGCTATCCTAACAGAGGAACTCAAGGAGTGGGAGTTCAACTTCGGCCAGAGGCTTGACCTCTGGGGAGCCATCCTGGCGGAGGAACTCAAGGAGTGGGAGTTCGACTTCAGCTAGAGGCTTGACCTTGGGGGAGCTATCCTGGTGGAGGAACTCAAGGAGTGGGAGTTCGACTTTTGCTAGAGGCTTGACCTCGGGGGATCCATCCTGGTGGAGGAACTCAAGGAGCAGTACAGTGCATGCACTTGTGAGCTTTGTACCATCTAATGCCTGCATTGCATGGAGTAACTAGATCACTATTTGCTTCATGTTTGCATGGAGTGGAGCATGAAATCCCGCTCCATAGTCTTGCATGGTGTGCATGAGGTGACGAGGTCTTCCCTGCTTCCATCATTAAGGAGCTTGTTTTCAGTGAGGAGCTTGGCCTCAGTGAGGAGTTTGACTTCAATAAGGAGCTTGGCCTCAATGAGGAGCTTGACTTTAGTGAAAAGCTTGGCCTTAGTGAGGAGCTTGACTTCAGTGAGGAGCTTGGTCTCGGTCTCATTAAGGGGCTTGACTTCATCTCGGCTTCGTTAAGGAGCATGATTTCAGTGATGAGCTTGGCCTCATTAAGGAGCTTGACTTCAGCTCTTGGCATGAATGCAGGTCTTTGTAAGCTCCCTGTTTCAAGGGGCCAAACTGTGAGTCCAGGAAGTAGATGGCGGGATTCATGGGGTTTCCCGGTCGATGTCTCAAACTGTGAGCAGGGCAGTAGGTGCGAGACTTTTGGAGTTTCCCATCTTGAGGTGCCGAGCTTCGAAAGTTTCCAGTCTTGAGTTGCCGGGCTTCATAATTTCCGGGCTTAAGATGCCGAGCTTCAGGAGTTTCCGTCTTTAGGTGCCGGGCTTCGTAAGTTCTGGGCTTAAGGTGCTGGGCTTCAGGAGTTTTCGATCTTGAGGTGCCGGGCTTCATAAGTTTTTGGGCTTAGGTGCAAGGCTTTAGGAGTTTTCGATTTTAAGGTACTGGGCTTTGTAATTTCTGGGCTTAAGGTGCTGGGCTTCAGGAGTTTCCGGTCTTGAGGTGATGGGCTTTGTAAGTTTCTGGGCTTAAGGTGCTGGGTTTCCGGAGTTTCCAGTCTTGAGTGCCGGGCTTCATAATTTTCTGGGCTTAAAGTGCCGGGCTTCAGGAGTTTCTGGTCTTGAGTGCCAGCTTTGTAAGTTTTCGGGCTTAAGGTGCCGGGCTTTAGGATTTTCAGTCTTGAGGTGCTGGGCTTCATAAGTTTCAGGGCTTAAGGTGCCAGGCTTCGTAATTTTCTGGGCTTAAGGTGCCGTGCTTCAGGAGTTTCCGGTCTTGAGGTGTCGGGCTTCATAAGTTTCAGAGCTTTGGTGCTTGTCAAGAAACCTTGCGGGCAGTGACAGGCTCTGGCGGACTATACTGCTTGCCCTTGATGGTAGTACAAGGCTTCTTATGTAGAACTGAAACACAGTTTTTCATATTGCAAGTATTGTGGGAAGGGAGTTACCTATTGAGCTCCAGTCATATGAATAATAAAAATATATTTCTTCCTTGACAAGGCCAGAATTAAATTCGCCGACCACCATCTCAGGAGAGAATGGGACTCCGTTGCATGGAAGAACGAGACTCCATTGCATGGGAGGATGGAACTCCATTGCATGGGAGGAGAGGACTCCATTGCATGGGAGAATTGGAGTCCGTTGCATGGAGAGCAGGGCTCCCTTGCATGAGAGAATAGGAGTCCTGAGAAGTGACAGGCACTTAAAAAGACCACGGGCATGAATCTCTTCTTCTCTTCTCCTTATTCTCTTCTCCTTCTCTTGTTGATAGGACTCCTGGAAGGTGGCACCACGCGGAGGTGGCTCCATCTTTGGCTTGCTACCCTATCGAGGATGATGATGCCCCTTCATAGCTTGGGATCTTTTCTCGAGGCCACTCCTTGGAGCCCCAAGAGAGAGAGATTCTCTCGTGCCCCCACCCTCATGGCCCCAGTCTGCCCCCCGGGGACCAAGGACAAAGGTGGCTACTGTTGTCCTACCATGTTGAGGAGCATTGATCTGCTCCCTACCTGGCATGCCAATCTGTTGCCGCCTAGATCGCTATAGCTTGCAGCTCTTACATTGCCTAGGTGAGTGGACTCCCCGCCAGTGTCACCAAGTTCGCTGATTGAAGGCGATCAAGGGGAACAGGCCCTCCTCTACAGGACTTGGTGGACCAAGGACAAAGGTGGCTACTGTTGTCCTACCATGTTGAGGAGCATTGATCTGCTCCCTACCTGGCATGCCAATCTGTTGCCGCCTAGATCGCTATAGCTTGCAGCTCTTACATTGCCTAGGTGAGGGACTCCCCGAGTGTCACCAAGTTCGCTGATTGAAGGCGATCAAGGGGAACAGGCCCTCCTCTACAGGACTTGGTGGAGTCACCTATTCAGAGGGGTCATTATGAGAGGAGAGTGGTGGGAGTCACCTGTGGGGGCTGGAACTGTGTTGGTCATCTTGTAGGCCTCTCTGGTGGGAGAAATCCTTTTCCCCGTCGCTCCTCACGAATGGAGACCTGCAAAAAGTGCTAGCCGGGGGTACCGGTTGGGACTCGCCGATGCTCAAGTTAGTTGGGTTTTTTCTCTTGGGAACAGCCGGAGCTGTGTAGGAAAATAATGGCCCAGGGGCCAGTCAATGAGCATGTGGTCATTTTTCTTACCTTGGCTAGAGGTCCCTCTTACCTATTCATGAGATTGCTCCTGTCATTTGGGGAGGCGTGCTCTTCTTGACGTAGGCCTGTGGGGCTCCTGTAGGCCTGAGAGGCTAGGATTAGCCTGTGAGGCCATGATGGGTTGGTGAACCTTCCTCTTCTGGGTGGTTTAGAAGGTTGGTGAAAGAGTGCAGTTCCTCCCTGATTAGTATAAAAAGTGGCCTGTGAGGTCCAGTGTAACCCTCCTTTATAGGGGGAATAGTCGATGCAATAGACTTTACGTGCCGGGGTTGCTATACAAATGCGTGGATCAAGGCGAGGCTCGTAGAGCTCCCTTGCATGCGGATCGAGGCGAGGCTTGTAGAGGCTCCATGCACGTGGGCCGAGGCGAGGCCTGCAGAGGCTCCTCATGCATGTGGACCAAGGTGTGGCCTACTGAGCATCCTCTTGCATATTGACCAAGGTGCGGAGGGCTGAGGCACGGGCGTGCCACGAGCGGATGCAGGGCGCGCTCCTGGCTGGAGCCGGGCTTACCGAGATGGGCCTTCATGCCAGGGAAGGTGCCGGTCTGGAAGAGGGTCATCTTGGTGGTTGAGGCAGCCACGGAGTTGGCCAGGGTCGGGCAGGGCCGAACCCATGCACTGCTCCTAGCGATCGTCAAGGTGTCGGACTGGCTTGCCGAGGTGCCGAACTAGGGCATGGAGCTTCGGGTGGAGCCAGACCATGCATAGGCATGATGGATCGCTCTCCGGGATGCGGGCATGCAGAGGTGCACTACTCCCCAGCTGCCAGACTGGTGTGGGACTCCAGGTTGCACCAGATAGAGGTGCGTGGGGATCGAAGTCTCCATCTTGGAGCTAGACTCCGTGTTGCCTGCGGCGGACATTGAGACGGGCATGCATCTCGGTCACAGAGGTGAGCATAAAGACGGACGTAGAGCTCCATCTTGGAGCTGGGCAGACGGACCGACATAGTGCTCTATCTTGGCCACGGAGCTTGGAAGACTATTGTTGTAGGGCCCTGATGGCATGCTACTCCCGTTGATGCATGGTCATGCCTGGGGCACTGAGCCGGCTCGGGCTGTGTAGTGGACCATAGTGCAGGCTGAGATGGGTTTGCTATGGGCAAAGCCAGATCCGTCGGGGTGCGCTGCTTCTCCGGTGATGCCAATGGGCATGCCGGGGTCAGCACGGGCGAATGGAGCTGGAGAGCTTCGTGGGTCGAAGCGAGCGGAGCCGGGTGACTCCCCACAATGCCGATGCATGGGCTAACCCGCTGGCCTGGCTGGGCCAACGGACTCCATGTGGGCTTTGAGCCTGGCCATGGAATTTGCCAGACTAAGGTGTGAGGGCTGAGCTACTATGAAGCTGGGCTTCATGCATGAACAAAGTGGGCTGGCCGAGGTGTTGACCTGGCCGCTGAAGGGGTTGGCCTCCCTTTAGAACAAGCGGACCCATTATCTTCTTTTGATGGGAGACTTGGGGATGCTGCCCGAAGCACGTGGCCATGTCAGCCAACAGGGATGATGCTGTGTCAAGGCCGAATGGGTTTGTCACTACTGTAACAGAAGCTATCAATGAACACTTTTGGATTATGATTTGAAGGCATAACAACAAGAATGAAGGCTTTTCAGGTGTAATCTTTTTATGGCTCACTCTTGTCTTTTCAAAAGCTTTCTCTAAAGATAAGATTTATCTCTAGTATTTCTTATTTTTCTCTTATATCTTCAATGAGTTTGGTGAGTGATAAATACTCCAAAAACTTCCAAAAAACCATTTTAGACCATTGGAGTGAAGAATCTAGCCGTTATGGACAATTTTAACCAATTTAGAACTTCTGAAAATATAGCCATTACTATTGTCAGAACCTATTAGTCACACTTGGATCGATACTTGAGTCTTCATTAGTCGACACTTGGATCAACACCAGGTATAATTCTTTGAAATCCATGGTTCTGCTTCATTTCTATTCTCTGGCTATGAGTCAATCTATGAGTCAACACTTGAAACTGTGAGTCGACACTTGAGTTAGCACTAGGCAGAAAGTCCAGGAATGACACTGCTCTGTTTTCTTTCTTGTCTTAGGCCTTGAGCTAATCTATGAGTTGACACTTGGATCGACACTTCATTGAAGTCCAAAAAACTATGTTCTATCCATTTTTGTTCTCAGGGCTTAAATCAAATTGTGAGTCGACCTGTGAGTCAACACTTAGGTCGACACTTGAGTCGACATGTGGCGTGCCAGCTGAAACTCTGCATGCCAGTCTTCAGAGATGTTGACACTTGCTTCATGAGTTGACACTTGAGTCGACACTTAGGTCGATGCTTGGTCTATGCCATTTCCAAAAAGCGTGCCAAACTTTGAAAGTCTCAAATTTTGTTCAATAGACTTCTAGTTTCTTCTTCATTAAGGCCAAAGTGATCATTTCATGGCTTTCCAAGATGAGAATACTTCTTAAACTTTGAAATTCATCTTGCATTCAAGTGAATGACTTTGATACTTTTGTTTAAGGAATTTGATGTACTTGTAACCTGATTCATAACTCCAATTGAAATATTAGTAGCAAACATATACTCAACGTTTTGTTATTTATCAAAATCAAGGGCTCAAGATAATAATCTCTCCCAATTTGATGATGACAAAATTTGAGTATATAAGCAGTTGAGTTCACATTTGGCTATTTGTATTAAGCATGTATTCAAAAAACATTGTAAATTGAACAAATTCATCACACAAACTTCACAATTACCATTAAACAAAGTTCATAATGATATTCAGATGGAGATATATTATCTTTTTAGTTCAATTCTCATTTCCTCCCCCTATCTTAAGTAGATTGTGAATTATTGAAAATTTTCAATTGTTGCTTATATAGTCAAGCTTATCTTATCTTTTCTTACTCCCCCTTTTTGTCATCATTAAAAATTTAAAGGAGTTTCTCCCTCTTAATTAGGGCTTTTGAGAAAATAAAATGTTGATTAGACAAAAAGATGAGTAAACATAACTTTCATATATAGAAGAATTTCAATACATCAAGAAAATCTCATACACTGAAAAATACAACATAGAGAGTACATGAAATGCAAACATAGTATCTGTAAGGCTACGCCTCATCAGATGGAAACTCTACAACTATAGGGGCCATAATCCTAGATGCTGAAGGTCTAGGAGTTTTATGGGTCAGGCTTCTAGTCCTAAGAGAAGGGCCAGAGCGGGCTACAGTCCTAGAAGTCCTAGTGGCATGTGTCCCAAGAGTCTCTGCTGGTGTCATAAAAGGTGAATCATGGCATGCCGATCATCGAAGCTAGATCCGAAGCCTGAGCTGAAGCATCTGTAGCACAAATTGGAGGCTGATTCTCATGAACTGCATCACCATCAATAGTCGAATCAACACCACCAGCACCACCACTGCCATCATCATCATCATCATCATCATCTAAACCATCATCAACTGGTGGAGGAGGAGGAGGAGGAACTGAGGGTCCAGTTGTTGCAGGTGGTAATAGGGATCTCAGCAAGTCTCTGATCTTGATAAACACTGCCTCCATGTCTGCATAATAAAGTGAGCAGCTCATCAATATGAGCTCTAAGTCCATGCAGCTCAATCTGCAATGTACTAGTCCTGACTGTATACCCATAATATACTCTTGGACTGCAGTGATCTGCTCCCTCAGCCTCTTCTCAAATGCTGAATCTGTCACTGTAGAATGCTGAGGCTGGAGTAGATGGAGGTGTAACAGGCTCTAACTCTGATGCGACAATAGGAGCAGGTCTGGAAGTGGTCAACTATAGAGCAGGTGCAGATGGTCCCACCATAGCTGCCCTGATCTTGTCCTCCTCATCAAGCTCTTGGCCTGACTCCCACCTAGTCCATCGACAAGCTATCCTCCAATGGTATCCCATATGCATGGAAGATACGGGTCAGTCCCATCCCATAGGGCAAGCACAATCTCCTCTAGGTGGCTACCTCACCCATCTGATGGATCATCAACACTAGGAGGTTGATGGCCAACCTCTGAGTCAAGGTGACCATAAACACCAGCTCCTGCTTTGTAATGAAGTCAAATTTTCCTGTCTTCGGGAGCAAAATCCTAGCTATGATGTGATGTAGCAACCTCATCTCCATGGATAGCTGACTGGCTGAGATAGTGGATACTCCTCTTACAACGTCATGCTCTAGGATACATCTGAAGGCTATATCTCTATCAGACACACAGTTTGCTACCAAACTCCTCAAGGGGATCTCCCAAATCTGACTAAGAGTCTCAAGTGTGACTGGGATCTACACTCCTCTAACCTGTGCAGTCCAGCTGATACCATCTATAGCCATGCTGCTGTGAAACTCGTGCATTAAGTGAGGATAGTACCTCTCCCTTATAGTACAAAAAGGTACCAAACCAGCTGCTCTCAGTAAATCTTCGATTACAAACCCCTCAGAGTCCCAGAAATGTAGATCAATCCTCCTCCCGCAAGCAATCACTTTCCCTGCTACTCGCTCAGCCACAGGGGATAACTGTGGTGGGGGTGCTTTATCTGCTGCCTGAGCCTCGGGTACCTCGCGTTGCTCTACTGGATCTTGATGAGCCTTGGATCTTCTTTCACTTAAGTTAGCATCTCCTCTTTCAAAATGAGACCTCTTCTTGTAGAACACAACTTGCTTTCTTGGACCCATGCTCAAAAACCACTAAGAATGTAAGGAAAGAAGGGGGGAAAGAGGGATTTTGCCAAAAACAGAAGGGTAGATCCAAGAAGACGCTGTTTGAGGGTGATTGCAAGGCTTGGGGACCATTATGGAGAGCGAAATGGAAAAAAAGAATGAGAAAAAAAGATTCGGTGATGCCTTAGATAAGCAGTCCAATCATTCATGAGTCGACACTTATGATTTGCTCGTGTCGATACTTCGGTGAGTCGACTTTGGCAAATTGCAAGTGTCGACACTTAGTCAAAAATACAGAAAAAAATCAAAAAAAATTCTAATCAATTAGCAAAAATCAAGGGGGTCTTTAGGGATTATACTAAGCATTATTTGAAGGAATTTGGAGCATTTAAAGGAATTCAATAAAGATTTTGAAAGAGTTTCAATCAAAGGAGTCAACGATGCCTAATTCTCTTATAATCATGCAAATCCATCTTTGCTAAGGGGCTAAGTGAAAATGCTTGTTAATTGTCTATCAGTACACACAAAATCAAGCATTACATCATCATTTTGCACATGGTCTCTTATGAAATGATGTCTTATTTCAATATGTTTGCTTCTTGAATGTTGAACTTGATTTTTAGTTAAATTGATAGTACTTCTGTTGTCACATCTTATGGGTGTTTTATTTAACTTAATACCAAAGTCTTCGAGTTGTTGTTTGATTCATAAGATTTAAGTACAACAACTTTCAGCTACTATATATTAGGCATTCGCTGTAGATAGAGCAACTGAATTTTGTTTCTTGCTAAACCATGAAATCAAATTAACTCCAAGAAATTGACAAGTTTCACTAGTACTTTTCCTATCTAGTTTATATCCAGCAAAGTCAGCATCAGAATAGGCAATCAAATCAATTGATGAATCTCTAGAGTACCACAACCCAATATCTATTATGCTAGATAAATATCTAAGTATGCATTTAATAGCCAGTAAATGAGATTCTTTAGGAACAGACTGATATCTAGCACACATACATATGCTAAACATAATATCTAGCCTACTATAGTTAAGTATAATAATGAACCAATGATACTGGTGCAGATAACAGAGGCACCAGACTTAGGAAGAGGCTTCTTAATCCTCTGTGGTTATCTAATTAGTTCTTTTCAGTATTTGAGTCCAGTTTGTAATAAGGGCTTAGCCCATTTGAGTCCCCACTTTGGCCCTTGAGTCTTATTCTTTTTGAGCCTTTCATTATTCGAGTCCTATATTCAGAGTTTGATCAGTTTTGGGATATGATCAGTCAAGTCAGCTCATAATGAGCTAGTCATATTATAAGTCTTGTAATCATCAAGTTGAATCTAAGAAGATCCAAGCTTGTGAAGGACAACACCTAGTGCACCACCTCGGCAGCTGCATGGAGTCTCAGTCACACCCTCGATGGTGATTCCCTAGGACTACTTGGAGGAACTTGAAGTTGGCCCATTGATGCAAGATGACTCTAAGATTGCTAAACATGCAGAAAAAATAGTAAACTATTTTTTTAGAATTTTTTATAATTTTAATTTGCAGGCTAAATTTTCAAAATCAAGTAAAGACTAGCAGGATGAATAGCAATGCAAAGAATCATCACAATCGTAGGCATGCTCATGCAAAATAATAAAAGTCAGGATCCGAGAATTGAGAAATTCTTGGCTTAGGATAGCTAACCTTCAATCAAAATAGAAATTAAGAGTAGGGAAGTTTATATCAGTTAGAGATTAAAGAATTCGCCATTGAAAAGATCACTCAACACTCAGATTGGAGCTTGGATGATGAAGCTTTAGTTCCCTTGAAATAGAAGGCTAATCTAGGCGATCCTGAAGGCAAAGAAAGCCTCCTCTAGGGAGGGGAAACACCTCAGGGACCCTACAAGCATCAAAGTTAGGCATGAAATATAGAAATAAAGAGAAAATAATAAGATGAAATAAAAAGGAAAGGGATTAGGGCAAGAAGGGCTGGCGGATTGGAGAAGGGAGGCTCCTGCTTTAGGGACGGCTTCGGGGCACCTTCCTAATGCCAAGGCTGAAGTCAAGAGGTGAGGTTGGAGGCTTGGACATGGAGGAATTGCAAGGATAGTGGTCGGCCAACACAAGAACACAAACCAAAGAAACCAAAAAGAATACAAGACACCAGTCTTAAAACAATTCAGCAGAATAATATTTCATAAGAGTTGATTCAATACAAGAGGAGGAGGGGTGGGGTATTTATAGAGTTTCCATGCCCTCTCCTAGTTAGGATTTCAGCCCTCTCCAAGTTACGATAGGTTTATACAATTTAAGTGGGAGAACAATTACAAAACAAACCTAAAACCAGGATTACAAAGTTGAATGAAATAAAAACTAGCTTTCCTTCTTTCATTTGAACTCTTCCATATGCTTGGACTTGGTCAACTCATGGAGGACTCCTATTGATGCGGAACTAAATATGCATGCAAATCATTTTAGTGTTTTTATAGCTTAAGTTATGTATCTAAATCCCAAAAATCAAACAAAGAATCTAAGTAGAGAGTTCTATGCAAAATAAGAAGCAATAGCATGCAAAATAAAACCTTAAAAGCAATAGAAAATAGGACCGCCGAGGCAGAGAAGTCCTGGTTGGGCTTGTTCCTCTTCAATAATGCTATTGGCAAGCAGAGGGGGTGTACCTGACAATGGTTGAAGTGCCTAATGAAGATCGTATATGAAGGGATCACTCTCGCTCCTGGATACAGCTTGGATGATCATGCCGAAGACCCGCGAATTCTTGGCTTTCAACCTGGTGATCCGATCACTTCCCGGTTGGAATCAATGGATTTATAGGCTTCAAGGGACCTGCAAATCACCTGTCAAGGGTGAGATAACCAATCAAGGATGATGAAATAAATTTAAGAACAGCAAGGGAAAGAGATGTTTGGATGTGGGCGGCAAAGGCTTGGAGAAGAGGCTTTTAGGGTTTGATGGCGGCTGGGGGTTGGGCGCAGGAGACAAGGAGGAAGGAGGGGCTCACACAGAATCCCCTTAGCACATAGCAAAATGCACACAGCAAATATAAAAACTCAATAATATTCATTCAAAAGTGTTTCATGCAAGAGAGGAGGGCTTCTTTTATAAACTCATAAGCTTGCCCCCCAAGTAAGGATAAAAAGATCTTTATATAAGAATTTCATTCCCACCCAAACCCTAGCTAGAATACATGGTAGGTCAATGGCCCTCTTTCCCTCAAATTCTCCCTCTCTCTCATATCTTGGTTAGCTAAGGGAGGTAACCCTAAGTGGCCAAGCAAGAGGTGGTGACCATAAGGGTGGTTGGCGCCTATGATGCTCCACTTAGGCCTTGGGTGGCCCAGTATGCTTCCAAGGCTACATTCCAAGGTTTCAGGGCCTTCACTTTTCTTGCTGGGTCTTCCATGTGGTCAAACTAGGTTGGTCTTCACTTGTATTGAGTCTTCATTGGACTTGGACCAGCATATACAGGACTCAGAAAGAAAACTAGCTCAACATGAATTGACTGGTACATGACTCAAATAATGAAAATGACAACTCATATTGGCTAAGCCCTTATTACAAATTGGACTCAAACACTACTAAGAAATCTACAGAGGGTTTAGAAGCCTCTATCTTATTCTGGTGCCTCTGGTGTCCGCACCAATTCTTCCGGGAGAGTAAGGATCACACTGGCTCACATATGTCTCGAGAAGGTATGGGTTGAAGCACTGCAAGACCTCTCGAGAAATCCATGAATCATCTAATTCTAGCCAGCCTTGCCATCAGACCAGGTAGCGTTGATAGCCGCGGCCCCGGGTCATGATGGCTTGATCATCCAGGATACGCTCGATCTGTTCTCCTCTCTCAAACCAAATAATTGGTGCACACTCTGGGCTAGAGTCACTCACAATGGAAGGAGTAGGCCCAAAGGCCTCACTGGGTATCACTACCGTTTCTCTATACTCAACCAGGTCTATGATATTGAATGTAGAACTAATACCAAAATCCAAAGGCAAATCTAACACATAGGCATTTGGTCCAACCTTTTCTATCACTTTAAAAGGTCCAGCACTGTGAGCATGAAGCTTCTTAATGGTCCCGGGTTGGAACCGCTCAAGCCTAAGCCTAATCATGACAGAATCCCCTACATCAAATTCCTTGACCCTTCTTCGAGAATTAGCCAGTTTCTTATATGTTTCATTACTTAGGTTAATCTTTTGGCTAATGTCCTTATACAAGTCTCTAATATGCTGTGCAAAAGACTCTGCAGACTCTGAGACTCATGTATGAATAGGTAAATGAATCAGATCAATGGGGTGATTAGGCTTATACCTATGGACTATCTCAAAAGGACTCTTGCTCGTGGTCCTATTTACTGAGCTATTGTAGGCGAACTCTGCTCTAGGCAACAATAGGTCCCAACTTCCAATGTGTTCACCTACTAGGCATCTAAGGAGGTTTCCTAGGCTATGGTTCACCACTTCGGTTTGGCCATCTATTTCGAGGTGGTAGGCTATAGAAAACTTAAGCTTGGTCCCTAGCAGGTGCTAGAGGGTTTTCCAGAAATAACTGGTGAACCTAACATCCCTATCTGATATGATGGTATTGGGTAGGCCATGGAGTCTAACCACATTGTCTAAGAAAAGCTTGGTTACTCTAGACGCATCAAATGTCTGGGAACATGGGATGAAGTAAGCCATCTTAGAGAACCTATCGACCACTACAAAGATAGAATCATGTCTTTTTTGGGTCTTAGATAATCCTAGCACGAAGTCCATACTGAGATCCTGCCAAGGGTGATCAGGCACTGGTAAAGGTGTGTAGAGACTAGTGTTTTGCTTCTACTGTTTTGCAACAGCACAAGTTCTACACCTGGCTATAATATGAGCAACATGCCTTTTCAAACCTGGCCAATAAAACTGGTCTTGTATCACTAAGATGGTCTTATTGCTACCAAAGTGACCAACTAATCCTCCAGCATGGGTCTCCCAAATCAAGAATATTCTAAGAGAAGTTCTAGGGATACAGAGTCTATTATTTTGAAATAGGTAGCCATCCTAAATGGTATACTTACTATGGGTACTGGATGGTCCTAGCCTAAGGGTCTTGTAAATGTCTCCAAAGTCTGAGTAGGTTTCATACTCATCCTTTAACCTATCAAACCCTATGACTTGGGTGCTGACTGAACCTAAAAGAAAAGACCTACGGCTAAGGACATCTGCTACCTTATTGTCTATTCCGGCACGGTGTTTCAAGATAAAGGTGTATGCCTGAATGTACTCGATCCATTTACCATGCCTTTGGTTAAGTTTCTTTTGAGAGTTAAGGAACTGGAGTGCCTCATGGTCAGAAAATAAGACAAACTCCTATGTTATTAAGTAATGTCTCCAATATCTAAGGGTCTGGACTACCGCATAAAATTTCTTATCGTAGGTAGAGTACTTAAGTTTAGCCTCATTTAGCTTCTCACTAAAGAAGGCCACAGGGTGGTTTTCTTGACTCAGTACCCCACCTATTCCTACTCTCGAGGCATTGCAAGCGACCTCAAACACCTTAGAGAAATCAGGTAATCTAAGGATGGGTGCATGGATCATTTTATCCTTAAGTTCTAGGAAGGCCTTATCAGCTGCTTTGGTCCACTCAAATATACCCTTCCTAATGCAATCTGTTTTTGGTGCGACGACAGTACTAAAACCCCTAATAAATCTTCTATTAAAGGTTGCTAGGCCATAGAAACTATGTGCATCGTGGATACTAGAGGGTATAGGCCACTCGATAATTGCCCTAACCTTTTCAGGATCTACAGAAACTCCCTCATGGGTGACAAAAAGCCTAGGAAGATAGCCCTATGTGTCATGAACTGTCATTTCTTGATGTTGGCATAGAGGCTATTCTCCCTAAGGGTCTGGCATACTAATCTAAGGTGACTAAGGTGGTCCTTTATAGTCATGCTATAAATCAAGATATCATCAAAATAGACCACAACAAATTTTCTAATGTATTCTCTCAGGACTTGGGTCATAATCCTCATAAATGTACTTGGTGCATTCGAAAGGCCAAAAGGAATCATAACCCACTCAAATAGGCCATCCTTAGTCTTGAATGCAGTCTTCCACTCATCCCTAGGTCTAATCCTAACATGATGATAGCCACTCTTAAGGTCTATCTTAAAGAAAACTTTAGCACTGGCCATCATATCTAGCATATCATCCAATTAGGGGATGGAAAACCTATACTACACAGTTATCTTGTTGATGGCTTTACTGTCTATGCATATCCTCCAAGTACGATCTTTCTTAGGGGTTAGTAAAGCAAGGACTGTACATGGACTCAAGCTCTCCCTAATGAAACCCTTCCTAATTAACTCTTCCACTTGTTTTTGTAATTCTTGATGCTCACTGGGGTTCATTCTATAGTCAGGAAGGTTTGGTAAAGTGGCTCCTGGGACCAGGTCTATGGCTGTTGGATGTCTCTAAGGGATGGCAATTGATCAGGTAAATCATCAGGGAAGACATCCTCAAATTCTTTAAGAGCTTCAACAATTTTTGGAGGGTGTTCCTTTTGGGTCAGCTCATGAATTTCTTTGGTGGTCAAGATCCAAATAGGGTTACCCTCAGTAATCTCTTTCTTTAACTCCTTAGCCTTCATCAGATTAACTCCTGGTTTCTTGTCCTTAAGGCTACAAGAACCTCTCTTAATTGGGTCTCTAGGTGGAGTTGGGTGGATAACAAACTTATTCCCATGGTGGCTAAAAGCACAGATATTGGTTTGACCAAATAGGGTTGCATCATGGTCATAAAGCCAAGGTCGACCTAAAATGATACTACTTAGTTCCATGGGAAGAACATCACACCAAATCTTTTCCTCACAGGATTGTAGTTTAACTAAGATTTGGCACCTGATCTGGATGGAGATGGAATCTATCCAAGAAACCTTGTAGGGGCTAGGATGGGGAACTGTGGTCAACCCTAAAGATTTCACTGTACTAGCAGAGACGACATTGACACAACTTTCACTATCTAAGATGATCTTGAAAACCTTACCCTTTATCTTAACAAAGGTTTGTAGGATGTTAGTCCTAGACCAATCTTCCTTAATTGAGGTTTGGGTCAAGATGCACCTAACCATGGCTAACAGGTTCTCAGACTCAGGTACCTCTTCCTCTCCATCATACTCATCCAACAACTGGTCATCAACCTCATAGATTTCTCCCTCAGGTTTAGCAATGGGTTTAAGCTCCTTTTCTTCTAGCTCATCTAAGTGTAGGGCACTAACTGGGCACTAGCTAGCAAAGTGGCCTGGTTTTCGACATTTAAAACATGTCTTCTAGGGATTGGGACTCCTGTGGACCTCAACAAATTTACCTCTATCATCTCGATGGGTCAAAGGAGTACTAGGCTGGGGTCGACTCAAGTCAGGGTGACTCAAACTGGGTTGACTCGAGCTAGGTCGGCTAGGGCTGGGTCGGCTCTAGTGGGATTGGCTAGCTCCTAGGTACTGACTAGGGTATCTAGTGGGCTCAGGTTTATGATAGATGGGCCATCTCTGAAAATGCTCATAATCCCTAGCAATCTTGTAGGCATGGTCCAGGTCACTAACCTCTCTCATGTAGAGCTCCCTCTTAATATCATCTCTAAGGCCAGCCTTAAACCTAGACAGGACAACATCCTCATCCTCATTAAGTCACATCGCGTGAATACTCATCAAATTTTGCGATTTACTCATCTACACTTTTGCTACCCTGATTCAATCTTTGCCACTAATCCAACAAACCATGACGATATGAGGTTGGAACGTATTTCCCTCTAAGCTTAGCCTTTATGGCCCTCTAGGTGATTATGGATTCATGGCCTCCTAGTCTTAGTGCTCTCTCAACATTAGCCTAATATAACCTGGCCTGGCAGATCAACTTAAGCTTGGCAAACCTAAACTTATGCTCCTCAAACATATCGTACCACTCATAATACAGGTCAACCTCTCCCTCCCAATCCATATAAACCTTTGGGTCAAGACAACCATCAAAAGTGGGTGCATCAAGTCTAATGTTTCTATAGGCTCTATCTTCTTGGTCTATAAAATTTTGATTGGGTCTCCTTGGACAAACCCCTGGGACTGGGTCATGATGATGGGCTCTCTTAGGTTCAGCTTCAAAGTAGGGATCAGGGTTTGGGGTCCTCCTAGGGTCAGCTCATAGTATGGATCACGACAAGGGGTTCTCCTAGGATAGGGAGGTGACTCAAGACCTATTTCAGAATGGGACCTAAGTGGCTCCTCTAGGATTCCTATTCTATTCTCCATCTGGTCAAACCTCTGATTCACCTGGGTGAAGGATTGGGCTAGCTGCTCATTAAGGGCTTTAATTTGGGCTTCAAGATTATCCATGGATTCAGCCAGTTTTGGGGGTGGTGGATGATATGAAGCTCCTAATCTAGTGCACATGCAAGACTCAAAGCAATCGACTATAGGTACCTAGACCTAGAGCCCATCAGAATGGGTTGACTCAACTTACACACAACTCAACTACTAGTCCTTCAACTGGCCAAGTAAGAGGTGGATGGTGGGAGGCCCCCTACTCTCACAGGGACCCAATTAAGGAACCACTGATCCGCTTAGGTTGTTTGACACTGTGCCTCTAGTCTAGACTTCAGTGTCTAATAATAGGAGATGAATTGAGTGCACTAGTCATCTCACAATGGTTGAACCCAACCTGTTGATGTTCCTAGCCCTCTAGGGCAAATTAAGTCTAATTAATTTTAAATTAGGCTTGGGATTGAATGCAAGGGATGTGGTTTTAGGCTAAGGAGAGGTTATCAACTCCTCCCCCTATCTGACATATTGAAAGTGCCCTTAAAGTATTTTATGCAATGATGGCAGGCAGATGAAAATGCAAATTAGGGTTTAAGTATTTTTGGTGTTTTATGAGAATATGTAATTTTTTTTTGTTTCGGTATTATTTAAATAGAAATATATTTTGTAGATAATGGCCTAATATGCAGGAAACATGCCAAAATTTAAGATATACAAAAATTATACTAAAGAACCCAAAACTTGCTGAAATTAGCATTATTGAAAAAAACTAGGCAGAACTGTTCTCATGCGGTATTCCAGCTGGCAAAAAATACACAAACCAAAATAATTCCTGATAAAATTATAAAAAATAATTTCAATTAATTGAATCCAGCAAAATAAAAATCAGATTTCTCTGAGTTCTCTACTGGTAGAAACAATTAAAATAGTAGGCTATGTACTGAAAAGGACTAGATGCAAAATTACCCTAATGAACTCTTTGTTTTCTTCTTCAGGGGTCAAATCATAGCAGCACCCCTACACACCATAAAAGATCCCGTAGATTGAAAAGAGAGGGCCTTGCAGCCCTACTTGTCTCCTATGACTGGATGGCCATGGTGAAGCACTCAATCCGAATATTCAAAGAGAACTGAGCCCAAATAGTCTCTGATACCAAATGATACAGAACTAAATATGCATGCAAATCATTTTAGTGTATTTATAGGTTAAGTTATGTATCTAAATCTTGAAGATCAAACCAAGAATCTAGGTAGAGAGTTCTATGTAAAATAAGAAGCAACAACATGCAAAATAGAACCTTAAAAGTAATAGAAAAGAGGACCACCGAGGATGAGAAGTCCCGGTTAGGCTAGTTCCTCTTCAATAATGCTACTGGCAAGCAGAGGGGGTGTACTTGATAACAGTTGAAGCACCTAATGAGGATCATATATGAAGGGATCACTCTCGCTCTCGGATGCGGCCTGGATGATTAAGCCAAAGATCCACGAATTCTTGGTTTACAACCCGGTGATTCGATCGCTGCCCGGCTGGAATCAATGGATTCATAGGCTTTGAGGGACCTGCAAATCGCCTATCAAGGGTGAGAAAACCAAGCAAGGATGAAGAAATAAATTTAAGAATAGCAAGGGAAAGAGATGTTTGAATATGGGCAGCCAAGGCTTGGAGAAGAGGCTTCTAGGGTTTGATGGCGGCTGGGGGTTGGGCGTATGAGACAAGGAAGGAGGGGATCACACAGAATCCCCTTAGCACATTGCAAAAAGTACAAAGCAAATATGAAAACTCAATAATATTCATTCAAAAGTGTTTCATACAAGAGAGGAGGGCTTCTTTTATAAACTCATAAGCTTACCCCCCAAGCAAGGATAAAAAGGACTTTACATAAGAATTTCATTCCCAGCCAAACCCTAGCTAGAATGCATGGTAGGTCAATGGCCCTATTTCCCTCAAATTCTCCCTCTCTCTCATGTCTTGGTCGGCCAAGGGAGGTAACCCTAAGTGGCTGAGCAAGAGGTGGTGACCATAAGGGTGGTTGGCGCCTATGATGCTCCACTTGGGCCTTGGGTGGCCCAGTATGCTCCAATCTGTGGTCCAGGGTTCCAAGGCTGCTTTAGGGTTTCGGGGCCTTCACTTTTCTTGTTGGGTCTTCCATGTCTTCAAACTAGGTTGGTCTTCACTTGTATTGAGTCTTCATTGGACTTGGACTAGCATATACAGGACTCAGAAAGAAAACTAGCTCAACATGAGCTGACTAGTACAGGACTCAAATAATGAAAATGACAACTCATATTGGCTAAGCCCTTATTACAAATTGGACTCAAACATTACTAAGTAATCCATAGAGGGTTTAGAAGCCGTTGTATTATTCTGGTGCCTTTGGTGTCCGTACCAACCCTAGGCATGTTGGGCTTCATGGGGCAGCAAGGGGTAGGCCAAGAGTGGAGGGCGCATGGGCTTTGGGCCTCCTGGAAGCTGGGGTGCCTGGGCTGGTATATTCTGGGTATCAGATTGGAATCTTGGTTCTTAAAGGCTTGGGCCTTGCTCCTGGGTTTGAATTTCTTGGACTAAGATGTTGGTATCTTCCCAGAATCAAGGGGTGCCCTGGGTTGAGGATATTCCATGGCATCTGGAAGGAATCTAGCATCTGGAGAGTATCTGGAGGGAATCTAGGATATCTGGAAGGCATCTTGGTTCCTGGGGTATCACACAAAATCTAATAAGCTGATGTAGGCCTCTATCTTCTGGATGAGGCCTAGTGGGATTCCAAAATAGGATATCCTCCTTCTTGTACATGAACTGGACTAATACTCGACTCATACTGAAATACAGGACTCAATACTGGACTAGGGTTAAGACACAATCAACTAGTCTCAACTTATTACAGGACTCAATTTTACTTGCTTATAAAATTGACACATGACTAAGGGCTCAAAAATCTTAATCAGTAAACCATATGGGATCTAGTGATTTGTGTCTGATCCTAGTGTCCGTACCAATTCTCTCGGGGTGGGAGGAACTCGACCCCATCGAGCAAGGGTCAATTTGGCTCTCATACTACTCAAAGAGGGTTTGTGTTGAGGTGCGGTAGATCCTCACCAGTGCTCCACAAGTTCTCAGATTCTGGCTGACCTTGCCACCGGACCAAATACCTCGATAGCCTTTATTCTAGGTGCTGAAGGCTTGATCATCCAGGATTTGCTCTCTCCTTTCCTCACTATTTGGCCAAATTGTATGTGGAGACTCTGGGATGGGTTTCCTCTTAAAGGGAGGGATAGGCTCAAGGTGCTTGCTAGGTATTGCTGTTGGCTCCCTATGCTCTACAAGGTCTGAGATGTTAAAGGTGGAGCTAATACCTAAATCAGGTGGTATCTCAAGTGCATAGGCATTGGGTCTAACTCTTGTCATTATTCTAAATGGGCCAACTTTGTGAGCATGAAATTCCTTTACAATCACATAATCATATATAGAAAGTTCTTTATCTTTCTTTCAAGAATTAGCCAAGTTTTTATTTAGTTTATTACTTATGTTCAGCTTTTGACTAATTTCCAGATGCAAATGCTGTGCAGATGCTGGTGTATGTGTAAACAGGTGATTAGGGTTGTAGATTTATTAGACTCAAGACTAACACCTAATAGACTCGACTAAGCATCCCTATCGAAGGAAGTTTTATTTGACTCTCTCGGGCCTAAGCTTAACAGACTATAGGCTTTCTAGGTTTAACCCTGGTTTGGCATGCACATGAAAATTTAATAGGAACTCCTAGCAAATGCCATAAGGTATACCAGAAGTAAAATGCAAATCTAACATGCACAATGAATGTATGCATTATGTTTACTTCTATAAAATGCAGTCGAATGGTTCTAGCAACATGAGAAGAATCAGGGAAGGGTAGGAAATAGGGAGGGGATTCAGGGGACTGGCTCTGGACTAAGTAGACTAACCTTAATATATGAATATGGGGTTCTATCTATGGGCAAGAAAAGGTCCATGCTATGGAAGGATGGGTCAAGAATTTCTGGAAAGAGGTTCTTAATGGAAACTACAGGAGGGAATTCATCCTGAGGGTACTAGGTTATATATATCAAGTCCTTAATAAACTTTTCTAGCTCATGAAATTCAGGATTGGGCACTATAATTTGGTTTTCTTCTAGTGGCTCCTCGCCAAGAATTTAATAGTAGAATCAGGTTCCTCATGGTCCTCTTTCTTTAACTGTTCTTCCAACATGGTTTTGGTATGAATGTCTACTTGGTTAACTAACTCTGGGTTGGTTTCGGTTTGGGTTTGGTCAGGGTTAGCTAAATCTAGGTTATCTATAAGTATCTCCTCCTCTTCTTCATACTCATCTACCATACTTGGGTCAGCCTCATACACCTCTTCTTTAGGCTCAGTAATGGGTTCATATATTATGGGTGCAAAGGTTATGGGTTCAAAAACTATGGGTTTAAAGGTTTTGGATTTATAGACTATGGGTTCAAAGGTTATGGGTTCATAGATTATGGGCTCGGATCTATTAGTTGCTTGGTTATTAGATTGGATCAATTGGTCAAATCTTTGGTTCATTTGGTTTATCTGGGTGGTTAATTGGGTAAGCTGGGTTTGGGATTGGATATTGGATTAGTCAAGCTTGAGGTTCATTTGGGTAAACTGGTTTTGGGTTTGGTCCTATTTGAGGTTCATCTGGTTCATCTGTTCACTCATGGCCCTTATGAGCGTTTCAAGACTAGGCTCCATGGTTGAATTGGGTTGGGGTTTGGGCTTTTGGTATTTGGTTTCTAGTCTAGTGGTCATGCACTCAACAAGCAGGGTGGTATGATACAGTTAAGCATGCAAGGGTTTGTACAAGCTAAGGTTTCCTAGACCTAGAGCCAAAACTGAGTGGGTTGACTCAACTTACACCCAACTCAACAACTAATCCTTCCTTTGGCTAGGTAGGGGGTGGGAGAGTGGGAGGCCCCCCTGCTTTCGTAGAGACCCAATTAAAAACTATAACCTACTTAGGTTGTTTAACTCTGGACTCCCAGCCTTAGACACCAGATTCTAGTAATAGTTGGTGAATTGAATCTACTAGTTGGCCCGCACAATTTGAACCCGACCAGTTGGTGTCATGTAGCCCTATAGGGCAAATTAGATCTAATTAGTCTTAATTAAGCTTCGATCAGAATGTTGGTGGTTGTTTTGGGCCCAAGACAGGTGATGAAATCCTGCCTTGATGTTAGATAGGAATTGCCCTTAAGATTAGGTTAAAGAAATGATGGCAATCGATGGTTCTGATGCAATCTAAAACAATCAAAAAAATAAAATATTTTTTTAATTATTTTATGATGTGACAAATTAAATTTAAGTTAATGGGGTTTTCAAACAAAGTTTAGGCTTAGGATTTGAGGGGTTTGGCAGTTAATTATGTTTGGTTCAGTCAAAATGCATAATTGACAGAATTTAGAAAATTAGGGTTTTGAGAGATGTAGAATTTGACATAGTTACTGATGCATAAAAAAATCTAAAAAATTACAAAACAGAATATGGATGGTGATGATGAACTCTACAAAATTTGATGCAAAAATAAAAAATTAGATGATGATACAAATCTTAGGGTTTTCAGACTGATGCAGAAACTCAGGATTTCAGTTAGGATTTCTAAAATGCTAAATCTTAGAGATTTTCTAGTTTTTTATAAAAATAATTAAAAATTATGAAAATTAACATAACAAAACAAAGGACATGTCATGCAAATTTCACAAAAAAATAAAATTTCTAGTTGGACAAAATTGGATTGAACCTAGACACCTAATGCAGAAGATATGATGCAAAATATTAGAGATGCAATCTTTTTTTGTGTTTTTGATGAAGATGCAACTATCCTAAACTAGCTCTAATACCAAACTAATGTAGGATGACTCTAAGATTATTAAACATGCAAGAAAAATAGTAAACTAATTTTTTTAGATTTTTTTATAATTTTAATTTGCAGGCTAAATTTTCAAAATCAAGTAAAGACTAGAAAGATGAATAGCAATGCAAAGAATCATCACAATCACAGACATGCTCATGCAAAATAATAAAAGTCAGGACTCAAGATTGATAAATTCCTAGCTTAGGATAGCTAACCTTCAATCAAAATAGAAATTAAGAGTAGGAAGGTTTGTACCATTCAGAGATTGAAGAACTAGCCATTGAAGAGATTGAAGAACATGCAAGAACTAGCTCGGATGATGAAGCTTTAGTTCCCTTGAAATAGAAGGATGATCTGGGCAGTCCTAAAGGCAAAGAAAGCCTCCTCTAGGGAGGGAAAGCACCTCGGGGACCCTGCAAGCATCAAGCTTAGGCACAAAATAAAGAAACAAAGAGAAAATAATAAGGTGAAACATGAAGGAAAGGGATTAGGGCAAGAAGGGCTGGTGGCCTGGAGAAGGGAGGCTCCTGCTTTTAGGGACAGCTTCAGGGCTCCTTCCCATCTCCAAAATTGATGTCAAGAGGTGAGGTTGGAGGCTTGGGCATGGAGGAATGGCAAGGATAGTGGTCAGCCAGTGCAAGAACACAAACCAAAGAAACCAAAAAGAATACAAGAAACCAGTCTTAAAATAATTTAGCAGAATAATATTTCATAAGAGTTGATTCAATACAAGAGGAGGAGGGGTGGGGTATTTATAGAGTTTCCATACCCTCTCCTAGTTAGGGTTTTAGCCCTCTCCTTGTTAGGATAGGTTTATACAATTTAAGTGAGAGAATAATTACAAAATAAACCAAAACTAGGATTACAAAGTTGAATGAAATAAAAACTAGCTTTCCTTCTTTCATTTGAACTCTTCCACATACTTGGACTTGGTCAACTCATGGAGGATGCCTATCCTAGGCATGTTGGGCTTCAAGGGGAAGCAAGGGGCCGGCCAAGAGTGGAGGGCGCATGGGCTTTGGGCCTCTTGGAAGCTGGGGTGCCAGGCTGGTATATTCCGAGTATCAAATTGGAATCTTGGTTCTTAAAGGCTTGGGCCTCGCTCCTGGGCTTGAATTTCTTGGACTAAGATGTTGGTATCCCCCTGGAATCTAGGGGCACCCTAGGTTGAGGATATTCCATGGCATCTAGAAGGAATCTGAGCATCTGGAGGGAATCTAGGATATCTAAAAGGCATCTTGGACCCTAGGGTGTCACACAAAATCCAATAAGCTGATGTAGTAACCTTTGTCTCCTGGATGAGGCCGGTGGGACTCCAAAATAGGGTATCCTTCTCTCTTGTATATGAACTGGACTAATACTTGACTCATAGTGAAATACAGGACTCAATATTGGACTAGGGTTGTGATACAATCAACTAGTCTCAACTTATTACAGGACTCAATCTTACTTGCTTACAAAATTATGACATATGACTAAGGGTTTAAAAATCTTAATCAATAAACCATATGGGATCCAGTGATCTGTGTCTGATCTTGGTGTCCCCACCAATTCTCCCGGGATGGGAGGAACTCGACCCTATTGAGTAAGGGTCAATTTGGCTCTCATACTACTCAAGGAGGGTCTGAGTTGAGGCACGACAGATCCTCACCCATGTTGCACAAGTCCTTAGATTCTGGCTGTCCTGGCCACTGGATCAAATACCTCTCATAGCCTTTATTCTGGGTATTGATGGCTTGATCATCCAGGACTCGCTCACTCCTTTCCTCACTATTTGACCAAATTGTATGTGGACACTCTGGGATGGGTTCACTCTCTAAGGGAGGGATAGGCTCAAGATGCTTGCTAGGTATCACTGCTGGCTCCCTATACTCTACAAGATCTAAAATGTTGAAGGTGGAGCTAATACCTAAATCAGGTGGTATCTTAAGTGCATAGGCATTGGATCCAACTCTTTTCATTATTCTAAATAGGCCAGCTTCGCGATCATGAAATTCTTTTACACTCACATAATCCTTTACAGAAAATCCTTTATCTTTCTTTCAAGAATTAGCCAAGTTTTTATTTAGTTCATTATTTATGTTTTGCTTTTGACTAATTTCTAGATGCAAATGCTGTGCAGAGGCTAGTATAGGTGTAAACAGGTGATTAGGATTATAGATTTATTGGACTCAAGACTAACACCTAATAGACTCGACTAAGCATCCTTATTGAAGGAAGTTGATGGGGACATCCATAATAAGAATATATACTTTGATTAACTCACTTTATTTTTGTAGCTATAGTTAATAAAGTTTTCGAAGCAAGTTAAATTTTTTTTGAAACATGTTCATAAGCCAAATTTTCTCGAAGCATGATTTGGCTCATAAGCCAACATATAGAAGAAGCCCATTAATTTTCTTGAAGCATGTTCATAAGCTAAATTTTCTTGAACCATGATTTGGCTCATAAGCTAACACATGGAAGAAGCCCATGTGGCTCAAGCCCAAAGCATGATGTAGGGCGTCCTCTTCAAGTCCAAGACCAACCATTCAAGCCTCTTCAAGGCCAAGCCCAAGCCCAATTCATGCCAAGATTTGAAGCACATGGAGGAACAACTCATCAAACAACCTTGGGGGAGAAGGAATTATACTAAATCAAGAGTTTTATGGGGAACATAAATATTCCTTCCACTACCCCAACAATATTTGATAAGTGGGATGCCACAACTTATGATACCTCAGCCTCTACATCAGCATTTAAAAGCCACATTAGGATCTTCTAGATGCTACATGTCAAAGTGGTTGTAACTTTCTACCTACAATTTGTTTTTAGTTAGAACCACTTACCTAAGAGTTGTTGGAGCTAACTTAGCCATCCTTATCCCCTCCCCTCCACCCTTAGACAAAATTCCTAGCATTGGAGCCTATAAATAGAGCCCCTAGGCTCTCATTGTATTCATTCTATGCTATGATTTGAATTAATGAAAGGATAGTTTCATTGCGTTCTAGTTTTCTTAAGTTCTTGTTTGGAGTGAAAGTTTTCTAGCTAGTTTGAGTGTGTAGATCCTTATCCAAGGAGAGAATGAGAGTTTTTTAAGTTTGAGTTTGTGAGTAAAGAGTGCTTTTATGAGGAGTAAAGGATGGGATGCCCATTAATGGATCTATGATCAAGCTCCAAGTCCCAAGCTACCGGCCACTTTCTTCTTCTTCCTTTTTTCTTTGTTTCCATTCCAACTCCAATTCTTCTTCCATGTCTAATCCCAAATTTCTTTGCAGGTTCTCTCAGGTTCCTAGGTCAAGGATGAAGGTCTCCATGCCATGGATCAAGGCCAAGGTGAGTCTCAAAGTAGAGAGTGCCAATCTTGACTTCTAGGCCTCAATCCTTGTGATGAGAGCTCCTTCTACCAAATAATTAGCCATCATTGTTGATAGGAAAACTCTTCCTAAGCTTTATTAGATCTAATCATTTGAAGGTTAACTTGCCCTAATGTTGACCCCACAAATGATTTTGATGATAACCAAACATTGGAGCATGTATATTTATTTCTGACAACTCTTCAAGTGTTTGACAAGTTTTTGTAGGATGTACCACATGTTCAAACTTCAACTCCTACATTTCTACTTTCTTGTTTAAGTTGTGTTGTAAATATTCTTGTAAAGAAGAACCCAATGATCATGCTAAGAAAAATCAAGTAAAAAGGGTTACTTCTGTAAGTATGTATGTGCCATGAATTTTAGTTTGAGTTGGTTTGTGTGAATTTGTAAAAGAGTTGGTGAGAGTTTTCTTTTAGTTTAATTGTAAAAGTCCTGAAGAAGACACTCGAGCCGACCCCAAGAGATGAAGAGCCGACTCTGCTTACTGGCACATAGTAAGGATTCTGGAATGCAGTAATCCGAGCTAACTCTAGTGAATCCGAGTTGACTGGAATCAGTCCAAGCCGACTCCCCTAGAGTCCATTTCCTAAAGTTTTCTAAGAATAGCCAAGCGAGCCGACTCGAACCAAAAAGAGCCGACTCTGCCATACCTAATTCTGAAAGCCTAAGAAAGCGAGCTGACTCGAACTGCATCAATCCGACTCTTCTAGAGTAAGGTTTTTCGAACCTGAAAAGAAGAGCCGACCCAAGGTGAAAAGAGCCGACTCCTCGAGTTTAAGATTTTCAAGATTCAAGTTCGAGCTGACCCGAGTGACAAAGAGCTGACTCATCTAGAGTGAGGTTTTGTGTCCTGAGACAAAGAGCTGACTGCATTGAAGAAATGGTGACTCGACCTATCGACTTGAAGGATCTGAGCCAACTCGAAGGAATCCGAGCCGACTCGAATGTCGCTTTCAGGTATCTAACGGCTAGTTCCTGAATTTATTTTTGAATACCAAAAAGTGCATTAGAACTACCTTGAGATGATGGAAGACTTTAAATTTTAAGGACTTGAACTACCTTAAAGCAATCAATAAGAGAGTTCTTCAAAGAAGAGAGAGATTCATTGAATATCCTACCAATTAACAGCACAAGAGCACAAGAGCATTCAAGTCAAGCTTTCAAGTCTTCGCAACTCCAATTTGAAGCTTGAAGCAATTTTTGGGAGGAAGCCACTGAAGTAATTAAAGCTTATTCTAGTACATTCAAGTGGACTTCCAATAAGCTGCACCGGCAACTATCCGACAAATTAAGTTTGTCATTTCTTGTTGCTTTTACTTTCAATTCAATCTTTGAATTGTTGGGTTATTGGTGAGCCCGGTTGAAAAACCAAATAGGTTCTTGGTGAGCCTTGTGAAAACCAAGGGTTAGGTTCTTGGTGATCCTGTAAAAACCAAGTTGGGTTTCTTTGGTTAGCCTGTTAAAAACAAAGGGTGTTGGGTTTTCTTTGGTGATCCCGTAAAATCAAAGTGTAGAGATTTTGGATTATGATCCTGTAAAACAATCCTACTATATTCCGGTGTGAATATAGTACAAATCCCGAGTGGTATCTTGGATAGTGGATGTAGGAGCTGGGTTGCTCCGAACCACTATAAATTTGATGTGTTTGTATTGTGCTTTCTCTACTCTATTTAGCTTCTGCATTTTATAACTCTATCACAGCACCTACCACTTGTAAAGAATTTTGAATTACACATTACTTAGTTTAATTCTTGAAACTCCCAATTCACCCCCCTCTTGGGTAGCCACTTGGGCAACAACTGATATCAGAGCAGTGTCTCTGAATACATTAAGAGCAAAGAATGATGGCTCATCCAATGAGTATATCCTTGGTGGAAGGCCAATCAACTAATAGACCTCCACTCTTCACTGGCATAAATTATGCATATTGGAAAGCTAGAATGAAGATCTTTATTTAAGCAGATAATTTTCAATTGTGGAAGGTCATTCTAAAGGGTCCTTATATCTCCTTGGTTAAAATTGATGGAGTGGATGTTTCTAAACCTGAAGAGGATTAGGACAAGCACGACATAAAGATGGGAGAGCTAAATGCCAAAGCCATGAACTTGTTATATTGTGCTTTGGATAGTAACGAGTTTAATCGAATTTCAATTTGCTCTTCGGCAAAAGAAACTTAGGATAAACTCGAAGTGACCCATGAAGGAACTCACAAGTGAAATCTTCTAAGATTAATCTTCTTATACATAGTTATGAATTATTTAAGATGGAACCAAATGAAACAATCTCTACCATGTTTTCATGTTTCATTGACATCATTAACGGTTTAAAAAGTCTTGGCAGGATATATACTAATACAGATCTAGTGCAGAAGATTCTAAGATCTCTTCCAGATAAATGGGATCCGAAAGTGACTGCCATCCAGGAAGCAAGAGATTTGAATACACTATTGCTAGATGAACTACTAGGATCTCTCATTACACATGAACTGACTATGCAGCACCGAACTAAAGATGATCAAAAGAAGAAAAAGTCAATTGCCTTCAAAACTGCTATGGATTTTAGAAAAGATGAAGAATCGGAAGAAGAGAGCTCCTCTACTGAAAGTGACATGGAAGACGAAGACATTGCCATGGTCATCAAAAAATTTAGAAAGTTCTTGGGAAGAAAGAAAGGAAGATATTTTAGAAAATCCCACAAGAGCAAAGAGTTTAGTAAGGAGAAAGACAAGGAAAAGGAGAAGGAAAAAGAAGTGCCCACCTGTTATGAATGTAAAAAGCCAGGGCACATTCAACCTGATTGTCCTTTATTGAAAAAGGAATTCAAGAAGAAGAAAAAGAAAGCTATGGTAGCGACGTGGAGCGATAGCGAAGTGTCCTTATCAAACGATGAAGAAGAGACCACAAAATCTGCGAATCTTTGTTTAATGGGTCTTGAAAATGAGGTATCATCCCTTGAGCTTCAAACTGAATTTACATATGATGAACTAAGTTCTGCATTTCATGATTTACTTATCAAATTTAAGAAAGCTGGGGTTAAAATTAAATTCTTAAAGAAACAAAATGATGTTTTATTGAAAGACAAGGATGAAATTTTTGAAAAGAATAACATTTTGCAAAGAAAATTGACTAACCTTTCTAAAAATGTTATTGTCTTGAATAATGAAAAAAACTATTTTGAACAAGATAAATAATATTTTAGCTGCCGAAACTACTGATTTGACAAAGGAGGTTGAAAAGCTTAAGCCTTTGGTAGAAAAACTGACTTTAAATTCAAATAAGGTTGAGCTAATTTTGAAAGAACAGAAGAATTCTAAAGTAAAGCTGGAATTGGATTCAACATAATAAATGCTAAAGGAATTTCAGCAGCAAAATTTATATCATCAAAACCTTAAGCTATAAATGCTAAAATTGAAAAAGGTTTTCCATCGAAACTAATTTCAAATGGCTTGAAATATGTTCCTAAGAATTTCATGCAAAAATCCTTCAAACCAAATATTTCTATGTATGCATCTTTTATAGCTTCAAAGCATGCATCATTCAAAAATGATAAAGTTATTTGCTATGCATGTCAAAAATTTGGACATAAATCTTATCAATGCAATTCCTTGAAAAAGTCCATGATTAATACATTGAAATATAGAACCATTTAGGTTCCAAAGGGAACCAATGTTGCTAACCCGAAAGGACCCAAGTTAGCTTGGGTACCTAAAAGCACTCCTTGATTGTTTTGTAGGATTATCTTGCAGCCCAAAAATTAAAGAAAAGATGGTATCTAGATAGCAGCTGTTCAAGGCATATGATGGGTGACAAGGATCAGTTTCACCCTACAAATGAAAGAAGGAGGATTAGTTACTTTTAGAGATAATGGCAAGGGGAGAATAATCATAATCGGTAAGATTACAATAACCCCCTGTACTTTTATTGAAGTGTGCTGCTAGTAGATAAATTGAAGCATAATTTATTGAGTTTTAGTCAATTATGTGATAAAGGCTTCAAAGTTATCTTCGAATCATCTATGTATATAGTAACCAACTCCCTTGACTCTAGCAACAAATTCATTGGTCATAGACTTGGATATATCTATGTGGTAGATCTAAATGATCTAGCCATGACAAGTAGTTCCATCCTAGTAGCCATGAATGCTAAGACCAAGGAGTCATGTTTATTATGGCATAGAAGATTGGGTCATGCTAGCATGCATACTATTGCCAAACTAATCTCAAGGAATCTAGTTAGAGGTTTGCCACATTTTAAAGTAGATCTTGATTATGTATGTGATGCTTGTCAATTAGGCAAACAAACTAGGGGGAGCTTTAAATCGAAAAATGTTATTACAACAACCAGACCCCTTGAGCTACTTCACATGGACTTATTTGGACCAACTAGGACTACAAGCCTAGGAGGTATGAAATATAAACTTGTGATTGTAGATGACTTTTCTAGACTCACATGGGTATTGTTTATTGCACATAAAGATGAAACTTTTGATGTATTTCGAAAATTTCATAAGAAAGTTTCAAATGAGAAAAATCTTCCTGTTATTTCTATAAGAAGTGATCATGGAACAGAATTTCAAAATTGATTCTTTGATGAATATTGCACTGAGCACGTCATTGATCATAACTTCACCACTCCTAGAACACCACAACAAAATGGTGTTGTAGAGAGGAAGAATAGGACTTTGGAAGAAATGGCTAGAACAATGTTATGTGAAGGTAATCTTCCAAGGTACTTTTGGGCAGAAGCGGTGAACACTGCCTGTTATATACTAAATCGAGTTTTGATACGACCAATTTCAAAGAAAACCCCCTATGAGCTTTGGAAAGGAAGAAAACCAAATCTTAATTATTTTCATGTTTTTGGGTGCAAATGCTTTGTACTTAATATTGATAAGGATAATCTAGGAAAATTTGATGCAAAATCTGATGAATCTATATTCTTTGATTATTCATTACATAGCAAAGTATATAGAGTGTTTAACAAGAGGACTCTTACTGTAGAAGAGTCAATTCATGTTATTTTTGATGAAGCTAACCCTTCACCATCTAGGACAATGATGCAGGTACACTACAAAAGGAATTGGAAGATCTAAACATCTAGGACAAACTAATGCAAGATGGAAATGAAGTGGTAAGTGAGGATCATACTAATCTACCAAGAGAATGGAGGTTTATACTTCACATCCTAAAGATTTAATCATTGGTGATCCCTCTCATGGTATTAGGACTAGGTCAGCACATAGGACTGTACATGATTACCTAGCCTTCATATCTTAAATTGAACCACAAAGCTTAGAAGAAGCTGAAAATTATTATAACTGGATATTGGCCATTTGTGATGAACTAAACCAGTTTGAAAGGAATAATATTTGGACACTAGTTAGTAGACCTGCAGACCATCCAATAGTAGAAACCATATGGGTTTATAGAAACACATTAGATGAAAATGGTAAGGTAATAAGTAATAAAGCAAGGTTGGTAATAAATGAATTCATTCAAGAAGAGGATATCGATTTTGATGAAACTTATGCACCTATAGCAAGACCTGAGACTATTAGATTACTTCCTGTATTTGCTTGCTAAATGAACTTTAAACTCTTTCAAATGAATATCAAAAGTACTTCTCCAAATGAATTTATTTCTGAACAAGTTTTTGTAAATCAGCCACCAGGTTTTGAAAATTCTGCTTTTCCAAATCATATATTTAAATTAAACAGAGCTTCATATGGTTTGAAACAAGCATCTAGCACCTGGTATGGTAGATTGAGCATGTTTTTACTTGATAATGATTTTAAAAGAGAAAATTTTGACAAAACTCTTTTTATTAAAAAAAACAAAGGAAACGATCTGTTAGTTGTACAAACATACCTTGATGATATTATCTTTGGTACAACTAATGAAAGTTTTCGTGAATAATTGACTGAGCTAATGCAGGGAGAATTTGAAATGAACTTTATGGGTGAACTTAATTACTTCCTTGGATAACAAGTCAAACAAATGAAAGAAGGAATCTTTATACACCAACCAAGTATATCAATGAATTAATCAAGAAATTTGGCAAGGAAACAAGCAAAGAGACCAATACACCCATGAGTCCTACTTGCAGGCTAGACAAAGATGAAAATGGATCCAATGTTGACCAAAAGCTATACAAAGGTATGATCGGATCTCTTTTATGTTTGACAGCCAGTAGGCCTGATATCTTGTACAGTGTATGTGTCTATGCTAGATTTCAAGATAATCCTAAAAAGACACATATGTTTGCTATTAAAAGAATTCTCAAATATGTGAAAGGTACAAATAACTTAAATCTTTAATATTCTAAAGAATCATCTTTGAATATAATTAATTTTTCTGATTCTGACTATGTTGATTGCAAAATTGATGAAAGACACACTGAAATTAAGCACCACTTTATAAGAGAACATGTTTAAATATTGATATTATTCTTGAACTTGTGCCAATTGAAAACCAACTCGATGCCTTCACCAAACCATTGAATTTAGATAGGTTTGCAATAATTAGAAATGAACTTGGATTATATGATCCTACCTTGAAATAACTCCAGAATCTTAAAGACAATATATCTAGATATCCTTCTATTCCAAATCCAAAAATTTCATGAGCCTTAATTGAAATATAAAAATTATTATTTTTTCTCCCTCTGCTCGAGCTGACTTGAGAAGATAAGCTGTTGGTCGAGCCGACTCGTTGGTCGAGCCGGCTCCAATGTCGAGCCGTCTCTTTTTAGTTCGAGATGTAGGGTTTCATTTTTACCTTCCTTAATTTTAAACCCTATTCCATTCTCTCCAAGAATCTTTCCAAACTTCTCTAAACTTCCATAAACCTCTTCTAAACTTAATTCCCTTGCACAATGGCACCAAGGAGAGTGAGTAGTTGGGAAGAAATCTGGGAAAGCTAGTGATTCGGCTCCACAGGAACAAAGAACAAAGTTCTGTGAAGATAATGTCTCCAGGAATGAACCACAGGCTGAAGAAGAGGAAGCAAGTCCGATTTCTCCTAGCCAACAAGTGTCCCTAAGTATGCGTCTAATTACTACTGGCCAACGTATTTTATTCGAATACCTAAGGGAAATTGGTTTTGTGATTAGGGATTTAATTGAGAATCAGGGTTGGAGGAATTTATGTTCACTGGACATTAAGACTTATCCAAGCCTAGTAAGAACATTCTATGAAAACTTGAGGTTTTGGAAAAATTTTATTGAGTCCACAGTAAAAGGAAAGTGGATAATCATCACCGCTGAGATCTTAGGAAACATCTTGGAAATGCCCTTTGAAGGTACTGAATATCTTGTACTGAAAGACAAAACAAAGGCTCTGCAGACAGTTTTGGAAAGAGCTGAGGTAAATGAAATTGGGATTCTCAAGGCAAATATGTTGTCTATTGAAATGAGACTCCTTCATAACTTCATAAGCCGAATCTTTTTACCTAGAACAGGTAGATTCCATTGGGTGAGTGAAAGGGACTTATGTTTTTTGGAGCTCTTAATCAGTGGTGAAAAGATTAATTTGCCTGCAATAATGATCATCCAAATGAAAGAGGCAATTAGGTAAGTTAAAGACTGTTTGCCATATGGAATGATACTTTCAATATTCTTTCAAAGAGCAAATTTAGATTTGATAATAGAAGACTACTAGGCATTACTACACACTGATACCTACATAGCTAAGACCCTTCAGAGAATGGGATATTTGTTAACTAATGGTACCTAGAAGAAGAAAACTGACACACCTACTGTTGAAGAGACTGAGGAAGCCCAAGAACAAATGGAAGATGTAGCTGGAGAAGGCACCACTATGGATATCCCTGAGCCACAGCCACAGCAGGAATTCCCTGTTCAGATGGACTTTGATACTTCTCTTCCAGATATTTCTATTTCTGACTTGCCTGACATGCCACACAGTACACATATCTTTGATTAGACTGCAGACATACCAAGTCATAGTCAAGCTACTATTGCTCCAACATTAAACACTTCAATGATACAAGACTTCTTGGTAGATCAAATGAATAGTATGTCTGAATCCATTAAACCTTCTATGGGTGAGATGTTTGTAGTATTCCAAAAATAAATTGATGACAAGATAACCCAGTTTGGAGAACAAATAAATGAGCTAAAAGGAAGGATTGACAGTATTGAAGCATTCAAAGCTGTAGCAACTAGTACAACTAAAACAGATGTCCAGCCGATCCTTCAGTTGATTACATCTAGCTCAGATTCTATCAAAAGTTCAGTCACTCAAATCCTTGAAGCCTACAGAACAGAGATGGATAAGTTAAGGGTCAGAATGGGATCTCTCAAGGCAGGAAAGAAAATGGAAGAAGATTATACCAAGGGCATAGTTATAATCAGAAGTGAATTCGGATGGCTAAGAGGGTCTGCAGAAGCTTTTTCTAATGTCCAAGCTTCATAAATGCTTACTCTACAAAAAAGAAATGGCAGTAATCAAAGAAGGAATGGAGGACTTGGCAGCTTCTAGAAGTGTGAAGAATGTTGAAGCCGAATTGAAGTCAATGAGTAGCTTTCTGTGGAAGATGATGGGCAAAATTGAAGACATCCTAGCTACTCTCAAAACTCCTTCTAAATCCTTTCCTAATCACTCAGGCCATCCAAGACAACCTGCTCCACACATTAGGATACCTGGATCTCATGATATTTTACAATTCATTGATCCTATTGCTTCTCTACCTCCTAGAATTCAGATCCCTGGCCAAACTTCTTCAAAACCTAGCGTAGATGTAGATGGTGACTAAATGTATTACCTTTTTGTACTTTGTACTGCACCTTTAAAATGGAATGAAGTACATCTTTTGCCTCACAAATTCTTCAATTTCTCTATGAATTGAATGTTTGATTGCTCTTACAATGATTAATATTTTAATTAGAATTTCAAGATAAATTTAAGAAAGTGAAATTATCTCAAACAATTTTGAACACTTTCTCAATCTATTTCTTACTCTACCTTTTTTATGATTGACAAAAAGGGGGAGAATGGTATAATGTATTGCATGTTCAAAGTACTGCATGAAAAAGATAACAACTTCAATACATATGTGCTACATGACATATTGATATCTCAAGCTCTGATGAAGCTTTGAATTACAGTTTTTTTTTACAAGTTCTGATTCATAATGACTCTGATACAAAATGTTTTACACTTCAACATTTGTTAGCTTTATTATTCAAAGTTTTTTTTGAAATGTAAAATTAGGGAAAAGTTTGCCAAAACATGGAATATTTTACTAAGGGGGAGATTATCTCACTAAGCCCTAATTCTCCTCTCAGTGTTTGGCATGAATTGAAGTAAATTTGCTCTACTTGTTCATATACTATCGCAAAGACTATTATACAAGTAATTGTAAAGTTTTTTTCGATTTTTCATGCCCAGTGTTTTGTCATCATCAAAAAAGTGGAGATTGTTGACCCCACAAGTGATTTTGATGATAACCAAACATTAGAGCATGTATATTTATTTCTGACAACTCTTCAAGTGTTTGACAAGTTTTTTTAGGATATACAACATGTTCAAACTTCAACTCCTACATTTCTACTTTCTTGTTTGAGTTGTGTTGTAAATATTCTTGTAAAGAAGAACCCAATGAAAATGCTAAGAAAAATCAAGTAAAAAGGGTTACCGCTGTGAGTATGTGTATGCCATGAATTTTAGTTTGAGTTGGTTTGTGTGAATTTGAAAAAGAGTTGGTGAGAGTTTTCTTTTAGTTTAATTGTAAAAGTTCTAAAAAAGACACTCGAGCCGATCCCAAGAGATGAAGAGCCGACTCTACTTACTGGCATGCAGTAAGCATTCTGGAAAGTAGCAATCTGAGCTGACTTGATGGAAAGTGAGCCGACTCTAGTAAATCCGAGTCAACTAGAATCAGTCCAAGCCAACTCCTCCAGAATCCATTTCCTAAAGTCTTCTGAGAACAGCCAAGCGAGCCGATCCGAACCAAAAAGAGCCAACTCTGCCAGACCTAATTCTAAAAGCTTGAGAAAGCGAGCTGACCCGAACTGCATCGAGCTGACTCTTCCAGAGTAAGGTTTTTCAAACCTGAGAAGAGCCGACCCAAGGTGAAAAGAGTTGACTCCTCGAGTTCAAGATTTTCAAGATTCAAGTTCGAGCCGACCCGAGTGACAAAGAGCAGACTCGTCCAGAGTGAGGTTTTGTGCCCTGAGACAAAGAGCTGACTGCATTGAAGATATGGCGACTCGACCTATCGACTCGAAGGATCCGAGCCGACTCGAAGAAATCCGAGCCGACTCGAATGTCGCTTTCAGGTATCTAACGGCTAGTTCCAGAATTTATTTTTGAATGCCAAAAAGTGCTCCAACGGTCACAAATCATTCCCCAATGATCTACAATGGCTAGAATTACCTTGGGATGATGGAAGACTTTAAATTTGAAGGATTTGAACTACCTTAAAGCAATCAATAAGAGAGTTCTTCAAAGAAGAGAGAGATTCATTGAATATCCTACCAATTAATAGCACAAGAGCACAAGAGCATTCAAATCAAGCTTTCAAGTCTTCACCAACTCCAATTTGAAGCTTAAAGCAATTTTTGGGAAGAAGCCACTAAAGTAATTAAAGCTTATTCAAGTACATTCAAGTGGACTTCCGACAAGATACACCGGCAACTATCCGACCAATTGAGTTTGTCATTTCTTGTTGCATTTACTTTCAATTCAATCTTTGAATTGTTGGGTTATTGGTGAGCCCGGTTGAAAAACCAAAGAGGTTCTTGGTGAGCCTTGTGAAAACCAAGGGTTAGGTTCTTGGTGATCCTGTGAAAACCAAGTTGGGTTTCTTTGGTGAGCCTGTTAAAACCAAAGGGTGTTGTGTTTTCTTTGGTGATCCCGTAAAACCAAAGTGTAGAGGTTTTTGATTGTGATTCTGTAAAACAATCCTACTGTATTCGGGTGTGAATATAGTGGAAATCTTGAGTGGTATCTTGGGTAGTGGACGTAGGAGCTGGGTTGCTCCGAACCACTATAAATTTGGTGTGTTTGTGTTGTGCTTTCTCTACTCTATTTAGCTTCTGTATTTTATAACTCTATCACAACACCTACCACTTGTAAAGGATTTTGAATTGCACATTACTTGCTTTAATTTTTGAAACTCCTAATTCACCCCCCTCTTGGGTAGCCACCTGGGCAACAGCTAGTAGTGATTGTTTCCTTGCCATGAAGATCCTAATCCTTATTTTGAAATAGATCTATATTGCGAGTCTTAAAAATTAGATCAACTAGTCTCCTTATAAAAATTCTTTTGGATTAATTTAGCCCATTTATTTGATAATTAATTGTTTAAGTTTGCTTATTGGATAGCTTACTAAAACTCCCCATTCATCATTTTATTTTCATCCTCAATCAATTTTTTGGTATCAGAGCTTATAGTTTACTAGGTCAAGTGTTTGATTGCTGAAATTTCTGTTCTAGTAATCACCTAAATTTTATATAAATTTTAGTATTTTTTACATTGATCAAAAAAATCCAGGAAAATAATTTTCCAGTACCTTGGTGTCTTTGGATTCGAAATATAAAATTCAAAAAAGTAATTTTCTTTTATTTCTAGATTTAAAAATATGTGTTCTTAGATTATTTCTGAAGTTCTATCCATAATTCTGTTTCTGCCTTCCATTTTATTTAATTTTTTAAAAAATATAAAAATATTTTTTCTAAATTTTAAATTTTTGGTCTGAGATCCAGACTTCGAGTTTTGTTGTTTTCCATAAGAATTTTGAATTTTAGAATGATTTAGAATTTGGAATTCAAAATTTGAATTCAAGTTCTTAAGAGTTAGCTAAACTGCTGGAACCTTCTAGCAACTGTTTTCAAACTACCTTCTCAACCAAAATTCGAGTTAATCTGAAGTCAAAACTTTAAAATTTGAGAATTCTGATCTAAGATCTAACCAAATCAGTTTTATTTTAAAACTAGTTGACTAGAAGTTGTTAGGGCTGAAACTATCTTGCAACAACTCTAACTTCTAGAATGAATTTTTAATCCTAATTCGAGATTTAAATTTTAAAATTTGATTTCTGAAATCTGGACTTCAAAATCTATAATTTTCAATTTATTTATTTTTTTTTGAATTTTAATTTTTAAAATTCATGTTTGAATCACATGTTTGTGCTAGTTGTTGTGTTATCTAGTTGGTGAATTGTTTGTGCATCCATTCCTAAATTTAATTAAGGGCATTCAATCATAACATAAGGGAAGGAGGCCATTACCTTTTGTTGGCCCAAAATAATCATCCACATTTGCATTGACCTAAACCATAATTGAAATCGAGTAGGAACCTAAAACTAGGGACACCCACAAGTCGGATTCAAGTGCAAGATGAGACCAAATATTAGTTGAGTTTGTACTTGCTTCTTGAAATTGGTGTCTAAGGAAAGAGGTCCAATGGCAAATGCCTTATGTGGACTTGCGGTTTTTAATTAGGACCTCGTGAAAGCGAGGGGAGCCTCACACAACCCCACCTCTTACTTAGCCAGTGGAAAAGGTAATTACAACTTTAACTAGTACTTAGTCAATTCCTGTATTATGAACTTTTAGGTCTAGGAGCCCTAGAAGTTTGGTTTGTACTACTTGTCCATTTGATTTGAATCCTATACCAACAGTCCTATACGTATCTATGGATCCCAATCTTGAATTCTTTATGAGGATCCTGATTGAAAAATTTGATACCCTAACTAAATAATTAGGACAAGTGAACAAAGAGTTAGGGCAAGTAAAAAATCATATCGAGAACCTCGAAAAAGATCGCTTGACCTGTGCTAATCCTAAATCTCATCCCATTGGTCCAAGAGCCCATTATCATGATCTCGTCCCTGAGTATAAACTTAGATACCCCTGCCAAGACTTTGTAAATCAGGAGGAAAGAGTCTTTAGGAGCAATCGACCCTATACACCCACTTTTGATGGAAACCCTGAGGTGTATGTCGATTGGGAGAAGAAAATGGATCATTACTTTGAGTTTGATGAAATGTTGGAAGAAAGGAAGTGTCAATTTGCCAAATTAAAGCTAGTTCGACATGCTAAGTCATATTGGAATTATGTTGAGCATAAAAGTTATTATAGTAGGGATAAAATAATTACTTGGAGAGATATAAAGCGTAAGGTGAGAGAAAAGGTTTCAGCCACACCAAAAACTGTTTCTACTTCAAAGTCTTTGTTATATGTTTTTAAGAATTTGAGCAAAAATGCATACATTTCAAAAAGTTCAAAATCTGCATCAAGTGCATCAACCTTTAGATCTTCAAATTCTGTTTCAATCAAAAATTCTAAAGTTGTTTGCTATGTTTGTAAAAGAATAGGACATAAAGCTTTTGAATGCAATAATGTTAGAAATGTCCTTAAGAAAGTAAGAAAGATTTGGGTTCCTAAAGGAACCACCTCTGCTGACCTGCAAGGATCCAAGATAGCTTGGGTACCTAAAAGAAATCATTGACTATTTTGCAGGAATGTCTTGCATCCCAAAAATTGAAGAAAAGTTGGTACTTAGACAGTGACTGCTCAAGACATATGACGGGTGACAAGGACCAATTCATCACCCTTGAAATGAAAGAAGGAGGCTTGGTCACCTTTGGAGATAATGGCAAAGGGAGAATAATCGGTATTGGTAAGATCAAAATAACTCCCTTCACTTTTATTGAAAATGTCTTGCTAGTAGACAAATTGAAGCATAATCTCTTACGTATAAGTCAATTGTGTGATAAAGGCTTCAAGGTTGTCTTTGAATCTTCTATGTGTATAGTAACTAACTCGTTAGATTCTAGCAATAAGTTCATTGGACATAGACTCGGGAATATCTATGTGGTAGATCTTAATGATCTTGCCATGTCAAGTAGCCCTAGTCTAGTTGCAATGAATGCTAAGATCAAAAAGTCAGGTTTACTATGGCATAGACGATTAGGTCATGCTAGCATGCATATAATTGCCAAATTAATTTCTAAAGATCTTGTTAGAGGCATGTCTAAGTTTAAAGTTGATTTAAATCATGTCTGTGATGCATGTCAAATGGGTAAACAAACAAGGGGGAGTTTTAAATCAAAGAATATAGTTTATACAACAAGACCTCTTGAACTACTTCACATGGATCTTTTTGGACCTATTAGGACCACAAGCCTAGGAGGGATGAAATATGCTCTTGTGATAGTAGATGATTTTTTGAGATTTACTTGGATTTTGTTCATTGCTTCGAAAGATAAAACTTTTCATGTTTTCAGAAAACTTCATAAAAAGGTTTCAAACCAAAAGAACTTATCTTTGATTTCAATTAGAAGTGATCATGAAACTGAGTTTGAAAATTAATTTTTTTAAGATTATTATACTAATTTGGCATTGATCACAACTTCTCCGCTCCTAGAACACCTCAACAAAATGGTGTTGTAGAGAGAAAAAATAGGACATTGGAAGAAATGGCTCGCACAATATTTTGTAAAGGCAATCTTCTAAAGTACTTTTGGGCAGAAGTGGTGAACACTGCATATTATATTTTAAACCGTGTTTTGATCCGTCCTATTTTAAAGAAAACCCCCTATGAGCTTTGGAATGACAAAAAATCCAATATTAGTTATTTTCATGTGTTTTGATGTAAATGCTTTGTGCATAATAATAAAAAAGATAATTTAGGAAAATTTAATTCTAAAGCTGATGATGTAATTTTCCTAGGTTATTCATTACATAGCAAAGCATATCAAGTTTTTAATAAAAGGACTCTTACTGTTGAAGAGTCAATTCATGTTGTATTTATTGAAACTAACCCTACACCTTCTAGACAAGAAGAGTGCATAGACAATGATGCAGGTACATTGCAAAAAGGAATGGAGCATTCAAGACAAAGACACTCAAGATGGAGAAGAAGCGGTAAGTAAGGATCACACCGATCTACCGAGGGACTGGAGGTATGTTACATCTCACCCTAAAGAATTAATAATAGGAGATCCTTCACATGGTATTAGGACTAGGGCTGTACATAAGGATGCACATGATTACCTAGCCTTTGTGTCACAAATAGAACCCCATAGCTTAGAAGAGGCTGAGACTGACCCAAACTAGATGATGGCAATGCATGAAGAATTAAACCAGTTTGAAAGAAATAAGGTATGGACACTTGTAGATAGACCTACCGACCATCCAATAATAGGAACCAAATGGGTCTATAGGAATAAATTAGATGAGCAAGGAAACATTATAAGAAACAAAGCTATATTAGGGGCTAAGGGATATAACAAAGAAGAAGGTATTGATTTTGATGAAACTTATGCACCCGTAGCAAGACTAGAAGCCATTAGATTACTACTTGCATTTGCTTGCTACATGAACTTTAAACTCTTTCAAATGGATGTAAAAAGTGCATTTCTTAATGGTTTTATCTCTGAACAAGTTTTTATGGAACAACCACCAGGTTTTGAAAATCACACTTTTCCAAACCCTGTATTTAAATTAAACAAAGCATTGTATGATTTGAAACAATCACCTAGAGCCTGGTATGATAGACTTAGCACTTTCTTGATTGAAAATGAGTTTTCAAGAGGTAATGTAGACAAAACTCTATTTATCAAAAAGAAGAATAATGACATCTTAGTTGTACAAATATAAGTTGATGACATCATTTTTGGTGCAACTAACGAATCTCTATGTAAAGAATTTGCTAAGCTTATGCAGGGAGAATTTGAAATGAGCTTAATTGGCAAGCTAAACTACTTCCTTGGACTTCAAGTAAAACAAACAAAGGAAGGCATCTTCATCAACCAAGCCAAATACATCAAGGAAATCATCAAAAAGTTTGGTATGGAGAGTAGCAAATCAATGAGCACACCCATGAGCCCAGCTTGCAGATTAGACAAATATGAGAATGGATCAAATGTTGATAAAAAGCTATATAGAGGTATGATCGGATCCTTATTGTATTCACTGCAAGTAGACCTGATATATTATATAGTGTATGTATATATGCTAGGTTTCAGTCATCACCAAAAGAAACACATATGCTTGCTATTAAAAGAATAATTAAATATTTGAAAGGAATAAGTAATTAAGGAATTTGGTATTCTAAACATTCTACTCTGAATTTGATTGGATTCTCTGATGCTGATTATGCTAGTTGTAAAATAGATAGAAAAAGCACTAGCGATACATGCCAATTTCTAGGGTTGAATTTAATTTCATGGCACTGTAAGAAGCAAAACTCCATAGCCTTGTCCATAGCTGAGGCTGAGTACGTGGCTGCTGGTAGTTGTTGTGCTCAAGTGTTATGGATTAAACAACAACTAGAAGACTTTGGTGTATCACAATCTAAAATTCCAATTAAATGTGATAACACAAGTGCTATTAATTTGACAAAGAATCTAATTCAACACTCTAGAACCAAGCACATTGAAATTAGACATCATTTTATTATAGATTATATTTCTAATGGTAATATTGTGCTTGATTTTGTTCCTACCGAAGATCAATTAGCTAACATATTTACTAAGCCACTCAATCAAGATAGATTTGAGCTAATTAGGAGTGAATTAGGACTTTGCGATCCCTTCTAAATTCTCTAACCTAATTCCTTCAAATCTAAGAAAATTTCATCTAGAGAACCTCCTCAATTTATTCTATTTTATTGAGCCTTAATTTCTTTCGAGATTCTATTCAAAATCTTTCTGATTTGTGTTTGAATTTTTCAAAACTCCATTTTCTCTATTTGAGTTGACTGGATCTTAATTCGAGTCAACTAGATTTTCTGAGAATTTTGAGCGAGTTTTGGCCTAGTCGACTCGAGCAGTTTTGAGTCGACTAGATCCTCTGATGGTTTTAGGAGAGCTCTGGCCGAGCCAACTTGAGCCTTTTCAAGGCTACTCGAGTTGACTGGAATTTCGCACCGAAGTATTTTGCTTAGGGTTATAAACTCTTCTCTGAACCGTTTAACCTTTATGTTGTCTTCTCTAACGGTTCATTCATCTCCAAAACCTGCTCCAAAGACTTTCTTCTACCTTCCAAGCACTCCAATTTCTTGATTTTCCATCTTTCCTAGCAATGGCACCCAATCATGCGACGAGTAAACGCTCCGTTAGGGTTGCTCTAACTGTTGAAAAGGAAAGAAGTTCCAAAAGGCGGCAAGAAGAGCCAAGTAGCTCCTTGCACAATGAAGAATTTGTAGAGGAGGCCACAAGGGATGCTCCAACTGCTCCTAACCAAGTGCCTTCGATGTCTACATGTCTGGTAACCTCCGGCCGCTAAATTAACTTTGAGTTTATTAAAGGCATTAGGTTAAAAATAGGAGATTTAATTGAAGATCAAGGGTGGAGAAAATTTTGTTCTTTGAATGAAAAGACCTATCCCACTTTGGTTAGAAGTTTTTATGAAAATTTAAGACTAGGAACTAATCATGTGGAGTCCATTGTAAAAGGAAAAAGGATTATAGTCAATGAGGAATCTCTACATGAATTATCGGACATACCTTCTGATGGACTGAGATTTCTAGTAATTGACAATAGAGAAAAGACTCTAAGAACAATACTGAATAAAGAAGATGTAGGAGGAATTGGTATAGTTTTTTGCTAACACCCTGTCACTGGAAATGAGATTGCTTCACAATTTTATTTGTAGAATTTTCTTGCAAAGAACTAGGAGATTTAACTGAGTGAGTGAAAAGGATTTATGCCTTATGGAGCACATTTTAGAGAAAACTCCTGTCAATCTATCATATATTATAATCATGCAAATGAAGGAGATAGTTAGGAAGGCCAATTCCTGTCTACCCTATGGAATGATGCTTACCCTCTTGTTTAAATCTCATAGAGTCAGTTTAGATGGTGAGGATGGATTGGAATTGCATCATACAAATGTCTACACTTCTAAAACTCTAGAGAGGATGGGGTACTTCCAATTGGAAGGAGTATGGAGAAAGAAATGCACCAATGTAAGGGCTATTAGCAGCTCAAGTAGTAGTGAAGAAGAAGAAGAGGAAGAGAATATAGAAGCAGCTGGAACTTCTTCTACACCAGTACCTGAGCCTGAGTCACTTGTATCTGAGCCTGCTACTGTTGTTGAGGAGACTAGAGCACCTTCTCCTATGTTTGATATGCCTACAGTGGAGTTTAATTTGCCTGTACCGGAGTTTGACTTGCCTGCAGGTGATGTTCCTTTACCTGACTACCCTTCTGCAGCACCACAGCCTCAAATGAGTCAAGTTCAGATTGAAGAATAGATGAGAAGCATGACAGATACACTGACAGGTACAATAACTTCTTTATTTAATGATTTGAAAAAGTCAGTGGACAGCAGATTGGACAGACTGGAAGAGCATGTTTCAAATCTACAAGGAAAGGTTGAAGCTATGGAAGCTTCAAGATCAACTCCTCATATAGAACTTCAACCAATTCTGAATTGTATCTCTTCAAGTTCTGAAGCAATTTTGAAGTCTGTGGACACTACATTAAATGAATATCAAACTGAGTTGATGGAACTTAGAGGCAAAGTGGGAACTATTCTTGATACAAGAAGTATGGCTGATGATTACACTAAAGGCATTGGGATCATCAGGTCGGAGCTTGGCAGACTTCGAGGATCAGCTGAGGCATTCGTCAATGTCCAAGCTTCTAAGCTTATATCAATGTAGAAAGAAATAGGTGAGATGAAGGAGGTAGTGAACAAAGTGCCAGTTAGCCTCAAAGACATGAAGCAACAGCTTGGAGCAATTTGGATGGAGATGGTGTCTATCTGTGGCACTATCAGATCCTTGGAGGTCACAGCTAGGACCAGACCATTGTATGATCCACCTCCCATTTCCAGTAGGGCTCCTAGTACCTCTCATCACCCTAGGGCTCCTCCTTCTCATGCTTCATCTAGTCGATCGCCTAGACCCACTTCTTGGCATGGTGCCAATGTTCCTAGAGATGACTCTGAGTAGATGTTTTGTAGTTTCAGTACTTTTAGGATGCTTTTTGAAACTTTTGTAATGGTTGATGTACTGAACACCTTTTTGATAGAAATGAAATGAACATCTTTTTGGTCACTATGTAATGTGTGTATATGTATTATCTTGTTTACTCTCTCCATTTGTTTAAATAGAAATCTCTCTCTAAGTTTAGAAAGTGAAATTATCTCAAACAAATCTTAAAACTTTCTCAATCTATTTAAAATTCTGAACTTATCTTTTTAACCTTTTTGAATTGATGACAAAAAGGGGGAGAACCATAGAGTACATGAAAGAAAAAGCTTAATGAATTGCAATAGAACTTCTAAAGAAAAGTAGACAGGGGGAGTTTTAAAGAATTTCTGAATGATCTTTGCATTGTTGAATGATCTTTTGCATATTATTCTGTTAAAATGTTCAATTGAATGATAAAGGGGGAGAAACTTGAGAAATTTCTTATTATTTAGAAATTTTATAAAAAGGGGGAGATTTACATGTTCAATTTACATGCTTCAATGATTACTATGATGCTCTCTACTTACTACATCTATCTGTTAATACTTAATGCTGCTGGATACATACAAGCAATCATTCTCTGATACTTACAGTTTATAAAATTAACTTTGTGCATAACTGTATATAATATATTGATACACATTTGAGATTACAGTTGATTTTATGAATTATCAAACAAGTATAAATGCTTAACTTGATATACATCCATACTTGTGAATAGAATAGATTCTTTTCATGCCCAGTATTTTGTCATCATCAAAAAGGGGAAGATTGTTGACCCCTAAAGTGATTTTGATGATAACAAAACATTGGAGCATACATTTGGTTATCTAACAGCTCTTCAAATGATTGACAAGTTTTTGTAGGACAACTACATTGACACACTTTTTAAATCCTACAATCTTTATTGCTTTGTGTTGAGTTGTAAGGTGTTTAGAATCTTGTAAAGAGGAACCCTACAAAAGATTCCTACGCAAATCAAGTTTAAGGGTTACTTCTAGTAGTTTTCAAGCTTCAATTTTTCTTGAATTTATTGTAAGAAGTCCTTGAAAGAAGTTTTCAAAGCTTGGGACAAGTATTCTAGAAAATAGAGTTTGATCTGGCTGAAGAACCAATTTCGAGCCGACTGGATGGAGCACCCAGCCGACTCTGGCACTGGTATAGGAAAGAAGTTCTCTGGCACACAGATCCAGCCGACTGGCACCAAGTTCCAGCGACTCATCCAGAACATGGTTGAGAATATTCTGAGATTCTCAGGGATCCGAGCCGACTGGAATTCAGCCCAACCGACTCGTCCAGAACTTGGTTGAGAATGGTCTAAGAGCCTCTGAGATCCAAGCCGACTAGATTCCAATCTATCTGACTCATCAAGAGTAAGGTATTTTCTCATCTATGGAAGCTAGCCGATTGGCATTCAGCCCAGTCGACCCGAACTTGATCCGAGCCGACTCGAAGATTGTCTGAGCCGATTGGAATGATGGGATCACCTCCAATGGCTAGTTTCAGTTCTCAGTTTTTGAATTCCAAAAGTGCTCTAACGGTAACCTGTCACCTCCCAACGGTCTACAATGTTCAAAATCAAGGGAAGGCAGTTGAAGTCTCTATAAATAAGGTATGAGAAATCTTTGAAGAGAAAAATGAATTATTGGGCATTTATTGAACACTTATTGAAGTGAGAAGAGAGAGAGCACTTGAACTTTAAAGTCTACTTTCAAGCCTGCAACACCTCTTACCAGAAGCTTGAAGCATCTTTTGAGGAAAGCAAGGAAGCCATTGAAGTGAATTGAAGAGCATTCGGTGGATCTTCACTCAAGCTACATTGGCAACCACCTAGACAATAGAGTTTGTCTTTATTGTTGCTTCTTTATTCTATTTTTTAGAATATCTGGGTTATTGGTGAGCCCAGTTTTAAAAACCAAATAGGTTTCTTTGGTGAGCCTATAAAAATCAGAGTGTAGAGGTTTCTTTGGTGAGCCTATTTAAAAACCGAAGTGTAGAGGTTCTAGGTGAGCATGTGAAAACCTAGTTTGGGTTTCTTTGGTGAGCCCATTTTTAAAAACCAAAGTTTAGAGATTGGGATTGTGAGCCTGTAAAATAATCCGACTGTATTCCGGTTTAGGGGATATAGTAAAAATCCCGAGTGGTGAACTTGGGTAGTGGACGTAGGAGCTGGGTTGCTCGGAACCACTATAAACCTGCTTTGTTTGTGTTGTGTTTGATTTACCTTTTAGCTTCTGCATTTATTCTCTGATTAACACAGTACCAAACCACTAAAAGGAATTACTTGTACACATGCAAAAATTTTGTAATTCCTAATTCACCCCCCTCTTGGAAAAAAGCCACCTGGTTAACAGTTACTTTATTAAGACTCTTTGGCATATGTTGGGAGCCAAATTAAGATTCACTGCCACCTACCTAAAGTTTTGTCCCAGAGTCTTCAAAGCCATTTAGGGAATATTAGAAATTAAGAACCTTGTTTCCTAGCCCAACAATAAAGTTTAGTCTATAGATAATAAAGTCCATTTGAGCTTGTTTTGTTTTTGTTTGTCTTTTACCATTTAGTATCATTTGCATTTGTCTCTTGTTATTTGGTGTCCCATGCATAAGTATCTATGATTACGAGAGTCATATGCATAGCATGATTAGTAAAACAAATTTTGAGCAATGAAATTAACAAGTATATGGCTAAATTTTGTAAAAAAAGCCAAAGAATTTCTGGAAGGAGACTATGTCTTGATTAGGCTCAAAACGATTATATGCCCGTGGTGTAGGTCCTTTTCAAAATAGTAAGGAAAATTGGACCTAATATGTGTTAGATATACCATCCGACTTTGGTATTAGTTTTACTTTCAACATTTCAGATCTAGTAAAGTATAAGGAACCAATAATGATACGTAGTGAGCTATTCAGGCCTAATTCCACCTTTGAGAGTGAACCAACCCTTGAGTGTCCACCAGCCAAATTTCTAAAATGGTGAGATAGGATTGAGCGAATCTTAGATGACAAGATTGTAACTACTCGAAACAAAGGCTATCAGCGCTACTTGGTTTACTATCAAGGATGTCCTGATTCTGAAGACTCATGGATCACTCGAGAGGACTTACAAAGAATTGATCTTGACCTCTTAGAGTATTACCAAAGCTAGATGAATTCCTACTCGACAGAGTCGAGCTCTTTCCACCCTGGGAGAACTGATGGGGACATCCATAATAAGAATATATACTTTGATTAACTCACTTTGTTTTTGCAGCTATAGTCAATAAAGTTTTCGAAGCAAGTTAAAAATTTTCTTGAAACATGTTCATAAGCCAAATTTTCTTGAAGCATGATTTGGCTCGTAAGCCAATACATGGAAGAAGCCCATTAATTTTCTTGAAGCATGTTCATAAGCTAAGTTTTCTTGAAGCATGATTTGGCTCATAAGCCAACACATGGAAGAAGCCCATTCGGCTCAAGCCCAAAGCATGATGGAGAGCATCCTCTTCAAGTCCAAGACCAACCATTCAAGCCTCTTCAAGACCAAGCCCAAGCCCAATTCATGCCATGATTTGAAGCACATGGGGGAACAACTTATCAAACAACCTTAGGGGAGAAGGAATTACACTACATCAATAGTTTTATAAGGAACATAAAGATTCCTTCCACTACCCCAATAATATTTGACATGTGGGATGCCATAACTTATGACACCTAAGTCTCTACATCAGCATTTGGAAGCCATATTAGGATCTTCTAAATGCCACATGACAAAGTGGTTGTAACTTTCTACCTATAATTTGTTTCTAGTTAGAACCACTTACCTAAGAGTTGTTGGAGCCAACTAAGCCATCCTTATCCCCTCCCCTCCACCCTTGGATGAAATTCGTAGCATTAGAGCCTATAAATAGAGCCCCTAGGCTTTCATTGTATTCATTGTATACTATGATTTGAATTAATGAAAGGATTGTTTCCTTGTGTTCTAGTTTTCTTGAGTTTTTGTTTAGAGAGAGTTTTCTAGCTAGTTTGAGTATGTAGATCCTTATCCAAGGAGAGAATAAGAGTTTTCTAAGTTTGAGTGTGAGAGTGAAGAGTGCTTTTGCAAGGAGTAAAGGATGGGATGCCCATTGATGGATCTATGATAAAACTCCAAGTCCTAAGCCGCCGTCCACTTTCTTCTTCTTCCTTTTTTCTTTATTTCTATTCCAACTCCAATTCTTCTTCTATGTCTAATCTCAAATTTCTTTGCAAGTTCTCTCAGGTTCCTAGGTCAAGGATGAAGGCCTCCATGCCATGGATCAAGGCCAAGGTGAGTCTCAAAGTAGAGAGTGCCAATCTTGACTTCTAGGCCTAAATCCTTGAGTGATAAGAGCTCCTTCTTCCACCAAATAATTAGTCATTATTGTTGACAGGAAAACTCTTCCTAAGCTTCATTAGATCTGATCATTTGAAGGTTAACTTGCCATAGTAGTGATGGTTTTCTTGCCATGAAGATCCTAATCCTTATTTGAACTAGATCTACATTGCAGGTCTTAAAAATTGGATCAACTAGTCTTCTTATGAAAATTCTTCAGGATTAATTTAGCCCATTTATTTGATAATTAATTGCTCAAGTTTACTTGTTGGTTAGCTTGCTAAAACTCTCCATTCATCATTTCATTTTCGTCCCCCATTAGAAGTTTTATTCAACTCTTTCGGGCCTAAGCTTAACAGACTATAGGCTCTCTAGGTTTAACCCTGGTTCGGCATGCACATGAAAATTTAACAAGAACTCCTAGAAAATCCCATAAGGTATACCAGAAGTAAAATGCAAGTTTAATATGCACAATGAATGTATGCGTTATGCTTACTTTAAAATGCAGTCTAATGGTTCTAGCAACATGAGAAGAATCAGGAAAGGTTAGGAAATAGGGAGGGGATTCAGCGACTAGCTCTGAACTAAGGAGACTAACCTTAATATATGAACATGGGGTTCTATCTATAGGCAAGAAAAGGTCCATGCTATGGAAGGATGGGTCAAGAATTTATTGAAAGAGGTTCTCATTGGAAACTACAGGAGGGAATTCATCCTGAGGGTACTGGGTTACAGAGATCAAGTCCTTAATAAACTCTTCTGGCTCATGAAATTTAGGATTGGGCTCTATAATTTGGTTTTCTTCTAGTGGCTCCTCGGTAAGATTTTAATAGTAGAATTAGGTTTCTTATGGTCCTCTTTCTTTGACTATTCTTCCAACATGGTTTTGGTCTGAATGTCTACTTGGTTAACTAACTCTGGGTTGGTTTCGGTCTGGGTTTGGTCAGGGTTAGCTAAATCTAGGTCATCCATAAGTATCTCCTCCTCTTCTTCATACTCATCTACCATACTTTGGTCAGCCTCATACACCTCTACTTTAGGCTCAGTAATGGGTTCATAGGTTATGGGTGTAAAGGTTATGGGTTCAAAAACTATGAGTTCAAAGGTTATGGGTTTATAGACTATGGGTTCAAAGGTTACGGGTTCATAGATTGTGGGATCGGATCTATAGGTTGCTTGGTTATTGGATTGGATCAACTGGTCGAATCTTTGGTTCATTTGGTTTATCTGGGTTGTTAATTGGGTAAGCTGGGTTTGGGATTGGGTATTGGATTGGTCAAGCTTGAGGTTCATTTGGGTAAACTGGTTTTGGATTTGGTCCTATTTGAGGTTCATCTGGTTCATCTTTTCACTCATGGCCCTTTCGAGCATTTCAAGACTGGGCTCCATGGTTGAACTGGGTTGGGGTTTAGGCTTTTTGTATTGGATTTCTAGTCTAGTGGTCATGCACTCAACAGCAGTGTGGTATGATGCAGTTAGGCATGTAAGGGTTAGTACAAGTTAGGGTTTCCGAGACCTAGAGCCAAAACTGAGTGGGTCGACTCAACTTATACCCAACTCAACAACGAATCCTTCCTTTGGCCAGGTAGGGGATGGGAGTGTGGGAGGCCCCCTGCTTTAACAGGGACCCAAATAAAAACCACAACACCACTTAGGTCGTTTGACTCTGGACCCCCAGCCTTAGACACCAGATTCCAGTAATAGTTAGTGAATTGAATGCACAAGACCTGTTGGTGTCACCTAGCCCTCTAGGAAAATTATGTCTAATTAGTTTTAATTAAGCTTGGGTTAGAATGTTGGTTGTTGTTTTGGGCTCAGGGCAGGTGATGAAATCCTACCCTGATGTTAGATAGCAATTGCCCTTAAGATTAGGTTAAAGAGATGATGGCAATCGATTGTCCTGATGCAATCTAAAACAATCAAAAAAATAAAACTTTTTTTAATTATTTGATAATGTGAAAAATTAAATTTAAGTTAATGTGGTTTTCAAACAAAGTTTAGGCTTGGGATTTGAGGGGTTTGGTAGTTAATTAGGTTTGGTTCAGTCAAAGTGCAGAATTGATAGAATTCAAAAAATTAAGATTTTGAGAGATGCAGAATTTGATATAGTTACTGATGCAGAAAAAAATTTGAAAAATTAAGAAACATAGTATGGACGGTGTTGATAAACTGTATCAAATTTGATACAAAACAAAAATCAGATGATGATTCAAATCCTAGGGTTTTCGCACTGATACAGAAATCACAGGATTTCAATTAGGGTTTCAAAAATGTTGAATATTAGGGATTTTTAATATTTGTAAAAATAATTAAAAAATATTAAAATTAATAGGACAAAACATAGGACACAACATACAAATATCATAAAAAAATAAAATCCCTAGATGGGCAAAATTGGATGAAACCTAGACACCTAATGTACAAGATAGGATGCAGAAAATCAGAGATGCAATCTTTTTTTATGTTTTTGATGAAGATGCAACTATCCTAAACTAGCTCTGATTCCAAACTAATATGGGATGACTCTAAAATTGCTAAACATGTAGGAAAAATAGTAAACTAATTTTTTAATAATTTTTTATAATTTTAATTTATAGGCTAAATTCCTAAAATCAAGTAAAGACTAGCAGGATGAATAGCAATGCAAAGACTCATCACAATTGTAGGCATGCTCATGCAAATTAATAAAAGTCAGGACACGAGAATTGAGAAATTCTTGGCTTAGGATAGCTAACCTTCAATCAAAATAAAAATTAAGAGTAGAGAAGTTTGTACCAGTCAGAGATTGAAGAACAAGCCATTGAAGAGATCACTCAACACTCAGATTGGAGCTTGGATGATAAAGCTTTAGTTCCCTTGAAATAGAAGGCTGATCTGGGTGATCCTGAAGGCAAAGAAAGGCTGATCTGGGGAGGGGAAACACCTCAAGGACCCTGCAAAAATCAAGGCTAGGCACAAATTAAAGAAACAAAGAAAAAATGATGAGATGAAATAAGAAGGAAAGGGATTAGGGCAAGAAGGGCTGGCGTCCTGGAGAAGTGAGCCTCCTGCTTTCAAGGACAGCTTCAGGGCTCCTTCCCAATGCCAAGGCTGAAGTCATGAGGTGAGGTTGGATACTTGGGCATGGAGGAATTGCAAGGATAGTGGTCAGCCAACACAAGAACACAAACCAAAGAAACCAAAAGGAACACAAGACACCAGTCTTAAAATAATTCAGCAGAATAATATTTCATAAGAGTTGATTCAATACAAGAGGAGGAGGAGTGGGGTATTTATAGAGTTCCCAAGCCCTCTCCTAGTTAGGATTTCAGCCCTCTCCTAGTTAGGATTTCAGCCCTCTCCTAGTTAGGATAGGTTTATACAATTTAAGTGGGAGAACAATTACAAAATAAATTTAGAACTAGGATTACAAAGTTGAATGAAAACTAGCTTTCCTTCTTTCATTTGAACTCTTCCACATGCTTGAACTTGGTCTACTCATGGAGGACGCCTATCTTAGGCATGTTGGGCTTCAAGGGGCAGCAAGGGGTCTGCCAAGAGTGGAGGGTGCATGAGCTTTGGGCCTCCTGGAAGCTAGGGTGCTTGGGCTGGTATATTCCTGGTATCAGACTGGAATCTTTGTTCTTAAAGGCTTGGGCCTTGCTCCTAAGCTTGAATTTCTTGGACTAAGATGCTGGTATCTCCCTGGAATCAAGGGTCACCCTAGGTTGGGGATATTTCATAGCATCTAGAAGGAATCTTGGCATCAGGAGAGCATCTGGAGGGAATCTAGGGTATCCGTAAGGCATCTTAGACCCTGGGGTGTCAGACAAAATCCAATAAGCTGATGTAGTGGCCTTTGTCCCCTGGATGAGTCCTGGTGGTACTCCAAAATAGGGTATCCTTTTCTCTTGTACATGAACTAGACTAATACTGGAGTCATACTGAAATACATGACTCAATACTGGACTAGGGTTGAGACACAATCAACTAGTCTCAACTTATTACAGGACTCAATCTTATTTGCTTACAAAATTGTGACACATGACTAAGGGCTCAAAAATCCTAATCAGTAAACCATATGAGATCCAGTGATATGTGTCTGATCCTGGTGTCCCCACCACCCATGTTTGAGGAGTTGATGTCCACATAAAGCACATCCCTTCCACACCCAAGAAGTCCACATGCCTACAGATATACTTCAAACCCCAGATTTATGGATGCATGCTTAGGAATGTTGTGGACCACATCCAGCCCAAGAAGGAAGACTTTTGGTGCCCCTCATGGTCTCCTCTTGGCTGCCCAATACTTGTTTGAATTGGAGGAGTTTTGTGTGGCATGAGAGAGCCTCCTTCCTTGTTTTCAGCCCCACGCTTTAGGAAAAAACGTGGGCACCCCATATGTTCCTCATTTGCATTTGCTTGGGCCCTAAGTTTCATGATACTATATAAGAGGCCCCCCTCTCATGTATTAAAAAATTATTCATGAAAGATATTGAGTCTTTACCCTATTGCTATATGCTTGTTGTGTGCTAAGGTGAATTTGTGTGAACCCCTTCATCTTCCTAGTCTCCTGCACCCTGCCTCCAACCACCATCAAAACCCAAGAAGCAACCTTCTCTAGCCTTGGCCGCCCAACATCAAAACCATTCTTCCATTGCTATTTTCAATTTATTTCTTCATCCTTACATTGTTTTCTAGCCCTTGATAGGTAATTTGCAAGTCCCTCGAAGTTTGTGAATCCATAGATTCCAGCCAGGCAGCGATCGGATCACCGAGTTGAAAGCCACGAATCCACTAGGTCTTCGGCTTGATCATCCAGGTTGCATCCGGGAGCAAAGAGAGATCTTTGCAAGGATTCATCTACAAGATCCTATCAGGTACACCCTCTCTACTTGCCAGTAGCGATATTCAAGGGAAACTAGCCCAACCGGGGCTTCTCAGCCTCGGCGGTCCTTCTTCCTTATCATCTTAAGGGTCTACTTGCATGCTGTTGTTTCTTATTTTTGTATAGAACTCTCTACTTTAATTCTTGGCCTTATTTTTGGGATTTAGATACATAACTCAACACATAAAAATACAAAAATATTTTGCATGCATATTTAGTCCCGCATCATTTGGTATCAAAGCCTGTTTGGGCTCAGTTTCTCTTTGAATATTCGGATCGGGTGCTTTACCATGGCCGTCCGATCATAGGAGACAAGTAGGGCTGCAAGACCCTCTCTTCCCAATCGAAGGGATCTCCTATGGTGTGTAGGGGTGCCGCTATGATTGACCCCTAAAGAAGAAAACAAAGAGCTTCATTAGGGTAATTTTGCATCTCGGTCATCACAGTACATAGTCTAATATTTTAATTGTCTTTACCTATATAAAAACTCAAAAAAATCTAATTTTTGTTTTGTTGGATTCCTTTTAATTTGAATGTATTTTCCAGAATTTTCTCATGAATTATTTTGGTCTGTAGTTTTTTCGCCTGTCGGAATACTACCTGAGAATAGTTCTGCCATGATTTTTTTTAGCAAAGATAATTTCAGAAAGTTTAGGGTTCATTTGGTATAATTTTGCATATCTTAAATTTTTGGCATATTTCCTACATATTAGGTCATCTTCTGCAAATTATATTTTTGCTTAAAAACATACCAAAAACAAAATACATATATATATATATATAAAATACCAAAATACTTGAAACCCTAATTTGCACTTTCATATGCTTGCCATCATATGCATAAAATAAATTAAGGGCAATTCTACTATGCCAGATGTGGGGAGGATTTGATCACCTCTCCTTAGCCCAAAACCACAATCCATGCATCTTAACCCAACCCAAACTAAAATTGAGTAGACCTAATTTGTTCTAGAGAGCTAGGGACATCAACAGGTCGGGTTCAACCTTTGTGGGAAGACTAGTGCACCCAATTCATCTCTTATTACAGGAAGCTGGTGTCTAGGCTAGAGGTACAGTGTCAAATGACCTAAGTGGATTGGTGGTTCCTTAATTGGATCCCTGCGAGAGCAGGGGGCCTCCTACCATCCCACCTCTTACCTGGCCAATTGAAGGACTAGGAGTTGAATTGTGTGTAAGTTAAGTCAACCCATTCTGTTTGGGTTCTAGGTCTAGGTAGTTATAGTTAACTTATTGTTGAGTCTTGCATGTGCACTAGATTAGGAGTCCCATTTCATCCACATCTCTACCTTTGGCTGAACCCATGGATAATCTTAAAGCCCAGATTTGAGCCCTCACTGAACAGATGGCCCATACTAAACGTAAATCATGTAGGCCCAATTCCCTTGATCCAGGAGCCTATTATCATGATCTTGCCCTTGAGTCTAGTCCTAGATGTCCATACCCATACTTGGTTGATTCAGAGGGAAGACCCATTAGGAACACCCAACCTTATACAACCACTTTTGATGGAAGCCAAGAGTTGTATATTGATTGGGAGGAGAGAATGGATCAGTATTTTGAGTATGCTAAGATGTTGGAGTTGGAGAAACTTATATTGGCCATACATAGGTTACCCGATATGCTAAGTTGCATTGGGCAGTTATTGAGGATGAATGTTATTAAGGAGGAGATGAAATACTTACTTGGAGATCCATGAGAAGTAAGTTAAGAGCAAAGTACCTAGGTAGATTTTATGAGCGCTAACTTTTAGAGCAATGGTATGATTTGAGACAAGGTAATAAGACTGTGTCTGAATACATTAACCAATTTAATGAGTTTATTAGGAGATGCTATACAGTTGAACCTGAGTATAAGATTATATCGAGGTTTCGAGCTGGCCTATGTAGGGACATCCAGGGGGAACTATTTCAATGGGAAATTCATACTCTAGAGGAAGCTTATCTGATTGCTAGGGAATTCGAGTCTTATCAAAAGGAACTCATGGGGAGCCAATCTAAGCCCAGCATGAGTAGCACCTCTAGACCAATTCTTAGGCAAAGTCCTTCAAACCAGCCTACTACTCCTATCCCATTAGTTTGTAAGGAAAAGACCCCTGAACCCATTAATGAGCCTGAGGAAGAACCAATTGTAGAGATATATGAGGCTGACATAAGATTAGTAGATGAATATGAAGGAGAAGACTTTGAGAAGGATCACTCTAGTACCTTGCCTTAGGAAACCCTAGGCGAAGATGAAATTGTAGAGCCTAGTCCTGAAGTAATAGAACAACAGGAAATTAGTAAGGACTTGGTTCCTATAAGTCAATACCCTCAAGAAGAGCCCACTCGTTTAGACTCAACCCAATACCTCATTCAGTACCCTCATAAAGAGTTCATTCCTCTTACCCCAGTCGATAACCTTTTTCTTGAATTAACTAAGTCATCTTTTCCTAAAGAACCTACACTTGCAATGACCAAATTTCCCATCCTTCAAGTGGACCTTATGTCACCTATAGATCAATGTTCAAATCTTAAGGTCATCCCTAGTAACCAAGGTCTATTGCATGCTTCCAATAGATTGCCCCAAGACTCCGATTCTTATTTCCTGCCATACCCTAAGGCTTCCAATGTTCCCTAAGCTTTTTCATTATATTTTGTTGAGATTACTAGGTTGCAAGAATCAATAGAGCCCATCCCATTTGCTACCTACATTTGGAAGACCCTCTGGCAACTATTAGTTCCTAGTAAATTTTCAAATACAAGAGGGGATGCCTTTATGTAAGCTTACAAAACTTAGGACTCAAGTAAGGATATACATGGAAATTTCTAGGAATCTTAACCCTCTCAAACTAATAATCCTAACAGATTTCAAACTAATACATCCAGATTTAAAAATTAAAATAAATATAATCCGAATGCATCAAGATCTGTGCTAAAAAAGGTTTGTTTCAAGATCCGTGCTGAGTTGCTCTAAAATCTATGCAAGCCTGATAATTATGTATAAAACTTCTTGCTCTAAGAAGCATGCAGCTTTGAGATCCGTGTAAAGCTATTTTTGCATCTGGATGAGCTTGTCAATAAGCTTCTCAGAGTAGACAAAAAATCAAGCGGAATAAGGTGGAGGACGTGAAGGCCACGGATAGAACGACGAGGGCGAGGCCAAAATTGATGTAACCATGGTTGAAGAGGAAAGAGTACGCCGCTATGATAAGGGTGCGGTGCTCGGCAAAGACAAGGGTGTGGTGCTCGGTGCGAATGCACTGCATGGCATGAGACTTGGTGACCCAGGAGGAGGGGATGGACAACCACAAGGAAACCGACGGAGATGGCGATGAGGGCCTCGATGTCGAGCTTGTGGGCGAGGTGGAGGGCGGAAGAGCCGTTGGCTCCCGGGGGACGGCCGTGATGGCATGGGGTCAGGAGCATGTCATTGATCTACCATTTGAGTGCCAATCATGAGGATTTGGAGGAGGCGGTGCTGACGGGCGAGGCGGAGGGTGGACTAGCCAGAGGCTCCCGAGGGATGGTCATGATGGCGTGGAGCCGAGGGTATGTCGTTGACCTACCATTTGAGCACTAATTGTGAGTATTTGGAGGAAGCGGTCGGCCATACTCGAAGGCGATGCGGATGACGGTGGAGGCATGGACCATGAAGATTGGGCAGCTAAAATGGGTCTCCGGCGATTGTGGAGACAGTGGGGGGAAGATCCGGTGGTGAAGACGGTGGCCTTGTCGTCGACAGCGAGGTAGAGGATGAAGGGATGGCAGATCTGGGCGATGGATGGAGGAAGAAGATGACAGGAATAATAGAAGGATAAGTTAGGGATAAGCATGGAATAAAATGGGAATAGTGGGGATAGGTGGAATGGCTGGAATAAATAAAAAAATACAAAATAAAAAAAAAAATATGGGAGAAAAAGAAAAAACCTTGATGGGTTTTGATGTCCCCATCACTATGACAATATAAAAAAATTGGGCCATCAATGGAGGGTGCCACTCTAAGCTCGGTGATGAACTTCCATAGCCAAACGACTTCTTTTGCAACATCAGATGTTATAATATACTCTACCTTGCATACAAAATCGGCCATAGTGTGCTGCTGAAACTTTTCCAATAGATAGCTCCTCCATTCAGGATAAAAACATAAGCTGATACACTCTTGTTATCATCCCTATCTGACTAAAAGTTTGAATCAATATAACTGACAGTTTCAAGTCAGAATCTCCATAAATAAGCCACCAATCCTTAGTATTTTTCAAATACTTAAGGATAGTTTTTATGACCTTCCAATAGTTCTCACCAGGATCAAATTAGTATCTAGTTACTACTCCTATGAGTATGCCATATTTGGTCTCATATATGTCATAGCATACATGATGGATCCCACTACTGAGGTATATGGAATTCTACCATATGCTCTCTATCTTGAGGGCTTGTCAGACAATCCTTTTTTGCGAAATTAATTCCATAGCCTATCGAAAGATAGCCTTTCTTGGAATTCATCATGCTAAATCGCTTCAGCATGGTCTCAATGTACATGAATTGGTCAACCCTAGCAATCGTTTAGATCTATCCCATAGATCTTCATCCCAAAGATGTAGGATGCTTCTCCCATGTCTTTCAGAAAGAATTGAAAAGATAGCCATACTTTTATTCTTTGCAATGTAGGAATATCATCCATATATAATATAAGAAATACTATAACTGAACCATTAGCCCATTTGTATATACATGGCTCTTCTCTATTCTTAATGAAGTCATATATTTTGATCACCTTATCAAAATACATGTTCCAACATCGAGACACCTGCTTCAATCGATAAATGGATATCTAGAGCTTGTACACTTTTTTTTATCCATGGATGTGAACCCTTCAACCTGTATCATATATACCTTTTCATCTCGTTCTATATTTAGAAAAGCTATTTTCACATCCATTTGCCAAATTTCATACTTAAGATGTGCTGCTATCGCAAACATGATTCAAATGGATTTGAGCATTGTCACAGGTGAAAATGTCTCATCATAGTTAATACTATAACACTAACAATATTTCTTGGCAACCAGACGAGCTTTATAGGTCTCCACTTTCTTGTCTGCATCCCTTTTTCTTTTAAAAATCTATTTACATTCTATGGATTTTATCCCTTCAGGTGGGTCAACGAGTGTCCATACATCATTGATTTTCATGGATTTTATTTTCGATTTCATGGTTTCAAGCAATTTTTCAAAGTTGAAACTCTGCATCGCATCTACGTAAGTGATCGGATCTTTGTTATTTTCATCAAATTCAATAGGATCACTATCCCAGACTAAGAAACCATAATATCTATTTGGTTGACTTGGTATCCTAGCAGATCTCCTTAAGGTTGCCTCCATAATAGGCTCTAGATCTTATTAAGTTGGTTTAGTTAATTGTGTCAATTATTTTACCTGTCAAACTTCTTCAAGCTCAATCTTAGAGGCACTAGTTTCTTCCTCAAGGAACTCTCTTTCCAAAAAGACTACCTTATTACTAATAAATACTTTGTATTCATCAATATGGTATAAGAAATAATCTTTAATTTTCTTCAGGTACCCTATAAATATACATGTATCAGACATATGTTCAAGCTTGTCTATTTTTAAATATTTAATATAAGCTAGACACCCCAAACCTTAATGTGTGAGAGTACTAGCTTAGGCCCTATCCATATTCATATGGAGTTTTGTTTACAGACTTGCTAGGAATTCTATTTAGAATATAACAAGCCAACTCTAATGCATAACCCTAAAAGGAGATAGGTAGACTTGCAAACTCCATCATGGATCGAACCATATCTAACAGAGTTCAATTCTTCTTTTTAGACACTCCATTATGCTGAGGTATCCCCAGAGGAGTCCATTATGAGAAAATTCCATTCTCTTCTAAATATATTATAAATTCACTAGTAAGATATTCACCTCCTCGATTAGATTGAAGAATTTTAATATACTTACTAATTTGTTTCTCTACTTTATTACAAAATCATTTGAACATTTCAAATGACTCTGATTTATATCTCATCAAGTAGTTATATCCATATCTCAATAGTGTAAGGAACTGTTCCTAAGGGACGATACATACATTTTAGAACTTTTTTAAAGGCATGCAGCGGTGAAAAATGATAAAACTATTTTATCTGTAGATGTTAATCTAATTAACACAAGCCCTACCAAGATCTTGATGCATCTAGAGTAATATAAATATAAAATCATGCAAATATTGTATGAAAAATAGAACCATTCCAGAAATCACACAATGATAATTATGTCATATATAAAATAAAGACATACCTTAGTGATGTTCACCAAAGGTTGTAACAAACTATGCGAAGAGCTCCGGGTCTACCTGCAAGGAAGAAGATTGGGCTCTACAGGCGATGCACGTGCACCACCTCTATGGGTGGTTCACACCACGTAGCACGGTTTCTTCTCCTTCCTTCAATGTGCTAGCCTCATCGGAAACACTGATGGCGGCAGCGACTCTTTCTTCAACCCCTTGAAGATGTGCGGACTCCTTCAACTCCTTGAAGGACTGTTGTTGCGGTGATGTTGGAATGAAGAAGCTTGAGAACCCTTTCCCAATGCTCTATTCCAAACCTTCAAATAGAAGGTATGCACTCAAAGATCCTACCCAAAACTCAAACCACCTCTCTGATAGTCTCTCAAAGATCAAGTATGAGCTTTAACCATGAGAAAATGGCAAAGTTGCTTGATCTTCTTCTCTATTCTTCCAGTTAAACTCAGAACAGAAAAATAGAAAACCAAACCTGAATGTTCAACGTTTGAGATTCAGATCTGAATAGATTAAAAGGAGAATTTGAGTCCCTTGGAATTCAGGAGAGTTATAAGCCCCTTGGGATTCAGCAATAGCAGGAATAAAGACATCGAAACCCCCACCATTAAAGCCCATAATAATTGCAAGCATTAATGAAGCATTCAGGAATTTCAGTAGTCCATCAAGCGAGTCGACTCGAATGACTTGAGTCAACTCATCTAAATGAGCTGGCTCGAGTTTTTGACAACTCTTTGTCAAATGAGTCCGGAATGATTCCTAATCGTTCCCATGCCAACAAAGCAAGAAGAAACCCTCGGTGTGTGACTCAATAGGTTCAAATACTAAACTGGTAGTATGGGAACATTTTCAGTACCAGCCAAAGTCGCCATCTAGCAATGACACCCGGCGTCCGGATAGGTTGAAGGTTGCAAAGCAACATGAACCTATCGAATATGGAATATCAGTGAACTTTTTCCTTTAATCTTATAATGCTTTGGATGGCTTAGAGTTAAACTGCCCAACCCTAATCAGTCCATCTCAATATGTCTCAAACAAAGAATCCTTATAACTTCTTATAATGAATGCCCTGGCCAAGGTCTTTCTTAATTTAGTCATATTAGGCATTCAATCCAAATCATTTGGAGAGATCAATCCTATCTCGATCCTACCATCACTACATAAGTACTTGACTGTACCCAGCAACCTTCCATCATCGGATTAGAAATCCGCATAGTTTGGCACCTAAGCACAGTGAGTTGCTTGTAAGCTACCATAGTGATCTCAAGTCAGAGAAATAATTCATGTCCACATTCTAATGCAAGACTCCTCTTTAGCAGAAAGAGAATCTCACATGAGAGTCACGTTCAGTGAAGTGTCAAACACAACACTTGATGTCATACCAGTATCTCCATGATACTTGGTTAAGAGGACAACCAACGATATGACATCAATGACTTACTCTCGATACACCGTCATCCTGAAATAATGTATTCTTTGGTCACAAACCAATTTATGAACTACACGATGCATCCTCTCTACATTGCATACAAGATAGCTCAAAGGACATCATCACATAAGAGTTCAATTAGGAAGATGACATGTGATGAACAACCAGAGTAAACTTTTTATTCAATTCAATAATTTATATATATATACATGAGTCGCACAACCATCTATAACCTAGATGATTGGCTTTAGGACACAATTCCCAACAACACCTACCTAGACTAAAGCCAATCGAAACATAATCTGATTCCCATCTTCCATTTGCAGTCATCGAACTCTTGTATTCCAACAGCTTTAGTGAAGGGGTCGGTCAAGTTCTCTTTATCATCGATCTTCAGAAGGTCGATGTCACCTCGTTCAATAATCTCCTGGATAAGGTGATAGCGATGTGGAATATGCTTGGTTCGCTGATGTGACTTTGGCTCTTTGGCTTGACCTATGGCTCCAGTGCTATCACAATACACCAGAATAGGGCCATCCAAGGAAGGTGCCACTCCCAGCTCGCCTAGGAACTTCTACAACCACACAGCCTCCTTTGCTGCATCCAATGCTGCAATATACTCTGCCTCGCAAATAGAATCGCCACTGTATGCTGCTTGGAACTTTTTCAGTAAACAGCTCCATCGTTAAGGGTAAACACAAAACCAGACACACTCTTACTGTCATCTTTATCTGACTGAAAACTGGAGTCATTGTATCTACATGTTTTAAGTTAGAATCTCCATAAATAAGCCATTGGTCCTTAGTATTTCTCAAATACTTAAGGATGTTCTTAACAACTTTCTAATGAACTTCTCCTAGGTCAGACTAGTATCTGCTCACTACCCCTAGTGAGTATGCCACATCTGGTCTAGTACATAGCATAGCATACATAATAGAACCCACTGCCAAAGCATATAGAATCCTACTCATACACTCTCTTTCCTCAGGAGTTGTCGCACAATCCTTCTTGGAAAGAGTAATTCTATGATCTATTGGAAGATAGCCTCTTTTGGAATTATCCATGCTGAACTGCTTCAGCACAGTATCTATGTACATAGATTAGGGTAGTTCCAGAAGCCACTTGGATCTATCTCTAAAGATCTTCATACCTAGTATGAATAAGACTTCACCCAGATTGAGATGAAAGCCAGACCTTTATTCCTTGTAATGCTAGAATGTCATTCCTGATTAAGAGAATGACATCCATATACAAAACAAGAAATACAACTATAGAACCATTTGCCCACTTATATATACAAGGTTCCTCCTCATTCCTAATGAAGCCATACGTCTTGATACATTTATCAAAATGCATGTTCCAACTCCAAGAAGCCTAGTTCAATTCATTGATGGATCTTTGAAGCTTGCACACTTTAGACTTATCTATGGATGTGAACCCTTCAGGCTGCATCATATATACCTCTTCTTCCAGCTCACCATTTAGGAAAGCTGTTCGGACATCCATTTGCTAGATCTCATAATCTAAATGTGCTGCTAAAGCAAGCATAATCCGAATGGACTTGAGCATTGCTACAGGGGAAAACATCTCATCATAGTCAATACCATAACGCTGACAATATCCCTTGGCAACCAAATGGGCTTTATAGGTCTCCACCTGCCATCTACGCCCCGCTACCTCTTGAAAATCCACTTGCATCCAATGGGTTTTATCCCTTCAGGAGGATCAACTAATGTCCATACATTGTTGATTTTCATGGACTCCATCTTGGATTTCATGGCTCCCAGCCATGACTCAGAATTAAACCTTATCATTGCATCCATATAGGTGATCGGATGCTAGCTGTTCTCATCGAGTTCAATAGGATCACCGTCCTAGACCAAGAAACCGAAGTATCTATCTGGTTGATATGGTACTTTACCAGATCTCCTTAATGGCTACACTATGGACTCTGGATCTGATCTAATCAAATCTGGTTCTATAGTGGTCTTAGAGTGAGAAGGTTCTTCTATCTATTGAACTTCCCCAAGTTCAATCTCAACAGCTTGAGTGCCTTCACCAAGGTACTCCCTTTTTAAAAAGGTTGCCCTAAGACTGACGAACAACTTTTGTTCCTCAGGCAGATAGAAATGATACCTTTTGGATTCTTTAAGATACCTAATAAAAGATACCTATTAGACTTAGGTCCTAGTTTATCCATCTCTAAACGTTTGACATAACCCGGACACCCCCAAATCTAAAGGTGAGAGAGAGTTGGCTTGCATCCAGTCCATATCTCATATAGTGTTTTGTCAACGAACTTACTTGGAACCCTATTCAGAAGGTAGGATGCTGACTCTAAAGCAAATCCCCAAAAGGATTTAGGCAGACTAGCTAAGCCCATCATGGATCAAACCATGTCTAATAGAGTTCGATTCCTCCCTTCGGACATACCATTTAACTGAGGTGTCCCTAGAGGGGTCCATTGAGAGAGAATCCCATTCTCTTCAAGATAAGTCAGAAACTCACCGGAAAGATATTCACCACCTCGATCTGATTGAAGGGTTTTAATAAACTTTCTAGTTTGTTTTTCAACTTCATTATGATAACATTTAAACATTTCAAATGCATCATATTTATATCTCATAAGGTAGACATAACCGTATCTGGAAAGATCATCTATAAACGTAATGAAATAACTATTTCCACCTCTTGCACTGATATTCATAGGTCCACATACATCAGTATATACTAGACTTAGGATATCACTGGCTCTGTCACCCTTTCCAGTAAAAGGTGACTTGGTCATTTTTCCATGTAGACAAGATTCACAAGTTGGTAAAGATTCACTCTCAGTGATATCTAGGAGACCTTATCCCACGAACTTATTTATCTTGTTCTCGTTTATATGACCTAGCCTACAATGCCAGAGATAAATATCACTGACCTTATCTATTCTAGGGCATTTATTAGCAGTGTACAATACAGTAACAGGGTGTGACAGTACATACATGCCATTCTTCAATTATCCATTCATCACATTAGAACCATTCAAAGTGATGTAGCAAATATCTTTCTTTATTGATAATTCATAACCATCATTGGCCAACAGGCCTACAAAAATGATATTTACTAAAAAGAAAGGACAAAAATGACATTCATTAAGAAAGATAGTACAAGATTCGAAATACAAAAAAACAGTTCCCAATGCCAGAACTGGAGCTTGACTTCCATTCCCAATGTTCAGAAGCCTCTTATCTCTTTCGAATCTCCTACTAACTTGAAGTCCCTGTAAAGAATTGAAAATATGTTAAGGACTTCTGGTATCAAATACCCAGCTAGTTGTATCATAAACAGAGAAACTATAAGGATCTATCATATAAATACCTTGACTAGCAACACCATACTGCTTTCTCTTCCTTGGCCTATTCGGGTCTAGAGTAGCAAGGTAAGCAGAACAATTCCGCTTTCAGTGACTTGGCTTCTTGTAGAAGAAGCACTCTACCATACTTTTGTCAACCTTTACCCTCCTAGTCTGACTTGGCCTAGCACTAAGCACCTTCTTATTCTTTCTCTTTAACTTCCCTTTCCTGAAGGGGTGACGTCCTGATCCAGAACCTCCCACCAGATTCACTAATCCCTTATTGAGGTTGTGGTTTCTCTCATAAGTCTGCAGCAACCCTACATCTCATGATAGTTTACTGTAGGCCTATTCATTCTAAAATTATCGAGAAAGACCTAGTAAAAAGGGGGTAGAGAATTCAGAATCACATCCTTGCCGAGCTACTTATGCAATGATGTGGGACAATACGGGGGAGGATCGCTGGCGAGCATAGAAGTCACTAAAGGATTAGGGCTTGTACTCAAGAACCAGGAACCCGGGCGTCACACCCGCTCCAATCCATAGAAAACTCAAAACTCAGATTAAAATAATATTTTGTTTGTATTCATAAGAAAAAAGATGTTTAATACAAGAGGGGAGGGGTGGTATTTATAGATTCATCCCAGGGTACATTACTTGAGGGCTAAGAAACCCTAACTTGTGGGCCAAGAAACCCTGGTGGACCGGTCAACAGTGGGCCTGTCTTGGGCTGGAGCTCTCTCTTGCAGGCTTGGCGGCATGAAAGGGTCCAGGTACATGACGGCCGGCTTTGGTTGGAGGGGTCTGGTGAATCTCCTGGCTACTGATGACTCTCCTCTTGACTTGAACAACTTAACTGGATTCTTGACTGTACTAAAATGACTGGACCTGACTAAGTGGACTCAACTGACTCAGTTGTCCCACTTTATTACAGGACTCAAGTGGCTCACTTTGACTCAAGTGACACAAGGCTAATGGACTCAAATAAAATAAAATAAAATAGATTTTCGGGTCCCCATCATTTCCCTGCGGTGGGGAGAACTCGACTCCATCGAGTCAAACTCAGCAGGGTTGATGTAACCGAAAACAATCAAAAAGGGATTCCAAGGCTGGGTTCACCCATTTTATTTTTCTTCTTTTTTTTTTCTTCTTTTTTTTCAACTTCTTTTCTTTTTTTTAATCTCTACACTAAAAACTGTGTAGCTTTGAAAGCCATGCGATGCTGAAATCCGTGCTGCTCCAGAAACTGCACTACTCCAGAAACTATGCACCACTGAAGTCGGCAATAGGAGGAAAATATGCCTTCACATTCGTGCCATGCAGGAACAGGGTCTTCACGAAGGGAACCCGATGAGGCTTTGCCGACGATCTCGAAGGAGCCGGTGCCTGGGGTGAAGATGGCGGCCGGCGAAGTCGCTGGGTGGAAGGCGGCGGCACAACCGGGAGGCACCGAACGATCGTGGACCTCAGCCGATCTTGGACCTCTCTGATCGGGGAAGGTGGCAAATGCTGAGGCTCGGCCTGGGCGTGCGTCCGGAGGAGTCCGGCATTGCTGGTGGCTGCAGGAGCAAGGAGGATCCAACGGCAGGAGGCGATCATGTCAGAGTTGTCCAACATGGTGGCAATCACCGTCACCATGTCCGAGTGGCTCTGCTTCATGCCCTTGAAGATGAGTGTCTCCGCCATGGCTTCTCTGCCATAGGATGTCGACAGGACGGTGGGGATAAGTGGGATGCGATCGGGCTTGAGGGTTCGAGGCATCGATCTGGTGGCCCAGGGGAAGAGAAGGTGGGTCCCCGGTCAGCGGCTGCAGGCAAGGGATCCAGCAGGAGGTGCCATTCGGGTCTGGGCTTGAACGAGGGGGCGGACGGGACACCACGGCCTGCCGCACGGTCGAGGCCGGGGTCGGCGAGGGCGGCGGCTTGGGACTTGGCACGGGACTCGTCAGGGCAGAGGGAATGGGAGGGGGAGGGGTATGGAGAGGGACTTGAAATCCCATTGGGGAAGGGGGTTGGGGCATCGGCTGCAGGTGTTGAGCAGGAACAGGGGCTGTGGGAGGCTTCACGCGATGGAGGTGGAGAGGAAGACATCATCGGAGGCAGTACTGGAGACGAGCTTCACGAGCAATGGAGAGGAGATCTGGTGCTTGGGTGTTGACGAACCTCGGTGGCTGACCAAGGTTCGAGGAGTCTTGTAAAGGGAGATCTAGACAGGAGGAACGATGGGAAGCAAGAGAAAAAGTGATAACCCTAATCTGTTGAGCTCTGATACCAAGTTGATGCGGGATAATATGGGGGAGGATCGCTGGCGAGCATAGAAGTCACTAGAGGATTAGGGCTTGTACTCAAGTCACACCCGCTCCAATCCGGAGAAAACTCAAAACTCAGATCAAAATAATATTTTGTTTGTATACATAAGAAAAAAGATGTTTAATACAAGAGGGGAGGGGTGGTATTTATAGATTCATCCCAGGGTACATTACTTGAGGGCTAAAAAACCCTAACTTGTGGGCCAAGAAACCCTGGTGGACCAGTCAATAGTGGGCCTGTCTTGGACTTGAGTTCTCTCTTGCGAGCTTGGCGGCATGAAAGGGTCCAGGTACATGAAGGCCGGCTCTGGTTGGAGGGGTCTGGTGAATCTCCTGGCTGCTGATGACTCTCCTCTTGACTTGAACAACTTAACTGGACTCTTGATTGAACTAAAATGACTAGACCTGACTAAGTGGACCCAACTGACTTGGTTGTTCGACTTTATCACAGGACTCAAGTGGCTCTGTTGCCCAGATATGGTGCCCAAGAGGGGGGGTGAATTGGATATTTTAAAAATTAAAGAAATATATGTGCTATCAAGTTCAAAGGTGAAGAGTGATAGTGCTCAAGTAATTGTGCAACGGAAGCAATGAAATAAAATAACAATTAAAGAGCAAAAGAAGATAGAGAGTAAAGCAATGCAAACACACAAGAAGTATAGTGGTTCGGTGCACCTAGCACCTACATCCACTCCCCAAGCTCCACTTGGGAATTTTCACTATAATCTTTAGATTACAGCCGACTTGTTTTACCAGGCTCACAAGTCAAAACCTTACACACTTGTTTTGGCTTCGGGCTTACAAGCAACCCTAGTTGGTTTTATCAATTGGCTCACCAACAAACCTCACTCACTTGTTTTGGCTTCGGGCTTACAAGCAACCCTAGTTGATTTTATCAATTGGCTCACCAACAAACCTCACACTAGTTTCAAATTCCCATGAAACTAGCCTAAGACAAAAAGAATATGAATACAATGAATAAATCAAGACAAACTCCTTTTGAGCAAAAAGTAATTCGATGTAGCTCTTGATGGAGACTCTTCAAGCCTTTGTCTTGGAATCTTGGACCTCACTAAATGCCAAACTCTTGAAAGTTGGATTCCTCAAAAATGGAAAGCTTTTGGCTAAGGAATCTCTAGGATTTCTCACTCTTTTTGGCTTGGAATTGATTGAAGGCTTTATACTTTCACTCTAATCCTTTTCACTTTGTCTCCTTGTCTTTTTTGAAGTTAGGTGGAGGTTAAATACCTCATTCAAGCTGAAACAACTCTACAAGACCGTTAGAATCAAAAATATGGCCATTAGAAATCAAATCAAAAGTTCAGAAAAACTAGCCGTTATGCCATGAGTCGACCTCATGAGTCGACCTCTGGATCAAGTGTCGACCTCATGAGTCGACCTCCAGTTTATCTTAGGCAAAAATCCAGAAAACCATAGTTCTGCCAAGTTTGATTTCTCAGGCAATGAGTCGACCTCTGGACAGGTGTTGACCTCTGGTGGTCGACCTCTGGAGCGTGCCACTGAAATTTTGCCGTGCCGGCCTTGCTGAACTTTTCTTTTCTTCATGAGTCGACCTCTGGTGGTCGACCTCTGGAGCGTGCCACTGAAATTTTGTCGTGCCGGCCTTGCTGAAGTTTTCTTTTCTTCATGAGTCGACCTCTGGTGGTCGACCTTTGGCAAGGTGTCGACCTCTGGTGGTCGACCTCTGGTCTGAATTTTTCTGAAACTCTTGGAGAGGTGCGTGCCATGCTTGAGTTTCTCTAAGCCTTTATTTCTTTTGTGAATTTCTTCTTAATAAGAAGGTCCAATATGAGAAATTTGATTTTGTTCAAGGTAGAAGAGCTCTTTCCCAAATTAGGCAAGCTTGGTTTCATCATTGTACTCTTGATACTTTTTTTGAATAACCTAAGTCCTGAAACTTTATCTTGAGATGAAACATTAGTCCAAACATATACTGAACCTTTTGTTAATCATCAAAATTAAGGAGCCAAAGCGAATAATCTTCCCCTTTTTGATGATGACAAAACCTTGAGTATATATGCAATTAAGTCCAAAAGCAAAATATAGCAATAATAAAAATTTTCAAAGAATCTTTACATGCATGAGTATACCATAAAAATTTTAATTTTCATCAACCTTTTTTGTGAAAACATTCTCATGAGTCATTTACTTCTTTCTTTTTGTGAAAACATTCTCATGAGTCAAAAAGATTTTACTTTTCATTTACTTCTTTCTTTTTGTGAAAACATTCTCATGAGTCAAAAAGATAAGAACCATAATAGCTTTACTCTATTCTATGAAAGAGTCATACTTTACCATATAAGAGTCATACTTTACCATATATACTTTACAAACATTACTATACTCCCCCTTTTTGTCAAGAATCAAAAAATGCATTCTTTGTAGTAAAAGATATATTAAAGAAAATTATGTTCCATTACAATGAAGTACTTAGTTGCATAAAATACATGCTCCCCCTTAGTTTGTGCATTTAATATAACAAAAACATTCTAACTTGAGGGTTTAAAAAGATAAATGCTAAGAGCTGGTATCAGACAGTAAAATATCACAATGTAGATAAGTATATAAATGTATTCAGTTACAGAATTGCTTACATAGTAAGGACAAAACACTGATACATCAGATCATACAAAGTAAACTAGTACATCATACATCAAGCAAATCTATGAGGCTACTCCTCATCAGAAGGTATATCAAAAGAGATAGGAGCCAAGATCCTAGATGAGGATTTTGGAGTCCTATGAGTGAGACTCCGAGTCCTCAGAGAGGGACCAGACCTAGGGGTAGTCCTACGAGATCTATAGGTCCGAGGAAAAGGCTCCACAGGTGTCCTGACAGAAGCAGTAGCAGAACGAGTAGATGGATCAGTATGCTGAGTAGACTGAGCTGGAGTGTGCCTACTGACAAGCTTATAAGCAGTGGGATCATCAATATCTGTCTCTGTATGCTCATCTCTATCATCCGGAATCCCTGTAATAGTCTCAAAAAGTGACTCAGTAAACTCAGTATCTATTGGCACATCTGTAGCTGGAGGATCTATACTGGGAAGATCAGTAGAAGGAGGATCAGTAGAAGGGGGAATCTCTGGAATCGGATCTACAGGTGGAACATCAGAGCTACCTGCTCCAGGCTGATCTCCATCACTGTCACGATATCCACTGGAGCCATCATCATCATCATCATCAGAATGTGGAGGAGATACTGTCGAATCTACAGTCCCTGGTGGTAATGCTAATCTCAGTAGGTTGAGGATCTGTCGAAATCCTGCATCTACACTAGTTGAGAGAGCTCCAATACGCATATCTGTGTGGATCCGCAGACCATGTAGCTCCTGTCGTACACCAGCAATCTCTGTCTGGACCTCTAAAATGTGATCAGTCACTCTCTGCTCAAAGTCTGATATCCTCGCTGTAGTCCTCCGTGGTGTAGTAGTGGCAGTAGGTGCTGGAGCTGATGAGGGTGGTGGCGTGAATGGCTCAGGCTCCGCAGTCTCTGACTCTGGTGCTGGGAGAGGAGGTGTACCATGATCAGTAGGCTCTGAAGGCCCTGCCTCAGCTGCTCGGATCTCATCCTCCTTAGCTGGCTCCTGGCCAGACTCTCGTCGCACCCAACGGTCACCAATCAGTCGAAATCCCATCCTATGCAGGGATTTCTCTCCATATGTATCAGTATGCTGCAGCTGACTGAAGGGTATACCATCAAATGAAACTCCATGCTCCCTGAATAGCTGTGTCAGCTCCATACCATATGGCTGAACTAGTCTCCTATGAGATGCTGCCTCACCCATCTGCTGAAGCATGATCCTGGGAAGGTTGATGGGAGTCCGCTATCTCAGGGACACCATCAACACCAGCTCACGCTCAGTGATAAAGTCGAACCTCCCGCTCTTCGGAATCAAGATACGGGCGATGATATGATGCAGCACTCTCAACTCCAGTGAAAGCTGGTTAGCGGCTACTGTGGAAATGCCGCTAACATCCTCACGCTCTAGAATACATCTGAAGGCATGCTCTCTGTCGCTGATCGAAGTGGCAGCTGTGCCATGAAGTGGAATCCTCCAAACGTGACTGATGACCTCTGGTGTCACTGTAATCTCGATCCCACGTACAGTAGCTGACCATCCAATGCCATCAGTGGCCATGGATGCATAGAACTCCCTGATGAGGTCTGGGTAGAATCTCTCAGTCATCGTGCAGAAGTGAACCAGACCTGCATCTCTCAGCACATCTCCTATAAAAAAGTGATGCTGATCCCAGAAAGGTATGTCCACACGCCTCATGTCTGACCTTTCTTCATCGCTCAGTGCTACTTTGGCCTTGTTCCATTCTCCTTTTTCTCACTGCCAAGTGCTTTCTTGGACCCATATGGATGGAAGAGGGATAAATTAGGGAGAAGTAGGATAATGCAAGGCTAAGAGGGAAGGAACCAAGAAAAGGGAGGAGAAGAGAGGTTCACGGGTTGAGCAAAAGAAGAAATGGTGAAATGGTAAGATAGGGTTTGTGAAAATGGAGAAAATCGAGAGTAGATGGAGGAAATGAAAGAAACGGAGGAAAGAAATAAGTGATTTCAATTGAAAAACAACCAATATTTGAGGGTAGATAGAGGCAAAAGCTTTCGGTTGTCCAAAACCAAGAACACGGTCAAAAATGGTTAGGTTCAAAGGAGAATAAGAGGAGAGGAGAAGATTACCCAAAAAGATGAAGGAGAGGGTTGGAAATCCACTGTTTAGAGCTTTAGGGAAGTTGGAGGGGGACCACACGAAGGAGAAATGGAAAGAAATGGAGAAGAATTAGGCTTGCGGACTGGTTTTAAAAAGATGATTTCCGTTCAAGTGTCGACCTCTAAAAATTCTCAGGGGTCGACCTTAAGTGTCGACCTCTAAAAATCTCAGGGGTCGACCTCAAGTGTCGACCTCCGAAAACTTAAGTGTCGACCTCCAAAAATAATTTAGCCAAAATAAAATTCGGTAAAATTTAAAAAAAATTGATAAAATTTAGAAAAATAAGCTTTAAACATATTTGAGAATTTATAAATCATTTTTGAGAAATTTTAATGAGAATTGAAGAGTTTCAAGCAAAAGGATCAATGACTCCCAGTTCTCTTCTGATCATACAAAATCTATCTTCATTCAATGGTTTTGTGAATATATCAGCCAATTGATAATCAATACAAATAAATTCTAACAACACATTAGAGTTCTGAACATGATCTCTTATGAAGTGATGTCTTATTTTAATATGTTTGCTTCTTGAATGTTGTACAGGATTTTTCGTTAAATTGATTGCACTAGTATTATCACATCTTATGGGTGTCTTAGTTAGTTTGATGCCAAAGTCCTCGAGTTGTTGTTTGATCCATAAAATCTGAGCACAACAGCTTCTAGCTGCTATATATTCGGCTTCCGCCATAGATAGAGCAACCAAATTCTGTTTCTTGCTGCTCCATGAAATCAAATTAACTCCTAGGAATTGACAAGTTCCACTAGTACTTTTACGATCAAGTTTACACCCAGCAAAATCATCATCAGAATATGCAATCAATTCATATGATGACTCTCTAGAGTACCAAAGACCAATTTCAATTGACCCAGATAAGTATCTAAATATATGTTTTACAGCTAAGAGATGTGATTCTTTAGGAGCAGACTGAAAACGTGCACACATACAAACACTAAACATTATATCTGGTCTACTGGTAGTTAGATATAGCAATGAACCAATCATGCCTCTATATAATTTTTGGTCTACTGATTTACCACATTCATCTTTGTCTAATTTACATGAAGAGCTCATAGGGGTACCTATTGGTTTGGTAGTCTCCATCCCAAACTTTTTCAATATTTCCCTTGTGTACTTGGCTTGGTTGATGGAGATCCCCTCTTTGGTTTGCTTAATTTGGAGTCCGAGGAAGAAGTTGAGTTCTCCCATCATGCTCATCTCGAACTTACTCTGCATTAACTTTGCAAATTCTTGACAAAGACATTCGTCAGTAGCACCAAACATAATATCATCTACATAGATTTGTACTACTAAGAGATCATCATTTTTCTTTTTCAAAAACAATGTATTATCTACATTACCTCTAGAAAAATCATTCTTCATCAAAAATGAACTTAATCTATCATACCAAGCTCTAGGAGCTTGCTTTGAACCATACAATGCTTTTTGCAATTTAAAAACATGGTTAGGAAATTCATGATTTTCAAAACCAGGAGGTTGTTCAACATAAACTTCCTCTTCAATAAATCCATTTAAAAAAGCACTTTTAACATCCATTTGAAATAACTTGAAATCCATAAAACAAGCAAAAGCAAGTAAAAGTCTAATTGCTTCTAGCCTAGCAACAGGAGCAAAGGTTTCATCAAAGTCAATCCCTTCTTCCTGGTTGTAGCCTTTAGCAACAAGTCTAGCTTTGTTTCTAGTTACAATACCATGTTCATCAAGTTTATTTCTAAAAACCCATTTTGTGCCAATTACAGAAACATTAGGGGGTCTTTCAGTTAAAGTCCAAACGTTATTTCTTTTAAATTGATTTAGTTCATCTTGCATAGCATTAATCCAGTTACAATCTTTTTCAGCTTCTTCAATTGACTTAGGCTCTATCTGAGATACAAATGCTAAATAATCACAAATATTTCTAATAGAAGAGCGTGTACTTACTCCCTTTGACGGATCACCAATTATTAGCTCTTTGGGGTGTCCGTGTGCATACCTCCACTCTTTAGGTAAAGGTTTTGGTGAAGTTGCATTGATCTCTTGAGTTTGATCTTCATTTTCTTGATCATCATTTCCTTTGGGCTCATCTTCAATGATTGTCAATTGTTCAAGCTTCTTTGTACCTGTTTCATCATCAATAGAATCTTCTTTTGTAGAAGATTTTTCGTTAGATTCATCAAATACTACATTAATTGATTCTTCAACCAGAAGAGTTCTTCTGTTGAAGACCCTGTATGCCTTGCTAGAAGTAGAGTATCCTAAGAAGATACCCTCATCTGACTTGGCATCAAATTTACTGATATTATCTTTGTCATTGTTTAATATGAAACAGCGGCAACCAAATACACGAAAATACTTGAGATTAGGTTTTCGATTTTTTCAAAGCTCATATGGTGTTTTCTTCAAAATAGGTCGAATTAAAACACGATTTAAAATGTAACAGGAAGTATTAATGGCTTCTACCCAAAAATATCTAGGTAAATCATTTTCGCAAAGCATTGTGCGTGCCATTTCTTCAAGTGTCCTGTTCTTTCTTTCTACCACACCATTTTGTTGAGGTGTCCTAGGTGCAGAAAACTTATGACTAATGCCATTTTCATTACAAAAAGCTTCAAAATCATGATTATCAAATTCAGTTCCATAATCACTACGCAAAGAAACAATAGTGAGATCTTTTTCATTTGAAACCCTTTTATGAAATTTAACAAAAGCTGAAAACGTTTCATCTTTATGAGCTAAAAACATTACCCAAGTAAATCGTGAGTAATCATCTACAATTACTAGCCCATATTTTTTACCTCCCAAACTAGTTGTTCTGGTTGGTCCAAAGAGGTCCATATATAATAATTCAAGGGATCTAGTAGTAGATACTACTCCTTTAGGTTTGAAAGTAGATTTAGTTTGTTTTCCAAATTGACATGCAGCACAAATCTTATCTTTTTCAAATGCGAGTTTTGGTAATTCTTTTACAAGATTCTTTTTGCTTAATTTTGAAATCAACTGCATACTAGCATGCCCTAGCCTACGATGCCAAAGCCAACTAGTTTCACTTGCCTTGGCTTCCCTAGCCACTAGGCATTGACCACTTTCCATGGCTAGATCATCAAGATCAACCATGTAAATGTTTCCATGCCTATGACCAGTGAACTTGATGCCATCGACATCTAGACTAGATACCATGTACAAAGATGATTCAAAAATTACTTTAAAACCCTTGTCACAAAACTGACTAATGCTAAAAAGATTATGCTTCAAGCCATCAACAAATAATACATTATCTACATAAGCATTGGGATGATATGGATTTTACCAATTCCGATGATTTTGCCTTTTCCATTATCACCAAAGGTAACGTTTCCACCATCAATAGCTGCTAGTGATGAGAATTGCTTCACATCCCCAGTCATGTGCCTTGAGCAACCACTATCCAGATACCACATTCTTCTTTTATTTTTGGTTGCAAGGCACGCCTGCAAAAATTAATCAAGTTGAAACTTTAGGTACCCAAGTCATCTTGAGTCCTTTAGGGTTAGTCAAATTGGTTCCTTTTGGAACCCAAATCAGGTATTTAATTTTCTTCTATTACAAATATATGATTTATGTCCTAACTTACCACATACATAGCAGGTAATATTAGAAGACGCAGGTATGAAAAAGTTTTTGTAAAGTTTTTGCTAATTGTGTGGCTTAAATCCAAGTCCAGCTTTGTTAAACACTGCATGTTGACTATTTAAAAGCATACTTAATTTTTTTGAACTAAAAGTAAACTTTTCTACAAAAGGTTTTACTTTTTCTAACTCTTCTTTGTAATTCTTGTTTTGAAGCAATAGTTCTTTGTTTTGTTTTTCAATTTTCTCATTAGTTTTAAGACTTCTATTATTTTTCAAAGAATCATTTTCTTTTAAAAGATTATCCTTATCATTTTTCAAGGTCTTTACATGTTTAGTTAATTTCTTGTTTTCTTGAATTAAATCTTCAATTTCAGTTGAAAACTTTTCTGAATTTTTGGTAAGCTCAAGATTTAGCTTTCTTAATTTCTTATTTTTCAGTTTTAATTTTTCATATTCCATAACTAAATCATCAAAAGCATCATGCAATTCATTGAAAGTAAATTCAATTTCAGGTTCAGAATTTACCTCATTATCTTCATTGGCCATGAAACACAGGTTGGTGACTACCTGCTACTCTTCATCACTGCTGGAGTCCTCACTCTCACTCCAGGTAGCCATCATGGCTTTCTTTCTCAACATCCTTCGACTCTTTTTAAGCAAAGGGCAATCCATTTTATAATGACCAGGCTTCTTGCACTCGAAGCAGATGGGTGGATCCCTTTCTTTTTCTTTCTCTTTATCTTTATTGTGATCACCTTTTTGTGGCTTTTTCTTGTAGAAGCCCTTCTTCTTTCTCATGAATCTTTTGAATTTTCTTGTAATGAGGGCTGTCTCATCATCATCAGCTTCTTCTTCTGATTCATCACTTTACTCTTCCTTTGTAGTGGACTTGAAGGCTATGGCTTTCTTTTTCTTGTCATTGTCCACTGTCTTCAGCTTTAGTGAAAGCTCGTAAGTCATCAGTGATCCAAGAAGCTGCTCAAGAGGTAGAGTATTGACATCCTTGGCTTCTTCTATGGCTGTTACTTTCGCATCCCATGAAGCCGGAAGAGACCTGAGAAGTTTGTTAACCAATTCACCATTAGATATAATTTTTCCCAAACTCCTCATACCATTTACTATATTGGTAAATCTAGTATACATTTCACTTATACTTTCAGTTGGTTCCATCCTGAACATCTCAAACGTATGAATGAGCATGTTCACCTTTATGGTCTTCACTTGGTGTGTACCCTCATGGGTAACCTCAAGTGTATCCCAAATTTCTTTGGCGGAAATACAATTTGATATTCTGTTAAATTCACTAGGGTCAAGTGCACAGAATAGCAAATTGATCACCTTAGCATTTAACTCAGCTTGTTTGATGTCATTGTCATCCCATTCTTCTTCAGATTTCGGGGTGATAATGCCATTAACCAAGTGAGTGGGCTGATGAGGCCCTTTAGTAATTACTCTCCATATATGATAATCTACAGCTTGTAAATAAATACGCATACGAGTTTTCCAGTATGCGTAGTTTGTGCCATTAAAGAAAGGAGGGCGATTTGATGCTTGTCCTTCAACTACACCCATTCCAATTGGGGCGGCAAAGATCTTTCACTCAAGATCGTTGGACCTACAAGAGAGTACCGGTGCTCTGATACCACTTGTTGCCCAGATATGGTGCCCAAGAGGGGGGTGAATTGGGTATTTTAAAAATTAAAGCAATATATGTGCTATCAAGTTCAAAGATGAAGAGTGATAGTGCTCAAGTAATTGTGCAACGGAAGCAATGAAATAAAACAACAATTAAAGAGTAAAAGAAGATAGAGAGTAAAGCAATGCAAACACACAAGAAGTATAGTGGTTCGGTGCACCTAGCACCTACATCCACTCCCCAAGCTCCACTTGGGAATTTTCACTATAATCTTTAGATTACAGCCGACTTGTTTTACCAGGCTCACAAGTCAAAACCTTACACACTTATTTTGGCTTCGGGCTTACAAGCAACCCTAGTTGGTTTTATCAATTGGCTCACCAACAAACCTCACTCACTTGTTTTGGCTTCGGGCTTACAAGAAATCCTAATTGGTTTTATCAATTGGCTCACCAACAAACCTCACACTAGTTTCAAATTCCCTTGAAACTAGCCTAAGATAAAAAGAATATGAATACAATGAATAAATTAAGACAAACTCCTTTTGAGCAAAAAGTAATTCGATGTAGCTTTTGATGGAGACTCTTCAAGCCTTTCTCTTGGAATCTTGGACCTCACTAAATGCCAAACTCTTGAAAGTTGGATTCCTCAAAGATGGAAAGCTTTTGGCTGAGGAATCTCTAGGATTTCTCACTCTTTTTGGCTTGGAATTGATTGAAGGCTTTGTACTTTCACTCTAATCCTTTTCACTTTGTCTCTTTGTCTTTTTTGAAGTTAGGTGGAGGTTAAATACCTCATTCAATCTGAAACAACTCCACAAGACCGTTAGAATCAAAAATATGGCCGTTTATGGTCGTTAGAAATCAAATCAAAAGTTCAGAAAAACTAGCCGTTATGCCATGAGTCGACCTCATGAGTCGACCTCTGGATCAAGTGTCGACCTCATAAGTCGACCTCCAATTTATCTTAGGCAAAAATCCAGAAAACCATAGTTCTGCCCAGTTTGATTTCTCAGGCAATGAGTCGACCTCTGGTGTCGACCTCTGGACAGGTGTTGACCTCTGGTGGTCGACCTCTGGAGCGTGCCATTGAAATTTTGCCGTGCCGGCCTTGCTGAACTTTTCTTTTCTTCATGAGTCGACCTCTGGTGGTCGACCTCTATAGCGTGCCACTGAAATTTTGCCGTGCCGGCCTTGCTGAAGTTTTCTTTTCTTCATGAGTCGACCTCTGGTGGTTGACCTTTGGCAAGGTGTCGACCTCTGGTGGTCGACCTCTGGTCTGAATTTTTCTGAAACTCTTGGAGAGGTGCGTGACATGCTTGAGTTTCTCTAAGCCTTTGTTTCTTTTGTGAATTTCTTCTTAATAAGAAGGTCCAATATGAGAAATTTGATTTTGTTCAAGGTAGAAGAGCTCTTTCCCAAATCAGGCAAGCTTGGTTTCATCATTGTACTCTTGATACTCTTTTTGAATAACCTAAGTCCTGAAACTTTATCTTGAGATGAAACATTAGTCCAAACATATACTCAACCTTTTGTTAATCATCAAAATTAAGGAGCCAAAGCCAACAGGCTCACTTTGACTCAAGTGACACAGGACTAATGGACTCAAATAAAATAAAATAAAATAGGTTTTCGGGTCCCCATCATGCAAAGGACATCCGAGTTTGCCCAAATGCCCAAATAACTCGATTATGTACATTACATGATTAGTCACCAAAGCTCCATCATGCATATGCATGTTATAGATGGTGGAAGAGATCCGGTATCTCTCCGTATCATCTGGAGTGCCAAAAGACTCCTTCAACTTTTAAGAATCTCTTCTGGCTGGGCCTCCTCAAACTTGCGACTGAACTCATTGTTCATCGTAGCCAACATAATGCAATGCACCGTTGTGCAGTTAGAGATCCACTTCTCGTAAATGTCCCTGACAGTGCCACGATCATTGGGGGCTGGAATTTTAGGAGCTGGATCCGTTATGACATAAAGCATCTACTCATGCTCCAGGACTATCCTGAGTTTTTGATACTAGCTATCGAAATTGGGTCAAGATAGTTTGTCATTATCTAATAATGACTGGAGTGATAAAGTGGTCGACATTATCTAAAAAAGAAGAACAAGACCTATCAGTATAAATAAATAAATAAATAAATCTCCTTTACTAGGAATGCATAGTTGAGTCTATTAGATGTTTGTAGAGTCTTATGCACAATACATTAAAGAATTGCATAAGAATCATATGGCTGATCCAAGAAAAAGACTCAAAAATCAATAGAGACTTTGTCATAGTTAAGCTACGACCTGAACGACTCCCACCTGGAACGATGAAAAAAGTTATATGCCCATAGCAATGGACCATACAAAGTAATTAGAAAAATTGGATCTAATACCTACATGCTTGAGTTACCACCTGAACTAGGCATTAGTTCTACTTTCAACGTTTCAGACCTAATAGAGTATAGGGAGTCAACGTTGATTCATAGTGAGCCTTTTGGGCCTAATCTAGTCCTTAAGAGTGAATCAACCCAAATCTGTCCACCTACCATACCACTAGCCCAAAGAGACAAGATCGAGTGCATCTTGGATGACAAGATAATCGCTACTCGAAGCAAAGACTATTAGTGATATCTAGTTAGTTGGCAAGGACGACCCGAAACTGATGATTCTTGGATCACTAGAGAGGACTTGCAAAGGATTGACCCAGATTTACTAGAGCACTATAATAGCAAGGTTGACCCATACTCGACAGGGTCAAGTTTCTCCCACCCGGGGAGAATTGGTGCGAACACCAGGGCCAGAAAAGATTGACAGGTTGAACCCATATCTTTGTGGATCACCTATGAATAAAGCCTTAAACCCAAACCCCTTTTTACTTGTAAATATTTTATCTTAAATTATGTTATTTAGGCTTAGTTGGGTTTAGCTTTTTCTTACCAGTTGTAATTAGGATTTTAGTTATGTAGCCTTTTGGGCCAAACCCTTCTAACCAAGATGAAATATTTGTTTAAATGTCTATGCCTTTTGATCAAATTGGGTTCCAATTGATCAAGTAGGGCTTTAGTTATTTGGTTGGTTTAATTAGTTTTGAGTCATGTGATTAGTTAGTTATTAAGTCTGTAATACAAGAGGGGATCCAAATCAAGATACCATGTGCAATAAAGTTAAAACACATGTGACCCCATGTGACAATCCAACATACCATGTGCAAGCTCAAGACAAGTCAAGCCTTGGCACCACATGTCATCCACTTCTTGGCACCACCTCATCACATGCCACCTCATCAAGTCAAGGATGCCCATGTCACTTTATCAGCCTACATGCCATGCCATTTCATTTGGGACAACACACTTGCCATGTCGCTTCCTATGTTCGGCCCATTTGAGAAAGAGTTAGCGCCACTTATGTTTTAAGAGGAGAAATGAAGAAGGAGTCTTCAAATTAGCGCCCTCCCATTCAAATATTTCATGCCAAAACCAAGGATTCGGCCAAGCTATTCCAACCCCTCTTATCGCCAACTTTCAAGGAAGTTCAAGCTCATTTGATTGCCCGAAGTGAAGGAGATTCAATGGATTTCTACCTCAAGTATTTTGAACAATCAGGTTCCAAGCTGCTCAAGTTTAGAGAACTCAAGAATCCTATAAGAACTCTTGAGTTTTCTTCTATCCAGACTGGAGAGTCCACTATCCTGCAGGAGCCCACATCATCCAAACTCCAGAGTCAAGCAATCAAGGCCAATGATGAAGCAATCTTGGCCCTTCATCTTGACATCTCACCTATCCCCATCTTGGCGCTCAATTTGGATGAGAGTCCCATATTGTCGCCCACCTCGGAGAGAGCTCAAGATCAGCCCAAAAGCAGGAGTCCAAGACACCCAGAGCAGGATTCAAGGAGTTGTTGCCTAAGGGACACCAGTGCTAGTCTTTGTATCCATTACACCACTAGTTGATGGTCTATAAATATCCCATTAACCCTCCTGTATTATTGATGAATTATCAATCAAATAAAATGACATTCTATCCAATTCCTTTGCTGTGTGCATCGCGGGTTGTGAGGCCCTTTCCTTTATTCTTCGGAGCATCGTGGGGTGTGAGGTCCTACGTATCCAGACACCGAGAAACCATAGCCACCCACTTCCTTCTCTTTTTCTTTCACTTTTCCATCCTCTTTCCTTTTTTACTACTTTCTAAGTGAGAGATTTTCCTTTGTTGAGTGATTGTAGGTGATCAAGGATTAAAGTCAAGGTGTTCTTGCCTTCGAACTGGCATCGCGAAAGATCAGAGCCCGAAGATCGAGATCTTGAAGCCCTGCCGCAAGATTCTTGAGAGTCCAGCCATATCTACTTTGAAGAAAAACATCTTCATTGGTGAAATTCAATAACCCTTTCTCTACTCTTTGATTTCTAATTCTTTGATAAGTAGATCCTAGTTTACGGTAGTTTTTTAGCCACCAAATCATATTTTTCTAGTTTACGTTGTAGATTTGCTTTGCAGGTTATTAACTAGTAAACTAGTTTGCTTAATTATCTCCTTTGAGTCTTTAAAAATTGAAAATTATAAAAAAAACTTTAATCTCTATTTTTCTCTGTTAATTAGGTTATTAATCAGTAGATTAAGTTTTCATAATTGTTTCGCATCAACATGGACTTTAGTTTAAAGGTTTCTCCCACTATTTTATTCAGACTGGTAGCCTCTACACTCCAATCTGAAGAATAACATTTATCCTTTAGCGGGTACTAGGATCTAATAGACTACATATGAGCCCAACTTTGGCCGACCAACCCAAATGCATCTAAAGTAGGTACAATACAAATTACTTCTCCAAGCAATTTCTAGTAATTATTTTGCCCAAGGGGTCCTCACAATCGACCTTTGGGCCTCTTATTGAAGGTCCTGGTTAGGTCCAACCATTAACAAGATCAAATTCAATGCTTCTAACTAACCCATGATCAAGCCCAACTTTAGCCAGCCCACCTGACTAATAGAAAAATGCCCTAAGAGCCTATCATTGTATGGGCTTTTTTGTAAACTTTTAACTCATGTATGACATCATTATTTATAATAAAGGCATTTGATTTATCATATATTGCTGTGTCATGTTTTTGACTATGGTGATCACCATAGAGTAGGGCAATGGAATTAGGGTTATGATAAAATAATAGTGAGACCTAATTCCTATAAATCCTAATCTAGAATGTTCCTAGTCATTGGACCATCGATTCGGGGATCGATGAATCCGGTAAGACTAGATTATCCTATGTATGCTTAGTTGATGAGGGTGGTTGGTCTCATAGCTACTTATGTAGAGACACTAATATAAGGATAAGGGTGTTCATTAGATTATGAATACACTGAACTGATTCGCACCGGGACTTTCTTATGGAAGACTTACTCCTTGTCAAAAGATAGGTCCCAGAGTAGAAGTTGTGCATGTGATCTTCATACCTGAGGTCACCATGGTTCCTTGTGCACACTAAGCCATGCTTTGGTTCATACTCATTCATGGCATTGTGACATGTACAGGGTGTTCTGGGTATGGTGGAAGGTGTACGAAGGATATGAGTGGACCAATAAGGAATTAATCAATCCTGGTAAGAGGATATGTTATCCCTGTAATCTCTTCGATGAGTGACTCAAGAAATCTTTGCAAAGTGGGATGAGATTAGAAGTGGCTTCTAATCAATCATCACCTGAGTCCTCATGATCGAGCCGAGATTTGATATGATTAAGTATTAGGATTTGACATTTATCCATACCCATCACTTAATCGGGATAATGGGAGATCAAAAGATTGAATTACACGGTAACTTACTACTGAAGGGTATTTTGATAATTTCTATCAAATTTCTCATCTTCAGGATAGGCATGACATGTTGCTAGACATCAAACTTGTCTTGTGGGTTTTCATGAACCAATTGGATTGGTTTTATGAGTCAATTCGATGTGTGATTCGAATTAGACAATTAGGAGAGCCGATTTGACCTAATTAGGTTAATCGGGTTCAATCAAATCGAATCGGCTCGAACCTAAACCTACTGCTGGCTAGATGTGGAACCCAATGGGTCACACACAATAGAGAGTTGGTCAATGAAGTCACTCATGATTTAATTAGGGTCATGGGACCCTAATTAGTCAGCTAGATTGCATACTAGCATATGTAGGCTAACCCAATTCCTAACATAATTGGATTGGGTCCGGTTGCTTGTTAATTAGGCTAACCTAATTAAGGGATACCTAAGTTAGGTTGAGTCCTAAGTAGGGATAGCCAAATCAGAGATTGATCTGATTTTATTTTGGCATTTTGGACGTCTTATTGAATAGTCCATTTGAGTTGGGACTCTAGATGCCAAAATGACACCTTGGCATTCAAAAAGGCCTAGAAGAGTCTATAGTCCTCTGATCTGAAAAAAATTTATATGGATGGAAAGAGGTTTTAATGATCTTTCTTTTGACACCCATATTGCATATGCTTTGACTAGTCAAAAGTTGCATGGGATATGGATAAAGTTGATCACGTGAAAAGGGTCTCTTAGCACCTCTTGGCATGCGAGGGAGATGAAGGTGCGCGCAGAAGGACAAAAGTCCTTCTGCAGATGAAACACTGGAATGTTTCATTTTAGGGGGGCACCTTTTCATCTTACCCCATGTCTCTTGGATATGTTTGACCGGTCAAGGCCTTTTTTGAAAGGGCATAAAAATGGATGGAAGCAAAAGTGCACATGAAGAGACGCGTCTCTTCATGTGGCGCGCGCCCTAAAGCAGAGTCCTTCTATTTTCAGGACTCTTCATATTCTTCAGTGTGTGGAGATTGAAGAGGCACCTCTTGGCTTCCCAGGGACCGATACTTTCCATGTGGCAAGTCATAAATTGTCCAGGAAAATGGATGGATGCCAATATGTCTTTTGGTGCATGAGGAGACATATTGGATATGATTTTTCAGTCTTGAAAAATCATATCTGATAACCTGTTGGAGGACATATCACATGCCCCTCTTAAATCGATAAATAGGGGCGGTGATATAAGTTTTAGATAATTTGTTTCACCATAAAAAAATATTCTGAGTGTTCTTCTACTTCTCCCTCCCTCCTTCTCACTTTAGGACAAGACTTGTCTTGTTAAGACAAGGTCTTTTCTACTTGGACAAGGCTTAGTTTTATAACATAAGCCTATGGGGTCCTAAAGAAGGGTTGTCCTAAAACCAAGAGTGATTTAAGACTCTATCTAGAGAGCCCTACAGTAGGACAGGATGTCCTACAGTGATCAAAGGTCAAAAGGCTGACAAAAGAGTTCTGTTGAAGCAAGCAACCCCAGTAGGGATTCTTCCTTGGTACCATTCTTGTATGGATCACCGTTGGAGGGCTTGCACTTGTGAGCCTCGAGGAAAGGATTGGATTTTAGCGATCCAGGTATGTATTCTGACTTCATTTATGTTTCGTTGATTGGTATTGCATAAGGGGTTCCTAGGAATTAGGATTTTCTAGCCATATTAGGATTTCATGCTTAGAATTTTGTTTTGAAATTCACTTTCACATGCTGCATGATTCCTGGCACCCTCAGAGAGTTTCCATCACTGACCATATGTTAAGATAGTCACATTAAGCCATCATATGTTGAATGGCAATCCCATTCGCCCTTGATGACCACCCGTTCGTTGGAACTATCGATGATCACCCAACTTATGGACTCATTGCCAATCCAACTTAATGAGAGGCTAAGACTTAAGCTATCTCATAACTTATTTTTTTATGAGCTTAATAATTTAGAGAATTTCAAATTTGTGACATTTGAGAGGAAGTCATGGACCTTGATCAAGAAAATCCCCATCAAACACTTAGAGGGTTTCTAGATTAATTTGGTCTATGGGCACTTATAAACCAGTCAGACTGATTAACCGTAGTTGACATGGATCAACTCGAATCAATGATTGTCTAATATGATCTGATTCACCACATTAGCTAGGTAAGTAAGATCAAGGGATGGGTTGAGCCAAGTAAACCTCTTGCCTTAGACACCAACCATGAGTTGGCCAGGTAAGAGTTAGCCCCAAAGAACCTTGATCACAATCGTCAAACTTAACTTAGACACCAAGTGGTTTACCATACTCAATCAGACTAACCTAAAGACTCGGGCTCACCACGAAGCCATGAATCAAGTCCATTTAGATGTATGGAATGATCAAACTAACTATTAGAGATATCTATAGAGGAGAGACCTAATTCTACTTTTGATTAATCTTTTCTCTATTTAATCCATTCATCTAAACCTAGGTCTAACCCATTTAAGGATCCAATTCTAGCTAACCTGATCAACCCATGGCTTATCAATCATGACTTAAGATTAGAATAATATCTTAAATCTTAAAAATATACATCTTAATTCCTAATTAAGTGTGTCACACTATTTGAAACATTTTCAAAATGAAATGAAACAATTTCATAAAAATCTGAAGCTTAAAATTACTATTTCATAGTTTTCTGGTCGAGTCAACTGTTCTGCTCGAGCCAGCTCTTCCAAAACATAGATTTCTGCTCGAGTCAGCTCTTCTGCTCGAGTCAGCTCTTCCAGAAATAGTAACTTCAAATTTTAGTCATTTCCACTTGAACTTTTCAAAGTTTTTAGATCATACATCTTTTAGATCTCATCTAAACATAGTTATGATCTATTATCCATAGATTAAAGCTATTTTAATCCATCAAATTCCTCACTTTCTTCTTCATAAGGCCGTGACGTAGCGGCACCCCTACATGTCATAAGAGTACCCCTTGGAATGGAAAGAGATGGTCTTTAAACCATGCTTCTCTCCTATGACCGGATGGCCATGGCGAATCCACCTTAATCCAAATACTTTGTGAAGGAAAAAGTCTGATTTCATATAAAACATTAGACTAGATGTGCATCCAACTTGGCTCTGATACCATGTAAGAAACTGTTCCTAAGGGGCGATACATGCATTTTAAAACTTTTCTAAAGGCATACAACAGTGGAAAATGATAAAACCATTTTATCTGTAGATGTTAATCTAATTAACACAAGCCCCTACCAAGATCTTGATATATCTAAAGTAATGTAAATATCAAATCACGCAAACATTGTATGAATAATGGAACTATTCCAGAAATCACATAATGATGCAACAATGATAATTATGTCATACATAAAATAAAGACATACCTTAGTGATGTTCACCAAAGGTTGCAACAAACTATGGGAAGAGCTCCGGGTCTACTTGCAAGGAAGAAGATCGAGCTTTGCAAGCGATGCATGCACACCACCTCTATGGGTGGTTCACACCATGTAGCACGGTTTTTTCTCCTTCCTTCGAAGTGCTAGCCTCATCAGAAACACCGATGGTAGCAGCGACTCTTTCTTCAACCCCTTTGTTGCCCATGTGGCTTCCCAAGAGGGGGGTGAATTGGGATTAAAAAACTTTTACAAGTATGTGCACTTTGAAATTCTTTTAGTGTATAAGTGAAGTGTGCAAAGCAGAAGTAAATAAATTAAAGCAATAAAGTAATGAAAGCACAATCACAAACACCAAGAAATAGAGTGGTTCGGAGCAACCCGCTCCTACATCCACTACCCAAGGATCACTTGGGATTTCAACTATATCCCCCAACCAGAATATAGTCAGATTGTTTTAATAGGCTCACAATCCAAACCTATACACTTTGGTTTTACCGGGATCACCAAAGAAACCCTAACTTCCTTTTGTTTTACACGGGATCATCAAAGAAAATTCAAACACTTGGTTTTAAACCGGAAAATCCAAGAACCCAAACTTAGGTTTTAAGAGGTTCACCTAAAAGCCTCTAACTCTCTCTTAAGACACAGCCCCTTGCTATTCTTAGAGAGTAAACAAAGAAAAAGACAATGTAATCTAGCAACTACAACAAACCAAGTTTGTTTTGGTGTTGCCGATGTAGATCAAGATGAAGTCAAGCCTTGAGTGCTGTTCAATGCTGCTTCTTTCCTTCTTTAATGAGTGGATTCAATGATGGAGTAGAGTTGGTGAAGCTTTGAATCCAACTTGAATGCTCTTTGAGGTAGGTAGTTGAGTGACTTGAAAGCTCTTTGATTTCTCAAGAAAATTCAACAATAAATCTCCAAAAATTGTTTAATCCTTCAAAAATAATCCTCTTTGTAGTTTTTCATGAGATATGGCCATTGTAGGGCCTTGGAATTCATGAAATGGACGTTGGAGATGAATTGGGGTTCAATTTTCAATTTCAGCAACTCGCCATTGGAGTGTAGAAAATGGCTCCACGAGCCAGCTTGAGCTCCAGGAGTTGGCTCAAAGTCTTAGACAGGCCAAAAATAAACTTCTGTGGAAGCCGACTCTTCAAGCTGGAGTTGGCTCTTGCCTTCTAGCTTTCAGTCAAGTCAAAACATACATACCTAGAGTCGGCTCTTAGACTATGAGTCGGCTCTAGTTCTCAGAACTTCAAAAAATATATTTCTGGAAGAGTCAGCTCTTGGACTAGGAGTCGGCTCTTGGTTCTGAAACTTTGAAACTTTCTCCATGCCGTGCTACCATGAGTCGGCTCTTGCAAGTCTTTAAAAATTGCTTCAAGCTTCTTCAAAAATCTTCAACATTGATTCAACTAGAAGCTAATCTACATACTCTATCAAATTTTCATAATTTTAAGCCCATTTTACATTATTACAGCACACATAAGTTAGGGCTTTTACAAACTCAATTGAATTAGCCTTAAATAAATTTGAAAATCATTTTAAACAAAGGTAACCAATTTCTGCAAAACTTCTTAAACAATTTGAGAAGAATTAGTATCAAATACATGCTCCAATATTTTGTGATCATCAAAATCATTCCAGGGATCAACACCCTTGAAGATGTGTGGACTCCTTCAACTCCTTGAAGGACTGTTGTTGTAGTGATGCTCGAACGAGGATGCTTGAGAACCCTTTCCCAATGCTCTATCCCAAACCTTCAATATAAGGTATGCACTCAAAGATCCTACCCAAAACTCAAACCCCTCTCTAATAGTCTCTCAGAGATCAAGTGTGAGCTCTAACCACAAGAAAATGGCAAAGTCACTTGATCTTCTTCTTTGAAATTAGAATAGAAAAATAAAAAACCAAACCTGAACGTTCAATATTTGAGATTCAGATCTGAACATATTAAAAGGGGAGTTTGAGTCCCTTAGAATTCAGGGGAGTTATAAGCCCCTTGGGATTCAGCAACAGTAGGAATAAAGACCTTGAAACCCTCACCATTAAAGCCCACAACAATTGCAAGCATTAATGAAGCATTCAGGAATTTCAACAGTCCATCAGGCGAGTCGACTTGACTACTCGAGTCGACTCAAATGACTTGAGTTGACTCATCTAAATGAGCCGGCTTGAGTTTTTGACAACTCTTTATCAAATGAGTCCGGAACAATTCTCAATCGTTCCCATACCAACAAAGTAAGAAGAAACCCTCAGTGTGTGACTCCATAAGTTCAAATACTAAATTGGTAGTATAGAAACATTTCCAGTGCTAGCTAAAGTTGCCATCTAGCAATGATACCCGGCGTCTGGATAGGTTGAAGGTTGCGAAGCAACATGAACCTGTCGAATATGGAATATCTATGAACTTATTCTTTTAATCTCTTAATGCTCCAAATTGATTAGGGTTAAACTGCCCAACCCTAATCAATCCATCTCAATATGTCTCAAATAAAGAATCCTTGTAACTCCTTACAAGGAATGCCCTGGCCAAGATTTTTCTCAATTGAGGTATATTAAGCATTCAATCCAAACCATTTGAAGAGATCAATCCTATCTCGATTCTACTACCACTATATAAGTACTTGACTGTACCTAGCAACCTTCCATCACCAGATTAGAAATCTAGGTAGTCCGGCACTTAAGCATATTGAGTTGCTTGCAAGCTGCCATAGTGATCTCAAGTCAGAGAAATAATTCATGTCCATATTCTAATGCAAGACTCCTCTTCGGTAGAAAGAGAATCTCGCATGAGAGTCACATTTAGTGAAGTGTCAAACACAACACCTGATGTCATACCAGCATCTCCATACTAGGTTAAGAGAACAACTAACAGATATAACATCAACGACCTACTCTTGATACACCGTCATACTGAAATAGCATATCCTTTGGTCGTGAACCAATTTATGAACTACACGATGCAACCTCTCTACATCGCATACAAGGTAGCTCAAAGGACATCATCACACAAGAGTTCAATTAGGAAGATGACATGTGATAAACAACCAGAATAAACTTTTTATTCAATTCAATAATTCATATACATATACATGAGTCGCACAACCATCTACAGCCTAGATGATTGGCTTTGGGACATAATTCCCAACAAATAGGTCATTAGTAAACATGATGAAGCAGTGATATCCATCTATGAATAAAGTATTCATGGATCGATATACATCAGTATGTATTAGACTCAGAACCTCAGTGACCCTTTCACCTTTTCTAGTAAAATGTGACTTAGTCATCTTTCCAAAAAGACAGGATTTGTAGATCGACAATGATTCAAAATTATTGATCTCGAGGATTCCCTTTTTAGAGAATCTATTCATCCTATTCTTGTTAATATGACCTAGCCTATAATGTCAAAGGTAGACATCAAATACATTTTCAATCTTAGGATATTTATTGAAAATGTACGTTATATTTATAAGCTGTGATAGAACATAAATATCATTCTTTTGTTATCCATGCATTATAGTAACATCATTCAATATTATATCATAATAATTATCTTTTATTGATAAATGATAACGATTTTTATCCAAAAGGCCTACAGAGATCACATTCATCAAAAAACTATAAATCAATGATATTAGAATAAACAATAAGCTTGAGTATTCCTAAAGCTAGAATTGTAACAAATCTTCCATCTCTAACATTTAGGAACTTCTTGCCATTTTCAAATGTTCTACTAACCTTAAAGTTCTTGCAATAAATTACAAATATTAATAGGGCTTTCAATATCTAATACCTAGGTAGCAGTATCACAAATAGAAATATTATAAGGTATTATCATATAAGTACCTTGCCCAGCAATGCCTTGCTGGTTCTTCTTCCTTGGCCTGTTCAGGTCTAGCGAGACAATGTAAAAAGGACAATTCCTCTTCTTGTGTCCATATTTCTTATAGTAGAAGCATCCAGCTTGAGTCTGGTTGGCTTTCAACTTCTTGATCTGATCTAGTTTAGTCATTGAAGCACTTTGTACCTTTTTCTTTTTTGCTTCTTCTCTTTCTTAAAGGAACAATGTCTTGTCAATCCTCCCACTAATTCACCAACCTCTTATGAAGCTGATGATCTTTCTCATAGATCTATAGTAATCCAAACATACCATGGTAGTTTACTATAGGCCTTATCATTCTATAATGATCAAGGAAGTCAATGTATGTTTTAATAAAGAATTAAGGATTGCATCCTTCCAAGCTGTTCATGCAAGAAAAATCTAAGTTTATCCAAGCACTCAATCAGTTCGATCATGTACAATACAAGATTAGTGACCGAGGCCCTTTCCCTCATCCTTGTGTTGAAAATGGTACAAGATTTTTGTACATTTCAACATCAATGGGAGTGCCAAAGGATTCTTTCAATACTTGAAGTTTGTCCTCTGACTGAGCATCCTCAAACTTGTGATTCAATTCATCATTCATAGATGCCCACATAATACAATGGACTATGGTTTGATCATGAGTTACTTCTGATAAGTATCTCGGACACACCATGAGCATTCTAAGCGGGTTTCTCAGGTGTCGGATTTGCTAGCATGTACAAAATTCATTAATGCTCTAGGATTATTTTTAGCTTTTGATACCCACTACTAAAATTGGGTCTCATTAATTTTTCATTGTCTAGCAATAAATAGAGAAACAAAGTGGTGGCCATATTAATCTGAAAGGAGAGCATGACCATTAATATATGAATCATTTAATCCTAAAGACTTGGACTTTAGTCTAAAGGTTCTACAACTATTTTAATTAAATTGGTAGCCTCTACTTCTAATTTGAGGAATTGCACCAATTTCTTAGTAGATACGAGAATCCAATAGGCTACACATGAGTTTGACTTTGCCTGACTCATCCATGTACATCTAAAGGTAGGTTCTCAACCAATTTTTTCTTTAAAAAATTTTTGGTAATAATTTTATTCCAATAACTAATCAATAAGCCTTTAGACTACCACTGGAAGTCGTGGTTAGGTCCAACCATTAATATGATAGGCCTAAGTGCTTCTAGCCAATGATGCCTAAGCTCGACTTTGGCCGGCCAACCTGACCATCGTTTAGAAAGAAGGACTAAGCCATCATAATATGAAGAATAATTCTAATGGCTAGATGAGAACTAGGTCTTTGGACCTCCAATGATCATGTTAACTATTGGACTTATTATCATTCTCTTAATGGGAGGCCATGACTTAATTATCTCCATAATTTTAAAACTTAAGAGATTTAAAATTTTAAAAGATTTAATTAGAGAAAAAAGAAGACATGGATTAATCAACAATCCTCTTACTGACTTCATCAAGTGATGAGGGTCGAATCACATTAGTCGAAGGGCTCCTAGATCAGTTAAACTGATCTTCCTTACTGGCATGGGTTAACTCGAATTAATGAGCCATCTGATCAAATTCTGATTGACCACATTGACTAGGTAAGTGAGATCAATGGGAGAGTTTCGCTATTAACCTCTTTCCTTAGACACTAAACAAGTTGGCCTGGTAAGAGGTAGTCCCAATTAATGACCATGATCAAAATGCCATACTTACCTTAGTTACCAATTGGTTTATCAGATTTGATTAAACTAGCCTAAGGACTCGGGTCTGATCGCTAGCCGTAATCAAGTCAATTTGTTATAATATGAATTTGATCAAACTATTACTATAGATTTAATATAGAGAAAAACTTGATCTAATCTTAATTAACTTTGGGTTAGATTAAATCCAATTCTCTATTAGGTCCATATTATTTTAAATTCTACCCCAAGGTCCTAACCCAATTATTTGACCTGATTCAAGTTAATCCAAAGCCCATAAATTATGAAATATGATTAGATCTTTAATTCAAAATTCTAAATCTAATCTTAGACCTCTTAATTTTAGTAATTAATTAAGATTAACTTTTTTAAATTTAGATCTAAACAATTTATATGTATATATGACATATATATTAAATATTTTTAGATCTCAACTATACGATACAGTCTTATGTTGAAATTAATTTTATGTTTCATGTTCTAAATATAGAAACAAATCCTAATACATTAATTTTTGATGAAAAATAGTATGTTAATAAATATTAAATCTCTAAAAAATAAATCTAATTGTTGAAGTAATTTTAATAATTTTTCTTTCACCTTACTTATTCATGGGATATAACCACAAGCAGCACCCATACATGCCATAGGAGATCCCATTAAATAGGAAGAGAGGGCATTTAAACCCTACTTTTCTTCTATGATCGGATGGCCATGGTGATCAATCAATTTGAAGCAGTTACTTGGATTAAGATTATATCTAACATGTAAGTTCTACATCTACATATCATGTTATGAAAATCTAGGATTTCATGCATGATTTTTTTAATAAATTTATAGCAAAAATGAATCTATTTTAAATAATTTTTAATATATTATATGCATTTAGAATAATTTTAATAAACTCTAATCAAGATCATAACATGATATACAGTATAGAAAATAAAATTATCATGTATCGATCTACCCGATACATGCTGTAGATCTAATCAACAAATAATATGAATTCTAATTTCATACCTGATCATGGATCGTTGATCGCTGCTATTGATGGTACATGGTAAGGGCTCTCCATGTCACTTTATAGCTACATAGGATGTCCAACCTCTACGAATCATCTATATAAAGCCTTGATGCTATCAACTTTCTTAGATTGCTAGATCTGTGCAAAGGCCACTGGATGGCTGAAAATAATTTATTTCTTAGATTTTTTTAAGCCTTTTAAGAAATCTAACAAGAGGATGAAGAGGTCTAATCAAAGAGGAATAAAATAAAAAATAAGAAACCCTTTTCTTGTATTTTTCTCTTATTATCTCTCTCCCTTTAGCCCTTGCTCCTAAAAGAACTTCCTATGCCCATCCAGAATTCATGTCCCCTTTTCCACTTATTTTCTTGGTAATTTCACTTCATATTTTACATAGTAATTAGTCTCTTAATGTTGCATATATAAAAGAACTGAAGTAAAATTTCATTGATTAGAGGAGGGATTATATTAGGATAAAGTGATGCTGTTTGAGTAGGACTGAGTGTTCTATTCCTGATAGAACTCCTATAATTAAATTTAAATAAATATAAGTTTAATTCAAACTAATCTTAATCTAAATGGGAATGATAAAGGATAAAAAAACTAATTTTTTCATGAAGAATTTTAAAAAATTCCTAGGAAAGCATAGAGAATTTTTAACAAAGAAAACAAGTTGGACAAGGTTATGGTTTGACCAAGTTTTGACCAAAATTATTTAGGAACCAAAACTAATTTGGTTATAACTAATTTAACCAACTTGGACTCATTCAATTAGATCCCAATTAGGCTTAATTAAATCTCAATTAATTATAAAATTAACTGATTTCAAGTTCGAATCAAACCATAGATAGAAATCCTTAGTGATTAGGTCATCAAATAACCTAACGGATGAAATCAAATTAAACCAAATTCAACTAGACTTGACCTAAACCTCTTTGTTCAATTAAACTGAATCAATTAGTAATCAATTTACTAATTAATCCTTTTATAATCAATTAATAATTAATTAATTATTAATTTATAATATTTATGTAGGATTAATTATTTATCATATTTATAATTTCATCACTAAATAATTCTTAATCATTAATTAACCATCATGATCGATTAGAAATTTTTTATGTGTATGATTTCATAGGTTCGAATATTAAGCCGGTAGCCCAGGAACCAATTCCTGAACTAATCACTGTGCTATTTAGCAGTGGTGCCCAAGTTTGAATAGGTCGAACATTACAAAGCAACATTCAAGAATCCAAGCATATGGTTTTTGTATAATTTATGCCTTTAACCTTAATGCTCAGAATGATTTCAGAGTTAACTGTCGACTTCGAATAATGCATCCAAATATGTCTCAACCTACTAAATATTGTGACTCCTCATAAGGATTGCCCTGGCCAAGGTCTTGCTAAATTGAAATATAGTAGAGCATTTTCTCCAATACTTTGGAGTGGTCAATCCCATCTTGACTCATCACTAATTTAACAAGTACGTGATTGCACCTAGTAACCTTCCATCTCTAGATTAAAAATCTAGGTAGTCTAGCATCTAAGTACAATGAGTTGCTTGCAAGTTACTGTGATCTTAGATCGGAAGGATACTTATACCCATATCCTTCTATAAGATACTCTCGATTGTAGGTACTTAATAATGTTGGTCAAGTTTAGTGCAAAGTACAACCAACCTATATGGCATACAAAAATCTATGCTTGATAAGCATTATCATCCTATGTAATAACACATTATTTAGTCACGAACATATTTAAGAACTACTCAATAAATTCTCCTTTATCGAATTGAAGTATTTCTAAGGAATTCATCTCAAAAGAGTCCAAGTGAAGATGTAAAAAGAGATGATTACCGAAAATAATTTTTATTTCATTAATGATTTATGCACAAATTATAAAGAGCTCAACTATCTACAACCTAGATGATTGGCTATACAACCCATTTCCTAACACATGTATCATCCAAGGAGTTAATTGATAATGACATATTCTCAAGAATTCAAAATTTAAGATATGTGTCATTATATATTAACTCCTAAATGCTCCCAGTCATTGGATCATCATGGGGTGGTGATCGATCTGCTATGACTGGTGCATGGACCGCTTCCCTTTCAGATAGATGAGTCTCGATTCTATAATGTGGGGACATTAGAGTAAGAGTACAAGTGGTTGTTAGAGAATAATGGTATTAAGCATGACCAAGTATAAGGAGTCACTTGGATGTCTACTCACTTGTCAATAACTTCTTGGTGCTATAATCGTTTGTGCAGTTTATTGATCTATGATGCCTCAATCATTCACAATGGAATTGTTATAGTTTGACAAGCATATAAATATATTCCTAGCCATATGGGATCTTGTAGTATATATTGGCTTCAATAGATTCACTGTACGGTTGAGAGTGCACCTATAAGGGATCTATCCATCTTGGTAAAAGAGGTATAGCCCTATGTGATTAAGAAGCTGAGTCCAAAAATCCATTGCCATAGTAGGTAAAAGATGGAAAAGACTTTCCATGAATTTCACAATGGATTTAGGCTAATAAAATCGAGTATATGATAGATGTTTAGGATTTGATGAGGCTCCATAACCTTCATCTTGTCAAGACTCTTATAGAATAACTTAATCACATAATAATTATACCTAGGTGTTCACTTTTTCTATTCTACTAGATTGCCACTACATACTACTAGGTATCACTAGTAGATTATGGGAACTCACTTGGATCATTTTCAGATCAAATGATCTATATTAGGGTTGAGTTAGAAACATTTTGGTCCATCAGAAAGAGTTTCGATGATACTATGATAGAAATCATAGTATATCTTACTACCAAATAGAATAAAACCTGAGGGGTCATAGATAATAGGTGCTTGACCTAATCAAGTACTTGGATTATATTTAGAAACTCTAAATTTGTAAGGATTACAAATTTAGTACCAGTTAATTTTGGAACCTACTAATTTTAGTACCTACAATTTTTAGCACCTACTATTTTTAGTACAAGAGACTTAACTGTAAGAGTTGTAATAAAATTGGGCTAATTAGGTTTAATAATTCAAGTTAGACTTGAATTGCAACCCTAATTAAATTAGGATTGATAACCTTTTTGAATTCATTTCGAATCGGCTCGAATTGAATTCGAATTAAACTCTATTTGAACCCAATTGACTAGGACACCAAACCTAATTAGATTGGGTTTAATATCTCTCAAAGTAGATTGGAATTTTGATTTCTACAGTGAAAAAAATCATATTGGTGAAAAATCTATATTAGAGAAGGTGCCAAGGGTTGGTGTCAGTCTTATTAGGGTCTCTCTTTCCTCATTTGATAAATTCCATCCAAATCTCAAATTTCTATTTCAATTAATATCTATTTGATTGGGTTTATCATGTTTTGGGGCATGGATTCTATGAAATTTTGTGTGACAAAACTTAAGATAGCATGGGTGCTATTTTCTTTTCTCACCAAAGTCTATATGGCTAGAGTCCTTCTATTAGTCACCCACTCTTATTTTAAATGTGATTTAGATTAAGATAACCTCTTATCTAGTGAGGGGTAATCCTTATCCAAAGGTGGAATGAGTTGGGAATTTAGATTTGTGCAACAAAATGAGGAAGGAAAGAAACAATGTAGCATTAGCTTATTTCCTATGTTTCTTCAAGCAAAATCTATTTGGTCACCAACTTTTACTTTGAGTTAATTTTAGATTTAGATCAACTCTTATTTTATCTTGCCATGGGTTGCTAGGGTTTTGATGAGAAAAAAATGTGTGACAAAATAAAAAGGAGAGGTTTTGTTGGGTGCGCTAATCCTTCTCTAGCTTTGTTGTACCCTTTATTTTTCCACCCTCTTTCTTCTTCATTGTTTCTTTTTATTCCATGGAAAACCTCTAAAAAACTAGAGAGAGATGGGTCTTTAGAGTGAGTAGAAAGGAGGAGGAATAGTTTCATTCTCCCTTTGGTATCCAAGATGATGTTCTGAAGCCTTGCATGAAGGACTTGTGCAAAGGCTACAATGGTTGCAGCCCTTTTCCTTCAACATTTGAAGCAAGATTTAGATCTAAGCTAGATGAGATGCCTATGAATGAGTTTTGAATTTCTTAAACCTTGAGAACCAGTACTGAATTTCTAATAGTAAAAAGTTTTGAATTCTTATGAAAGTTATGTAACAAAATCAAAATGCCATAAATTCTTTACAAATGACATGACTTCATTCCTTTGTATCAAGCATTTACATTGATTTTTTGCTTGGTATTCAATGGTTTTGTCATCATCAAAAGGGGGAAGATTATTGACACAAGGATTGATTTGACGATGCAAAACACTTGAGTACTAATGGTACTAATCTTGGTTTAAGAGAATGGATATAGGATTTCCTAGGATGCTTAAGAATATGCAATAATCTCAAGAAATTATCTTGTCCAAAATAGCAAAATCACAATTTTCTTAAAGGCCTTAACAAGTTTGGAAGAGAGAAGTCAATCCTTAGACATTAAGAGTCAACATCTGAATGTCAACGGCTTAAATAAAAGGCAATTGATTTTTGGAATGTCTCAGGTATCAAGAGTCAACCCCAATACTCTTGGAGTAGATTAGCACAACTCACAAGTCAATCCTAGGATTATCTGAGTTGACTTATGAATAGTCTCAAGCCAAAGATAGAGAGTGCTCAATTCTAACTAGCTAATGAGTTGATCCCAAGTCCACATAAGTCAGCCCCAAAATAGTCTAAAATTATATACAAGTTGACCTTAGCATTTCACAAATCGACCTATAGAGGATACATGTCGACCCTAGCATAATAAGAGTCCTCTCTAGAATATTGGTTATAGTCACAAGATAAAGAGCATCTTAAAGACAATACTACAAAAGTTGACCCGTGATTGAGACAAGTTGACTTGTAGAGAAGAGAAGTCAGACTTCTTTACATCTGAGAAACTAATGGCTAGTCTTTTTCTAAATGACTCCAATGGACAAAAAATGTAGATAATGGCTAGTTTGGCTTTTCCAACAGCTATATTGCCTCTTTTGGCCATTTTTGGGAGTATTTGAGCTAAGTTTTCAATCAAGGAACTCAAGGAATTGGAGAGAGAAGTTATTTAAGAGAGCAGTCAAGCCCAAACCTACTACACATTCAATACTTATGGAAAAGAGAGGATTAAAACAATGATTGCTTGAGCTACCAATTGAGAGACCTTTTTAGCATTCATTTAGCCCTTTCTCAAGCAAGAAAGGAGGAAGTCAAAACATAGAGAGCTACATCAGCAACTTCTACCTTGTTTCATCAAGTTTTCATTTTTAAGCTTTGAATTCTCATAATTTCATATGGTTTATTTTTTATTAAGTTTTTTGGGATAGAAACACAAGGGATAAGGCCAATTCAAGCCTAGAGTCGGACAAGTATACTTGACCAAGTCTAGGAAAACTTAGTAGGGAAAGGTTTTGGTTTATTGCATAAGCTAAAATCAATGGAATTGATTATAAGCCTGATTTAAAACAATCAAAATATAATCAAATAAGATTATAGTTGGAATTTTTAAGCAAGGGTCTTAGGGAGTGAACTTAAGTATAAAGTTTGACACCAAACCACTATAAATTCTCTATGTTTATTATTGTATTACAACATTTACTTTAATTCTCGATCTTATAGTTTAATCATCTACTTTTCATTAACAGTCAATTAGAGCACATAATTTTCTTTAAATTATAAAGAATCTAATTTATCTCCTCTCTTGTATTGCTATTTTTGGGCAACAACATGTAAAATTAAAAAAAAATATTAATTAAACACTGAAACAAAAATTGCTTGATCCATCTCATGTAGCTTACTATAGCATGACAAAAACTTGAACTTAGCATTTTAGCTAGTAGTTTTGCTAGAGTTATGACCCTTGGGATAAGCCTAGTTTCATATTTCTTTATACAAATATATACATATGCTAAGAGAACATATAGGACTTAGGTGAAATTAGAGATAAAGACAATCCAAAGCTGCCTAATTCACTTTTGTTTCATTTAGTTATGGAATAAATTTTTGAGGGATAAGAAAAGTTATTAAAGTTTCGTCGAAGGGGTAAAACTTTTATGTGCAATAGGGGATTTTGGGTATTTGATTAGAGAGATAAGTGAAGAGAATAGGTATAAAATGTAAAATAAATTTTATTCAATTTTTAGTGGCATAGATTATACCGGAAAGATAAAATTGTTTGCCCACTTTTATGTGTCAAATGTGGATGAACAAAAAAACTATATAGTTGAAGGGGTTAACTATCACTATTTAATGATTATAAACCTATAAGTCAATATAGTAGAATGGAATTATACTTTTGACTATCTAACTATCCCCTCCTATGATATATTGTGTTAAATCATTCAAAGCAAAAGCAACCTCCTTAACTTAAAGAGGTATGCAAGATTTTTTCTTGTTTTAAACTATGACACATTAGTGAAAAAGTAGGGAATTAATTTACAAGTTCATGTCCTTGGATGAACACACAAGTACTTCAATAAATAGAGGTTATGGAGGCAGATGTCTAGTATCAACATATAACTTCTATGCCATTATTCAAGAAAAAAACAAATTTTCAAGAAAAACAAAGTCATTTTTTTATGGAGTTCCATGATCGAACTGAAAAAATAGTGCCCTACGGGCCATCGCATTTTATATGTAACAAGGATAATACTACAATTTTCTTCCAAATCATGTATGACACTTATTGATAAAAGAGATATTTTTGATTCATCATATACTGTATCTTATACAATTTATTTTAAGATTATGATGAACCCCATAAATTAGAACAATGGATTTAGGATTATGATATAATTCATAATAGTGAGACCTAAATTTTTTGAAATCATAATCTAAAATATTCTAGTCATTGGATCATCGAGTCGGGCATCAATGTTTTTGGTAAGATTGGCATATCCTATGTATGCTCAATAGAGAGGGTGGTTGGTCTCATGAGTACATGTGTAGGGATACTAATACAAGGATGTGGGTACTCATCTAAGAATGAGTCCACTAAATTGATCCACCATGAGAACATCTTGTGGAGTCTTACTTATCAATAGATAATTCTCTTAATAGGAGTTGTACAAGTGATTCTTAGACTTGAGATCACCATGAAATCTTGTATACATGAATCCATATTTTGGTTCATACTCATTCATGACTAAGTCATGTACGAGGTGTTCATGATATGGAGAATTGTGTATGAAGATTGTGAGTAGATCAACAAGGAATCGGTCATTTACAATAAGAGGAGAATTTATCTCATGTAATCTCATCATATGATCATTTAGGGAGTCTTTGATCAAAGTAGAACAAAATTAGAAATGATTTATAATCTTTCATCGACCGAGTCTTAATTATTAGATCAAGATTAAAATAAATAAAGTGTTAGGGTTTAATAAATTTCTACACTCATCACTTATTTGAGATAAAGGATGATCAAAGAATTGAATTGCATTGTAACTTGCTACTAAAAGATATTTTAGTAATTTCAATCAAATCCTTCATCTTTTGCTAGATATCAATCTTATCTTGTAGGTTTTTATGAATTAAAATAATTAATTCATGAGTCAATAAGAAAGAAGGTCTAAATTAATAACTTGGATTGACATGGTTTCGACCTAATTCAATACTCAAATTCTAATCGAATTAGATCAACATGACCTAGACCTACTACTGGCTAGATATGGAGCCCAAAAGGTCACACACACTAAGGAATTGGTCAAAGAAGTCAATTATAATTTTATTTAGATCTTAAGATCATAAATAGCTAGCTAATTGACATACTAGCATATGTTGGCTAGCCTAACTCCTAACCTAATTAAATTAAGTTTGTTTGTTTGCTATTTGGGTTTATCAATTTAAGTAAGATTTGAATAGGATTAAACCTCTAGGTTTTAGATTTTTTTTTGGGACTCCTAAATATCATTGTCCATGCCATATTGCAAGAGTCCCAAGGGCTTGGGACTCCTAAATGGTGCTAGAGGAGATTGGCACAATATGGCATGTAAAAGGATCAAAAGTCATTTTGTAGATGAATCACTTTTTCCAAATAAATTTTATTTCATCTCCCTTCCCCTTTGGATTAGGTTTGACTAGTCAAAAAGATTAATTTGGGCACTAATTGTGATTAGGCATGAAAAGTGTTATCGCCTGAATATATGGTGCACATGAGAGGGACTTAGAGTCCTTTTGTTTATTAATCACCTTTTATTTAATAAACCTATTTAAATGTCATGACACTTGAGATGTTTGACAAGGTCCATCCCAATTTAATTTTTGCTAATTATCAGATTACTCTGAAGAGGTGAGAAGACATCTCTTGGTGCATGGGTTTCCAAAATGCCATATCTATATGGTGTGTCATCGCACTTTTCACCCACCAGATTCCTTTTATTTTAAGGAATTTATTCGATACATTGTATATTAGATAAGTGGTGGGGTATGGGTGTGATTGGCACATTCTCCATATCTATATGGTGTTTCATCGCACTTTTCACCCACCAGATTCCTTCTATTTTAAGGAATTTATTTGATACATTGTATATCAGATAAGTGGTGGGGTATGGGTGTGATTGGCACATTCTCTCTACCTATATATAGGTCTTGGAGATAAACACTAAGCATCCAACAATTATCTGAATAGTTCTTTTCCTTCCCTTGTTAAGACAAGTCTTCAAGATCAAGACAAGTCTGTCATTTTAAAACAAAGACTTAGGAAAAGAATTAGGAAGGATAAACAAATTTTAATAGAGGAATTAGAGAGGTCTAGAGGTACTCTTCAATAGGGTAAAGGTTCTAGTAAGGTTGAAAGGCTATCGAGAAAAAGAAGACTATCAGGAGGAGAAATTCGACAGGCAAACTAGAAGGAGTGCTTCTTTGATCTTGTTCCTACATAGATCACCTCTGGAGAGCATACATTTGTGTGCCTATAGAAATATTAGGATATAGCATTATAGGCATTCCTCTAAGTCCTTTATATTTTGCCTTAATTAATTGATATAATCAAGGGGTCCTACATCTAGGGTTTTAGTTGATTAGGATTTCAATATTGAAAAATCTTTAAAATCCATTCTTCCACTATGCAAGTACAATACAATAGTGGTATCAGGGTGACCTTGATTGTTTCAATTAACGATCAATTTATTATTGCATATATGAATGTTATGCTTAAAAACTAGCATGATAGTTATAATATATATTGCTTTATGAATGCCACTGATTAGGTGTTTCACTTAAATCCTAATTGATATAGAGATATGCTTAGATTCTTTAATTATCATTTTGAAATAAGGTTGTCTTATCATAGTAGTGGACATCTACTATGTTGTAAGATTGTCTTAGAATGATGACACACTATGGCACATATTATATTGTGATGATACATGCCTATTTAGCTAGTTTGTAATATTAGAATGTGCATGAGACCATGAAAGCCCTCTTAAAAATTGTATTTAGCCATAGTGTTAGAAATCATAATACAAATTCATTCAGGGTATGATTGATCAATTAGTTTTTAGGAAAGTGGTTCTGGGAAGGTAAAGAATACATGATTTTTAATTAGGTCTATTACTTACTTGGCCAATCTTTTGGTATCTAAGGCAAGCACGGGGGGATCTCATCTCTCTCCCACCTATCTAGCCAATTCAATTGATTTAAATCTTGAATTAGAAATGTGAAATAATTAGAACACTACTAATGCCTTCCTTCATGCTAAGCCAAATCATGTCAAAAATTGTAGTAGGTTTGTTGCGTAATACAAGGCCTACTCTAGGGATTGATGTGGAATTGTTTTGGAGCATCTAATGCTTTATAGCATATTTGATGATGACGCTTTGTTGTGTAACACAGGAAAAATATTATTTAAACATGTCTATATAAAAATGAAGGGTCAGACTAAACTAAGACTAAATATGTTTGATGATGAGCTTTACAAATCATCCTATTTCCTTCTGGGGTTATGTCCTAGAGACTACTATTGGGTTTTGGTGGCACAGCGAAAGAATGGATTTCAAAATTTTTCATTTTGAAATTCCAAACAACTAGAAACCCTAAGCCCAATGATCACTTATTCATTACAATTAACAAGTCACTCAAATAAGTTTTGGAAAAATACCTGGAATGCTAATTCTTTCTTCTTTCCACTAGGCAACAAGTGCATGCCCTCCAGAGGTAATCCACACAGGAAATGAGCCTAGGAAACACTCCTTAGTAGGTTGCTTAATCCACCGGGACTCTTTTGACAGCTTTCTTGACTTCCTCCTTTGTTGGACTCCCTACTCTGCTATAGGGCATGCTGAGACCTCTCTATATCTACTCTCAGATCCCAGATACCTCTTCTATTTTTCTCCCTATGCTCTTGTGTTAAAACACTAGCCTTTGTCTTGAGAGAACAAGCCTTGTCTCAATATGACAAGCCTTGTCTTGAGGGGAGGGAATGAAAAATAGCAGGTTGGGTTTTTCGATGGGAATTCAAATATCTGGCATCAAATCACTGATGCCTTTTATAGAGTATGTAGGGGCACTTGATATGCCTCTTCTGTAGCCTTTGATCGATAGATCAAATAAGACCCTTTATTGAGGAGTCTTATCTTGAAAGGCCATGACCCTTCTTGCACCACGAGACAAGACCTTTTTGTCTCTTCGGTTCCTAGCCAATTTCTCAAATTGACACATGTCATTAACCAATCAAAATAGACAATGGATGTGGCTTTTCAATTTAAGAGGCATTGGAGATTTTAAATTACTTGAAGCAATAGGACTCTTGGCCTCCTTAATTAGTGCCAAATGAAGAGATGCAAATCTTCATTTGTGCACTAAAGATAATTGACGCCATAACACTATCTTGACCAGTCAAAGCCCACATGAGAGGTCATGGAGATGAGGAGGAATCTCTTTGGACCTTATCTGGATATTATGATTGATTAGCAAAAGGACTCTTGGTCCTTCTACGTCCCATAATTCTACCACATGCCATATGGCACCCAAGGGTCCATGTCAACATGGACTCAGTCATAAATCCAAGATAAATCCTAATTAAATCCAGAGAAAATCTGAATTAAGCTGCCCCACTTAGGACTCAACCAAATCTAGGATTCCCTCAAATTGGTTAGCCCATTAAGCAACCTTATAGACCCAATTCAATTGGGTTAGGAGTTTGGTTAGCCTACACATGCTAGTATGTAATCTAGCTAACCAATTAGGATCCCATGACTCTAATAAAAGACCAATTGGCTTCCTAGGTCAATTTCCTAATGTGTGTGACCCTTTGGATTCTACATCTACCTAGTAGTAGGTCTAGGTCCAAGTCAATTCGATCCAATCGAACCCAATTAATCTAATTAGGTCAAATTGAGCTGACCTAAGTTGCCAATTTGAACTAGCTTTCGAATTGACTCATGAATTCAATCGAATTGATTTATGAAAACCTACAAGACATGATTGACATCTAGCAACATGTCATGCCTATCCAGAAGATGTGGAATTTGATGAAAAGTACCAAAATACCCTTTAGTAGAAAGTTACCATGCAATTCAATCTTTCGATCTCCCTTTATCTAGAATAAGTGATGGGTATGGATAATTGTCAAACCCTAGCACTTAGTCATTTCGAATCTTATTTCGATAACGAAGACTCTACTGATGACTGATTAGAAAATACTTCTAATCTCATCCTGCTTTGATCAAAGCTCCTTGAGTCATCAATTGAAGAGATTTCATGGGATAACATTTTCCCTTACTAGGAATGATCGATTCCTTGTTGATCCACTCACATCCTTCATACACCTTCCACCATATCTGAGAACACCCGGTGCATGACTCAATATCATGAATGAGTATGAACCAAAACATGGCTTAGTGTACATAAGGAACCATGGTGATCTCAGGTCTAAAGATCACTTGCACAACTCCCACTATGAGAACTCTCTCTTGACAAGTAGTAAGACTTCTATAAGATATTCTCAGTGTGGATCAGTTTAGTAAACTCATACCCTAATGAGTACCCTTATTCTTGTATTAGTATCTCTTACATAAGTGGCTATGAGACCAACCACCCTCTCCATCAAGAATACATAGGATAAACTAGTCTTTCTAGAAGCATTGATCCCAAAATCGATGATCCAACAAATAGGAACATTTTAGATTAGGGTTTATAGGAACTTAGGTCTCACCGTTATGATTTCCATCATAACCCTAATTCCTTTGCCCTAACCTATGTGGTTCATCATAATCTTTAAATAAGACACAACAGTATGATGAAACAAACAACCTTATATTAATATAATAATGTTATACAAGAGTTGAAAGATTACAAAAATGCCCTTACAAAGATTGGCTTTTAGGGTACTTTTCTTTCAATCTCCTACTTGTACTAAAGCCAATCATCCTTGTATTTTATACCCATACAATCTAAGTGGTGATCAAACTGCTACTAAAGAAGTGCTTTAGTGAATAGGTCTGCTATATTGTTCTTTGTATTGACTCGTTCGATTGAAACGCTTAGGATGTGCTTGGACTTATGAATTGACGTTGGTTCCTTAGCTTGCATAATAGCTTTAGTGTTATCACAATATAGTGGCACTGGTTGTTGTATTTCATGAACCATGCCCAATTCTATGATGAATTTCTTTATCTAGACAGCTTCCTTCATGACTTCACTTGTAGCTATGATTCTACCTCAATGACTAAGTCAGCTACAGTTGGCTACTTTGTACTCTTCCAACTCACTGCACTACCATATAGGGTGAAGACATACCCTGATATGGATTTGCTATCATCTGGATCTGATTAAAAACTAGAATCTGTATATCCTTCTAGTTTTAAATCTGACCTACCATATAGAAGAAAAACATCCTTACTCTTTCTCAAGTACTTAAGGACATTTTTCATAGCTTTCCAATGATCCTCTCCTGGATCTGCTTGGAACCTGCTCACTATACCCAGGCATAAGCAACATCAGGCCTGGTATATAACATGGCATACATAATCGATCCTATAGCCGAAGCATAAGGAATCATAGCCATCCTCTCTCTTTCTTCTGATGTCTTAGGAGATATTTTCTTGGAGGGATGTATGCCTTGACTCATAGGTAAGTAACTCCTCTTACTTCCATCCATGTTGAATCTCTTCAACATTAAGTCAATGTACCTGGATTGGAATAAGCCTAGCATCTTCTTAGATCTATCTTTATAAATCTTTATCCCTAATATATAGGATGACTCTCCCAGATCCCTTATGAAAAACTTTGATAATAGCCAAGTTTTCATTGATTATAACATTGGGATATCATTCCCAATGATAAGTATGTCATCAACATATAGAACCAAAAAATAATTGCATTCCCATTTGTCTTTTACACACACAAGGTTTATCCACATTTTTAATGAAACCAAACTCTCTAATTGCTTCATCAAAATGGATGTTCCAACTCCTCGATGCTTGCTTTAATCCATATATAGATTTATTAAGTTTGCATACTTGGTTTGGTCTCCCACTTGAGATAAACCCTTCTGGTTGTGACATATAGACTTCTTCCTTAAGATATCCATTGAGGAAAGAAGTCTTTACATCCATTTGCTAGATTTCATAATCATAGCATGCTACTATTGCAACCAAAATCCTGATGGACTTGAGCATTGCTACTGGTGAAAAGGTTTCATCATAGTCAATACCATATTTTTGTCTGAAACCTTTTGCCACTAGCCTGGCCTTGTAGGTATCTACTTGGCCATCTACTCCAATCTTCTTCTTGAGAACCCATTTTACACCCTATTAGGTTAACTCCTTCATGTGGATCTACTAAGGTCCAAACTTGATTAGAATACATGGAGTCCATTTCAGATTTCATGGCATTTAGCTATTTATCAGAGTCTTTACTCTCAATAGCTTCCATATAGGTCACAGGATCATCATCCTGAATGATACTGGCCTCATTGTCATTTCCAATGAAAAAACCATATTTGAGAGGTGCACCTTGCACCCTCTCTGACCTTCGAAGAGGAGGTGTGTGTTGTGGCTGTTCCTGATCAACAAGAGCCTTTGGTTGAGGAATTTCATTTGAAGACTCTTCAGGGATTGGTTGTTGGTTTTGAACTTCACTAAGTTCAAGTGTTGTTCTGCTACTTCCTTCTTGGATAAATTCTTGCTCCAAGAATATAGCATGTTTACTGTCAAATACCTTCTGTTCAGTAGTATGATAAAAGAGGTATCCAATACCATCTTTGGAATAACCAACAAACCTGCATTTGTCAGCTGTAGCACTTAACTTATGTCCAAAATTATTCTTGACATAAGCATAGCATCCCCAAATCTTCAAGTATTTAAGATTTGGTCTTTTACCATTCCATACCTCATATAAAGTGCTAGTCATTGACTTTGATGGTACCCTATTCAAAATATAAGCAGCAATTTCCAAGGCATATCCCTAAAAGGAAATAGAAATATCTGTGAAGCTCATCATGGACCTCACCATATCTAACAAGGTACTATTTCTCCTTTCTGCCACACCATTTAATTAGAGTGTATAAGGAGGAGTCCATTTAGAGATTATGCCTTTGTCCTTAAGATGGTTTAGAAACTCATTAGACAAGTATTCTCTTCCTCGATCAGAACAAAGAATTTTATTACCATGTCCAGTTTGTTTCTCAACCATACATTGATACTCTTTAAACTTATCAAAAGCTTCAGACTTGTGTTTCATCAGATACACATGGCTAAACCTAGATAAGTCATCAATAAATATGATAAAATAAGAGTATCATCTTCTGGCCTGAGTTGTCATAGATCCACACACATCAGTATGTACAAGACCTATTAATTCAGTTGCCTTGTCTCCATGTCCAGTGAATGGAGACTTGGTCATTTTACCTATGAGGCAAGATTCACAAGTTCCTAATGATTGAAAATCATAAGGGTCAAAGTAATTATCTTTGACTAACTTGTTTATCCTTGACTCACTTATATGACCTAATCAGCAATGCCATAAAAATATGACATTGACATTATCTCATTTTCTTTTCTTGTTATCAACAAATAATATTGTATCATTGAGTTCTAAAGTTAAAAGACTATTGATAAAATAACCATGTCCAAATATTTTATTAGAATGAAGAATAGAGCAGCCATTGCTCTTTACACTTATTTCAAATTCTTGTTGTAATAACAAGGCTATCGAAATAATGTTTCTTACAATATTTGGGATATAGTAACAATCTTCTAACTTTAATACATTACCCGAAGGTAATAATAGTAGATAGGTGCCCACAGCATCAACATACATGGCTTCACCACTTGCGCCATATAGCTCGAAGTCACCTTTCTTCAAGCTTCTAATTCTGTGGAGTCCCTGTAATGACTTATAGATATGAGACCCACATGCGGTATCCAATACCCATGAATTAGAAATAAAAGTATTTAATGATAAATTTGTTTATATCATGTACAAACCTTTAGATGCTCCTCCAGCATCTTGCTTCACACTTGCAACATATATCTTACAATTTTATTCCAATGCCCTTGTTTGCCTAGTAGAAATAGGCTCCATCATTAACAGCCTTCTTTGCTTTCTTCTTCTTCTGGATGCTTCTTTTAGGGTTGAATTTCCTTTACAAACCCTTCTTCGTTGCCTGTTTCTTCTTCCCATCAACAAGAAGAAGATTAGCCCTATCTTTCTTAGAATGGCTCTCTGATGTCTTAAGCATGTTGAGCAGCTCAGGCAAAGAAGTATTCAGTTTGTTCATATGATAATTTAGAACAAATTGACAGAAGGAATCTGAGAGTGACTGCAGGATCAAGTCCTGGTTGAGTTCACCTCCATTACAAATCCTAATTGACCTAATCAGGTGATTAAGTCAATCATTTTCAAAACATGGGTTTGAACTGATGAACCCTCACTCATGCATGCATGGAACAACTGCTTCGATATCTTGTACCGAGCATCCCTACTTTGCTCTCCATAGCTCATTTAGATTGAGTAATATGGAGGTTTCATCTCTTCATGTTGCCTCTGAAGCTTATTACTCATTGAGGCCAACATGATGCACCTGACAGTCATGCTATCATTTAGCCACATTTTATGTGTAGCCCTTTCCTCCTTGGAAGCATCCTCTTCGATCGGCTCTGGATCCAAAGAATCAAAAATATAAGAAAGCTTCTCCTGAGTTAGTACTATCCTCAGGTTTTTCAACCAGTCCACATAATTAGGACCGGTCAACTTATTAGCATCTAAGATTTCTCGTAGTGATAAACTAAATCTATATTTAATAAAGAATAGTATAAGTAGACTACTCAAGATGACATTCATAACTAGATAAGGACTTTATATCTAATTATATCTCTAACTATTTTATTCAAATACCATAACCCTAACCTATGGTAAGCGAGAAACCTTACCAGGTTTCTTTAGTGGGGTTTAGATCCCAATTCCTCATGAGTGCCTTGTGTTATATAATAAATACTCATGAGTTCAAAGGTAGGAATTCCTTTCCAATTGCAACCCATGCAATTCTCAACAAATGAACTGCCTCTAAGTCACTTATAGTCTTGTATTATACAACAAACTATAATGTCTTAGTTTAGTTAGACCCTTCATTTTTATATAGACATGTTCGAATATTATTGCCCTTATGTTACACAACAAAGCTATACTACCAAACATGCTATAAAACTGCACTAAGATAATTCATATTTCACACTAGGGTGGGCCTTGTGTTACACAACAAACCTACTATAGTTGTTAATATAAACTATACCTAGCATGAAGGAAGGCAAACTATTGTGTGTTAAGTCAATTGGCACATTCAATTTAAGGTCCTATATCCAAATTGGCCAGGTAAGTGGAAGAGATGAGGGGGCCTCCCGTTGCTTTCCTTAGACACCAAAATAATTGGCCAGGTCAGACAATGGAACCAATTAAAAACCTCATGCACTTTACCTTCCTAGAACCACTTGCCTAGACATCAATTGGTTAATCATATAACCCTAAATGAATTTTGCCTCTAGACTAACTTACACTATGACTAAATATTTTAATTATGAGGGCTTTTAGTGGTCTCAAACAAATCCTAAGTAAACATTATATTCATGACATCATATAAGCATATAACCCCTAATATGCATAACATTGCATGATTATGACAATAATCAATTCACCTCACTTGTTCATGGGAAATGGCCACAGCAGCACCCTAACACACCATAGGAGACCCCATTGAATGGGAAGAGAGGGCCTTTAAACCCTACTTGTCTCCTATGACTGGATGGCCATGGTGACTAACCCAATCTGAAGTAGTTACCAGGATATAACATATCATATGACATTATATTCTTCCAACAATCGAGCATATTAACCCTAATATGCATACCATAATCATGATTATAATATCAATCCTTTCACCTCACTTGTTCATGATATATGGCCACAACGGCATCCCAACATGCCATAGGAGATCTTATTGAATGGGATAAGAGGGCCTTGAACCCTAAGTAACTCTTATGACCAGATGGCCATGGTGACTAACCCAATCTAAAGCAGTTACTAGGATATAACATATCATATATATTTTAAAAAATCATGCATTGCTACATGTCATAGTAAGCAATCGTTACTAATTGCATGGACCATTAATTGAATGAAATAAGGGGGCTCTGATACCACTATTGGGTTTCAGTGGCACATCATAAGAATAGATTTCAAAATTATTTATTTTGAAATTCCAAACAATTAGAAATCCTGAGCCCAATGATCACTTATTCATTACAATTAACATTTCACTCAAACAAGTTTTGGAAAAATACCTGAAATGCTAATTCCTTCTTCTTTCCACTAGGCACACAAGTGCATGCCCTCCAGAGATGATCCACATAGGAAATGAGCATTGGAACCACTCCTTAGTATGTTGCTTAATCCATAGGGACTCTTTTGACAGCCTTCTTGACTTCCTCCTTTGCTGGACTCCCTACTCTATTGTAGGGCATGCTGAGACCTCTCTATATCTGCTCTCGAATCCCAGATACCTCTTCTATTTTTCTCTCTATGCTCTTGTCTTAAAAGACTAAACTTTGTCTTGAGAGAACAAGCCTTGTCTCAATATGACAAGCCTTGTCTTGAGGGGAGGGAATGAAAAATAGCAGGTTAGTTTTTCCGATGGGAATTTAGATATCTAACATCAAATCACTGATGCCTGTTATATAGTAGGTAGGGGTTCCTGATATGCCTCTTCTATAGCCTTTGATTTGTCAAATAACAGATCAAATAAGACCCTTCATTAAGAAGGAGTCTTATCTTGAAAGGCCATTATCCTTCTTGTGCCAAGAGACAAGACCTTTTTGTCTCTTTAGTTCCAAGCCAATTTCTCCATTTGACACATGTCATTAACTAATGAAAATAGACTAGGGATGTGCCTTTTCAATTTAAGAGCCATCGAAGATTTTAAATTACTTGAAGCAGTAGGACTCTTGGCCTCTTTAATTAGTGCCAAATGAAGAGACGCAACTCTTCATTTGTGCGCTAAAGATAATTCATGCCATTACACTATCTTGGCCGGTCAAAGCCCACATGAAAAGGCATGGATATGAGGAGGAATCTCTTTGGACCTTATGTGGATTTTATGATTGATTAGCAGAAGGACTCTTGGTCCTTTTGCATCCCACAATTCTACCGCACGCCATATGGTGCCCAAGAGTCCATGTCAACATGGACACCATCATAAATCCAAGATAAATCCTAACTAAATCAAGATAAAACCTGAACTAAGCTGCCCCACTTAGGACTCAACCCAATCTAGGATTTCCTCAAATTGGTTAGCCCATCAAGCAACTTTATAGACCCAATTCAATTGGGTTAGGAGTTTGGTTAGCCTACACATGCTAGTATGTAATCTAGCTAACCAATTAGGATCCCATGACTCTAATATAAAACCAATTGACTTTCTAAGTCAATTCTGTAATCTGTGTGACCCTTTGGGTTCCACATCTAGCTAGCAGTAGGTCTAGGTCTAAGTTAATTTGATCCAATCGAACCCGATTGACCTAATTAGGTCAAATTGAACTGACCTAAGTTGCCAATTCAATATAGCTTTTGAATTGACTCATGAATCTAATTGAATTGATTCATGAAAACCTACAAGATATGATTGACATCTAGTAACATGTCATGCCTACCCGAAAGATGTGAAATTTAATAGAAAGTACCAAAATACCCTTTAGTGGAAAGTTACCATGCAATTCAATCTTTCGATCTCCCTTTATCCCATTAGTCATTTCAAATCTTATTTTGATAATGAAGACTCTACTGATGATTGATTACAAAACACTTCTAACCTCATCCTGTTTTGATCAAAGACTCCTTGAGTCATCAATCAAAAAGATTTCATAGGATAACATTTTCTCTTACCCGATCGATTCCTTGTTGATCCACTCACATCCTTCATACACCTTCCACCATATCCGAGAACACCTGGTACATGACTCAATGTGTTTCCCAGGTGGCTACCCAAGAGGGGGTGAATTAGGTCTATAAAAAAAATTGAAGCAAGTAATGTGCAATTCAATATCCTTTGCAAGTGATAGGTACTGTGATAGAGTTATATAATGTAGAAGCTAAATAGAGCAAAGAAAGAATAATACAAACACACCAAATTTATAGTGGTTCAGAGCAACCTAGCTCCTACATCCACTACCCAAGATACCACTTGAGATTTTCACTATATTCACTCCTAAATATAGTAGGATTGTTTTATAGGATCACAATCCAAAATCTCTATACTTTGGTTTTACGGGATCACCAAAGAAAACACAACACCCTTTGGTTTTAACAGGCTCACCAAAGAAATCCAACTTGGTTTTCACAGGATCTCCAAGAACCTAACCCTAGGTTTTAATAAGGCTCACCAAAAACCTATTTGGTATTTCATCCGGGCTCACCAATAATCCAACAATTCAAAGATTGAATTGAAAATAAATGCAATAAGAATGACAAACTCAATTTGTCATATAGTTTCCAGTGCAGCTTATTGGAAATCCACTTGAATATACTTGAATAATCTTTAATGACTTCAGTGGCTTCTTCCAAAAGTTGTTTCAAGCTTCAGATTAGAATTGGTGAAGACTTGAAAGCTTGACTTGAATGCTCTTGTGCTCTTTTACAGTTGGTAGGTAGGATATTCAATGAAGCTCTCTTTTCTTTGAAGAACTCTCTAATTCATTTCTTTAAGAAAGTTCAAATCCATCAAATTTAAAGTCTTCTATCTTTCCAAGACAGTTCTAGCTATTGTAGATCATTGGGGAATGATTTTTGACCATTGGAGCACCTTTTAGCATTCAAAAATAAATTCTGGAACTAGCCATTGGATACCTGAAAGTGTCATTCGAGTTGGCTCGGATTCCTTCGAGTCGGCTCGAATCCTTTGAGTTGATAGGTTGAGTCGCCAAATCTTCAATGCAGTCAGCTCTTTGTCTCATGGTGCAAAACATCACTCTAGATGAGTCGGCTCTTTGTATCTCGGGTCGGCTCAAACTTGAATCTTGAAAATCATGAACTTGAGGAGTCAGCTCCTTTCAGCTTGGGTCAGCTCTTCTTCTCAGGTTCAAAAAACCTCACTCTGAAAGAGTCAGCTCGATGCAGTTCGGGTCGGCTTGCTTTCTCAAGCTTTCAGAATTAGGTCTGGCAGAGTCGGCTCTTTTTGGTTCGGGTTGGCTCACCTGGCTATTCTAAAAAATCTTCAGGAAATGGACTCTGGAGGAGTCAGCTCGGATTGATTCCAGTCGACTCGGATTCACTGGAGTCGGTTTGCTTTCCATCGTGTAGGCTTGGATTGCTACGATCTAGAATCCTTGCTGCATGCTAGTAAGCAGAGTCGGCTCTTCTTTACTTGGGGTCAGCTCGAGCATCTTCTTCAGGATTTTTATAATTGAACTTAAAGAAAACTCTCACCAACTCTTTTATAATTTCACACAATACCAACTCAAACTAAAATTCATGGCACACACACTCACAAAAGTAACCCTTTTAATTGATTTTTCTTAGCATTTTGATTGGGTTCTTCTTTACAAAAATATTTACAACACAACTCAACCAAGAAAACAGAAGTGTAGGAGTTGAAGTTTGAACATGTTATTCATCGTACAAAAATTTGTCAAACACTTGAAGAATTGTCAGAAATAAATGTACATGCTCCAATGTTTGGTTATCATCAAAATCACTTATGGGGTAAAAAATCTCCCCATTTTTGATGATGACAAAACACTGGGTATGAAAAATCAATAGAAAACTTTACAATTGCTTGTTTAATAATATTTGCAAGAGTATATGAACAAGTAGAGCAAATTGACTTCAGTTAGTGCCAAACAATGAGAGAAGAATTAGGGCTTGGAGAGATAATCTCCCCCTGAATAAAACACTCCATGTTTTGGCAAACTTTTCATATAATTTTACATTTTAAAGCTCAAAAGTTTTGATCAACAGGGCTAACAAATGTTGATGTGTAAAACATTATGTATCAGAGTCATTATGTATCAGAGTTTGTAAAAAAAATTGTAATTCAGGCTTTAAACATTATAAGTCAGAACTTAAAGCATCAGAGCTTGAAATATTAATACATTTTCATTTCAAGTATCAGAGCAAATCTGTGGCAAATATATATCGAAGCTTTGAAGTATCAATGTTTTTTCTTGTTCATGCAATACTTTCTCCCCCTTTTTGTCAATCAATCAATAAGGTAGAGTAAGAATTAAGAATTAAGAATTAAGCTTAGATTTTAAAACAGATTGAGAAAGTATTTAAAAAAGTTTGAGATAATTTCACTTTCTCAAATTTATCTTAAAATTCTAATTAAAATATTAATCATTGTAAGAGCAATCAAACATTCAATTCATAAGGAAATTGAAGAAATTGTTAGACAAAAGATGTACTTCATTCCATTTCAAAAGTTTAGTACAAAGTACAAAAAAGGTAATACACTTAGTCACTGTCTATGTCTTTGCTAGGTTTTGAGGAAGTTTGGCCAGGGATTTGAATTCCAGGAGGTAGAGAAGCAATAGGATCAATGAATTATGGAATATCATGAGATCCAGGTGTTCTGATGTGTGGAGCAGGTTGTCTTGGATGGCCTGAGTGACTAGGAAAGGATCTAGAAGGAGTCTTGAGAGTAGCTAAGATATCTTCAATCTTGTCCATCATTTTCCACAAAAAGCTACTCATTGACTTCAATTCGGCTTTAACTTTGTTTACACTTGTAGAAGCAGCCAAGTCTTCCATTCCTTCTTTGATTACTACCATTTCTTTTTGTAGTGAAATCATTTCTGAAGCTTGAACATTGGCATAAGCTTTGGCTGAACCTCTTAGTCTTTCAAATTCACTCCTGATTATACCAATTCCTTTGGTATAATCATCTGCCATTCTTTTTCCTGCCTCAAGTGATCCCATTCAGATTCTCAAGTTATCCATCTCAGTTCTATAGGCTTCATGGATTTGAGTGACTGAGCTTTTGATAAAGTTTGAACTTGATGTAATCAATTGAAGAATTTGTTGGACATTTGCCATGGTTGTACTAGTCATACTGGTTATTACAGCTTTGGAGGTTTCAATATTATCAATTCTTCTTTTTAGATAATTTATTTGTTCTCCAAACTGGGTTAGCTTGTCATCACTGATTTTTGAAATACTCCAAACATTTCACTCATAGAACACTTAATGGATTCAATCATACCATTCATCTGTTGTGCCAAGAAGTCTTGTATCCTTAAAGTGTTCAAGGTAGGAGCAGTATCAGCTTGATTATGACTTGGAATGTCTGTAGCCTGATCAAAGGTATGTGTACTGTATGGCATGTCAGGTAAGTCAAGAATAGAAATATCTAGAAGAGAAGTATCAAAGTCTTGCTGTGGTTGTGGCTCAGGGATATCCATTGTGGCACCTTCACCAGCCGCTTCTATTTGTTCTTGGACTTTTTCAGTCTCTTCAACTATAGGAGTGTCAGTTTTCTTCTTCCAGGTACCATCTATTAACAAGTATCCCAATCTTTGAAGGGTCTTGGCTGTGTATGTGTCATTGTGAAGTAATGCCTTACTGTCTTCTTCTGTCAAATCTAAATTTGCTCTTTAAAAAAGATTGAAAGAATCATTCCATATGGTAAACAGGATTTAACTTTCCTAATTTCCTCTTTCATTTGACTAATCATAATTGCAAGCAAATTGATCTTTTCTCCATTAATTAAGAGCTCCATAAAACATAAATCCCTTTCACTTACCCAGTCGAATCGACCTGTTCTAGGTAAGAAGATTCGGCTAATAAAGTTATGTAGGAGTCTCATCTCAATGGACAACATGTTTGCCTTGAGAATCCCAATCTCATTTATCTTAGCTCTTTCCAAGACTGTCTGTAATGCTTTGGTTATGTCCTTCAATACAAGATATTCTGTGCCTTCAAAAGGCATATCCAAAATATTACCTAGGATTTTAGTGGAAATAATTATCCTCTTCCCTTTAACTGAGGACTCAATGAAATTTTTCCCAAACCTCAAGTTTTCATAGAATATTCTTACTAGGTTTGGATAGGTCTTAATATCCAGTGAACATAAATTCCTCCAACCCTGATTCTCAATAAGATCTCCAATCACAAAATCGATTTTCCTTAGATATTCGAACAAAATACATCGGCCAGTAGTGATTGGTCGCATACCTAGGGACACTTGGTGGCTTGGAGAAACCAGACTTGCTTCTGCTTCAGGTTGTGGTTCATTCCAAGAGACATTATCTTCTCGAAATTTCATTCTTCGTTCTTGTGGAGCCGCATCATCAACTTTCCGAGATTTCTTCCCAACTACTCTCCTTGGTGCCATTGTGCAAGGGAATTGAGTTTAGAAGAGAGGTTTATGGAAGTTTAGAGAAGTTTGGAATGTTTCTTGGAGGAAATAAAATATGGTTTAGAAGTAAGAAAGGTAAAAACAAAATCCTACGGCTCGAATATTAAAAAGAGATGGCTCGACATTTGAGCCGGCTCGACCAACAGTTTATCTGCTCGAGTCGGCTCGAGCAGAGGGAGCAAAAAAAATTTGTATTCTAATCAAGGCTTATAAAATATTGGGATTTGGATCAGAAGGTTATCTAGATACATTGTCCTTAAGACTCTGGAGGTGGTTCTAGATAGGATCATATAATCCTAGTTCATTTCTAATCATTGCAAACCTAACTAAATTCAATGGTTTGGTAAAGATATCAGTAAGTTGGTTTTCAGTTGACACATATTCAAGAGTAATATCATCATTCAAGACATGTTCTCTTATAAAGTGGTGCCTAAGTTCAATGTGCCTTTCTATCAATTTTGCAACCAACAAAGTCAGCATCAGAAAAAAACTAATTAAATTCAAGGATGATTCTTTAGAATAACAAAGACCTAAGTTACTTGTACCTTTCAAGTATTTGAAAATTCTTTTAATAGCAAGCATATATATTTCTTTAGGATTACATTGAAATCTGGCACAGACACCTACACTGTACAAGATATCAGGCTTATTGGTTGTCAAATATAAAAGGGATCCGATCATACCTTTATATAGCTTTTGGTCAATGTTGAATCCATTTTATCTTTGTCTAGCCTAGAGGTAGGACTCATGGGTGTGCTAGCCTCTTTGCTTGTTTTTATGCCAAATTTCTAGATTAATTCCTTGATGTACTTGGCTTGGCTTATAAGGATTCCTTCCTTCATTTGTTTGACTTGTAATCCAAGGAGGTAGTTGAGCTCACCCATAAAGCTCATTTCAAACTCAACTTGCATTAGCTTAGAAAATTCTTCACGAAAACTTTCATTAGTTGTATCAAAGATAATATTATCATTATATATTTGTATAGCTGACATGTCATTAAAAAGAGTTTTATCAACATTTCCTCTTTTGAAATCATTTTTAAATAAAAACATGCTCAATCTATCATACCAGGCCCTAGGTGCTTGTTTCCTTTCAAATTATATAAAGTTTTGTTCAACTTAAACACATGATTTGGAAAAACATGATTTGGAAAAACATGATTTTCAAAACTTGGTGGCTGTTCTACAAAAACTTGTTCAGAAATAAGTTCATTTAGAAAAGAACTTTTGATATTAATCTGAAAAAGTTTGAAGTTTATGTAGCAAATAAATGCAAGAGGTAATCTAATGGTCTCAGGTCTTACTATAGGTTCATAAGTTTTATCAAAATCGATATCTTTTTCTTAATTAAATTCATTTGCTACCAACCTTGCTTTATTCTTTATTAGTTTACCATTTTCATCTAGTGTGTTCCTATAGACCCATTTGGTTTCTATTATAGGATGGTCTATAGGTCTACTAGCAGTGTCCAAACATTATTCCTTTCAAACTGGTTTAATTCGAGAGACAAAGTCTAGGTAGTCATGTGCATCTCTATGTGCTGACCTAGTCCTAACACTATGAGAAGGATCACCAATGATTAAATCTTTAGGATGTGAAGTTACATACCTCCATTCTCTTGGTAGATCAGTATGATCTTTACTTACCATTTCACTTCCATCTTGTGTTGATTTGTCCTGGATGTTTAGATTTTCCATTTCCTTTTGTAGTGTGCCTGCATTATTATCTATGCACTCATCTTTTCTAGATGGTGAGGCGTTAGCTTCATCAAAGACAACATGAATTGACTCTTCTACAGTAAGCGTTCTCTTGTTAAACACTCTATATGCTTTGCTATGTAATGAATAACCAAGGAATATAGATTCATCAGATTTTGCATCAAACTTTCCTAGATTATCCTTACCATTATTTAACACAAAGCATTCACACCCAAAAACATGAAAATAATTAATATTTGGTTTTCTTCCATTCCAAAGCTCATAGGGTGTTTTCTTTGAAATTGGTCATATCAAAACTCGGTTTAGTATATAACAGGCAGTGTTCATGGCTTCTGCCCAAAAGTACCTTGGAAGATTACCTTTACATAACATCGTTCTGGCCATCTCTTCCAAAATCCTATTCTTTCTCTCTACAACACCATTTTGTTATGGTATTCTAGGAACGGAGAAGTTGTGATCAATGCCATGCTCAGTGCAATATTCATCAAAGAATTGATTTTGAATTTCAGTTCCATGATCACTTTTAATAGAGATATCAGAAAAAATTTTCTTATTTAAAACCTTTTTATGAAATTTTTGAAATACATCAAAAGTTTCATCTTTATGTATAATAAATAATACCATATGAATTTAGAAAAGTCATCTACAATCACAAGGCCATATTTCATACCTCCTAGGTTTGTGGTCCTAGTTGTTCCAAATAAGTCCATGTGAAGTAGCTCAAGGGGTCTAGTCATTGAAATAACATTTTTTGATTTAAAACTCTCCCTAGTTTGTTTACCTAATTGACAAGCATCACATACATAATTAAGATCAACTTTGAAATGAGACAAACCTCTAACTAGATTCTTTGAGATTATTTTGGCAATAGTATGCATGCTAGCATGACCTAATCATCTATGCCATAATAAATATGACTCCTTGGTCTTAGCATTCATTACTACTAGACTAGAACTACTAGACATGGCTAGATCATTTAGATATACTACATAAATATTTCCGAGTCTATGACGAATGAATTTGTTGCTAGAGTCAAGAGAGTTAGTTACTATACACATAGATGATTCAAAGATAACTTTGAAGCCTTTATCACACAATTGACTAATATTTAATAAATTATGCTTCAATTTATCTACTAGCAGTACATCTTCAATAGAAATACAGGGGGTTATTTTAATCTTACCGATTCCGATTATTCTTCTCTTGCCATTATCTCCCAAAGTAACCGATCCTCCTTCTTTCATTTGTAGGGTGATAAATTGATCCTTGTCACCCGTCATATGTCTTGAATAGCCACTGTCAAGATAACATATTTTCTTTAATTTTTGGGCTGCAAGACAATCCTGCAAAACAATCACGGAGAGATTTTAGGTACCAAAGCTAACTTGGGTCCTTTCGGGTTAGCAACATTGGTTCCCTTTGGAACCCAAATGGTTCTATATTTAAATGCGCTACTCATGGAGTTTTTCAAGGAATTGCTTTGATAAGATTTATGCCCAAATCTATGACATGCATAACAAACAATTTTGTCATTATTGAATGATGCATGCTTTGAAGCTATAACAGATGCAGAAATAGGAATACTTGATTTGAGGAATTTTTGCATAGCATTCTTAGAAATATATTTCAAGCCATTTGAAACTGATTTCGATGGAAAACCTTTTTCAAATTTAGCATTTATAGTTGAAGCTTTTGAAGATACAAATTTGTTGCTGAAATTCCTTTAGCATTTATAGCAATAAATCCAATTCTAGCTTTATTTTTTGAATCTTTTTGTTCTTTCAAAATTAGCTCAAGCTTATTTGAACTCAAGGTCAACTTTTCTACTAAAGGTTAAGCTTTTCAACCACCTTTTTCAAATCAGTATTTTCGGCAACTAAAATATTGTTTGTCTCATATAAAACAGTTTCTTCATTGTTCAAGACTATAACATTTTCAGAAAGGTTATTCAATTTTCTTTATAAAATATTATTCTTTTCAAAAATTTCATCCTTGTCTTTTAATAAAACATCGTTTTGTTTCTTTAAGGACTTAATTTTAACCCTAGCTTTCTTGAATTTGATGAGTAAATTATGATATGCAAAATTTAGTTCATCATATGTAAATTCAGTTTGAAGTTCACAGGATGATACCACATTTTCGAGACCCATCAAGCAAAGATTCGCAGATTTCAGAGCCTCTTCTTCTTCATTTGATGAGGATGCTTCGCTATCACTCCACGTCGCTACCATTGCTTTCTTTTTCTTTTTCTTAAATCTCTTTTTCAATAGAGGACAATCAGGTCTGATGTGCCCTGGCTTTTTGCACTCATAACATATGGGCACTTCTTTTTCTTTCTCCTTTTCCTTGTCATTCTCCTTACTGAACTCTTTGTTCTTGTGGAATTTTTGAAAATATCTTCCTTTCTTTCTTTCCAAGAACTTTCTAAACTTTCTGACGACCATGGTAATGTCTTCGTCTTCCATGTCGCTTTCAGTAGAGGAGCTTTCTTCTTCCGATTCTTCATCCCTTTTAGAATCTATAGTAGCTTTAAAAGTGATCGATTTCCTTTTCTTTTGATCATCTTCAGTTCGGTGCTGCATGGTCAGTTCATGGGTGATGAGAGACCCAAGCAGTTCATCCAATAATAAGATATTCGAATCTTTTGCTTCCTGGATGGCAGTCCCTTTCGGATCCCATTTGTTCGGAAGAGATCTTAGAATCTTTTGCACTAGATCTGCATTAGTGTATACCCTGCCAAGACATTTTAAGCCATTAATAATATCAATGAAATGTGAAAACATGGTAGAGATTATTTTATTTGGTTCCATCTTAAATAATTCATAACTATGTACAATAAGATTAATTTTAGAAGACTTCACTTATGAAGTTCCTTCATGGGTCACTTCGAGTTTATCCCAAATTTCTTTTGCCAAAGAGCAAATTGAAATTTGATTAAACTCATTACTATCCAAAGCATAGTATAACAAGTTCATAGCTTTGGCATTTAACTCTCCCATCTTCATGTTATGCTCGTCCCAATCCTCTTCAGGTTTAGGAACATCCACTCTATCAATTTTAACCATGGGGATATAAGGACCCTTTAGAATGACCTTCCATAACTGAAAATCAACTGCTTAAATATAGATCTTCATTCTAGCTTTCCAATATGCATAATTTGTGCCAGTGAAGAGTGGAGGTCTATTAGTTGATTGGCCTTCTGCCAAGGATATACTTATTGGATGAGCCATCAATCTTTACTCTAATGTATTTAGATACTCTGTCCTGAAACTAGTTGTTGCCCAGGTGGCTACCCAAGAGGGGGGGGTGAATTGGTCTATAAAAAAAATTGAAGCAAGTAATGTGCAATTGAATATCCTTTGCAAGTGATATGTGCTGTGATGGAGTTATAAAATGTAGAAGCTAAACAGAGTCAAGAAAGCACAACACAAACACACCAAATTTATAGTGGTTCAGAGCAACCCAGCTCCTACATCCACTATCCAAGATACCACTTGGGATTTTCACTATATTCATATCTGAATATAGTATGATTGTTTTACAGGATTACAATCTAAAACCTCTACACTTTGGTTTTACAGGATCACCAAAGAAAATCCAACACCCTTTGATTTTAATAGGCTCACCAAAGAACCTCAACTTGGTTTTCCCTGGATCATCAAGAATGTAACCCTTGGTTTTAATAAGGCTCACCAAAAACCTATTTGGTTTTTCAACCGTGCTCACCAATAACCCAACAATTCAAAGATTGAATTGAAAATAAATGCAACAAGAATGACAAACTCAATTTGTCAGATAGTTGCCGATGCAGCTTGCTGGAAATCCACTTAAATGTACTTGAATAAGCTTTAATGACTTCAGTGGCTTCTTCCAAAGTTATTTCAAGCTTCAGATTGGAGTTGGTGAAAACTTGAAAGCTTGACTTGAATGCTCTTGAGCTCTTTTACTGTTGGTAGGTAGGATATTCAATGAAGCTCTCTTTTCTTTGAAGAACTCTCTACTTCATTTCTTCAAGGAAGTTCAAATCTTTCAAATTTAAAGTCTTCTATCATCCCACGGTAGTTATAGCTGTTGTAGACCATTGGGGAATGACTTTTGACCATTGGAGCACCTTTTAGCACTCAAAAATAAATTCTAGAACTAGCCGTTGGATACCTGAAAGCGGCATTCAAGTCGGCTTGGATTCCATCGAGTCAGCTCGGATCCTTCGAGTCGATAGGTCAAGTCACCAAATCTTCAATGCAGTCGGCTCTTTATCTCATTGTACAAAACATCACTCTGGACAAGTCGGCTCTTTGTAGCTCGGGTCGGCTCGAACTTGAATATTGAAAATCTTGAACTCGAGGAGTCAGCTCTTTTCAGCTTGGGTCAGCTCTTCTTCTCAGGCTCGAAAACCTCACTCTGGAAGAGTCGGTTCGATGCAGTTTGGGTCTACTCACTTTCTTAGGCTTTCAGAATTAGGTCTGGCAGAGTTGGCTCTTTTTGGTTCGGGTCGGCTCGCCTGGCTGTTCTCAGAAATCTTCAGGAAATGGACTCTAGAGGAGTCAGCTCGGACTGATTCCAGTTGACTCGGATTCATTGGAGTCGGCTCGCTTTCCATCGAGTCAGCTCGGATTGCTACGATCGAGAATCCTTGCTGTGTACTAGTAAGCAGAGTTGGCTCTTCATTACTTGGGGTCGGCTCGAGTGTCTTCTTCAGGATTTTTATAATTGAACTTAAAGAAAACTCTCACCAACTCTTTTATAATTTCACACAATACCAACTCAAACTAAAATTCATGGCACACATACTCACAGAAGTAACCCTTTTAATTGATTTTTCTTAGCATTTTGATTGGGTTCTTCTTTACAAAAATATTTACAACACAACTCAACCAAGAAAATAGAAGTGTAGGAGTTGAAGTTTGAACATGTTATTCATCCTACAAAAACTTGTCAAACACTTGAAGAGTTGTTAGAAATAAATGTACATGCTCCAATGTTTGGTTATCATCAAAATCACTTATGGGGTGAACACAATGTCATGAATTAGTATGAACCAAAACATGGCTTAGTGTTTATAAAGAACCATGGTGATCTCAGGTCTAAAGAACACTTGCACAACTCCTACTATAAGAACTATCTCTTGATAAGTAGTAAGACTTCTATAAGATATTTTTTATGCGGATCTGTTCAATAAACTCATACCCTAATGAGCACCCTTATCCATGTATTAATATCTCCACATAAGTGGCTGTGAGACCAACCACCTTCTCCATCGAGCATACATAGGATAAGCTAGTCTTTCCGAAAGCATCGATCCCTGAATCAATGATATAACGACTAGGAATATTTTATATTAGGGTTTATAGGAACTTAGGTCTCACCATTATGATTTCCATCATAACCCTAATTCCTTTGTCCTAACCTACGGGGTTCATCATAATCTTTAAATAAGACACAGCAATATGATGAAACAAAATGCCATGTATTAATATAATAATGTCATACAAGAGTTGAAAGATTACAAAAATGCCCCAATAAAGATTGGCTTTTAGGATACTTTTCTTTCAATTGCTGCCTATATCCTAAATAGGATTCCATCAAATTTAGTAACTATCACTTTATATGAATTATGGAAAGAAAAAAGGTGAACTCTTAAATATTTTAAGACTTGGGATTGTCCTACTTATGTCACAAATATTTTTGGATATAAGTTAATGCCAGGGCTTATAAATGTAGGTTCATATATTATGCTTGAGAGGGCATTGAATATCTCTCTTATCACCTTACTAAATAAAAGGTCTTTGTTAGTAGGCATGCCACTTTCTTGGAGAAGGAATTTATCCAAGCAGGAGGCAAGGGAGGATAATTGAACTCGACAAAGTTTAAAACCTACAACTTACTCCTATTAACATTCCATAAGAAATTCATTAACTATAAGTACTTATTAATCAGGTATAATTACAATACACACCTCCGCTTTGAAAGTTAGAGAGTGCGGGGTGCATCTCTCAGATATGGCTTTGTCATTAGAAATGATAATAACAAGAAGCTAGTATCATTTAGGATGATAATCCTGTGACCTTTACGGAAGCTATCAAGAGTGAAGACTCTAATAAATGGCTTGAAGTTATAAAATCTGAAATGGACTCCATATACTCTAACCTATTTAGACCTTGGTTCATCTACCTAAGGGAGTAAGCCCAATAGAGTGCAAATAGATCTTCAAGAAGAAGATTAGAGTAGATAGCCAAGTAGAAACCCACAAGGCTAGGCTAGTGTTAAAATGTTTCAAACAAAGACAGAATTGACTATGATGAAACATTTTTGCTACTAGTGATGCTTAAGTCCATTTAGATTTTGCTTGCTATAGCTGCATATTATGATTATAAAATCAAGCAAATGGATGTAACGATTACCTTCCTTAATGGATTTCTTGAAAAAGAAATCTACATATCATAGCTAGAGGGGTTTGTTTTAAGTGGAAGACCAAACTAGGTATGCAAGCTTAAGAAATATATTTATGGATCAAAGTAAGCTTCAAGGAGTTGGAACATTCACTTTGATGAAATAATTAAAGAATTTAGTTTCATAAAAAATGTGGATGAACTATGGTGTATAATAAGACAACTAGGAGTGCCATTATTTTTTATTCTTATATGTTGATGACATACTTATCATTAGGAATGCTATCCCAATGTCATAATTAGTCAAAGCTTGGCTAACTAAAATGCTTTTCATGAAAGATTTGGCAGAAGCATCCTATATACTAGGTATAAAGATCCATAGAGATAGATTTAAGAGGATGCTTGACTTATCCCAATCCAGGTACATTAACTTAGTTTTGAAAAGACTCAACATGGAGGATAGTAAAAGGGGTTCTTTTTCCATAAGTTAAGGCATACATTTCTCTAAGAAAATATCTTCTAAGATACCTAAAGAGAGAAAAAAGATGAGTAAGATTTCTTATGCTTTGGTTATAGGATAAAGTATGTATGCCATGTTATGTATTGGGCTTGATGTTGCTAATGCTTTAGGCATAGCAAGTAAGTTTCAAGCCGATCTAGGAAGGATCATTAGAATGCTATGAAAAACATTCTTAAGTACCTAAAAAGAATTAAAGATGTTTTTCTTATATATGGAGGATCGGATTTAAAATTAGAAGGCTATATTGATTTTAGTTTTTAATTAGATCTAGATGATAGTAAATCCATATCAAGATATGTGTTTACTCTGTATAGTGGTGCAATGAGTTTAAAAAAGTACCAAATAGTAAATTGTAGCTGTCTCAGCCATTGAGGGAAAGTACATTGGTACTAGTGAAGCTACTAAGAAAGTTATCTGGATGAAGAAGTTCACCACATAACAAGGTATAGTTGTTACGATACAATAACTAGTGCCACTTTATTAGATAACATTGGAGCTATTGCATAAGCTAAGGAACCAAGGTCTCATCAAAGTCCAAACACATCCTACGGTGCTTCCATCTTGTTTGTGAATTCATTGAAAGACAAGACATGGTCATAAAATGAGTAGATATAAAGAACAACATAGAAGACCCATCACTAAGGCCCTTCTCTAATAGTAGTTTGATCACCTTTCAGATTGTATGGAAATTAAATATAAGGGTGATTGGCTTTAGTGCAAGTAGGAGATTGAAAGAATAGTGCCCTGTAAACCAATTATATTTTTTATGTGATAGGGATATTACTTTAATTTTCTTCCAACTCATGTATGATATTTATTAATTAAAGAGGCATTTTTGATTCATCATATGATGTGTCTATACAATTTGTTTTAAGATTATAACAAAACTCATAGATTAGGGCAATGGATTTAGAGTTATGATGCAGTTCTTAATAGTAAGATCTAAATTTCTATAAATCTTAATCTGAAATATTGCTAGTCATAGGATCATTAGGTCGGGGATTGATATTTCTGGTAAGACTGGCATATCCTATATATCTTGGTGGAGAGGGTGGTTGGTCTCATGACTACTTGTATAAGGATACTAATACAAGGATGTGGGTGCTCATCAGGAAATGAGTCCACTGAATTGATCCACCATGAGAATATCTTATAGTCTTACTTATTTGTCAAAAGATAATTTTTTTAGTGGGAGTTGTGCAAGTAATCCTTAGACCTAAGATTACCATGGAACATTATGCACATGAATCCATGTTTTGGATCAACTCATTCATGACTAAATCATGTATGGGGTATACATGGATATGAAGAATTGTGTATGAAGGTTGTGAGTAAATCAACAAGGAATAGGTCACTTCTAGTAAGAGAAGAATTATCTTATGTAATCTCATCATATGATGACTCAGGGAGTCTTTGATCAAAGCAAGATAAAATTAGAAATGATTTCCAATCTTTCATCGATCGAGTTTTCATTATTAGATCAAGATTCAAATGAATAAAGTACTAGGGTTTAACAAATCCATATCCATCGCTTATTCGGGATAAAGGATGATCGAAGGATTGAATTGCATGATAACTTACCGATGAAGGATATTTTGGTAATTTATATCAAATTCCTTATCTTTTAGATAGGCATGATACATTACTAGATGTCAATCATGTCTTATAGGTTTTCATGAATTAAAATAATTAATTTGTCAATTAGAAAGAAGGTCTAAATTATAACTTGGGTTGATAATTTTTTGACTTAATTCGATTACTCGGATTCTAATCGAATTAGATCAACATGAACCTAGATCTATTATTGGCTAGATGGGAGCCCAAAGGGTCATACACACTAAGAAATTGGTCTAGGAAATCAATTATAATTTTATTTAGGTCTAAAAATCCTAATTGACTAGCTAATTGACATATTAGCATATGTTGGCTAGCCTAACTCTTAACCTAATTAGATTAGATTTGTTTGCTTTTATTTGGGTTAACCAATTTAAGTATGATTTAAATTAGATTAAACCTCCAAGTTTTAGCTTATATTTTCTTGGACTCCAAAACTTCATTGTCCATGCGATATTGCAAGAGTCCCAAGGGCTTGGGACTCTTGAATGGCACTAGAGTAGATTGGTGCAATATGGTGTGCATAAGGACCAAGAGTCCTTCTACAAATGAATCACTATTTTTAGATAATTTTTATCACCTCTCCCCTCTATTCCACATTTCCTTTGGATCAGTTTTGATCAGTGACTCCTATCATGGATGGTCAAAAAAAATCTAACTCACTACTATAGCTAGAATGAGTAGGGATCGTATCCTCTAGGATCAAAGGCAATTATTTCATGAAGAAGAGCAAAGAAGATGGATTCTAAAAAGAATAGAATAAAAATAGTGATTTTAAAAGAAAATAGTTTTAAATTGGTTAATTCAAGAAAACAAGAGAAGTAACTAGGAATCTGAACCCACCATGCAAATAGGTTTATTTTCCTTTCTTTATGTTTCAATAACAATAATACTTGCAAATTAAGTGTTAGTATAATTTTTCTCTTATTAGGTTTGAGCTATATCTAGAGATTACAATGCATCCATTTAGAGTATATACTATCTAATCTAATTACAATATTAAAAATTTAATCCACCATACTACGATATACCTCTCTTAGGCACGTACCATATCCGAAGATCACGGCACATCGATAGAGGGTATAGGCCATATATATTATATCAAAACCTTAATTAAAAAAATAATCTAAAGATATATAAACAATAAGCATGATTTTTTATTGCATAAAAATCAAGTAAAAAAGAGAAATAAAAACTTAGTTACATGTTTTATCCTCATCCCAAGTTGACGAAGTCTAGCCATGCATCACTACCGCCAGCATCTCCTCCATAATTCTCCCCTTTTCTAAGCCTAATACAAGATCTAAATGAAAGAACAAAATAATAAGTAAATAAAATTATGCTATAAAAACTGATCCTTGACTCTGGGGTCCTTCTTTTGTAGAGCTCATCAAGAGCTTTCTCCCAGTAATCTGATTTAGAATTGGTCATATATTATGAGAAACACTCTCAGCCATTTGATATGTTGCTTGATGGGATACTGGCCATTAATCATTGATTCCTTTCCTTCTCCTAAGCAAACCAAATCCTCGACCAAATTCCAGACCAAATCCTGGATGCTTAATGACTCCTCCAAGTCAAACACGAGTCTTGGTTTCTCCCGATCTTAGATGAACTGTGGTAATGATGGATGGTGACAACACTAGGGCAATGATGGTGTTGATGGACGTGATCAAACTGGTGACGGGTTGAGGAGGAGCAACCAGTGATAGATTGCATGCAAGGATGGAGGTAGCTTGGGACAATGGTGATGGGAAGAAGGCCAGTGACTTATGGCATTGGAGAGGAAGATGTAGAAGATGGCTGGCAGATTGTGGTCTTGAAAGCATCTCAGGAAGGACAAAGATGATGGAGATTAGGAGAGGATGGTAGCTAAGGTTGATTATAGTGATGTTTCATACCAGCGATGGTGATGGCAAGGTTTAGATAGAGGAAGAAGATGGCTTGGACCGGCGACAATGATGGTGAGACGATGGCTTGGAATGGTGAGGCAGAGGTAGCAATGGCATCATGGTGGCACGACGATTTGGAAAGAGCGGCGACAAGCTCTTTGGTGGTTCTACAGCCATCGATGGGCTCTCGGCACTGAGGAGAAAGCATCGGCGATGAGGAGGGGGTTGATTGGTGACAAAAGTGACCTAGATTTCGGGAGAAAATTAGACTGAGAGGGAGTTTTGTGGCTTCTTCGACTATGGACAGGTGCTCAGTGATTCCTTCAATAATATGCAAGCTCTTAGATGGTGGATGGGCGGTGATAGGCGCTTGTATCACTAGAAAATTGGCACAAAAGGAAATGGTTTATGAATGGGCCTGTAGTGATGCGGAACTAATATGCATGCGATTATTTTTGTGTATTTTATATGTGGGGTGAGGTGGTTAAATCCCAAATATTATATCAAAATAAGATGTAGAGAGTTCTATATGAATTTTAGAAACTACGCATGCAGATCAGGACCTAAGAAAGCAGTAAAGAGGGATCGCCAGGACTGAGAAGCCTCGGTTAGGGGTAGTTTACCTACAATAAAACTATTGGTGGCAGAGGGGGTGTACCTGGCAATGTCTAATGTGCCTGGTGAAGATTGCAGTGTAGAGATCACTCATTCCTCGATGGATGCAGCCTGGAAAATCAAGCCAGAGGCCAGCGGATTCCCGACTTTCTACTCAGTGGTCCGATTGTTGCCCGGCTGGAGTCGTTTGATTCGTAGAAACTCGAGGACCTACAAACAACCATCAAGGATGAGAAAACAAAGTCTTGAAATAAGAATAATTTTAGAAAAAAGGTAGCAAGGGCGAGTTAGAAGAGGAGGCTTGGAAGGTTGGTCAGCTAGGGTTTCTTCGGGCAGCACTTCGACAGGACTTCAAGCTCATACAAGATCCCTTAATGCACACAGCAGGGAGGTACACAGCAAGAAAAGAACTCAAGAGTATTTCATATATCAAAATTCTAAAAATTTTCATACAAGGGGTCCCTTACATAGAGACATGAGACTTAGGGCCCAAGCAAAAGAAAATAAGGAAAATAATGGGTGACCACTTTCTTCCTAAAGTGTGGGGCTAAATACATGGAAGAAAATACTCTCCCACTTTCTTCCTAAAGTGTGGGGCTGAATACATGGAAGAAAACACTTTCATGCTATACAAAATCCCTCCAAACAAGATAGGTTGTAACATCTAAAGGGGGGGGACCATTTCTTTCCTAAGCAAGCTAGCATGAATCAGGGGATTCATGTTTATTTCTTTTGACTTCTTGTCATGCTGCCATGTGGAGTTGGTGTTCTTAGGATGTGGAAGGGGTGTGCTGGCATGTGGTCATCAACTCCTCATGCATGAGCCAACTTCATGATCCTCCAAGTAATCCTAGGTGGCGCAATCCAGGGTGTGACTGGGCTCCATGCGACTGCTGAGGTGGCATGCTGGGTAGTGTCCTTCACATGCTTGAGTCTTCTTTGACTGGGCTTGACTAAAACAGACTTAATATAACTGGACATGATTACAAGATTCGGAATATGATTAGCTCAACATGAGCTGACCTGACCGACTTATCCAAAACCCTAATGGTATGCATCAAATGCTACATATAGAACTCAGAAAGAAAACTAGCTCAACATTAGCTGACTAGTACAGGACTCAAATAATAAAAGACAACTCAAATAGGCTAAGCTCTTATTACAAATGGACTCAATCACCACTAGGTAATCCACAGAGGGTTTAGAAACCTCTATATTATTCTGGTGCCTCTGGTGTCCTCACCAATTCTCCCGGGGTGGGAGGAACTCGACCCTGTCGAGTGAAAAACAAGTTGGCTCACATATCTCTCGAGGAGGTCTGGGTTGAGGTGTTGCAAGTCCTCTCGAGAAATCCATGAATCATCCGACTCTGGCTAGCCTTGCCATCGGACCAGGTAGCGTTGATAGCTGCGGCCCCGGGTCATTAAGGCTTGATCATCCAAGATACGTTCGATCCATTCTCCTCTCTCAGGCTAACTTTTTGGTGGACACTCTGGGCTAGGGTCACTCTCAATGGAAGGAATGGGTCTAAAGGCCTCACTAGGTATCACTACCGGTTCCCTGTACTCCACGAAGTCTGCGATATTGAAGGTAAAACTAATGCCCAAATCCGAAGGCAAATCTAAGGCATTTGGTCCAACCCTCTCTATCACTTTAAATGGTCCGGCTCTGCGAGCATGAAGCTTTTTTTTAGGCCTAAGCCTAACCAAGACAAAATCCACTACATCAAATTCCTTGGCTCTTCTTCGGGAAATTAGCTAGTTTGTTTCAAAATTAGTGTAGGTGGTGAACATGGTGGGCACATGCAGACTCCTAACAAGTGATGCAATGGACTCATACTAACACCTAACAAACTCGACTCTGTATTCCTATGGAAGGAAATTTTATTGAACTCTTTAGACCTAAACCTAAGAGATTATAGGTTCTCTAGGTTTGATCCTAGCTTGACATGCACATGAAAACTTACAATGTGCTCCTAGCAAATTCCAAAGGGTATGCTAGAAGTATAATGCAAACCTAACATGCGTAATGAATGCATGCAGTATGCTAATCTCAATTAAATGCAATCTAATGATCTTAGAAATGTTGGAGGTGTTTGGAAAGGGCAGAAAATAGGAAGTGGGTTCAGAATTAGTCTGGTAGGGTAGGAAAAAAGATTCAGGGTTAGTTGGATAAAGTAGGATAAAAGAAGGCATGTTTGGGACTAATCCTAGACTAATGAGGTTAACCTTATGAGGTTGAGGTCTATCTACAGGGTTTGCATAATGGAAGGATGGGTTACTAATCTCAGGGAAGAGGTCCTTAATGGGAACTATAGGAGGAGGCTCATCCCGAGGGTGCTGATTCAAAGAGATCAGGTCCTTAATAAATTCTTTGGTTCTTGTATTTTAGGACTAGACTCTATAATTTGGCTCCCCTCTTTGGTTTCCTCAGGTAAGGCTCTAGCAGCAGTACCAAGGTTCTCTTCCTTTAATTGTTCTTTCACTATAGCTTTAGGCTGGATATAGTTAAGGTCAACTAACTCTAGGTTGGCTTCTACCTGGGTACCTATAGGGTCATCTAATTCTAGGTCATCTAGAGGTGTGTCTTCTTCCCCCTCATACTCATCCGCTAAATTCACATTAGCTTCATACACTTTTGCATTAATGTAAGCCTTGTCAATTAAAGAAATGGTAGGGGAAGGTCGGCTAAGAAAAAATTGGCTAGGTCCTGGTTTCTGATTATGGGCACTACTCCTAGTAGGTTCAGATTGCCTAAGGGGTAGTGGCTTACTATTGGGTTCATATTTAGGGATTCTAATCCTATGGGATTCAAGTTGACTAGGGAAAACCTGACTAGTACTAGGTTGATACCTAGGGGTTATGGGCTCTCTGGGCTTATAGGACAAGGGCATAGATCTATGGGTCATTGGATTATAGGATCTGGGGTTATAGGATTTGGATTCAGCTCTATGGGTCTTGGATCTACTGGACTCATGGGATATGGGCTCATAGGTTCTAGGTTCATAGGATTTGGAGTCATAAGATCTATTTGTTGTGGGTCTCTTGGACTGATAGGACTTGGGTAGGTACTTTCTCTTTAATTCAAGTTTCATATCACTCCAGGTAGTTATGGGTTCGCGGCCTTCTAGCCTAAGTATTCTCTCAACATTATCCCAGTCTAACCTGGCCTAGTGAACTAACTTAGCTTTAGCAAACTTGAACTGACATCTTCATAATCGAAACCCATATTTTGTTCAAAATACAGGTCCATATCCCTTTCCCAAGCAAGATAATCCTCACACTCATGATCACAAAATTTAGGTGCTACCAACACAACATACCTAGTTGCTCTCTAGGGTTGGGCTCCAAATAGGGGTCATGGTAAGGGGTTCCCCTAGGGTTGGGCTCCCTATATGGGTCAGAGTATTGGGTTCTCCTAGGATTGGACTCCCTATATGGGTCAGAGTATTGGGTTCTCCTAGGGTTGGACTCCCTATATGTGTCGGAGTATTGGGTTCTCCTAGGGTTGGACTCCCTATATGGGTCATAGTATTGGGTTCTCCTAGGGTTGGGCTCCATGGTTTCATTAGGTTGAGTTGGGTTGAGACTATCGGTCTGGGTCAACTGAGTCATCTGGGTAGTCATCTGGATAGTTAACTGGGTGGTCATCTAGGCCATGGATTGGGTTAGCTGCTTAGTGAGTGCATTAATCTTTGCTTCAAGGTTATCCATGGGTTCAGCCAAAGATGGAGATGGTGGATGAAAGGATGCTCCTGATTTAGTGCCCATGCAAGACTTGATCAAACCAACTATAGCTACCTAGACCTAGAGTCCAAAACTAGATGCTCAATCAGGGTGGCAAACTAGCCTATAGTAACCCTATACTCAGCCAGGTAGGTGTAAGGGGAGTGTTAGGTCCCTGATTGCCAATCCTAGACACCAATCAAAAATTGGCCAGGTAGGTAGACCAGCACACAAGCCCTTCGAGATTGAATCCCTGAACCATCATTCTAGACACTAAGCATAAGGCACACACAGGTTAGCTTGACATAGTGATTTGACACTTAGCCCGGACTCGACCAGTTGGTGTCCCTAGCCCATTAGGGAAAATTAAGTCTAATAGATTTTAAGTTAGGCTTGGGACTGAATATACGGGATGTGGTTTTGGGCTAAGGAGAGGTGATCAAATCCTCCCCCCATTTGACATAGCAAGAGTGCCCTTAAAGGTAGTTTATGCAATGATGGAAGGCAGATGATGCAAAATTAGGGTTTAGTGTTTTTGGTGTTTTTGAATATATGTAGTTTTTTTTTTTGGAAATTTTCTTAAACAGAAGATATTTGTAGATTATGCTCTAATATGCAGGAAATATGCTAAAAATAAAAGATATGCAAAAGAGTTGTTAAACAAAACCCTAAACCTCCCAAAATTGTCTTGCTGAAAAAAATAGAGCCGAAAATTTACAGGCTATATTTCAGCTTGCAGAAACTGCACGGATTGAAATAAAATCTATAAAAATTCTGTAAAATGCAATAAATTAAGTTGAATCCAACACAACAAAATTTGGAATTTTTGAAGTTCTAAGCAGGGAGAAACAATTAAAATAATAGTATATATATGGACTATGAAGGGTGCAGAAAATGAGCCCTAATCTAAGCTCTGATACCAAATGATACGAAAATAATATGCATGCAATTATTTTTGTGTATTTTATATGTTGGGTGAGGTGGTTAAATCCCGAATATCAGATCAAAATAATATGTAGAGAGTTCTATATGAATTTTAGAAACTACGCATGCAGATATGGACCTAAGAAAGCAATAAAGAGGGATCACCGGGACTGAGAAGCCTCGTTAGGGCAGTTTATCTACAATAAAACTACTGGTGGCAGAGGGGATGTACCTTACAATGTTTGATGTGCCTGGTGAAGATCACAGCATAGAGATCACTCGTTCCTTAATGAATGCATCCTGGAAAATCAAGCCGGAGGCCTGTGGATTCCCGGCTTTCTGCTCGGTGGTCTGATTGCGGCCTGGCTGGAGTCGTTGGATTTGTAGGAACTCGGGGACCTGTAAACAACCATCAAGGGTGAGAAAACAAAGGCTGGAAATAAAAATAATTTCAAAAGAGAGGTAGCAAGGGCGAGTTACAAGAGGAGGCTTGGAAGGTTGGTCGGCTAGTGTTTCTTCGGGCAGCACTTTGACAGGACTTCAGGTTCACACAAGATCCCTTAATGCACACAGCAGGGAGGCACATAGCAAGAAAAGAACTCAAGAGTATTTCATATATCAAAATTCTTAAATTTTCATACAAGGGGTCCCTTATATAGAGTCATGAGACTTAGGGCCGAAGCAAAAGAAAATAAGAAAAATAATGGGTGACCACTTTCTTCCTAATGTGTGGGGCTAAATACATGGAAGAAAATACTCTCCCACTTTCTTCCTAAAGTGTGGGGCTGAATACATAGAAGAAAACACTTTCTTGCCATACAAAATCCCTCCAAACAAGGTAGGTAGTGACATCCAAAGGGGGGGAACCACTTCTTTCCTAAGCAAGCTAGCATGAATCAGGGGATTCATATTTATTTGTTTTGACTTTCCTTCTTGTCATGCTGGCATGCGAAGTTGGTGTGCTTAGGCTGTGGAAGGGGTGTGCTGGTGTGTGGTCATCAACTCCTCATGCATGGGCCAACTTCATGATCCTCCAAGTAATTATAGGTGGCGCAATCCAGGGTGTGACTGGGCTCCATGCAGTTGCTGAGGTGGCATACTAGGTGGTGTCCTTCACATGCTTAAGTCTTCTTTGACTGGGCTTGACTCAAACAGACTCAATATAACTGGACATGATTACAAGATTCAGAATATGATTAGCTCAACATGAGTTGACTTGACCGACTTATCCAAAATCCTAATGGTATGGATCAAATGCTACATATAGAACTCAGAAATAAAACTAGCTCTACATGAGCTGACTAGTACAGGACTCAAATAATAAAAGACAACTCAAATAGGCTAAGCCCTTATTATAAATGGACTCAATCACCACTAGGTAATCCACAGAGGGTTTAGAAACCTCTATCTTATTATAGTGCCTCTGGTGTCCGCACCATGTAGACCAGGGTTAATAGCCACCATGGATCGCTTCCCACTTCTGTAGACCAAGCATCTGGTCCTCCATGGATCGGCTGCTTTAAAATCCATGCTAAAACTTAATTTATTGGTTTTTTCTTAATTTTAGATCTATTTGAACCCTGATTTGAGTACTATTTACATCGTAAGATTTCAAAAATTAAGCTCTTTCCATTGATGAACTCCTTTTCTGTAAAACACTAATAAAAGTATTAATTTTTAAGAAATATAAATTAATTAATATTTTTTTAGTGCTTGAATTGTGATATTTAATAAACTTATCATACCCCTCAACTTATTCATTGCTAGTCCCTTAGCAATGCAATTAATTTATAACCATATATTATTAAGATCTTCTTATACCAAATTAGATTTAGGATTAAAGTTAAAAGAAGTTTGCTAGTATCACTAAGTATTGAATTTTTAAAGTAAATTTTGCAGTTAGTACTATTAAAAACTTTCTTAGAATTATCTAAAGATATGTAGTATTTGTGTTTGTGATGACTAACTTAGCATCTCGATACTAGCTTATAAAGATAATTAAGTTTTTGCTTATCACCTACTTTGGTCAATTTTCTATACACCCCCAAATTAAGCACATGAACTGAGGTAGCTTTCACACAACTTGAATTTTTTTAATTATTGGTGACATCTTCATACTACCCACCTTTTGACACAAACAACAATGCTTGCTTAGACGAAGGTGATTGATTACTCAATGGAAAACCAACATTTAGAACTTGCCCTCTCTTTTTTTCAAGCAAGTAGCTCTTTCCTCGAATTTGAGTTTCCTTAAATGGAGTGTATATCAATTTCTAATTTTTCAGTAATAATTGAATCTTCAATTGACCTTACAACTAATACCAACTTTACCTTGTCAGTTTGCATGTGCAATGGAAGTACTAATAGTCTTTAGATAACCTAAGTAGGCAACTAAAAGTCTGATTAGCTAGTCTACCTTTGATTTGTTACAATATTAGCAAATACTTTCTAACTCTATTAGCTTTTTCTAGCCTATTTTGTTCAAGAATTTCTTTAGTAATACTTGATTTATAAAAATCTTCTCTACATAATTTTTTTAAAATTTTTAAAATTTTTTAAAGTATTTTCAAAATATTTTTTAAAGTTTTTTGAAATATTTTTCTTTATTTCCTAATTTAATTTTCATTGTCCTCAATGGACTAAGAGAAAATATGATAGATGAAATAAAGAAAGATACCACCTAGGCGAGTGATAAGTGCATTATTTTATAAATTAAATTATCTTTATTTAATTAAAATTGATATTTTTATGCAGTGTTTTGTATGATAGAATCTTGCCAATGTGAAGAGTCCAATTTTTTCAATCCAATAGTGCAAACGGTACTCAAATTGGACTTGAAATGAGCTGGAAAGTGAATTTTAAAGAAATTATTATGAAGTAGCATGAATTCTAGAGCAACCAGCCCATCATGGACTGATTGCTTGGTCTACAAAGTGGCTGATGGACCACAGGAAGCCATGGATGATGGTCCATGGAACAAAACCATGGATCATCAAGTGTTTTTGCCCAAATCACTACTCGAGAAGCTGTTTCGCACCAATCCACCATCATCCATGGCCGGAAGGGATGCTGGAGAAGTCTTTCATGGTTGTCATGGTTGGAAAAACCCATCCAAACCATTGGGAACCTCCCTTACCATCCAGTTTGCTTCTCCCATGGACCATCTTTCCCGTTGCTTTCTACCCGACGCCATTCTCCTGGTCGCTAGCCATCTTTCTCCCTCCTAAGATGCCCATCATCGACTTGAGGAGAGGTTGCCACTGTCTCGCTACTCGACATTGATGCTTGCTGCCACTCCAATCTACCATGCCAATCTTCACCATTTAACCGCCACCTGAATCAGCCATTGCTTGTGCCAATGTCAATGCCGCCTTCTTTGTGCCACCATTACCACTGCTGCTCCTTCCTGCCATCACTGCTGCCTCCTCCTCACTACTACTGTCACCATCACCGGTCTCCATGATGTTTGCCATCTCCTCCTCAAGGTTCTCATCCATGGCTCCTTCCTTCTAGACCACTGCCACCCCATTCTCCATCACCCAATGCTATGTGCCTGTTGTTGGGAGATGGATTGAAACAATGTCCGAACGAGAAGAAGATTTGTTCAATGAAATGGAATGGAGTTTAAACTTTTCTTGATGAAATGGTGCTGATAAGCTGAGTTTAATTTTTGAGATGGAAAGCCAAATATGGAGATCATACGATGGTTAGGTAGGTGCGGGGATGATGATAAGGAATCGAAGCTGTTGAGGTGGATAGCGATGGGAAACCAATGTATTCCCATGCGGGCCCGATGCATTCCCCTCTGCCTATAAAAAACATCAACTCTCCGCTCTCAAGGTATTATTTTTTTTCTGGAGGCATTCCACATTCCACTTCCAGCCCGTATTCTTCTGCCCCTTTCTTCCTGCCCCCTTCCAATCTCTCTTCTCACTTTCTTCCACCCTTCCAACATAGAAGAAGGAGAGTGAGCTAAGGAGAGAGAACCTTTGTCAGGTTCTTGTTTGATTTTTTTTTTAACTCGAAGCCCTATTAATAGCTTAGGAGTTAAATATTGTGTATTTAGAAATAAAATTTTATTTTCTTAGTTTTAATTATTTTTTTGCAACTTTTTAATTTCAGCACTAAGATAGTTTACATTCTTGCAATTTAATTTCTGTAATTAGTGTAATTTATTTATGCATATCTTTAAATTTTATAATTTACATTTCAACAAGTAGTGTAGAATAGATTTTATTTTATTTTATTTTTTAATAATTTTTAAAGTTTTAATTTAGATCATGTCTGGCTAAGAAAAATCCCTAGGGTTGGCGATGAAACTAAACATTATTACATGCCCTCTCCTAGGATCTCTTCTTGGATTTTTAATTTTTAAGTCTTTCTTTCTTTTTAAACTTCTTGCCAAGAGACTTGATGAATTATTGTAGAATTTATATCCCTTCATAGTTCATATTTGATTCGATGCAAGAAGGGCAATAGATAGAAGGCTCATAATATTTTTAAATTATTTTCTCTTCTTCCTTGTAAAATCCTTGATGGATTATAGTTGGATTAGATTAAAATCTCTTCAAAATCCATACTTGGTTACAAAGAAAAAAGTTAAAAGGACATTATAAGAGGAATCATAGAGAGGTTTTCTAAATCATTGGTCTAGTGGATTCATAAGCCCTAGATCCTTAAACTATTTATTTATTCAGTTTAATTAATTCTTGCTTCAAGTAGAAAGTATCTCATCTCTGTTAAAGCTCGCTTGAGCAAGGGTTTGAACATAGTTCAAACACCCAGTTTCTTGTGGGATCAATCCATACTCGCTGAACGTGCTACCCTGCCACCATGTGCTTGTGGTTTAAATTTAAAATCATAACAAGCTTTTGGTGCCATTGCCGGGAAAATTGGTATGTTTTAAATTGTGTTCAAAATTCTTGCTCTTTGTGATTTTAGTTTAACTTTAATTTGATCATTCTAACATCTTTATTTTTTCTTAAAGTTGGTGAGTGCTAGAAGCCAGGTACATAATTTAAATTATCCCTTTTTCTTTTAGCACATTATTTTGATTTTAGTTTAGTTTTGATATTTAATTCAAACTTGATTGTTCTTTTCGGTTATGTATAAGCATTTTTTAAAATTACTTTAAGAGCACAAACCTAAACAAGATTAGGTGGGGAGTTCATTACCCTTCCTTATAGCCCACAAACAAGTCTTCTTCATTTGCATTAACCCAAACCTCTAAATAAAATCAATTAGACTCTGACCCTAGGGACATATGAGCTTATTAGGACAAGGATACCTAAGAGTTGTACCAAGCTAGTTTTGATCATTGAATTGATGTCTAGGAAAGTAGTTCAGAGATCTTAGTCCCAAAAAAAGTTGGTTCTTTAATTGGTTTCGTTTGCTGACTTGGCCAATTTAATTAGTGTCTAAGAAAACCAACGGGGGACCCCCGCTAATCTTACACTTACTTGGCCAATTTGGTGAATTGGTTCAAACTTGGAGTTCTCGAAGTTTGACTTGGAATAGTTAGGAGCTGTCTAGTTCTAGGCTAACCTCAAGATAGATTTTGTTTGAAACTTGTTTGAAAAAAAATTCTTTAGGTATTTTTTTCCTTCCAATCTTGATTGCCTGATATAGGATTGCCCTGACATAACTGGAAGTTATGTTGCATGTTATCTTAGGATATGAAGAGATTGAATTAATTTAGAACCTTTAAATAAAAGCTTCTAATAAAAATAAAAAAATATATATGTACAAAATCCAAAAAAATTGAAGACATAATGAATATAGTAAATTCTCCACCTCCTGTGTCGAGAAGGATATCGGGTCGACTAGTTAGAATTGATTTAATTCCTGTTTTAGATCCTACGACCTCTATAGTAGATGTAACAAATCAACCCGAAACCTTTAAGGATTTATGTTATTTAGTTAGTTCTGTCCAACCTTCTTGCATAAGGTTGCCCTGACCCACTGCAAATAATTTTAAAATCAAATCTTTGATTATTAATATACTTCCAAAATTCATGGGAATAGAGGATGCATATATATTTATTAGGAAATTTGAAGAGGTTTGTGCAACCATGAGGCTACAACAATTATCAAAGGATAAAATCAAGCTGAGACTGATTAATTTTGCCCTTAAGGATAATGCCAAAAAATGGCTTTATAGTCTTCAAAATCAATCTATCATGACCTGGGAGGGCTTTGTAAGAGTATTCTAAAAAAAAAAATTTTTTTCATCATAAAATAGATAAAATTATAAATGAAATAAACCAATTCTATCAACTAGCTAGCGAGTCATTTTGGAAATACTTTGATTGCTTCAGGAACGTCTTGACCTAATACCCACACCATGGTATAAAAACTTAGAGGCTATGCCAAATAATTTATGAAGGTTTAGATTCAAGTTAATGAACCATGCTAGAGTCCATGTGCCAGGGTCAATTTATATATAAAGAACCCAATGAAGCCTAGCAATTTCTAGAAGACCTAGCTAAAAAGAATTTATAATGGAAAACAACTAGGGGACCAAAAAGATCCACACCTTCAAGAGGTGGAAAACACCAAATTCAGACTTCTCTAGCTGTAGAGGCCAAAATTGCAACCTTGACACGTAGGTTAGAGGCTTTAGAACTTCAGAGACCATCCAATGTGAACCAAGTGTTTGCACCGATGTGCAATGGGTGCAATGCACCAAACCATGTCCTTGAAAAATGTTCCCTCCAAATGAACCCAATAGAGAACAGATGTGCACAGTTGCCACCTACCAGAGACCAATGAACAATCCATACACACCCACATATAACATAGGATAGAGGAATCATCCAAATTTCTCATGGTCATAAAATCCAAATGTAGGTGGTCCTAGCTTCAATCAACAAAACCTAAGGCCTAACCCTATGATGAACAACCCATAACTACAGGCTTTAATAACAATGATAAGAAATTTAGTTCTTTAGAGAAAAGCTTGGAAACCCTAGCCAAATCCAATGCTGACACTAATGCCACATTAAATAATTTTATGCAAATCATGGGCCAACTCCTAAATTCGAACTTCCAAGCCATAGTTTGCTTGGAAATGCAGGTGGGTCACTAGCATCTATCATTACTGAAAGAGAACGAGATAGGCTACCTAGCCAAACCAAGCCCAACCCAAGACACCAAAATGGTCGACCACCCCAAGGAAACCAAGTTAATCAAGTAAATGTTATTCACTCTTTAAGATCAGAAAAATAAGTGGATAATAAGGTAGATATATCTGACACTAGAGAAGACTTAACTACTGAGCCAGCTGAGCCACCCAATGAATATCCTACCTTACAAACTCAAGCTTCTGAAACTAATAGTATACCAAACTAGGTGCCCATAATCTCTAAAGCTTTTTTTCCAAATCGATTAAGGTTTAATAAACAATCAAAATATTTAGATAAAATATTAGAGATGTTTAAGCAAGTTTAAGTAAATATTTCTCTACTAGACATGATCCAATAGGTTCTGACTTACACCAAATTCTTAAAAGATCTTTGTACCAAGAAAAGGACCACCAATGTACCAAAGAGAGCTTCCTTAGCAACAAGTGTGAGTTCATACTTGTTAAGTCACATGCCTATAAAATACAAGGATCTAGGGTCTCCAATAGTTTCATGTGTTGTAAGAGAAATTCATATTGAGAAACCTTACTTGATTTTAGGGCTAGTGTAAATATTCTATCCTATTCAGTTTATGAGTAATTAGGATTGAAAAATCTTCAGCCAATAGGGATCACATTATAATTAGCAGACCGATCTTTTAGGATTTCTAAAGAAATGGTAGAGGATGTCTTAATTAAAGTTGACAATTTTATCATCCCTACAGATTTCATCATTTTGGAGACTGAACTAGTATTAAATCCTAAGGGTCATAACTATTACCCAATAAGCAACCCAAGAGGGGAGGTAAATTGGGTCTCTAAAAATTATTTGAATGGAATGCAAGAGTGTGTATCCAATTCAATAATTAAACTAAGTACTATGAATGCAAATGAAGTGCTCTTAAGTAAGTGTACATCAAAAATATAAAGCAATAAAAGTAGGAGAAAATAAAAGAGACAAGCAATCACAAACACAAGTATAGTGGTTCGGTGCTATCCAATACACCTACATCCACTCCCCAAGATTCTCTTTGGAATTCACTATAATCTCAACTGATTATAGCTGATTAGTTTTCCGGGCTCACTAATCAAAACCCGACTTGTTTTCACAAGGCTCACAAGTCAAAGCTCACTTGGTTTTATGGGCTAACTAAGAACCTAAATGGTTTTAAGGCTCACCACCATCCTTCCTTGTTTTTGCGGGCTAAACAAGAACTTAATTGGTTTTCAAAGGCTCACTAATAACCTTCCTTGGTTTTTCAATAGGCTAACCAAGAATCCTTACAACAAATATAGTTTGAAGTAAAGAAACAATGAAAGCTTTCTAATAAAAAGCGGGTATCTCTTTGAAGCTCGTTGTTGTGATGCATTCAACTTGATGAAGCCTCTTTAATACTCAAGAATGATAGATCTTGAATGCTCCTGAAGGCTCTTGAATGCTTGAAGGCTTCTTCTTGCTTGAGAGTGGTTAAACTCAATGAATAGGAGTGAATGCTCTCTTTTCTTCCCTCTTGGTTATTCCTTTTTCAACTACTGTATTTTGATTTGATTTGAATCATACAAATACCTTCCCAAGGCCTTAAATATGGTTTCTAGCCATTAGACATGAAAAACTAGCCATTGGGAGCCAAGAGGGATGAGTTCTGTGTTTAAAAAACTAGCCGTTATTATCCTAGAACTCCATGTATCGACACTTCAGGCTGTGAGTTGACACTTTAGGTCAACACATACACTCCTTGAGTCAACACATAGTTCAAATATTTTCAATGTAGCTTTCTGAAAATCTCAGATGTGTCGACACTTCTTCAGGTGAGTCGACACTATGAGTCGACACTTGGCATCCATGTGTCGACACTTGACCAGATCTTTAACTTCAGCAAATTCTGTAACCAAAAAATCTCAGGCGATGAGTTGATCCATGTGTCGACACATTGAGTCGACACTTCAAGTCCATGTGTTGACACTTCAGTCGTGCCATCTGAAACTTTCTTTGCATTCAGGCTTGAGTCAACACTTTACCGTCATGTGTCGACACTTGGTATCATGTATCGATACTTTGAGTCAACACTTCATTGAGATTCTCTTAAAACACCTGAACTTGTGCTGAATCAAGTCTGTGTTAAACTTATATATTCATTCAATCAATCTTCAACTATCGAAGTCATCTTTGAGTAGATCTTTCAACTAAATTTGGACTTCTTCATTTAAACAATATTTGTCAAATTGATGAGCACCTTTTTCTATAAAAACATACTTCAAAGAAATCATTAGTACTCAACTTATCCTTACATATTTTGCTTATCATCAAAATCAATAACGGAGTCAACAATCTCCCTCTTTTTGATGATGACAAAACCTTTAAATATAAATTACATAAAAAAGCTTTCAAAACAACTTTTCAAGGTGCGAAGAGCTAATTGTAATAGGTGTTAAGATATTAAAAAGGATGTATCAGAACAAGAGTAATATAATGGCTAAGAGTATCAGAGCTTGGAATATATATAATAGATAAATTCATGTATTGTGATACTCTAAAAGAAAACATGCTCAAGAGAGACAAATTCAGTAGTAGACTCTCCCCCTGAATAGATGATTCATAAAAGAATTCATAAACATCTTTTTAAACATCTAAAGAAAAGATTTGACATGAAATTCAATTCAAAATTGATTTTCAATACAATAGAGGTATTACTCCCCCTTAGTCAATGAATTTTGTAAAGAATAAGAGGTGTTACTCCTCCTTAGTCAATGAATATTGTAAAGAATTTTTAAACACATTTATACTTTAGACTCAAACACATTCACATTTATACTTTAGTCTTATTACTCCCCCTTTTTGTTATCGTTAAAAAGGAAGGAAGAGAATAATAAGTAAGTCATTCAAGATAACATATTTAAGTACAATATAAAGATTCATTCAACCATTCATTCATAAATGAAGATAATGAAGTACTGAAGGTAATTAATGCATTTCATTCATTTGAATTCATAACATGAGGTACAATATAAAATTCCATATAAAGTCAGAATTTTGTACAGAAAGGATCATCAAAACATACAAAAGTGCAGAAAAGCAAACTAAACATAAAAAGTATCCTAATCCTCATCCTCTGAAGATCCGATCTCTGTCAGTCCAGTATCAATGAAAGCACAAACTTGGGGCCACATCAATTTGAGATCACGAAGACGGGTCTGATAGAAAAGTGCCATAAGAGCCAATCATTGTAAGGGCCTTTTTTTTGTATTCTTCCAACTCTTGTATGACATTATATATTAATAAAGGCATCTGTTTTCATCATATACTGTTGTGTCTTATTTATGATTGCGATAAACCCCATAGATTAGTGCAATGGAATTAGGGTTATGATGAAGTTCATAACAGTGAGACATAATTTCCTCTAAACCCTAATCTAAAATATTCTTAGTCATTGGACCATTGATTCGGGGATCAATGAATCTAGTAAGACTAGCTTATCCTATGTATGCTCAGATGATGAGAGTGGTTGGTTTCACAACCACTTATGTAGAGACACTAATACAAGGATAAGGATGCTCATCAGGGTATGAGTACACTGAACTGATCCGTACCGGGATAATCTTATGGAAGTCTTAATACTTATCAAAAGATAGATCCCTGAGTAGGAATTGTGCATGTGATCTTTAGACCTGAGATCACCATGGTTCCTTGTGCACACTAAGCCATATTTTGGTTTATACTCATTCATGCCATTATGACATGTACGGGGTGTTCTGGGTATGGTAGAAGGTGTATGGAGGATATGAGTGGACCAACAAGAAATTGATCATTCCTAGTAAGAGGAATTGTTATCCTATGCAATCTCTTGATGAGTGACTTAAGGAGCCTATGATCAAAGCAGGATGAGATTAGTGGAATCTAATCAGTCATCAGCTGAGTCCTCACTATTGAGTTGAGATTCGATATGATTAAGTATTAGGGTTTGACATCTATCCATACCAGCTGAGTCCTCACTATTGAGTTGAGATTCGATATGATTAAGTGTTAGGGTTTGACATCTATCCATACCTATCACTTAATCAGGATAATGGGAGATCGAAAGATTGAATTGCATGGTAACTTACTACTGAAGGGTATTTTGATAATTTTTACCAAATTCCTCATCTTCCGAGTAGGCATGACATGTTGCTAGATGTCAATCTTTTCTTGTAGGTATTCATGAACCAATTGGATTGGTTTCATGAGTCAATTCGATGGATGGTTTGAATTGGACAATTAGATGAGCTAGTTTGACCTAATTAGGTCAATCGGGTTGATTGGATCGAATCGGCTCAAACCTAAACCTACTGTGCTCTAGATGTGGAATCCAATGGGTCACACACACTAGATAACTGGAAAAGGAAGTCATTCATGATTTCATTAGAGTCATAGGATCCTAATTGGTTAGCTAGGTGACACACTAGCATGTGTAGGCTAACCTAATTCCTAAACCCAATTGGATTGGATCCGATTGCTTGCTAAATGGACTAACCAATTTATGGGAGGCCTAAATTGGGTTATGTTCTAAGTAAGATGAATTTATCAGATTTTATCTGATATTTTTTTGGAGGTTTTATCTCGGAATTATGAAGAATCCCTAAGGCATAGGACTCTTGGTACCTAAATGACATGTATGCATTCAAAAGGGCCTAGAAGGGTCTATAGTTCTCTGATCAGAAAAAAATTCATATGGTCGTAAAGCTTATTTAATTCCCTTTCATTTGACACCCATATTGCATATACTTTGACTTTTTCAAAGGTAGCATATGTTGGGATCCGGTGCAACGCAGCGGAAGGGTAATTTTAAAAATTGAAATTAAATATGCACCAAAAATCCTAAACCAGGAACTCCTTAATAAGACTATAATATATGAAGACAAACATTTCTATGCAAACTAAATTAGAATACCAACCTGTAATTGCTAATTCCAATTTATGAAGACTTAAAACTTGAAGATCAACGGACTATTTGAATTCACCAGGCGTCTAAGTGTCCGCCCTCCGATGGTGATCCACACAGAGCAATGACCAAGAACACTATCTTCTTGTCCAATAGTTCCTCGTATTGAGTTCTTCTTCTAGAACTCAATCCTTCGGATTATGGCTGGAATTCTTCCACACAAGAGGTTGCCTCCTTTTTTTTCTTTTATCTCTTCTCCTCCTTCCACTAAGACCTTGACCCTCTAAGACACTCTTGTCTTAAAGATAAGACTTTGTCCTAAGGGGATTTAGGCTTGTCTTAAATTGGAGGAGAAATTAAGACAAGAATGTCTTAATGTAAGAAAGAAAGGAAAGAACAAAAACAGAACTCTTTCTTTCCTTTACCGTCGGAGACTTTCGCTCTTGTTCTTGTTCAGTAGCAGAGTTTTGACAGAGGTGTACTCTGTAAAGGAAACAATGCAAAAATAAGAAAAGGGAGAAAGAGTCTTTAAGAGAGGAAGAAGAATAAAAATATAATTTTTTTAGAATTACCGAAGTTCTGATTTCCATTCCTTTATATAGTTTTCAGAGAGGCGCCCTCACAACTCTCCGTAAACATTTTTCTCACCCCCTTTTCCTTCTTCTCATGCCCTTTCCTTCTTCTCACGCCCTTCTCTTCTTTCTCATGGCTTTTCTCAAAGGAAGAAGTCACGACGATTGGGAGAAAGAAGTCACGAAACTTGAATCTCCGAAGAGATACGATTTCGCGCACCCAGGAAGAAACAACGCTTTCTTTCTTTCTTAAAACCCCACCACCCGTTAGATTACCATCCAAGGGATGACAAGTGAGGTGCTAAAAATGAGAAAGAATGCTGCCCCATCTTAATTCATCGGAGAATTAAGTGGGCGCACCAAGAGTCCATGCGCCCATGGACTCCTCCATATGGCGCACCAAGAGTCCATAAGTGCATGGACTCTTGGTGTTTTTGGCATGCAAGGGCTAAGGGGCGGGTGGTATGCTAGCCTAAGTAACTGGTTAGCCAATTGGGTTAGCCATAATCCCTAAAACCTCAATTAGGGTCTAATTAGATCCAATCAGAACCCAAATTGAATCAATTCGGAAACCTAATTCGAATCTAATTCGAATAGAAGTTAGGATTTGCAACACTTGCTAGAGTGTCTTCATGCAAATGACTCTTGATCAATTCTCTTAAGTGTGTGATCCATTGGGTTCCATATCTAGCCAGCAGTGGGTTCGAATACAAGTTGACCTAATTTGATTAGAACTCTTTCTAATCGATTTAGGTCAAATCGGGCTTACCCGATTTTGATCAATTAGGACTCTTCCTAAAAAATGATCATTAAATTTGATCAACCCACAAGACAAGATTGACGTCTAGCAATGTGTCATGTCTACCCGGAAGATATGAAAATTCTGGTGAAATACCAAAACTACCTTTCAGTAGAAAGTTACCGTACAATTAAATCCTTCGATCAGCCTGCACCCAAAATATAATTATGGATATGGATATTTGTCAAATCCAATATTATATTTGTTTTTAGCTCAATCTTATATTGATGATTCAATTATCTTGATATTAGAAACCATCTCTAATATCTTTACTTTGATCAAAGATTTCCTGAATCATCATCCGATTGATAACTAGCTGGATGCAATCTCCTCTTACTGAGAGTGATCGATTCCTTGTTGACCTACTCATTACCTTCAAATACAATTCACCATTCCCAGTATCAATCCTGTGCATGACTCAATGTCATGAATAGGATTGAACCAAAGGATGGGTTCATGTACATAAGGTACTTATGGTAGTCTTAGGTCAAAGGATTACTTGTACCACTCCCACTATGAGAACCTTCTATTGACATGTAGCTAAGACTCCATTAGATATTCTCAAGTTGGATCATATCAGTGAACTCATTCTCTAATGAGCACCCACATCCTAGTATTAGTGTCATACACAAGTGACTGTGAGAGCAGTCACCCTCTCCAGTATACATGGGATGTGTTAGTCTTACCGAAAAAAAAAAAACCCTGATCCCCTACTCAGGGTTCCTTTGACTAGGAATATTTTAGATTAAGGTTTTAAGACTTTAGGTCTCACTGGTATGATCTCATCATAACCCTAAAGTCATAGCACTAATCTATGGGGTTCATCATATAATAATAAACACAGCGTATGATGAAAAATAAAGCCTTTATTAGAATATTGTCAATTACAATGGTTTGGGAGATACAACATAGATTGGCTTGTAGGGCATATCCCTTTTAGCATATGGCATAGAAAACGGTTGACCAAATTTTGAAGAGAAGCGACTCTTCATTTGGCGTGCAGAAAGGACCAAGAGTCCTTCTGCAGATGAGTTTTTTTTGTTGATTGGACTTCTTCTAATCTTTATCTTTATCTCCATGCCCTTTCATGAAGGATTTGACTGGTCAACGATTTTTGAATTGGCGTGAAGAAGGAAAGGATGAATGGCTCACATGAAAGGTTGCGACTTTTCATTAGAGGGTGCATGGTTTGAAGCAGAGTCCTTCTACTTTCAGATCTCTTCGATTTTCTCTGACTTTTGGGAAATGAAAAGATGCCTCTTGACTCTTCCAGAGATCGGTACATGCCATGTGGCATGAGAAGGTTTTATTTGGACATGAAGAGATGTCAGATAAGACTCTTGAATCCTAAAGAGTCTTATTAGATATGAAGAAACATATCTGATAAGAGATTTTGGGATGTGTTTCACGCCCCTTAAGAAACTATTTAAAGGATGTATGGTGGAATGAGATAAAAGATTCATTCAGTCATCTGAAATAGGAGTCTAGATTCTACCGTATTATCCATCTGAGTTTTCTCTCTCCCTCTTCCTTTCTTTAAGACAAGACTTGTCTTGTTAAGACAAGGTCTTTTCTATTAGGACAAGGCTTTGTTTTAGGAAATAAGCCTAAGGGGTCCTAAAGGAGGGTTGTCCTAAAACCAAGAGTGGTTTAGAAGAGTGTCCAAAGAGTCCTATAGTGGGATAGTGAGTCCTACAAAGGCCAAAATCTAAAAGGCTGCTGAAAGAGTCCTACCTGGGCAAGCAACTTCAAGAAGGAGTTCTTCCTTGTTTCAAATCTTGTGTGGATCACCGTTGGAGGACTTACACTTGTGAGTCTAGTGGAAGAAGTGGAATATAGTACTCCAGGTATGTTTCATTAACCTTCTTTATGACATATTAGTTGTAATCGAATAAGGGATCTTGGGAATTAGGGTTTTTAACTGATAAAGTATATCTTTATGCATGAAATTTTATAATTCAGTCTTACTAAGTTGCATAATGATCTCCTTGAAACCCAACAGTGGTATCAGAGCCACCCTTAGTTTATTTCAACTATTTGTCATTCGTAATAAAGATGATCCTCCCAGGATTATGATTCAATGCATATTAGGGATCATATGTTTGGTCTCTACTTTATTATGAAAAATAGCATGTTATTATTTTATGCATGTTGTAGATCAAATGCATCATTATAACATGTTTTATCCTAATAGCTATTTAGGATTGGATTAGTCAGCGGGGTATTTGAAATATCATGCTATGATATGATTGCTATGTACATCATGCAATGTTATGCATATGCTAGATTGATATGCCTTATGCTAGTCACTAGTTAGGGTTTTTTTTAACAATTAAACCCTAATCTTTAAAATATGTCAAGATATTTTTTAGTCACATTCTGAAATAAGGTTGTCCTAACATAACGGTGGATGTCTGTTATGTTGTAAGGTTATCCTAGAATGATGACACACCTAGCATATATTTTGCATCATGTCATATATGTATGGTTTTCTGTTATAAGTACATTATGATATGTTAAATAGTTTTAGAATGTGTTTGAGACCATCAAAGCCCTCATTAAAAAATCATATTTAGTCTTAGTATCAAATTAATCATGATGCATAACCAATTAGGGTTTGATCAGCCAATTGGTGTCTAGGCAAGTGGTTCTGGGATGGTAAAGGGATTGAGGTTTATTAATTGGTTCCATTGTCTAACCTGGCCAATTTAATTGGTGTCCAAGGAAAGCAACGGGGGGACCCCCTTACCCCTTCCACTTACCTGGGCCAATTTGGTCATATCTAAACCTTAACTTGAGAATGCTAATTGATTATATATACTATAATTTGCCTTCCTTCATGCTAAGCTAAATTAATATCAAAACTATAGTAGGTTTGTTGTATAACACAAGATCAATTCTAGGATTTGATATGAAATTTGTATTGGTGCACTTATTGCTTTATGGCATGGTTGAAATTGTTGCTTTGTTGTGTAACACAAGGGAAATAATCTTCAATTATAGCTATATAGAAATGAAGGGTTTGACTAAACTAAGACATTATAGTTTGTTGTGTAACACAAGACTATAATTGTCTTAGAGGCAAAGATAATTGTTGAGAATTGCACGGGTTGCAATTGGAAAATAAGTCCTACCTTTGAACTTATTAGTGTTTATTGTGTAACACAAGGCACTAATGAGGAATTAGGATCTCAACCCCACTAAGGAAACCGGGAAGGTTTCTTGTTTACCATAAAATGAGGGTTATGGTATTTGAAGAAAATAGTATGAGACATAATTAGATAGTAAGTCCTTATCTAGTTATGAATGTCATTCTTGAGTAGTCTACTGATATTGTTCTTTAATTAAATATAGGATATTTATATTTATGGCTTCAAACTTATCTCTAAGGGGCATCTTGGATGCCAATAAGTTAACCGGTCCAAATTATGTGGATTGGTTGAGGAACCTGAGAATCGTATTAACTCAGGAGAACCTTTCCTATATACTTGATTCTCCGGATCCTGAGGTGATTGGAGAGGATGCTTCAGAGGAGGAAAGGGCCACACATCAAATGTGGCTAAATGACAGTATGACTGTCAGGTGCATCATGTTGGCTTTTATGAGCAACGAGCTCCAGAGGCAACATGAAGGTCTGGAACCTCAGTCCATATTGCTTAATTTAAAAGAGCTTTATGGAGAGCAAAGTAGGGCTGCCCGATATGAGATATCAAAATAGTTGTTCCGAGCATGGATGAGTGAAGGTTCACCTGTGCAAACCCATGTCCTGAAAATGATTGACTTAATCACTCGATTGGGTCAATTAGGGTTTGTGATGGATAGTGAACTTAATCAAGACTTGATCCTACAGTCACTCCCAATTCCTTCTCTCAGTTTGTTCTTAACTACCATATGAACAAATTGAATACCACTTTGCCAGAGCTACTTAACATGCTTAAGACAGCTAAGAGCCACTCTAAAAAAGATAAGACTCATGTTCTTCTTGTTAATGGAAGAATGAAACAGGCAAGGAGAAAGGGTATGAAAAGGAAGTTTAACTTTAAGAAGAGCATCCAGAAGAAAAATAAGAAAGCTAAGAAGGATGATGGAGCCTGTTTCCATTGCGATAAGACTGGGCATTGGAAGAAGAATTGCAAGGTTTACCTTGCAAGTGTGAAGCAAGATGCAAGTGGAGCATCTAAAGGTTTGTACTTGATACAAACTAATTTATCATTGAGTGCTTCTATTTCTAATTCATGGGTATTGGATACTGCATGTGGGTCACAAATTTGTAAATCTTTACAAGGACTTCACAGAATTAGAAGATTGAAGAGGGGTGACTTTAAGTTGCATGGGGCCAGTGGTGAAGCCATATATGCTGAAGTTTTGGGCACCTATCTTCTTTATTACCTTCGGGTGACGTAATAAAGCTAGAAGAATGCTTCTATGTACCAGATATTACTAGAAATATTATTTCTATCCCTTGTTATTACAACAGGGATATGAAATAAGTGTAAAAAGTAGTGGCTGCTCTATTCTTTATAATAATAAAATATTTGGACATGGATCTTTTATAAATGGTCTTCTAACTTTGCAACTCAATGATAATATTTTTCTTGTTGATCATAAGAAGAGAAAAAGAGATAATGACAATGTCACATATCTTTGGCACTGCCGATTAGGTCATATTAGTGAGTCAAGAATAAACAAGTTAGTCAAAGATAATTACTTTGACTCTAATGATTTCCAAACATTAGGAACTTGTGAATCTTGTCTCAAAAGAAAAATGACTAAGTCTCCATTCACTGGACATGGAGAAAGAGCAACTGAATTGTTAGGTCTTATACATACTGATGTCTGTGGACCTATGTCAACTCAGGCCAGAGGAGGATATTCTTATTTCATCACTTTTATTGATGATTTATCAAGGTTCGGTTATGTGTATCTTATGAAACACAAGTCTGAAGCTTTTGATAGGTTTAAAGAATATCAAAGTATGGTTGAAAAACAAACTAGACTTAGTATTAAAACTCTTCATTCTGATCGAGGAGGTGAATACTTGTCTAGTGAGTTTTTGAACCATCTTAAAGACAAAGGCATTATTTCTGTATGGACTCTTCCTTATACACCCCAGTTAAATGGAGTGGCAGAAAGGAAAAATCACACCTTATTAAATATGGTGAGGTCCATGATGAGCTTCACAGATCTTACCATTTTCTTTTGGGGACATGCCTTGGAAACTGTTGCATATGTGTTAAACAGGGTTCCGTCTAAGTCAATAAGTAGCACTCCATATGAGTTATGGAATGGCAAGAGACCAAATCTTAAATACTTAAAGATTTGGGGTTGCCACACTTATGTCAAGAACAATTTCGGGCACAAGTTAAGTGCTAGGGCTGACAAATGTAGGTTTGTTGGTTATCCAAAAGAGGGTGTTGGATACCTCTTTTATAATACTACTGAGCAAAAGATAATTGTCAGTAGGCATGCTACATTCCTGGAGCAAGAATTTATCCAAGAAAGAAGTAATAATTCTTCACTTGAGTTATGTGAAGAATTGAACCAACAAACTGATGAGCCTTCAAGAGATATTTCTCAACCAGAAGTTCTTGAGGATCAAGAACAGCCACAATACACACCTCCTCTCCAAAGGTCAGAGAGGGTGTGGGGAGCACCTCTTAGATATGGCTTTGTCATCGGAGATGACAACGAAGCAAGTATCATACAGAATGATGATCCTGTGACCTATTCGGAAGCTGTCGAGAGTAGAGACTCTGACAAATGGCTAAGTGCCATGAAATCTGAAATGGACTCCATGTATTCCAATCAGGTTTTGACTTTGGTAGATCTACCTGAAGGAATTAACCCAATGGGGTATAAATGGGTCTTCAAGAAAAAGATTGGAGCAGATGGTCAAATTGAGACCTACAAGGCTAGACTAGTAGCAAAAGGTTTCAGACAAAAACATAGTATAGACTATGATGAAACTTCTTCTCCAGTAGCCATGCTCAAGTCCATTCGGATAATGCTTGTCATAGCAGCATACCATGACTATGAGATCTGGCAGATGGATGTAAAGACTGCTTTCCTCAATGAAAACCTTGAGGAAGAAGTCTATATGTCACAACCAGAGGGTTTTGTCTCAAGTGGTAGACCAAATCAGGTATGCAAATTAAAAAAGTCTATTTATGGACTAAAGAAAGCATCGAGGAGTTGGAATATCCGTTTTGATGAAACAATTAAAGGATTTGGTTTTATCAAAAATGTGGATGAACCATGTGTTTATAAGAAGACAACTGGGAGTGCACTTGTTTTCTTGGTTTTGTATGTGGATGACATACTGATCATTGGGAATGATATCCTAATGTTGCAATCGGTTAAGACTTGGCTATCATCAAAGTTTTCCATGAAGGATTTGGGAAAAGCATCCTATATACTGGGTATAAGGATCTTGTTGCCCAGAGATGGAGCCCAAGAGGGGGTGAATTGGATCTTTTAAAAAATTAAAACAATAATGTGAAGGACTAGTGGTGCATGTGAATAATAATAAATTCAATGCAAGAGATTGAAAGTAGCGGAAAACAATAAGTGAGTAGCAATAACCAAAAAGCAAGAGGGGAATAGGGCAATCACACACAAACACAAGGTTTATAGTGGTTCGGTGCAAACCTAGCACCTACATCCACTCCCCAAGCCACCCTTGGGAATTTTACTATAATCCAAACAAGATTATAGCTGACTTGTTTTTCACAAGGCTCATAAGTCAAAACCTAAGTTGGTTTTGTCACCTAGGCTTACCAACAAACCTTAACACTTGTTTTGTCTTCGGGCTCACAAGTTAACCCTAGTTGGTTTTATTCCTTTGGCTCACCAACAAACCACAACAACCTTCTTTCAAGACACCCTTGAAAGCAAGGTCAAATCACAAGATAAAAACAGATATATAATTTTAAAACTAAAACAAACTCTCTTCAAAGTAGAATGGAATCTTTGAAGCTCAAGTTGATGCTTTGTCTTGACTCTTCCTTGGAATATCCTTCAAAATGCCTCTTTAAGAATGATGTAAGGATGAGCTTGTAGGCTTTTTCAATGAATCAAACTATAAAAGGCTTTTGATGTGAAGTACTTGAGAGAATATGGGCTTTTTGGCTTTTGAAAGGACTTCAATACACTTCAATGCACTTCTATTTCTTTAGAATGAGGTTGGTGGAGGTTAAATACACCAAGAACCTTCCAAAAAATAGTTTGTGACCGTTGAAACCTCGGATATAGCCATTTGGAGCTTGAAAAGCAAGTTCTGCAAGTCAGAAAAATAGATCCGTTAGAGCTGTCAGGCTTCAAGTGTCGACACTTGGCTGTCAAGTGTCAACACTTGGCTGTCAGGTATCGATACATGATCTCTAGGTGTCGACACTTGAACTTTCAAGTGTGTCGCACTTTTTGCATAGGTGTCGATACTTGACACAAAAATCCTCAAATGACAAAGTTCTGTATTTTCAAAATTTTCAGGCCTTGAGTCGACACTTGGAAACCTAAGTGTCGATACTGAGTTCTGGGTGTCGACACTTGGCGTGCCAAGAATTTTTGTTCGTGCCAAATGCTGAAGTGTCGACACTTGACTTCCCAGGTGTCGACACTTGAGACTGAAAAGTTCAGATTCAAGTGTAAATTACCCCAAAAATATAAATATAAATTTTGAAACTTAAATGAATCGTAAACACATAATAATTAAACATGTAGATGCCCTTTTTCCATGAAGAGGATGTCCAGATTTGCAAAAAATGCTCCGTTCCATGATACATAAGTTTTTGAAATTTTGAGATGCTTTCTCCCTGAAAACTTATAACTTGAAATACACATTAGTATACAATATGCACTCAATGTTTTGTTATTCTTCAAAATTACTGGGTGGAGCCAACAATCTTCCCCTTTTTGATGATGACAAAATCTTGAGTAAAAATAGTATTACGTTTCAAACTTTAACTGTTATAATTCATGAATATGAATGTAAGTCCATATGAGGCATAATCTTCATAGTTAGGAAGAATCAATCTCCCCCTCAATTAGATATTTCTAATTAAAACAAATTTCAAAGGTTCTCACAAGGTGGAACCATAACAATTTATGCATCTATACAACAATTTATGCATCTATACAATCAATACTATTACTCCCCTTTTTGTTAATCATTAGAAAGGGGAATAACCTCCCCCTCACAATGTGCATGGAGACAAAAAGATGGTAGAGTATCAAATATGACAGGTATCAGAACCAAAAAGATCCAAAGAGAGAATTAGAGCTGAAGAAGGTAAATTTAACCACTCAAATACTAATAATAAGCACTAAACTGAAATATATAACAGATAAGAAAAGTTTTCAGTACAAAAAATTTGCTGAGTCATCAGCAAGAACTAAAACAATTAGAAAGCATCAAAGTCATACAATAATCAGAAATATGAACTATAAAAGACATACAACAGACATCTGTGAGGCTAATCCTCATCAGATGGAATCTCAAGACTAAAAGGAGCACTGATCCTAGATCTAGTGGCTAAGGCCCTAGGAGGTACTAATGCTCGACGACTCCTAGTGCGGCCAGAAGGACCAAAAGCGGGTACAACCCTAGATGATCTGGTGGAAGGGGGGAGAGAAGATCAGCTGGTGTAACAAAGTCCAGAATGGAATCAACCAAGTCAGTAGGAGCAGCTGGGGTAGTGGGAGGATCGTGACTGACCACCACAAAATCATCTGTACTGCCATCACTGTCACTACCACTGTCCACTATCTCTGTAGCTCTGTCCTCATCCATATCTGCTTGATCACCACCCTCAACTGTATCAGCATGGTCGCTCTGGTGATCACCATCATCATCATCATCATCATCATCATCATCATCATCCGAAGATTCAACTGTAGGGGCTGCTGGAGGTATAAGGGATCTCAATAAATCCTCAATACGAGTGAAGCCCTCCTCCATAGTCCTACGGATCTCAACATGCTTCGAGGTAGTATGTGCTCGAAGAGTCTCAACCTCGCTGCGTAGCTGAGTCAACTCATCCCTGATCTCAGTAAACTGCTCCTTGGTGTGCTCCTTAAAGGATAATCCAGTAGTAGGTGGCGGAGGAGCTGAAGTAGCAGCAGTCGAATGCTCTGCCTGTGTTGATGGAATATCAATGGGAGGAAAAACTGCTGGCTCAGATGGTCCTGCCTTTGCCTCTCGAAGCTCGTCCTCCTCATCTGGCTCCTGGCCAGACTCTCTGCACACCCATCGACCTGCGACTAGTCTATGCCCCATACGGTGCAAAGACCTCTCATCATAGACATCTGTGTGTAGTATCTCCTTAGGGATCTTCCCCTCCAGTGATACTCCACATGCTCTAAATAACCTGGTCAGTGCCATGCCGTACGGTAAACAATGACGACGCTGAGTCATGGCATCATGCATATTTACTAACATCAAAGATGAAAGGTCGATCTGCCTCCTCTCTATCAGACTCGTCATCACCATCAGCTCTCTCTCAGTGATGAAGTCGAACCTCCCAGTCTTCGGCAGAAGTATACATGCTATGATGTGGTGCAACAGGTGCATCTCTAGAGATAACTGGTTCGCGATGACTATAGATACACCACGAACATCCTCTCACTCGAGGATACACCTAAATGCAGCCTCTCTGTCATCCACCGTAAAAACACTGACTCCCCTATGGGGAATCTCCCAAACTCTGCTCAGTAGCTCTACAGAAGTTGAAATCTGAACACCTCTCACTGTCATAGTCCATAGAAGTCATCGACAGTCCATCGCAACATAGAACTCCCTCAATAGATGAGGATAGTACCTCTCCTGCATAGTACAGAATGGTACTAAACCTGCATCAGTGAGCACTTGTCGTAAGATAAAGTGGTGTCTATCAAAACACTCCAGGTCGACTCTCCTCCCAGTGGCTACTAACTTCCCTGCCATCCTCTCTACAGGGGGGGAACTCGGTGTGGCAGAACTACTAGCCTGTGCAGAATCAAATCTGGCCTTCGATCTCCTCTCTACACCATGACTAGATCTCTCCCTAACTGCAAGTCTCTTCCTGGGATCCATTACAGCAAGCTGACCAAGAGAGTTTTAAAGAAGATAAGCTAAGGAAGGTGATTCACTCAGACTAGGAGCAAAGGGACTGGTTAAAAATCATTTTATAAGATGGTTTTGAAACAAACTTAGAGTTATAAAATACCAAGATAATTTTGAAAAACCAAAAACATTTTGAAGGTGAGGATTTTATAAGCTAGATAAAGTTTTTGGCTGGAAATTTTATAAGAGTAAATTTTGTAATACCAAAATACCAAAATACTTGGGTTTTGGGCTTAGAACATTTAGGGTTCTACTAAAATAAAAATAATATGGCCAAAACGTTATGATAAATCACTGGAAATATGCATTAAACACTAGTTTTTAGGTGAATACCCAAATTTTTGGCTAAAAACCAATCAAACAGTGATTTTACCCAAATTTGGATGAAATGTGTGTGGAGAACGACCTAAATCTTGAAAAAACCATGAAAAATCCCATGTAGATCATTATTCCTTCAAACAGAGTTTTGGAAAACCACAAAAACTCGAGAAAATCCGGTCATAAACCAAATAAAATTGGCAAATCCTAAATTTAGGTCAAAACGGTTTTAATGGTGAGGAAAAAGAAAATTTGAGAAATAATATGGAATAAAGAGAAATCGGAAGAGGGAATACCTGATTTGTGTGGGGTTAAATGGGAAGAAGAGAGATTTGGATAGAGGGGGGCCACTGTTGCTTGAAATCGACAGGGGAAAATAAAAACAAAAACCCTCGGTCGGTCTTTTAAAAATAGATTTTGTTTCGCAAGTGTCGACACTTAGTATTTGTCAAGTGTCGACACTTGGCCAAGAAAAAAATTTTAAAAAAATCAAAAAAATTTTCAAAAAATCTAAGAAAATATTTAACAACTTTTAGGGCTTAAAGTAAGTGGTTTTGAGTGAAAAAACTTCGATATTATGAAAACTATGAGAGTTCTAGGAGAATGGATCAATGACACCTAACTCTCTTCTAATCAGACAGAACCTATCCTCACTCAAAGGTTTGGTAAACACATCTGCTAACTGGTCATCAGTACATGCAAAATCAAGAATAACATTAGAGTTTTGTACATGATCTCTTATGAAATGATGTCTTATTTCAATATGTTTACTTCTTGAATGTTGCACAGGATTCTTAGTTAGATTGATTGCACTAGTATTGTCACATCTTATGGGTGTCTTAGTTAGTTTAATGCCAAAATCTTCGAGTTATTGTTTGATCCAAAGGATTTGAGCACAATAGCTTCCAGCTGCTATATATTCGGCTTCCGTCGTTGATAAAGCAATTGAATTCTGTTTTTTGCTACTCCAAGAGATCAAATTTACTCCAAGAAACTGATAGGTTCCACTAGTACTTTTATGATCAAGTTTACACCCAGCAAAGTCAGCATCAGAATAAGCAATCAATTCAAATGAAGAATCTCTAGAGTACCATAAACCAATTTTAATTGAGCCAGATAGATATCTAAGTATGCATTTAACAGCCAAAAGATGAGACTCTTTAGGATTAGACTGATATCTAGCATACATACAGACGCTAAACATGATATCTGGCCTACTGGCAGTAAGATATAACAATGAACCGATCATCCCATGATATAATTTTTGGTCAATAGATTTACGTGATTCATCCTTGTTATGTCTACAAGTAGAGCTCATAGGGGTACCTAAAGGCTTAATGTTCTCCATCCCAAACTTCTTGAGTATTTCTTTTGTGTACTTTGCTTGGTTGATGAAGATCCCCTCTTTGGTTTGCTTTATTTGGAGTCCGAGGAAGAAATTTAGTTCTCCCATCATGCTCATCTCGAACTCACCTTGCATTAACTTTGCAAAATCTTGACAAAGAGATTCATTTGTAGCACCAAATATTATATCATCTACATAGATTTGTACTTCTAAGAGATCATCAATCTTTTTCTTTAAAAATAAAGTTTTATCTACATTACCTCTAGTAAAATTATTTTTGAGCAAGAAAGAGCTTAAACGATCATACCAAGCTTTAGGAGCTTGTTTCAATCCATACAAAGCTTTATGAAGTTTGTAAACATGATTTGGAAATTCAAAATTCTCAAAACCAGGAGGTTGTTCAACGTAAACCTCCTCTTCAATTAAACCATTTAAAAATACATTTTTAACATCCATTTGATATAATTTAAAATTCATAAAGCAAGCAAAAGCCAACAATAGCCTAATTGCCTCAAGTCTAGCCACAGGAGCAAAGGTTTCATCAAAATCTATCCCTTCCTCCTGATTATATCCTTTGGCAACTAGTCTAGCCTTATTTCTAGTAACTACTCCATTTTCATCAAGTTTATTTCAAAAAATCCACTTTGTACCAATAATTGAAGTGTTTGAAGGCCTATTTACTAATGTCCAAACATTGTTCCATTTAAATTGGTTAAGTTCATCTTGCATAGCATTTATCTAATTACTATCATGTTCAGCTTCCTCAATAGTTTTAGGTTCAATTTAAGAAACAAAAGCTAAGTAATCACATATATTTCTAAGGGATGATCGAGTACTTACACCTTTAGATGGATCACCGATAATTAGTTCTTTTGGGTATCCATGAGCATACCTCCATTCTTTTGGTAATGGATCAACTGTTGATGTGTTTTCATCACCTTGTGCTTGATCTCCTTCAATGTTTTGATCATCATTCTGTTTTTGGTAAGCCTTTCATTGTTGTTTATACTTTCAGTTTTCTTGCTACCTGTTTCACCAGAGAGTACATCTTCTTTTCTTGAAGATTTTTGGTTAGATTCATCAAATACCACATGTATGGATTCTTCAACAACAAGTGTTCTTCTGTTGAAGAACCTGTATGCCTTACTAGATGTGGAGTTGCCTAGAAAGACTCCCTCATCTGATTTGGCATCAAATTTACTTAAATTATCCTTATCATTGTTTAAGATGAAACAACAGCATCCACAAATGTGAAATTAATGAATTAAGGGTTTTCTACTCTTCCAGAGCTCATAAGGTATTTTCTTTAGAATCGGTCGAATTAAAACTTGATTTAAAATATAGCATGCAATATTTATGACTTCCACCCAAAAATATCTAGGTAAGTCATTTTCACAAAGCATGGTGCCTGCCATTTCTTCAAGAGTTCTATTTTTTCTTTCTACTACCCCATTTTGTTAAGGTATCCTAGGTGCAGAAAAATTGTGATGAATGCCATTTTTAATACAAAATTTATCAAAATCAGCATTTTCAAATTCGGTTCCATGATCACTTCTTAAAGATACGACTAAAATACCTTTTTCATTCGAAACTCGTTTATGAAATCTAATGAATTTAGAAAAAGTTTCATCTTTATGTGCTAAAAATATGACCCATGTAAATCGTAAGAAATCATCTACAATAACTAGACCGTACTTCTTACCTCCCAAACTAGATATTCTATTTGGCCCAAAGAGGTCCATGTGAAGCAACTCCAAGAGTCTAAATGTAGATATTACTCCTTTTGGTTTGAAAGAGGATTTGGTTTGTTTTCCAAGTTGACATGCACTGCAAATCTTATCTTTTTCAAAATTGAGTTTAGGCAAATCCTTTATCAAGTTCTTTTTGCTATGTTTTGAAATTAAATGCATGCTTGCATGTCCTAGTCTGCGATGCCAAAGCCAACTAGTTTCATCGATCTTGGCTTCCATTGCCACTAGGTATTGACCATTTTGAATAGGGAGATCATCAAGATCAACCATATAGATTTTTCCATGCCTATGACCAATGAACATGATGCCATTGTCATCTAAACTAGAAACAATGCACAAAGAATATTCAAAAACAACTTTAAAATTCTTGTCGCAAAACTGGCTAATGCTAAGCAAGTTATGTTTCAAACCATCAACATATAAGACATTATCAATATAAGAAGAAGGGGTGATATGGACTTTACCAATACCGATATTTTTGCCCTTTCCATTATCACCAAAAGTTACATTGCCACTATTTTGATATTCGAGCGATGAGAACTGCTCCACATCTCCTGTCATATGCCTTGAGCAACCACTATCAAGGTACCACATTCTTTTCTTATTGGTTGCAAGGCATACCTGCAATAAAGATCAAGTGGAGACTTTAGGTACCCAAGCCATCTTAGGTCCTTTTAGGTTAGTGGCATTGGTTCCTTTTGGAACCCAAACTTTCTTAATATTACTTAATCTTCTTTTGTTGCACATATAAGATTTATGTCCTTTAGTACCACAAGTATAGCAAGTAATGGATGAAGATGCAGGCACAAAGAAATTTTTAAGAAGTTTTTGTTTCTTATGAGTTCTGAATCCTAAACCTGCTTTATCAAAAACTGCTCTTTGGTTGTTCAAAAGAAAATTCAATTTTTCAGAACTATAAGTAAATCTTTCTACAAAAGGTTTTAATTTTTCAATTTCTTCTTTATATCTTTTATTTTCATCCAAAATTTCTTTGCTTTGTTTTGACAAATTTTCATTTGAAAATGAAGAACTTTTCTTTTTCAAGACTTCTTTTTCTTTTTCAAGTGCTACAATCTTATCATTTAATTTTCTATTTTGAAGAAGAAGGCATTCATTTTCACCTGAAAGCTTGTCATTTATTTTGGCTAAATCCAAATTTTGCTTCTTTAAATCTTTATGTTTTGATTTTAGTTTTTGAAATTCTATGACTAATTCGTCAAAAACTTTATGAAGCTCATCAAATGTAAATTCATTTTCTATTTTAGAACAAACCTCATCATGATCAGCCATCAGACAGAAGTTTGCCACCTCCTGCTGTTCTTCCTCAGAACTGGAGTCCTCACTTTCACTCCAGGTTGCCATCATGGCTTTCTTTCTCAGCTTTCTTCTGCTTTTCTTGAGTAAGAGGCAATCTACCTTGAAATGGCCAGGTTTTTTGCATTCAAAACAAGTGGGCTGCTCCTTCTCCTTTTCTTTGTCCTTCTCTTTACTTGGCTCACCTTTCAGAGGTTTCTTTTTGAAGTTGAACCTTTTCTTCCTCATGAACCTTTTGAATTTTCTCGCCATTAAAGCCGTCTCATCTTTTTCATCATCTTCTTCAGAGTCATCGCTTGATTCTTCTCTCGCAGTAGATTTGAAAGTGATTACTTTCTTCTTTTTGTCGACTTCCACATTCTTTTGTTTGAGGGAGAGCCCATAGGTCATCACTGAGCCCAGTAGTTATTCAAGTGGAAGAGTGTTGACATCCTTGGCTTCTTCAATAGCTGTTACTTTTGCATCCCAAGAAGCTGGTAGAGACCTGAGAAGTTTGTTCACAAGTTCACCGTTAGAAACAATTTTCCCTAGGCTTCTCATGCCATTCACAATATTTGTGAACCTAGTATACATCTCACTAATAGACTCAGTAAGTTCCATTTTAAACATTTCATACATATGAATAAGCATGTTAACCTTGGTAGTTTTCACTTGGTGTGTACCCTCATGGGTAACCTCAAGTGTATCCCAAATCTCCTTGGTGGAGAGACAATTAGATATTCTATTAAATTCACTTGGGTCAAGAGAGAAAAATAATAGATTCATAGCCTTTGCATTGAGCTTGATTTGCTTAATGTCATTCTCATCCCAATCATCTTCCATCTTTGGAGTAAGAATGCCATTAACCAATATCGTAGGCTAATTAGGACCTTTTACAATTGTCCTCCACAAATTATAGTCAAGAGCTTGAATAAATATTTGCATGCGTGTCTTCCAGTATGTGTAATTTGTGCCATTAAAAAGTGGGGAACGATTTGAAGTTTGACCTTCAACTATATCCATTCCTATTGGGGCTGCCATGATCTTTTACTCGAGATCCTTGGATCTACAAGAGAGTACCGGTGCTCTGATACTACTTGTTGCCCAGAGATGGAGCCCAAGAGGGGGGGTGAATTGGATCTTTTAAAAAATTAAAACAATAATGTGAAGGACTAGTGGTGCTTGTGAATAATAATAAATTTAATGCAAAAGATAGAAAGTAGCAGAAAACAATAAGTGAGTAGCAATAACCAAAGAGTAAGTGAGGAAGAGGGCAATCACACACAAACACAAGGTTTATAGTGGTTCGGTGCAAACCTAGCACCTACATCCACTCCACAAGACACCCTTGGGAATTTTACTATAATCCAAACAAGATTACAGCTGACTTGTTTTTCACAAGGCTCACAAGTCAAAACCTAAGTTGGTTTTGTCACCTAGGCTTACCAACAAACCTTAACACTTGTTTTGTCTTCGGGCTCACAAGTTAATCCTAGTTGGTTTTATCCCTTTGGCTCACCAACAAACCACAACAACCTTCTTTCAAGACACCCTTGAAAGCAAGGTCAAATCACAAGATAAAAATAGATATACAATTTTAAAACTAAAACAAACTCTCTTCAAGAGTAGAATGGAATCTTTGAAGCTCAAGTTGATACTTTGTCTTGACTCTTCCTTGGAATATCCTTCAAAATGCCTCTTTTAGAATGATGTAAGGATGAGCTTGTAGGCTTTTTCAAGGAATCAAACTATAAAAGGCTTTTGATGTGAAGTACTTGAGAGAATATAGGTTTTTTGGCTTTTGAAAGGACTTCAATACACTTCAATGCACTTCTATTTCTTTAGAGTGAGGTTGGTGGAGGTTAAATACACCAAGAACCTTCAAAAAAATGGTTTGTGACAGTTGGAACCTCGGATATAGCCATTTGGAGCTTGAAAAGCAAGTTATGCAAGTCAAAAAAATAGGTCCGTTAGAGCTGTCAGGCTTCAAGTGTCGACACTTGGCTGTCAGGTGTCGACACTTGAACTTTCAAGTGTCAACACTTTTTGCACAGGTGTCGACACTTGACACAAAAATTCTCAAATGACAAAGTTCTGTATTTTCAAAATTCTCAGGCCTTCAGTCGACACTTGGAAACCTAAGTGTCAACACTTGGTGTCGACACTGTGTTCTGGGTGTCGACACTTGGCGTGCCAAGGATTTTTGTTCGTGCCAAATGCTAAAGTGTCGATACTTGACTTCCCAGGTGTCGATACTTGAGACTGAAAAGCTCAGATTCAAGTATAAATTATCCCAAAAACATAAATATAAATTTTGAAACTTAAATGAATCGTAAACACATAATAATTAAACATGTAGATACCCTTTTTCCATGAAGAGGATGTCCAGATTTGCGAAAAATGCTCCGTGCCACAATACATAAGTTTTTGAAATTTTGAGGTGCTTTCTCCCTGAAAACTCATAACTTGAAATACACATTAGTATACAATATGCACACAATGTTTTGTTATTCATCAAAATCACTAGATGGAGCCAACAGATCTATAGAGATAGATCCAAGAGGTTGCTAGGCTTATCCCAATCCAGGAACATTGACTTAGTGTTGAAGAGATTCAACATGGATGGAAGTAAGAAAGGTTACTTGCTAATGAGTCAAGGCATACATCTCTCTAAAAATATGTCTCCTAAGACATCGGAAGAAAGAGAGAGGATGACTAAGATTCCTTATGCTTCGGCTGTAGGATCAATTATGTATGGTATGTACCAGACCTGATGTTGCTTATGCCTTAGGCATAGTGAGCAGATTTCAAGTAGATCCAGGAGAAGATCATTGGAAAGCTGTGAAAAATATTCTTAAGTATCTTAAAAGGACTAAAGATAATTTTCTAGTATATGGAGGATCTGAATTAAAATTAGAAGGCTATACAGATTCTAGTTTTTAATCAGATCCAGATGATAGCAGATCCACGTCGGGGTATGTCTTCATCCTGAATGGTGGTGCAGTGAGTTGGAAAAGTACAAAATAGCCAATAATAGCTGACTCAGTCACTGAGACAGAGTACATAGCTGCAAGTGAAGCTGCAAGTGAAGCCGCAAAGGAAGCTGTCTGGATGAAGAAATTCATCATGAAATTGGGCATGGTTCCTGATATACAACATCCAGTGCCATTGTACTGTGATAACACGAGCTGTTGCACAAGCTAAGGAACCAAGGTCTCATTACAAGTCCAAGCACATTCTAAGATGGTTCCACCTCGTTTGAGAGATAATAGAAAGACAAGATGTTGTCATCAATCGAGTAGATACAAAGAACAATATAGCATACCCATTCACTAAAGCATTACCTAAGCAACAGTTAGATCGCCACTTGGATGGTATGGGTATAAAGTACAAGGGCGATTGGCTTTAGTGCAAGTGGGAGTTTGATAGAAAAGTGTCCTAAGAGCCAATCATTGTAAGGACCTTTTTTTATATTCTTCCAACTCTTGTATGACATTATATATTAATAAAGACATTTGTTTTCATCATATACTATTGTGTCTTATTTATGATTATGATGAACCCCATGATTAGAGCAATGAAATTAGGGTTATGATGAAGTTCATAACAGTGAGACCTAATTTCCTATAAATCCTAATCTAAAATGTTCCTAGTCATTGGACCATTGATTCGAGGATCAATAAATCTGGCAAGACTAGCTTATCCTGTGTATGCTCAGATGATGAGAGTGGTTGGTCTCACAACCACTTGCGTAGAGACACTAATACAAGAATAAGGGTGCTCATCAGGGTATGAGTATACTGAACTGATCCGTACCGGGACTATCTTAAGGAAGTCTTACTACTTGTCAAAAGATAGATCCCTGAGTAGGAGTTGTGCATGTGATCTTTAGACTTGAGGTCACCATGGTTCTTTGTGCACACTAAGCAATATTTTGGTTCATACTCATTATGCCATTATGACATGTATGGGGTATTCTGGGTATGGTGGAAGGTGTATGGTGGATTGAGTGGACCAATAAGGAATCGATCATTCATAGTAAGAGGAATTGTTATCCTATGCAATCTCTTCGATGAGTGACTTAAGGATCCTTTGATCAAAGCAAGATGAGATTAGTGGAATCTAATCAGTCATGAGCTGAGTCCTTACTATCGAGTTGAGATTCGATATGATTAAGTGTTAGGGTTTGACATCTATCCATACCTATCACTTGATCGGGATAATGAGAGATCGAAAGATTGAATTGCACAGTAACTTACTACTGAAGGGTATTTTGATAATTTCTATCAAATCCTCATCTTCCGGGTAGGTATGACACGTTGCTAGATGTCAATCTTGTCTTATAGGTATTCATGAACCAATTGAATTGGTTTCATGAGTCAATTCGATGGATGGTTCGAATTGGACAATTAGATGAGCTAGTTTGACCTAATTAGGTCAATCGGGTTCGATTGGATCGAATTTGCTCAAATCAAAACCTACTACTGGCTAGATGTGGAACCTAATGAGTCACACATACTAGAGAATTTGACAAAGAAGTCATTCATGATTTAATTAGGGTCACAGGATCCTAATTAGTTAGCTAGGTGACACACTAGCATGTGTAGGCTAACCTAATTCCTAAACCCAATTGGATTGGGTCCGGTTGCTTTCTAAATGGACTAACCAATTTGTGGAAGACCTAAATTGGGTTATGCTCTAAGTAGGGTGAATTTATTATATTTTATCTGATATTTTTTGGAGGTTTTATCTCAGAATTATGAAGAGTCCCTAAGGCATAGGACTCTTGGTACCGAAATGTCATGTTGGCATTCAAAAGGGCCTAGAAGGGTCTATAGTTCTTTGATCGGAAAACATTTTATATGGTCGGAAAGCTTATTTAATGCCCTTTCATTTGAAACCAATATTTCATATATTTTGACTTTTTCAAAGGTAGCATATGGCATGGAAAAAGGTTGACCGAATTGTGAAGAGAAGCAACTCTTCATTTGGCGCGCAGAAAGGACCAAGAGTCCTTCTGCAGATGAGTTTTTTCTATTGATTGGACTACTTCTAATCTTTATCTTTATCTCCATGCCCTTTCATGAAGGATTTAACTGGTCAATGATTTTGAATTGGTATGAAGAAGGAAAGGATGAATGGCGCACATGAAAGGTTGCAACTTTTCATGAGAGGGCCCACGGTTTGAAGTAGAGTCCTTCTGCTTTCAGATCTCTTCGATTTTCTCCGACTTTTGGGAAATGAGAAGATGCCTCTTGGCTCTTTTAGAGATCGGTACATGCCATGTGGCATGAGAAGGTTTCATTTGGACATGAAGAGATGTCAGATAAGACTCCTAAATCCTAAAGAGTCTTATCAGATTTGAAGAAACATATCTGATAAGAGATTTTGGGATGTGTTTCACGCCCCTTAAGAAACTATTTAAAGGGTGTATGGTGGAATGAGATAAAAGATTCATTCAGTCATCTGAAATAGGAGTCTAGATTCTACCGTATTATCCATCTGAGTTTTTCTCTCTCCCTCTTCCTTTCTTTAAGAGAAGACTTGTCTTGTTAAGACAAGGTCTTTTCTATTAAGACAAGGCTTTGTTTTAGGACATAAGCCTAAGGGATCCTAAAGGAGGGTTGTCCTAAAACCAAGAGTGGTTTAGAAGAGTGTCCAAAGAGTCCTATAGTGGGATAGTGAGTCCTACAAAGGCCAAAGTCTTAATGGCTGCCGAAAGAGTCCTACCCGGGCAAGCAACTTCAAGAATGAGTTCTTCCTTGTTTCAAATCTTGTGTGGATCACCGTTGGAGGATTTACACTTGTTATTCTAGTGGAAGAAGTGGAATATAGCACTCCAGGTATGTTTCATTAACCTTCTTTTATGACATATTAGTTGTAATCGAATAAGGGATCTTGGGAATTAGGGTTTCTAACTGATAAAATGTTATCTTTATGCATGAAATTTTATAATTCAGTCTTTCTAAGTTGCATAATGATCTCCTTGAAATCCAATAGGGTCCTGGTCTGTCATGAAGGAGTACGAAAACCACATCCTCAATGTCGAACATATGTCCTACCTCTAGCTGAAGTAGAAGAGTCAGGCTATGTCATCAGCAGGAACATAGCATATCAGAGCGACAATCTCTACAACTGTCGGATGTGGAGTACGATCGAATGAAGGATCATAATCAAGATAATAGAAACCAGCTATATAAGAACCTAGTCCTGAATAAGAGAGGATGTCTGAACTATAGGTGTATCAACTATGGGTGTATCAGCTGAAGAAATAATTGGCATATCGATGATAGGCATATCAGCTGAAGAAACAAAAGGTGTATTAGAAATAGGTGAGTAAATAATAGGAGTATCAATGATAGGGGTATCAATGATTGGTGAAAGGATAGGAATGGCAGTATGATCATCAGGTCTAGATGGTGGAGTAGATAGAACAAGAGTCTTAATGGGTGAACTAGATGGATCTCCAATAGGACTTTTAGGTAAGTCTACTACCATCTCTGCCACTGGCTCTAACATCAAGTTTGGAAAGTCAAAATCGTCAGAGTCAGTATCCTCATCATCATCATCACCATCACTGGCATCTCTGTCTGGTCTCGAGCTGGTGGAGCTGAAGCCGAATCAACTAGAACTAAAGCAACTAGAATACTCCCAGTAGAGGGTCTAGACAATGCAGATAATATAGCAGAGATGCTATCTCTCAATCCTCGATGGCTATCCCTGGTCTTTATAATGAAAATATCAAGTTGCTGCCTAATGATTATAATCTTTGTCTCCATATGAGCGACTCTATCCACAAGACTCTCTGAAGCTCCTGGAGCATTTGACTGAGCAGGATGAGACTGGGTAGCTGGCTCAGATTGAGGAGTAGGCTCTGGCTGTGCTGCTAGCTCAAGCTGAATCTCGGGAAGTGTGCCTCTGAAGGACCTGCCTCACTTGAAAATATGCGCTCCTCCTCTGCAGCGTCATCATCTCTATCATCGGCCTGTCCTGGTACTTTGCATCTCCACTGGCCTCTGACCAACTGATATCCCATTCAGTGTAGTGATGTGATGTCATAGACATCAGTATGTAGAAGCATCCGGAAGGGCTCATCAACGAAAGTTACACTGTATGCCCTGAACAGCAATGTCAACCACATCCCGTAGGATAAGCAAAGTCTCTGACTGGTCAATGCCTCCATCATCTAATGTATCATGAGTACCGGAAGGCAAACTGGAGTGTGCTGAACTAAGGAGACCATCACGAGCAACTCTCTGTCTATGATGTAATCAAAATGCCTGGTCTTCGATAGAAGAATCCGGGCAACAATATGATGTAGAAGTCTCATCTCAGTAGAAAGATAGGATTTAGGAATAGTGGCTCCCTCGGTTAGAATATCTGACTTGAATATGCATTAGAGTCCACTAAATCTGTCCACCAGACTATCTAAAACTAATCTGGTCAAGGGTATATCCCATACTCTACTCAAGATCTCTGCAGTCACGGGGATATCCCTGCCTCGGACCTGAGCTAACCATCCATCACTGCCACAGGCTAAAGATCCGTAGAACTCTTGAATAAGGCCCGAGTAGAATCTCTTACTAAATGAGCAGAAGGAGGTCAGACCAGCATCTCTAATCCACTGACCAATCCTGAAATGCTGCTGGTCGATAAATCCAAAGTCTACACGGCATCCTCCGATAACTATCTTCGAACTCATGCGACTAGAAGTAGTGAAGAGTGGTCGAATAGGTGGATCTGGAGCTACGGCTTCATGTCTTGCTTTAGTTCTTCTCTCTTCTTCCTGATTGTATGGCCGAGGGCAATGGACGACTTGTTTCCTAGGTCCCATTGCACAGAAGAATGGTTTGAACAAGAATGGAGAAGAAACCTAGGGTTTATATGGTTTAAAATGGAAATAGGAGAGGGAATGTCACACAATCCAAACCCAAACCAAAAACCATCCAAAATGAAGATTTGATAGGGTTTTAGCTGAGATTTGGAGGGAAGGAATAGTTAGGAAAGAGTTAGGGCAAGTGTCGACTTGAGTGGGGAGGAAAAAATGGGAAGAAAATGCTTCGGTTCTACCCTTAACCTTGGTCTGCAGTCATTCATGTGTCGACTCATGAAACAGTCCCATGTGTCGACACATGAAGGTGTCGACACATCGACTTAAAACTGAAAATCAAGAGAATGAAGAACAGATCCAAATCATAAGAAATACAATGAAATTCAATAAAATTGATGTCAAATTTGATCTATTTTGGGTCAAAGATTGGAAAAATTTTAATCAAAAAGATTAATGATCCCAAGTTTTCTTCTAATCATACTGAACCGATCTTCATGGAGAGGCTTAGTTAAAATATCAGCTAATTGCAATTCAGTACAAATAAATTCAAGCACAACATCATTATTTTCAACATGATCTCTAATAAAAGGATGCCTAATTTCAATATGTTTACTTATAAAATGTTGAACAGGATTTTTAGTCAAGCAAATAGCACTCGTATTATCACATTTTATAAGTGTACTAATCAATTTGATTCCAAAATCTTCAAGTTATTGCTTAATCCACAAGATTTAAGCACAACAACTTTCTACTGCAATATACTCAGCTTCAGCTATAGATAGTGCAACTGAAGTTTGTTTCTCACTAAACTATAAATTAAGTTAACTCCAAGAAATTGGTAAGTTCCACTAGTACTTTTTCTATCTAATTTATATCCAGCAAAATCAACATCAGAATATCTAATTAATTCAGCAGATGAGTCTCTAGAATACCATAAGCCAATATCAATTGTACCAGATAGATATCTAATAATGCACTAACAGCCAACAGATGTGATTCCTTAGGTTCAGACTGATATCTAGCACACATGCATACACTGAACATTATATCTGGTCTACTAGTAGTTAAGTACAATAAAGAGCCAATCATACCTCTATATAATTTTTGATCAATTGATTTACCATGCTCATCTTTATCAAGTTTACAAGAGGGGCTCATAGGTGTACCTATTGACTTAGTAGTCTCTATCTCAAACTTCTTTAGAGTTTCTCTTATATACTTAGCTTGGTTGATGAAGATTCCATCTCTAGTTTGCTTGATTTGGAGTCCGAGAAAGAAATTGAGTTCTCTCATCATGCTCATCTCGAGCTCACCCTGCATTAGCTTAGCAAACTCTTGACAAAGAATTTTCTTAGTAGCATCGAAAATAATATCATCAACTTAGATTTGCACTCCTAATAAATTATCATTTTTCTTCTTTTGAAACAAAGTTTTATCAACATGGCCTTTAGAGAATTCATTTTCAATCAAAAATTTGCTGAGTCTTTCATTCCAAGCTCAGGGTGCTTGCTTTAAACCATAAAGTGCCTTGTATAATTTAAAAATATAATCAGGATATGCATGATTTTCAAAACTAGGTGGTTGTTCAACAAAAACTTCTTTTACTATAAAGCCATTTAGAAAAGCACTTTTAACATCCATTTGAAATAGTTTGAAATTCATGAAACATGCAAATACTAATAGTAGTATAATTGCTTCAAGTCTAGAAACAGAAGCAAAAGTTTCATCAAAATCAATTCCTTCCTCCTGATTGTAGTCTTTGGCAACTAGCCTAGCTTTATTTCTAACAACAATTCTATTTTCATCTAACTTATTTCTAAACACCCATTTAGTGCCAATAATAGATACATTAGATGGTCTTTCAATTAATGTCCAAACATTATTTCTATCAAACCGAATTAATTCATCTTGCTTAGCAATTTATCCAGTTAAGGTCTTTTTCAGCATCTTCAAAATATTTAGGCTCTACTTGAGAAACAAATACTATATAATCACATTCATTTCTAATTGAGGCTCGAGTTCTTATCCCTTTAGATGGATCACCTAGAATTAATTCCTTAGGATGTCCACGGCATACCTCCACTCCTTTGATAGATCTGGGTGCTTTGGAGTGTCTTCACCTTTCTCATATTTATCTTGATTTTCTTCGCTTTGCTGAGAGGGTTGATCATTTAATGTCAACTTTGAAGCTTATCAACACCTGCACATGCATCAAAAGTATCCTCTTTTCTAGAGGATTTGTTAGCATTCACTTCAAAAACTATATGTACAGACTCCTCTACAACTAGGGTTCTTGTGTTAAAAACTCTGTATGCCCTGCTTGATGTAGAGTATCCTAAAAAGATACCTTTGTCAGACTTCGCATCAAGTTTTTCAAGATTGTCTTGCCATTATTTAAGATAAAACATTGATAACCAAAATTCGAAAATATTTTAAAGTTGGTTTTCTTTGATTCCAAAGTTCATAAGGAGTTTTCTTTAAAATAGGGTAGATTAAAACTCGATTGAAAATATAACAAGCAGTATTAATGGCTTCAGTCCAAAAATATCTTGGCAAATCATTTTCACAAAGCATAGTACGTGCCATTTCTTCTAAAGTACAATTTTTTCTTTCTACTACCCCATTCTACTGAGATGTTCTAGGTGCAGAAAAATTGTGATCAATACCTTTCTCATTACAAAAACTTTTGAAATCTTGATTTTTAAATTTAGAACCATGATCACTACGTATAAAAATAACTGAAACACCTTTTTCATTTGAAACTTTTCAGTAAAACTTTACAAATACAGAAAATGATTCATCTTTATGAGCAAGAAAGAAAATCCAAGTAAATCTTGAAAAATCATCCACTATAACCTATCCATATCTCTTGCCTCAAAGACTGGATGTTCTAGTTGGTCCAAAAAGATCCATATGAAGTAGTTCTAGTGGCCTACTAGTAGTAACAAAACCTTTAGATTTGAAAGAAGTTTTGACTTGTTTTCCAAATTGACAAGTTTGGCAAACTCTATCTTTTTCAAAAACAAGTTTTGGTAAATCTCTTACTAAATCCTTATTGCAAAGTTTTGAAAGTAAATACATACTAGCATGACCTAGTCTTCTATGCCAAAGCCAACTAGTCTCATTTTTAGTAGAATTCATTATAACTAGGCATTCTCTATTAGGCAAAGATAGATCATCTAAATCTACCAAATAAACATTACCATGTCTTTTTTCAATGAATTGTACTCCATTTTAATCTGGACTAGCAATCATGCAATAAGAAGATTTAAAAATAACTTAAAAATCTTTATCGCAAAATTGACTAATACTTAAAAGATTATGCTTTAAACCTTCAACTAAGTGTACATTACTAATACATGTAGAAGGAGTAATGTGAACCTTACCAATACCAATGATTTTTTCTTTACCATTATCCCCGAAGGTCACACTCTCTCCATTCATTGCTTTAATAGAGATGAATTTCTTCACATCTCCCGTCATGTACCTTGAGCAACCACTATCAGACACCATAGTCTTTTGTTTTCCTTGGTTGCAAGACACACCTGCAATACAAATCAAGCTTTGTTTTTAGATACCTAAGCTAACTTGGGCCCTTTAGGGTTAGCACATAAATTGGTTCCTTTTGGAACCCAAACTTTTTCATAAGTATTAATTTTTCTCATATTACATTGAAAAAATTTATGACCTTGTCTTTTGCATGAAAAACATGTTATGCTAGATGATGCAGGTACAAAAAAGTTTTCAAAATATTTTTGTTGTCTTTGTGGTTTATTACCTAATCATGCTTTGTTAAAAACTGCTCTTTGGCTATTTAAAAGAAGATTTATTTTTTCTGAGCTATAGGTAAAATTTTCAACAAAAGGTTTCATTTTAACAAGCTCATTTATGTACTTTTCATTTTCCAATTCTAAATCCTTATTTTTCTTCAAAAGATCACCATTTGAAATAATAGTTTTGGGTCTTTTTAAAATATCATTTTTCATTGCTAAAGCATTATTTTTCTTTTCTAAAATATCTAGTTTAGTTTCAAATTACTAACTTCATTTAAAAGAGAATTGTTTTCATATGAAAAACTATTAACATGCTTTTTCAGTTTTCTGTTTTTAGTTAAAATCAGTTTTTAATCATGCACTAATTCATCAAAAGCATTTCTCAATTCATCAAAAGTAAAATCTATTTCTGTATCAAAAGTTACCTATTCATGTTCTTGATGTGCCATGAAACATAGGTTTGCAATTTCAGCTTGTTCATCTTCTGAACTGGAGTCCTCACTATCACTCCAAGTAGCCATCATAGCCCTTTTCCTTAGCTTCTTCTTTGATTTCTTTAGGAGATGGCAGTCAAATTTATAGTGTCCCGGCTTGTTACACTCGAAGCATGTAGGTATCTCCTTCTCCTTTTCTTTTTCATTTTCATTTTCTTTCTCTTTTCCCTTCTCTTTAGTTGATTGGAACTTCTTCTTATAAGGAAACTTTCTTCTCTTCATGAACCTTCTAAATTTTCTTGCAAGAAGTGCTTCTTCACTTTCATCTTCTTCTTCTTCTTCGAATTCATCAGTTGAGGATTCTTCTTGTATGGTAGATCTGAATGCAATCCCCTTTTTCTTCTTATCCATATCCATAGATTTTTGCTTCAAATTTAGCTTATAAATCATGAGCGATCCTACCAGCTGCTCCAATGGTAGCTTGTCAATATCTTTAGCTTCTTAGATGGTGGTCACCTTCGGATCTCGTGATATTGGAAGTGACTTGAGAATTTTGTTGACAAGATCAGCATTAGACATTATTTTTTCTAAACTTCTCATTCCATTTATAATATTTGTAAATCTAGTGTACATATCAGTGATAGACTTATTAGGTTCCATTCAAAACATTTCATATGTGTGCACTAACTGTTCACTTTAGTATTTTTCACTTGATCGGTACCCTCATGGGTAACTTCAAGTGTATCCCATATTTTCTTGACGGATGTGCAAGTAGATATCCTATTGAATTTACTAGGGTCTAATGCACAATAAAGGAGATTCATTACTTTTGCATTGATCTTGGATTGTTTAATATCATTTTCATCCCAATCGTCTTCAAGCTTTGGGATGGAAACACCATTAACCATAATCGAAGAAACATGTGGACCTTTATCAACTACCTTCCATAAATTATAATCAATAGAATGCATATATATTCTCATTCTAGTTTTCCAATAAGTATAATTTGATCCATTGAAAAATGAAGGTCTATTTGAGGCTTATCCCTCAAATACACTAGTACCAATAGGGGCTGTCATATATCTTTACTCAAGGTGGTTAGACCGATAAACTGAGAACAGGGCTCTGATACCACTTATTGCACAGTAAGCAACCCAAGAGGGGAGGTGAATTGGGTCTCTAAAAATTATTTGAATAGAATGCAAGAGTGTGTGATCCAATTCAATAATTCAACTAAGTACTATGAATGCAAATGAAGTGTTCTTAAGTAAGTGTGCAGCAAAATAAAGTAATAAAAGTAGGAGCAAATAAAAGAGACAAGCAATCACAAACACAAGGAAGCATAGTGGTTCGGTGCTATCCAATGCACCTACATCCACTCTCCAAGATTTTCTTGGAAATTCAATATAATCTTAACCGATTATGATCAATTAGTTTTCTGGGCTCACTAATCAAAACCCAACTTATTTTCATAAGGCTCACAAGTCAAAACCTCACATGGTTTTACGGGCTAACCAAGAATCTAAATGGTTTTAAGGCTCACCACCAATCTTCATTGGTTTTATGGGCTAATCAAGAACCTAATTGATTTTCAAAGGCTCACCAATAACCTTCCTTGGTTTTCCAATAGGCTAACCAAGAACCCTTACAACAAATATAGTTTGAAGTAAAGAAACAATGAAAGCTTTCTTATAAAAAGCGGGTATCTCTTTGAAGCTTGTTGTTATGATGCTTTCAACTTGATGAAGCCTCTTTAATGCTCAAGAATGATTGATCTTGAATGCTCTTGAAGGCTGTTGAATACTTGAAGGCTTTTTCTTGCTTGAGAGTTGTTAAACTCAATGAATAGGAGTGAATGCTTTCTTTTCTTCTCTCTTGGTTATTCCTTTTTCAACTACTTGTATTTTGATTTGATTTGAATCATATAAATACATTTCCAAGGCCTCAAATCTAGTTTCTAGCTGTTAGACACGAAAAACTAGCCGTTGGGAGCTAAGAGGCATGAGTTTTGTATTTGAAAAACTAGCTGTTGCTGTTCCCAGAACTCCATGTGTCGAACTTCAGGCTATGAGTCGACACTTTAGGTCGACACATACACTCCTTGAGTCGACACCTAGTCCAAATATCTTCAATGTAGCTTTCTGAAAATCTCAGATGTGTCAACACTTCTTTTGGTGAGTCGATACTGTGAGTCGACACTTGGCATCCATGCATCGACACTTCACCAGATCTTCAAAATTAGCAAGTTCTATAACCAAAAATTCTCAGGCGACGAGCTGATCCATGTGTCGACATATTGAGTCAACACTTCAAGTCCATGTGTTGACACTTCAACCGTGCCATCTGAAACTTTCTTTACATACCGGCTTGAGTCAACACTTCATTGTCATGTATCAACACTTGGTATCATGTGTCAAAACTTTAAGTCAACACTTCACTAAGATTCTCTTAAAACATCTGAACTTGTGCTAAATCAAGTCTGTGTTGAACTTTTATATTCATTCAAGCAATCTTCAACTGTTGAAGTCTGCTTTGAGTAGATCTTTCATCTAAATTTGGACTTCTTCATTCAAACAATATTTGTCAAATTGATGAGCACCTTTTTCTATAAAAATACACTTCAAAGAAATCATTAGTACTCAACTTATACTTAAGCATTTTGCTTATCATCAAAATCAATAACGGAGTCAACAATATCCTAGTTATTTTAGGAAGACCATTCCTAGCTACTGCTAATGCTGAAATCAATTATCAGATGGACTTATGAAGCTATCCTTTGGGAACTTGACTATTGAGCTAAATATATTTAATTTAGAACCGGAATCCATAAAGCATGATAATGTAAATGTAATCCAAGATAAAATTTATGAACCCATCGATATTAGCGAAGAAGAAGTCGATCTTGAGTCTAGTATCTGGCCAACCCATGAATATAAGAATATAGATAAAATACTTGGAGATAATAAAAATAGTCAGAGATGGAAGCCTCCTGCTGCAACCTCATAGAAATGGCTAAATCATCAACCAAGCCATTAATAGAGGAAGCACCTAAATCAAAATTAAAATCCCTTCCCAAGCATCTTAAGTTTAGGTCTAAAGGAAACCTTGTCTATAATTATTGCCTCAGACCCAATAACAGAGTCAACAATATCCTAGTTATTTTAGGAAGACCATTCCTAGCTACTGCTAATACTGAAATCAATTTTCAGATAGACTTATGAAGCTATCCTTTGGGAACATGACTATTGAGCAAAATATATTTAATTTGGAACTGGAATCCATAAAGCATGATAATGTAAATGTAATCCAAGATAAAAATTATGAACCCATCGATATTAGCGATGAAGAAGTCGATCTTGAGTCTAGTATCTGGCCAACCCATGAATATAAAAACATAGATAAAATATTGGAGATAATAAAAATAGTCAAAGATGGAAGCCTCCTGCTGCAACCTCATGGAAATGGCTAAATCATCAACCAAGCCATTAATAGAGGAAGCACCTAAATTAAAATTAAAATCCCTTCCCAAGCATCTTAAGTTTAGGTCTAAAGGAAACCTTGTCTATAATTATTGCCTCAGACCTAAACCTAAATAAGAGGAGCTGTTAACTATTCTGAGAGAAAACCGAGAAGAAATAGGCTAGACCATGGCATACATTAAGGGAATATGGTGGGGACATGCAAGATGAGAATGCAACTATGCAACCCTAAAGGAGATTAGCAAAGATTAACTTAGCAATTTCTTATTTGCATATGATTAGTTCAGCATATAGTATCAAAGGAGGTCTAATAAAGAGAACTCGAACGATCAAACGTAAACCTAATTAATAAGACTATCAAAATAACAAAGAAATAGGAATAAGATTCGAACCACACAAGTTAAGCTAGGTAAATTTAATATTTCAGACCTAATCGATACTAGAACATACCTAGCATTAATCTTTCAAGTAGATCAAGATCACTCATGAAGAGACCTCCCAAATGACAAGACCATACTACAAATTGAGGGCCCTTCTTGTTTTCTGGATTATGGCAAATAATTCCTTCCTCTTGAGTTCGGAATCCCGGAGAACCCTACAACAAAGAAACCTTGAGATTAGGAACTTGGTAAAATACGTTAGTCATGAAATGGAGAAACTAAAGAAGAGTCGAGGAAGCAGTGTTGAAGAATAATCTTGGCGCCATGGTAGATCACTTGAAATGGATTTGGCCGGCCTCCTTGTGATGGTCTTCTTGATCAACCTTAGATATTGAAGAGCTAGCTTGAGATTGGAGAAGAAGAAGAGTGTCTTAGGCGTTGGAGATGGAGGAGGAGAAAGTAGGGTTGGCGTGGGATAGGGAGAGGAATTTAGAACTACCACTTAGGCACATAGAACTCACATAGAAGAAAACTTTTATTTTTTCTTTTCCATCCTTTCTTTACAAGAAGACTAAGAGTCTTTTATAGACTATTAAGCCATTTTGAATTCAAACTACACCAAATATCATGGAGAAAAATTTGTGGAGAAAAATATGGGGCATCCCATGAGTAGTGGAGGAAGTTATGGAGGAGGTTGTAGCTAATTCAAATTCAAATTCCCCTTTTCTTCTCTTGGGTGGCAACCTTGGATGGTGAGGTGGCATGTGTGATGTGGCAGCAACCTTGGATGGTGAGGTGGTATGTGTGATGTGGCAGCAACCTTGGATGATGAGGTGGCATGTGGTCCCCACTTGAGGTGGCTTTGGTCTTGCTTTGGAGTATAAGTCTTGAGTCTTCTTTAGTCTTCAAATGTGGTTTGGTTTGATTCTTCATGGAGGTTTGGTTTGATTCTTCATGGATTGGACTTGACTCATTTGGACCCAACTCTCAAATACAAGATTAATCAGGCTGGACTAGTTCCAACATAAAATTGAAATGGACTCGAATTACATAATTATTTGGACTCAAAATTAAAGAAAGAAAAAAATTACAGGACTTTCTTTTACTCATCCAACCATAAGGACTCGGATTTGACTTGAATTGGTTGGAGTCTCTTCCTGATTCTGGTGCCCACACCAATTCTCCCGGGGTGGGAGGAACTCGACCCTATCGAGTGAGGGTTGGCTTGATATGTTTCTAATGCATCCGGGTCGATTTGTTGTAGGTCCTCTCGGGAAATCCAGGAGTCTTCAGATTCAGGACATCCTTGCCATCTAACCAGATAACGTTGGTAGCCTTTATTTCTAGTAGTAATGATCTGGTCATCCAAGATCCTTTCAATTCTCTCCTTTCTCTCAGGAACACTTGGTGGTGGACACTCATTTGGTGTTTCACTCTCAAAAGAAACATTAGGACCAAAAAGCTCACTAGGTATCAATGCAGGTTCTTTGTATTCTTTTAAGTCTGAAACATTAAATGTTGAACTAATGCCATAACTTGGTGGTAATTCTAATACATAAGCATTTGGTCCAATTTTCTTTATTATTTTGAAAGGTCCGGCTCCCCGGGCATGGAGTTTCTTCATAGTTCCCGGCGGAAACCTTTCAGGTTTAAGTTTGATCATGATGGAGTCCCCTTCATTAAATTCTTTTAATCGTTTATGTGAATTAGTCATATGCTGATAGAGTTCATTGCTCATTTGAATCTTTTGGCTAATCTCCTTATGCAATTCCCTAATATGCTGTGCATATGACTCGGCAGACTCGGACACCCGTGCATGTGTGGGTAAAGGAGCTAGGTCTAAAGGCTTCCTAGGTCTGTATCCATGGACCACTTCGAATGGACTTTTCCCAATAGACCTATTAACTGAGCTGTTATAGGCAAATTCAGCACGAGGAAGTAATAGGTCCCAGTTTCCTAGGTTGTCACCAACTAAGCATCTCAACAGATTTCCTAAGCTTCGGTTTACTACCTCAGTCTGGCCATTGGTTTGAGGATGATAGGTAGTAGAGAATTTCAGCTTGGTACCGAGCATGTGCCAGAGGGTTTTCCAGAAATAGCTAGTAAATTTGACATCTCTATCGGACACAATGGTTTTGGGTAAACCATGAAGCCTAACGACCTGATCGAGAAAAAGCTTGGCCACCTTCGAAGCATCTAAAGTTTGAGAACAAGGAATGAAGTGAGCCATCTTGGAGAAACGATCGACAACAACAAAGACAGAATCATACTTCCTAGACGTCTTAGGGAGGCCTACTACAAAATCCATGCTGATATCCTGCCATGGACAATCAGGGACAGGTAAGGGTGTGTACAGACCGGTGTTCTGTCTTTGCTGTTTTGCAACAGCACAGATACGGCACTGAGCTACAATCTGGGCCACATTTCTTTTGAGACCAGGCCAAAAGAATTGGTCTTCTATTGCTAAGATGGTCTTATTCCTACCAAAATGTCCTGCTAAGCCCCCAGCATGAACTTCCCAGATCAGAAATTCCCTAACAGAGGTCTTGGGAATACACAACTGATTTCCTCTGAAAAGGTATCCATCTAAAATGGTATAATCACTATGCTCACTAGATGGTCCTTGTTGAAGGGATCGATAGATGTCACCAAAATCAGGGCATGTAGGATATTCCTCTTTTAATCTTTCAAACCCTACTACCTCAGTGCTCACAGAATTCAACAACATTGAACGACGACTCAATGCATCAGCAACCCTATTTTCAGTTCCGGCACGATGTTTTAGTACGAACGTATAAGCTTGTATGAACTCTACCCATTTCCCGTGCCTAGGGTTCAATTTCTTCTGAGAACTAAGGAACCTAAGAGCTTCATGGTCAGAAAATAGGACAAACTCTTGTGGTAGAAGATAATGCCTCCAATAACGTAATGCCTGAACTACCGCATACAGCTCCCTATCATAGGTGGAATACCTTAGTCTCGCTTCATTTAACTTCTCACTGAAATATGCTACTGGGTGATTCTCTTGACTCAAGACACCTCCAATTCCTACCCCAGAAGCATCACACGCAACCTCGAACACTTTGGTAAAATCGGGTAACCTCAAGACGGGTGCGTGTGTCATTTTTTCCTTAATTGTTAGGAAGGCTTTGTCTGCTGCTTTAGTCCATTCAAAAGTTCCCTTCCTAATACAATCAGTGATTGGAGCCACTATCGTACTGAACCCTCTAATGAATCTTCTATAGAAGGTGGCTAAACCGTGAAAACTACGGACATCATGGATACTCTTGGGTACAGGCCACTCTACTATTGATTTAATTTTTGCAGGGTCAGCGGACACTCCTTCAGATGTTACTACGAATCCTAGAAAGATAACTCTATGTGTTAAGAAATCACACTTCTTGATATTGGCATAGAGGCTATCCTTTCTAAGGACTTGGCAAACTTGTCTTAGGTGGGTTAAATGGTCTGCCTTAGTCTTGCTATAAATAAGAATGTCATCAAAGTAGACCACCACAAATTTTTCGATGAAAGTTTTCAACACCTGATTCATAATTCTCATAAAGGTGCTGGGTGCATTGGACAGACCGAACGGCATGACTAACCACTCATATAATCCATCTTTAGTCTTAAAAGCGGTCTTCCATTCATCTCCAGGCCTAACCCTAACCTGGTGATAGCCACTCTTTAAGTCTATCTTGGAGAAAATTGTTGATCCGGCTATCATATCTAACATATCGTCCAGTCTTGGGATTGGAAACCTATATTTGACAGTAATCTTGTTGATGGCACGGCTGTCTACACACATCCTCCAGGTACCATCTTTTTTAGGGGTTAACAAGGCAGGGACTGCACAAGGGCTTAAACTTTCTCTAACAAACCCCTTTCTAAGAAGTTCACTAACTTGCCTTTGTAACTCTTGATGTTCAGTTGGATTCATCCTATAATGAGGCAAATTAGGTAAAGTCGCGCCAGGAACTAAATCTATGGCATGTTGTATGTCCCTTAAAGGTGGAAGATTGTCGGGAAGATCCTCGGGAAACACGTCTTCAAAGTCTTTCAATAATTGGACCACCTCTTGAGGGTGTTCTACAGGGGTGTGGTCCATAGTTTCCTTAGCAGCTACCATCCAAATAGGTGCTCCCTCATTAATGTCTTTTTCTAATTCTCTTGCACCTATCAAATTTAATCCAGTCCTTTTTTCTTTCAGGCTGCTAACTCCTCTTTTGGTGTTGTCCTTAGGCTGGGTTGAATGAATGACAATTTTCTTGCCATTGAAATTGAAAGCACAGGAATTTGATCGACCAAAAATTGTCACATCATGGTCAAACAGCCATGGCCTACCTAGGATGATGCTACTTACTCCCATAGGGAGTACATCACACCAGATTCGTTCCTGATAGGACTGAAGTTGGATTCGGACCTGACATCTCTGTTTGATTGGGATAAAAGTGGAATCGATCCAGGATACCTTATATGGATTGGGATGTGGTTCAGTGGGTAATCCTAGACTCTTGGCTGCACTAGTGGAAATGGCATTGACACAGCTTCCACTATCGATCACGATCTTACAGACCTTTTCTCCTATTTTGACAAATGTGTGTAGGATGCTAGTCCTACGCCAGTCTTCCTGCTCCTTGGTCTGTGTCATGATACATCTCACAACTCCTAACACATCTGATGAGTCTACATTTTCTTCATCTCCTTCATACTCATCAGCCAAGCAATCCCCTGCTTCATAAACCTCCTCTTCAACATTCTCCAAGGGTTCTGATTCACCTTCTTCTGCCTCCCCTATATGTAAAGCTCTAGAGGGACATTGGCTCACGAAATGACCTGGTTTACGACACTTATAGCAAACTCGCTCCCTCTCACCTCGAACTTCAGGGCACTTTCCTTTGTCTTCTCTAGGAATTGGGGAAATGGCAGGGTTGGTCCTAGGGGTTGGATTCGAGATGGATCTTGGTCTATTGGTTGTACCAGGGACTGAACTAGGTCGACTAATAGGAGGATTAAACCTAATGGGCTCAGGTCGCCTAAATGTAGCTCTCCTTTGAAACCTCTCATAGTCCATGGCAACTTGGTATGCCTGATCTAAATCATGGACTTCTCTCAAAAACAGTTCCCCTTTTATATCTTCATTCAATCCTGATCTAAACCTCGACAATGTGGCTGCCTCAGACTCGACTACGTTGCATCGCATTACAAACTCATCAAATTTAGCAACGTACTCAGAAACGGTCTTATTTTCTTGTGTCAATCGTTGCCACTGATCTAACAACCTTTGCTGATAAGACATAGGCAAATATTTCTCTCTAAGCTTTCTCTTCATGTCTCTCCAGGTCACTATAGGTAAGTCTCCCCTCTGCCTAGCTATGCGTTCGACATTTCCCCAATACAACCTAGCCTGACGGACTAGTCTGATTTTGGCAAACTTGAATCTTCTCTCTTCAGACATATCATACCAGTCAAAATATTGGTCCATGTCAGCTTCCCAGTCTATGTACACCTTAGGATCTAGGCTTCCCTCAAAGGTTGGTGCATCTAGACGTATATTCCTTAAGGCCTGATCATCCTGATCAAAAGTATCATGGCGAGGTCTTCTAGGATTTGGCTCCGGAGTGTGATCAATATAATCCTGATGTGGCCTTCTATGAATTGGATCAGGTGTATGTTCCTGTCGTTGGGCTCTAGGGTGAACTGAAGGTAATCTGGGTGAAGGTGGTTCAGTTGGGGTCAACCTAGATTCCTCTAGGGTTCCTATCCTTTCCTCGAACTGGTCAAACCTAGCATCCAAACGGTCCATCTTCTCGATCATAGATCTCATAAGGCTTTCCATACTAGTATCCATGGATGAACTAGGTTGGGCTTGTGAAGGGTGGTAAGGTGTGCCTGACCTAGTTGTCATGCAAACAATTAGACTCAGACCCGAACTACGAGTTTTCTAAACCGGTTAGTCCAAATAAACTGAGTTGACTAGATACAATCAAATCAACAGCTACTCTCTTCCACTGGCCAGTCAGGAGGTGGGTCTGTGGGAGGTTCCCCCAGCTTTCACTGGGTCCTAATTAAAAACCACAAGAACCGCTTAGGCTTGAGCCACTTAACCTCTATCCTTAACACCAGCTTCCAATAATAGATGAAGAAATGGGTTGCACAAGCTTTCCCAATTGAATTGAACTGGACCTAGAGTTCCAAGCTAGTTGCCTAATCAAGGTGGCAAGCTAGATTGTAGTAACTCTATACTTGGCCAGGTTTTAGAACAAGGGGAGTGTGAGATCCTGTCTCTGGCCTACCTAGGCCCGGTGGAATTGGCCCGATAGACGGATCAGCACCCAAGCCCTTAGTCCCAATTCTAGACACCAAGTAATAGGGCACACACAAGACTAGTTGACACAATGAGTTGACAATAACCTGGGCTCGACCAAATTGATGTCCCTAACCTACTAGGGCAATTAATGTCTAATCAATTTTAGTTAGGGATTGGATCGATATGCAATTTGGTGATTTTTGGGCTAGGGACAGGTGATGAAATCCTGACCCTATGTCAATTTCATGCCCTTAATTTGATTTGTCACGAGATGCATGCAAATTTCAAATTTCAGGTGCAGAAGTAGTGTGTTGCAGTTTAAATGTGGTATTGATAAGTGCAGAAAAAAATATCAGAAAAATCTAAAAAAATCACAGAAAACTCCTAACTTATAGATGACATACCAGATGAAACAGAATTTCAAAATAAAATCTGTACTATTCTAGGCAGATTCTGAAATGAAGATAATGAAAAGGAACAGAACAGAACAGAAACCTTAATTACACTGATGGACTGCAGGAATTTTCATTTTTTTTGTAATTTTTTTCTCAGATTGAAATTTAAAACGGTGATAAAAAACTTAAAATGGAATAGGAAAAAAATATTCCAACGAGGAATGTGATACTTGCCTTTGGAGTTGCAGGCGGATTACAGTCAGCCTACAGAAAATACAGCAAGCAGAAAAACAGAACGTGACCAATACAAAATTCACAAATGAAATCTAAAAAGTCCTTTGGCTTTCTTTTTCACGGGTCAATCACAATGGCACCCCGACACGCCTTAGGAGATCCCCGTGGAATGGGAAGAGAGGGTGTTTAAACCCTACTTTCTCCTAAGACCGGACGGCCTGGTAACGCCCCCGATCCAAGTACTTCAAGGACTTAATGCTATGCAATCAGGAACTTATTCTACCATGCTCTGATACCAAGATTGGTGGGGACATGCAAGATGAGAATGCAACTATGCAACCCTAAAGGAGATTAGCAAAGATTAACTTAGCAATTTCTTATTTGCATATGATTAGTTCAGCATATAGTATCAAAGGAGGTCTAATAAAGAGAACTCGAACGATCAAACGTAAACCTAATTAATAAGACTATCAAAATAACAAAGAAATAGGAATAAGATTCGAACCACACAAGTTAAGCTAGGTAAATTTAATATTTCAGACCTAATCGATACTAGAACATACCTAGCATTAATCTTTCAAGTAGATCAAGATCACTCATGAAGAGACCTCCCAAATGACAAGACCATACTACAAATTGAGGGCCCTTCTTGTTTTCTGGATTATGGCAAATAATTCCTTCCTCTTGAGTTCGGAATCCCGGAGAACCCTACAACAAAGAAACCTTGAGATTAGGAACTTGGTAAAATACGTTAGTCATGAAATGGAGAAACTAAAGAAGAGTCGAGGAAGCAGTGTTGAAGAATAATCTTGGCGCCATGGTAGATCACTTGAAATGGATTTGGCCGGCCTCCTTGTGATGGTCTTCTTGATCAACCTTAGATATTGAAGAGCTAGCTTGAGATTGGAGAAGAAGAAGAGTGTCTTAGGCGTTGGAGATGGAGGAGGAGAAAGTAGGGTTGGCGTGGGATAGGGAGAGGAATTTAGAACTACCACTTAGGCACATAGAACTCACATAGAAGAAAACTTTTATTTTTTCTTTTCCATCCTTTCTTTACAAGAAGACTAAGAGTCTTTTATAGACTATTAAGCCATTTTGAATTCAAACTACACCAAATATCATGGAGAAAAATTTGTGGAGAAAAATATGGGGCATCCCATGAGTAGTGGAGGAAGTTATGGAGGAGGTTGTAGCTAATTCAAATTCAAATTCCCCTTTTCTTCTCTTGGGTGGCAACCTTGGATGGTGAGGTGGCATGTGTGATGTGGCAGCAACCTTGGATGGTGAGGTGGTATGTGTGATGTGGCAGCAACCTTGGATGATGAGGTGGCATGTGGTCCCCACTTGAGGTGGCTTTGGTCTTGCTTTGGAGTATAAGTCTTGAGTCTTCTTTAGTCTTCAAATGTGGTTTGGTTTGATTCTTCATGGAGGTTTGGTTTGATTCTTCATGGATTGGACTTGACTCATTTGGACCCAACTCTCAAATACAAGATTAATCAGGCTGGACTAGTTCCAACATAAAATTGAAATGGACTCGAATTACATAATTATTTGGACTCAAAATTAAAGAAAGAAAAAAATTACAGGACTTTCTTTTACTCATCCAACCATAAGGACTCGGATTTGACTTGAATTGGTTGGAGTCTCTTCCTGATTCTGGTGCCCACACCAGAATAAGCCCTTCTATAGTTCAACATAGGATAGACGTAGCAGAAGAGGCTAAACCAACTAGAGATGCTTAAAGAAGGTTAAACCTAGCCATAAAGGAAGTAGTCAAGAAAGATATTTTGAAGTTACTTGATAATGGAATTATTTACCCCATTTCTGATAATTCATGGGTAGGTCCTGTAAAGTGGTACCCAAAGAGTCTGAAATTACAGTGGTTCAAAATAAAGCAAATAAACTTATCCCAACTAGGACCCAAATGGGATGGAGGGTCTGTATAGACTAAAGAAAATTGAATACAACAAGAAGAAAAGATCACTTTTCTTTAATGTTTTTCGACCAAATGTTAGAAGGTACTAGAACCCAAAAGACAACACATAAGCTCGACTTTGGCTGGCCGACCCATGTGCATCTAAAGATAGATTCTTTAACCAATTATTTCTCTAAGTAACTTCTAGTATTTAGATTTTGCCCCAAGGTGCACTTCAATTGGCCTTTGGGATTCCTACTGAAGGTCTCGGTTAGGTCCAACCATTAACATGACAAAATTCAATGCTCCCAACCAACGAATAGTCAAGCCCAACTTTGGCCAGCCCACCTGACCATCATTAAGAGAGTCGCATTGAGCCATCATATTAGGAATGGTAATTCCAATAGCCCGATGAACACCCGATCTTTGGATCTACCGATGAACACCAAACAATTGGACCTATCATTCCACTTAATGGAAGGCTAGGACTTAGTTATCCCCATAACTTCATCCTTTTAAGGATCAAATAATTTAGAGGGTTTAACTTTAATGTGACAAATAATATAGATAAGAAGACATGGATCAACCTCCCACTGACTACATTAGTCATAAAAGAGGGTTTCAAAAACTAATGATCCATAGGCACCTAAAATCAGTCAAGACTGATTAACCATAGGTGACATGGGTTAACACGAGTCGGTGAGCTACCCAATCAATTCTGATTGACCATATTGGCTAGGTAAGTGAGATCATGGGATGGGTTTTGCCATTAACCATCTTGCCTTAGACACCAACCAGGTTGGCTAGGCAAGAGGTAGCCCTATAGAACCATGATCAAATTCCATACTTACCTTAAACACCAATTGGTTCATCATACTCAATTAGACTAGCTTAAAGACTCGGGCTGACCACTGAGTCACAAATCAGGTCCATTTAGATTTATGGACTAATCAATCTAACTATTAGAAAGATCTATAGAGAAGAAATGCTAACTCAACATTTGATTAGATTAGTTCTCTATTTGATCCATTCATCTAAACTTAGGTCTAACCCAATTAAGGATCTAATTGAAGCTAACCCATGACCCTTAAAGGTTATTGAAATGACTTAGAGTCTTTGAATCATATTTTTAGATCACTTTGTCATTCAAGGTAACTTAATTCTTAATTAAGTTTAATAATCTTCATAAATCGAAACAATTTTAATTTATATTGTAAAATAATTTTACAAGAATATAGAATTTGAATTCACTATTTCAGGGTTTTCTGGTCGAGTCGACTAATGTAGAATGTGAGTCGGCTAGTCCAGAACTAAAAATTAATAGATTATTCTATCTGCAGAGATGAGTCAGCTTGAGCATGGGTCGAGTCAGCTTGTCTACCAAAGTAGAAAATAGTGACTTCAAATTCATGTATTTTACTTGAACTATTCAAAGTTTTTAGATCAAAACATCCATAGATTAAAACTATTTTAACCTATCAAATCTCTTACTTTCTTCTTCATAAGGTCACGATGCAATGGCATCCCTACACACCATAGGAGAACCCCATTGAATGAAAATTGATGGCCTTTAAACCATACTTTTCTCCTATAACTGGATGGTCAAGGTGTTGACTCCATTATTGATTTTGATGATAAACAAAATACTTAAGTATAAGCTGAGTCCTAACTGTTATTTGAAGTATGTTAAATAGAAAGGTACTCTTCAATTCAACAAAAATGGAATGCCTGCCAAATGATGAAGAAGCCCCTTCTTTGAATGAAAGATCAGTTTTAAATGGACTTAAGTACTTTAAGATTGCTTAAAAGGACATAAAGAGTTCAGCACAAAAAGGCTTCAGTAGAGCTTCAGTGATTTTTGAAGAATTCTTAATAAGTGTCGACTCAAAGTGTGGACTCACTGATCAAGTATCGACTTATGGCAATGCAAGTGTCGACTCAAGCAGCATACAGAAAAAGTTTCAGATGGCACAACTGAAGTGTCAACTCATGACCTATAAGTGTCGACTCATGTGTCAACTCAAGGATCGGCTAATCGCCTAAGAAAAACTTCTTACAGAACTTGCTGAAGTTGAAGACTTGCTTGAAGTGTCGACTCATGGATAACAAGTATCGACTCACCTAAAGAAGTGACGACTCACATGAGATTTTCAGAGAGCCTCAATGTAGAATTTTGAACTAAGTGTCGACTCATGGGACTTAAATGTCAACTCTAAGTATCGACTCATAACTTGAAGTGTCGACACTTGGAGTCATGGAAATAGTAATAACTAGTTTTTCAAATGCAAAACTCAGCCTTCTTAGCTCCTAATGGCTAGTTTTTCATGTCTAATAGTCATAAACTGACTTTGAGGCCGTGGGATGGTATTTAAGTGATTCAAATTAAATCTAAATATAAGAGAAACAATAAGAGAAAGAAAGAAAGAGAAAAAGCAAGTGCATTCACTCCCATTCATTGAGAGCAACCACCTTCAATCAAAAAGAAGTCTCAAAGAATTCAAAGGCTTCAAGAGCATTAAAGTCCAACACCCTTGAGCATTGATTGAGGCTTCATCAAGTTGAAGACAGCAATTCCTCCAAGCTTCAAAGAGATATCTGCTTTTATTAAGAAAGTTTTTCTTGTTGCTTTATTTTAACTCTATCTTTGTTGTAAAGATTTTTAGTTAGCCTATTAGAAAATCAAGGAGATTTTTGGTTAGCCTATTGAAAAACCAAGAAAATTTTTGGTTAGCCTATTAGAAAACCAAGGAGATTTTTGGTAAGCCTAATTGAAAATCAAGGAGGTTATTGGTAAGTCTTTGAAAACCAAGAGGTTTCTTTTGATGAGCCTTATAAAAACCAAAAGGGATTTTGATTAGTGAGTCCGAAAAGCTAATCGACTATAATCGATGGAGATTATAGTGAATTCTCAAGTGGACCTTAGAGAGTGGATGTAGGTGCATTGAAAAGCACTGAACCACTATACTTGGTTTGTATTTGTGATTGTTTCTCTCTCTTGCTCTTATATTTATTGCATTTAAATTTTTGCTGCATACTCTTTAAGAGCACATTACTCTTGCATCTCATTGCACTTAAATTATTTATTGAATTAGTTCATACTCTTGTAATTAATTTTTAGAAATCCAATTCACCCCCCCTCTTGGGTTGCTTACTGCATAACAAGTAATATCAGAGCCACATTCTCAGTTTATAGGTCCAACTGCCTTGAGTAAGGATCTATGGCAACCATTCTTGGTACTAGTGTAGTTGAGGGACAAGCCTCAAACAGACCTCCATACTTTAATGGAACAAATTATACTTATTGAAAAACTAGAATGAGAATTTACATGCATTCTATAGATTACAATTTATGGAAAGTTGTTGATAAAGGTCCACATGTTCCTTTGATTGTGGTTAATGGTGTTTCCATCCCAAAGCTCGAAGAGGATTGGGATGAAAATGACATTAAGCAATCCAAGATCAATGCGAAAGCAATGAATCTCCTTTATTGTGTATTGGATCCTAGTAAATTTAATAGAATTTCTACATGCACATCAGCCAAAGAAATATGGGACACACTTGAATTTATCCATGAGGGTACTGATCAAGTAAAGAACACCAAAGTTAACATATTAATGCACACTTTTGAAATGTTTCGTATGGAACCAAATGAATCTATCACTAACATGTACACTAGATTCACAAACATTATAAATGGCATGAGAAGCTTAGGTAAAGTTATGTCTAATATCGATCTTGTGAACAAAATTCTCAGGTCTCTTCCAACATCCTGGGATCCAAAGGTGACCGCCATACAAGAAGCCAAAGATGTTGACAAACTACCATTGGAGTAGCTAGTGGGATCGCTCATGACTTATGAGCTAAATCTGAAGTAGAAATCTATGGATTTGGATAAAAAGAAAAAGGGGATAGCCTTCAAGTCTACAATTCAAGAATAATCCTCAAATGAAGAATCAAAAGAAGAAGAAGAGGATGAGTGTGAGGAAGCTCTTCTAGCAAGAAAGTTCAAAAGATTTATGAAAAGAAGAAAATTCTCTTACAAGAAAAGGTTCCAAACAAGTAAAGACAAGGGAAAAGAAAAGGAGAAAGAAAAAGAAAAGGAGAAGGAATTACCTATATGCTTCGAATGCAAGAAGCTAGGACACTATAAGTTTGATTATCCTCTCCTAAAGAAATCAAGAAAGAAGCTTAGAAAGAAAACTATGATGGCAACCTAGAGTGACAGCTGTAGGGTTCGGTGGCAAGGCGGAAACATAGATTTCAAAATTTTTATCTTTATGAAATCTTCACCAAACCCTTAACCCAAGATCTCCTTAAAAGAATTAAAACATATAACATGTATATATAAGATTTAAAATCATATTAAAGTACTAACCTGTATTGCTAAAATCCAAACTTTAAATCTCTACCAGGTGCCCAAATGTTCACCCTCCAATGGTGATCCACACAGAAAAAGATGAAGACTACAATTTCTTGTTCTTGGCTCCTCTTCTTGAATTCTTTTTCAAGAATTCAATTCTTGGACTTTTAGGCTAAAATTTTCTTTCTTGAAAATTTTTTTTCTTCTTCTTTCCTCTTCTAGAATTTTTTTCTTGAATTCCCTTTCTTGAATTCCTTTTCTTGAATTGAATTGGAAGAAGAAATTAAGACAAGTAAAGTCTTAATTCAAGAAAGAAAAGAAGAAGAACATATCCTTCCTTTTTCCCTTTCCTTTACCGTTCAAGACCTTCCTCTTATTCTTGTTTAGGGTCAGAGTTTCGACAGAGATTATCTCTGTAAGGGAAACAATACCCAACAAGCATAAAGGGAAGGAGTATTCCGGAGAGGAGGAGAGGAATATGATCTTTGTATTTGATTATCGAAAAGAAACCCTCGAGAACCCAAACCCTTTTATAGATTTCAGAGGGGCATTTTCTTAAAATATCGCAACCCTCTGAAACCCCAGGAATCATGATCCCTCATTCCTCACGCATCCCCTCAACCAAAAATCATGATTCTCTGATTTAATTTTTGTTTTTCCGACGAGGAGGACTCTCGGAAAAACTTCAGGAAGAATCGCGACTTTTGAAGATGGATTTGTGACAGAAAAATGACGGATCTTTTTCCTTAATTTTCCTGGCCATCAGATCCAGATCCAAAAATGTCAGACAAGGATCCAAATCACCCCCCTTTTCTGATTTTTTTTTTTTTCTCCGATGGAATTTCCTTCCTACGCATGTGAAGAGGAGTCCACACGCGCGTGGACTCTTCTTCTTGGCGCGCACGGGTGAGGAAGGGTGTGGGCGGCTTGGAGAGAGTGTCTCAGTGCACTTGATTCACTTGGGTTCAGCCATGGGTTAGCCCAATGTCCTAAAATTTAAATTAGACTTTAATCTGGTTCAATTAGAACCCAATTAAGCCCAATTTAGAACCAAATTCGAATATGATTCGAATAGAAATTGGGTATGCAACACATGCTAGTGTGTTTATCCTGCAAACATGATTTAATTCCAAGTTAAATCCTTCATCAATTTTTTTTTGTGTGTGACCCATTGGGTTTCACACCTAGCCAGCAGTAGGTCCGAGTGCTATTTGACTTAATTTGGTTAGATCTCAACTAAGCCGATTTAGGTCAACTTAAACTAGCTCGACTCGGTCAATTAAAATCTAATTCTAATTAACTGATTTGAATTACCATAATTCAATTATATATCTGCAAGACAAGATTGACATCTAGCAACGTATCATGTCTACCCGGAAGATGTGGAATTTTGGTGGAATTACCAAAATACCTTTCAGTGGTGAGTTACCGGGCAATTCAGTCCTTTGATCAACTTGCATCCCGAATATGATTATGAATATGGATACTTGTCCAATCCAATTTCATATTCATCCCTAGCTCAATCTTTATAATGATGATTCAATAATGAACCATTAGAAATTAACTTTAATGTTCATACTTTGATCAAAGATTTCCTGAATCCATCATTTGATCGAAATTAGCTGGATGCAATTCCCTCTTACTATGGCTGATCAATTCCTTGTTGACCTACTCACAACCTCCATATACAATCCACCATACCCAGTATCACCTCGTGCATGACTCAGTGTCATGATTGATTACGAACCAAAGTATGGATTCATATATATAAGGTACCATGGTAGTCTCAGGTCAAAGGACCACATGCACTACTCCCACTATGAGAATTATCTATTGACAAACAGATAAGGTTCCATTAGATATTCTCAATCTGGATCAATTCAGTGAACTCATTCTCTAGTGAACACTCACATCCTAGTATTAGTATCAAACACAAGTGACTGTGAGATCAGTCACCCTTATCACAAAGCATATATAGGATGTGCTGGTCTTGCCGAAAATATTGATCCCCAACTCAATGTCCCATCGACCAGGAATATTTTAGATTAGGATTTTAAGGCTTTAGGTCTCACTGGTATGATCTCATCATAACCCTAGAACCATAGCCCTAATCAATGGGGTTCATCAAATAATCATAAAGACACAGCGTATGATGAAAATAATGCCTTTATTATAAAAATATCAATTCATTGATTTTGGGATCGAAATACAATATTTCAATTGGCTTTCAGGGCACAATCTTTCAACAGCGAGGACTCTAGCTCAGATGAAGAATCAACTGAAGTTGCCAATCTATGTTTCATGGCACAACAAGAACAAGAAAAGGTAATTTTTGACTCTGAAGTGAATTTTACTTTTGATGAATTGAAAAATGCATTAATGAATTGATGCATGATTATAAATTGAATCTATCTAAAAATAGAAAATTGAAAAAGCATGCAAATAGTTTTTCAGATGAAAACAATTCTCTTTTGAATGAAGTTAATGAATTGAAAAGTAAACTTGATGTTTCAAAAAATAAAAACAAAGCTTTAATAATGAAAAATAAAGTTTCAAAAAAGACCTAAAGTTGTTGTTTCAAATGGTGACCTTTTAAAGAAAAACAAAGATCTAGAGATAGAAAACAAAAATTATAAAAATGAACTTGATAAAATAAAACCTTTTTGTTGAAAAGTTCACTTATAGTTCTGAAAAATTAAATCTTCTTTTAAATAATTAAAGAGCTATTTTTAATAAAGCCGGATTAGGATATAAACCTCAAAAATAGCAAAGGTATTTTAAAAGTTTTTTTATACCTGCATCATCAAGCATTACATGTTTTTCATGCAAAAAATTAGGTCATAAAGCTTTTCAATGCAATTTAAGAAAAATCAATAATTTTGAAAAGATTTGGATTTCAAAAGGAACAAATTTAAGCACTAACCCTAAAGGACCCAAGTTGGCTTGGATACCTAAAAACAAAACTTGATTTATTTTACAAGTGTGTCTTGCAACCAAGAAAAACAACAGGCTATGGTATCTTGATAGTGGTTCTTCAAGACACATGATAGGAGATGTGAAGCAATTCACCTCTTTAAAGGCAATAAATAGAGGGAGTATAACCTTTGGTGACAATGGTAATGGAAAAATCATTGGTATTGGTAAGATTCACATTTCTCCTTCTACTTGGATTAATGATGTACTTTTAGTTGAAGGTTTAAAGCATAATCTTTTAAATATTAGTCAATTTTGTGATAAGGGTTTTCAAGTTGTTTTTGAATCATCTTATTGCATGATTGCTAGTCTTGTTAAAAATGAAGTGAGATTCATTGGAAAAAGGTATAGTAATATTTATCTTGTAGATTTGTATAATCTATCTTTGCCTAATAGAGAATGCCCAGTTGTAATGAATGCCACTATTAGTAAGACTAGTTGGCTTTAGCATCGTAGATTAGGTCATTCTAGCATGTATTTATTACCAAAACTTTTCAAAAATGATTTAGTAAGAGATTTGCCAAAACTTGTTTTGAAAAGGATAAAGTTTGTGAAGCATGCCAATTTGGAAAACAAGTAAAAATATCTTTTAAATCTAAAGATTTTGTTACAACTTCTAGGCCATTAAAACTACTCCACATAGATCTCTTTGGACCAACTAGGATATCTAGCCTAAAAGGTAAGAGATATGAATTAGTTATAGTGGATAATTTTTCATGGTTTACATAGATTTTATTTTTAGCTCACAAAGACGAGTCTTTTTCGGCATTCATGAGGTTTTACCAAAAAGTTTCAAATGAAAAAGGTACTTCAGTAATTTGCATTCGTAGTAATCATGCTTCTGAATTTGAAAATCATAATTTTGAAAACTTTTGCAATGAAAAAAAAATTGAACATAATTTTTCTGCACTTAGGACACTACAATAGAATGGGGTTGTAAAAACAAAAAATCATACTTTAGAAGAAATGGCATGCACTATGCTTTGTGAAAATGATTTGCCAAGGTATTTTTGGTCTGAAACAATTAATATTGCTTGTTATATTTTGAATCATATTTTAATTTATCCTATTTTAAAGAAAACTCTATATGAGCTTTCGAAACAAAGAAAATCAACTTTAAAATATTTTTGTGTTTTTGGTTGTAAATGTTTTATCATGAATAATAGTAAAGATAAGTTTAGAAAATTTGATGCCGAGTCTAATGAAGGTATCTTCTTAGGATACTCTACATCAAGCAGGGTATACAAAATTTTTAACAAGAGAACCTTAGTAGTAGAGGGGTCTGTACATGTAATCTTCGAAGAATCTACTAACAAATCCTCTAGAAAAGAGGATACTTCTGATGCAGTGCAGGTGCTGAAAAGTTAAAGAAGCTGACATTGGATGATCAACCTTCTTAACAAACTGAAGAAGATCAAGACAAAAATGAAAGAGAAGAGCCATACAATCCATACCAAAGTATCAAGATCTACCCAAGGAGTGGAGGTATGCTCATGGACATCCTAAAGAGTTTATCCTAGGTGATCCATCAGAAAGGATCAGAATAAGATCCTCAATTAGAAATGAGAGTGATTATATTGCTTTTGTTTCTCAAGTTGAACCAAAATACTTTGAAGATGCTGAAAAAGACTCTAATTGGATTAATGCAATGCAAGAAGAATTAAATCAGTTTGAAAGAAACAATGTTTGGACTTTAATAGAAAGACCATCTAATATTTCAATTATTGGCACAAAATGGATATTTAGAAATAAATTAGAGGAAAATGGTATTGTTACTAGGAATAAGGCTAGACTGGTTGCTAAAGGTTATAATCAAGAGGAAGGCATTGATTTTGATGAAACCTTTATACCTGTTGCTAGACTTGAAGCCATTAGATTACTTTTAGCATTTGAATGTTTCATGAACTTCAAACTTTTTCAAATGGATATTAAAAGTACTTTTCTGAATGGTTACATAGTAGAAGAAGTATTTGTTAAACAATTACTTGATTTTGAAAATCATGCACATCCTGATCATATTTTTAAACTACACAAAGCACTTTATGATTTAAAGCAAACACCCCGAGCATGGTATGAAAGGCTTAGCAAGTTTTTGATTGAAAATGATTTCTCTAGAGACCATGTCTACATTATTTCTAAAGAAAAAAAATGATGATTTATTAGTAGTACAAATTTATATTGATGATATTATATTCGGTGCTACTAATGAAATCCTTTGTCAAGTGTTTGCCAAGCTTATGTAATGAGAGTTCGAAATGAGCATGACAGGAGAACTCAGTTTTTTTCTTGGACTCCAAATCAAGCAAACTAAGGATGGAATCTCCATCAACCAAGCTAAATATACAAGAAAAATATTAAATAATTTTGGGATGGAGTCTACCAAATCAATAGGTACACCTATGAGCTCCTCTTGTAAACTTGATAAAGATGAACATAGTAAATTTATTGATCAAACATTATATAGATGAATGATTGGCTCTTTATTATATTTGATTGCTAGTAGACCAGATATCATGTTTAGTGTTTGTATGTGTGCTAGATATCGGTCTGATCCTAAAGAATCTCATCTATTGGCTGTTAAGCGCATATTTAAATACTTATCTAGTACAATTGATATTGGATTGTGGTATTCTAGAGATTTATCTTTTGATTTGATTGGATATTCTGATACTGATTTTGCTGGGTGTAAACTTGATAGAAAAGGTACTAGTGGAACTTGCCAATTTCTTGGAGTTAACTTATTCTCCTGGTTTAATAAGAAACAAACTTCAGTTGCACTATCCATAATTGAGGCTAAGTATATTGCAGCAGGAAGTTGTTGTGCTCAAATCTTGTGGATTAAGCAACAACTTGAAAATTTTGGAATCAAACTTATTAAGACATCCATAAGATGTGATAATATTAGTACTATAAACTTAACTAAAAATCCTGTTCAGTACTCTATAAGTAAGCATATTGAAATTAGGCATCATTTTATTAAAAATCATGTTGAAAATAATGATATCATGCTTGAATTTGTTAGTACTGAAATACAACAAGCTGACATATTGACTAAGCCTTTCCACGAAGATCAGTTCAATATGATTAGAAGAGAACTTGGAGTCATCAACCCTTTTGATTAGAAATTTCCATCTCTTCACATCTTGAACTCTTATTTGATCAGAGTTGCTTATTATTCATGCTTAATCCTTCTAAACTCCATTGAAATTCTTTTCATTTTGATCAATGCTCCTTTTTTTATTTTTTTTGGTTTTAAGTCGAAGTGTCGACACTTGGAAGTGTCGACACCTAGAAGTGTCGATACTTAACTCTATGTCGTGAGTCGACACTTGAACGGTGACAGACCGAGTAATAATAGGAAAACAAAGTGTTTTCTTCATTTCTTTCCTTCCAAATTAGGCAGACTCATCCCTATTTCTATTCCAATGAATTCTTCCCTCCATAATTCAACTCCAAATCACTTGAATCTTCGTTTGGGATGGTTTGTGTTTCATTTATACCATGCTTCTCCTTTTTTTTTCATTATTTTGGACCATAGGAACCCCAGTTTTTCTTCCTGCTTGTTCTATTCCCTTGATTCTCAGCAATGGGACCTAGGAAGAAAGTTGTCCGGCATCCAAGACCATCCAATCAAGAAGAAGAAAGGAGAATCAAAGCAAAGCATGAGGCTAGAGTAGCAGATCCACCGGATGTTCCTGCTAGATCTCTCTTTCCAGCAACCAATCAGATGGGATCGAAGACCATTATCAGGGGACATCATGTGGACTTCGACGTCATTGATCAGCAGCAGTTTAGGATAGGCTAGTGGCTCAGAGATGCAAGGCTAGCATCATTTTGCTCTTTGATAGAGAGATTCTACTCGGGTTTGATTCAAGAGTTCTATGGTTCCCTCGCCCGAGGTAGCGATTGATGGATTACTCAAGTTCGAGGCAGAGATGTCCTAGTATCTGCGAAGATTCTGAGCAGAGTATGGGACATACCAATGAGAGGATCTATTGTGGACAACTTAGTGGACAAGGTCAATGATCTCCGTTGCATTTTTGAGATAGATGATTTACCTGAGGGAACCACTGTAATAGCTTCAAGGCTGAGACCTGAGATGAGGTTGCTACATCATATAGTTGCCTGGATTCTTCTATCGAAGACCGGCCATTTTGACTTCATCATAGAGCAAGAGCTATTAGTGATGTTTCTCTGGTACAGCACACTCCAGTTTACCTCCCGGTACTCATGGTACATCAGTTGACTGAGGCATCAATCAGCCAGAGATTGTGTCTACCCTACGAGATGGGTTTGACACTACCTTTCAGAGCTTATGTAGTAGACATGGATGATGAGCCCTACCAGCAGCTACTGCACACTGATGTCTGTGACAAGAGATCATTGCACCGAATGGGGTATCAGCTTATCAAAGGCCAGTGGAGACGACGAATATCAGGTCAGGCCACTGACAAAGATGAGGATATAGTGGAGGAGGGCACATCTTTTTTGGATAGGCAGGGCCATCTGAGGTTCAAGAGAGACATTTGAGACATTGCCCGAGTTTTCAGCATAGCCAGAGCCAACTCCTCAAGCAGAGCTAGCACAGTCAGATATCCCTGGAGTTTCAGAGAGTTTAGAGTATAGGGTCACTCTCATTGAGATTGAGGTGATGATCATTCATCAGCGAGTCAACAGGATTCACATGGAGATGAGGGAGAGCCATCGGGGACTGAGTGATGGGATCTCTGCCATTTTGTATATCTTGGGTAGGCCTTCTTTAGGCAGAGCACCTGCTCCTTCTGTTTTAGCTGATTAACCTCCAGCACCACCTACTCCAGGACCAGATTTGGATAAGACTGACTCTAATGAGTTTGACATGGTAGATCTGATGACAGAGCTAGTGCCGGAGACAGTAACTGACCTTCCTAGGAGTTTAATTCTAAATCTATCTAGTTCATCTTTCCAAACTCCTATTCTACCCACTCCTCTATCCAGACCTGATGATCACACTTCCATTCCTGCACCTACTCCTGTCATACCTTCAGCTTCTGAGACACATATAATTCATTCTTCCCCATTGCATCATCTTCCCTTATCAGGAAATTAGGATTTTATACCCCTGGTTTCCATCGTCTTGATTTAGGACCTATCTTTGATCATACCCCGCTTCATACTGATTTTGATACTACCATTCCCGTCAGTGCTATTCCTGCTGCTAACATAGCTTCTTCCTCTTCTGCATTAGCTAGAGGCAGGACTTATATTAGACACAGAGGATGAGGCAGTCGTGTTGCATCGAGACCGACAAGGACCCGTCTTCATGATCTTCGATCCATGTGGCTTCATTCCCATGCTTTTACTAATATAGGATCGATTGAGATTGGATCCTCGGATGATGAGGAATCTACTTAGGATAGTCCTTATGTTTAGATAGTTTATATTTCAGCACTCTTGCATGCATTTATGTCTGTTACTATTCTATATCTTTACTTGTATCAATGTATGAAATGTACTTCAATAAATGAAACTTCACTTCACTATTTTATTTTTGGATTTTATCTCTTGTGAATGAATGATTGACATTTTTGAATTGTTTTATTTTTGTTATTTATCCTTAATTCCCTTCCTTTCTCTCTCTTTTTAATAATGACAAAAAGGGGGAGAGATGAGTAAAAGATAAAGGGGGAGATAATTTTGTAAGAGATAAGTTTGAGTGAAGAAGATAAAAGAGATAAGTATGAGAATAAAATGAAAATCAGTTTGTGGTTGTTAGAGAAAAATGAGAGTAAAAAGAAAAGAGCAATGAGTGAAGGGGAGCAATCCTTTGATAAATTTTCTTGCAAAATCTTTAAATTCAGCTTTTCTCTTATGAAAGATCTTTGAAAATCAATTTTCTAAATCATCTTTTGAGGGGGAGTATCTATACCCTTCAATCTATTATTCAAAGATTCCTCTTTTAATTACATTCTTTATATGCTATATGCTGAATTTCCTTTTCTTGAAGCATGTTTAATCTCAAATTCATATTTGAAGTATCTTGTTTCATAAAACTTTTAGCTCTCATATTTCTCATAACTTTGATATGCATTTAGTCATAAATGTCTACCTTTCTTTTACTCTAATACAAATGGCAATAAGCTTTATATCAGTTGAAAATTCTTTTAAGAGTGTATTATATGAATTATACTTAAAGGTTTTGTTATCATCAAAAAGGGGGAGATTGTTGACTTCATTATTGATTTTGATGATAAACAAAATACTTAAGTATAAGCTAAGTACTAACTATTCTTTATAGTATGTTAAATAGAAAAAGGTACTCTTCAATTTAACAAAACTGGAATTCCTGTCAAATGATGAAGAAGCCCCTTCTTTGAATGAAAGATCAGTTTTAAATGGACTTAGGTACTTGAAGATTGCTTGAAAGAACATAAAGAGTTTAGCACAAAAAGGCTTCAGCAGAGCTTTAATGATTTTTGAAGCATTCTCAGTAAGTGTCGACTCAAAGTGTCGACTCATTGATCAAGTGTTGACTCATGGTAGTGCAATTGTCGACTCAAGCCGGCATGCAGAAAAAGTTTTAGATGGCATGACTGAAGTGTCGACTCATGACCTACAAGTATCGACTCAAGGATCGGCTTATCGCTTGAGAAAAATTTCTCACAGAGCTTACTGAAGTTGAAGACTTGCCTGAAGTGTCGACTCATAGATATCAAGTGTCGACTCACTTGAAGAATTGATGACTCACCTGAGATTTTCAGAGAGCCTCAATGCAAAATTTTGAACTAAGTATCGACTCAAAAGACTTAAGTGTCGACCCTAAGTGTCGACACTTGGAGTTCTGGAAACAGTAACGACTAGTTTTTCAAACGTAAAACTCGGCCCTCTTGGCTTCCAATGGTTAGTTTTTCGTATCTAATGGTCATAAGCTGACTTTGAGGCCTTGGGATGGTATTTAAGTAATTAAAATCAAATATAAACACAAGAGGAACAAGAAGAGAAAGAAAGAAAGAGAAAAAGCAAGTACATTCACTCCCATTCATTGAGAGCAACCACCTTCAAGCAAAAAGAAGTCTCAAAGCATTCAAAGCCTTCAAGAGCATTAAAGTCCAACACCCTGGAGCATTGATTGAGGCTTCATCAAGTTGAAGATAGCAATTCCTCCAAGCTTCAAAGAGATATCTGCTTTTATTAAGAAAACTTTTTTTGTTACTTTATTTTAACTCTATCTTTATTGTAAAGGTTTTTGGTTAGCTTATTGGAAAACCAAGGAGGGTTTCGGTTAGCCTATTGAAAAACCAAGGAGGTTTTTGGTTAGCCTATTGAAAAATCAAGGAGATTTTTGGTAAGCCTAGTTGAAAACCAAGGAGGTTATTGGTAAGCTTTTAAAAACCAAGAGATTTCTTTTGGTAAGCCTTATAAAAACCAAAAGGGGTTTTAATTAGTGAGCCCTAGAAAACCAATCGGCTGTAATTATAGAGATTATTGTGAATTTCCAAGTAGACCTTGGAGAGTGGATGTAGGTGCATTGGAAAGAACCGAACCACTATACTAGGTTTGTGTTTGTGATTGTTTGTCTCTCTCTTGCTCTTACATTTATTGCATTTAAATTTTTGTAGCATACTCTTTAAGAGCACATTACTCTTGCATCTCATTACACTTAAATTGTTTATTGAATTGGTTCACACTCTTGCAATTAATTTTTAGAAATCCAATTCACCCCCCCTCTTGGGTTGCTTACTGGACAACACAAGATGAATCCACCTTCATCCAAGTACTTTGTAAGGAAAGCTAATGATATCTTAACATGCTACTATTATTATGCTATAGCAACCTGGCTCTGATCCAATGAAAGTTTAAAAGGCATAGCAAGAAGATAGACTATATTTTAAAATTATTTTAAAGTATAACATAGTGGAAGACTTGGTATATCGATCAAGTCGATCTACTAATCTGCCTGCAACAGGATCCGACACAATAAAAGTGCATATAGAGATATCGAAAGCAAAGAAAAGGAAAGGGTACGTTACCTTGAACCTTTGGATGCAGGTGATGAATAGCTGCTGAGCCACACAAATGTCTGGCCTCTATGGGTAGTTCATACCAGGGCTCGATCCTAATCAATTCCCTTGAAGTGCTAGCTCCTCAGGATCCTTAAGGCCAATCTTTTCCTTCCTTGGACCTGCAAGACTTTTTTGAAGCCGCCGGAAAATCTGGTGGGGGAACAATGGGGAGAAGTAGAAGTGGAACCCTTCCCAACTAACACTTTCTTCCCAAACCCTAGCTTGATTGCTAGGTAGGCTCACACCCAAAACCCAAATCCTCTCAAACCCTACTCTAAGAATACCTTCCCTCCCTCTCTTAGAAAAGCCTAGCAAAAGTCAACCTTAACTAACTCTGCTGCCCCTACAAAGACACCTATTTATAGTAGCAGCAAGAGGGAGAGAGATATGAAAGGAGGAGTGATTGGGGGAGAGGGTTAAGGGTTGAACCAAATTAGCTCTAGGTTTATATAGAAGAAAATCTGCATTCCAAATAATGCATTCCATAAAAAACCTTGGAGACAATTTTAGCCAAGATTTGAAATTTGAATTCAAAATTCAAATTTGAATCTTTTAAAGGAATGTGAGTATGACAAATCAAATTTAATTTGATCATAAGCCAAATCACATTTGGCTTGATCTATCAGATTGCAATCATACTGCAAATAAGTCCTCCAAAAATTTACTAATCAAATTAATAAAAAATCCTTATCACAACCAAGTGTCGACTTATGAAAGTGTCAACATTTGAGTCATGGTCAGTCATATTGACCCCATAGTGATGCAAAACAATTCTCAATCATCGATCAGCCTTTAGATCATGTAGAAAACCTATGGTGTGTGACCCCATAGGTTTGTTCACTAAGTTGATAGCATTGGAACGTTTCTAGTACCAGTCAAAGTCATCATTTAGCAATGATACTCGATATCCGGATAGATCAAAGATGCAGAGTAACTCTATAGAACCTCGAGCATATGGTTACCGCATAATTCATCCCTTTGATCTCATAATGCTCAGGATAATCTAGGGTTTGATTACCAACCCCAATTTAGTACATCCAGATCGTGTCTTACCTTACAAGTTTTGTGACTCCTCACAAGAACTACCCTGGCCAAGGTTTTGCTAAATTGAGACATAGTGAGTCATTCACTCCAAACCATTTAGAGGGGTCAATCCCATCTTGATCTACCATTGCTCCACAAGTACTTGACTATACCCAGAAACCATTTGTCATTAGATTAGAAATCCAGGTAGTCCAGTTCCAAAGTACAGTGAGTTGCTTGCAAGCTACCATGGTGACCTCGGGTCTGAGGGACACATATATCAATATCCATTCGCGAGCAACCCTTTGGTAGAAAGGAGCTCCGTAGATGGTCATGTTCAGTGAAATATCATACATTTTACCTGTATGTTATATCAGTATCTCTATACTCCGTGGTTAAGAGGATAACTGTTGACCCCTGGAATGATTTTGATGATAACAAAACATTGGAGCATGCATTTGATTACTAACAATTTTCAAGTATTTTTGTATGTTTTTGTAGGATGATTTGAATGAACAAACACACTTCCTACAATCTTAATTTTATTGATGTATGTCAATTTTATTTCATTAAAAATCTCATGATGTATAGAGCCCAAAGCAAAATCACTAATGTATTCACTAAAGTGGGCCAATTTCTTGTATTTTGTAAGTTTAAATTTCTTAGAATAGGCTTTGAAGAAGTCAAAAAGCCTTAGAAGTTGGTTGGAGACTTTTGGAAGCAATCTAGAGAAGTTTGGAAAATTTTTATCAAAAGTCACTCGAGCCGACTCAAAGTAGAAGAGCTAGCTCAATCCATGGCACGACACTAAGCTTCCTAGCACATAGGCATCTGAGCCGACTTGTCTCAGAAGAGTCGACTCCTCCAGAGTGTTAGGGTTTTGGTGACCAGGGCAAAAGCATGGATTTCAAAAATTTATTATGAAACCACTACCAAACCCTTATCCCAAGACCTCCTTAATAGGAATTAAAACATACAAACATGCATATATAATATAAACTAGAGTTTAGGCACCAACCTGAACCGCTAGTATCCAATCCGATGAAGAAAACCCTGATTCAGCCTTCTTCTCCACCAGGCGCCCAAACGTTCACCCTCCAACGGTGATCCACACGAAACTCGGACAAAGGAAGAACTCCTTCTTCATGTTGCTTGGAGAAGTGGAACTCTTTCGGCAGCCTTTGGTCTATTGACCATTGTAGGACACCTTGTCCTACTGTAGGGCATTAAAGATACTCTCCTAAACCACTCTTGATTTTAGGACAACCCTCCTCTAGGACCCCTTAGGCTTATATCCTAAAACAAAGCCTTGTCCTAGTAGAAAAGACCTTGTCTTAACAAGACAAGTTTTGTCTTAAAGAAAGGAGGAAGAGAGAGACACTCAGAATAGTACTTCGGTGGAATACTTCCTTATCAAACTCATTTCATCGCCTCCTATTTATAAATACAAGAGGGGCGTGTGATATGTCCTCCCATCAACTTATCAGATATGATTTTTCTAGACCAAAGAGAAGTTATCTGGCTTGAAAAATCATATCTAATAATCCCATTCATGCTCCGAAGGCCTTATAAACATCCCTTCTTTTATCTGGACGAATTCTCACTTGCTACATGTCAATTACTAGTCCATAGGAAGCCAAGAGGTAACTCTTCAATCTCCAAACATCAGAGATTATGAAGAGTCTTGATAGCAGAAGGACTCTCCATCAAAATCGCGTGCCACATGATGAGTTGCGACTCTTCATGCACCGCGCGCGCCATCCTTGTTCCATGCAAATTTCAAAGAATGTTGATAGTCAAAATATTTGCAATATGGGTGTCATTGGAAAGAGCATAAGATTTCCTTTCTAACCATATAAATTATATTCAAATCAGAGATCTATAGCTCATTTTGTACCCTTTTGAAGTTAAGGTATCATTTAGGTACCAAGAGTCCCATGCCATTGGGACTCTTCATGTATGGCACCTAAAATGCCCTTAAATCCAAATTAAAATCAGATTTAGCTCTGATTAGGCTAGCCCCACTTAGGACTCAACCTAATTTAGGTTTCTTATAATTAGGTTAGCCCAATTAGTAAGCAACAGAACCCAATCCAATTGGGATAGGAATTTGGTTAGCCTACATTTGCTAGTATGTAATCCGGCTAACAAATTAGGATCCTATGACCCTAATTAAATCATGAATGACTTCCTTGGCCAAGTCTCTATTGTGTGTGACCCATTGGGTTCCACATCTAGCCAGCAGTAGGTTTAGGTTTGAGCCGATTCGATCCGATCGAACCCGATTAACCTAATTTGGTCAAATTGGCTCACCTAATTGTCCAATTCGAATCACACATCGAATTGACTCATAAAACCAAATCAATTAGTTCATGAAGACCTACAAGATAATGTTGACATCTAGCAATGTATCATGCCTACCCGTAAGATGAGGAATTTTGGTGGATTTACCAAAATACCCTTCAATGGTGAGTTACCAGGCAATTCAGTCCTTCGATCTACTTGCACCCTGAATATGACTATGGATATGGACACTTGTCAAATCCAATTTCATATTCATTCCTTGCTCAATCTGATAATGATGATTCATTAATGAACCATTAGAAACTATTTCTAATGTTCTACTTTGATCAAAGATTTTCCGAATTTTCATTTGATTTAAATCATCTGGATGCGCTTCCCTCTTACTAGGGTTGATCGATTCCTTTTTGACCTACTCACAACCTCCATATGCAATCCACCATACCCAGTATCACCCCATGCATGACTCAGTGTCATGATTGAGTGTGAACCAAAGTATGGATTCATGCATACAAGATACCATGGCAGTCTCAGTTCAAAGGACAACATGCACTATTCCCACTATGAGAACTGTCTATTAACAAACAGATAAGGTTCCATTAGATGTTCTCAAGCTGGATCCATTTAGTGAACTCATTGTCTAATGAGCACCCACATCCTAGTATTAGTGTCAAACACAAGTGACTGTGAGATCAGTCACCCTCTTCACCAAGCATACATAGGATGTGCTGGTCTTACCGGAAACATTGATCCCCTACTCAATATCCCATCGACCAGGAATATTCTAGATTAGGGTTTTAAGGCTTTAGGTCTCACTGGTATGATCTCATCATAACCCTAAAACCATAGCCCTAATCTATGGGGTTCATCATATCTTAATAAAATTAATAAGACATAGCGTATGATGAAAATAAAATGCCTTTATTAATTGATAATGTCAATACACTGGTTTGGGATACAAAAGAAAATCCCATCGAAATACAACATTTCGATTGGCCTTTAGGGCATAATCCTTTCAATCTCCCACTTGCACTAAAGCCAATCGCCTTTAAATTTTAACCCCATACAATTGAGGTGGCGATCAAACTCCCGCTGTGATAGAGCCTTAGTGAACGGGTCTGCTATGTTGTTCTTCGTTTCTACTCTTTTAATGCAGACTTCTTGTCTTTCAACAATCTCTCGAACGAGATGAAAGCATCTTAGAATTTGCTTTGATTTGTTATGAGCTCTAGGTTCCATAGCTTGAGCGACGGCTCCTGTATTATCACAGTAAAGTGGTACTGGACCTTCAATCTCCGGAACAATGCCCAACTCTGAGATGAACTTCTTCATCCAGACAGCTTCCTTGGCAACTTCACTAACAGCAATATATTCTACCTCAGTTGTTGAGTCAGCTATAGTCTGCTGTTTAGAACTCTTCTAGCTTACAGCTCCTCCATTTAGGGTAAAAACATATCCTGAAATAGATTTGCTATCATCTGGATCCGATTGAAAACTAGAATCTGAATAAGTTTCCAGTTTAAGATCAGATCCTCCATATATCAGAAAAATATCCTTAGTCCTTCTCAAGTACTTAAAAATATTTTTCACAGCCTTCCAGTGAACCTCTCCTGGATCAGCCTGAAATCTGCTGGCTATACCTAAGGCATATGCCACATCAGGCCTAGTACATAACATAGCATACATTATAGATCCTACAGCCGAAGCATAAGGTATAGAACTCATTCTATTTCTTTCTTCATGTGTCTTAGGAGACATCTTCTTAGAAAGATGTATGCCATGACCAATGGGTAAGTAACCTCTTTTACTTCCCTCCATGCTAAATCTCTTTAGCACTTGGTCAATGTATCTAAACTAGGATAAGCCTAGCATCCTTCTAGATCTATCTCTATAGATCTTGATACCCAGTATATAGGATGCTTCTCCCAAGACTTTCATGGAAAACTGTTTAGATAACCATACCTTGATTGATTGTAACATTGGGATATCATTCCCAATGAGGAGTATGTCATCCACGTACAGAACCAAGAAAACTATGGCACTCCCACTAGTCTTCTTGTACACATAAGGTTCATCCTCATTTTTGATAAAGTCAAACTCTTTGACTGTCTTATCAAATCGGATGTTCCAACTCCTGGATGCTTGCTTTAATCCATAAATGGATTTCTTCAGCTTACATACCTGATTAGGTTTAGTCTCCAAGACAAAATCTTCTGGCTGTGACATATAGACCTCTTCCTCAAGGAAACCATTAAGGAATGCGGTTTTCACATCCATCTACCAGATTTCATAATCATGATATGCTGCTATAGCAAGCATGATCCGAATAGATTTGAGAATGGCAACAGCAGAAAATGTTTCATCATAATCTATTCCCTGTTTTTGTCTGAAACCCTTAGCCACTAATCTGGCTTTATAAGTTTCGACTTGGCCATCTGCCCCAATCTTTTTCTTATAGACCCATTTGCATCCAATAGGGTTAACACCCTCTTGTGCATCAACCAAAGTCCACACTTGGTTGACATACATGGAGTCCATTTCGGATCTCATGGCTTCCAGCCATCTATCTAAGTCCTTACTCATGACAGCATCTGATAGGTTAAAGGCTTATCATTTTCAATGATCCGGGCTTCATTATTTTCAATAATGAACCCATACCTCTCAGGTGCATGACGCACCCTATCAGACCTATGGATAGGAGTGGTGTGTTCTGGTTCTATACTAACTATGTTATCATTTGGTTGAGATGTATCTATTTGTTGAACTTCTTCAAGTTCAATATTTCTCCCACTGCCCTTTTGTAGGATGAACTCTTTCTTCAGAAAAGTGGCATGCCTACTGACAAAAACTTTTTGTTCAGTAGGGTGGTAGAACAGATATCCTATACTATCTTTAGGATATTCTACAAATAGACACTTATCTGCTCTAGCATCCAGCTTATGTCCAAAATTTCTTTTGACATAAGCTGGACATCCCCATATCTTAAGATACATAAGATTGGGTTTCTTACCCTTCCATATCTCATATGGAGTGCTAGAGACAGATTTAGATGGTACTCTATTTAAGATATTAGCTGCGATTTCCAAGACATATCCTCAGAAGGAAACATGTAACTTTGTGAAGCACATCATGGACCGTACCATATCTAATAAGGTACGGTTCCTCCTTTCAGCAACACCATTTAATTGTAGTGTGTAAGGAGGGGTCCATTCAGAGATAATCCCCTTTTCTTTAAGGTGATCGAGAAACTCGGTGGATAAGTATTCACCTCCTCGATCTAATCGAAGGATTTTAATACTTTTCCCCGTTTGTTTCTCTACCATACTTTAATACTCTAAAAATTTATCAAAGGCTTCGGACTTATGTTTCATACGATACACAAATCCGTACCTTGAAAAATCATCAATAAACATGATGAAATAAGAGTATCCACCCTTGGCCTGAGTTGTCATAGGCCCACATACATCTATATGTATGAGTACTAATAACTCAGTTGTCCTTTCTTTATGTCCACTAAATGGAGTCTTGGCCATTTTACCCATGAGACATGATTCACAAGTTCCTAATGATTCATAATCATAAGGATTAAGGAAATTTTCCTTGTATAACTTGCTAATCCTAGTCTCACTAATATGTCCAAGTCGACAGTGCCAGAGTAAAGTATTGTTTACATCATCTCTCTTTCATTTGTTACTTACATGAAGTATATTCTCATTAGTGGATAGAGTTAAAAGACCATTGCAAAATACGCCACAACATATAATTTCATTAGAAAAGCTGATTGAGCAACCATTGCTCATCACATTCTGATGCAGAACAAATAAAGGGATGCGATGCGGAAGTAAATTAAGATTAACTAATTTTTTTGTTGTTTTTATAGGTTTGTAGAAGTTGGCTTCAAATCAAAGAAAAGTTAACCTAACATTGAAAGATACTAATATGATAATTGAAAGCACAATTTTAAGGAAACTAAATTATCAGAGTAGTTTAGAAGCAACGGATCGCTGGGGGTTGAGAAACTCCCAGACCTAGGGTTTCACTCCGAGCTTTCAACAAAACAGAAATAAAGAGAAGGGAAGGTTTATCTAACCAGACAATGATCTTCACAGATTTTGGTGGAAGAACTCTCCCGAGCAGATTGTTGGATCCTCGGAGTTGGATATCTTCGTAATGGATCCTCCAATACTGGTCCTTTGGCGGGTTGGCTTCTCCTGAACTCAAGATCTGGAAGAGAAGAAAAACAATTGATGGAATCAGAGAGTCAAGGAAAAGATTTACCAGGTTGATGAACTTGAAGATCGAAATTGCTGAAAACTGGATTCTCCTGGATGCTGATGTGATTTTCCTTGGAACTTGCTCTGGATCTGAAGTAGCTGGACTGGATCTGGATGAAGGTGGACGGCCTGGACTTGTAGAGAGAGAGAGGCCGTGGGAGATGGATGGATCTAGGGTTTGGTGGATGGAAAATAATGAAAGGTGGATAGGGTTTTGGAATTTCAAGTGGCTAACCTAGGGTTTTGGATAAAGATGGAGATCTCTCACCTCCTCAAGGCTCCAATGGAACCCGGATTACCCCCTCACGGAGCTCAACACTTAGAATAGTGCGGAAGAAGAGAAACCTAGGTTGCTCAACACAAGAGAATAGCAAAAATATTTTTTCTTCATTGATTTTTTAAAGTTACAAAGAGAGGTCTATTATATAGACCTAAAATTTTCTCCTAGCTTGTACAAATTCCCATGTGGGACTAAACTCTTCCAACCCCTAGATTAGGTAGAAAATCCTCTCCCTTGGCCGACCAAGAGTCCAAAAAAAATTGGGACGGCCATAAAGGAATTGTTTTGGAACTTTTATGGCACCTCCTTTGGAGTTGGATTTGGATTTGGAGTCCTCTTCTTCTTATGGTATTTCTTCTTTTCTTCCACTCCAAGTTAAGCTCTTTGATTTTGATTTGAACTTCAATTAGGAGTAGGTTGGATGTCCTTCTTTGATTTCTTCTCCAAGAGAAGTTTTCTTCCTTCTTTGCTTAGGTAAATTAGGCAGGTGTGGGCGCCTCCTTTAATTTAGCCTCCAATTTGATTTTTTCTTCTTTGGATGTGGGGACCATGACACTGGGATGCCTCTATGGCGCTTCCTGGACTCTGGCGTGTGCTCGGAGTGTGGCTGGGCGTGTGGCTTGGAGTGTGGCCTCCACTTGCTTGAACCTTGAGTTGATTGGAAGAGAAATGTGGCACCATTTTGGACCAAATTGAAACCACATTGGGACTTGCACCGAGTCAACATGACTCAACAAAATTTAAATGGTGACTCAAGAAATAAATAAAATAAATAAACTGGTTGACCAGGTCAACCTTTATTACAAACCCTAATTTCTCGGGCAATGTCAATCAGAGATCCAGATGGAGCTCTGAAGTCTTCTTTTAAGTCTGGTGCCCGCACCAATTCTCCCAGGGTGGGAGGAACTCGACCCTGTCGAGTAAGGCTCAAGTTGGCTCTGGTATCTCTCCAAGAGGTCTGGGTCCAATTCTTGTAATTCTTCTCGGGAGATCCAAGAGTCATCAGAATCTGGCCTTCCTTGCCAGCGGACCAGGTACCTTTGGTATCCTCGATTACGAGTAGAGATAACCTGATCATCCAGGATCTTTTCAATCTGCTCTTTCCTCACAGGCCAGTTTGTTGGTGGACACACAGGGTCGGGATCACTCTCAATGATAGGGTTAGGCTCAAAAGGCTCACTAGGAATCACAGCTGGCTCCCTGTACTCTACTAAGTCTGTAATGTTGAAAGTAGAGCTAATGCCTAGTTCTGGAGGCAACTCGAGCACATAGGCATTGGATCCTACTCTCTTTACCACTCTAAATGGTCCAGCTCCCCTAGCATGTAACTTTCTAACGGTTCCAGGAGGAAACCGTTCAGGCCTTAACCTAATCATCACATAGTCTCCCTCAACAAAAGATTTGACTCGCCTTTGAGTATCAGCCAACTTCTTATAAGTTTCATTACTTAAATTTATTTTGGCATGAATTTCTTTATGCAAGTCTTTTATATGCTGTGCAAAATTCTCAGCAGATTCGGAGACTCGAGTGTGGACAGGTAAAGGGACTAGGTCAAGAGGTGTGTGAGGTTTGTACCCATGTACAATTTCAAATGGACTCTTACCCGTAGACCTATTGACCGAGTCGTTGTACGCAAATTCTGCCCTTGGTAGGTATAAATCCCAATTTCTGGTATTTTCACCAACAAGACATCTCAGCAGATTTCCTAGGCTACGGTTCACTACTTCAGTTTGGCCATCAGTTTGGGGATGATAGGTAGTTGAAAACTTAAGTTTTGTCCCTAACTTATGCCAAAGGGTCTTCCAAAAGTAACTGGTGAACCGGACATCCCTATCTGAAATGATTGTCTTAGGTAGGCCATGGAGTCTAACTATCTCATTGAAGAAAAGTGTGGCTACCTTAGACGCATCAAAAGTTTGGGAACAAGGCAAGAAGTGGGCCATTTTAGAGAATCGGTCGACTACGACACAGATAGAATCATGTCTCCTCTGGGTCTTAGGTAAACCTAACACAAAATCCATACTCACATCTTGCCAAGGACGATCTGGGACAGGGAGTGGGGTATAAAGGCCAGTGTTTTGTTTTCGCTGTTTGGCAACAGCGCAGGTTCGACATCTAGCTACAATATTAGCTACATCCCTTTTCAAGCTAGGCCAGAAAAAGTGGTCTTCAATAGCTAGAATGGTCTTGTCTTTTCCAAAATGGCCGGCTAAACCTCCAGCATGGATTTCCCAAATCAAAAATTCCCTAAGAGAAGTTCTAGGGATGCAAAGCCTATTTTTGAAGAACAAAAAACCATCTACAAGGGTATAATCCTGGTGATTACTAGATGGTCCTTGAACTAGATCCTGATACACAGTTGTGAAATCCGGACAAGACTCATATTCCTCTTTGATTTGCTCAAACCCTATGACCTCAGTTCTAACAGAAGTTAATAACAGGGATCGGCGACTAAGGGCATCAGCTACCTTATTCTCAACTCCAGCCTTATGTTTCAGGACAAAAGTATAGGACTGGATATATTCTACCCACTTAGCATGCCTAGGGTTAAGCTTCTTTTGGGAGTTCAAAAATCTAAGAGCCTCATGGTCCGAAAATAGTACAAATTCCTGCGGTAGCAAATAATGTCTCCAGTAACGCAAAGCTTGCACCACCGCATAAAATTCCTTATCATAGGTAGAATACCTAAGCTTAGCATCATTAAGTTTTTCACTAAAGAATGCTATGGGATGATTCTCTTGGCTTAGGACTCCACCTATTCCTACACCTGAAGCATCACAGGCAACCTCAAATACTTTAGAAAAATCGGGTAATCTCAGAATGGGTGCCTGGGTCATTTTATCCTTAAGATCTAGGAAGGCTTTATGGGCTGACTTAGTCCAATGAAATTCTCCCTTCCTAATACAATCAGTGATTGGAGCAGCTAAAGTACTAAACCCCTTGATGAATCGCCTATAGAAGGTAGCCAAGCCATGGAAACTTCTAACTTCATGCACATTGGTTGGCTCTGGCCAGTCTACTATGGACTTAATCTTCTCAGGATCGGCCGCCACGCCGTCAGGGGTTACTACAAAACCAAGAAAGATAACTCCACTAGTCATGAATTCACACTTCTTAAGATTACCGTAGAGTCTCTCATTCCTCAAAACTTGGCAGACTGCTCTAAGGTGGTCTAGGTGATCTGTTGGGGTCTTACTATAGATCAGGATGTCATCAAAATAGACCACCACAAATTTTCCTATGAAAGCTCTAAGTACCTGGGTCATAATTCTCATGAAAGTACTAGGGGCATTGGACAACCCAAAAGGCATAACAACCCATTCATAAAGACCATCCTTAGTTTTGAAAGCAGTTTTCCATTCATCCCCGGGTCTAATCCTAACCTGATGATAGCCGCTTTTGAGATCAATCTTAGAAAAAACCATTGCACCAGCCATCATATCAAGCATGTCATCTAGTCTAGGGATGGGAAACCTATATTTGATTGTAATTTTATTGATGGCACGACTGTCAACACACATCCTCCACGTGCCATCTTTCTTTGGGGTCAGTAAGGCTGGGACTGCACAAGGGCTAAGACTTTCTCTAATAAACCCCTTCCTCAATAATTCTCCAACCTGCTTTTGCAGTTCTTCATGCTCAGATGGATTCATCCTGTAATGGGGCAAGTTGGGCAAAGTCGCTCCTGGGATTAGATCTATGGCATGCTGGATATCCCTAAGAGGTGGAAGGTGGTCTGGCAAATCCTCGGGAAAGACATCCTCAAATTCTTTTAACACAGGTTTAACTTCTTGAGGAGGCTCTGAGGGTTCCGAAGTTCTAAGTTCCTTAGCAGTCAACATCTAGATGGGTGAACCACTATGAATTTCTTGTTCTAGATCCTTAGCACTGATTAGGTTCACTCCAGTTTTCATCTCCTTAACCTTACCGGCTCCTTTAGTTACCTTGTCCTTAGGGGGAACGGAATGGATCGTAATCTTCTTCCCATTGAAACTAAAGACACAGGTATTGGATTTTCCTAAGAGGGTGGCATCATGATCATACAACCAAGGTCTTCCGAGAATTATACTGCTCACCCCCATGGGTAAAACATCGCACCAAATCTTTTCGTGATAAGATTGCATTTGGATTTGGACTTGACATCTAGATTGGATGGGTATGGAGGTAGAATCTACCCAAGAAACCTTATAGGGGTTGGGATGGGGAACTGGGATTAAGCCTAACATCTTGACAGTGCTAGTAGAGATGGCATTTACACAGCTCCCACTATCTATGATGATCTTACATACCTTATCCCCTAATTTAAGAAAAGTTTGTAGGATGTTAGTCCTACGCCAATCCTCTTGAACTAGATTCTGGGATAGGATGCATCTTACAACTCCTAATTGGTCAGATTCATTGGGTTCCTCCTCTCCTTCATACTCCTCAACCAAATTCATTCCGGCCTCATAAACTTCTTCTTCAAATTCCTCACTGGGCTCGGAATTATCATTCTCTCCCTCTTCTATGTAAAGGGATCTCCGTGGGCACTGGCTAGCAACATGACCTACCTTATGACACTTGAAACAGGATATGGCAGTACACTGACTGGAAATGTGACCTGGTTTCTGACACTTAAAACAGGTGATATTTGAACTAGGGGTTCTCTGGGTGTCAGGTGCCTTACCTTTGTCCATGGGCCTAGGGGTAGAAGTACCCTGAAAAGGTTTACTAGGGATAACTTGGCTAGGTCCATTCCTTGGGATTGGGGCACTAACCCTAGAAGGTATAGGTCCTCTCTGAAATTTCTCAGTGTTCAGTGCAATCTGGTAGGCTTGGTCTACATCAGTAACCTCTCTCAGAAATAATTCTCTCTTGATATCTTCCCTCAGTCCAGCCCTAAATCTAGACAAAGTGACTTCGTGGGCTTCATTCACATCACATCTCATTAGGTATTCATCAAAAGTAGTTATGTAGTCTGAGACAGATCGGTTTCCTTGTTTCAGGTTTTGCCATTGGTCTAACAGGTTTTGCTGGTATGAAATGGGTAGGTATTTATCTCTCAATTTTTCTTTCATACCCTGCCAAGTGGTTATGGGCTCAACATTCCGTCTCCTAGTGGTTAGCTCAATGTTCCCCCAGTATAACCTAGCTTGACGCACTAATTTCATCTTGGCAAACTTGTATTTCCTCTCCTCAGACATAGCATACCACTCAAAGTATTGATCCATCTCACCCTCCCAATCAGAATACACCTTAGGGTTCAGACTACCATCAAAAGTGGGTGCATCTAATTTGATGTTCCTGATGAACCTATCATCTCTATCTTCAGGCTCTGGGTTAGGCCTCCTATGATTAGGTTCGGGATCTCTATATAAAGGCCTTCTAGGCTCTTGATGTGGGTGAGGTTGAGGCACATTAAAATCGGGGTCAGGAGTCCAATTTCGATGTCTAGGTTCTTCAAGTACTTGGACTCGGTCCCTAAGTTGGGTAAGATCCTCATGAATTTGTGCGCTAAACTGGGCCACAGTGTTTGTCATATCCTGATTCATTTTAGCCATACTTTCAGTAAGAGTTCTGATCATGGCCTCTAAATCAGGTTGGGTTTGACCAGGTTGATATGGCACTCCGTTTCTGGTAGACATGATGATTCAAGCAAGCACACAAAATGAGACTAGACTAAATCGACTACTGGATCACTAGACCTAGAGTCCAAACTAGATGCCCAATCAGAGTGGCAAGCTAGCCTGTAGTAACTCAGGACTCAGCCAGGCAGGTGTAAGGGGAGTGTTAGGTCCCTGATCGCCAATCCTAGACACCAATCAGTGATTGGCCAGGTAGGCGGACCAGCACACAAGCCCTTCGGGACGTAGTCCCTGAACCACCGTTCTAGACACTGAGTGCTAAGCACACACAGAATAACTCAGCAAACTGACTCAACACTAGCCTAGACCCGACCAATTGGTGTCCCTAGCCCACTAGGGCAAATTAGGTCTAACTGATTTTAAATTAGGTCTAGGTTCGAATGATTGGATGGTGGTTTTGGGCTAAGGAGAGGTAATCAACTCCTCCCCTTATCTTAGATGCTCAATTGCCCTTAAGTAAATTATGAGATGATCACTCCAAAAAAGAATTGAATTGCAGAACACAAAAAACAGAGTTGCTGTATTTTAATTCTCAGAGTTTTTACTGAAACCAATAAATCGCAGAAAAATTATGTAAAATAGGTTCAATTATACTGGTTTCAATGAAGCAAAAATCATGCAATTCGGAGTTTTATGCAGGGATAAATAATTTAGATAACAGGGCAATTATGGGCTGCAACTAGATTGTCTTCCCCGTTTATAATCCCTGCTACAAAGTTATAACCCAATGGATCCCCTACACGCCCTAGGAACACCCCGTGGAATGGGAGGAGGAGGCTTGCGCCTCGCTTAGTTCCTAGGACCGGACGTCCTGGGGAGTCTACTTCGAGCAGACAAAATAAAAAGAGATCAATCAAAGCAAGCAAGCAAATCAGAAACCCTAGACTGGGCTTTGATACCAAAAATGATGCAGAACAAATAAAGGGATGCGATGCGGAAGTAAATTAAGATTAACTAATTTTTTTGTTGTTTTTATAGGTTTGTAGAAGTTGGCTTCAAATCAAAGAAAAGTTAACCTAACATTGAAAGATACTAATATGATAATTGAAAGCACAATTTTAAGGAAACTAAATTATCAGAGTAGTTTAGAAGCAACGGATCGCTGGGGGTTGAGAAACTCCCAGACCTAGGGTTTCACTCCGAGCTTTCAACAAAACAGAAATAAAGAGAAGGGAAGGTTTATCTAACCAGACAATGATCTTCACAGATTTTGGTGGAAGAACTCTCCCGAGCAGATTGTTGGATCCTCGGAGTTGGATATCTTCGTAATGGATCCTCCAATACTGGTCCTTTGGCGGGTTGGCTTCTCCTGAACTCAAGATCTGGAAGAGAAGAAAAACAATTGATGGAATCAGAGAGTCAAGGAAAAGATTTACCAGGTTGATGAACTTGAAGATCGAAATTGCTGAAAACTGGATTCTCCTGGATGCTGATGTGATTTTCCTTGGAACTTGCTCTGGATCTGAAGTAGCTGGACTGGATCTGGATGAAGGTGGACGGCCTGGACTTGTAGAGAGAGAGAGGCCGTGGGAGATGGATGGATCTAGGGTTTGGTGGATGGAAAATAATGAAAGGTGGATAGGGTTTTGGAATTTCAAGTGGCTAACCTAGGGTTTTGGATAAAGATGGAGATCTCTCACCTCCTCAAGGCTCCAATGGAACCCGGATTACCCCCTCACGGAGCTCAACACTTAGAATAGTGCGGAAGAAGAGAAACCTAGGTTGCTCAACACAAGAGAATAGCAAAAATATTTTTTCTTCATTGATTTTTTAAAGTTACAAAGAGAGGTCTATTATATAGACCTAAAATTTTCTCCTAGCTTGTACAAATTCCCATGTGGGACTAAACTCTTCCAACCCCTAGATTAGGTAGAAAATCCTCTCCCTTGGCCGACCAAGAGTCCAAAAAAAATTGGGACGGCCATAAAGGAATTGTTTTGGAACTTTTATGGCACCTCCTTTGGAGTTGGATTTGGATTTGGAGTCCTCTTCTTCTTATGGTATTTCTTCTTTTCTTCCACTCCAAGTTAAGCTCTTTGATTTTGATTTGAACTTCAATTAGGAGTAGGTTGGATGTCCTTCTTTGATTTCTTCTCCAAGAGAAGTTTTCTTCCTTCTTTGCTTAGGTAAATTAGGCAGGTGTGGGCGCCTCCTTTAATTTAGCCTCCAATTTGATTTTTTCTTCTTTGGATGTGGGGACCATGACACTGGGATGCCTCTATGGCGCTTCCTGGACTCTGGCGTGTGCTCGGAGTGTGGCTGGGCGTGTGGCTTGGAGTGTGGCCTCCACTTGCTTGAACCTTGAGTTGATTGGAAGAGAAATGTGGCACCATTTTGGACCAAATTGAAACCACATTGGGACTTGCACCGAGTCAACATGACTCAACAAAATTTAAATGGTGACTCAAGAAATAAATAAAATAAATAAACTGGTTGACCAGGTCAACCTTTATTACAAACCCTAATTTCTCGGGCAATGTCAATCAGAGATCCAGATGGAGCTCTGAAGTCTTCTTTTGAGTCTGGTGCCCGCACCACATTCATAGTATAACCTTGTCTAAGTAACAAGGGTACAGATATGATATTTCTAATGACCTTAGGCATATGGTAACAATCTCTCAGCTCTAAAATCTTCCACGAAGGTAACTTCAAGATATAAGTCCCTACGGCCTCTGCTTGGATGGACTCTCCTCCAGTACCGTAGAGCTCGAAGTCTCCTTCCTTCAATACTCTAAGCCTCTGCAGCCCCTGCAATGATTTACAGATATTATGACCACAGGTGGTATCCAATACCCAAGTATTTGAAATGGAAGAATCCAATGACAAAATAGTATGAACTTCTTTCATACCTTTTGGTGCATCCGATGCACCAGGCTTCACACCTGCAAGATAAGCCTTGCAGTTCCTCTTCCAATGACCCGGCTTGCCATAGTGAAAGTAGGTCATCTGTCCGGAGGCCTTCTTTCCTTTCTTCTTCTTGATGCCCCTTTTTGGGTTCAATCTTCTCTTGGAACCCTTTCTGCCTGACTTCTTCTTGTTGATCCCATCCACAAGAAGAAGTGGAGCCTTATTTTTCTTTAAATGGCTCTCTGCTATTTTTAACATGTTTAACAGCTCAAGCAAGGAAGTGTTAAGTTTGTTCATATGATAATTAAGAACAAACTGTGAAAATGACTCCGGGAGTGACTGCAGGATCAAATCCTGATTCAACTTCCCATCCATAACAAAATCCAATTGACCTAATTGAGTGATCAGGTCAATAACCATCAGTAGATGGTCTTGTATGGATGTACCTTCTATCATTCTCACATGGAATAACAGCTTAGATATCTCATATCTAGCAGTTCGACTATGTCCATGCTATCATGTTGCCTCTGCAACTCATTGGTCATAGAGGCAAGCATGATACATTTGACAGTGAATGAGTCATTTTGCCACATCTTGTATATGGTCCTGTCCTATTGCGAGGCATCTTCCCCTAAAGGTTCCAAGGTAGGGGTATCAAGAATGTAAGAAAGTTTTTCCTGGTTGAGTACTATCTTTAGGTTTCTCAACCAGTCAACATAGTTCGGTCCAGTCAATTTATTGGCATCAAGTTTACTACGGAGTGAGAGTAAAGAGGCCATTTAATCTACATTAACAAAGAACATAACATAAGCAAACAACCAATGTTGACAAAACATAATTAAATTAGGACTTTAACTTAATTATGTCTCCCACTATTTTATCAAGCATCATAACCCTCTATATGATGATCGAGAAACCCTAATTGGTTTTCATAGTGGGGTTGAGATACTAATTCCTTATAAAAGATCTTGTGTATACACAACAAATCTTTTATAAGTTCAAAGGTAGGAAAACTCTTTCCAATTGTATCTCATACAATTCTCAACAAAACCTGGTCTCTAAAATATTAATAGCCTTGTGTGTGCACAACAAACTATAATATTTTTAGTTAAGTAAGACCCTTCATTCCTTTATAGTCTTGATTGTAATAATAATATCCTTGTGTGTTCACAACAAAGTATTATATTAAATCATGCCATAAGCATCAAATGCACCAGGCCAAAATTGTGTTAGTTACCATAATAGGCCTTGTGTGTACACAACAAACCTAATACAGATCATAACATAATAATGACCTAGCATGAAGGAAGGCCTAATGTAGTGAATATTATACTAAGCATATCAATCAAGAATTAAGTTAATCTTATCGGCAAGGTAAGTGGGAGAGTAGTGGGAGTCCCCCCGTTGCTTTCCTAGACACCAATAAAAATTGGCCAGGTCAGTCAACGGAACCAATTAAAAACCACGTCCTCTTTACCGATCATGAACCACTTTTCCTAGGCTCCAAATGATCAACTAATCATCTTGATTATTTTGCTTTTGGTATATGACACTACGACTTAATATAATTTTAATAGAGGGAAATTCAAACAGAAGCACATTATAATATTACCATTCATCAACCATGCATCATATATCATTTTATAATGTGCCAAGTGTGTCATCATACTAGGACAACCATCTACCACATAATGGATCCACCATTATGCCAGGGCAACCTTATTTCAGTATGATGACTAGAAAGCTAAACATATCTCTATATCGATTAAGGTTTAAGTGAAAACCCTAACCAATGACATACATATATGCATAAAGATATCAATCATATGTAACTTTAAACTTTTGTAGAGTCCTACAAAATTGGGAACTTCAAACTTTGTAGAGTTCTACAAAAATGGCCAACCTCAAGAGTCCTACAAAATTGAGAAACTTTAAATTTTGTAGAGTCCTACCAAAATGGGCAACCTCAAGAGTCCTACAAAATTGGGCAACTTCAAATTTTGTATGACTTAGCCCTAATAAGGTGGCTCTGATACCACTGTTAGGGTTTCGGTGACCAGGGCGGAAGCATGGATTTCAAAAATTTATTATAAAACCACTACAAAACCATTAACCCATGACCTCCTTACTAGGAATTAAAACATGCATATATAATATAAACTAGAGTTTAGGCACCAACCTGAACCGCTAGTATCCAATCCGATGAAGAAAACCCTGATTCAGCCTTCTTCTCCATCAGGCGCCCAAACGTTCACCCTCCAACAGTGATCCATACAAAACTCAGACCAAGGAACAACTCCTTCAAGTTGCTTGGAGAAGTGGAACTCTTTCGGCAGCCTTTGGTCTATTGACCATTGTAGGACACCCTGTCCTACTGTAGGGCACTAAAGACACACTCCTAAACCACTCTTGGTTTTAGGACAACCCTCCTCTAGGAACCCTTAGGCTTATGTCCTGAAACAAAGCCTTGTCCTAGTAGAAAAGATCTTGTCTTAACAAGATAAGTCTTGTCTTAAAGAAAGGAGGGAGAGAGAGACACTCAGAATAGTACTTCGGTGGAATACTTCCTTATTAGACTCATTTCACTGCCCCCTATTTATAGATACAAGAGGGGCGTGTGATATGTCCTCCCATCAACTTATCATATATGATTTTTCAAGATCGAAGAGAAGTTATCTGGCTTGAAAAATCATATCTAATAAGCTCATTCATGCACCGAAGGCCTTATTCACATCTCTTCTTTTATCTGGACGAATTCTCACTTGCCACATGTCAATTACCGGTCCCTAAGAAGCCAAGAGGTATCTTTTCAATCTCCAAACATTGAAGATTATGAAGAGTCCTGATAGCAGAAGGACTCTCCATCAGAACCACGCGCCACATGAAGATTTGTGACTCTTCATGCACCGCGCGCGCCATCCTTCTTCCATGCAAATCTCAAAGAATGTTGACCAGTCAAAATATATGCAATAAGGGTGTAATTGGAAAGAGCATAAAATCTCCTTTCTGACCATATAAATTATATTCAAATCAGAGATCTATAGCTCATTCTGTGCCCTTTTGAAGTTAAGGTATCATTTAGGTACCAAGAGTCCCATGCCATTGGGACTCTTCATGTATGGTACCTAAAATACCCTTAAATCCAAATTAAAATAATATTTAGCTCTGATTAGGCTAGCCCCACTTAGGACTCAACCTAATTTAGGTTTCCCATAATTAGGTTAGCCCAATTAGCAAGCAACCGGACCCAATCTTATTGGGTTAGGAATTTGGTTAGCCTACATATGCTAGTATGTAATCCGACTAACCAATTAGGATCCTATGACCCTAATTAAATCATGAATGACTTCCTTGGCCAAGTCCTTTTTGTGTGTGACCCATTGGGTTCCACATCTATCCAGCAGTAGGTTTAGATTTGAGCTGTTCGATCCGATCGAACCTGATTGACCTAATTAGGTCAAATTGGCTCACCTAATTGTCCAATTTGAATCACACATCGAATTGACTCATGAAACCAAATAAATTGGTTCATGAAGACCAACAAGACATGATTGACGTCTAGCAACGTGTCATGCCTAACCGGAAAATGAGAAATTTTGGTGGATTTACCAAAATACCCTTCAGTGGTGAGTTACCGGGCAATTCAGTCCTTCGATCTACTTGCACCCTGAATATGACTATGGATATGGATACTTGTCAATTCCAATTTCATATTCATTCCTTGCTCAATCTGATAATGATGATTCATTAATGAACCATTAGAAACTATTTCTAATGTTCATACTTTGATCAAAGATTTTCCGAATCTTCATTTGATTGAAATCATCTGGATGCGCTTCCCTCTTTCTAGTGTTGATCGATTCCTTTTTGACCTACTCACAACCTCCATATGCAATCCACCATACCCAGTATCACCCCATGCATGACTCAGTATCATGATTGAGTGTGAACCAAAGTATGGATTCATGCATACAAGATACCATGGCAGTCTTAGGTCAAAGGACCATATGCACTACTTCCACTATGAGAACTATCTATTGATAAATAGATAAGGTTCCACTAGATGTTCTCAAGCTGGATCCATTCAGTGAACTCATTCTCTAATGAGCACCCACATCCTTGTATTAGTGTCAAACACAAGTGACTGTGAGATCAATCACCCTCTTCACCAAGCATACATAGGATGTGCTGGTCTTACCAGAATCATTGATCCCCTACTCAATATCCCATCGATCAGGAAAATTCTAGATTAGGGTTTTAAGGCTTTAGGTCTCACTCGTATGATCTCATCATAACCCTAGAACCATAGCCCTAATCTATGGAATTCATCATATCTTAATAAAATTAATAAGACACAGCGTATGATGAAAATAAAATGCCTTTATTAATTGATAATGTCAATACACTGGTTTGGGATACAAAAGAAAATCCTATCGAAATACAACATTTCGATTGGCCTTTAGGGCATAATCCTTTCACAGAGTGTGTAAAAAAAGTTTTGAGAATCTGAGCCGACTCGACTGAGAAGAGCCGACTCGTCTAGAGTGAAGATTCAGCAGTTCTGAGAATCCGAGCAAACTCAATACTAAAGAGCCAACTTAATTGAGGAACCAAGTCGACTCGACCCATCCGAGCCGACTCAAATGACTATTCCAGGCATGTTACATCTAGTTCTAGAACTTTCTTTTTGAATCCAAAATATTTGTCAACGGTCATTTTTCAAATCCTAATGGTCTACAATGGTTATATTCACTTGGATTTAGTTCAAAACATTATATATATGGGATTTGAGCATCTTTTCAAGAAGTTAATGAGCTTTTAATAAATATTTGAGAGAATACTCAAAAGTGCATTCAAGGAAGCACTCAAGACTATACCAAACTTCCATCTAATTTTTGAGTCATTTACTGAAGAAGCATGAATCCTTGAAGAGCATTTAAAGGGCAATCAAGAGGGCTTCTCAAGAGCTACAACTACAACCACACGACAACGATCGGTTTGTCATAGAGTTGCTTTATTTTTTAAACTCTTTACTTGAATTGTGCCAAGTATAGCTGGAGCTGTAACTTGGAGGTTATAAAGATTTTTGGTGAGCCTTTTAAAACAAGTGTGGGTTGTTAGTGAGCCTAGGAAAACTAACAATGTATTGGGTTTTTGATGATATCGATTTAAAACCAAGTTTGGGATTTTGGATTGTGAGCCCGTGAAAATAATCCGGCTGTATTCCAAGGGTGAATATAGTAGAAATCCCAAGTGGTATCTTGTGTAGTGGATGTAGGAGCGAGGTTTCTCTGAACCATTATAAAACCTATTGAGTTTGTAATTATGTTTCTTATGCTTCTGATTTGCTTCTGCATTAGCTATTTAACTCACAGCGCTTACCACACTGAGAACTTAAAAAAGAGCACATACTTGTAAAATTTTTTAAAAACTCAATTCACCCCCCTCTTTGGTAAGCCACCTGGACAACAACTAGTATCATAGCAGTGTCTCTGAGTTATACTTAGAGTAAAGATTAATGGTAAATCCCATGAGTACCTTTGTGGTCGAAGGCCAATCCACAAATAGACCTCCACTATTCACAAGCACTAACTACACCTACTGGAAGGCCCGAATAAAAATTTACATTCAAACAATACATTTTCAGTTATGAAAAATGATTCTAAAAGGACCTCACCACCCATAAAGAAGGTTGATGGCATGGACATCCCAAAACCTAAAAATGAATGGGATGAGCATGACATAAAAATGGATGAGCTGAATGCCAAAGAAATGAATCTCTTATATTGTACTTTGGATTCAAACGAGTTTAACCGTATTTTTACTTTCAATTCAATAAAAAAAATTTTGGATAAACATGAAGTAACCCATGAAGGAACCTCCCATGTGAAAATATCTAAAATTAATCTTCTTGTACATAGTTATGAACTATTTAAGATGGAACCGAATGAGACTATATTTGCCATGTTCTCATATTTTATAGATATTATTAATAGTTTAAAGAGTCTTGGTAGGACATATTCTAATACAGATCTCGTGAAAAAGATTTTGAGATCTCTTCCAGATAAATGGGACTCAAAAGTGATGAAAGTCAAGAGGACAAGGACCTCAACACATTACCACTGGATGAGCTATTGGGTTCCCTGATTACCATGAGCTGACCATGCAGCATAGAATTGAAGATATAAAGAAGAATAAATCAATTGCCTTCAAAGCTGCAGCATAATTGAAGAAACAAGAAGAGGAAATTGATGAAGAAAGCCCCTCCTCTGAACTTGATCTCGAAGATGATGACATCGCACTTGTAGTGAGGAGATTCAAAAAGTTTACGAGGAAGAAAAAGGAAAGATATTAGAGGAAGTATCATAGAAAAGGAGAATACAGCAAGGAAAGAGAAAAAGAAAAAGACAAGGATAAAGGGCAACAGCCCATTTGCTATGAATGCAAGAAACTATGGCACTTCTATTCTGATTGTCCAAACTTGAAGAAAGCTTTCAAGAAGAAGAAGAAAGCAATGGTTGCAACTTGGAGTGACAGTGAGGAGTCAACTTCAAATGAAGAAGAAGAGACCACAAAAATAGAGAACATATGTCTAATAGATCTTGAAGATGAGGTAATGTCTCCCGAACCTCATGATGAATTTACATTCAAAGAGCTAAATACTACATTTCATTAGCTATTATCTGAATTAAAAAAGGTCGATCTCAAAATTAAATCTTTGAAAAATAGCAATGATGCTTTAATAAAAGAAAAAGATGAGATTTCAGAAAAGAATAAAATTTTGCAAAAAGAATTGAATGGCTTTTCTGAAAAACATAAAGCTTTGCAAATTGTAAAGAATGGTTATCTTGAAAATAACAAGGCTTTATATGAAGAAAACATTGGTTTACAAAAAGAAGTTGAAAAGCTTAAACCATTGGTTGAAAAATTAATATTGAGTTCAAATAAGCTTGAGTTGATTTTAAAAGATCAAAGGAATTCAAGTAACAATGCTGGAATTGGTTATAATGCTTTGCATACAAATAGAATTTTAGCTACAATGTTTATATCCTCAAAATCATATATATCAAAGTTTTCAGCACCAAAATTTCATGCATCAAAGTTTTCTACATCGAAATATTTTACATCTAAAGCTTCAACATATGCATCAAGAGTTGTTTGTTATTCATGCAATGGGGTTGGTCACAAAGCATTCAAATGCAATTTCAAAAGAAATGTCAGAAGTAAAATTACAAAGATTTGGGTTCCTAAAGGAACCACTCTTACAAACATGCAAGGATCCAAGAAAGCCTGGATACCTAAAAGAACTACTTGATTATTTTGCAGGAATGTCTTGTAGCCCAGAATATAAAGAAAAGATGGTATCTAGACAGTGGCTGTTCAAAATATATGATGGGTGACAAAGAGCAATTCATCACCCTAGAAATGAAGAATGGAGGATCGGTCACTTTTAGTTACAATGGTAAGGGGAAGATAATTGGCATCGATAAGATCAGAATTATCCCTTCCATATTCATTGAAAATGTATTTATAGTTAACAAATTGAAGCACAATTTATTAAGTATTAGTTAATTATGTGATAGAGGCTTCAGGGTTGTCTTTGAATCTTTAATGTGTATTGTAACTAACTCACTTGATTCTAGCACTAAGCTCTTTGACATAGACTTGGAAACATATATACAGTAGATTTGAATGATCTAGCCATGTCTAATTGTACAAGTCTAGTGGCAATGAATGCTAAAAATAAGGAGTCTAACTTACTTTGGCATAGGAGATTAGGTCATGCTAGCATGCATACAATTGCTAAATTAATTTCCAAAGATCTACTTAAAGGTTTACCAAAATTCAAAGCTAATTTTGAACATGTTTGTGATGCATGCCAACTGGGTAAACAAACTAGGGAGAGTTTAAATCTAAAAATATAGTTTCCACTACTAGACCTCTAGAGCTACTATACATAGATCTATTTGGACCAACTAGGATCACAAGCTTAGGTGGTATGAAATATGGACTTGTGATAGTAGATAAGTTTTCGAGATTTACTTAGATTTTATTCATTACACATAAGGATGAAGCTTTTAAAGTTTTCCAAAAATTTCATAAGAAAGTTTCAAATCAAAAAAAACTTTCAGTTATTTTTATTAGAAGTGATCACAGTACAAAATTTGAAAATCAATATTTTGATGATTATTGTACTGAGCATGGCATTGATCACAACTTCTTTGCTCCTAGAACACCACAGAAAAATGGTATTGTAGAGAGGAAGAATAAGATATTGAAAGAGATGGCCCGAACAATGTTATGTGAAGGCAATCTTCCAAGGTACTTTTGGGTAGAAGCTATGAACACTGCTTGCTATATTTTGAACCATGTTTTGATAAGACCGATTTTAAAGAAAACCTCCTATGAACTTTGAAATGACAAAAAACCAAGCATTCATTATTTTCATGTATTTGGTTGTAAATGCTTTGTGCTAAATAATGGAATGGATAACCTAGGAAAATTTGATGCTAAATCTCATGAAATAATTTTTCTTGGTTATTCAATCAACAACAAAGCTTATAGAGTGTTTAACAAAAGAACATTAACAGTAGAATAATCTATTCATGTTATTTTTGATGAATCTAACCCCTCACCTTCTATAAAAGAAGAGTGCATTGACAAAGCTATGGAGGACATGAGTCTAAAGGACAAACCAACTCAAGAAGGAGAAGAAATGGTAAGTCAAGATCATGGTGATCTACCAAGAGAATGGAGGTATATAACTTCACACCCTAAAGATTTGATTATAGGTGATCCCTCACAAGGTATTAGGACTAGGTCTTCACTTAGAGAAGCACATGATTACCTAGCATTTGTTTCATAAGTAGAACCACATAGTATAGAAGAAGCTAAAAATGATCCTAATTGGATGATGGCCATGCATAAAGAACTTAACCAATTTGAAAGAAATAATATATGGACCTTAGTGAATAGACCTTTAGACCATCCTATTATAGGAACTAAATGGGTTTATAGAAATAAGCTAGATGAAATGGAAAATGTAATTAGAAATAAGGGAAGATTAGTGGCTAAAGGTTATAATCAAGAAGAAGGAATAGATTTTGATGAAACCTATACACCTGTAGCATGACTAGAAGCCATTAGATTATTACTTACATTTGCTTGCTACATGAATTTTAAATTATTTCAAATGGATTTAAATAGTGTATTTTTGAATGGATTTATTTTAGAATAAGTTTTTGTAGAACAACCACCAAGTTTTGAAAATCATGCTTTTCTAAATCATGTTTTCAAACTTAACAAAGCATTGTATGGATTAAAATAAGCACCTAGAGCATGGTATGATAGATTAAGCAAATTCTTGCTTGAAAATAATTTTGTTAGAGGCAATGTAGATACAACATTATTTATTAAGAAGAAAGAAAATGATATGTTAGTTATACAAATTTATGTAGATGACATTATTTTTAGTGCAACTAATGAGATTTTGTGTAAAGAATTTGTTGAGCTTATATAGGACAAAATTAAGATGAGCTTGATGGGTGAACTGATCTACTTCCTTGGACTCTAAATTAAGCAAACAAAGGAAGGAGTTTTTATCAACCAAGCAAAGTACATCAAGAAAATCATTAAGAAGTTTGGTATGGAATCATCAAAGGAAATGAGCACACCCATGAGCACCTCCTATAGACTAGACAAAGATGAAGATAGCCACAACATTGATCAAAAGTTTTATCGAGGTATGATCGGATCACTATTGTATTTAACTACTAGTAGGCCTGATATCTTGTTCAGTGTATGTATATGTGCTAGATTTCAATCAAATCCTAAAGAATTACATATACTTGTTAAAAAAATTATAAAATATATAAAAGAAACAAGTAATCTTGGTTTATGGTACTCTAAGTGATAAGGGATGGAATTCTAATATGATGCAGCATGATATGCAAGGGATGAACATGAAAAAAATCAGATTAAAGCAAGCAAATAGTTTTAGATTTTTTTTATGGTTTTATTCCCGAAACTAGGCAAGATTAGGCTAGGGTTATCCTGTATCAATTAGCATCTTACCTACATGCTAGTTCAATCAAAAAAAAAAGAAAATCAGGATCCTAGGTCTAAGAAGGCCTATTAGGAGCATGTTCAATCTTCAAAAAATCAGAAAAAGTGAGATGGGAATTAGGTTTAACATACCAGGCAAGATATCAAGTTACTGTGGAAGAGATCGCTCCACTCAGATCGGTGCCTAGATGATCCGGTCACTTTCCTGTGAATCTGTCGATTTTTTATCAACTTCGTTAGAGGGCAAAGAAGACGTCATCCAAGGATGGTTTCACCGGAGGGATCCTGCAAATGTCAAAGGTTAGAGGTGAACAAGAAGGAAAAAAAAGAAACTGGAGATCGAGTTGAATGATGGTTGGAAGATGGAGTTGCAGGGGGGTGGTGGCCTTGAAGGAAGCTTTTGGGCATCTGGATCTTGGAGAGGGCTATTGGTGGGCGTCTTAAGGCTCTTGCTTGGATGGACAATGGCTAGGGTTTACTAAGAAGAAAAAAGAACAAGTCTCACACACACTTCCAAAGAACACAAATTGTCACAAGAAAAATTTACCAGAGTTTATTTCATGAATAAGAGATTAGATTACAAGAGGGGGAGGGGTGGGGTATTTATAGATTCACCTAGGGCCCTTTCTCTATCAAAATTGGATTACAAGTTTGTATGGGACAAGAAGTACAAGGTTTAACTATAATTAGGAGTACAAGGTTTGATTGAAATTAGGAGGCCTAAATTCTAGTAGGACTTGGACATTGGACTCCTTGTAGAACTTGGAAGCTTTAACTTTTCTCCATGGGCTTGGGCTGGGATGAAATCCTCTTGGGCTGCTTTGACTTTTCCACTCCTTAGTGGGCTTGGATGAAATCTTCTTTGACTGGGTCAACGCTGGACATCTTGGACTGGGTCAATGGCTTGGGTGCCAATTGCAGTGAGCCTGGGAAGGGAGGGTGCCATGGACTTGAGGGCTTGGATCTGGGCACCACGTCCTTGGGGATATAGACTGGGCACCGTTCAACATGTGAGCTTGTGGGCTTGAGGTGCCTAGGGCTTGGTATGCTGGGGTACCATCTCCTGGAGGGCTTGGGTGACATGAAGGGAGTTTAGATGTTGGGCTATTGACTTGAGTGTGGGTCGACTGGTTCCTCCTCTTGAATGAAACACACACAACTCTTGACTAAACTAAAACAAATGAACTCAAATGACAGGACTCAATGGACTTAGTGAATCCAACTGACTCACTGAATTACAGGACTCAAAATAAATTCCATTACAGGACTCAAAACTGACTAACACATGACTTAGAGAACAAATTGAAGCTTGAAGTCTATGTCTGATATGATGTCCCCATCAATTCTCATGGGGTGGGAGGAACTCGACCCTGTTAAGTAGGAAGGTCATCTGGCTCAGGTACTGCTCTGACGATAGGTTAAGGCATTGCAGATCCTGAGGGTACTGATAAGCCAAATCCTTAATAAAGTCTTCTGGTTCATGAAATTTAGGATTGGGCTCTATAATTGGGCTTTCTTCTAGTGGCTCCTTAGGTAAGATTCTAACAATAGTATCTAGGTTCTCTTCCTCTAACTGGTCTTCCACTACTGGTTCAGTTTGGGTGTGGTTAGGGTCAACTAACTTTGGGTTGGCTTTAGTCTAAGTATCTACTAGGTTAACTAATTCTAGGTCTTCTATAGGTATCTCTTCTTCCTCTTCCTCATACTCATCTACTAAGCTCACATCAGCTTCATATATCTCCTCTTTAAGGTTATTCTGGTGAACCAATGGGGTGGTAGGAGGGGTTTGGCTAAAGAAAAATTGACTAGCGGCTGGTGTAGGGATGGGTTGACTAAGAGGAAGTGGACTAATACTAGGCTTATATCTAAGGATACTAATCCTATGGGGTTCAGGTTGACTAGGGTTGACTTGGCTTGGGCTAGATTGGCTCGGACATACTTGACTAGGTGCTAGGGTCTGGCTAGGGGTAATGGGACTGGGCTGGTCTAAAGGAAGTTGTCTAGGTCTGGGCTTGGGTTCAGGAGGGTTACTCTTGTTGGACTTATATTGATTGATCATGAGTTCCCTCTGATTTGACTCGAGTTTCCTAGCTATGTGATAGGCATCCTCAAGGTCTTGAATTTGCCATTGAAATAGTTTCCACTAGATATCCCTACGTAGGCCAGCTGAAAACCTCGATATGATCTTAGACTCAGGTTCAACTGTGTTACATCTCCTAATAAACTCATTAAATTGGTTAATGTATTCAGACACAGTTTTATTACCCTATCTCAATTTGTACCATTGTTCTAAAAGTTTATGCTCATAGGACAAGGGTTCAGCTCTATGGATCTTGGGTTTACTGGGCTTATTGGATGTGGGTGCATAGGAGCTAGGTTCATGGGATCTGGGTAGGTACTTCTCTCTAAGTTCAAGTTTCATATCGCTCCAGATCATTATGGGCATTTCTCCTTTTAGTCTAGATATTTTCTCAAACATATCCCAATCTATCTTAACCTTGCGAACTAACTTACATTTAGCAAATTTGAACTGACATCTCCCATACATTTTCTCTTGCTCAAAATACAGATTCATGTTGCCTTCCCAAGCAAGATAATCCTCAAAATCAAGATCACCACCAAAGTTAGGTGTATATATCCTAATGTACTTAATGGCTCTCTCATTGGGGTCTATGAAATCATAATTGGGTCTTTTATGGTTGGACTTCTAGTACAGGTCAGATTATTGGGTTCTCCTAGGGTTGGGCTTCAAGTATGGGTTATGGTATGGGGTTCTCCTAGGGTTGGGCTCCCAGTATAGGTTAGAGTGTTGGGCTCTCCTAGGGTTGGGCTCCCAGTATAGGTCAGAGTGTTGGGCTCTCCTAGGGTTGGACTCCCAGTATGGGTCAGAGTATTGGGCTCTCCTTGGATTGGGCTCCATGGTCACATTAGGTTGGGTTAGGTTGAGGCTATTGGTATTGGGCCTCTAATCTAACGGTCATGCAATCAAGCACACAAGGGTTATGATGCAACCAAGCAAACACGGGTTAATTGTACTAGGGTTTGCTAGACCTAGAGCCAAAACCTAATGAGTTAACTCAATTTACACTCAACACAGCACCTAATCCTTCCACTAGCCAAGTAAGAGGTGGGGTGGTGGGAGGCTCCCCCTGCCTTTGAGAAGGTCCTAATTAAAGAACCACCAGTCCACTTAGGGCATTTGCCTCTGGACCTCTAGCCTTAGACACCAGCTTTCAGTAATAGGTGATGGGTTGGGTGCACTAGTTCCCACACTAGATTCAGACCTGACCTATTGGTGTCCCTAAATTAGGTTTCTACTTTGTTTTAATTAACGCTTGGGTTCCTATAAGGATGGTTGTTTTGGGTGAAAGAAAACGGTGCAGGTGGTTTGACATGATCCTACACTATGCATGCAAACAGCTGTGGGAGCAGAATGGATTTTAAAACTTTTTAAAAAAATGCGCAATGGAAAACTGCTCCGCCCAGAACCTAATCTATTCATGTTGCATGTAGGCATGTTTCATGATATAAAAATATTTGCAAAAAATTAAACAAATAAATTTATTTATGCATGATTAAGAAATAATTTTTCATACCTTTATTCCACCTGGAATAACTCTGGAATAAACCTGGAATAGGCTGGAATAGCTGGAATAAAACTATTCCAGCCTTCTTCCTCCTAGGACCATGGGATACCCTGTTTTGAGCCAGAAAAAGAGCGTCCAAAAGTGGGCTTCCGGACATCCGTTTCCTCCCGAATCGAAGCAACAGCAAGGTGATCGAATGTTCTTCGATCTTCCACCAAAATCTGTAAGGAATACACAGTATAAAGGGTGTAAAAATTCGCCCAAAAGCTGCTGCCAGAAACTCTATTGCAGAAAAAATAGCAGCAAGTTTCCTTCGTTTGGGAGCAGCTGCAGTAAACTGGGCTCGTCTCTCTAGCTCCCAGGAGTACAATGATACTCCCTTTAGAGGGGAGACACACTCGGGGCTCTCGGATCCTCCTTCTCGTGCGGTGCTAGCCACTGGAAGGGAGGTTAGTCATGGTTGATAGCAGCAACAGAACTTTGCTGCAGTCCTTGGTTTGAGCACAACAATGAACAAGAGATTAGCTCTTCTTTCTTTCCCTAAAACACTCCAAAACCCAGCCCTATAAGCACCCAGTGGATTGAAAGGATCAAGCTCAAATCAGCCTCTCAAAGAACAGTACCCAGAATCTTTTGTTGCTTGCTGTTACTCGGTGTATATTTGGCAGAAATAGGGGCTGCTTAATTTATAAGGACAGTAGGGGAAGATGGAGAGGCCAGGGAGGAGAAGAGTCCGATCAAAGAGCTGCCATTCTCTCATTTAATCAACAATAAACAGGAGAAAATGCAGCAGGTGGTGGGAGAGGAAGAGACGGCGACGTTCGGCCTCTTGTCTTCTTTCCAGCGAAAGACCGTGTAAAACGATCATGCTGAAACCAAAAAGAACACCGGTTCAAAACCGGTCCAAGCAATCCCTCGGTTCATGGATTCCCAATCCAATTAAGAGCAGTTCAATCTAATTGAATCTGGTTCAAGGGATAAAATTGGTTCACAACCAATTTAAGGCCAAAACGAACTCCAAATCAGTTCAAAACTGATTCAGAAAAATCCTGGCGCAGTCCTGGTCAACCCGGAACTATTTTCGATTGACACAGACAAGGGTAAGACGGGGAAAAGAGTGCTCAAAAAATACCATGACCATAAAACCGAGATGATTCTTAATCATAATCGGTATCCGGATCAGAGAGTAATCCTCTATGGCATGTGACCTCATAGGTTCGAACCTAAATGGTAGCACTAGAACAATTCTCGTACCAGCATAGGAAACCATCTAGCAATGGGTCCCGGCATCCGGATTGGTCGAAGATGCGGGAGCAAACTATCAAACCTCTGGCATATGGTTACCGTATAATTCATCCCTTTGACCTCTAATGCTCAGGACGACTGAGATTGGGCTGCCAACCCAGATTGAGTCAGTCGACTACGTGTCTCAACCTTGCAAGCCCAGTGACTCTTCACTAGGACTACCCCGGTCGAGGATTTGCTAAATTGAGATACTGCGAGACATTCAATCCAAACTGTTTGGACAGGTCGATTCCATCTTGGTCCATCATTGCTCCACAAGTACTTGCCTGTACCCAGAAACCTTCCATCACCGGATTAAAAATCCGGGTAGTCCGGCACCAAAGCACAGGGAGTTGCTTGCAAGCTACCATGATGACCTCAGGTCAGAGGGACACATATATCCATATCCAATCGTGAGTATCCCTTTGGCAGAAAGGGGCTGCACGGAGTCACGTTCAATAAGATATCACATATCCCACTTGCAGATCACATCAGTGTCACCACACTCATTTGGTCAAGAGGACAACCAAACGATGTGAACTACAACAACCTATACTTGATATATTGCCGTCCAGTACAATATATCCTTTGGTTGTGAACAGGGTTTAAGGACCACTCGATACATCCTCTCTGTATCGAAGTCAGTGTAGTCCTAAGGACTTCATCACATGGAAAGAATTCATTTCAAGACAATATAAAATGTGATGAGCTGCCAAAAAATATATTTTATTAATTCAAAGAGAGAGTACAATACTTAGCTCAACCGCCTACAACCCAGGCGATTGGCTTTGGAACACAATTTCCAACAACTCCCACTTGTACTAAAGCCAATCAGAAGAGTATCTAATACCCATTTCCCATTTACAATAGTCGAACTTTTTTATTCCGAGGGCTTTAGTGAAGGGGTCGGCAGATTTTCTTTTCCATGGATCTTCAGAAGATTGATGTCACCTCGTTCCATGATTTCTCGTACGAGGTGGTATCGCCGCAGTATGTGCTTGGTGCGGGGTGATGAGCTTTAGGCTCCTTAGCTTGAGCAATGGCTCTAGTGCTGTCACAATACACCGGAACAGGACCATCTAGGTAAGGTGCCACCCCTAGCTCTCCAAGGAACTTCTGCAACCACACAGCTTCCTTTGCTGCATCTGATGCTGCAATGTATTCTGCTTCGCATACCGAGTCTGCAACAGTTGCCTGTTTGGAACTTTTCCAGCAGATCGCTCCTCCATTCAGGGTAAATACAAACCCTGACACACTCTTGCTATCATCTCTATCAGACTGGAAACTGGAGTCAGAGTACCCCATAAGTTTCAAGTCAGGTTCTCCATAAATCAGCCATTGATCTTTAGTATTTCTCAAATACTTAAGGATGGACTTAACCACCTTCCAATGCACCTTACCTGGGTCAGACTAGTATCTGCCCACTACTCCTAGTGAGTATGCCACGTCCGGTCTAGTACAAGTCATAGCATACATGATAGAGCCTACTGCAGAAGCATAAGGTACTCTACTCATGCGCTCTCTTTCCTCAGGAGTTGTCGCACAATCCTTCTTGGAAAGAGTAATTCCAGAACCTATCGGGAGATAGCCTTTCTTGGAATTTTCCCTGCTGAACCATTTCAGCACGGTGTCAATGTACGTAGACTGGGACAATCCCAAAAGCTTCTTAGATCTATCTCTATAGATCTTCATACCTAGTATTTAAGAAGCTTCATCCAAGTCTTTCATGGAGAACTGAGATGATAACCAGACCTTTATTCCTTGTAATGCTGCGACATCATTCCCGATTAAGAGAATGTCATCAACATACAGTACTAGGAATACAATCACAGAACCATTAACCCATTTATAGATGCACGGTTCTTCTCCGTTCCTAACAAAGCCATACGATTTGATACACCTATCAAACCGTAAGTTCCAACTTCAAGATGCTTGCTTGAGTCCATAAATGGACCTCTGCAACTTGCATACTTTTGATTCATCTATGGATGTGAACCCTTCAGGCTGTATCATATATACCTCCTCTTCTAGCTCCCCATTAAGGAAAGCGGTTCGGACATCCATCTGCCAGATCTCGTAATCAAAATATGCTGCCAAAGCAAGCATGATCCGAATGGACTTGAGAATTGCCATAGGGGAGAAAGTCTCGTCATAATCGATACCATATCGCTGACGATAGCCCTTGGCAACCAGACGGGCTTTATAGGTCTCTACCTTCCCATCTGCGCCCCTTTTCTTCTTGAAGATCCATTTACACCCGATGGGTTTTATTCCTTCAAGTGGATCAACCAATGTCCATACATTGTTGATTTTCATGGACTCCATTTTGGATCGCATGGCTCTAAGCTATGCCTCAGAGTCAGATCTCTGAAGTGCATCCATATAGATGATCGGATCCTCATTGTTCTCATCGAGCTCAATGGGATCGCCGTCCCGGACCAAGAAATCGTAGTATCTATCCGGCTGATGCAGTATTCTACCAGATCTCCTAATGGGTTCTTGGTGTGATACAATCACACCTGGTTCTAGATGTCCTTAGAGTGTGCAGGTTCTTCTATTGGCTGAACTTCATTAAGTTCAATCTTAGAAGCTATAGTTCCTTTTCCAAGGAACTCCTTTTCTAAAAAGATAGCTCTAAGGGCAACGAACACCTTTTGTTCATTCTCCAAATAGAAGAAATACCCTTTGGTTTTCTTAAGATAACCAATGAATAAACACCGATCAGACCTAGGACCAAGTTTGTCTGAGTCTAAATGCTTTACGTATGCCGGACAACCCCAGACCCGAAGGTGTGAGATTGAGGGTTTATGTCCGGTCCACATCTCATACGGAGTAGAGACAACAGACATACTTGGAATATCATTTAATAAGTAACAGGCTGTCTGAAGCGCATATCCTCAAAAGGATAGCAGCAGAGTTGCAAAGCCCATTATGGATCGAACCATGTCCAACAAGGTTCGATTCCTCCTTTCAGACACACCATTCAACTGTGGTGTTCCTGGAGGAGTCCACTGAGAGAGAATTCCATTCTCCTCAAGATATGTCAAAAATGCACCAGATAAGTATTCACCACCTCGATCAGATCGAAGGGTTTTAATACTTTTTCTAGTTTGCTTTTCAACTTCATTACGGTATCGTTTGAACATTTCAAACGACTCAGACTATAAGTATCATTAAAAAGACATAACCGAACCTTGAAAAGTCGTCTGTAAAAGTAATGAAATATTTGTATCCTCCTCTGGCACTAACTGTCATCAGTCCACATACATCAGTATGTATTAGACTTAGAAGTTCTGTAGCTCGTTCACCTTTTCTAGTAAAAGGTGACTTGGTCATTTTACCAAGTAAATAGGATTCACAAGTGGGCAGTGTTTCAGAATCACTGACCTCGAGGAGTCCATCTCCTTGCATCTTGTTTATCCTACTTTGGTTAATATGACCTAACCTACAGTGCCAAAGATACAAATCGTTGACATTATCTAGTCTTGGACGTTTGCTAGAAGTGTACATTACACTAACAGGCCTTGATAGTATATATATATGCTATTATTTAATCTAGCTTTCATTATAACAGAGTTATTCAAAATAACATTGCAAAAATCTCCTTTTATTGATAGTTCAAAATCACAATTGGCCAAAAGGCCTACAGAGATTATGCTCATAATGAAACTAGGACAATAGTGACAGTCGACTAGTTCGACAGTATAAGACTCAAAGATAAGACGCAGGACATCGACCGCCAGTATTGGAACACGATTTCCATTCCCGACGCTTAGAAACTGTTCTCCATCTTCAAATCTTCTGCTAACTTGAAGTCCCTGTAATGAATTACAAACGTGAATTGGACTACCAGTATCCAATACCCAGTTAGCAGTATCAACAATAGAGTAATTACAAGGTTTTATAATATAAATACCTTGTTCAGTAGACTTCTGCTTTCTCGGCCTATTCGGATCAAGGGATGCAATATAAAGAGGACAGTTCCTCTTCCAGTGTCCCTTCTTCTTGCAGTAGAAACACTCTGCAAAAGATTGATCAGCCTTATACTTCCTGGTCTGACTAGGGCTAGGAGCATTCTGCACCTTCTTTCCCTTTTTATTTATTTTCTTCTTCCCTTTCTTAAAGGGACGACGACCTCTACTACCTCCCACTAAATCACCACCCCCTTATTCAGTTGGTGGTCTATCTCGAAAGTCTGCAGCAACCCCAAAAGACCATGGTAGTTGACTGTAGGCTTGTTCATTCTATAATGATCGAGAAAATCAAGATAGGAGGAGGGAAGAGAATTCAGGATCGCATCCTTGCCGAGCTGCTCGTGCAAGGGGCATCCGAGTTTGCCCAACATTTCAATCAGCTCAATCATGTATAGTATATGATCAGTGACTGAACCGCCATTTGGCATCTTGGAATTGTAGATGGCACAAGACACTTTGTACAATTCTACATCATCCGGGGTGCCGAAGGATTCCTTCAACTTTTGAAGGATTTCATCAGGTTTGGCCTCCTCGAATTTACGACCGAACTCGTCGTTCATCGCCGCTAACATAATGCATCGGACAATAGTCCGATCAGAGACCCACTTCAGATAAGCATCTCTGATCGCACTCCGTGCATTAGTGGGAGGGATTTCAGGTGCCGGATATGTTATCACATAGAGGATCCGTTCATGCTCCAGAACGATTCTCAATCTTCGATACCAACTATAGAAGTTGTGACCTTTTAACTTCTCGTTGTCGAGAAGTGACCGGAGCGATAAATTGGAAGACATCTGAAAAGAAAATAAGACCAAATTAGTGTATGAATTAATAATTTAACCAAAAGACATGGACTTTAGTCTAAAGGTTTCTCCCAATAATTTTTCAGATTGGTAGCCTCTAACTCCAATCCGTGAAAACACTTTTTCAAGTGGGTACTGAAATCCAATAGGCCACGCATGAGCCCGACTTTGGCCAGCTCACCCATACGAGCCTAAAGGTAGGTTCGTAAACTAATTGCTTCCCTAAACAATTTTCAGTATTTCATTTTGCCCAAGAGAACACCCCAATCGGCCTTGGGGCCTCCTATTACGGGTTTCTTGTTAGGTCCAACCAATAAAATGACAAATCCAATGCTTCCAGCTAACTAAAGACCAAGCCTGACTTTGGCCGGCCCACCTGGTCCCGTTAAGGAGGTTGCACTAAACCATCATCGATCAGATAGAAATTCCAGTCGCCGGATGTACACCCAATCTTTGGAACTGCCGATGCACACCAAGCTAGTGGACACATTTCTATCCAACTTAATGGGAGGATAAGACACTGTCAACTCCTTGACTTAGTCTTTTTAAGGACCTAATAATTTTAGAGGATTTTTAATTATGATAGAAGAAAAGACAAGGACATGGATCATCCTCCCTCTGAATCAATCAGATTCTAGGAGGGTTGAAATAAATCAACAAATGATCCATGGGCACCTATAGATCAGTCAGACCGATCAACCTGGGTGACATGGGTTAACTCGAGTCATTGAGCTTTTCCAATCAGTTCTGGTTGACTCGACTAGCCAGGTAGGTGAGATCATGGGTGAGTATCCGCCATTAACCATCTTTCCTAGACACCAACCAAGTTGGCCAGAAAAGAGGTAGCCTCATACAACCATGATCACAATGCCAAACCTACCTCGACACTAGTTGGTTTACCAGATTCGATCAGACTAGCCTAAAGACTCGGGCGTCCACTAAGCCACTAATTGGTTCCATTTTAGATGAACGGATCAACTAATCTAACTATTAGATAGTTCTAAAGAAGGGCCTTAAACAACTTTTGTTTAATCTTCTTGTAATCCGGTTCAACTAAACTTAGGTCTAACCTATTAAAGGACCCAACAAGTTAGCTAACCCAATTTAACCCAAAATGGCTTATACAAATTTGATTAGATTTCATAAACCTAAAATTTTTAATAAGCCAAACACTTAATTAAAATAATTTTTAATTAAGTCACTATGTAAAACAATTTTTACATAAACCAATCATGCATCTAGATTCAAATATTTTACAAATATTTCATATAAAACATGCCCAAAACCATGTATCAACAAATTAAAACTTTTTTAATTTTAATATTCTTTAAGGATCCTTCTGAAGAGGCCAACACAGATGATCCGCATCGTGTCAAAGACACACGGTCATGGTGAAGGTCTCAACTAGGTTCCAAAAAGAAATCAGGATACATTTTTAGATTAAACAATTTTTAATCTATAAACATGCATACAGGAATAGATTACACATGCAACCTGCTCTGATACCACTAAAAGAAAATAGTGCAGGTGGTTTGACATGATCCTACACTAGGCATGCAAATAGCTGTGGGGGTAGAATGGATTTTAAAACTTTTTAAAAAACCGCGCAATGGAAAACTGCTCTACCCATAACCTAATCTATTCATGTTGCATGTAGGCATGTATCATGATATAAAAATATTTGCAAAAAATTAAACAAATAAATTTATTTATGCATGATTAAAAAATAATTTTCCATACCTTTATTCCACCTGGAATAACTCTGGAATAAACATGGAATAGGTTGGAATAGCTGGAATAAAACTATTCCAGCCTTCTTCCTCCTAGGACCGTGGGATACCCTGTTTTGAGCCTAAAAAAGAGCATCCAAAAGTGGGCTTCCAGACCTCCATTTCCTCCCGAATCGAAGTAGCAGCAAGGTGATCGAATGTTCTTCGATCTTCCACCGAAATCTATAAGGAATACACATTATAAAGGGTGTACAAATTCGCCCAAAAGCTGCTGCCAGAAACTCTGTTGCAGAAAAAATTGTAGCAAGTTTCCTTCGTTTGGGAGCAGCTGCAGCAAACTTGGCTTGTCTCTCTAGCTCCCAGGAGTACAATGATACTCCATCTAGAGGGGAGACACACCAGGGGCTCTCAGATCCTCCTTCTCATGCGGTGCTAGCCACTGGAAGGGAGGTTAGTCACGGTTGATAGTAGCAACAGAACTTTGCTGCAGTCCTTGGTTTGAGCACAACAATGAACAAGAGATTAGCTCTTCTTTCTCTCCCCAAAACACTCCAAAACCCAGCCCTATAAGCACCCAGTGGATTGAAAGGATCAAGCTCAAATCAGCCTCTCAAAGAACAGTACCCAGAATCTTTTGTTGCTTGCTGTTACTCGGTGTATATTTGGTAGAAACAGGGGCTGCTTAATTTATAAGGACAGTAGGGGAAGATGGAGAGGCCAGGGAGGAGAAGAGTCCGATCAAAGAGCTGCCATTCTCTCATTTAATCAACAATAAACAGGAGAAAATGCAGCAGGTGGTGGGAGAGGAAGAGACGGCGACGTTCGGCCTCTTATCTTCTTTCCAGCGAAAGACCGTGTAAAACGATCATGCTGAAACCAAAAAGAACACCGGTTCAAAACCGGTCCAAGCAATCCCTCGGTTCATGGATTCCCAATCCAATTAAGAGCAGTTCAATCTAATTGAATCTGGTTCAAGGGATAAAATTGGTTCACAACCAATTTAAGGCCAAAACGAACTCCAAATCAGTTCAAAACTGATTCAGAAAAATCCTGGCGCAGTCCTGGTCAACCCGGAACTATTTTCGATTGACACAGACAAGGGTAAGACAGGGAAAAGAGTGCTCAAAAAATATCGTGACCATAAAACCGAGATGATTCTTAATCATAATCGGTATCCGGATCAGAGAGTAATCCTCTATGGCATGTGACCTCATAGGTTCGAACCTAAATGGTAGCACTAGAACAATTCTCGTACCAGCATAGGAAACCATCTAGCAATGGGTCCCGGCATCCGGATTGGTCGAAGATGCGGGAGCAAACTATCAAACCTCTGGCATATGGTTACCGTATAATTCATCCCTTTGACCTCTAATGCTCAGGACGACTGAGATTGGGCTGCCAACCCAGATTGAGTCAGTCGACTACGTGTCTCAACCTTGCAAGCCCAGTGACTCTTCACTAGGACTACCCCGGTCGAGGATTTGCTAAATTGAGATACTGCGAGACATTCAATCCAAACTGTTTGGACAGGTCGATTCCATCTTGGTCCATCATTGCTCCACAAGTACTTGCCTGTACCCAGAAACCTTCCATCACCGGATTAAAAATCCGGGTAGTCCGGCACCAAAGCACAGGGAGTTGCTTGCAAGCTACCATGATGACCTCAGGTCAGAGGGACACATATATCCATATCCAATCGTGAGTATCCCTTTGGCAGAAAGGGGCTGCATGGAGTCATGTTCAATAAGATATCACATATCCCACTTGCAGATCACATCAGTGTCACCACACTCATTTGGTCAAGAGGACAACCAAACGATATGAACTATAACAACCTATACTTGATATATTGCCGTCCAGTACAATATATCCTTTGGTTGTGAACAGGGTTTAAGGACCACTCGATACATCCTCTCTGTATCGAAGTCAGTGTAGTCCTAAGGACTTCATCACATGGAAAGAGTTCATTTCAGGAAAATATAAAATGTGATGAGCTGCCAACAAATATATTTTATTAATTCAAAGAGACAGTACAATACTTAGCTCAACCGCCTACAACCCAAGCGATTGGCTCTGGGACACAATTCCCAACATTGGGCCCAAGATAGGTGATAAAATCCTGCCATGATCAGAGATAGTGAGAGTGCCCTTAAGATGAGTTTAATGATATGATGCACAATTGATGAACCTTAATGCAATCTAGTAACAAAATAGAGAATAATTTTTTTTTTGATTTTTTTATGAGGTGGAAACTTAAATTTGAGTTGGTTAAGTTATCAAAAAAAATTGGCTTGTGTTGGGAGGGGTTTGGTAGTTGATTAGGTTGGATTAAGTCAAGTAGCAGAATTAGCAAAAATTGAAATTTTTTTGTTTGGTCTTTGATGCAGAGGTTAGCATGGATTTCAATGCATAAAAATTATAAAAAATTTACAAAATAGATATTGACATGTGAGGATTATTCCTACCAAATTTTATGCAAAACAAAAATGGTATGATGATGAAAAATCTAGGATCTCTAACTTGGTACAGGAAAAGATAGATTTATGGTTAGGGTTTCCAGGATGCTGATTGTTTTTGTAATTTTCAGTTCTATAAAATCTGAAAAAAATATCAGTAAAACATTGAACTCAACAAAGATGACGTGATACAAATTCCAGAAAAAAATAAAATATCTAAGATTGTGAGTCAGACTAAAAATCAGACCCCTAATGCAAATGATAGGATGTAGATTTTTGTTAGGGTTTTATTTTTACTATTTTTTTGTTTATTTTCGGATCTGAAAATTTTCAAAAAATTAACAAGAAAATAAAGGACAAAACATAGGATATTCATCATGAAAATCAGAAAAAAAATTGAAAAATTTGATTGGAAAATAGTACCATGTTTTGAGAGGTTATGCAGAATTCAGGATGCAGAAGTCTAAACTAAGATGCTAGAACATGCCATAATCCTAAGCTCTAATACCAAAATTGATGAGGGATAGGATTCTAATATGATGCAGGATGATATGCAAATGATGAACATAAAGAAAATCAGATTAAAGTAAGCAAATATTTTTAGATTTTTCTTATGGTTTTATTCCCAAAACTAGGCAAGATTAGGCTAGGGTTATCCTGTATCAATTAGCATCCTACCCACATGCTAGTTCAATCAAAAAGAAAAGAAAATCAGGATCCTAGGTATAAGAAGGCCTATTAGGAGTATGTTCAATATTCAAAAAATTAGAAAAAGTGAGATGGGAATTAGGTTTAACATACCTGGCAATGATTTCTAGTTACTGTGTAAGAGATCACTCCACTCAGATCGGTGCCTGGATGATGCGGTCACTTTCCTGTGAATCCGCCAGCTTTTTATTAGCTTCATTTGAGGCCAAAGAAGACATCATCCAAGGATGGTTTCACCGGAGGGATCCTACAAATGTCAAAGGTTAGAGGCGAACAAGAAGGAAAAAATAAGAAACTGGAGATCAGGTTGAAGGATGGTTGGAAGATGGAGTTGCAGAGGGTTGGTGTCCTTGGAGGAAGCTTCTAAACATCTGGATCTTGAAGAGGGATGTTGGTGGGCATCTTAGGGATCTTGCTTGGATGAATAATGGCTAGGGTTTAGTAAGATGAAAAAAGAACAAGTTTCACACACACTTCCGAAGAACACAAATTGTCACAAGAAAAATTCACCAGAGTTTATTTCATGAATAAGATATTAGATTATAAGAGGGGGAAGGGTGGGGTATTTATAGATTCACCCAGGGCCCTTTCCCTGTCAAAATTGGATTACAAGTTTGTATGTGACAAGGAGTACAAGGTTTAACTAGAATTAGGAGTACAAAGTTTGATTGAAATTAGGAGGCCTAAATTCTAGTAAGACTTGGACATTGTGATGGGGGACGAGAATAAAATGATGAATGGAGAGTTTTAGCAAGCTAACCAACAAGCAAACTTGAGCAATTAATTATCAAATAAATGGGCTAAATTAATCCAAGAAAAGAATTTTAATAAGATCTAGTTCAAAATAAAGATTAGGATCTTCATGGCAAAGAAACCATCACTACTAGGGCAAGTTAACCTTCAAATGATCAGATTTAATAAAGCTTAGGAAGAGTTTTCCTACCAACAATGATGGTTAAAATATTTGATGGAAGAAGAAGCTCTTAACACATGGATTTGAGGACTAGAAGGCAAGATGATCACTCTCTACTTTGGGACTTACCTTGCCCTTGATCAATGGCATGGAGACCTTCCTCTTGGATGTGGGAACTTGAGAGAACCTGCAAACAAACTTGAAATTAGACATGGAAGGGGAATTGAGGTTGGAATAGAAATAAGAAAAAATTGGAAAGAAACAAGGTCGGCGGCTTGGAACTTGGGGCTTGAACTTCGAGCACTCAACAATGGCATCACACTCTTCAATCATCAAGGTAGCAATCATTCTCCAACACACACTCAAAAGACCTCTCACTCCCTTCTTAAATACCAATTTTAAACACTCCAACTTAAAGGACTAAATCACTCCAACTAGAAGAACTAAATCACTCCATACAAGAACTCAAGATAGAACTCAACAAGAAGAAAACCTCCATTAATTCTTAAAATGTTTCATACATGGAATGCCTTACAAGGGGAGCCTTGGACCCTATTTATAGCCTTATAGGTCATCCAAAGTAAGGAGGGGAGGTGGATTTAGGTTAGTTAACTATTTCTAGTTAAATCCAACTCCTTTGGTTACATAGTTGCAACAAGAAACGACTTCTAGGTAAGAGGTTGTAACAACTTGCTATGTGGCACCTAGGTGACTTTGATGTGGCTTCTAATTGCTGATGTGGAGCCCTAGGTGTTATGTGATGTGGCATCCCACATGGCAAGTTGGTTGGGGCGTTGTTGGGTGAGTGAGGAGTAGTCCCATCTTCCCCTCAAAATGCTTGATATGTTGTTTTTCATGTCCCCCAAAATGTGTCCCATGTGAAGAATAAAATGGGCTTCCAAGAGATGGCATCATGGGCTTCAAAAGATAGTATCTTGACTTGCTTGGGCTTTGACTTGGGCATGCTTGATGTTGGTCTTGATCTGGATTGAGTTGACTCAAGGGACTGGTGGCTTTCTTTCATGAGTCGACTCATGAATTGGTCTTTGTCTTCAAAGGTTTGGTGGGCTTCATTCAAGGTTCTCATTAATCCTAAGTACACTATATTAGCTACAAAAAAAATATATCAAGAGAATTAGTTGAAAATTTTTTTTTTTTCTTGTTGATGCCCCATCATATTGGACTCCTTATAGAACTTAGAAGCTTTGACTTTTCTCCATGGGCTTGGGCTAGGATGAAATCCTCTTGGGCTGCTTTGACTTTTCCACTCCTTGGTGGGCTTGGATGAAATCTTCTTTGACTGGGTCAAAGCCTGGGCATCTTGGACTGGGTCAAAGGCTTGGGTTCCAATTACAGTGGGCCTGGGAGGGGAGGGTGCCATGGGCTTAAGGGCTTGGATCTGGGCACCACTTGTTTGGGGATCTAGACTGGGTGCCATTCAACATGTGAGCTTGTGGGCTTGAGGCACCTGGGCCTAGTATGCAGGGGTGCCATCTCCTGGAGGGCTTGGGCGACATGAAGGGAGTCCAGATGTTGGGCTAGTGACTTGAGTGTGGGTCCACAGGTTTTTCCTCCTGAATGAAACACATACAACTCTTAACTAAACTAAAATAACTGAACTCAAATGACAGAACTCAATAGACTTAGTGAATCCAACTGACTCACTATATTATAGGACTCAAGATAAATTCTATTACAGGACTCAAGATTGACCAACACATGACTTAGAGAACAAATTGAAGCTTGAAGTCTATGTCTGATCTGATGTCCCTATTACTAAGCACTCTTCATTGAATTAATTAGATTTTCTGATGCTGATTATGGTGAATGTAAAATTGATAGAAAAAGTACTAGTGGTACTTGTCAATTTCTAGGATTGAACTTAATTTCATGGCACTGTAAAAAATAAAACTTTGTAGCACTATCTACTGCTGAAGCAGAGTATGTAGCTACAGGGAGTTGTTGTGCACAAGTACTTTGGATTAAGCAATAACTAGAAGACTTTGAATTATTTAAATAAAAATTCCTATCAAATGTGATAACACAAGTGCTATTAATCTGACAAAGAATCTAATTCAGCACTCAAAAATGAAACATATAAAAATTAGACATCACTTTATTAGGGATCATGTATAAAATAAAAATATTGAACTTGAATTTATTCCAACAGAAAATCTACTTGTTGACATCTTTACTAAGCCACTTAATGAAGAAAGAATTCAAATGATTAGAGAAGAATTAGGTTTGTGTGACCCGTTGTAGAATTTTTGACCTAATTTCTTCTAAATTAAGGAAAATTATGTAGAAAACCTCCTTCATCAATCTAAGGACAATGACCACCTTACATAGTATACTTCTTTCATTAGAAACCTTTTTAAAGCTTTTTAGAACCTTTTTGAGAGTTTTGGTTCGAGTCGACTCGAGTAGAAATGCTCGGGTCGAGCCGACTCGATTGTCGGGGTGATTGTTTTTATATATAACCCTTAGGACCCAAAATCTAGGGCACATGCCTTATCTATCGAATCCTAGCCATGGACTAGAAAATCCTCTCCAAAACATAGGACCAATTCTACCCCACCTACCTTAGATTCCTTCAAACCCTTCTCCCACTTTTGATTCCCACCTATGGCACCGAGAATGGCTGTTCGAAAGAGGTCGAGGCGCGCTGATCCAAGCCACATTCAATAGGAAAGAAGGTCAAAGCATAGAGAAGATGAGTCGACCCATGCCCAAGAGTAGGAAGAACAGAAGAATGAGTCTCCAACACCACCCAGGCAGGTAATCTCCATGGCCAATCACCCTATAACCAGTAAAAGAAGAATAGACTTTTCATTTCTTAAAAAATTAGGTCTGAGAATAGGAGATTGGATAAATAATCAAGGTTGGAGTTATTTCTGTTCATTGGACACTCACACATATCCTAATCTGGTGAGGAGCTTCTTTGAAAATCTATCTTTGGGAGAGTATCATATAGAGTCTACTATCAAGGATGTTAGGATGATTGTTGATGAGGACACACTTGGAAGTGTGTTACAAATGCCCATAGAAGGACTACATCACTTGGTTTTAAAGAATAAAAAGAAAACACATAGAATAATTTTTGAAAGAAGGAATGTAGACAAAATTAGCAATGTTCATGCAAATATGCTACTTTTGGAGATAAGATTATTGCACAACATGATCAGTCGGATATTTTTGCCGAGAATAGGCCGATTCAATTGGGTGAGCGAGCATGATCGAGTATTTATGAGATGCTTGATTGAGGGGGAGGCCCTCAATCTTCCTTTTATCATGCTTGTTCAGATGAGAGAGGCTGCGACGAGGGTGAAGGCCTACCTACCCTATGGCATGGTGTTCACCTTACTCTTTCAAGAGTCTAGGATTGATTTATCTGGTGAGGATGAGCGTCCACTACACCACACAGACCGCTACTCGGTGAAGTCCCTCCATTGGATGTGCTATCACCAAGTAGAAGGGGTTTGGATGAAAAAGATGTCTGGATAGAGAGTGGCTCATGACACTAACTCAGACATAGATGATGATGAGACTACATAGTTGGATAGGATTGTTGCTACTGATAGGGTTGATGATGATGATGATGATGATTCTTCAGAGGATGAGACTGAGGAGCAGAGATAGTCAGAGAGATAGCCTGGTAGTCCTAAGACTCCACCAAGACCTTCAGTTACTCCTTCAGCCCTTCAGCATCGACTACCACCCACTTTGACATTTCTGAGTAGGTCACTCGCTTCATTGACACACTGACAGGCACCTCTAGACCCATGTTTGATGAGTTATGTCAGACTGTGGATCAAGGGCTCCAGGAGTTCAGAGGAGAGATGAGAGAGCTCACTTTGAGGATGGAGTCAGTAGAGGCACGACAGCAGGCATGGTATGATGTTCATGCAGATATAAGAGGCCTACGTTCAGACTTTGGATGACTCAGAGGAGATACAAATGCTTTTGGTACCCAGTAGACTGACTCGCTACAGTATACAGTAGGGAGTTCAGAGGATTTTCACTGAGCTTCAGACAATTTGGGTATTCTTATCGAGATTGTCATCTATAGTTGAGGCTTCTAGAGCATCAGCTTCTAGGCCACCACTTGTTCAGTCTCCACCTCTTCCTTTTGCCAGAAAGCCATCACCACTTGTTTCATAGCCTCCACCATCTATAGTTGAGCCTAGCATACCTTCTAATACTAAAATTGAGCCTATACCTATTAGCACAAAACCCAAATCTAGGCCAAAACAAAAATCCAAAGTACCAAAGGCTCCCACCAAGACTAGATCTAAAGATCTTAGGTTCAAGCCATTGAAAACTAAGACCTCTTCCACTATCCTAAAGATAGGTTCTTCCTCTAGTAAAAAAGAAGTGTAGTACTTATATCTTTTTGTTGTTGTTTTCTCTTGTTGGATGTATCTTGTAGTACATTTTGATGCATTGTATCTCTTATCAAAAGTAATGAAATGTTCATTTTCATATCAATGTGTACATTTCTTTCTTGTTTCTATGCATGATCTCTTTAATTAAATCTCAAAAAGGGGAATAACACTTCAAGAGAGTTTTAATGAGGAGTTTCAATTTGAAAAATTCTATGAGAAGGTGAAATTATCTCAAATCTTCTTCATGTTCTAATTCTATTTCAAAATCTAATATTAAGGGGGAGTGTTGTTGAGAATTGTAAAGACTTTTTCAAAAGAAATCCTTTTTGATTAATAACAAAAAGGGAGAGTGATATTAGTGATGTGCATGGAAAATTCAAAACAAGGGAAGAAATCATTTTAATACCTCTGATTCATATAACTTTAATAGCTTTGATACATTTGAATGCTTTTGAACTTAGCTCTAATACATTTGAATTAACCTTCATACATCTCTAAAATTTTAAAGCTCTAATATATTTGGATGTGGAATAGCTCTGATACATTTGAATTAACCTTGATACATCTCTAAAATTTGGAAATTAGCCCTGATATATTTTGCTACCAATATTAACTCTGAGACATTTTTCTATATTGCCTTCAATAGCTCTGACACATACTAATAGCCTTGATATATTGTTGATCTAAATTCATTTTAAGAAAAAATATCTTTTGATAATTGTTAACTCTCATATGGACTACAACAAAAGCTCTGACATTTCTTATGAGCTCTGATATGTTTGATAAGCTCTGATACTGTCTAATATATTTTTGATACATATTGATACATATGGATATACATCAATTTTAATCACACATAGTTACATTGATACGTTTAAATATTCATATACTCTAACTGTAAAGTTTTTCCAAGCCCAGTGTTTTATCAACAACAAAAAGGGAGAGATTGTTGACCCTTGGAATGATCTTGATGATAACAAAACATTGGAGCATGTATTTGATTACTAACAATTTTTAAGTATTTTTGTAAGTTTTTGTAGGATGATTTGAATGAACAAACACTCTTCCTACAATCTTGATTTTATTGATGTATGTCAATTTTATTTTATGAAAAATTTCATGATGTATAGAGCCCAAAGCAAAATCATTAATGTATTCACTAAAGTGGGCCAATTCCTTATATTTTGTATGTTTAGATTTTTTAGACTAGGCTTTAAAGAAGTTAAAAAGCCTTGGAAGTTGGTTGGAAACTTTTGGAAGCAATCTGGAGAAGTTTGGAGAATTTTTGGCAAAAGTCACTCGAGCTGACTCAAAGCAAAAGAGCCGACTCAATCCATGGCATGGCACTAAGCTTTTTGGCACGTAGGCATCTGAGCTGACTCGACTAAGAAGAGCTGACTCCTCCAGACTATGTAAAATAAGTTCTGAGAATCCGAGCCGACTCGATTGAGAAGAGCCAACTCATCCAGAGTGAAGATTCAGTAGTTATGAAAATTCGAGCTGACTCAACTGAGGAACCGAGCCGACTCGAATGACTGTTCCAGGCACGTAACGGCTAGTTCCAAAACTTTTTTTTTGAATCCAAAATGTGTTCCAATGGTCATTTTTCAAATCCAAACGGTCTACAACAGTTATATTCACTTGGATTCAGTTCAAAACATTATATATAAGGGATTTAAGCAACTTTTCAAGAAGTTAATGAGCTTTTAATGAATATATGAGAGAACACTCAAAAGAGCATTCAAGGAAGCACTCAAGACTGCACCAAACTTTCATCTGATTCTTGAGTCATTTATTGAAAAAGCTTGAAGTCTTGAAGAGAATTTAAAGAGCAATCAAGAGGGCTTCTCAATAGCTATAACTGCAACCACACGACAACGATTGGTTTGTCATAGAGTTGCTTTATTTTTTAAACTCTTAATTGAGTTGTTCCAAGTACAGCAAGGGCTGTAACTTGGAGGTTGTAAATATTTTTGGTGAGCCTTTTAAAACCAAGTGTGGGTTGTTAGTGAGCCCATAAAAACTAACAGTGTATTGGGTTTTTGGTGATCATGATTTAAAACCAAGTTTGGGGTTTTGGGTTGTGAGCCCGTGAAAACAATCCAACTATATTCCGAGGGTAAATATAGTAGAAATCCAAAGTGGTATCTTGGATAGTGGACGTAAGAGCGAGGTTGCTCCGAACCATTATAAAATCTACTGTATTTGTGATTGTGTTTCTTGTGCTTCTGATTTGCTTCCACATTAGCTATCTAACTCACAGCACTTACCACACTGAGAACTTAAAAAGGAGCATATGTAAAATTTTTTAAATACCCAATTCACCCCCCCTCTTGGGTAAGCCACTTGGGCAATAACAACCAACCAATGTGACATACAATAACCTACGCTTGATACATCATCGTCCTGTAATAATGTATCCTTTAGTTGTGAACCTGTTTTAAGAATTACTCGATACATCTTCTCTATATCAAATATATTGTAGTTCTAAGGACTCCATCATACAAGAGTTCTTTTTAGGAAAATGCACATGTAATGAACAGCCAAAATAATAACTTTTATTCATTTTAAGTATACATATACAATTTCAAAATATCATAACCATCTACATCCTACATGATTAGCTTTGGGACATTATGCCCAACAACTTCCACTTGTACTAAAGCCAATTAGTAAAGAATCTTATTCTCATTTTCCATTTACAATTATTGAACTCTTGAATTTTGATGGCTTTAGTGAAGGTGTCGATCAGGTTTCCCATTCCATCGATCTTTTGAAGGTTGATGTCACATCGTTCCATGATTTCTCGCATAAGGTGATAGCACTGCAGAATGAGTTTGGTGCAGTGATGGGACTTTGGCTCTTTAGCTTGAGCAATGGCTCCAATGCTATCATAATACACCAGAACAGGACCATCCAAGGAAGGTGCCACTCCCAACTCATCGAGAAACTTTTGCAACCACACAGCTTTCTTTGCTGCATCTGATGCTACGATATATTCTGCTTCGCATACTGAATCTGCAACAGTAGGCTGCTTCGAACTTTTCTAGCAGATTGCTCCCCTATTTAGGGTAAAGATAAACCCTGACATACTTTTACTGTCATCCCTATTTGACTGAAAATTGTAATCAGTATATCCCACAAGTTTCAAGTCAGGTTCACCATATATCAGCCATTGGTCCTTAGTATTTCATAGATACTTAATGATGGTCTTTATAACTTTCCAATGAGCTTCACCTGGGTCAGACTGGTATCTGCTCACTACATCTGTGAGCATGACATGTCTGGTCTAGTACATGTCATGGCGTACATGATAGAACCCACTATCGAAGCATATGACATTCTACTCATACACTCTCTATCCTCAGGAGTTATCGCATAATGCCTTTTAGAGAGTCTAATTCCAGGACCTATGGGGAGATACCTGATGGGGACATCCATAATAAGAATATATATTTTGATTAACTTTGTTTTTACAACTATAGTCAAAAATGTTTTCGAAGCAAGTTAAAAATTTTCTTGAAACATGTTCCTAAGCCAAATTTTCTTGAAGCATGATTTGGCTCATAAGCCAACACATGGAAGAAGCTTATTAATTTTCTTGAAGCATGTTCATAAGCCAAATTTTCTTGAAGCATGATTTGGCTCATAAGCCAACACATGGAAGAAGCCCATTTGGCTCAAGCCCAAAGCATGATAGAGGGTGTCCTCTTCAAGTCCAAGACCAACCATTCAAGCCTCTTCAAGACCAGGTCCAAGCCCAATTCATGCTAAGATTTGAAGAACATGGGAGAACAACTCATCAGACAACCTTGGAGGAGAAGGAATTACACTACATCAAGAGTTTTATGGTGAACATAAAGATTCCTTCCACTACCCCAACAATATTTGACATATAGGATGCCACAACTTATGACACCTAAGCCTCCACATCAGCATTTGAAAGTCACATTAGGATCTTTTAGATGCCACATGTCAAAGTGGTTGTAACTTTCTACCTACAATTTGTTTCTAATTAGAACCACTTACCTAAGAGTTGTTGGAGCCAACTAAGCCAACCTTATCCCCTCCCCTCCATCCTTGGACGAAATTTCTAGCATTGGAGCCTATAAATAGAGCCCCTAGGCTCTCATTGTATTCATTCTATGCTATGATTTGAATTAATGAAAGGATTATTTCCTTATGTTCTTGTTTTCTTGAGTTCTTATTTGGAGTGAAAGTTTTCTAGCTAGTTTGAGTTTGTAGATCCTTATCCAAGGAGAGAATAAGAGTTTTCTAGTTTGAGTTTGAGAGTGAAGAGTGCTTTTGCAAGGAGTAAAGGATGGGATGCCCATTGATGGATCTATGATCAAGCTCCAAGTCCCAAGCCGCCGGCCACATTCTTCTTCTTCTTTTTTCTTTATTTCCATTCCAACTCCAATTCTTCTTCCATGTCTAATCTCAATTTTTTTTGCAGGTTCTCTCAGGTTCCTAGGTCAAGGATGAAGGTCTCCACTCCATGGATAAAGGCCAAGGTAAGTCTCAAAGTAGAGAGTGCCAATCTTGACTTCTAGGCCTCAATCTTTGAGTGATGAGAGCTCCTTCCACCAAATAATTAGTCATCATTATTGATAGAAGAACTCTTCTTAAGCTTTATTAGATCTGATCATTTGAAGGTTAACTTATCCTAGTAGTGATGGTTTCCTTGCCATGAAGATCCTAATCCTTATTTTGAACTAGATCTACATTGCGGGTCTTAAAAATTAGATCAACTAGTCTCCTTATGAAAATTCTTTTCTTGGATTAATTTAGCCCATTTATTTGATAATTAATTGCTCAAGTTTTCTTGCTTGTTTGCTTTCTAAAACTCTCCATCCATCATTTTATTTTCATCCTTCATCAATTTTTTGGTATCGAGCTTATGGTTTACTAGGTCAAGTGTTTGATTGCTGAAATTTCTGTTCTAGTATTCACCCAAATTTTTCATTAATTTTAGTATTTTTTAAGTTGATCAAAAAATCCAAAAAAATACTTTTATTGTACCTTAGTGTGTTAGAATTGAAAATATAAAATTCAAAAAAATAGTTTTTTTTTATTTCTGGATTTAAAAATAAAGTTCTTGATTATTTCTGAAGTTCTGTCCAGAATTCTGTTTATGCCTTCCATTTCATTTAATTTTCAAAGAAATATAAAAATATTTTTTATAAATCTCAAATTTTATATCTGAGATCTAAACTTCATTTTTTGTTACTTCCTACTAGAATTTTTAATTTTAGAAGGATTTATAATGCAAAATTTAATATTTGAATTCAGGTTGTTAAGAGTTAGCTAAACTGCTGGAACCTTCTAGCAACTATTTTCAAACCACCTTCTCAACCAAAATTCGAGTTAATCTGAAGTAAAAAAATTAAAATCCAAGAATTAAAATCTAAGAGCAAACCAAATTAGTTTTATTTTAAATTTTTAGATTTTTTTTAAAAAAATTAAATTTTTAAAACTAGCTAGTTGAAAGTTGTTCCCTGCTGAAATTTTCTTTTACAACAAGCTTTCAAAACGAATTTCTTAACCATATTTCAGGAATTAAATTTCAAAATTTTGAATCTGGAATTGTCACTGAGAGATTTAACAATTTAAATTCAAATTTAAATTTTTTTATAATTTTAAGATTTTAATTTTGAATTTTTAAAACTAGTTGACTAGAAGTTGTTAGGGCTGAAACTATCTTGCAACAACCCTAACTTCTAGAACAAGTTTTTAATCCTAATTCATGATTTAAATTTTAAAATCTGATTTCTAAATTCTAGACTTCAAAATCCAAACTTTTCAATTAAATTTCTGAATTTAATTTTTTTTTTAATTTGGGTTTGAATCACATATTTGAGCTAGTATAGATATCTTGTTAGCAAGTTGATTGTTTGTGCATCCATTTCTAAATCCAATTAAGGGCATTCAATCATAAAATAAGGGAAAGAGGTCATTACCTTTCCTCGGCCCAAAACAATCACCCATATTTGCATTGACCTAAACCATAATTGAAATCGAGTAGGAACCTAAAACTAGGGACACCCACAAGTTGGGTTCAACTGCAAGATGAGACCAAATATTAGTTAAGTTTGTACTTCTTAAAATTGGCATCTAATGCAAGAGGTCCAATGGCAAACACCTTAAGCAAACTTGCGGTTTTTAATTAGGACCTCATGAAAGCGAGGGGAGCCTTCCGCAACCCCACCTCTTACCTGGCCAGTGGAAAAGGTAATTATAACTTTAACTAGTACTTAGTCAATTCCTGTATTTTAAAGTTTTAGGTCTAGGAGCCCTAGAAGTTAGGTTTGTACTGCTTGCCCATTTGATCTGAAGCCCTATACCAACAGTCCTACATGTATCCATGGATCCCAATCTTGAATTCTTTATGAGGATCCTGACTGAAAAATTTGATACCTTAACTAAATAATTAGGATAAGTGAACAAAGAGTTAGGGCAAGTAAATAATCAAATCGGGAACCTCAAAAAAGATCGCTTGACCCGTACTAATCCTAAATCACCTCCCATTGGTCCAAGAGCCCATTATCATGATCTCACCCCTAAGTATAAACTTAAATACCCTTGCCAAGGATTTGTAGATCATGAGGAGAGAGTCTTTAGGAGCAATCGACCCTATGCACCCACTTTTGATGGAAACCCTGAGGTATATGTCAATTGGGAGAAGAAAATGGATCAATACTTTGAATTTGATGAAAAGTCGGAAGTAAGAAAGTATCAATTTTTCAAATCAAAGTTAGTCCGACATGCTAAAGCATATTGGAGAGAAGTTGAGAGATAAAGTTATTATAGTGGGGATAAAATAAATACTTGGAGAGAAATGAAGAGTAAACTGAGAAAAAAGTACCTAGACAAATCTTATAAGCAAAATCTTCCAACACAATGGTACAAATTGAGACAAGATGATGAAACTGCATTTAAATATATTTCTAAATTCAATAAGTATGAGGGAGATGAAGAAGAGACTAAACCCATGGAAGAATTAAAGAAAAAATCTCCTGAACCTATTGAAGAATTTAAGGATGAAATAGAATCAAAGTCTTGTCCAAATGAAGGGCTAGAAAGAGAAAATCTTAAACCCGTTGAAGAACTTAAGAAAGAAATTTATGAAGATGGGTCTAACCTTATGGATGAATATGATCAAGAACAATCACTTGAAAATAAAATAATTATCCAGCCTAAAGAAATCAACAACGGGGATGATCAAAATGAAATCCAAGGACAAAACCATGGAGATCAATCTGAGGATAACATAGAAGATCCGGAATTAATTAATGTTAAGATCGATGAAGGATCACATATTGGGGTATTGACCGTAAAAGAACAAAACCCTATGGATCAGCCCTAAGAAGCTGTAGAGCATTTGAAAACCCTACAAAATATTTTCCCTAACAATTTTTCTATCCCTGATTCTCCATTTCTGAACATCCACCATCCCGATCCACCATTACGTTTCATTACTCTTCCATCCCATCCGGCTGGGACATCTACCATACCATTGATCTGGTCCTAGTGATATCCAACAGTTATTTTATTAAGACTCTCTGGCATATGTTGGGAGCCAAATTAAGATTCACTGCCACCTACCTGAAGTTTTGTGCCAGAGTCTTCAAAGCCATTTAAGGAATATTGGAAATTAGGAACCTTGTTTCCTAGCCCAACAATAAAGTTTAGTCCATAGATGATAAAGTCCATTTGAGCTTGTTTTGTTTTTGTTTGTCTTTTACCATTTAGTATAATTTACATTTGTCTCTTGTCATTTGGTGTCCCATGCATAGGTATCCATGATTACGAGAGTCATATGCATAGCATGATTAGTAAAACAAATTTTGAGCAATGAAATTAACAAGCATATGGCTAAATTTTATAAAAAGAAGCCAAAGAATTTTAGGAAGGAGACTATGTCTCGATTAGGCTCAAAATGATTATATGCCCGTGGTGTAGGTCATTTTCAAAATAGTAAGAAAAATTGGACTTAATATGTGCTAGATATACCATCCGACTTTGGTATCAGTTCCACTTTCAACATTTAAGATCTAGTAAAGTATAAGGAACCAACAATGATACCTAGTGAGCTATTCAGGCCTAATTCCACCTTTGAGAGACGAGAGTGAACCAACCCTTGAGTGTCCATCAGCCATATTTTCAAAGCGGCAAGATAGGATTGAGCGAATCTTAGATGACAAGATTGTCACTACTCGAAATAAGGACTATCAGCGCTACTTGGTTTACTGGTAAGGATGTCCTGATTCTGAAGACTCATGGATCACTCGAGAGGACTTACAAAGAATCGATCTAGACCTCCTAAATTATTACCAAAGCTAGATGAATTCCTACATAGCAGAGTCAAGCTCTTTCCACCCCGGGAGAACTGATGGAGACATCCATAATAAGAATATATACTTTGATTAACTCACTTTATTTTTGCAGCTATAGTCAATAAAGTTTTCGAAGCAAGTTAAAAATCTTCTTGAAACATGTTTCGAAGCCAAATTTTCTTGAAGCATGATTTGGCTCATAAGCCTACACATGGAAGAAGCCCATTAATTTTCTTGAATCATGTTCATAAGCCAAATTTTCTTGAAGCATGATTTGGCTCATAAGCCAATATATGGAAAAAGCCCATTCGGCTCAAGCCCAGAGCATGATGGAGGGCATCCTCTTCAAGTCCAAGACCATCCATTCAAGCCTTTTCAAGACCAAGCCTAAGTCCAATTCATGCCAAGATTTGAAGCATATGGGGGAACAACTCATCAAACAACCTTGGGGGAGAAGGAATTACACTACATCAAGAGTTTTGTGGAGAACAAAAAGATTCCTTCCACTACCCCAACAATATTTGACATGTGGGATGCCATAACTTATGACACCTAAGCCTTCACATCAGCATTTGGAAGCCACATTAGGATCTTCTAGATGTCACATGTCAAAGTGGTTGTAACTTTCTACCTATAATTTGTTTCTAGTTAGAACCACTTACCTAAGAGTTGTTGGAGCCAACTAAGCCAACCTTATCCCCTCCTCTCCACCCTTGAACAAAATTCCTAGCATTGGAGCCTATAAATAGGGCCCCTAGGCTCTCATTTTACTCATTCTATGCTGTGATTTGAATTAATAAAAGGATTGTTTCCTTGTGTTCTAGTTTTCTTACGTTCTTGATTGGAGTGAAAGTTTTCTAGCTAGTTTGAGTGTGTAGATCCTTATCCAAGGAGCGAACAAGATTTTTCTAAGTTTGAGTTTGAGAGTGAAGAGTGCTTTTCCAAGGAGTAAAGGATGGGATGCCCATTGATGGATCTATGATCAAGCTCCAAGTCCGAAGCCGCTGGCCACTTTCTTCTTCTTCTTTTTTTCTTTGTTTCCATTCCAACTCCAATTGTTCTTCCATGTCTAATCCCAAATTTCTTTGCAGGTTCTCTTAGGTTTCTAGGTCAAGGATAAAGGTCTCCATGCTATGGATCAAGGCCAAGGTGAGTCTCAATGTGGAGAGTGCCAATCCTGACTTCTAGGCCTCAATTCTTGAGTGATAAGAGCTCCTTCTTCCACCAAAAATTAGTCATCATTGTTGGTAGAAAAACTCTTCCTAAGCTTCATTAGATCTGATCATTTGAAGGTTAACTTGCCCTAGTAGTGATGGTTTCCTTGCCATGAAGATCCTAATCCTTATTTTGAACTAGATCTACATTGCGGGCTTAAAAATTAGATCAACTAGTCTCTTTATGAAAATTCTTTTCTTGGATTAATTTAACCCATTTATTTGATAATTAATTGCTCAAGTTTGCTTGTTGGTTAGCTTGCTAAAACTCTCCATCCATCATTTTATTTTTGTCTCCCATCAATACCCTTTCTTAGAATTCTCTATACTGAACTGCTTCAACACAGTATCAATGTACATAGATTGGGACAGTCACAGAAGCCTCTTAGATCTATCTCTATAGATCTTCATACCTAGTATGTATGAGGCTTCACCCAAGTCCTTCATAGAGAATTAGGATGACAACTAGACCTTTATTTCTTGTAGTACTAGGATGTCATTTCTAATTAAGAGAATGTCATCCATATACAACATAAGGAAGACAATCACAGAACCATTAGCCCATTTATAAATGCAAGGTTCGTCTCCATTCCTAACGAAGCCATATGACTTAATACACTTATCAAATCGCATGCTCCAACTTCGAGATGCTTGCTTTAGTCCATAGATGGACCTTTGAAATTTACACACCTTTGACTCGTCTATGGATGTGAACCCTTTAGGTTGTATCATGTACACCTCCTCTTCCAGCTCACCATTCAGGAAAGCTGTTTAGGCATCTATTTGCTAGATTTCATAGTCAAAGTGTGCCGCTTAAGCAAGCATGATTCGAATAAATTTGAGCATTGCCACAAGAGAGAACATCTCGTCATAGTTAATACCATAATGTTGATGATACCCCTTGGCAACCAGATGGGCTTTGTAGGTTTCTACCTACTCGTCTGCACCCCTTTTTCTCTTAAAAATCTATTTGCATCCAATGGATTTTATCCCCTCAGGTGGATCAACTAATATCCATACATTATTGATTTTTATGGACTCTATTTCAGATCTTATGGCTCCTAGCCATAGTTCAGAGTTAGACCTTTTCATTATAGCCATATAGGTGATCGAGTCCTCATTGTTCTCATCAAGTTCAATGGGATCTCATCCCGGACCAAGAAACCATAGTATCTATCCGGTCGATGCGGTATCCTACCAAATCTCCTTAATGGTTCCTACATGGGCTTTGGGTGTGATATAATCATAACCGATTCTATCTTGTCCCTTAAGTGTGTCGATTCTTCTACTTATTGAACTTTACTAAGTTCAATCTTAGCGGCTACAGTTCCTTCACTAAGGAACTCCTTTTCCAAAAAGATAGCCCTAAGACTGACGAACAACTTTTATTCCTCAGCCTAGTAGAAGTAGTACCCCTTAGACTCTTTTGGATACCCAACAAATAGGCACCTATCAGACCTAGGTCCAAGCTTATCCATTTCCAAATGTTTGACATAAGCTGGGCAACCCCAGACCCGAAGGTGTGCGAGTGTTGGCTTACGTCCAGTCCATATCTCATATGGGATTTTGCTAACAAACTTACTCGGAACACTATTTAAAAGGTAACAGGCTGACTCTAGAGCACATCCCCAAAATGATAGCGACAGAGAAGCAAAGCCCATCATGGACCAAACCATATCTAACAGGTTTTGATTCCTCTTTTCAGACACTCCATTTAACTAAGGTGTCCTTGGAGGTGTTTATTGAGAGAGAATCCCATTCTCCTCAAGATATGTTAGAAAATCATCGGAAAGATATTCACCTTCTCAATCTGATCGAAGGGTTTTAATATACTTTTCAATTTATTTTTCTACTTCATTACGATATTGTTTGAACATTTCAAACGATTCAAATTTATGTCTCATCAAGAAGACATAATCGTACCTCGAAAGGTCATCTATAAATGTAATGAAATAATTATACCCACCTCTGGCACTAATATTCATAAGTCCATATACATCAGTATGTATAAGACGTAGAATTTCTTTGGCTCGTTCACCTTTTCCAGTAAAAGGTGATTTTGTCATCTTTCCAAGAAGACAGGACTCACAATGGTGGGGGAACCAGGATTCGATAAAGATTACTGGGCCCAATTTGGTTTACTGATTAGTTTTTTTGAGTGTTCTAATCATGTGCCACTTATTTTAAGTGAGCCAAGTCCTGTAATAAGTATCCTATTAAGTCCTGTAATAAGTTGAGGCAGGAAGTCCAACAAAGTTGTCTCAACCTCATGAGTCCAAATGAGTCTTATAAGTTTGTGTTAATCCAATTTTGTACAAGAGGCGGATCACTGGCCAAAGCATTCACCAGGCCCTCCCAAGTCAAAGCAGAGTCCAAGCCCATGGCACCTCCATACTTGAAGATACCTAGCACCCTAGGGAATATTCTTTCTTCTAGGCACCCTAGCCCAGAAGCCCATCAGGAGTTGGCACCCTCCCAGCCCATGCGCCAAGCCCACTTGGAGGCCACCCAAGCTCACTTGAAGGATGCCCACTTGCTACCCAAGGTCCATAAGAAGGTTCTCCTGAAGGTGAACACATTCACACAAGCAAGGCAGAAAAATGTATTTTAAAATAATTTTAAAACATGCACAGCGGAAGGCTCGGTAGATAGATCTAAATGATCTATCGATCTGCTCACATCAGGATCTAGCATAATAATCTAGCATGCATAAAACATCAACAAAAAGAAATAAACAAAGATGTGAAAGTACATTACCGTTGCACCTCTAAAAATATAGTGAGGAGGAAGGTGCTCGAGCCACAGACGTGTCTGGCCTTTACAGGTGATCCACATTAGGGCTCAACTCTGATCAACTCCCTCGAAGTGCTAGCTCTTCGGGATCCTTGGGCCAATCTTCTTCTTCTAGAAAAATAAGGAGGAGAGGTGGAACCCTTCCCAAGAGACTCTCTTCCCAAGACCTAGCTTGATTGCTAGGTTACTCACACCCAATCCCGAGTCCTCACTAAGCCTTTCTTCTTCCTCTCAAAGAACCATTAGATTAACCATTAGCAGCCTCTAAAATGACCATCATTTATAGGGGTAGCCATGAGAGGGAGAAGAAGGAAGGAGGAGTGATTGGGGGAGAGAAGGGGGGAGAAGATCAAGGCCAAACCAAATGGGTCCAAACTCTTTAGGAAGGAATGACAATCATTCCAAGAAAGTTTGGTGCCAAAATGGTTTGAGTTAAAAATTCAAACAAGGTCAAATCTTTTCCAAAAACCTCTTTCCAGAATTCTACTCGTCACAACAAGTGTCAACTCATAAAAATTGCCAAGTGTCGACATTTGCAAAATACCAAGTGTCGACATTTAGAACATGGTCAATCAAATTAACCTCTGGTGATTGCAAATGATTCTCAATCATCGATCAGTCTTAAGATTAGATAGAAATCCCTATGGTGTATGATCCCATAGGTTCAAATACTAAGCCGGTAGTACTGGAACATTTCCACTACCAATCATTATCCTCATCTAGCAATGATACCTGACGTCCGGATAGTTCGAAGATGCAGAGCACCTCATAAGAACCTCTGGCATATGGTTATCACATAATTCATCCCTTTGACCTCATAATACTTAAGATGACCTAGGGTTCGACTACCAACCCTAATTTGGTTTATCTAGATCATGTCTCAACCTCACAAGTTTTGTGACTTCTCATAAGAACTACCCTAGCCAAGGTTTTGCTAAATTGAGACATAGTGAGTCATTCACTCCAAACTATTTGGAGAGGTCAATTTTATCTTGATCCACCACCGCTCCATAAGTACTTGACTATACCCAGAAACCTTCCATTATTGGATTAGAATCCAGGTAGTCCAGTACCAAAGCATAGTGAGTTTCTTGTAAGCTGCCATGGTGATCTTAGGTCTGAGGGACATATATACTCATATCCCTTTGCGAGCATCCCTTTAGCAGAAGGGAGCTCCGCAGATGGTCACGTTCATTGAGATGTCACACATTTCACTTGTATGTCACACCAGTGTCTCCACACTCCTTGGTTAAGAGGACAACCAACAAATGTAACATACAACAACCTACACTCGATACATTATCGTCCTATAATAATGTATCATTTAGTTGTGAACCAATTCAAGAACTACTTGATAAATCCTCTCTATATCAAATAATGTAGTTCTAAGGACTCCATCATACAAGAGTTCATTTCAAAAAAAGGTAAATATGATGAATAGCCAAAAAGAAAAGAATAACTTTTATTCATTCAAAAATCATATACAGCTATAAGATAGCACAGCCGTCTATAGCCTAAACAATTGACTTTGGGACATAATTCTCAACAACTCTCACTTGGACTAAAGCCAATCGGTACAAAATCTCATTCCCATTTTCTGTTTACAATAGTCGAACTCTTGAACTCTGACAGCTTTATTGAAGGGGTCAGCTAGCTTTAGAGTCTTGGTTATGTAGTCTGAAACAGATCGGTTCCCTTGTTTCAAAGTCTTCCATTGGTCTAACAGATTTTACTGGTATGAAATGGGTAGGTACTTGTCTCTAAGTTTCTCTTTCATACCCTTCCAAGTGGTTATGGGCTCTACATTTCGTCTTCTAGTGGTCAGCTCAATGTTCCCCCAGTATAACCTAGCTTGACGTATTAATTTCATTTTGGCAAACTTGAATTTCCTCTCCTCAGACATAGCATACCACTCAAAGTACTGGTTCATCTCACCCTCCCAATCAGAATACACCTTAGGATTTAAACTACCATCAAAAGTGGGTGCATCTAACTTGATGTTCCGAATAAACCTATCATCTCTATCCTCAGGTTCTGGGTCAGGCCTCCTATGATTAGGTTCAGGATCTCAGTATAAAGGTCTTCTAGGATCTTGGTGTGGGTGAGGTTGAGGCACATTAAAATCTGGGTCAGGAGTCCAATTCTGATGCCTAGGTTCCTTAAGTACTTGGACTCGATCCCTAAGTTGGGCAAAATTCTCATTCATATCCTGACTTAATTTGTTCATACTCTCAGTAAGAGCTCTAACCATGGCCTCTAAATCAGGTTGGGTTTGACCAGGTTGGTAGGGCACTCCATTCCGGGTAGACATGATGCAAGCAAACACACAAAATGAGACTCAACTGAACGACTACGGGCTAACTAGACCTAGAGCCCAAACTAGATGCCCAATCAGAGTGGCAAGCTAGCCTGTAGTAACTCATGACTCAGCCAGGCAGGTGTAAGGGGAGTGTTAGGTCCCTGAATGCCAATCCTAGACACCAATCAGAGATTGGCCAGGTAGGCGGACCAGCACACAAGCCCTTCGGGATGGAATCCCTGAACCACCGTTCTAGACACTGAGTACAAAGCACACACAGAGTAACCAGACAAACTGACTCAACACTAGACTTGACCCGACTTGTTGATGTCCCTAGCCCACTAGGGCAAATTAGGTCTAATCAATTTTAGATTAAAGGCTTAGGTTCGAATGAAGGGGTGGTGGTTTTGGGCTAAGGAGAGGTTATCAACTCCTCCCCTTATCTTAGATGCTCAAATGCCCTTAAGTTGAATTAAGAGATGAACACTCAAAATAAATGGATTGCAGAACACAAAAATAGAGTTACAGTAATTTAATTCTCAGAAATTACATGGAAACCAATAAATCATGAGAAAATTATGAAAATTAGTTTCAATTATACTGGTTTCAGAAAAACAAAAATCACTGAATTTGGAATTACCAGCAATGAGAAATAATTCCTGCAACAGGGTAATTACAGACTGAAAACAGAGCACTTCCCCGTTTACAATTTCTGCTACGAAGTTGTAACCCAATGGATCCCCTACACGCCCTAGGAACATCCCATGGAATGGGAAGAGGAGGTTTGCACCTCACTTCGTTCCTAGGACCGGACGTCCTGGGGAGTCTACTTCGAGCAGACAAAGTAAAAAGAGAGGGACTCAAACAGGCAATCAAATAGAAACCCTAGACAGGGCTCTGATACAAAAAATGATGCAGAACAAAGAACAAAGAAGCATATACGGAAGTAAAATTAAGATTAATTCTTTTTTTTTTTTTGTTTATATATATATATATATATATTTTTTTTCAGAAATTGGCTTTGACTCAAAGTAAAGCTAAACTAAGTTGGAGGAAACTAGGTAAGGATTGAAAGCACAATTTAGAAGGAACTAAATTATCAGAGTAGTTCAGAAGTAACGGATCGCTGGGGGTTGAGAAACTCCCAGACCTAGGGTTTCGCTCTGAACTTTCAACAGAACAGAAATAGAGAGGAGAGATGGTTTACTAACAAGACAGTGATTTTCTCAGGATTTTGGTGGAAGAACTCTCTCGAGCAGATTGTGGGATCCTCGGAGTCGGCTATCTTCGCAATGGATCCTCTAATACTGGTCTCGTGGTTTGGTCGGCTTCTCCTGGACTCAAGATCTGGGAAAGAAGAGGAACAAATGATGAAATTTAGAAACTCAAGAAAAGATTTTACCAGGTTGAAGAACTTGAAAGCCGAAGTTGCTGAAATCAGGATTCTCCTGGAGGCCGATCTGACTTCCTCTTAGAACTGCTGTAGATCTGAAGTATCTGGACTGGAGCTGGATGCTGGTGGCCGGCCTGGACTTGGAGAGGGTGGCCGTGAGAAGGGGAATAGACTAGGGCTTGGTGGAAAGAGAAGGGTGATGGCGGCTAGGGTTTGGTAGTGGAGTGGCTAACCTAGGGTTTGGGGTTTTGGAGATCTCTCACCTCCTCAAGGTTCCATGGGAACCCGGATTTACTCCCTCACGGAGCTCAACACCTGGAAGCAAGTGCGGAAAAGAGAAAACACAAGTTTGCTCAAAAAAAAATTTCTTTCATTCATCTGATTGATTTAAACTTACAAGAGGGGTTTAATTTATAAGGCTTTACAAGGGAGGAGGGTTTCACATCTTCCCATGTGGGACTAAAGGAGGGGATCTACAAATTAGGGCAAATCATTCACATATGGTCGGCCAAGGTACCAAAAAAATTGGATTTGGGTTATAAAAGGCAGGTAGATAGCACCTCCTTGCTTGGATCTTCAAGAAAAATTTTTTCCTTCCCTGGATCAACTCTTTTGGACTCTTCCTTTTCTTCCTCCCTAAGTCAAGGTCCTTCCCATCTTTGTTTTGGATGTTTTTGGCAGGTAGTGGGCGCCCCCTTGAAGTTCTCTTCCAAGAGAATTTCTTCCCATCTTTGCTTTGGATTTCTTGGGAAAGTCTTGGCCGCCCCCTTGATTTGTGGTCTCTTGGTGGACTTCTCTTTATCTGGCGCATGAGAGAAGGAAGTTGCTATTTGTGGAGTGGGGACCAAAGGCTGCTGGATGTAGATATGGCACCCCTTGGACTGGGAGTGTGGCTGGGAGTGTGGTGTCCACTTGCTTGGTCTTGGGAGAAAATGTAACATCCCAGGTTGAAACCCTAGTCCACTACCGAGTCAACATGACTCAACAAAATAAAATGCAGGTAATGTAGACTCAAGCTAAATTGAGTTGATCTAGTCAACTCTTATTACAAACCAAAAACCCTAATTCTTCGGGCAAGGTTAATCAGAGATCCAGATGGAGCTCTGAAGTCTTCTTCTGAGTCTGGTGCCCGCACCACCGACCCAAATCCGATGACTCATGGATCACACGGGAGGACTTGCAGTGCATCGACCCCGATATCCTGGAGAGGTACCAAAGCCAGACTAACCCTTACTCGACAGGGTCGAGTTCCTCCCACCCCGGGAGAATTGGTGTGGGCACCAGGATCCGACAGAGGCTCCTCAACCCTCTGTGGATCTCAGATTAGGGTTCCACTTCTTTGGGTCTTGTAATAAGGCTTCAAGCCTCAAATTTGTAATTGTCTTTTATTTTGAATTGAGTCTGTACCTTGACCAATTAGGTCAAATTGAGTCATGTACTAAGTCGAGTCACAAATCAAGTCCAATCTACGTCTCTTAGAAGTATGGGTCCATTGCAACAGTGGGTCTTAAAATTTAGTCTCCTTGGAAGCAAGTAAGGAAAGAAGCCAAGTCAACTCAGGGCCCACTTATGCATCCTACATGGTGCCATAACATCTCGCCATGTGAGCAGCACACTTGGCATGCAAGGATGCCCAATGGGGAGGACCACTTCACTTGGTTCAAGCCTTTGTCCCTTCCTCCCATCAAGCTCATTTCCATGTAAGGGTGGTCGGCCAAGGAAGAATTCAATGGAAGATAATGGAGGGAATTCAAATCCCTTACTTCAAGCTCTCCAATCAAGCCTTCATCCCAATTTGCTTCAACCTCTTTGGAAGGGAAAGACAAGAGCCATGGATGCCTCCACTTAACACTCCCCTTGTCAAGCCTTGTACCAAAGAAAGAACACCAACAAAGGAAGGAGGAAGAACACATGCCTTGCTCCAAGCCCCTCTTCATGCCTTCTTCCAAAACCAAGAAGATTCTTACCAAGTTCAAGGCGCCAAGAACCTCACTCCAAGCCATGCATCATGCCACGCCCAATCCAAGCTACCTTTGGTCGGCCAAAGAGAGGAGAAGGTCAATGCTTTTGGCACCCACCCAAGAAAATTTGTAATTTTGTTTCATTTGAAATTCGAATAGGCCTTGGGTGGCTATTTAAAGAACCCAATCCCTCCATTGTAAGGGGATTGAATGATTGAATGAAAAAGAGAGTTTGAGTTTTGTTTATCCTCCAACTATTGTCTCCCAGACTAGGTTTGAGTGAAGTTTCCTTCGCCCCAGGGACGTTGAGTGGTGTGAGGCCACCTTTCCATCGCCCTATGGCATCGCGAGTCCTTCATCCTCCTGGATGTCGAGTGGTGTGAGGCCACAATCCTTCGTCCTCCGGGACATCGCGGGATGCGAGGCCCCAAGTTATCTCCTTCTTCGACTTCGAAATCCAGCCGGACATCGGGCTCGAAGCCCCTTCTCAACCCTATCCTTGTCTATTTCAATACGTTTCTCCATTTCGCTAATCCCTACTTTGATTACCTACAGGTCCTCCCTGGTATCTCGGGCACCAAAGATAGTCTACTTTGCCATCGCAACCATCCGATCGAAAGCCAGTGCATCCACGGGTTCGACTGCTCGAGCATCCAGGCCGCATCCGTCGAAGTTGAGCGATCTCTGCATCGGGCGCTTCAGACGTGTAAGGTTTGCTCTCTATCTCCTAAGTAGGTATTGCGTCTCGAGCTTAGTCCTACCGGGATTTCTTAATCCCGGGATCCTGTTCTCATTATCACTATTTCGGGACTTGAACTGCTATTGTATGCTTCTGTTATGCACTTCTCTTATTTCTAGTCTTTGCTTGTAATCGGGAATCAAAACCCTAAGAAAAGAACATTTAAAACTCATCAACCATAAAAAAAGAAATTCCTTTGCATCAAAAGCATCCATACTAGCATCACTAGCCCTACATCCCTACATCAAAAATACAGTGAGTTGCTTGCAAGCTACCATGGTGATTTCAGATCTGAGAAATACATATACCCATATTCCTTCGCGAGCAACCCTTTGGCAGAAGGGAGCTCCGTAGATGGTCACATTCAGTGAGACATCATACATTTCATCTATATGTCATATCAGTGTCTCTACACTCCTTGGTTAAGAGGACAACCAACCAATATGACATACAACAACCTATGCTTGATACATCGTCATCCTATAATAATGTATCCTTTGGTTGTGAACTTGTTTAAGAACTACTCGATACATCCTCTTTGTATCAAATATAATGTAGTTCTAAGCACTCCATCACATAAGAGTTCTTTTTAGGAAATTGCACATGTGATGAACAGCCAAAAGAATAACTTTTATTTATTTAAAGAATACATATACAATTACAAAATACCACAACCATCTATATCCTAGACGATTGGCTTTGGAATACTATTCCCAATAGTGGTCACTTCACATCTAAAAATATAGCTTCCAAAGTACTTCAATGTAGATTTTATTGGCCTAATTTATTTAAGGATGCACATGTGTATTGTAAAAGTTGTGTCCGATGCCAACAAATGGGTCGGATCACCAAGAGAGACATGATGCCACTCAATCTAATCTTGGTGCTCAAAATTTTTGATGTCTGCGGGATCAATTTTATTGGACCATTCCCAAAGTCCTTCGGAAATGAATATATTTTGATGGTTGTTAATTATGTCTCTAAGTGGGTAGAAGTTATTCCATGTAGATCCACTGATAGCAAAGTGGTCATTAAATTTCTTAAGAAAAATATTCTCTTATTTTGGTACTCCTAGGGCAATCATTAGTGATCGGGGAACATGCTGTTGCAGTCGACCTTTTGCCACATTAATGAAAAAATATAATGTTAGCCACAAGTTGACCACACCATATCATCCTCAAACTAGTAGTCAAGTAGAAGTATACAATAGAAAAATCAAACAAATCTTGGAGAAGACTATTAATGCTAATAGAAAGGATTGATCTTCAAAATTAGTTGATGCACTCTAGGCATACCGCACTGCCTACAAGACTAACCTAGGAATGTCTCCTTATAGGATTGTATTTGGAAAATCATGTCACTTGCTTGTTGAATTAGAATACAAAGCTATGTGGGCAATAAGAAAATTAAACATGAACTTGGAGTTAGTCGAAAATCATAGGAAGCTTCAGATCAATGAATTAGAAGAACTTAGAAATGAAGCTTATAAGAATACCAGGGTATACAAGGAAAGAATAAAAGTATTCCATGATCAAGTAATTCTTAGAAAATCTTTTACTCCTCAACAAAAAGTTCTATTATATAATTCAAGGTTACATCTTTTTCCTAGAAAGCTTAGGTCTAGATGGACAGGACCATTCTTAGTTAAAGAAGTCTTTCCATATGGGGCTGTAGAAATTGAAAATCCAAGTAATGATATTATTTTTAAAGTTAATGGTCAATGATTAAAACCATTCTTGGAACTATCCATAGAATCTATAGAGGAAGCCATGGTTATTTATGAACCAACATATCTCGGTTAGCCTGTTGTCAATGTTTAGTCTAGCTGAAGACTTTAAATTTAACACTCTTGGGAGGCAACCCAGCTTCTTTCTTTCTAATTATTTTCTTTTTAATATTATTAGGTTTTTTAGATCCTAACTCGAATAAGCTCCATTGGCTAAGTTGGGGGGAGAGCTCACTAAAATTCCTTCTCAGGTGTCTTTGTTTTCTTTTATACCATATCATGCTTACATTTAGAAACTATTTTCATTCATGGAGGAATAATATATAGAATAAGGATATATTTGGAGCTACCTTCATCTTATTATTCTTACACTTGTTGATCTTGGACTTAGGATAAATAATACACTTTAGATAAGTAATTGATTGAACAATCTAGATAATTTTTAAAATACTGAGGGGCAAAATATTGATAGACTCAAGTAAAATGGTAAGTAAGAATGAAATCAATTTCTAGATAATTTCAACCCTCCTATTCGCATCAAAGAAGAATCTACTTCTTAGGTGTGTGTGGGTGTTGATAAATGCAAAGTTTCCTTTATTAGTTTAAAAAAAAAGAGAAGAAATGAAAAAAGAGATAATAAAAACAAGTTCTAAATATTGTTTCATCGAGTAACCCAGCCTCTTCACCTAAGTAAGCGGTTGAGTCCCGCATCAAAAAGTGGAGATGTGAAGAAACTTTACTATATAGCCAATTTTGATCTATAGCCTTTCTAATTCAAACCAGTAAACCTGAGGGGTATTCTATACCTAGTGCCCTAAGGCCAACTAGTTTGGAAGACATTGATCGAAAACATATTACAAGGGTCTGATAGAAAGCTTAAGAGATTAAGGTATTGCACTGTCTGTATTTAAAAAAAGTGAAAAAAAAGTTTAACAATAAAAGGAACATACTTACACTAAAACAATATCTCACCATTCCAAGGGAGTAGAAGATTTAGAAATAATAATAGGAGTTGGTCGAGAATTATCTTGGAAAAGTGAGGAGTTTGTACTTAACCAATTTTCTCGAAACTATTAATATCCCAATGACTTGTTTCATCTACAATATAATGAAAAATCTTCTACTTATAAAAAGGGTATGAGAACAATCTTTGAGTCTGAGTAAACTTATGTAGGGTATTAAGAGCTTTCGGTAGCCTCTTTAATTATTTTCTAAGAAGAAATTCATGAACAATCTTTTACTTTTACTCGAGGATGAGTAAGATTCAAGTTAGGAGGAGTGATAAATGCATTAATTTATAAATTAAATTATCTTTATTTAATTAAAATTAATATTTTTATGTAGTATTTTGTATGAAAGAACCTTACTAATGTGATGATTTAAATTTCTGGGATCCAAAGGCATAAACGGTACTCAAATTGCACTTGAAATAAGCTAGAAAGTGAATTTTAAAGGAATTTGTTGCCTATGTGGCTTTTCCAAGAGGGGGGTGAATTGGAAATTTTAAAAAATTTGAACAGATATGTGTTATTTTAAATCTTCTTTAGTGTGGAGGTGCTATGTTTCAAATAATTAAGAGCGGAAGCAAATACAAACAGAAAAAGCATAATGCAAACACAATAAATTTATAGTGGTTCGGAGCACCCTCACTCCTACTTCCACTACCCAAGATACCACTTGGGATTTCCACTATATTCACTACCAAAATACAGTCAGATTGTTTTACCAGGCTCACAATCCAAAACCCAACACTTAGTTTTCAACAGGACCACCAAGAACCCAACTTGGTTTTGAATGGGCTCACCAAAAACCCTTACACCATTAGATTTAAAATGGGATCACTAACAACGCACACTTGGTTTTTAAATCGGGCTCACCAATAATCCACAAACTCATAAATGAGTTAAAAGAAAGTAAGCAACTAATGACAAACCCAAGTTATCTGATGGTTGCAATTGCAGCTCAAGAGAAGCCTTCTTAAATATGCTTTAATGCACTTCAATGGCTTCTTCTTCTTTCTTAATAAGTGCTTCAAGCTTCTGATTGGAGTTGGTGAAGGCTTGAAGGCAGACTTGAATGTTCTTCTTTGTGCTCTCTTGCTCACAAGCTCATTTAATAATTAATCATGCATTAGCTTCTTCAAAGGTTGTCCAAATCCCTTATTTACAGAGTCTTGTACTCATCATGGGTGGATATAGTCATTGTAGACCGTAGGGACTTAACATTTGACCATTGGAGCACTTTTTCAATTCAAAAATGAAATTATAGAACTAGCCGTTACTTGCCTAGAATTGACATTCGAGTTGGCTCGGATGCTTCGAGTCGGCTCGGATCCTCAAAGGATTGATTCTTTACTCTGGTCGAGTCGGCTCGCCATAATCGAGTCGGCTTGGATCCTTAGTATCAATGATTCCTTACTCTGGTTGAGTCGGCTCACCTCAGTTGAGTCGGCTCGGATTCTCAGGTCTTCAAAGTTATACTCTGGAGGAGTCAGCTCTTCTCAATAAAGTTGGCTCGCCTTCCTATTCTCTTAGAACTGATTTTTCCTAGACTTCGAAGGAGTCGGCTCGGATGCCTAAAGGATCAACTCGAATGCCTGACTGAATGCTTGAGTCGGCTCGGATTACCTTCAGGTCAGCTAGCTTGTCTGAGTTAAGAAATGAAGCCCTAGACGAGTTGGCTCGGGTTCCTTCGAGTTGGATCGGATCTCTGCATGCCAGAATCCTTCAACCGTGCCATGGATTAGAGTCGGCTCTCATTACACAAGTCGGCTTGAGTGAGTTTTCAATAAAAACTTCATCTCTTCTCCAGAAATCTTTCAGCAACTCATAATCCTTCAAGATTCTTCCCAACTTAACTAACAACAAATCGTAAAGAACTTTAAGCTTGAAAAACACATAGAAGTAACCCATTTTCATGAATATTACATCAATCTTTCTTTGGATTCTTCTTTACATGAAACTTTTACAATGCAACACATAACATTAAACAAGGTTGTAGGAATTGTAATTGGGCATTAAGATCATCCTATAAAAACTTGTAATGCACTTGAAGAGTTGTTAGTAAGACAAATGCATGCTCTAATATTTTGTTATCATCAAAATCACTCAAGGGATCAACAATCTCCCTTTTTTTGATGATGACAAAACACTAGTTATGGAAAAACTTTACAATTACATGTATAAGTTGTAGGGTTCCGGTGCAACGCAGTGGAAGGGTAATTTCAAAAATTGAAATTAATATGCACAAAAACCCTAAAACAGGAACTCCTTAATAAGACTAGAATATATGAAGACAAACATTTCTATGCAAATTGAATTAGAATACCAACCTATAATCGCTAATTCCAATTTACAAAGACATAAAACTTGAAGATCAACGGGCTATTTGAATTCACCAAGCATCCAAGTGTCTGCCCTCCGATGGTGATCCACACAGAGCAATGATCAAGAACACTATCTTCTTTTCCAATGGTTCATCCTATTGAGTTCTTCTTCCTAGAACTCAATTCTTCAGATTATGGCTGGAATTCTTCCACTCAAGAGGTTGCCTTCCTTTCTTTTATCTCTTCTACTCCTTCCACTAAGACCTTGACCCTCTAAGACACTCTTGTCTTGAAGATAAGACTTTGTCCTAAGGGGATTTAGGCTTGTCTTAAATTGGAGGAGAAACTAAGACAAGAATGTCTTAATGTAAGAAAGAAGGAATAAAATCAGAACTCCTTCTTTCCTTTACCGTCGAAGACTTTCGCTCTTGTTCTTGTTCAGTAGCAGAGTTTTGACAGAGGTGTACTCTGTAAAGGAAACAGTGCAAGAACAAGAAAAGACAGAAAGAGTCTTTAGGAGAGGAAGAAGAATTAAAATTCAAATCTTTTTATCCCGAAGTTCTGATTCCTTAAATAGTTTTCGGAGAGACGTCAACACAACTCTCCGTAAACACCATTCCCATTTTCTCACGCCCCCTTCCCTCCTTCTCATGGCCTTTTCCTCCTTCTCACGGCCTTCTCCTCCTTCTCACGGCCTTCCAGATTAAATCTCACGACTTTTCTCAAAGGAAAAGTCGTGAAGATTGGAGAAGAAAGGAGTCGCAAAGTTTGAATCTCCGAAGAGATATGATTTCACACAACCGGGAAGCAGGAGCGCTTTCTTTCTTTCTTAAAACCCCATCATCCGTTGGATTTCCATCCAAGGGAGGACAATTGAGGCACTAAAGAAGATAAGAAAAGCCGCCCCATATAAAAACACCGATGTTTTTCATGGAGTGCACCAAGAGTCCATGCGCCATGGACTCTTCCAAATGGCGCGCCAAGAGTCCATTAGCGCATGGACTCTTGGCATTTTGGCGTGAAAAGGATAAGGGGCGGGTGGGGGCTAGCCTAGATACCTGGTTAGCTAATAGGGTTAGCCATAATCCCTATAACCTCAATTAGGGTCTAATTAGATCCAATTAGAACCCAAATTGAACCAATCCAGAACCCTAATTCGAATCTAATTCGAATAGAAGATAGGATTTGCAACACCTGCTAGAGTGTCATCATGCAAAGATGATTTAATTATAAAATTAAATTCTTGATAAATTCTCTTAAGTGTGTGACCCATTGGGTTCCACATCTAGCCAGCAGTGGGTTCGAATACAAGTTGACCTAATTTGATTAGAACTCTTTCTAATCGATTTAGGTCAAATCGGGCTTACCCGATTTTGATCAATTAGGACTCTTCCTAATAAATGATCATTAAATTGATCAACCCACAAGACAAGATTGATGTCTAGCAATGTGTCATGTCTATCCGGAAGATATGAAAATTCTGGTGAAATACCAAAACTACCCTTCAGTAGATAGTTATCGTACAATTAAATCCTTCGATCAACCTGCACCCAAAATATAATTATGGATATAGATATATGTCTAATCCAATATTATATTTATTTCTAGCTCAATCTTATTTTGATGATTCAATTATCTTGATATTAGAAACCATCTCTAATATCTTTACTTTGATCAAAGATTCCCTGAATCATCATCCGATTGATAACTAGCTGGATGCAATCTCCTCTTACTAAGAGTGATCGATTCCTTGTTGACCTACTCATTACCTTCATATCCAATTCACCATTCCCAGTATCAATCCTGTGCATGACTCAGTGTCATGATTAGGATTGAACCAAAGCATGGGTTCATGTACATAAGGTACTTATGGCAGTCTCAAGTCAAAGGACTACTTGTACCACTTTCACTATGAGAACCTTCTATTGACATGTAGCTAAGACTCCATTAGATGTTCTCAAGTTGGATCATATCAGTGAACTCATTCTCTAATGAGCATCCACATCCTAGTATTAGTGTCATACACAAGTGACTGTGAGAGCAGTCACCCTCTCCAGTATACATGGGATGTGCTAGTCTTACCGGAAAAATCCTGATCCCCTACTCAGGGTTCCTTTGACTAGGAATATTTTAGATTAAGGTTTTAAGACTTTAGGTCTCATTGGTATGATCTCATCATAACCCTAAAATCATAGCCCTAATCTATGGGGTTCATCATATAATAATAAACACAGCGTATGATGGAAAATAATGCCTTTATTAGAATATTGTCAATTACAATGGTTTGGGAGATACAACATAGATTGGCTTATAGGGCATATCCCTTTCATAAGTATACTTGGAAGTAAATATTAACATATATGAGCTGTATACCAAGAATGTATTTGAAAGAATTAAAGCATATTAAATATGTATCAGAGCTTTTGAAATAAGTCCAATATGTATTATAATAAACACTTATCAAAAGTTGTGTTTGCCAGAAATGTATCAAAGTTTTAGGTTGGCAAAAGTATCAAGTCTCGAGATATCAACAAATGCTTATATCAAGTTCTAAATAGAGAAATTTTGCAAATTTTGAGAGCATGTAATAAAATAATTTAGGCCATTCAGTTTCAACAAATTTTCTCCCCTTTTTGTATGTACTGAAAATTTTGAAACAACATGAGGTTCCTTTAAAAAAAAGACATTTTTCATTTGATTTTTCTTTGCCAATTTTCTATGAATTCATTATCAATACCATTCTCCCCCATTTTGTTAATAATCAAAAAGGTATTCAATTAAAATTAATCTCTCCCTTTGTTAAATACACTAATCTTGATTTTTGAAATAGAAAGAAAAGATTATCAAGATTGTTTGAGATAATTTGACTTTTTTTAAAAAAATTTGATAAACTGATATAAAATTATCTTGAATTGCTTAAACAAATAACATCATTGCACAAGTCACAATGCATACACAATAAGCAAGAAAGGAAATGCTTTCATTTCTATCAAAAAGTTCAATACAACTTATAGAAACACAAACAAAAATACAAAAGATTGGTCTATTCACTATCACTAGGTTCTTCCTTAATAGGTTCAGATCTACCTTGCCAAGATTTAGGTTTACTAGAAGGTCCTCTAGTGCTAGTGGATGTTTCAGGTGGTGGTCTAGAAGAGATAGGCTCTGGATCAAATAAACCAGGAGGAACAAAAGGTGGTGGCTGTGAAGAATGTGGTGCAGGCTGTCTAGGATGAGGTGCAAGCTAACTAGGTGTAGGTCTAGCTGCTCCAAGAGTCTCAATGACTGAAGATAGCCTCGCTAGAAAAACACATACAGTGCTTAGCTCTGTTTGAATCTTCTTGCTTCCTTCTTGGAGAGCAATGAGCTCACTAGCCTGAGCATGTGCAAATGGTTCAGCTGAACCTCGCAATTTCCCAAACTTGGCTCTGAGAATCCCCACTCCTTTTGTATGATCATCTTCCATCTTCCTACTCTACTCAATAGATCCCATCCTATAGTGCATCTCTCGCAACTCATACTTGAATTCTTCAATACTATGAGCTACAATCTATCGGATGTCATCAGATACTGACCTAAAGGAGTCTGATAGTGCCTATATATCAATCTGTGGCTGTGGTTTGGTGGACTCAACACTGTCTACCCTAGAATGCAGCTGTCTGATCTCACCATAAATCTCATCAAGTTTGGTGTCGACTATTTGACGATGCTTGCCAAATATTAAACCAATGGAGCTGGTTAGAGTTTGAGATAGCTATCTCATCTACTGTGCAAAGAATGCATGAGACACAGAAGGTCCTGGAGTATCAGTAGATAGACCTGGAGTATCAATAGATGGACCCAGAGTAGGTGTAGCAATCACTGCAAGTGCTGGTGCTAGAGGTACTGGTACTAAAGCAAGTGGAGATGCTGGTGCTGCTGGAGATGCTAGAGAAATCCTAGGACTCCTCTCTTCATGCTCTAACTCCTCGGCATCAATAACAGTAAGCTCAGCAGCAGTAGTAGTAGTAGTCTCCTAAAGTATAAAGGCTCAATAGCAATCCCAATCTCCTCAAGTAGCTACTCCTCATGCTCCTCATCATCCTCTAATGATGCTCTATCTCTCTGATCTGAACCGTTCTTCAACCAAGCCCCTTCAACTTGATGGTAACCCATAAGTTGAAGTGATTTAGCTGAATAGGTATCACTATGATGTAATAACCTGCTGTCCTCACCATCCAACTCAACTCCAAAAAGTCTGAAAATGAGTGTGAAGGCCATACCATAGGGTAAACATGCCTTGGCCTTCCTAGCTGCATCTCTCATCTGAGTTAGCATAATGTATGGAAGATTAAGGGCCTCCCCCTCAATCATATATCTCATGAAGACCAAATCTTTCTCGCTGACCCAGTCAAATCTACCAGTGCGAGGCAAAAAGATTCTGCTAATAATGTTATGAAGTAGCCTCATTTTTAGGGAAAGGACATTAGCTTTTACATTAAAAATTTCATCCATACTGTTGGCTTCTAAAATTAACCTCAAAGTCCTTTGTCTTTCCCTCATAACCAGATGGCAGCTTTCTCTGCTCGGCATTTAAAGAACTTGGCTTAGACACTCTTCATTCACAGTCAGTCTAACCCCTTTAACAGTTGAAGTAACACCATTTTCCTCTAAGGTAAGGTTTTCAAAGAAAGTTTTGACAAGGCTAGGGTATAAAGGTAAATCCAAAGTGCAGAAAAATACCCAGCCCTGAGATTCTATCCAATCACTAATCTAAAAACCCTAGTTTTCTAAAAATGTAAAGTTAATTTTCCTACCAGTAGTCACGCGTCAGTTCCCCATTAGAATGATCGGTCATGGCTGCACAAGTGATGGATTTCAATCTTCCTAATTGTCTCCCTATCATCCACTTCATCTATTCGAGTCGGCTCTTCTTGCCTTCTTTTTGTTCTTCTTTCTCTTTCAATAGTAGGCTCAGGTTATTGAGATCTCTTGTCGACAGCCTTCTTCGTAGCCATTAAGACCAATTAGGTTCAAAATGAATGGATTTTAAGAGAATGTAGGGTAGGAATTTGTGATTCTAAGCTTGGAGAGAGTAAACAAGAGCTCTATTAGGGTTTGAATGAACTTAAGGCTCTAAATAGGGTTCTGTAAATTTTATATATAAAAATGCTTAACCCGAAATTTGAGTCGGCTCGACTTGAGCACTGTAGCTCGAGTCAACTTGAACTAAAACTCCATATAATGTTCCAAACAGTTCAAAAATGGTCTCAACTGAAAGGTATATATTAAGTAAAATGGTCATTATCATTAATTTGATGTAGAAGGCTTTTTAGATAATGTTTCCTTAGTTTTGAAGAATTTAGGTCAAGCTTTCTAAAAAGGGTCACATGGACCTAATTCTCCTCTAATCAATTGAAATCTATTTAAGTTAAGAGGTTTAGTAAAAATATCAGCAAGTTGATTTTCAGTAGGAACAAATTCAAGCACAATATTGCCATTCAAAACATGATCCCTAATAAAATGATGTCTTATTTCTATATGCTTTGTTCTAGAATACTAAATTGAGTTTTTTGATAAATTAATAGCACTTGTGTTATAACATTTGATAGAAATTTTGGATTGTGTGATACCAAAGTCTTCTAGTTATTGTTTAATCCAAAGCACTTGTGCACAACAACTCCTTACAGCTACATACTCTGTCTCAGTACTAGATAGTGCTACAGAGTTTTGTTTCTTATAGTACCATGAGATTAAATTCAACCCTAGAAATTGGCATGTATCATTAGTGCTTTTTCTATCAATTTTGCATCCACCATAATAAGTATCCAAAAAACCAATTAAATTCAATGAAGATTGCTTTGAATACCATAGACCTAAATTACTTATTTTTTTTAGATATTTTATGATTCTTTTTACTGCAAGCATATGTGATTCTTTAGGATTAGATTGAAACCTAGCATAAACACATATGTTAAACAAGATATCAGGTCTACTAGCAATTAAGTACAATAGTGATCCGATCATACCTCGATAGAGTTTTTGATCAATGTTGTTGCCATCTTCATCTTTATCTAATCTGCAGGTAGGACTCATGGATGTGCTTGCTTCTTTGCTTGTCTCCATACCAAACTTCTTGATGATTTCTTTCATGTATTTGGCTTGGTTTATGAAGATCCCTTCCTTTGTTTGTTTCACTTGAAGTCCAAGGAAGTAATTTAGTGAACCCATTAGACTCATTTCAAATTCACCCTGCATCAACTCAATAAATTCTCTACAAAGTGTTTCATTAGTTCCACCAAATATAATATCATCAACATAAATTTGTACAACTAACAAGTCATTATTTTTTTTTTGATAAACAAAGTTTTATCAACATTTCCTCTTACAAAATCATTTTCAAGTAAGAATTTGATTAATTTATCATACCAGGCTCTAGGTGCTTGTTTAAGTGTTGGGAATTGTGTCCCAAAAGCCAATCACCTAGCCTGTAGGCGGTTGAGCATTAAATTGTACATTGTATATGAATTAATAAAAGAATATTTTGGCAGCTCATCACTATTGACATTTCCCTGTAATGAACTCTTATATGTGATGAAATCCTTAGGACTACACTAATTTTGATATAGAGAGGATATATCAAGTGATCCTTAAAAACAGGTTCACAACCAAAGGATACATTATACTGGTTGGCAATGTATCAAGTATAGGTTGTTGTGATTCACATCGTTTGGTTGTCCTCTTGACCAAAGGAGTGTGGTGTCACTGAGGTGATCTACAAGTAGGGTATGTGATATCATATTGAACGTGACTCCGTGCAGTCCCTTTCTGCCAAAGGGATACTCATGATTGGATATGGGTATATGTGTCCCTCCAACCTGAGGTCATGATGGTAGCTTGCAAGAAACTTCCTGTGCTTTGGTGCCAGACTACCCGAATTTCTAATTCGGTAATGAAAGGTTTCAGGGTACAGGCAAGTACTTGTGAAGCAGTGATGGACCAAGATGGAATTGACCTGTCCAAATGGTTTGGATTAAATATCTCGCAGTGTCTTAATTTAGCAAATCCTCGACCGGGGTAGTCCTAGTGAGGAGTCACTGGACTTGCAAGGTTGAGACATATTGAGGACTGACCAGATAAGGGTTGGCAGTCTAACCCTCGATCGTTCTGAGCATCAGAGGTCAAAGGGATGATTTACACGGTAACCATATGCCAGAGGTTCGATAGATTGCTCTTTCAACTTTGACCTATTCGGATGCCGGGACCCATTGCTAGATGGTTTCTTGTGCTGGTACTGGAATTGTTCCAGTGCTACCGTTTAGGTTCGAACCTATGAGGTCACACGCCATAGAGGTTTTCTCTCTGATACGGGTACCGATTATGATTAAGAATCGTTTAGGTAATTTTTGGTCATGGTTATTATCAGAGCACACTTATTGATTTGACCTGCATTAGGTCAATCAGGGATGGTTCGGGTTGATACCTGATCAACCTGGACTGAACCAATTTGGATTGTGTTTTAATTTGAATGGGATTCAAAATTAAAACCCCTCTCTCTTTCTTGGTTAAGTGAATATTTGAAATGGGTTCAATTAGTCTGGACCGGTTACTTTAATTAAGCAAATTAGTATTGAACCAGGTTTAATTAGATTGAACCAGGTTTAATTGGATTGAACCGGAAGAATTTCCATTGAACCGGTTTAATTGCTATTGAACCGATGAAATTGAATTTTTTATTGGACCGGTTGGTTTAAAGATGATTTAAATGAAGGCTTAGTCTTCGTCTTCTTTGATCCACGATGGTATGCAACGTTATTTTCTTCCCACTTCCCTGCAGTTGATGGAACCGCAAAGAAGTCGTGCGAGGTGTTCGGTGAGGGCCAATGCTTCTATATATCATCAGTCCGAGCATCTTTCACAAGTGAGAAAAATAGGGATCAAAAACAAAACAAAAACCAATGATAACAGACCGAGAGAGAAAAAATTGAGGTTCTGTTCAACCTTTTCTAGGAGATTGAGAGCTTGTTTCCTCCACAGCAAGGAAGAGAGAGGCTTTGAGAGGTTTGTCCCGGTGTGCTCAAGTTGAAACTGGGGTTTGTCTTGAAGAAGACAAGAAGGGGACAACGTTCTGCTCCCCTGTTTCTCAACCGTAATCTATTGTGGATTTCCGGTGGCTAGCACCACGTCTGGAGATCGGATCATCTCAGAGCCCAGGCGTGGACTTTGATAAAGGGTGTGCAATTGTGCACCTTAAGAGCATTCATCGGTGGCCTATTGCATCTGCCTCAGCCGATGATCTTAACACCTGCACTATTTACATTTAGCAACAGCAAAAATTTCAGAAAGTTATTCACGGATTGGAAAAGTTTTTTGGTGATTATTCTTTTCCATTCCAGTTGAAGACTGAAGAAGAATATTTCTCCTTGTTAGCTGCTCAGAATTAGGAAGCATCAAAGAAATTTTGCTGCTATTTTAAAGCTCTAAAAATAGAGCATTTGGATGTTTCAACGAAGAAGACGACTGGAATAACTATGTTCTAGTTATTCCAACCAATTCCAACCAATCACAGTCCTATTCTAGGGTTATTCCGAGTGGGGTGAAGGCTCATTGCCGGTTCGGTTGGCATTCAAGTGCTGTGAGAAGGATCCCAACAAAAGAATTATTTTCCTGTTCAGTTTCGATCAACCAAAACGCCCAGGTTATGTTTAGTTGATGGGAATGTTTTATTCCATGTTTGTTTTTTTAATTATTCCATGCTATTCTACACAATGTTATGCATCATATTTTTTTGTTCACACACCCAAATAAAATGTTATACATGCCTGTTAATATGTTTTACATGCAGTATATCTTATGTTAGATCTGGGATTATGAAATAACTCTTTCGCATGCCTGTTAAAATGTTTAATAATATATAGTTATTTCACCTGCTAGTGTAGCATTCCTGGGTATAACATCCTCCAGTAGGGCAATCCCTGCAGGTAAGTCATCAACATTAAGTCCATACAATACTTTGGAAAAGCATGACTTTCAAAACCTGGTGGTTGTTCTACAAAAACTTGTTCTGATATAAAATCATTTAAAAATACACATTTATATCTATTTGGAAAAGCTTGAAATTCATGTAGCAAGCAAATGTAAGTAGTAATCTTATGGCCTCTAGTCTTTCTACGGGTGCATAGGTTTCATCAAAGTCTATTCCTTTTTCTTGGTTGTAACCTTTAGCTACCAACCTTGCTTTGTTTCTAACTACATTACCTTGTTCATCTAGTTTATTTATATAGACCCATTTGGTTCCTATAATGGGATGGTCTGATGGTCTATCAACCAAAGTCCATACATTATTTCTTTCAAACTGGTTTAGTTCTTCATGCATGGCCAACATCCAATTTTGGTCATTTTCAGCTTCTTCTAAACAATATGGCTCTATTTGTGATACAAATGCTAGGTAATCATATGCATCTCTAGGTGATGACCTAGTCCTAACACCTTAAGAGGGATCACCAATAATTAAATCTCTTGGATGAGAAGCTATATACCTCCATTCTCTTGGTAGATCAGCATGATCTTTACTTACCATCTCTTCTCCTTCTTGACTTGGTCTCTCTTGAATGCTCATATCTTTTATTTCTTTTTCAAGTGTACGTGCATCATTATTTATACACTCTTCTTTCTTTGAAGGTGAGGGGTTAGTTTCATCGAATATAACATGTACTGATACTTCTATAGTCAATGTTCTTTTATTAAATACTCTATATGCTTTGTTATGTATTGAATAACCAAGAAAAATTGCTTCATCAGATTTAGCATCAAGTTTTTCTAGATTATCTTTTCCATTATTCAGCATAAATCATTTACAACCAAAAATATGAAAATAATTAATATTTGGTTTCTTTTCATTTCAAAGCTCATAAGGGGTTTTCTTTAACATTGGTCGAATCAAAACATGGTTTAAAATATAACAAGTAGTGTTCACCGCTTTTGCCCAAAAGTACCTTGGAAGATTGCCTTCACATAACATTGTTCGGGCCATCTCTTCCAAACTCCTATTTTTCCACTCTACAACACCATTTTGTTATGATATTCTAGGAGCGAAAAAGTTATGATCAATGCCATTTTCTATGCAATAATCATCAAAAAATTGATTTTCAAATTCTGTGCCGTGATCACTTCTAATAGAAATAATTGAAAGATTTTTTTGATTTGAAACTTTTTTATGGAATTTTTGAAAAACTTTAAAAGTTTCATCTTTTTGTGCAATAAATAAGACCCATATAAATCTTGAAAAATCATCTACTATCACAAGTGCATATTTCATACTGGGCTTGTGGTCTTAGTTGGTCCAAATAAGTCCATGTGAAGTAGCTTAAGGGGGCTAGAAGTTAAAATCATATTTTTAGATTTAAAACTCATCTTAGTTTGTTTACCTATTTTGCAAGCATCGTAAACATGTTCAAAATCAATTTAAATTCAGGTAACCTCTAACAAGATTCTTGGAAATCAATTTGGCAATAGTATGCATGCTAGCATGATCTAATAACTATGCCAAAGTAAACAAGACTCCTTGGTCTTAGCATTCATTGCTACTAGATTGAAACTACTAGACATGGCTAGATCATTTAGATCTACCACATAAATATTTCCAAGTCTGTGTCCGATGAATTTATTGCTAGAATCAAGTGAGTTTGTTACTATACACATAGATGATTCAAAGACAACCTTGAAGCCTTTATTATATAATTGACTAATACTTAACAAGTTTGCTTCAATTTTCCTACTAACAATACATTTTCAATAAAAGTGAGGGGATTATTTTGATCTTACTAATTTCGATTATTTTTCCTTGCCATTATCTTCAAAAGTTACCAACCTCCTTTCAACTCTAGGGTGATGAATTGATCTTTGTCACCCATCATATATCTTGAATAGCTACTATCCAGATACCATCTTTTCTTTATTTTTTGGGCTGCAATACATTCCTGCAAAATAATCATGAAGTTCTTTTAGGTACCCAAGCTACCTTGGGTCCTTGCAGGTTACAGAGGTGGTTCCTTTTGAAACCAAATCTTTCTAATTCTATTCTTTGCATTTCTATTTTTCTCTAACAAATAATTTTTGCTCTTTAAAAATCACTAATCTTATTTGAACTTAAAGTAACTTTTCAACCAAAACTTGAGTTTTTCTGTCTCCTTTTCAAATCATTATTTTTAACAATCAAAGCTTTATTTTTCCAAGATATAGATTTTTCTCAATTTCCAAAGTTTTGTTATTTTCAGAAAAAATAGTTAATTCTTTCTACAATAATTTGTTCTTTTCTGAAATCTCTTCCTTTTCTTTAATAGAGTCATTATTGTTCTTTAAACGCCTGATTTTTATATCTAGCCTTTTTAAATTCAGAAAGCAAATCATGGAATGTGATTTAGTTCATCAAAAGTAAATTCAACTTGAGGTTTATGAGACATTATCTCATCTTCGAGACCCATAGGCATAGATTGGCAGTTTTTGTGGTCTCTTCCTCTTCTGTTGAAGTCGACTCCTCACTGTCACTCTAAGTAGCCACCATCGCTTTTCTTCTTCTTATTCTTAAACTTTTCTTTAACATAGGCAATCGGGATGGATATGCCCTATTTTCTTATACTCATAACATGTGGGCATTTGATCCTTTTCTTTTTCTCTTTCTTTATCCTTACTATGTTCACCTCTCTTGTGAAACTTCTGAAGTATCTTTCTTTCTTCTTTCACATAAACCTCTAAATCTCCTCACACGTAGCTATATCTTCATCCTCTAAGTTGTCTTCAGAGGAGGAGCAGTCATCTTCTGTTCCTCATCTTGTTTTTTTGATTTGATGCAGCTTTAAAGGCAATAGTTTTCTTCTTTTTCTATTCATCTTCATTCCTATGCTGCATGGACAGTTCATGTATGATCAGAGAACCCAGCAGTTCATCCAGAGTTAGTGTTTTAGATCTTTTGCTTCCTAGATGGCAGTTACTTTGGGATCCTATTTAACCTTCTAAATCTCCTCACAACTGTAGCTATATCTTCATCTCTAAGTTGTCTTCAGAGGAGGAGCAGTCATCTTCTGATTCCTCATCTTGTTTTTTTGATTTTGATGCAGCTTTAAAGGCAATAGTTTTCTTCTTTTTCTATCATCTTCATTCCTATGCTGCATGGACAGTTCATGTATGATCAGAGAACCAAGCAGTTCATCCAGAGTTAGTGTGTTAGATCTTTTGCTTCCTAGATGGCAGTTACTTTGGGATCCTATTTGTCCGAAAGTGATCTTAGAATCTTCTGTACTAAGTCTGCATTAGAATAAACCCTGCCAAGACTTTTCAAGCCATTAATAATATCCATAAACCATGAAACATGGTATAGATATTTTCATTTTGCTCCATCTTAAATAATTCATGAATATATAGTAGAAGATTGATTTTTGATTGATTTTTTAGCTCTTCACTTAGGAAGTTCCTTCATGGGTCACTTCGAGTTTATCCCAAATTTATTTTGTGGATGAGCAAACAAAAATTTGATTGAACTCATTTGCATCCAAAGCATAATAAAGTAAGTTTATGGCTTTGGCATTCAGTTTATCCATTTTTATGTCATATTCATCTCAATCCTCTTCAAGTTTTGGGACATCCATACCATCAACTTTAATCATGGATATTTGTTGACCCTTAAGAAGACCTTCCATAATTAAAAATCAACAACTTGAATGTATATCTTCATTCTAGCTTTCCAATAAGAATAATTCGTGCCAATGAATAGTGGAGGTCTATTAGTGGATTGGCCTTCGGCCAAGGATGTACTCATGGGATGAGCCATTAATCTTTACTCTAAATCAATTCAGAGACTCTGCTCTGATACTGGTTATTGCCTAGGTGGCTTTCCCAAGAGGGGGAATTAAGAATTTTAAAAAATTTGAACATATATGTGCTCTTTTAAATCTTCTTTAGTGTGGAAGTGCTGTGTTTCAAATAATTAAGAGTGGAAGCAAATACAAACAGAAATAGCACGATGCAAACATAGCAAATTTATAGTGGTTCGGAGCACCCTTGCTCCTACATCCACTATCCAACATACCACTTGAGATTTCCATTATATTTACTATCGGAATACAGTCGGATTGTTTTACCAGGCTCACAATCCAAAATCCAACACTTGATTTTCAACAGGATCACCAAAAATCCAACTTGGTTTTGAATAGGATCACCAAGAACCCAACTTGGTTTTGAGCAGGATCACCAAGAACCCAACTTGTTTTGAACGGGCTCACCAAAAACCCTTACACTGTTAATTTTAAAATGGGTTCACTAACAACCCACACTTGGTTTTTAAACTGGGCTCACCAATAATCCACAAACTCACAAAAGAGTTAAAAGAAAGTAAGCAACTAATGACAAACCCAAGTTATATGATGGTTACAGTTGCAGCTCAAGAGAAACCTTCTAAAATGTTCTTTAATGCACTTTAATGGCTTATTCTTCTTCCTTAATAAGTGCTTCAAGCTTCTGATTGGAGTTGGTGAAGACTTGAAGGCAGACTTGAATGTTCTTCTTTGTGCTCTCTTGCTCATAAGCTCATTTAATGTTTCAATCATGCATTACCTTCTTCAAAGGTTCCATTGATAGGTCCACGGGGTTGTCGTTAAAACACCGTGGCTATCAGTTTAAAATCCGACTTCTTAAAATATTTAAAAATGCATAGTAAGAGGAGTCGGGTCGAATCCACAGAGAAGGCGGTGTTTAGGATTTGAAATCTTTTTGATCTTGTAAAAAAAATATTGAAGTCGAAGAATATTAAAAAAAAATTAAAATTGCAGGAAAAGTAAACTTGGCACTAGGATCTATTATTTAGATCCTAGCATCTACTTGCAGATAAGACGAAAGACAGGAGTTAAAAAGAGATATTGCATTGATTGAATTTAATGTCTAGATACAATGCAAAAAAAATTAAATTAACAAAACAAGTAACAAAGATAAGAACAGATCGGTGCAGCCTCGTCGAGAAGATAGCTCCTTCCTTCGTACTCCGTGGAGCGAACTGGGCTTCCTCTGCGTCTTCTTCGGATCTTGATCTCAAAGAGAGAGAAGGCTGGAAGATGGTGTAGGGACACGCTCTCCTTTGAGAAACCTCACTCCCAAAAGCCAACCCGTAACTCAAGCAATGCCCTTTACCCTGTACCTTGTCTTTTCTCCGGATCCTCTGTCTTGTGCATTGGGGTTCATTTTAAAATTGACCGAAGAGGGGAGCTCGTTGCATACTAGCGATGTGGGACAAAAATTGCTGCTCCGTTGATTATGCCGCGGAGCTCGTGGAGAACGCCCAGCATCCGTCAGCCCGTGGAGAATGCCCAGATCATGCCGTGACGACTGCTTGGCAATGCCCGTGGAGAAGCTCGGCTCGTGGACTGCTCGTGCCCGTGGAGCTCGCCCATGGACTGCCTGTGGAGAGCATGGGGAAGCTTGGCCGTGCACGTGGAGCCACCGTGGAGGGCATGGGCTGCGCGTGGAGGAGCTTGGCCGTGGAGAACGCCACCGTGGAGAACACCCACGGACGTGCGCGTGGAGGAGCTTGGCCGCGCTTGGAGCTTGTGAATGCGTGAGGAGCGCAGCAACGTCCTGCAGCCCGTGGAGTGGTGCCCGTGAACTGCACCACCGTGGAGGAATTTGAACGCGCGTGGAGGGGCTTGGCAATGTCCTGCAGTCCGTAGAATGCTTGCCCGTGGACTGCGCATGAAGAACGTGGGCTGCGCCACCGTGGAGCCCCTCCTCCGGCCGTGGACTGCCACCATGGAGCTCCTTCTCCAGCCGTGGACTGCACCACTGTGGAGAATGTGGGCTGCACCACCGTGGAACTCCTCCTCCATTTGCCGCCAAAAAAAAAACACCACCACCGCCCGTCAAACCACCACCGGAGCTTCTCCTCCGGCCAGGGACACCGCCGGCGTGCTTCCGACGAATTTCGGCGCTTCTGGAGGGCTGTGGTCCACGGCCTATTCCGTGGACCGGCAGCCATGGCTGCCGGTGAACCAAATAAAATTTCGTAAACCCAGCAGCCGGTCCATGGTGGACCGGCTACTCCAAAAAGCGTGCAGCATCAAAATATGTGCAAAAATATTAGAAAATTCATAACTTCTTCATTTCAACCTGATTTAAGTACCGTTTGCATCGTTGGATTCCATAAATTAAGCTCTACCTACTGGCGGGTTTCAAACTTATTAATTTTACCAATTCTATGATCATTAATTATAATTATTGAATATTTTATTAATCATTTAAATGGGTGTGTGGTGCTTTGACTTGAAATATATTTTTCATGAACGTATTCTAATTTCACACTTTTCAAAGATATTTTTAAAATAATTAGTTTTGCAAGAAAGTCCAAATTAATTATGAAATTAGGTTATTAAAAGAATGTTAGCACCAATAATTAACTAAAATACTTAAAATAATCGTGTAAATCCATGATTTATCACACCCCCAACTTAAATATTGCTAGTCCCTTAGTAATGCAAAAAGTATAACTATGTGTCACAAAGATCATCCTTTACAAAAATAGATCAAGGTTTGAAAGTAAAAAGATCTAGCAAGTATCACTAACTAAGTATTGAGTTTCAGAAATAAATTTTGCAGTCAGCATAATTAGAAACTTTCTTAGAGTTCATCTAAAGATCTACAGCACTTGTTTGTGATGACTAACTTAACATTTTGGTACTAGTTTGTAAGAACAAATGTATTTTGATTAACACTTACTTTGGTTAATTTTCTATACATCCCTAAATTAAGCTTATGAACTGAGTTAGCTTTCACACTACCTGATTTTTTATTTTTTTTTTTCGCTGGAGCATCCTGGCCTTCCCTTCACCGTTTGACGCGAACCTCCACACTTGACTTAGGTGCAGAGACCCGGTTACTAAGTTTAGGGCGATCCACATATACTCTATGTTTTGCATTTTTATTTCAGGTAGGTAGCTCTTTCCTCAATTCAAAAAAAAAAATTTAAATTGGGATATATATCAATTACTAGTTTTCAGTGATAATTAAGTCCTCAATTGTCCTTACAACTAATACTTACTTTGTCTCGTCAGCGTGCATATGCAATGGAAGTGCTAATAGCCTTTAGGTGATCTAAGTAGGCCCTAAAAGTCTGACACGCTAGTCTACTTCTTGACTCGCTACAGTCATTAGCAACACTCTCTAACTCTTATTACTTTTCCTAGTCTATCGTGCTCCAGATTATTTTTGAAAACTTTTTTTTTTTAATTCACATGAAATTTTTTTTTAAAAAAAAAATTATTATTTTTATTATTTATTTATTTATTTATTTTAATTTTTTTATTTATTATTTTTTATATTATTATTATTATATATTATTTTAAATATATATATATATATATATATATATATATATATATTTCCCGACCCCATAACTTAAATACCATTGTCCCTAATGGTATAAAAAGAACTAAAAATGTAAAAAAAATATATATATTTGTCCCGACCCCCCAACTTAAATACCATTGTCCCTAATGGTATAAAAAGAACTAAAAATGTAAAGGGATACCTGAGAAGAGGAGCTCATGAACAATGTAGAGGCTGCAAATTTCTTTTTTTTTTTTTAAAAAAAAAAGAGATATTGAGTACATATTGGGTTGCCTCCCAACAAGCGCTAAGTTTAATGTCTTCAGCCAGACATAAAGTAGATCAGTTAGTATGGGTCAGTTAATGTTACTTGGTCAATGGTTCGATTTGTTGATATTCCTTCAATGTATGGTTTTAAACTTTGACCATTTACCTTAAAGAAGTTTCCTGACCTAGGATCATAAATTTTGACTGCACCATGGGGGAAAACTTGGTTAACAATGTAAGGTCCATCCCATCTAGATCTCAATTTTCCAGGAAATAATCGAAGCCTTGAATTAAATAACCAGACTTGTTGATTTGGCTCAAAGATTTTTCTAGAAATAAATTGATCATGAAAGGCTTTCATTTTCTCTTTATAAATACGTGAATTTTCATAAGCCTCTCGCCTCAGTTCATCTAGTTCACTCAGTTGCAACATCCGGTTAGAACCAGCTTGCTTTAAATCAAAATTTAATTGCTTAATCGCCCAATATGCTCTATGTTCAAGTTCTACCGGAAGATGACATGCTTTTCCAAAGATCAGCCTATAGGGAGACATTCCAATGGGATCTTTTGCAAAATGTTCTTGATCTCCCTATTGGATACTTCCACTTGGCCACTTGTTTGCGGGTGATAAGGTGTAGCTACTTTATGTGTGACCCCATATTTTTGGAAAAGCATTCGAAATTGGCAGTTTGTGAAATGGGTACCTCCATCGCTAATGATGGCACAAGGAAATCCGAACCTAGAGAAGATATTCTTTTGAACAAACTTTATGACTACCTTATGATCATTGGTTCATGTAGCCATTGCCTCAATCCATTTAGAAACATAATTGATAGCCACCAAAATATATTCAAACCATTAGAGGGTGGAAAGGGTCCCATAAAATCAATTCCCCAAACGTCAAAGATTTCAACTACCAAGATTGGATTTAAAGGCATCATGTCTTTTCTTGAAATATTTTCTAAGGCTTGACACTTAAGACATTCTTTGCCAAAAGTATAGGCATCCTTAAATAATGTCGGCCAGTAAAATCCACTTTGCAAAACTTTAGCCGTAGTTTTTCGACCAGAAAAATGTCCTCCGCAAGCAAGGGTGTGGCAAAAATTCAAAATACTCAGATGTTCAGATTCAGGAACACACCTACGAATGATTTGATCAGCACAGATTCGAAAGAGTTCAGGATCTTCCCAAAAGTAGTATTTAATTTGAGCAAAGAATCGATCCTTTTCATTCTTGGACCAGCCATCAGGGATTTGTCCAACCACTAAGTAGTTCACAATATCTGCAAACCAAGGGGCCTTTGCATGTGAAACTGCTAAGAGCTGTTCATCTAGAAAAGATTCTTCAATTGATGCAGGTTCACACTCTTCAACTAAAATCCTAGATAGATGGTCTGCTACAACATTCTCGGATCCTTTCTTGTCTCGAATTTCAATATCAAACTCTTGTAGTAGTAAGATCCATCTAATCAATCGTGGTTTAGCATCTTTCTTTGAGAGCAGGTATCTCAAAGCTGAGTGATCCGAATAAACCACAATCTTGGAACCTAAAAGATATGATCTAAACTTTTCCAGGGCAAACACCATAGCTAGCAACTCCTTTTCAGTATGGTATAATTTTTTTGGGCATCATTCAAAGTTCTACTAGCATAATAAATCACTATGGGTCATTTGTTTACCCTTTGGCCCAAGACAACTCCTATGGCAAAGTCTGAAGCATCACACATGATTTCAAAAGGTAGCGACCAGTCTGGGGGTTGGATGATTGGGGTTTGGGTCACAGCTTCCTTTAGAAACTCAAAAGCCTTAAGACAATCTTCATCAAAATTGAAAGGAATGTCCTTGGCGAGCAGATTACACAAAGGACGGGAAATTTTGGAAAAGTCTTTGATGAAGCGACGATCGAATCCTACATGGCCGAGAAAAGATCAAATTTGTTTGATAGAGATAGGTGGAGGAAGTTTAGAGATCAATTCAACCTTTGCTTTATCTACCTCGATCCCTCTCTTAGATACAATATGTTCTAAAACAATCCCTTCTCGAACCATGAAGTGGCTCTTCTCCCAGCTCAGAACTAAATTAGCCTCAATACATCATTTTAATATTTTCTTCAAATTATTGAGGCAACTCTCAAAAGATTGTCCAAAGACTGAAAAATCATCCATAAAAATTTCTAAGAAATCTCCTACCATGTCCGAGAAAATTGATATCATGCACCTTGAAAGGTTGCAGGTGCATTACACAAACCGAAAGGCATTCTACAGAAAGCAAAGGTTCCAAAGGGACATGTGAAGGTGGTCTTTTCCTGGTCTCCTGGATAGATTGCTACCTGGTTGTTTCCTGAGTATCCGTCTAAGAAGCAAAAGTATTGCTGGCCAGCTAATCTTTCTAGGATCTGATCAATAAATGGTAAGGGAAAGTGGTCTTTGCGGGTAGCTGCATTAAGTTTTCTATAATCTATACAGACACGCCACCCAGTAGAAAGTCGTGTTGGCACTAAATCCCCATGGTTAGTACGGACAACCGTGAGTCCAGATTTCTTTGGAATGACTTGAGTAGGACTCACTCAGTGGCTATCAGAAATAGGATAAATAATACCAGCATCTAACCATTTAATCACTTCCTTCTTGACCACTTCTTGCATGTTTGGGTTGAGCCGTCTTTGCATTTCTCTAGTAGGTTTGGCACTATCCTCAGTATAGATATGGTGGTGCATACAAATTGATGGACTAATACCTTTTAAATCAGCAATGGCCCAACCTATGGCCTCCCTATGTGTTTTCAGAACATCTATCAATTGGTTTTCCTGCTCAATCGTTAGGTCAGAAGAAATGATCACAGGCAGGATTTTGTCAGGTCCTAAAAACACATACTTAAGTGATTCAAGCAAAGTTTTTAGTTCAAGTTATGGTGGGGCCTGAATTGAAGGGTGCAAAGGCTCAGTTCCTAGGTCAGGTAAGGATTCAGTTTGCATTGACCAAGGTGGTGAAGGTTGAGGTGAATCAAGTAGGGCATTTACCTCTTGGACTTGGGTTTCAGCAATAGGCTCGTCATCTTCCATCAAATTGGAAGAAAATTCAGACTCAACAATCTCATCTACTAAACTAATCACAGAACAATTTTCCTCCTCTCGAGCAAACTTTGAGGCATTAAAAATATTGATTCTCACCTTTTGATCCCCAAAAGAAATGTCCATAGCTCCCATTTTACAATTGATATTGGCATTGGCAGTGGCTAGGAATGGACGACCTAAGATTATGGGATTCTGATTTAGCTCTTGGGATGGTTCCATGTCTAGTATGAGGAAGTCTACTGGGAAATAACATTGGTTCACTCTAACTAAGACATCCTCAATCAAACCACGTGGTGTCTTGACAGATCTATCGACTAGTTGAAGAATGACTGACGTGGGTTTTAGTTCACCTATCCCAAATTTTTCATAGACCGAGGTTGGAAGAAGTTCACACTAGCTCCTAGGTCTAACAGGGCTCGGTCAAAGGTAATGCCTCCTATAACACAAGAAATCAAAGGAGCACCGGGGTCTTTCATTTTCTGAGGTAATTGATTCAACAAAACTGCACTTACATCCTCAGACAAAATGATTCTCTTTATGGTTCATGGCTCACGCTTTTGGGTGCAGAGTTCTTTGAGAAATTTAGCGTAAGCTGGAACGTGCTGAATTGCATCGAGGAGGGGTAAATTAATATGAACTTGCTTGAATAATTCCATTAGCTCCTCGTTGCATGCTCCTTGCTTTTTACGGGAAGAGCCAGCTTCTAGGACTGAAGGGAACGGGGCTCTAGGTTTATAAGTCTCAGGTAATTCATCTGCTCTCTTCTTCCCTTTCTCATTTAAATCGGAACCAGTATCAATACTAGTCCTGGGGTCAGGCTCTTTTACATGGTTAGTCTCAGTACTAACATCATCTTCTAACTTCTCATTCTTGCTAGCATCAGTACTAGCCTCTCTCTCCTGGTTTTGATATGGGTCCCTAAGAATCCTACCACTTCTAAGCTCAGAAATTGCTTTGGCATTCTCAAATTGAGGGTTCTTAGGTGGAACATTAGGCTGAAGAATTAGTGGGTTGTTTCTAGGATTCGGTATTGGTTGACTCGGTAGTTGACCTGGTTCTCTCCTCATAGTAGATTCAGCAAACTATCCTATTTGAACTTCTAACCTGGCGATAGATTGTTGTTGGGTCATGATTAATTGTTGAAGTTGATCAAACCTATCGTCGGCCAGATTGGTCTGTTGAGGAGGTTGATATGATGACTGATGATGATATGGTGGATGATATGGTGGCTGAGCAGGCTGACTAGGCTGACCTCTATTATAGGCATAGTTTTGGTATGGGGGCCTATTTTGAAAGTTTCGTGCAGGAGGAGTTTGGGTCTGAACCTGAGTCTGTTGTAGTTTCCAAGAAAAATTAGGATGGTTTCTCCAACCCGGGTTATAAGTATTTGAAAATGGGTCATTACCCGGCTTGGAGCAACCTTGAGCAGCTTGGACTTGTTCTTGGATGAAAGGTGGTAACTATGCAACCGTAGAACATTCATTCATGTGATGGGCTGGGCTAGCACAGATAGAACAAATCTCCTGATGATTAGAGGGTGATGGGTATTGTGATGGGTGTGATGGGTATTGTGCAGGAGTTGAGATTGTTGACTGAGGGCTAGGACTTGGTCCAACTTTTGAGAAAGGAGGTCGACTGTATCTAATCTTTGGGATATTAGGTTCAAGTCGACATTGGAATTTGAATGTGTAATTTCATAAATCCCTTGCCCGCTTTTGGTGAGGAATCGATCTTTCATATGAAGTCAAAGAAGCATGGTTGATCGAATTTTCACTTAGGGTTTCAAACAAGGTATAGGCCTCATCCTCACTTCTACTCATGAATGCACCTCCACAAGATGCATCCACCATCTGTCTATACTGGTCTCCTAATCCCTCATAAAAAGCTTGGACAATTTGCCACTTAGACAGACCATGATGTGGGCATTTTCTAAGGAGTTCCTTAAGTCTCTCCCATAAATCATGAATTTGTTCACCAGGAAGCTGAGCAAATCCAGTGATGGCTCGCCTCATGGTGTTGGTTCAACCTATAGGATAGAATTTCTTAAGGAACTCGTGCTGCATTTCAGCCCAAGTTCGAATTGGTTTCCCTATTGTGCCAAGCCAGTACTTGGCCTTATCCTTAAGTGAGAAGGGGAACAAGGTTAGCCTAAGGGCATCATCAGTAAAATCTTGGATCTTCACTGTAGAACAGATTTCTAGAAACTCATCTAGATGCTTATAAGGATCTTCGTTGGTATTCCCATAAAAGGAAGGGAGCATCTGGATTGTGGCAGACTTGATCTCATAATGTCTAGCAGGTATTTCAGGTAAATGGATATAAGTCGATGGGTTGTAGGTGGAAGGAATAAAGTATTCCTTCATCTGTCTAGGTGGTTCTTTTGGGTTTCCAGCCATTTGATTTTTTGGTGTACTATGGATCAGCCGTTCAATTTCAGGGTTGAAGTCAACTAGGTCTGGAAATAGAGATCTTCTACCGTGCATGAAATAGTGCAACCCAAAAATGTGAAAATTTTTTTTTTTTTTATTTTATATATATATTTTTTTTGTTATTTTCAAATACTTATCAAACAGATTTCTATCCTATGCTCCCTAATTCTAGACAGCTCCTAACTTCCAAGATCGCCTTGGAGCCCTCCAAGTCAAAGACCAATTAGCTAACTGGCCAGGTAAAGGTAAGGTCGGTGGAGTTTCCCTCTTTGCTTGCCTTAGACACCAACTGCAAATTGGCCAGGTAAGCGGATCCAACCACCTTCCTTCGGGACGTAATCCCTGAATCCCTTTCCTAGATACCAGTCAACCAACTAATCTTGACCCGGTCCAACTCTTCCGGGTGCCCTGTCCTATTGAGCTCGAGTTCCTTAGGGCTTATGTCTAGTTAATTTTATTTAGAAGGCTTAGGTATGCAAAATGAGGGGTGATGGTTTGTGGGCTAAGGAAGGGTATTGAACTCCCCACCTTATCTTGTTTATGGATAAGTGCCCATAAGATGATTATGAGATTATGAAATGCAATAAGATGTCCAAAATAAAAGTTATAAACACACAAAATTAAATTAAAGCTATATATATTTTTTTAATTTTGTGATTAAGTTTCTAATCCTAATAAATTATGAAATGTCTGGGCAATTTTTTTGGATTTTGCAGAAAAGATAAATTTACCTAAATGAATCTAAAAATGAAAAACAAAAAATTTTTTTGTTTGAAATTTGAAATTTGAAATTTGAATTTTTTTAAAAAATTTGAAATTTGAATTTTTTTTTTTATGATCTGCAAGAAAAAGAAAAGTTAGCATGGTATAAAAAAATCAAAAAGATCAAAAACTATTATTTTAATGCCTTCCCCGGCAACGGTGCCAAAAACTTGATAGGTCCGCGGGGTTGTCGTTAAAACACCGTGGCTATCAGTTTAAAATCCGACTTCTTAAAATATTTAAAAATGCGTAGCAAGAGGAGTCGGGTCGAATCCACAGAGAAGGCGGTGTTTAGGATTTGAAATCTTTTTGATCTAGTAAAAAAAATATTTGAAGTCGAAGAATATAAAAAAAAATTAAAATTGCAGGAAAAGTAAACTTGGCACTAGGATCTATTATTTAGATCCTAGCATCTACTTGCAGACAAGACGAAAGACAGGAGTTAAAAAGAGATATTGCATTGATTGAAATTTAATGTCTAGATACAATGCAAAAAAAATTAAATTAACAAAACAAGTAACAAAGATAAGAACAGATCGGCGCAGCCTCGTCGGGAAGATAGCTCCTTCCTTCGTACTCCGTGGAGCGAACTGGGCTTCCTCTGTGTCTTCTTCGGATGTTGATCTCAGAGAGAGAGAAGGCTGGAAGATGGTGTAGGGACACGCTCTCCTTTGAGAAACCTCACTCCCAAAAGCCAACCTGTAACCCAAGCAATGCCCTTTACCCTGTACCTTGTCTTTTCTCCGGATCCCTCTGTCTTGTGCATTGGGGTTCATTTTAAAATTGACCGAAGAGGGGAGCTCGTTGCACACTAGCGATGTGGGACAAAAAAAATACCGTGACTGCCATTGCTGCTCCGTTGATTATGCCGCGGAGCTCGTGGAGAACGCCCAGCGTCCGTCAGCCCGTGGAGAATGCCCAGATCATGCCGTGATGACTACTTGGCAACGCCCGTGGAGAAGCTTGGCTCGCGGACTGCTCGTGCCCGTGGAGCTCGCCCATGGACTGCCTGTGGAGAGCATGGAGAAGCTTGGCCGTGCGCGTGGAGCCACCGTGGAGGGCGTGGGCTGCGCGTGGAGGAGCTTGGCCGTGGAGAATGCCACCGTGGAGAACACCCGCGGACGTGCGCGTGGAGGAACTTGGCCGCGCGTGGAGCTCGTGAATGCGTGAGGAGCGCAGCAACGTCCTGCAGCCCGTAGAGTGCTTGCCCGTGGACTGTGCGTGAAGAACGTGGGCTGCGCCACCATGGAGCCCCTCCTCCGGCCATGGACTGCCATCGTGGAGCTCCTCCTCCGGCCGTGGACTGCACCACCGTGGAGAATGTGGGCTGCGCCACTGTGGAACTCCTCCATTTGCCACCAAAAATAACACCACCACCACCCGTCAAACCACCACCGGAGCTTCTCCTCTGGCCACGGACACCGCCGGCGTGCTTCCCGGCGAATTTCAGCACTTCTGGAGGGCTGTGGTCCATGGCCTATTCTGTGGACCGGTAGCCATGGCTGCCGGTGAACCAAATAAAATTTCGTAAACCCAGCAGCCGGTCCATGGTGGACCGACTGCTCCAAAAAGCGTGCAGCATCAAAATATGTGCAAAAATATTAGAAAATTCATAACTTCTTCATTTCAAACCTGATTTAAGTACCGTTTACGTCGTTGGATTCCATAAATCAAGCTCTACCTATTGGCGGGTTTCAAACTTATTAATTTTACCGATTCCATGATCATTAATTATAATTATTGAATATTTTATTAATCATTTAAATGGGTGTGTGGTGCTTTGACTTGAAATATATTTTTCATGAACGTATTCTAATTTCACACTTTTAAAATATATTTTTAAAATAATTAGTTTTGCAAGAAAGTCCAAATTAATTATGAAATTAGGTTATTAAAAGAATGTTAGCACCAATAATTAACTAAAATACTTAAAATAATCGTGTAAATCCATGATTTATCAACCATTGGAGCACTTTTTTAATTCAAAAATGAAGTTCTAGAACTAGCCATACCTTGCCTGGAATCGACGTTCGAGTCAGCTCGGATGCTTCGAGTTGGCTCGGATCCTTAGAGAGTTGATTCTTCACTCTGGTCGAGTCAGCTTGCCATAATCGAGTCGGCTCAGATCCTCAGTGTCGATGATTCCTTACTCTGGTTGAGTCGGCTTGCCTCAATTGAGTCAGCTTGGATTCTCAGGTCTTCAAAGTTGTACTCTGGAGGAGTCGGCTCTTGTCAGTAGAGTCGGCTCGGCTGGTTGTTCTCTCAAAACTGATTTTTCCTAGACTCTGGAGGAGTTAGCTCGGATGCCTGAAGGGTCGACTTGGATGCTTGACTGAATGCTTGAGTCGGCTCGGATTGATTTCGGGTCGGCTCGCCTATCCGAGTCAAGAAATGAAGCCTTGGATGAGTCAACTCGAGTTCCTTCAAGTCGGCTTGGATCTCTGCATGCCAGAATCCTTCAACCGTGCCATGGATTAGAGTTGGCTCTCTTTACACGAGTCAGCTCAACTGAATTTTGAATAAAAACTTCAGCTCTTCTCCAGAAATCTTTCATCAACTCATAATTATTCAAGATTCTTCCCAACTGAACTAACAACAAATCCTAAAGAACTTTAAGCTTGAAAAACACATAGAAATAACCCTTTTTCATGAATATTACATAAATCTTTCTTTGGGTTCTTCTTTACAAGAAACTTTTACAATGTAACATATAACATATAACAAGGTTGTAGGAATTGTAATTAGGCATTAAGATCATCCTACAAAAACTTTTAATACACTTGAAGAGTTGTTAGTAAGACAAATGCATGCTCCAATATTTTTTATCATCAAAATCACTCAAGGAGTCAACAGAATTATTATGAAGTAGCATGAATTCTGGAGCAACCGGTCCACCATGGACCGACTGCTTGGTCTACGAAGTAGCTGATGGACCATAGTAAGCCATGGATGCTGGTCCATGAGCAAAACCATGGACCATCGAGTGTTTTTGCATAAATCACTACCAGAGAAAACGTTCCACACCAATCCACCATCACCATGGCCAGAAGGGATGCAAGAGAAGTCTTTCATGGTCGAGAAAACCCATCCAAGCCACCGGGAACATCCCTTAATGTCTGGTTTGCTTTTTCCATGGACCATCTTCCTCATTGCTTACTGTCTGATGCCATTCTCCCAGTCACTGACCATCTTTATCCCTCTTGAGATGCCCATCGCCAGCCCGAGGAGAGGTTGCCGCCACCTCGCTGCTCGACATTGATGCTTTCTACCACCTAGATCCACCATGCCCATCTTCATCATTCAGCCGCCACCTAAATCAGCCACCACTTGTGCCACCGTCAGTGCCGCCTTCTTTGTGCCACCATTCCCACTGCTGCTTCTTCCTACCATCACCACTCCTCACTACTGCTATCACAATCACCGGTCTCCGTAATGTCAACATCTTCTTCCACAAGGTTCTCATCCATGGATCCTTCCTTCAGACCATTCCCACCCCATTCTCCATCACCTAATGCTATGTGCTTATTATCAAGAGATGGACTGAAATGATGTCCAAATGAGAGGAAGATTTGTTCGACAACACATAATGGAGTTTAAACTTTTCTTGATAAAATGGTGTAGATAAGCGGAGTTTAATTTTAGAGATGGAAAACAAAATACGGAGATCATGCAATGGTTAGGTGGGTGCGGAGATGAGGATAAGGAACTGAAGCTATTGAGGTGGATAGCGATGGGAATCCAATGCTTTTCCCATGCGGGCCCGATGCATTCCCCTCTGCCTATAAAAAACATCAACTCTCCACTCTCGAGGCATTATTTTTTTTTTTTGGAGGCATTCTGCATTCCACTTCTAGCCCATGTTCTTTTGCCCCTTTCTTCTTGCACCCTCCTAATCTCTTTTCCGACTTTCTTCCACCCTTCCAACATATGAGAAGGAAAGTGAGTTGAGGAGAGAGAACCTCTGTCAGGTTCTAGTTTTAGTTTTATTTTTTTAACTCCTAGCCTTGTTAATGGCTTAGGAGTTAAATATTATGTATTTAGATTTGATTTAGAAATAAAAGTTTATTTTTTAGTTTTAATTATTTTCTTGCAACTTTTAAATTTCAGTACTAGGATAGTTTACATTCTTACAATTTAATTTCTATAATTAGTGTAATTTATTTCTTCATATCTTTAAATTTTATAATTTATATTTTAGCAAGTCATGTAGAATTGATTTTATTTTATTTTTTTAATAATTTTTAAAGTTTTAATTTAGATCATGTTTGGCTAAGCAAAACCCCTAGGAATGGTGATGAAACTAAACTATAATTAGAAGCCCTTTTCTAGGATCTCTTCTTGGGCTTTTAATTTTTAAGAGTATTTATTTCTTTTTAAACTTCTTGCCAAGAGACTTGATGAATTATTATTGGATTTCAATCCTTTCATAGTTCATACTTGATTCGGTACAAGAAGGGCAATAGATAGAATACTCATAATATTTTATAATTCTTTTCTCTTCTTCCTTGTAGAATCCTTGATAGATTATAATTGGATTGAAATCTCTTCATAATCCATACTTGGTTACAAAGAAAGAAGTTGAAAGGACATTATAAGAGAAATTATAGAGAGATTTTCTAAATTATTGGTCTAGTGGATTCAAAAGTCCTAGATCCTTAAATTATTTATTTCTTCAATTAATTAATTCTTGCTTCAAGTAGAAAGTATCTCATCTCTATTAAAGCTTGCCTGAGCAAGTGTTTGACCATAGTTAAAATATCCAGTTTCTTATGGGATCGACCCGTACTCGCTGAACATGCTACCCTACATACCATGCACTTGCAGTTTAAATTTAAAATGACATTAGCGAGATATACATCATGTTTTGCCAGGATCAACCATGCAGAGCAGTTCATTATTCCTAAAAATCATTAAAACAAAAGTTAGCAAAATAATAAAAATTTGGGTTGCCTTCCAAAATGTGCTAAGTTTAACATCTTTAGCCAGACATCATAGCTTACTATGGTTCATGTAAAGTCATAGCCTCCCCAACTTCTTCAGTGGCTAATTTCAAAAATGGTTTTAGGCATTATCCATTAACTTTGAATATGGTACCATTACTTAGATTTTTAATTTTTATAGCTCCATATGGGAAGACTTCTTTCACTATGTATGGTCCATTCCATCTAGATCTCAATTTCCCTGGGAATAGATGAAGCCTTGAATTATATAAAAGAACTTTTTGTCTAGAGTAAAAAATTTTCTAAAAATAGCTTCATCCTGGAAGGCTTTAATTATTTCTTTATAAATTTTAGCATTCTCATATGCTTCATTCCTGATTTTCTCAAGTTCATCTACTTGAAGTTTTCTCTAGCCTCCGGCTGCATCCAAATTTATGTTTAGTTATTTTATTACCCACATCACCCTATGTTCTAGTTCTATCGACAAGTGACATGCCTCCCAAACACATTCCTATATGGAGACGTTTCTAAGTTGGTCTTGAAGGCAGTGCGATATGCCTATAGTACATCCACTAGCATTAATGACCAATCTTTTCTATTGGAGCTCACGATCTTCTCTAGGATCTGTTTGATCTATCGATTAAAACTTCTACTTACCCACTTGTTTGCAGGTAATAGGGTGTGTCCATTTTATGGATAATATTATACTTTTTTATCTATGATGCAAAGAATTGGTTATAGAAGTATGTTCAACGATCACTGATGATAGCCTTTGGAATACCAAAGTAGGAGATGATGTGTTCCTTAAGAAATTTTATAATAATTTTATTGTCATTGGTTTTACAAGGTATTGCCTCTACCCACTTGGAGATGTAATCTACGACTACTAAAATATACTCATTTTCAAAAGATTTTGTAAATGATCCCATGAAATTAATCCTCATACATTAAAAATTTCTATAATCAGGATTGGATTCATAGGCATTATATCTCTCTTCATGATCTAACCTATTTGCTGGCATCTAATACAACTTTTACAATATTCATAAGCATCCTTAAATAGGCTAGGCTAATAGAATCCATATTGGAGCACCTTTGCCATTGTATTTGTAGCTCCAAAATGACCACCACAAGCTTGGTCATGGCAAAAGGATAATATACTCCTAACTTCTTGATCCGAGATGCATCTTCTAATAATTAAGTCAGGACATTATTTAAATAAATATGGATTATCCCAAATAAAGTACTTCACTTGGAAGAAAAATCAATTTTGTTCTGAGTATTCCAGTGCATCAAAATTTTACTAGTAGCAAATAATTAACTATGTCAGCATACCATAGTTATATGGTAACGAACATAAGTTGTTCATTAGGAAAGGACTCATTAATAGGTAATTCTTCAGTGGGTGTGATTGTTAGCCTAGATAGATGATCCACCATTATATTTTATGTACCCTTTTTATCTTTGATCTCTAGGTTGAATTCTTGTAAGAGTAGAATCTATCTGATTAAGCATGCTTTGGCATCCTTCTTTGAAAGAAGATGCCTAATAATGGAGTGATCAATGTAGATGATTACATGAGACCCTACTAAATAAGATCTAAATTTTTCTAATATAAATATCATAGCTAAAAATTCTTTTTCAGTAGTTGAATAGTTGAGCTATATATCATTTAAGGTCTTACTAGCATAGTAGATTACTTGAGGTAGCTTATCAATTCATTGATCTAGGACCACTCTATATCATGATCAGATGCATCACACATGAGCTCAAATGGTTGAGTCCATACAAGTGGGTAAATAATTAGAGCTAAAGTTAATTTTTTCTTTAAATATTCAAAGGATTTGAGACAGTCAGATATAAAATCAAATTTGACTTCTTTGGCTAATAGGTCAGTTAATGATCAAGCCACTTTGCTAAAACTTTTGATAAATATCCTATAAACTCTAGTGTGTCTAAGGAATAATCTAATTTCTTTGACTGATTTAGATGGAGAAAGATTTACAATTAAATTTACCTTGGCTTTATCTACTTTTATATCCCTTTTTGAAATCACATAGTCAAGGACTATGCCTTCATTCACCATAAATTGATACTTTACATCTCTACAAGACTAGTCTAAGGTGATATAGATATTCAAAAAAGTAGACCCAAAAATGAAAAAATCATCCATAAAAATCTCAAGAAACTATTCAATCATGTCTAAGAAAATACTAATCATGCACCTTTAAAAAGTGGATGGTGCATTACATAAGCCAAAGGGCAATGTTTGTAGGCAAAGGTTCCATATGGACAGGTGAATGTCATATTATCTTGATCTTCTAGGGCTATAATAATATGATTATAACTAGAGTATCCATCCAAAAAGCAGTAAAAGTCATGCCTGGCTAATCATTCTAGCATTTGGTCTATAAAGAGCAGAGAGAAATGTCCTTTCTAGTGGTTGTATTTAGTTTTCTGTAGTCTATGCAAACCCTCCATCTAGTTTGAATTCTAGTTGGAACCAGTTCATTGTTATCATTTTGGATTATAGTGACTCCTGACTTCTTTGGTACCACTTGCATAGGACTTACCTAAGAACTATCTGAAATTGGATAAATTATGCTATTGTCAAGGAGTTTTATAAATTCTTTCTTTACTACTTCTTTTATGGCTAGGTTGAGTCTCCTTTGGGTGTCTTTTGTAGACTTGGCTCCCTCTCCTATGTGAATCCTATGTTGAATAATCGAGGGCTGATCCCCTTTATACAACCATGGTTCATCCTAAACCTTATTTTCTCTAAGGATATTTAATAATTTTTCCTCTTGCATGGAGCCTAGGTGGTGCAGGCACCAGGATTAGACAGAGGATCCTCAATCCTTCATGGATTTTTGAATAGGTGTTGGCTTTAGCCCTTGATTTTGATGACTAACAAAATATTGAGTATATATTTTATACTAATGTTTCAATTGGAGTTATGAGTTTCAGGATACAGGTACCTCAAATTTTCAAAATAAAAGTATCATGGTACTCATTGGAAGCTGAGCAATTTTCATGATTTAAGAAGTCTTCTCATCTGAAAAAGGCTTCAAAATAGATCAATTATGCTTTACAAAAAGTATATTGAAGTTTTATTGAAGATCATTTTGAATTTGGAAGGTTGGAAAATGTTTTTGACAAGTTACAGAGTCAAGTGTCGACTCATGGTACACTAAGTGTCGACACTTTAGAAACTGGCATGCAAAAAATTTTTTGGCATGCCAAGTATCAACTCACAGAAATTAGGTGTCGACCATGGAACCAAGTATCGACTCAAAGATTTCAAGTATCGACTCAAGGCCTGAAACTTTTGAAGATATAGAACATGTCTTTTTGGAAGGTTTTCTATCAAGTGTCGGCTCAAAAGACTCAAGTATTGACTCAAGAGATTCAAGTGTCGACTCAAGGCCTGAAATTTTTGAAAATATATAATTAGGCCATTTGGAGGTTTTTGACTCAAGTGTCGACTCAGAAAATTCAAGTGTCGACTCAGGAAACTCAAGTGTAGACTTATAAAAATCAAGTGTAGACTCATGAAGACTCAAGTGTTGACTTATAGAAGTCAAGTGTGGACTCACGGGTTCTGACAACCATAATGGCTATATTTTTTGAGACCTAAAGTTATCTCCTACAAGCTCCCAACGACTAGTTTTGCTCCTCCAATAGTCTTAAACTATTTTTTGGGAGTTTTTGAAGTATTTAAGCTTCACCAAACTCATTCATGAAGCATTGAACACACAAGAGATAAATATTCTTTCAAGAACTTCACTTCCAAAGCCAAAAAGAAGAGATTCCACTGAAAAAGCTTACAAGCCTTTCATTTTAGCTTTCCAGAAGTATCTTTGAAAAAATTCCAAATAGAAGACAAGACAAGCAATCTTCAAGAGCCTCAAAGCTCCATATTCCACTCTATAAGAGAGTTTGATTATACTTTTATTCTTATTTCTTTAACTTTATTCTTTGCTGACCTAGCTTTCAAGGTCTTTGAAAGTAGGTTGTTAAGGTTGTTGTTGAGCCAAAGGTATAAAACCAACTAGGGTTTAACTTATGAGCTCAAAGATAAAACAAGTTGTAAAGGTTGTTGGTGAGCCTAGGTGACTAAACCAACTTAGGTTTTGACTTGTGAGCCTTGAAAAACAATTCGCTATAATCTTGAAGAGATTATAGTACAAATTTCCAATAGAGGCTTTGGGAGTGGATATAGGTGCTTGGATTGCACCGAACCACTATAAAACTCTGTGTTTATGTGTGATTGCTCTCTACTACTTGTTCTTTATTACTTTCCTTTAATTTGCCATTATCCGCTGCATATTCATTTTGAGTTTAATCACTCTGCTTCATAAACACATCAAGACCAGCATATAGTTGTTTAAATTTTCAAAAGACCCAATTCACCACCCTCTTGGGCTCCATTTCTGAGCAACAAGTGATATCAGAGCACCGGTACTCTACTTGTAGGTCCAACGATCTTGAGTAAAAGATCATGGCAGTCCCAATTGGTATGGGTGTAGTAGAAGGTCAAGCCTCTAACCATCCTCCATTGTTTAATGGCATCAATTACACATATTGGAAGACACGCATGCGTATTTATATTCAAGCCATTGATTATAATATTTGGAGGACTATTGTCAAGGGTCCTCATCAGCCTACTATCTTGATTAATGACATTCCCACTTCCAAAATAGAGGATGATTGGGATAATAATGACATTAAGCCAATAGAGCTTAATATAAAGGCTTTGAATCTATTATTTTGTGCTTTGGACCCAAGCAAATTCAATAGAATCTTAAATTATCTTTCTGCAAAGAAAATATGGGACATACTTGAAGTTACCCATGAGGGTACTCATCATGTGAAAACTATAAAAGTCAACATGCTTATTCATACATATGAAATATTTAGAATGGAATCTTCTGAATCTTTTAGTGAAATGTACACTATATTCACTAATATTGTGAGTGGCATGAGAAGCATAGAAAAAGTTATTTCTAATGGTGAACTTGTTAATAAACTTCTCAGGTCTCTTCTGGCTTCTTGGGATGCTAAGGTCACTATTATAGAAGAAGCCAAAGATGTAAACATACTTTCACTTGAGAAGCTTTTGGGCTCATTGATGACTTAAGAGCTCTCCTTGAAACAAAAGATCATGGACAATGATAAGAAGAAGAAAGTCATTGCCTTCAAGTCTTCTACCAAGGAAGAATCAAGTGATGAAACTGAAGAAGTGGATGATGAAGATGAAACAGCTCTCATAGCAAGAAAGTTTAGGAGGTTTATGAGAAAGAAGAAATACAATTTTAAGAAAAAATCTCAAAAGGAAGAGCCTAGCAAAGAGAAAGAAAAAGAGAAAGAAAAGGAACAGCCCATATGCTTTGAGTGCAAGAAACCCGGCCACTTCAAGTTGGATTGCCCCTACTCAAAAAGAGCAAAAGAAGATTAAGAAAGAAAGCAATGATGGAAACTTGGAGTGATAGCGAGGACTCAAGTTTCGATGAAGAACAGCAAGGGTTGCAAATTTCTATTCAATGGCCAATAGTGATGAGGTAATGTCTGAACCTGAAGAAAATTTACTTTTAAAGAATTGCATGAAGTTTTTGATGAATTAATAGTTAAATTTTAAAAACATAAAATAAAACACAAGGAACTAAGAAAGCAAAATCTGGATTTCGTTAAAATAAATGATAAGTATTTAATTGAAAATGATTGCTTACTCCAAGAAAATAAAAAGTTAAATGATAAAATTATCCTTCTAGAAAAAGAAAAGGAAGATTTGAAAAAGAAAAATTCTTTTGCATCAATTGAAGATTTTACAAAATAAAACAAAGAGATTTTGTAAGAAAATAAGAAGTACAAGGATGAGCTTGAAAAACTAAAATCTTTTATTAAAAAATTTACTTACAGTTCTAAAAAACTCAATATGCTTTTGAATAATCAAAGAGCTATTTTTAACAAAGCTGGATTAGGCTTTATAACTCAAAAACAACAAAAATTTTTCAAGAATTTTTTTGTTCCTGCTTTATCCTCTATTACTTGTTATTCTTGTGGTAATATAGAACATAAATCATATTTGTGCAATAAAAAAAAATTGAACAAAGTTAGAAAAGTTTGGATTCCAAAAGGAACTGTTAACACTAACCTTAAAGGATCCAAGATGACTTAGGTACCTAAAGTCTCCACCTAATTTGTTGTTATAGGTATGCCTTGCAACCAACAAAAGAAGATTGTGGTACCTAGACAGCGGTTGCTCAAGGCACATGACTAGAGATGTGGAGCAGTTCTCCTCACTTGAATATCAAAATGGTGGAAATATGAGCTTTGGTGATAATGGAAAGGGCAAGATTATTAGAATTGGTAAAGTCCATATCATCCCCTCTACTTATATAGATAATGTTCTTTATGTTGATGGTTTAAAGCATAATTTACTTAGCATTAGCTAGTTTTGTGACAAAGATTTTAAAGTTATTTTCGAATCTTCCATGTGCATTGTTTCTAGTCTTGATGACAATGGCGTAAAGTTTATTAGTCATAGGCATGGCAATATTTATATGGTAGATCTTGATGATCTTCCTGTTCAAAATGGTCAATGCTTAGTGGCAATGGAAGCCAAGATTAATGAAACTAGTTGGCTTTGGTATCGTAGACTAGGACATGCTAGTATGCATTTACTTTCAAAACTTTACAAAAAAGATTTAATAAAAGACTTGCCAAAATTTAGTTTTGAAAAGGATAAGATTTGTAGTGCTTGCCAACTTAGAAAACAAACTAAATTATCTTTTAAACCTAAAGGAATAGTTTTTACATCTAGACCATTAGAATTACTTCATATGGACCTTTTTGGACCAACTAGAATAACAAGTTTGGGAGGTAAAAAGTATGGTCTAGTTATTATGGATGACTTCTCATGTTTTACATGGGTTATGTTTTTATCTCACAAAGATGAAACCTTTTCTGTATTCATTAAATTTCATAAAAGAGTCTCAAATAAAAAAGGTGTTTCAATTATATCTTTAAGAAGTGATCATGGCACAGAATTTAAAAATCATGATTTTAAAAAATTTTGTAGTGAAAATGGCATTCATCATAATTTTTCTACACCTAGAACATCTCAATAAAATGGGATGGTAGAAAGAAAAAATTGAACTCTTGAAGAAATGGCACACACCATGCTTTATAAAAATAATTTGCCTAGGTATTTTTGGGCAGAAGCCATAAATATTGCTTGCTATGTTTTAAATTATGTTTTAATCAAACCTATTTTAAAGAAAACACCTTATGAGCTTTGGAAATATAGAAAACCTTCAATTAAAAATTTTTATGGTTTTGGATGACGTTGTTTCATTTTAAATAATGGCAAGGATAATCTAAGCAAATTTGATGCCAAGTCAGTGAGGGTATCTTTTTAGGTTACTCTACATCCAGCAAGGCATACAAGATCTTCAACAGAAAGACACTCCTTATTAAAGAATCCATCCATGTTGTGTTTGATGAGACTAATAAAAAATCTTCTAGAAAAGAAGATGTTCTTGATGATAAAACAGGTATCCAAAGAACTGAAGAAGTGAACAACCATGAAGAGCCTTCCAAGGAGCAAGATGATAATTAAAATAATTAAATAGATCAAGTACAAGGAGGTGAAAACACATCAACACCTAACCCTCTACCAAAGAATGGAGGTATACTCATGGACACCCCAAAGAACTTATCCTTGGTGATCCATCAAAAGGGATAAGTACTTGTTCATATCTTTGAAATGTATGTGATTATTTAGCTTTTATTTCTCAAGTAGAACCAAAATCTATTTAAGAAGCTGAAAATGATTCAAATTGAATAAATGCTATGCAAGATGAACTAAATCAATTTAAAAGAAATAATGTTTGGATTTTAGTTGAAAGACTGTCAAATGTTTCAATAATTGGTATAAAATGGGTTTTAAGAAATAAGCTTAATGAAAATGAAATAATCACTAGAAATAAATCTAAGCTAGTTGCCAAAAGATACAATCAGGAGGAAGGGATTGATTTTGATGAAACCTTTGCTCCTGTTGCTAGACTTGAGGCAATTAGGCTATTATTGGCATTTGTATATTTTATAAATTTTAAAATTTTTTAAATGGATGTCAAAAGTGCCATTTTTAATGGTTTTATTGAAGAAGAAGTTTATGTTAAATAATCCCCTGGTTTTGAAAATCATGAATTTCCAAATCATATTTTTAAACTTCATAAAGCTTTGTATGGTTTGAAACAAGCTCCAAGAGCTTGGTATGATAGATTTAGTTCTTTCTGGCTTAAAAATAATTTTTCTAGAGGTAATGTAGACACTACTTTATTTTTGAAAAAGAAGAATGATGATGTCTTAGTAGTACAAGTTTATGTGGATGATATCATAGTCAGTGCTACTAACGAATGTCTTTATCAAGAGTTTGCAAAGTTAATGCAGGAAGAGTTCGAGATGAGCATGATGGGAGAGCTTAACTTCTTCCTCGGACTCCAGATAAAGCAAACAAAAGAGGGGATCTTCTGGTGCGGGCACCAGGCTCAGGAAGAGGCTTCAGCTAATGCCAAGTTCTTTATGGATAGAAGACTAGAAATTTAAGTCCTGTAATAAGTCTATGAGTCATGTATTTATTTTATTTGAATAATTGAGTCCTATTTTATTTTAATTTGGGTCCAATTAGAGTTAAATTGGCTTTGTATTGAGTCGGGTTCAAGATCTACTTGCATTGGGCATCAATTAAGCAAGAATGAGTGCAACCAACTTCACCAACTACTTGGAGCACCACATCATCAAAGCACCATGCCACCTTGGAAGACAAGTCATGCCAACTTGGAGGATAAATCATGCCACATCACCAAGACACATCAACCATGAATTTTCAAATTTGAATGAAGCTCCACTCTTTATGGGTGCCCACCTTGTAATTAGGAGATTTAAATTTGAATGGGCCACTCCTATCTTCATGGGACACCCCTTGATTTTCTCCATGAAAAGTGTTGCATTTTGAATTTGAAAAGGAGCTTAAGGTTTATAAAAGCTCCTAGAATTCTCTTGTAATGGGAATGATGAATGAAATGAAATTTTTTTCTAAGAAAGCTTTCTTCCTTTGCTAGCCAAAGACCCTTGAGAGAAGGTAGGTGTGAGACCTAGGATACTTAACCAAACAAGCTACTAGTCCCTTTTTCCAATCCCATTCGGCCACCCTTGAAGAATCCTCTTCAAGCCTCTCCAATTTCAACCTTCCCATCTTCCAAAAGAGGTCATCTATAATGGAGTTCTCCACGCCAACAATTGAAGATGATTCACGCAAAGGACGCCAAAGGAGATCTACTTAAAGCCAAATCTAAGCCATTTCTTCCATTCCTAATTTCCTCTTCCATTTCTCCATTCTTCCACCTAAATCTTTTAATTTTACTATGTATCTATGCAGGATCCCCGGGTCTCCTAGTTTTCAAGGTGAAGGTCTACTGTGCCAAGGAATCATAAACAAGGTGCCTTTAGATCTATAGTAACTCCTTGCTATTCTTAGTACTTCATCTTGAGTGTCCCTTTTCTGAATTTCAGATTATTAATAGCCGGATAGCCATCTTTATAATATTCTTTCAGATCTGAAATAGGAAAGTAGGCTAGCCCTAACCTGTGTGGTTTCCTAACCACGAAGATCCCTTCTTAATTACTTTGAGAGATTCTTTTCTAGTCTAGTTCTTTTCCTTATGTTCCTTTCATATAATTCTATTTCTTTTACGTAGAATCACTACATGTTTATCTATTTCATTTTCATTTAGCCCATCTAATTCTTCAAATGCATCATTCGATACATGTCCCCCATCATTTTGGTATCAGAGCATGGTAGGTTAGGGTTACTTTTGAATTTGTGCATTTAGGTAGGTTGCTGAAATTTTCTGCATGCATAGCATTCATACATGCTACTTAGTTATTATTTTTAAAATCCAATCTAGATCTAAAATTCACGCCTCCTGAGCGGGTGTACACCAGTACACTGTCACGACCCATGGGAATAATGAGCCCCTGGCCGGACGTGAATTTTTATGTTGAAGTTTGGTATGTAAATGCCTTTGTTTGTTTAAATTCTGCTTGCTATATTTCTGAATGAGCTGACTGAGATTTGCATAAAAGTCTGAATGAAAGTAGTTAATTTTTTATTGAAATAATTTTTTTTCTACTCCATATTAAGTCAGTTATCATCACGTAAAATTTCATCTTCAGGAAAAAAATTACAAAAAAAATAAAAATTCTCGCATCCCATCACTATCACTGAAATTCCTTTATGTTCAGTCCTGTTTTTTTAATCTAGTTTTCAGTATCTGGTCAGCATAGTATAAAATTTATTTTTAAATTTCCTTTCGTATGGCATATCATCTAGAAGTTAGCAATCTTCTGTGAGTTTTTTAAATTTTTTTGAATCTGTTACATTGCACTTTTCCATCACTTGAGAACTGCAACACACTAATTCTGCACCTGAAATTTGGATCCATATGTTTGTTGCATTCATTTCATGGTAAACAAAATTAAGGGCATCAAATTGACATAGGGTCAGGATTTCATTACCTGTCCCTAGCCCAAAAATCATCAACTTGCATAACGAGCCCAACCCTAATTAAAATGGATTAGACATTTAATTTCTCTAGCGAGCTAGGGACACCCACAAGGTCGGGTCGAGTCAAGTGTCAAGCCAACTTTGACACCCTGTTTGTGTGTGCTTGTATCTGGTGTCTAGGCAAGTGGTTCAGGGACTAGAGCCCGAAGGAAAGTGGGTTGGTTCGCTTACCTGGCCAATTTCAAATTGGTGTCTAAGGCAAGCAAAGAGGAACCTCCACTAACCTTACACTTACCTGGCCAGGTGCCAAGTTACTACAACCCGGATTGTCAATTTGACCTTATATTTGATTTGTACTCTAGGTCTAGCAAAACCCCTAGTCCGAGTTGAGTCCGTGTGCATGGCAACTAGATCAGGAGCACCTTATCAGCAAACCCAAGCCCAATCTAGTGTAACCATGGAACAAAATTTTGAGAGTCTAATGAAATCCTTGAATGACCAAATGACCAGGCTGAACCAAAACTTAACTGATCAATTAGCCCAGACCAATCAAAACTTGACTGATCAGATAACCCACATCACTGCTAGACTTGATCGATTAGAAGCTCATACCCCTGGAGGAAATCATGAAGTCCGAAATGAGTTAGAGCCTGAATTCGAGTTTGAGACACCCATCAACCCTAGAAGAACTCTTCATCAAGACCATTTCTTCGAGCCAAATCCTAGGAGGCCCAATCCTGATCGAGTCCATGACCCAAATCCTAGGATAGCACACCATGATCCAGTCTATGAGCCAAACCCTAGCAGACACAATCAGGATCAGACAGACCGTGATGAGCGAGCCCTTAGGAGTATTAGATTGGAAGCACCAACATTCGATGGAAATCTGGATCCTAAGGTTTACATAGATTGGGAGGGAGAGATGGATCAGTACTTTGATTGGTATGACATGACAGAGGAGAGAAAATGCAAGTTCGCGAAGCTTAGGTTAATTCGTCAGGCTAGGCTATACTGGGGAAATGTCGAGAGGTTCATTAGGCAAAGAGGTGATGTTCCCATAGTAACCTGGAGGGCAATGAAACTTAGGCTTAGAGATAAGTACCTTCCTATGTCGTACCACCAGAGACTTCTAGACCAGTGGCAGAGATTGACCCAGGGAACCAAGAGTGTAGCCGAATACATTGCCAAATTTGATGAATTTGTAATGAGATGCAATGTAGATGAGTCTGAGTCAGTTACTTTGTCGAGATTTAGGGCAGGATTGAGAGAAGAGATCCAGAAAGAGTTATTTCTGAGAGAAGTCCATGACTTAGAGCTAGCTTACCAGGTAGCACGAGATGCCGAGAGATTTCATAGGGGACCATTTTATCGCAAACCCGAACCCCCTAGAACTAGTGCACCTAGTCAGCAGCCAGGAACAAATCAGATGCGACCCAGTCGACCCAACCCTAGCACCCCTCTGACCCGTAGAGATGATAGGGGTAAAGCACCAGAAGTTCAGAGGACTCCAAATTCTAATGTGGCTTGCTATAGATGTCATAAGTTAGGCCATTACGCTAGCAATTGTCCAACTAGGGCCTTACACATAGGAGAATTAGAAGAAAGTGAGTCTGAACCCAAAGAACCCCTAGGTGATAATGTCGAGGAAGTATATCAGGCTGAGGACAATTTGGCTGAAGAGTATGAAGGAGACGAGGAACAAATAGAGCCTGATATGTTGGGAGTAGTTAGATGCATCCTTACCCAAAACGCGACACAGGAAGATTGGCGTAGGACTAACATCCTACAAACATTCATCAAGTTAGGGGATAAGGTATGTAAAATAATCATAGATAGTGGGAGTTGTGTAAATGCCATATCCACTAGTGCTGTCAAAACTTTAGGCTTGTCCACAGTTCCCCATCCGACTCCATATAAGGTTTCTTGGATAGACTCCACTTCGATTCCTATCAAACATAGGTGCCTAGTCCAAATCCAGTTACAGTCCTATCAGGAGAAAGTGTGGTGTGATGTCTTACCAATGGGAGTGAGCAGTATCATCCTAGGTCGACCCTGGTTATTTGACCATGATGCAACCCTATACGGCCGATCAAATTCTTGCTCATTCATGCACCTAGGAAAGAAGTTTGTGATTAACCCAACACCACCTAAGGACACTGTTAAGAGAGGATCAAGCCACCTAAAGGAAAAGAAAACGGGAGTCAATTTGATCACTGAAAAGGAAATTGAGAAAGAACTCACTGAGGGTACACATGTTTGGATTTTAACCACTAAGGAAATTCAGGAGCCTTCCCAAAAAGAACGCCCTCAGGAAGTGGCTAAAGTGTTAGAAGACTTTAAGGATATATTTCCAGATGACCTACCTGACCAGCTTCCACCACTTAGGGACATCCAGCATGCCATTGACTTGGTCCCAGGAGCCACCCTACCCAACCTTCCACACTATAGGATGAACCCTACCGAACATTTAGAGTTACAAAGACAAGTAGGGGATCTCCTTAGGAAAGGATTTATTAGAGAGAGTTTGAGTCCCTGTGCAGTACCAGCATTACTGACCCCTAAGAAAGATGGCACTTGGAGGATGTGCGTTGATAGTCGTGCCATTAATAAGATCACAGTGAAATATAGGTTTCCCATACCCCGTTTGGATGACATGTTAGATATGATGGCCGGAGCAACAATATTTTCAAAGATTGACCTTAAAAGTGGCTATCATCAGGTTAGGATTAGACCAAGGGATGAGTGGAAGACTGCATTCAAGACCAAGGAGGGTCTTTTTGAGTGGGTAGTAATGCCTTTTGGACTGTCCAATGCTCCTAGTACCTTTATGCGGATTATGAATCAAGTCCTACGATTATTTATAGGAAAGTTTGTCGTAGTTTACTTCGACGACATTCTTATATATAGCAGGACCCAGAAGGACCATTTGGACCACTTGAATCAAGTCTGTTTAGCTCTTAGGGAAAATAATCTCTTTGCAAACCTTAAGAAATGTGACTTTTTTACCCATAGAGTCATTTTTCTAGGTTTTGTTGTCACACCTGACGGAGTTTCTGCTAACCCTGAAAAGATCAAATCAATTGTTGAGTGGCCAGTGCCAAAAAGTATTCATGAAGTACGAAGTTTTCATGGCCTAGCTACTTTTTATAGAAGATTCATTCAAGGGTTTAGTACCATAGTTGCGCCAATCACAGATTGCATTAGGAAAGGCCAATTTGAATGGACAAAAGCTGCTGATAGGGCCTTCCTAGATGTTAAGAAGAAAATGACACAAGCACCTATCTTAAGATTGCCTGATTTTTCCAAGGTTTTTGAGGTTGCTTGTGATGCATCTGGAGTTGGAATAGGTGGAGTTTTAAGCCAAGAGAGCCATCCCATAGCTTTCTTTAGTGAAAAATTAAATGAAGCCAAGCTTAAGTATTCCACCTATGATAAAGAGCTCTATGCGGTAGTGCAAGCTTTAAGGTATTGGAGGCACTATCTACTACCGCATGAATTTGTCCTGTTTTCTGATCACGAGGCCCTTAGATTCCTTAGTTCCCAGAAAAAGCTGAATCCTAGGCATGCCAAGTGGGTCGAATACATCCAGGCCTACACGTTTGTCCTAAGACATCGTGCTGGAACTGAGAATAAGGTGGCCGATGCATTAAGTCGTAGAGCCCTGCTTCTGAACTCGATTAGCACTGAAGTCGTTGGATTTGAAAGACTTACGGATGAGTATGATAATTGTCCAAACTTTAGTGAAGTTTACCAAGCTCTGAAATTAGGACCATCTAGTGACCACAGTGAGTACACCCTTTTAGATGATTATCTATTTAAGGAAAACAAGCTTTGTGTTCCGAAGACTTCCTTGAGAGATTTTCTAATTTGGGAAACCCATGCTGGAGGTTTGGCTGGCCATTTTGGAAGAAACAAGACCATATTGATAATTGAGGAGAAATTTTACTGGCCAGGCCTTAAGAGACAAGTAGCCAATATTGTTGCCCGATGTAGGACATGTGCTGTTGCCAAACATCAGAGACAAAACACCGGGTTATACACTCCTTTACCTGTACCGGATTGTCCATGGCAGGATCTTAGCATGGACTTCGTTTTAGGACTGCCCAAGACCCTTAGAAAACACGATTCAATCTTTGTAGTGGTCGACAGATTTTCAAAAATGGCCCATTTTATACCCTGTTCCCAAACTTTTGATGCCTCCAGGGTAGCCAAGCTTTTTCTCGATCAAGTAGTCAAGTTACATGGGTTACCTAAAACCATTGTTTCAGATAGGGATGTCCGTTTCACAAGCTATTTTTGGAAAACTCTTTGGCACCTACTAGGAACAAAACTAAAATTCTCAACTGCTTACCACCCTCAGACTGATGGACAAACTGAAGTTGTAAATAGAAGTCTAGGGAACTTATTAAGGTGCCTTGTTGGAGAGAATCTGGGAAATTGGGATTTACTTTTACCTCGTGCTGAGTTCGCATACAACAGCTCGGTCAATAGGTCTACTGGTAGAAGTCCCTTTGAGATTGTCCATGGTTACAGACCTAGGAGACCTATCGACCTTATCCCATTACCCACACACGCACGTGTATCTGAGTCTGCCGAGTCATATGCACAGCATCTTAAAGAATTACATAAGGAAATTAGTAAGAAAATTCAAATGAGTAATGAAGTTTATAAGCATGTGGCTGATTCACATAAACGGATAAAGGAATTTAATGAAGGGGACTCTGTCATGATAAAACTTAGACCTGAAAGGTTTCCACCGGGAACTATGAAGAAATTGCATGCCCGGGGAGCTGGACCTTTCAAAATAATTAAGAAAATAGGATCTAATGCATATGTATTAGAGTTACCACCTGATTATGGCATTAGCTCCACTTTTAATGTTTCTGATCTGAAAGAATTTAAAGAACCGGCATTAATTCCGAGAGAGCCTTTTGAACTTCACCCTGCCTTTGAGAGTGAAACCCTACCTGAGTGTCCACCAGCAATTTCACTAGACCGGAGAGACAAGATTGAATGTATCTTAGATGACCAAGTGATTACTACTAGAAATAAGGGTTATCAGCGTTATCTGGTTCGTTGGCACGGTCGACCGGAATCTGAAGACTCCTAGATTACCCGAGAGGATCTACAACAAATTGACCCAGATATATTAGAAAAATACCACAGTCAAACCGATCCTTACTCGACTGGGTCGAGTTCCTCCCACCCGGGGAGAATTGGTGCGGGCACCAGGCTCAGGAAGAGGCTTCAGCTAATGCCAAGTTCTTTATGGATAGAAGACTAGAAATTTAAGTCCTGTAATAAGTCTATGAGTCATGTATTTATTTTATTTGAATAATTGAGTCCTATTTTATTTTAATTTGGGTCCAATTAGAGTTAAATTGGCTTTGTATTGAGTCGGGTTCAAGATCTACTTGCATTGGGCATCAATTAAGCAAGAATGAGTGCAACCAACTTCACCAACTACTTGGAGCACCACATCATCAAAGCACCATGCCACCTTGGAAGACAAGTCATGCCAACTTGGAGGATAAATCATGCCACATCACCAAGACACATCAACCATGAATTTTCAAATTTGAATGAAGCTCCACTCTTTATGGGTGCCCACCTTGTAATTAGGAGATTTAAATTTGAATGGGCCACTCCTATCTTCATGGGACACCCCTTGATTTTCTCCATGAAAAGTGTTGCATTTTGAATTTGAAAAGGAGCTTAAGGTTTATAAAAGCTCCTAGAATTCTCTTGTAATGGGAATGATGAATGAAATGAAATTTTTTTCTAAGAAAGCTTTCTTCCTTTGCTAGCCAAAGACCCTTGAGAGAAGGTAGGTGTGAGACCTAGGATACTTAACCAAACAAGCTACTAGTCCCTTTTTCCAATCCCATTCGGCCACCCTTGAAGAATCCTCTTCAAGCCTCTCCAATTTCAACCTTCCCATCTTCCAAAAGAGGTCATCTATAATGGAGTTCTCCACGCCAACAATTGAAGATGATTCACGCAAAGGACGCCAAAGGAGATCTACTTAAAGCCAAATCTAAGCCATTTCTTCCATTCCTAATTTCCTCTTCCATTTCTCCATTCTTCCACCTAAATCTTTTAATTTTACTATGTATCTATGCAGGATCCCCGGGTCTCCTAGTTTTCAAGGTGAAGGTCTACTGTGCCAAGGAATCATAAACAAGGTGCCTTTAGATCTATAGTAACTCCTTGCTATTCTTAGTACTTCATCTTGAGTGTCCCTTTTCTGAATTTCAGATTATTAATAGCCGGATAGCCATCTTTATAATATTCTTTCAGATCTGAAATAGGAAAGTAGGCTAGCCCTAACCTGTGTGGTTTCCTAACCACGAAGATCCCTTCTTAATTACTTTGAGAGATTCTTTTCTAGTCTAGTTCTTTTCCTTATGTTCCTTTCATATAATTCTATTTCTTTTACGTAGAATCGCTACATGTTTATCTATTTCATTTTCATTTAGCCCATCTAATTCTTCAAATGCATCATTCGATACATGTCCCCCATCATCTTCATCAACCAAACCAAGTACATGAAAGAAATATTAAAGAAGTTTGGGATGGAGAGCACCAAGCCATTAGGACACCTATAAGCTCCTCTTATAGACTTGACAAAGATGAATCAGGTAAATTTATAGATCAAAAATTATATAAAGGCATGATTGGTTCATTGCTTTATCTAACTACTAGTAGGCTAGATATTATGTTCAGTGTTTGTATGTGTGCAAGACATCAGTCTGCCCCTAAAGAGTCTCATCTTTTGGCTGTTAAATACATACTTAGATATCTGTTTGGCTCTATTAATATTGATCTATGGTACTCTAAAGATTCTTCATTTGAATTGATTGCTTATTCTGATGCTAATTTTGCTGCATGTAAACTTGATAGAAAAAGTACTAGTAGAACTTGTCAGTTTCTTGTAGTTAATTTGATCTTATAGAGTAGCAAGAAATAGAATTCAATTGCTCTATCTATGGAGGAAGATGAATATATAGCAGCTAGAAGCTGTTGTGCTCAAATCCTATGGATCAAACAACAACTCGATGATTTTGGCATCAAATTAACTAAGACACCCATAAGATGTGACAATACTAGTGCAATCAATCTAACTAAGAATCCTGTGCAACATTCAAGAAGCAAACATATTAAAATAAGATATCACTTCATAAGAGATCATATGCAAAACTCTAATGTGATGCTTGAATTTGTTTGTACTGATAATCAATTAGCTGATATTTTCACCAAACCCTTGAGTGAAGAAAGATTTTGCATGATTAGAAGAGAGTTAGGTATCATAGACCCCTTCTCTTAGAACTCTTCAAATCTTGTTCTTACTTAATTTATTAGTGCTCAAAATCATGTTCTCTAAGTCCTAAATCTATCTCTAAAAATTGCTTGATTTTATTAAAATTTTTTTGGAATTTCCTGGCCAAGTGTCGATAGTTGACTTTTGGCCAAGTTTTGACTCATGCATAAGTGTCGACACTTGACAAAACTGAAGTGTCAACCCACGGGCGATTTTTTGACTTTTCTAGGGCATCACCCGTTCATTCTAAGTTTTTTATTCCTTATTTTTTCCTTTCCCTAGTGGTCCCCTAGCCTTCCTTTGACCTCACAAAAATGATCTACCCATCGTGCCCTTTGACTTTTGGTAAATCTCTTCATTTCTCCCACTCTTATTTCAATTGTTCATGGATTTTTCATTTTCTTTCTGTTGATTTGATCCGAACCCCTTCTCCATTTGATTTTTCCTTTCTTTGGACTGATTCCCATCAATTTTCTTGTGGATTAATTCGAGCATTGCTCATTTCCTCCCACTTCTTCTCCTTCTCTTCCATTTCTCTTGATCGGTTTCTTTTGCCCTTGCTGTGTTCTTCCCGTAGGCCCTCTCTTTTCCCCTTTGGTCATTTTCCTTCTCTTTTCACCGTTCCCTGTTCACCTTTCCTCTCCTTTTCCCTCCACCTGTTCGATAAACATGGGACCCCACAAGCAGCTAGCTTCTAGGAGGAGACCGAGTCAAGGTGAAATTGAAAGGACAAAGGCTAGAAGCAACAATGGACAGCAGTAAGAGAGAGTGGCACCCCCTCATTCCCCCTTAGTAAATAGAGTTTCATGCAAGATCATAGTTGCTGGTCATCGAGTTGATCTAGGATTCTTCGACCATGAGGGATTTGGATTAAGTCAGATTCTTGAGGCTGCAGGACTGATCTCCTTTTGTACCATGAAGGAGAAATTCTATCCTCATCTGATTCGAGAGTTTTATGGGAGCCTGGCATGCAGCAGATTGATGTGGAGTGCTACTGTTCGTGGCATAAGATACCTATCTCAGAGAAGATTTTGAGTAGAGTGTGGAAGATTCCTCAATGTGGGATTGTCACGAGCCCTATTGAGGACAGAGAGGAGGCTTTCCACTGTATTCTTGAGCGTGATGATGTTTGCGGTGTGGCCACAGTCATCGCAAATCAGCTATCAGTTGAGATGCACCTCCTACACCTTTTCATTGCCAGGATATTGCTACCGAAGACAGGATAATTTGATTTTATTACAAAGAGAGAGCTGATACTGATGGTTTGTCTGACTCGGAGGATAGCTGTATCCTCCCTGATTTGATGACGGCACAGATGAGAGAGGCTGTGACCCAGCGATGACTTTGTCTACCATACGAGATGGGTTTGACTCATCTTTTCAGAGCCTATGATGTACTTTTAGAGGGGGAGACCTCCAAAGATATTTTGCATACTGATGTATACGACGAGCGCTCTCTTCATTGTATGGGATATCGGAGGCTAGCAGGTAGATGGGTGCGTCAAGAGTCTGGTTAGGAGCCAGACGAGGAGGATGATGATGCGGGACAAAGGGGGGCTAGCTAGGAGGATCGGTGGAGAGATGAGAAGTCTCTTGTAATTAGGGTCAAGAAGGCGAAAAAAAAATGTGGGGGCAAGAAAGATGGATACTCTATGGACATAGGACTTACCTTCATGGAGAGACGTCGCACCTCTAGGGCATCCTACCGACCCCACTACATGTAGTCTAGGACGTCCCACCCATCTCACTACATGCGGAGCTTAGGGCATCCCACCCAAATCGCTACCTGGGGCCGTGAAAGAGAAGCTCAAGATCATAGAGGGGATAGCTAGTGAGAAGATAACTGGGGCCTCACACCCCTCGACACCCGCAAGTGAAGGAAAGACGGGCCTCATGCCCAGGCAGAACCAAGAATTCTTTTTAAAAATTCATATTCATCATCATCATATTTTATTCAAGAGAGGAGGTGCCTTTATATAGGCTTACAAAACTTGGGGCCCAAGAAAACAATACAAGGCATGCAGCCCAAAAAAAGTGACAATCCAAACCTGCTTTGTTTGTAGCCTAAAAATATGGTAGAAATCTAAACACAATCCTCCCTATATGATGGAAAATAAAACTAATCCTAACCTAAAACTAATTTAAAAAAAAACTTCCTAATTGGTTCATATATCCAGATTTAAAATAAATAAATTAAGCATAATCTGGATTCACCAAATTCAGCGCCTGTCTTGAAATCTGTGTGACTTGATAACTGTGCAAAAAAAAATTTTGCTATGAGAAGCATGCTGCTCTGAGATCCGTGCAAAGCTATTTTTGCTGCTCTGAGATCCATGCAAAAAACATCCTCTTTGATCATGAAACAGGGGTGATGCGCGGAGAAGAAGGGCTTGCAGGAGACTTCTTCGGCACCGGCACTAGAGAAGGAGGCGGCACGGCCGGTGGCTGGGGAAGGCGGCACGACCGGTGGCTGGGGAAGGCGGCGGCACGGCAGTGGCATGGTGGTGGCACGATGGTGGTCGCGGAGAGAGAGGGGCGCAACATAGAGGTGTGGAGACGGCTTCAAGGGCGGAGGTCCGGCGAGGATGGCTCGGGCAGTGGCGGACAGTCGCTCGGGCAGCGATGGACGACGGCACAGGGGGAGAGGGGCGCGTGGGCGGAGCCGCAAGGGTGGACAGCCATGGGAGGAGCTGCAGGGGGCACGGTTGCGGGTGGTTCCATGGGATTCACTGGCATTCCCACAAGGTGATCGACACTAGGGGAAGGTGGACGGCTGTCGGGGTGGTGCCAGAGGTTAGGCATGGAGGATCCAGGATGAACGATCAGAAAAAATGAAAAAAATGGCATTTTAGGAGTTGTCCGGGAGGAAGAAGATGACAGGGATAAAGATGGAATAAGTTAGGAATAAAATGGGAATAAAGTAAGGATAACAGGAATAGATGGAATAGCTGGGATAAATATTTTTAAATTAAAATTTATAAAAAATCTAAAAAAAGAAAAGCAAAACCTGAATAGGTTTTGATGTCCCCATCAGATGAGATTCGAGCCATCGAGGTAGATCCTTCTAAGCCTGCTGAGTAATTGACACCTCCCAGACTGGCACCTACAGTAGCTTCTAGGTCTGAGCTAGTCACACCTGCTGCCGTTCCTCGTGCATCTACTGACTTTTCTTTTGAGGAGCATGCGAGACATCAGTTTGCTGAGATCAAGAGTGAGATGATTGGACTGGGAGTCCGGACCACTCAACTCCATATTGAGATTGAGGGACTTAGGGCCCATACTGCTAAGTAGCATTCGGACATCTGTTGGACGATGGAGGCAGGTTTTGCATGTATCGAGGAGATGCTGAGAGCATTGTTTCCTTCTGGATCCTCTAGACCACCTCCTCCTCCTCCAGTAGAAGATGATGACCACTCAGATAGACATGGTGATACTCTTCCTGGTTGTGATGGACATGGACATGATGGCAGTGGTGGTGGTGGTTGTGATATAGATGTTGTTGATAGTGGCAGTGACGATATTGATGACAGAGCTAGAGACTATGAGATAGTCAGCAGAGAGGCTCACACTCTAGCTACTCCCACTGTTCCTCCTATAGATGATCTGCTTGCCTCTACACCCATCTTTCTGACACCTGTGGAGACTTTTCCTCCACCCTCTACTAGATCTTCCTGGGATGTATCCCATTTTGGACCATCTACTAGGACTAGGAGTCGTAGCATCCTTAAGACCCCTAGATCCATTGTTCCTAGGACTAGGATTAGTGCTCCTATTTATTTTGAGCTTCCATCTGATGAGGAATAGCCTCACAGATGTTTATCTTGATGTTTATTGTTTATGTATTTGTCTTGATGTTATCATTGATGTATTAGCTTATTAGTATCATTTCTATTGTACATGCATTTCAGTTTATGTTTGCTTATCAGTCTTGTATCAGTTTATGTATTGTACTGAAACTCTGACATTTATGAAAAAGTTTATTTTTATCTTATGGTTACTTCCTACTTTGTCCATCTGCTCTGATACTTGTTGATTGTTGCTAAACTAATCTTGTATCATGGCCCCTAACCAAATTTCTATGCCTTAATGCATCAATTCAGGGGGAGTTTACTCCCTTTACTATTTAATGTTGACAAAAAGGGGGAGTAAGATATAAGCATTTCTTTCTAAATTTTTTTTAGTTGGTTCATAACTTAACTCACATAGGGGAGAGTAAATTATTTTCAACACTTGATTAGTACCTCTCCTCTATTAAAATTGTGTTATATGAGTTTTAAGTTCATGCTTATGGGATATGATATCTAAAATTAAATTTGAATGCTTATATACTCAAGGTTTTGTCATCATCAAAAAGGAAAAGATTGTTGGCTTTAGCCCTTGATTTTGATGACTAACAAAATGTTGAGTACATATTTTATATTAATGTTTCAATTGGAGTTTTGAGTTTCAGGATACAGGCATCTCAAATTCTCAAAATAAAAGTATCATGGCATTCATTGAAAGTTGAGCAATTTTCATGATTTAAGAAGTCTTCTCATCTGAAAAAGGCCTCAAAATAGACCAACTGTGCTTTACAAAAAGTATATTGAAGTTTTATTGAAGGTCATTTTGAGTTTGGAAGGTTGGCACATGTTTTTGATAAGTTGTAGAGTCAAGTGTCGACTCATGGTATACTAAGTGTTGACACTTCAAAAACTGGCACGTAGAAATTTTCTCTAGCATGCTAAGTGTCTACTCACAGAAATCAAATGTTGACTCACGGAACACAAGTGTTAACTCAAAGTTTTCATGTGCCAACTTAAGGCCTGAGACTTTTGAAGATACAGAACATGTCTTTTTGGGAGGTTTTCTATCTAGTGTCAGCTCAGGAGACTCAAGTGTCGACTCAGGTGTCGACTCAGGAGATTCAAATGTCAACTCAAAAACATAAAGTGTCGACTCAAGGCCTGAGATTTTTGAAAATACAAAACTAGGCCATTTGGAGGTTTTTGACTCGAATGTCGACTCAGAGAATTCAAGTGTTGACTCAGGAAACTCAAGTGTTGACTCACAGAAATCAAGTGTCAACTCACGAAGACTCAAGTGTCGACTCACATAAGTCAAGTGTCAACTCACAGGTTCTGACAGATATAACGGTTATATTTTTTGAGAGCTAAAATTGTCTCCTACAAGCTCCAATGGCTAGTTTTGCTCCTCCAATGTCTTAAACTATTTTTTAGAAGTTTTTGAAGTATTTAAGCTTCACCAAACTCATTCATGAAGCATTGAACATACAAGAGACAAATATTATTTCAAGAACTTCACTTCCAAAGCCAAAAAGAAGAGATTCCACTGAAAAAGCTTACAAGCCTTTCATTTCAGCTTTCCAAAAGTGTCTTTGATGATATTCCAAAGAGAAGACATGACAAGCAATCTTAAAGAGCCTCAAAGCTTCCATATTCCACTTTATAAGAGAGTTTGATTATGCTTTTATTCTTGTATCTTTAACTTTATTCTTTGTTGACCTAGCTTTCAAGGTCTTTGAAAGTAGGTTGTTAAGGTTGTTGGTGAGCCAAAGGTATAAAACCAACTAGTGTTTAACTTGTGAGCTCGAAGATAAAATAAGTTGTAAAGGTTGTTGGTGAGCCTAGGTGACAAAACCAACTTGGATTTTAACTTGTGAGCCTTGGAAAACAAGTTGGCTATAATCTTGAAGAGATTATTGTGAAAATTTTCAAGGGAGGCTTAGAGAGGGGATGTAGGTGCTTGGATTGCATCAAACTCCTATAAAACTCTATGTTTGTGTGTGATTGCTCTCTACTACTTGCTCTTTATTACTTGCCTTTAATTTGCCATTATTCGCTGCATATTCATTTTGTGTTTAATCACTTTGCTTCACAAACACATCAAGACCAGTACATAGTTGTTTAAATTTTTAAAAACCTAATTCAACCCCCCTCTTGGGCTCCTTTTCTAGGCAACAATAGGGTTCTCAGTCTTTTTGGGTCCTATAATAAGGTTTAAGACACTTAAGCCTGAGTAATTTGCATTCAAGTCATGTAATCAGTATGTAGTTGGTTTCAATTTTTGTTTAGTCTTGTAATTTGACCAATTTGGTCAAGTTAGGGTCAATTGGTTCTGTAATTTACCAAGTTGGTTCACAAACTTGAGTCAATTAGAAGATGGGTTCAAGTTTGAAGATGGGTCCACAAGTGGGCAATCAAGTCAATCCCAATTGAAGATGAGTCAAGCCACCTCTCCTCCATGCCATGTTAGGAGTGCCAACTCATGGAATGCCACATCATCAATGTCACATAGCATGGGAGGCACCACTTCACCAAATTCAAACTCCATGAAGAAATTCAAATTCAAACTCCATGAAGAAATTCAACACTCCAAGTTTCTTGAAGAAATTTGAATTCAAACTCCATGAAGAAATTCAAATTCAAAGTAGGCACCCCCTTGATTCAAGCAAACAGCCCTCCTCACTCCACTCCACATATCAAGCCATATCACCAAGGATCAAGCCTAGCATTCATGGTTGGCCAAGCTTCATGAAGAGGAGATTCAAAATTCAAAATAGGCGCCCTTTGATTCATGAAGACAACCAACCCCTTTATTCTCCCTAAAACAAGCTTGTAACTCCTTTTTCCAAATTTGAATTCAAATGTTCAAATGAGGACTTGGGAGCTTATAAAAGGGCCCTTACCCTCTTGTAAAATTTGGATGAATGAAAAAAAGAATCTGAAATTTTTTTCATAGCCCTTGTCTTGAGACTTGGAACTCTGTGAGAGAGTGTGCCTTTGTCCTTCGGGATATCGAGGGATGAGAGGCCCTGATTACCTTCTTCCTATGCAAGCCACCAACCTTTCTTCCCTAGCTTGGACGCCCCCTGGAAGATCATCTTGGACGCCCAACAAGAAGAGCCTTCGTTGATCTCCACCTTCTCTTCACCCTCCCTTATTTCATTGCCTTCCCCTTCCTTCTTGTTGTTTTCTAACTCGCTCTAGGTTGCTCGCAGGTCCTTCAAGTACCACGGACAAAGGAGTCGGCCTTCCTTGCCTTCAAGACCATCTGACGGAAAGCCGACAAATCCACAGGGTCGAATGCTTGACCTTCCAGGCTGCATCCATGAGTGTGAGCGAACTCGGTGTCGGGCGCTTTAGAGTTTTGAGAGGTTTGCACTTCCTGGTCTTCTAAATAGGGTATTGATTTATTGCTATGTCTTACCGGGGTTTCTCAATCCCGAGGTGTTTTTTTATCACTATTTAGGGGCTATGTCTGCATGCTAACAGTTTCTTGTCCTTATGCGAATCTCTAGATCCATTCTTAGCTTGATTTCGGGAATCGATAAATCCATTAAAATATAAAAAAAAATATAAAACAATAAAAGAAAATCACTCACATGCATATCATCCTAGGTTCCATATCATGTTTGGTATCATAGCATGGTTAGGACTTAGTTTCTTTTTAAGTACTCAAATCGGTTGCTTCACCATGGCCGTCCGGTCATAGGAAAAAGTAGGGCTGCAATACCCTCACATCCCATTCAAAGAGAATTTTTTATGGTGTGTAGGGGTGCTGATGTGATTGATCCTTGAAGAAGAAAACAAGGAGATAGGTATCTTAGGTCCTAAAAAAAATTTCTGCATAACTAAGTTTTGCATCATGAGATTTTTGCATCATTAAATTCTACATCATGTCCAACCAGTACATAGTATGTTGTTTTGATTGTTTCTGTATATAGAAAATTTATAAACTATTGATTCCTATTTTGGTAGATTCCCTGTAATTGAAAGTATTTTTTAAAATCTTCTAAGAATTTATTTCAGTCTGTAGAACTTCTGCACACCTAATTATTGCCTAAGAATAATTCTCTCTAAAATTCCAGCAAGTCTAATTTTAGCATACTTTTATTTCTACATACTTAGGAGTTAATTACTTGATTTCTGTATAATTTAAATTTTGCACTTGGATTCATCTCATTTAATTTTCAGCAACTTATATTTCTACTGATGTGGTAGGATCGCTGACTTGAGCAACTGTCAGATGCCACGTCGGAGAAGATGCCATGTTGGATACTCTATTCGGACTCCTTCACTAGGCTGAGCTCCACCAGAATGTCAGTGCGGCTTGTCGAAGCTGAGATCCTTCCTCTTCTAAGTCGCCCCCCACGAGGCCGGGACGCTTAGGCCGGAGCTGAGCCGCAGCATCCCCAGAGCGAGCCCCTCGAGATCGAGCCCCGTGGTCTGGAGTCGAGCTCAGCCCTCCTCCGCCATGTGGAGCCCTTTCGAGGTTGGGTCCTCTAGGCTGGAGTCACATTTTGCCCTCCTTCGTCAAGACGAGCTCGCCCGAAGCCGAGCCTCTTGGTCCAGCATCGAGCTCAGCCCTCCTCCACCTGGTGGAGCCACTTCGGGGCTGAACCCCTCGAAGTCGAGCCTTGGCTCTCTAGCTCGGCCTCCAGCTCGAGCGGAGACACTAGCAAGCAAAGGGGCGACATCGTCATCCCATGAATCGGCGAGCTGCCCGAGGGTCACAAAGAGATGCCCACCAGGCCGCAATAACTACCTGCGACTACCACTTACACTAGAAGACGAAGAAGCTCCATGATCGAGGCACCATGCTCTTCACCAACCGCCTGAACAACCCGGAAGATGAAGTCAACCAGGAGATTCGAATCCCGGGGGCGGCGGCCCCCTGATCGAGGCACTACCAAGTTTCCCAGAACAGAGCGATCGGAAGGAATGTCAAGCGCATGGCAGGTTCTCCTATCATGAACTAGGAAAGGTGTCCCGTCCATGGCATGAGACACCACTACATGCATCTGCTAACATGGGAGAGATCCCGAGGTAGGCGCCCAACAACCACTTGGGCTTAAAAGAGCCATCGGCACCCCCAGTGGGGGAGGTAACTGAATTCAAACCTCAGAAACTCTCAGCGACACAGCAACCACAATCGCAATACTAGATTCAAGCAAGTAAGGGAGAAGAGGCCACACGGGAGAACTATCTTACCTCGACACCACCCTCCCAGCACACTTGCATTCCACTCTTACACCATTCACTCCTCCTAGCATGGAGTCCATTAAGAGGGGCTCGACCAGGAGAATCTGTTCGCCTGGGTCGTCACTGACTTGACCGTCGAAGCACCCCCGCCAGAATCCCCGGCCTAGGTCAATAATCCTGTTTTGCAGGTCTAGAGAAGCAGGACAGCCCAGAAGATAAGAGGGGCGATCCGACATCGACAGCAGCTATGAGCCACGATGATCTTGGCGGCATAAAATTGGCGCGCTAGGAAGAGGGGGCAGAACGATCTTTGATCCAACTTAAGCCCCTTACAAGAAGTTTACCGGGAGGATGGTGACGATGCGAGCGAGAGAAGTCTCCACCAGTCATGTGGAAGACCCCCCTTCACATGGGGACCCGCACAGTTCAGAGGGGGAACTTCCCGCTCCAGCTCAACCGCCTCCAACAGACACCCAGCTAGCCGCACTCACCCAGCAGATGCAAATCATCACTGCGGTAGTATGCCAGCTCCAGCACCAGCAGCGGTCCTTGGCTACCCACCAGCAGCCAGGGACCCCCGTGGACCATGCCGCAGCACCCCGCGATAGCCTGCGTTCCTTCCAAGGAAGGCCTTCGCAGCCGCGGGCCACCACTGACCACCAAGGCAGTCACCAAACTTTGGCGAAGAGACAACGAGCCAGGTCTGCCGACAGGGAGAGCCGCTCCCTGAACCTTGAGCGGGTGATGTCCAAGCCCTGCCGAGGTAGAAAAAGCAAGACCCCCCATCATGGACACCATACACCCATGTCACCTTCTCCATCTCATTTGGCAGAGGGGTCTATTGGCGAAGCCATCAGGTGCATGGCAGAGAAGCGCCTGGATGAGCATGACCGCAAGCTGGTGGAGTTATCCCATCAGTTTGATAATATACAGGGCTCCACTAGCGAGCCGGTAGGCTACGATGCCCATCCCCCTTTCTCCCGAGAAGTCTAAGTGGAGCCGATCCCAGATCGATTCTGTATGCCACAGGTGGATCCCTATGATGGGACCACCGACCCCCTGAACCACCTGGAAAGCTACAAGGCCCTCATGAGGGTCCAGGGGGCTATCGAAGCCCTCCTGATGGGAATAGAGGTTGAGTCTATCCAGGATACCTTATATGGATTAGGATGGGGTACAGTGGACAATCCTAGGTTTTTGATTGTGTTGGTGGATATGGCATTGACACTGCTACCACTATCTAAGATGACCTTGCACACTTTTTCTCCTATCTTGATAAAAGTCTGTAGGATACTAGTCCTACGCCAGTCTTCTTGGTCTTTGGTTTGGGTGAGGATACACCTAACCACTCCTAAAAGATCATGATCTACCAGGGCTTCATCACCTTCATATTCTTCAGCCAAATTCTCATCTGCCTGGTATATTTTCACCCCGGGAGATTTGGTGCGGACACCGACAATGATCTTCAATCACTATGGATCGACTCCTGATGCAGCACATCCAACCCCGACTTGCAGAACAATTTTATCTTGTTAGAATAATACAAGCAAGACAACTACCAGGACAACTACCAGTCAACTACTAGAGCAACTAACAATCAACTACCATCAAAAGACTATCAAGCAACTACCTCTCAACTTCTCTTGGGATTACTACATCATCATGCCACTTCACCAAGCTTAGAAGGTGCCACATCATCATCCACATCATCAAGCAACACCACCTAATGGGATTGCCAACACATGTGCCACCTCACCCATTGAAGTGGGCGACCAAGAAGGAGTCAAATTCAAATTTGGATGGCCAAACTAAACCTCCACCTCATGTAACCACTTCCCCCCATATCTCTCCAACCATCCCATGTATCTCTCAACCATCCCATGTATCTCTCAACCATCCCATGTATCTCTCCTCTGTTTTAAATTTTAAACAAAGGGCTTGGTAGCTTATAAAAGGAGATCCAACGCCCCATTGTATGTAGTTGATTTTTTTTGGGATAAAATGAAATGAAGAAGAAGGAATGATCAGTTAGCCCACATCACGACTAGGTTGGATCAATTAGAATGTAGAACACCTGGAGGAAACCATGAAGTCCAGAATGAACCCAAACATGATCTTGAACCTAAGTTTGAAACACCAGTCAACCCTAGAAGGGTCCCACACCAAAACCATTTCCATGAGCCCAACCCTAGGAGACCTTAGCAAGACCATTTCTGTGAACCAAATCCTAGGGGGCCCAATCATGAGCAAGCCCATGAACCCAATCCAAGGAGACTCTATCTTGAGCCCACTTATGAACCAAATGTCCGGAGACCCACTCCAATTCAGTTAGACCAAGATGATCGAGCCATAAAAATTGTTAGGTTGGAAGCACCCACATTTGATGGAATCTTAGATCCCAAAATTTACATCGATTGGGAAGGAGAGATGGACCAGTACTTTGACTGGTATGACATGACTGAGGAAAGAAAATGTAAGTTTGCGAAACTAAAGTTGGTAAGACAAGCTAGGCTCCATTGGGGAAATGTTGAGCGATTAGCTAGGCAAAGAGGTGATGTGCCTATAATAACCTGGAGAGCGATGAAACTTAGGCTTAGGGAAAAATACAGTTCTAGTTTGAAGTTTGAGAAGCATTTCTTCTTTGGGCATACAACTTCCATCTAGTTTAGTTTCAAGGGTCAATTCCATTTCCAAGAAGAAGACATCAAGGAGACATCCTTCCATGGATCCCATCTTCCCCAACAAGAGTTTCTCGAGCCTCCATAAGAAGAACAATTCTTATGATCTCCTCTTTTCCTTTGTGTTTTGATCTTTTCAAATATTCCATTTCTAATCCTTTCCTTGCAGGGTTCTCTTTAATCTGGAGTTCAAGAGCTCATCATCTTGCCAAAGGAGCACGAATGGATGGGGCGTATTTCCTTGGAATGATCATCTTCTCATCCAGGATTGGTTTATTCGAATGTTTCTACGGGTCTATCACTTCAAAAAGAGAGCTCATCATTGGTAACAAATCTTCCTCATCTTTTCATTTTTGACCTATTGAAGGTTAACCTCTAGGTTTTTAATCCTTTAGCCTTAGATTTAATCTTCTTTTAGGACAATCTGGCTATTATTGTAGCATATGTTTAAGAATTACCAAATCTTTCTCTAGGTCTTGCTTGAGATTAAAAGCTAGTTCATGTGTTTAGGTTTTCATTGCTCAACTTTTAACTCATCCAATCATATTTCTTCAAATTGGCATAGAGATTATCCTTCCTAAGTGCCACACATACTTGCTTCAGATGGTTCAAATGATTATCTCTAGTCCTACTATAGATAAGGATGTCGTCAAAATACACAACGACAAACACATTGAAGGTTGGACTGATACCTAGGTCAGAAGGTAAATCCAGTACATATGCATTAGAGCTAATCTTCTTTATGACCTTGAATGGACCTGCGCCACGGGCATGTAATTTCTTAAAAGTCCCTGATGGGAATCTTTCAGGTTTGAGTTTAATCATTACATGATCCCCCTCATAGAATTCCTTGACTCTCTTTCGTGAATTAGCCTTATGTTTATAGGATTCATTGCTCAAGTGAATTTTCTTGTTTATTTCATGATGTAAATCCTTAATATGGTGTGCATAGGATTCAGCAGACTCAGAAACTCGTGCATTTGTGGGTAGTGGGATCAGATCTAAAGGCTTCCTACGTTTGTAACTATGGACTATTTCAAATGGACTTTTGCCCATAGATCGATTGACCGAACTATTATAAGCAAACTCAGCATGAGGCAATAACAAATCCCAGTTTCCTAGACTATCTCCCACTAGACATCTCAACAAATTCCCTAGACTTCTGTTCACAACTTCGGTCTATCCATCAGTCTGGGGGTGGTAGGCAGTTGAAAATTTCAGTCTGGTTCCTTATAGGTGCCAAAGGTTTTTCCAGAAGTAACTTGTAAAATGAACATCCCTATCAGAAACAATGGTTTTTGGTAGCCTGTGTAGCCTAACTACTTGATCAAGAAAGAGCTTGGCTACCCTAGAGGCATCAGAAGTTTGGGAGCAGGGTAGGAAATGGGCCATCTTTGAAAACCGGTCGACCACTACAAAGATTGAATCATGTTTTCTAATGGTCTTGGGTAACCTTAGAATAAAGTCCATGCTAAGATCTTGCCATGGACACTCAGGTACAGGTAAAGGAGTGTATAACCCGGTATTCTATTTCTTCTGTTTTGCAATAGCACATGTCCTACATCGGGCTACAAGGTTTGCTACCTGTCTCTTAAGGCCTGGCCAGTAGAATTGTTCCTCAACAGCTAAGATAGTCTTGTTTCACCCAAAATGGCCAGCCAAACTCCAGCATGTGTCTCCTAAACTAGAAAATCCCTTAAGGAGGTTCTTGGAACACAAAGCCTGTTTTCTCTAAAAAGATAACCATCTTGAAGGGTATAGTCACTATGATTGCTAGATGGTCCTAGATGTAAAGCCTGATAGATTTCTTTAAAATCCGGACAGGTTTCGTATTCCTCCTTAAGTCTCTCAAAACCTATGACTTTGGTGCTGACTGAATTTAAGAGCAACGCTTGGAAGTCGTTGAAGTGCTAGATGAGTTTAAGAATGTTTTCCCCGATGAGTTACCCAACCAACTCCCATCCCTTAGGGACATCCAACATGCAATAGACTTAGTCCCTGGAGCGACCTTACCGAACCTTCCCTATTATAGAATGAACCCTATCGAACATCAAGAATTGCAACGACAAGTAGGAGAACTTCTTAGGAAAGGATTCATTAGGGAGAGTTTAAGCCCATGCGTAGTCCCAGCCTTACTCACCCTCAAGAAAGATGGCACGTGGAGGATGTGTGTCGATAGTCGTGCAATTGAGTAGAACCTTATTTGCCCTAGTGGGTTAGGGACATCAATTGGTCGAGTCCTGGTTAGTGTCAAGTCATTGTGTCAACTAGTCTTGTGTGTACCCTATTACTTGGTGACTAGGATTGGAACTAAGGGCTAGGGTGCTGATCCGTCTACCGGGCCAATTCCACCGGGCCTAGGTAGGCCAAAGAAGGGATCTCACACTCCCCTTGTTCTGACACCAGGCCAAGTGTAGAGTTACTACAATCTAGTTTGCCACCTTGATTAAGCGACTAGTTTGGGACTCTAGGTCTAGTTCAAGTCAATTGGGACAAGCTTGTGCAACCAATTCTCTCTTAGATTGAAAGCTAGTTCATGTGTTTATGTTTTCATTGCTCAACTTTTAACTCATCCTCAATAGAAAGCATTTTCATGCCGCATCACCTCCTCTGCATCGCCTTCCCAGCAACCCTCTGGAAGGTGGCTCGAGTCTGGTTCACCTATCTCGAGCCCGAAAGCATCGGCTCATTCGCTCAGCTAGAGCGAAAGTTCATGGCCCACTTCGATGCTTATCGGAAGGTGCCACGAGAGGCGAACAGCCTCTTCTCCATCAGAAAGCAAGACAGCAAGCCCCAGCGGGACTACGTGGCCCGTTTCAAGGCTGCCACATTGAAGATCTATAATCTTGATGAGCCAGTCGCCATGTTGGCACTCAAGCGAGGGCTCATAACCACCCGCCTGACCTACTCGCTCGACAAGAAACCCCCCAAGACCTACTCCAAGCTCCTCCTCTAAGCTCAAATGTATATCAATGCCGAGGAGATAGATCGTACGAGACTGGAGCTTGACGGGAAGACACAGAAGAAGCCAACTCCCATCGAGACTTCCGGGACATGAAAACCGGGACCCCCTGCTCCGAGCTTCCAAAAGGGGCTGAGATCGAGGAGCGCTCCCATTCCTGATGAGAGGTACTGATGGGGGACTAATATGCATGCAATTCATTTTGTATGTTTTATACGTGGGGTTAGGTAATTAATTTCTGAATTTCAGATCAAAATTAATTGTAGAGAATTTTATATGAATTTTTGAAGCCAAGCATGCAGATTAGAACCTAGAAAAGTACTAAAGAAGGATCGTCGGGGATGAGAAGCCTCGGTTAGGGTAAGTTCTCCTACAATAAAACTACTGGAGGTAGAGGGGGTGTACCTGACAACGTCTGTGAAGATCGCAGCAAGGGGTCTCTCGTTCCTCGACGGATGCGGCCTGGAAAACCGAGCCAAAGACCCACGTATACCCAGCTTCTGCTCGATGATCCGATTGAGGCTTGGCTGGAGTCGTTGGATTCGTAGGAACTCGAGGACCTGCAAACGACCTGTCAGGGGTTAGAAAACTCACAAAGGAACAAGAAAACAAAGGGAAAACAGCAAGGGAAGGCTTCTTTTGGAGTAGGCATCCAGGGATCTGAGAGGCTTGTTGGCTGCAGGAAGATGATTGCAGCACTGGAAAGAAAAACTCTCACAAACCCCTTTATGCACACAACACGATATCACACAACTCAATAGAAGAACTCAAGGTTTTAATTCATATCAAAAATTCTCCCTTCATACAAGAGGCTAGGGTCCCTTAAATAGACCCTTAACCTTGGGCTCCAAGTAAGGGCACATTAGTCTTTACATAAGAATCATTTTCCCTCTCAAACCCTAGATAGAAAATAAGGAAACATTAGGTAGAAAAAATCCCTAAAATTTCTCTTGACTTGGCCAACACTCCAAGGACACCTAGGGGGGTGTGTTGGGCTTCTAAGAGCAGCAAGGGGCCGGCCCAAAGGGGCCCGGGTGCATGGGTTTGGGCCTCTGGAAGCTGGGATGGCCTGGTAGCTAGGTAGCAGGAATATTCCCTGGTATCTTGCTTCTTAGGGACTTGGGCTTGGCGCCTGGGCTTGATTTCTTTGGGCTAGGATGCAGATGGACCTCTGAAATCATGGATGCCCTTATCTATGAATATACTTTGGCATCTGGAAGGGAATCTGGGCATCTAGAGGGCATTTGCAAGATATCAGGATTTTCTGAATTTTCCTCCTGGGGTCTTCAAATCTTCAAGCTGGGTTGGACTTGGGCTATACTTCCATGTCTTCAATCTAGTTGGACTTGGTCTTCACTTGTATGATATAGTCTTGAGTCTTCAGTATGCTTGGACAGGACTCAAAAAAAATAAAATTAGCTCAACATGAGCTGACTAGCATTGGACTGAACTAGCTCAACATAAGCTGACTAGTACAGAACTGAAATAACAACTCAAAAGACTCAAACAACAACTAAAAAAGGACTCAGATGGGCTAAGCCCTTATTACAGATGGACTCATAAATTATTGATCAATTCACAGAGGGTTGAAAAGCCTTTGTCTTATTCTGGTACCTCCGGTGTCCCCACCAATTCTCCCGGGGTGGGAGGAACACGACCCTGTCGAGTGAAGGTCAGACTGGCTCACATATCTCTCATGAAGGTCTAGGTTGAGGCATTGCAAGTCCTCTCGAGAAATCCATGAATCGTCCGACTCTAGCCGGCCTTGCCATCGAACCAGGAAGCATTGAAGTCACGGCCCCGAGTCATGATGGCTTGATCGTCCAGGATACGCTCGATCCGTTCTCCTCTCTCAGGCCAATTTGTTAGTGGACACTCTAGTTTAGGGTCACTCACAATGAAAAGAAATAGGTCCAAAGGCATTACTAGGTATCGCTGCCGGTTCCCTATACTCAACCAGGTCTGTAATATTGAAGGTAGAACTAATGCCCAAATCCGAAGGCAAGTCTAACACCTAGGCATTTGATCCAACCTTCTCTATCACTTTAAAAGGTCCGGCTCTGCGAGCATGAAGCTTCTTTTAGGACTAAGCCTAACCAAGTAGAATCCACTACATCAAATTCTTTGATCCATCTTCGGGAATTAGCCAGTTTGTTTAACATTAGTGCGGGTGGTGAACATGCTAGGCACATGCAGACTCCTAACAAGATGATGCAAAGGACTCAAACTAACACCTAATAGACTCGACTTTGCATTCCTATCGAAGGAAATTTATTGAACTCTTTGGATCTAAACCTATTAGATTATAGGTTCTCTAGGTTTGATCCTAGCTTGACATGCACATGAAAATTTATAGTGAACTCCTAGCAAATTCCAAAGAGTATGCCAGAAGTAAGATGCAAATCTAACATGTGTGATGAATGCATGCAGTATGCTAATCTCAGTTAAATGCAATCTAATAATCCTAGAAATGCTGGAGGTGTTAGGCAAGGGCAGAAAATAGGAAGTGGGTTCAGAATTAGTTTGGTAGGGTAGGGAAAAAGGTTCAAAGTTAGTTGGATAAAGTTTGATATAAGAAGGCATGTCAGGGACTAATCCTAGACTAATGAGGCTAACCTTACGAGGTTGCGATATATCTATGGGGTTTGCATGATGGAAGGATGGGTTACTAATCTCAGGGAAGAGGTCCTTAATGGGAATTATAGGAGGAGGCTCATCCTGAGGGTACTGATTCAAAGAGATCAGGTCCTTAATAAATTCTTCAGGTTCTTGTATTTTAGGATTAGACTCTATAATTTGGCTCTCCTCTATGGTTTCCTCAGGTAAGGCTCTAACAGCAGTACCTAGGTTCTCTTCCTTTATTTGTTCTTCCACTATAGCTTTAGGTTGGATGTGGTCAAGGTCAATTAGCGCTGGGTTGGTTTCTACCTGGGTATCTACTCGGTCAGCTAATTCGAGATCTACTAAAGGTGTCTCCTCTTCTCCCTCATACTCATCCACTAGGCTCACATCAGCTTCATACACTTCTGCGTTAATGTAAGCCTTGTCAATCTCAGGAATAGTTGGAGAAGGTCAGCTAGGGGAAAATTGGCTAAGTCCTAGTTTCTGATTATGGACTCTAATCCTAGTAGGTTCAGGTTGCCTAAGGGGTAGTGGCTCACTATTGGGCTCATATTTAGGGGTGCTAATCCTATGGGGTTCAAGTTGACTAAGGGAAACCTGACTAGTACTAGATTGATACTTAGGGGTTATTGGTTCTCTGGGCTCATAGGACAAGGGTGCAGATCTATGGGTCATGGGATTATAAGATCTAGGGTCATATGATTTTGGGTCAGCTCTATGATCAGGTTCTAAGGATGGATCATGGTATGGGGTCCTCCTAAGGTTGGGCTCTCTATATGGGTAAGGATATTAGGTCCTCCCTAGGGTTGGACTCCCTATATGGGTCAGAATATTGGGTTCTCCTAGGGTTGGACTCCCTATATGGGTCAGAATATTGGGTTCTCCTAGGGTTGGACTCCCTATATGGGTCAGAATATTGGGTGTTGGGTCTACCAGGCTCATAGGGTGTGGGTGCATAGGATCTATGATCATGGGATCTAAAGTCATAGGATCTAGGTTCATAGGTTATGGATTCATAGGTTCTAGGTTTATAGGATTTGGAGTCATAAGATCTATAGGTTGTGGGTATACTAGGCTTAGAGGATGTGGGTAAATAGCATCTATCTTCCTGGTTTACAAAATCCTGATTGGGTCTTCTAGGACTAACCTTAGGGATTGGGTCAGGATGATGGGCTCTCCTAGGTTCAGCCTCAAGGTATGGATCAGGGTTTGGGATCCTCCTAGGTTGAGGGGAATCAGGATTTGGCTCAGACTATGACCCATGGGTTTTTTTTGGGGTCCCTACCCAGACTTTTAACTGATCAAACCTATTGGCAAGATGGTCAATTCTATCATTAGTTTGAATACGAGACTGAGTTAACTGGGTCATCTGGGTAGTCATCTGTGTAGTTATCTAGGTAGCCATCTGGGCCATTTGATCAGCTAGGGCTTTTATTTGGGTTTGTAAATTTTCCATGGGTTCAGACATTTGTGAAGGAGGTGGGTGATATGAAACTCCTGATCTAGTGCTCATGCAAGACTCGATCAGACCGACTATAGCTGACTAGACCTAGAGTTCAAACTAGATGCTCAATCAGGGTGGCAAACTAGCCTATAGTAATCCTGTACTCAGCCAGGCAGGTGTAAGGGAAATGTTAGGTCCCTGATTGCCAATCCTAGACACCAATCAGAGATTGGCCAGGTAGGCAGACCAGAACACAAGCCCTTCGGGATTGAATCCCTAAACCACCATTCTAGACACTGAGCTCAAGGCACACACTGGTTATCTTGACACAATGATCTGACACGTAGCCCGGACCTGACCAGTTGGTGTCCCTAGCCCACTAGGGATAATTAAGTCTAGTTAATTTTAGGTTAAGGCTTGGGACCGAATGTAAGGGATGTGGTTTTGGGCTAAGGAGAGGTGATCAAATCCTTCCCCCATCTGATATAGCAAGAGTCCCCTTAAAAGTAAATTATGCAATGATGGCAGGCAGATGAGGATGCAAATTAGGGTTTAGATGTTTTTGGTATTTTTGGAGAATATGTAATTTTTTTTTTGGTATTTTTTTAAATAGAAGAAAACTTGCAAATCATGGCCTAATATACTGGAAATATACTAAATTTAAAAGATATGTAAAAGATGCTAAACAAAACCCTAAAACTTCCAAACTTGCCTTGCTGAAAAAAAAATAGAGCCAAAAATTTACAGTCTGTATTTCGGCTTGCAGAAAATTCACAGGCCATAATAAAATCTGAAAAACTTCTTAAAGTTATTGTGAATTATGTTGAGTCCAGAAAAGTAAATTTTAGAATTTTTTGAGTTTTTATCAAGGAGAAATAATTAAAATAACAGAGCATATACGGACTAAAAATTGTAGAAAACAAGCCCTAATCTAAGCTCTGATACCAAATGATGGGGGACTAATATGCATGCAATTCATTTTGTATGTTTTATACGTGGGGTTAGGTGATTAATTTCTGAATTTCAGATCAAAATTAATTGTAGGGAATCTTATATGGATTTTTGAAGCCAAGCATGCAGATTAGAACCTAGAAAAGTACTAAAGAAGGATCGCCGGGGCTGAGAAGCCTCGGTTAGGGCAAGTTCACCTACAATAAAACTACTAGAGGTAGAGGGGGTGTACCTGACAACATCTGTGAAGATCGCAGCAAGGGGTATCTCATTCCTCGATGGATGCGGCCTGGAAAACCGAGCCAAAGTCCCGTGTATACCCAGCTTTCTACTCGGTGATCCGATTGAGGCTTGGCTGGAGTCATTGGATTCGTAGGAACTCGGGGACCTGCAAACAACCTGTCAGGGGTTAGAAAACTCATAAAGGAACAAGAAAATAAAGGGAAAATAGCAAGGGAAGGCTTCTTTTGGAGTGGGCATCCAGGGATCTGAGAGGCTTGTTGGCTGCAGGAAGATGATTGCAGCACTGGGAAGAAAAACTCTCACAAACCCCTTTATGCACACAGCAGGGTATCACACAACTCAATAAAAGAACTCAAGGTTTTAATTCATATCAAAAATTCTCCCTTCATACAAGAGGCTAGGGTCCCTTAAATAGACCCTTAACATTGGGCTCCAAGTAAGGGCACATTAGTCTTTACATAAGAATCCTTTTCCCTCTCAAACCCTAGCTAGAAAATAAGGAAACATTAGGTAGAAAAAATCCCTAAAATTTCTCTTGACTTGGCCAACACTCCAAGGACACCTAGGGGGGTGTGTTCGGCTTCTAAGAGCAGCAAGGGGCCGGCCCAAAGGGGCCCGGGTGCATGGGTTTGGGCCTCTGGAAGCTGGGGTGGCCTGGTAGCCAGGTAGCAGGAATATTCCCTGGTATCTTGCTTCTTATGGGCTTGGGCTTGGCACCCGGGCTTGATTACTTTGGGCTAGGATGCAGATGGACCTCTGAAATCATGGATGCCCTTATCTATGAATATACTTTGGCATCTGGAAGGGAATCTGGGCATCTGGAGGGCATTTGCAAGAAATCAAGGTTTTCTGAATTTTCCTCCTGGGGTCTTCAAATCTTTAAGCTGGGTTGGACTTGGGCTATACTTCCATGTCTTCAATCTAGTTGGACTTGGTCTTCACTTGTATGATATAGTCTTGAGTCTTCAGTATGCTTGGACAGGACTCAAAAAAAATAAAATTAACTCAACATGAGCTGACTATCATTGGACTGAACTAGCTCAACATAAGCTGACTAGTACAGAACTGAAATAACAACTCAAAAGACTCAAACAACAACTAAAAAAGGACTCAGATGGGCTAAGCCCTTATTACAGATGGACTCATAAATTATTGATCAATTCACAGAGGGTTGAAAAGCCTCTGTCTTATTCTGGTGACTCCGGTGTCCCTACTAGGTACACCCCTCTCCTCATCCCGAGGATGAAGATCCTCATGGAGATCGAAGGTGAGCCCTACTTGAAGCGCCCACCTCTGATAAGGCCATCCACTGGTCGGGACAAAACAAAGTACTGTCGCTACCATCGCGACCATGGCCACGATACCGAGGAATGCCGCAACCTCAAGAAGGAGATCGAGGAACTCATCAAGAGGGGCTACCTCGGACGGTTCATGGGGGTAGACCTCAAGCAGAGCCTCAGGTGCTCGTTGCTCTCCTGCCAGTCCAGCAGTCGATAATGCCCTACCAAGAAGCCGATGGGGATGATATCCTGGGGCTCCGAGCGCGCATCCAAGAAGGCCCGGGGGGCAGGGTAATCTAAAAATATACTCCCCTTTATGAGAAAAGGGGGAAACTGGGGAGAAAATATAAATAATGATGTCATGGTCATCGAGATGATGATCGTTAAGCATCTTGTAAGACACATTATGATTGATAGTGGAAGCTTCACAGATGTGCTTTTCTACGATGATTTCTCCAAGATGAATCTTTCTCCTACTCAGCTCAGACCTGTGCATACTCCCCTTGTCTGTTTCACAGGTGATTTTGTAAGGCTCAAAGGAGAAATTACTCTCCCAGTCATTGCCAGGACCCCACCTCGGCGGAGCACCGTTATGATAACTTTCACGTTTGTCATTCTCCCTTCAGACTACAACGTGATTCTTGGCTGACCCGGGATTAACCTACTCGATGCCGTCATCTCCACCAAGAGACTACTTGTATAGTCCCCAACTCCTTACGACATCGGAGAAATGAGGGAAGCATCCCAGCCGATGCAACATTGTTTCCAAACTCTTCTTAGGGCCAAGGTCCCCGAGGATGACCCCAAGGTAGACAATCTCGACCAAAGGGCTCAAGACCCCAGAGGAGGCCCGGTCGAGCACCTGCTATCTTATCCACTAGGGGCTGACCAGGCAAAGACGGTGCAGATCAGGGCCCAACTACATGACAAGGAGAGGGCCCACATGTTGGAGTTCCTGCGGGCGAATGCGAATGTGTTCGCCTAGATAGCGACGAACATGCTAGGTATTCCCCCTGACATCATCACCCATAAGCTAAGTATTGACCCAAAGCATTGACCAGTTTAGCAGAAAAAGAGAAGCTTCATCCTGAAGAGGCAGGCGGCAATCAATGAGGATGTTAACAAGCTCCTCGCCACCGGCTTCATTCATGAGGTGCAGTATCCGAGCTGGCTAGCAAATGTAGTGATGGTGAAGAAAAGCAATGGTAAATGGAGGATCTGTGTAAACTACACCGACCTCAATAAGGCATGCCCGAAGAACAGCTTCCCTCTATCGAAGATCGATCAGTTGGTGGATGCCACCTCAAGACACAGGCTGCTCTCCTTCATGGATGCATTCTCCGGATACAATCAGATCCGAATACACTCGGAGGATGAGGAGCACACCGCCTTCATCACCGACCAAGGGATATACTGCTACAAGATGATGCCCTTTGGTCTGAAGAATGCTGGGGCCATGTACCAGCATCTAGTCAATAGGATCTTCAAAGACCAAATTGGCTAGAACATGCAGGTGTACATGGATGACATGCTTGTCATGAGCAAGCCGAGCTCGGACCATATCGCCGACCTTGTCGAAGCCTTCCACAACCTCCAGAAACACCGGATTAAGCTTAACCCGGCAAAGTGAACCTTGGAGTTGCCGTAGGAAAATTCCTTGGCTTCATGGTCACCCAGAGGAGCATTGAAGCAAACCCAAAGAAGGTTCAAGTGATCGTCGACATGGAGCACCCGACATACAAGAAGCAGGTCCAGTGCCTGACGGGGTGGATTGTAGCTCTAAGCCAGTTCATCTCGAGATTGGCCAATCGCTGCCTTCCCTTCTTCAAGGTGCTGCACAAGATGCACAACTTCAATGGATAGATGAGTGCAGAACGGCCTTTGAAGAGCTGAAGGAGTTCATGGCCTCTCCTCCGCTGCTCTCGAGACCGGAGGAGGAGAGGAGCTCCTGCTCTACCTGGCGGTCACACCTGGAGCCATCAGCTTGGTCCTCGTCGGTGCAGATGAGGATGGATCCCAGAAGCCGGTAACTATACCAGCAAGATCCTCCGTGACATGGAGATCAAGTATACTCACTTCGAGAAACTCATTTTTACTTTAATAATGTCTACTAAGAGCCTCAGGCCCTACTTCCAAGCACACCCTATCACGGTCGTGATAGATCAGCCACGAGGACCATACTTAGCTGCCGTGAGACCTTCAAGAGGCTGGCCAAGTGATCCCTGATACTGAGCAAGTTCGACATAGCATATCAGCCGAGCTCATCGCAGAAGGCCCAAGTCCTAGCTGACTTCATGGTTGAGTGCACAGGATTCACCGAGGAGCCAGAGCAGACAATGACAGAGCCTCAAACTGAGCTTGGACTAGAAGAGGAGCCTTGGATCCTCCATGTGGATGCCACGTCCAACTCCGGTAGAAGCGGAGCAGGCCTCATCCTCGCCAATAGAGATGGGGTGGTGACAAAATGTGCCCTCCGCTTCAAGTTCATCGTGACAAACAACCAAGCGGAGTACGAGGTACTTCTTGTGGGTCTAAAAGTCTCCCGCGAGCTGGGCGTGCAAAGCTTGAAATTCATTACCGACTCCCAACTGGTTACCGGACAAGTCTCCGGAGAGTACAAGACCAGAGACCCCCAGACGATAAAGTACCTGGAACGGGTCCGCTCAAGCATGGCAGGCTTTCGATGCTTTAGCAATTTCCACATCTCTCGTGGGGAGAATGCTCACACGGATGCACTGTCAAGACTTGCGACCTTGCCAGACTCATCACTGGGACACGCCTATATCAAGTACCTCGAGAATCCAAGCTACGAAGGCCCAGAGGAGGTGCAGCAAGTCACCCCGGAGCCGAGGTAGATGGATAGGTATGTCAGGTTCATTACTGATGGCACCTTGCCAGAGGACTGCACAGAAGCCGGCCTCATCAAGAAGAAGGCCTCCCGGTTTGTTTTAATGGAAGGCCAAGTCTACCGCCGATCTCACTCCTACCCTCTCCTAAAGTGCCTCAGGCCCACGAAGGTCGCCTTCGTACTCCAGGAGATACATGAAGGCCTCTGTGGGAACCACGTGGGAGGAAGGATGCTGGCATACAAAGCTCTCCATCAGGGATATTTCTGGGAGACTATGAGGGAGGACGCCGCCAACTTTGTCATTAAGTGTGACAAATGCCAGCGCTATGCTCACATACAATGCCAATCTGCGGCACCAATCTCCCAGCTTTCATCACCTTGGCTCTTTGCCTAGTAGAGAATGGACATCTTGGGGCCATTTCCCCTGCACCGAGGCAATGGAGGTTCCTGCTCGTGGTGATTGACTACTTCACCAAATAGGTCGATGCAAAGCTACTAGCTTGGATCACTGAAGCCAATGTCCACCAAATCTTCAAGAAGTCAATCATCTACCACTTCGGACTCTTCCATTGCATCATCACCAACAACGGGCAGTAGTTTGACAACTGGGAGTTCGAAGGGTTCTGCACCGAGCACGGCATCCAACATCGCTTTACCTTGGTAGCTCACCCCCAAACAAATGGTGAGGCTGAGGTCACGAATGAGACCATCCTTCAAGGACTCAGGACCAGGCTAGACCAAGTCAAAGGTAGATGGACAGAAGAACTTCTGAGTGTTCTATGGGCCTACCACATAATGCCCAGAATGGCAACGAACGAAACACCCTTCAACCTTGTCTTTGGCACCGAGGCAGTCATCCTAGTTGAGCTCAGTATGCCCATGCTATGGGTGCAGCGGTATGATGAAGCACAGAACTCAGCACACCTTCTGCTCAACTTGGACCTCCTCGAAGAAATGAAGGACAAAGCTTGGCTCTGGATGGTAGCATACCGAAATGGATGGCCCGGTACTACAACACGCGGGTGAGACCAAAGATCTTTCGTTGTTGCACCGAGTCGAAGCATCTCAACCCCGGGAATATGGCAAACTCTCTTCGAACTGAGAGGGCCCCTATAAGGTGGTTGAAGCCCTCTCGCATAAGACCTACTACCTCGAGGATCTGGATGGTGCCAGATTCCCTCGAACATGGAATGCCTGCAACTTGAGAAGATATTATCAGTAGTGTAAGGCCTTCTTCCAATAATAATAAAGATTCTCTTTTGCACAAGTGGCTCGCTGCCTTGTAAGAATATCACTACTCGGCCCAAGGTTCGGCACGATCAAGCCTAGAACCTAGCTCTCTGGCATGTCCAAGCCTGAAGCTCAGCTCTCCAGTGTCAATAGTGTAAGGACCTTACCTACTAATGATTTAGATTTCCTTTTGCACAAACACTTTTGCCTTGCAGGAGGATCATCGCCCGACCCTAGGTCTGGTGTCCTTCGAGCCTAGATCCGAGACATCCAAGCTCGGAGTCGAGCTCTCCAGTTGCCATGCCTCCGAGCCCAACTCTCCGGCATTGAAGCTTGAAGACCAACTCTCAGACAAAGTGGAACCCACCTCTCTAACCTTACTACATACCTCAAAAAAAAAAAAAAGTGGGGGGGAGAGAGAGAAAGAAAGAGATAAGAAGAAAAAGAAAAGATAGAGAGAAGGAAAGAGGGGAGAGGACAGTTGAGAAATTTCATTTTATTGAAAACTTGTATTCATTTACAAGTATCCTTAGGCCCCCGACATGCCGGGCGACCCAGGTCAAGGACAAAAAAAGAAGAAAACAAAAGATAGTATCTACCCTACTTAGATGGCCCCATTGGCAGGGCTATGTGGTTGCGAAGTTTCACCCCCCGGAGCCTCGGGTTATGCAACTCCAGCCTCGGCATCCACCACTGGCGGGAAAGGTTCAAGGACGGCGACCGACTCCTCTGCAACACCTGAATCCGGTCCCAGCTCCATGTCCGAAGCCTGGGGATATCTGAGGTGGTTGCGACCCTCGTTAGGAATGAACCCCTTGATTCAGTTGCACAAGTACATAAAGCATTTATAGGAGTCCGACACCGTTTCCCAGAACTCGACGACGAACTCCTCCGAGGCCCTGTACCTCACCATGGCCTCTTTCGCCTCCTTCTTTGTCTCGACAACCTGCTCCCTTGCCACCTCTGCCAACTTGGCCACCTCCACAGCCTCATTCTCAGTTGTAGCCAGCCTTGCCTTCATCGCATCCAGTTCGGTCTGAAGCGACTGAGCGATCCCCTTCTATCGAATTGCCTCGGCATTGAACAAAGTCAACCTCTTCTTAGTGGCCGCGAGCTCCTCGGCCTTGCTCCATGACCGGTCCTATTCCTAGTCAAGGCTCTTCTGGAGCTCCTTCGCTTGCCCCTCGGCATTGGCAAGCTATTTCTTGAGCTCCTTATTCTTTAGGCCAAGCTCCAGGCACTGATACGTGGCCAGGTATCAGTGCATGATTTGTAAGGTTGAAAATGGTCGATTTGACCTTAAAGGAATCTTGGTAGTGGCCAGGTGGCACCAAGAGGGAGTGAAGCCATGGGATCTGTAGAGTAGTGTTGCTGAGATGTCAGGAATCTATTATAACATAATTCTGGTACCAGCTGGAACAGGCCTTTGGGACCTCCGGGCCATCCTTGGAGCACCCCATTTTGGATCGATATGGGCCTGGCTGAAGTGGGTCGATCGAACCTCTAGTGGATCAGTCGAACCTCTGATGGGTCGGTCGGACCTAGCTAAAGGGTCGTCAGCTCCGATCTGGTTCGGAGGGAGGCCGGTTGTGTATAACAGTTGCCCCCTTACTCTTGGCCTTCGGGAGGGCCTGTAGCTTTGAAAGGCGAGAAAATAATTCTCAGATTGAATGCATTCATCCTTGAGGGGATTGCGGATCTAATCAGGTGTGCTGCGCCTGGTCACTCCCCACTCTAGAAGCTCGCACCTAGGATAGGTGTCGATCCTGCATTGGAAGTGAAGGGAGTGGCAGTTACTACAAAAGGGGCATAATGATGAGTGGCCAACCCGGCCCACTCGACCGTCGGGCTTCGGAGGTGATTTGGATGATGTGGTGACATCTGGGTGATTGGTGCTGTGCTGGGGGCGACCCATCTGTCGCTAATCTGGTGATCACATGGATCGCAGCCAGACTGTGCCTCCTTCCATCACATCGGCTTTCACTGCATGGAAAGTTATGCTGCCTGATGCCCGGGTCGTGGTGCTCAAAGAATGGTGACAACCACTTCCCTCAAGGGATATATAAGGGGATGTTGAGACTGTGGGTGAAGCCTTTGCAGCATTCGCCCTTGGAGAGAGATCTTGACACACTCCAACATCTTCAACCTTTTAGGAAACCCAGCCCTCAGGTCAATTCTTCTTTCCTCCAAGCCCCTTAACAATGGATTCTGGTAGCCAGAGCTCTAGCCATAGTATAGAGGGACTATGTCCCAGCCAGGTCCAATTTGAACTAGTGTGGGATCGAGTAGAGACCATTAGGGTTAGGTTTAACATCCTCTCCACCCTACACCTCACCAACCCAAACCAGGAAGGGAGGGTGACCCGGCGACCGAGCCTGGGAGCCCTCCCGGTGTATGAGGACCACCTGAAGGCTGGCCTCCAATTTTCCCTATGTGGTTTCTTCATCCGGGTCTTCAACCTGTATCGAGTCACTCCTACACAACTGACCCTGAATAGTATTCGGGCCATTAGCTATTTTGCGATCTTATGCCAGAAGGTTGGAGTAGAACCTAGGACTTCTCTCTTTGCAAACTTTTTTGTCCTGAAAAAAGACTTCCGGAGCGAGGAGTGGTGGGTGTTTAGTCCCCATCCCAGGTGAAAGATAATTGAGGGTCTTCCATCGTCCATTCATGGATGGAAGTCAAAGTTCTTCTTCATACACAGTCTTTAATCTTGGGGCTTCAACCCATCATGGTCGGTATCACCATGGTGAAGGAGCTGCTTCGGGAGGATAGCCTCAGCTTGGCTAGAGTTAGCCATCACAAACATTTAGGTAGGGTAGGAGTCATTTTCGTCGGTCTTTTTATTCTATCAGCTATATTCTTTCTTTCTTCACTCTGATCTTATTCTTGTAACAGGAGGAAAAATAAAGCCCGACCATAAAAGGATAGCAGAGTGGGTAGCGAAGAAGAGGGCCGCCCAGTCCGTGGAGCCGACCATGGGCAGGCAGAAGAAACGGTTGGTGGAAGAACATCCCTCAATCATCGTGGCATCAGGCTCTGATGAGGATAATATGCCTTTGTCGGAGTGGTTGGCGACAAAAGCATCGGGACCTTTGCCTACAGTCGAGGAGTCAGCTGTCCGACCGGAGCCAGACCCATCAGAGCCAACCAAAGTGGGGATGGCCCCGATTTCGCCATCAACCGAGTGGATGGAGGTGGTTTGCCCGACAGGTGAGATGAAAGGGGCAGCAGAAGGGGTAGAGGCTGAAGAGGTCACCCACGACACCTTCCAGTGCTGGCATGCTCTTCACAACCCCTGGCAAGCTAGAGACCTACTAAAGGAGGCCATCGCCTAGGTCGATTGGGAGGAGTCATGCAAGCTCAAGTTGAACGAGGTGGCGAGAGGCACCTACCTCAGTCTAATGAAGGTACTCTTGTCATCCCTTCATTTTCTTCCTTTTTTTTCACTTCTTGTACATGACTAATATGGTTCGTTGCTTATAGCTCCTTCACGAGGTCTCGATGATGGACGAAGGCCTCGACGAGATGGTCCATGCGATAGACGCCTCGGCTAGGGAGGCCGAAGGACTAAAGGTGGCCAAAGCAGCGATAGTGGCATTGTAGAAGGCCGTTGAGGAGAGATTTTCAGCCAGTTTGGCCAAAGTCAAGTCGTTGAAGAAGCAAACAGAGGACCTGCAGATTCAGTTAGCTGAGCGGGAGGCACAGCTAAAGAAGAAGAAGAAAAGGGTTAGGTCCTTGACCCGTCGACTATCCGATAAGGTGGAGCGATCTGTCGATGCCGAAAGGAGTGCACGGGCCCACAAGGCATTGGCGAGAAAGTATCTAACTAACCTGAAAGAGGTGAAGGAGCTAGCGATGGATCAGGTCCACGATGCCATGGCAGAATACAAGGCTTCAATCGACTTCAACGATGAGATGGAGGAGGCTGGAGCGGCAAGCTATGACTACAGCTTCGACGACTGCCTGAAGAAGGTGGCCGAAGCTTTCTAGGAGCTCGACCTGTCCTCAATACAGCTGATGCACCCATCGAAAGAAAAAGAGAGCCCGACCGACACTGGGGCCGATGCCCAAACCACTGTCGATGCAGGATCGATAGAGGCCTTGGTTGAGGCTTCGGATGCAGTGTAGGAGGCCAAAGCCGAAGCTCGTTCAGTGAGTCCGAAGGATCTCCGTCTTTTATAAATTCTTGGCAAGACATTGAATCAGCTATAAAAGTCTGCCTATATTTTATACAAAGATTTTTGGTCAATGAAATAACATCTTGATATTCATCTTTAGTTTTGTCTTGTTATTGTTGTTTATTTTTTTTTTCAATGGGCTATTCCCGCCTGAAAAAGGTGGCCCACCAACAACACTTTATGGGGTTGCCGAGCACCCCATCGTCTTTTAACTTAGCCATTTGTAAGAAATATTTCTAAGTGTCGAGAGGTCGGCTTAGTCCGAACCCATCTCCTTTAAAAATATTTCTAATGGATCTTTGAACTAGCTATTTGTAGGGAAATACCTTTGGTGTTTAAGGATCCCACAAAGTACTTTCCAACGAAGGTTGGATTTGAGTTGGCTATGCTAGCGCCCTTGCTGATCGAGGTCGGACTTAAGTGGGCTACACTAGAGCCCTTGCCGATCGAGATCGGACTTGAGTGGGCTACACTAGAGCCTTTGTCGATCGGGATCGGACTTGAGTGGGCTGTACTAGAGCCTTTGCTGATCACGGTCGGACTTGAGTGGGCTGCACTATAGCCTTTGCTGATTGAGGTCAGATTTGAGTGGGCTGCACTAGAACCTTTGTCGATCGAGGTTGAACTTGAGTGGGCTGCACTAGAGCCTTTGTTGATCGAGGTTGGACTTGAGTGGGTTGCACTAGAGCCTTTGTCGATCGAGGTCGGACTTGAGTGGGCTGCACTAGAGCCTTTGTTGATCGAGGTCGGACTTGAGTGGGCTGCACTAGAGCCTTTGCCGATCGAGGTCGGACTTGAGTGGGCTACACTAGAGCCTTTACCGATCAAGATCAGACATGTAATTGAGCCTTTACCGATCAAGGTTGGACTTGAGTGGGCTGCACTAGAGTCTTTGCTAATCGAGTTTGGACTTCTTTGTAGAGTAAATTGCTACTTTTATAAATAATATTTGTGAAGGTTATCTACATTCCAAGGATGTGCCACTTATCATCCATCTAGATGCTCGATTCGGTAAGTTTCAGCCCGGATTACTTTAACTACCCGATAGGGGCCTTCACAGGTAGGGGAGAGCTTTTCATGTTCAGTTGGCTAGGATATCTTTGACCTCCGCAGAACCAAGTCTCCGACCTGGAAGCTTCGAGCCTTGACTCGAGAATTGTAATATCTGACCATTTTTTGATGATAGGTCACCATCCTCAGGTCTGCTTAGAGTCGAGTCTCCTCGAGCAAGTCGAGGTCATCCCTTCTCTGCTCAGAATTGGCTAGTTGGGTGAAATGATCAATCCGGAGGGACTACAAGGAGACTTCCACTAGTATGACCGCCTTTCTCCCGTAGGTGAGATTGAATGGAGTTTCTCCAGTCACCGTACGGGAGGTAGTCCAACAGGTCCAGAGTACTGAGTGGAGTTCTTCAGCCTAGAGCCTTTTGGCATCATTCAGTCGGGTCTTCAGGCCATGTAGAATCATCCGATTGGTGACTTCGACCTCCCTATTGGATTGGGGGTGTCCGATTGAAGTCAACCGATGGGAGATATGATATTGTTAGTAGAAATCTCAAAACTTTGGGCTATCGAATTGCCTCCCGTTGTCGATGATGACTGCCTGTGGTATGTTAAACCGATAGATGATGCAGTTTTGGATGAAGGTCTCTACCTTGGCCTCTGATGGGGACATCTCAAGCACGGATCTTGGAGCAAGCATAATTCTTGGAGTGGCACAGATCTTGAAGCATTTGTGGAATAAATTTATTTAGGATTTATCTTTTGTTTAAAATTTGAATTTGGATTTGGTTGGTTAGGATTGATATATGGATAGGCTTATCTTATCCTATCTTATATTTGAATTTGATTCGTTCTTATCTTTTTATCTTGTATTCAAATTCAAATGAGGATTGGAAAATCTAAAAATACCACCCTCAGCCTTTTGTAATAGGAGGATGGATGAATAAAGTTTCTATTGTTAGTGTGAAGGATCTATGTGATCCTAGGATATCTGTATGATCCCTTCTCCATCTTCCCAGGGTTTCTGTGTGATCCCTGATTTTGGGCATCTGTGTGAGCCCAGGGCATCTATGTGAGCCCCTTTGCTATGTGCTTGTTCTTCTAGGGCATCTGTGTGAGCCCCTTTGCTATGTGCTTGTTCTTCTTGGGGAATCTATGTGAACCCCAGTATTTTTTTTTCTTAACCCTACACCCTCTTCTTTCCTCCTTCTTTGCAAATCCTAATCTCTGGTGACTTTCATGCTCACCAGCGATCCAGTCCAATCTCTGTCCCGCATCAAATGGTATCAGAGCTAAAGAATTAGGATTTTTTTGCTTCATCACCGGCCCACTGTTCTCTTTCTTCCCTGTTTCAAATCTTGTCCACGGATCCTTCCCCAACATCGACGTCGGACCATTCTCCCCCCAGCCATCCTCAACCCCAGCTCCCAGCCGCTCCGTGAAAGACTCTGGTCCGTCGACCTCACCGGAGAGATCACCTCCGAGCCCACCAGCGGTCATCTTCTTCTCTCCGTCAACGACATCTCCCCTACCTACAGCCGGCGACCCCCAACACCTGATTCATCGTCGCCCTCAAGCTTCAGATCGAATGCTCCACCGGATCGCCTCAGTGCTCTCCGTTGGCTAGTCGTGTTCCTCCGCCATGGCCGCCACCGTCATCAACCTCGCTCAGCATCGGAGTCCTTTTTGATTGGTTTCAGTTCCATCAACCTCACTCAGCCTAATTCGACGGAGTCGAGTTCACCCCACCGTAGGAGAATGATGGGGACATCTCAAGCACGGATCTTGGAGCAAGCATAATTCTTGGAGTGGCATAGATCTTGAAGCATTTTTGGAATAAATTTATATAGGATTTATCTTTTGTTTAAAATTTGAATTAGGATTTGGTTGGTTAGGATTGATATATGGATAGGCTTATTTTATCCTATCTTATATTTGAATTTGATTCGTTCTTATCTTTTTATCTTGTATTCAAATTCAAATGAGGGTTGGAAAATCTAAAAATACCACCCTCAGCCTTTTGTAATAGGAGGATGGATGAATAAAGTTTCTATTGTTCTGTGTGAAGGATCTGTGTGATCCTTGGGTATCTGTATGATCCCTTCTCCATCTTCCTAGGATTTCTGTGTGATCCCTGATTTTGGGCATCTGTGTGAGCCTAGGGCATCTATGTGAGCCCCTTTGCTATGTGCTTGTTCTTCTAGGGCATCTGTGTGAGCCCCTTTGCTATGTGCTTGTTCTTCTTGGGGAATCTATGTGAACCCCAGTATTTTTTTTCTTAACCCTGCACCCTCTTCTTTCCTCCTTCTTTGCAAATCCTAATCTCTGGTGACTTTCATGCTCACCAGCGATCCAGTCCAATCTCTGTCCCGCATCAGCCTCGCTAATCTATGTTAGTGGTTCAGCTTCCACCTACTTGGTGTAGTCTATAGCTACAATTAGGAGCTTCCATTATCCAGATGCTGGGAAAATGGCTCGAGGATGTCCATTCCCCATCGTGTGAATGGCCAGGGGGCGGTCAGCGAGGTTAGCTGACCAGCCGATCGCCTTTAAACATTGGAATACCTCCGGCATGCATCGCACCTGTTAACAAAGTCCGCAGCATTCTTCTGGATGGTTGGCCATTAATAGCCTTGTTGGATGATCTTGTAGGCCAAGGATCTACCTCCCAGGTTATCGCCACATATGCCTTCATGTACTTCTCTGAGTGCGTAATTGGCGTCTGACGGTCCTAGGCACTTGAGCAGTGGTTGCATAAATGATCATTTGTAGAGGGTCCTATCGAGGACGATATACTTCGAGGCCATCCAGCGCACATGTTTGGCTTCGGCCCTATCCTTTGGCAGGGTTCCTTCATTGAGGAATGCAAGGATGGGGTCCATCTAATAAGCCTCTCGTTCCACTTGATGGATTTCCAATGTCTCTTCAGCAATGCTTGGGCTTTGTAGGTGCTCCATGAAAGCCCGATCGGAGGGATCAATGATGGCAGTGGCCAGTCATGACAAGGCATCCATCCAAGAATTTTGCACCTGGGATATGTGGATGATCTCAATGAACTTAAGTCAAGCCATAAGGTTCTGCACTTTACTCAAGTACATGGCTAGGGTCGGATCTCTCACCTCGAATTCGCCTCTCACCTGGTTGACCACCAGCTGGAAATACGAGGAGGGCTTCATAAACTGCCTTATTATTTGATACTTGAAATATGAAGCGTAGGGTATATTCCATGCTCTATCCATCAGGGTCAGTCAGGATTAATCATGCTCCGCAACCAGCAAGGTTAGACACCCCATCTACATGGAATGTCCAGGCGAGGTCTGACCCTTCAGCAATATCATCTCCAGGTGTGTCGGCCATTTGCAGAGGTGTCTTCTATCTCCAGGCACACTCTGCTATCAAGTCAGCGATCACCTGAGCCTTCATGATCGACCAAGCCTGGAAGGAGATGTCAAATTTGCCAAGCTTGATGGCCTACTTAGCGAGCCAATCCGAGGTATCGAGGCTCTTAAGGATTGTCTTGAGAGATTGATCGATCAGGACGATGATTGGAGGAACCTGAAAGTAGGGCCATAATCACTTGGCTGCTACAATTAGGAAGTAGGCAAGCTTTTGTATCTTAGGATACCTTGTTTCAGTGTCGTGGAGTACCTTGCTGATGTAATAGACCAGCCTTTGCTGGTTGTTCTCTATAATCCAGACAAGGACGGAGATCACGGTCTCATCCAATATGGATAAGTACAAGTACAGGGATTTTCCTTCCAAAGGCTTAGCAAGTAAGGGAGGAGTCTTTAGGTACATCTTCAGTGCTTCGAAGACTGACCGACATTTGTCGATCCATTGGAAGCGATCCGACTGCCGCAACATTTTAAAGAAAGGGAGATACCATTCAACTGACCTAGAAATGAAGCGACTAAGAGAGGCTATCCAACCTATGAGTTCTTGCACTTGCTTCTTATTGGTTGGATGCTCCATATCGATGACAACCTTGATTTTATCCGGATTGACCTCAATTCCTTGCTGGGTGACCAGAAAGCCGAGAAATTTTTTCGAGGTCACCCCGAAGGTACACTTGGCCAGGTTTAGTTTTATTCGGTGGTACCTCAGGGCATCGAAGGACTCTTTCAGATCCTTGATGTGGTCGACTCTTCGAAGGCTCTTGACTATTATGTCATCAATATATGCCTCCATGTTTTTTCCAAGTTGTCCCTCGAAGATCCTGTTGATCAGTCTCTAGAAAGTAGCTCCAGCATTCTTTAGGTCGAAGGGTATCATTTTATAGCAGTCCAGCCCTTTATTAGTGACAAAGTCTATCTTCTCCTCATCTTCCGGGTCCATACTGATCTGGTTGTTCCCGGAGAAGGCATCCATGAAGCTTAGAAGCTGGTGACTGGTAGTGGTATCCACCAGTTGGTTGATCTTTGATAAGGAAAAGCTATCCTTCGGGCAGACTTTGTTGAGGTCAGTGTAGTCTATACATATCCTCCACTTTTTGTTGGCCTTCCTCACCATCACGACATTCACCAACCAGTCAAGGAAGTGGGCTTCTTTGATGAAGCCATCTTCGAGGAGCTTCTTGACCTCCTCATCAACCACCCTCTATCTCTAAGGGATAAAGTTCTTCTTCTGTCAGACTGGCTTACAGGTAGGATCCACCTTAAGCCGATGGGTTATGACTTCCGATGGGATGCTTGGCATGTCGGATACCGACCAGGCGAAGACATCGGCATTATCCCATAGAAAGCTGACCAGCTCTGATTTGGCCTTCTCGCTGAGCATGCTCCCGACCTACAGGACCCTAGTAGGATCGTCCTCTCTAAGGGGTACAAATAGGATCCTCTTGACCGGTTCTTCGTAGTAGTCGATTATAGACCTGGGATCAAGTTTTTCCAAGGTAGAATGGTCTCTCGATTACCTATCCTGAATGGTCAAACATTGTCTGGCCATCCTGCGATCCCCTCTTATCTCTCCGACCGCATTTTGAGTCAAAAATTTTGCCAACAAGTGGTAAGTAGACACAATGGCTCAGAATTTGTTCAAGGCCGGCCACCCTAAAATGGCATTGTAACCAGATGTCATCCGAACTACCACAAAATTGATGGGAAAGGTTTTTTGATAAGGCTCTGATCCGATGGTTATGGACAGAGTTATTTCTCTCTCTAGGCCAATAGAGTTCCCTACGAACCCAGTTAACGATGTTGGGGATTCTTGCTGCCTGGTTCTAGGTAGGTTCATTCTAATAAAGGCATCATATAGCAAAACTTTAGTGGAGCTTCCATTATCAATGAGGATCCTCCTTACATTATAATTGGCAATTACTATCGACACAACAACGAGATCATTTCCAGAGACTTGGGTCTTTAGGAGGTCTTCGTTGGAGAAACTAATTATATTAGAACACCGAGGTCTCTTTGAGATGTCCTGACCTCTTTCATCCCTCCAGTCGGACCGGCGGTCGAGCATGCCAACGTTTCCGTCGACGGGGCATTGGTTGGGCAACTATATTTCCTCTAGGAGGTTTCTGGCAATGAAAATTTTAGCTTAACTCTTTTGAGGTCGGATGTACTTGTGCAGGTACCCCCGCCTAATCAAGTCTTCGATCACGTCCTTCAACTAGAGGCAATCTTCCATGCTGTACCCGTGGTCACGGTGGAACCGGCAGTACTTGTCCTTGCTCCTCGATATGGAGGGGCTCCTCATCAGGCGAGGCCTTTGCAGGAAGGTTTTCTTCTATATCTCCATAAAGATTTTCTCCCTCGAGAGGGAGAGGTGTGTAAGTCTCAAACCTCCTGGGAAAGTCCTTCGACTTAGGGCTGCAGCGTCGGGCCGAGTTGGTGCCGTCGCTGGAAGGTTGGACTTCGAGAGTCCTATCACTCTCCTCTTAGGAGCTGACCTCTCTTCAGCCTGACATCTGCTTGCTGCTTGTTCTTCTGCCAGGATGTATTTTTAAGCCCGAGCAAGTAGTTTGGAGTAGCTTGTCGAGAACATTTTGTCCAGTGAGAAAGTGAGCTTGGACGATCGCAGCCCCTTCTTGAAGGTCGACATAGCTACATGCTCATTAAGGTCCTGGATCTCCATGGTCACTGAATTAAATCGGGCCATGTACTCTTGGAGGGTTTCTCCTTCTTTCTGTTGCACGAGGAAGAGGCAATCCATGTTCCTCAGTACCTGGCTATAGATCTTGAAATGGGACAAAAAGAGTTTTTCCGAGCCGCCTTCTTGAGTGTTGCGGGAAAGGGGATGCAGTGGAGGGTGTCGGAGGTGTCCTGTACCATTATGTGGGCCTTATAAGTACCCAAATGATCCAGAGGGTCGGTGGTGCCATCGTAGACATCCACCTAGGGGATCCTGAAGTGACAAGGGATAGCTAGTCCCATAATTCTGGCGAAGAATGGTGGGCGAGAGTCGTAGGCCAGCGCTTCTTCTCCTTTTTGCCGGTCGACCCGTTCGGTAATTTGCTTCTCATGCATTGGAGCTTGTTGGTGTAGTCCCTCGAGTCTTCATCGTGTCGCTGGTCATCGTCGGAGACCGAGTCCGCGAAAGAGTGTGAGGCGGACCTCACTCTCTTTCCGTCGGCAGAAGTCCTCTGCGACCTCCGGGGCTTCGGGGTCGCATAGGAGCAGAGTCGAGGGACTCGTTGTTATCGACTTCCTTCGGTAGTAGGTATATGACTATTTCTGGATGCCGCGAGCAGTTGCTGTTTGTCATTGGCCATGTCTTGGAGGTTCTAAATCACGACGGCAAGAGTGTCGATGCGGTTCAGAAGGATCTGGAACTACTGTTGTCCCAGAGTGATGGTAGGCTGGGCGGCGTCGTTCTTCCTGAGAGATTTTCCCGAGCTTGCCTAGGAGCGGCCTCTTCTGTTGGAGGTATTCTGAGCTCTTCCTTTCACCATCGTCTTGTCTAACGGTGGATCCCTCCTTTCGAAGAAAGCACACCAGGGCGAAGGTTCAGCCGAGGGCCCTCCTTCTAGCGCCAATCTATTGCCACTAAATCTCCTGGACTGAGCTCTCTCAACCGGGCTTGTTGGAGTACACGTCTCCTGGTTCTTACAAAAACGGTCTCACGGGCTGGTGGTGTTCCGGTATAGGACACTCCGATGGCTAAGTCAGTGGGAGACTTGGAGCAACAGAATGGAGGGATCGCAAAGAAGATAGCTCATGGGGAAGGAAGAGCCTGCTTATCTCGGAGTCCCTCTTTTACCTTATATAGGCGCAGAACTTTACCAAAATCTATTAGGGGCTAGGCTGGAAATGACCGATTTGCTTTTAGAGGAATCTTGGTAGTGGCCAGGTGGCTGCAAGAGGAAGTGGCACTATGGAATCTGCAGAGTAGTGGCGTTGATATGTCAGGAATCTGTTGTAACAGAATTATGGTACCAGCTTGAACGGGCCTTTGGGACCTCCGGGCCATCCTTAGAGCGGTTTGTTTTGGACCGATATGGGCCTGGTTGAAGTGGGTCGGTCGGACTTAACTGAAGAGCCGTCGGCTCTGGTCTAGTTCAGAGGGAGGCTGGTTGTGTATAACAGTTATAAACACCGAAGTATCTACCAATTGCCTTCTCTTCCTTTCCTTATTAAGATAAGTCTTCAAGATTAAGGCAAGTTTGCCATTTTAGGATAAGAGCTTAGAAAGAGAATCAGAAAGGATAAAAGAATTTTAAAAGAGGAATTAGAGATGTCTAGAGGTACCTTTCAGTAAGGTAAAGGTCCTAGTGATGCTAAAAAGCTATCTAGAAGAGAAAGGCTATCAATAGGAGAAATTTGGCAAGCAAACTAGGAATACTTCCTGGATCCAGTTTCTGTGTAGATCATCTCTAGAGGGCATGCACTTATACGTTTGTAAAAATACTAGATATAGTATTATAGGTATTCCTTTAAATCTTTTATATTTTATCCTAATTAATTGATATAATCAAAAAATCTTGAATCCAGAATAACGGTTGACTATTACATGATAGTAAAAAAGTAAAGAATTAATTTACAAGTCCATGTCCCTGGATGAACACACAAGCATTTCAAATAGAGGTTAGAGAGGCAGATGTCTAGAGTAACTGCTGACAACTTCTATGCCACTGTTCAAAAAAATTAAATTTTCAAGAAAAGCAAAGTCATTTTTAATGGAGTTTCACGACCGAACCGGTATAGGGACTCTCGTAAACCTTTCTCAAGGAAAAGAAAATTCTCATGGAAATTGTCAATTTTGTTAGACAAGAACATGATGGCCTGGATCCGAAAAGTGAATAGTTGGGTGTAGTACTCTCATTGGGGCCTGCGTGTTGTGTCAGAAGAAGCTGCTGGTCTCTAATAACAGAGTTCCCAAGAGATCTAGCGAGGGCTGCAGATTATATACTAACAAAGTAGGTCATTGCGAAAGAGTCCAAATCTGTGGGTCATTCCATAAGCATGCTTACTGCAGACATCCCACGAGGGAGGCCAGAGCACTTGTATAATTGTTCATGGGCGGGGAATGGAGCTACAGGGGTCCATCCAGTCCCGCGTACTCTGATCTGTGGCCGTCCTAATACAAACAAGACGAGCCCTGGCAGGTCAACTCATTGCTGCAAACTACAATGTACGTGCAATGTTGACCTCAAAATTCAACCATATACTTCCGCGCAACAACAGCAGTAGATATACAGATGGATACTTCCGCGCAACAACAGCAGTAGATATACAGATGGATAGACAATACCAAAGGAAATAGATTTGTTTGCATATAGTTATACATCTGTTTTCTCTTTATTGAATATATATCATGGTTCACCAATGCCGGAGTTTGTGGTGAAATGAAGCTCAGGATGAAAGAGGCTTTTAAAGTTTTACTCTTACTTGATGCCAGTATTTCTCCCAGCAGATCGAATCATAACGTGTTTGCGTCGATGAAGCCAAGTATCTGCTGGACTGAGTTTGCAATGTCTTCAGCAGTGCACCTTGTTTCACCTGAAATCTGCCAAGAAAAGATGAATTTTGTCCATTAATCCAGAAAGGAGAAAAAATGAGTCGTATCTAAGTTTGTTTTACTAGTGAAGGGAACTGCAGAGGATCCGAAGGATAAGAATGCGGTAAAATCATGATACCAGTACCTTGACATTGAATGAGTATAGAACAGTTTGCTCTATAGTGGTGATATTGGTGTGTAATATGTTAAACTGCAAGTCTTCGAGGGCTGCGATGGTCTTGAGGAGCTGGCCAGGCCGCCTCCGAGACAGGATCTTGATCATCGCATCGAAACCTAGCACCCTGACCTCAATGTCAGCGAGGCATGATTTGTTCTCTGCCATCTCCTCGCGGAGGCCACTGCTGGGGTCGAGATCTAGGAGCTTCATGTGATCGCCGTTGGGAAACGGGAGAGAGGGGTAGAAGGGCTGCTGGTGGAACTGCTGAAGGGGCAGTGGAGGACCTTCCATCATTGTTTTGGATGTTTCACTGCCCCCAAAAAGTCTCCGTCTCTTTTGTGATTCTAAGCACTGGAGTAGTTGCTCAAGTTCTCTAACAAACTCTATGGCACCGCCGATAATGGATGCCTGGTCTCCCTGCAAAGGTTCAAGAAATTGAAACACAGTCTTTGTTTATCTGCAATTTGTTCCTGCTCCTTCTAATATGTTAGATGAGTCTATATATCAACGTATTAGAACATAACATATAGTTTTCTCTAAAGATTAAGGTAGTCTTGTCAGATCTAACAATGTCGCGATAGCACTTGCCTGCCAAAAGAAACTTTGAAGAATCATCTTATATGTGTTCTTGAAACTTCGTTAGAGTGAGCATACAAAAATATCTTACCCTAAAACTCCAAGAAATAAAACAATAAAGTTTTGGGTGCTGAATTAAATGGATTTTTATTGTTTTAATAATAATCCATAATGATAGAATATTGAGGAGAAAGCAGAGAGAAAAGTTGTTATTGATGTATAGAAGATTGGGTGGATGGTGTTTACGTACCCTCTGGACGTAAGATCCCGGCATAAGAGATCTCAACACTCTGAGATGCTCGTTCATCTGCCGCCTTCTGTTGCGTTCCACTGCTATGTGAGTCATTCTTTGACTCTCCACCTCCTCGCTTGTCTTCATCGACCTTGGCCTCTTCCTTCGATTTTTCGTCTCCAAAGCACCTGCCTTCTCAACCCTACTGACTGAACGTAGCTGTTGCACCGACGACACATTCTCGGAGAACCGACCCTCTTCTTCTCTTTCCTCCGGTCTTTCCTCCTCCATGGTCATTCCCTTACTCTCCAAGCTCGTCCCACCAAACCTATCCTCCCCGCCATCGGCTGCTGGTGGTGGTGGAGGAGGTGGTGCCGTTAAGGGGTCCTCCGGCAACTTGTCGCCCAAGACCTGGAATTTGAGGAAGTAATTCTCGTCCTCCGAGATCTTCGACTGGTTCAGAGCGAGCTTGGGTCCAAAGTCAGCGAACTGCATCACGTCCGCGAAGCTCAGCTTGTCGAAGGAGATCTGAGTCTGGGGTGGCGGGTTGCTCAGCATGTAATCCACCATCTCGATGCTGTTCTCCGAGTTCTCCTGCTGCCTGCTATGATGGAGTTGGTGCTCCAAAGGGTAGTCGAGGGGTGCGAAACTGGCCGGATGATTTGCCTGAAATAGGCCAGGGGAAGCCCGGTAAAACAACATGAATACTTGACCCCAGGTAGCTAAACAAGTAAAAAGAACGAATGAAAACTTGGTAGATATGGTAACCTTATACCTCTTTGTCCATTATTGGTGGGGAGAGCCGCTGACTTCACTCTGCAGCAAGGGCTGACCCAGTGCAAAGAGACAAAGTTATCCAGTACAAGATTAGATGTTCTCAGAAAGATTTAACGGATTTACTGAAAGGTGCTGTCACCCTGAGAACCAGCAGAAGATTGAGAAAGATGATAGGAGTTGGGCGTTTGGATGCTGCAGGTCAATCGATGGAGCTGTGCGTGGTCGGGCATATCACAGAGAGAGAGAGAGCGAGAGAGAGAGGGGTGCCAGGGAGGGGAAGATAATAGTTTTTTTTTTCCTTTTTTCCCCTTTTCTTCTTAATTTTTAGGTTCGTGATATGGTCTGGCGTTTGATTTGTATAAGTTGCTGGGGAGCCTATGCGTATTAATTGAAGCAAAGATGAATTCCACCTCTTCCGCCTCTGTATATTTATGTTTTTCACATGCGGCAACGCTCTTTTCCTCGCCTTTTTCACCGCTTCCTTATCTGTTGGTTGTGAATGAGATTTAATTGATTGAATTTTGACCAAATTTCCAATTTGCGAACAGATCTGGATTTTTCTTGAGATAAAATGGATCGTGCAATACCCTCTGGGAATTGCAACCAACTATTAATTTACCCTTTTCCTGGCATAGATCTGCAACACCTGTTCCTTGAATTTGAAAGAAAATATGCGTGGGTGATCAGAGTTGACGTGAAAGCGATTACCTGCAAGAGAAGGCTAACACGAGTTCGGATCCTTTGGGTACATATTTTGTACCACAGAGGAAGAATACTTCGGTGGGCGACGCGCCATCCATCTCCGAAATGAATGGCTGTCGCCAATTTATTAATTTTGCCAAATAAGGTGACGTGCAAAACAATGCAGGAGTCGAGGATGAGCCACAGCCACCCATTTTCACAACAAGAAATATGTTGTGGAAGATACCCGCTCTAAGATCCGAGAAGAAGTTGAATGGATGGGATCGTTGCTGGAGTAACCTACAGAAAGGTCTACAACTAGAATGGATCTGGATGCGGACACTCTGACATTCAAGTCAGTGATTTGAAACAGATAAGAAGCAAGAAACATGAAAAAGATTGTTTATCGGAGATCCTTGGAACCTGGAAGCTTTATAGGAAAGAGCTGAGTAGAACGAGCAATCCCGAGAACATCGGATCATAATTGTACCATTATAAGATTATTACCACGATCTGCTCTCGAGGATTGCGAGAGGGGATTCAATTTCTGGTAATTCCATCCTATTGACAGCTATCCCCATGATTCGGACGATAGGACATTCAAAATCTCCAGATAGATCGCGCGAAGAGGAGCGGGCACCTCAATACCTCAGACATAAGAGGAGCTCTGCGGAAAATACCTCAGAGCCTCACCTAGGTAGCTCAAAGAGTTCTGAGGTAAGCCAAGGTTTCGGGATCTGAGCCTCGAAAAATGGAAACATTCCAGGGGTAAGTGAACCGATCTATTAGAAAGGCATGAAGGTCGTGGGTGTATAGATTTTCACATGGATAGGACTTTGAGTCCACAGGGAGCCATATCCGAGATATACATAACACATTCTCCTTTCCTCCGAAGTATAATCCAAGGTACCTGAGGTACCCTATACCAAAACGTAATGCCAATCCAAGCATGAACCATCCTCTTACATGCACCTAAAAGGATCCTTACTCAAAGAGAAGATTTACTACTATCACTAGCCTGCTCCCTCTATGTAGACTTGACCGGTACTACCAATATTCAACTTTGTTCTCTAGATCAATTTTTAATTCAAAACATGTATATTGTTTGACCTTGATCTTGATCAATTTTTATTTCAGTTGCGATGTAGCCTGGATTCAACACCTAGTGATGGTTACAACCTAGATTTGATGCCTATTGGCAGCATAACATATGGCATTTAGAGAGATCAATTTCAAAATAATTTTAATTCCGTGTATCAAGATTTAAGAAAGCCAATTACTGCTCGTGTGATTCAGGAGATCTAGATAAGAGAAACCTAGTATGGCTTCTTCCCTGACTTTGGAGCCCAATTATGATAGAACCATGCCTCTTTCTCTATATCAAGAAGGCTAGGGAGCCAGGTATGCATTATCATCTTTATATTAGGCTACACATACCTCTCATCCCCTGCTCTATTGCTCTACTCTTTTGACCTTCTTCTATTATGCTATTCTAGCAAAGCCCTATCTTAGGCATCGAAGGATCCTCCTACCAAATCAGTTCCGGTAAACTTCGACCCCATTGCGGATAAATGACTTACCGCTGAAGCTTTGATAGCACCGAGCGGTCTCGTTGGCTTCTCTGGTTAGATGAGGTCCTGTTCCTAAGTGTCCTCTTGGCGGGAGACCTACAAAAAGCTCCTGGATCGGATTTCCAATGAAGACACTCCGATGCTCAAGATAGTTGGGTGATCTTGGCAATAGCAAGAGTTGAAGAAGAAACTGGCAAGAGTGCTAGAATGAGCATAGGGATAACCAAACTTACCTATCAGGAGTTCCCTCTTATATTTTAATAGTTACTAGGAGTAATTGATTTTTGTTGGGAAGTAATCTCTTTTGGTTGAGTATAATAACTTTCTGTCATGGCTAACTTCTTTTGGTTAGAAGTAATTGTTTCTATTATGACAACTTATTTCTTCTCCACCCATATAGTCAGACATCTTTAGATAGTCGGCGTGTATGCCTTAGTCATCGCTGATGCCTTGGCACTTTAAAAGTCAGCTACTTTATCTTGCATCGAACTCAGTCACTCAAACATATTGTTTCTAAAAACAATAATGCAATTTGTTAGCTTGGTTCATTTTTAGTTGAGTTACTCGGCTACCATGTGTTGAGGAAAGTTACACTGATGAGCTTGTAGTCACTTGTAGTTACTCGAGTTCAAGGTTCATAATTGGTCAGCCAAAGTTACTTGGCCAAAGAAATTACTCAACCAAGGTTACTCATACTTAGTTAAAGTTAGTTGGTCAAAGCTAATTAGCTATACTTTGCTTTCAACTTAGTCTTCGATCTGATTGGTTCGCTGAGGCCGATTAGTTGAGTTATTGTCATAATATGGCCTATACTCCCGAGGCCAAAATGTTGTCGATTAAGTATTTCAACTTCTATTATTTTTTGACAAAGGGAGTAACATCGCTTCCTCAGCCTTGACCTGTGGTGGTATTCATAGTTTGAAATCATAATAGATGGCACTTTGGTCTGGAGTCCTGACTTTTTATAGTTGAATGTCAGTCATAGCTTTCTATTCCACTTATCAAAAAGTAGTGGTAAATACAAGTGTTGGACATACTGATTATAGTTGGACAATTAAGCCAACTATCTTTTGACATTGTTGAACATACTGATTAGTTTTAGATAGTTGGGTGTCAGTTAATTATCTTTTAATTAATCAGACATACCGAGTATTGTCGGGTATTAATCAATTATATATCTGACATTATCAGACATACTGATTAATTTTAGATAGTTGGATGTCAGTCAACTATCTTTTAATTTGTTGGACATATTAATTATAGTTGGGTATTAGCCAATTATATATTTGACATTGTCAAGTATATCGATTGGTGTTAAATAGTTGAGTGTTAGTCAACTATCTCTTAAATTATCGAACATACAAATTAGAGTCAAATAGTTAAGCCAACTATCTTTTATATTGTCAGACATATTAATTATAGTTGATTATCAGCTAACTATATTTTCTTTATTGAACATATCGATTATAGTCAGCTATTAGCCAACTAAATTTTTTTATCCGACATACCAATTATAGTAGGTTATCAGTTAAACTATATACTTGACATTGTCAGATATTCTGATTGATTTTAGATAGTTAGGTGTCAGCCAACTATTTTTTAATAATCAGTATCATATTTCTCAATATTTTAGTCGAGTATTAGTCAGCCAAATAGTATTCAATTTTTTGGCCACGAATTAGTAAGCCACCTATTGTCGATTTTCCAGCCAAGAATTAATCAGCCACAGTGTCAATTTTCTAGTCAAGAATTAGTCAGCCGCATCATTATCAATTTTTGGATAGAATATTAGTCAGCCACTCATCATCAATTTTTGGGCCAAATATTAGATAGCTGCATAGTCATCGATTTTCTAACCAAGTATTAGTCAGCTATATAGTCATCGATTTTCTAGCCGAGAATTAGTCATCCGTATAGTTATCAATTTTTTGGTCGAGAATTAGTCAGTTGCATAGTCATCAATTTTCTGGCCAAGAATTAGTTAGCTGCATTGTCGTTGGTTTTCTGACCAAATATTAGTCAGTCATATCATCATTAATTTTCTGGCCAAATATTAGATAGCTGCATAGTCATCAATTTTCTGGCCAAGTATTAAGTCAGCCTCATCCTCAACATTCTTCACAATCCATTTCATAGTGATTGACTATCGAGTTGTTGGGGCAGATGGTGTCGTCATCGACAAGCACTATTTCATTCTAGTTTACTTGCCAAGCACTATAATGAAGTTATTGAGGCAGATGGCATTGGACCTTGCCATGCACCGCATCGAGGACATCGGGGTAGATGGCATCCTTTTTACTGCGCATCGCGATGAGGTCATTGGAGGAAATGGCATTGCAGAAGTGCAGCCGGAAAGGTTGCTGTAACCCAAGCCGATGTCGAGATGCCATGGGATGTTGAAGTCTTGGTTTGTCTTCTTCATTTGGCTAGTCCCTATCACCGATCCATACAAGGATCAGGTCATGCAGCACATTCTCGGGCAAGCCTCCGCCAAAATTTGGGTCATCCTCAACATGATAAGGGGATCCCATGAATAGTTGTGCTATCTTCTCATTGGCGACCACTTGGCGATACATTATCTTCAAGTTGCGGTCAATCTATTAGGCCTAGGTGAAAGATGGGTCCTATCCATTGAAATCAAGGTTGATAAGGTATGGTAGCTGGTGCTTGGCATCATGAAGCTTGCCATAAAGCGACGAAGAAGAGCAGTATAGATCAAGAGCATTTGCATGCAAGCAGGTGAATCCCAATTCCAAAAGGGAAGTGTCAAGGTTTCATCATCGATAAGCTTCCTGAGTATTTTCTTATGAAAGTAGAGATAGAACTGATGCAGGGGAGGTGGTTGGACCTATTGAAGGTCCTAAGATGTCAAACACTTCTCTCACCATTGGCATAGATGCCCTTCCATGTGGATAGCGAAGGGAATCACTAGAATTGGACTAAGGTTCGATCGGAGAAACTTCGATGCTCAGGCCAAACACCTAGTCAAGGATGCCAACAATGACATCAAAGTCATCAGAGGCTGATCTGTGTGCAGAGTCCAAGAAATTGGAGGGTGCGAGTCTTGAGCTTGTCAATGTCTGGTGGGGAAAAACTAGACTTGCAGGAGAGCTTGTCAAGGGTGGCGCTATCTTGCCAAACACCGAATATGGATGTTAGCCTTCAAGATGGAGTTATCGAGAATTGCAACATGGTTTTTAGCCATCTTTAATGCATGTTGACTCTGGTCTTGATTTTGATGATTGACAAAATACTTAATGTTGCCCAGAAATGGAACCCAAGAGGGGGTGTGAATTGGGTCTTTTAGAAAATTTAAAACAATAATGAGAGGGACTAGTGGTGCTAGTGAAAAATGATGAATTCAATGCAAGATATTTAAAGCAGTAGCAATAATCAAAAAGTAAGAGAGGAAGAGAGCAATCACACACAAACACAATATTTATAGTGGTTCGGTGCAAACCTAGCACCTACATCCACTCCCCAAGCCACCTTTGGGAATTTCACTATAATCCAAACAAGATTACAGTTGACTTGTTTTTCACAAGGCTCACAAGTCAAAATCTAAGTTAGTTTTATCACTTAGGCTTACCAACAAACCTTAACACTTGTTTTATCTTCGGGCTTACAAGTTAATCCTAGTTGGTATTGTCCCTTTGGCTCACCAACAAACCACAATAACCTTCTTTCAAGACACCCTTGAAAGCAAGGTCAAATCATAATGTAAAAATAGATATACAATTTTAAAACTAAAACAAACTCTCTTCAAGAATAGAATGGAATCTTTGAAGCTCAAGTTGATGCTTTGTCTTGACTCTTCCTTGGAATCTCCTTCAAAGTGCCTCTTTTGGAATGAAGTAAGGATGAGCTTGTAGGCTTTTCAAGGAATCAAACTATAAAAGACTTTTGATGTGAAGTATTTGAGAGAATATAGGCTTTTTGACTTTTGAGTAGACTTGAATACACTTCAATACACTTCCTTGTCTTTAAAATGAGGTTGGTGGAGGTTAAATACATCAAAAACTTTCCAAAAAATGGTTTGTGACCATTGGAACCTCGGAAATAGCCGTTTGGAGCTTGAAAAGCAAGTTCTGTAAGCCAGAAAAATAGATCCGTTAGAGCTGTCAGGCTGCAAGTGTCGACACTTGATCTCTAGGTGTCGACACTTGAACTTTCAAGTGTCGACACTTGATGCACAGGTGTCGACACTTGACACAAAAATCCTTAAATGATAAAGTTCCATATTTTCAAAATTCTCAGGCCTTGAGTCGACACTTGGAAACCTATGTGTCGACACTTGGTTCTGGGTGTCGACACTTGGCGTGCCAAGGATTTTTGTCCATACCAAATGCTGAAGTGTCGACACTTGACTTTCCAAGTGTCGACACTTGAGACTGAAAAGCTCAGATTCAAGTATAAATAACCTCAAAAATATAAATATAGACTTTGAAACTTAAATGAATCATAAACACATAATATTTAATCATTTAGATGCCCTTTTCAATGAAGAGGATGTCCAGATTCGTGAGAAATACTCCATGCCATTACGTGCCATGAACCATAAGTTTTTGAGATTTTGAGGTGCTTTCTTCCTGAAAACTCATAACTTCAAATCCACATTGGTATACAATATGCACTCAATGTTTTGTTATTCATCAAAATCACTGGGTGGAGCCAATAATCTTCCCCTTTTTGATGATGACAAAACCTTGAGTAAAATAGCAATACATTTCAAACTTTAACTATTATAATTCATGAATATGAATTTAAGTCCATATGAGAGGCAAAAACTTCATAGTTAGAAAGAATCAATCTCCCCCTTAATTAGATATTTTTTATTAAAGTAAATTTCAAAGATTCTCATAAGGTGAAACCACAAAAATTCAAGAAATTATGCATCAATACAATCAATACTATTTCTCCCCCTTTTTGTCAATCATTAGAAAAGGGAATAACCTCTCCCTCACAATGAGCATGGAGATAAAAAGATGGTAGAGAATCAAATAAGATAGGTATCAGAGTCAAAAAGATAAAAGAGTATCAGAGCTAAAGAAGGTAAATTGAACCATTCAAACATAAATAATGAGCACTAAACTGAAATATATATAATAGATAAGGCAAGTTTTTCAGTACAAAAATTTGTTGAGTCATCAGCAAGAACTGAAACATATAGATATCATCAGAGTCATACAAATATCAGAAACATACAACATATGAACTATAACAGTTATCTGTGAGGCTAATCCTCATCAGATGGAATCTCAAGACTAAATGGGGCACTGATCCTAGATCTAATGGCTAAGGCCCTAGGAGGTACTAAAGCTCGACGACTCCTATTGCGGCCAGAAGGATCAAAGGCAGGTACAACCCTAGATGATCTAGTGGAACGGGAGAAAAGAAGATCAGCTGGTGTAACAAAGTCCGGTGTGGAATCAACCACGTTAGTAGGAGTAGTTGGGGTAGTTGGAGGATCATGACTAACCACCTCATAATCATCAGCATTGCCATCACTGTCACTATCATGGCCCACAATCTCTGTAGCTCTGTCGTCATCCATATCTGCCTGATCACTACCCTCAATAATATCAGCATGGTCGCTCTGGTGATCGCCACCATCATCATCATCATCATCATCATCATCATCATCATCATCATCATCATCATCAGAGGATACAACTGCAGGGGCTGCAGGAGGTATAAGGGATCTCAACAAATCCTCAATACGAGAGAATCCCTCCTCCATAGATCTACGGATCTCAGCATGCTCTGAGGTAGTATGTGCTCGAAGAAGCTCAACCTCGCTGCATAGCTGAGTCAACTCACCCCTGATCTCAGTGAACTGCTCTCTGGTGTGCTCCTCAAAGGATAGTCCAGTAGAAAATGGCGGAGGAGCTGAAGTATCAGGAGTCGAATGCTCTGCCTATGTCGATGGGATATCAACGGGAGGAAAAACTGCTGGCTCAGATGGTCCTGCCTCTGCCTCTCGAAGCTCGTCCTCCTTATCTGGCTCCTGGCCAGACTCTTTGCGCACCCATCGACCTGCAACTAGTCTATATCCCATACGGTGCAAAGACCTCTCATCATATACATCTGTGTGTAGTATCTCCTTGGGGATCTCCCCCTCTAGTGATACTCCACAAGCTCTAAATAATCTGGTCAGTGCCATGCCATAAGGTAAACAGGGACGGTGCTGAGTCGCAGCATCATGCATCTGAACTAGCATCAAGGATAGAAGATCAATCTGTCTCCTCTTTATCAGACTCGTCATCACCATCAACTCCCTCTCAGTGATGAAGTCAAATCTCCCAATCTTCGGCAGAAGTATACGTGCCGTGATGTGGTGCAATAGGCGCATCTCCAGAGATAACTGGTTCGCGGTAACTATGGATATACCACGAACATCCTCTCTCTCAAGAATACACCTAAAGGCAGCCTCTCTGTCATCTACCGAAAAGACATAGATTCCCCTATGGGGAATCTCTTATACTCTGCTCAATAGCTCTGTTATAGGTGAAATCTGAACGCCTCTGACTGTCGTAGTCCACAGAAGTCGTCGACAATCCAATGACCATAGAACTCTCTCACTAGATGAGGATAGTACCTCTCCTGCATAGTACAGAATGGTACTAATCCTGCATCAGTGAGAACTGTCGTAAACTGAAATGGTGCCTATCAAAACACTCTAGGTTGACTCTCTTCCCAGAGGCTACTAACTTCCCTGCCATCCTCTCTACAGGGGGGGAACTCGGTGTAGCTGAACTGCTAGCCTGTGCAGGGTCAAATTTGGCCTTCGACCTCCTCTCTACACCACGACTAGGTCTCTCCCTAACTGTAAGTTTCTTCCTGGGACCCATTACAGCAAGCTGACCAGGAAAGAAGGAAGATAGGTTTAGAACTATGGGACTGGCTACAGGCTGAGATAAGGAGATTTTCATTTCTTAAAATGTGTTCGGACAGGTTTTGAAAACCAGAATTAAACCAATTTTGGGTTGTAAAATACCTCAAACAAAGTTTGGAAAAACTGTCAATCAATTTAAAGGTGAGATTTTTACAACCTATACTTTGATTAAATGACAATATTCCGAACAGATAATTATAGAAAATATTTTGTTTGTTAAAACACATTTGAACTTTTGGAAAATACTTTTTGTAAGGCCAAAAAATCAAAACCCATGGAATTTGGGTTTAAATCAATTAGGGTTTTAGCAAAGTGGTGAAAATGTCGTAAGAACATCATGAAAAACCTTTCCAAAATGATGATAGAACAATAAATGGATTTAGAATACTGGATTTTAAATAAAAAAACCAATTTTTTCTCCCCAAAATCAATTTTAGAATATTGGATTTTAAATCAATTTTAAAGCTATTTCTTCTAGTGAGGAGTCAGAAGACATTAAAGATGAAGATGAGATAACATTTTTGACTCATAAATTTTAAAGATTCATGAGAAAAAGGGCCAAAAAAAATATACAAAGAAAGCAATGATGACTACATGGAGCAAAAGTGAAGACTCTAGTTCAGAATAAGAATAAATTCAAAACTTAACCAATCTTTGCTTTATGGCAAATGAGGTAAATTCTAAAACTGAAAATGATTTTACCTTTGATGAATTACATGATGCTTTTAAAGATCTTGTGTATGAATATAAATTATTAAAAATTAAGGACAAGAAATTAAAGAAATATGCTAATTCATTCTCGTTTGAAAATAACAATCTTGGAATTAAAAATGAAGATCTAAAAGCCAAGGTTGCTATTTTGCAAAATAAAAAGAATGATTTTTGTAAAAAAAAAGATTTTGGAAACATAAATTGTTGATTTGAAAAACTTATGCAATAAGTTTTTAAATAAGAAAACTGATTTATTCAACGAGTTAGAAATTTTAAGAAGATCCAAAATTTTTGTATCAAATAATGAGCTTTTAAAGAAAAACAAAAATCTTGAGTTGAAAAACAAGAATTTCTTTGATGCTACTTCTTCCAATATTGTATGCTTTGAATATAAAAAATTTGGACTTAATGCATATCCTTGGAGATTAAGAAAAATTTGGGTTCCAAAAGGAAGCATATTGACTAACCCTAAAAGATCCAAAAAAGTTTGGGTACCAAAATTGTCCACTTAGTATATTTTGCAGGAATGTCTTGCAGCCCAAAGAAAGGAAAACAATTGAATAATGGCTATATAAGATAACATGAAGAAGTGGACAAGCTATATTTTTGAACAAATGGTAAAGGAAGGATTATCCATATTGGTAAATTCTAAACATCTCCTTCCATATGGAAAATGTAGTTGAAATAAAACTTGTTATATATTTGTCCTTTTATTGAATATTTGATAAATGTTGCAGTTAATCACTTTCATGTTATCAGTCATTTTGAAAAGTAATTAATTAGAATCAAGTTTAGACTTATAGTCATTGATTATGATTATGAACTTTTTAATGTTGATGAATTTTATGCTATCATGATTAAACTTTTGATTATAAGACCTTCTCTTGATTTTGATTAATCTATCTTAAATTACCTCATAAAAAATATTTTTTTGGTTGCATATTGCTTTGAAAATTATTTTAATTGATTAATTAAAATCAAGTTTAGACTAATAGTCATTTGTTTTGATCATGAACTTTTTGTTGTTGATGGATTTCATGCTCTCATGATTAAACTTGTGATTATTAGACTTTCACTTGATTTTGATTAATATAATTTTAAACTACTTCAAGTGAACTATGTGTTTTCATTTTTGATATCTATGCTTAAATTATAAATGATTTGGATCAAATATAGAACTGATAATTAAGGGTTATATTTAAAGAAGAATGTATATACATTGATAAACCCTTAATCCAGTAGCTAGACTTGATATCATATTACTTCTAGTATTTGTATAGATATCAAATCATTTCAAATGAATTTTAAATCATATTAAATTGAATCTTTAAATATCAATCTTGTGCATTTTGAAAATCTTGTATATCTTGAAAATTCAAATCTTTGATTTCAGACTTTGTATTTATGTTCATTTCTCAAAATGTCTAAAATCATGTTGCTTGCGCATTCATGTTTTATTCCTTAAATAAATACATTTTAAGGGGGAATAATATTTAGGGGGAGAATCCAAAGATTTTTTATCATTATATACATGTATGATACTTTCAATGATTTCTTGATATCATACTTATATTGCTCTGATACTCCTTCTGCTTGTTTTCAAACCTAACCCTTTGAGAGGAGTTACATTCAATTGGTATTTAGATTTATTTCATTAAGAATCTTAAAAAAAAAGGAAAGAAGGGCTCCTAGTAGCTACTTCGAATTGGGTTAGTCACCGTAGCCATCTGGTCATAGGAGCTAAGTAGGGTTTAAAGACCCTCTCTTTCCATTCAATAGGACTCTAATGACATGTTGGGATGCCAATATGGCCTTATCCCATGAATAAGTGAGGTGAATAGATTGTTGTCTTGCTATCAGTTATGCATATTAAAGCTAATATATATTGAATTATTTTTTGCATGAAATTTTTGTTGTATCATGTTCAATTAGTATCATATTCAATTGGTATCATGATTAATCGATTCATGTATTGATTTTGATGATCTACTTGCTATTCTTTTTACCTTCATTCCCATTTTGTATTGCCTTTCATCCTTTTTCATGATGATAAAAAGGAAGAGAAAAATGTTAAGTATGAAAAGAGAAAAGATTGGATAAACATGAAAAATTATATGAAAAATGAAAAAAATGCAAAAGGGGAAGAAGAAAGTAAAATGTTTTAATCTTAAGGGAAGAATTAGCAAGGGGGAGAATGTTTAAAAATTTTTAAATGACTTTTGAAAATATTTTTGAAATCATATTTTGAGGGGGATCTTGATACTCATTGATTTTGAGCTTATATGTTTATCTTATAGTTAATCCTTTTAAGCTTACCCTATTTATATACTAAAAAATTTTGTCATCATCAAAAAGGGAGAGATTATTGACTCTGGTCTTGATTTTGATGATTGACAAAATACTTAAGTATATATGAATGTTAATGTGTGTTAAAAGTATTTATTAGATACAGGTACTCATCATGTTAAAAGATTGAAAAGATTATCATTTAGTTGAAGAAGCCATGGATTTCAAAGTTATAAGGGCTTTGAAATTGATATGGAAGAACTTGAAGAGGCTAAAAATCAATTTTGAAAAGTTTCAGCACTAGCACAAGCAAGTGTCGACTCATGAAGAAGTTCAAGTATCGACTCAAGCTCTGAGAACAAGAAAAATATAGAACTATGTCAAACCAAAATTTTTGCCTTGAGCTAACCTAAGTGTCGACTCAAGAAGTCGACTCATGGGAAGTGTTGACTTAAGAGATCGACTCATGAAGAAAATCAAGAAATTCAAGTGTCGACACTTAGTGTAATGACGAGTTTTTCAGAAGTGCAGAATTGATTCTAACTTGCTTCAAACGGCTAGTTTTTCATTCCCAACGGTCAAAAATGGTCATCTATGGCTTGGAGAGCTATATAAACACCAAAAATCAAATGGAAAAGCAATCCTTTGAGAAGTTTTATTAAATACACTTAAGGATTCATTGTTTTGAGTGGTTCAAGCCTTCAAGCTTCCAAGATTGAGAGAAAGCTTCCAAGTCCACATCTTCATCAACATTCAAAGGCTTCAACATCTTGAATACAAGTTCTTCATTAACATTTAAAGGCTTCAACATCTTGAAGATAAGTTTTTCATCAACTTTTAAGAGATTCAAAGAGATACTTGCTTTGTTTAAGAAAGTTTTTCTTATATTCTTTTCATATTGTGCTTACTTTGTTTATTGAGATTTTTGGTGAGTCTTGGAAAACCAAAGAGGTTTTGGTGAGTCTTAGAAAATTAAAGAGGTTTGTTGGTGAGCCTTGTGTGAAAACCAACAAGGTTGTTGGTAAGCCTAAGTTACAAAACCAACAAGGTTTTTGGTTAGCCATGAAAACCAAGAGGTTGTTGGTTAGCCTAAGTTAGAAAATCAACAAGGGGTTTTGACTTGTGAGCCCGAGAAAATAAGTTGGATTTTGATTAGTGAGCCCGAAAAACTAATTGACTGTAATCTTGGTGATTATAGTGAAATTTCCAAGAAAAACTTGGAGAGTGGATGTAGGTGCCTTGGAGTGTACCGAACCACTATATATTCTTGTATTTGTGATTGCTCTATTGCTTATTTACTCTTGCATTTACTTTGTTAATTTCGTTGCATATTTTCATTAGGCACACAAACATTTTGGCAAAACACAAGTACTTAATTACAATTAGCACATACTTGTTGAAATAGTTTTAATAATTTATAAAACCCAATTGACCCCCCCTCTTGGATTGCATCATCACTAGGCAACAATGCATCTTTGCCTTATTATTCCTTCTTGTCGATATGGAGTTAGAAGACCGAGAGGATGTTTTTAAAGAAAATGTAGGAGAGCCAAGATTAAATCTTCCACTTGAGCCTTCCTCGAAGAAAATCAAAGTCAAGCAATATCCCTTGCAAATCACTAAGCTTTAGGATTAAGGGGAGGATTAGTTTATATGACATATCTTTGCGAGCCCTTGCTAGTGGTGCCAAGCCTTCGTGAGCTCTGGCAAGCTATGGCAAGTTTTGATGAGCTTTGATGGGCTATTGACCTCATGGATGGGCTGTAGCACAATATGTATGCCATAAACCTTGCACCATCTATCATCAAAGTCCTCCGCTACATGGAGTGAGAGGATCTCAATCCACTATGTTGCATGGAGTGATAGGATCTCCATTCACATAGAACAAAATTGAGGCTAGTTGGATAGCACCAAAAAGAATGGGAGAGTGCTCGCTGGAAGAAAGTGGAAGGGTCGATTATTCCTTGAGAAGACCCCACTTTACTTAATTAAATAGTTGGGGCTGAATGAGTTCGTCTTTATTTTCCTTTGCCTTCCCTCCCACTCTCTCTTTTTGTCCCTTTCTTAGCTATGTACCTACCAAAGTTAGGAGTTAGCATTGGAGATGGTTGAGCATTAGAAAGAAGTGGTGGTGAAGGAGCTAGTGTTAAGGATGAGGATGTTGGGAGCCGCAAAAGTCAAATTAAGAACTCTATAGAAATAGCATCCATCATCCCAGTTACAAAGCATACCCACTATAGTCTGTAAAGACATGTTACAAGATTATAAAATCTGGAATAAATGAGTAAAGAGTTCATGGATGGTTGAGTTTTGTAGAGGAGAATGTTGCTCTAGATTTGGTTGCTTTATCGAGGTCGATGTGGATGAGGAGCTCTAGCTGGGCATCGAGCTTGCTCATGTCCATGAGGCTCTCAAACTAGATCATCTCCATCTCATCACCATGGAAAAAGAGCTCGAGGAGAGGAGTAGAGTAGGTGGTGAGGGGCAAATGGATGGGACTTGTTGGGAAGAAGGAAACCATTTGGCTATTATTTTATTAAATAATGGCAGATAGATGGGACCATTTTCACTCTAACTTTTGGGGCCAAAAGAAAATGGAGAGCCCTTTCTCTGTGATCTATCATGGCTAAATGGATCTATTGCTAGACGGATCATTGAATGGCTAATTTGCCCCTCCAAGCTTGCAAATGGCTCCTGCTTCTCAACTCTTAAATTTTCTACCCTTACCTGGCATGCCAATCTATTATAGATAAATCACTTGCTATGAAGCTTCAGTAATGCTAAGCAGTCCCACTAGCTTCTTCGATAGGATGAGGTCCTGCTCTTAGGCACTCCCCTCAGGTAAGACCTGCAAGAAACCCCCGGGCCAAGTTTTCAGTGGGAGATTTTCTGATGCTCAAGTTAGTAGGATGATCTAGACAATAGCAAGAGCTGATAAAGAAAATGGCAAGAGGGCCAAACTAAGCATAGGGGTAGCCAAACATACCTATCAGGAGCCCCCTCTTACCTTTTTATAGTTACTAGAAGTAATCAATTCCAGTTAGGAAGTAAATTCTTTTGGTTGAGCATAATAACTTTCCATTGTGTCCAACCTCTTTTGGTTAGAAGTAATAGTTTTTCGTTAGGATGACTTATTTCCTCTATGCCCACTTAGTCAAACATCTTTAGATAGTTGGTGTGTGTGCCTTAGTCATCGACGATGCCTTGGCACCTTATAAGTTGGCTACTTTATTTTGCATCAAAATAAGTCACTTGAGCATATTGTTTTTGAAAACCAATGATCCAACTAACTTTCAATTAGTCAGATCTCTGTGCAATTAGTCAGCTTAGTTCATTTTTAGTTAAGTTACTTGGCCACCATGTATTAAGGGAAGTCATGCTGATGGGTTTGGAGTTGCTCGAAGTTACTAGGCTCAAGGTTCATAGTTGGTTGGCCAAAGTTACTTGGACAAGGAATGTTACTCGACCAAGGTTACTTATACTTAGCCAAAGTTAGTCAGCCAAAGTTAATCAGTCATACTTTGCTCTCAGCTTAGTCTTTGATTTGATTGGTTTGTTGAGGCCAGCTAGTTATGTTGTTATCACATCAGACCCTATACTTGTTTCCTTTTGTGCAGGTCAAAGCTCTTTATATCAAAGAAGATTAAGTGACAACAACCAAGAGAATGTTTACTAGGCTCAATATGATGCCCATTCAGAGTCTCATAGCTCTCATCTCAACTCTTGGAGGCCTCAGCCTCCTCACTCCTTTTTGCCTCCTTAGAACCCTTAGTCTATCCTAGAGCTGTCATTGCTAAGCAATTCAATCTAATCATCTAGCTGGTGCAAACCCTTATAACCATGGTGCAGAACCTATAGTAGTAAAAACCAATGCATAGGCCAACAATCCTAGCCATGCATGTAGCTTGTTATAGAGTAGCAGCCATCCTTTTTATTGACTTAAGATTTGATTTTGATAACACAAAATATTTAAGTATACTAATTGTATATTTGAGAATGGCTATAGGACCTCTAAAAATGCTCATAATAGTCAACTAAATTAAAGAAGGAACTCAATCAAATTATCCTAGTACCAAGCAGGTTTTCAAGTGATATTTCGAAAGTTTTGACTTGAAGGAGTCGGCCCCAAACCATCAGGAGCTAACCCTTGAACATCCATAATGTTCAATAAAAGATAATTATTTTGGAAGGTTTTAAGAGTCTACCCCTTGAAAGGAAGAGTCGACCTGAGCATATTATAGCACACTAGCCCATTTCATAAGTCAACCTAAAGATTGGGAAAATCCTCTAAACAATCTCAGGTGAAAGATACAAAGCATGGAAATATGAACTCTATAAGAGTTGACCCTAGAGTTTCATTAGTCAACCCCAGTAAAAAATGAGTCAGACCTAAATCCAAAAGGGTCGACTCTAAAATGGGCTTAGGGAGAAGATAGAAACCATTGAAAAGTAGTCCTGGGAAGATTTGAGCCCAGAGCCTCATGAGTCGACTCAATTAGAGATGAGTCAACCCTATAGATCAGTAGAGTCAACCCTAGAATGGCCTTAGACAAAAAAAAAGGATACTAAAAAATGTAGGCCTCCAAAGTTGACCTGAAGACAAGTTAAGTTGACCCCTGAAAGTATGAATTGACCCTATGTTCTGTTGACTCTAGTCTTGATTTTGATGATTGACAAAATACTTAAGTATATATGAGTACTAATTATGTGTTTTAGTATATTTATCAGATTAAGTACTCATATCAGTTGAAATAAAATGCTTGAATTTCAGTTGAAGAAGTCCTTCAAATTCATGGAATTTTAAGTAATAAGGACTTTAGAATATAAGGAAAACTTGAAAGGACTTAAAATTTGATTTTGGAGAAGTTTCAGCACTGGCACACTTAAGTATCGACTCATGAAGATGTCAAAGTGTCGACTCAAGGCCTGAGAACAAGAAAAATACAGAATTGTGTTAATCCAAAATTTTTGCCTTGAGCTGACCCAAGTGTTGACTCACAGAATCGAGTGTGTCGACTCATGAAAAACTCAAGTATCGACTCACTAAATTCAAGTATCGACACTTGGAGTAACGGCTAGTTTTTCAGAAGTACAGAATTGATTCCAACTTGCTTCAAATGGCTAATTTTTTTTTCTCCAATGGTCATAAATGGTTATCTATGGTTTGCATAGTTATATAAATACCATAAATAAAATGGGAAAGCAATCCTTTGGTGAGATCATTGAATATCCTTCAAGGATTCAAGAGTTGAGTAGTTCAAGCCTTCAATCTTCCAAAGATAAGGTAGTTGATCCAAGTCTACAATATCAAGCTTCATTCAAAGGCTTCAACAAATTGAAGATAAGCTTCTTCAACATCATCTAAAGGCTTCAAAGAGATACTTGTTTTATTTTAGAAAGCTTTATTGTATTCTTTACTTTTATTCTTACATTGTCGTATCAAGATTTTTGGTGACCCTTGGAAAACCAAAGAGGTTATTGGTTAGCCTTTGTGTAAAACCAACATAGATTGTTGGTGAGCTCGTAAAACCATCGGAGGTTGTTGGTTAGCCTAAGTTAAAAAACCAACAAGGGGTTTTGACTTGTGAGCCTAGAAAAATAAGTTAGGTTTTGATTAGTAAGCTCGAAAAACAAATCGACTGTAATCTTAGTGATTATATTAAAATTTTTGAGAAAAACTTGGGGAGTGGATGTAGGTGCCTCGGAGTGCACCGATCACTATATATTCTTGTATTTATGATTGCTTGTATTTATTGCTTATTTACTTTTGCATTTACTTTGTTAATTTCGTTGCATATTTTCATTAAGCACACAAATACTTTGACAAAACATAAGCACTTAATTGTAATTAGCATACACTTGTTTTATATCCATTGAAATAGTTCAAATAGTTTTATAAAACCCAATTCACCCCTCCTCTTGGGTTGCATCATCATTGGGCAACATGTTCAGATTCAGATATGAAGCGGAAGATCGGATTTTAAAATTTTTGACATGAGTTCAATAATTGAAAACACATGATCCAAATTCTTAAACATGATGACCTTGATGATTACAATTAAACATAAATCAAACAAGAATCAAACTAGAGAAAAAAATATAAATATCTCAAAGATGATTTTTGTTGCTTGATTGATTTCCACTAGGCACCCAATTAAATGCCCTCCAATGCTCATCCACAATAATCAATTAAGGATTTCTCTCTTAGCATTATGGTTGAAATCCTTCATAAGAAAAATCCTAGCCAAGATCCTTCTCAGGGATCCATCCACCCATAATTCTTTTGTTGGGAATTGTGTCCCAAAGCCAATCGCCTGGGTTATAGGCGGTTGAGCTCAGTATTATACTCTTTCTTTGAATTAATAAAATATTATTTTTGGTAGCTCATCACATATTGTATTTTCCTGAAATGAACTCTTTCCATGTGATGAAGTCCTTAGGACTACACTGACTTCGATACAGAGAGGATGTATCGAGTGGTCCTTAAATCCTGTTCACAACCAAAGAATATATTGTACTGGATGGCAATATATCAAGTATAGGTTGTTGTAGTTCACATCGTTTGGTTGTCCTCTTGACCAAATGAGTGTGGTGACACTGATGTGATCTACAAGTGGGATATGTGGTATCTCATTGAACGTGACTCCGTGTAGCCCCTTTCTGCCAAAGGGATACTCACGATAGGATATGGGTATATGTGTCCCTCAGACCTGAGGTCATCACGGTAGCTTGCAAGCAACTCCCTATGCTTTGGTGCCGGACTACCCGGATTTTTAATCCGGTGATGGAAGGTTTCTGGGTACAGGCAAGTACTTGTGGAGCAGTGATGGACCAAGATGGAATTGACCTGTCCAAACAGTTTGGATTGAATGTCTCACAGTTTCTCAATTTAGCAAATCCTCGGCTGGGGTAGCCCTAGTGAAGAGTCACTGGGCTTGCGAGGCTAAGACACGTAGTCGACTGACTCAGTCTGGGTTGGCAGCCCATCTCAATCGTCCTGAGCATTAGAGGTCAAAGGGATGAATTATATGGTAACCATATGCCAGAGGTTCAATAGTTTGCTCCCGCATCTTCGACCTATCCGGACGCCGGGACCCATTGCTAGATTGTTTCCTATGCTGGTACTAGAATTGTTCTAGTGCTACCGTTTAGGTTCTAACCTATGAGGTCACACGCCATAGAGGATAACTCTCTGATCCGGATACCGATTACGATTGGGAATTGTTTCGGTTTAATGGTCACAGTATTTTTTAGCACTCTTTTTCCCATCTTGCCCTTGTCTGTGTCAACCAGAAATTGTTCCGGGTTGACCAGCTCTGCGCCAGGATTTTTCTGAATCAGTTTTGAACTGATTTGAAGTTCGTTTTGTCCTTCAATTGGTTGTGAACCAATTTAATCCCTTGAACCAATTTTAATTGGGTTTGAACTGGTTCAATTGGATTGAACCAAGAGGTTTAAATAGGGGTTGCGCTGGTTTTGGTTGAACTGGTATTTCCTTGGACCGTTTAACACGTTTTGACATTGTTTTTTTTTTTTCCCAAGCGCTGGTTGGAATTCCTATCATCCCGAACGAACGACGCTGGCTGTGGGTGCCTCTTCCTCTCCTCCACCCGCTGCCATTCCTCCCCTGTTTAATTGCTGGTTAATGGTGTTTGGCAGCTGCTGCCTCTTGGCCTTCCCAGCCTCTCCCTCTCCCTCTTCCCTGCTGCCTATATAAGCACCTGCGCGCCCCTGTTTCAGCCCAAGTAATATACCATGTGAAAAAAAAAAAAATAGCAAGGTTGTGTTCTTCCCTTTGAGAGGCTGAGAGCTTGGTTCTTTTCCACCCATTGGGTACTAGTTAGGCTGGGATTTGGAGTGTGTGAGGGAGAGAAACAAAGTCTTGTTCCTTGTGCTCAAATTCCCATTTCAGTAAAGCCCTGTTGCTGAAACTTACCGTGACCGTCTCTCCTTCCAGCGGCTAGCACCGCGCGTGAAGGTAGATCCGAGAGCCCCGGGCATGTCTCCCCTCTAGAGGGAGTATCCTTCTACTCCTAGGAGCAAGCCATGCAAGCCGGGATCGCTCCAGTTGCTCCAAAATGAAGGCCAAAGTCTGCTGCCCTGTTCTGCTGCAAAAATTCTGGCAGTAGACTTTGGTGATTTTTTATATTTTTTTGGCTAAGTTTTTCTTGCAGATTTTAATTGGAGATCGAAGAGCACTTGTCCAAGTTACCGCTGCTGAATTTTGGGAGCAAACGGAGGTCCGGAAGCCATCGTTCTGGCGAGGTTTTTCAACCCCAAAATGGAGTTTTCAGCAGTCCAAGGAAGAAGACGATTGGAATAAGTTTGTCCCACTTATTCCAGCCTATTCTAGGTTTATCCCAGAGTTATTCCAGTCAGAATAAGGTATGAAAAAATTAATTTTTTATCATGCATGAATTGAATTTTTAATTCACCTATTTTATAAATATTTTATATCATTTTACATGCCTGTTTGCAACTAGAATTAGATTAGTTTCTAGGCGGAGCAGATTTCCGCTGCGTGGATTTTAAAAAAGTTTTTAAAATCCAATCTGCTCCTGTAGTTATTTGCATGCATAGTGTAGGATCATGTCAAACCACTAGCACCTATTTTCTTTCATCTTTTTCTTTTAAGTATCCAACCTTTGGAGAGTGAGAGCCTTAGGGTGACGTCTTTAGGATGTCAAAATATTTTTGAATGTGAAAACCCCTTGAGCATGCAATTACTTTTGGGTTTAAAACCTCTTGGGCATGAAGATGTCATGGAGAACAATGAGTCTTGGGTGCTAAAACCTCTTTTGGGGTGTTAAACTTCTTTTGTTCCAAGAACTACTAGGTGTTGAAGAGTCTTTTAGCAGATGGATTCTTTATGGCATGAGGACTCTTAGCATGAATCTTGCTTGGGCACTGATGTGGCACAATCACTGACGTGGAATTCGCAGCAAATCCAATTGGTAGCCATGCTGGCAGAAAATGCCACCTAGATGCGGTGACCAAATAAAGATTCGAGGTCGAGCCCCTGGCTGAGGTCAGCTCCCATACGAGGTCGAGCTATTGGCTGAGGTCGTGCTCCCGCCATCCGAGTTCGAGCCCTCGATTGAGGTCAGCTCTCATCCGAGGTCGAGCTCCTGGCCAAGGTCAAGCTTCCATCATCCGAGGTCGAGCCCCCGATCGAGAATAGCTCCCATCCGAGATCGAGCTCCCGGTTGAGGTCGAACTCCCACCTTTCGAGGTCAAGCACCCGGTCGAGGTCAGCTCCCATCCGAGGTTGAGCTCCTGGTCGAGGTCATGCTCCCGCCATCTGACATTGAGCCCGTGGCTGAGGTTAGCTCCCATCCAAGGTCAAGCTCTTGGCCGAGGTCATGCTCCCGCCTTTTGAGGTTGAGCCCCCAGTCGAGGTCAGCTCCCATCCGAGGTTGAGCTCCTGACCGAGGTCGTGCTTCCACAATCCAAGGTCGAGCCCCTAGTTGAGGTCAACTCCCATTCAAGGTCGAGCTCCCAACTGAGGTCATACTCCAACCTTCTAAGGTTGAGCCCCTGATCAAGGTCAGCTTTCATTCGAGGTTGAGTTCCCAGCCAAGGTTGTACTCCTGCCTTCTGAGATCAAGCCCCTGGTCGAGGTTAGCTATCATTTGAATTCGAGATCCCGGTCGAGGTCATGCTCCCACCTTCTAAGGTCAAGCTCCCGGTAGACGTCAGCTCCCATCCGAGATCGAGCTCTCGATCGAGGTCATGCTCTCGACATCCAAGGTTGAGCCCTTGGTCGAGGTCAGCTCCCATCCAAGGTCGAGCTCCCGACCGAGGTCATGCTCTCACCATATGAGGTCAGCTCTCGAGATAGAGCTCCCACTTTCCAAGATAGAATCATTGCTCAGGACCAAGGGGTGTCATCAATCACTAGGGGGTCAACCAAGAGTGAGGGAAGAAAGACCAAAAAAAATTTAAGCCATGGATTAGGAGCTCTAGACTACCTATGATCTTTGGAGGGTGGCATGTACCCTACCAGAGGTTCCAGGCATAGCAACACACCACCTGCAATCTCTGTGTGATGCATGCTCCACCAAGTTCCAGGCCGTACAGCACCTGCCTATACCCCCTACCGTATAAGCGAGGCTCTAGTTCCAGTGACACACTACCTGTATCTTCTCCAAGAGGAGTATCCTATTAAGCACCAGACCCTGCAACGCACCAATGGTCCCTCCTGGAACAGAAATGCTTCACCATGGCTCGGGGCTTAGCGGCATGGCACCTGCACCTCCCATGGAAATTGCTCCACCAGAGGGATAGGACCTATATTATGCTAGCAAATGCCCCCAATAAAAGGATCTCTTTATGAGGACTGGTCCGATAGGGGGAGGCCACTAATAGAGGAAAACCTCATCAAAAGAGGGTATCGGAAAAGGGACATCTTGATAAAACCTCAGACCTTGTATAGGCCATTTCTCTCATATAAAATGAAAGAAGGGACCTCCGACGAGGGGAGAGAGGCAACTGGTAAGACAAAGAGAGCAAACAGGCAAGAAACCAGAAAAGAGAACCTCCCTACTCTCTAACCTTTACTCATTTTTCCATCTCTTAGATCTCGTATTTTTATTCCTCTATGCAGAAATGCCCCAAGCTCTCCATCATAGAGGCTCTATTCTCCTTGATCATCCCAACTGACTTGATCATCAGAGTGTCCCCACCGGAATCTCTGGCCCAGGTCTTCTCTTTCTTGTAGGATAGACCAATCAAGGAGCTGACCGAAAAAGAAGACCAAGCACCCAGAGGGAGCCCGACGCATCTACGACACGTCAGAGCTACAGGCCATGGTGATCTAGGTGCAATAGATTGGTGCGCTAGGTAGGGGGAAATATAAAGAGCTAACAGCAAGTCCCCCACTACTAGAAGAGTATCCATGACAACCATGGCCCCATGGTGATGACGTGCGCACAGGAAGCTTTCGTTAGACACATGGGAGACCCCCCTCACCGTGGTGACCAGCAAAGCCTGGAAAGGGAGCTCCCCATTCCACCACCGCCACCTCCGGTGGACCCACATATCATCGCATCTACCCAGCAGGTCCAAGCCCTAACTGCGATGGTGTGTCAACTTCATCAGCGATACCATTCCCTAGCAACACAACAGCAATCGGGGATGCTGGTGGCCCATACCATCGATCCTCATACCAACCTACGGTCCTACGAGGATAAACCATCATGTGTAGCCTCTTACTTGCAGGGAGGTTGGTAGGCGGTCGGAAAGGAATAACAGGATGGCCCGACCATATGGGAGAGCCACTCCCTGGCCTCGGACCATGGTGCACTCTCGCATCGACGGTGCCGGTGTGGCCAAGAACTAAGGCAAGAGTTCCTCCACTCCATGCCCCCTTCACCCTTGACAACCTCTATGGAGGGGTCCACAGATGAGGCCATCCACTACTGAGTGGAAAGGCACCTCGAGGAGCAAGAGCGCAAGCTAGTTGATTTGTCCTGCCAGTTTATGGAGATTCAGGGCTCCCCTGGTGAGCTCGTGGGTTATGACACCCATCCCCCCTTCTCTTGTAAGATCCAAGAAGAACAAATTCCTAATCGATTCTGCATGCCTCAGGTTGATCCCTACAATGGGACAACCGATCACTTGGACCACCTTGAAAGCTATATGGTCCTCACGAGGATCCAGGAGGCTATTGATGCCCTTCCTTGCTCACCTTCCTAGCTACGCTATGCAAGGCTGCTTGAGCCTGGTTTTCCTGACTCGAGCCTGGGAGTGTTGACTCCTTTGAATAGTTGGAAAGAAGGTTTATGGTGCACTTTGATGCATACAGGAAGGTGCCATGTAAGGCTGACAACCTCTTCTCTATCCGCCAACAAGATCGAGAATCCCTCTGGGATTATGATCTTGGTTCAAAGCCGCTACCCTGGAGACCTACCACTTTGAAGAGCCAGTCACCATGCAGGCACTGAAGAGAGGGCTGCTCAGGACCTCTCACTTCACCTACTCTCTTAATAAGAAACCTCCGAAGACTTACTCAGAGCTCCTCCTCCGGGCCCACAAGTATTCCATGCGTAGGAGGTGACCATACCAAGAAGGAGTTAGATGGGAGGCCACTAAAGAGGCAGGCCATAGGGAAAGCATATGGTCCCCTGACCTCAAGGACAGCATCGACCCCTTGACCGGGTCCTAGGCCTAGGGTCAACCCTGCCAAGGAAAAAAAGTTCACTCCTCTCCTTGTCTTGAGAGCAATGATTCTTATGAAGATCGAGGGTGAGCATTTCCTGTATCGACCTACCCCACTGAGGCCATCTGCTGGATGCGACAAGTCTTGCTACTATCATTTTTACCAAGACCATGGCCATGACATCGAGGAATGCTGCCACCTGAAGGGAAAAATAGATGACTTGATCATGCATCGCTATCTTGGAAAGTATATGGAGAAAGGAGCTCCCCCAATAGCCTAGAGAGAAGAGCCCTGACCACTCACCATCGACAACTGGCCCATTGAGAAGCTAGGAGAGATGATCTCCTAGGGGTAGGAAGAAGCTCGAAGAGGACTAGAGGGAGGGAAGAGAGTGATGATGTACTCCCCTATGAGGAAGAAGGGTCAGCCAGGGTAGACAACCCAAATAATGATATTGTCATCGTAGAAATGATGATAGCTAAACACCATATAAAAAGAATTATGGTTGATAGTGAAAGCTTTAATGACATCCTTTTTTATGATACTTTTGCAAGGATGAACTTATCCACTAACAAAATAAAGCTAGTATATATGCCGTTTGTCAGCTTCACTAGGGATTCAGTCAAGGTTGAAGGAGAAATTATACTCTTGATAACTACCGAAATGCCACCTCAGCAGAGTACTGTGTTGACAATATTCACCATTGTAAGGCTTCTCTCACCTTACAATGCGATCCTGGGATGCCCTAAACTCAATCTACTCGATGCCAGCATCTCCACCAGATGTTTTCTCATCCAATTCCCAACTCCTTAGGGGACTGGGGAGATGAGAGGGTCCTGGTAGCCAGTCTAGCACTGCGTTCAGATAGTCTTGGGGATGCGAGAGGATAGGTAGAATCCAGCCATTGACCAACCAAGCCTTATAGATTTGGAGCTATAGGGCGGGCTGGTCGAGCCTCTACTATCTTTTCCTCTAGGAGAGGACCCCCTAAAGACTATGCAGGTGGGGGCCCTGCTATCCAAGGAGGAGAGATCTCACCTGCTCAGCTTCTTGCAGGCCAATGCGGATGTCTTTTCCTGGACCATGGCAGACATGCTCGAGATCCCTTTAGAAGTAATCTCTCATAAGTTGAATGTCGACCCTAATAGCTATTCAATCTGGCAAAAGAAGAGGAGCTTTGCCCTAGAGAGATAAAAGGCGATCGATGAGGAGGTTGAAAAGCTTCTTGTTGCAGGCTTCATCCGAGAGGTACGATATCTTGACTAGCTAGCTAATGTAGTGATGGTTAAAAAAGTCTCAAGAAAGTGGAGGATCTGTGTGGACTACACCAACCTCAATCGGGCATACCGAAAGGATAGCTTCTCGCTTGCCAAGATTGGATGCGACCTTGGGCCACAAACTCCTTAGCTTCATAGATGCATGCCATTTGATCTCAAGAATACTGGGGCCATGTATCAATGCCTGGTTAGTAAGATCTTTAAAGATCAGATCAGCCGCAACATGCAAGTTTATGTGGATGATATGCTGGTCATGAGTGACCAGGACTCGGACCACATCACCGACCTGGCAAAGGACTTTAATAACCTCTGCCTCTACTAGATAAGCTGAACCATACCAAATGCGCATTTGGTGTCACGGTAAAAATTTTTTTGGGGTTCATGGTCACCCAATGAGGGATAAAGGACAATCCCGAGAAGATCCAGGCAATCATCGACATGAGACATCCTATCTCCAAGTAGGAGGTGCAGCACTTGACCAAATTCATGCGACATTAAGCCATTTCATCTTGCATTCCGTCGAGCACTGCTAGCCATTCTTCAAGGTGCTGTGCAAGATTCATGACTTCACCTAGATGGGAGAGTGTTGGGAGGCCTTCAAAGGGCTAAAGAAGCTCCCACTTCCTTCATGCTACTCTTCACCAAGATTCTTGACTTCACCTAGATGCGACACTATGCCATTTCATCTTGCATTCTGTCGAGCACTGCCAGCCATTCTTCAAGGTGCTGTGCAAGATTCATGACTTCACCTAGATGGGAGAGTGTTGGGAGGCCTTCAAAGGGCTAAAGAAGCTCCTTGCCTCCCCACCATTGCTCTCTAGGCCGAAGCCCAGAGAGGAGTTGCTCCTTGTACCTAGCGATCTCACTGGAGGTGGTCAACTTAGTGTTGGCCCACACCAACAAGGATGGCTCCTAGTGGCTAGTCAACTATACCAGCAAACTACTTTGTGATGTGGAAACCAAGTATACTCGATCTAAAAAGATTATCTTTGCACCCATCGTGTTAGCATAGCATCTCAAGCCCTACTTTCATGCACATTAATCCTCATTGACTAGCCCGTGAGGACCATTCTAAGTTATCCTGATACATTGGGGCACCTGGCCAAGTGGGTGGTGAAGCTCAACGAGTTTGACATCACCTACAGATCAAGGCCAGTGCAAAAAGCCTAAGTCCTAGCTAATTTCCTGATGGAATACACTTGGACAACCAAGGATCTAGAGGAGACTGATAAGTGAGCTGAGCCCGAGCATGAATCAGCCCCGAAGGAGATGACATGGACTCTCCATATTGACGGTGTGTCAACACTAAGCGGAGTGGAGCCAAGCTCATCCTCGCTAACTCCGATGGAGTTGTTGTCGAATATGCACTGCGCTTTCTCTTCAAGGCAACCAACAATCAAGCTGAGTATGAAGCACTCCTCGTAGGATTGAAGGTGTCCCGTGAGTTGGGAGTAAAGTGCCTGAAGGACTTCATGAACTTGCAACTCGTGGTGGGCCAAGTCTTTGGTAAGTTCGAAGCTTAGGATCCTATGATGGCAAAGTATCTGGACAATGTACACTCATACACAGCGAACCTTCGGCACTTCAACATTTTCCATATCCCTTGTACAGAAAATGCTCAAGGTGACATCATCTCCTGGCTGGCAACCCTATTAGATCGGTTACTTGGGCGCATCTTCGTTGAATATCTGGAGACCCTCAGCTACGAGTCTGCAGTAGAGGTCCAGCAAGTCACCTCTGAGGCAAGCTGAATGGACTCTTACATCGAATACATCACCATCGGTGCTTTGCTCAAGGATCGCAAAAATGTTGGCCTCCTCAAGAGAAAGGCTGGATGCTTCGTGCTCATGGATGGGTAGCTCTATTGAAGGTCTTATTCCTATCCTTTACTAAAATGCTGAGGCCCTCAGAAGCCACCTATGTGCTCATAAGATACATGAAGGCATCTATGAGAATCATGTGGGGGGTAGGACCTGGCCTATAAAGCACTCCAACAAGGATACTTTTAGGAGATCATGCAAGAAGACGCCACTAACTTCATGAAAAAGTGTGATCACTGTCAACATCATGCTTGCATCCAGCATCAGCGTTCATCCCACTCTCCTAACTTTCTGCTCTGTCGTTGTTCGCCCAGTGGAGAATGAACATCCTAGGTCCCTTTCTTCCTGTATCTGGTAAATGAAAATACCTGATCGTGGCCATCGACTACTTCACCAAGTGGGTTGAGGCCGAGCCCCTAACATAGATCACGAGGCCAAGGCCAGATCCTTCCTTTGGAAGTTGGTCATCTACTGTTTCAGACTCCCCCACACGGTCATCACTGACAATGGGCAGTAGTTTGACAATCAGGCTTTTGAGGAATTATGTGCCAACCTCAACATCCATCATCACTTCACATCGATGGCTCACCCTCAGACCAATGGGGAGGTCGAGGTAACTAACCGAACCATCTTGCTAGGGCTCCCACCAGGCTGGATGAAGCCAAGGGTTGGTGGGCTGAGGAGATCCCTAGTGTACTGTGGGCCTACCATACCATGCCATGGACAATGATGGTTGAAACACTATTTAACCTCATCTTCAGTTTTGAGGCCATGATCCCAGTGGAGGTGAGTCTACCCACACTGTGGGTAGAGCAGTACAACAAAGCTAAAAATCAGGCTCGCCTTCTTCTCAACCAGGATCTACTGGACAAGGCAAGGGACAAAGCTCGACTCTGAATGGCAGCATACCGGTAGTACATAGCTCACTACTACAACTCCCGATGAGGCCCAAGACGTTCCATCTGGGTGACCTAGTTCTCAAGCGAGCAAAAGTATCTCAACCAGGAGAATGTGACAAACTTTTCTCAAATTGGGAAGGTCCCTATAATGTGGCCAAGGTTCTGTCACATGAAGCCTACCACCTCGCCAGACTCGATGGTACATGGTACCTCTAGACATGTAATGCCAGCAACCTGAGGATGTATTACCAATAATAGGCTACATCCGCTTGACTCCAAATTCAGCAAAGAAAGTTAAGAAACTTATGAAGCCCCGCATCAAAAGCTGGGAAACTATCGAAGCCCCGCACCCATCCACCCGACTCCAAGTCTAGCAATGAAAGCCGGTAAACTACAAAAGCCCCGCATCCAAAGCCAGGAAACTCTAGAAGCCCTGCATTCAAAGCCAGGAAACTCCAATATCCCTACATTCAAAGCCAAGAAACTTATGAAGTCCCGCACTCATTTGCCTGACTCCAAGTTCGACAAAGAAAGTTGGGAAACTTATTAAGCCCCACACTCATCATTCATTCTTCTTATTCCTCCGATCCGAATATGCAAGCTATGAAAACTCCAGAAGTTTTGCACTCTCATCTGCAAGTTCTCAAAACCAGGCGAGGGGAGCTAAAGAATTCATAGATTCCTTATCACTGATCACAAAATTTCAGACTCAGCCAAAAGCAACCTGATGGGGACATCAGATCAGACATAGACTTCAAGCTTCACTTTGTTCTCTAAGTCATGTGTTGGTCAATTTTTACTAAGTCCTATAAGTCTTGTAATTCACTAGTTCTGTGTCACTTATGTCAAAGTGAGCCAAGTTTTGTAATAAGTTGAATTCATTAAGTCCTATAAATGGAGTCCATTTATAAGTTGAGTTTACTTGAGTCCTATAATTTTCAAGTACAAGAGGAGAGGATCGCTAGACCAGGAGTTTTATAAGGCCTCACCCAGGAGCTGGAGACCTTGTAACTGTACCCTACTAGACCTTTCATGCCGCCCAAGCCTATGAAGCCTACACACTTGAAGATACCAGGTGCCCCATGGAATACTCCTTCTCCCAGGTGCCCTAGTCCAGAGGCTCATGAAGAAGTGGCAACCCAGATCCCTAGCCTTGGCACCCCAGTCCAAGGCCCATAGCAGTTGGCACCCCTCCCTGGCCCATTCATGTTGGCACCCCCCTCCCAGGCCTTTGACCAATCAAAGAAGGTGTCATCCCAGTCCAACAAGGATTGAAGCAGTCCAAGCCCAAGAGGAGACCCTTTGACCAAGTCCAAGGAGGCCCAAGAGAAGACCATGTCAAAGGAGAATATTCTTTCCCAAGTCAATTAGGAAGTGTAGTTTTATTCAAATTTTGTAATCCTCTTCCTAATCAAACTATGTAATCCTTTCTCCAATCAAATTTTGTACTCCAATCCTAACAAGGAGAGGACCTGGGTGAGCCTATAAATACTCACCCCCTCCCCCTCTTGTAAGATAATCTTTTTTCATGAATTAAAACTTTGGTGAATTTTCTTATGACAATTATGTTCTTTGGAAGTGTGTGTGTGAGATTTAAGTGCCCTAGCTTTACAAACCCTAGCCATTGCCCATCCAAGCAAGTGCCCAAGATGCCCACCATCAGCCCTCCAAGATCCAGATGCCCAAAGCTTCCTCCAAGGCTGCCAACCCCCTGCAACTCAATCTTCCAACCATCCTTCAACCCGATCTCCAGTTTCTTATTTTTCTCTTCTTGTTCGCCTCTAACCTTTGATGTTTGCAGGATCCCTTCAGTGAAACCATCCTTGGATTAAGTGTCCTTGCCTTTGAATGAAGCTGATAAAAAGTCGGTGGATTCACTGGAAAGTGACTATATCATCTAGGCACCGATCTGAGTTGAGAGATCTCTTCTACAATAACTAGAAATCATTGCTTGGTATGTTAAACCTAATTCTCTTCTCACTTTTTCTGATTTCTTGAAGCTGAACATGCTCCTAATAGGCCTTCTTAGACCTAGGATCCTAATTTTCTTTTCTTTTTGATTGATCTAGCATGTGGGTAGGATGCTAATTGATACAGGATAACCTTAACATAATATAGGCTAGTTTCGGGAATCAAAACTATAAAAAAAAATAAAAAAAATATTTGCTTGCTTTAATTTGATTTCCTTCATCTTAATCACTTGCATATCATCTTGCATCATATTAGAATCCTGTCTCACATCAATTTTGGTATCAGAGAGAGATTAGGGCATGTTCTTGCATCTTAGTTTAGATTTCTGCATCCTGAATTCTACATAACCCCTCAAAACATAGGATTGTTTCCCCCATCAAACATTTTTATTTTTTTCTGATTTTCGTGGTGAATATCCTATGTTTTTTCCTCTATTTTTCTATTATTCTTTGGAATTTTTTAGGTCTAAAAATTTACAAAAAATAGTAAAAATATAACCCTAACAAAAATCTACATCCTATAATTTGCATTAGGGTTCTGAGTATTGGTCTGATTCACCATCTTAAACATTTTATTTTTCTTTGAAATTCGCATCACGTCATCTCTGTTGAGTCCTATGTTTTATTGATATTTTTTTAGATTTTACAGAACCAAAAATCACAAAAAAAATTAGCATCCTAGAAACTCTAACTAGAAATCTGTCTTTTCCTGCACTCAGTTAGAAACCCTAGGTTTTGCATCATCATACCATTTTTGTTTTGCATGAAATTTAGTAGGAAGTATCCACAGACATCAATATCTATTCTATAAATTTTTTAAAATTTCTCTGCATTGAAATCCATGCTAATTTCTGCATCAAATCCGAATAAAAAAATTTTATTTTCTGCTAATTCTGTATACTTGACTTAACCTAACCTAATCAACTACCAAACCCCTCCCAACCCAAGCCAAATTTTGTTTGATAACTTAACCAACTTAAATTTAATATTTCACCTCATCAAAAGACAAAATTTTCTATTGTGTTTCTAGACTGCATCAGGTTCATCGATTTGCATCATATCATTAAACAATCTTAAGGATAATTTTGCTCTCTCAGTTCAGGGCAGAAGGTCATTACCTGTCCTGGGCCCAAAACAACCACCCAGTATCAGAACCAAAGCCTTAATTAAAATCAATTAGCAACCTAATTCGCTCTACTGAGCTAGGGACACCAACAGGTCGAGTTCGAGTTGTGTAGGTAAACTAGTGCATTCAATTCCTCAACTATTACTGAAAACTGGTGTCTAAGGCTAGAGGTCTAGAGGCAAACACCCTAAGTAGATTGGTGGTTTGTTGTGCAGGTGGCTACCCAAGAGGGGGGGTGAATTGGGTCTTTTAAAAAATTGAAGGCAAGTAATGTGCAATTCAAAATCCTTTGCAAGTGGTAGGTGCTGTGATAGAATTATAAAATGCAGAAGCTAAACAAAGACAAGAAAGCATAATACAAACACACCAAATTTATAGTGATTCGGAGCAACCTAGCTCCTACATCCACTATCCAAGATACCACTTGGGATTTCTACTATATTCACACCCGAATACAGTAGGATTATTTTACAGGATTACAATCCAAAACCCTTACACTTTGGTTTTACGGGATCACCAATGAAAATCCAACACACTTTCGTTTTAACAGGCTCACCAAAGAAACCCAACTTGGTTTTTACAGGATCACCAAGAACCTAACCCTTGGTTTTAATAAGGCTTACTAAAAACCTATTTAGCTTTTCAACCGGGCTCACCAATAACCCAACCATTCAAAGATTGAATTGAAAATAAATGCAACAAGAATAATAAACTCAATTTGTCGGATAGTTATCGGTGCAGCTAGTTGGAAGTCCACTTGAATATACTTGAATAAGCTTTAATGACTTCAGTGGCTTCTTCCCAAAGTTGCTTCAAGCTTCAGATTGGAGTTGGTGAAGACTTGAAAGCTTGACTTGAATGCTCTTGTGCTCTTTTGCTGTTGGTAGGTAGAATATTCAATGAAGCTCTCTTCTTTTAAGAACTCTCTAAAATCAATTCTTCAAGGAAGTTCAAATCCTTCAAATTTAAAGTCTTCCATCATCCCAAGGCAGTTCCAGCCATTGTAGACTATTGGGGAATGATATTTGACCATTGGAGCACTTTTTAGCATTCAAAAATAAATTCTGGAACTAGCCGTTGGATACCTGAAAGCGTCATTCGAGTCGGCTCAGATCCTTCGAGTCGATGGGCCGAGTCACCAAATCTTCAATGCAGTTGGCTCTTTATCTCAGGGCACAAAACATCACTCTGGATGAGTCGGCTCTTAGTAGCTCGGGTCAGCTCGAACTTGAATCTTGAAAATCTTGAACTTGAGGAGTTGGCTCTTTTCAGCTTGGGTCGGCTATTCTTCTCAGGTTCGAGAAACCTCACTCTGGAAGAGTCGGCTCTTTTTGGTTCGAGTCGGCTTGCCTGGCTATTCTCAAAAATCTTCAAGAAATGGACTCTGGAGGATTTGGCTCGCTTTCCATCAAGTCAACTCGGATTGCTATGTTCTAGAATCCTTGTTGCGTGCCAGTAATCAAAGTCGGCTCTTCATTACTTAGGGTCGGCTCGAGTATCTTCTTCATGATTTTCATAATTGAACTTAAAGAAAACTCTCACCAACTCTTTTACAAATTCACACAAACCAATTCAAAAAAAATCATGGCACACACACTCACAGAAGTAATCCTTTTAATTGATTTTTCTTTGCATTTTGATTGGGTTCTTCTTTACAAAAACATTTACAACACAACTCAACCAAGAAAATAGAAGTGTAGGAGTTGAAGTTTGAATATGTTATTCATCCTACAAAAACTTGTCAAACACTTAAAGAGTTAGAAATAAATGTACATTCTCCAATGTTTGGTTATCATCAAAATCACTTATAGGGTCAACAATCTCCCCCTTTTTGATGATGACAAAACACTGGGCATGAAAAATCCATATGAAACTTTACAATTGCATGTTTAATAATATTTGCAAGAGTATATAAACAAGTAGAGCAAATTGACTTCAGTTAGTGCCAAAAAATGATAGGAGAATTAGGGCTTAGAGAGATAATCTCTCCCTTAATAAAATACTCCATGTTTTGGCAAACTCTTCATTCAATTTTACATTTTAAAGCTCAAAAGCTTTGATCAACAGAGCTAACAATTGTTGAAGTGTAAAACATTATGTATCAGAGTCTTTATGTATCAGAGTTTGTAAAAAAAAATTGCAATTCAGGCTTTAAACATTATAAGTCAGAACTTAAAGTATCAGAGCTTGAAATATCAATACATGTTCATTTCAGGTATCAGAGCAAATATGTAGCAAATATGTATCGAAGCTTTGAAGTATCAATGTTTTATCTTTTTCATGCAATACTTTCTCTCCCCCTTTTTGTCGGTTAATCAAAAGGGTTGAGTAATAATCAAGCTCAGAATTTTAAAAAAATTGAGAAAGTATTTAAAATTGTTTGAGATAATTTCACTTTCTCATATTTATCTTGAAATTCTAATTAAAATATTAATCATTGTAAGAGCAATCAAACATTCAATTCATAGAGAAATTGAAGAATTTGTGAGACAAAAGATGTATCTCATTCTATTCCAAAAGTTTAGTACAAAGTACAAAAAGGTGATAAACTTAGTCACTGTCTATATCTACGCTAGGTATTGAAGAAGTTTGGCTAGGGATCTAAATTCCAGGAGGTAGAAAAGCAATAGGATCAACGAATTGTGGAATATCATGAGATCCAGGTGTCCTAATGTGTGGAGCAGGTTGTCTTAGATGACTTGAGTGACTAGGAAAGGATCTAAAAGGAGACTTGAGAGTAGCTAGGATATCTTAAATCTTGCCCATCATTTTCCACAGAAAGCTACTCATTGACTTCAATTCGGCTTCAACTTTTTTTACACTTCTAGAAGCAGCCAAGTCTTCCATTCCTTCTTTGATTACTACCATTTGTTTTATAGTGTAAGCATTTTCGAAGCTTGAACATTGGCAAATGCTTCGGCTAAACCTCTTAATCTCCCAAATTCACTTCTAATTATACCAATACCTTTGGTATAATCTTCCTCCATCCTTTTTCCTGCTTCAAGTGATCCCATTCAGACCCTCAAGTTATCCATCTCAATTCTGTAGGCTTCAAGGATTTGAGTGACTGAGCTTTTGATAGAGTCTGAACTTGATGTAATCAACTGAAGGATCGGCTGGACATCTGTCATAGTTGTACTAGCTGTACTGGTTGTTGCAGCTTTGGAGGTTTCAATATTTTCAATTCTTCCTTTTAGATCATTTATTTATTCTCCAAACTGGGTTAGCCTGTCATCGACTGATTTTTGAAATACTCCAAACATTTCACCCATAGAAGACTTAATGGATTCAGTCATACTGTTCATTTGTTGTGCCAAGAAGTCTTGTATCATTGAAGTGTTCATAGTAGGAGTAGTAGCAGCTTGATCATGATTGGAATGTTTGTAGCTTGATCAAAGGTAGGTGTGTTGTATGGCATGTCAGACAAGTCAGGGATAGAAATATCTGGAAAAGAAGTATCAAAGTCCATCTAGACAGGGGATTCCTGCTATGGCTGTGACTCAGGGATGTGCATTATGATGCCTTCACCAGCTGCTTCTTTTATTTGTTCTTGGACTTCTTCAGTCTCTTCAACTATAGGAGTGTCAGTTTTCTTCTTCCAGGTACCATATGTTAGCAAGTATCCCATTCTCTAAAGGGTCTTAGCTGTATATGTGTCAGTGTGAAGTAATGCCTTACTGTCTTCTCCTATCAAGTCTAAACTTTCTCTTTGAAAGAAGATTGAAAGAATCATTCCATATGGCAAGCAGGCTTTAACTTTCCTAATTGCCTCCTTCATTTGGCTAATCATTATTGTAGGCAAAATGATCTTTTCTCCATTAATTAAGAGCTCCATTAAACATAAATCCCTTTCACTTACCCAGTCGAATCGACCTATTCTATATAAGAAGATTCGGCTAATGAAGTTATGTAGGAGTCTCATCTCAATGGACAACATGTTTGCCTTGAGAATCCCAATCTCATTTACCTTAGCTCTTTCCAAAACTGTCTGCAATGCCTTGGTTCTATCCTTTAGTACAAGATATTCTGTGCCTTCAAAAGGCATATTCAAAACACTTCCTAGGATTTCAGAAGTGATAATTATCCTTTTTCCTTTAATTGAGGACTCAATGAAATTTTCCCCAAACCTCATGTTTTCATAGAATATTCTTACTAGGTTTGGATAGGTCTTAATATCCAGTGAACACAAATTCCTCCAACCTTGGTTCTCAATAAGATCCCCAATCACAAAATCGATTTTCCTTAGATATTCGAATAAAATACGTCGATCGGTAGTGATTGGTCTCATACCTAGGGACATTTGGCGGCTTGGAGAAATAGGGCTTCCTTCTTCTTCAGGCCGTGGTTCATTTCAGGAGACATTATCTTCTCGGAATTTCATTCTTCGTTCTTGTGGAGCCGAATCACTAGCTTTCCTAGGTTTTTTTCCAACTACTCTCCTTGGTGCCATTGTGCAAGGGAATTGAGTTTAGAAGAGGTTTATGGAAGTTTAGAGAAGTTTGGAAAGTTTCTTGGAGGGAATGGAATAGGGTTTAAGAGTAAGAATGGTAAAAACAAAATCTTACGGCTCGAATCTAAAAAAGAGACAGCTTGACATCCAAGATGGCTCGACCAATAGTTCATCTGCTCGAGTCGGCTCAAGCAGAGGGAGCTCAAAAATAATTTTTGTATTTTAATCAAGGCTCATAAAATTTTGGGATTTGGATCAAATAGTTATCTAGATACATTGCCCTTAAGACTCTGGAGGTGGTTCTAGATAGGATCATATAATCCTAGTTCATTTCTAATCATTGCAAACTTAACTAAATTCAATGGTTTGGTAAAGATATCAGTAAGTTGGTTTTCAGTTGACACATATTCAAGAGTAATATCATTATTTAAGACATGTTCTCTTATAAAGTGGTGCTTAATTTTAATGTATATTTCTATCAATTTTGCAACCAGCATAGTCAGCATCAAAAAAAACTAATTAAACTCAAGGATGATTCTTTAGAATAACAAGGACCTAAGTTACTTGTACCTTTCAAGTATTTGAAAATTCTTTAAATAGTAAGCATATATGTTTCTTTAGAATTACCTTGAAATCTTGCATAGACACATACACTGTACAAGATATTAGGCCTACTGGCTATCAAATATAAAAGGGATCCAAACATACCTTTATATAACTTTTGGTCAACATTGGATCCACTTTCATCTTTGTCCAGTTTCAGGTAGGACTTATGGGTGTGCTAGCCTCTTTGCTTGTTTTCATGCCAAATTTCTTGATTAATTCTTTGATGTACTTGGCTTGGCTCATAAAGATTCCTTCCTTCATTTGTTTGACTTGTAATCCAAGGAAGTAGTTCAGCTCACCCATAAAGCTTATTTCAAACTCAACTTGCATTAGCTCAGTAAATTATTCACGAAAACTTTTATTAGTTTACCAAAGATAATATCATTAATGTAAATTTGTACAGCTGACATGTCATTAAAAAGAGTTTAAAGTTCATGTAGCAAGCAAATGCAAGAAGCAGTCTAATGGTCTCAGGTCTTGATATAGATGCATAAGTTTCATCAAAATCGATATCTTCTTCTTGATTGAACTCATTTGCTACCAATCTTGCTTTACTTCTAATTACTTTACCATTTTCATCTAGTGTGTTCCTATAGACCCATTTGGTTTCTATTATAGGATGGTCTGTAGGTCTACTAGCTAGTATCCAAACATTATTCCTTTCAAACTGGTTTAATTTGAGAGACAAAGGCTAGGTAGTCATGTGCATCTCTATGTGCTGACCTAGTCCTAACACCATGAGAAGGATCACCAATGATTAGATCTTTGGGATGTGAAGTTACATACCTCCATTCCTTTGGTAAATCAGCATGATCCTTGCTTACCATTTCACTTCTATCTTGCGTTGGCTTGTCTTGAATGTTTAGATCGTTCATTTCCTTTTGCAGTGTACTTGTATCATTATCTATGCACTCATCTTTTCTAGATGGTGAGGGGTTAGCTTCATCAAAGATAACATGAATTGACTCTTCTACAGTAAGAGTCCTCTTGTTAAACACTCTATATGCTTTGCTATGTAATGAATAACCAAGGAATATAGATTCATCAGATTTTGCATCAAACTTTCCTAGATTATCCTTACCATTATTTAACACAAAGCATTTACACCCAAAAACATGAAAATAATTAATATTTGGTTTTTTTCCATTCCAAAGATCATAGGGGGTTTTCTTTGAAATTGGTCATATCAAAACTCGGTTTAGTATATAATAGACAGTGTTTATGACTTCTACCCAAAAGTACCTTGGATGACTACCTTCACATAACATCGTTATGGCCATTTCTTCCGAAGTCCAATTCTTTCTCTCTACAATACTATTTTGTTGGGTGTTCTAAGAGCGGAGAAGTTATGATCAATGCCGTGCTTAGTACAATATTCATCGAAGAATTGATTTTAAAATTTAGTTCCATGATCACTTCTAATATAGATAATAGAAAGATTTTTTTCATTTGAAATCTTTTTATGAAATTTTCAAAATACATCAAAAGTTTCATCTTTTTGTGTAATAAATAATACCCATGTGAATCTAGAAAAGTCATCTACAATCACAAGGCCATATTTCACACCTCCTAGGCTTGTGGTCCTAGTTGGTTCAAATAAGTCCATGTGAAGTAGCTGAAGGGGTCTAGTCGTTGAAATAACATTTTTCGATTTAAAACTCCCCCTAGTTTGTTTGCCTAATGGACAAGCATCACATACATAATTAAGATCAACTTTGAAATGAGGCAAATCTCTAACTAGATTCTTTGAGATTAATTTGGCAATAGTATGCATGCTAGCATGACCTAATCATCTATGCCATAATAAACATGACTCATTGGCCTTAGCATTCATTGCTACTAAACTGGAACTACTAGACATGGCTAGATCATTTAGATCTACCACAAAAATATTTCCGAGTCTATGGCCAATGAATTTGTTGCTAGAGTCAAGAGAGTTAGTTACTATATACATAGATGATTCAAAGATAACTTTGAAGCCTTTATCACATAATTGACTAATACTTAATAAATTATGTTTCAATTTATCTACTAGCAGCACATCTTCAATAGAAGTATAAGGGGTTATTTAAATCTTACTGATTCTGATTATTCTTCCCTTGCCATTATCTCTGAAAGTAATCGATCCTCCTTCTTTCATTTGTAGGGTGATAAATTGATCCTTGTCACCCATCATATGCCTGGAATAGCCACTGTCAAGATACCATCTTTTCTATGATTTTTGGGCTACAAGATAATCCTGCAAAACAATCAAGGAGTGATTTTAGGTACCCAAGCTAACTTGGGTCCTTTCGGGTTAGCAACATTGGTTCTCTTTGGAACCCAAATGGTTCTATATTTCAATGCACTACTCATGAGATTTTTCAAGGAATTGCATTGATAAGATTTATGCCCAAATCTATGACATGCATAACAAATAATTTTATCATTTTTGAATGATGCATGCTTTGAAGCTATAACAGATGCAGAAATAGGAATACTTGATTTGAAGGATTTTTGCATAGTATTCTATTCTTAGGAATATATTTCAAGCCATTTGAAATTGATTTCGATGGAAAACCTTTTTCAAATTTAGCATTTATAGCATTAAATCCAATTCCAGCTTTATTTTTTGAGTCTTTTTGTTCTTTCAAAATTAGCTCAAGCTTATTTGAATTCAAGGTCAACTTTTCTACTAAAGGCTTAAGCTTTTCAACCTCCTTTGTTAAATCAGTATTTTTGGCAGCTAAAATATTGTTTGTCTCATATAAAACAGTATTTTCATTGTTCAAGACTATAACATTTTCAGAAAGGTTATTCAATTTTCTTTGCAAAATGTTATTCTTTTCAAAAATTTCATCTTTGTCTTTTAATAAAACATCGTTTTGTTTATTTAAGGACTTAATTTTAACCCCAGCTTTCTTAAATTCGATGAGTAAATCATGAAATGCAGAATTCAGTTCATCATATGTAAATTCAGTTTGAAGCTCACGGGATGATACCACATTTTCCAGACCTATCAAGCAAAGATTCACAGATTTCAGAGCCTCTTCTTCTTCATTTGATGAGGAGACTTCGCTGTCACTCCATGTCGCTACCATTGCTTTCTTTTTCTTTTTCTTAAATTTCTTTTTCAATAGAGGACAATCTAGTCTGATGTGCCCTGGCTTTTTGCACTCATAACATGTGGGCACTTCTTTTTCTTTCTCCTTTTCCTTATCCTTCTCCTTACGGAACTCTTTGTTCTTGTGGAATTTTTGAAAATATCTTCCTTTCTTCCCAAGAACTTTCTAAACTTTTCGACGACCATGGTAACGTCTTCATCTTCCATGTCGCTTTCAGTAGAGGAGCTTTTTTCTTCCAATTCTTCATCCCTTTTAGAATCTATAGCAACTTTAAAGGCGATAGATTTCCTTTTCTTTTGATCATCTTCAGTTTGGTGCTGCATGGTCAGTTCATGGGTGATGAGAGATCCCAGCAGTTCATCCAGCAATAAGGTATTCAAATCTTTTGCTTCCTAGATGGTAGTCACTTTCGGATCCCACTTGTCCGGAAGAGATCTTAGAATCTTCTGCACTAGATCTGCATTAGTGTATACCCTGCTAAGACTTTTTAAGCCATTAATAATATCAGTGAAATGTAAAAGCATGGCAGAGATTGTTTCATTAGGTTTCATTTTAAACAATTCATAATTATGCACAAGAAGATTAATTTTAAATGACTTCACTTGTGAAGTTCCTTCATGGGTCACTTCGAGTTTATCCCAAATTTCTTTTGCCAAAGAACAAATTGAAATTCAATTAAACTCATTACTATCCAAAGCATAGTATAACAAGTTTATGGCTTTAGTGTTTAACTCTCCCATCTTCATGTCATGTTTGTCCCAATCCTCTTCAGGTTTAGGAACATCCACTCCATCAATTTTAACTATGGAGATATAAGGACCCTTTAAAAAAACCTTCCACAACTGAAAATTAACTGCTTGAATATAGATCTTCATTCTAGCTTTTCAATATGCATAATTTGTGCCAGTGAAGAGTGGAGGTCTATTAGTTGACTGGCCTTCCGCCAAGGACGTACTCATTGGATGAGCCATCAATCATTACTTTAATATATTCAGAGACTCTACTCTGATACCAGTTGTTGCCCAGGTGGCTACCCAAGAGGGGGATGAATTGGGTCTTTTAAAAAATTAAAGGCAAGTAATGTACAATTCAAAATCCTTTGCAAGTGGTACGGGCTGTGATAGAATTATAAAATGCAAAAGCTAAACAGAGACAAGAAAGCACAACACAAACACACCAATTTTATAGTAGTTTGGAGCAACCCAGCTCCTACATCCACTACCCAAGGTACCACTTGGGATTTTTACTATATTCACACCCGAATATAGTAGGATTGTTTTACAGGATCACAATCCAAAATCTCTACACTTTGGTTTTACAGGATCACCAAAGAAAATTCAACACCCTTTGATTTTAACAGGCTCACCAAAGAAACCTAACTTGGTTTTCACGGGATCATCAAGAACCTAACCCTTTGTTTTAATAAAGCTCACAAAATATCTATTTGGTTTTTCAACTAGGCTCACCAATAATCCAACCATTTAAAGATTGAATTGAAAATAAATGCAACATGAATGACAAACTCAATTTGTCGGATAGTTGCCGGTGCAGCTAGTTAGACGTCCACTTGAATGCACTTGAATAAGCTTTAATGACTTTAGTGGCTTCTTCCCAAAGTTACTGCAAGCTTCAGATTGGAGATGGTGAAGACGTGAAAGCTTGACTTGAATGCTCTTGTGCTCGTTTGCTGTTGGTAGGTAGGATATTCAATGAAGCTCTCTTCTTTTAAGAACTCTCTAAAATCAATTCTTCAAGGAAGTTCAAATCCTTCAAATTTAAAGTCTTCCATCATCCCAAGGTAGTTCTAGCTATTGTAGACCATTGGGGAATGATTTTTGACCATTGGAGCACGTTTTAGCATTCAAAAATAAATTCTGGAACTAGCCATTGGATACCTGAAAGCATCATTCGAGTCAGCTCGGATTCCTTCGAGTCGGCTCGGATCCTTCGAGTCGATGGATCGAGTCGCCAAATCTTCAATGCAGTCGGCTATTTGTCTCAGGATGCAAAATATCACTCTAGATGAGTCAGCTCTTTGTAGCTCGGGTCGGCTCGAACTTAAATCTTGAAAATCTTGAACTCGAGGAGTCGGCTCTTTTCAGCATTGGTCGGCTCTTCTTCTCATGTTCGAAAAACCTCACTCTGGAAGAGTCGGCTCGATAAAGTTCGGGTCAGCTTGCTTTCTCAGGCTTTCAGAATTAGGTCTGGCAGAGTCGGCTCTTTTTGGTTCGGGTCGGCTCGCCTGGCTGTTCTCAGAAATCTTCAGGAAATGGACTCTGGAGGAGTCGGTTCACTTTCCATCGAGTCGGCTTGGATTGCTACATTCCAGAATCCTTGTTGCGTGCTTGTAATCAGAGTCGGCTCTTCATTACTTGGGGTTGGCTCGAGTGTCTTCTTCAGGAATTTCATAATTGAACTTAAAGAAAACTCTCACCAACTCTTTTACAATTTTACACAAACTAACTCAAACTAAAAATCGTGGCACACACACTCATAGAAGTAACCCTTTTAATTGATTTTTCTTAGCATTTTGATTGGGTTCTTCTTCACAAAAACATTTACAACACAAGTCAACCAAGAAAATATAAGTGTAGGAGTTGAAGTTTGAACAAGTTATTCATCGTATAAAAACTTGTCATACACTTGAAGAGTTGTTAGAAATAAATGTACATGCTCTAATATTTGGTTATCATCAAAATCACTTATGGGGTCAACATGGTTACTTAATTTGGACCCTGTCACAGGCAGGGGGAGCCTCCCACCACCCCATCTCTTACCTGGCCAGTGAAAGGATTAGTTGCTGAGTTGAGTATAAGTTGAGTCGATCCATTCAATTTTGGCTCTAGGTCTAGCAAACCCAAGAACATACTGATCCTTGTATACTTGACTGCATCGTAATACCTTGATTGATTGATTGCATGACCACTAGGTTAGGAACCCAATACCAAAGGTCTAAATCTCAACCTAGTTCAACCATGGAATCCAATCTTGAAACTCTCATTAAGGCCATGACTGAATAATAGACCACCTAGATGAACCAGATAAGTGCTCAATTGACCACCCAAATGACCCAATCCCAAAACCAGCTGAATGCCCAATTGACCACCCAACTGACCCAATCCAAAAACCAACTAAATTCCTAATTAACCCAAAGGTTTGACCAGGTAGGAGATAAATTAGAAAACCTAGAGAAAATCCCTAAAACCCATCCCAGACCCAAACCTGAGTCCAACCCTAGGAAAGCCCAATACCATGACCCATACTTAGAGCCGAACCCTAGGAGTGCCCAACTATTGGGAATGATATCCCAAAGCCAATCACCTAGAATGTAGGCGATTGTGCTCAGTATTATAATTTGTATATGAATTAATAAAACTTTATTTTGGTAACTCATCACATTATTCATTTTCTTGTAATGAACTCTATTTATGTGATGAAGTTCTTAGGACTGCACTGACTATAGAGAGGATATATTGAGTGGTCCTTTAGAAAGGTTCACAACCAAAGGATACATTGTACATGATGGTAAAGTATCAAGTATAGGTTGTTGTGATTCACATCATTTGGTTATCCTCTTGACCAAATGAGTGTGGTGACACCGATGTGATCTACAAGTGGGATGTGTGACATTTGGTGCGGACACTAGAGGCACCAGAATAAGGCAGAGGCTTCTCAACTCTCTGTGGATCACTTAAATGATATTCGAGTCCACTGAAATAAAGCTTAGTCTAGCTGAGTTGTTTTATGTGAGTCCTGTATTAGTCAGCTCATGTTGAGCTAGTTCAGTCAAGTGTTAGTCAGCTCATGTTGAAATAATTTTATTTTTTTTTTGAGTCATGTCCAAGCATATTGAAGACTCAAGACCACATCATACAAGTGAAGACCAAGTCCAACCTAATTGAAGACATGGAAGTTGAGCCCAAGTCCAACCCAGCTTGAAGATTTGAAGATCCCAGGAGGAAAATTCAGAAAACCCTGATTCCTTGCAGATGCCTAGATTCCCTTCCAGATGCCAGAATATATTTATAGACCAGGGCATCCATAATTCCAGAGGTCCACCTGCATCATAGCCCAAAGAAATCAAGCATAGGTGCCAATCCCAAGCCCCTAAGAAGCAAGATACCAAGGAATATTCCTGCTACCTGGCTACCAGGCCACCCCAACTTCCAGAGGCCCAAGCCCATGCGCCCAAGCCCCGTTGGGCTGGCCTCTTGCTTCTCTTAGAAGCCCAACACGCCCCCCTAGGCATCCTTGGAGTGTTGACCCAGTCAAGAGAATTTTTAGGGATTTTTTCTACCTAATGTTTTCTTATTTTCTAGCTAGGGTTTGAGTAGGAGTAGGATTCTTATGTAAAGACTAATGTATCCTTACTTGGAGCCCAAGTTTAAGGGTCTATTTAAGGGACCCTAGCCTCTTGTATGAAACTTGATTTTGATATATGAATTAAACTTTAGTTCTTATATTGTTTTGTATGATTACCCTACTGTGTGCATAAAGGGGTTTGAGAGTTCTTCTTCCCGGTGTTTGCTACCATCTTCTTGCCGCCTACCATCCTTCCAGCCCCCTCCAAAACTTTCTTCCCTTTACTGTTTTCTTTTGTTTTCTTGATTTCCTCTGAGTTTTCTAGCCCCTAACAGTTTGTTTGTAGGTCCCCAAGTTCCTACGAATCCAACGACTCTAGCTATGCCTCAATCGGACAACCGAGCAGAAAGCCGGGTATCCGCGGGTCTTTGGCTCAGTTTTCCAGGCCGCATCCATCGAGGAACGAGAGATCCCTTTGCTGCGATCTTCACCGGGAGCTTCAGACGTTGTCAGGTACATCCCCTCTACCTCCAATCTTCATATTATAGGAGAACTTGCCCTAACCGAGGCTTCTCAGTCCCGGCTATCCTTCTTTAGTACTTTTCTAGGTTCTAATTTGCATGTTTGGCTTCAAAAATTCATACAAAATTCCCTACAATTAATTTTGATATGAAATTTAGGAATTAATCACCTAACCTAACATATAAAACATACAAAAAGAATTGCATGCATTTTAGTCCCGCATCAACATCTCATTGAACATGACTTTGTGGAGCTCCTTTCTGCCAAAGGATTGCTCGCGATTGGATATGGGTATACGTGTCCCTTCGACCTGAGGTCACCATGGTATCTTGCAAGCAACTCCTTATGCTTTGGTGCCGGACTACCTGGATTACTAATCCGGTGATGAAAGATTCTGGATATAGGCAAGTACTTGTGGAGCAGTGGTAGACCAAGATGGAATTGACCTGTCCAAGTTATTTGGATTGAATGTCTCGTAGTGTCTCAATTTAGCAAATCCTCGATCGAGGTAGTCCTATTGAGGAGTCACTGGACTTGCAAGGTTGAGACAAGTTATGGATAGACTCAGTTAGGGTTGGCAATCTAACCCTAGATCATCTTGAGCATTGGAGGTCAAAGGGATGAATTATACAGTAACCATATGCCAGAGGTTCGATAGATTGCTCTCGCATCTTCTGCCTATCTGGATGCCAGGATCCATTGCTAGATGGTATCTTGCGCTGATACTGGAAGTGTTCCAGTGCTACCGTTTAGGGTTAAACCTATGAGGTCACATGCCATATCGGATTTCTTCTTGATCCGGGAGCAGATCAATAATTGAGAATCGTTTCGGTATTAAGGTCAAACGGTTTGATTGTACACACATTGGATTTTTCTGGTCCACCTGGTCTGATTTGGATCGACCAGGATTGGTTTGGGTTAACCAAGAACTGTTCCTGGTTGACCAGGACTGGACCCGTGTTTTCTTAGTGATCAGGTTTGGTTGAACTGGGTTTATTAACCGATTTTATTTTATTTTGCTAAACCAGTTTATTACATAATTTACACCATTTTTCTCCCAGTATTTCAAAGAAATTAAATACCGATTTGATGTTTTGATTTCTTCCCCTGCTCGGTTGCTCGTTGTTTTACCATGTGAATGGATAAGGGCTGCATCTTGATCGATTGTAGCTTGGGTTTTCCTGTTTTTCATCTATAGCACCGTGAACTGGAAGGGCTCTCTCATGTTTTTTTCTCGCACGTCTTTCCTTCCACTCGGTTTCCGTTTTCTTGATGTTTCAGCCATTTGTTCTCATCCAGCCAGCGAGTTCTCAGCATTGAAATCGATCAAAAGCCTATTCCCAGGTGTTGGTTTTTATCTGAACACCTCTCCGATTACTTCCCTCCTTTGATAGGTTCTCTCCGCCTCATTTTATTTTATTAGTTGCTGGCCGTGCGATGTATGAGAGAGTGGGAAAAAAACAGGGCTTGCGGTGAGAAGGGAAATGAGAGGAAGAAACAGAGCATATGCATTTCGACAGGAAGGAAGAGGGCGCGTACGAGAGAGAAAGAAACAGGCTGTGAAGAGTTTTTTCTTTGGGGTGGACTTTTTAGTGCAGAAATTCGTTGGGCGTCCATGTCTTCCTCCCCTTTTTTGTTTTCTTTTGTGTGCTATTGGTGGAGTTTGGGCGGTCTTGGAGAAGACCGTCCGTGCAAACATTTTGACTTTCCCAGCTCCAAATATCTAAGACCTGTCATTGATTCTTGAAAGACTAGCATCCTTCCGGGAGTTGGATCAGTGAGAGCCCATGCATAGATACTCTAGAGGGTGGACATTTGGACACTTCGAGAGATTAGATCGATCTCTTCTTCTTGCTATTTGCAGATATGTTTTGCTGTTGAAGGAGTTCAACCGGCTACCTTGATTTGCTGCTGATCTGTTCTGAAGACTGAGGGAGTCGGCTTCTTCCTGCTTCGATCAGGTATATTATTTATTTTTGTTATCATACATGCTTAGCTCTAGAAATTATCATATTATTTATAATTATTGTACTTGCCTTTACGTTTATACTAGATCCTATGCATGAGTAGGTTTTTCTGTATGCATATTAAAATTTTTAATTATGCAATACCTACTCCCTAGTGTAGCGTGCCTAGGGTAGGCATCCGTTGCACTGGTTTTCCTTTCAGTGGTATTAGAGCCACAGGTTCCTGTGTAATATATCATGATTGCATGTATTGTAGGATCTGTATCTAGATTAGGGATTACTTTTAGGAACCTAATTGAGACTTTCACCATGGCTGTGTGTCCAGATTAAATCAGGGTTTAAAATCTCTAATTTTCTATGGCACGAGGCGGTTCGTCTATGTTGGCCTTTTCAGAAAGATCCTTAAAGGAAACCTATGGCATTAAAAATGTTTTAATCTTGATATATGATTATTGTTGCCCAGAAATGGAGCCCAAGAGGGGGGGTGAATTGGGTCTTTCAAAAATTTAATACAATAAAACAATTGGTCTAGTGGTGCTTGTGAGTAACAAATAATTAGATGCAAGATAATAGCACTTAATTAAAGAATGCAAAAAGAAAAGAGCAATCACACACAAACACAAGATATATAGTGGTTCGGTGCAAACCTAGCACCTACATCCACTCCCCAAGCCACCCTTGGGAATTCCACTATAATCCACACCAGATTACAGTTGACTTGTTTTTACAAGGCTCACAAGTCAAAAACTTAAGTTGGTTTTATCACTTAGGCTCACCAACAAACCTAACTACTTGTTTTGTCTTCGGGCTCACAAGTTAACCCTAGTTGGTTTTAACACTTTGGCTCACCAACAAACCACAATAACCTTCTTTCAAGACACCCTTGAAAGCAAGGTTAAAGCACAACAAATCAGATATAAAATTTAAATGCTACAACAAACTCTCTTCAAGAGTGGATTGAAATCTTTGAAGCCCAAGGAATGCTTTGACTTGACTCTTCTTCAAGTTGCCTTCTTTTGGAATGTAGTAGAGTTGAGCAAGTAGGCTTTTTCAGTGGAATCAAGCTAGAAAAGGCTTTTGATCTGAAGTTTGGAGAGAATAAAGGCTTTTTGACTTTTGAGTGGACTTGAATGCTCTTGAATAGACTTCTCTCTTTTTCTTCTTGACTTCTTCTCACTTTCCTTGCTTTAAAATGAGGTTGGTGGAGATTAAATACACCAAAAACCTTCTAAAAATGGTTTGTGACCGTTGGAGCATTAGAAATAGCCGTTTGGAGCTTGAAATCCCATTTCTGCAAGCCAGAAAAATAGATCCGTTAGAGCTGTCAGGCTGCAAGTGTCGACACTTGGCTGTCAGGTGTCGACACTTGGCTGTCAGGTGTCGACACTTGAATTCTGGGAGTCGACACTAGATCATTCAAGTGTCAACACTTGATGCACAGGTGTCGACACTTGACACAAAAAATCCTCGAACCAATAAGTTCTGTATTTTCAAAATTCTCAGGCCTTGAGTCGATACTTGAAACCTAAGTGTCGACACTTGGTGTCGACACTTGAATTCTGGGTGTCGACACTTGGCGTGCCAAGGATTTTTCTTCGTGCCAAATGCTGAAGTGTCGACACTTGTCTGTCCAGGTGTCGACACTTGAGACTGAAAACATCCAGAATCAAGAGTAAAAGCCTCGAAATCAAAATAAAGTTCATAAATGCATAGACACATAATAATTAAGCAAATATTAGCCCTTTTTCAATGAAGAGAATGTCCGGATATGTGAGAATTGCTCCGTGCCATTGCGTGCCATACACCATAAGTTTTTGGAATTTTGAGGTGCTTTCTTCCTGAAAACTCACAACTTGAAATTCACATTAGAATACAATATGTGCTCAATGTTTTGTTATTCATCAAAATCACTGGGTGGAGCCAACAATCTCCCCCTTTTTGATGATGACAAAACCTTGAGAAAAAGAGACAAACCATGAGTTTTCTAATTAATAGGAAACAATCTCCCCTTAATTAGATACTTCTTATTAAGGTAAACTTCAAATCTTTTTTAAACAAGATACATGTTCTCAAATTCTCAAAAACAATTAAACATCCATTATCACTCTTTTTCTTCATAACAATTATTTCTTCTCATTACTTTTTCTCTCCCCCTTTTTGTCAATCATAAAAAATGAAAATAACCTCCCCCTTTCAATTAGCATGTATACAAAAAGAGAGTATAGAAAATATTATAGCTGAAATTGTGCTTATGTCAGAGTTAAAATATCCCATTATATCAAAGTTAAAATATGACAACTGAAGTAAAACAACCATATATATATGAGACAAGTTTTTAGTACAAACAAAACTGAAACATACATATATCAAACAAAAAAAGAGATCCGAAACAGTCATCTGTGAGGCTAGTCCTCATCAGAAGGAACATCAAGACTAAAAGGAGCACTAATCCTAGATCTGGTGGCTAAAGCCCTAGGAGGTGCTAAAGCTCTAAGACTCCTGGTGCGGCCGGCAGGACCAAAAACGGGTACAACCCTAGAAGATTTGGTAGAAGGAGGCGAAAGATGATCAGCTGGCTCAATAGGATCCGGAACGAAGTCAACTAGAGTAGTAGAAGGAGCAGGTGTAGTAGGAGGATCTCGACTGACCACCTCATAAGCATCAGCTCCGCCTACACTGTCGCTGTCAGTGCCTACCACCTCAGTGGCTCGGTCAACATCCTGATCACTTCCGTCAGCAATATCAGCATGGTCGCTCTGGTGATCGCCGCCGTCATCATCATCATCATCATCATCATCATCATATGGAGCAGGAGCAGGTGCAGCAGGAGGTATAAGTGATCTCAGAAGATCCTCAAGACGTGTGAAACCCTCCTCCATAGATCTGCGTATCTCAGCGTGCTCTGAGGTAGTCTGTGCTCGTAGAAGCTCGACCTCGCTACGCAGCAGAGTCACCTCTCCTCTGATCTGTGTGAACTGGGCTCTGGCATGCTCCTCAAAGGATAATCCGGTAGATGGTGGTGGAGGAACTGAAGCATCAGGTGACAGGTGCTCTGCCTGTGTCGATGGTACATCCACTGGAGGAAGGACTGCTGGCTCAGATGGTCCAGCCTCAGCCTCTCGAATCTTATCCTCCTCATCTGGCTCCTGGCCAGACTCTCTCCGAACCCATCGACCTCCAACCATCCTGAAACCCATGCGGTGCAATGACCTCTCATCATATACATCTGTGTGCAGTATCTCCTTGGGGATCTCCCCCTCCAATGATACTCCACATGCTTTGAAAAGACGGGTCAGTGCCATCCCGTATGGCAAACAGTGTCGGCGCTGAGTGGCAGCATCATGCATCTGTGACAGCATCAAGGCCGGTATGTCAACTGGTCTCCTCTCGATCAGACTGGTCATCAACATCAGCTCTCTCTCTGTGATGAAATCAAATCTGCCAGTCTTCGGTAGAAGGATCCGTGCGGTAATGTGGTGCAGCAGTCGCATCTCTAAAGATAACTGGTTCGCGGTAACTACTGAGATACCGCGAACATCCTCTCGCTCAAGGATGCATCTGAAAGCTGCCTCTCTATCATCAACTGAGAACGCACTGACTCCTCTCCGGGGTATCTCCCATACTCGGCTCAGCAACTCATCAGTCAATGAAATCTGTATACCTCTGACGGATGTCTTCCATAAGAGTCGTCGACAGTCCAGGGCACCGTAAAACTCCCTCACCAGGTGAGGATAGTATCTCTCCTGCATGGTGCAGAAGGGTACTAATCCTGCATCTGAGAGTATCTCTCTATTGCCAAAATGGTGCCTGTCGAAACAATGTAGATCTACTCTCCTCCCTGAGGCTACTGACTTCCCTGCCATCCTCTCTGCAGGGGGGGAGCTCAGAGTGGCTGAACTGCTCTACGGAGCGGGATCGAATCTGGCCTTCGACCTCCTCTCACTACCCTGACTAGGCCTAGCTCTAACTGCAAGTCTCTTCCTAGGACCCATATCAGCTAACTGACCAGGAAGAATGAAAAAAGGTTCAGAATAAACGACTGGCCAAAGGTGAGATTAGAGTTTAAATTAGTCTTAAAAACCAGAATTAATAAGTTTTGATCAAGATGAGAAATTTTGAGTAAAATTTGTAGGTAAAATTTGTGTTGGGTGGAGCACATTTGAATCCCAAAAATTAATTTTTTTTAAAAAAAATCATGGGATTTAGGTTTTAAGCATTTAGGGTTTTTGCAAATAGGCAAAAATATTCAAAATGCAATACTAGAAATCCTTCCTAATCATCAATAAAAGGATTTATTACATTTAAATTAGATGAAAACCAATTTTATTTTGCCCAAAATTGATGAAATAGTGATTTTTTGTGAAAAAGGGTTGAAAAACACCAAAAAGATGAGGGAAATTCGAGGAAAACAAATCTAAAACAAGATTCCCTCAAATGGAGTTTTAGAAATTTACTAAAACACACAAAAAACCAGTTAGATTGAAGAAAAACGTTCGGAAAACCTAAAACACGATTGTTTGGTTTAAAAACAATAAAGTTAAAAACATAGAGAAATAAAAACTAAATTAGAGAGGGAAAATACCTGATTTGAGACGGATTGAGGGGTGAAATGACGGGTTTGGACAGGGGGGACCACTGTTCCAAGAAATTTGGGGAAGAAAAATTTTTAAAAAACCCTTCGTTCGGCCTGTTTTAAAACAGTTCAGATTCGCAAGTGTCGACACTTCGGATTTGTCAAGTGTCGACACTTGGTCAGGTGTCGACACTTGACACTTTCCAAGTGTCGACACTTGGCCAAGAAAATTCGAGAAAATCTGGAAAAATACAAAAAATTTCTTGGGGTTTTAAACAATAAGTGTTGATCTTTTAGGACAAGGAAAAAGGATACTAAGAGAGTCCTAGGAGAATGGATCAATTACACCTAACTCCCTTCTAATCAGACAGAACCTATCCTCACTCAAAGGCTTTGTAAACACATCAGCTAATTGATCATTGGTACAGACAAAATCAAGAATTATGTTTGAGTTTTGTACATGATCTCTTATGAAGTGATGTCTTATTTCAATGTGTTTACTTCTTGAATGTTGCACTAGATTTTTAGATAAGTTGATTGCACTAGTATTATCACATCTTATGGGTGTCTTAGTTAGTTTTATGCCAAAGTCTTCGAGTTGTTGTTTGATCCAGAGGATTTGAGCACAACAGCTCCCAGCTGCTATATATTCAGCTTCTGCCGTAGATAGAGCAACAGAGTTCTGTTTCTTGCTACTCCAGGAGATCAAATTTACTCCAAGAAACTGACAGGTTCCACTAGTACTTTTACGATCAAGTTTACACCCAGCAAAATCAGCATCAGAATAAGCAATTAAATCACATGAAGAATCTCTAGAGTACCATAAACCAATTTTAATTGAGCCAGATAGATATCTAAATATGCGTTTAACAGCCAAAAGATGAGACTCTTTAGGATTGGACTGATATCTAGCACACATACAGACACTAAACATGATATCTGGCCTACTGGCAGTAAGATATAATAATGAACCAATCATGCCACGATATAATTTTTGATCAATTTATTTACCTGATTCATCCTTGTCAAGTCTACATGTAGAGCTCATAGGGGTACCTAATGGCTTAGTATTCTCCATCCCAAACTTCTTGAGTATTTCTCTTGTGTATTTTGTTTGGTTGATGAAGATCCCCTCTTTGGTTTGCCTTATCTGGAGTCCGAGGAAGAAATTTAGTTCTCCCATCAAGCTCATCTCGAACTCACCCTGCATTAAACTTGCAAAATCTTGACAAAGAGATTCATTAGTAGCACCAAATATTATATCATCAATATAGATTTGTACTACTAAGAGATCATCATTCTTTTTCTTTAAAAACAATGTTTTATCCACATTTCCTCTAGCAAAATTATTTTTTAGTAGAAAAGAGCTTAAACGATCATACCAAGCTCTTGGAGCTTGTTTTAATCCATATAAAGCTTTATGAAGTTTATAAACATGATTTGGAAATTCAGAATTTTCAAAACCAGGGGTTGTTCAACATAAACTTCTTCTTCAATTAATCCATTCAAGAAAGCACTTTTAACATCCATCTGATACAGTTTAAAGTTCATAAAACAGGAAAAAGCCAATAGTAGCCTAATTGCCTCAAGCCTAGCCACGGGAGCAAAGGTTTCATCAAAATCTATCCCTTCCTCCTGATTGTATCCTTTGGCAACTAGTCTAGCTTTATTTCTAATTACTATTCCATTTTCATCAAGTTTGTTTCGAAAAACCCATTTTGTGACAATTATTGATGTGTTTGAGGGCCTATCTACTAGTGTCCAAACATTGTTCCTTTTAAATTGATTAAGTTCATCTTGCATAGCATTTATCCAATTACTATCACATTCAGCTTCCTCAATAGTTTTAGGTTCAATTTGAGACACAAAAGCTAAGTAGTCACAAATATTTCTAAGAGATGATCGAGTACTTACACCTTTAGATGGATCACCTATAATTAGTTCTTTTGGGTGTCCATGAGCATACCTCCATTCTTTTGGTAAAGGATTAATAATTGAGGTATCTTCATCACCTTGTGCTTGATCTTTGTCGATGTTCTGATCATCATTCTGTTCCTTGGTAAGTTCATCATTGTTGTTTCATTCTTCAGTCTTCTTGTTACCTGATTCATCAAAATGTACATCTTCTTTTCTTGAAGATTTTTGGTTAGTTTCGTCAAATACTACATGAATGGATTCTTCAACAACAAGTGTCCTTCTGTTGAAGACCCTGTATGCCTTACTAGATGTGGAGTAGCCTAGAAAGACTCCCTCATCTGATTTGGCATCAAATTTACTTAGATTGTCTTTACCATTGTTTAAGATGAAACAACGGCAACCAAAAACATGAAAATAACGGATTGAAGGTATTCTACCCTTCCAAAGCTCATAAGGTGTTTTCTTTAAAATCGGTCGAATTAAAACACGATTTAAGATATAGCATGCAATATTTATGGCTTCCGCCCAAAAGTATCTTGGTAAATCATTTTCACAAAGCATGGTGCGTGCCATTTCTTCAAGAGTTCTATTTTTTCTTTCTACTACCCCATTTTGTTGAGGTGTCCTAGGTGCAGAAAAATTGTGATTAATTCCATTTTCAATACAGAATTTATTGAAATCGGCATTTTCAAATTCAGTTCCATGATCACTTCTTAAGGAAATTACTGAAACACCTTTTTCATTTAAAACTCTTTTGTGAAATCTTATGAATTCAGAAAACGTTTCATCTTTGTGTGCTAAAAATATGACCCATGTAAAACGTGAGAAATCATCTACAATGACTAGACCAAACTTCTTACCTCCCAAACTAGATGTTCTAGTAGGCCCAAAGAGGTCCATATGAAGCAATTCTAAAGGTCTAGATGTAGAGATTACTCCTTTAGGTTTGAAAGAAGATTTTGTTTGTTTTCCAAGTTGACATGCACTACAAATCTTATCTTTTTCAAAGTTCAATTTAGGCAAATCTTTTACTAAACTCTTTTTGCTAAGTTTTGAAATTAAATGCATGCTAGCATGTCCTAGTCTACGATGCCAAAGCCAACTAGCTTCATCGATCTTGGCTTCCATTGCCACTAGACATTGACCTTTCTGAATAGGAAGATCATCAAGATCAACCATATAAATATTGCCATGCCTATGACCGATGAATTTAATGCCATTGTCATCTAGACTAGAAACAATGCACAAAGAAGATTCAAAAACAACTTTAAAATTTTTGTCACAAAATTGACTAATACTAAGCAAGTTATGTTTTAAACCATCAACATATAAAACATTATCAATATAAGAGGTAGGGGTGATATGGATTTTACCAATACCAATGATTTTTCCCTTTCCATTATCACCAAAAGTTACATTGCCACCATTTTGATATGTGAGTGATGAGAACTGCTCCACATCTCCTGTCATATGCCTTGAGCAACCGCTATCAAGATACCACATTCTCTTCTTGTTGGTTGCAAGGCATACCTGCAATAAAGATCAAGTGGAGACTTTAGGTACCTAAGCCATCTTGGGTCCTTTTTGGTTAGTGGCATTGGTTCCTTTTGGAACCCAAACTTTCTTAGTTTTTCTTAATTTTCTTTTGTTGCATATGTAAGATTTATGTCCTATAACACCACAAGTATAGCATGTAATTGAAGAAGATGCAGGTACAAAGAAATTTTTAAGGAGTTTTTGTTTCTTATGAGTTCTGAATCCTAAACCAGCTTTGTCAAAAACTGCTCTTTGGTTATTTAACAGTTAATTCAATTTTTCAAAACTGTAAGTAAATTTTTCGACAAAAGGCTTTAGTTTATCGATTTCCTCTTTATATTTCTTGTTTTCCATTAAAATTTCTTTGTGTTGTCTTGACAATTTTTCATTTGAAACTAAGTTACTTTTCTTTTCAAGTATATTCTTTTCATTTTCTAGACCCATTATCTTATCATTTAGATTTTTATTTTTTATTAGAAGGTATTCATTCTCATTTGAAAGGTTGTTATTTATTTTAGCTAGTTCCAGATTTTGCTTCTTTAAGTCTTTATGTTTTGACTTTAATTTTTGAAATTCTATTACTAGTTCATCAAAAATTTCATGAAGCTCATCAAAAGATAATTCATTTTTGGTTTCAGAATATACCTCTTCTTGATCGGCCATTAGACAGAAATTTGCTACTTCCTGTTGTTCTTCCTCAGAGCTGGAGTCTTCACTTTCGCTCCAGGTTGCCATCATGGCCTTTTTCCTTAATTTCCTTCTGCTTTTCTTTAGTAAGGGGTAGTCTACCTTGAAATGCCCTGGCTTTTTGCACTCAAAGCATGTGGGCTGCTCCTCCTTCTCCTTATCTTTTTCTTTACTGGGCTCACCCTTCAGAGGTTTCTTTTTGTAGTTGAATTTCTTTTTCCTCATAAACCTTCTGAACTTCCTTGCCAACATAGCAGTTTCATCTTCTTCGTCATCCTCTTCAGAGTCTTCGCTTGAGTCTTCTCTGGTAGTAGATTTGAATGCTATTGTCTTTTTCTTTTTGTCCACCTCTCCGTTCTTCTGTTTGAGCGATAGTTCATATGTCATTAAGGAGCCCAACAGTTGTTCCAGCGGGAGAGTGTTGACATCTTTTGCTTCTTCGATTGCAGTGACCTTTGCATCCCATGAAACTGGTAGAGACCTGAGAAGTTTATTTACAAGTTCACCATTAGAAATTATTTTTCCTAAACTTCTCATGCCATTCACAATGTTTGTGAACCTAGTATACATTTTACTGATAGATTCAGTAGGTTCCATTTTAAACATTTCATAAGTGTGAATTAGCATGTTGACTTTGGTGGTCTTTACTTGGTGTGTACCCTCATGGGTAACCTCAAGTGTATCCCAAATCTCCTTTGCGGAGAGACAGTTGGATATTCTGTTAAACTTACTAGGATCAAGAGAACAGAATAAAAGGTTCATTGCCTTTGCATTAAGCTCAATTTGCTTAATGTCACTCTCATCCCAATCATCTTCCATTTTAGGGGTGAGAATGCCATTAATCATCATTGTAGGCTGATGAGGACCTTTTACTATTGTTCTCCAAAAATTATAATCAAGAGCTTGTATAAATATGCGCATGCGTGTCTTCCAGTATGTGTAATTTATGCCATTAAACAGTGGGGGTCGGTTTGAGGCTTGACCTTCAACAATACCCATGCCTATTGGGGCTGCCATGATCTTTTACTCAAGATCCTTGGACCTACAAGAGAGTACCGGCGCTCTGATACCACTTGTTGCCCAGAAATGGAGCCCAAGAGGGGGGGTGAATTGGGTCTTTCAAAAATTTAATACAATAAAACAATTGGTCTAGTGGTGCTTGTGAGTAACAAATAATTAGATGCAAGATAATAGCACTTAATTAAAGAATGCAAAAAGAAAAGAGCAATCACATACAAACACAAGATATATAGTGGTTCGGTGCAAACCTAGCACCTACATCCACTCCCCAAGCCACCCTTGGGAATTCCACTATAATCCACACCAGATTACAGTTGACTTGTTTTTACAAGGCTCACAAGTCAAAAACCTAAGTTGGTTTTATCACTTAGGCTCACCAACAAACCTAACTACTTGTTTTGTCTTCGGGCTCACAAGTTAACCCTAGTTGGTTTTAACACTTTGGCTCACCAACAAACCACAATAACCTTCTTTCAAGACACCCTTGAAAGCAAGGTTAAAGCACAACAAATCAGATATAAAATTTAAATGCTACAACAAACTCTCTTCAAGAGTGGATTGAAATCTTTGAAGTCCAAGGAATGCTTTGACTTGACTCTTCTTCAAGTTGCCTTCTTTTGGAATGTAGTAGAGTTGAGCAAGTAGGCATTTTCAGTGGAATCAAGCTAGAAAAGGCTTTTGATCTGAAGTTTGGAGAGAATAAAGGCTTTTTGGCTTTTGAGTGGACTTGAATGCTCTTGAATAGACTTCTCTCTTTTTCTTCTTGACTTCTTCTCACTTTCCTTGCTTTAAAATGAGGTTGGTGGAGATTAAATACACCAAAAACCTTCTAAAAATGGTTTGTGACCGTTGGAGCATTAGAAATAGCCGTTTGGAGCTTGAAATCCTATTTCTGCAAGCCAGAAAAATAGATCTGTTAGAGCTGTCAGGCTGCAAGTGTCGACACTTGGCTGTCAGGTGTCGACACTTGGCTGTCAGGTGTCGACACTTGAATTCTGGGAGTCGACACTAGATCATTCAAGTGTCGACACTTGATGCACAGGTGTCGACACTTGACACAAAAAATCCTCGAACCAACAAGTTCTGTATTTTCAAAATTCTCAGGCCTTGAGTCGACACTTGAAACCTAAGTGTCGACACTTGGTGTCGACACTTGAATTCTGGGTGTCGACACTTGGCGTGCCAAGAATTTTTCTTCGTGCCAAATGCTGAAGTGTCGACACTTGTCTGTCCAGGTGTCGACACTTGAGACTGAAAACATCCAGAATCAAGAGTAAAAGCCTCGAAATCAAAAATAAAGTTCATAAATGCATAGACACATAATAATTAAGCAAATATTAGCCCTTTTTCAATGAAGAGAATGTCCGGATATGTGAGAATTGCTCCGTGCCATTGCGTGCCATACACCATAAGTTTTTGAAATTTTGAGGTGCTTTCTTCCTGAAAACTCACAACTTGAAATTCACATTAGAATACAATATGTGCTCAATGTTTTGTTATTCATCAAAATCACTGGGTGGAGCCAACAATTATACATTGGCATGTCTTTAATTATTTAGGCTTGTTGCAATATTATAAATGATATGATAGGACTAGATATGATGCATGAAAGATGTAAAAGGGTTTTACATGATTTAATTAAAAGTTGACTTATAATCTAACAATTATGAATTGAAAGATTAATTAAATGACAAGCCATATTAGGGTTTATGAAACCTAATGTCATTTGAATAAGCCATCCGGGTTAATTGGGTTAGCTATTTGATTGGGTCAATTTATTAGGTTAGACCTAAGGTTAGTTGAATTGGACTTAAGAGAACTAATCAAATGTTGATTAAGGACCTTCTCTTTAGTATCTATCTAATAGTTAGATGGGTTAGTCCATTCTTCTAAAATGGATCTAATTAGTGGCTTTGTGGTAAGCTTGAGTTCTTGGCTAGTCTAATCGAGTATGGTAAACCAATTGGTGTCTAGGCAAGGATGGTAATTTTGATCATGGCTACATGAGGCTACCTCTTTCCTGGCTAACTTGGTTGGTGTCTAAGAAAGATGGTTAATGGAGGATACTCACCCATGATCTCACCTACCTGGCCAATCCTCTCAACTAGAACTGATTAAAAGAGCTTATTGATTCGAGTTAACCCATGTCACCCAAGTTGATCAGCCTGTTTGATCTTTAGGTGCCCATGGACCAACTTGTTGAGTTTAATTCAACCACCTTGAGAATTGTTTTGATCAGTGGGAGGTTGATCCATGTTCTTCTCTCTATTCTTCTATCATAATTTAATTAAAATCCTTTAAAATTATTAGGTCCTCAAAAAGACTAAGTCAATGAGTGATAGTATCTTAGCCTCCTATTAAGTGGGTTAGTAATGAGTCCTTTAGCTTGGTGTACATCGGTAGTTCCAAAGAATGGGTGTGCATCCAGTTACTGGGATTACTCTTCCATAGATGATGGTTCAGTGCAACCTTCCTAACGATGATCAGGTGGGGTGGTCAAAGTCGGGCTTGGTCATTCGTTAGTTGGAAGCATCGGATTTGTCATATTAACGGTTGGACCTAACCAGAGACCCACAATAGGAGGCCCCAAGGTTGATTGGGGATTCTGTGGGGCAAAATTTATTATTGGATGTTGCTTAGGGAAGCAATTATTAGAGAACCTACCTTTAGGCGTGCATGGGTGAGTTGGCCAAAGTCGGGCTCATACGTGGTCTATTGGATTTTAGTACCCACTATGAAATAATGATTTCATGGATTGGAGTTAGAGGCTCCCAATCTAAAAATTAGTGGGAAGGACCTTTAGACTAAAGTCCAAGTCTTTTGGTTTAATTAATTTATATACTGATTTGGTCTTAATTTTTCTTCAGATGTCTTCAAACCTTTCGCTCCGGTCACTTCTCGATAGTGAGAAGTTAAAGAGTCCAAATTTTGATAGCTGGTATCAAAAATTGAGGATTGTCCTGGAGCACGAGCAGATCCTTTATGTAATAATGGATCCAGCACCCGAAATCCATCCTGCCAATCTCGGAGTTCGATCAGGGACACTTATTTGAAGTGGGTTCCTGATTGGACTTCTGCCTGATGAATAATGTTGGTGGTGATGAACGACTAGTTCAGTCGCAAATTTGAGGAAGCCCAGCCAAACGAGATTCTCCAAAAGTTGAAGGAATCTTTTGGCATGCCAGGCGATGTGGAACGGTGCAAAGTGTCCTGTGCCATCTACAATACCAAAATGTGGAATGGTGGTTTGGTTACTGATTATGTATTATACATGATCGAGATGATCGAACGATTGGGCAAGCTTGGATGTCCCTTGCATGAGCAACTTGGTAAGGATGCAATCCTGAATTCTCTACCCTTCTTCTATCTTGATTTTCTCGATCATTATAAAATGATTAAGCCTGCAGTCAATTACCATGGATTGATGGGGTTGCTGCAGACTTACGAGAAGGACCACCAACTGAATAAAGGGGTGGTGAATTTAGTGGGAGGTTTTAGAGGTCATCGTCCTTTAAGAAAGTGAAGAAGAAAGGTAAGGGAAAGAAGGTGCAGAGTGCTCCTAGCCCAAGTCAGGCCAAGAAAGTGAAAGCTGATCAAGCTAGTGCAGAGTGCTTCTACTGTAAGAAGCAAGGATACTAGAAGAGGAACTATCCTCTTTATCAGGCATCCTTAGAATCGATCAGGCCAAGGAAGGGAAAGCAGCAGGGTGCTGGACAAGGTATTTATATGATAAAACCTTGTAATTTCTCTATTTATGATACTACTAACTGGGTATTGGATACTGGTAGTCCCATTCATGTTTGCAATTCATTGTAGGGACTGTAGGTTAGCAAGAGATTTGAGGATGGGGAGCAGTTCCTGAGTGTCAAAAATGGAAATCGTGTTCCAGTGTTAGTGGTCGGAGTTCTGAGTCTAGTTTTTGAATCTAGTACTGTCGAATTAGTCGACTGTCATTATTGTCCTAGTTTCATTATGAGCATTATCTCTGTAGGCCTATTGGCCAATTATGGTTATGAAGTTTCAATAAAAGGAGATTTTTGCCAAGTTATTATGAATAACTCTGTGATAATGAAAGCTAAGTTAAATATGGCATTTATATTTTGTCATGGCCTGTTAATGTAATACATGTCTAGCAAATGCCCAAGGATAGAAAATGTCAGTGACCTGTATCTATGGCACTGTAGGCTAGGTCATGTTAATCAAAATAAGATAAACAAGTTGCGAGGAGAAGGGCTCCTCGAGGTCAGTGATTCTGACAAACTACCCACTTGTAAATTCTGTTTGCTTGGTAAAATGACCAAGTCACCTTTTACTGGAAATGGTGAACGAGCTACAGAACTTCTGAGTCTCATACATACTTATGTATGCGGACCCATGACAGTTAGTGCTAGAGGTGGATACAGATATTTCATTACATTTACAGATGACCTTTCGAGGTATGGTTATGTCTTCTTGATGAGACATAAATCTGAGTCATTTGAAATGTTCAAACGATATCATAATAAAGTGGAGAAACAAACTGGAAAGAGTATTATAACCTTTCGATCTGATCGAGGCGGTGAATACCTATCTAGTGAGTTCATGACATATTTTGAGGAGAATGTGATTCTCTCTTAGTGGACTCCTCTAGGAACACCCCAGTTGAATGGTGTGTCCGAAAGGAGAAATCGAACCCTATTGGACATGGTTCGATCCATGATGGGCTTTGCAACTCTACCGCTGTCCTTCTAGGAATATGCACTTAAGACAGCTTGTTACTTGCTGAATGATGTTCTGAGTATGTCTGTTATCTCCACTCCATATGAGTTATGGACTGGACGTAAGCCCTCAATTTCACACCTTCGGGTTTGGGGTTGTTCGGCTTATGTAAAGCGTTTAGACTCAAATAAACTTGGTCCAAGGTCTGATTGGTGCTTATTTATTGGGTACCCTAAGGAAATAAAAGAGTATTTCTTCTACTTGGAGGATGAACAGAAAGTGTTCATTGCTCTTAGGGCTATCTTTTTGAAAAAGGAGTTCCTTGGAGAAGGAACTGTAGCCTCTAAGATTGAACTTGGTGAAGTTCAACCATTAGAAGAACTTGCACACTCTAAGGACATCATAGAACCGGCTGTGTTTGGATCACACCCGAAATCCATGATTAGGAGATCCGGTAGAGTACCGCGTCAGCCAGATAGATACTATGATTTCTTGGTCCAGGACGGTGATCCCATTGAACTCGATGAGAACGATGAGGATCCGATAACCTATATGGATGCACTTCAGAGATCTAACTCTGAGGCGTAGCTTGGAGCCATGCGATCCAAGATGGAGTCCATGGAGATCAATAATGTATGGACATTGGTTGATCCACCTAAAGGGATTAAATCCATTGGGTGCAAGTGGATTTTCAAGGGAAAAAGGGAGGCAGATGGGAAGGTGGAGACCTATAAAGCCCGTCTAGTTGCCAAGGGGTATCGTCAGTGATATGGTATCGATTATGATTAGACATTCTTCCCTGTTGCAATGCTCAAGTCCATTCGGATCATGCTTGCTTTGGCAGCACATTTTGACTATGAGATCTGGCAGATGGATGTCTAAACCACTTTCCTAAATAGAGAGCTGGATGAGGAGGTGTATATGATACAGCCTGAAGGGTTCACATCCACAGATGAGTCAAAAGTGTGCAAATTGCAGAGGCCCATTTATGGACTCAAGCAAGCATCTCAAAGTTGGAACATGTGATTTGATAGGTGTATCAAATCGTATGGCTTCATTAGGAACGGAGAGGAGCCCTGCATCTATAAGTGGGTTAATGGTTATGTGATTGTATTCCTAGTACTGTATGTTATTGACATTTTCTTAATCGGGAATGACATCGCAGCATTTCAAGGAATAAAGGTCTGGTTGTCATCTCAGTTTTCCATGAAAGACTTGGGTGAAGCTTCTTACATACTGGGTATGAAGATCTATAGAGATAGATTTAAGAGGCTTCTTGGATTGTCCCAGTCTACATACATTGATACCATGCTGAAACGGTTCAGCATGGAGAATTCCAAGAAAGGCTATCTCTTGATAGATTTTGAAATTACTCTTTCCAAGAAGGATTGTGCGACAACTCCTAAGAAAAGAGAGCGCATGAGTAGAGTTCCTTATGCTTTTGTAGTGGGCTCTATCATGTATGCTATGACATGTACTAGACCAGGAGTGGTGAGCAGATACCAGTCTAACCCAGGTGAGGCATATTAGAAGGTGGTTAAGACCATCCTAAAGTATTTGAGAAATACTAAGGACCAATAGCTTATTTATGAAGAACCTGACTTGAAACTTGTGGGGTATATTAACTCTAGTTTCCAGCCAGACAAAGATGATAGCAAGAGTGTATCAGGATTTGTGTTTATCCTGAATGGAGGAGCGATCTGCTGGAAGAGTTCCAAGCAAGCAACAGTTGCATACTCGGTATGCGAAGCATAGTACATTGCAGCATCAGATGCAGCAAAGGAAGCCGTGTGGTTGCTGAAGTTCCTTGGATAGCTAGGGATGGCACCTTCCCTAGATAGTACTGTTCCTATGTATTGTGATAGCACAGGAGCCATTACTCAAGCTAAGGAGCCAAACTCTCATCACCGTACCAAGCACATTCTATGGTGCTATCATCTCGTGCAAGAGATCGTAGAACGAGGCGACATCAATCTTATGAAGATCGATAGAAAGGAGAATCTGGCCAACCCCTTCACTAAATCCATCGGAATCAAAGAGTTAGACTATTGTAAAAGGAAAATGGGTATTAGATACTGTTCTGATTGGCTTTAGTACAAGTGGGAGTTGTTAGGAATTGTATCCCAAAGCCAATCATCTAGGCTGTAGGCAGTTGTGCTTAATATTATAATTTGTATATGAATTAATAAAACTTTATTTTGGCAGCTCATCACATTATTCATTTCCCTGTAATGAACTCTATTTATGTGATGAAGTCCTTATGACTACACTGACTTCGATATAGAGAGGATATATCGAGTGGTCCTTTAAAAAGGTTTACAACCAAAGGATACATTACACAGGACGACAATGTATCAAGTGTAGGTTGTTGTGGTTCACATCGTTTGGTTGTCCTCTTGACCAAAGGAGTGCGGTGACATTGGTGTGATCTACAAACAAGTGGGATGTGTGACATCTCATTGAACGTGACTGCGTGGAGCTCCTTTCTACCAAAGGATTGCTCGTAATTGGATATGGGTATTTGTGTCTCTCTGACCTGAGATCACCATGGTAGCTTGCAAGAAACTCCCTGTGCTTTAGTGCCGGACTACCCAGATTTCTAATCCGGTGATGGAAGGTTTCTGGGTACAGGCAAGTACTTGTGGAGCTGTGGTGGACCAAGATGGAATTGCCCTGTCCAAGTTGTTTGGATTGAATGTCTCATAGTGTCTCAATTTAGCAAATCCTCGGCCGGGTAGTAATAGTGAGAAGTCACTAGACTTGCGAGGTTGAGACATGTTATGGATTGACACAGTTAGGGTTGGCAGTCTAACCCTAGGTCATCTTGAGAATTGGAGGTCAAAGGGATGAATTATATGGTAACCATATGCCAGAGGTTCGATAGATTGCTCTCACATCTTCGGCCTATTCGGATGCCGGGACCCATTACTAGATGGTATCTTGTGCTGGTACTGGAAGTGTTCCAGTGCTACCGTTTAGGTTCGAACCTATGAGGTCACATGCCATAGAGGATTTCTTCCTGATTCGGGAGCCGTTTAAGGATTGGGAATCATTTCAATATTAATGTCAAATGGTTTGATTGAGCACACAACCTATGAGGTCACACGCCATAGAGGATTTCTTCCTGATCCGAAAGCTGATCAATGATTGGAAATCATTTCGGTATTAAGATCAAACAGTTTGATTGAGCACATATTGGATTTTTCTAGTCCACCAGGTCTGACTTGGATCGACCAGGATTGGTTTGGGTTAACCAGGAACTATTCCTGGTTGACCAGGACTGGACTCATGTTTTCTTACTGACCGGGTTTGGTTGAACCGGGTTTATGAACCGATTTTATTTGGTTTTGTTAAATTGGTTTATTACATGGTTTATTTACACCATTTTTCTCCTAGCATTTCAAAAAAATGAAAATACTGGTTTGATGTTTTGATTTCTTCCCTTGCTCGGTTGCTCATTGTTTTACCATGTGAATGGATAAGGGCTACATCTTGATCGATTGCAGCTTGGGTTTTTCGATTTTTCATCTATAGCACCATGAACTGGAAGGGCTCTCTCATGTTTTTCTCCCGCACTTCTTTCCTTCCACTTGGTTTCAGTTTTCTTGGTGTTTTAGCCATTTGTTCTTATCCAGCCAGCGAGTTCTCAACATTGAAACTGATCAAAAGCCTATTCCCAGGTGTTGGTTTTTATCTAAACACCTCTCCGACTACTTCACTCCCTTGATGGGTTCTCTCCACCTCATTTTATTTTCTTTGTTGATGGCCATGCGATGTATGAGAGAGTGGGAAAAAAACAGGGCTTGCGATGAGAAGGAAAATGAGAGAGGTAGAAACAAAGCATATGCATTTTGACAGGAAGGAAGAGGGCACGTATGAGAGAGAAAGAAATAGGTCATGAAGAGTTCTTTCTTTGGGACGGATTTTTGGGCACAGAAATTCGTTGGGCGTCCATGTCTTCCTCCCCTGTTTTGTTTTCTTTTGTGTGCTATTGGTGGAGTTTGGGCGGTCTTGGAGAAGATCGTCCATGTAGACCTTTTGGCTTTCCCTGCTCCACATATCCGAGACCTGTCATTGATTCCCGGAGGACTAGCATCCTTCCGGGAGTTGGATCAGTGAGAGCCCGTGCATGGATACTCAAGAGGGTGGACATTTAGGCACCTCGAGAGATTGGATCGATCACTTTTTCTTTCTATTTGCATATATGTTTTGCTATTGAAGGAGTTCAACCGGCTGCCTTGATTTGCTGCTAATCTATTATGAAGATTGAGGGAGTCGGCTTCTTCCTACTTCGATCAGGTATATTATTTATTTTTGTTATCATGCATGCTTAGATCTAGAAATTATCATATTATTTATAATTATTGTACTTGCCTTTACATGCTTGGGTATCTATTTCATGCTTCATGTTTATGCTAGATCCTGTGCATGAGTAGGTTTTTCCGTATGCATGTTAAAATTTTTAATTATGCAATACCTACTCCCTAGTGTGGCATGCCTAGGGTAGGCGTCCGTTGCACTGGTTTTCCTTTCACCCACACCCTGACCAAATCTAGGATTCTAATCATGGGAGGCCTAATTATGACTTCACAGACCAGGATCTTGATTTTGAGAATTATCTTGATTGGGAAGGAGGCATAGCTCTATATTTTGAGAGAGTGACTAGACAAAAAGGGTCGGTCCCCATATCCACATTGAAGGCCGTGAGAAATAGACTTAGAGAGAAGTACCCTTCACTGCACCCTGCATCAGTTTTGCTAGAACTTAGATCCTATGTACCTCGACCCTATGACCCTAACTCCTATGAACCCAGGTCTTATGAATCCAGATCCTATGAACCCAGGTCATATGAATCCAGATCCTATGAACCCATAACCCCTAGGTATTAGCCTTGTACCAGTCAAGTTTTCCCTAGTCAGCTTGAACCCCATAGGACCAGTATCCCTAGATATGAGCCTAGTATTAGTTAGGAACCCCTTAGTCAACCCACCCCAGCCATCCCAGACACTAGCTAGTTTTTCCTTAGCCAAACCCCTCCTACCACCCTACTAGTTCACAAGAATGATATTGAAGAGGAAGTGTATGAAGCTGATGTGAGCTTAGTGGATGAGTATGAGGAAGAAGCGGAGTTACCTATAGATTACCTAGAATTAGTTGACCCAGTAGATACTCAGGTATAAGCCAACCTAGTATTAGCTGACTCTGACCATATCCCGATTGAAGCCAATCTAGAGTTAGCTAACCCTGACTACACTCAAGATATAGTGGAAGACTAGTTAGAGGAAGAGAACCCAGATACTATTATTAGAATCTTACATGATGAGCCACTAGAAGAAAGCCCAATTATAGAGTCCAGTCTTGAATTTCATTAGCTAGAAGAGTTTATTTAGGACTTGATATCTTTAAACCAGTACTCTAAGGATGAAGTCACTCCTTTGACTCCAATTAATTTCTTCTATGAGATTAGGGACACATTCTTCCATTTTGCAAACTTGTAGGTATACACCAACCCCATAAGGTCAACCTCATTAGTCTAGGACTCATCCCTAAAATCCCTTATTGTATTCTACTCTTTCCGATTAACCGTGAACCATTTTCTTCTTTCTTACCCTACCAGACTAACCCTGAACCCATCTCTTATTTTCTAGCCTTTCCTAAGACTTCTTATATTTTTCTCACTATTAGATTGCATTTTGTAGAAGTTTGCATACTGCATTCATTCATTGAGTATGTCATGTTTGCATCTTACTTTTGGAGGACCCTATGGCATCTAGTAGGAGTCCATGCATCATTTTCTTCTGCATGTCACCCACCTGACCAAAGGGTCAAACCCATAGTTGTAGTTTAGGATTTAGTCTTTTGTTTGCCTGTATTAGGTGTTTTGCCTGCATGTCACTAGTCTGCGTCATTTGCACTACAAGAGTAGAGATTTGCATGAGGAATTAATCATCAAATTAATGTAAGCAATGATTTTTATAAAACATGGTTAATTTCCGAAAAGAGTCTAAGAGTTTGATAGGAAATCTTGTAATGATTAGGCTACGTACCCGTAGAGCTGGATCCATCAAAGTGATAAAGAAAGTTGGACCTAGTGCCTGAGTTACCTAATTAGGCATTAAGCTCAACCTTCAATATCTCAAACTTAGTTGAGTATAGGGAGCCAGCAAAGATACCCAGTGAGTTTGAGCCTAACCCTTTTCTTTGAGAGCGAACTGAACCCAGAGTGTCCACCATTAAATTAGCCTATGAGAGGAACGATTCAGCGTATCTTGGATGACCAAGCCACTAGTACCCGAATCAAAGGCTACCATGTCACTTAGTTTGTTGGCAAGGTCGATCGAGATCTGAGGATTCGTGGATCACTCGAGAGGATTTGCAACACCTCAACCTAGACCCATCAAAATAGTACCCAAGCCAGATCGACCTTCTTACTCGACAGGGTCAAGTTCCTCCCACCCCGGGAAAATTGATGGGGACATTAGATCAGACATAGACTTCAAGCTTCACTTTGTTATCTAAGTCATGTGTTGGTCAGTTTTTGCTAAGTCCAGTAATAGGATTCTGAGTCTTGTAATTCATTAGTTCTGTGTCATTTATATCAAAGTGAGCCAAGTTTTATAATAAGTTGAATTCATTGAGTCCTGTTACTTGAGTCCATTTGTAAGTTGAGTTTACTTAAGTCTGATAATTTTCAAGTACAAGAGTAGAGGATCCCTAGACCAGGAGTTTTATAAGGCCTCACCCAAGAGCTGGAGACCTTGCAACTGTATCCTACTAGACCTTTCATACCGCCAAAGCCCATGAAGCTTACACACTTGAAGATACCAGGCACCCCATGGAATATTCTTTCTCCCAGGCACCTCAGCCCAGAAGCTCATGAAGAAGTGTCACCCTAGATCTCTAGCCTTGGCACCCCAGTCCAAGGCCAATAGCAGTTGGCGCCACTCCCTGGCCCATTCTTGTTGGCGCCCCCTCCCAGGACTTTGACCGGTCAAAGAAGGTGTCATCCCAGCCCAACAAGGAGTGAAGCAGTCCAAGCCCAAGAGGAGACCCTTTGACCAAGTCCAAGGAGGCCCAAGAGAAGACCAGGTCAAAGGAGAATATTCTTTCTCAAGTCAATTAGGAAGTGTAGTTTTATTCAAATTTTGTAATCCTCTTCCTAATTAAACTATCTAATCCTTTTTCCAATCAAATATTGTACTCCAATTCTAACAAGGAGAGGACCTGGGTGAGCCTATAAATACCCACCCCCTCTCCCTCTTATAAGATAATCTCTTTTCATGAATTACAACTCTGGTGAATTTTCTTGTGACAATTGTGTTCTTTGGAAGTGTGTGTGAGAGATTTGTGTGCCCTAGCTTTACAAACCCTAGCCATTGTCCATCCAAGTAAGAGCCCAAGATGCCCACCATCAGCCCTCCAAGATCTAGTGCCTAAAGCTTCCTCCAAGGATGCCAACCCCCTGCAACTCCATCTTCCAACCATCCTTCAACCCGATCTCCAATTTCTTTTTTTTCCCTTCTTGTTCGCCTCTAACCTTTGACATTTGCAGGATCCCTTCGGTGAAACCATCCTTGGATGAAGTTATCGTTGCCTTCAAATGAATATGATAAGAAACTAGTGGATTTATAAGAAAGTGACTGGATCATCCAGGCATCGATCTAAGTTGAGAGATCTCTTCTATAGTAGCTAGAAATCGTTGCCTAGTATATTAAACCTAATTCCCTTCTCACTTTCTCTAATTTTTTGAAGGTGAACATGCTCCTAATAGGCCTGCCTAGACCTAGGATCATGATTTTCTTTTCTTTTTGATTGATCTAGCATATGGGTAGGATGCTAATTGATACAGGATAACCCTAACCTAATCTAGGCTACTTTCAAAAATCAAAACCATAAAAAAATTAAAAAAAAAATATTTGGTTGCTTTAATCTGATTTCCTTTATCTTCATCCCTTGCATATTGTTGCCGTTCTTCCTTCTGGGCCGGGCTCTGTGGACGCGCTAGAGGGCTCCTCGATCGGCCAATCTGCAAGAAGTCCCTAGGCACCGGAAGGGGCTCCGGCGGGGGACACTCCGATGCTTAAGTTAGAGGAGGGTGGAGCAACAGAATGGAAAGGGCTCGGGAAGAGAATTCATAATGGGGAAGAAGAATGTTACCCTCTTATGGAGGTCCCCCGGGTGACTCTTATAGGCATGAAGTGCTGCCAAATTCTATTGGGGGACAAGCGGGGACGCCCAAATATGCCCCCAGGAGAATAGGCATGGCGGCGAGGTCGTGGGCTAGTGGCGTGGCAGGAGTGTCAGCGTGGTGGTCTAGCAACAAGAATCGTGGCCATGCACTGGAGTCTGTTACAACAGAATGTCAGAACTTGTTGGGGAGAATAAGTGCCCTTGGAAACCTCGAGTGACCCCTTCAGCCGCGGGTCAGCTGGCCTCCCAAAAGTCGACCGGGGCAGTCAGCTGGACCTCCTAGAGCCGACCGTGATAGTCATAGAGGCAGACGCACGGGCGGTAAGGCGCCCACTAGCTCTCAAAACCCCCAGGTCAACTCTTCGAGAAAGGGGGTCGTGGGGTCCTCCCCTAAGACCGGGGAGTCGGACTCTACACGGGAATCAACCGACCGGACGCCTGGGGTCAGTCCGACCTGGGACAAGCCAAATGGGAGCAACAATTGCCCCCCCTGCTCCTGGGCCTTGAGGCACCACGTGGCTCAAAAGGGTAGGAGCATGATTGCGTGCTCCTGTAGCAGATTCCGGATCAAGGTGTCGAGTCGCTTCGAATCCCCGTTGAATGGCTCCTTGGAAAGCTGTCAGCCACTTGTTGGGACGCAGGCAAAGCAGTTAATGCAAGTCAGGCACCATGATGAAGGCCAGGCTATCCTGCACTGATCCGGGGAGGAGTGGTGCGCTGCGCCACGCGACAGCATTTGGTCGGATGGTACTGCCTCCTAGGTCGATCTCGCATCGCTGATCCGGCATGCACACGGATCACCATCCATGCAAGGGGATGCTTCGAATCCCACAGTATAGGTGGTTGCAGCTCCTAACAAGATGGGTGGGACGTGCCCGAGGCAGATAATAACTCCTGCCCGCTTCCCCCTCTTCCCCCGGGGCCTATAAAAGGAGGAGGAGGCAGAGCGAGGGAGTTTTTTCTACCGGCCTGCGCCTTGCGAGATAGAGTCCTCCCTTCCTTCTTCCGCAAAACCTGGCATCTAGGAGTCTAGCCCCAGGTTAGTCCCAGTTATCCTCCTTCCTTTTCCAGCTTCTAATGGCATCTAGCAGTAGGGGTTCATCATATAGGCCTAGGGACCCAGGACCGAGTGAGATACCCTCGACCATGACCCAAGAATGGGTCAAAAACCTTAGGACGGTGTACGGCATCCCGTCCACCCTGCACCTTACACTTCTAAGCCGAGAGGGGAGAGCGAATAACCCACTAGGTCTAGGGACCCTCCCAATGTACGAGTCTGACCTTAAGGCTGGCCTCAAGTTTCCTCTGCATCCCTAATTTATAGAGGTCTTTAACTTCTATAGGGTAACCCCGGTGCAGCTGACCCCGAACAGCATTCAGGCAATATGCTGCTTCATAGTACTATGCCATAGGGATAGGTCTGACCCCAATCTGTCCCTCTTCGGTAACTTCTTCTACCTGAAGAGGGACTTTAGGAGCCACGAGTGGGTCCTGTTTGTCCCCCGCCAGGGCCGAAAGATCCTGAAGTGCCTCCCGTCGGTCATCCATGGGTGGAAGGCTAGGTTCTTCTTCGTCAATAGCCTCTTCGTCAACAGCCTTGAACCTTGGGGGTTCGAGCCATTGTGGAGAGAGCCGCGGGTAAGAGTCCGCGAGGGGAGGTCGGTATCGACGGTCAACCTGGGCATGTTTAATGAGATCAGTAGGGCCAGCCCGGTGGCGGCATTCGAGTTGCTGAGGGAGGGAGCACTTCATCAGGCGAGGATCAGCCTCTAAGGAGACCTAGGCAAGGGCCGACGCCCCCCCCCCCCCCCCCCCCCCCCCGCCCCTTTATGCTTCCCTTAGCTTTTTCTCTTTCTCTCCTACTAATTTTGAGTGTCCGGTGATAGGAGGAAGGATGCAGCATATTGACAAATCCAAGGTCATCCGACGGGCGATAAGGAAGTGGGCCGTCGCAGAATCAGCTCCCCCACTAGCCATCGAGCGGCAGAAGAAAAGACAGGAGGAGGAGTGACCCATCCCCGTCGTGGAGGTCGACTTGGATGGGGATGGCATCCCCCTCACCGAGTGCATGGTGATGAGGGTGGCGAGAGCGTCGGCTCCATCAGGAGTGCCGGTCATTCGACCAGAGGAGGGACAGCCGGGGGCATCTGGCATAGCCGTAGCACCAACCCCTACGCCCGTCGGTGCTGAAGAGGTGGTCCCTTCGACTGACAAGGGTAAGGGGCCGACCGCAGAGGAGGCAGGTGGCAGCGACCCTGAGTGGTCGGACGAGGAGATTCGCTAGGAGGAGTTCCAACATTGGTGTGCACTCAACCACCCCAGGAAGGTGCAGAGCCTGCTGAGGGGCGTGATGACCGATGCCGACTGGGAGGTGTCGATCCAGGGAAATCTGATCGACATTACCATGGAGACCTACCGAGACTTCATGAGGGTAAGAACCTTACCTCACTCCTTTGCTCCACTGTCCTTCCTCCTTTAAGTGCAATCATAACTTGGTCGTATGTTTGCAGCTCCTCCATGATATCTCCCTTATGGATGACGGCATCTGTCTTGTAGTGCACGCCACCAAGACCTCCGCGAAGAGGGTCCAGGAGCTGGAGGCGGCCCAGGATGGTGCGGGCACCAGACTCAGAAGAAGACTTCAGGGCTCCATCTAGATCTCTGATTGACCTTGCCCGAAGAATTTGGGTTTTCTGGTTTTGTAATAAGGGTTGACTTGGTCAACTCAATTTTAGTCTTGAGTCTGTATTTCCCTGCAATTTAAATTTTGTTGAGTCATAGTAGTGGACTAGGTCTTCTCCAGGTTGGTGACATCTTTTTCAAGTCAAGGTCCAGGGTGCCACATTTTCTCCCAAGCTCAAGTAAGTGGGCGCCACACTCCCAGCCACACGCCAGAATCCAAGGGGCGCCACATCTCCATCCAGTGTACTTTGGTCCCCACACCACAAGAAAGCAGGTCCCTTCTTTCATGCACCACGTAAGGGGAGATCAACTTAGGATCCTCAATCCAAGGAGGCGCCCAAAATATTTCCATAAGAGCCAAGCTATGAAAAGAAAGGAGCAAAGCTTGGGGAGCAAGACTAGGAGGCGCCCAAATATTTCCAGATAAAACCAGGCACGGAAGGAAGAAAATTTTTCTTGAAGAGCAAGGCTAGGAGACACCACCTACTTACCATTTGGAGCCATCAATCAACACTTATGGAAGCTCTTGGCCGGAAATATGAGAAGGAATTGATTCTACAAACCTAATTTGAGGATCCATCCTATTAGTCCCACATGGGAAGATGTAAAACCTTGACCTCTTGTAAAAACCTATAAAATAAACCCCTCTTGTAAGTTTTAAAGGATAACTGATGAATGAATTCAATTTATGTGTGAGCAAACTTTGTGTTTCTCTCTTCCGCACTTGCATTCAGGTGTTGAGCTCCATGAGGGAGTAAATCCAGGTTCCTTAGGAACCTTGAGGAGGTGTGAGGTCTCCAACCCCAAAACCCTAGGTTAGCCACTTCACTTCCAAACCCTAGCCGCCCATCATCCTCTTCATTCCACCAAACCCTAGCCTACCCCATCTCTCACGGCCCCTCTCTCCAAGTAGAGGCCGACCACCAGCATCCAGGTCCAGTTTGGCTACTTCGAAGACAGAGCAAATCCCAGAGGAAGTCAGATCAGCATCCAGGAGAATCAGGGTTTCAGCAACATCAACTTTCAAGTTCTTCTATCTGGTAAATCCTTCCTTGAGTATCTGGTTCCATAACTTGTTCTTCTTCTTTCCCAGATCTTGAGTTCAGAAGAAGCCAACTCTGCCAAAGGGCCAGTATTGGAGGATCCATTGCGAAGATATCTGAATCTGGGGATCCAACAATCTGCTTAAGAGAGTCCTTCCACTAAACTCTGTGAAGATCACTGCCTGGTCTGTAACCCTTCTCTTCTCTTTAGTTCTGTCCTATTGAAAGTTCAGAGCGAAACCCTAGGTCTGGGAGTTTCTCAACCCCCAGCGATCCTTTACTTCTGAACTACTCTGATAACCTAGTTTCTTTAAATTGTGCTTTCAATTATTATATAGTTTCTTTCAATTTAGTTTAACTTTCCTTTAAGTCAAAGCCGACTTCTGAAAATATATATATAAAAAAAAAGAATTAGTCTTAATTTACTTCCGCATCGTATCATCTTTTTTATTCTGCATCATAGGAGGCCACGTTGGCATCCCTGAAGTCTTCTGAGGAGAGCCTGGTGGTAGCCCGGGCGTAGACGGAGTCAGTGAAGGCGGCTCTGAAGGAGGCCGAGGGCTGGCTGGCCGACCGTGAGGCCAAGCTAAAAAAAAGAAAGGCGAAAGCCAACTCCCTCACCCGCCGGTTGAGCGAGGAAGAAAAGCAGTCAGCGGAGGCTGACAAGAGGGCCCGGGCGGAGCGGGCAGTGGCGGCACAGTTGGAGGCCTAGCTCAAGGAGTCTGAGGAACTGGCCGCGAAGCAGGTCCAGGAAGCTGTGGTGGCATATAAAGCCTCCAGCGCCTTCACTGAAGACGTGCAGGAAGCGGCGGCCGACTTCTACAGGGAGGGCTACGATGATGCCCTGAATTAGGTGGGTCTGCTCTTCCCGGGGCTGGACCTGTCGAGCGCCGAGCTGAGGGACCCATCCGTGGGGGAGGAGGCCGAAGCGGAGCCCCTAGCGGAAGGTGAAGCAGGAGTGGCTAGGGTCGAAGCTCCAGCGCCAGTCATTGCGGAAGTGGTGGCCCTTCCGGAGGATCCTCCAACTACTGCAGCTCCGGTCGACCCTTTAGTTGTAGCTGACGGGGTCGAGGTTGTGTCCCCCGACGCATCTCCCGTGGGTCGGACCTAAGGGGTTTGTAAAGGTCCGACTCATCTTTTGTAAACACTTTCCATTGAAATGAAAAGAAAACATTTTGACTACTTACCTTCAATGTGTGCATGGGCATAAAGAAACACTTTTTCTTTTTGAAATTCTTCTAAGTATCCCCAGTCGGTTGTGCGGTACCATAGGGTTACTAGCTCCATCGAGGAGGCCGACGAACATGGAACAAGTATTTTTCTTTCAAAAATTTTTCTAAGTACCCCCGGTTGGCCCACCTGAGCCAGAAGCCAGTAGGGTAGTTCGAAATGATAACTTAACTTGGGTCAGATACCTGGGCACTTGCCCCGGGTCCCCATCCGCAAGGAAGCTCTTGCTATGGCCCATCTCTCCAGCGGTTCGGTAGGGGTTGCCCAAGAATGGTTGCCGACCGGGGTTGGACTTTCAGAGTGGGCTGCCCTAGAGCCTCTGTCGACCGAGGTCGGACTTTCGAAGTGGGCTGCCCTAGAGCCTCTGCCGACCGGGGTCGGACTTTTGGAGTGGGCTGCCCTAGAGCCTCTGCCAACTGGGATCAGACTTTTGGAGTGGGCTGCCCTAGAGCCTCTGCCGACCGGGGTCGAACTTTCGGAGTGGGCTGCCCTAGAGCCTCTACCGACTTGGGTCGGACTTTCAGAGTGGGCTGCCCTAGAGCCTCTACCGACTTGGGTCGGACTTTCAGAGTGGGCTACCCTAGAGCCTCTACTGACCTGGGTCAGACTTTTGGAGTGGGTTGCCCTAGAGCCTCTGCCGATCGGGGTCGGACTTTCAGATTGGGCTGCCCTAGAGCCTCTGCCGACCAAGGTCGGACTTTCGGAGTGGGCTGGAAGAAGTTGAATAAGTCTGTATACTTTATTGATAATACTTGCAAAGATTGTCTACATTCCACGGGCGCGCTATCTGTCGCCCGTCCAAGTGTGCTAGTTGGTAGGTTCCAGCCCGAATTACTTTGATAACCCGATAGGGGCCCTCCTAATTGGGGGAGAGCTTCCCCTGTTTGGTCGGCCTCGATACCTCCATCTTCCACAGGACCAGGTCTCCAACATGGAAGGTGCACGCTTTAACCCGTGAGTTGTTATATCTAGCCATCCTTTGACGGTAGGTCACCATCTTCATACTTGCCTGGAGTCAGGTTTCGTTTAGCAGATCTAGGTCAGCCCTTTATTGCTCCGAGTTGGCCGGCTCAGTGAATTGATCAATCCACAGGGATAGTAAAGAGACCTCCACAGAGATGACTGCCTCACTCCCATAAGATAGGTTGAACGGGGTTTCCCTCATTGCCGACCAGGCGGTCGTCCGATATGCCCAAAGCACCGAATGAAGCTCCTTCGCCCAGAGCCCCTTGGCTTCATTCAGCCAGGTCTTAACCCATGCAGGATCGTTCTATTGGTGACCTTAGCCTTTCCATTGAACTGAGGGTGAGCGATCGACGTGAGCCGATAGGCGATGTGATATTGTTGATAGAAGTCCCAGAACTGAGAGTTGTCTAACTGCCTTCTATTGTTGGTGATGACCGTCTTCGGGATCCCAAACCAAAAAATAATGTAGTTCCTAACAAAGTTTTCCACTTTGGTCTCGGTTATCTGCGCCAATGCCTCTGCCTCCATCCACTTAGTGAAGTAATCATTGGCCACAAGGAGGAACTTTCGCTGACCGGAGGCCGGGGGAAAAGGTTCCAAAATATCCGTCCCCCATTGAGCGAATGGCCAAGTGCCGTGAGTGGGGTCAGTTGGCTGGCTGGCCTCCTTTGGATGCCAGAGAACCTCTGGCATACATCGTACCTTCGTACGAAGTCCAAGGTGTCCTTCTGAATTGTAGGCCAGTAATACCCATGGTGAATGATTTTGTAAGCCAGGGACCTTCCTCCAAGATGATCACCACAGATGCCCTCATGCACCTCCTGGAGCGCGTAGTCCACATCCGTCGACCCCAAACATTTCAGCAATGGTTGAGAAAATGAATGCTTGTAGAGGGCCCCATCGATGATGATGTATTTAGAGGCCATTAAGCGGACACGCCTGGCCTCCGTTGGGTCATCCAGAAGGGCACCCTATGCCAGAAATGCATGGATTTGGTCCATCCACGAGGCCTCTTGCTCAACCTGATGGATCTCCCGTTGGCTGCTCGACAATGCTTGGGTGCTGGAGATGTTCCACGAAGGTTCGATCGGAGGTGTCGGGAGGTCGGACCGTGGGGACCTTATTGCCCCGCTTCTTAGGGGCCGATCTCCCCTCAGCCTGGCGCTGGCTTGCTGATTGTTTTTCTGCTAAGGCATACTTGTGTGCCTTGGCCAACAGGTCGGTGTAGCTTGCAGGGAGCTTCTTGTCTAGGAAAAATATAAGCCTGGATAAGCGGAGCCCCCTCTTGAAGGCTGACATGGCCACCGCTTCATTAAGTCAGGGATCTCCATAGCGGTCGAGTTGAAGCGGGTCATGTAGTCCCGGAGGGTCTCTCCCTCTGTTTGCTGGATGAGAAAGAGGCAACCGGTGTTCTTCGAAGTCTGGTTGCAGGTCCTGAAATGAGAAAGAAAAAGGATCTCGAGCTGAAAAAAAGAATGGATTGTACCTGGGCGAATGACGGAGAACCACATCCACGCGACCTTCTTCAGAGTGGCCGGGAAGGCGATGCAGTGGAGGGTCAGACACGCCCTGCACCATCATATGGGCCTTGTAAGTGCCCAAGTAGTCCAAGGGATTGGTGGTACCATCGTAGGGGTCCACCTGCGTGATCTTGAAATGGCGGGGGATAGACTCCCCCAGGATCTCCACGGAGAAAGGCGGGCGAGTGTCGTGCACCAACCTTCCCTCAGTATTCTGCCACTCAACTATCTCGGCAATGCACTACTCCATGTGCAAGATCTTGCTGCCATAGTCATGCGGGTCTACAGTGGGCGCCGGCCATCGAGGGAGGCAGAGTCAGCGAAAGAGGGGGAAGCTGACCTTGCCCTCTTTCCTTTAGCACGGGCCCTCAAGGACCCATGGAGTTCTGGGACTGCGAGGGACATGGGCGGAGGCACCTCCGGCCACTGGCTGACACTCGCGATGGGCTGATGATTGATGTAGGAGGCCACCGGTGGCCACTGTTGATGGTCCGCCATCTCTTGGAAGCGCTGGATCGCCGAGGTAAGTGTCTCAATTCAGTTTACCAGTGTTTGGAATTGCTGCAGCCCCAGGGTGATGCTGGGCTCGATGGTGGTGGCCGCATTGCTTTCCGCACGGGGTGCGTTGGTCCCCGGTGGGAGCGCTCTCCCCTCATAGAAACACTCTGGGTTCTTCCTCTTGCCATAGCTGAATCTTTCCTATCGATCTTCCCTCTTAGAGCAAGGAGCACAGCGGAGGTTCAAAGGCACCCTCCTTCTAGTGCCAATCTGTTGTCATTCTTCCAACTGGGCCGGACTCGGTGGACGCGCTGGAGGGCTCCTCGATCAGCCAACCTGCAAGAAGTCCCTAGGCGCCGGAGGGGGCTCCGGCAGGGGACACTCCAATGCTTAAGTTAGAGAAGGGTGGAGCAACAGAATGGGAAGAGCTCGGGAAGAGAATTCATAATGGGGAAGAAGAACGTTACCCTCTTATGGAGGTCCCCCGGGTGCCTCTTATAGGCTTGGAGTGCTGCCAAATTCTGTTGGGTGATAGGCGGGGAAAGCCCAAATATGCCTCCAGGAGAATTGGCATGAAGGCAAGGTCGTGGGCTAGCGGCATAGCAGGAGTGTCAGAGTGGTAGTCTGGTAACAAGAATCATGGCCATGCACTGGAGTCCGTTACAATAGAATGTTAGAACTTGTTTAGGAGAAAAAGGGCCCCTAGAAACCTCGAGTGACCCCTTCAGCCGCGGGTCGGCTGGCCTCCCAGAAGCCGACCGGGGCGGTCAGCTTGACCTCCTGGAGCCGATCGTGGTAGTCACAGAGGCCGACGCAATGGCGGTGAGGCGCCCACCAGCTCTCAAAACCCCCGGGTCAGCTCTTTGAGAAAGGAGGATGTGGGGTCCTCCCCTAAGACCTGGGAGTCGGACTCTGCACGGGAATCAGCCGACCAGATGCTTGGCACCGGTCCGACCTGAGACAAGCCAAATGGGCGCAACACATATCATCCTGCATCATATTAGAATCCCGTCCCGCATCATAACTAGGGCCTGGGAAATCCTACACTAGGTTGCCATAAAATCCATCTTTTCTTCAGGAAAAGGGAAGAGAAGTCGGAGGCAGAAAAGTAAGGCAAAGTTCATCGACAAAGTGAGGCTTGTCCCTCGTTGCTGAAATAAGTCCTCTAAAATTTAAAGGACTCCTACTTGCCAAGAAATTCTTTAGATTAAAAAAAAGAAGGGGGTAAATAGAAAAGGAAAAGGACAAGAACATATCAGTTGGAAAAAGCTCTTTTTATTCATCAAAGTCTTTTATATCTAAAGACTCCTAACAAGCTGGGAAGTCCTTCAAAAATCTAAGTACAAAAAAGAAGAAAAATCCTAGCTAATAAGTCGAGGAGGTTGGCTCGTCCTCAAGTCGATAGGTCGCCACCTCGGGTTCTGGCGGGACTTCAACTGGATGGGTGTCTGGGATGGCGTCGTTCTTGGCTTCAGCCTCCACTTCGATCTCTGGCTTCACTTTTGGCTCCGACTCGGCCTTAGCAACAGGTGACCTTGGTGCCCCGGTGATGGTGGGCAAGTCTAGATAGATTTTTCCAGACCTTTCAACCTAAAGAGCCATCTGGCCTTCCCCTTAAAGTTGATAAACCCCTTCTAGTTGGAGTCGATCACCACTTTGGAGACCTCGTCGATGAAGGCCTACAATGCCTTGAACTTCGAGATGGCTTCAGCTGCCTCCTTCTTTGTCGCCTCCATTAGGGCCACTATCGCTGTGGCCTTCCCCTTCGCCGCCACAACCCAGGTCATTTTTCTCGTCAAGCTTGACCTGAATGGTCAGTTCCTATCCCTCCAGGAATGCTACCTCCACCATAGTGCGGGCCTCCTTCTCGGCCAGGCAGGAGGTCTTCTCTTTTTCTACCTTCATAGCCTTGTCGAGCTTGGTAGACTTCTTCTCCAGCTCTGTCACCGTTGCCTAGGAGCTGGCCAGTTCAATCTAGAGGGCCCTCACTCAGTCCTCCAGCTCCTGCACCTGAGCTATCTAGGTCTAGGCTTCGACCTCGATGGCCTCCTTCAGTTTGTGAGTTGAGGTCCTGCTTCATCAGCCCTAGGCACGAGTCTCGGATGAGCTAAGTATCGGTGACTGCCTACAACAATAACAAGAAGGAGGTCAGTTAGCATTTGTATGGATAGGAAAAGGAAACAAAGCAAATTAAATGCTAGCTTATTGATAAAAGTTGGGGAAATACCCTGGAGATGACATCCACCAGCTACTAGCGGCCCTTCTCTTGATGATCTTGCAGCTGGATGATGACATTGAGGATCTGCTCGGCCAGTTTGGTGTCCATCGTCACTATCGCATCTAGTGGTAGGTAGGTCATCATCCTCTACACCCCCAAGCCCGGTGTCATGGAAGGTGCTATAGGCTTTGGCATGGCAGTCAGTAGGGGTGCGGTGCCCATAGGCCAGGTGCCGGCTACTTCGGCTACTGATGGTGGTGCCAGCCTCTTTGCGATGATGGCGTCCACCATGTCCACCACCTCTGGCAATGGTGGATCTTCAGTCCAAGGAGGGGCTGCTGAGGCTGCTAGTGTAGCCCCCCCTCCTCAGGTTTGGCCTCTCCCCTAGACTGTGGCCTGGGGACTGGGACGCTGACCTTGATGTGGCCGAAGCCATGCTGGGCCTCCACTTTGGCTCCTCTCGGGCCTTCTTCAACTGCTCCTCTTTGGGCCCTGCAGAGGTGGCCATCTTTTTTGACATTTAGAGGAGCTGTTCCATTGAAAACTTCATCCCTACAACAAGAAAAGAGATCATTTAGTCACCAACTAGAGCAAGATCTACCTTAAAAAAAGGAAGCCCCGACATTGAGCCTTACGCTCGGATTGGGTCGAGCTGACCCTGACATCAGCAATGTTCTGCTCAGTCAATAGGTCCCAGAGAGCCAGGACCTCGGAGGTGATGAGTTGGTCATACACCTCCTTGTCGGCCGGCTTGATAGAAGATAGCTAGTTTGGGGAGCAGTCTGGGTCACTCCAGACCTAGTCCTCCCCCTCAATCGAGGTGAACAAAAATCTACTCTTCCATCCCTTGATGGAAGAGGACAGACCTAGATTGATAGCCCCTAAGCGGGGGGCCACAAACCACCACCCGTTATCGGCCAGGTGGTGCTTCAGGATGAAAAGCACCCCGAACAAGGAGAAACGAGCAACAATCCCATGAAAGTGATAGAGAATGGTGAAGCAAATTATGGTCCTAATGGCATTTGGAGTGAGTTGGACTGGGACTAGGTGGAAGTTACTCAAAAAAGAGTGGAAGAAAGGATGGAAAAGAAGACAATGGCTCCCAAAGAAGAAGTCCTCATATATGGCGATCCGGCCCGGGCCACTAGAAGTGGCCCGCTGCTCTGGTCTTGGAGTTAAGAGCTGGATGGAATCTAGGATCCTGTATGTGCTTCGGATATAGAGGAGGTCCTCCCAGTCATCACCGAAGTAATATCGGAGGGACTGACCTATTCACGAATGGGAGGAGGAGCCGTAGGGGCGCCTATGACTATCCCCGTCTGGCAGGGACCCCTGCGGACTGCTAAGGGAACCTTGTCCTCCTCGCTATTCGAAAAGGGAGGTCTCGGCTGATATGGCCCCACCTCACCAGAATAATTCGGGCAGCGGAACCCTCTACCAGAGGAACTCATGGAGGAGAAAAAGGAAGGGAAGGATGAATGATAGAAAACCTAAGAACCTTACGGGATTCCCTTCAGCATAGGCCAAAGGAGAGGGGAGGAGAAGAAATGAAAGACTGACTCATAAAGACTTCGGATCAAGAGGACGAAACTGGGGGAAGAAGAAGAACTCTACAAGAGAAATTTTGCCTTCCTCGCTCGAAAAAGTTCTTAAAAAGCAGAAGGACAAACCCCTTTCAGAAGCCTGCAGACCCCCATTGCATCGTACTAATAAAAAATGTGCATCCTTTCTTTCCCCTAGCCAATGAGAGTCTGCCAAGTGTTGAAATCTGCTGGAGGCAATGCTTCGAATCAGAGGAAATTGCTTCAAGCTTGGTGTGGCAACTATGTTTCTTTTGTCTGGGCCGACGTGGTGTTCCATCATTGGTATGAAAGTGCGATCTTCAAGATGTCGGCACTCGAGGCATTAATAGTGTAGAATGAACATCCTTCCATGTTACCGTGATCATTACTCCCTTCGCCTTGAGCACCATGACATACTCTGGGCTTGAGAGTGGGGGGCACCTGATGTGGCATAATCACTGACATGGAATTTGCAGCAGACCTAGTTGGCGACCATGCTAGTAGAAGATGCCACCTGGATATGGCAACCAAATAAAGATCCGAGGTCGAGCCCCCGGTCGAGGTCAGCTCCAATTCAAGGTCGAGCTCCTGGCCAAGGTCGTGCTCCCATGATCCAAGATCGAGCCCCTGATTGAGGCCTTCTCCAATCCGAGATTGATCTCCCGATCAAGGTCATGCACTCGTCATCTGAAGTCAAGCCCCCGATCAAGGTCAGCACCCATCGAGGTCGAGCTCCCGATCGAGGTCAGCTGCCATCCGAGGCCGAGCTCCTGGTTGAGGTAGTGCTCCTACCATCCAAGGTCGATCCCCCGGTCGAGGATAGCTCCCATATGAGGTCAAGCTTTCGACAGAGGTCGTGCTCCCACCTTTCGATGTCAAGCCCCTGATCGAGGTCAGCTCCCATCCGAGGTTGAGCTCTCGATCGAGGTCATGCTCCCACCTTATGAGGTTGAGCCCCCGGTCGAGGTTAGCTCCCATTCGAGGTTGAGCTCTCGATCGAGGTCATGCTCCCGCCTTATGAGCTCGAGCCCCTGGTTGAGGTCAGCTCCCATCCGAGGTCAAGGTCAGCTCCCAGCCGAGGTCAAGCTCCCAACTGAGGTCGTGCTCTTGCCATCCGAGGCCAATCCCTTGGTCGAGGTCAGCTCCCATCCGAGGTCGAGCTCCCAGCCAAGGTCATGGTCCCACCATCCGACATCGAGCACTCGATCGAGGTCAACTCTCTTACAACGTCAAAGTCTCGATTGAGGTCATGCTCCCACCATCTGAGATCGAGCTCCAGGTCGAGGTCAGCCCCTATACAAGGTTGAGCTCTTAGCTGTGGTCATGCTCCCACCTCCCGAGGTCGAGCCCTCGATCAAGGTTAACTCCCATCCGAGGTCGAGCTCTCGATCAAGGTCATGCTCCCACCTTCCAAGATCGAGCCCCTAATCGAGGTTAGCTCTTATCAAAGGTCGAGATCCTAGCCAAGGTCATGCTCTGATCATCTGAGGTCAAGCTCCCAATCGAGGTCATCTCCTATCCAAGGTGAGCTCCTGATCAAGGTCATGCTCCAGCCATCTGAGGTCAGTTCTTGAGATAGAGCTTCCACTTTCCAGGACAAAATCACTGCTTAGGACCAAGAGGCATCATCAACCACCAAGGGGTCAACCAAGAGTGATGGAAGGAAGACCAGAAGGAATTCAAGACATGGATTAAGAGCTCCAGACTACCTTCAGTCTTTGGAGGGTGGTGCATACCCTACCGGAGGTTCCAGCCATTGCAACATGCCACATACAACCTCTATGCGATGCATGCTCCACCAGGTTCCAGGCCCTGCAGCACACCACCTGCCCCCCCCCATCATGCAACGAGGCCCTAGTTCCCATGACACACCACTTGTATCTTCTTCAAGAGGAGTATCCTATAAAAGCACTAGACCCTATAATGCACCTAGAATAAAAACACTCCACCATGGCTTGGAGCTCAATGGCACGGTGCCTGCACCTCCCATGGGAAATTGCTCCATCAGAGGGATAGGACCTGTATTACACTGGTGAATAGCCCCAATAGAAGGATCTCCTTCTGAGGATCGGTCTAACAGGAGGGTGGCTACTGATAGAAAAAAACCCCATCAAAAGAGGGTATTAGAAAAGGGACATCCCGATGAAGCCCTAGACCTGGTCTGGGCCATTTCTCTTATATAAAATGGAAGAAGGGACCTCCAGCGAGGGAAGAGAGGCAATTGGTAAGAGGAAGAGAGGCAACTGGTAATACAAAGAGAGTAATCAGGCAAGGAACCAGAAAAAAGAACCTCCCTACTCTTTAACCTCAACTCATTTTTCCATCTCTTAGATCTTGTATTTTTAATCTTCTATGTGAAGAGGCCCTAAGCTCTCCATCACAGAGGCTCTGTTCTTCTTGATCATCTCAAATGGCTTGATCATTAGAGTGTCCCTGCCAGAATCCCAAACCTGGGTCTCCTTTTTTTTGCAAGACAGACCGATCAAGGAGCTGACTGAAAAAGAAAACCAACAACCAGAGAGAGCCCGACGTATCCACGACATGCTAGAGCTATAGGCTATGACAAATCTAGGTGGCAACAAGCACAAAATCTCATGGAGCGAGGACTCCTTTTCTTGAGGGAACTATTGAGCAAATCCTCTTTGAATTAAGCCCCAAGGATGTTCAACTCTTGCTCATGAAATCCATGGGGTGCCCAATGAGATGGAGTCTTAGGATGTTAGGGTTCCTAGGGTTGTTAGGGATTTAGGACTCTTAACATGTGCTAGCATGCTTATTTAAAGCCCTCTATGAATTTTCATAAATCTATAACTTTTATAATTAATCCAATTAGGTCCTCCAAGGTCCGAATTGAGTTTGTTACTAATCTCAAGTCCTTGATTATGATTCTATAAATCAGTGGAGCCATTAGGTTCCATATTTATTTAGTAGTAGACTTAGGTTTATGTCCACTTAATTCAATTAGAACACTTCTAGTTAATTACTAAATTAAAATTTTTAATTCATATAAACCTTCAAGTCAAGATTGATATCTAGCAACATAGCATAACTATCCTAAAGATATGAAATTTTGGTGGAATAACTAAAACACTATTTTATAAAAAAATTATAATTGTAATTCCATCAAAGATATGCTGATCTAGCTGGACTTGGTTGCTATGTTAAATGGCTCTAGGGTGTTTGCTCGAGATGTGTGGGCATTCTGGACCTGCAAAAATAATGAAGACATGGAAGTCCAGCCATGATGGAAGGTTTCCTAGTAGTGGACCCTCCAGTGCCTAAATTAGTCTCTCATAGAAATAAATAGAAGAAAAGGGTTTATAGCTTCTAGGTAGATAGAGTGAAGGTTGATTGTCATGCAAGGATGGAGTGGAAGAGGGTGAAGTGATGACGGTGTTAGATGGATATGGTGGTATGTGAGTGAAGCATGAGAGTGCAGGTGAAGCTTAGGTGAAGCGAGCGAGGCTTGTGAGGAGAAGGCAAGGCATCCAAGGGATTTGATGAAGCTCGTGAGAGGGTGGAGGAAGCTCGATGCACTCCCTACTAGACTCCTCTTAGCTTCACCTCCCTTCTTCACATTGCAAGTCTCATTAGCCTAGACTTCATCCAAGCTTTGACCTAAAACTTTTAGTGGCTCTAAGAGAACCTTATGGAAAAGCTTTATTTAGAAAGACTTACCTAGAGGGTCTCAGAGAATAGTTTTTATAAGCAGGTATATAAAATACCTATCACCTAAGGGACATTCTGTGGTGCAGAGAGTGATGTTTGGCATGTCTCTATAGATCCCATGTCTTTATAGAGCCCCTGTCTTTGGAGGAGTGGCTTGGAGTGGTTGGAGATAGTGCAAAGCTCATCTTTATGGCAGGCATACTTCCATAGAGTGCATGCCCCTTGGAGGTGTTAGAGAAAGGTGGTGCTGGGTTACTTGCTTCCTTATAGAAGGACATACAAGGCTTTTGTTAGCTGTATGCCCTAGAAGCTAATATAGCTGACACATTTTTATATCCGAAACATAAAATTATATTTAATATTTTAATTTGGACTATTCTTTTATACATGATGTATTCATGTATCGTCCAAGAAATTAATAGACAGTGATATGTACTCTTAAGAGTTGAGCATTTAAGACGTGTCATATAATTAATTCTTAAATACTCTTGATTGTAGGATATCATGGAGATGGTGATTGATCTAGCTTGATCAGTGCATATATTACTTTCTTTTTAGAGTAGATGAGTATCGAGTTTATAGTGTAGCAATATTGGAGCCAGAATGTAGGTGGTCATTAGAGAATGATATACTAAGCATGACCATTGTGAGAAGTTACATAGATATCCACTTGCTCGTTAATGATTTTTTCGATACCATAGTTGGCTGAGTGGTTCTTTGACCTGTGGTGCCTTGGCCACTCATAGTGGGGTTACTATAGTTTGAGAACACAAAATATTAACCCTAGGCATTCAGGTCCTTCTAGTGTTCATTAGCTAAAGTAAGTTCAATGGAGGAATGGGAGTCCACTTATAGGGTATCTATCGATCTTAGTAGTTAAGGTACAGTCCTATCCAATTTAAGAAGCTAAGTCCTAAAATCCATGAACATGATAGGTGAAGGATGGAAAAGAGTTTCTATACATTTCACATTATATTTAAGCTAATAAAATTTAGCATATGATGGATGCTTAGTGTTTGGTAAGTTTTAATGACCTACATCTTATTGATAATCTTAATAAAAGAACTCAATTACATGGTAACTATACCTAGGATTTCTTTGTTCTATTCTACTGGGTTGCCACTGATGCACGTCTCTACGTATCAATTTAATACCTTAATTCCTCTATTCTTAGATAGAATAGCGGGAGTAAGGATCAAATCCTCGGGGACTTTTGAGTTATTTCAAATAGGTTGAATAAAATAATAAAAATTAATTAAAAAAATCAGCAATGAAAATAATTAAGATATGATTTATCTTAACAAGAGTATGGCCTGTACCCATAGATCATGGCCCATCTCTTTTAGGAATAAATCAATCAAAATTATTTTACTTTAATAAAACTTACCTTACAAGCATGACTCATATCCTTTGGGGATGAATTATCCTAGAGTCTAAGCTACTTCAAACAAGGTAAAGGAAAACATGAATCAATATGAAGTAAAAAGAGAACCTTTTCATTTCATAAAATTTGGAGTACGTCATAAAATAAAATAAAATAATTGTTGGAACAAGAGTCCCTCTTTCCCTGATTTCTGAGTATCATGCTTTTCGGAAGACTCAGCAGCACATCCACGGAGTAGAGGAAGTGAATGGGAGGGTGGAAGAGCAAGGAGATGGAAGCGGATGAATGATGAAAAGGGTGCAGAATGAAGGTGGAATGAGTGGAGCGTAGAAAGGAGTGTGGAATGGATCCCAAAAGATGATCCCCATAGAGAAGAGGTGTTGCTCCTTAAATAAGCGGAAAGAGACACGTCTCGCCTGTGTGGAAACAGTGGTGGTTTACCATCATAATCCGCTTAACAGCCTTGCATCTGTCACAATCTCCCCAATAGCCTCGCACCCGTCTTCTGTTCAGCTATCTTATCCCTGCGCCCGCTCGATCACCGATCCCATTATTCTGTTCCAACTGCACTGCATGTATCCTTTCTTATCGAACAACCTCAAACTCGACCACTCCTTCCTTTGTTTGGACATCACTAATACTATCTAGCTCCTGACATGGTGCAGAAGAGGAGGAAGAAAGCCACACCTTGGGCAGAAGAGGATGCGCACAATAATTCTAGTAGCAAGGGGAGGAGTTCGGTGGGTGGCATCTTGATAGATGGCGATGGGATGAAGGCTTGATGGCAAGAGAGACAGACCGGAAGAAGGAGCTTCATGTCCATGGAGAGCTTCTGAGTGGGAGGAAGAAGGTGGTGGTAGCACTGCTAGAGGTAGGGAGGAGGTCATGGGTGGAGCAGGCGATGACAGGATGGTGGACGACATCTTCGGCTAGAGAGACGGTGATCGACGATCAAAGCGGAGAATGGCCGAATCAACAGGGGCAGAAAACCATGCGATAACATCAAAGAGGGAGACTGGTGGCTTGGTTGGTAGTGGAATGGTGAAGATGGGCATGGCGGCTTGGATCCATAAGGGAGAGCAAAGAAATTAGCATTGGAAAGCTTCTCTGGTCGGCAAAGGTAGTGCCGGATGGTTAGGTGATGATGGGGCGGCGGCTCTAATGATTTTGGCTTGAAATATGCTTCATGGTCCATGATTCTGAGCCATGGACCACTGGTCAAGGCTGCTGGTGGTCCGCTAGCCTTTCTATAGACCGGGCAGCCAGTCTATGGTGGACCAGTTGCCCCAAAATCCATGCAATTTCTTATAATTTCTTTAAAATTTGATTTCAAGCTTGTTTTAGGTCCGATTTGAGTATCGTTTGCATTGTTGGACTCCTAAAATCAAGCTCTTCATATTCATAAAATTATTTCCTACAAAACACAATATAAAAGTTTCAATATTAATTAAATAAAATTAAATTAATTATTATATTTTTAATAACTATCACACCCCCCACTTGAACTTTGCTTGTCCTCGAGTAAAGGAGATGAATTAGCCATATATACTAACTTATCTAGGAAGTAAAAATTATCTTACTAACTCTAAAACTGGTTGATACCCAGTTAGACCATTGAAGAGGTACTTCATCAGATTACCAATTCTATCCACTTAGAGGCCAAGTTAAGCCCAAAGAAATTTATAGAGTTTTATTTTTCCAACTTTCTATCTCACTCTTTAAATCCTCTAACTTATATTGATTTTGGTGTAGTATCAATTCATTTAGTCCATCTCTTCTTTTCTTCTTTCTTCTTTCTTTTTTTTTTTTTAAATGTAAAGTTAGTGCAATGTCCTAGTATCTTGCTTTCTAGTTGATCCTTATAGCAAGCTTTAGGCCAATGACTCCCAAACCAATTGACTTTAAGACATTAGGTGTAGAACACTCTTCAGGCTTACTGACTCGAGTAACAAAGGCTACATGCTAAGATTGTCTCTACAAAAGGTTTCTTTATATCCTCACCTTTTGACGTAAACAATAATGCTTACTTAGGCGAAGGGATCTGGTTACTCAGTGAGAGATGCTAAAAATCTCATTTATTAAACTTTAAAGGAGACTTTTATGACTCTTTGATATTTCCACCTATACCATTACAAGGTAGATTCTTATCGAGATCAATAGGTAGAAGGGTCTAGAACTACTCACTAAATCCTGCTAGTCTAAACTCTACTATTTAGTGGGTTTTCTTGATAATTTATCCCTCATTATCTCTAAGATTGTCTAAACCGTTAATCATTCCTTATTTAGCAAGCTTGATTATTTTCAAATCATGACAGTTTGGTACACAAAACTGATTAAAGTTTTACCCGAGGATTTGGTTAATTGTCCCCCCAACTTAATTTTCATTGTCTCTAATGAAAACAGATACTAAATATGCATGACAAAGAAAGATACCACTTGGAAGAGCACTTAAAGACGGGATTTTCCTTTGTCGCCATACTCCGCTCACTTTATTTTCTTTTAAAAAGGAAAGTAACTAGTTAAAAATAAAAGCATAAACTGGGTTGCCTCCTAGGAGCGCTAAGTTTAAAGTCTTCAGCCAGGCTTAGCTTATTATCATGGCAATACTGGGTTCAAAAGATTAAGGGATCCAACAACTTCTCCATCATTGAATTCCTTAATATAGGGTTTCAAATGCTGGCCATTTAATTTAAAAGTATTTTGCTACTTGGGATCTTTAAGTTCTATAGCTCCATGAGAAAATACCTAAGTCACTATGAAAGGTCCATCCCATCATAAGCAAAGTTTTTCAGGAAAAAGGTGTAATCCAGAATTGTAGAGCCACACTTTTTGATTAGGCTCAAATATTTTTCTATTAATAAATTTGTCATGATATGCCTTAGTTCGAGCCTTGAAAATTTTTGAACTCTCGCATGCTTCATTTCATAGCTTTTCTAATTCATTCAATTGAAGTTTCCTATTGGAACCTGCATCCTTTATGTCAAAATTAAATTGCTTAATAGCCTAAAATGCACAGTGTTCCAATTTCACAAGTAAATGACAAACCTTTCCAAACACTAACCGGTAAGGAGATATTTTTAGAGGGTTCTTAAAAGTAGTTTGGTAAGCCCATAATGCATCATCCAAATGTTCTAACCAATCTTTCCTATCGGGTCTTACCGTTTTCTCAAGGATATGCTTGATATCTCTGTTTGATACCTTAACTTGGCCACTAGTTTGGGGGTGGTAAGGTGTGGCTATCCATATTTTTTCATCGGTCCTTCAAAGTGCCTATTCGTGAAATGCATAGCCCCATCACTAATAATAGCCCTTGGCACCCAAACCGACTAAGGATGTTACATTGAATAAACCTGATGACAACCTTATGCTCATTGGTTCGAGTTGCCATAGCTTCTATCTATTTAGACACATAATCAGCCCCTACTAGAATGTACTCAAATCCGAATGATGTGGGACAAATATGCATGCAATTATTTTTATGTGTTTTATATGTGGAGTTAAGTGATTAAATCTAAAAATTGGATCAAAATAAGTTGTAGAGAATTCTATATAAATTTTAGAAGTCAAGCATGCAGATTAGGACCTAGAAAAGCAATAAAGAAGGATTGCTAGGGCTGAGAAGCCTCGGTTAGGGCAAGTTCTACAATAAAATTACTGGTGGCAGAGGGGGTGTATCTGACAACATCTAAAGTGCCCGATGAAGATCACAGCGAAGGGATCTCTCGTTCCTCGATGGATGCGGCCTGGAAAACCGAGCCAAAGACCTGTGGATACCCAGCTTTATGCTCGGTGGTCCGATTGAGGCTTGGTTGGAGTTGTTGGATTCGTAAGAACTCGGGGACCTGCAAACGACTTGTCAAGGGTTAGAAAACTCACTAGGGAATAAAGAAATAAGACAAAACATCAAGGGGAAGAAAGTTTTGGAGGAGGGCGGCTAGGGCTCTGGAAGGTTGGTTGGCTGCAGGAATCTGTTGGAACACCGGGATGAAGAAAGCACCAATAAAACCCCTTAAGCACAAAGCAGGGTAGCATAAAGCAATTGAAGAGAAATCAAGTTTTAATTCATATATCAAAATCTATCCTCATACAAGAGACTAGGGTCCTTTAAATAGACCCTTAGTCTTGGACCCCAAGTAAGGGTACATTAGACTTTACATTGGAGTCCTTTTCCTTCTCAAACCCTAGCTAGAAAATAAGGAAACATTAGGTAGAAAAAATCCCTAAAAATTCTCTTGACTTGGTCAACACTCCAAGGACAACTAAGGGGACGTGTTGGGCTTCTAGGAGTAGCAAGGGGCCGGCCCAAAGGGTCTCGGGCCTATGGGTTTGGTCCTCTGGAAGCTGGGGTGGCCTGGTAGCCAGGTAGCAGGAATATTCCCTGGTATCTTGCTTCTTTAGGGCTTGGGCATGGTTCGTGGGCTTGATTTCTTTGGGCTAGGATGCAGATGGACCTCTAGAATCATGGATGCCCTGGTTTATGAATATACTTTGGCATCTGGAAGGGAATCTAGGCATCTAGAGGGCATCTGCAAGGAATCAGGGTTTCTGATTTTCCTCCTAGGGTCTTCAAATCTTCAAGCTGGGTTGGACTTGGGCTAAACTTCCATGTCTTCAATATGGTTGGACTTGGTCTTCACTTGTATGATGTGGCTTGAGTCTTTAGTATGCTTGGACAGGACTCAAAAAAAATAAAATTAGCTCGACATAAGCTGACTAACATTGGACTGAACTAGCTCAACATGAGCTGACTAGTACAGAATTGAAATAACAACTCAAAAGACTCAAATAACAACTAAAATAGACTCAAATGGGCTAAGCCCTTATTATAGATGGACTCATAAATTATTAATCAATCCATAGAGGGTTGAAAAGCCTCTGTCTTATTCTGGTGCCTCTGGTGTCCGCACCACTGAAGGAAGGAGGAAATGATCCCATGAAGTCAATACCCATACATCAAAAATTTCAACAACTAAGATAGGGTTTAGGGGCATCATATTTCTCCATACAATATTTCCTGTATGTTGACATCGAAGGCAAGTACGGCCAAATTCATGTACATCTTTAAAAGGAGTTGGCCTATAAAACCCACTCTGCAACAACTTTGCTACAGTTTTTCTTTCACTAAAGTATCCCCCATAGGCAAGAGAATGGCAAAAAGTGAGTGTGCTTTTAAATTCACTCTTAGGGATACATTGTCCAATCACTTGATCCGAACAGTACTTAAACAATTCAGGTTCCTCCCAAAAATAATATTTAATCTATGAGAAAAATTTATTCCTTTCTTATTTCGACCAGTAGGAAGGGATTTATCTTGTTGCTAAGTAATTTATAATATGGGCAAACTAGGGAAGACTGCTGGAAGAAATTAAGAACAGTTGCTCATCAGGGATCCAATCTTTGATTATTTATTTATTGTATTCTACCAAGATCCTAGAAATATGATCTATTACCATATTTTCGAAACCCTTCTTATCTAAAATTTCTAAGTCAAATTCTTGTAGTAGAAGGATCCATCTCATCAGCCTAAGCTTCGTAGCCTTTTTAGACAGCAAAAGTCTCAATGCAACATGATCATAATAAACTAGGACCTTAAATCCTAATAGATATGATCAAAATTTTTTTAGGATGAATACAATCGCTAGTAACTCTTTTTCAGTAGTGGTATAGTTCATTTGTGCATCTAAAAGTGTTTTACTAGCAAAATAAATTATATGTGGTTCCTTATTAAGTCTCTATCCTAAAACTATCCCTATAGCATAATCAGAGGCATCACACATGATTTCAAAAGGTAGGGTCCAATCTAGAGATTTGATAATCGGTGCAGTGGTCAAAGTAGTTCTAAGAATGTTATAGGCATCCAGACATTCTTTATTAAAATCAAAAGAATTGTCTTTGACAAGTAAATTATACAACAGTCGAGAAATTTTATTGAAATCCTTGATGAAGCATCTATAAAAACCAGCATGGCCCAGGTAGGACTGTACTTGTCTAACTGAGGTTGGGGGAGGTAGTTTTGATATTAGTTCAACCTTAGCCTTGTAGACCTCAATCCCTCACTCAGAAATAATATGTCTGAGCACGATTTCCTCACAAACCATAAAATTGCTCTTCTCCCAACTTAAAACTAAGTTCATTTCCTTATATCGTTTTAGTACCTTAGTCAAGTTCTGGAGGCAGTCATCAAATGATGATCCAAATACTGAAAAGTCATCCATAAACACTTCAAGAAATTGACCAACCATGTCAGAAAATATAACCAACATACATCGTTGAAAGGTAGTTGGTGCATTACAGAGACCAAATGGCATGCATCTAAGGCAAACATTCCAAAGGGACAGGTGAGGGTGGCCTTTTGTTGATCTACAGGAAATACTGGGACCTGGTTATATCTTGAATATCTATCTAGGAAATAAAAGAAACTCTGCCCTGCTAGCCATTCTAAAATTGGTCAATAAAAGGCAGAGGAAACTGATATTTCCTAGTAACGGCATTCAATTTCTGATAATCTATACACACTCTCCAACTAGTTATTGCATGCATAGGAATTGAGTTGCCCTTTTCATTCTTTATGATAGTAATACTTGACTTTTTAGATACTACTTAGGTTGGACTGACCCATTGTCTTTCCAAAATTGGGTAAATAATACTGGCATCAAGCCATTTACCACTTCTTTCTTAACAACTTTCTGCATGTTTGGATTTAGTCTACATTGCATGTCCCTATATGGTTTGGATTTAGCTTCATAGTGAATGTGATGCATGCAAATAGAAGGGTCAATTCCTTTAAGATCGGCTATTGTCCATCCAATTGCTTCTTTATGTTCTTTAAGTACATCCACCAATTTATCTTCCTGATTAAAGGTTAGGGTAGATGCAATGATTACCAGAAGGGTATCATTGGGTCCAAGAAAAAAAATTTTCAATTCTACAGGAAGAGGTTTCAACTTTAGCAAGGGTGGTGCTTCTAAGGAATGTACTAAAGGGCTTGATTGAGTCGATAATGGCTCATATTTTACAGTCCAGGGAGGGGTGGCTCTAATAATGCATTTACTTCCTTTGTATGTTCATCAACATCAAAATCTACTCCAAAATGTGTCATATATGCTTGTAAAGGGTCTAGGTCGAGCAAAATAGGGAGTTTCTTATCTACAACTTCCTCTAGCATGTTAACTTCATTATGATCATACACAGGTGGTCCTTGAGATGCATTAAAAATGTCCAGCCTCATCTTCTTGTTTCCAAAAGATACATCCATAACCTCCATCCTATAATTTATACAAGAATTAGCGATAGCTAGGAAGGGTCTTCCAAGAATGATGGGTATTTAGCTAGGGTTACTGCTAGATTCCATATCCAAAACAAGAAAATCAATAGGGAAGTAGAATTCATCTACTTTCACCAATACATCCTCTAACATTCATGGGGTACCTTAACTGATCGGTCTACTAATTGTAATGTCACTGTCATGGATTTCAATTCTCCAAATCCGAATAAATCATATACTGAACTTGGAAGAAGGTTTACACTTGCACCCAAATCTAATAATGCTTTCTTGATTATGAGATCCCCTATGACACAGGATATAATCGGGGTACCAAGATCTTTGAGTTTAGGTGGGGCTATTTGCTAAAAAATTGAGTTGGCTTGCTCAATCAACTAGATCTTTTTCGGTATATGTGCCTTAAGATTTTTATTTTTGTGTGCACAAATCTTTGAGAAATTTAGCATAAGTCAGGACTTGTTTGATAGCACTGAGAAGAGGTATGTTTATTTGGACTTACTTGAATAGTTCAAACATCTCATTCATTTTTAGATTCTTCTTACCCAGAGATAAAGGAGATTCTAAAGTACTAGGAAATGGAACCTTAGGTATAGGGGTGCTTGGCCACTAGATTCCTTTTCCTCTTTATTATTTTTCTTCTCTGACTTAGCCAATTCTAATTTTTGAGTCAGGTTAGGCTGGTTTAATGTTTTCCCACTTCGTAAAATTATGATTGATTTAGCATGTTCTGGGAAAGTTTCAGGACTAGTGGAGCTCTCAACCACGTATTATCCTTTCGGGTTACTAATGGGCTAGCTAGGTAACTTACATTCCTCCCTGTTATTGAAAGCTATAGCTAGTTGATCTATTTGGATCTCTAGCTTGGTGATGGATTGTGTGTGGGAGTGAAAGAGTTGGGTATTCATTTCCAGCCCCTTCAGTGCTTGCAGCACCTTCTCTTTGAAAGTAGGATCTTGATTATTTGATGAAGGTTGTGGGGCACTCGGGCATTACAAATATGGCATGCTTTTAAAGTTTGTTTCTTGATGGTTGGCCAAACTGATGATGAATTGATGACAAGTTGGGGTTTTCAAGAGAAATTTGGATGATTTTGTTAGCCAGGATTGTAAGTGTTCGAATATGGATTGTTTCATGGTCTAGGAGCCATTCGGGTTTGGACTTGGTGAGCTTGCTCCTAAACAAGCTCAGGAAATTGGTAAGCAGTTGGATAATCACCTATCAGATGGGTGGGACTTGAATAGTAATACAAGCATCATGATTTTGATGAGGTGAGGAGGAAGTATTAACTTGTAAGATTCGGTCAAGCTTCTAAGATAGTTCATTTACCTTGCTATAGATGTCTATAGAATGACCTTCTTAATACATTCCACCTCTCTTCGGTCCTATGGGAGGATCTCTACAGGTAACAGACATGTGATGCAAGGAATTTTCATATAGGGTTTCAAACAATTGTCCTGCCTCATGTTTATTATTAAGAATAAATGTTACTCCACATGAGGCATCCATCATTTGCCAGTGCCTTTCTGACAAACCATCATAAAAGCACTGGACCAATTGCCATTTAAGTATGGCATGGTGTGGACATTTACTAGTTAATTCTTTCAATCTCTTCCACATCTCATGAAATATTTCTCTATCTAACTGGAAAAAACTGGTAATGGCTTTTCTGATTTGATTGGATTTTCCTATCGATAAGTATTTCTTAAGAAATTCCCTCTAAAGTCGATCCCAAGTCTAAATTGTTATAGTGTCTAGGAAATTTAACCAATATTTGGCTTTATCTTTTAAGGAAAAGGGGAATAACTTAAGCCTAAGGGCATCATCGGAGAAATGTTGGATCTTGACAGTTGAACAAAGTTTTAGAAATTCATCTAGGTGTTTGTAGGGGTCTTCATTTGCAAGTCCATAAAAAGAAGGTAACATATGAATTACATTGGACTTGATTTCATACTGAACGGTTTCTATTGGAGGTACTTGGATACAAGGTAAGTAGGTGTACTTTGAAGGAGTGAAGTGAAGGAGAAAACACGTTCAAACATGTTAGACAGAAAGAATACATTTTAAAACTATTTTAAAACATGCACAGTAGAAGGCTCGGTAGATAGATCAAAACGATCTATCGATCTGCCCGCAATAGGATCTAGCATAATGAAGTAGCATGCAATAGAACATCAAAAGCAAGAAAGAAGTAGAGGTATAAAAGTACCTTACCATTATACCAAAAAAATGTTGTGGAAAGGGAAGGCACTTAAGCCACACACGTGTCTGGCCTCTACAGGTAATCCACACCGGGGCTCGACTCTAATCAACTCCCTCGGAGTGCTAGCTCTTCGGGATCCTTCGGGCCGATCTTCATCTTCCGAGAAGACGAGGAGAGGTGGAACCCTTCCTAAGAAACTCTCTTACCAAGACCTAGCTTGAATGCTAGGTTTCTCACACCCAATCCCAAGATCTCACACAACCCTTCTCTTTCTGTTTGTTCTTCTAACTTTTGTCCTCTCTAAGCTTTTTTAATCTCTTGCAGCCTCTGAAATGACCTTCATTTGTAGGGGCAGCCAAGAGAGGGAGAAAGAGGAAGGAGGAGAGATTGGGGAAAAAAGTCAAGGGCCATGCCAAATGGGTCCAAGCACTTAAGGAAGGAATGATAATCATTCCATGAAAGTGTGGAGCCAAAATGGTTTGAATTCGAAATTCAAACCAGGTCAAAACTTCTCAAAAACTTCCAAAAAAATTCTTTCCAGAATTCTGCTCATCACAGCAAGTGTCGACTCATGCAAAACACCAAGTGTCGACACTTCCCCAAGTGTTGACTCAAGCAAAGTGCCAAGTCTTGACATTTGGAACATGGTCAATCATATTGACATCCGGTGACGGCAAACGATTCTCAATCATCAATCAGCCTTAAGATCAGATAGAAACCTCTATGGTGTGTGACCCCATAGGTTCGAACACAAAGCCGGTAGGACTATAACATTTCCAGTACCAGTCAAAGTCCTCATCTTGCAATGATACCCGACATTCGAATAGGTCGAAGATGCAGAGCACCTCACAAGAACCTCTGGCATATGGTTACCGTATAATTCATCCATTTGACCTCATAATGATCAAGATGACCTAGGGTTCGACCGCCAACCCTAATTAAGTTTATCCAGATCATGCATCAACCTCACAAGTTCTGTGACTCCTCACAAGAACTACCTTGGTCAAGGATTTGCTAAATTGAGACATGGTGAGTCATTCACTTCAAACTATTTGGAGGGGTCAATTTCATCTTGATCCACTACCGCTTCACAAGTACTTGACTGGACCCAGAAACCTTCTGTCACTGGATTAGAAATCCAGGTAGTCCAGCACCAAAGTATAGTGAGTTGCTTGCAAGCTACCATGGTGATCTCAGGTCTAAGGGACACATATACCCATATCCCTTCGTGAGCAACCTTTCGCTATAAGGGAGCTCCGCAGATGGTCACATTCAGTGAGATGTCACATATTTCACTTGTATGTCACACCAGTGTCTCCACACTCCTTGGTTAAGAGGACAACCAACAAATACGATATACAACAACCTACACTTGACACATTATCGTCCTATAACAATGTATGATTTGGTTGTGAACTAGTTTAAGAACTACTTGATATATCCTTTTTATTTTAAAAAAAATAATGTAGTTCTAAGGACTCCACAATATAAAAGTTCTTTTCAGGAAAATACACATGTGATGAATATCCAAAAGAATAACTTTTATTCATTAAAGATTCATATACAATTATAAAATTAGCACAACCATCTACAGCCCAGATGATTGGCTTTAGGACACAATCCCCAACAACTCCCACTTAAACTAAAGCCAATTAGTATAGAATCTCATTCCCATTTTCTATTTACAACTGTTGAACTCTTGAATTTCGATGGCTTTAGTGAAGGGGTCAGCCATTTTTTCCTTTCCATCGACCTTTAGAAGTTCAATTCACCTCGTTCCACGATCTCTCGTACAAAGTAATAGCACTGCATAATATGCTTTGTGCGGTGATGAGACTTCGGCTCTTTGGCTTGAGCAATGGCTCCAGTGCTACACAGTACACCGGAATAGGACCATCTAGGGAAGGTGCCACTCCCAGCTCGCCAAGGAACTTCCGCAAACATATAGCTTCCTTCACTGCATCTGATGCTGCAATGTACTCTACTTCACATACATAGTCCACCACAGTAGGTTGCTTGAAACTTTTTCAGTAGATAGCTCCTCCGTTCAAGGTAAAGATAAATCCTGACACACTCTTGCTATCATCCTTATCTGATTGGAAACTAGAGTCATATACCTCACAAGTTTCAAGTCAGATTCTCCATAAATTAGTCATTGGTCCTTAGTATTTCATAAATACTTAAGGATGATTTTTACCACTTTCCAATGAGCTTCACCTGGGATAGACTAGTATCTGCTCACTATGCCTAGTGAGTACTCCACATCTACTCTAGTGTATGTCATCGCATACATGATAGAACCCACTACCAAAGTATATGGGATTCTACTCATACGCTCTCTCTTTTCAGGAGTTGTCATACAATTCCTTTTGGAGAGATCAATTCCAGTGCCTATTAGGAGATAGACCTCTTGGAATTTTTCATGCTGAATCATTTCAGCATGGTGTCGATGTACGTAGACTGGGATAGTCCTAGAAGCCTCTTAGATCTATCTCTATAAATCTTCATACCCAGTATATAAAAGGCTTCATCCAAGTCCTTTATAGAGAACTGAGATGATAACTAGACCTTTATTCCTTGCAGTTCTGGGATGCCATTCCTGATTAAGAGAATGTCATCCACATACAGCACAAGGAACATAATCACAGAACCATTAGCTCATTTATAAATACAAGGTTCTTCTCCATTCCTAATGAAGCCATATGATTTGATACACTTATCAAATCATATGTTCCAACTCCGTGATGCTTGCTTCAGTCTATAGATGGACTTTTGAAGCTTGCACACCTTTGACTCGTCTGCGAATGTGAACCCTTCAGGTTATATCATATACACCTCCTCTTCCAGCTCACCATTCAGGAAAGCTATTCGGACATCTGTTTGCCAGATTTCATAGTCAAAGTGCGCTGGTAAAGCAAGCATGATTCAAATGGATTTCAGCATTGCCACAGGAGAGAACGTCTCATCATAGTCAATACCATAACATTGACGTACCCCTTGGCAACCAGACGTGCTTTATAGGTCTCAACCTACCCGTCTACATCCCTTTTTCTTCTGAAAATCCATTTACACCTAATGGGTTTTATCCCTTCAGGTGGATCAACCAATGTCCATACATTATTGATCTCCATGGACTCCATTTCGGATTTAATGGCTCATAGCCATTTCTCAGAGTCGGACCTCTACATCGCATCCATACAGGTGATTGGATCCTCATTATTCTCATCGAGTTCAATGGAATTACCATCCCAGACCAAGAAACCGTAGTATCTATCCGGTCGACTCGGTATCCTACCAAATCTCCGTAATGGTTCCTTTGTGGGCTCTGGGTGTGATCTAATCATAGCTAGTTCTATGTAGTCCCTTAAGTGTGTTGGTTCTTCTACTTGTTGAACTTCAATAAGTTCAATCTTAGCGGCTACAGTCCCTTCACCAAGGAACTCCTTTTCCAAAAAGATAGCCCTAAGACTGACGAACAACTTTTGTTCCTCAACTAAGTGAAAGTAACACCCCTTAGACTCTTTTAGATACCCAACAAATGGCATCGGTCAGACCTAGGTCCAAGTTTGTTCGTCTCCAAACATTTTACATAAGCCGGGCAATCCCAAACCTGAAGGTGTGATAGTGTTGGCTTACGTCCAGTCCATATCTCATATGGTGTTTTGTTAATGGACTTACTTGGAGCCCTATTCAAAAGGTAATAGGCTGATTCTAGAGCATATCCCCAAAAGGATAGCGGCAGAGAAGCAAAGCCCATCATGGACCGAACCATGTCTAACAGGGTTCGATTCCTCCTCTCAGACACTCCATTTAATTGAGGTGTCCCTGGAGGTGTCCACTAAGAGAGAATCCCATTCTCCTCGAGATATGTCAAAAACTTATCCGAAAGGTATTCACCAACTCGATCAGATCGAAGGGTTTTGATACACTTTCTAGTTTATTTCTCTACTTCACTATGATATCGTCTGAACATTTAAAATGATTCAGATTTATGTCTCATCAAGAAGCTATAACCATACCTCGAAAGGTCATCTGTAAATGTAATGAAATAACCATACCCAACCCTGGCACTAACATTCATGGGTCTGCATACATTAATATGTACCAAACTCAGAATCTCGTTGGCTTGTTCACCTTTTCCAGTAAAAGGTGACTTTGCCATTTTTCCAAGAAGACAAAACTCACAAGTTGGAAGTGAACTATCTTCATTAAAATCAAGGAGACCCTCGCTTTTCAACCTATTTATCCTGTTCCTATTAATATGACCTAGCCTAAAATGCCACAGGTATGCTTCATTAACATTATCTATTCTAGGACGTTTGTTAGACGTGTACATTATACTAACAGGTCATGATAGTATATAAATGCCATCACTCATTTGTCCAACCAAAACTACAGAACCATTCCAAATGATTTTGCAAATGTCATTCTTTATTGATAGTTCATAACCATACATGGCCAATTGGCCTACAGAAATGACATTCAAAATAAAAGATGGACAAAAATGATACTCATTCAAAATGATAGTACAGGACTCGAAAATAAGTTTGAGGACTTCCAATGCCTCGACTGGAACTTAGCATCCATTTCTCACGTTCAAGAATCTCTCGTCGTCCTCGAATCTTTTACTAACTTGAAGTCCCTGCAAAGAATTGCAAATGTGAATTGGACTTCCTGTATTAAATACCCAATTAGTAGTATCACAGATAGAGAAACTACAATGTGTTATTATATAAATACCTTGTCCAGGACCATCCTACTGCTTTCTCTTCTTAGAGCTGTTTGGGTCAAGGGATGCAATGTGAAAAGGACAATTCCTCTTCTAGTGACCCTGCTTCTTGTAGAAGAAGCACTCTGCAAGGCTTTGATTAGCCTTCACCCTCATGGCCTGATTGGGCCCAGAACCATTTAGCACCTTTTTCCCTTTATTTTTCTTTTTCCCTTTCTTAAAGGGATGATGCCCTCCTGAAGATCATTCCACTAGATTCACTACCCCTTTGTTGAGTTGGTGGTATTTCTCATAAGTCTGCAGCAACCCCAACAAATCATGGTAGTTAACTACAGGCTTATTCATTCTATAATGATCGAGAAAATCTAGATATGAAGAGGGGAGGGAATTCAGAATAGCATCCATCCCAAGCTGTCATGCAAGGGACATTCGAGTTTGCCCAAGCGCTCAATCATCTCGATCATGTACAATACATGATCAGTGACCGAGGCTTTGTCATCCATCCGCATGTTGTAGATGGAACAGGAGACCCTGTACCTCTCAACATCGTTTGTTGTCCTGAAGGACTCCTTCAATCTTTGAAGGATTTCTTCCAGCTGGGCTTCCTTGAACTTGAGACTAAACTCGTTGTTCATCGTTGCCAACATTATGCATCGGACAGTGGTCCAATCAGAGAGCCACTTCTGATAAATGTCTCTGACTGAACCACAAGCATTGGGAGCAGGGATTTCAGGTGCTGGATTTGATATCACATACAATATCCATTCATGCTTCAGGACAATCCTGAGCCTTCGATACCAGCTATAAAAGTTGGGTCCATTGAGCTTCTCATTGTCGAGAAAAGATCGGAGCAATAGGTTGGAAACATCTGAAAGGAAAACCAAAGCTAATTAGTGTATATGAATTATTAACGTAAAGACATGGATTTTAGTCTAAAGGTTCCTCCCACTATTTTGCTCAGATTGGTAGCCTCTACCTCCAATCTGAAGAATTACTTTAATTCCTTAGTGGGTACCAGAGTCCAATAGACAACACATGAGCCCAACTTTGGTCGGCCTACCCATGCATGTCTAAAGGTAGGTTCTTCAACCGATTACTTCTCCAAGTAACCTCTAGTATTTGGATTTTGCCCTAAGGTATACTTCAATCGACCTTTGGGCCTCCTATTGAAGGTCCCGGTTAGGTCTAAACATTAACATGAAAAAACTCAATGCTTCTAACTAAAAAATAGTCAAGCCTGACTTTGGCCAGCCCACCTGACCACCATCAAGAGAGTCGCACTGAGCCATCATATTAGGAACAGCAATTCCAATAGCCCGATAAACACCCGATCTTTGGATCTGTCGATGAACACCCAACTACTTGACCCATTACCATCCTACTTGGTGCGGACACCAGAGGTACCGAAATAAGGCAGAGGCTTCTCAACCCTCTATGGATCACTTAATGACATTTGAGTTCACTGTAACAAAGCTTAGTCTAACTAAGTTGAGTCCTGTATTAGTCAACTAATGTTGAGCTAGTTCAGTCCAGTATTAGTCAGCTCATGTCGAGCTAATTTTATTATTTTTGAGTCCTGTCCAAGCATATTGAAGACTCAAGACCACATCATACAAGTGAAGATCAAGTCCAACCTGATTGAAGACATGGAAGTTGAGCTCAAGTCCAACCTAGCTTGAAGACTTGAAGACCACCAGGAGGAGAAAATGAAAACAAGAACAAACCTGAAGCCCTAGACCAGCCGGAAGCAAACTGGGCCAGCCCAGGCCCAGGAAGGAGATTAGGGTGCCATTCCTTATGGTGACCCTCCTCTTGGTCGGCCACTTAAGGTCACCCCCTTGGCCGACCAAGACAAGGAGAGGGAGAACAAGTTTAGGGATTTTCTACCTATGTTTCCTTATATTCCTAGTTAGTGTTTGAAAGGGAGAAGTGTCCTATGTAAAGTCCAAAGTACCCTTACTTGGGGCCCAAGGTTAAGGGTCTATTTAAGGGACCCTAGTCTCTTGTATGAAGATTACTTTTGATATATGAAAATACTTGAGTTTCCTTAAACTTTTGTGTGATACCCTGCTGTGTGCATAAAGGGATTTTGTGAGTTCTTCTTCCCGGTGTTTGCAACTACATCCTGCTGCCAGTTAAATCGTCTAGAGCCTTGGCCGTCCACTCCAAAATTCCTTTCTCCTTTGCTGTTTTTCTTTATTTTCTTGATCTCCTATGAGTTTTCTAACCCCTAACAGGTCATTTGTAGGTCCTCAAGTTCCTACGAATCCAACAACTCCAGCCAAGCCTCAATCGGACCACCGAGCAGAAAGCCGGGTATCTGCGGGTCTTTGGCTCGATTTTCCAGGCCGCATCCATCGAGAAACGAGAGATCCCTTCACTGCGATCTTTATTGGGCACTTTAGATGTTGTCAGGTACACCCCCTTTGCCACCAGTAGTTTTAATGTAGAACATGCCCTAACCGAGGCTTCTCAGCCCCGGTGACCCTTCTTTACTGCTTTGCTAGGTTCTAATCTGCATGCTTGAATTCTAAAATTCATAGAGAATTCCCTATAACTTATTTTGATCCAATTTTTGGGATTTAATCTCTTAACCCCACATATAAAATATAAAAAAATAATTGCATGAATATTAGTCCCGCATCATCTAGTATCAGAGCTTAAATTAGGGCTTGTTTTCTGCATCTTTTTCAGTCCATATATCATCTATTTTTTAGTTATTTCTCCCTGTTCGAAACTCAAAAAATTCTGAAATTTCTTTTGCTGGATTCACCATAATTCGAAGTAATTTCTATAATTTTTGTAGATTTTATTTCGATCTGTGAATTTTTTGGAAGCTGAAATACAGCTTGCAAATTTTCAACTCTATTTTTTTTCAGCAAGACAAGTTTGGAAGTTTTAGGGTTTTGTTTATCATCTTTTAGCATATCTTTTAATTTTTGTATATTTCTTGCATATTAGGCCATAATTTGAAAGTTTTCTTCTATTTAGAAAAATACCAAAATATATAAAAAAAAATTACATAATCTCCAAAAAAAACACCAAAAAAAAAAAACCTAAACCCTAATTTGCATCCTCATCTGCCTGCCATCATTGCATAATCTACCTTTAAGGGAACTCTTGCTATATCAGGTAAGGGGATGAGTTGATAACCTCTCCTTAGCCCAAAACCACATCCATTGCATTCGGTCCCAAGCCTTAACCTAAAATTAACTAGACTTAATTTGCCCTAGTGGGCTAGGGATATCAACTGGTCGGGTCCGGGCTAAGTGGTGTGGACACAAGAGGCACCAGAATAAGGCAGAGGCTTCTCAACCCTCTATGGATCACTAAAATGACATTCGAGTCCACTGTAATAAAGCTAGTCCAGCTGAGTTGTTTTATGTGAGTCCTGTATTAGTCAGCTCATGTTAAGCTAGTTCAGTCAAGTGTTAGTCAGCTCATGTCGAGCTAATTTTATTTTTTTGAGTCCTGTCCAAGCATATTGAAGACTCAAGACCACATCATACAAGTGAAGACCAAGTCCAACCTGATTGTAGACATGGAAGTTGAGCCCAAGTCCAACCCAGCTTGAAGATTTGAAGACCCCAGGAGGAAAATTTAGAAAATCCTAATTCCTTGCAGATGCCCTCTAGATGCCCAGATTCCCTTCCAGATGCTAGAATATATTCATAGACCAGGGCATCCATGATTCCAGAGGTCCACCTGCATCTTAGCCCAAAGAAATCAAGCCCAGGCACCAAGCCCAAGCCCCTAAGAAGCAAGATACCAAGGAATATTCCTGCTAGCTGGCTACCAGGCCACCCCAGCTTCCAAAGGCCCAAGCCCATGTGCCCAAGCCCCTTTGGGCCAGTCTCTTGCAGCTCTTAGAAGCCCAACAAGTCCCCCAAGGCATCCTTGGAGTGTTGACCAAGTCAAGAGAATTTTTAGGGATTTTTCTAACTAATGTTTCCTTATTTTCTAGCTAGGGTTGGAGTAGGAGTAGGATTCTTATGTAAAGACTAATGTGTCCTTACTTGGAGCCCAAGACTAAGGGTCTATTTAAAGGACCCTAGTCTCTTGTATGTGGATTGATTTTGATATATGAATTAAACTTGAGTTCTTATATTCTTTTGTGTGATTACCCTGCTGTGTGCATAAAGGGGTTTGAGAGTTCTTCTTCTCGGTGTTTGCTACCATCTTCTTGCCGCCTACCATCCTTCCAGCCCCCTCCAAAACTTTCTTCCCTTTGCTGTTTTCTTTTGTTTTCTTGATTTTCTTTGAGTTTTCTAACCCCTGACAGGTTGTTTGTAGGTCCCCGAGTTCCTTGAATCCAACGACTCCAGCCAAGCCTCAATCGGACCACCGAGCAGAAAGCTGGGTATCCGTGGGTCTTTGGCTCGGTTTTCTAGGCCGCATCCATCGAGGAACGAGAGATCCCTTCACTGCGATCTTCACTGGGTGCTTCAGACATTGTCAGGTACACTCCCTCTACCTCCAGTCTTCATATTGTAGGAGAACTTGCCCTAACCGTGGCTTCTCAGTCATGGCGATCCTTCTTTAGTACTCTTCTATGTTCTAATCTGCATGCTTGGCTTCAAAAATTCATACAAAATTCTCTATAATTAATTTTGATCTAAAACTTCGGAATTAATCACCTAACCCAACATATAAAACATACAAAAAGAATTGCATGCATTTTAGTCCCGCATCATTTGGTATCAGAGCTTAGATTAGGGCATGTTTTCTGTAATTTTTCAGTTTGTATATGCTCTATTAATTTAGTTATTTCTCCCTGTCTTGAAATCCATAAATTCTAAAATCTATTTTTCTGAATTCAAATAAATCATAGTATTTTCTAAAATTTTTTCAGATTTTATTTTTGTCTATGAATTTTGTTCAAGCCGAAATACAGCCTGCAAATTTTTGGCTCTATTTTTTTTTAGCAAGACAAGTTTGGAAGTTTTAGGGTTTTGCTTAGCATCTTTGCATATCTTTTAATTTTAGTATATTTCCTGCATATTAGGCCATAATTTGCAAGTTTTCTTCTATTTAAGAAAATACCAAAATATATATATATATATACATATTCTCCAAAAATATCAAAAACATCTAAACCCTAATTTGCATCCTCATCTGCCTGCCATCATTGCATAATTTACTTTTAAGGGCACTCTTGCTATATTAGATGGGGGTAGGATTTGATCACCTCTCCTTAGCCCAAAACCACATCCCCTGCATTCGGTCCTAAGCCTAACATAAAATCGATTAGACTTAATTTTTCCTAGTGGGCTAGGGACACCAACTGGTCGAGTCCGGGCTAAGTGTCAGATCACTGTGTCAAGCTAACTTGTATGTGCCTTGTGCTTGGTGTCTAGAATGGTGGTTTAGGGATTCTATCCTGAAGGGCTTGTGTGCTGGTCTGCCTACCTGGCCAATCTCTGATTGGTGTCTAGGATTGGCAATCAGGGACCTAACACTCCCCTTACACCTGCTTGGCTGAGTACAGGGTTACTATAGGCTAGTTTGCTACTCTGATTGAGCCCTTAGTTTTAGACTCTAGGTCTAGTCAGTTGTAGTCGGGTTGATCGAGTCTTGCATGAGCACTAGATCAGGGATTTCATATCATCCTCCATCTCCAATTTTTGCTGAACCCATGGATAACCTTGAAGCCCAGATTAATTCACTCACTGAATAACTAACCCAATCCATGGCCCAGATGGCTACACAAATAACTACCCAGTTAATTACCCAAATGACTCAGTTGACCCAAACCAATAGCCTCAACCCAACTCAACCTAGTGAAACCATAGAGCCCAACCCTATGAGAACCCACTACTCTGACCCATATAGGGAGTCCAATCCTAGGAGAACCCAATACTCTGACCCATATAAGGAGCCCAACCCTAGGAGAACCCCTTACCATGAACCCCACCGTGAGGTTGAACCTAGGAGAGCCCATCGTCATGACCCTTATTATGATACTGAACCTATGAGGACCCCAAACCCTGAACCCTACCGTGAAGTTGAACCTAGGAGAGCCCATCTTCATGACCCATACTATGATACTGAACCAAGGAGAACCCCAAACCCTGATCCCTACCATGAGGTTGAACTTAGGAGAGCCCATCGTCATGACCCATATTATGATACTGAACCTAGGAGGACCCCAAACCCTGATCCCTACCGAGAGGTTGAACCTAGGAGAGCCCATCGTCAAGACCCATACTTGAAAGGGATATGCCCTACAAGCCAATCTATGTTGTATCTCCCAAACCATTGTAATTCACAACAATCTAATAAAGGCATTATTTTTAATCATACGTTGTGTTTATATTATATGATGAACCCCATAGATTAGGGCTATGATTTTAGGGTTATGATGAGATCATACCAGTGAGACTTAAAGTCTTAAAACCTTAATCTAAAATATTCCTAGTCAAAGGAACCCTGAGTAGGGGATCAGGGTTTTTCTGGTAAGACTAGCACATCCTATGTATATTGGAGAGGGTGACTGCTCTCACAGTCACTTGTGTATGACACTAATACTAGGATGTGGGTGCTCATTAGAGAATGAGTTCACTAATATGATCAAACTTGAGAACATCTAATGGAGTCTTAGCTACATGTCAATAGAAGGTTCTCATAGTGGGAGTGGTACAAGTAATCCTTTGACCTGAGACTATCATAAGTACCTTATGTACATGAACCCATGCTTTGGTTCAATTCTAATCATGACACTGAGTCATGCACAGGATTGATACTGGGAATGGTGAATTGGATATGAAGGTAATGAGTAGGTCAACAAGGAATCGATCACTCTTAGTAAGAGGAGATTGCATCCAGCTAGTTATCAATCGGATGATGATTCAGGGAATCTTTGATCAAAGTAAAGATATTAGAAATGATTTCTAATATCAAGATAATTGAATCATCAATATAAGATAGAGCTAGAAATGAATGTAATATTGGAATTGACATATATCCATATCCATAATTTTATTCTGGGTGCAGGCTGATCAAAGGATTTAATTATATGGTAACTTTCCACTGAAGGGTAGTTTTGGTATTTCACCAGAATTTCCATATCTTCCGGGTAGACATGGCACGTTGCTAGATGTCAATCTTGTCTTGTGGGTTGATTAAATTGAATGATCACTTATTAGGAAGAGTCCTAATTGATCATAATCGGGTAAGCCCGATTTGAACTAAATCGATTAGAAAGGGTTCTAATCAAATTAGGTCAACTTGTATTCGAACCCACTACTGGCTAGATGTGGAACCCAATGGGTCACACACTTAAGAGAATTGATCAAGGGTTTAATTTTGTAATTAAATCATTTTGCATGATGACACTCTAGCAGGTGTTGCAAATCCTAGCTTCTATTCGAATTAGATTCGAATTAGGGTTCCAGATTGGTTCAATTTGGGTTCTAATTGGATCTAATTAAACACTAATTGAGGTTATAGGGATTATGGTGGTGTGGACACCAGAAGCCGAAAGAAACTTCACTCCAACAAGGTTAGCCTTATCCCAATTTGGATCGAAGATAATTAGGTTACCTTGTATCCTTTAGTTCAAAAATATTTTATTTTCAAGAGTCATTTCCTTTTCAAGAGTCCTGTAATTAATTTTGAGTTTCAAATCAAGAGTGTTTATTGAGTCCTATAATTACTTTTAAAATCTAATTTCCTGTAAGTCCATTTCAAGTTTTAAAGTCTAGGTCAGTCAAGTCAGTTCAGTTGAGTTAAGTCTAATTCAGTTGAGTTAAGTCTAATCAAGTCTTAAAGCCATGAAAGCCAGCAACAAGACTCAAATTCTAGACCCCAGAACTTGACCACATGAGGAAGAGAAGACACATCAACTAAGCAAGAGAAAAGGACCATCAACTAGGACCACTGGGCGCCACATGTCATTCTTATCCAAGTAGAAGACCACCTCACCATGCCACGTCATCAGGTGCCACTTCACCAGCCACCTCATCACCCTTTGGGTGCCAACAAGGGAGATTCAAATTCAAGGAGGTTGGCCACATCCCTCCAAACTCTCCACCAAATCCTCCAACCCCTTTGTAATCCTCCTCGATTTGGGGAGTTTTTAAATTTCAAAAGCTAGCTTTGTGAGGCTATTAAAAGCCTTGGACGCCCATTGCAAAAGAGATTGATTTTGGAAATGAATGAAGTTTGAAGTGAAGTTGTCTTGAGTTTTATGTGTGAAATTTTTCCTATCTTCTTCTTCCACGCCCAAAGCCACTCTCTTCCCTAGCAATTCATCATCCAAGCTCAAGGCAAAGGCATTGGAGTCGGCCAGATCTTCTCAATTATCTTTTCTTTGTTCACAAGTTCTCCCATCCCTTCTTTATGTTTGCATCCTTCAACCTTAACTTTGATCTTCATTGCAGGGTCCTTCGAAGTCCTTGAGTTGTGAACACGGTTCCCCTTGACAATGAACCAACAAGCTGAAGCCCAAGTCCAGGGTTCTGATCACTGTTATCCAAGTTCTCCAGTCCAGAGCATCAGTAGTTTCAAGTTTTGAATCATAGGAAGGTTAGAAAACTCATCAAGGTAAGTCCTCAATCATTAGCCCCTATTGTCTAGATCTTCTTCCTTCTTAGTTTTAGAGTTGTGTCTAATCATGTAATAGTCCCTTTTCATATAATCCTTAAATCTTCTTAAGATGAGTACAATGCTAAGTATAATTAGGTTTCATTGCTCTACAAACCCCATATTCAAAACATTAATCATATGCGTGCCGCATCATCTTGGTATCAGAGCATGGTTGCATTAGGGTAGAATAGTTTTCTTTAAATCCAAGCAAGATCTAAAATTCATGCCTCCTGAGCGGGTGTACTCTAGTACACTGTCACGACCCATGGGAATAATGAGCCCCTGGCCGGACGTGAATTTTTAGATTGAAGTTTTGGGTAAGCCATTGCACTTGTTTGATTAGGTTCTGTTTTCTGAAAATTTGCATCTATTTACTGTAATCCGCCTGCAGCTCCAAAGGCAAGTCACTAATTTTTTATTGAAATATTTTTTTTCTTGTTCCTTTTTAAGTCAGTTATTACCATATTAAATTTCATCATCAGAAAAAAATTATAAAAAAAATAAAATTTCTGCAGTTCAACACTATCATTAGGGTTCTGTTCTGTCATTTTTATTTATCTTCATTTGTAGGATCTGCTTAGAGTAGTACAGATTTTAGTTTTAAAATTTCTTTTATCTGCATCGAAACATATAAGTTAGGAATCCTCTGTGAATTTCTCAAAATTATTGGACATTTTTTTCATCACATTTTCCACACCATTTTCAAACTGCAACACACTTCTACAGCACCTTTGCATTTCATTCATCTTATGGGAAATCAAATTAAGGGCATCAATTTGACATAGGGTCAGGGTTTCATCACCTGTCCCTAGCCCAAAAATCACCAACCAGCATATCTATCCCAGCCCATTAATTAAAATTGAGTAGAACGTTAATTGCCCTAGTGGATTAGGGACACCAACAAGTTGGGTTCAGGATAGGGTCAAGTTAACTGTGTCAGCTAATTGGTGTGTGCTTAATGGCTTGGTGTCTAGGATTGGTGCATCAGGGCTTGTGATTTGGTCTGCCTACCTGGCCAATCTCAGATTGGTGTCTAAGGTTGGCAATCAGGGACCTACACTCCCCTCCACCTACCTGGCTAAGTCCATAAGTACTACTAGCTAGTTGGTTCACTTAATTAGACTTCTAATTTGTGCTCTAGGTCTAGGAAACCTTAGCTCGAACTTGAGTCCATTTGCATGCAAGACAACTAGAGCAGGGACACCGTATTCACCAATCCAAGCCCAGTCAAGTGTAGCCATGGACCAAAACTTAGGGAATTTGATCAAAGGCCTAAATGATCAAGTGGCCCAACTGACTAAGAGTTTAACTGAGCAATTGGCCCAAACAAATCAGAATGTGGCACAAACCAACCAAGACATGAATGAGCAGTTAGCCCACATCACTACTAGGTTGGATCAGTTAGAGGCTAGAACCCCTGAAAGCAATCATGAAGCCCAGACTGAGCCTGAGCCAAGTCTTGCACCTGAACTCGAGACCCCATTGAACCCTAGAAGGATTCCATATCAAAACCCTCTCTACGAAACAAACCCTAGGAGAGCTCTCCAAGATCAGTTTTATGATCCAATTCCTAGAGGACCCCACCCTGGTCAAACCATCGAGCCCAACCCAAGGAGATTCCATCATGATCCTAACTATGAACCCAATGTCAGGAGACCCACCCCAATTCACTTTGATCAAGATGACCGAACCATGAAGAACATTAGGCTAGAAGCTCCCACCTTTGATGGAATTTTAGATCCAAAGATCTACATTGATTGGGAAGGTGAGATGGACCAGTATTTTGACTTGTTTGAGATGAGTGAAGAGCGCAAGTGTAAGTTTGCAAAGCTTAAACTTGTGCACCAAGCTAGGTTATATTGGGGAAATGTTGAGAGACTCACTAGACAGAGAGGTGATGTGCCCATAGTGACCTGGCGAGCTATGAATCTTAGGCTTAGGGAGAAATACCTTCATATGTCCTACTACCAAAGACTCCTAGATCAATGGCAAAGACTTACTCAAGGAAATAGGAGTGTCGCAGAGTACATAGCGAAGTTTGACGAATTCGTTATGAGGTGCAATGTTGATGAATCTGAGTCGGTGACCTTGTCTAGATTTAGAGCCGGACCGAGGGAAGAAATTCAAAGAGAATTGTTCATGCGAGAGGTACATGACCTAGAATTGGCCTATCAAATAGCTAGGGATGCTGAGAGATTCCATAGAGGTCCAGTCTATCGTAGGCCCGAAGCCCCTAGGACTAGTGCACCTTATCAGCAGTCAGGATCCAATCAGCCTAGATTCAACCGACCCAATCCTAATGTGCCTGTGACCCGTAGAGATGACAAGGGGAAAACTCCTGAGACCCAAAGAACTCCAAACGCATGTTTCAAGTGTAACAAAGTGGGTCACTATTCTAGCAACTGTCCTAATAGAGCCCTACACATAGGGGAAGTAGAAGAGGAAGCCGTAGAATCCCAAGGTGAATTTGAGGAGGAAGTATACCAGGCAGATGAGAACTTGGCTGAAGAGTATGAGGATGAGGAAGTCCTGGTAGATCAAGATCTGTTAGGAGTGGTTAGGTGTATTCTCACCCAAGCTAAAACCCAAGAAGATTGGCGTAGGACTAGCATCCTACAGACATTCATTAAGATAGGTGAGAAAGTATGCAAAGTCATTTTAGATAGCGGTAGTTGTGTCAATGCCATATCCACCAACACAGTTAAAAACCTAGGATTGCCCACCGTACCCCATCCTAATCCCTATAAGGTATCCTAGATAGACTCAACCACGATTTCCATTAAGTCTAGGTGCCTAGTAACCATTCAGTTCCAATCTTACTTGGAGAAAGTATGGTGTGATGTACTTCCAATGGGAGTAAGTAGCATAATTTTAGGCCGACCATGGTTGTACGATCTTGACGTAACACTCTATGGTCGTTCTAATTCGTGCTCGTTTACTCATAATGGAAAGAAGATTGTAATCCATTCTTCTCCACCTAAGAACCCCATTAAGAGAGGATCAAGCCAATTGAGTGATAAGAAAAAGGGGATAAACGTGATCACTGCTAGAGAAATGGAGAAAGAATAACAATGGGTCACCTGTTTGGATTTTGACCATTAAGGATCATCAAGAACCTCTTTCAAAAGAACAACCTCAAGAAGTCAATGAAGTGCTAGAGGAGTTCAAAGACGTGTTCCCCGATGACTTGCCCGACCAACTCCCACCTCTTAGGGATATACAACATGCAATAGACTTAGTCCCTAGAGCAACCCTACCGAACCTTCCCCATTATAGAATGAACTCTACCGAGCACCAAGAATTACAACGTCAAGTAGGAGAACTCCTAAAGAAAGGATTCATTAGGGAGAGTTTGAGTCCATGCGCAGTCCCAACCTTACTTACCCCTAAGAAAGATGGCACATGGAGAATGTGTGTTGATAGTCGTGCCATAAATAAAATCATAGTGAAGTATAGGTTTCCCATCCCCCGCTTGGATGATATGTTAGATATGATGGCCGGTGCAACTATATTTTCTAAGATTGACCTGCAGAGCGACTATCACCAAGTTAGGATCAGACCAGGGGATGAATGGAAGACTGCCTTTAAAACTAAGGACGGGTTATTTGAATGGGTAGTCATGCCTTTTGGGTTATCAAACGCCCCTAGCACTTTTATGCGAATCATGAACCAAGTCTTACGAGCCTTTATTGGAAAATTTGTTGTCGTTTACTTTGACGACATACTTGTCTATAATAAGACTAGAGAAGATCATCAACAACATCTGAGGCAGGTATGTTTAGCACTTAGGAAAGATAACCTCTATTCCAATCTAAAGAAATGTGCTTTCATGACTACTAGAGTTATCTTCCTAGGATTTGTTGTGACCCCTGAAGGAGTATTCGCTGACCCTGAGAAGGTTAAGGCAATTGTAGAGTGGCCAACACCCAATAATATTCACGAAGTAAGAAGTTTTCATGGCCTCGCTACGTTTTATCGAAGATTTATTAGAGGGTTTAGCACCATAGTTGCTCCTATCACGGATTGTATTAGGAAGGGCCACTTTGAATGGACGAAGTCAGCTGATAAGGCCTTCCTTCACATCAAAGATAAGATGACCCAAGCACCAGTCTTAAGACTACCCGATTTTTCTAAGTTCTTTGAAGTAGCATGCGATGCTTCGGGAGTAGGTATTGGTGGAGTTCTGAGTCAAGAGAACCATCCCGTAGCATTCTTTAGTGAGAAATTGAATGCAGCCAGGAAAAAATACTCCACATATGATCGGGAGCTTTATGTGGTAGTGCAAGCATTAAGGTATTTGGTGAAATTTATCAGGTTTTGCGTCAAGGACCATCTAGTGATCATAGTGACTATACCCTTCTAGATGGTTATCTTTTTAGAGAGAATAGGCTTTGCATCCCAAGAACCTCCTTAAGAGATTTTTTTAGTTTGGGAGATACATGCGGGAGGTTTGGCTGGCCACTTCGGACGAAACAAGACTATCTTGGCTATTGAGGAACAATTTTACTGGCCAGGTCTTAAGAAACAAGTAGCAAACCTTGTAGCCCGATGTAGGACATGTGCTATTGCAAAGGAACAAAAGAAGAATACCAGGCTATACAATCCATTACCTGTACCTGAGTGTCCATGGCAGGATCTAAGCATGGACTTTGTTCTAGGATTACCCAAGACCATTCGAAAACATGATTCAATCTTTGTGGTGGTCGACCGATTTTCAAAAATGGCCCATTTCATACCTTGCTCCCAAACTTCCGATGCCTCTAGGATAGCCAAACTCTTTCTTGATCAAGTAGTCAGACTCCACGGGTTATCAAAAACCATTGTTTCTGATAGGGATGTCCGCTTCACAAGTTACTTCTGGAAAACCCTTTGGTACCTATTAGGAACCAGACTGAAATTCTCCACTGCCTACCATCCCCAGACTGATGGACAAACCGAGGTTGTAAATAGAAGTCTAGGGAACTTGCTGAGATGCCTAGTGGGAGAAAGTCTAGGGAACTGGGATTTGTTATTGCCACGTGCTGAGTTCGCTTACAACAGTTCGGTCAATCGATCTACGGGCAAAAGTCCCTTTGAGATAGTCCATGGTTGCAAGCCTAGGAAGCCTTTAGATCTAATCCCACTACCTATTCACACACGAGTCTCTGAGTCTGCTGAGTCTTTTACACAGCATGTCACAAATCTACATAAAGAAATCAGTAATAAGATCAACCTGAGCAATGAAACTTACAAACACTTAGCTGACTCACATAAGAGGGCTAAAGAATTCTGTGAAGGGGATTATGCGATGATTAGGCTCAACCCTGAACAGTTTCCCCCTGGAACCATAAAGAAGCTGCATGCCCGCGGAGCGGGGCCTTTTAAGATCTTAAAGAAAATAGGGCCTAATGCATATGTTTTGGAACTTCTACCTGATATGGATATTAGTACAGCCTTCAATGTTTCAGACCTAGTAGAATACAAAGAACCACTACTAATACCTAGTGAGCCTTTTAAGCCAGAAACTTTCATTGAGAGTGAACATATTTCCGAGTGTCCACCACCAACCTTACCTGAGTAGAGAGAGAGGATTGAGAGAATCCTGGATGACAAGAACATTACTACCAGGAATAAAGACTATCAGCGATACCTGATTCAATGGCAAGGTCGACCTGAGTCCGACAACTCTTGGATTACTCGAGAGGACCTGCAAAGACTTAACCCAGACTTGTTCGAGCATTACCAGGGCAAAACTGAACCATACTCGACTGGGTCGAGTTCTGCCCACCCCAGGAGAATTGGTGTGGACACCAGAAGTCGAAAGAAACTTCACTCCAACAAGGTTAGCCTTATCCCAATTTGGATCGAAGATAATTAGGTTACCTTGTATCCTTTAGTTCAAAAATATTTTATTTTCAAGAGTCATTTCCTTTTCAAGAGTCCTGTAATTAATTTTGAGTTTCAAATCAAGAGTGTTTATTGAGTCTTGTAATTACTTTTAAAATTTCATTTCCTGTAAGTCCATTTCAAGTTTTAAAGTCTAGGTCAGTCAAGTCAGTTCAGTTGAGTTAAGTCTAATTCAGTTGAGTTAAGTCTAATCAAGTCTTAAAGCCATGAAAGCCAGCAACAAGACTCAAATTCTAGACCCCAGAATTTGACCACATGAAGAAGAGAAGACATATCAACCAAGCAAGAGAAAAGGACCATCAACTAGGATCACTGGGCACCACATGTCATTCTTATCCAAGTAGAAGACCACCTCACCATGCCACATCATCAGGTGCCACTTCACCAGCCACCTCATCACCCTTTGGGCGCCAACAAGGGAGATTCAAATTCAAGGAGGTTGGCCACATCCCTCCAAGTCCTCCAACAAATCCTCCAACCCCCCCCACATCCCTCCAAACTCTCCACCAAATCCTCCAACCCACCTTGTAATCCTCCTCGATTTGGAGAGTTTTTAAATTTCAAAAGCTAGCTTTGTGAGGCTATTAAAAGCCTTGGATGCCCATTGTAAAAGAGATTGATTTTGGAAATGAATGAAGTTTGAAGTGAAGTTGTCTTGAGTTTTATGTGTGAAATTTTTCCTATCTTCTTCTTCCACACCCAAAGCCACTCTCTTCCCTAGCAATTCATCATCCAAGCTCAAGGCAAAGGCATTGGAGTCGGCCAGATCTTCTCAATTATCTTTTCTTTGTTCACAAGTTCTCCCATCCCTTCTTTATGTTTGCATCCTTCAACCTTAACTTTGATCTTCATTGCAGGGTCCTTCGAAGTCCTTGAGTTATGAACAGGGTTCCCCTTGACAATGAACCAACAAGCGAAGCCCAAGTCCAGGGTTCTGATCACTGTTATCCAAGTTCTCCATTCCAGAGCATCAGTAGTTTCAAGTTTTGAATCATAGGAAGGTTGGAAAACTCATCAAGGTAAGTCCTCAATCATTAGCCCCTATTGTCTAGATCTTCTTCCTTCTTAGTTTTAGAGTTGTGTCTAATCATGTAATAGTCCCTTTTCATATAATCCTTAAATCTTATTAAGATGAGTACAATGCTAAGTATAATTAGGTTTCATTGCTCTACAAACCCTATATTCAAAACATTAATCATATGCATGCTGCATCATATGGCTAACCCTATTGGCTAACCACCTAGGCTAGCCCCCCACCCAGCCCTTAGCATTTTCATGCCAAAATGCCAAGAGTCTATGTGCTAATGGACTCTTGGCGCGCCATTTGGAAGAGTCCATGGCGCTTGGACTCTTGGCGCGCTCCATAAAAAACTCCGATGTTTTTATATGGGGCGGCCTCATTTCTTAGAATTAGCACCTCACTTGTCCTCCCTTGGATTGGAATCCAAGGGTTGATGTTTTTTAAGAAAGGAAGAAAGTGCCTGTTGCTTCCCGGTCGCGCGAAATAACATCTCTTCGGAGATGAAAAGTCACGACTCCTTTCTTTTTAAAACATCTTGACTTTTTATTTAAGAAAGGCCGTGGGATTTATCCGGAGGGCTGTGAGAAGGGAGGATGGGGCATGAGAAAATAAGAAAGGGCGTGAGAAGTCTTTCACGGAGAGATGTGTGGGCGCCTATCTGAGATCTATTTAAAGGGTCAGGAAAATCAGAACTCGGTAACGTTTTCTTTTATTCCTTCTTCCTCTCCTAAAGACTCTTTCACTCTTTTCTTGTTCTTGCACTATTTCCTTTACAGAGTACACCTCTATAGAAACTCTGCTACTGAACAAGAATAAGAGCGAAAGTCTCTGACGGTAAAGGAAAGAAAGGAGTTCTAATTTTATTCCTTCTTTCTTACATTAAGACATTATTGTCTTAATTTCTCCTCCAACTTAAGACAAGCCTATATCCTCTTAGGACAAGGTCTTTTCTTCAAGACAAGGGTGTCTAAAGGGCCATGGTCTTAGTGGAAGGAGGAGAAGAGATCAAGGAAAGGGAGGCTACCACTTGTGTGGAAGAATTCAAGCAATAATCTGAAGAATTGAGTTTTAGGAAGAAGAACTCAAAAGGAGGAATCATTGGACAAGAAGATAGTGTTCTTGATCATCGCTCTATGTGGATCACCATCGGAGGGCGGACACCTAGATGCCTGGTGAATTCAGTTAGCCCCTTCAACTTCAAGTTTGTTGGAATAAGCGATTACAGGTTGGTACCCTAATCCTAATTTGCATAGATATGTTTGTCATATGTTCTAGTCTTATTTAAGGAGTTCCTGGTGTAGGATTTTTGGGTATGAATTTAGTTTCAATTTTGAAATTACCGTTCCGCTGCGTTGCACCGAAACCCAGCAGTGGTATCAGAGCCACCTTAATTATGACTATAATCTATGATAGTTTGTATGTTACATATTAGGATTTTTAAATCCTAATATGTTACTACACTTAGCATATCTTTGATTGCATATATGTTTTGATGTATGCCACTAGTTAGGGTTTTTCACTCAAACCCTAATTATTATAGAGATATGTTTAGTTTTGAAGTCATCATACTAAAATAAGGTTGCCCTGGAATATTGGTGGATCCATTATGTGGTAAATGGTTGTCCTAGTATGATAACACACTTAGCACATATTTGATTATAAGAGTGATATGTTGATTGTGATACGTTCTATAAGAAAGTGCTGGCAATTTATAAATCCCTCCTTTTAAGAAAAAATTATATTAAGTCTTAGTATATTTAACTAATAAGCATCATTAGTCATGATGTACAATTGATCATTCGGTGTCTTGAAAGGTGGTTCTGGGAAGGTAAAGAGAATTATGGTTTTTAATTGATTCCGTTGACTGACCTGGCCAATTTTTATTGGTATCTAGGAAAGCAACGGGGGTACTCCCACATCTCTTCCACTTGCCTGGCCGATTTGATTAAATTTAAATCTTGACTAAAATGCTTAGTGTTAAAAATACTATATATTGGCCTTCCTTCATGCTGGATCATTATTGTGTTATGAACCACATTAGGTTTGTTGTGTTATCTGCAAGACCTAATATGGTGATTGACATGATACTAGTCTAGTGCATAGATATGCTTACAGTATATTCAGTATAATGCTTTGTTGTGTTATCTACAAGGGCATTTTATTTGAGTATTGACTGTATAGAAATGAAAGGGTATTGACTTAACTAGAACATTATGGTTTGTTGTGTTTTCTGCAAGACTAATAATGTTCTAGAGGCCAAGTTACTTCTTGAGAATTATATGAGATATAATTGGAAGAGTTTCCTACCTCTGAGCTTATTAAAGATTTGTTGTGTTTTCTGCAAGATCTTTTATAAGTTATTAAGATCTCAATCTCACTAAGAAAAATCGATCAGTGTTCTTCTCGATTATCATAGTGAGGGCTATAATTTTTTGATAAAATAGTGGGAGACATAATTAAATTGAAGTCCTAATTTAATTATGTAAGTCATTTCATGGTTGTTTGCTTATGTATTGTTCTTTATTAAATGTAGATAAATGGCATCTTCATTATCACTGTGAAGTATCTTAGACACCAACAAACTGACTGGTCCGAACTATGTGGACTAGTTGAGAAATTTAAAAATTGTACTGAGTTCAGAAAAACTTTCTTATATTCTTGATACCCCTAGTCTTAATCCACTAGGGGATGATGCCACAAAGGAAGATATGGCCATATACAAAATGTGGCAGAATGACTCCCTTACTGTCAAGTGTATCATACTAGCCTCTATGACCAAAGAGTTATAGAGACAGCATGAAAGCATGGATACTCAATCCATAATGCTCAATTTAAAAGAGCTTTATAGAGAACATAGCTGAAATGCTAGATATGAAATATCTAAGCAATAATTCCATGCTAGGATGACAGAGGGAACATCCGTTCAGGATCATGTTCTGAAGATAATTGACTTAATCACCAGATTGGGTCAATTAGGTTTTATTATGGATGGGGAGTTGAATAAGGATTTAATCCTGGAATCACTCCTGGAGTCATTTTCTCAGTTTGTCTTGAATTATCACATGAACAAACTGAACACTTCCTTGCCTGAGCTGTTAAATATGTTAAAAACAGCAAAGAGCCATGTTAAGAAAGAAAAGGCTCCACTTCTTCTTGTTGATAAGATCAATAAGAAGAAATCAGGCAAAAAGGGTTTTAATAGGAGGATAAACCCTAAGGGTGGCATCAATAAGAATAAGAAAGGAAAGAAGGCCTCAAAACAGTCAACCTGTTTCTTTTGCGGCAGAGCAGGACATTGGAAAAGGAATTGCACGGCTTACCTTGCAACTATGAAGCCTGGTGCGTCAGATGCACCAAATTGTATGTATGAGATACATGCTATATTGACATTAAATTCGTCTATATCAAATACTTGGGTATTGGACACCGCTTGTGGTTATGATATATGCAAATCTTTGCAGGACCTCCACAAGCTTAAAGTATTGAAGGAAGGTGACTTCAATCTCTACGGTGCTAGTGGTGATATCATCCAAGCAGAAGCTGTAGGGACCTATATTTTGAAGTTGCCTTTAGGAAAGATCTTGGAGTTAGAAAATCATTATTATATGCCTAAGATTATTAGGAACATTATATCTATTCCTTTGTTATTAAAACAAGGATATGTAATGGATGTAACGAGCACTGGTTGCTCGATAATGTTATCTAATAAAATTATTTGTTCTGGCATATTTAGCAATGGGCTCTTAACTCTTTCTTCCAATGATAGTGTTTTTCATGTCAATAATAAAAGAAAAAGAAAAGACTTTAATGATACTTTACTTTGGCATCATCAACTTGGTCATGTTAATGAGTCTAGGATAAGCAAGTTATACAAGAAAAATTCATTGATCCTTATGAGTATGAATCATTAGGAACTTGCGAATCATGTCTCATAGGTAAGATGACCAAGACTCCATTTACTGGACATGGAGAAAGGTCAACTGAGTTATTAGGACTTATACATACTGATGTATGTGGTCCAATGCCAACTCAGGCCAGAGGTGGATACTCATATTTTATCACTTTTATAGATGATTTATCTAGGTTCTGATGTGTGTATCTTATGAAACATAAATCTGAAGCCTTTGATAAATTTAAGGAGTATCAAAGTATGGTCGAAAAACAAACTGGGAAAAGTATTAAAGTTCTTCATTCTGATCGAGGAGGAGAATACTTATCCATGGAGTTTTTAGACTATCTTAAAGTTAATGGAATTCTTTTTGAATGGACCCCTCCTTATACACCACAACTAAATGGTATAGCTGAAAGGAGGAATCGTACCTTACTAGATATGGTACGATCCATGATGTGCTTCACAAATTTATCCATTTCCTTCTGGGGTCATGCCCTAGAAACTGCTGTTTACATTCTGAACAAGGTACCTTCTAAATCCGTTGTTAGTACTCCATATGAAATTTGAAGTGGAAAGAAACCGTATCTTAAACATTTTAAGGTATGGGGATGTCCAGCTTATGTTAAAAGAAATTTTGGACATAAGTTGGAACTTAGAGCGGATAAATGTCTATTTGTAGGATATCCTAGAGAGGGTAGAGGATATCTGTTCGACCATCCTACTGAACAAAAGATTTTTGTCTGCAGGCATGCCACTTTTCTAGAAAAAGAGTTCATTTTAGAAAAGGGAAATGGTAGAACTGTTGAACTTGGAGAAGTACAAGAAACACATATAGACAGTTCTAAACCATTAGAATATATATCTAGGACAGAACCATAACACAAAACTCCTCACCTAGGTCTGATAGAGTGCCACGGGCACCTGAGAGTTATGGGTTTATTATTGAAAATAATGAAGCCCAAGTCATTCAATATGATGAACCTCTGACCTATACGGAAGCTATCTTGAGTACTGATTCAGATAGATGGCAAGAAGCCATGGAACCCGAGATAGACTCTATGTATGTAAACCAAGTATGGTCTTTGGTCGATGCACCAGAGGGTGTTAATCCTATTGAGTGCAAATGGGTCTATAAGAAAAAGATTGGGGCTGATGGCCAAGTTGAAACCTATAAAGCCAGATTAGTGGCAAAAGGTTTTAGACAAAAACAGGGAATTGATTATGATGAAGCATTCTCACCTATTGCCATGCTCAAATCAATCCAGATTTTACTTGCTATAGCAGCATACCATGATTATGAGATCTAGCAGATGGATATGAATACTGCATTCCTCAATGATTTCCTTGAGGAAGAAGTCTACATGTCACAGCCAGAAGGTTTTATTTCAAAGAATAAACCTAATCAAGTATGCAAGCTAAAGAAATCCATTTATGGATTAAAGCAAGCTTCAAGGAGTTGGAACATCCGCTTTGATGAAACTATTAAAAGGTTTGGTTTTATCAAAAATGTGGATGAACCCTGTGTTTATAAGAAGACTAGTGGGAGTGCCATAGTCTTCTTGGTCTGTATGTAGATGACATACTCCTCATTGGGAATGATATCCCAATGATGCAATCAGTCAAGGTTTGTCTATCAAACCAGTTTTCCATGAAAGATTTGGGAGAAGCATCCTATATACTAGGTATTAAGATCTATAGAGATAGATCTAAGAGGATGCTAGGTTTATCCCAATCTAGGTACATTGACTTAGTGCTGAAAAGATTCAGCATGGATGGAAGTAAAAGAGGTTATCTTCCTATGAGTCAAGGCATACATCTTTCTAAAAGGATGTCTCCTAAGACACCTGAAGAAAGAAATAGAATGAATTCTATACCTTATGCTTCGGCAATAGGGTCCATAATGTATGCCATGTTATGTACCAGGCCTGATGTGGCATAAGCTTTAGACATTGTCAGTAGGTTTCAGGCTGATCCAGGAGAGGATCATTGGAAAGCAGTTAAAAATATTCTTAAGTACCTGAGAAGGACTAAGGATATTTTTCTGGTTTATGGTGGTTCTGATCTTAAACTAGAAGCTTATTCTGATTCTAGTTTTCAATCAGACTCTGATGATAGCAAATCCATTTCGGGATATGTTTTTATCCAAAATGGTGGAGCAATGAGTTGGAAGAGTACCAAGCAGCAGACTGTAGCTGACTCAACCATAGAGGGAGAATACATAGCTATCAGTGAAGCCGCCAAGGAAGCAGTCTAGATGAAGAAGTTCATCACAGAGTTGGGTGTTGTTCCTGAGATTGAAAACCCAGTGCCACTTTACTGTGACAACACTGGGGCTGTTGCTCAAGCTAAGGAACCAAGAGCTCATTATAAGTCCAAGCACATTCTGAGACGCTTCCATCTCGTCCGAGAAATAGTAGAAAGACAAGATGTCTACATAAATAGAGTTGATACAAAGAACAATGTAGCAGACCTGTTCACTAAAGCTCTACCACAACGAGAGTTTGATCGCCACCTCGAGTGTATGGGATTAAGATTTAAAGGTGATTGGCTTTAGTGCAAGTAGAAGATTGAAAGGGATATGCCCTACAAGCCAATCTATGTTGTATCTCCCAAACCATTATAATTGACAATAATCTAATAAAGGCATTATTTTTCATCATACGCTGTGTTTATATTATATGATGAACCCCATAGATTAGGGCTATGATTTTAGGGTTATGATGAGATCATACCAGCGAGACCTAAAGTCTTAAAACCTTAATCTAAAATATTCCTAGTCAAAGGAACCCTAAGTAGGGGATCAGGGTTTTTCCGGTAAGACTAGCACATCCTATGTATATTGGAGAGGGTGACTGCTCTCACAGTCACTTGTGTATGACACTAATACGAGGATGTGGATGCTCATTAGAGAATGATTTCACTGATATGATCCAACTTGAGAACATCTAATGGAGTCTTAGCTACATGTCAATAGAAGGTTCTCATAGTGGGAGTGGAACAAGTAATCCTTTGACCTAAGACTACCATAAGTACCTTATGTACATGAACCCATGCTTTGGTTCAATTCTAATCATGACACTGAGTCATGCACAGGATTGATACTGGGAATGGTGAATTGGATATGAAGGTAATGAGTAGGTTAACAAGGAATCGATCACTCTTAGTAAGAGGAGATTGCATCCAGCTAGTTATCAATCGGATGATGATTCAGGGAATCTTTGATCAAAGTAAAGATATTAGAAATGATTTCTAATATCAAGATAATTGAATCATCAATATAAGAATGAGTTAGAAATGAATGTAATATTAGAATTGACATATCTCCATATCCATAATTTTATTCTGGGTGCAGGCTGATCGAAGGATTTAATTATATGGTAACTTTTCACTGAAGGGTAGTTTTGGTATTTCACCAGAATTTCCATATCTTCCAGGTAGACATGACACATTGCTAGACGTCAATCTTGTCTTGTGGGTTGATTAAATTGAATGATCACTTATTAGGAAGAGTCCTAATTGATCATAATCGGGTAAGCCCGATTTGACCTAAATCGATTAGAAAGGGTTCTAATCAAATTAGGTCAACTTGCATTCGAACCCATAGCTGGCTAGATGTGGAACCCAATGGGTCACACACTTAAGAGAATTGATCAAGTGTTTAATTTTGTAATTAAATCATTTTGCATGATGACAGTCTAGCAGATGTTGCAAATCCTAGCTTCTACTCGAATTAGATTCGAATTAGGATTCCAGATTGGTTCAATTTGGGTTCTAATTGGATCTAATTAAACCCTAATTGAGGTTATAGGGATTATGGCTAACCCTATTGGCTAACCATGCACCTAGGCTAGCCCCCCACCCGCCCCTTAGCATTTTCACGCCAAAATGCCAAGAGTCCATGCGCTAATGGACTCTTGGCGCTCCATTTGGAAGAGTCCATGGCGCATGGACTCTTGGCGCGCTCCATAAAAAACTCTGATGTTTTTATATGGGGTGGCCTCATTTCTTAGAATTAGAGCCTCACTTTTCCTCCCTTGGATTGGAATCCAAGGGTTGATGTTTTTTAAGAAAGGAAGAAAGCGCCTGTTGCTTCCCGGTCGCGCGAAATAACATCTCTTCGGAGATGAAAAGTTGCGACTCCTTTCTTTTTAAAACATCATGACTTTTTCTTTAAGAAAGGCCATGGGATTTATCTGGAGGGCCATGAGAAGGGAGGATGGGGCGTTAGAAAATAAGAAAGAGCGTGAGAAGTCTTTCACGGAGAGATGTGTGGGCGCCTATCTGAGATCTATTTAAAGGGTCAGGAAAATCAGAACTCGGTAACGTTTTCTTTTATTCCTTCTTCCTCTCCTAAAGACTCTTTCACTCTTTTCTTGTTCTTGCACTGTTTCCTTTATAGAGTACACCTCTGTCGAAACTCTGCTACTGAACAAGAATAAGAGCGAAAGTCTTTGACGGTAAAGGAAAGAAAGGAGTTCTGATTTTATTCCTTCTTTCTTACATTAAGACATTATTGTCTTAATTTCTCTTCCAACTTAAGACAAGCCTATATCCTCTTAGGACAAGGTCTTTTCTTCAAGACAAGGGTGTCTAAAGGGCCAAGGTCTTAGTGGAAGGAGGAGAAGAGATCAAGGAAAATGAGGCTACCTCTTGTGTGGAAGAATTCAAGCCATAATCTGAAGAATTGAGTTCTAGGAAGAAGAACTCAAAAGGAGGAACCATTGGACAAGAAGATAGTGTTCTTGATCATTGCTCTGTGTGGATCACCATCGGAGGGCGGACACCTGGATGCCTGGATAATTCAGTTAGCCCCTTCAACTTCAAGTTTGTTGGAATAAGCGATTCCAGGTTGGTACCCTAATCCTAATTTGCATAGATATGCTTGTCATATGTTCTAGTCTTATTTAAGGAGTTCCTGGTTTAGGGATTTTTTGTGTGAATTTAGTTTCAATTTTGAAATTACCCTTCCGCTGCGTTGCACCGGAACCCAACAGTGGTATCAGGGCCACCTTAATTAGGACTATAATCTATAATAGTTTGTATGTTACATATTAGGATTTTTAAATACTAATATGTTACTACACTTAGCATATCTTTGATTGCATATATGTTTTGATGTATGCCACTAGTTAGGGTTTTTCACTCAAACCCTAATTATTATAGAGATATGTTTAGTTTTGAAGTCATTATACTAAAATAAGGTTGCCCTGGCATAATGGTGGATCCATTATGTGGTAAATGGTTGTCCTAGTATGATAACACACTTAGCACATATTTGATTATAAGAGTGATATGTTGATTGTGATACGTTCTATAAGAAAGTGCTGGCAATTTATAAATCCCTCATTTAAAAAAAAAATTATATTAAGTCTTAGTATATTTAACTAATAAGCATCACTAGTCATGATGTACAATTGATCATTCGGTGTCTTGAAAGGTGGTTCTGGGAAGGTAAAGAGAATTATGATTTTTAATTGGTTCCGTTGACTGACCTGGCCAATTTTTATTGGTGTCTAGGAAAGCAACGGGGGGACTCCCACATCTCTTCCACTTGCCTGGCCGATTTGATTAAATTTAAATCTTGACTAAAATGCTTAGTGTTAAAAATACTATATATTGGCCTTCCTTTATGCTGGATCATTATTGTGTTATGAACCACATTAGGTTTGTTGTGTTATCTGCAAGACCTAATATGATGATTGACATGATACTAGTCTAGTGCATAGATATGCTTATAGTATATTCAGTATAATGCTTTGTTGTGTTATCTGCAAGGGCATTATATTTGAGTATTGACTGTATAGAAATGAAAGGGTCTTGACTTAACTAGAACATTATGGTTTGTTGTGTTTTCTGCAAGACTAATAATGTTCTAGAGGCCAAGTTACTTCTTGAGAATTATATGAGATATAATTGGAAGAGTTTCCTACCTCTGAGCTTATAAAAGATTTGTTGTGTTTTCTGCAAGATCTTTTATAAGTTATTAGGATCTCAATCTCACTAAGAAAAATCGATCAGAGTTCTTCTCGATTATCATAGTGAGGGCTATAATTTTTTGATAAAATAGTGGGAGACAATTAAATTGAAGACCTAATTTAGTTATGTAAGTCATTTCATGGTTGTTTGCTTATGTATTGTTCTTTATTAAATGTAGATAAATGGCATCATCATTATCACTGCGAAGTATCTTAGACACCAACAAACTGACTGGTCCGAACTATGTGGACTAGTTGAGAAATTTAAAAATTGTACTAAGTTCAGAAAAACTTTCTTATATTCTTGATAACCCTAGTCTTAATCCACTAGGGGATGATGCCACAGAGGAAGATATGGCCACATACAAAATATGGCAGAATGACTCCCTTACTGTCAAGTGTATCATACTAGCCTCTATGACCAATGAGTTACAAAGACAGCATGAAAGCATGGATACTCAATCCATAATGCTCAATTTAAAAGAGCTTTATGGAGAACATAGCAGAACTGCTAGATATGATATATATAAGCAGTTATTCCATGCTAGGATGATAGAGGGAACATCCGTTCAGGATCATGTTCTGAAGATAATTGACTTAATCACCTGATTGGGTCAATTAGGTTTTATTATGGATGGGGAGTTGAATCAGGATTTAATCCTGCAATCACTCCCGGAGTCATTTTCTCAGTTTGTCTTGAATTATCACATGAACAAACTAAACACTTCCTTGCCTGAGCTGTTAAATATGTTAAAAACAGCAAAGAGCCACGTTAAGAAAGAAAAGGCTCCACTTCTTCTTGTTGATAAGACCAATAAGAAGAAATCAGGCAAAAATTGTTATAATAGGAGGCTAAACCCTAAGGGTGGCATCAATAAGAATAAGAAAGGAAAGAAGGCATCAAAACAGTCAACCTGTTTCTTTTGCGACAAAGCGGGACATTGGAAAAGGAATTGCAAGGCTTCCCTTGCAACTATGAAGCCTGGTGCATCAGATGCACCAAAAGGTATGTATGAGATAAATGCTTTATTGATATTAAATTTGTCTATATCAAATACTTGGGTATTGGATACCGCTTGTGGTTACCATATATGCAAATCTTTGCAAGACCTCCACAAGCTTAAAGTATTGAAGGAAGGTGACTTCAATCTCTACGGTGCTAGTGGTGATATCATCCAAGCAGAAGCTGTAGGGACCTATATTTTGAAGTTGCCTTCAGGGAAGATCTTGGAGTTAGAAAATTGTTATTATATGCCTAAGATTATTAGGAACATTATATATATTCCTTTGTTATTAAAACAAGGATATGTAATGGATGTAACGAGCACTGGTTGCTCGATAATGTTATCTAATAAAATTATTTGTTCTAGCATATTTAGCAATGGGCTCTTAACTCTTTCTTCCAATGATAGTGTTTTTCATGTCAATAATAAAAGAAAAAGAAAAGACTTTAATGATACTTTACTTTGGCATCATCGACTTGGTCATGTTAATGAGTCTAGGATAAGCAAGTTATACAAGAAAAAATTCCTTGATCCTTATGAGTATGAATCATTAGGAACTTGCAAATCATGTCTCATGGGTAAGATGACCAAGACTCCATTTACTGGACATGGAGAAAGGTCAACTGAGTTATTAGGACTTATAAATACTGATGTATGTGGTCCAATGACAACTCAGGCTAGAGGTGGATACTCATATTTTATCACTTTTACAGATGATTTATCTAGGTTCGGATGTGTGTATCTTATGAAACATAAATCTGAAGCCTTTGATAAATTTAAGGAGTATCAAAGTATGGTCGAAAAACAAACTGGAAAAAGTATTAAAGTTCTTCGTTCTGATCGAGGAGGAGAATACTTATCCATGGAGTTTTTAGACTATCTTAAAGTTAATAGAATTATTTCTGAATGGACCCCTCCTTATACACCACAGCTAAATGGTATAGCTGAAAGGAGGAATTGTACCTTATTAGATATGGTACGATCCATGATGTGCTTCACAAATTTACCCATTTTCTTCTGTGGTCATGCCCTAGAAACTGCTGTTTACATTCTGAACAAGGTACCTTCTAAATCCATTGTTAGTACTCCATATGAAATTTGGAGTGGAAAGAAACCGTATCTTAAATATTTTAAGGTATGGAGATGTCCAGCTTATGTTAAAAGAAATTTTGGACATAAGTTGGAACCTAGAGCGGATAAATGTCTATTTGTAGGATATCCTAGAGAGGGTAGAGGATATCTGTTCGACCATCCTACTGAACAAAAGATTTTTGTCAGTAGGCATGCCACTTTTCTAGAAAAAGAGTTCATTTTAGAAAAGGGAAATGGTAGAACTGTTGAACTTGGAGAAGTACAAGAAACACAGATAGACAGTTCTCAACCATTAGAACATATAGTTAGGATAGAACTAGAATACAAAACTCCTTCCCGTAGGTCTGATAGAGTGCCACGGGCACCTGAGTGGTATGGGTTTATTATTGAAAATAATGAAGCCCAAGTCATTCAAAATGATGAACCTCTGACCTATACGGAAGCTATCTTGAGTACTGATTCAGATAGATGGCAAGAAGCCATGGAATCCGAGATAGACTCTATGTATGTAAACCAAGTATGGTGTTTGGTCGATGCACCAAAGGGTGTTAATCCTATTGGGTGCAAATGGGTCTATAAGAAAAAGATTGGGGTTGATGGCCAAGTTGAAACCTATAAAGCTAGATTAGTGGCAAAAGGTTTTAGACAAAAACAGGGAATTGATTATGATAAAACATTCTCACCTGTTGCCATCATCAAATCAATCCGGATTTTACTTGCTATAGCAGCATACCATGATTATGAGATCTGATAGATGGATGTGAAGACTGCATTCCTCAATGGTTTCCTTGAGGAAGAAGTCTACATGTCACAGCCAGAAGGTTTTATTTCAAAGAATAAACCTAATCAAGTATGCAAGCTAAAGAAATCCATTTATGGATTAAAGCAAGCTTCAAGGAGTTAGAACATCCGCTTTGATGAAACTATTAAAAGGTTTGGTTTTATCAAAAATGTGGATGAACCCTGTGTTTATAAGAAGACTAGTGGGAGTGCCATAGTCTTCTTGGTTCTGTATGTAGATGACATACTCCTCATTGGAAATGATATCCCAATGTTGCAATCAGTCAAGGTTTGGCAATCAAACCAGTTTTCCATGAAAGATTTGGGAGAAGCATCCTATATACTAGGTATTAAGATCTATAGAGATAGATCTAAGAGGATGCTAGGTTTATCCCAATCTAGGTACATTGACTTAGTGCTGAAAAGATTCAGCATGGATGGAAGTAAAAGAGGTTATCTTCATATGAGTCAAGGCATACATCTTTCTAAAAGGATGTCTCCTAAGACACCTGAAGAAAGAAATAGAATGAATTCTATACCTTATGCTTCGGCAATAGGGTCCATAATGTATGCCATGTTAAGTACCAGGCCTGATGTGGCATATGCTTTAGGCATTGTCAGTAGGTTTCAGGATGATCCAGGAGAGGATCATTGGAAAGCAGTTAAAAATATTCTTAAGTACCTGAGAAGGACTAAGGATATTTTTCTGGTTTATGGTGGTTCTGATCTTAAACTAGAAGCTTATTCTGATTCTAGTTTTCAATCAGACCCTGATGATAGCAAATCCATTTCGGGATATGTTTTTATCCTAAATGGTGGAGCAGTGAGTTGGAAGAGTACCAAGTAGCAGACTGTAGCTAACTCAACCATAGAGGCAGAATACATAGCTGTCAGTGAAGCCGCCAAGGAAGCAGTCTGGATGAAGAAGTTCATCACAGAGTTGGGTGTTGTTCCTGAGATTGAAAACCAGTGCCACTTTACTGTGACAACACTGGGGCTGTTGCTCAAGCTAAGGAACCAAGAGCTCATCATAAGTCCAAGCACATTCTGAGACGCTTCCATCTCGTCCGAGAAATAGTAGAAAGACAAGATGTCTACATAAATAGAGTTGATACAAAGAACAATGTAGCAGACCCGATCACTAAAGCTCTACCACAGCGAGAGTTTGATCACCACCTCGAGTGTATGGGATTAAGATTTAAAGGCGATTGGCTTTAGTGCAAGCGGGAGATTGAAAGGGATATGCCCTACAAGCCAATCTATGTTGTATCTCCCAAACCATTGTAATTGACAATAATCTAATAAAGGCATTATTTTTCATCATACGCTGTGTTTATATTATATGATGAACCCCATAGATTAGGATTATGATTTTAGAGTTATGATGAGATCATACCAGTGAGACCTAAAGTCTTAAAACCTTAATCTAAAATATTTCTAGTCAAAGGAACCCTGAGTAGGGGATCAGGGTTTTTCCGGTAAGACTAGCACATCCTATCTATATTGGAGAGGGTGACTGCTCTCACAGTCACTTGTGTATGACACTAATACTAGGATGTGGATGCTCATTAGAGAATGAGTTCACTGATATGATCCAACTTGAGAACATCTAATGGAGTCTTAGCTACATGTCAATAGAAGGTTCTCATAGTTGGAGTGGTACAAGTAATCCTCTGACCTGAGACTACCATAAGTACCTTATGTACATGAACCCATGCTTTGGTTCAATTCTAATTATGACACTGAGTCATGCACAAGATTGATACTGGGAATGGTGAATTGGATATGAAGGTAATGAGTAGGTCAACAAGGAATCGATCACTCTTAGTAAGAGGAGATTGCATCCAGCTAGTTGTCAATCGGATGATGATTCAGGGAATCTTTGATCAAAGTAAAGATATTAGAAATGATTTCTAATATCAACATAATTGAATCATCAATTTAAGATTGAGCTAGAAACGAATGAAATATTAGAATTGACATATATCCATATCCATAATTTTATTCTGGGTGCAGGCTGATCGAAGGATTTAATTATACGGTAACTTTCCACTGAAGGGTAGTTTTGGTATTTCACCAGAATTTCCATATCTTCCGGGTAGACATGTCACATTGCTAGATGTCAATCTTATCTTGTGGGTTGATTAAATTGAATGATCACTTATTAGGAAGAATCCTAATTGATCATAATCGTGTAAGCCCGATTTGACCTAAATCGATTAAAAAGGGTTCTAATCAAATTAGGTCAACTTGTATTCGAACCCACTACTGGCTAGATGTGGAACCCAATGGGTCACACACTTAAGAGAATTGATCAAGGGTTTAATTTTGTAATTAAATCATTTTGCATGATGACACTCTAGCAGGTGTTGCAAATCCTAGCTTCTATTCGAATTAGATTCGAATTAGGATTCCGGATTGGTTCAATTTGGGTTCTAATTGGATCTAATTAAACCCTAATTGAGGTTATAGGGATTATGGCTAACCCTATTGGCTAACCATGCACCTAAGCTAGCCCCCCACCTGCCCCTTAGCATTTTCATGCCAAAATGCCAAGAGTCCATGTGCTAATGGACTCTTGGCGCGCCATTTGGAAGAGTCCATGGCGCATGGACTCTTGGCGCGCTCCATAAAAAACTCCGATATTTTTATATGGGGCGGCCTCATTTCATAGAATTAGCGCCTCACTTGTCCTCCCTTGGATTGGAATCCAAGGGTTGATGTTTTTTAAGAAAGGAAGAAAGCGCCTGTTGCTTCCCGGTCGCGCGAAATAACATCTCTTCAGAGATGAAAAGTCGCAACTCCTTTTTTTTTAAAACATCACGACTTTTTTTTTAAGAAAGGCCATGGGATTTATCCGGAGGGCCGTGAGAAGGGAGGATGGGGCGTGAGAAAATAAGAAAGGGCATGAGAAGTCTTTCACGGAGAGATGTGTGGGCGCCTATCTGAGATTTATTTAAAGGGTCAGGAAAATCAGAACTCGGTAACGTTTTCTTTTATTCCTTCTTCCTCTCCTAAAGACTCTTTCACTCTTTTCTTGTTCTTGCACTGTTTCCTTTACAGAGTACACCTTTGTCGAAACTCTGCTACTGAACAAGAATAAGAGCGAAAGTCTCTGACGGTAAAGGAAAGAAAGGAGTTCTGATTTTATTCCTTCTTTCTTACATTAAGACATTATTGTCTTAATTTCTCCTCCAACTTAAGACAAGCCTATATCCTCTTAGGACAAGGTCTTTTCTTCAAGACAAGGATGTCTAAAGGGCCAAGGTCTTAGTGGAAGGAGGAGAAGAGATCAAGGAAAGGGAGGCTACCTCTTGTGTGGAAGAATTCAAGCCATAATCCGAAGAATTGAGTTCTAGGAAGAAGAACTCAAAAGGAGGAACCATTGGACAAGAAGATAGTGTTCTTGATCATCGCTCTGTGTGGATCACCATCGGAGGGCGGACACCTGGATGCCTGGTGAATTCAGTTAGCCCCTTCAACTTCAAGTTTGTTGGAATAAGCGATTACAGGTTGGTGCGATAATCCTAATTTGCATAGAGATGCTTGTCATATGTTCTAGTCTTATTTAAGGAGTTCCTGGTTTAGGGTTTTTTGGTATGAATTTAGTTTCAATTTTTAAATTACCCTTCCATTGTGTTGCACCGGAACCTAACAATACTATGATACTGAAGCAAGGAGGACCCCAAACCCTGATCCATACCTTGAGGCTGAACCTAGGAGAGGCCATCGTCATGACCCAATCCCTAAGGTTAGTCCTACAAGACCCAATCAGGATTTTGTAGACCAGGAAGATAGATCCTATTTACCCTCTCCCTGTAAGCCTAGTATACCCACAACCTATAGATCTTATGACTCCAAATCCTCTGACTCTAGAATCTATGAACCCATATCCCATGAGTCTAGTAGAACCAAGACCCATAGAGCTGAACCCAAATCCTATAACCCTAGATCTTATAATCCAATGATCCATAGATTTGCACCCTTGTCCTATGAGCCTAGGGAGCCCATAACCCCTAGGTATCAATCTAGTACTAGTAAGGTTTCCCTTAGTCAACTTGAACCCCATAGGATTAGTACCCCTAAATATGAGCCCAGTAGTGAGCCACTACCCCTTAGGCAACCTGAACCTACTAGGATTAGTGTCCATAATCAGAAACCAGGATCTAGCCAATTTTTTCCTAGCCGACCTTCTCCAACCATTCCTGAGATTGACAAGGCTTACATTAACACAAAAGTGTATGAAGCTGATGCGAGCTTAGTGGATGAGTATGACGGAGAAGAGGAGACACCTTTAGTAGACCTAGAATTAGCTGACCCAGTATATACCCAGGTAGAAACCAACCCAGAGCTAGTTGACCTTGACCACATCCAACCTAAAGCTATAGTGGAAGAACAATTAGAGGAAGAGAACTCTGATACTAGGATTTTACCTGAGGAAACACTAGAAAAGGATCTAATTGTAGAGCCTATTCCTAAATTCCATGAACAAGAAGACTTTATTCAGTATTTGGCTTACTTAACCCATTGCCCTCAGGATGAATCCCTTCCTGCCATTCCTATTGAAGATCTCTTCCCAGAAATTGTTGACCCATCCTTCTATAGCACGGACCTTTTCTTGCCCATAGATATACCGCAACCCCATAAGGTTAGCCTCATTAGTCTAGGATTAGTCCCTGACATGCCTTCTTTTATTCTACTTTATCCAACTAACTCGGAACCTTTTTCTCCACCCTACCAGACTAATTCTGAATCAACTTCCTATTTCCTACCCTTTCTTGAGTTTTCTCATGTGTCTAGAACTATTAGGTTACATTTTGTTGAGGTTACTAGGTTGTAAGGATCCATAGAGCCCATCCCATTTGCTACCTATTTTTGGTAGACCCTCTGGCACCAATTAGGAGTTACTAGTAAATTTTCTTCTGCATGTCATCCATCAACCACGACTTATGCCTCCATGCCCAAGTAGTAGTTAAGACCTAATAAACCTCTTTAGTCGAGTCTGTTAGGTATTGGTTTGAGTCCTTTGCATCATCTTGTTAGGAGACGCATGTGCCTAGATGTTCACCACCCGCATTAATCTTAAAACAACTAGCAAATTCTTGAAGAAGTGTCAAAGAATTTGATGTAGTGGATTCTATCTTGGTTAGAATTAGGCCTAAATGAAGCTTCATGCTCGCAGAGCTGGACCTTTTAAAGTGATAGAGAAGGATTGGATCAAATGCTTATGTGTTAGACTTGCCTTCGGATATGGGCATTAGTTCTACCTTCAATATTACAGACCTGGTTGAGTATAGGGAACCGGCAGTGATACCTAGTGAGACCTTTGGACCTATTCCTTTTCATTGTGAGTGACCCTAACCTAGAGTGTCCACTAACAAATTGGCCTGAAAGAGGAGAACGGATCGAGCGTATCCTGGACGATCAAGCCATCATGAACCGGGGCCGTGACTATCAACACTTCCTAGTTCGATGGTAAGGCCGGCCAGAGTCGGACGATTCGTTGATTTCTCGAGAGGACTTGCAACGCCTCAACCCAGACCTTCTTAAGAGATATGTGAGGCAGTCTGATCTTCACTCGACAGGGTCGAGTTCCTCCCATCCCAGGAGAATTGGTGCGGACACCAGAGGCACCAGAATAAGGCAGAGGCTTCTCAACTCTCTGTGGATCACTTAAATGACATTCGAGTCTACTGTAATAAAGCTAGTCTTGCGAGTTGTTTTATGTGAGTCCTGTATTAGTCAGCTCATGTTGAGCTAGTTCAGTCAAGTGTTAGTCAGCTCATGTCGAGCTAATTTTATTTTTTTGAGTCCTGTCCTAGCATATTGAAGACTCAAGACCACATCATACAAGTGAAGACCAAGTCTAACCTGATTGAAGACATGGAAGTTGAGCCCAAGTCCAACCCAGCTTGAAGATTTGAAGACCCCAGGAGGAAAATTCAAAAAACACTAATTCCTTGCAGATGCCCTCCAGATGCCCAGATTCTTTTCCAGATGCTAGAATATATTCATAGACCAGGGTATCCATGATTCCAGAGGTCCACCTGCATCCTAGCCCAAAGAAATCAAGCCCAGGCGGCAAGTCCAAGCCCCTAAGAAGCAAGATACCAAGGAATATTCCTGCTACCTGGCCACCAGACAACCCCAGCTTCCAGAGGCCCAAGCCCATGTGTCGAAGCCCTTTGGGCTGACCTCTTGTTTCTCTTAGAAGTCCAGCACACCCCCCAAGGCATCCTTGGAGTGTTGACCAAGTTAAGAGAATTTTTAGGGATTTTTCTACCAAATGTTTCCTTATTTTCTAGCTAGGGTTTGAGTAGAAGTAGGATTCTTATGTAAAGACTAATGTGTCCTTACTTGGAGCCCAAGACTAAGGGTCTATTTAAAGGACCCTAGTCTCTTGTATGAGGATTGATTTTGATATATGAATTAAACTTGAGTTCTTATATTCTTTTGTGTGATTACCCTGCTGTGTGCATAAAGGGGTTTGAGAGTTCTTCTTCCCGGTGTTTGCTACCATCTTCTTGCCGCCTACCATCCTTCCAGCCCCCTCCAAAACTTTCTTTCCTTTACTGTTTTCTTTTGTTTTCTTGATTTTCTTTGAGTTTTCTAACCCCTGATAGGTTGTTTGTAGGTCCCCGAGTTCCTACGAATCCAACGACTCCAGCCAAGCCTCAATCGGACCACTGAGCAGAAAGCCGGGTATCCACGGGTCTTTGGCTCGGTTTTCCAGGCCGCATCCATCGAGGAATGAGAGATCCCTTCACTGCGATCTTCACTGGGCGCTTTAGACATTGTCAGGTACACCCCATCTTCCTCTAGTTTTCATATTGTAGGAGAACTTGCCCTAACCGTGGCTTCTCAGCCCCTGCGATCCTTCTTTAGTACTTTTCTAGGTTCTAATCTACATGCTTGGCTTCAAAAATTCATACAAAATTCCCTACAATTAATTTTGATATAATATTCGAGAATTAATCACCTAACCCAACATATAAAATATACAAAAATAATTGCATGCATTTTAGTCCCACATCACTAAGTGTCAAATCATTGTGGCAAGCTAACCTGTGTGTGCTTTGTGCTCGGTGTCTAGAACAGTGGTTTAGGGATTCAATCCCGAAGGACTTGTGTGCTGGTCTGCCTACCTGGCCAATCTCTGATTGGTGTCTAGGATTGGCAATCAGGGACCTAACACTCCCCTTACACCTACCTGGCTGAGTATAGGGTTACATAGGCTAGTTTGCTACTCTGATTGAGCCCTTAGTTTTGGACTCTAGGTCTAGTCAGCTGTAGTCGGGTTGATCGAGTCTTGCATGAGCACTATATCAGGGGTTTCATATCATCCTCCATCTCCACTTTTGGCTGAACCCATGGATAACCTTGAAGCCAAGATTAATGCACTCACTGAGCAACTAGCCCAATCCATGGCCCAGATGATTACCCAATTAACTACCCAGATGACTATCCAGATGACCCAGTTAACTCAGTCCGGTACCCAAACCAACAATAGAATTGACATCTTGCTAATAGGTTTGATCAGTTAAAAGGCCGTGTAGGGACCATAGAAAGAACCCATGGGTCACAGCATGAGCCAGATCCTAAGTCCCATCAACCTAGGAGGACCCCAAACCCTAATCCATACCATGAGGTCGAACCTAGGAGAGCCCCTCACCCTGACCCATACTATAATCCTCAACCTAGGAGGACCCAAACTCTGATCCATACCATGAGGCCGAACCTAGGAAAGCCCCTCACCATGACCAATACTATAATCTTGAACCTAGGAGGACCCCAAACCCTGATCCATTCCGTGAGGTTGAACCTAGGAGAACCCCCCAGCTTGACCCATACTATAATCCCGAGCCTAGGAGGACCCCAAACCCTAATCCATACCATGAGGCTAAACCTAGAAGAGACCATCATCTTGACCCAATCCATGAGGGTCGTCCTAGAAGGACCAACCAGGATTTTGTAGACTAGGAGGACCGATCCTATAGACATGTTAAGCTTGATGCCCCAACTTTTGATGGTTGTCTAGATCCTAAGGTCTATATAGATTGGGAAGGAGAGATGGATCAATATTTTGAGTGATATGATATGATGGAGGAGCGTAAGTTTAGGTTTGCTAAGCTTAAGTTGGTTTGTGAAGCCAGGTTATATTGGGCTTGTGTTGAGAGAATCCTTAGTCTAGGAGGGCGTGATCCTATAACCACCTGGTGGGCCATGAAGGGTAAGCTTAGGACAAGATACATTCCAGCTTCATATCGTAGTGGTTTACTAGATTAATGGCAACGATTTAATCAGGGTAACATGAGTATAGATGAGTACATCGCAAAATTTGATGAGTATTCCATGCGATGTGATTTGTGGGAGTCTGAGGATGTTGTCTTATCTAGGCTTAGGGCTAGACTGAGAGATGACATTAAGAAAGAGCTCTATATAAGAAAGGTTAGAGACCTGGACCATGCTCACCAGATTGCTAGGGATCATGAGCATTTTCATAGAGGGCCCGTTTACCGTAGACCTGAGCCCACTAAATACCCTAGTCAGTATCCAGGAGCTAGCCAGCCCCATCAGAGCCAACCCATGCCCAGCCGAGCCTGAGTCGACCCAGTCCTAGTCAGCCAAGCCCAAGTCGACCTCAACCTAATACTCCTTTGACACATAAGGATGATCGAGGAAAATCTGTAGAGGTCAGTAAGAGTTACCCTCCCCAGAAGACATGTTTTAGATGTAAGAAACCAGGCCACTTTATGAGCCAATGTCCAGTTAGTGCCTTACACTTAGGTGAGCTAGTGGAAGAAGAGCCTGAACCTGTAGCTGAACCTGAGGGAGAGGTTTATGAGGCTGATGATTTGTTAATAGATGAGTATGAAGGTGAGGAGGAGGAACCTGAGTCTGAGAACCAATTAGGAGTGGTTAGGTGCATCTTAACCCAAACCCCAGTTAAGGAAGATTGGCGTAGGACTAGCATCCTACGGACTTTTGTTAAGGTAGGGGGTAAGGTTCTTAAGATCATCATAGATAGTGGGAGTTGTGTCAATGCCATCTCTGCCAAGACAGTTAAATCTTTAGGATTGACCACAGTTCCCCATCCTAGCCCGTACAAAGTTTCTTGGGTAGATTCCACCCCCATCCAGATTCAGGTTAGGTGCCAAATCTTAATTAGATTGCGTGACCTATGTGGGAAAGATTTGGTGTGATGTCATCCCCATGGAAGTGAGTAGTATCATTCTAGGTCGACCTTGGCTTTTTGATCATGATGCAACCCTGTATGGTCGAACCAATGTTTATGCTTTTAACTACCATGGGAATAAGTTTGTTATCAATCCAGCTCCCCCTAGGGGGACCTAGTTAAGAGGGGTTCTAGTAGCCTTAAGGACAAGAAACCTGGAGTTAACCTGATTAAGGCTAGGGAGTTAGAAAAGGAGATTGCTGAGGGTAACCCTGTTTAGATCTTGACCTCCAAGGAAATACTCGAGCCGACCCAAAAGGAACACCCTAAAGAAATTGTTGAAGCTCTGAAAGAATTTGAGGATGTCTTCCCTGAGGATTTACCTGATCAACTACCACCCCTTAGAGACATCTAGCATGCAATAGACTTAGTTCCAGGAGCCACTTTACCAAACCTTCCTCACTACAGACTGAATCCCAGTGAGCATCAAGAATTACAGAAATAAGTGGGAGAATTGCTTAGGAAGGGTTTCATTAGGGAGAGCCTAAGTCCATGTGCAGTCCCTACTCTACTGACCCCTAAGAAAGATGGTACCTGAGGATGTGTGTAGATAGTAGAGCTATCAACAAGATAACTGTGAAGTATAGTTTTCCCATCCCCCGATTGGATGATATGTTAGACCTGATGGCCGGAGCCAGAGTTTTCTCCAAGATAGACCTTAAGAGCGGCTATCATCATGTTAGGATTAGACCTGGGGATGAGTGAAAAACTGCTTTCAAGACTAAGGATGGCCTGTTTGAGTGGGTTGTAATACCTTTCAGACTTTCCAATGCACTAAGTACTTTTATAAGGATTATGACCCAGGTCCTGAAAGAGTTTACCGAAAAATTCATTTTGGACTACTTTGATGATATTTTGATTTATAGTAGGACTAAGAAGGATCACCTTAGTCATCTAAGACTAGTATGCCAGACCCTTAGGGAGAATAGCCTCTATGCCAATTTTAAGAAGTGTGATTTCATGACACATAGGGTTTTCTTCCTAGGTTTTGTTGTCACCCCTGAGGGAGTTTCTGCAGATCCTGAAAAGGTTAGGGTAATTATTGAGTGGCCTACACCCACTAGCATCCATGATGTACATAGTTTTCATGGCCTAGCAACCTTTTACAGGAGATTTATTAGGGGTTTTAGTATAGTTGTCGCACCTATCACTGATTGCATTAGGAATGGTACATTTGAGTGGACCAAAGCAACTGATAAGGCCTTCCTAAAGCTTAAGGATAAGATGACCCATGCACCCATCCTTAGATTACCTGACTTCACTAAGGTGTTTGAGGTCGCTTGCGACGCCTCGGGAGTAGGAATAGGTGGGGTACTAAGTCAAGAGAATCACCCTGTAGCCTTCTATAGTGAAAAGCTGAATGAGGCTAAACTTAAGTACTCTACCTATGACAAGGAATTTTATGCGGTAGTCCAGGCCCTTAGATATTAGAGACATTGCCTACTACTGCAGGAGTTTCTCTTATTTTCTGACCATGAGGCACTTTGGTTCCTGAACTCCCAAAAGAAACTGAACCCACAGCACGGTAAATGGATTGAGTACATTCAGACTTATACTTTTATCCTGAAACACCGTGCCGGCACTGAAAATAAGGTAGCAGATGTCCTGAGCTATAGGTCTCTACTGTTAGGATCAGTTAGCACCCAAGTCATAGGGTTTGATAGGTTAAAGGATGAATATGAAACCTGTCTAGACTTTGGAGACATTTACCAGACCCTCAGGCTAGGACCATCCAGTACCCATAGTGAGTATACCATTCAGGATGGCTACCTTTTCCATAACAATCGACTCTGTATACCCAAAACTTTTCTTAGAGAATTCCTAATTTGGGAGACCCATGCTGGAGGTTTAGCTGGTCACTTTGGTAGAAATAAGACAATCTTAGCAATAGAGGACCAGTTCTTTTGGCCAGGATTGAAAAGGCATGTTGCACAAATTTTAGCCAGATGTAGGACTTGTGCTGTTGCAAAATAGCAGAAACAGAACACTGGTCTTTACACACCTTTACCAGTGCCTGATCGCCCTTGGCAGGACCTAAGTATGGAATACGTGTTAGGATTACTTAAGACCCAGAAGAGACATGATTCTATCTTTGTAGTGGTCGATAGGTTCTCTAAGTTGGCTCACTTCATCCCCTGTTCCCAAACCTTTGATGCATCTATGGGAGCCAAGCTTTTCTTAGATCATGTGGTTAAACTACATGGCCTACCCAGGACCATCATATCTGATAGGGATGTTAGGTTCACCAGTTATTTTTGGAAGACCATATGGCACCTGTTAGGGACCAAGCTTAAGTTTTCTATAGCCTACCACCCTCAAACAGATGGCCAAACTGAAGTGGTGAACCAAAGTTTAGGAAACCTCCTTAGATGCCTGGTAGGTGAACATGTTGGAACTTGGGATCTATTATTACCTAGAGCAGAGTTTGCCTACAATAGTTTAGTAAATAGGACAACGGGTAAGAGTCCTTTTGAGATAGTCCATGGGTACAAGCCTAATCGCCCCATTGATCTGATTCCTTTACCCATTCACGCACGAGTCTCAGAGTCTGCAGAGTCATTTGCATAGCATATTAGAGACTTGCATAAGGACATTAGCCAAAAGATAAATCTAAGCAATGAAACTTATAAAAAATTGGTTAATTCCCGAAGAAGGATCAAGGAATTTGATGTAGGGGATTCTGTCATGATTAGGCTTAGGCCTGAGCGGTTCCAACCTGGGACCGTTAAGAAGCTTCATGCTCATGGAGCCGGACCTTTTAAAGTGCTAAAGAAGGTTGGATCAAATGCTTATGTGTTAGACTTGCCTTCGGATATGGGCATTAGTTCTACCTTCAATATTACAGACCTGGTTGAGTATAGGGAACCAGCAATGAAACCCAGTAAGGCTTTTGGACCTATCCCTCCTGTTGAGAGTGATCCTTACCCAAAGTGTCCACCAATTAATTAGCTTGAGAGAGGAGAATGGATCGAGCATATCCTGGACGATCAAGCCATTACGACCCGGGGCTGCAGTTATTAATGCTTCCTAGTCCGATGGCAAGGCTGGCCAGAGTCGGATGATTCATGGATTTCTCGAGAGGACTTGCAACGCTTCAACCCAGACCTTCTCGAGAGATATGTGAGCCAGTCTGATCTTCACTGGACAAGGTTGAGTTCTTCTCACCCTAGGAGAATTGGTGCGGACACCAGAGGCACCAGAATAAGGCAGAGGCTTCTCAACTCTTTGTGGATCACTTAATGACATTTGAGTTCACTATAATAAAGCTTAGTCTAGCTGAGTTGAGTCCTGTATTAGTCAGCTCATGTTGAGCTAGTCCAGTCCAGTATTAGTCAGCTCATGTCGAGCTAATTTTAATTTTTTGAGTCTTGTCCAAGCATACTGAAGGCTCAAGACCACATCATACAAGTGAAGACCAAGTCTGACTAGATTGAAGACAAGGAAATTTAGCCCAAGTTCAACCTAGCTTGAAGACTTGAAGACCACTAGAAGGAGAAAATGAAAACAAGAACAAACCTGAAGCCCTGGACCAGCCAGAAGCAAACTGGGCCTGCCCAGGCCCAGGAAGGAGATTAGGGTGCCATTCTTTATGGTGACCCTCCTCTTGGTCAACCACTTAAGGTCACCCCCTTGGCTGACCAAGACAAGGAGAGGGAGAGCAAGTTTAGGGATTTTCTACCTATGTTGCCTTATATTAATAGTTAGGGTTTGAAAGGGAGGAGTCCTATGTAAAGTCTAAAGTACCCTTACTTGGGGCCCAAGGTTAAGGGTCTATTTATGGGACCCTAGTCTCTTGTATGAAGATTACTTTTGATATATGAAAATGCTTGAGTTTTCTTCAACTTTTGTGTGATACCCAGCTGTGTGCATAAAGGGGTTTCGTGAGTTCTTCTTCCCGGTGTTTGCAACTACATCCTGCTGCCAGCCAAATCCTCCAGAGCCTTGGCCACCCACTCCAAAATTCTTTTTCCCTTTGTTATTTTCCTTTATTTTCTTGATCTCCTCTGAGTTTTATAATCCCTGGCAAGTCATTTGCAGGTCCCCAATTTCCTACGAATCCAACGACTCCAGCCAAGCCTCAATCGGACCACCGAGCAGAAAGCCGGGTATCCGTGGGTCTTTGGCTCGATTTTCTAGGCCGCATCCATCGAGGAATGAGAGATCCCTTCACTGTGATCTTCATCGGGTGCTTCAGACATTGTCAGGTACACCCCCTCTGCCACCAATAATTTTATTGTAGGAGAACTTGCCCTAACCGAGGCTTCTCAGCCCCGGCGATCCTTCTTTACTGCTTTGCTAGGTTCTAATCTACATGCCTGACTTCTAAAATTCATAGAGAATTCACTATAACTTATTTTGATCCAATTTTTAGGATTTAATCTCTTAACCCCATATATAAAACACAAAAAAATAATTACATGCATATTAGTCCCGCATCAGATGGATAACTTGTCGTCATAAATACAACTTTTTTCGATAGGATAATTTATGTCATAAAAACTGAACTTTTCTCGATGGCCTTCCATGTCATCATTTTTTTTTGCCAACAAGAGTTTTGCCAATGGTTTCCAACAAACTTCAAATCTTTTAAGACAAATTTTTCCAATAATTTTCATTACTTTTCCTAACGAAATTATTTGTTGGAAAAAACCATTTTTCTAGTAGTGGTACACCTCAATTTGGATGAGATTTTGAAGCCAAATTCTACGATGATTTGATCTCTATCATAAGCAAGTGTCTCTCTTTATATCTATTTCCTACTCACATCCATCTATCCATTGATTTCATGCAAAATTAGATCTAAGCTGCTCATGTATTTTTTTCTTTAGTCCCATAGCAGAAAAACATAAAGACCTCATCCCTATAAACCTTATAAAAATGCTCCTGTACCTCTACCTGGAGGCATCACTTTTTGGAATCCCTCTAGAGCCTTTGCATAGGGGGATAGGAAGGGATCAACCCATGAGCAAATAGTGCATAAATCTTGGGAGGAAAGAGGGGATCTTGTAACAAAAAAATGGTTCTTATGTTCTACACCTTTCCTATATTTCATTTATTTTTATATGCAATAAAAGATTGTGCATTTAGTTATGAATTCCTTATCTGCTTTCTTTTATTAGCTTTCTTCTATGCTTCCATGCTAAATTAGGATTAAGTATAACTCTTACTTTTCAGAGATGCACTATGATCTACGGATACAGGATGTGCCTTGGGAACTAGACTTAAATACCTAGTACTTCCTGAAGATGCCTCGTGATCTATGAATATGGGGCATGCTGAGGTAAGATTGGTTTTCCCTTAAGCTTAATTATAATTATTTTGTAAAAAAGATATATTTTATACTTTTTGGAGATGTGCCATGATTTGTTATGAATACAGGGCATGCCAAGAAAAGACATGTATTCTTTTGAGTTGAATTATAAAAGAAATAAAACTTTGTTAGTTATAAGATTGACTTACAACTTCCAAGATATATAATTTCATGAGATCCCATTGTTAGAATAGTTTATTTTTTATTTACTTTTTTATTTTTCTTTCCAAGTAAACCAAATTATTTTCTTTATTCTTTTTTAATCACAACTTAGCTAATCAGTCCCAAAGGATATGATCCTGACTTATCCTAGCTTTAGAGTTGAGTTGGTGATTTAAAAAGTTTCGGCACCATTGCTGGGGATCCTAGGCATGGTTGTGATTTTAAAAAAAACTCAAAAATCGGAAAGAAAATGTATAAAAAAAATTTTGCTTTACTTTTTGATTTACTATCATCCTGACTAATTTATCAATTTTTACTACTTTCAAATTTGAATGACTGCTTCCTAGTTTTTTATTTTTGGTAAACTACTTAACTACATTAAACCCTATTTCAATTTTGCTTTTTCTCACACTTAATTAACTAAATTAAAAACTTTCCTAAAAATAACCTAACATAAAAAGAAAACAAGGACATCACATAACACTTCATTAAAATAGAGAAACTAATTAAGTTGTAAAAACTCATCACTTGTAGTGGACATCTTTTTCTGTATTGCCTGCTTCATAAAACATCTTAAATGCACTAAACCCTAAACAACATAAGGTAGGAATTTTATCATCCTTCCTTGGCCCACAAATCACCACCCTCATCGTATATTGTCCAAAGCTTATAATTAAAATCAATTAGATGTTGGCCCCTAAAGATTTTCGAGCTCCATTAGGACAAGGGATGCTAAGAGTTGGACTAGGTCAGATTAGCTGGTTACTGGTATCTAGGAAAGGAATTCATTGATAATGTAGCCTTGAAGGAAGGTGGTTGTTTAATTGGTTCTGATGTATGACCGGGCCAATTTATTTGGTGTCCAAGGACAGTAATGAGGGGACCCCCACCGACCTTACCCTTATATGGCCATTTGGCTAGTTAGTTTCTGACTTGGAGGACTAAAAGATAAACTTGGAATAGTTAGGAGCTATCTAGAATTAGAGAACCCTAAGATAGAAAGTCCATTATAGGATAACTTGATTGCAATTAACATAAAACTGTAACTAATAATTCTTCTCTATCTCTCTTAGCTCTAAGATTCCTTAGGTCCTCCTCTTTAGAATTTTTCTCTATCTTTCATCTTTCATCTTTCTTCTTTTCCCCTCTTCTCTTTAGAATAATAATAATAATAAATTTAGAAGAGGATTGCTATAATCTATGACCTTTGATTAAATACCCAAATCATCAAAACAATCCGATGAATTAGAGTAGTTCAAGGAATATGGATCTTAATAGTAGAGTGGATAAGTTGTGCCATGCATTGACAATAAATACCTTGTCCCATAAATTAGATCATTTATCAGCCATCAGATACTCTTCCACTCCTTCCTTTCTTCCTACATAGTAGGCATGCTCTATATATTTTAGCCCAACTCACTTTGTGAGCAAATGCTTAGCCAAGCACTAATTTCCTGAGTCTAGGGATGACCATGTTTATCAAGATCAAACTCATATGACCTACAGATCAAGAAAGAACCTAAACTTTAATGCTTACAACCAAGGTTGGGGGGCTCAACTAGATTTTTCATGGTAACCATATCCAGTGGTCACCCCGGTACTATAAAGATCTCCATTTATAGATGTACCTTATTACAATCAACCCTATTCATATTATCAAGCTTTTCCTACACCTTATAGTGTATCATTTGAAGAGAAGGTTCTGTGATCAATAGACTGGACATAGCAAATTGATCAAAACCCACCTCCCCAACAAACCAACCCAGATGTCAATAGGTTTGCTCAAATTCAATAACTAATCATACCTCAACAGTAATCTATCTATGAGCTTATGAATCTATTGCCCAGGTGGCTTTGGTGAATTGGGGATTAAAAAAATTAATCAGATATGTGCTCTTTTAAATTTACTTTAGTGGTAGGTGCTGTGTTACAAATAATTAAGAGCATAAGCAAATGCAAACAGAAAAAGCGCAATGCAAACACAGTAAATTTATAGTGGTTCGGAGTACCCTCGCTCCTACATCCACTATCCAAGATACCACTTGGGATTTCCATGATATTCACTATCAGAATACAGTCGGATTATTTTACCAGGCTCACAATCCAAAACCTAACACTTGGTTTTCAACAGGATCACCAAGAACCCAATACTTGGTTTTTAACAGGATCGCCAAGAACCCAACCTTGGTTTTGATTGGGCCCACCAAAAATCCTTACACTGTTAGTTTTAAAATGGGATCACTAACAACCCAACTTAGTTTTTAAATTGGGCTCACCAATAACCCACAAACTCACAAAGAACTAAAGAAAGAAAACAACTAATGACAAACCCAAGTTGTCTGATAGTTGTAATTGTAGCTCAATTGAAGCCTTCTTAAATGGGCTTTAATGCACTTCAATGGCTTCCTCTTCTTTCTCAATAAGTGCTTCAATCTTCTGGTAGGAGTTGGTGAAGACTTGAAGGCTAATTTGAATATTTTTTTAGTGCTCTCTTACTCATAAGCTCTTTTAATGTTAATTAAGCATTAGCTACTTCAAAGGTTGTCCAAATCCCATATTTATAGAGTTTTGTACTCTTCTTGGGTGGATAATGTCGTTGTAGATAGTTGGGACTTGACATTTGACTGTTGGATCACTTTTTTAATTCAAAAATGAAGTTCTGGAACTAGCCATTACTTGCCTGGAATCGACGTTCGAGTCGGCTCGGATGCCTCAAGTCGGCATGAATTCTTAGAGAGTTGATTTTTTATTCTGGTTGAGGCAGCTCGCCATAGTCGAGTCGGCTCTGATCCTTGGTGTCAATGATTCTTCACTCTGGTTGAGTCGGCATATCTCAGTCGAGTCAGCTCGGATCCTCAGGTCTTCAAAGTTGTACTCTTACTTATTTTCGGGAATCCAAAGAAAATCATAAAAATCTAAAAATCACAAAACCAATAAATCACTTGCATCATTCTTCATTTTGCATTTAGTTAGTCCCCCATCACAAAATGTCTAAAAATAAGAGTGAAGCCCATACCATAGGGTACACATGCCTTGGTGTTGACCCCATAAGTGATTTTGATGATAACCAAACATTGGAGCATGTATATTTATTTTTGACAACTCTTCAAGTGTTTGACAAGTTTTTGTAGGATGAATTAAATGTTCAATCTTCAACTTCTACACTTCTGTTTTCTTGTTTGAGTTGTGTTGTAATGTATTTTTGTAAAGAAGAACCCAATGAAAAAGCTAAGAAAATATCATGTTAAAAGGGTTAATTCTACGAGTGTGTGTGCCTTGAAATTTATTTTGAGTTGGTTTGTTTGAGAATGTAAAGAGTTGGTAAGAGTTTTTCTTTAAGTTCAAATATAAAAATCCTGAAGAAGACACTCGAGCCGACCACACATGATGAAGAGCCAACTCTGTTAACTAGCACGCAGCAAGGATTCTGGAATGCAGCAATCCAAGCTGACTCGATGGAAAGCAAACCGACTCCAATGAATCTGAGTCGATTGGAATCAGTCCGAGTTGACTCCTCTAAAGTCTAGTTTCTGAAGATTTCTGAGAACAGCCAAGTGAGCCGACCCAAACAAGAAAGAGCCGACTCTGCCAGACCTAATGTTGAAAGCCTGAGAAAGCGAGCCGACCCGAACAGCACTGAGCCGACTCTTCCAGAGTGAGGTTTTCCGAACCTGAGAAGAAGAGCCGACCCAAGTTGAAAAGAGTCGACTCCTCGAGTTCAAGTTTTTCAAAGAAAGAAGTTCGAGCCGACCCGAGCTATCAAGGCTGACTCATCCAGAGTGATGTTTTGTGCCCTGAGACAAAGAGCCAACTGCATTGAAGATTTGGTGACTCGACCCATCGACTCGAAGGATCCGAGCCGACTCGAAGGAATCCGAGCCAACACGAACGTCGTTTCCATGTATCTAATAGCTAGTTCCAAAAATTATATTTGAATGCTACAAGGTGCTCCAACGGTCACAAATCATTCTCCAACGGTCTACAATGGCTAGTTACCTTGGAATGATAGAAGACTTTAAATTTGAAGGATTTGAACTTTCTTGAAGAAATGAATTAAAGAGTTCTTCAAAGAAAAGAGAGCTTCATTGAATATCTTACCAACCAACATCAAAAGAGCACAAGAGCATTCAAATCTTCACCAACTCCAATATGAAGCTTGAAGCAACTTTAGGAAGAAGCCACTGAATTAATTAAAGCCTATTCAAGTACATTCAAGTGGACTTCCAACAAGCTACACCGGCAACTATCCGACAAATTGAGTTTGTCATTATTGTTGCATTTCTTTCAATTTAATTTTTGAATTGTAGCGTTATTGGTGAGCCTGGTTGAAAAACCAAATAGGTTATTGGTGAGCCTTGATAAAAACCAAGTGTTGGGTTCTTGGTGATCCTAGTAAAACCAAGTTAGGTTTCTTTGGTGAGCCTGTTAAAACTAAAGGATGTTGGGTTTTCTTTGGTGATCCCGTAAAACCAAAGTGTAGAGATTTTGGATTGTGATCCTGTAAAACAATCATACAGTATTCGGGTATGAATATAGTAGAAATCCTAAGTGGTATCTTGGGTAGTGGACAAAGGAGCTTGGTTGCTTCGAACAACTATAATTTTGGTGTGTTTGTATTATACTTACTTGACTCCTTTTAGCTTCTGCATTTTATAACTCTATCACAGCACCTACCACTAGCAAAGGATTTTGAATTGCACATTGTTTGCATTAAATTCTCAAAATTCCTAATTCACCCCCCTCTTGGGTAGCCACCTAAGCAACAAAATCCTTTAAAGTGAATTGGGAATTTTGAAAATTTAAAGCAAATAATGTGCAACTCAAAATCCTTTTCTAGTTGTAGGTGCTGTGATAGAGTTATAAAATGCAAAAGCTAAAAGGAGCCAAGTGAGCACAATACAAATACACCAAATTTATAGTGGTTCAGAGCAACCCAGTTCCTATGTCCACTATCCAAGATACCACTTGGAATTTTCACTATATTCATACCCGAATATAGTATGATTGTTTTACAAGATCACAATCCAAAGCCTCAACACTTTGGTTTTACGGGATCACCAAAGAAAACCCAATATCCTTTAGTTTTAACAGGCTCACCAAAGAAACCTAACTTGGTTTTACCAGGATCACCAAGAACCTAACACTTGGTTTTTATCAAGGCTCACCAAGAACCTATTTGGTTTTTCAACCGGGCTCACCAATAACCCCACAATTCAAAAATTGAAATGAAAGAAATGCAACAATAATGACAAACTCAATTTGTCGGATAGTTACCAGTGCAGCTTATTGGAAGTTCACTTGAATGCACTTGAATAGACTTTAATTACTTCAGTGGCTTCTTCCCAAAGTTGCTTCAAGCTTTAGATTGGAGTTGGTTAAGACTTGAAAGCTTGAATTGAATGCTCTTATGCTCTTTTGTTGTTGGTTGGTAGGATATTCAATGAAGCTCTCTTTTCTTTGAAGAACTCTCTAATTCATTACTTCAAGGAAGTTCAAATCCTTCAAATTTAAAGTCTTCTATCATCCCAAGGTAGTTATAGCCATTATAGACCATTGAGGAATGATTTGTGACCGTTGGAGCACCTTTTAGCATTCAAAAATAATTTCTGGAACTAGCCGTTAGATACCTGGAAATGACTTCAAGTCAGCTCGGATTCCTTCGCGTCGGCTCGAATCCTTCAAGTCGATAGGTCGAGTTGCCAAATCTTCAATGCAGTCGGCTCTTTGTCTCAGGGTACAAAATATCACTCTGGACGAGTCAGATCTTGATAGCTCGGGTTGGCTCGAACTTCTTTCTTTGAAAAACTTGAACTCGAGGAGTCGACTCTTCTTCTCAGGTTTGAAAAACCTTACTCTGGAAGAGTCATCTTGGTGTAGTTCTGGTCGGCTCATTTTCTCAGGCTTTCAACATTGGTCTGGCAGATTCGGCTCTTTCTTGTTCGGGTTGGCTCGCCTACCTGTTCTCAGAAATCTTCAGAAATTGGACTCTGGAGGAGTCTGCTCGAACTGATTCCAGTCGACTCAAATTTATTGGAGTCGGCTCGCTTTCCATCGAGTTAGCTTGGATTGCTACTTTCTAGAATCCTTGCTGCGTGCCATTAAGCAGAGTCGGCTCTTCATCATGTGGGGTTGGCTCGAGTGTCTTCTTCATAATTTTTTCATTTGAACTTAAAGAAAAACTCTTACCAACTCTTTACATTCTCAAACAAACTAACTCAAAATAAATTTCATGGCACACACACTCATAGAAGTAATCCTTTTAACATGATTTTTTCTTAGCTTTTTCATTGGGTTCTTTTTTACAAAAACACATTACAACATAACTCAAACAAGAAAACAGAAGTGTAGGAGTTGAAGATTGAACATTTAATTCATCATACAAAAACTTGTCAAACACTTGAAGAGTTGTCAGAAATAAATATCATGCTCCAATGTTTGGTTATCATCAACATCACTTTTGGGGTCAACAATCTTTCCCTTTTTGATGATGACAAAACACTGGGCATGAAAAAGCAATATAACACTTTACAATTACTTGAATAATTATATTTGCATGTGTATATGAACAAGTAATGAGAATTAACATTTAATTAGAGTCAAACTATGGAGGAGAATTAGGGCTTAGAAGGATAATCTCCCCCTTAATAAGATATTAAGTATCTGAGCTTTCTCTCCCTCAATAAGACACTTCATTTAATTTCATATTTCAAAGCTTAAAAGCTTTGAACAACATAGCTATTGGGTGTTTAAAGTATAAAACCATAAGTATCAGAGCTTGCATAGAGAGCCTTTAAGCATTAGAGCAAAAATATATATATATATATAATCATAACTATATTTTATCCTTTTCATGCAATAATTTCATAACTTTCTCCCCCTTTTTGTCAATCAATCAAAAAGGTAGTGTAAGGGAAAACTTATATTTTTAAATAGAATGAGAAAGTATTTAAAATTTATTTGAGATAATTTCACTTTCTCATATTTATCTTGAAATACTAATTAAAATGTCAATCATTGTATGAACAATTGAATATGAACATTCATTTGTGTAACAGAATAAAGCAATTCAGTGATCAAAAGGTGTACTTTTCATTATATTTCAAAGAAGTTCAGTACAGAGTTTAGTACAAAGTTCAAGATGAAAGGTAATACACTCAGTCACTATCTATATCTATGCTAGGTTTTGAATGAACTTGGCCAGGAATTTGAATGCCAGGTAGTAGAGAAGCAAGTGGGTCAATAAATTATGGTTCTAGTGGCCTAATGTGTGGAGCAGGTTGTCTTGGATGAGCTGAATGGCTATGAAAAGGTCTAGAAGCACTTTGAGTAGCTAAGATATCTTCAATTTTACCCATCATTTTCCACAGGAAGCTGTTCATTGATTTTAGTTCGGTTTCAACATTCTTTATACTTCTAGTAGCAGCCATGTCTTCCATTGTTTCTTTTATTTTTGCTACTCCCTTTTGCATTGTAAACATTTCTGAAGCTTGAGTATTGGCAAATGCTTCAGCTGAGCCTCTCAATCTTCTAAATTCAGTTCTAATTATACCAATCCCTTTGGTGTAGTCTTCCTCCATCCTTTTGCCTTCCTCTATAGATCCCATTCTGATCCTCAAGTTATCCATTTCAGTTCTATAGGCTTTAAGAACTTGAGTGACTGACCTTTTAGTATATTCAAAACTTGATGCAATCAATTCAAGGATTGGCTTGACATCTGTCTCAGTTGTACCGGTTGCTGTAGTTCTGGAAGTTTCAATGTTGTCTATTCTTCCCTTCAGATCATTTAGCTATTCCCCAAATTGTGTTAATATGACATCAACTGACTTTTGATGTTCTCCAAACATAGCAACCATAGAAGACTTTATAGTTTCAGTCATGTTATTCATTTGCTGTGCCATGAAGTCTTGTAACAATGAAGTATCCACAATTGGAACAGTACTACCATGACTGGGAATTGGAATATTAGTGGACTGATTGAAGGTAGGTGCACTGTATGGCATATCAGTCACATCTAGAACTAAAATGTCTGCAAAAGAGGTGTCAAAGTCCATCTAGACTGGAGATCCCAACTGTGGCTATGGTTCAGGAATGTGCATTGTAGTGCCCTCACCAGCCTCTAACTTAGTCTGTTCTTGGACTTCTTCATTTTCTTCAACCACTGGAGTATCAGTCTTATTCTTCTAGGTGCCATTAGAAAATAAGAATCTCATTCTTCGAAAGGTTTTGGCAGTGTATGTATCAGTATGGAGTAGTGTCTTACTATCCTCTCCTGTCAAATCTACATTTGCATTTTGGAAGAAGAGAGAAAGGACCATTCCATAGGGCAGGCAAGCTTTAACTTTTCTAACTGCCTCCTTCATTTAGCAAATCATAATAGCAGGCAAATTGATCTTATCACCATTAATCAAGAAATCCATAAAGCATAAATCCCTTTCACGTATCCAAAAAACGTCCAGTTCTAGTAAGAAGATCCGACTAATAAAATTATGTAGGATTCTCATCTCAATTGATTACATGCTTGCTTTGAGAATCCCTATCTCATTTACCTCATTCCTCTCTAATACTGTTTGCAATGCCTTGGTTCTATCTTCCAGTACTAGATACTCTATGCCTTCAAAAGGCATTTCCAAAACTCTTCCCAGAATTTCAGTAGAAATAATTATCCTTCTTCCTTTAACAGAGGAATCAATGAAGTTCTCTCCAAACCTTAAATTTTCATAGAACATTCTTACTAGGTTTGGGTAGATCCTAATGTCTAGCGAACACATATTCCTCCATCCTTGATTCTCAATAAAATCACCAATCACAAAACCTATCTCTTTCAAATATTCAAATAAAATTGTCTTCCAGTAATGATTGGCCTCATACCTAGAGAGATTTGACGACTTGGAGAAATCGGGCTAGCTTCTTCTTCAGAATGTGGTGGATTATGGGAAACAGTGTCTTCTCGAAATTTCGTTCTCCTTTCTTGCGGAGCCGATTCACTAATTCTTCCTAATTTCTTTCCAATTGCTTCCTTTGGCGCCATAGTGCAAAGAAATTTGAAATCCCGAAGCAGTTTTTGGAAGTTGGAGAAGTTTGGAAAGTTTCTTGGAGGGAGATGGAATAGGGTTTAGAAATAAAAATGGAAAAAGCAAACCCTATGGCTTGAACTAAAAAGAGATGGCTCGATATCCGAGCCAGCTCGGCTAACAGTTCATCTGCTCGAGTCAGCTTGAGTAGAAGGAGCACAAAAAAAATATATATAATTTTTTATTTCTATCAGAGCTCATGAAATTTTAGGATTTGGATTAGAAGGTTATATAGATAATTTATCCTTAAGATTATGGGAGTATTTCTAGATAGGATCACATAATCCTAATTCATTTCTAATCATTGCAAATCTATCTAAATTCAAAGGTTTGGTAAAAATATCAGCAAGTTGTTTTTTAGTTGGCACATATTCAAGAGCAATATCATTATTCAGTACATGTTCTCTTATAAAATGGTGCCTAATTTCAATGTGCTTAGTTTGTGAATGCTGAATAAGATTTTTTGTTAAATTGATAGCACTTGTATTATTATATTTGATTAGAATTTTAGATAGTGTAACACCAAAGTCTTCTCGCTGTTGTTTAATCCATAATACTTGAGCACAATAACTAATAGCAGCAACGTACTCTACCTTAGCAGTGGACAATGCTATGGAGTTTTGCTTCTTACAGTACCATGAGATTAAATTCAACCCTAGAAATTGGCATGTACCACTAGTGATCTTTCTATCAATTTTGCAACCAGTATAGTTAGCATTAGAAAAACCAATTAAATTCAAAGACGATTCTTTAGAATACCAAAGACCTAGATTACTTGTACCTTTAAGGTATTTGAAAATTCTTTTAATAGCAAGTATATGTGTTTCTTTAGGATTGCATAGAAATCTAGCACATACACATACACTATACAAGATATCTGGTCTACTTGCAGTTAAATATAATAGGGATCCGATCATACCTCTATAGAGCTTTTGGTCAACATTGGATCCACTTCCACCTTTGTCTAGTCTGCAGGCAGTGCTCATTGATATGTAAGCTTCTTTGCTTGTTTCCATACCAAATTTCTTGATTATTTTTTTGATGTACTTGGCTTGGCTTATGAAAGTCCCTTCATTTGTTTGACTTGTAATCCAAGGAAGTAGTTAAGCTCATCCATAAGGTTAATTTTAAACTCACCCTGCATTAGCTTAGCAAATTCTTCACAAAAACTTTCATTAGTTGCACCAAAGATAATGTCATCATCATAAATTTGTACAACTAATGTTTCATTATTTTTCCTTTTAATGAAGAGAGTTTTATCAACATTTCCCTTTTTAAAATCATTTTCAAGTAAAAACATGCTCAGTCTATCATACCTGGCGCTAGGTGCTTGTTTCAAACCATATAAAGCTTTGTTTAATTTAAACACATGATTTGGAAAAGCATGATTTTCAAAACCTGGTGGTTGTTCTACAAAAACTTGTTCAGAAGTAAGTTCATTTGGAAAAGCACTTTTGATATCCATTTGCAAGAGTTTAAAGTTCATGTAGCAAGCAAATGCAAGAAATAATCTAATAGTTTCAGGTCTTGCTACGGGAGCATAAGTATCATCAAAATCGATACCCTCTTCTTTATTGTACTCTTTTGCTACCAACCTTGCTTTATTTCTTATAATTTTGCCATTCTCATCTAGTTTGTTCTTATAGACCCATTTGGTTCCTATAATTTGGTGGTCTGTAGGTCTACTAACTAGTGTCTAAACATTGTTCCTTTCTAACTGGTTTAATTAATCATGCATGGCCATCATCCAGTTATGATCAGTTTCAGCCTTTTCTAAACTTTGTGGTTCAATTTGAGAGACAAAGGCTAGGTAGTCATGTGCATCTTTATGTGCTGACCTAGTCCTAGCACCATGAGAAGGACCACCAATAATTAAATCTTTGGGATGTGAAGTTACATACCTCAATTCCTTTGGTAAATCAGCATGATCCTTGCTTACCATTTCACTTCCATCTTGCATTGGCTTGTCCTGAATGTTTAGATCTTCCATTTCCTTGTGTAGTGTACTTGCATCATTATCTATACACTCATTCTTTCTAAATGATGAGGGGTTAGCTTCATCAAAAACAACATGAATTGACTCTTCTACAGTAAGAGTCCTTTTGTTAAATACTATATATGCTTTGGTATGTAATGAATAACCAAGGAATATAGATTCATCAGATTTTGCGTCAAATTTTTCTAGGTTATCTTTGCCATTATTTAACATAAAGCATTTACACCCAAAAACATGAAAGTAATTGATATTTGGTTTTCTTCCATTCTAAAGCTCATAGGGGGTTTTCTTTGAAATTAGGCTTATTAAAACTCGGTTTAGTATATAATAGGCAGTGTTCACCGCTTCTGTCCAAAATTACCTTGGAAGATTACCTTCACATAACATTATTCGGGCCATTTCTTCCAAAGTTCTATTCTTCCTCTCTACAACACCATTTTGTTGTGGTGTTCTAGGAGCGGAGAAGTTGTGATCAATGCCGTGCTTAGTGCAATATTTATCAAAGAATTGATTTTGAAATTCAGTTCCATGATCACTTCTTATAGAAATAACAGAAAGATTTTTCTCATTTGGAACTTTCTTATGAAATTTTCGAAATATATCAAAAGTTTCATCTTTATGTGCAATAAATAATACCCATGTGAATCTAGAACAGTCATCTACAATCACAAGGTCATATTTCATACCCCCTAGGCTTGTGGTCCTAGTTGGTCCAAATAAGTCCATGTGAAGTAGCTTAAGGGGTCTGGTTGTTGAAATAACATTTTTCGATTTAAAACTCCACCTAGTTTGTTTGCCTAATTGACAAGCATCACATACATAATCAAGATCAACTTTAAAGTGTGGCCAACCTCTAACTAGATTCTTTGAGATTAATTTGGCAATAGTATGCATGCTAGCATGACCTAATTGTCTATGCCATAATAAACATGACTCCTTGGTCTTAGCATTCATTGCTACTAGACTGGAACTACTGGACATGGCTAGATCATTCATATCTACCACATAGATGATTCGAAGTCTATGGCCAATGAGTTTGTTGCTAGAGTCAAAAGAGTTAGTTACTATACACATAGATGATTCAAAGATAACTTTGAAGCCTTTATCATATAATTGACTAATGCTTAATAAATTATGCTTCAATTTATCTACTAGCAGTACATCTTCAATAAAAGTACAAGGGATTATTTTGATCTTACCGATTCCGATTATTTGCCATTATCTCCAAATATAACCAATCCTCCTTTTTTCATTTGTAGGGTGATGAACTGATCTTTGTCACCCATCATATGCCTTGAACAACCACTGTCAAGATACTATCTTTTCTTTAATTTATGGGCTGCAAGACAATCCTGCAAAATAATCAAGGAGTGATTTTAGGTACCCAAGCTAACTTGGGTCCTTTCGGATTAGCAAAACTGGTTCCCTTTAGAACCCAAATGGTTCTAAATCTCAATGCACTAATCATGAAATTTTTTAATGAATTGCATAGATAGGATTTATGTCCAGATCTTTGACATGCGTAACAAATAATTTTATCATTTTTGAATGATGCATGCTTTGAAGCTATAAAAGATGCAGAAATAGAAATATTTAGTTCAAAAAAATTTTGCATAGAATTCTTAGGAACATATTTCAAGCCATTTGAAATTGGTTTTGATGGAAAAGCTTTCTTAGGTTTAGCATTGGAAGCTGAAGCTTTAGAAGATATAAATTTTGTTGCTAAAATTCCTTTAGCATTTAAAGCATTAAATCCAATTCCAGCTTTACTTTTCAAATCCTTTTGCTCTTTCAAAATTAGCTCAAGCTTATTGGAACTTAAAATAAGTGTTTCTACTAAGGGCTTAAGATTTTCAACCTCCTTTTTCAAATCAGTGTTTTCGACAACTAAAATATTGTTTGTCTCATTCAAAACATTTTTCTCATTATTCAAAACAATAATATTGTTAGAAAAGATATTCAATTCTTTTTGCAACAAATTATTCTTTTCAAAAATCTCATCCTTGTCTTTTGATAAAACATCATTTTGTTTCTTTAAGGATTTAATTTTAACCCAGCTTTCTTAAATTCAATAAGTAAATCATGAAATGCTGAGTTTAGTTCATCATATAAAAATTCAGTTTGTAGCTCAAGGGATGATACCTCATTTTCGAAACCCAACAAACAAAGATTCATAGATTTTGGAGCCTCTCCTTCTTCAGTGGATGAGGATGCTTTGCTGTCGCTCCACGTTGCTACCATTGCTTTCTTTTTCTTTTTCTTAAATCCCTTTTTTAATAAAGGGCAATCTGGTTGGATGTGCCTTGGCTTTTTGCATTCATAACAGGTGGGCAATTCCTTTTCTTTCTCCTTTTCCTTGTCTTTCTCCTTACTGAACTCTTTGTTCTTGTGGAATTTTCTAAAATATCATCATTTTCTTCTTTCCAAGAACTTTCTAAATTTTCTGACGACCATGGCAACGTCATTGTCTTTCATGCCACTTTCAGTAGAGGAGCTCTCTTCCTCCGATTCTTCATCCTTCCTAGAATCCATAGCAGCTTTGAAGGCGATAGATTTCTTCTTCTTTTGATCATCTTCAATTTAGTGCTGCATGATCAATTCATGTGTGATGAGAGATCCTAGTAGTTCATCCAGTAGCAAGGTGTTCAAATCTTTTGCTTCCTGGATGGTAGTTACTTTCGGATCCCACTTGTCCGGAAGAGATCTTAGAATCTTCTCTACTAGATTTGCATTAGAGTATATCTCGCCAAGACTTTTTAAGCCATTAATAATATCAGTGAAATGTGAAAACATGGCAGATATTATTTCATTAGGTTCCATCTTAAATAATTTGTAACTATGTACAAGAAGATTAACTTTAGAAGACTTCACTTGAGAAGTTCCTTCGTGGGTTACTTCGAGTTTGTCCCAAATTTCTTTTGCAGAAAAGCAAATAGAAATTCGATTAAACACATTACTATCCAAAGCACAATATAAAAAGTTCATGGCTTTGGCATTTAATACACCCATCTTCATGTCGTGTTCATCCCAATCTTCTTCAAGTTTAGGAATGTCCACTCCATCAATTTTAATCATGGGGATATAAGGACCCTTTAGAATGACCTTCCATAATTGAAAATCTACTGCTTGAATATAGATCTTCATTCTAGCTTTCCAATATGCATAATTTGTGACAGTGAAGAGTGGAGGTCTATTAGTTGATTGGCCTTCCACCAAGGACGTACTCATTGGATGAGACATTAATCTTTACTGTAAGACAATCAGAGAAACTGCTCTGATACCCATTGTTGCCCAAGTGGCTACCCAAAAGGGGGGTGAATTAGGAATTTTGAAAATTTAAAGCAAACAATGTGCAATTCAAAATCCTTTGCTAGTGGTAGGTGTTATGATAGAGTTATAAAATGCAGAAGCTAAAAGGAGTCAAATAAGCACAATACAAGCACACCAAATTTATAGTGGTTCGGAGCAACCTAGCTCCCACGTCCACTATCCAAGATACCACTTAGGATTTCCATTATATTCACACCCGAATACAGTAGGATTGTTTTACAGGATCACAATCCAAAATCTCTACACTTTGGTTTTACGGGATCACCAAAGAAAACCCAACACCCTTTGGTTTTAACAGGCTCACCAAAGAAACCTAATTTGGTTTTACCAGGATCACCAAGAACGCAATACTTGATTTTTATCAAGGCTCACCAAGAACCTATTTGGTTTTTCAACTGAGCTCACCAATAACCTAACAATTCAAAAATTGAATTGAAAGAAATGCAACAATAATGACAAACTCAATTTGTCAGATAGTTGCTGGTGCAGCTTGTTGGAAGTCCACATGAATGCACTTGAATAGGCTTTAATTACTTCAGTGGCTTCTTCCCAAAGTTGCTTCAAGCTTCAGATTGGAGTTGGTGAAGACTTGAAAGCTTGACTTGAATGCTCTTGTGCTCTTTTGCTGTTCGTTAGTAGGATATTCAATGAAGCTCTCTTTTCTTTGAAGAACTCTATAATTCATTGCTTCAAGGAAGTTCAAATCCTTCAAATTTAAAGTCTTCTATCATCCCAAGGTAGTTCTAGCCATTGTAGATCATTGAAAAATAATTTGTGACTGTTGGAGCACCTTTAGCATTCAAAAATAATTTCTGGAACTAGCTGTTAGATACCTGGAACGACGTTCGAGTCGGCTCGGATCTTTCGAGTTGATAGGTCGAGTTGCCAAATCTTCAATGCAGTTAGCTCTTTGTCTTAGGGCACAAAATATCAGTCTGGATGAGTTGGCTCTTGATAGCTCGGATCGGCTCGAACTTATTTCTTTGAAAAACTTGAACTCGAGGAGTCGGCTCTTTTTAGCTTGGGTCGTCTTTTCTTCTCAGGTTCGGAAAACCTCACTCTGGAAGAGTCGGCTCCGTGCAATTCAGGTCAGCTCGCTTTCTCAGGCTTTCAACAATAGGTCTGGCAGAGTCAGCTCTTTCTTGTTCGGGTTAGCTCATCTAGCTGTTCTTAGAAATCTTCAAAAATTGGACTCTAGAGAAGTTGGCTCAAACTTATTCCAGTCGACTCGGATTCACTGGAGTCGGCTCACTTTCCATCGAGTCGGCTCGAATTGCTGCATTTCAGAATCCTTGCTGCGTGCTAGTAAGCAAAGTCAGCTCTTCATCATGTGGGGTCGGCTCGAGTATATTCTTCAGGATTTTTACATTTGAACTTAAAGAAAAACTCTTACCAACTCTTTACATTCTCAAACAAACTAACTCAAAAAAAATTTTCATGGCACATACACTCATAGAAGTAACCCTTTTAACATGATTTTTTCTTAGCTTTTTCATTGGGTTCTTCTTTACAAAAACACATTACAACACAACTCAAACAAGAAAACATAAGTGTACGAGTTGAAGATTGAACATTTAATTCATCCTACAAAAACTTGTCAAACACTTGAAGAGTTGTCAGAAATAAATATACATGCTCCAATATTTGGTTATCATCAAAATCACTTATGGGATCAACATAAATGAAATTCTTTGCTCTTTCAAAATTAACTCAAGCTTATTTGAACTTAAGGTAAGCTTTTCAACCAAAGGCTTGAATTTTTTCATCTCCTTTTTTAAATCATTATTTTCATCAATCAAAGCTTTGTTTTTCTCAAGATATAGATTTTTCTTAATTTCCAAAGTTTTGTTGTTTTCAAAAAAGATCATTAATTCCTTTTGCAATAAGTTGTTCTTTTCTGAAATCTCTTCCTTTTCTTTTACTAAAGAATCATTAATGTTCTTTAAAGATCTAATTTTCATTCCAACCTTTTTAAATTCAGAAAGCAAATCATGAAATGCAGACTTCAGTTCATCGAAAGTAAATTCAACTTGAGGTTCAGGAGACATTACCTCATCTTCGAGACCCATAAGATATAGATTGGTAGTTTTTGTGGTCTATTCTTCTTCTGTTGAAGTCAACTCCTCACTGTCACTCCAAGTTGCAACCACCACTTTCTTTTTCTTCTTCTTCAATATTTTTTTAGTAAAGGATAATCGGGATGGATATGCCCTGGTTTCTTACACTCATAGCATATGGGCATTTGTTTCTTCTCTTTTTCTCTTTCTTTGTCCTTACTATGTTTTCCTCTCTTGTAAAACTTTCTGAAGTATCTTCCTTTCTTCTTTCCCATAAATCTTTTAAATCTCCTCATGACCATAGCGATATCTTCATCCTCTAAGTCATCTTCAGAGGAGCATTCATCTTCCGATTCCTCATCTTGTTTCTTTGATTTCGATGTAGCTTTGAAGGCAATTATTTTCTTCTTTTTCTGATCATCTTCATTTCTTTGCTGCATGGCAAATTCATGAGTGATGAGAGAACCTAGCAGTTCATCCAGAGTCAGTGTGTTTAAATCTTTTGCTTCCTGGAAGGCAATTACTTTGGGGTCCCATTTGTCTGGAAGTGATCCTTAGAATATTCTGTACTAAATTAGCATTGGAATAAACCCTGCCAAGACATTTCAAACCGTTAATAATATCTATAAATTATGAAAACATGGCAGAGATAGTTTCAATTTCTTCCATCTTAAATAATTCATAGCTATGTACTAGAAGATTGATTTTGAAGGTCTTTACTTGGGAAGTTCCTACATGGGTCACTTCGAGTTTATCCCAGATTTCTTTTACAGATGAGCAAATAGAAATTTCGTCGAACTCATTTGTGTCCAAAGCATAATATAGTAAGTTCATGGCTTTGGCATTCAATTCCCCCATTTTCATGTCGTGTTCATCCCAAACCTCTTCAAGTTTTGGGACATCCACACCATCAATTTTAATCATGGGTATTTGCAGACCCTTAAGAATGACCTTCCACAACTGAAAATCAACAACTTGAATGTATATCTTCATTCTAGCTTTCCTGTAAGAATAATTCGTGCCAGTGAACAGTGGAGGTCTATTAGTAGATTGGCCTTCAGCCAAGGAAGTACTCATGGGATGAGCCATTAATCTTTACTCTAAATAAGTTTAGAGACTCTACTTTGATACCAGTTGTTGCCCAGGAGGCTTTCCCAAGAGGGGGTGAATTTAGAATTTAAAAAATTAATCAGATATATGCTCTTTTAAATCTACTTTAGTGGTAGGTGCTGTGTTACAAATAATTAAGAGCAGAAGTAAATTCAAACAGAAAAAGCATAATGCAAACATAGCAAATTTATAGTGGTTCGGAGCACCCTCCCTCCTACGTCCACTATCCATGATACCACATAGGATTTCCACTATATTCACTATCAGAATATAGTCGAATTGTTTTACCAGGCTCATAATCCAAAACTCAACACTTGGTTTTCAACAGGATCACCAAGAACCCAACACTTGGTTTTGAATAGGATCACCAAAAACCCAACCTTGGTTTTGACCGGGCTCACCAAAAACCCTTACACTGTTAGTTTTAAAATGGGATCACTAACAACCCAACTTGGTTTTTGAACCGAGCTCACCAATACCCATAAACTCACAAAGAGTTAAAGAAAGAAAGAAATTAATGACAAATCCAAGTTGCCTGATGGTTGCAGTTGCAGCCCAAGTGAAGCCTTCTTAAATGGGCTTTAATACACTTCAATGGCTTCCTTTTCTTCCTCAATAAGTGCTTCAAGCTTTTGGTAGGAGTTGGAGAAGACTTGAAGGCTGACTTGAATGTTCTTTCAGTGCTCTCTTACTCACAAGCTCTTTTAATGTTTAGTTAAGCATTAGCTATTTCAAAGGTTGTCCAAATCCCATATGTATAGTGTCTTGTACTCTTCTTGGGTGGATATAGTCCTTGTAAACCATTGGGACTTGACATTTGACCATTTGAGCACTTTTTCAATTCAAAAATGAAGTTCTGAAACTAGCCGTTACCTATTTGGAATCAACGTTCGAGTCAGCTCGGATGCCTCAAGTCGGCTCAGATTCTTAGAGAGTTGATTCTTCACTCTGGTCGAGTCAGCTCGCCAAAGTCGAGTCTGCTTGGATCCTCAATGTCGATGATTCCTCACTTTGGTTGAGCCGGCTTGCCTTAGTCGAGTCAGCTCGATCCTTAGGTCTTCAAAGTTGTACTTTGGAGGAGTCAGCTCTTCTTAATAGAGTCGGCTCGCCTAGCTGTTCTCTCAGAATTGATTTTTCCTGGACTCTAGAAGAGTCGGCTTGGATGCCTGAAGGGTCAACTAGAATGCCTAAATGAATAGATGAGTCGACTCGAACTTCCTTCGGGTTTGCTCGCTTGTCTGATTCAAGAAATGATGCTCTTGACAAGTCAGCTTGGGTTTCTCTGAGTCGGCTTAGATCTCTGCATGCCAGAATCCTTCAACTGTGCCACAGATTAGAGTCGGTTCTCTTCATGCGAGTCGGCTTGAGTGAATCTTCAATAAAAACATTAACGCCTCTCCATAATTCTTTCAGCAACTCTCCAACACTTAAAACTCTTTCCAACACAACTGATAACAAATTCTAAAGAAACTTAAGCTTGGAAAATACATAGAAGTAACCCTTTTTCATGAAACTTACATCAATCTTTCTTTGGGTTCTTCTTTATATGAAGCACTTACAACGCAACACATAACATATAATAAGGTTGTAGGAGTTGCAATTGGGCAATAAAATCATCCTACAAAAACTTGTAATTCACTTGAAGAGTTGTTAGTAAGACAAATGCATGCTCTAATATTTTGTTATCATCAAAATCATTCAAGGGGTCGACAAAATCAAATTGATCAACTATTAATTGAAGTTAATAGGGAGGAAGAAAGAATACTACCTAGTTAGTCCAAGAGTAACTTAGAGGGACACTACCAAGCTAATGATTTTAATGAACCTTTACCTTTTTCTCAATAACTCTTAAGAACGAACTGGTCATGGAGCAACCCTGCACCAACACAGAGACCAATATAGATAATTTGACTAAGGTAAAAATATATAGATAGAAATCAAATAGGTAGGATAAACTACTTGCATCATTGTCCTACTCAGCATGGCCCCTTTTTCAAGTGCCCTAGCATCATGCACTCCTTTTTACGGGAAGAAAGAACAAATAGATGGCATGATAAACTTTATTGAGGTTTCCCAAGAACCATAATAGAATAACACAATGGAGGAAAACATACCTCTAATTCATCCCCAGAAGTTGTTAGATCCCTATCTGGCTTATTTCAATATAGATAACTTTAATATAGTTGAATATATCACAGGGATGAACAACTTATTAAATATACCATACTTCAAAACTATCCCACTTTGGATTGATCAACCAAGCTAGCACCTAGTCCCCAAATAGCTCCTTTGTTAGAATCACCACTGGATCTAGAATTGAAGCAACTTCCTGTCACACCTACTGACAACCTACTAGTGATCCTTAATCAAGAGACCAAATAGTCAGTGTTCTAAAGATTATAAAAAAGCTATTGGATGGGATATCTTTAAAATAAGGGATAATAATCTTTATAATTTTATAAATGATTTCTCCATATTTGGCACTACTTTCAAGGATTGCCTCTAAAATCTATCTATCATCCTAAAATGATGCATGAAGATAGACATACGGTTAACTTAGACAAAGTGCCATCAAGAAGGGATGATGTTAAGACACATCTATCCAAGAAAGGGATTAGGGTAGATCTTTCTAGAGTTAGAAAGTTTTTCAAGTTGCCACCTCCACTCTCAGTCCAACACACACAATCCCTTCCTGATCTTCATCCAAATTATAATAATATTTTCAAATCTTGTTCTAGCATGCCTACCTGGTGCACTTTATTGATCAGGGTTAATCATCATAGAATACTCTACGAATATTTTTCTTCCATGATGACAAGGCCTCCTAATTGGTCATGTCTTTTAAAGATTTCGAGAGATGTATCTAAGTTTAATATTAGTACACTCACTCATAGCATCCGATTGAAGATGTTAAACTTAGCACTAGTTGGGAGGCATTCCAACAATCTCACTTTCTTTTTAGTGCAGTTATAGGAACCTAGGAGGAACGAACAAGAACTCGTGAATCCAGATGCCCTCTTCTACTCCTGAAGCACACTTACCCTAGGTCCATTCGCTCTTTTTTTTTAGTTACTTATTTTCGTTCTTACTCCATTGATGATTATATTGATTAAGTTAGGAGGGAAGATAAATAACTTAGATCCTCAAGTATAGTTAGAAATAACTTACTTAGATCCTCGAGTACAGTTAGAAAAAATCATGTTGTGTACCTGATTATTATCTTGAGCTGGAGTTACATAGGCACCCTAATCAATGATTGATAATGGCCTAGATAATTCTAAATATACTAAGAGATAAATTATTAAAGAAACTTAATAAATGGTAGGATTTAGGCTAGAAATAATTTTATAGAGTAATATAGAACCTTCTGACCATTAATCTCAATAAATAATCTAGTTTATGGGGGTATAAATAAAAAGGTCAAGTATGCTTGAAGTTTTTCTTTGAAGAAAAAGGAGATTCAGTCTCGTCTCATAGCTTTTCTTGAACTCTTACTGAGTAACTGGGCCCCTTCACCAAAGTAAGCATTGTGGTTAACATCAAAAGATGAGAAGGCCAAGATGTTGGGTTCCTGGCAGCCACAGTGGAAGGATGTGCTTCAAAATTTTTATTATTGAAACCCTAATCAGCCAGAACCCTAAACCCTAGGACCACTTGACCATAATAACTAATAAATCATAACTTTAGGATTATAAAGGAATACCTGGAGTGCTATACTCCTTAATTCTATAAGGCACACAAGTGTACGCCCTCCAAAGGTAATCCACATAGGAACTGGACCAAGGAAGAACTCCCACCAAGCTTGCTTATTTGACTAGGACTCTTTCCGGTAGCCTTTCCTCCTTTCCCTTTGCTGGAAACCCTACCCTCCAATAGGGCACTCAGAGACCTCTCTAAATCTTCTTTTAAAATTTGATTATATCTCCTATATCTCTTCTTAGGTTCTTGTTTTAAAATGACAAGTCTTATCTTAAAAGGACAAGCCTTGTCTTAAAAGGACAAGAAGAGAAAGTAGAAAATAACTTCTTTCGGATTAGAATTTCTTCTCCTAGTATTAGATTACCGATGCCTATTTATAATGAGAGAGGGGGTGCCTAATAAATCTTTTTTTCAACCCTTGATAAGACTCTTCAAGCAAAAGGAGTCCCTTAGGTGAAATGCTTATCATGAAATGTCATTTCATGCGCCAAGAGACATATAAGTGTCCCTTTATTTTTCCAACCATTTTTCCTACTTGCCATGTAGCAAGTTACTGGTTAGATAAAGGCTAAGAGGCATGGGACCCCAAGAGGTATCTCAAAAAAAATAGAAGCCTTCAAACAGAAGGACTCCTGCATTTTAAATCTGTGCCAAAATAAAGAGACGTGTTCCTTCATTGTGCATGCCAAAACTCCATGCCATTTCCTTCTTCCTTTGACTGGTCAACACCTATCTAATCAGGCATAGAGATAAGAGAGAGAGTCCTTGAGTTTTTTTGGTATTTGTGATTAAGTGGCATAAGGACTCTTGGTCCTTGTGCGCACCTTATTCTTGGCACACACCAAAATGGGGGCAAGAGTCCTTTCCTACTTGGACTCTATAATAAATCAAAGATAAAGCTCCAAATAATCTTAGATAAATATTGATTAAGGCTATCTCAATTAGGACTTAACCCAATTTAAGTTCTACTTGAATTGGTTAGTCCAAATAGCAAGCTAATTGATCCAATCCAATTAGGTTAGGAGTTGGGCTATCCAACATATGCTAGAATATTAATTAGCTAGCCAATTAGGACCCCATGATCTTAATTAAAATCCAATTGACTTCCTTGGATAATTTCCTAACATGTGTGATCCTTTAGGTTCCACATCTAGCTAACAGTAGATCCAGGTCCAAGCTATTTCGATCCAATCAAAATCGATTGATCCAATTAGGTCAAATTGAGCTGATCCAAGTTGCCAATTGGAACCTATTTCTAAAATAACTCATGAATCCATCCAATTTGATTCATGAAAATCTACAAGACATGATTGATATCTAGCAACATATCATGCCTACCCGAAGATGAAAAATTTGATAGAAATTACTAAAATACCTTTTAGTGAAAAGTTACCATGCAATTCAATCCTTCAATCTTCCTTTATCCTGATTAAGTGATGGGCTAGGATAAATGTCAAACCCTTGCACTTAATCCTTTCGAACCTCAATTTGATAATGAAGACTCGACTGATGAAAGGTTGAAATCTTATCTAATTTCATCCTGCTTTGATCAAAGACTTCTTGAGTCAACAATCAAAGAGATTACATGGGATAAGTACTCTTACTAGGAGTGATCGATTCTTTGTTGACCTACTCATTACCTTCATACACAATCCACCATATCCAGAAGCACCCCGTATATGAATTAATTGCCATGAATGAATATGCACCAAAATATGGGTTCATGTGCATAAGATACTATGGTAGTCTCAGGTATAAGGATCACATGCACAACTCCCACTAAGAGAGCAATCATTTTGATAAGTAAGTAAAACTTCCATTAGATGTTCTCTTTCAGATCAATTTAGTGAAGTCATAACCTAATGAGCACCCAAATCCTAGTATTAGTATCACTACATAAGTGGTCATGAAACTAACCACCCTCTCCATCGAGCATACATAGGATGTGCTAGTCATCCGGATTCATCGATCCCCAAATCGATGATCCTACGACATGAATATTCTAGATTAGGGTTTATAGGCTTTAGGTCTCACTATTATCCTTGTAACCCTAAAACCACTACTCTAATCTATGAGGTTCATCATAATCTTATAACTAAGACACATCATATGATGAATCAAGAAATTGCCTTTATTAATATCAACCTTGAGCTGGGAGAATACAAAAATGCCACTGAGACAATAACTGAGATCGAGCAGTCCTATTATGCTCTCCATATAGCCCTTTGACATGATGCACTTGATAGTCAAGTTATCATTCTACCATATCCTATAAGTGGCCTTTTTCTCCTCTATCACATCATCTCCGATTGGATCTAGATCCAGAGAATCAAGGATGTAGGATACTTTTTTCAGAGTAAGTACTATTCTCAGGTTCTTATCCAGTCCACATAGTTTGGTCTGGTCAAATTATTAACACTAATATGCCCTGTAGTGACAGAGTAGAAGCCATTAATTTAAAACTACAATCAAATAAGAACAATACATAAGCAGACCACTGAAGATGATAACCATAATTAGATAAAGACTTTAAATCTAATTGTGTCTCCCACAATTTTCTATGAATACCATAACCCTCTATTATGGTAAATAAGAAACCAACATCCAATTTTTTTAGTGGGGTTGAGATCCCAATTCCTTATAAATGCCTTGTGTTTGCACAACAAACATTTATAAGTTCAAGGGTAGGAAACTCCTTTTTCATTTGCATCCTTTGCAATTCTCAACATAATCCTTGCCTCTAAGACACTTACAGCCTTGTGTTTGCATAACAAACCATAATATCATATTTTAGTTTGACCTTTCATTTTATATAGTCATGATTGAATAATGTCACCTTTAAGTTTTCTCAACAAAGTAATATTATCAAACATATTATAAAGCATAAAATGTACCATGTCAAATTATATATCAAACCCTAATAGTAAGCCTTGAGTTTGCTCAACAAACCTACTATAGTTTTTGATGGCGTGGAGTCCCTGTACTGGCCGGTCAGAGCTGCTGCACTGTAGGACCGCTCCCTAGTTCACCTACAAAATAGGTCCCTTGCCAGAGTCGTTTTGGCGGGGGACACTTCGTACCTACATCAGAGGTGGGTCCCAACAACAGAATGGGGAAGATTTTCGAGAAGCAGAGGGAAGCTCTTTGAATTTAGGATATGGGTGTCTGTATGTGTGCGCGTACCTCTCCCCGCGTTTCTTCTTACCACCATTTATAAGAGGGCACCAGGCCTGCGGATCCATTCTTCTCCCAGCAATCTGGAGGAGTTGATTTCTCCCCATGATTGGCAATCGTGGGTTGTCATTGAGTGGTTCCGGCCAGACCGGAGGCATGGCAGCTGGAGTTGCGTGCCATGATCGTGGCATGGAGATAGTCGATAGTAACCGTTGGTTAATGTTACCTATCTGGGAAGGATCATGGACCCATCCTTAGATTTCCCCTATTTAGGGAGATTCTCGTAATTGAATCGGGAGTTTCCCCGTCTTCGGATCTTCTTGGTCAAAGATCCTATCTTCTGCATGAGTCAAAGACTTGGTGTTTACCAAGGGCCAGAGATCGTGTCTTTGGCAGGAACCGAAGAGTATGTTTTCGGAAGTCGACATGGCCTTAATCGAAGAACAGGCTCCATGTCGACTTTCAAAAACATACTCTTCAGTTCTTACCGAAGACACGATCTCTGGCCCTTGGTAAATACCAAGTCTTCGAGTCATAAAGAAGACAGGATCTTCGACCGAGAAGATCCGAAGATGGGGAAACTCCCAGTTTAATTACAAGAATCTCCCTAAATAGGAGAAATCTGAGGATGGGACCACGATCTTTTCCAGATAGGTAATAGTAACCAACGGTTACTATTAACTATCTCCATGCCATGATATGGCGTGCAACTCCAGCTGCCATGCCTCTGGTCTGGCCGGAACCGCTCAATTACAACCCATGATTGCCAATCAATGGAAGAAATCAATTCCCCGTGATTGTTGGGAGAAGAATGGATCCGTAGGCCGGGCGCCCTCTTATAAATGGCGGTAAGAAGAAATGTGGGGAGAGGTACGTGCACACATACAGACACCCATCCCCTAAATTCAAAGAGCTTTCCCTCTACTTCTCGAAAATCTTTTCCATTTTGTGGATGGGACCCGCCTCTGACTTAGGCATCGGAGTGTCCCCTGCCAAAACAACTTCGGCAAGGAACCTATTTTGCAGGTGAACCAGGGAGCGGTCCTGCAGTGCAGCAGCTCCGACCGGCCAGTACAGGGACTCCATGCCAACAGTTTTGATACAAATTTGGCTTGGCATGAAGGAAGGCAATTTGTAGTGTGCTTAATCAATTAGCATTTCTAATTTAAAGCCTAGATATGACCAAATTGGCCAGGTAAGTGGAAGAGATGAGGGGGTCCCCCTGTTGCTTTCCTTAGACACCAAATGAATTGGCCAGGTCAGACAATGAAACCAATTAAAAATCTCATTTCCTTTACCTTCTTAGAACCACTTGCCTGGTCACTATCATCTAATCAAACCCTAATCGGATTTTCTTCATGATTAACTTAACTATGACTAAATATAATTTTTATGAGGGCTTTGATGGTCTCAAACACATCCTAATTAACCATGCCAGCATGACATATATTCCATCAAATAAGCATATTAACCCTAATATGCATAACCATACCATGATTCAAACAACAATTCATTCACCTTACTTGTCTATGGGATAAAGCCACAGTAGCATCCCAACATGCCATAGGAGACCCCATTGAATGGATAGAGAGGGTCTTTAAACCCTACTTAGCTCCTATGACCAGATGGCCATGGTGACTAGCCCAATCCAAAGTAGTTATTAGGAACATAATATTTCACATATGTAATATGAACCAATCATGCAAGAGTCATAGCAAAGCAAGCAATTAACACTAAGATGATTAATATTTGCATTAGTCAAGATGGCTCTGATACCACTGATAGGTTCCTAGCAGCCGTAGTGGAAGGATGGGTTTCAGAATTTTCATTATTGAAATCCTAACAGGCCGAAACCCTAAACCCTAGGATCACTTGACCATAACAACTAATAAATCATAATTTTAGGGTTATAGAGGAATACCTGGAGTGCTATACTCTTTAATTTTTACAAGGCATAGAAGTGTATGCCCTCTAGAGGTGATCGACATAGAACCAGACCAAGGAAGCACTCCCACCAAGCTTGCTTATTTGACTAAGACTCTTCCTAACTAACTTTCTTCATTTCTCTTTACCGGAACCCCTACCCTCCTATAGGGCACTCAAAGACCTCTCTGAATCCTCTCTCAAAATATAATTATCCCTCCTATATTTCTTCCTATGTTTTTGTCTTAAAATGACAAGTCTTGTCTTAAAATGACAAGCCTTGCCTTAAAAGGACTAGGAATAAAAAATAGAAAGTGACTTCTTTTGGATTAGAATTTCTTCTTTTAGCATCAAATAATCGATGCCAATTTATAATAAGAGAGGGGGCACCTGATAAGTCTTTTCCTCATCCCTTGATAAGACCTTTCAAGCAAAAGGAGTTCCTTAGGTGAAAAGACATATCAAGAAATGTCATTTCATGCACCAAGAGACATATAAGTGTCTCTTAATTTTTCCAGCCATTTTCTCCACTTGCCATGTAGCAAGTTATTGATTAGATAAAGGCTAAGAGGCATGGGATCCCAAGAGGTGTCTCAAAGAAAATAGAAGCCTTCAAACAGGACTCCTATATTTTAAATCTGCACCAAAATGAAGGGACGCATCCCTTCATTGTACGCATCCCTTCATTGCTCCCTTTTCTCCATGCCCAATTGGATAGGTGAGGGCCCTTGAGTTTATCTAGTATTTGTGATTAAGTGGTAGAAGGCCTCTTGGCCCTTCTATGAACCTTATTCTTGGTGCACGCCAATATGGCACCAAGAGTCCTTTCCAATTTGGACTCTATCATAAATCAAAGATAAAGCTCCAAATAATTCTAGATAAATACTAATTAAGGCTATCCCAATTAGGACAACCAATTTAAGTTCTACTTAGATTGGTAAGTGTTGACTCCGTTATTGATTTTGATGATAAACAAAATGATTAAGTATAAGTTGAGTACTAATGATTTTTTTGAAGGATGTTTTTATAGAAAATGGTGCTCACAAACTTGAAAAGTGTTTGTTTGATTGAAGAAGCCAAGTTTAGATGAAAGATCTGCTCAAAGAAGACTTGGACAGTTAACATTTTCTTGAATGGATACTTGAGTGAAGTATAAATTTGATTCAGCACAAGTTCAGGCATTTTTATGAAGATTTTAGTGAGGTGTCAACTCAAAGTGTCGATACATGACATCAAGTGTCGACACATGGAAATGAAGTGTTTACTCAAGCCGATACGCAAAGAAAGTTTCAGATGGCACAGCTGAAGTATCAACACATGGACTTGAAGTATCAACTCAAAGTGTCGAAACATGGATCAGCTCATCGCTTGAGATTTTCAAGTCACAAAACTTGCTGAAGATGAAGAACTGTAGAAGTGTCGACACATGGATACGAAGTGTGGACTAAAAGTGTCGACTCACCTGAGGAAGTGTCGACACATCTGAGATTTCCAGAAAAATAGATTGAAGATATTTAAACTAGGTGTCGACTCAAGAAGTTCAAGTATCGACCTGAAGTGCCATCTCATAGCCTGAAGTGTCGACACATGAAGTTCTGGAAACAGTAACGGTTAGTTTTTCAAATGCATAACTTGTCTCTTTTCATCCCAACAGCTAGATTTTCGAGTCTAACAGCTAAAAATTGGATTTGAGGCCTTGAAAAAGTATTTATATGGTTCAAATCAAGTCAAAACATATGAAAATGAAATAGAAATATCCAAAAGAGAAGAAAAGATAGCATTCACTCCTATTCATTGAAGTTCAACCACTCTCAAGCAAAAGCAAGCATCCAAGCATTCAAGAGCCTTCAAGAGCATTAAAGATCAACATTCTTGAGCAATCAAAGAGGCTTCATCAAGTTGAAAGCATCACATCTTCGAGCTTCAAAGAGATACCTACTTTTTATTAGAAAGCTTTTATTCTCTTTACTTCAAACTATTATTTGTTGTAAGGGTTCTTGGTTAGCCTATTGCAAAACCAAGGAAGGTTATTGGTGAGCCTTTGAAAATCATTTAGGTTCTTGGTTAACCCAGAAAATCAAGGAAGGTTGGTGGTGAGCTTTAAAACCATTTAGGTTCTTGGTTAGCTCGTAAATCCAAGTGAGGTTTTGACTTGTGAGCCTTGTAAAAATAAGTCGGGTTTTGATTAGTAAGCCCAAAAAACTAATCGGCTATAATCGATTGAGATCATAGTAAATTCCTAAGGGAATCTTGGAGAGTCGATGGAGGTGCATTGGATAGTACCGAACCACTATACTTCTTTGTCTTTGTAGTTGATTGTCTCCTCTTATTACTCTTACATTTATTGCTCTTTATTTTCGTTGCACATTTACTTAAGAGCATTATATTTGAATTCTTAGTATCTTGATTAATTATTGAATTAGATTACATACTATTGTATTGCATCAAGTAATTATTTTTTAGAGACCCAATTCACTCCCCCTCTTGGATTATTTATTGGGCAACAAGTCGTATCAGAGCCTTGTTCTTAGTTTATAGGCTTTATCGCCTTGAGTAAACATCTATGGCAGCCCCTGTTGGTAATAGTATAGTTGAGGGTCATGCCTCAAATAGACCTTCATTTTTTAATGGATCAAATTATACATATTAGAAAACTAGGATGAGAATTTATATGCATTCTATTGATTATAACTTATGGAGAGTAGTTGATAAAGGTCCTCATATTCCTTCGGTTGTAGTTAATGGTATTTCCATCCTAAAGCTCGAAGACGATTAGGATAAAAATGAAATTAAGCAATCTGATATCAATGCTATGGCAATGAATCTTTTTTATTATGCATCAAATCCTAGTGAATTCAATAGGATATCTACTTGCACTTCCGCTAAAGAAATATGGGACACACTTGAAGTTATCCATGAGGGTACCGATCAAGTAAAAAATACTAAGGTGAACATGTTAGTGCATACTTATGAAATATTATGAATGGAACCTAATAAGTCTATCACTGACATGTACACTAGATTTACTATTGTAAATGGAATGAGAAGTCTTGGAAAAGTAATGTCTAAAGCTGATCTTGTGAATAAAATCCTCAGGTCACTTCCAACATCGTGGAATCTGAAGGTGACCGCCATCCAAGAAGCAAAGGACAATGACAAGCAACCATTAGAATAGTTGGTTGGATCGCTCATGACTTATGAGTTGAATTTGAAGCAAAAGTCAATGGATATGGGTAAAAAGAAAAAGGGGATTGCATTCAAATTAAATATACAAGAAGAAACCTCAATTGATGAGTCCGAAGAAGAAGAAGAAGATGAAGATGAAGAAGCTCTCCTTCCTATAAAATTTAGAAGATTCATGAAGAGGAGGACGTTCCCTTATAAGAAGAAATTTTATTCCAATAAAGAAAAGGGAAAAGAGAAAGAGAAAGAAAAGGAAAAAGAAAAGGAGAAGGAAGTACTTACATGCTTCGAGTGCAAGAAGCCGGGTCACTACAAATTTTACTACCCTCTCCTAAAGAAGTCAAGGAAGAAGTTAAGAAAGAAAGCAATGCTGGCCACCTGGAGTGATAGTGAGGAATCCAGTTCGAAAGAAGAGCAAACAGAAACTCCAAATCTTTGTCTAATGGCACATCAAGAGCAAGATAAGGTAAATTCTGATATCGAAGTAGATTTTACTTTTGATGAGTTAAGAAATGCTTTTGATGAACTTATACATGATTACAAATTAGTTTTATCTAACAATAAAAGATTAAAAAAGCATGCAATTAGTTTTTCTCATGAAAATAATTCTTTATTAAATGAAGTTAGTGATTTGAAAACTAAATTAGATGTTTTAGAAAAGAAAAACAAAGCTTTGACAATGAAAAATGAAGTTTTAAAAAGACCAAAAACTATTACTTTTAATGATGATCTTTTAAAAAAAAAATAAGGATTTAGAATTAGAAAATGTAAAGTACAAAAATAAACTTGATAAAATGAAGCCCTTTATTGAAAAATTTACCTATAGTTTAAAAAAATTAAACCTACTTTTGAATAGCCAAAGAGCCATTTTCAATAAAGTAGGATTAGGTTATAGATTCCAAAAATAATAAAAGTACTTTAAAAACTTTTTTGTACCTTCATCATCTAGCATAACATGTTTTTCATGTAAAAAGTAAGGTCATGAATCTTTTCAATATAATTTGAGAAAAAGTAATTCTTTTGGAAAAGTTTGGGTTTCAAAAGGAACCATTTTAAGTGCTAACCCTAAAGGACCCAAGTTGGCTTGGGTACCTAAAAACAAAGCTTGATTTGTATTGCAGGTATGTCTTGCAACCAAGAAGAACAAAAGACTTTGGTATCTTGATAGTGATTGCTCAAGGCACATGATAGGAGATGTGAAGCAATTCACTTCTCTTGAAGTGATGAATGGAGGGAGTGTGATTTTCGGGGATAATGGTAAAGGAAAAATCATTGTTATTGGTAAGGTTCACATTACTCCTTCTAGTTGTATTGTAATGTTCTTCTAGTTGAAGGTTTAAAGCATAATCTTGTAAGTATTAGTCAATTTTATGATAAAGGTTTTCAAGTTATTTTCAAATCATCTTATTACATGATTGCTAGTCTGGATAAAAATGAAATACAATTCATTAGAAAAAGGCATGGTAACATTTATTTGGTAGATTTGGATGATCTATCTTTGCCTAATGGAGAATGCCTTGTTGCAATGAATTCTACTAAAGATGAGACTAGTTGGCTTTGGCATAGAAGATAGGGCATGCTAGTATGTATCTACTTTCAAAACTTTGCAAAAAGAATTTAGTTAGTGATTTACCTAAACTTTGTTTTGAAAAAGAAAGAGTTTGCCAAGCATGTCAATTTCGAAAACAAATTAAAACTTCTTTCAAACCAAAAGATTTTGTGACTACTAATAGGCCACTAGAACTACTTCATATGGATCTCTTTGGACCAACTAGAACATCAAGTCTATGAGGCAAGAGATATGGATAGTCATAGTGGATGATTATTTAAGATTTACATAGGTTTTCTTTCTTGCACATAAAGATGAATCATTTTCCATATTTAATAAAGTTTTATCGAAAAGTTTTAAAATGAAAAGGATGTTTCAGTCGTTTGCATTCGCAGTGATCATGGAACCGAATTTGAAAATCAGGATTTTAAAAGTTTTTGTAATGAAAAAGATATTGAACACAACTTTTCTGCACCTAGGACACCTCAGCATAATGGAATAGTAGAAAGAAAAAATTGTTCTTTAGAAGAAATGGCATGCAATATGCTTTGTGAAAAAGATTTACCAAGATATTTGTGGGCTGAAGCTATTAATACTGCATGTTATATTTTGAATCGAGTTTTAATCTACCCTATTTTGAAGAAAACTCCTTACAAACTTTGGAATAAAAAAAAATCAACTTTAAAGTATTTTCGAGTTTTTGGTTGTTAATGTTTTATCTTAAATAATGGCAAAGACAATATTGAAAAATTTGATGCCAAGTCTGATGAAGGTATCTTTTTAGGATACTCTATATCAAACAGGGCATACAGAGTTTTTAACAAAAGAACCATAGTTGTAAAAAAGTCTATACATGTTGTTTTTGAAGAATCTACTAATAAATCCTTCAGAAAAGAGGATACTTTTGATGCATATGCAGGTGTTGATAAGCTTCAAAAGTTGACACTGAATGATGAACCCCCTTAGCTAAGTGAATAAGATCAAGACAAAAGTGAGAAAGGTGAAGACACTCCAAAGCACCAAGATCTACCTAAGGAGTGGAGGTATGCTCATGGACTTCCTAAGGAATTAATCCTAGGTGATCCATCTAAAGGGATAAGAACTCGAGCCTCAATTAGAAATGAATGTGATTATATAGCTTTTGTTTCTCAAGTAGAGCCTAAGTGTTATGAAGATGCTGAAAAAGATCATAACTGGATAAATGCTATGCAAGATGAATTAATTCAATTTGAGAGAAATAATGTTTGGACATTAATAGAAAGACCATCTAATGTTTCTATTATTGGCACAAAATTGGTATTTAGGAATAAGTTAGATGAAAATGGAATTGTTGTTAGAAATAAAGCTATGCTAGTTGCCAAAGGCTACAACCAGGAAGAAGGAATTGATTTTGATGAAACTTTTGCTACTGTTGCTAGACTTGAAGCAATTAGACTACTATTAGCATTTGATTGTTTTATGAATTTCAAACTGTTTGAAATGGATGTTAAGAGTGCTTTTCTAAATGGTTTTATAACAAAAAACATTTTTGTTGAACAACCACCTGGATTTGAAAATCACGCACATCTTGATCATGTTTTTAAATTGCACAAAGTACTTTATGAATTAAAGCAAGCATCTCGAGCCTGGTATGAAAGACTCAGCAAATTTTTGATTGAAAATGAATTTTCTAGAGGCCATGTTAATAAAACCTTGTTTTTGAAAAAGAAAGATAATGATTTATTAGTAATACAAATATATGTTGATGATATCATTTTCGGTGCTACTAATGAATTTCTTTGTCAAGAGTTTGCTAAGCTAATGCAGAGTGAGTTCAAGATGAGCATGATGGAAGAACTCAATTTCTTTCTCGGACACCAGATCAAACAAACTAAAGATGGAATCTTCATCAACCTAGCTAAGTATACAGGAGAAATTATGAAGAAGTTTGGGATGCAGACTACTAAATCAATAGGTACACCTATGAGCCCCTATAGTAGACTTGATAAAGATGAGCATGGTAATTCTGTAGATCAAAAATTATACAGAGGTATGATTGGCTCTTTACTGTACTTAACTGCTAGTATACCAGATATAATGTTCAGTGTATGCATGTGTGCTAAATATTAGTCTGAACCTAAAGAATCATATCTATTGGCTGTTAAGTGCATTATTAGATATCTATCTGGTATAATTGATATTGGTTTATGGTATTCTAGAGATTCATCTACTGAATTAATTGGATATTTTGATGCTGATTTTGCTAGTTGTAAATTAGATAGAAAGAGTACTAGCGGTACTTGCTAATTTCTTGGAGTTAACTTAATCTCCTGGTTTAGCAAGAAACAAACTTTAGCTGCATTATCCATAGCTGAGGCTGAGTATATTGCAGCAGGAAGTTGTTGTGCTCAAATCTTGTAAATTAAGCAACAACATGAAGATTTTGGAATCAAGTTGGTGTGGGCACCAGAATCAGAAGAAGACTTCAGGGTTCCATCTGGATCTCTGATTGACCTTGCTCGAGAAAATTAGGGATTGCAATAAGGATTGACCTGATCAACCCAATTTTGAGTCTATAATTTTGTCATTTCAATTTTTGTTGAGTCATGTTGACTCAGTCCGAGTCCAGGTCCAGGTTGGCGCCATTCCCTTTGTCATAGGGTGCCATATTTTTCTTCCTTGGTCCAGCTACAAGTGGGTGCCACACTCCCTGCCACATCTCCATCCAGTGTCTTTGGTCCCCACACCATAAGAAGTAAGTTTCCCTTTTTCTTGCACCACTTGGGGGAGAAATCCATCAAGATACCTCAATCCAAGGAGGAGCCAACTTCTTTCCAGATAAACCCAAGCCAGGATGGCAAGAGTTTTTCTTGAAGAGAGGATCAAGGAGGTGCCCCACAATGTTCCTTAAAAATCCAAGTTATAAAAGGGAAGAGAGCATGTCTTGGGGAGAAAATCAAGGAGGCACCCAAAAGTTTTCTAAAGTGCCAAAGCCATGAAAAGAAGAAGCCTAAACTTGTGGAGCAAGACTAGGTGTCCAAAAGAGCCAAACTATGAAGGAAAAATCCTAGATTCATGGAGAGATACTAGAAGACACCCCCATAACCTGCCATTTGGAGCTGATTTTCAAGTTTTCTTGGAGTTTTTGGGCCGCTCACTCATGGAAGGAGTCTTGGTTGGCCAAGGAAGAGAATTTGATGCCTAAAGTGTAGTTTAGTCCTATAAGTCCCACATGAGAACTTGTATGGTTTTGATTTTTCTTATAGGTCTATATATTAGACCCCTTTTGTAACTTGAACTTATCTTATAAAATCTTATGAATGAAATCCCTTATTTTTGAGCAAAGTCTTGTTCTTCCGTACTTATTCTGAGTGTTGAGCTCCATGACGGAGTAAATCTGGGTTCCCTAGGAACCTTGAGGAGGTGTGAGATCTCCAGCGCCAAAACCCTAGCTTAGTCCACCCATCTCTACTCCACCACCATCAAACCCTAGCCTCTACACCATCTCCAAGGTTCTTCTTCCAAAGGATGGCCGACCACCAGGACCCCAGTCCAGCCATCTTCAAGTCAGCTACCACTGCTTCAAAGTCCATCTAGTAGATCCAGGAGAAGAAGTCCCAAATCCGCAGCCTAGGAGTTCCAGATCAGCTGAAGATCTTCAGATCCCATCCTTTCTTCTACTCTGGTAACCTCTTCCCTGAGTCTCTTGTTCCTAACCTTGTTCTTCTTCTCTCCAGGATCCAGGGTTCAAGAAGAGGCCAACTTTACCAAGGACCATTATCGGAGGATCCATTACGAAGATACCTTGACTCCCGGGATCCAATAATCTGCTCGAGAGAGTCTTTTTCCATCAAATGGAGAGATATCACTGCTAGGTAAATAGAACCTTCCCTTCTCACTTTGTCTGTTTCATTGAAACTCAGAGCAAACCTTAGATCTGGGGGTTTCTCAATCCCCAGCAATCCTACTTCTGAGTTACTCTGATCATCCACTCCTTTTAATTGTGCTTTCTATCATTTTTTAGTTTCTTTCAACATTAGTTTATCTTTCCTTTGAGTCAAAGCCAACTTCTGAAAAAAAAAAAATATATATATATATATATAAATACATTAATTTTAATTTACATCTGCATTCCACATATTCATTCTGCATCATTTTTTAGTATCAGAGCTTTCTTTATGCATCATTTTTGGTATCAGAGCTTTCATTTTGCATTACTTTTTGGTATCAGAGCTTTCGTTCTGCATCATTTTTGGTATCAGAGCCCTGTCTAGGGTTCTTGCTTGTTTGATTATTTTTTTCGTTCCTTTTTACTTTTGCTGCCTGGAGTAGACTCCCCTGGCCGTCAGGCCCTAGGAACAAGTGAGACGCAAGCCTCCTCCTCCCATTCCATGGAGGTTCCTAGGGCATGTAGGGGTGCCGCTGGGTTATAACTTCTAGGCAGGGATTGTAAACGGGACACACGTTCTGTTTTCTGCCAGTAACTATCCTGTTATTTAAATTATTTCTCCCTGCAAAAAATTCTAAATTAGGTAATTTATGTTTTGCTGGAACCAGTATAATTGAAAGTCATTTACATAAAATTTTCATGGTTTATTAATTTCTGTAGATTTTCTGAGATCAATTTTACTGCTGTTCTGCTTTTTATTTTCTGCAAGCTGTGTTTTTATTTGAGTGTGCATAAATTGAATCTATCTTAAGGTTACCGAAGTTGCAACATAAGGGGAGGATTGAGACCCTCTCCTTAGCCCAAAACCACCTCCCGTGCATTCGAACCTAAGCCTTTAATCTTAAAATTAATTAGACCTAATTTGCCCTAGTGGGCTAGGGACACCAACTGGTCGGGTCTAGGCTAGTGTTGAGTCAGTTTGTCTAGTTACTCTGTGTGTTCTTTGTACTCAGTGTCTAGAACGGTGGTTCAGGGATTCTATCCCGAAGGGCTTGTGTGCTGGTCCGCCTACCTGGCCAATCACTAATTGGTGTCTAGGTTTGGCAATTAGGGACCTAACACTCCCCTTACACCTGCCTGACTGAGTCCCGAGTTACTACAGGCTAGCTTGCCACTCTGATTAGGCATCTAGTTTGGGCTCTAGGTCTAGTTAGCTCGTAGTCATTTCAGTCGAGTCTCATTTGGTGTGCTTGCTTGCATCATCATGTCCACCCGGAATGGAGTACCCTACCAACCTGGTCAAACCCAACCTGATTTAGAGGCCATGATTAGAACTCTTACTGAAAGTATGACCAAATTGAGTCAGGATATGAATGAGGGTTTTGCCCAGTTTAGAGACCGAGCCCAGGGACTTGAGAAACGTAGACATCAAAATTGGACCCCTGATCCAAAATTTAATAGGCCCCATCCTCACCCATGCTAGGAGCCTAAGAGGACCTTATACCGTGATCCCGAGCATAACCCTAGGAGCCTATATCCATACTTGGTTGACTCAGAAAAGGGACCCGTTAGGAACACCGAACCTTATGCACCCACTTTTGATGGAAGACAAGAGACATATATTAAGTGGGAAGAACAAATGGATCGGTATTTTGAGTGCACTAACATATCGGAATTAGGACAAGTTAGGTTGGCCAAAACCAAGTTCACCAAACATGCTAGGTTGCATTGGTATGCTATTGAGCATGAGTGTTATCAAAGAAAAGAGGAAATATATACTTGGAGAGATATGAGAAGTAAGTTGAGAGATAGGTACCTAGGTAGATCCTATGAGAAAAGACTTTTAGACCAATGGTACCAATTGCGACAAGGTAATAGGCCTATGTCTAAATATATCGAGGACTTCCAGTGGTATGACATGAAATGCAATACCATTGAGACCGAAGCTCAGATCACATCGAGGTTTAGGGTTGGGTTACACCCAGACATTTATAGTAAGCTATGCCTTGAAAAGACCAATAAGTTAGATCGAGCCTACCAAGAAGCCCAAAACTATGAGTGGTCTTTAAGATATAACCAATCAAGTACTTTGGACTTAAAGCCAACCTCTACCAACTTGAGTCAAGTTCCGATTGATCCGACACCCGTTGTGAACCAGACTTTTGTTTGTCAATTCCCACTTGTGTCACCTCTTGACCAGAAGGATAACACTGAGAAGGAGTTAGGCATGGCCATCCCAAAATTAGTTGACCTGACCAGAGCCGTACTTAAAGAGGAATCAAAGGAGAATAGATTAGAACCTTTCAGTGAGATTGAGGAAGAAATATATGAGCCTGACATAAGTTTGATAGATGAATATGAAGAAGAAGAATTTGAGGATATCTCTCCCGATAACTCAATTAACCAACTCCTACCTGATGGGGTTATTGAGGGGACCCCTGCCACTCAAGGAATTTAGGAGCTAACCCTAAGAGAAGACCCTTTTGAGGAAGTTCAGGAAGAGGAAATTGCACCCAATGAGAGTTTAAGTGAGAATACCCCTGAACTCATTGAGGAATCCAAAGAAGACACCCCTGAGTCAAATCTGGTGGAGAAGTGTGAAGAAGGAAGGGGTTCACAAGAATTGCCCATTGAGAAGGTCCAAGAACAAGAAAAAGATAGTAGCTTAGAAGACTTTTTAGATAAACATTCCAAAGACCTTCCTGATAACCTTCCACCTTCTAGGAGCACCCAGCCTACCCTAGAACTTGCACTTGTAGACCCTCCTAGAGCAAATCATGAGGTTTGGATGAGTGCACCTATAGAACAATGTCCTCATTTTAAGGTCGTCCTGAATAACCAAGGTATGTTTCTTGTTTCCTATAAGCCACCTCAAAACTCTGATTCTTATTTCCTACCCTTCCTTGAATCTTCTCATGTTTCTAGAGCTATGGGATTACACTTTACTGAGATTTCTAGGTTGCAAGACTCCTTAGAACCTATTAGGTTTGCCACCTACTTCTGGAAGACTTATGGCACCTACTAGGCACCCATGATAAGATCTCATGCTCTGCATGCCATCCTCTGACCCAAGGTCAAACCTAGAGAGCCTTAGTTTGTTAGGTTTAGACCTAAGGTTCCTTTGAATAAAGTCCATTCTTTAGGAATGCGTCGTCAGTCGAGTTTAGAACATTGACTCAGATTTTGGTTGAGTGAGAATACCAGGAATTGGGATTTGTATTTACCCAGGGCTGAATTTGCATATAATGACTCGGTCAATAGGTCTATAGGTAAAAGCCCTTTTGAGATTGTTCATGGGTACAAGCCTCACACACCACCTGACCTAGTTCCTTTGCCAGTCCACACACGAGTCTCCAAGTCTGCTGAAGACTTTGCACAGCATGTAAAGAACTTGCATAAAGAAATTCATGCCAAAATAACTTTAAGTAATGAAACTTATAAGAAGTTGGCTGATTCTCAAAGGCGAGTCAAAACTTTTATTGAGGGAGACTATGTAATGATTAGGTTAAGGCCTGAGCGGTTTCCTCCTAGAACTGTTAGAAAGCTACATGCTAGAGGAGCTGGACCATTTAGAGTGATGAAGAGAGTGGGACCCAATGCCTATGTGCTTGAGTTGCCTCCAGAGCTAGGCATTAGATCCACTTTCAACATTACAGACCTAGTAGAGTACAGGGAGCTAGCTGTGATTCCCAATGAGCCTTTTGAACCTAATCCTGTTATTGAGAGTGATCCAGATCCTGTGTGTCCACCAACAAACTGGCCTGTGAGGAAAGAGCAGATTGAAAAAATCCTGGATGATCAGGTTATCTCTACTCGTAATCGAGGATACCAAAGATACCTGGTTCGCTGGCAAGGAAGGCCAGATTCTGATGACTCTTGGATCTCCCAAGAAGAATTACAAGAATTGGACCCAGACCTCTTGGAGAGATACCAGAGCCAGCTTGATCCATACTGGACAGGGTCGAGTTTCTCTCACCTCGGGAGAATTGGTGCGGGCACCAGAATCAGAAGAAGACTTCAGGGTTCCATTTGGATCTCTGATTGACCTTGCCCGAGATAATTAGGGTTTGTAATAAGGATTGACCTGATCAACCCAATTTTGAGTCTGTAATTTTGTCATTTCAATTTTTGTTGAGTCATGTTGACTCAGTCCGAGTCCAGGTCCAGGTTGGCGCCATTCCCTTTGCCATAGGGTGCCACATTTTTCTTCCTTGGTCTAGCTACAAGTGGGTGCCACACTCCCTGCCACATCTCCATCCAGTGTCTTTGGTCCCCACACCATAAGAAGTAAGTTCCCCTTTTTCTTGCACCACTTGGGAGAGAAATCCATCAAGATACCTCAATCCAAGGAGGAGCTAACTTCTTTCCAGATAAACCCAAGCCAGGATGGCAAGAATTTTTCTTGAAGAGAGGATCAAGGAGGTGCCCTACAATGTTCCATAAAAGTCCAAGTTATAAAAGGGAAGAGAGCATGTCTTGGGGAGAAAATCAAGGAGGCACCCAAAAGTTTCCTAAAGTGCCAAAGCCATGAAAAGAAGAAGCCTAAACTTGTGGAGCAAGACTAGGAGGTTTCTAAAAGAGCCAAACCATGAAGGGAAAATCCTTGATTCATGGAGAGATACTAGAAGACACCCCCATAACCTGCCATTTGGAGCTGATTTTCAAGTTTTCTTGGAGTTTTTGGGCCGCTCACTCATGGAAGGAGTCTTGGTTGGCCAAGGAAAGAGAATTTGATGCCTAAAGTGTAGTTTAGTCCTATTAGTCCCACATGGGAACTTGTATGGTTTTGATTTTTCTTATAGGTCTATATATTAGACCCCTTTTATAACTTGAACTTATCTTATGAAATCTTATGAATGAAATCCCTTGTTTTTGAGCAAAGTCTTGTTCTTCCGTACTTATTCTGAGTGTTAAGCTCTGTGAGGGAGTAAATCCGAGTTCCCTAGGAACCTTGAAGAGGTGTGAGATCTCCAACCCCAAAACCCTAGCTTAGTCCATCCATCTCTACTCCACCACCATTAAACCCTAGCCTCTACACCATCTCCAAGGTTCTTCTTCCAAAGGGTGGCCGACCACCAGGACCCCAGTCCAGCCATCTTCAAGTCAGCTACCACTACTTCAGAGTCCATCCAGCAGATCCAGGAGAAGAAGTCCCAAATCCGCAGCCTAGGAGTTCCAGATCAGCTGAAGACCTTCAGATCCCATCCTTTCTTCTACTCTGGTAACTCTCTTCCTCGAGTCTCTTGTTCTTCTTCTCTCCAAGATCCAGGGTTCAAGAAGAGGCCAACTTTGCCAAGGACCATTATCGGAGGATCCATTGCGAAGATACCTTGACTCCCGGGATCCAATAATCTGCTCGAGAGAGTCTTTTTCCATCAAATGGAGAGATATCACTGCTAGGTAACAAGAACCTTCCCTTCTTACTTTGTCTGTTTCATTGAAACTCAGAGCAAACCCTAGATCTGGGGGTTTCTCAATCCCCAGCGATCCTACTTCTGAGTTACTCTGATAATCCACTCATTTTAATTGTGCTTTCTATCATTTCTTAGTTTCTTTTAACATTAGTTTATCTTTCCTTTGAGTCAAAGCCGACTTCTGAAAATATATATATAAAAAAAAATACATTAATTTTAATTTGCTTCTGAATTCCACATATCCGTTCTGCATCATTTTTGATATCAGAGTTTTTGTTCTGCATCACAAGTTGGCTAGTACACCTATAAAGTGTGATAATATCAGTGCTATTTGCTTGACTAGAGATCCTATTCAACATTCTAGGAGTAAACATATTAAAATTAGATATCATTTTATTAGAGATCATATTAAAAATAATGATGTTGTGCTTGAATTTACTGGTACTGAATTTCAATTAGCTGATATTTTGACTAAGCCTCTTATGGAAGATCGATTTTGTACGATTAGAAGAAAACTCAGGATTATTAATCCTTTTGATTAAAATCTTCCAATTTCTGACTCAAATAGATCAATTTGACAACAATCGTATTCATTTATCATAAATTTCACAAAATTTCCAAGGTACTTGATCAGATTTTCTGTCTCTTATTTTTCGGATTTTAAGTCGATGTGTCGACACATTCATGAGTCGACACATGAACGATAGCAAATCGAGGATAAGGGCTTTTTGAAGTATTTTTTTTTATTTCTTCTCCCCACTCGAGCCGACACATACCCTAAGGTACTCCACACTCCTCCTTCCCTCCAATTGGTGCTCAAAATCCCTCGATTCTTCGTTTGGAATGCTTTTTGGCTTGGATTGAATGACTTTCTTCTGCTTCCCATTTCAAATTTGAACCCTAGAAACCCTAGGTTTATCCTCCAAACTTGTTCAAATCTCTATTCTATGCAATGGGACCCCAGAAACAAGTATTCCATCACCCTCGACAGTCCAATCAAAAAGAAGAGCGAAGAACCAAGGCCAAACACGAAGCTAAAGCTTCAGATCTGCCTGCTCGACCTCTTTTTACAGCATCTAGCTGGATGAGTTCGAAGACAGTCAACGGAGGATGCCATGTGGACTTCAGTTTTATCGACCAGTAGCACTTCAGGATCGGTCAGTGGATTTGAGATGCTGGTTTGACATCCTTTTGAGCAAGAGATACTACCTAGGGCTTATTCAGGAGTTCTACGGATCACTAGCCTATAGGAGTGATGGTTGGCTAGCTTAGGTGAGAGGCAGGGATATCCCAGTTACTTCAGAGATATTGAGCAGAGTGTGGGATATTCCTATGACTAGGTCAGTTATAGATAGCATGATTGATAGAGTGAGTGGTCTCCAGTGTATATTCGAGTCAAACATTTTGCTTGAGGGAGCCACCGTGCCTCCATCCTATTTGTTTGCGGAGATGAGACTTTTGAACCACATTGTCACCCTGATCCTTCTACCGAAGACCAGATATTTTGATTACATCACTAAGCGAGAGTTGCTCATGATGGTCTCATTGGTACAGCACACACCCGTCTGCCATCCTGTGCTCATGGTTCATCAGATGACAAAGGCTTCGACGAGTCAGTGACTCTGCTTACCCTACAAGATGGGGTTGACTTTATTCTTTAGGGAGTATGGTGTCAGTTAAGAGGATGAGCCCTTCCGTATGCTCCTTCATACTGATGTTTATGATATCAGGTCATTACATAGGATGGGTTATCATCTGTTCAGAGGCCAATGGAGACGTAGAGTATCTGGTCAGGCTGATGATAGAGATGATGATGATGCAATAGAGGAGGATCGTATTCTTATCAGCGAGGCAGGACCTATGGAGGCATCTCTTCTAGAGAGTCAGTCTGAGCCAGCAACACAGCCAAAGACTGCTTTTCAATCTGAGCCTACTTCACAGCCTCAGCCAGCACAATCGGATACTCCAGGAGCTACAGGAGTCTATTTGATAGAGTCAGGTGCATTGAGATAGATGTATTGATCATTAGACAGTGTCTTGACTATTTCATTGCTGAGACTAGAGAGAGCCACAATGGACTGAGTGATGGCATCTCGCTATTCTGAACGCACTGTCTAGACCTACAAGGAGTACTCCAGTTTCTGATCCAGCTCCATCTGCCCCAGCACCAGTTGTTGATGATAGTGATGATGATGATGAGGAGACTGAATCTGATAGATTCAACTTTCCAGATCTGATTTCAGAACCAATGGTAGAGGTGACAGTAGACTTGCCTAGGAGTCCCATTTGTGACCCCTGCAGTTCACCTACTCAGACTCCAGTCCTATCTTCTCCTCCATCTAGATCAGATGATCCTGTTCCAATTCCTATTCTTTCACCTGTTGTTGATTCACCTATTATTGATACACCCATTATTGACACTCTTATTATTGATTCACTGATTGCAGATTCATCCATTCATTCCTTAGCTGATACACCTATCATTGATACACCCACTCTTGATACACCTACCATCCATACATCCTCTCTTATCCGAGAGCTAGTTTTTACACACCTGGCTTTCAGTATCTTGATTCTGGTCCATCTTTTGATCGTACACCACTTTCGACAATTGCAGAGACTGTCACCCTGATTTACTCTGTTCCTGCTGAGGACATAGCCTCCACCTCTTCTGCTCTAGCTAGAGGTCGGACATAGGCTCGATGCAGAGGACGTGGTCGTTGTACTCCTCCACGACCGACTAGGACCCGTCTTCAAGATCTCAGATCAATGTGGCCTTGAGCTCGATCTTTTTCTAATACCGGACCAATTGAGATCGGATCTTCTAATGATGATGAGGATGAGGATTAAGATATATTTGTATCTTTAGATAGTTTATTTTTATACATCTTTTGCATATTTTGTCTTTTGCTATACAAATTATACTTTAAATGAAATATTATGTTGTACTTCATGTTTATGACTTCAAATGAATGTAATGCTTTAACTTTTCTTAGTACTTCATTGTCTTCATTTATGAGTGAATGAATGAATGAATTCTTATTGTACTTCAATGCTATATCTTGAATGTCTTGCCTATTTGTCTTCCTACCTTTTTAATGATAATAAAAAGGGGGAGTAATAAGACTAAAGTATAAATGTGCAAGGGAATAATAAGTGTAACAGTGTAAATATGCTTGAAAATTTATGAAAATTTGAAAATTATTTTGAAAACTTAGTTGAACTTAAATTGAAATTGTTTACAAATTCCTCGAGGGGGAGCAATACTTTCTTTACATTGAAAATCTTTTCTAAATTGAATTTCATCTTAAATTCCTTCTTTAAATGTTTAAAAAGATATTTACAAACTCTTTTATAGATCATCCATTCAGGGGGAGCCTTGTCTACTGCTGAGTTTTTGCCTCTCCTAAAGTATGTTTTCTTGTAGAGTATCACGATACATGTGTTTACATCTTATATATCCCAAAACTTTGATACTCTTGATTATTATAACAAGCTCTGACACTCTTAATCATTATATCACACTTACTCTGATACATCTATTGCATTTAGCTCTTTGCACCTTGATAAATTCATTTAAAAGCTCTTTATATAATTTATAATTAAAGGTTTTGTCATCATCAAAAAGGGAGAGATTGTTGACTCCGTTATTGATTTTGATGATAAGCAAAATGATTAAGTATAAGTTGAGTACTAATGATTTCTTTGAAATGTGTTTTTATAGAAAAAGGTGCTCACAAACTTGAAAAATGATTGTTTGATTGAAGAAGCCAAGTTTAGATGAAAAATATGCTCAAAGAAGACTTGGATGGTTAAAATTTGCTTGAATGGATACTTGAGTGAAGTATAAATTTGATTCAGCACAAGTTCAGGCATTTTTGTGAAGATTTCAGTGAGGTGTTGACTCAAAGTGTCGACACATGATACCAAGTGTCGACACATGAAAGTGAAGTGTCAACTCAAGCCAGTACGCAAAGAAAGTTTCAGATGGCACGGCTGAAGTGTCAACACATAGACTTGCAGTGTGACTCAAAGTGTCGACACATGGATCAGCTCATCGCCTGAAATTTTCAAGTCACAAACTTGCTGAAGATGAAGAACTGCAGAAGTGTCGACACATGGATACGAAGTGTCGACTCACCTGAGAAAGTGTCGACACATCTGAGATTTCCAGAAAGCCAGATTGAAGATATTTGAACTAGGTGTCGACTCAAGAAGTTCAAGTGTTGACCTAAAGTGTTGACTCACAGCCTGAAGTGTCGACACATGAAGTTCTGGAAACAGTAATGGATAGTTTTTCAATTACAGAACTTGTCTCTTTTCATTCTCAATGGCTAGATTTTTGAGTCTAACGGCTAGAAACCAGATTTAAGGCCTTGGAAAAGTATTTATATGGTTCAAATCAAATCAAAACATATGAAAATGAAATAGAAATATCCAAGAGAGAAGAAAAGAGAGCATTCACTCCTATTCATTGAAGTTCAACCACTCTCAAGCAAAAGCAAGCCACCAAGCATTCAAGAGTCTTCAAGAGCATTAAAGATCAACCATTCTTGAGCGATCAAAGAGGCTTTATCAAGTTGAAAGCATCACATCTTTGAGCTTCAAAGAGATACCCGCTTTTTATTAGAAAGCTTTTATTCTCTTTACTTCAAACTATTATTTGTTGTAAGGGTTCTTGGTTAGCCTATTGCAAAACCAAGGAAGGTTATTGGTGAGCCTTTGAAAACTATTTAGGTTCTTGGTTAGCCTGGAAAATCAAGGTTGGTGGTGAGCCTTAAAACCATTTAGGTTCTTGGTTAGCCCGTAAAACCAAGTGAGGTATTGACTTGTGAGCGTTGTAAAAACAAGTCGAGTTTTGATTAGTGAGCCCAGAAAACTAATCGGCTGTAATTGGTTGAGATTACAGTGAATTCCCAAGAGAATCTTGGAGAGTGGATGTTGGTGCATTGGATAGCACCGAACCACTATACTTCTTTATCTTTGTGGTTAATTATCTCCTCTTATTACTCATACATTTATTGCTCTTTATTTCCGCTGCACATTTACTTAAGAGCATTACATTTGAATTCTTAGTACCTTGATTAATTGTTGAATTGGATTACATACTATTGTATTGCATCAAGTAATTATTTTTTAAAGACCCAATTCACCCCCCCTCTTGGGTTGCTTACTGGGCAACAGTTAGCCCAAATAACAAGCTAATTGACCCAATCCAATTTGGTAAGGAGTTAGGCTAGCCAACATATGCTAGTATGTTAATTAGCTAGCTAATTAGGATCCCATGATCCTAATTAAAACCCAATTGACTTCCTTGGCCAACTCCCTAACATGTATGATCCTTTGGGTTCCACATCTAGCTAGCAGTAGGTCTGGTCAAAATTGTTTCGATCCAATCGAAATTGATTGACCCAATTAGGTCAAATCGAGCTGACCCAAGTTGCCAATTGGAACCAATTTTTAAATTGACTCATGAATCCATCCAATTTGATTTATGTAAACCTACAAGACATGATTGACATCGAGCAACGTGTCATGCCTACCTGGAAGTTAAGGAATTTGATAAAAATTATCAAAAAATCTTTTAGTGAGAAGTTACCATGCAATTCAATCCTTCAATCTTCCTTTATCCCGGTTAAGTGATAGGCATGGATAATGTCAAACCCTAGCACTTAATCTTTTCAAATCTCAATTTGATAATAAAAACTTGATCAATGAAATATTAGAAACCCTATCTAATCTCATCTTGCTTTGATCAAACAGATCCTAAGTCAATAATCAAAGAGATTACATAGGATAAGTACTCCTCTTACAAGGAGTGATCGATTCCTTATTGACCTACTCATTACCTTCATACACAATCAACCATATCCAAAAGCACCTCGTACAGACTTAATTGCCATGAATGAGTATGCACCAAAACAAGGGTTTATGTGCATAAGATATTATGGTAGTCTTAGGTTTAAGGATCACATGCACAACTCCTACTAGGAGAACATTCTTTTTGACAAGACTTCCATTAGATGTTCTCTTGTCATATCAATTTAGTGAACTCATAATCTAATGAGTACCCACATCCTGGTATTAGTGTCACTATACAAGTGCTCGTGAGACTAACCACCCTCTCCATCGAGCTTACATAGGATGTGCTAGTTTATTTGGATTCATCGATCCCTAAATTGATGATCCTACGACTAGGAATATTCTAGATTAAGGTTTATAGGTTCTAGGTCTCACTATTATCCTTGAAACTCTAAAACTATTGCCCTAATCTATGGGATTCATCATAATCTTATAACTAAGATATAGCATATGATAAATCAAGAAATTACCTTAATATCAATCTTAAGTTAGGAGAGTCAAACTTCAAATGAGCCCGAAATTGAAGTTTGAAGTTCACTAAGAAAATTGCATGAACATTAAAGCAGCCAGTTGATGCTTGTCGAATTCACCAAAATTAATTACTGTTTCACTAATTCTTATAATCATTCTTCTTGTATTAGTGAGTCCAGGTCGAACCCTGGAGACTAAATTTGATAATCAAATTTAATAACTAGATGGGGGGGTTTTGAATAATTATGAAATCAACTAACTAATTATGAAATAAGGAAAAACTTTAATTAAATTTAGATTTGTTTCAGATTCAACTTAAGTTCGATTCAAGGGGTTTTTTGGGCTAGTTAGCAGATTGATCATCGGTATATAAACATTTTATTCTTTCTTTGAACACTTAGCCGATGACTTACCTAGGAGCTAGATAAATCTAATCATCCCTACATTCATTAATTCAAGTCAAGCATCCAAATTAAATTCTTACCAATAAACCAATTGGTATTAAGCAATCATCATACATTCATTGATAGCAATACATACTAGGATGAAGCTAGGAATGAACAATAATTAGACAAGCGTAAATTGTTTAATTCATTCTAAGTTTCCTTTTTAGATAGAGATGAAAACTAGGATCATAATCATTTTGCCTAAGTACTACTTTAACTAAGTTGCATAATGTTGTACCATGATGGCTCACCCTCAAGCGGAACTGACCCATTCTTGCAGTCCGTCCGGGCTACTCCTTCAGAGCTCCGACCCTCTCTTGCTGGGGTCTGGCTCGTCGATCTCCTTTAGCATTCCGACCCACCAGAGCTGAGGTCCGAACGACCCTCTCCTGCTGGGGTCCGACCCATCGCTCTCCTTCAGCAGTCCGACCCACCAGAACTGAGGTCCGAACAACTCTCTCTTATTAGGGTCTGACCTGTTGCCCTCCTTCATAGGGTTGGCCTTTAGTCCGACCGACCGGCTTTCCCATGACTGACGTTCGACAAGCAAGCTTTAGCATCTAGGGAATTCCTGAAGCACCTTTCTATTACTGCGGGATCTTGCTATCCCAACAGCACTGCTCCACTACTTCCATGATGCCACCGTATCTATGCGCCACGTGGCCACTCTCCAGATTCTCCAAGGGACAGATCGGTCTTTCTCAGCCTCTCCCCTAACAGATTTTGGACTGTTCCGTGCCTATATAAGGTACCCGAGGGACCCCGCTCGAAGGTAGGAGAACTCTTCCCTCTCCATACACTGTTCTTTTCATGGTTCCTCTATTCTATTGCCTTCAACCTCCTGCTAACTTAGGCATCGGAGGGTCCCCCGTCGGAACACCACCGGCGCCCTTGGGGACTTTGTTGCAGGTTCACCCGGGAGAGGAGCGCTCCAGCATATCCAGCCCCGGCCTAGGAGTTGATGCCGAAATAGATTGGAGCTAGAGGAAGGGCCTGCCTTTCTCTAAAAGGAGACCATCATCCCGGCTACAAAATGGTTAAGGAAAGAGCTCCGAATGCCACTGCCAGGAGAGGTATCTCCCCTCCCAAGTCTGAGGAACCTCCTAGGGAGAATGATATCACCGCCACCGCCACTACTGCCGCAGAACCCACCATCACATTGGAGCTGCAGCAGTTCCAAACTTTGGTGAATCGCATCGAAATGCTTACGGATGCAGTTCAGCACTTCCAGGAAGCAGTCGATAATCGACAGTCACTGCCAGCTATTTCCTGCACCAATCCTCCAACTGCCGCTGAGAGAAGCCGATGGTCGGAGGTCTCTCAGCATTATTCTCGCATCGTCACGGAGCCCCGGAGGTCATTGGGCGACCACGCCGTTGGCAAAAGGGCGAGGTCAGCTTCGCCTACCTACATCGAATCCATCATGATCGGTGGTCGGCCTGCTGCTGAACCACCGAGGGACTATGCAAGCAAGATCAAGCGCATGGAAAAGTGCATTGCTGAAACCGCCCTCTGGCAGAAGGCTGAAGGAAGAAAGGTATACGACTCCCGTCCCCCGTTCTCTGACGAGATCCTGGCGGAGAAGATTCACGGCCACTTCAAGATTCCACAAGTGGACCCCTACGACGGTACCGCTGATTCGATGGACCATCTAGGCACATACAAAGCCCATATGATGGTACAAGACACCTCCGATGCCCTCCACTACATTGCCTTCCCTGCTACCCTTAAGAAGACCACCCGGATGTAGTTCTCCGCCATCCAGCCAGGTACGATCCACTCTTTTTCTCAACTCGAATCACTTTTCCTTTCCCATTTCAGGACTTGTAGTCGAACCCCAAGGAATACTGATTTCCTCTTCCTCGTGCTGCAAAAGGAGGGAGAGACCCTTCGAGATTTCATGGCCCATTTCAACTCAGCGGCCATTGAAGTCCCAGACTTGAATGTGGCTGTGGCCACGTCAGCCTTCAAGCGAGGGCTCCGCTCATCCAGGCTGACCTTCTCCCTGGACAAGAAACATCCGACAAGCTACAGCGAACTCCTAGTCAAAGCGTAGAAGTATGCCCTGGCGGAAGAACAAGCGACCGGCCAACGTCAAGCTGAGGGAAGGCCGACCCCCAAGAAGCGGGCGATAAGGCTCCTGAAGTCCGACCTCTGAGTGATATTCGGTGGTCGGCCCAACACCGAAGTCCGAAGCCGAGGGACTTCCCTTGGAGGTTCGAAACTTATGCACCTCTGACCCTGCCAAGAGAGAAGATCCTTCTAGAGATTAAGAATGAGACTTTTCTGCAAAGGCCTCGGCCGATGAGGGGCCCTCTTGCTCAAAGAAATAAAGATAAATTCTGTCGGTTCCATAGGGACCGCTGGCATAGTACTGAAGAGTGCCTACAACTGAAAGATGCCATTGAAGACCTCATCCGGAGGGTATACTTGTGTAAGTACGTCTGACCCCATCGGGACTGGGCTGAAGCATCAAACACCCGAAACACTCCTGAGGAGATGAAGCTCCCCAATCATAGGCCGACCAGTGGGGATGTCGGCATGCTGCATCGGTGATCCCAAGGAAGTTGTGAGGGCCTACCTGGTATTGCTAAAAGGTCCAGGAACTCCAATGCAATCACCTTCTCTGATGAAGATCTTCTAGAGACTCATGTTTTTGAAAATGATCCTGTAGTCATGTCGGCAGTGATTGCCAATTACGATGTAAGAAGAATACTTATAGATGATGGAAGCTCAATAGAGGTATTGCTATACGATGCTTTTGTGAGAATGAATTTATCCAGGTCCATGCTACAGGAATCCCCCGCGCTGTTGACAGGCTTCGGGGGCAACTCCGTCAGAGTGGAAGGGGAGATAGTTCTTCATGTGACGATCGGGACAGAGCCTTTCCATAAAACCCTCCCCATCAATTATGTGGTCGTTCGGACGACCTTGCCTTACAATACTATCCTAGGCCGACCAGCCCTCAACAAATTATGAGCCATTGTCTCCACTTACCATTTGTTGTCAAAATTTTCAACCAGGAGCGGGGTCGGAGTGATGAGGGGAGACCATCGGATGGCCAGGCAGTGTTTGACCATTATGAACTAACAGTCTAAAGGCAGTCCCACTCTAAAGCAACTTGATCCGAGAGCTGAGGTCGATGGCCTTGGTCAACTAGGAGAAAAGATTCTGTTTGTTCCCCTTCGAGAGGATGATCCCACCAAGGTCCTCCAGATTGGAGGTTCCCTCAGCGAAGATATTAAGTCAGAACTGATCGACTTCCGTAGGAGTAATGCCGATGTCTTTGCTTGGTCGGTGTCGGACATGCCCAGAATACCATTGAAGGTCATCACTCACCAACTCAAGGTGGATCTGATCCGACCTACTGACCAGTCCAATAGAAAAAGAGAAGCTTTGCCATCGAAAGGCAAAAAGCCATCGATGAGGAAGTGAAGAAGCTCTGTGATGCTGGCTTCGTCAGGGATGTCCACTACCCTGAGTGGCTAGCGATTGTGGTTATGGTGAAGAAAGCCAATGGAAAGTGGAGGATCTGTGTAGATTACACCGACCTCAATAAGGCCTGTCCGATGGATAGCTTTCCAGTACCCAAGATTGATTAGCTGGTAGATGCCACGGCCGGCCAATAGCTTCTCAACTTTATGGATGCCTTCTCAGCTACAACCAAATAAAGATGCATCCGGAAGATGAGGAGAAGACCGCCTTTGTCACCGACAAGGGTCTGTACTGTTATCGGATGATGCCCTTTGGCTTGAAGAACACCGGTGCCAATTTTCAAAGGCTGATCAACCGGGTGTTTGAAGGTCAGCTAGGCAGGAACATGGAGACTTATGTGGATGACATGATAGTGAAGAGTCTCCATAAGGCCGACCACATTAGGGACTTGCAAGAATCCTTTGACACACTCAGGCACCATCGAATGAAGTTGAACCCCACGAAGTGTACTTTTGGGGTAACCTCTGGCAAGTTCCTTGGTTTTTTGGTCACACAAAGGGGAATTGAAGTGAAACCCGATAAGATAAAGGCTGTCACTGAGATGGCACATCCAACCAACAAAAAGCAGGTGCAAGAGCTCACCGGCCGAATCACCACTCTTAGCCATTTCATCTCTCGTTCGGCTAAGAAGTCTCTGCCATTCTTCAAAACCCTGTATCGATCGGAAAGCTTTGTTTGGACTGACGAATGTCGGTCGGCTTTTGAAGCATTGAAAAAGTACTTGAAGAACCCCCCATTGCAGACCAAGCCAATGGAGGGGGAACCTTTGTATATCTTTCGGCATCGGACAAAGTGATTGAAACCATCCTAATGCGAGATGGAGAGGATGGACTGTAGAAGCCCATCTATTATATCAGCAAAGTCCTCCACGATATCGAAACAAGGTACCCCAAGATGCAAAAGTTGATATACTCTTTGGTCACGTCCGCCAAGCGGCTTCGACCATATTTCTAGGCACATCCGATTATGGTGATGACCGACCAACCCCTCAAGGCAATCATCCGGAGCCTAGACACATCCGGTCAGCTCGCCAAGTGGGTTGTCAAGCTAGGCGAATTCAACATCTCTTTCTAGCCACAATCCTCCTTGAAGGCCCAGGTAATTGCTGACTTCATTGCAAAGTGTACATGGAGATAGGAAACGCCTCCTCAAACGACCGAAGCACTTGAAGCCGATGCCATCTATGAAGCCGAAACAGCTTGGACCCTCCACGTGGATGGAGCATCCAACCTTGCAGGCTACGGGGTCGGACTGATCCTAGCCGACCCGGATGGGGAGAACCTGGAATATGCACTGCATTTTTTATTTTAGGTGTCAAACAATCAGGCGAAGCACGAAGCCCTCCTCACGAGGCTACGAATCGTCGATGAACTGGGCATCAGCCGACTCAGAGTCTTTTCCAACATCTAGCTGGTGGTTAATCAAGTAAAGGGGGAATTTGAAGCAAGGGATCCGACCCTGGCAAAGTACTTAAACAAGGTACAAAATCTTATCTCTTGGCTCAGATTTTTCGAAATCCTCCACATACCTCGTCTGCAGAACTCTCGGGCGGATTCTCTATTAAGGTTGGCTATGGCCGCTATCAGCACTTCCAATTGAACTTTTGTGGAGCATCTACAACACCCAAGTATTGCGGAAGAGCCTGCCGGGGTCCACCAGGTGGAACAAGTAGCTTCTTGGATAGATCCGATCCTTGCTTTCCTGACCAAAGGAACTCTTCCGGAAGATCCGATGGAGGCCAAGCGAGTGCGCTCGACAGCCTCTAAGTATATCATCCTTGATAGCGTCCTGTATAAGCGATCATTCTCACAGCCACTGCTAAAGTGCTTGGGACCGATAGACGCTGACTACGCCCTCAGAGAAGTCCATGAAGGCATCTGTGGTCACCACCTCGGAGGAAGGTCCTTAGATTACAAGATCATCCAACAGGGGTATTACTGGCCTACCATTAGAAAGATGCATCGGACTTCATCCGAAGGTGTGATACGTGTCAAAGATACTCCATTATTCAAAGGAGGCCTGCCAGTGAGCTGACGCCAATCACTGCCCCATGGCCATTCGCACAGTGGGGGATGGATATCTTGGGACGTTTTCCCCCAGCCTCCGGGCAACAGAAATTTTTGCTTTTGGCCATCGATTCTTCACCAAATGGGTGGAGGCCGAACCACTAGCACAGATTACAGAGGCCAAGATGGAGAACTTCATCCGGAATAACCTCATCTTTCGGTTCGGCATTCCCCGGATGGTTATTACTAATAATGGAAGATAGTTTGACAACTCTAAGTTTCAAGATTTTTGTCAGCAATATCATATCTCTCATCGACTCATGTCGGTCGGGCATCCTCAGTGCAATGGAGAGGCTGAAGTCACCAATCGGACAATCCTGCACAGGCTGAAGACCCAACTGAATGAAGCTAATGGGCTTTGGGCGAAGGAGCTCCACTCAATATTATGGGCATACCGAATGACCGCCAGAACGTCAACCGGTGAAACCCCATTAAACCTCACTTACGGGAGAGAAGCCATTAACCCTGTTAAGACCTCTCTTCAATCTCTCCGAATTGACCACTACGCCGAACCGGCTAACTCCGAATAGCAAAGGGCTGACTTGGACTTGCTCGAAGAAACTAGATTTTAGTCCGGCATGAAGATGACGGTATACCGCCAGAAGATGGCGAAATATTACAACTCGCGAGTCAAGGTGCGAGCTTTCTGGGTCGTAGACCTGGTCTTGCGGAGGACCGAAATTTCAAGGCCGATCGAGTATGGCAAGCTTTACCCAAATTGGGAATGACCTTATCGGTTCATTGAAGTGGTTCGAGCCGGCACCTTTCGACTTGAATTTTTGGACGGATGACAGATGGCGCGTCCATGGAATGTAGACAACCTCCACAAGTATTATCAATGAAGTCCACATTTCTTCTATGAACCACTTTCGAAAGTCCGACTCCGGTCGTCAGAGGCTCTAGGGCAGCCCACTTTCGAAAGTCTAACTTCGGTCGGTAGAGGCTTTAGGGCAGCCCACTTCCGAAAGTCTGACTTCGGTCGGTGGAGGCTCTAGGGCAGCCCACTTTCGAAAGTCCGACTCTGGTCGGCGGAGGCTCTAGGGCAGCCCACTTTCGAAAATCCGACTCCGGTCGGCAGAGGCTCTAGGGTAGCCCAATCCGGAAAGCCGACGGACAACACATAGGTTAAAATTCCTAAGCTCGTTGCTCTGGCCTGAGCTGAAATCCGACCACTGCCTCAACTACTTCTGCATCCGGAAAGCCGATGGACCAACACTTAGGTTAAAATTCCTAAGCTCGTAGCTCCGGCCTGAGCTAAAATCTGACCACTGCCTCAACTACTTCTGCATAAGGAAAGTCGACGGACCAATAATTAGGTTAAAATTCTCTAAGCTCGTTGCTCCGGCCTGAGCTGAAATCCGATTGCTGCCTCAACTACTTCTGCATCTGGAAAGCTGACGGACCAACACTTAGGTTAAAATTCCTAAGCTCGTTGCTCCAGCCTGAGCTGAAATCCGACTACTACCTCAACTACTTCTGCATCTAGAAAGCCGACGGACCAACACTTAGGTTGAAATTACTAAGTTCATTGCTCTGGCCCGAGCTACATTCCGACCGCTACTATAATTGCACTTGGTCCGAGCAAGTCGACGGTCCCATACTTAGAGCGGAAACTCTAAGAAAATCTAGCTCGGCTTGGGACACTATTCGACGTTTACCCTGGAGGTCCGACCGTCTGCTCAGATCAGCCGACTAGTCCACACTTAATGAAATTTCATAGGGAAGAAAATAAGGCATGATGGAAAAAAGTTCTTCATTACTTCTAAAAAAGTTTCTTTACAAACATGGAGGTCAGACCTTTACAAATGACTAGGTCTGACCCTCGGGAGGTACACTGTCTTTGGCCGCTCCGGCCCCCTCGGCGACAACAGCCACTTCGGCCTCCTCGACCCCTTCGGCTGCTTCTGCTTCGGCTCCAACAGGGGCGTCCGTTTCGGCCACTTCTATGACGGCCTCCATTGGAGCATCGACCGCTCGGGTAGTCGTATCCGCCGCCTCCAAACTCTCCTCTTTCGCTGGCTTCGGTGGCTGAAGGAATGATAGATCGATGTCTGGGAAGGCCGCACTAACCTTACCTAGACACTCATCATACCCATAGTCAAAGCCGATAGTCCCGGCTTCATTCATCTCCTCGGTGAAGTCCTCGGAGGCTTTATAGGTTGCAATGGCCTTCTTACTGACCGTCTTCAGTAATTCCTGGGTCGTCTTCAGTAGCCCCTTGTATCTCTCTACCACCGCCTGATGGCATTGAACGCTGACCTTGCATTCAGTCAAGCTCCCCTCCTCGATGGCTAGCCGACGGGTCAGGGCCTTGACCTTCTTCTTCTTATTTCTTAAACTTGCCTCCCGGTGCACCTTCTGGGCTAGCAAGTTCTCTAGTGGTGCGGACACCAGAGGCACCAGAATAAGATAGAGGCTTTTCAACCCTCTACGAATTGATCAATAATTTATGAGTCCATCTGTAATAAGGGCTTAGCCCATCTGAGTCCATTTTAGTTGTTATTTGAGTCTTTTGAGTTTCAGTTCTGTACTAGTCAGCTCATGTCGAGCTAGTTCAGTCTAGTGTTAGTCAGCTCATGTCGAGCTAATTTTATTTTTTTGAGTCCTATTCAACCATATTGAAGACTCAAGACCACATCATACAAGTGAAGACCAAGTCCAACCAGATTGAAGACATGAAAGTATAGCCCAAGTCTAACCCAGCTTGAAGATTTTGAGTCCTATTCAACCATATTGAAGACTCAAGACCACATCATACAAGTGAAGACCAAGTCCAACCAGATTGAAGACATGGAAGTATAGCCCAAGTCTAACCCAGCTTGAAGATTTGAGACCCCAGGAGGAAAAATTCAGAAAACCCTGATTCCTTGCAGATGCCCTCCAGATGCCCAGATTCCCTTCTAGATGCCAAAATATATTCATATACCAAGGCATCCATGATTTTAGAGGTCCATCTGCATCCTAGCCCAAAGAAATCAAGCCCAGGAGCCAAGCCCAAGGCCCTAAGAAGCAAGATACCAGAGAATATTCCTACTACCTGGCTACCAGGCCACCCCAGCTTCCAGAGGCCGAAACCCATGCGCCCGAGACCCTTTGGGCCGGCCTCTTGCTGAACCTAGAAGCCCAACACGCCCCCCTAGGCATCCTTGGAGTGTTGGCCAAGTCAAGAGAATTTTTAGGGATTTTTCTATCTAATGTTTCCTTATTTTCTAGCTAGGGTTTGAGAGAGAAAAGGATTCTTATGTAAAGACTAATGTATCCTTACTTGGAGCCCAAGACTAAGGGTCTATTTAAAGGACCCTAGCCTCTTGTATGAAGGAAGATTTTTGATATGAAATAAACCTTGAGTTCTTCTATTGCTTTGTGTGATTACCCTGCTGTGTGCATAAAGGGGTTTGAGAGTCTTCTTCCTAGTGTTTGCAATCATCTTCCTGCCGCCAACCATCCTTCCAGCCCCTCCAAAACTTTCTTTCCTTTGCTGTTTTCCTTTATTTCCTTGATCTTCTTTGAGTTTTCTAACCCCTGACAGGTTGTTTGCAGGTCCCCGAGTTCCTACGAATCCAACGACTCCAGCCAAGCCTCAATCGGACCACCGAGCAGAAAGCCGGGTATCCGCTGGTCTTTGGCTCGATTTTCCAGGCCGCATCCATCGAGGAACGAGAGATCCCTTCACTGTGATCTTCACCGGGCACATCAGACGTTGTCTGGTACACCCCCTCTACCTCCAGTCTTTATATTGTAGGAGAACTTGCCCTAACCGAGGCTTCTCAGTCCCGGCGATCCTTCTTTAGTATTTTTCTAGGTTCTAATCTGCATGCTTGGCTTCAAGAATTCATACAAAATTTCCTACAGCTAATTTTGATCTGAAATTCGGGAATTAATCACCTAACCCCACATATAAAATGTATAAAAAGAATTGCATGCATATTAGTCCTGCATCATCCAGCTACTTTTTCTGGGCCTCCGATTCGGCCCTCAAGGTGGGCACTTCTTTGGCTACTACCCTTAAGTCGAGCACCTCTTCCTTGGAGGCTGTTAGTGCCACCCAAGCCGTGTCCATCGCCAACTTCGCTGATTCGGCCCTCTGGGACAACTACTCTTTCAGATCGAACAGCTCAACCAGGTCGTTGTCCATCAACAGGTTACCTTTGACAAGCTGCTGACAGACACACACAGTTAGGGTTTCTTAGCCCTCAAGTAATGTACCCTGGGATGAATCTATAAATACCGACCCTCCCCTCTTGTATTAAACATCTTCTTTCTTATGAATACAACTTGCTGAAATTTTGAGTTATTACCTTGTGTTAGTGTTTTGTTTTGGTTCTTTAGGTTGTGTTTTTGTTTCTAAAAGAATTCCTTGCTATTCTAGCATCCTTTCACGCCCTAAATCACTGCCATCCAAGCCCTCGCACGTCTAAGAAAGAGTGCCCTAGGCTGCCAAGCAAGGAGATCTTCAACAAGCTTCAAACAGCCATCTTCTAACTCTAATCCTGATTCCTTTCAACCCATAGTTCCTTTCTTATTTTTAATTGCTGTTTTGATTAACCCTGACACTTGTAGGATCCCCGAGGTGCTTCCCCTCCCTGGAGGAGTCATTCTTTGCTGCCTGAACCACCCAGATTCACCATCAGATTCAAGGGAAACAAGGCTTCCTCTTCCAGGCTCCGATCAGAGTTGTGAGTGATCTCTTCTGCAAATGAATTTCAATCTCTGACTGGTAAGAAACCATCCCAACTCTTATTTTCTGATTTAATGAAGATAAGCTATCATAAACCAAGACTTTCTTAACTCTCGAGTCCTGTATATTTCACTGGTTTGCATGAGTATGCCTACGACCCGATGATTATTTGCACTGCTAGTCCTTCTACTAGTTTTTACTTTATTTTGGAAATCTAGATTGCAATTAAAATTATAAAAATCACAAAAAAATTATTTTACTATTTTCCATGCATGTTTTGCAGTCTTAGAGTCATCCTGCATCAGTTCGGTATTAAAGCTAGAGGATTAGGGTTTTTCTTTTTTTTCCCAGCTCTGCATCCTTCCTCCTGTCCAAATGTCCCTGACTTTTCAATCCTCGGTCAGTCACCGAGGCCCATCAACCCCCTGCACCCGAGCCCTCTCCCTTGCTACCATCATCTATGAAGCATGCCTCCATTGACGTCGATCCAGAAGTTCACGCCCGAACCCCTTCGATCAAGCCTTCCCCTCTTCCGCCTCCGTCCCATGATCCTCCCCAACGCCCCACCGGTGTCAACCGTTTGTGAAGCCACCGCCGTGTGTCCGTGCCTCTTCCTTCATCTAAAAGAGTCCACGTCTCTTCCACAGCCTTCCGGCGGTGGCCATCAGAGACTCCACCCATCCTCCTTACGACAATCTTCAGCTCTCCTCGCTCGTCGGATCAGAGATGGACGATAATTGTGCGGTGTGCGCGGATGCCCTCGAGTCGGTGGCCTATGGATCGTGCAGCCACTGGGATGTCTGCTCCACCTGCGTCATCCGGTTATGCTTCATCCTTGACGATGAAGAAGGCTCCCGACGAACCCGCACCACCACCCTGCAGATCTGCTCCTTCAAAGCCCCCTCCACTGCCGACGACGCCGACCACCGCTCCGTCCTCCGAGCCGACGGTGAAGGCGAGAACCCCTCTTCTCCGTCAGAAGGCCGCTACCCGTGCCCCCTCTACCGCTCGCACCCCAACTGCCGCCCGCGCCCCCACTGTTGCCCGCACCCCCATCACTGGCTACCGTCGTCACCCCCGCTGCAGTCGCCGACCACCACCGCATCCATGGCCGCCCTGCCAGATGGTCTCCGCCCAGCCTTGATGCCGGTGAACTTCATTGCTCCTCTCCCTGGTTCGGTCTGTGAGGAAGGGAGGAACATCACAATCATGAAGGCAATTGCCTTCACGGTTGCCGACTTCATATCCACATGGACTTCAGGGCTGCATGGATTTCAGAGTGACATGGATTTTTGAGGCTGCACAAATCTCAAAGCAGCCTATAAAAAAAAGAGGAAAAAAAGAAAAGAAAATCGGTGAAAAAAAGACAAAAAATTCAGAGATAAAAAAAGGAAAGAAAAAAAGGTGAAAAAAAAATGATGAACCTCACCTGCTTTGATTTGGTTAGTTTCGGTTCCATTATATCCCGCTGAGCTTGACTCGACGGAGTCAAGTTCTCCCCACCGCAGGGGAATAATGGGAACCCGAAAACCTATTTTATTTTATTTTATTTGAGTCCATTAGTCCTGTAATAAAGTGGGACAACTGAGTCAGTTGAGTCCACTTAGTCAGGTCTAGTCATTTTAGTTCAGTCAAGAGTCCAGTTAAGCTGTTCAAGTCAAGAGGAGAGTTATCAGTAGCCAGGAGATTCACCAGACCCCTCAAACCAGAGCGGCCTTCATGCACCTGGACCCTTTCATGCCGCCAAGCCCGCAAGAGAGAGCTCCAGTCCAAGATAGGCCCACTGTTGACCGGTCCACCAGGGTTTCTTGGCCCACAAGTTAGGGTTTCTTAGCCCTCAAGTAATTTACCCTGGGGTGAATCTATAAATATCACCCCTCCCCTCTTGTATTAAACATCTTCTTTCTTATGAATACAACTTGCTGAAATTTTGAGTTATTACCTTGTGTTGGTGTTTTGTTTTGGTTCTTTACATTGTGTTTTTGTGTTTGAAAGAATTCCTTGCTGCCATAGCATCCATCCACACCCTAAATCACTGCCATCCAAGCCCTTACACGTCCAAGAAAGAGTGCCCTAGGCCACCAAGCAAGGAGATCTTCAACAAGCTTCAAACAGCCATCTTCTAATCCTAATCCTGATTCCTTTCAACCCATAGTTCCTTTCTTATTTTTAATTGCTATTTTGATTAACCCTGACGCTTGTAGGATCCCCGAGGTGCTTCCCTTCCCTGGAGGAGGCCTTCTTTACTACCCGAACCGTCCAGATTCGCCATCAGATTCAAAGGAAACAAGGCTTCTTCTTCCAGGCTCCGATCAGAGTTGTGAATAATCTCTTCTGCAATTGAATTTCAATCTCTGAATGGTAAGAAACCTTCCAACTCTTATTTTCTGATTTAATGAAGATAAGCTATCCTAAACCTGGAGTTTCTCAACTCTCGGGTCCAGGATATTTCATTGGTTTGCATGAGTATGCCAGCAACCCGATGATTCTTTGCACTGCTAGTCCTTCTACTAGTTTTTACTTTAAATTGGGAATCTAGCTTGCAATTAAATTTATAAAAATCACAAAAAAATTATTTTACTATTTTCCATGCATGTTTAGCAGTCTTATAGTCATCCCGCGTTAGTTTGGTATCAGAGCTAGAGGATTAGGGTTTTTCTTTTTTTCCCGGCTCTGCATCCTTCCTCTTGTCCAGATCTCCTTGACTTCTCAAACCTCGGTCAGCCGTCGAGGCCCGTTAACACCCTGCACCCGAGCCCTCTCCCCTTCTGCCATCACCTGTGAAGCATGCCTCCACCGATGTCGATACAGAAGTTCATGCCCGAACCCCTCCAATCAAGCCTCCCCCTCCTCCACCTCCGTCCCGTGATCCTTCCCAATGCCCCACCGACATCGACCGTTTGTGAAGCCCCCGCCGTGTGTCCGTGCCTCTTCTTTCATCTAAAAGAGTCCACGTCTCTTCCACAGCCTTCCGGCAGCGGCCATCGGAGACTCCACCCATCCTTCCTCCGGCAATCTTCAACTCTCCTCGCCTGTCGAATCTGAGATGGACGACAACTATGCAATGCGCGCGGATGCCCTCGAGTGGGTGGCCGATGGATCGTGCGGCCACCGGGAGGTCTGCTCCACCTACGTCGTCCAGCTATGCTTCATCCCTGATGATGAAGAAGGCTCCCGACGAACCCACACCACCGCCCTGCAGATTTCCTCCTTCAAAGCCCCCTTCGCTGTCGACGACGCTGACCGCCGCTCTATCCTACGAGCTGACGGCGAAGGCGAGCTCCCCTCTTCTCCATCGAAAGGCCGCCGCCCGCATCCACACTGCCGCCAATGCCGCCACTGCTGCCCGTGCCCCCACCACCGGCTACCGTCGTCACCCCCACTGCCATTGACGGCCACCGCCGCCTCCATGGCCACCCTACCAGACGGTCTCCGCCCAGCCTTGATGCCAGAGAATTTCATTGCTCCACTCCCTGGTTCGGTCTGTGAGGAAGCGAGGAATAGCACGATCATGAAGGAAATTGCCTTCATGGTTGCCGACTTCAGATCCGCACGGACTTTAAGGCTGCATGAATTTCAGAGCAACATGGATTTTTGAGGCTGCACAGATCTCAAAGCAGCCAATAAAAAAAAGAGAAATAAAAGAAAAGAAAATTAGTGAATTAAAAGACTAAAAATACTCATAGAAAAAAAATTGAAAGAAAGAAAGGTGAAAAAAAAATGATGAACCTCACCTGCTTTGATTTGGTTAGTTTCGGTTCCATTAAATCTTGCTGAGCTTGACTCGACGGAGTCAAGTTCTCCCTACCGCAGGGAAATAATGGGAACCCGAAAACCTATTTTATTTTATTTTATTTGAGGCCATTAGTCCTGTAATAAAGTGGGACAACTGAGTCAGTTGAGTCCACTTAGTCAGGTCCAGTCATTTTAGTTCAGTCAAGAGTCCAGTTAAGCTGTTCAAGTCAAGAGGAGAGTTATCAGTAGCCAGGAGATTCACCAGACCCCTCCAACCAGAGCGGCCTTCATGCACCTGGACCCTTTCATGCCGCCAAGCCCGCAAGAGAGAGCTCCAGTCCAAGACAGGCCCACTGTTGACCGGTCCACTAGGGTTTCTTGGCCCACAAGTTAGGGTTTCTTAGCCCTCAAGTAATGTACCCTGGGGTGAATCTATAAATACCACCCCTCCCTTGTATTAAACATCTTCTTTCTTATGAATACAACTTGCTGAGATTTTGAGTTATTACCTTGTGTTGGTGTTTTATTTGGTTCTTTAGGTTGTGTTGTTGTATTTGAAAGAATTCTTTGCTACCCTAGCATCCTTCAACGCCCTAAATCACTGCCATCCAAGCCCTCACACATCCAAGAAAGAGTGCCCTAGGCTGCCAAGCAAGGAGATCTTCAACATGCTTTAAACAGCCATCTTCTAACTCTAATCCTGATTCCTTTCAACCCATAGTTCCTTTGTTATTTTTAATTGCTGTTTTGATTAAACCTGACACTTGTAGGATCCCCGAGGTGCTTCCCCTCCCTGAAGGAGGCCTTCTTTGCTACTCGAACCACCCAGATTCACATCAGATTAAAGGGAAACAAGTCTTCTTCCAGGCTTCAATCAGAGTTATGAGTGATCTCTTCTGCAATTGAATTTCAATCTCTGACTGGTAAGAAACCTTTCTAACTCTTATTTTCTAATTTAATGAAGATAAGCTATCCTAAACTAGGAGTTTCTCAACTCTCGAGTCCTGGATATTTCATTGGTTTGTATGAGTATGCCTACGACCCGATGATTCTTTGCACTGCTAGTCCTTCTGCAAGTTTTTACTTTATTTTGGGAATCTAGCTTGCAATTAAAATTATAAAAATCATAAAAAACTTATTTTACTATTTTTCATGCATGTTTATCAGTCTTAGAGTCATCCCGCATCACCTCTCCTCCGTCCGGGTGACCGTCTGCTTAACCGAAGAGGATTGGTTGAATGCAATCACCCTTCAGTGTGTAGTCAGAGGCATGTCATCCTCTGACTCGACCGACACCACCGTGGTGGATGGTTCTGTCATCCGTTGTTTCTTCGACCTCTCAGGCACCGGTTTGACCGCCTGCTTTTTTGACTCCTGTGGGGTCGGCTCCGCAATGCGAACAGCCCTCCGTTGTGCAGACCGTGCTGAAAGGATTGCTCGATCCGGCTTCATCTTGCCACCTATCAACAAACAAAGTTAAAGTGAGGTACAGCTGCAAAGCCTATAGGAGATAAAGTAGCTGGTCTCTCACTCCCTCTACAGTTCTCGTCCTACCTAACATCGGGTGTCGGCTGAGTCCAGCCTGATGAAGACTCCCCTCGTGGAGCATGAAGCCGACGAACTTCGGGTCCTCATCATCCAATTTATGGAAGTCGGCCTCGTCAGCCTTCGAGACCTTCCTCCCATTCAAAGCATTTGGCCTCGGCTCCCTTTAAGCTACCTCAAAGTCCCACGGCTCCAGGCTATCTACAAAAAAGTATTTGGACTTCCATCCATGAATGGCAGATGGAAGCCCCGCTAGTATCTTCCGGCCAGGGCATGGACTGAACATCCACCACTCCTGGCTCCGGAAGTCCTGCTTCAACAAGAAAAAATTGGAGAACAAAGATACCCTCGACTCAATGTTGGCCTCCCGACACAGGACTACGAAGCCACATAGAACCCGAATGCTATTCGGTGTCAGATGAGAGGGGGTAACTCTATATGTGTTGAAGACCTGAATAAAGAAGCTATGGATCGAAAAACGAAGGCCAGCTTTCAGGTGGTCTTCATACACGGGGAGAGCTCCTAAGTTTAAAGGCCCATTCACTATACCCTCGTGACTGGGGACAGTCAGATGTAAGGTGGAAGGAATGTTATACACAATCCTAAGGTTTTCGACCCTCTCTCGGGTCATGGCCGAAGGGATGTCAAAAGGACCAGGTTCCCTATGACCGCGAGCCGAACAGCGACGCCTAGAAGCCATTCTAAAATGGGTTGCAGAAAGGGAGGAAGACAGGATAAGGTAGAGATGGGACAAACCTGGTTCCCTGGTTCTCTAAGAGAGGCTAAAGCAATGCAAGGAGGGAGGAGGCTGCCTTCTCTTTAAGTGCAAGCAAGGTGAAAGGTTCTTTCTGGGCGCTACTTCCCCCTTTTTATAGGCGTCCAGGGGTAGCTTCCCAATGCCTCCCCCCACGTGCATGATCCGACGGCTGGCGCCTCAGTTTTCGAGTTGGATTGGAATCCGACGGGATGCACCGGATCATATCTGACTGCGATCCGCATGACAGTCGAAGCAACGATTGATGGATCACTCCGAGAAGTGCACCAACCGCTCTGATAAAGCCATGTGCCCCACGTCGCATTAAGAATCCAAACGAGCAGCTGCCATGTATCGTGCCAGCAATAACTGCTCCCCTTGTCCTCGCCAACAAGACACTGACACCTGTCCTAGAGCAAAAATCATAGCAGAAGGCGACCGGCCGTAGCACGCCGAATCAGATTCACCATCATCTAAAAAACTGATGCATTTATTGCCATTTAATGCCCTCGTCCTTCGAGCCTACGGGCTCGCTCGAAGCACAATGGCAAGGGGGACAACTGTTGTACCCTGACGGCTCACCCACAAGCGGAAACGGTCCATTCTTGTAGTCCATCCGAGCTACTCCTTCAGAGCTCCGACCTTCTCCTACTGGGGTCTGGCCCGTCGCTCTCCTTCAGCGGTCCGACCCACCAGAGCTGAGGTCTGAACAACCCTCTACTGCTGGGGTCCAGCCCATCACTCTCCTTTAGCGGTCCAACCCACTGGAGCTGAGGTCCGAATGACCCTCTCTTACTAGGGTCCGACCTGTCACCCTCCTTCAGTGGGTTGGCCTTTACTCCGACTGACCAGCTTTCCCACAACCGACATCCGACAGGCAAGCTTTAGCATCCAGGGAATTCTAGAAGCACCTTTTTGTTACTGTGGGATCCTGCTATCCCAATAGCCCTGCTCCACTACTTCCACGATGCCGCCGTATCTACGCGCCACGTGGCCACTCTCCAAATTCTTTTAGGGGCAGATCGGTCTTTCTCAGCCTCTCCCCTAACAGACTTTGGACTATTCCGTGCCTATATAAGGTACCCGGGGAAACCCGCTCAAAGGTAGGAGAACTCTTCCCTCTCCATATGCTGTTCTTTTCATGGTTCTCTATTCTATTGCCTTCAACCTCCTACTAACTTAGGCATCGGAGGATCCCTCGCCAGAACACCACCGGCACCCTTGGAGACTTTGTTGCAGGTTCACCCGGGAGAGGTGCGCTCTAGCATATCCAGCCCTGGCCCAGGAGTTGACACCGCAACACATAACAACTACGGATTACGAACTTAGTTAGTAATCAATCATGTAGATAATCAATTAATAGGCCTCTTAATCAATTAAACTACATAATAAATCAACAATAAAAATTAGAAAGCATAGATATCCAGTAAAAGAATAATATTAAATTAATATCATAACCTCACAACCATGCTAACATAGCTAGCTATCAATTGAATCGAAACAAAGAATTCACTCAATCATGGGAAAGGGAAATAACATAAAGTTGATTTGATTTCCTCCCCTTTTCATGCTGTAGAAAATTTTTCTTGCTATTCTTCTCTCTTCCAGTAGAAAACAGAAATCTCCTTCTTCTAATAGAGCTCGTTCCTTCAAATTTCTGCTGCTCTGGTTGTTGCTGCTCTACACGAAACTCCTCTCCCTACAGCAAAATAGATAATTTTCTATTCTGTTCTTCCTTCTTTTTTTGGTGTTGGCCGACGGGCATTAATTTATAGTAGAGGAGTTAGATGTGTCAAAGATGGAAAATCAGCATTAGCTTCTTCCGGTTCTCTATTTCATTCACATAACCAACACAACCACCACTCTCTCACAACCACTCAAACTTCTTCGGTGTTATCCCGTAGAGTCCATGATTGACAGTCTTCTTTCCTTGGACATCCAAGCTCCCATTCTTTCGATAAGATTCTGGGCCGATAGTGGTGCTGGACGGAGAACAGAGGATGGCTGGTTGATAGCTTCTCCCAGTGGCTTGGACAACAAACTAGGCAATGCAGCGCACTGGGGAAAAACATAGTGGCAACGAGATGTTCATGATGAGGAAGAACATGACTACTTCAAACTTGGGAAGATGGTGGTGGTTCTTCAATAGCAGGCGGTGAGGAGGCCATGATAATGACGCTTTGTTTTCTGGCAGCTTGGTGGATAGCTCGGATGGCCATGGATGGAGGACGGGTAGAGAAAATGGGAAGAAGACCATGCACCGTGGTGTAGGAAACCATGGGAGCGGCAGCAGCAACATCAAGGAAGATGAACGGCCATGGGACATGGTGAGATGGAATTTTCCGGCCTTCAATGGCTGATCTGTTGAGCGAGGAGGATCCCAACAGTGAGAAGAGGGGCTCCCACGTCTTCCCCGACGAAGTCGTGGCTTCATTTGGCCTGTGGTCTATGGACTGTACTCGTGGACCAGCATCAATGGTGGTAATGGACAGGTCTGCTATTTTGTGAACCAATTGGTTAGTTCACATTGAACCAACTGCATCAATTTTCATGCTATTCCTTGTAGATCCTTCAAAATTTAATTCCTAGCTCAATTGAAGTCTAATTCACACATCGTTCACACCGTTGGAAAGCTTAAGATGTCCTCTACAACTTCATTGAGACAATTTCTTCCAATTCTGACTTTAAGATTATCAAAAATCTATGTGAGATCAAAGGGACGAAATCATACAATGCTAGAAATTAATCCTCAAACATAAACTTATGCATTAATCATTATGATGAGAAAATAAATATATCAAATAGACTAAATATAAGAAGAAATAAAATGTATAATTATGTCCCTATCAAATTCCCCCGTACTTAACTTTTGCACATCCTCGGGTAGCTTGCCACACAATTTATTAAATACACTAAGACAACTCATAACTCACTAAATTCCCCAATAACACCATATAGATATTATATACCATAATTCTTATATAGAATCAAGAATTTAAATGCCATAACACAATATGAATTAAATATACTTAATAAACTTAAACTAAAAGAAATAAGAAACCTTCATTCAAGAAGTAATTAACAAGTTTGGTAAACACTCATAGGCCACTCTCAATTTACTCAAGTGTTTATAGGATAGAAAAAAAAATTCTCTCAAAACTCAATCCAAACCAAATCACTACCATAGGCTTGCTTGCTTATCTAATCTCCATCACTAGTATCACTTGTCACACATAGATCCAATGGTCTGTAATCAGGGTTGTAATGGAGCTTAGGTTCAGGGTAGGAATAAAAAGGGATACTGAGGTTAAAACCCAAGAAACTAAAAGAGCATTACGATATAAATTGAGTAAATCAAGATATTAAATGCTCCAATATTCAACCCTTCTAGTTTCTTCTTCTCATTTGCTGCATAGACCGAAAATGTTTCATGATGAAGAAGCATATGTCTGTATACACTGTGCACAATTGATAAGACATGTGGATATCTTGAACTGAACTTGTAGCCAGAGGTCTTAGTGATACATTGGTCTCCGCATACATTTATGATCTTTCCCATTATCTCACCAATCATAACTTTATATTTTTCTTCTTCTTTTTTTTCCAGCAAAAAGATATTGAAACATGGCAAGAACATCTTACTCCCATTATGTTCCATTTTTTTTCAAAAGATAGGTATAGCAATCAACAGTAGCTCCCCCACACCTATTCAATACACATTCTTGTCTCAAAATCTATCAAACAAATCCCAACGCTCTACTAACACTTGAGGTAAGTAAAATATAATGATAATAAATTGGCTCAGGGCTCATAAATATGGGCTTCAATCAACAAAAGAGTTTAAAAGCTCAAAGTGGGTTCACTAAAGTTAATTGATTCAAGGTTGGCTATTTAAGCTAAGTGGTGTAAAATCCTATATGCCATTGTCATTTCTATTTGTACATGTGAATTTAGTAACCATGACTAGCATTTACAAGCAAGTTCTAGAGTAACCTAGTATAAATGAACACACTCATAACAGAAACATGTATATGTATAGGTCCAAAAGCTCACCCAAACATGCTTTTGGTCTACCAAAACAAGTTAATACATTTCAAAATCAAGATCAAGTCAACTTTTAGCCTAAATATGCAAGTTATTCATTCAATCATGCTATGACACTCTTATCTTAATTTAGTCGAAGTTTATAGCACATAAATCCATAGATATTATTAGGGAAACATCTTAAAAACACTCAAATATATATTTTTTTTTTCTAACTCTCAATGCAAAGCCCTAAATGCAAAGAAAAGACAAAAATATATTTAATGCCTACAAATATAAATAGAGAAGGGATAAAGAATGCAAATATGATCATGGCCAATTAGCCTCCCTTGGGTTGCCTCACAAGCAGCGCATTTGTTTAATGTCGTTAGCCCGACATTGTAATTCTCCTCAATCTGAATAAACTGGATCCTTCAGTTGCACTTCATTTATCGTATGCTCCTTAAAACCTTCATAAAATGGTTTGAGTCTATGTCCATTCATCTTGAACACTTTGTTAGTCTCGAAGCTCTGCACTTCAACTGCACCATAAGGAAACACATTAGTAACTTTAAAAGGGCCAATCCAACGAGCACGTAATTTACCAGGCATTAGTTTAAGTCATGAATTATGAAGCAAAACTTTTTGTCCAACCACAAATTGCTTCCTAGCAATCATTTTATCATGAAATACCTTTGTCTTATCCTTGTAAATTCTTGAATTCTCATATGCTTCAAGTCTTAACTCCAATTATTGCAATTGCAACCTTCTTTGTACACCAGCTTCATCCATATCTCTCAATTCAAAAGACTCCTATGCAAACACATCCACTATGTCTATAGAAGATACAGATTGACTATCACTAGGATATCTCATTTCTTCAAAAATATTAAATTTGATAATTTTCCCATCAAACTCCATGGTAAGGGTACCATCATAAACATCAATCTTTGTTCTTGCTGTCTTAAGGAATTGGCTTCTTAACAAAATTAGAGCAGCATTTTGAGAGGTATTGTCTTCCATATTCAAAATATAGAAATCAACAGGAAAAATCAACTTATTCACCTATACCAAAATATTCTCAACTAGCCCTTCAGGGTATGCATTAGAACAATCAGCTAACTGGATAATTACACATGTTTCTTTTAATGGATCTAAATTCAGAGATGCATAAATTGAATATGGCATAACATTTATGGATGCACCTAAATCTAGCATGGCATATTCAAACTTAGTATTACCAATCACACGTGGAATTGTAAATGTACTTGGATCCTTGCATTTTGGAGGTAACTTACGTTGAATCATTGCAGACACATTTTCTCCCAAACTAATTTTCTGATTACATTTTGGCATCCTATTCATAGTACATAACTATTTTAGAAATTTTGCATACCTTAGGACTTGCTTGATTGCATCTAATAGAGGAATATTTACTTCTACCTTTCGAAAAGTCTCAAGGATTTCCCTTTCTTGATCTTCCTTCTTAAATTTGGATAACCTGCTAGGAAAAGGAAGAGGAACATAATTAGTAGAATTATGCACAACAACTTGAGATTTTTCCTTGGAAAAATTTTCAACATTGAATTTGGTCTCCTTCTCCACTTGATCTTTCTTAGCCACTTCTAAAGGTTTCTGAGCGGAAGCTTCAATTTCTTTTCCACTTCGTAGTGTAAAAGCACTTGCATTCTCACGTGGGTTTATGATCATTTGAGAGGGCAATTTTCCAGAGTCTTTAGCTTCAAGCTTGCTTACTGATGTTGCTAGTTGACTAATTTGCTTCTCCAAGTTTTGAATAATGTTTCTTATTTCATGTTGAAATTGTTGTGTATTGGTTGCCAGTATCTTAACAATCACATCAAGTGACATATTTGGTCCTTGATTTACTTGTTGCCTAGCTTGAAATGGAGGTTGGTACCGATTCTGAGTAGCTTGATTTCCATAGCTCAAATTTTGTTGATCTCTCCATCTAGGGTTGTACGAGTTGGAATATGGGTCATATCTACACTGAGGTTTCCTTGGAAAGCTACCTATGACATTTGCTTACTAGATTGGTTCTCCCTCTTGCAAAGTTGGACACATATCCGTAGCATGACCCGTGACCAAGCAAATACCACATGTCTGGACTTGCTACTTATTTCCTACAACAAATTGATACATAAGAGAGGTTAGTTCTTCTCCTCTTTGTTCAAGGGAATATGTACTTTCCTCATTCACTCACTTAAGTGTATGATTTAATTCTTATCCCAAATTGTTGAGAATTCACTGCCTTGTTGGAAATCAAATTCTTTGCAACCTCCAGTGTTAGATTTACCAAGGCACCTCCGCTAGCAGCATCAATATACTCCTATCCATTGGTATCAAACCTTCATAAAAATATTGAATCAAGAGCTGATCACTAATCTGATGATGAGGGCAGCTAGCACTTGATCTCTTAAATCGCTCCTAATATTCATACAACGTTTCTCCACTATTCTGCCAAATACAACATATCTCTTTCCTTATGTTGGTAGCTCTAGATGCAAGAAAATATTTCTCCAAAAACAACCACTTCATTTCATTCCACAAATCAATAGAACCAGATGGAAGGTAGTACAACCAATCTTTAGCCAAGTCTGCTAAGGAAATTGGAAAACCTCGCAGTTTGATTTGTTCTTCCGAAATTCCTTGTGGTTTCATGCTTGAACACACCACATGAAACTCTTTCAAGTGCTTGTGTGGATCCTTTCCTGCAAAATCACAAAAAATAGGTAATAAATGTATTAGTCCCAATTTCAATTCAAATGCAGCATCTAAATTAGGGTACTCAATACACAAAGGTTGTTGATTTAAATCAGGGGCAGCCAACACCTTTAAAGTTCTGTTATTTGTAGCCATGACTTCCTTTATTTCTGAACCACTGTCAAAATCTAATTCAAGAGCTATGTTGATGCCCAACGAAGACACAAGTGCTCTCCTAGATGTTGAAGTTCGCTCTGTCAAAGTTTGCCTAACTTCTCTCCTTAATCTATGCAAGGCTCTTTCAATTTCTGGATCAAATTTTAATTCACCCAAATGAGAGGTTCGAGTCATAAACTATAAACCAGCATAAATTAACAACAAAGTGCTTACTCAAGACCTACAAACCATAAATAATCTGATTAGAAAAAAATTCAGTCCCAGGCAACGATGCCAAAATTTTGATGCTTGTCGAATTCACCAAATTAAATACTATTTCACTAATTCTTATAATCTTTCTTGCAGTATTAGTGATTCCACGTCAAACCCTAGTGACTAAATATAATAATCAAATTTAATAACTAGAGGAGGGCAGTTTTGAATAATCATGAAATCAACTAATTAATTATGCAAATAAGGAAAAACTTTAATTAAATTTAGATTTGTTTCAGATTTAACTTAAGTTCGATTCAAGAGGTTTTCTATGCTAGTTAGTAGATTGATCATCGGTATATAAACATATTATTCTTTCTCTAAATACTTAGCCGTTGACTTACCTAGGAGCTAGATAAATCAAATCATCCCTACATTCATTAATTCAAGTCGAGCATCCAAATTAAATTCTTACCAATAAACCAATTGGTATTAACCAATCCTCATGCATTCATTGATAGCAATACATACTAGAATGAAGCTAAGAATGAACAACAATTAGACAAGCATAAATTGTTTAATTCATTCTATGTTTCCTTTTTAGACAAAGATGAAAACTAGGATCATAATCATTTTGCCTAAGTACTACTTTAACTAAGTTGCATAACAATTACGGATTACGAACTTAGTTTAGTAATCAATCATGTAGATAATCAATTAATAGGCCTCTTAATCAATTAAACTACATAAAAAATCAACAATAAAAATTAGGAAACACAGATATCCAGCAAAAGAATAATATTAAATTTATATCATAACCTCACAACCATGCTAACATAGCTAGCTGTCCCTTGAATCGAAACAAAGGATTTACTCAATCATGGGAAAGGGAAATAACATAAAGTTGATTTGATTTCCTCCCCTTTTCATGCTGCAGAAAATTTCTCTTGCTGTTCTTCTCCCTTCCAGTAGAAAATAGAAATCTCCTTCTTCCAATAGAGCTCATTCCTTCAAATTTCTGCTACTCTGGTTTTTGCTGCTCTGCACCGAACTCCACTCCCTACAGTAAAATAGATCTTTTTCTATTCTGTTCTTCCTTCTTTTTTTGGTGTTAGGCAATGGGCATTAATTTATGCCAGAGGAGTTAGATGCATCCAAGATGGAAAATCAGTGTTGGCTTCTTCTGGTTCTCTATTTCATTCACGTAACCAACACAACCACCACTCTCTCACAACCAATCAAACTTCTTCGATGTTATCCTGTAGAGTCCGTGATCGACGGTCTTCTTTCCTTGGACATCCAAGCTCCCACTCTTCCGACAAGATTCTGGGCCAACAGTGGTGCTGGACGGAGAATAGAGGATGGCTGGTTGATAGCTTCTCCCAGTGGCTTGGACAACAAACTGGGCAATGGACCGCACTGGGGAAGAACATAGTGGCAATGGGATGGCCATGATGAGGAAGAACAAGACTGCTGCAAACTTGGGAAGATGGTGGTGGTTCTTCAATAGCAGGTGGTGGGAGGCCTTGACAATGATGCTGGGTTTTTCAGCGGCTTGGTGGATAGCTCGGACGGCCATGGATGGAGGATGGGCGGAGAAAATTGGAAGAAGACCGTGCACCATGGTGTAGGAAACCATGGGAGTGGCAGCAACAACATCAAGGAAGATGAATGGCCATGGGACATGGTGAGATGGAGTTTTCCGGCCTTCAATGGCTGATCCGACGAGCAAGGAGGATCCCAACGGTGAGAAAAGGGGCTCTCGCATCTTCCCCAATGAAGTCATGGCTTCATTTGGCTTGTGGTCCATGAACTGCACTCATGGACCAGTGGCAATGGCTTTAATGGACTGGTCTGCTATTTCGTGAACCAATTGGTTGGTTCACATTGAACCAACTGCATCAATTTTCATGCTATTCCTTGTAGATCCTTCAAATTTTAATTCCTAGCTCAATTGAAGTCCAATTCGCACGCCGTTCATGCTGTTAGAAAGCTTAAGATGTCCTCTACAACTTCATTGAAAACCATTTCTTCCAATTCTAACTCTAAGATTATCAAAAATCTACGAGAAATCAAAGGGATGAAATCATACAATGCTAAAAATTAATCCTCAAATATAAACTTATGCATTAATCATCACAATGAAGAAATAAATATATCAAATAGACTAAATATAAGGAAAAATAAAATGTATAATTATGTCCCTATCACGAGTCCATCATGGACCGATGCTTGGTTCATAAAATCCTGAATGGTCCACAAGTAGCCATTTTTATTGGTCCATGGCTCAAAGCCATGGATCAGGGAAGGATTTCAGCCATGTTTCATTGTTGCACCACTATCCGAGGTCCTGCCAACCTCATCTTCAACCGATCCACCACAATCCAGCCATTCCTTAGCTTGAAGCACCTCCAAAGTCCCTACCAACCACCTCTCCATCTCCCCTTCTTTCGGACTGAAATGCCATCGCTTGCCACCATCACCATTGATTGGAGATGCTGAAACTACTATGCCACCACCTCCTCAACTTGTGTCGCCTCCAAAACTCCATCACCACCATTCCAAGACCCTTGTTGCCACTCCCGCTGATGCTCAAGCCATCTCATGCCTCTTTCCACCTATGCCATAGCTAAGAGCCACTCGTCGTTGCCGAGCTATCATTACACCATAGCCTACTGCCGGTCACCACCTTATCTACCCGGTCATCCTAGCCCTCCACCATTGCCCCCTTCTCTTAGTTAGTTGCTTGGTGTCTAAGGCAAGTGGTTCAGAGACAAGAGCCCGAAGGAAGGTGGATCTTTAATTGGTTCCATTCACTTACCTGGCTAATTTTAATTAGTATCTAAGATAAATAATGAAGGGACCCCCACCAACCTTACACTTACTTGGCTAAGTCAGTTAATTGATCTTGGGCTTGGAGTGCTCGAAGGTAATCTTGGAATAGTTAGGAGCTATCTTGATTCAGGTTAACCCTAGGATAAAAGTGATTTTGATTGTGTTACATGTTTGAAAAAAAAGTTAATTAAAATAACTCTTTTTTTCTAGTCTAGGACTCTCTTAGGATTCTTTCCTTTAGACCTCTTCTCATTCTTATTTTTTATTAAAAAAAAGTTAAAGAGAAATTGAACTACCGTTTGCTATAGAGTGCTACTGTAGGGTGTATGCTAGGTCGTCAATCTTTAGAACCTAAAATCATACCTCTAGATCTGAAAGTAGACAAAACCTGTAGAGCAAACAGATCACGTAGTATGGGTCCTAATCAAGAAATTGATCAACCACAAAAATTGAAGGAGTACTTCATGTTGGAAATTATGTTCCAAAGCTAATCGTCTAGGCTGTAGATGGTTGTGATAATTTTATAATTGTATATGAATCTTTAATGAATAAAAGTTATCTTTTGGCTGTTCATCACATGTGCATTTTCTTGAAAAGAACTCTTGTGTGATGGAGTCCTTAGAACTACATTATTTTTTTGATATAGCGAGGATATATCAAGCAGTTCTTAAACTGGTTCACAACTAAATGATACATTATTATATGACGATAATGTGTCAAGTGTAGGTTGTTGTATGTTGCATTTGTTGGTTGTCCTCTTAACCAATGAGTGTGGAGACAATGTGTGTGACATACAAGTAAAATGTGTGATATCTCATTGAACATGACCATCTACGGAGCTCCCTTCTTCCAAAGGGTTGCTCGCAAAGGGATATGGATATATATGTGTCCCTTAGACCTGAGATCATCATGGTAGCTTGCAAGCAACTCACTATACTTTGGTGCCAGATTACCTGGATTTGTAATCCAGTGATAAAAGGTTTTTGGGTGCAGTCAAGTACTTGTGGAGCGGTGGTGGATCAAGATGGAATTGACTCCTCCAAATAGTTTGGAGTGAGTGACTCACTATGTCTCAATTTAGCAAATCTTGGCTAGGGTAGTTCTTATGGAAGTCACAGAACTTGTGAGGTTGAGACATGTTTCAGTACAATCGACTTAGTGTTCGAATCTATGGGGTCATACACCATAGGAGTTTCTATCTGATCTTAAGGCTGATCGACGATTGAGAATCGTTTGCCATCACCGGAGGTCAATATGATTGACCATGTTCCAAGTGCTGACACTTGGCACTTTGCGTGGGTCGACACTTGGGGAAGTGTCGATAGTTGGCATTTTGAATGAGTTGACACTTGCTGTGATGAGCAGAATTCTTGAAAGAATTTTTTGAAAGTTTTTGAGATGTTTTGACTTGGTTTAAATTTTAAATTCAAACCATTTTGGCTCCACACTTTCATGGAATGATTGTCATTCCTTTCTTAAGTGCTTGGACCCATTTGGCATGGCCCTTGACTTTCTCCCCCAATCTCTCCCCTTCCTCTTTCTCCCTCTCTTGGCTACCACTACAAATGAAGGCCATTTCAGAGGCTGCAAGAGATTAGAAAAGCTTAGAGAGGACAAAAGTTAGAAGAACAAAAAGAAAGAGAAGGGTTGTGTGAGGTCTTAGGATTGGGTGTGAGAAACCTAGCATTCAAGCTAGGTCTTGGGAAGATAGTTTCTTAGGAAGGGTTCCACTTCTCCTCCTTGTCTTCCCAAAAAAAAAAGATCAGCCCAAAGGATCCCAAAGAGCTAGCACTCCGAGGGAGTTCATCAGAGTCAAACCCCGGTGGGATTATATATAGAGGCCAGACATGTGTGGGCTCGATCGCCTTCCCTTTCCACAGCATTTTTCTGGTATAACGGTAAGGTACTTTTATACCTCTGCTTCTTTTTTGCTTTGATGTTCTATTGCATGCTACTTCATTATGCTAGATCTTGTTGCAGGCAGATTTGTAGATTATTTTGATCTATCTACCGAGTCTTCCGTTGTGCATGTTTTAAAATAGTTTTAAAATACATTTTTTGCCTAGCATGTTTGAACATGTTTTCACCTTCAATGGTATCAGAGCCAGGTTCCTTTTGTAGTATAATGATTTAGCATGCTTTAACATCACTTTTTCTTTTAAAGTACTTGGAATGAGTGCTTCACCATGGCCGTCCGGTGACAGGAGACAAGTAAGGCTGCAAGACCCTCTCCTCCCATTCAATAGGGGTCTCCTATGGCATGTAGGGGTGCTGCTTGTGATGACTCATAAAAAGAAAAGATAAAAGAAATTATAGATTAAAAATGTTTTAATCTTGTATTATGATCATAAAACAAACTTTAGATAAGATCTAAGAGTTTTATTTGATCGGATTTGATAGAAAGTTTGGAGAAATTATGGATTTGGAATCACTATTTTTTTCGTTGTCTCAGGCTGTGAGTCAACACTTGGCCTTGGAAGTGTCGACTCATGAGCAAATTGCTAAAAAACTGCTGTTTATTTTCCTATGATCGGTTAAGTGTCGACACTTGACCAGGAAGTGTCAACACTTGGGCTCGTGAGTCGACACTTTGCCTTGAAGGTGTCGGCTTATGAGTAAGTGCTAGAAATCTGTGGTGTTTTGGTTTTCCTCCTGTCTCAGGCCTTGAGTCGACCCAAGTGTCGACACTAGGTGTCGACACTAGGTGTCGACACTTGCTCCTGGTGAGTCGACACTTTGGATGAAAATGCTGAAAAGTAGTGAATTCAAATTTGATTTATTGTAAAATTATTTTCATTTATAAATTAAAATAATTTAATTTAATTAAGGCTATTGAACTTAATTAAGATTAAGTATGACTAAGAACTCTAGGAATATGATTCAAAGATTTTAAGTCATTTCAATAAGCCTTAAGGGTCATGGGTTAGCTTCTATTAGGTCCTTAATGGTAGACCTAAGTTTAGATGCATTAGACTAATTAGAGAACTGATCTAATCAATTATTGAGTTACATTGATTCATGTAGCCATAAATTAGAGACTAAATGCTGACTCTAATCAATTATTGAGTTACATTGATTAGTCCATAAATCTAAATGGACCTAATTTGTGGCTCAGTGGAAAGCCCGAGTCTTTAGGCTAGTCTAATCGAGTCTGATGAACTGATTGGGGTCTAAGTAAGTTTGGCATTTTGATCATGGTTCTTTGGGGCTACCTCATACCTGTCCAACTCTGTTGGTATTTAAGGCAAGGATTTTAGATAGCTCATTGACTCGTATTAATCCATTCACCCAAGGTTAATCAGTCTTGACTGATTTTAGGTGTCTATGGATCATTGGTTATGTGTAACCCTCCTTGTTTGCTGATATGGTCAGTGGGAGGTTGATCCATGTCTTCTTATCTCTTCTTCTGTCATATTAAAATTAACCCCACTAAATTATTAGGTCCTTAAAAGGACAAAGTTATAAGGATAACCAAGACCTAGCCTCTCATTAAGTGTGATACGGGACTATATGCATGCAATTGTTTTTTTGTGTTTTATATATGGGGTTAGAGATTAAATCCTAGAAATTGGATCAAAATAAGTTAATAGGGAATTCTCTATGATTTTAGAAGTCAGCATGCATTAGAATCTAGCAAGCAGAAAAGAAGGATCGCTGGGGCTGAGAAGCCTCGGTTAGGGCAAGTTCTCCTACATAAAATACTGGTGGCAGAGGGGTGTACCTGACAATGTCTGAAGCACCCGATGAAGATTGCAGCAAGGGATCTCTCATTCCTCGATGGATGCAGCCTAGAAAACCGAGCCAAAGACCCGCGGATATCCGGCTTTCTGCTCGGTGGTCCGATTGAGGCTTGGCTGGAGTCGTTGGATTCGTAGGAACTCGAGGACCTGCAAATGACCAATCAGGGGTTAGAAAACTTAGAGGAGATCAAAAAAATAAAGAAAACAGCAAAGGGGAAAGGATTTTGGAGTGGGTGGCCAAGGCTCTGGTGGATTTAGCTGGCAGCAGGATGTAGTTGCAACACCGAGAAGAACTCACAAAACCCCTTATGCACACAACAGGGTATCACACAAAAGTTGAAGGAAACTCAAGTATTTTCATATATCAAAAGTAATCTTCATACAAGAGACGATGGTCCCTTAAATAGACCCTTAACCTTGTGCCCCAAGTAAGGGTACTTTAGACTTTACATAGGACTCCATCATCCTTTCAAACCCTAACTAGGAATATAAGGCAACATAGGTAGAAAATCCCTAAACTTGCTCTCCCTCTCCTTGTCTTGGTCGGCCAAGGGGGTGACCTTAAGTGGCCGACCAAGAGGAGGTCACATAAGGATGGCGCCCTAATCTCCTTCCTGGGCCTGGCTGGCACATTTTGCTTTCTGCTGGTCCAGGGCTTCAGGTTTGTTCTTGTTTTCATTTTCTCCTCCTGGGGTCTTTAAATCTTCAAGCTAGGTTGGACTTGGGCTCAACTTCCATGTCTTCAATCAGGTTGGACTTGATCTTCACTTCTATGATGTGGTCTTGAGTCTTCAATATGCTTGGACAGGACTCAAAATAATAAAATTTGCTCGACATGAGCTGACTAATACTGGATTAAACTAGCTAAACATGAGCTGACTAATACAAGACTCAACTTAGCTATACTAAGCTTTATTACAGTGAACTCAAATGTCATTAAGTGATCCACAGAGGGTTGAGAAGCCTCAGCCTTATTCTGGTGCCTCTGGTGTCCAGCACCAATTCTCTCGGGTGGGAGAAACTCGACCCTGTTAGTGAAGATCATACTGGCTCACATATCTCTTGAGAGGTCTGGGGTGGTTGAGGCATTGCAAGTCCTCTCGAGAAATTCACGACACGTCTGACTCTGGCCGGCCTTGACATCGGACCAGGAAGCGTTGATAGTCGCAGTCCCGGGTCGTAATGGCTTGATCGTCCAGGATACGCTCGATCCGTTCTCCTCTCTCAGGCCAATTAATTGGTGGACACTCTAGGTAAGGATCACTCTCAACAGAAGGGATAGGTCCAAAAGCCTCACTGGATATTGTTGCCGGTTCCCTATGCTCAACCAGGTTTGTAATATTGAAGGTAGAACTAATGCCCATATCCGAAGAAAAGTCCAACACATAGGCATTTGATCCAACCTTCTTTAACACTTTAAAAGGTTCGGCTCCACGAGCATGAAGCTTCTTAATGTTCCTAGGTGGGAACCGCTTAGGCATAAGCCTAATCATGACAGAATCCCCTACATTAAATTTCTTGATCCTTCTTCGGGAATTAACCAATTTTTTATAAGTTTCATTGCTTAGGTTTATCTTTTGGCTAATGTCCTTGTGCAAGTCTCTAATATGCTGTGCAAATGACTCTGCAGACTCTGAGACTCGTGCATGAATGGGTAAAAGAATCAGATCAATGGGGCGATTAGGCTTGTACCCATGGACTATCTCAAAGGAATCTTACCCGTTGTCCTATTACTGAACTGTTGTAGGAAAACTCTGCTCTAGGTAATAATAGATCCCAAGTTCCAACATGTTCACCTACCAGCATCTAGGAGGTTTCCTAAACTACATTTCACCACTTTAGTTTGGCCATCTGTTTGAGGGTGGTAGGCTGTAGAAAACTTAAGCTTGGTCCCTAACAGGTGCCATAAGGTATTCCAAAAATAACTGATGAACCTAACATCCATATCAGATATGATGGTCTTGGGTAGGCCATGTAGTTTAACCACATGATCTAAGAAAGCTTGCTACCCTAGACGCATCAAATGTCTAGGAACAGGGGAGAAGTGAGCCATCTTAGAGAACCTATCGACCACTACAAAGACAGAATCATGTCTCTTTTGGGTCTTAGGTAATCGTAACACGAAGTCTATACTTAGGTCCTGCCAAGGGCGATCAGGCACTGGTAAAGGTATGTAAAGACCAGTGTTCTACTTCTGCTGTTTTGCAACAGCACAAGTCTTACATCTGGCTACAATTTATGCAATGTGCCTTTTCAATCCTGGCCAAAAGAACTGGTCCTCAATTGCTAAGATTGTCTTATTTCTACCAAAGTGACCAGCTAATCCTCCAGCAAGGGTCTCCCAAATTAGGAATTCTTTAAGGAAAGTTTTGGGTATACAGAGTCGATTGTTCTGGAAAAGATAGCCATCCTGAATGGTATACTCACTATGGGTACTAGATGGTCCTAGCTTGGTGGTCTGGTAAATGTCTCCAAAGTCTAGGCAAGTTTCATATTCATCCTTTAACCTATCAAACCCTATGACTTGGGTGCTAACTGATCCTAACAGTAGAGACCTACGGCTCAGGACATCTACTACCTTATTTTCAGTGCCAGCACGGTGTTTCAGGACAAAAGTATAAGCCTGAATGTATTCAATCCATTTACCATGCCATGGGTTCAGTTTCTTTTGGGAGTTCAGGAACTGGAGTACCTCATGGTCAAAAGTAGACAAACTCCTGCGGTAGTAGGTAATGTCTCCAATATCTAAGGGCCTAGACTACCGCATAAAATTCCTTGTCATAAGTAGAGTACTTAAGTTTAGCCTCATGCAGCTTTTCACTGAAGAAGGCTACAAGGTGATTCTCTTGACTTAGTACCCCACCTATTCCTACTCCTGAGGTATTGCAAGCGACCTCAAACACCTTAGTGAAGTCAGGTAATCTAAGGGTGGGTGCATGGGTCATCTTATCCTTATGCTCTAAGAAGGCCTCATTGTTGGGGATTCCAGTGCACCGCAGCGGAAGTGTAATTTCAAAAAGATGAAATTGGCACCATAATCCCTAGCCAAGATCTCCTTATTCAGAATTAAAACATACAAAGTAACATTGTTAGAATTAGGGCACCAACCTTTTAACGCTAAGTCCAATTTTGATGTAGAATCAGAACTTGGTGTTGAATGCTTCTTTTGATTTCACCAGGCATCCAAATGTCCACCCTCCAATAGTGATCCACAAGATGATTGATCAAGATGCAAGCTTCTTCAAAATTCCCTCAATTCTTATCCTAGAACTCAAGAGGACTATGGCTTTAAAACTGCAGGGTAGGGGCTCCTTACTTCCTTTCTTTCTTCTTCCTCTCCCTTTCTTAAGACCTTGTCCTAAGAATAAAACTCTTGTCTTGAAGGAGGAGATGGATTTAAGACACTAATGTCTTAAAGGAAATAGAAACAGAGTAGGAGTTCCTTTCTTTTATCGATCAAGAGATTCTTCCTATCTCTTGTTTTGGACTTGAGTTTCAACAGAGAAGAGAACTCTGTAAGAGGGAAACTCTCTGTGTCCTAAACAAGCTAAGGATGAATCAGTTTCCTGGAAAGAAAGATAATAAATAAACTCTGTTGTTCATTAGTCCAAACACCCGAGACCTCTGTTGTTTAAATAGATTACAGAGAGATGTCTTCTTAAAAGAACACAACTCTCCGTAAACCAAGAACACAACTCTCCGTAAACCCCATTCCACTTTGTCTCACGCCCCTTCCCTATTTTTCACGCCCTATCCTCCCATCTCACGGCCTTCCAGATTAAATCCCACGGCTTTTCTTAAAGGAAAACCGTGGTGTTTTAAAAGGAAGGAAGTCGCGACTTTTCATCTCCGAAGAGATGTTATTTCGCGCGCCCGGGAAGAGTTAGCGCATTCCTTCTTTCTTAAATCCCATCAGCCATTGGATTTCCATCCAAGGGGGGACAGATGAGGCGCTAATGAGTAAGAAGGAGGCCGCCCCAAATAAAATCATCGAAGAAATATTTGGGGTGCGCCAAGAGTCCATGCGCCATGGACTCTTCCTAATGGCGCGCCAAGAGTCCATAAGCGCATGGACTCTTGGCATTTGGCGTGGAAAAACAAAGGGGGCGGGTGGGGAGGCTAGCAAGCTACATGGCTAGCCAATAGGGTTAGCCATATTCCTATTTTCTCAATTAGGGTCTAATGAGGTCCAATTAGAACCCAATTTGAACCAATCCGGAACCCTAATTCGAATCCGATCCGAATAGAAGCTAGGGTTTGCAACACCTGCTAGAGTGTTATCTTGCAAAGATGATTTAATTCCAAATTAAACTCTTGATCAATCCTCTTAAGTGTGTGACCCATTGGGTTCCACATCTAGCGAGCAGTGGGTTCGAATACAAGTTGACCTAATTTGATTAGAACTCTTTCTAATCGATTTAGGTCAAACCGGACTTACCTGATTCGATCAATTAGGACTCTTCCTAACAGGTGATCTTTGAACTTGATCAACCCACAAGACAAGATTGACGTCTAGCAACGTGTCATGTCTACCCGGAAGATATGGAAATTCTGGTGAAATACCAAAATTACCCTTCAGTAGAGAGTTACCGTACAATTAAATCTTTCGATCAGCCTGCACCCAAAATATAACTATGGATATGGATATATGTCAAATCCAATATTATATTTATTTCTAGCTCAATCTTATAATGATGATTCGATTATCTTGATATTAGAAACCATCTCTAATATCTTTACTTAGATCAAAGATTCCCTGAATCATCATGCGATTGTTGACTAGCTGGATGCTATCTCCTCTTACTAAGAGTGATCGATTCCTTGTTGACCTACTCATTACCTTCATATCCAATTCACCATTCCCAGTATCAATCCTGTGCATGGATCAGTGTCATGATTAGGATTGAACCAAAGAATGGGTTCATGTACATAAGGTACTTATGGCAGTCTCAGGTCAAAAGATTACTTGTACTACTCCCACTATGAGAACCTTCTATTGACATGTAGCTAAGACTCCATTAGATGTTCTCAAGTTGGATCATATCAGTGAACTCATACTCCAATGAGCACCAACATCCCAGTATTAGTGTCATACACAAGTGACTGTGAGAGTAGTCACCCTTTCCAGTATACATGGGATGTGCTAGTCTTACCGGAAAACCCTGATCCCCTACTCAGGGTTCCTTTGACTAGGAATACTTTAGATTAAGATTTTAAGATTTTAGGTCTCACTGGTATGATCTCATCATAACCCTAAAATCATAGCCCTAACCTATGGGGTTCATCATATAGTATAAACACAGCGTATGATGGAAAATAATGCCTTTATTTAGAAAATTGTCAATTACAATGGTTTGGGAGATAGAACATAGATTGGCTTGTAGGGCATATCCCTTTCAATCTCCCACTTGCACTAATGCCAATCGCCTTTAAATCTTAATCCCATACATTCGAGGTGGCGATCAAAATCTCGCTGTGGTAGAGCCTTAGTGAACGGGTCTGCTACATTGTTCTTTGTATCAACTCTATCTATGTAGACATCTTGTCTCTCTACTATTTCTCGGACGAGATGGAAGCATCTCAGAATGTGCTTGGACTTTTGATGAGCTCTTGGTTCCTTAGCTTGAGCAACAGCCCCAGTGTTGTCATAGTAAAGTGGCACTGGTTTTCAATTTCAGGAACAACACCCAACTCTGTGATGAACTTCTTCATCCAGACTGCTTCCTTGGCGGCTTCACTAACAGCTATGTATTCTGCCTCTGTGGTTGAGTCAGCTACCGTCTGCTGCTTGGTACTCTTCCAACTCACTGCTCCACCATTTAGGGTAAAAACATATCCTGAAATGGATTTGCTATCATCAGGGTTTGATTGAAAACTAGAATCAGAATAAGCTTCTAGTTTAAGATCAGAACCACCATAAACCAGAAAAATATCCTTAGTCCTTCTTAGGTACTTAAGAATATTTTTAACTGCTTTCCAATGATCCTCTCCTGGATCGCCTGAAACCTACTGACAATGCCTAAAGCATATGCCACATCAGGCCTGGTATATAACATGGCATACATTATGGACCCTATTGCCGAAGCATAGGGTATAGAATTCATTCTATTTCTTTCTTCAGGTGTCTTAGGAGACATCCTTTTAGAAAGATGTATGCCTTGACTCATAGGAAGATAACCTCTTTTATTTCCTTCCATGCTGAATCTTTTCAGCACTAAGTCAATGTACCTAGATTGGGATAAACCTAGCATCCTCTTAGATCTATCTCTATAGATCTTAATACCTAGTATATAGGATGCTTCTCCCAAATCTTTCATGGAAAACTGGTTTGATAGCCAAACCTTGACTGATTGCAACATTGGGATATCATTCCCAATGAGGAGTATGTCATCTACATACAGAACCAAGAAGACTATGGCACTCCCACTAGTCTTCTTATAAACACAGGGTTCATCCACATTTTTGATAAAACCAAACTTTTTAATAGTTTCATCAAAGCGGATTTCCAACTCCTGGAAGCTTGCTTTAATCCATAAATGGATTTCTTTAGCTTGCATACTTGGTTAGGTTTATTCTTTGAAATAAAACCTTCTGGCTGTGACATGTAGACTTCTTCCTCAAGGAAACCATTGAGGAATGCAGTCTTTACATCCATCTGCCATATCTCATAATCATGGTATGCTGCTATAGCAAGTAAAATCCGAATTGATTTCAGCATGGCAACAGGTGAAAATGTTTCATCATAATCAATTCCCTGTTTTTGTCTAAAACCTTTAGCCACTAATCTGGCTTTATAGGTTTCAACTTGGCCATCAGCCCCAATCTTTTTCTTATAGACCCATTTACACCCAATAGGATTAACACCCTTTGGTGCATCAACCAAAGACCATACTTGGTTTACATACATAGAGTCTACTTCGGATTCCATGGCTTCTTGCCATTTATCTGAGTCAGTACTCAAGATAGCTACCGTATAGGTCAGAGGTTCATCATTTTGAATGACTTGGGCTTCATTATTTTCAATAATAAACCCATACCTCTCAGGTGCCCGTGGCACTCTATCAGACCTTCGAGGAGGAGTTGTGTTCTGGTTCTGTCCTAACTATATGTTCTAATGGTTGAGAATTGTCTATCTGTATTTCTTGTACTTCTCCAAGTTCAATAGTTCTACCATTGCCCTTTTCTAAAATGAACTCTTTTTCTAGAAAAGTGGCATGCCTGCTGACAAAAATCTTTTGTTCAGTAGGATGGTAGAATAGATATCCTCTACCTTCTATTGGATATCCTACAAATAGACATTTATCAACTCTAGGTTCCAACTTATGTCCAAAATTTCTTTTAACATAAGCTGGACATCCCCATACCTTGAAATATTTAAGATATGGTTTCTTTCCACTCCAAATTTCATATGGAGTACTAACAACGGATTTAGAAGGTACCTTGTTCAGAATGTAAATAGCAGTTTCTAGGGCATGACCCCAGAAGGAAATGGGTAAATTTGTGAAGTACATCATGGATCGTACCATATCCAATATGGTACGATTCCTCCTTTCAGCTATACCATTTAGCTATGGTGTATAAGGAGGGGTCCATTCAGAAAGGATTCCATTAACTTTAAGATAGTCTAAAAAATTCGTGGATAAGTATTCTCCTCCTCGATCAGAACGAAGAACTTTAATACTTTTCCCAGTTTGTTTTTCGACCATACTTTGATACTCCTTAAATTTATCAAAGGCTTCAGATTTGTGTTTCATAAGATATACATATCCAAACCTAGATAAATCATCTGTAAAAGTGATAAAATATGAGTATCCTCCTCTGGCCTGAGTTGTCATTGGACCACATACATCAGTATGTATAAGTCCTAATAACTCAGTTGACCTTTCCCCATGTCCAGTGAATGGAGTTTTTGTCATCTTACCCATGAGACATGATTCGCAAGTTCCTAATGATTCATACTCATAAGGATCAAGGAATTTTTTCTTGTATAACTTGCTAATCCTAGACTCATTAACATGACCAAGTCTATGATGCCAAAGTAAAGTATCATTAAAGTCTTTTCTTTTCCTTTTAGTATTGACATGAAAAATACTATCATTGGAAGAAAGAGTTAAGAGCCCATTGCTAAAAATGCCAGAACAAATAATTTTATTAGATAACATTATCGAGCAACCAGTGCTCGTTACATCCATTACATATCCTTGTTTTAATAACAAAGGAATAGATATAATGTTCCTAATAATCTTTGGCATATAGTAACAATTTTCTAACTCCAAGATCTTCCCTGAAGGCAACTTCAGAATATATGTCCCTATAGCTTCTGCTTGGATGATATCACCACCAGCACCGTAGAGATTGAATTCTCCTTCCTTCAATTCTTTAAGCTTGTGGAGGTCCTGCAAAGATTTGCATATATGGTAACCACAAACGGTATCCAATACCCAAGTATTTGATATAGACGAATTTAATGTCAATATAGTATGTATCTCATACATACCTTTCGGTGCGTCTGCCGCACCAGGCTTCACAGTTGCAAGGTAAGCCTTGCAATTCCTTTTCCAATGTCCCACTTTGCTGCAAAAGAAACAGGTTGACTGTTTTGAGGCCTTCTTTCCTTTCTTGTTCTTATTGATGCCACCCTTAGGGTTTAGCCTCCTACTAAAACCCTTTTTGCCCAATTTCTTCTTATTGGTCTTATCAACAAGAAGAAGTGGAGCCTTTTCTCTCTTAACATGGCTCTCTGCTGTTTTTAACATATTTAATAGCTCAGGCAAGGAAGTGTTCAGTTTGTTCATGTGATAATTCAAGACAAACTAAGAAAATGACTCTGGGAGTGATTGCAGGATTAAATCCTGATTCAGCTCCCCATCCATAATAAATCCTAATTGACCCAATCTGGTGATTAAGTCAATTACCTTCAGGACATGATCCTGAACGGATGTACCCTCTGTCATCCTAGCATGGAATAACTGCTTAGATATTTCGTATCTAGCAGTTCTGCTTTGTTCTCAATAAAGCTCTTTTAAATTGAGCATTATGGATTGAGTATCCATGCTTTCATGCTGCCTCTGTAACTCATTGGTCATAGAGGCCAGTATGATACACTTGACAGTGAGGGAGTCATTCTGCCACATTTTGTATGTGGCCATATCTTCCTGTGTGGCATCATCCCCTAGTGGATTAAGACTAGGGGTATCAAGAATATAAGAAAGTTTTTCTGAACTCAGTACAATCTTTAAGTTTCTCAACCAGTCCACATAGTTTGGACTAGTCAATTTGTTGGTATCTAAGATGCTTCTCAGTGATAATGAAGATGCCATTTATCTATATTTAATAAAGAACAATACATAAGCAAACAACCATGAAATGACTTACATAATTAAATTAGGTCTTCAATTTAATTATGTCTCCCACTATTTTATCAAAAATCATAGCCCTCACTATGATAATCGGGAAGAACCCTATTTCGATATAGTTCTTAGATGAGATTGAGATAACTTAATAATCTTATAAAAGATCTTGCAGATAACACAACAAATCTTTTATAAGCTTAAAGGTAGGAAACTCTTCCAATTATATCTCATATAATTCTCAAAAATAACTTGGCCTCTAGAACATTATAAGTCTTGCAGAAAACACAACAAACCATAATGTTCTAGTTAAGTCAAGACCCTTTCATTTCTATACAGTCAGTATTCAAATATAATGCCCTTGCAGATAACACAACAAGGCATTATACTGAATATACTGTAAGCATATCTATGCACTAGACCAATATTTTGTCAATCACCATATTAGGTCTTGCAGATAACACAACAAACCTAATGTGGTTCATAACACAATAATGATCCAGCATGAAGGAAGGCCAATATATAGCATTTTTTAACACTAAGCATTTAAGTCAAGATTTAAATATAATCAAATCGGCCAGGCAAGTGGAAGAGATGTGGGAGTCCCCCCGTTGCTTTCCTAGATACCAATAAAAATTGGCCAGGTCAGTCAACGGAACCAATTAAAAACCACGGTTCTCTTTACCTTCCCAGAACCACCTTTCTAGACACCGAATGATCAATTGTTCATCATGACTAGTGATGCTTATTAGTTAAATATACTATGACTTAATATAATTTTAAGAAGAGGGCTTTATAAAATTTGCCAGCACATTCTTATAAACATATCACAATCATATCACTCTGATAAACATATATGTGCTAAGTGTGTCATCATACTAGGACAACCATTTACCACATAATGGATCCACCATTATGCCAGGGCAACCTTATTTTAGTATGATGACTTCAAAACTAATCATATCTCTATAATAATTAGGGTTTGAGTGAAAAACCCTAACTAGTGGCATACATCAAAACATTAATTATCATATATGCATCCCTTAAATTATGCTAAGTTTATCAGCATTCAAGGGTTTAAAACCCTAATTGCGATACTACAACAAAAATGCATATAAATAATTTTCATATGTTTTAACTGTAATAAGGATGGCTCTGATACCACTGTTGGGATTCCGGTGCACCGCAGCGGAAGTGTAATTTCAAAAAGATGAAATTGGCACCATAATCCCTTAGCCAAGATCTCCTTATTCAGAATTAAAACATACAAACTAACATTGTTAGAATTAGGGCACCAACCTATTAACGCTAAGTCCAATTTTGATGTAGAATCAGAACTTGGTGTTGAATGCTTCTTTTGATTTCACCAGGCATCCAAATGTCTACCCTCCAATGGTGATCCACAAGATGATTGATCAAGATGCAAGCTTCTTCAAAATTCCCTCACTTGAATTCTTATCCTAGAACTCAAAAGGACTATGGCTTTAAAACTGCAGGGTAGGGGCTCCTTACTTCCTTTCTTTCTTTTTCCTCTCCCTTTCTTAAGACCTTGTCCTAAGAATAAAACTCTTGTCTTGAAAGAGGAGATGGATTTAAGATACTAATGTCTTAAAGTAAAGGAAATAGAAACAGAGTAGGAGTTCCTTTCTTTTACCGATCAATAGATTCTTCCTATCTCTTGTTTTGGACTTGAGTTTCAACAAAGAAGAGAACTCTGTAAGAGGGAAACTCTCTGTATCCTAAACAAGCTAAGGAGGAATCAGTTTCCTGGAAAGAAAAGATAATAAATAAACTCTGTCGTTCATTAGTCCAAACACCCGAGACCTCTGTTGTTTAAATAGATTTCAGAGAGATGTCTTCTCAAAAGAACACAACTCTCCGTAAACCCCATTCCACTTTGTCTCACACCCCTTCCCTATTTCTCACGCCCTATCCTCCCATCTCACGGCCTTCTAGATTAAATCCCACAGCTTTTCTTAAAGAAAAAACCATGGTGTTTTAAAAGGAAGGAAGTCGCGACTTTTCATCTCCGAAGAGATGTTATTTCGCGTGCCCGGGAAGAGTTAGCGCATTCCTTCTTTCTTAAAATCCCATCAGCCATTTGATTCCCATCCAAGGGGGGACAGATGAGGTGCTAATGAGTAAGAAGGAGGCTGCCCCAAATAAAATCATCGAAGAAATATTTGGGGCACGCCAAGAGTCCATGCGCCATGGACTCTTCCTAATGGCGCGCCAAGAGTCCATAAGCGCATGGACTCTTGGCATTTGGCATGGAAAAACAAAGGGGGCGGGTGGGGAGGCTAGCCAAGCTACATGGCTAGCCAATAGGGTTAGCCATATTCCTATTTTCTCAGTTAGGGTCTAATTAGGTCCAATTAGAACCCAATTTGATCCAATCCGGAACCCTAATTCGAATCCGATCCGAATAGAAGCTAGGGTTTGCAACACCTGCTAGAGTGTTATCTTGCAAAGATGATTTAATTCCAAATTAAACTCTTGATCAATCCTCTTAAGTGTGTGACCCATTGGGTTCTACATCTAGCCAGCAGTGGGTTCGAATACAAGTAGACCTAATTTGATTAGAACTCTTTCTAATCGATTTAGGTCAAACCGGGCTTACCTGATTCGATCAATTAGGACTCTTCCTAACAGGTGATCTTTGAACTTGATCAACCCACAAGACAAGATTGACGTCTAGCAACGTGTCATGTCTACCCGGAAGATATGGAAATTCTGGTGAAATACCAAAATTACCCTTCAGTAGAGAGTTACCGTACAATTAAATCTTTCGATCAGCCTGCACCCAAAATATAACTATGGATATGGATATATGTCAAATCCAATATTATATTTATTTCTAGCTCAATCTTATAATGATGATTCGATTATCTTGATATTAGAAACCATCTCTAATATCTTTACTTTGATCAAAGATTCCTTGAATCATCATGCGATTGTTGACTAGCTGGATGCTATCTCCTCTTACTAAGAGTGATCGATTCCTTGTTGACCTACTCATTACCTTCATATCCAATTCACCATTCCCAGTATCAATCCTGTTCATGGCTCAGTGTCATGATTAGGAATGAACCAAAGAATGGGTTCATGTACATAAGGTACTTATGGCAGTCTCAGGTCAAAAGATTACTTGTACTACTCCCACTATGAGAACCTTCTATTGACATGTAGCTAAGACTCCATTAGATGTTCTCAAGTTGGATCATATCAGTGAACTCATTCTCCAATGAGCACCCACATCCCAGTATTAGTGTCATACACAAGTGACTGTGAGAGCAATCACCCTTTCCAGTATACATGGGATGTGCTAGTCTTACCGGAAAACCCTGATCCCCTACTCAGGGTTCCTTTGACTAGGAATACTTTAGATTAAGGTTTTAAGATTTTAGGTCTCACTGGTATGATCTCATCATAACCCTAAAATCATAGCCCTAATCTATGGGGTTCATCATATAGTATAAACACAGCGTATGATGGAAAAATAATGCCTTTATTTAGAAAATTGTCAATTACAATGGTTTGGGAGATAGAACATAGATTGGCTTGTAGGGCATATCCCTTTCACTTATCAGTTGCTTTGGTCCACTCAAATGTACCCTTCCTAATGCAATTAGTGATAGGTGTGACTACTGTACTAAAACCCCTAATTAATCTCTTGTAAAAGGTTGCTAGGCCATGAAAACTAAGCACATCATGGATGTTAGTGGGTGTAGGCCACTCAACAATTGCCCTAACCATTTCAGGATCTGCAGGAACTCCCTCAGGGGTGACAACAAAACCTAGGAAGATAACCCTATGTGTCATGAAATCACACTTCTTAAAATTGGCATAGAGGCTAATCTCCCTAAGGGTCTGGCATACTAGTCTTAGATGACTAAGGTGGTCCTTCTTAGTCCTGCTATAAATCAAAATATCATTAAAGTAGACCACAACGAATTTTTCGGTCAACTCTTTCAGGACCTGGGTCACAATCCTCATAAAAGTACTTGGTGCATTGGAAAGTCCGAAAGGCATTACAACCCACTCAAACAGGCCATCCTTAGTCTTGAAAGCAGTTTTCCACTCATCCCCAGGTATAATCCTAACCTGATGATAGCTGCTCTTAAGGTCTATCTTGGAGAAAACTCTAGCTCCGACCATCAAGTCTAACATATCATCCAATCGGGGGATGGGAAACCTATACTTCATAGTTATCTTGTTGATAGCTCTACTATCTACACATATCCTCCAGGTACCATCTTTCTTAGGGGTCAGTAGAGTAGGGACTGTATATGGACTCAGGCTCTCCCTAATGAAACCCTTCCAAAGCAATTCTCCAACTTGTTTCTATAATTCTTGATGCTCACTTGGATTCAGTCTGTAGTGAGGAAGGTTTGGTAAAGTGGCTCCTAGAACTAAGTCTATTGCATGCCGGATGTCTCTAAGGGGTGGTAGTTGATCAGGTAAATCCTTAGGGAAGACATCTTCAAATTCTTTCAGAGCTTCAACAATTTTTTTAGGGTGTTCCTTTTGGGTCGGCTCGAGTATTTCCTTGGAGGTCAAGATCCAAACAGGGTTACCCTCAGCAATCTCCTTTTCTAACTCCCTAGCCTTAATCAGGTTAACTCCTGGTTTCTTATCCTTAAGGCTACTAGAACCCCTCTTAACTGGGTTACTAGGGAGAGCTAGATTGATAACAAACTTATTCCCATGGTAGTTAAAAGCACAAACATTGGTTCGACCATACAGGATTGCATCTTGATCAAAAAGCCAAGGTCGACCTAGAATGATACTACTCACTTCCATGGAGATGACATCACACCAAATCTTTTCCTCATAGGTTTGCAATCTAATTAAGATTTGGCACCTAACCTGAATCTGGATGGAGGTGGAATCTACCCAAGAAACTTTGTACGGGCTAGGATGGGGAACTATGGTCAATCCTAAAGATTTAACTGTCTTGGCAGAGATAGCATTGACACAACTCCCACTATCTATGATGATCTTAAGAACCTTACCCCCTACCTTAACAAAAGTTTGTAGGATGCTAGTCCTATGCCAATCTTCCTTAACTAGGGTTTGGGTTAAGATGCACCTAACCACTCCTAATTAGTTCTCAGACTAAGGTTCCTCCTCCTCCTCACCTTCATACTCATCTATTAACTGATCATCAGCCTCATAAACCTCTCCCTCAGGTTCAGCTACAGGTTCAGGCTCTTCTTCCACTAGCTCACCTAAGTATAAGGCACTAACTCGACATTGGCTCATAAAGTGGCCTGGTTTCTTACATTTAAAACACGTCTTCTAGGGAGGGTAACTCTTACTGACCTCTATAGACTTTCCTCAATCATCCTTACGGGTCAAAGGAGTACTAGGCTGGGGTCGACATGGGCTTGGCTGACTAGGACTGGATCGACTCAAGCTAGGTCGGCTAGGAAAGGTCGGCTCTGATGGGGCTGGCTAGCTCCTGGATACTGACTAGGGTATTTAGTGGGCTCAGGTCTATGGTAAACGGGCCCTCTATGAAAATGCTCATGATCCTTAGCAATCTGGTAAGCATGGTCCAGGTCTCTAACCTCTCTCATATAAAGCTCTTTCTTAATGTCATCTCTCAGTCCAGCCCTAAACCTGGATAAGACAACATCCTCAGACTCTCTCAAATCACATCGCATGGAATACTCATCAAATTTTGTGATGTACTCATCTATACTCCTATTACCCTGATTAAATCGTTGCCATTGATCTAGTAAACCACTACGATATGAAGTTGGAATGTATCTTGTCCTAAGCTTACCCTTCATGGCCCACCAGGTGGTTATACGATCACGCCCTCCTAAACTAAGGGTTCTCTCAACACTAGCCCAATGTAACCTGGCTTCCTAAACCAACTTAAGCTTAGCAAACCTATTCTTACGCTCCTCCGTCATATCATACCACTCAAAATATTGATCCATCTCTCCTTCCCAATCTATATAGACCTTAGTATCTAGACAAACATCAAAAGTTGGGGCATCAAGCTTAACATGTCTATAGGATCGGTCCTCCTGGTCTACAAAATCCTGGTTGGTCCTTCTAGGATGACCCTCAGGGATTGGGTCAGGACGATGGTCTCTTCTAGGTTCAGCCTCATGGTATGGATCAGGGTTTGGGGTCCTCCTAGGCTCGGGATTATAGTATGGGTCAGGCTGGGGGGTTCTCCTAGGTTCAACCTCATGGAATGGATCAGGGTTTGGGGTCCTCCTTGGTTCAGGATTATAGTATGGGTCAGGGTGAGGGGCTCTCCTAGGTTCGACCTCATGGTATGGATCAGAGTTTGGGGTCCTCCTAGGTTGAGGATTATAGTATGGGTTAGGGTGAGGGGCTCTCCTAGGTTCGACCTCATGGTATGGATCAGGGTTTGGGGTCCTCCTAGGTTGAGGGGACTTAGGATCCGGCTCAGGCTGTGACCCATGGGTTCTTTCTATGGTCCCTACACGACCTTCTAACTAATCAAACCTATTGGCAAGATGGTCAATTCTATTGTTGGTTTGGGTACCGGACTAAGTTAACTGGGTCATATGGGTAGTCATCTGGGTAGTTAATTGGGTAGTCATCTGGGCCATGGATTGGGCTAGTTGCTAGTGAGTGCATTAATCTTGGCTTCAAGGTTATCCATGGGTTCAGCCAAAAGTGGAGATGGAGGATGATATGAAACCCCTGATCTAGTGCTCATGCAAGACTCGATCGACCTGACTACAGCTCTCTAGACCTAGAGTCCAAAACTAGGTGCTCAATCAGGGTGGCAAACTAGCTTATATTAACCCTATACTTAGACAGGCAGGTGTAAGGGGAGTGTTAGGTCCTTGAATGCCAATCCTAGACACCAATCAGAGATTGGCCAGGTAGGCGGACCAGCACACAAGCCCTTCGGGATTGAATCCCTTAACCACCATTCTAGACACTAAGCACAAGGCACACACGGGTTAGCTTGACACAATTATCTGACACTTAGCCCGGACCCGACCAGTTGGTGTCCCTAGCCCACTAGGGCAAATTAAGTCTAATAGATTTTAAGTTAAAGCTTGGGACCGAATGCAAGGGATGTGGTTTTGGGCTAAGGAGAGGTTATCAACTCCTCCCCTTATCTGATATAGCAAGAGTGCCCTTAAGGTAGATTATGCAATGATGGCAGGCAGATGATGCAAATTAGGGTTAGATGTTTTTGTAGCTTTTATATATGTAAATTTTTTTTTTTTTGCAGAGATATGATTTTCTGAAAATGACCTAATATGCTAGAAACATACTAAAAATAAAAGATATGCAAAGAGATACTAAACAAAACCCTAAAACTTCCAAAATTGTCTTGCTGAAAAAACAGAGCCAAAACTTTACAGGCTTTATTTTGGCTTGCATAGATTGCACAGACCAAAATAAAATCTAAAACAATTCTAGAAAATACTTTAAATTATGCAAAATCCAAAAAAAAAATTTCATAATTTTTGGAGTTTTAAACAGAGAGAAATAACTAAAATAATAGGGCATATATGGACTAAAAAAGTGGCAGAAAACAAGCCCTATTCTAAGCTCTGATACCAGATAATGCGGGACTAATATGCATGCAATTATTTTTTTGTGTTTTATATGTAGGGTTAAGAGATTAAATCCCAAAAATTGGATCAAAATAAGTTATAAAGAATTCTCTATGAGTTTTAGAAGTCAAGCATGCAGATTAGAACATAGCAAAGCAGTAAAGAAGGATCGCCGGGGCTGAGAAGCCTTGGTTAGGGCAAGTTCTCCTACAATAAAACTACTGGTGGCAGAGGGGGTGTACCTGACAATGTCTGAAGTTCCCGATGAAGATTAAAGCGAAGGGATCTCTCGTTCCTCGATGGATGCGGCCTGCAAAATCGAGCCAAAGCCCGTGGATACCCGGCTTTCTGTTTGGTGGTCCGATTGTGGCTTGGCTAGAGTCGTTGGATTCGTAGGAACTCGGGGACCGGCAAACGACCTGTCAAGGGTTAGAAAACTCAGAGAAGATCAAGAAAATAAAAGAAAATAGCAAAGGGGAAAGGAATTTTGGAGTGGGCGGCCAAGGCTCTGGAGGATTTAGCTAGCAGCAGGATGTAGTTGCAAACACCGGGAAGAACTCACAAATCCCCTTTATGCACACAGCAAGGTATCACACAAAAGTTGAAGGAAACTTAAGTATTTTCATATATCAAAAGTAATCTTCATACAAGAGACTAGGGTCCCTTAAATAGACCCTTAACCTTGGGCCCCAAGTAAGGGTACTTTAGACTTTATATAGGACTCCTTCTCCCTTTCAAACCCTAACTAGTAATATAAGGCAACATAGGTAGAAAATCCCTAAACTTGCTCTCCCTCTCCTTGTCTTGGTCGGCCAAGGGGGTGACCTTAAGTGGCCGACCAAGAGGAGGGTCACCATAAGGAATGGCGCCCTAATCTTCTTCCTAGGCCTAGGCTGGCCCAGTTTGCTTCTGGCTGGTTCAGGGCTTCAGGTTTGTTCTTGTTTTCATTTTCTCTTTCTGTTGGTCTTCAAGTCTTCAAGCTAGGTTGAACTTGGGCTAAATTTTCATATCTTCAATCTAGTCAGACTTGGTCTTCACTTGTATGATGTGGTCTTGAGCCTTCAGTATGCTTGGACAGGACTCAAAAAACTATAATTAGCTTAACATGAGCTGACTAATACTGGACTGGACTAGCTCAACATGAGCTGACTGATACAGGACTCAACTTAGCTAGACTAAGCTTTATTACAGTGAACTCAAATGTCATTAAGTGATCCATAGAGGGTTGAGAAGCCTCTGCCTTATTCTGGTGTCTCTGGTGTCCACACCACCATCGAAAAAAAATAAACTTATTCACCACGGATTTATTACCATTGGGAATAATTGAAAGTTTTACCAACAAATATATATCCGTTGGCAAAAGTTTTAAGCATCAACACATACATAACTATTTTTAGCAATGACTATAAATATACTTGTTGGGAAAGGCCATTAGGAAAAGTGTAGTTTTTTATGATGGGAATTTTCCTGTTCGAAAAAGCTATATTTATGACGACAAGTTATTCGTTAAACAAAAATAAACTCTTTCACCATATACTTATTACCATAGGGAATAATTGAAAGTTTTACCAACAAATATATATCCATTGGTAAAAGGTTTAAGGAAACATATATATCTATTATTATCAATGGCTATAAATATACTCATTGAGATAGATATACTTCAACCATTGAAGTACTTTGCTGGAAATATTTTTTTCCCATTTTTGGTTTAACAAAAATATCCAAATTATAAATTTGCCTGCCAATGCTACAAAATTTTCAAAATGAAACTCAAAACTTAATTAATCAAACCATAAGATTTAATCAAATTGCATAATTCATCAACTATAGACATATTATAAGTTGTTCACATATATGTATCAACATAATTATATAGAGTCATATCTAACATAACTAGTAACCACCAAAAGACAGAAGCTAAATTCCAATAAAACAAAAGAAAGTTCTGTTTCCATTGCTTCATATTTCAACCATGAAGATGCTCGCAATAATAATGATGCTTGGACTTGGTCCTTTGCTCTACGCGATAATTCCACCCACATCCAAATCAAACAAACATGGAAGTTAACCTCAATTACATAATTCATGTAAATTAATATTTAATATAACACTTTATAAAATTAAAAAAATCTTCAAATTTATCTCCTTGTATGACAAATTACTTGAAACCATGCAATATACAAGTATCATTAATAACTAGCATATAAAGTATTAATAGGATCATATGTTTTATAGTGTTGGACTTTTAAATTTTAGATAAAAACTATTTATATATCAAATTCATTAAAGTAGAGAAACCACTTTACAATAATAAACATACCTAAAAAAAGAGCTTACTGTTGTACTTGCCCTCCCACTTGCTTTGCTACCAAATTCATTAATATTGTAAGTTTCTCTTTCATATCTTGTAACTCATTTTCAGCATCCTGAAATTTTTTTTCATGTCATGAAATTCTTTTTCAGTGGTTTCAAGCCTTAATTCTGTAGTTTTAGCTCTTTTCTCAGTCTGTTCAATTCTTGTCGCAGCATTTTCTACTCTTTTCATTGCCTCTTCAACTTTATGATTTGCATCTACAAGCATAGTCTTTGATTCTTAAGCTTGAATAGATCTCAAAGTAGATTGATTTGGATCCATTCTTTCACAAAGAATATGACCACGTTTATTTGGGCCAAAAACATACTTAAATATTTCTTCATCATCAATAAAAATCTCTTCCTCATCATGCTTCTGTTTAAGTTCTTTCACTTCTGCCTAGATTGAAATTTAAATTCTCAAGTGATTAACATTATTCACACTTCTTACCCAAACTAAGAACACATATGGTGAATACCAAATATGGTGAATACCCAAACTACTCATTAGACATGTTACTTTCTACAATTTTTATCTATTTTATGAAGTACGAAAAGATCCACTTGCTAAAGAAAATATAGAATGACATAAAATTTGAGGAATAAAACCAGTCAACATTCTCAAAAGCAATTCTCTTCTAATATACATGAATATACCATTTTTTCTTCAGCTGCAACATCAACTAAAAACCATTCTTATGTGTATGGGTCTTTTCAAACATTTCCAACCTACTTGGTTGCACCCCATTTGCAGCTTGGGTCTGTAATTAAAAAATTTAGTAAAAATAAAAAGAATACGCAACTATAAGGTCAGAATTATAAATGAAATTTATATTATTTCTATTATTCATACTAGTCGTTGCTCAATTACACTGAAAGCAGTCCTACCGGTACAAGGAACCATATTAAGTTTTGATCTATTTTCTATATTTGTCTTGCTCATTTTCTGCAAGTAAATATTGATGAATTAGTTAAATTAATACTAGAAAGATACTTAAAACAATCATCTTTCTATTGCTTCATGCTCATCCTTTTCATACCTGAAAAGTTTCACTATTCCAATGCGCAATAAGCCATTTTCAATCATCCTTGGTGAATACCTTATCTAGTAAGCACTTGAATTTTTCTTTATCTTTATGTCGATTCTTATAAATTTCATACAACTCATTCCTATACACTCTATATTGATCACTAAGTTTCCTTATCACATATTTTGTCCTTGTTATAACTTTAGCCTTATTAAGTCCTTCCTCAAAGAGAATAAAATAATCCTACAAAAAGATGACATAATTTAGTATATGTTAAGATTATTGATGTTCTAATTAAAAAACTAACAAAAATCTTACCATGATATGGTTAATCATATTCCTTATTTTATGCTCAGGAATTTCACTCCATCCTTTAACTTTAAGGGGTGCAAAGGATCGATTTCTAACTATTGTACCACACCAACTTGCAAATTGAGCACGATTCTCTCCTGCAATTCTTCCCTTATGATCCCACTCAACTATTTTTTTGGTCTTTGAATTTTTTAGCTCATTTTTCAAAGTCCTCCCTCATCCTTTTTTTGTTGTATTCATCACTAAACCTGCAAAATCATAAGCATAAGAAAAGAAATTAAATAACCACTTTGAACAAAAAGAATTAAGAATATATATAAAATATAACATTTAAAGATACTTACTAAAGTTATCATTTTCACCTTCTTGCTCATAATCAACATTATCTCTAGTAGTAGGTGGAAGGCCTTGTTGGATGATAGTATTAACTTCTGTGCCTCTACCTTTAGTAATGCATCTCCCTTTGTGATTACTAGCTTCAGCCATAATTATCTACCGTTATACATTAAGTTAGCAAAACTTCTGCTTATTCCACATGGTATTACAAACTTAGTAAAGAAACAAGAACTAGGTATCATCTAAACAATGCATTTAATAAACATTGAAATAAATTTCATTAAAGGGCTTTCATAAAAATGGCTAGTCCAAAGTAGAAAAAGAACAAAACCTAATAAAATTATGAAAATATATAACATGTAGTGCTTGCATAAGTAAATAACTTGTACAAAATCTCATGCCATCATAGTTCTTCCTTCCCACTATCATTATCATCCTCATCATCACAATCATCTATTGATGCAGAAATTTCACTGCAGAGAGGTCATCATGATCTTCATTAGAATCATCTTCCATTGCAAATTTTTCAATATTTTCAAGCCTATCCTCATCCAACAACTCAGCATCGATACTTCAAGGAGGAAGGCCATTCATAACCCAATCATCCACTTCATCATAATTTTCTGTCATATTTGACATAGCCTCAATATGGGATGATTCATTTTGCTGAAATGCACATTCTTCCTCCAAATTAGTGCTCTCTTCCTCAATCAGCATATCGTAGAAGGCACGAGGTTGTGTCTTACGGACCACAAGAAAATCAGGCTTAATATTGTCTTGAACATAAAAAACTTGCTCCACCTGATATGCAAGCACATATGGCTCATTGGTATTCAATTTTTGTGTAGTATTGACACTTATGTAGCGATAACGATCTTTCTCGATTCCTCTACCAGGGCTGTGAACATCCCACTAGATAATTTTAACAAAACAATTAGATTTCCTCCCATATAATGCAATTCCACAATGTAGGTTAGTACACCATAATAGTCCATGTTCGTTGTTCCTACAATTCCCTTAACAAAAACTCCACTATTGTGAGTTACCCTTCCACTATCACATTGCATGGTACAAAATTTGAACCCATTGATTTTGTAGCCATCATAAATAGTGACCACTAAATCTGGACCACATGCCAACTGATGTAGTTCTTCACTCACTTGTCCATTTCCCTTGAAGTACAATTATGTTACCTATTATAGTTAAAAATAGATCGTTAGCACATTATTCAATATAATTTATATAATTTTTTGTTTCTCATATTTGAATAGTATATTATTTTTAAAAGAGAGATTATATCACTTACATGTTTTTCAAACCATTCAGATAATTGAGTATCTTGAGGTTGTCCAGCATCATGAACTTGGGAATTTGACATCATGTTGTCATACTCATTAAATAATACAATCATTTCTATCATAATGTTGCATATTAGCTACAAGTCATATATATAAATATTAAATAAAAAGAGCTTACTTACCTTAAGTATGGCAAAGCTTCGTTGCAATTTTTTAGCACATATAGATGAGCTTGTAGTAGCTCCATTCTACTTAGCTTATGTTTGAATCTAACCTTCTTCTCCTTATTATTTTGAAAAGTACAACTAAGTTGTGCAAAAACTGCTAACCCATGATGAAATTTAGCATTTGAGCCATCATAGTTCCTCTCCAATCTATCGAATCTTGTTTCAATACCATGTAGATACCTGGAACAAAATGTGACACATTCTTCTACAATATATCCCTCTACAATTGAACCCTCGGGATGACTTTTGTTATGCATAAAATGTTTAAGTGTGCACAAGTACCTATAGTTATTGAAAGTATAAAGCAATAATAAGAATAATACCAAGAAGATGGACAAATATATCATCTATATTATAAATATGAAAATTCAAATTGCACTAGCCATTCAATTGGGTACATCCATCGATATTATACTGGTCTAGCAATTTTACCCTCGTTCACCAAATGTAGTGGTAAATGCATCATAATATCAAAAAATGATGGTGGAAAGAGCATCTCCAACTTACAAAGAGTTATTGTAATAGCAGACTCCAACTTTTCCATATCCTCCATCCACAAAATCTTTGAAGATAACTCTTTAAAGAAAGTGGAAAGCTCAATTAAGGCTTTTAAAAGTGATTTACATAACCTTCCACGAATTGCAAGTGGTAAAAAATTTAATAAAAGGACATGGTAGTCATAACTTTTCAATCCAGATATCTTGTGCTCTTTGGAATGAATGCATCTTGAAATATTTGAAGAATATCCATCATGCACCTTAATATCCTTTAAAAAATTATATAAAGTAGTTCTCTTCCATAGACAGTGAATAACATGTAGCAGAAAATGTCCATTTTTCTTCATTTAGTATTGGATGAAGCTTTTCTTTTATACCCATATCCTTAAGATCACGACAAGCTTTGAGACTATCTTTTGTTTTTCCTTCAATGTCTAAGAGTGTACCAACCATACCATCACATATATTCTTTTCAATATGCATGACATCTAAATTATGATGCAAGAGAAGGTCCTTCCAATATGGTAATTCAAAGAAAATACTTTTCTTTTTCCAATTATAGCTTTGTTTGAAATTTCCCCATTTTCTCTTTTTACCAATCTTACCAAATATAATATGTTTGAGCCCATGCAATTGATCAAGCACATCATATCTTGACAACTATTTATTTAGGTGGTGGCCTTAGCTCTTTCTCACCATTAAATTCCTTTTTAGAATTTTGCCATTTGTGGTTAAGGGCCAAGAAACGGCGACTACCAATATAGTAGAACTTACCATAATGTTTCAACCAATATGAATATGCATCTTTATTACAGCAAGGACATGCTAGCTTTCCTTTAGTACTCCATCCTGATAAATTGCCATATGTCGGAAAGTCATTTATAGTCCATAAGACTACTGCATGCATTCGAAAGTTTTGCTTCATTGAGGCATCATAAGTATCGACTCCTTTTTTTCATAACTCCTTTAACTCCTCAATTAATGGTTGTAGATACACATCAATATCATTGCCTAGAGCTTTTAGACCAAGAATGAGCAATGCCAAAATAAAGGAAGGTTGTTTCATACATAACCATGGTGGTAAATTATAAGGAACAAGCACCACAGGCCATGTACTATGTACAATACTCATTTTTCCAAATGGATTAAATCCATCAGTTGCTAATCTAAGTTTCACATTACGAGGCTCTATAGCAAATGATGGATACAACTCATCTAAATATTTCCATGCTTGAGAATCTGCTGGATTCCTTAAAGCTCCATCCTTAAGGGCATTTGTCATGATGCCATTACATGTCTGAAGCAGTTTTTGAAAATATATACAACTTTTGAAGCCTCGGAATCAATGAAAAGTGGCATAAAGTCTTAATAGGAATTTTTTTTGCCACTTTTTAAAGATGAAGATTTCATAAAATTTGCTTTGCCTCTATTTGATTTCCATCAAGATGCCCCACATATAACACAGTGATTTTCATTAGCATACTCTTTCCAAAACAACATACAATCATTGACGCATGCATCAATTTTCTCATAATAAAGGCCTAGATTTTGAATAATCTTTCTATCTTCATAAAATGAATTTGGTAATGTCTCACCCTTGGGAAGTGCCTCCTTAAATAATTTAAGCAAAGCATCAAAAGCCTTATTACTCAATCCATGAAGACATTTTAATTGCCATAGCTTTAAAACAAAAGATAGCTTTGAGAACTTCTTGCAATTTGGATATAAACATGTCTCGATCTCACTTAGTAGTCTGTGAAACTTTGAAGGTCTCTCATGAGACTCATCTTGGTCAATTGCATTTAAATTTGTATAGTCGTCACCTTCTAAATAAGGGACTCACATACATTATGTATCAACTCTTGCATATCATCAATCCCTATATCAGTTTCTTCATTGACATCAACATTATCACTTTCAATGTTACTGATACATTCACCATGTAATGACCACTGAATATAGGATGAGACTATTCCATGAATCATAAGATCAGCCTCAATATCATCCTGATATTTATATCGAGTATTGTTACATTTGATACAAGGGCACCAAATTTTATCCCCTAGATCTGTGTGCTCAAATGCAAAGTTAAGAAAATCTTTCACTCCATTTCTATACTCAAGAGATAATCTATTAGTAATCTACATCCAATTTTTACTTATTCCAGCCATACCATCCTATCAATTAAGAAAAAAATAAGAAAACATTATCAAGTTGCAAAAGCATATTATCAACAAAATAATGAAATAGTTATTACTCATCCATGCCAAATAGAAACATATATACAAGAATACTAAAAAGAACACTTCAATGCCTATCAAAATAAATTTGCTAATAAAGCCCAACAAACACTTGAAGTTTAATTTTTAATACTATATTGTGGTCTTACAAAAATGCATATATATATTATGGTCGATAGATAGTTCAGCAAACATCATCAAAAGAAGTAGAAAGATAGTTCAGTAGACATCATCAAAAGAAGCAGAAAGAATTTACCTAGACAACATTGCATGGCCAACATGGAAGATTGTTGACACAAGCAAGAAGGATGCATGGTTAGATAATAGGAAACAATCCATTATTATTGGATCCTTCAATATAATTAGTTACATGATGCAATAACAACAAACAATGAGGGACTGCACATATCGACAAACCAAAACCAAGGGTAGAATTAGGAAGCTACAACTTGCCACTGGGGGAAAGATAGATTGAAGAATGGAGATTCATATGCTGCGATAATATGAGAAAAAACTTAGTTGTAGAAAATCTGAATGGTGCTCCAATGGTCAAAGCTTAGAAAACATGATGAAGAGAGAGAAGGTAGTGCCCGAGTCATCAAATACAATAAAGCATACATAACACAAGCAACTACCAGCCAAGATATGGCCAGTGAGGAATGAAGGAATGGTGCCCTAAAAGCCAATCATTGTAAGGGCATTTCTATGATCTTCCAACTCATGTATGATATTATTTATCAATAAAAGGCATCTTTTGATTCATCATATTGCTACATCTTATCAAGATTATGATGAACCCCATAGGTTGGGCAATAGAATTAGGGTTATGATGGAGATCATAATGGTGAGACATAAGTTCCTATAAACCCTAATCTAAAATATTCCTAGTTGTTGGATAATCGATTCAGGGATCGATCAATCCGAAAAGACTAGCACGTCCTATGTATGCTCGATGGAGAGGGTGGTTGGTCTCACAACCACTTGTATAGAGACACTAATACAAGGATGATGAGGGATGAGACTCTAACATGATGCATGTAGATGAATGATGTAAGAAGTTTAAGAAAATCAAATTAAAATAAATAATGATTATAGATTATGTTATTGATTTATTCCCAAAAAAAGACTAGACTAAGTTAGGGTTTTATGCAACAGTTAGAATTCCTACCCACATGCTAGAACTATCAAAGAAATAAAGCAAGTAAAGGATCCTAGGTCTAAGAAGGCCTATTAGGAGCATGTTCAACTTCAAGAAATCATAAAAAGTGAGAAGGAAAGGGGTCTACATACCAAGCAATGATTTGCATGATGTCGTAGAAGAGATCTCTCAACTCAGATCGGTGCCTGGATGATCTGGTCACTTTTCTATGGTTTGCTGGCTTTTTATCACTTCATTCGAGGGCAAATAAGACATCATCCAGAGGGCGTGGTATTGGAGGGATCTTGCAAATGTCAGGGGTTAGTGTCAAGGATGATGGGAAAAATATAAAACTGGAAGAAGATGGAAGAGGGGAAGAGAGGGGATGTTGGAGTGCCTGGCAGTCTGCTTGAGAAGATGGATGCCTGGTTTTGGATGAGGGTGGCCTGGAAGCAAGGAGGGCATCTTGGCTTGAGGAAGAAGGCTGGACAGCTTGGCATAGAGGGAGGAGAGAGATTAGGTGGGGGTGGCTAGGGTTTGTAAAGTTAGGGCACTCAAGTCTCACACACACTTGCAAAGAACACAATTGTCACAAGAAAAATTTACTAGAGTTTATTTCATGAATAAGAGATTGATAACAAGAGGGGGAGGGGGTGGGTATTTATAGGCTCACCCAGGTCCTCTCCTTGTTAGGATTAGAGTACAAAATTTGAGTAGGAAAAGGATTACAAAATTTAAATAGAAAAAGAATTACAACTCCTTGTTGAACTGGGAAATCCCCTTCCTCTTGGGACTTGGTCTCCTCATGGGCTTGGAGGTTTGACTTTTCCACTCCTTAGCGGGCTTGGATGAAATCTTCTTTGGCTGGGTCAATGCCTGGACATCTTGGACTGGGTCAAAGGCTTGGGCTAGGTGGGGCACCACTCATGAAAGGGGCTTGGACTGGGGTGCCATATCTTGAAGGGCCTAGGATGGGCACCATCTTTAGTGGGCCAGGGCAAGGCGCCAAGACCTGGATGCTGATGCTAGGTAGGGCACCAATCTGGGAGGGTGCTCCACCTAGGCTTGGCAGCATGAAGGCCCACCTCCTGGGTGGCATAGCTAGTAGGGCCTGGCAGGGATCCAAGTACTTGAACTCAGTTCTGGTGGAGTGGCTCGGTAAATGTTCTGGTCTGGTAATCCTCCTCTTGTACAAAACTTGACTAGAAACAAACTTAAAGTACTCAAATAAATTTAAGGACTCACAAGGTTAAGACAAGGGATTCATTATACTTAATGGACTTCTTGCCTTAACTTATTACAGGACTCAATTGTTGGACTAACTTTATTACAGGACGTAAAATTAAATTCCATTACAGGACTCAAAATTGACCAACAAATGACTTAAAGAACAAATTGAAGCTTGAAGTCTATGTCTGACCTGATGTCCCCATCAAAGGATATGGGTGCTCATTAGGTTTTGAGTCCACTGAACTGATCCGACAAGAGAACATCAAATGGAATCTTACTTACTTGTCAAAAGAATGTTGTCTTAGTGGAAGTTATGCATGTGATCCTTAGACCTGAGACTACCATAGTATCTTGTGTACATGAATCCATGTTTTGGTGCATACTCACTCATGGCAATTAAGTCATGTATAGGGTATTTTTGGATATGGTGGATTGTGTATGAAGGTAATAAGTATGTCAACAAGGAATCAATCACTCCTAGTAAGAGGAGAAGTCATCCCATGTGATCTCTTTGAAAGATGACTCAGGAAGTCTTTGGCCAAAGCAAGATGAGATTAGATAGGGTTTCTAATCATTCATCGGTCGAGTTTTCATTATCGAATTGAGATTCAAAAGGATTAAGTGCTAGGATTTGATATTTATCCATGCCCATCATTTAATCAGGATATAGGAAGATTGAAGGATTAAATTGCATGGTAACTTTTCACTAAAGTGTATTTTGGTACTTTCTACAAAATTCTTCATCTTCTGGGTAGGCATGACATGTTACTAGACGTCAATCATGTCTTGTGGGTTTTCATGAATCAATTTGATTGGATTCCTGAGTCAATTTTAAAGCTTGCTCTAATTGGCAACTTAGGTCATCTCAATTTAACCTAATTAGGTCAATCGGGTTCTATTGGATCGAATCAGCTCGGACCTAGACCTATTGCTAGCTAGATGTGGAACCCAAAGGGTCACACACATTAGGGAATTGACCTCAGAAGTCAATTGGCATTTAATTAGGGTCATAGGATCCTAATTGGTTAGCTAGATTGTACACTAGCATGTGTATGCTAACCTAACTCCAAACCCAATTGAATTGGGCCTATATGGTCACAAAATGGACTAACCAATTTATGGGAGACCAAAATTAGGTTGAGTCCTAAGTGGGATGAATTTATCAGCATTTATCTGATATTTTTCATGGCTTTTTTGTACCAAATACCATGAGTTTCAAGGGCATGGGACTCTTCGTGCCAAAAGGAATGGTCGGCATTTAAAGGGGTGCAGAAGGACCAAGAGTCCTTCTACCAATTAATCACGTATATAGTGATAAAGTAAATTTAACTCCCTTATTTTTGACACCCATATTGTATATACTTTGACCATGTCAAAGGTGAAATATGAAGTGGAGAAAGTTGACCGACAAGTGAAGAGTAGCGACTCTTCACTATTGGTGCCAACTTATTTTATGCACAAATGGGTGCAGAAAAGGACCTAGAGTCCTTCTACTTTGGGGACTTGATTTCCACATGGAACAAGGTATCCCTTGCCTCATCTAATGTCCGATTATCATGGCATATGACCGATCAACCAAAAGAGAAATGCGGTGGAAGGAAGTTGGCGCACATGAAGAGTTGCGACTCTTCATGTTTGGCACAAATTTGAGAAGCATAGTCCTTCTGCTTTGGATAACTTCTTTCACCAATTTTTTCCTGAGAAAGGCCATGTCCCTTGGCCTTCTTACAACCGGTAATATTTAAGTGGCAAGTGGAGAAGTCGGCCAAAGGAGTGAAGGGACTTGAATATGGCCTTTGGCGCAGAAAAAGTCATGATGCTTTAAAGATAAGACTCCTTCTCATTGAAGGGTCTTATTTGATCTGTTGGTTGATAGATCAAAGGCTGATGAAGAGCCTTATCTGGTGCCTCCCCATCTCCTATAAATAGCCTTTGATGTTTAGGCCAAAGGTATCATAATTGTGATATCATTTCTTTCTCACATTCTTACACTCTGCCACACTCCCCTTGTCACTTCCATTCATTGTTAGAGTTTAGGTCTTGTCTTATGATAAGTCCACCATTTTAAGACAAGGGTTTAGGAAGAGATTTAGGAAGTGAGAAAGAGAGTGAAGAGAGGATTTAGAGAGGGCTCAAAGTGCTCTATTGGAGGGCAAGGGTCTGAGCAAGAAAGGAGAGGATACCAAAGGAAGAAAGGTCATCAGAATAGTCCCAATGGCTTAAGCAATATACTAAGGAGTGCTTCCTAGGATCAATTCCTATGTGGATCACCTCTGGAGGGCATGCACTTGTGTGCCTAGTAGAAAGATGAAGGAATTAGCATTCCAGGTATTTTTCCAAACCCTAATTGCATGACTTATTAATTGTAATGAATAAGGGATCTTGGGCTTAGGGTTTCAAGTTTCTTGGAGTTTCAAGAAAGAAATTTTTTGAAATCAATTGTTCTTCTATGCCATCGAAACACTAGAGCCCTCTTATTTCATTCAATTAATGGTTAATTGGATTTGCTTATGTGATAATGAATATGATCATATATGGGGATCATATTCTGATGCATGCCACTAATTATGGTTCACTTATATATTGAATGATAATATGATCATATATATAAATCATAGTATGATGCATACTATTGAAAGATTATATGATAGTGAATATTATCATGTATGGTGCATGTAATTAGTAATGATTGCTTATTATGCTATGAAGTGATGCATGATTGTTTTAAATTACATATGATATATGTTAAATCCTAGTAACTACTTCGGATTGGGTTAGTCATCATGGCCGTCCGGTCATAGGAGTTATTTAGGGTTTCATGGCCCTCTTTTTCCATTCAATGGGGTCTCCTATGATGTGTAGGGGTGCCGATGTGGTCATATCCATGAACAAGTGAGGTGAATGGATTCATATTACAATCATGCTTATGGTATACTGAAATTCCCAGGGCACTGATTTGACTCTTCCAGATCACAGGATTCTAGACTGTCAAATCCAGCCGACTGGAATTTCACCCAGCCGACTCTTCCAGACCACAGGATTCTTGACTGTCAAATCCAGCTGATTGGAATTTCACCCAGCCGACTCTTCCAGACCACAGGATTCTAGACTGTCAAATCTAGTTGACTGAAATTTTACCCAGTCGACTCTTCCAGACCACAGGATTCTAGACTATCAAATCCTGCTGACTGGAATTTCACCGAGCTGACTGGATCCCCTGTTCTAAAAAAAATTATTTTCCTTCAACTGTCAGTTTACCTTTTAAAACAGTCGAAATTGATCTTGTCATCAATAGAGAACTTATATATCATTGAAAGAGCTTTCCAACAAGCCTAAGAACAACAAAAACGGAGCTCTATATAGAAAGATATGATCATTTAAAGATGACAGGAACCTGGAATGAAATGTACCAGCGGAAAAAAAATGATTTACCTTTAACCATCAATTCACCTTTTAAATCAGTAGAATTTGATCTTATAATCAATAGAGAAGCTGTTGACCATTGAATGTACTTTTCAAAATGCCTAAGAACAGCTAAAACAGAGCTCTATGTTGAAAGATATGATCATTTAAATATTACTATGTTCTGAAATTTTCTAGTTGTCATTCTACAGTCTTCACTGATGCAATTTTCACTGATTAAATAGATGCTACACTATAATCTCCCCCTTTTAAGATAAATCATAGTAACCATACACCTGCATACCCAACTTGGGTAATCATTTCATATCAACACATCTGTGTACTGTACTAACATATTTGTGCCGTGCCATGTGTCTTGCCATTTGCAATGCCAACAACTACAACTCAATGATCACTGAGAACAACATATACATATTAGGGTTAATATGCTCGAATGATGGAATGAATATCATGTCATATGCGTATGGTTATGAATACATTATGATGTCATGAATGTTAGGTTTTATGATGTCATGAATGTTAGGTTGACATGATTAAGTCTATATTAGGATGTGTTAGAGACCATCAAAGCCCTCATAAAGTCATATTTAGTCATAATATAAGTTAATCATGATGCAAATCCGATTAGGATATGATCAGCCAATTGGTGTCTAGGCAAGTGGTTCTAAGAGGGTAAAGGGAATGAAGTTTTTAATTGGTTCTGTTGTCTTACCTGGCCAATTTAATTGGTGTCTAAGGAAAGCAATGGGGGTACCCCCTTATCTCTTCCACTTACCTGGCCAATTTGGTCACATATAAATCTTAAACTAGAAATGCTAATTGATTAAGCATACTACAAATTGCCTTCCTTCATGCTAAGACAAATTTATATCAAAAACTATAGTAGATTTGTTGTGTAATACAAGGTCGACTTTAAAGTTTGATATGATATTTGTCTTGGTGCATGTTATGCTTTATAGCATGACTGATGGTGTTGCTTTTTTGTGTAACACAAGAGAAACATTATTCAATCATGGCTATATAAAAATGAAGGGTCTGACTAAACTAAAACATTATGGTTTCTTGTGTAACACTAGGCTATAAGTGTCTTAGAGGAAAGTGTTGTGTTGAGAATTGCAAGGGATGCAATTGAAATGGGATTTTCCTACCCTTGAACTCATGGGTGTTTGTTGTGTAACACAAGGCATTCATGAGGAATTGGGATCTCAACTTCACTATGGAAGCCCTGGGAGGGTTTCCCATTTATCATAGTTGAGAGTTATGGTATTCGATAGAAAATAGTGGGAGACATAATTAGATGCAAAAGTTCTTATCTAATTATGAATATCATCATGAGTGGACTACTTATAGTTATTCTTTACTTATTATAGATTATTACATTATGGCTTCTACTCTTTCACCACGGGGCATCTTAGATGCTAATAAGCTGACTGATCTAAATTATGTGGATTGATTGAGGAACCTGAGAATTATATTAGGTCAAGAGAAAATTGCCAGATCCTTGATACTCCTGACCTAGATTTTGTAGGAGAGGATGCTACTGAGAAGGGTTTAAAGAGAAAAAGTAATCCTAAGAGTAGCTTTCATAAAAGGAAAAAGGCAAGGAAGCCCCCTGTTGGTGGAACCTGTTATCACTGTGGAAAGCAAGGGCACTGAAAGAAGAATTGCAAGTTATATCTTGTAAGTCAGAAGCAAGATGCTAGTGATGCATCGAAAAGTTTTTACATAATACAAAAAAACTTATCATTAAGTTCTTCAGCTTTTGATTCATGGGTATTGGATACCGCATGTGGGTCTCATATCTGCAAGTCATTACATGGGTTACAGAGATCCAAAAGCTTGAAGAAGGGTGACTTCGAGCTGTTTGGCACGAGTGGTGATCCCATTCATGCTGAAGCTATTGGCACCTATCTGATGCTATTGCCATCGGGCAATATTCTTGAATTAAAAGATTGTTACTATGTACCTAACATTATAAAGAATATTATTTTTGTACCTTTGTTGTTGAAACAAGGTTATGAAATAAATATTTCAAGCCATGGGTGCTCGATCTTCTTTTCAAAGAAGTTCTTTGGTTGTGGTACATTTGTTAATGGTCTTTTGATTCTATCACTTAATGATGAAGTTATGCTTGATGAAAACAAGAAGAGAAAGAGAGATGATATAAATGTCACATATATCTGGCATTGCCATTTGGGTCATATTAGTGAGTCTAGGATAAACAAGTTACACAAAAAAAATTTCTAAGAACCTTTTGATCTTGAGTCATTAGGAACTTGTGAATCCTATATCATGGGAAAGATGACCAAATCTCCATTCGTTAGACATGGAGATAGGGAAACTGAGTTATTAGGCCTAGTACACAAAGATGTGTGTGGTCCTATGACAACCCAGGCCAAAAGAGGATACTCTTATTTCATTAGTTTTACTGATAACTTATCAAGGTTCAGATATGTGTATCTTATAAATACAAGTCCGAAGCCTTTGAAAAATTCAAAGAGTATCAAAGTATGGTTGAGAAACAAACTGCGCATAGTATTAAAATCCTTTGATCTGATAGAGGGGGAGAATACTTGTTTAGTGAATTTCTTGATCATCTTAAAGTCAAAGGCATACTCTCTGAATGGACTCCTCCATACACACCACAGCTAGATGGTGTAGCAGAAACGAGGAACCGAACCTTTTGGACATGGTATGGTCCATGATGTGCTTCACAGATCTTCCAGTATTCTTTTGAGGTTATGCCCTAAAGATTGCTACCCACATACAAAATAGGATACCATCAAAGAAAATTAAGAGCACTCCATATGAATTATGGAATGGGAAAAGGCCAAGTCTTAAATATTTTAAGATTTGGGGTTGCCTTGCTTATGTTAGGAATGTTTTTGGATATAAGCTAAGTGCTAGGACTGACAAGTGCAGGTTTGTAGGATATCCTAAAGAAGGTATGGGTTACCTTTTCTACCACCCTACTGAGTAAAAGGTCTTTGTCAGTAGGCATGCCACACTCTTGGAAAAGGAGTTTATCCAAGAAAAGGGCAATGAGAGGATATTTGAACTTGAAGAAGTTCAACCTACACCTGAAACAATTCCTTAACCAAATGTTCCTAAGATTTAGGAACAAACACAACACACACCTCCTCTCCCTAGGTCAGAGAGAGTGCGAAGTGCACCTCTCAGATATGGCTTTTTCATTAGGAATGATAATGAAGCTAGTATCATACAAGATGATGATGCTGTAACCTATATGGAACCTATCATGAGTGGAGACTCTGACAAATGGCTGGAAGCTAAGAAATCTGAGATGGACTCCATGTATTTCAATCAGGTTTGGACCTTGGTAGTTCCACTTAAAGGAATTAATCCAATAGGGTGTAAATGGGTCTTTAAGAAGAAGATAGGAGAAGATGGTCAAGTAGAGACCTACAAGGCTAGGTTGGTGGCAAAAGGTTTTAGACAAAAATATGGCATTAACTATGATGAAACCTTTTCACCAGTAGCCATGCTCAAGTCCATTCGGATATTGCTTGCTATAGCAACATACCATGATAATGAAATCTAGTAGATGGACGTAAAGACTGCTTTCCTTAATGAAAATCTTGAGGGAGAAATCTATATGACACAACCAGAGGGTTTTGTCTCAAGTGGGAGACCAAACCTAGTATGCAAGTTAAGAAAATCCATTTATGGACTAAAGCAAGTATCGAGGAGTTGGAACTTCTACTTTGATGAAACAATCAAGGAGTTTGGTTTTATCAAGAATGTGGATGAAACATGTATGTACAAGAAGACAAGTGGGAGTGCCTTTATTTTTTTGGTTTTGTATGTCGATGACATACTCATCATTGGAAATGATATCCTAATGTTGTAGTCAGTAAAGTCTTGGCTATCAAAGTAGTTTTCCATGAAGGATTTGGGAGAAGCTTCCTATATACTAGGTATAAAGATATATAGAGATCGATCTAAGAGGATGCTGGGTTTATCCCAATCCAGGTACATTGACTTAATATTGAAAAGATTCAACATGGAGGGAAGTAAATAAGGTTACTTTCCCATGAGTCAAGGCATACATTTCTCTAAGAAGATGTCTCCTAAGACACTGAAGGAGAGAGAGAAAATGAGTTTGATCCCTTATGCTTCAGTTGTTGGATCAATTATGTATGCCATGTTATGTACCATGCCTGATGTTGCTTATGCCATGGGCATAGTAAGTAGGTTTCAAGCTGATCCAGGAGAGGATCATTGGAAAGCTGTGAAAATATTCTTAAGTACTCGAAAAGGACTAAAGATATTTTTTAATATATGGTGGATTAGAGTTGAAACTAGAAGGATATATAGATTTTAGTTCTCAATCTGATTTGGATGATAGCAAATCCATATCAGGGTATGTCTTTACTCTACATAGTGGTGCAGTGAGTTGGAAGAGTACAAAGCAGCCAATTGTAACTGACTCAATCACTGAGGTAGAATACATAGCTGCAAGTGAAGCCGCAAAGGAAGCTATGTGGATGGAGAAATTCATCATGGAGTTGGGTGTAGTTCCTGCTGTACAACAACTGGTGCCACTTTATTATGATAACACTAGAGCTGTTGCACAAGCGAAGGAACCAAGGTCTCATCATAAGTCCAAGCACATCCTATGATGCTTCCACCTTATTCGGGAGATTATAGAAAGACAAGATGTTCTCGTTGAACGAGTAGATATAAAGAACAACATAGCTGACCCATTCACTAAAGCACTATTAAAGCAGCAGCTTGATCGCCAGTTAGATTGTATGGGTTTAAAATACAAAGGTGATTGGCTTTAGTGCAAGTGGGAGATTGAAAGAATAGTGCCCTAAAAGCTAATCATTGTAAGGGCATTTCTATGATCTTCTAACTCATGTATGATATTATTTATCAAGAAAAGGCATCTTTTGATTTATCATACTGTTGCATCTTATCAAGATTATGATAAGCCCCATAGGTTAGGGTAATGAAATTAGGATTATGATGGAGATCATAATGATTTGACCTGTGTTCGTATAAATCCTAATCTAAAATATTCCTAGTCATTGGATAATCGATTCGGGGATTGATGAATCTGAAAAGACTAGCACATCCTATGTATGCTTGATGGAGAGGGTCGTTGGTCTCACAACCACTTGTGTAGAGACACTAATACAAGGATGTGAATTCTCATTAGGTTATGAGTCCACTGAACTGATCCAACAAGAGAACATCAAATAGAAGTCTTACTTATCAAAAGAATGTTCTCTTAGTGGGAGTTATATATGTGATCCTTAGACTAGAGACTACCATAGTATCTTGTGCACATGAACTCATGTTTTGGTGCATACTCACTCATGGCAATTAAGTCATGTATGGGGCATTTCTGGATATGGTGGATTGTGTATGAAGATAATGAGTAGGTCAACAAGAAATCGATCACTCCTTGTAAGAGGAGAAGTGCGATCTCTTTGAATGATGACTCAAAAAGTCTTTGATCAAAGCAAAAGGAGATTAGATAGGGTTTCAAATCATTCATTGATCGAGTTTTTATTATTGAATTAAGATTCAAAAGGATTAAGTGCTAGGATTTGGCATTTATCCATGCCCATCACTTAATCAGGATAAAGGAAGATTGAAGGATTGAATTGCATGGTAACTTTCCGTTGAAGGGTGTTTTGGTACTTTCTACCAAATTCCTCTTCTTCTGGGTAAGCATGACATGTTTCTAGATGTCAATCATGTCTTGTGGGTTTTCATAAATCAATTTGATTGGATTCATGAGTCAATTCAAAAGCTAGTTTGAATTGGCAATTTAGGTCAGCTCAAGTTGACCTAATTAGGTCAATCAAGTTTGATTGGATCGAATTGGCTCAGACCTAGACCTACTACTAGCTAGATGTGGAACCCAAAGGGTCACACACAATAGGAAATTGACTTAGGAAGTCAATTGACATTTAATTAGGGTCATGGAATCCTAATTGATTTCATAGATTGTGTACTAGCATGTGTATGCTAACCTAACTCCTAACCCAATTGAATTGGATCTAAAAGGTTGCTAAATGGACTAACCAATTTATGGAAAACATAAATTGGGTTGAGTCCTAAGTGGGATGAATTATCACTATTTATCTAATATTTTTCATGGCTTTTATGCACCAAATACCAAGAGTCCCAAGGGCATGGGACTCTTGGAGCCAAAAGGAATGGTCATTTAAAGGGGTGCAGAAGGACTCTAGACTATTAATCACTTATATAGTGATAAAGTAGATTTAATTCATTTTTTTTGACACCCATATTGTATATACTTTGACAAGATCAAAGATGAAATATGGTGTGGAGAAAGTTGACCGACAAGTGAAAAGTAGCAACTCTTCACTATTCACGCCCACTTATTTTGTGCACAAATGGGTGCAAAAAAGGACCTAGAGTCCTTCTGCTTTGGGGACTTGATTTCCATGTGGAACAAGGAGTCCCTTGCCTCATCTAATATCTAATTATTATGGCATATGATCGGTCAACCAAAGGAGAAATGCAGTGGAAGGAAGTTGGCGCACATGAAGAGTTGCGACTTTTCATGTTTGGCGCAAATTTGAGATGCAGAGTCCTTCTGCTTTGGATAACTTCTTATCACCATTTTTATCTTGAGAAAGGCCACATCCCTTGGCCTTCTTACAACCGGTAATATCCAAGTGGCAAGTAGAGAAGTAGGCCAAAGGAGTGAAGGGACTTGAATATGGCCTTAGGCACAGGAAAAGTCATGACGCTTTAAAGATAAGACTCCTTCTCATTAAATGGTCTTATTTAATCTGTTGGTTGATAGATCAAAGGTTGATGAAGAGCCTTATTTGGTGCCTCCCCCTCTCCTATAAATAGCCTTTGGTGTTTAGGCTGAAGGTATCATAATTCTGATATCATTTCTTTCTTACATTCTTACACTTTGCCACACTCCCCTTTCACTTCCATCCCTTGTTAGACTTTAGGTCTTGTCCTAAGATAAGTCCTCCAATTTAAGACAAGGGTTTAAGAAGAGATTTAGAAAGTGGAAAAGTGAGTGAAGAGAGGATTTGGAGAGGGCTCAGAGTGCTCTACTAGAGGGCAAGGGTCTGAGCAAGGAAGGAGAGGCTGCCAAAGGAAGAAAGGCCATCAGAAGAGTCCCGGTGGATTAAACAACCTACTAAGGAGTGCTTCTTAAGATCAATTCCTATGTGGATCACCTCTGGAGGGCATGCCCTTGTGTGCCTAGTGGAAAGAAGAAAGAATTAGCATTCCAAGTATTTTTCCAAATCCTAATTGCATGACTTGTTAGTTGTAATGAATAAGGGATCTTGGGCTTTGGGTTTCAAGTTTCTTGGAGTTTCAAGAAAGAAATATTTTGAAATCCATTGTTTCGCTGTACCATCAAAACCCTAGAAACCCAACAAGGAATGCAGCACTATAAATATAAGCCAGAGGTTGTCACAAGAAAGTTAGCCCTTTCCTTTTTTATTTATCTATTCTCAGTTTTTCATATTTGGACCAGAAGCTTATAATGTTCTACTTTTAATTTAAAAATGAAGATATAATTTTCAATACTATAAAAAAATAGGCATAACCAATAGACATGTCCAATAAACTAGGCAAAGTCATTGCCACAAGTCACAAATGTCATGAATTCTCTAGGCATTATCATAAATGTATGTTATAGTGAGTGAGAAAGATTTCCTGTTGACATAGAAAGTTACATTCAGAACTTACATGTCCTCTGTTCCTTTAAGTTTTTCTACTTCCTTATAGCATTACCAACCATAGATGGCAGTCAATGGTATATGAATTGTGTAAAAGAAAGCTTGTTTTTATTTTATAAGGTTACATGGGAATCGTGATGTTGTTGTTTCCTGTAGGTTTTAGAAATATATCTAATGGTTAAACTGTGAGCTTGTTTCAAGTTTTGACAAATGGGAGATTCAGGAGTTTGAATCACCAGGTTTTGGCCAACGAATGGAAATCTAGGATCTCCATGATCTGCTTAGCTAGCTGATGATAAAATTTCAAATCAAGGATGATTTGCTTCTAAACTAGAACCTTCTAGTTCAGTTGATCAGAAAACAAAGACAACATTTGTCAAGAAGGTAGAGAGATCAAAAGGTAATGTAAAAACATGACCCCACTCTATTTTTATTCTCTCTCTATCTCTCTCTTTTGGACCACCAGCCACCCATCCCCTAGTGGCCCCTCCCCACTACCAACCTCAACACCCCTCCCCCAGCGACCTCGACCCCCATCCCCAATGACCTCGAGCCCCCTCCCCCGGTGGCCCCCCGTAGCACGCCCCTCCCCATTGCCGACCTCAACCCCCCACCTCCCCTGGCAGGCCCCCTCGCAGCCCCACGCCCATTGCCAACATCGACGGTGGTTCTCGAGTCAAGTCCGAGGAGAAAATTGAGGCATGGTGATGATCTTTCCCGTAACCTCCGTTGACCGGCACCCGCCCTACCTCATTGGATCCATCAAACAAATCAAAAAAAAAAAAAAACTACCAAATAAAGGTAACAAACTCACCTTCATCACCACCACCGATGATGATCTCCAACCACCTTCACCGCCACCGACGGGTTGCCGACGTTGTCTTAGGGATGGAAATGGAGAGGCACGGGATTAACCAAAATGAAGGAAAAAAATGCTCAAATAAGGGTCGTGGGAGTTTGCGGCCGTGCTAAACAAAAAAAAAATCTAGCCCATTCCCTACGCCCAATCCAGACGGCCCATTGGGAATAAAATTATTCCCCATGATTATCCCTCGTCCGTAAGAAAAAATCATACATAAACCAAATGAAAAAAAAATAGGTACATTCCCTACACCCAATCTAGATGGCCAGTTGGGAATAAAATTATTCCCCATGATTATCCCTCATCCATCTAGAAAAATCATACATAAACCAAACAAAAAAAAATTTAGCCCATTCCCTATGCCCAATCCAGATGGCCCATTGGGAATAAAATTATTCCCCACGATTATCCCTCATCCATCAAAAAAAATCATACATAAGAATATAATCCCAACAAACAAAAGTATTTGTTGGAAAAAAAATACTTTTACCTACATATAATTTATTATCTGTGGGGAATAATTATTGTACATACCCTTTTTTCTTGTAGTGTGTGATCATGTGAAGCATCGCAACCATTGGATTTTTGATCGATGGACTATAGCCCATCTTCCATCTTCCATCAACAGATCTGATTGCCATTAAGGTCATCATTGAGATGGTGGCTGGTGGTGTTGATCACGGTGAGCTCAACACCAGCGAAGGGAAGGGTGCGGCATTGGTGGATGCTCGGCTAAAATAAGAGGAGATGGTGTCACTGTGTGATGGTCAATAGGAGATTAGGCTGAAGGTGGTCGATGGTGGCTTTGGGCTAAGAGAATGGGGAAACAGTGGAAGGTTGGGATGGTTGGGTAGAGAAGGTGGTGACCGGTAGCAGGAGACAACATAGTGACATCTTGGTAGCAACGAGTGACTCTCAGTAGTGGCAAAGGTGAAAAGATGTCACAGGATGGCTCGGGCAGCAGCGGGTGTGGTAGCAATTAATGTGGGATGATCGTAAGATTGCTAAATATATAGGAAAAATAGTAAATTAATTTTTTTATATTTTTTATAATTTTAATTTGCAGGCTAAATTTCTAAAATCAAGTAAAGACTAGCAGGATAAATAGCAATGCAAAGAATCATCATAATCGCAGGCATGCTCATGCAAAATAATAAAAGCCAGGACCCAAGAATTGTGAAATTCCTGGCTTACGATAGCATACCTTTATCAAAATAGAAATTAAGAGTGGGAAGGTTTGTACCAGTTAGAGATTGAAAAACTTGATGATGAAGGGGTCACACAGCTCTTAGATTGATGCCTGGAAGATGAAGCTTTAGTTCCCTTGAAGTAAAAGGGTGATCTAGGTGATCCTGAAGGCAAGAGGGTCTCCTCTGGGGAGGGGAAACACCTCAGGGATCTTGCACGCGTCAGAGGTTAATCAAAGAAACAAATAAACAAAGAAAAGAAACTAGGGTTTTGAGGGAATCAGGATTAGGGTTAGAAGAGCTGGCGGCCTGGCAAAAGAGATTATCCTTGGCTTGTTGGGTGGCTAGGGCTTCTTCTCCTTGGGTGTGGCTGATGAAGACTTGGGTTTGGTAGCAATGGTCAGCTAGGGCACACAAGAACAACCACAAAACACAAGAACACCAACACAAGAACACAGAACAAGCTTGCAAACTCAAAATTTCAGTAGGGTTTTATTTCATAAGATTGAAGTACTTACAAGAGGAGGAGGGGTGGGGTATTTATAGGGTTCCCATGCCCTCTCCTTGTTAGGATTTCAATCCTCTCCTAGTTAGGATAGGTTTACACACTTTGAATGGGAGAAAAATTATACAAGTAACCTAAAACTAAGAGTATACAAGTTGAATGAAACACAAACTTATTTTCCTTCTTTCATTTGGACATTTCCCCCATGCTTGGACATGGTCAACTCATGAAGGATGCCTCCTCTTGGCATGTTGGGCTTCAAGGGGCAGCAAGGGGTCAGCCAAGAGTGGAGGGTGCATGGGCTTTGGGCTTTCTGGAAACTAGGGAGCCTAGGCTAGTATATTTCGGGTATCAGACTGGAATCTTGGTTCTTAAAAGCTTGGGCCTTGCTCATGGGCTTGAGTTTCTTGGACTAAGATGTTGGTATCTCCCTGGAATCAAGGGGCACCCTAGGTTAAAGATATTCCATGGTATCTAGAAGGAATCTAGCATCTGGGAAGAATCAGGGCATCTGGAGAGCATCTAGAGGGTATCTAGGGCTCTAGGGTGTCAAAAAGATCCCATAAGCTGATGTTAATGCCTCTGGCTCCTGGATGAGGCCTGGTGGAACTCCAAAATAGAATAACTTTGTCTCTTATATAAAAATTGGACTCTCGCTGGACTAATACTCAAGTACAGGACTCAATGACTGACTAGATTGAGATAAATCGACTAGTCTCAACTTATTACAAAACTCAATCTTACTTGCTTACAAAATTGTAACACATAACTAAAGTTCTAAAATCCTAATTAGCAAACCATATGGGATTCAGTGATCTGTGTTTGATCCTAGTATCCCCACCAATTCTCCTGGGGCAGGAGGAACTCAACCCCATCGAATAAGGGTCAATTTGGCTCTCATACTGCTCAAGGAGGGTCTGGGTTGAGGCACAGTAGATCCTCACCAGTTCTCCACAAGTCCTCAGATTCTTGTTGACCTTGCCAACGGACCAAAAACCTCTGATAGCCCCTATTTCGGGTACCGATGGCTTGATCATCCAGGGTTCTCTCAATCTTTTTCTCACCAATGGGCCAAATTGTATGTGGACACTCTGGGATGGGTTCTCTCTCAAAGGGAGGGATAGGATCAAGGTGCTCGCTGGGTATTACTGCTAGCTCCCTGTACTCCATAAAGTCTGAAATGTTAAAGGTTGGGCTATACCTAAATCGGGTGGTATCTCAAGCACATAGGCATTGGGTCCAACGCTCTTCATTATTTTGAATGGGCCAGCTTTGCGAGCATGAAATTCCTTTACAATCACACAATCCTCTAAAAAATTCTTTAACTTTCTTTCAGGAATTAGCTAAGTTATTATTTAGTTCATTACTTATGTTTAGTGTTTGACTAATTTTCTTATGCATATGCTGTGCAGAGGTTAGTGTAGGTGTGGATAGATGAATTAGAATCGTGGCTTTATTAGATTCAAGACTAACACCTAATAGACTTGACTAGACATCCCTATCAAAGAAAAGTTATTGGACTCAATGGGTCAAGACCTAACACTCTATGGACTCTCTAGGTTTAATCCTAGCATGGCATGCATATTAAAATTTACTATGGACTACTAGCAAATTCCATAGGGTATGCTAGAAGTAATATGAAAACTGAACATATGCAATGAATATATGCATAAGGCTTACCTCTATTAAACGCAGGTGAATGATTAAAGAAATATAAGAAAATTCAAGAAAAGGCAAAAAATACAAGGTGGGTTCGGGGTTAGTCTGGTGGGGTAGAAAGTAAGGAGGTTCTGGAATGATCAGGTAGAATAGGTGATAAGAAGGGGTTTCAAGGATGAGGCCTACATAAATGAGGTTGACCTTATGGGGTTGAGGCATATCTAAAGGATCTACATAATGGAAGAAAGGGTCTTTAATTTCAGGGAAGAGATCAAGGGGAGTCAAAGAGGTGACTTCATCTTGAGGGTACTGATTTAAAAAGATCAAGTCCTTAATAAACTCTTCTGGCTTATGAAATTCAGGACTGGCTCTATAATTGGGCTTTCTTCTAAAGTCTCCTCAGGTAGAGTTGTAGTCACAGGGTCATGGGTTTCTTCCTCTAATGATTCTTTCACTACGGGTTGGGTATGGTCAAGGTCAGCTTACTTTGGATTGGCTTCTACCTGGTCCAACCTATTGGTTAATTGGTTAAGCCTATTGGATGCTTGGTTGTTGGTTTGGGTCATTTGGTTGGTTTTGGTGGTTGATTGGGTAAACTGACTTTGGAATGGGGTGATCATCTGGTCAAGCTGGGCTTGGTTTTGGGTGTTCATCTAGGTCAATTGATCAATATGGCCTTAAGGAGGGTTTCTAGATTGGACTTCATGGTTGAACTCGGTTGGTTGCACTGGACTTCCGACTCAACTAATTCTGGGTTGGTTTCTATCTGTGTTTGGTCATAGTCAACTAATTCTGGATTTTCTATAGGTGTATCTTCATCTTCTAGGTCATCCTAGTGAACCAATGGGGTAGTAGGAGGGGTTTGGCTAAAGGAAAACTGGCTAATAACTGGGGTAGCAGGGATGGGTTGACTAAGGGGTTCCTGATTAATACTAGGCTCATATCTAAGGGTACTAATCTATTGCCCAGAAATGGAGCCCAAAAGGGGGGGTGAATTGGGTCTTTTAGAAAATTTAAAACAATAATGAGAGGGACTAGTGGTGCTAGTGAAAAATGATGAATTCAATGCAAGATATTTGAAGCGGTAGCAATAATCAAAGTGCAAGAGAGGAAGAGAGCAATCACACACAAATACAAGGTTTATAGTGGTTCGGTGCAAACCTAGCACCTACATCCACTTTCCAAGCCACCCTTGGGAATTTCACTATAATCCAAACAAGATTACAGTTGACTTGTTTTTTACAAGGCTTAAAAGTCAAAACCTAAGTTGGTTTTATCACTTAGGCTTACCAACAAACCTTAACACTTGTTTTGTCTTCGAGCTCACAAGTTAACCTTAGTTGATTTTATCCCTTTGGCTCACCAACAAACCACAATAACCTTCTTCCAAGACACCCTTGAAAGCAAGGTCAAATCACAATGTAAAAACAGATATACAATTTTAAAACTAAAATAAACTCTCTTCAAGAGTAGAATGGAATCTTTGAAGCTCAAGTTGATGCTTTGTCTTGACTCTTCCTTGGAATCTCCTTCAAAGTTCCTCTTTTGGAATGAAGTAAGGATGAGCTTGTAGGCTTTTCAAGGAATCAAACTATAAGAGGCTTTTGATGTGAAGTATTTGAGAGAATATAGGCTTTTTGGCTTTTGAGTAGAGTTCAATGCACTTCAATATACTTCCTTATCTTTAAAATGAGGTTGGTGGAGGTTAAATACACCAAGAACCTTCCAGAAAATGATTTGTGATCGTTGGAACCTCGGAAATAGCTGTTCAGATTTTGAAAAGCAAGTTCTGCAAGCCAGAAAAATAGATCTGTTAGAGCTATCAAGCTGTAAGTGTCGACACTTGATCTCTTGGTGTCGACACTTGATGCACAAGTGTCGACACTTGACACAAAAATCCTCAAATGACAAAGTTCTGTATTTTCAAAATTCTCAGGCCTTGAGTCGACACTTGGAAACCTAAGTATCGACACTTGGTGTCGACACTTGGTTCTGGGTGTCGACACTTGGCATGCCAAGGATTATTGTCTATGCCAAATGCTGAAGTGTCGACACTTGACTTTCCAAGTGTCGACACTTGAGACTGAAAAGCTCAGATTCAAGTGTAAACAACCTCAAAAACATAAATAAAGACTTTGAAACTTAAATGAATCATAAACACATAATATTTAATCATTTAGATGCCCTTTTCCAATAAAGAGGATGTCCGGATTCATGAGAAATGCTCCGTGCCATTACGTGCCATGAACTATAAGTTTTTGAGATTTTGAGGTGCTTTCTTCCTGAAAACTCATAACTTGAAATCCACATTAGTATACAATATGCACTCAATGTTTTTTTATTCATCAAAATCACTTGGTGGAGCCAACAATCTCTCCCTTTTTGATGATGACAACACCATGAGTAAAATAGCTATACATTTCAAACTTTAACTATTTTAAGTTATGAATATAAATTTAAGTCCATATAAGAGGCAAAAACTTCATAGCTAGGAAGAATCAATCTCCCCCTTAATTAGATATTTCTCAATAAAGTAAATTTCAAAGATTCTCAAAAAATTTATATTAATACAATCAATACTATTTCTCCCCATTTTTGTCAATCATTAGAAAGGGGAATAACCTCCCCCTCACAATGAGCATGGAGACAAAAAGATGGTAGAGATAGGTATCAGAGCCAAAAATATACCAAGATAAAAGAGTATCAGAGCTAAAGAAGGTAAATTGAACCATTCAAGCACAAATAATGAGCACTAAACTGAAATATATATATAATAGACAAGTTTTCAGTACAAAAACTTGCTGAGTCATCAGCAAGAACTGAAACATACAGTTATTATCAGAGTCATACAAATATCAGAAACATACAACATATGAACTATAACAGACATCTGTGAGGCTAATTCTCATCAAATGGAATCTCAAGACTAAATGGGGCACAGATCCTAGATCTAGTGGCTAAGGCCCTAGGAGGTACTAAAGCTCGACGACTCCTAATGCGGCCAGAAGGACCAAAGGCGGGTACAACCCTAGATGATCTAGTGGAAGTGGGGGAAAGAAGATTAGCTGGTGTAACAAAGTCTGGTGTGGAGTCAACTAAGTCAGTAGGAGCAGCTGGTGTAGTGGGAGGATCGCGACTGATCACTTCATAATCATCAGCACTGTCATCACTGTCACTGTCACAGCCCACATCCTCTGTAGCTCTGTCGTCATCCATATCTTCCCGATCACCACCCTCAACAGTATCAGCATGGTCGCTCTGGTGATCGCCACCACCACCATCATCATCATCATCATCATCATCATCATCAGAGGATACAACTGCAGGGGCTGCAAGAGGTATAAGGGATCTCAACAGATCCTCAATACAAGAGAATCCCTCCTCCATGGATCTACGGATCTCAGCATGCTCCGAGGTAGTATGTGCTCGCAGAATCTCAACCTCGCTATGTAGCTGAGTCAACTCACCCATGATCTCAGTGAATTGCTCTCAGCGTGCTCCTCAAAAGATAGTCCAGTAGAAAGTGGCGGAGGAGCTGAAGTATCAGGAGTCGAATGCTCTGCCTATGTCGATGGGATATCAACGTGAGGAAAAACTTCTGGCTCAGATGGTCCTACCTCTGCCTCTCGAAGCTCGTCCTCCTCATCTTGCTCCTGGCCAGACTCTCTATGCACCCATCGACCTGCAACAAGTATGTATCCCATACGGTGCAAAGACCTCTCGTCATATACATCTGTGTGTAGTATCTCCTTGGGGATCTCCCCCTCCAGTGATACTCCACACGCTCTAAATAATCTGGTCAGTGCCATGCCGTAAGGTAAACAGTGACGTTGCTGAGTCGCAGCATCATGCATCTGAACTAGCATCAAGGATGGAAGATCAATCTGTCTCCTCTCTATCAGACTCGTCATCACCATCAACTCCCTCTCAGTGATGAAGTCAAATCTCCCTGTCTTCGGCAGTAGTATACGTGTCGTGATGTGGTGCAATAGGCGCATCTCCAGAGATAACTGGTCGTGGTAACTATGGATATACCACGAACATCCTCTCTCTCAAGAATACACCTAAAGGCAGCATCTCTGTCATCTACCGAAAAGACACAGATTCCCCTATAGGGTATCTCCCATACTCTGCTCAATAGCTCTGCTACCAGTGAAATCTGAACGCCTCTGACTGTCGTAGTCCATAGAAGTCGTCGACAATCCAACGCACCATAGAACTCTCTCACTAGGTGAGGATAGTACCTCTCCTGCATAGTATAGAATGGTACTAAGCCTGCTTCAATGAGCACCTGTCGTAAACTGAAATGGTGCCTATCAAAACATTCTAGGTCGACTCTCCTCCCAGAGGCTACCTTCCCTGCCATCCTCTCTGCAGGGGGAGAACTCGGTGTGGTTGAACTGCTAGCCTGAGCAGTGTCAAATCTGGCCTTCGACCTCCTCTCTACACCACGACTAGGCCTCTCCCTAACTGCAAGTCTCTTCCTGGGACCCATTACAGCAAGCTGACCAGGAAAGAAGGAAGATAGGTTTAGAACTATGGGACTAGCTACAGGTTGAGATAAGGAGAGTTTCATTTCTTAAAATGTGTTCAGATAGGTTTTGAAAACCAGAATTAAACTAATTTTGGGTTATAAAATACCTCAAACAACGTTTGGAAAAACTATCAATTAGTTTAATGGTGAAATTTTTACAACTTATACTTTGATTAAATGACAATATTCTGAACATATAATTATAGAAAACATTTTTGTTCGTCAAAACACATTTGAATTTTTGTAAAATACTTTTTGTAAGGCCAAAAAATCAAAACCCATGGAATTTGGGTCTAAATCACTTAGGGTTTTAGCAAAGTGGTGAAAATGTCGCAAGAACATTATGAAAAACCTTTCCAAAATAACAATAAATGGATTTAGCATACTTAATTTAGATGAAAACCCAAATTATTTCGGCCAAAATTAATAAAACAGTGTTTTTCCGAAAAATGGGTGAGATAAGCATGAAAACGACAAAAAAAATGTGGAAAATCCAAGAAAAATACCTTTAAACCACCATTCCCTCAAATGGAGCTTTAGAAATCCATTAAAACATGTGAAAATCTAGTTAGAATCTTAAAAAACACCCAAAAAAACCTTATTCATGGTTTGACGATAATAAATGCAAAACATAAATTCAAGAAAATAAAAAAGAAATTAGAGTGAAATTGGAAGAAAGATTACCTGATTTGTGATGGGTTAAAAGGGAAATGGGAGGATTTGGACAGAGGGGACCACTGTTGTAAGAAATCAATGGGCGGAGAAAAATGACAAAACCCTCGGTCGGCCTTTTTAAAAACAGTTTCTGTTTCGCAAGTGTCGACACTTAGAATTTGTCATGTGTCGACACTTGGTCAGGTGTCGACACTTGACAATTTCCAAGTGTCGACACTTGGCCAAAAATTTGAGAAAATCCAAAAAAATTTTTAGAAAAAAAAAAAGAAACAATTTAATTAGATTTTTGGGACTTTAAGCAAGTGGTTTTGAATGAAAAGATTTTGGTATAAATAAAACTAAGAGAGTTCTAGGAGAAGGGATCAATGACACCTAACTCTCTTCTAATCAGACAGAACCTATCCTCATACAAAGGCTTGGTAAACACATTTGCTAACTGATCATCAGTACATACAAAATCAAGAATAACATTAGAGTTTTGTACATGATCTCTTATGAAATGATGTCTTATTTCAATGTGTTTACTTCTTGAATGTTGCACAGGATTTTTAGATAGATTGATTGCACTGGTATTGTCATATCTTATGGGTGTCTTAGTTAGTTTAATGCCAAAATCTTCGAGTTGTTCTTTGATCCAAAGGATTTGAGCATAACATCTTTCAGCTTCTATATATTCGGCTTCCGCCGTAGATAGAGCAACTGAGTTCTGTTTTTTGCTACTCCAAGAGATCAATTTTACTCAAAGAAACTGACAGGTTCCACTAGACTTTTACGATCAAGTTTACACCCAGCAAAGTCAGCATCAGAATAAGAAATCAATTCAAATGAAGAATCTCTAGAGTACCATAAACCAATTTCAGTTGAACCAGATAGATATCTAAGTATGCATTTCACAGCCAAAAGATGAGACTCTTTAGGATTAGACTGATATCTAGCACACATACAGACGCTAAACATGATATCTGGCCTACTGGCAGTAAGATATAACAATGAACCGATCATGCCATGATATAATTTTTGGTCAATAGATTTACCTGATTCATCATTGTCAAGTCTACAAGTAGAGCTCATAGGGATACCTAAAGGCTTAGTGTTCTCCATCCCAAACTTCTTGAGTATTTCTTTTGTGTATTTTGTTTGGTTGATGAAGATCCCCTCTTTGGTTTGCTTTATTTGGAGTCCAAGAAAAAAATTCAGTTCTCCCATCATGCTCATCTCGAACTCACCCTGCATTAACTTTGCAAAATCTTGACAAAGATATTCATTAGTAGCACCAAATATTATATCATCTACATAGATTTGTACTACTAAGAGATCATCATTCTTTTTCTTTAAAAACAAAGTTTTGTCTACATTACCTCTAGTAAAATCAATTTTGAGCAAAAAAGAGCTTAAACGATCATACCAAGCTCTTGGAGCTTGTTTCAATCCATACAAAGCTTTATGAAATTTGTAAACATGATTTGGAAATTCAGAATTTTTAAAACCAGGGGGTTGCTCAACAAAAACTTCTTTTCAATTAGACCATTTAAAAAGGCACTTTTAACATCCATTTGATATAATTTAAAATTCATGAAGCAAGCAAAAGCCAATAATAGCTTAATTGCCTCAAGTCTAGCTACAGGAGCAAAGGTTTCATCAAAATCTATTCTTTCCTCCTGATTGTATCCTTTGGCAACTAGTCTAGCCATATTTCTAGTAACTTCTCCATTTTCATCAAGTTTATTTCGAAAAACCCACTTTGTACCAATAATTGAAGTGTTTGAAGGCCTATCTACTAATGTTCAAACATTGTTTCTTTTAAATTGGTTAAGTTCATCTTTCATAGCATTTATCCAATTACTATCACATTCAGCTTTCTCAATAGTTTTAGGTTCAATTTGAGAAATAAAAGCTAAGTAATCACAGATATTTCTAAGGGATGATCGAGTACTTATACCTTTAGATGGATCACTGATAATTAGTTCTTTTGGGTGTCTATGAGCATACCTCCATTCTTTTGGTAATGGATCAACAGTTGATGTGTTTTCATCACCTTGTGCTTGATCTCCTTCAGTGTTTTGATCTTCATTCTATTCCTTGGTAAGCCCTTCATTGTTGTTTATTCCTTCAGTTTTCTTGCTACCTGTTTCATCAGAAAGTACATCTTCTTTTCTTGAAGATTTTTGGTTAGATTCATCAAATACCACATGTATGGATTCTTTAACAATAAGTGTTCTTCTGTTGAAGACCCTGTATGCCTTACTAGATGTGGAGTAGCCTAGAAAGACTCCCTTATCTGATTTGGCATCAAATTTACTTAAATTACCTTTACCATTGTTTAAGATGAAACAACGGCATCCAAAAATATGAAAATAACGAATTGAGGATTTTCTACCCTTCCAAAGCTCATAAGGTGTTTTCTTTAAAATCGGTTGAATTAAAACTTGATTTAAAACATAGCATGCAATATTTATGGCTTCCGCCCAAAAGTATCTAGGTAAATCATTTTCACAAAGCATGGTGCGTGCCATTTCTTCAAGAGTTCTATTTTTTCTTTCTACTATCCCATTTTGTTGAGGTGTCCTAGGTGCAGAAAAATTATGATGAATGCCATTTTCAATACAAAATTTATCAAAATCAGCATTTTCAAATTCGGTTCCATGATCACTTCTCAAAGATACGACTGAAACACCTTTTTCATTCAAAACTCTTTTATGAAATCTAATGAATTCAGAAAAAGTTTCATCTTTATGTGCTAAAAACATGACCCATGTAAATCATGAGAAATCATCTACAATGACTAGACCATACTTCTTACCTCCCAAACTGGATGTTCTAGTTGGCCCAAAAAGGTCCATGTGAAGCAATTCCAAAGGTCTAGATGTAGAGATTACTCCTTTTGGTTTGAAAGAGGATTTGGTTTGTTTTCCAAGTTGACATGCATTGCAGATCTTGTCTTTTTCAAAATTGAGTTTAGGCAAATCCTTTACCAAGTTCTTTTTGCTAAGTTTTGAAATTAAATGCATGCTTGCATGTCCTAGTCTACGATGCCAAAGCCAACTAGTTTCATCGATCTTGGCTTCCATTGCCACTAGGACCCTTTTGAATAGGGAGATCATCAAGATCAACCATATAAATATTGCCATGCCTATGACCAATGAACTTAATGCCATTGTCATTTAGACTAGAAACAATGCACAAAGAAGATTCAAAAACAACTTTAAAATTTTTATCACAAAACTGACTAATGCTAAGCAAGTTATGTTTCAAACCATCAACATATAAGACATTATCAATATAAGAGATAGGGGTGATATGGACTTTACCAATACCGATAATTTTGCACTTTCCATTATCACCAAAAGTTACATTGCCACCATTTTGATATACGAGTGATGAGAACTACTCCACATCTCCTGTCATATGCCTTGAGCAACCGCTATCAAGGTACCATATCCTTTTCTTATTGGTTGCAAGGCATACCTCATCATGATCAGCCATCAGACAGAAGTTTGCCACCTCCTGCTGTTCTTCCTCAGAACAGGAGTCTTCACTTTCACTCCAGGTTGCCATCATGGCTTTCTTTATCAGCTTTCTTCTACTTTTTCTTAGCAAGGGGTAGTCTATCTTGAAATGCCCGAGTTTTTTGCACTCAAAACACGTAGGCTGCTCCTTCTCCTTTTCTTTCTCCTTCTCTTTACTTGGCTCACATTTCAGAGGTTTCTTTTTGAAGTTGAACTTTTTCTTCCTCATGAACCTTCTGAATTTTCTTGCCAATAGAGCCATCTCATCTTCTTCATCATCTTCTTCGGAGTCTTTGCTTGATTCCTCTCCCGCAGTAGATTTGAACGTGATTACCTTCTTCTTTTTGTCAACCTCTCCATTCTTTTGTTTGAGGGAGAGCTCATAGGTCATTAGAGAATCCAACAATTGTTCCAGTGGGAGAGTGTTGACATCCTTAGCTTCTTCAATTGCTGTTACTTTTGCATCCCATGAAGCTGGTAGAGACCTAAGAAGTTTGTTCACAAGTTCACCGTTAGAAATAATTTTTCCTAGGCTTCTCATGCCATTCATAATATTTGTGAACCTAGTATACATCTCACTAATAAACTTAGTAGGTTCCATTTTAAACATTTCATATGTGTGAATAAGCATGTTGACCTTGGTGGTTTTCACTTGGTGTGTACCCTCATGGGTAACCTCAAGTGTATCCCAAATCTCCTTGGTGGAGAGACAATTAGATATTCTATTAAATTCACTTGGGTCAAGAGAGCAAAATAATAGATTCATAGCCTTAGCATTAAGCTCGATTTGCTTAATGTCATTCTCATCCCAATCATCTTCCATCTTTGGAGTAAGAATGCCATTAATCAACATCGTAGGCTGATGAGGACCTTTTACAATTGTCCTCCACAAATTATAGTCAAGAGCTTGAATAAATATGTGCATGCGTGTTTTCCAGTATGTGTAATTTATGCCATTAAAAAGTGGGGGACGATTTGAAGCTTGACCTTCAACAATACCCATTCCTATTGGGGCTACCATGATCTTTTACTCAAGATCCTTGGACCTACAAGAGAGTACCGGTGCTCTGATACCACTTGTTGCTCAGAAATGAAGTCCAAGAGGGGGGGTGAATTGGGTCTTTTAGAAAATTTAAAACAATAATGAGAGGGACTAGTGGTGCTAGTAAAAAATGATGAATTCAATGCAAGATATTTAAAGTGGTAGCAATAATCAAAGAGCAAGAGAGGAAGAGAGCAATCACACACAAACACAAGGTTTATAGTAGTTCGGTGCAAACCTAGCACCTACATCCACTCCCCAAGCCACCCTTGGGAATTTCACTATAATCCAAACAAGATTACAGTTGACTTGTTTTTTACAAGGCTCACAAGTCAAAACCTAAGTTGGTTTTATCACTTAGGCTTACCAACAAACCTTAACACTTGTTTTGTCTTCGGGCTCACAAGTTAACCCTATTTGGTTTTATCCCTTTGGCTCACCAACAAACCACAATAACCTTCTTTCAAGACACCCTTGAAAGCAAGGTCAAATCACAATGTAAAAATAGATATACAATTTTAAAACTAAAACAAACTCTCTTCAAGAGTAGAATGGAATCTTTGAAGCTCAAGTTGATGCTTTGTCTTGACTCTTCCTTGGAATCTCCTTCAAAGTGCCTCTTTTGGAATGAAGTAAGGATGAGCTTGTAGGCTTTTCAAGGAATCAAACTATAAGAGGCTTTTGATGTGAAGTATTTGAGAGAATATAGGCTTTTTGGCTTTTGAGTAGACTTCAATGCACTTCAATACACTTCCTTATCTTTAAAATGAGGTTGGTGGAGGTTAAATACACCAAGAACCTTCCAAAAAATGGTTTGTAATCGTTAGAACCTCGAAAATAGCCGTTTGGAGCTTGAAAAGCATGTTTTGCAAGCCAGAAAAATAGATCCATTAGAGCTGTCAGGCTGCAAGTATCGACACTTGGCTGTTAGGTGTTAATACTTGGCTGTCAAGTGTCGACACTTGATCTCTAGGTGTCGACACTTGAACTTTCAAGTATCGACACATGATGCATAGGTGTCGACACTTGACACAAAAATCCTCAAATGACAAAGTTCTGTATTTTTAAAATTCTCAGGCCTTGAGTCAATACTTGGAAACCTAAGTGTCGACATTTGGTGTCAACACTTGGTTTTGGGTGTTGACACTTGGCGTGCCAAGGATTTTTGTCCGTGCCAAATGCTGAAGTGTCGACACTTGACTTTCCAAGTGTCGACACTTGAGACTGAAAAGCTCAGATTCAAGTGTAAACAACCTCAAAAACATAAATATAGACTTTGAAACTTTAATGAATCATAAACACATAATATTTAATCATTTAGATGCCCTTTTTCAATAAAGAGGATGTTCGGATTCGTGAGAAATGCTCCGTGCCATTACGTGCCATGAACTATAAATTTTTAAGATTTTGAGGTGCTTTCTTCCTAAAAACTCATAACTTGAAATCCACATTAGTATACAATATGCACTCAATGTTTTGTTATTCATCAAAATCACTGGGTGGAGCCAACATAATCCTATGGGGTTCAGGTTAACTAGTATTGACTTGGCTCGGACACACTTGACTAGGTGCTAGGGTTTGGCTAGGGGTAATGGTACTAGGCTGGTCTAAAAGAAGTCGACTAGGTCTGGGCTTGGGTTCAGGAGGGTTACTCTTATTGGACTTAGATTGACAAATCATGTGTTCCCTCTGGTTTGACTCGAATTTCCTAGCTATATGATAGGCTTCCTCTAGGTCCTAAATCTGCCAATGAGATAGTTCCCATTGGATGTCTTCATGAAGTCCAGCCATAAACCTAGATAGGGTCACTGATGTGGGTTCGTCTGGGAAACACTTTAAGACACACTCATCAAACTTGGCTATGTACTATGATACAGACCTACTTCCTTGACTTAACCTTTTCCATTGATCTAGAAGGCACTATCGGTAGTATGGGGGAACATATTTCTCTCTAAGTTTTAGCTTCATGGTCATCCAAGTATCTATGGGAGCTTTGTATTGTTGCCTAATGAGGCTCTCTATGCCTCTCCAGTATAACCTAGCATGGTCAATTAACCCAAGTTCGGCAAATTCACACTTCCTTTTATCACTCAAGTCATACCATTCAAAATATTGTTCCATATCTCCTTCCCAATCTATGTAGACCTTGGGATCTAGAGTGCATTGAAGGTGGGTATTTTTGCCCTGAAGTTCCCAGCGGTTCTCTCATCCTAGTCTATGAACTCATAATTGGGCTTTCGATAGTTGGACTTTTAATATGGGTCAAAGTATTGGGTTCTCCTAGAGTTGAGCTCCAAGTAAGGGTCATGGTATGGGGTTCTTCTAGGGTTGGGTTCTAAGTATGGGTCATGTTATGGGGTTCTACTAGGGTTGGGCTCTAAGTATGGGTCATGGTATTGGGTTCCTAACCTAGTGATCATGCAAACAAACAATCAATCAAGGTGGAATGAAGCAGCCAAGCACACAAAGCTGAGCTTAATCTAGGGTTTCCTAGACCTAGAGTCAAAATTGAATGGGTCTACTCAACTTACAACTAACCCAGCAACTAATCCTTCCATTGGCCAAGTAAGGGGTGGGATGGTGGGAGGCTCCCCTTGCTTGTCACGGGTCCTAATTATAAACCACCAATTTACTTAGGTCGTTTGACTCTGGACCCCTGCCTTAGACACCAGTTTTCAGTAATAGCCACAAGATTAAATGCACTAGCTGGCCCACACGGTTCGGACCGACCTATTGGGTGTCACCTAGCCCTCTAAGAAAAATTAGGTCTTATTAATTTTAATTAGGCTTAGGTCAAAATGATGATAGATGTTTTAGGCCCAGGACAGGTGGTCAAATCCTGCCCTGATGTTAGATAGCAATTGCCCTTAAGATTAGGTTAACAAAATGATGCATATTCAATGAGTCCTAATGCAATTAATAATAATCAAAAAAATAAAATATTTTATGTATATTTTATGATGTGGCAAGTTAGATTTGGGCAGATTAGGTTAGAAAACAAATTAGGCTTGGGATTGAGGGGTTTGGAAGTTGGTTAGGTTTGGTTTTGACAAGTATGCAGAGTTCATAGATTCAAAACATTAGGGCTCAGTTTGATGCAGTGTTTGATATGGATTTTGATGCAGAAAAAAAATCAAAAACATTCTAGAAAAGTGGATAGATGGTGGTGATGACCTTTACCAAATTTGATACAAAATTAAAATCAGATTATGATGCAAATCCTAGGGTTTTCAGACTGATGCAAAATTATCAAGATTTTAGTTAGGATTTCTAATATGCCAAATTTTAGATTTTTAATTTTTCTAAAAAATTAATTAAAAATTATTATAAAATAAAGAACAAGATAGAGAACATGTCATTCAAATTTCACAAAATAATAAAATTCTTAGGTGGTCAAAAATAGATGAAGAACAGACACCTAATGCAGCTAGCAGGATGCAGAAATTAGGGTTCATGATCCTAATGCAGATGAATGCAGTCCTAAACTCTTTCTGATACCTAAAGTAATGTGGGATGATCCTAAGATTACTAAATATGTAGTAAAAATAGTAAACTAGTTTTTTTATATTTTTTATAATTTTAATTTGTAGGCTAAATTTCTAAAATCAAGTAAAGACTAGTAGGATGAATAGCAATGCAAAGAATTATTATAATCGCAAGCATGCTCATGCAAAATAATGAAAGCCAGGACCTGAGAATTGAGAAATTCCTGGCTTAAGATAGCATACCTTCATCAAAATAGAAAATAAGAGTGGGAAGGTTTGTACCAGTTAGAGATTGAAAAACTTGCTAATGAAGGGGTCACACAGCTCTCAAATTGATGCCTAAAAGATGAAGCTTCAGTTCCCTTGAAGTAGAATGCTGATATGGGCGGTCCTAAATGCAAGAGGGCCTCCTTTGGGGGGGTGAAATACCTCAGGGATCCTGCACATGTCAGAGGTTAATTAAAGAAACAAATAAACAAAGAAAATAAACTAGGGTTTTGAGGGATCAGGATTAGGGTTAGAAAAGCTGGCAGCCTGGGGAAGGAGATGATCTTTGGCTTCTTGGGCAGCTAGGGCTTCTTCTACTTGGGTGTGGCTGATGAAGACTTGGGTTTGGCAGCAAGGGTTGGCTAGGGCACACAAGAACAACTACAAAACACAAGAACATAAAACAAGCTCGTAAGCTCAAAATTTCAGCAGGATTTTATTTCATAAGATTGAAGTACTTACAAGAGGAGAAGGGGTGGGGAATTTATAGAGTTCTCATGCCCTCTCCTTGTTAGGATTTCAGTCCTCTCCTAGTTAGGATATGTTTACACACTTTGAATGGGAGAAAAATTGCACAAGTAACCTAAAACTAGGAGTATGCAAGTTGAATGAAACATAAACTTGTTTTGCTTGGAGTATACAAGTTGAATGAAACATAAACTTGTTTTCCTTCTTTCATTCAGACTCTTCCACCATGCTTGGACTTGGTTACCTCATGAAGGATGCTTCTTCTTGGCATGTTGGGCTTTAAGGGGCATCATGGGGCTGGCCAAGAGGAGGGCGCATGGGCTTTGGGCCTCCTGGAAGCTAGGGTGCCTAGGCTGGTATACTCTGGGTATCAGACTAGAATCTTGGTTCTTAAAGGCTCGGGCCTTGCTCCTAGGCTTGAATTTCTTGTACTAAGATGCTGATATCTCCCTGGAATCAAGGGGCACCCTGGGTTGAGGATATTCCATGGGATCTGGAAGGAATCTGGCATCTGGAATGGCATCTCGGGGGAATCAAGGTATCTGGAGGGAATCTGGAGGGTATCTAGGGCTCTGGGGTGTCAAACAAGATCCCATAAGCTGATGTAAATGCCTCTGGCTCCTGGGTGAGGCCTGGTAGAACTCCAAAATAGGGTAACCTTTTCTCTTGTACAAAAATTGGACTCTCACTGGACTAATACTCAAGTACATGACTTAATGATTGATTGGGGCTGAGACAAATCAACTAATCTCAACTTATTACAAAACTCAATCTTACTTGCTTATAAAATTGTGACACATGACTGAGGTTCTAAAATCCTAATCAGTAAACCATATGGGATCTAGTAATCTGTGTATGATCCTGGTGTTCCCACCAGCAATGGTCTTGGAATGGCAGTGATTGAGTTTTGGAGGCAGCAGGAGTTGAGGAGGTGGTGTTACAGTGGTTTATGCATCTCCAATTGGTGGTGATGGTGGCAAGAAATTGTATTTCATGCACAAAGGAGGAGAGATGGAGAGGTAGCTGGTAGGGAACTTTGGAGGTGCTATAAGCTGAGGAATGACCAGATTATGGTAGATCAGCCAGAGATGAGGTGGACTGTAGCTCAGGCAGCTGAGCAGTGGTGGAACATGGCTGAAATCCTTCCCTGGTCTATGGCTTTGAGCCATGGACCAACAAAAATGGATACCTATGGACCATTCAGGATTTTATGAACCATGCATCATGGACCGACTACTTTAATATTTGTGTAATTTTTTTAATGAACTTCAAACATTAATTTCGAGCTCATTTTAAGTCTAATTCTCTTCAAACTTATTTTATTTGAATCCATAAATTGAGCTCTTCATATTTGTAATCTTTTTTTTCTATAAATGATGTATAAAAATATTAATTTTAAATAAATAAAGATAATTTAATTCTTAAATTAATATATATGTATATAATGTAATTATCAACTAGCAAAATTTTTAAAAAGATATGTACACTAAAAGTATAATCTTTATTACAAAAAAATTAAGTATATAAAAAAATAAAACTCGATTACAAAATTCATCTTCATCTCTGGTTGAAGGAGCTTAGCCATGCATCGCTGCTGTGAGCATCTCCTCCATAATTTTTTTTCTTTTCCAAGCCTAATACAAGATATAAATAAGTGAATAAGAAAATAAATTAATAAAATCTTTGCTATAAAACTCATTAAGAGCTTTCTTCCGGTCAAATTTGGGGCCAATTTGAGTCAGAATCAACCAATATCGTGAGAAATAGTCTTGGCCATCTGATCTGTAGCTTCATGGGATGTTAGCCATTTATCATTGATCCCTTTCCTTCTCCCAAGCAAATTGAATCCACGACCAAATTCTAGACCAAATCCCAGATACCTGAGGACTCATCCTTCTAGTCAAACATGACTCTCAATCAGCTTCTTCTGGTCTTAAATGGACCTTGGCAATGGTGGTGTAGATAGAGGAATGTGGTAGCAGTAATGGCAAATGACCGTAGAGTTGGGTGACCATTCCAAGGAAAAAGACAATGGCCGGTAATAGATCAAGACGGGAAAAGACTAGATTGAGAGAAAGCTCTGGTGGCTTCTCAATGGTGGATAGTGGTAATGGTAGTAGGTGGTGAGAACAGGCGATTGAGGGTGGTTTAGGGCAATCATATATAGGAGAGGATAACTTCAATTGGTGACGATGGTGAGAGAGGTGGCATCCTAGTCTTCATAACAGTGACGACTATATGAAGGTGTCGACGATGTGGAGAAGGGGGATGGCGGCATGGAGGACGGGGACGGTCCATCAAATGGACTTGCGGACCAAAGTTAATGGCCACCATGGATCGCTCAATGCTTATGTAAACTAAGCCACCAGTCCACCATAGACTGGTTGCTTTAAAATCCTTGCTAAAACTTATTTATATTGGTTTTTTCTTGATTTTGGACATGTTTGAACTCCAATTTGAGTGCCGTTTGCATCATTGGATTCTAAAAAGCTGTTTCCATCCATGGACTCCTTTTCTATAAAATACTAATAAAAGTATCAATTCTTAAGAAATATAGATCAATTAATATATATTTTAATACTTATATTGGGATACTTAATAGACTTATCATTGACTTGATCACTTGATTAGGTCAATTGGGTTTTGTCATAGATGGTGAGCTTAGCCAAGATTTGATACTGTAATCACTCCCAAACTTCTTCTCTCAGTTTGTTATTAATTATCATATGAATAAACTGAATACTACTTTGCTAGAATTTCTTAATATATTGAAGATAGCTGGGCCATTTCAAGGATGAAAAGTTTCTAGTTCTCCTTGTAAATGAGATCTCCAAGAAGAAGAAAGTAGGAAAGAAGGATTCAAAGAAGTAGCTGAACCCTAACTCAAGTATCTCAAAGGCAAAGAATGTCTCTACCATGGGTACCTATTTCTACTATGGCAAGATTGGGCATTAGAAGAGGAATTATAAGATTTATCTTATAGCTATGAAGCAATAAAAAGTGGCTGCAAAGGTTGCTTCTTCCATAGGTATGTTGATGGAAATTCTCCTAGGGTGCCGGGGATCATGCAACAAGCAGAATTGACTTTCAAAAAAATATTTCATAGCATGATACCCTAACATGTATAACATGTATAGAAAACCCTAAATCCCAAAAACCCCTTGTGCAATATCAACTAATGAATCATAAAATAAAGTCAAGAAAAATACCTGGATCATTGAAACCCAACTTTTCCACAAGGTTCACAAGTGCAAACCCTCCAATAGTGATCCACACGAAACTAGAATCAAGAAAGAACTCCTTCTTTAAGTTGCTTGGAGAAGTGGAACTCTTTCGGCAGCCTTTGGTCTATTGACCACTGTAGGACACCCTATCCTATTGAAGGGCACTCAAGACCCTGTCCTAAATCACTTTAGGTTCTAGGACTACCCTCCACTAGGACCCTATAGCTTATGTCCTAAAACCAAGCCTTGTCCTAGTGTAGAAGAACTTGTCTTGATAAGACAAGTCTTGTCCTAAAACAAGGAGGAAAAGAGAAAGTGGAAGACTCTCAGATAGAATCTCAAAAAAATAAAAACACTAATCTCAGAAGATCGAAGAAGAAAAAGTAGTAATGTTTTTCATTTCACTGTACCCCCTATTTATAATCTCAGATGGGGCATGAAATGCATCCCGACAACACTTATCAAATATGAAGCATAATATCTGATAAGACTCTTCAGGAATGGAGAGTTATATCTGTGTTCTTTCAATTACCAGATCAATCCCCATCATGCCATGTGTCAAATACTAGTTTCTGAGATAGGGAGACACCTCTTCTAATCCAAAGTAACGTGAAGCTTGAAGAGTTTCAAAGGCAGAAGGACTCTGCCCTCTATTGTGCGCGCATATGAAGAGACACAACTCTTCATGTGCGTGCCACCTTTTCACTCCTCTTCAAACCATCCCATTCAAACTTTAAATCGGTCTTTTGACTTGTCAAGGCATGGGGATTAAGCTAAGAGGTGCCTTTCTAATGAAGCTCCCAGAGTCTCATCTGTAGAAGGACTCTTAGTCCATCTGTGCGCCATACTTTCTCCCCGGTGTGCCAAAGGACGCCAATAGTCTTTCCTTTCCAATTTAGTCCTCCGAAAGCATCAAATTGACTTAGTAAAACATATGCAATATGGGTGTCATTGGAAAGGGCTTCAAATAAGCTTTTTGACCATATCTTTTATTTTCAGATCAGAGCTCTATAGGCCCTTCTATGTTCTTTTGAAGTTAAGGTATCATTTAGGTACCAAAAGTCCAATGCCATTAGGACTCTTCATGTATGGCGCCTAAAATGCCCTTAAGTTCAAATTAAAACCAGATCAAGCTCTGATTTGGCTAGCCCCACTTAGGTCTCAACCTAATTTAGGATTCCCATAAGTAGGTTAGCCCAATTAGCAAGCAACCGAACGCAATCTAATTGGGTTAGGAATTAGGTTAGCCTACATATGCTAGTATGCAATCTGGTTAACCAATTAGGATCCTATGACCCTAATTAAATCATAAATGACTTCCTTGGCCAAGTTTTTATTGTGTATGATCCATTGGATTCCACATCTAGCCAGCAGTAGGTTTAAGTTTGAGCTGATTCGATCCGATCGAACGATTGACCTAATTAGGTCAAATTGGCTCACCTAATTATCCAATTCGAATCACATATCAAATTGACTCATGAAACCAAACCAATTTGTTCATGAAAACTTACAAGACAAGATTGATGTCTAGGAATGTATCATGCCTACCCGAAAGATGAGGTATTTGGTAGAAAATATCAAAATACCCTTCAGTAATAAGTTACCGTGCAATTTAATCTTTCGATCTCCCATTATCCTGATTAAGTGATAGGTATGGATATATGTCAAACCCTAATACTTAATCATATCGAATCTCAGCTCGATCATGAGGACTCAACTGATGACTGATTGGATTCCACTAATCTCATCCTGCTTTGATCAAAGGCTCCTTAAGTCTCTCATCGAAGAGATTGCATGGGATAACAATTCCTCTTACCAGGAATGATCGATTCCTTGTTGGTCCACTCGCATCCTTCATACACCTTCCACCATACCCAGAACATCCTGTACATGCTGCAATGGCATGAATGAGTATGAACCAAAATATGTCTTAGTGTGCACAAGGAACCATGGTGACCTTAGGTCTAAAGATCACATGCACAACTTCTACTCTAGGATCTATCTTTTGAATTTGGTTCCGAATTAGGCTTAATTGGGCTTAATTGGGTTCTAATTGAACTAGATTAAGGTCTAATTTAAATTTTAGGACTTTGGGCTAACCCATGGCTTAACCCAAGTGAATCAAGTGCACTGAGACCCTCTCTCCAAGCCACCCACTCCTTTCCTCACCCGCGCATGCCAAGAAGAAGAGTCCACGCGCGTGTGGACTCCTCTTCACGCGCGTGGGAAGGAAATTCTGTCGAAGAAAAATCAAGACAGGGGGGCAATTTGGATGTTTGTCTGACATCCTTGGATCTGGATCTGATGGCCAGAAAAATTAAGGAAAAAGATCCATCAGTTTTTGGTCGCAAATCCATCGTCAAAAGTCACGATTCTTCTTGAAGTTTTTCCGAGAGTCCTCGTCGGAAAAACGAAAACTAAATCGAAGAATCATGATTTTTGGTTGAGGGGACACATGAGGAATGAGGGATCGTGATTCCTGGGGTTTCAGAGGGTTGCGATGTTTTGAGAAGATGCCCCTCTGAAATCTATAAAAGGGTTTGGGTTCTCGGGGGTTTTTTCTGATAATCAAATTTAGAGATCAAATTCCTCTCCTCTCCGAAATACTCCTTCCCTTTATGCTTGTTGGGTATTGTTTCCCTTACAGAGATAATCTCTGTCGAAACTCTGACCCTAAACAAGAATAAGAGGAAGGTCTTGAACAGTAAAGGAAAGGAAAAGGAAGGGTCTGTTCTTCTTCTTTTCTTTCTTGAATTAAAACTTGTCTTTATTTCTTCTTCCAATTCAATTCAAGAAAAGGAATTCAAGAAAAGCAATTCAAGAAAAGAATTCAAGAAGAGGAAAGAAGGAAGAAAAGAAATTTTCAAGAAAGAAAATTTCAGCCTAAAAGTCCAAGAATTGAATTCTTGAAAAAGAATTCAAGAAGAGGAGCCAAGAATAAGAAGTTGTAGTCTTCATCTTTTTCTGTGTAGATCACCATTGGAGGGTGAACATTTAGGCACCTGGTGGAGATTTAAAGTTTGGATTTTAGCGATACAGGTTAGTACTTTAATATGACTTTAAATCTTATATATACATGTTATATGTTTTAATTCTTTTAAGGAGATCTTGGGTTAATGGTTTGGTGAAGATTTCATGAAGATTTCATAAAGATAAAAATTTTGAAATCTATGTTTCTGCCTTGCCACCGAACCCTACAATGGTATCAGAGCCTCCTTATTAAGATTAAAATATATATGCTGATTTTTAGATGCATATGTATATAATTAACATAAGATATTGTATATGTTTGATGTAATGTCACCAATTAGGGTTTTCACTCAAACCCTAATTGTTGTAGAGATATGTTTAGACATCTAGTCATCATAATGAAATAAGGTTGTCCTGGCATAATGGTGGATCCATTATGTGGTAAATGGTTGTCCTAGTATGATGACACACTAATCACATATTTATGTTAATTATGCATATATGTTTGATGTATGCCACTAGTTAAGGTTTTCACTTAAACCTTAATTTGTATAGAGATATGTTTAGCCTTCTAGTCATCATACTGAAATAAGGTTGCCCTGGCATAATGGTGGATCCATTATGTGGTAAATGGTTGTCCTAGTATGATGTCACACTATGGCACATATTTGCTAGGTTATATAAAGAATGTGCTTTGTTATAATAAAGCCTCTTTAAAAATATATTAAGTTGTAGTGTCATATACCAAAAGCAAAAATAATCAATATGATTAGTTTATCATTCGGTGTCTAGGAAAAGTGGTTCATGATCGGTAAAGAGGACGTGGTTTTTAATTGGTTCCGTTGACTGACCTGGCCAATTCTTATTGGTGTCTAAGGAAAGCAACAGGGGGACTCCCACCACTCTCCCACTTACCTGGCCGATAAGATTAACTTAATTATTGATTGAAATGATTAGTGTAATATTCACTACATGTGGCCTTCCTTCATGCCAAGTCATTATTATGTTATGATCCATATTAGGTTTGTTGTGTACACACAAGGCCTTTTATGGTGACTAACATAATTTTGGCATGGTACATTTGATGTTTATGGCATGATTTAATATAATACTTTGTTGTGTACACACAAGGGTATTATAATTAATATCATGACTATATAGCAATGAAGGGTCTAACTTAACTAAAATATTATAGTTTGTTGTTTTCACACAAGGCTATAAATATTTTAGAGGCCAAGATAAGTTGAGAATTGTATGAGTTACAATTGGAAAGAGTTTTCCTACCTTTGAACTTATATAAGATTTGTTGTGTACACACAAGGTCTTTTGTAAGGAACTAGGATCTCAACCCCACTAAGAGAACCAATTAGGGTTTTCTCGATCATCACATGGAGGGTTATGATGCTTGATAAAATAGTGGGAGACATAATTAAGTTAAAGTCCTAATTTAATTATGTTTTGTCAACATTGGTTGTTTGCTTATGTAATGTTCTTTGTTAATGTAGATTAAATGGCCTCTTCACTCTCACTCCATAGCATTCTTGATGCAAATAAATTGACTGGACCAAACTATGTTGATTGGTTGAGAAACCTGAAGATAGTACTAATCCATGAAAGAATTTCTTATATTCTTGATACCCCAACCTTGGAACCATTATGGGAAGATGCCTCGCAAGAGGATAAGACCACATATAACACGTGGCAAAATGAGTCACTTACTATCAAGTGTATAATGCTTGCCTCTATGACCAATGAGTTACAGAGGCAACATGAAAGCATGGACACAAACTCCATATTGCTCAATCTAAAAGAACTTTATGGAGAACATAGTCGAACTGCAAGATATGAAATATCTAAGCAGTTATTCCGTGCAAGGATGACAGAAGGTACATCCGTACAAGACCATGTATTAAAGGTTATTGACCTAATCACCGGATTGGGTCAATTGGGTTTTGTTATGGATGGGAAGTTGAATCAGGATTTAATCCTGCAGTCACTCCCAAAGTCATTTTCACAGTTTATTCTTAATTATCATATGAACAAACTTAACACTTCCTTGCCTGAGCTGTTGAATATGTTAAAAACAGCAGAGAGCCATTTAAAGAAAAATAAGGCTCCACTTCTTCTTGTGGATGGTGTAAACAAGAAGAAAATAGGCAAAAAGGGTTCCAAGAGGAGGTTGAACCCAAAAGGGGGCATCAAGAAAAAGAAAGGAAAGAAGGCCTCCGAACAAATGACCTACTTTCATTGTGGCAAGCCGGGTCACTGGAAAAGAAACTACAAGGTTTACCTTGCAAGTGTGAAGCTTGGTGCTAGTGATGCACCAAAAGGTATGTATGAGATACATGCAATTTTGTCATTAGACTCTTCTAATTCAAACTCTTGGGTATTGGATACTGCTTGTGGTCATCATATCTGCAAATCATTGCAGGGACTACAGAATATTAGAGTTTTGAAGGAAGGCGACTTCGAGCTCTACGGTGCTGGAGGAGATTCCATCCAAGTAGAACTTATATATTGAAGATGCCTTCTGGGAAGATTTTAGAGTTAAAAAATTATTATTTTATGCCTAGAATCATTAGAAACATCATATCTGTACCCTTGTTACTTAAACAAGGATATATTATGAAAGTAATGAGCAGTGGCTGCTTAATCAGTTTTTCTAATGAAATAATATTTAATGGCATATTTTGCAATGGTCTCTTAACTCTGTCTTCTGATGACAATATACTACATATTAGTAATAAACGAAAAAGAGATGAAGTAAACAATACTTTACTTTGGCACTGTCGTCTTGGACATATTAGTGAGCAAAGGATTAACAAGTTATACAAGGAAAAATTCCTTTATCCTTATGACTATGAATCATTGGGAACTTGTGAATCATGTCTCATGGATAAAATGACCAAGACTTTATTTAGTGGACATAATGAAAGGACAACTGAGTTATTAGGACTCATACACACTGATGTATGTGGACCTATGACAACTCAGGCTAAGGGTGGATACTCATATTTCATCACATTCACTGATGAGTTTTCAAGGTACGGATTTGTGTATCTAATGAAACATAAGTCCGAAGCTTTTGAAAAATTTTTAGAATATCAAAGTATGGTAGAGAAACAAACGGGAAAAAGTATTAAGATCCTTCGATCAGATAGAGGAGGTGAATACTTATCCACCGAGTTTCTTGATCACCTTAAAGAAAAGGGAATCATCTCTGAATGGACTCCTCCTTACACACCACAATTAAATGGTATTGCTGAAAGGAGAAATCATACTTTATTAGATATGGTACGGTCCATGATATGTTTCACAGACTTACCTGTTTCTTTCTGGGGATATGCCTTGGAAATAGCGGCTAATATTTTAAATAGAGTACCATCCAAATCTGTATCTAGCACTCCATATGAGTTATGGAGGGGAAAGAAACCCAATCTTATGTATCTTAAGATATGGGGATGTCCAGCCTATGTCAAAAGAAATTTTGGACATAAGCTTGATGTTAGAGCAAAAAAGTGTCTATTTGTTGGATATCCTAAAGATAGTATTGGATATCTGTTCTACCACCCTACTGAACAAAAGGTTTTAGTCAGTAGGCATGCCACTTTTATGGAGAAAGAGTTCATCCTACAAAAGGGCAGTGGGAGAAATATTGAATTTGAAGAAGTTCAACAAGTAGATACATCTCAACCAAATCATAACATAGTTAGTATATAACCTGAACACACCACTCCTATCCGTAGGTCTGATAGGGTGCGACATGCACCTGAGAGGTATGGGTTCATTATTGAAAATAATGAAGCCCGAATCATTGATAATGTTGAGCCTCTAACATATACGGATGCTGTCATGAGTAGTGACTCAAACAGATGGCTGGGCCATGAGATCCGAAATGGACTCCATTTATGTCAACCAAGTCTGGACTTTGGTTGATGCACCAGAGGGTGTTAACCCTATTGGATGCAAATGGGTCTATAAGAAAAAGATTGGGGTAGATGGCTAAGTTGAAACTTATAAAGCCAGATTAGTGGCTAAGGGTTTCAGACAAAAATAGGGAATAGATTATGATGAAACATTTTCTCCTGTTGCCATGCTCAAATCTATTCGGATCATGCTTGCTATAGCAGCATATCATGATTATGAAATATGGCAGATGGATGTGAAAACCGCATTCCTCAATGGTTTCCTTGAGGAAGAGGTTTATTTGTCACAGCTAGAAGGTTTTGTCTTGGAGACTAAACCTAATCAGGTATGTAGGCTAAAAAAATCTATTTATGGATTAAAGCAAGCATTTAGGAGTTGGAACATCCGATTTGATAAAACAGTCAAAAAATTTGACTTTATCAAAAATGAGGATGAACCTTGTGTGTACAAGAAGACTAGTGGGAGTGCCATAGTTTTCTTGGTTCTGTATGTAAATGACATACTCCTCATTGGGAATGATATCCCAATGTTACAATCAGTCAAGGTATGGTTATCTAAACAGTTTTCCATGAAAGACTTGGGAGAAGCATCTTATATACTAGTCATCAAGATTTATAGAAAAAGATCTAGGAGGATGCTAGGTTTATCCCAGTCAAGGTACATTGACCAAGTGCTAAAAAGATTTAGCATGGAGGAAAGTAAAAGAGGTTACTTACCTATTGGTCATGGCATACATCTTTCTAAAAAGATGTCTCCTACGACACCTGAAGAAAGAAATAAAATGAATTCTATACCTTATGCTTCGATAGTAGGGTCTATTTTGTATGCTATATTATGTACTAGGCCTGATGTGGCATATGCCTTAGGTATAGCCAGCAGGTTTCAGGCTGATCCAGGAGAGGATCATTGGAAGGCTGTGAAAAATATTCTTAGGTACTTAAGAAGAACTAAGGATATTTTTCTAATATACGAAGGATCTGATCTTAAACTATAAGCTTATTCAGATTCTAGTTTTCAATCAGATCTAGATGACAGCAAATATAAATGGAGGAGCTGTAAGCTGGAAGAGTTCTAAACAGCAAACTGTAGCTGACTCAACAACTGAGGCAGAGTACATTGTTGTTAGTGAAGCTGCCAAGGAAGCTGTCTGGATGAAGAAGTTCATATCAGAGTTGGGCATAGTTCCTGAGATTAAAGGTCCAGTATCACTTTACTGTGATAATACGAGGGCTGTTGCTCAAGCAAAGGAACCAAGAGCTTATCACAAATCAAAGCACATTCTGAGACGCTTCCATCTCGTTCGAGAGATTGTCGAAAGACAAGAAGTCTGCATTAAAAGGGTAGAAATGAAGAACAACATAGCAGACCCGTTCACTAAGGCTCTATCACAGCGAGAGTTTGATCGCCACCTTGATTGTATGGGGTTAAGATTTAAAGGTGATTGGCTTTAGTGCAAGTGGGAGATTGAAAGATTGTGCCCTGAAAGTCAATTGAAATATTGTATTTCGATCCCAAAATCAATGAATTGACTTATTATAATAAAGGCATTATTTTCATCATACTCTATGTCTTTATGATTATATGATGAACCCCATAGATTAGGGCTATGGTTCTAGGGTTATATGAGATCATACCAGTGAGACCTAAAGCCTTAAAACCCTAATCTAAAATATTCCTGGTCGATGGGACATTGAGTTAGGAATCAATGTTTCCATCAAGACCAGCACATCCTGTTGCCGCTCTCGCCGCCGCGCCCGTGCCCCGGATCCGCCGATCCTTCCTGACCGCCTGGCGAGGGAGCCTCCCTGGATGCGGAGAACCTGCGAGAAGGGGTTAGAAGACCCTGGCCGGGGATCCCGGCGAGGGAGCTCCGACGGTCAAGTCAGTAGACGACGAGAAGGAACAGACTCTCCGGACCGGTCCCCCCGAGAGGGTTCCAGACTTAGAGAGTTTACTGGTGAGAGAGTCGCCCTGGGGACCAGAACCTCGGCCGGGCCTCCCTGCCGAGCTCACCCAAGTGATCCCCTCTCGGGATCTCTCGTTTTTCCCTCGGGGCAAGGCCTTTTTGCCGCTACTTCTTCTTTGTCCCCAGGCTTGTTCGCTTACCTTGTCATCCCCAGATTCCTCCCCTTTATCTCCTCCCGTCGTTCGCCTGTCTTCTCCTCCTGGGAGGCTCCCCTCCCCCGTCCCTTTCTCTTTCCCATTTTCGGTGAGGAGGGCCAGGCGGCTTTCCGACCTCGTCCGCCGAGCCTAGCAAGGAAAAGGCAAAGTTAGGAAAGGGGGGCGGGCGGCGCTTGTAAGGCGGCCGGTCAGACCTCGGGCCCAACGAGAGCGCTCTCTTTCCCGAGTGTGGGCGCCATCCATATATGGGGCCTGCTTTGTCAGAATCGCACCTCTCGACTGCGGGACCTGTCGGGCCGATGCAAATGGTGTTCCGCGTGCCGCCGCAATCCGTACGAGACGCCATCTGTGATGCGTATGGCCCGAGGGATGACCTCGGGGCCTGCGCCACCTTCCCTGGGACCTTCCCCATACGGGCGGCCTGGCTTCGGCCGAGGTGGGCCCGTCTTCGGGGGCCACCTGGCGAACGAGCGAAGGGTCCGCCGACCTCGGCCTAGGTGGACCCCTCCTGGGTGGACACCTGGCGAGGTGGCAGGAGGTCGCCTGGCTTCGGCCGAGGTGGGCCCGTCTCCGGGGGCCACCTGGCGAAGGAGCGAAGGACTGGCCAACTTCGGCCTAGGTGGCCCCTCCTGGGTGGACACCTGGCGAGGTGGCAGGAGGTCGCCTGGCTTCGACCGAGGTGGGCCCGTCTCCGGGGGCCACCTGGCGAAGGAGCGAAGGACTGGCCGACCTCGGCCTAGGTGGACCCCTCCTGGGTGGACACCTGGCGAGGTGGCAGGAGGTCGCCTGGCTTCGGCCGAGGTGGGCCCGTCTCCGGGGGCCACCTGGCGAAGGAGCGAAGGACTGGCCGACCTCGGCCTAGGTGGACCCCTCCTGGGTGGACACCTAGCGAGGTGGCAGGAGGTCGCCTGGCTTCGGCCGACCTCATTTAGGCGGAACCCTCCGGGTTTGAGCGCCAACGAGGTGGTAGAGGAGCTCCGAGCCGAGCTCGACCTCGGCGAGGGCAGTTTGCCTTGGAAAGTCATCGGGCGGTGCGGTCTTGCCGAACCTGGTCTTAAAGACGTGGCGCTGACTCGGCCGGAGAAACCTCCATGTGGCTCGATCACATTCGGTGGTATCTGAGCCTGGCCACGTCACTGTTACGGCCGTAACAGTTGCCCCCCAGCCCGCTGTTCTGTCGGGGCGTCGTAGAACGGAACGTCGGGATTAAATGTGGACATGACGTGGGGAGGCGAAGATCTTGCATCATAATTTCCACGATCCTCATTGCCGTGGCTCGATGCGCTTGAAACCCTATGGGAAGCCACCACGCGTCGCCCACTTGCCCGCAATAAATGCGTCGCTTCGAGGCAGAGGCCGTTACCCTGCTAACGAGGCGTCGGTGTCGGGCGTGCATCCACGTGGCGATCGTCCAGTGGCCCGAGGCAGAATGACGGGTACGGTCGCCGTCGGCTGAGTTTGAAAGGGAGGGGACTTTCCAGAACGAGGCCTTTACCCTTGCTCCGCGGGCGGTTTGCTGCAGGCTAACTCCTGTTGCCCTGCGCTCGTCTGGTGTATTTTCGGTGAGTGCCTCCATCTTCTTCGGTTCCCCTCCTTCTCTTTCTTTTCCCTTTAATCCTTTGTCCTTCTCTTTTCCATGGCGCGCCGTCGCCATGTCTCTTCCAATCCGGACGAGGCCGATCCATCCCGGTCGAGGACTCCATCTTCTTCCTCCTCAGATGAGGAGACGATCCCGGAGGAGATCCGCCGGCGTCTGCAACCCGGGGGTGTCACCATTGGCATCCCTAGGGGGATTCGGTCTCCCCCGGTTGCTCCCGCCGTGCCCCTTCGTTCCCTTCCTGCTCCGCCTTCTCTTCCCGCCGGTCCCTCCGGTCATGCTTCCACCATGACCGAAGGCGATCTTTCTCTGCTCCGGGATGCCTATGGCATCCCGGGGTCAATTCGTCTGTCTGTTCCGCGGTCCGGGGAGCGCGTCACCATGAGTGGCCCCGGCCGCATAGCCTTCTACGAAGACTTCCTCCTTGGGGGTCTTCGGTTTCCTCTGCATCCCTTCTTCCTTTCTTTTCTCAGCCATTTCTGGCTTGTCCCGACCCAGCTGGCTCCCAATGCCATTCGGGTCATCTTCTCTTTTATAGTTTTTTGTCACTTCCACGGGTTCGTTGCCCGTTTCTCCCTCTTCAGGGCCATGTTCACCCTGAAGAAGTGCTCCACCGATGACGGCTGGTGGTATATTTCGCCCCGGCCCAGGTGTCTCCGGTTCGACATCCCTTCCTCGGTCAAGGGTTGGAAGAGCCGGTTTTTCTTCACCTCAGTCGAAGATGTCGACTGGGCCTGGAGTGAACCGGACCGGTCTCCGAACCGGAACTCTCGGGTTGAGTCGGCGGACCAGGCGGCCTACTCCCAGCTCCTGAGCGACGTGGTCCCGGCACTCGATGTTCTGCTTTCGGAGCAGAATCTTTATGAGGCCGGGATCAGTCCCATCCGCAAGACGGGTGAGATTCGACCCTACTTTGACTCCTGCCCCCTTTTTCTTCATGACCGAGCCGGCGACCTTCTGTTCTTTTGTATTGCAGGAATGAAGTTTTCACTGGAGAGCCTCCTGGAGGGCGCAGCCCAGAGAGATGTCCCTGGGGTAGAAGAGCCCGCGACCAAGAGTGCTCGTACCGAGGCTGGCCGGGAGATCGTGCCGGCGACCGCACCCAGCCCGATGGTCGCCGCTCCCCCGCCCAGGTTGCCTCAGGGCGGGGCCGCTGATGCCTCGGCCGCCCGACCTGGTGGCGCCGCTGTTGAGGGGGCTCCACCGCCCGAAGCTCCGTCCCGCGCCGGTCCCGTCGTCGCTGCTGCCTCGACGGCGCAGCCTGTGGCCACCGCCGGCCCATCGACCGCGGCCTCAGCTGAGGGGGCAGCCGCCACAGGAGCCGGCCTGACAGCTCCGCCACCGGTGATCACCCACCGGTGCTCGGTCATCCGCGACAAAGGGCTCGCGGAAAAGATCATGGAGTATGCCTCCACCGCCCGGGACCGCCGAGCTCGGGGCGGCCGGGATTATGCGGATGCCTTGCTCGGGATTCTCCCGCAGCTTTTCACGGTAAGCCTGAGCGCCTCTTTCTCTGTTTTTTTTTTTTTTTTTTTTTTTTTTTTTTTTTTTTTTTTTTTTTTTTTTTTTTTTTTTTCGGGACCTAGTCTTCTTTTCTCCTGACCTGGTTTGTTCTTGTTGGTGCAGATCAGGAATGACGTTCTCCTACTGAGGAACTTCCTTGTAGGGAACGCGCAAAGGGACGCCGAGAAGGAGAAGAAGCTCGGCAAGCTCGCGGCCGATGTCAAGGACCTCATGGAAAAGGGGGTCGAGCTGCGAGCCAGCAACCAAGCCCTCCAGTCCGACCTGGCACGTTCTGAGGGGCGGAACAAGGAGCTGGAGGCTTCCTTGTCGGAGGAGAGGATCTCCTACCAGCATCGTACGGAGGAGGACGCGGCGGAGAAGGCTCGCTTGCAGGCCCACTCCCAGTGGCTGGAGCGCCAGCTGGAGGAGGCCCGACGAGATGCGAGCGCGGTGAAGGACCGGAGTGCGTACATCAACGGACTCCTGGAGGCCGCGAAGCGGGAGGCGCAGGAGGCCGTCCCGAAATCCCGGGCTTCCAAAGAGTACACGTCGGAGGTCCGGGAGGCCACCGTGGACTCCTTCCTGAAGGGGTTTCGGATGTGCCAGGAGAAGGTGGGGGCCTTCTTCCCCGAGCTCGACCTCAGCGGGGTGGTGCTCGGAGGCAGGAGGCAAGGAGTCGAGAGCAAGGCCTCCGGTGCGGCCGACGCCACTCTCGCGGCACCGTCGACTAGCGAAGCCGTGGCTCCGGAGCAGCCTCAAGAGCTGGCCGCCGCAGAAGTCGAGGATGCAGCGCCTGCGCCACCGGCGGAGGGCTCCGACCCCGCGCCACACTGAGCCCATTGCTTCGTCGTTGTAGTCGTGTTTTCTCTTTTTCTTCTTTTTGGGGACTCCCGGCCTGTCGGGACTCCCGGCTTGTACTGGTCGCTTGTATTAATGAAGCTTTAGTTTGACCAAACCTCGAGTTCGTCCCATCTCCCTTCTCTTTTTCCCACTTTTTTTTTTTTTGAGATGTTGGCATGGAATGCTGGAACGATCGCAGGCCCAGTCCTTCAATTGCTCAAACCGAAGGTTGGGGCCTCCCGGATCGCGTGGCGGCAGAGTAGGCCTTAAGCGGGTCCATCTTTGGGATTGTCTTCACACTTGCACGGGCGACATGGTTTCTGCGCCGCCTTCCAGGCCGAAGCCCGGGACCTCTGGATTGAGCCTTGGAGCCGCAGGCCTTCTCAAACCTTGCGCGGCTTGCCGAGCTATTCTCCGGGCTTGCATGGGCGAACTGGGTTCTGCGCCACCTTCCAGGCCGAAGCCCAGGATCTCCGGACTGAACCCGATGCCGCAGGCTTTCTCAAGCCTTGCGCGGCTTGCCGAGCTATTCTCCGGGCTTGCATGGGCGAACTGGGTTTCGCGCCACCTTCCAGGCCGAAGCCCAGGATCTCCGGACTGAACCCGATGCCGCAAGCTTTCTCAAGCCTTGCGCGGCCTGCCGAATTGTTCTCCATGCTTGCATGGGCGAACTGGGTTTCGCGCCACCTTCCAGGCCGAAGCCCAGGATCTCCGGATTGAACCCGATGCCGCAGGCTTTCTCAAGCCTTGCGCGGCTTGCCGAGCTGTTCTCCGGGCTTGCGTGGGTGAACTGGGTTTCGCGCCACCTTCCAGGCCGAAGCCCAGGATCTCTGGACTGAACCCGATGCCGCAGGCTTTCTCAAGCCTTGCGCGGCTTGCCGAGCTGTTCTCCGGGCTTGCGTTGGCGAACTGGGTTTCGCGCCACCTTCCAGGTCGAAGCCCAGGATCTCCGGACTGAACCCGATGCCGTAGGCTTTCTCAAGCCTTGCGTGGCTTGCCGAGCTATTCTCCGGGCTTGCGTGGGCGAACTGGGTTTCGTGCCACCTTCCAGGCCGAAGCCCAGGATCTACGGACTGAACCCGATGCCGCAGGCTTTCTCAAGCCTTGCACGGCTTGCCAAGCTGTTCTCCGGGCTTGCATGGGCGAACTGGGTTTCGCGCCACCTTCCAGGCCGAAGCCCAGGATCTCAGAACTGAACCTGATGCCGCAGGCTTTTTCATCGAAGTGAGAAGGGAGCGTTTGAAGTGGGGGAACTTTATTACGGGCGCAGGGAACCTTACATTACTGATAGTACATCCTTATGTTCGAGGCGTTCCACGTCCGGGGGAACCTGGCACCTCCCAACTCCTCCAAGTAGTATGCGCCATGAGGGAGGGCTTCCGCTACCCGGTATGGGCCTTCCCAGTTGGGTGAGAGCTTGCCGCATTCCCGTGGCTGGGAAGCTTCAGCGCGCCGGAGGACCAAATCTCCGGGACAAAAAACCTTCGGCCGCACTCGGGAGTTGTAGTACCTGGCCACACGTTGCCTATACGCCGCCATTCGAACTCGGGCCTTGTCCCGAGTTTCCTCGAGAAGGTCAAGGTTGAGCATCATCCTGGCTGGGTTTTCTGCCTCGTCGTATTGCTCCACATGCAGCGTGGGTAGGCTATGCTCGACCGGGATGACCGCCTCAGCTCCGAAGACGAGGTTGAACGGGGTCTCGTCGGTAGCCGTCCTCGGGGTGGTGTGGTTTGCCCAGAGGACGCTGGGGAGCTCGTCGGCCCACCTACCCTTGGCCTGGTCCAGCCGCGTGCGGAGGCCCTGAAGAATGGTCCTGTTCGTGACTTCGGCCTCCCCATTGGTCTGGGGGTGCGCCACCAAGGTAAAGCGATGCTTGATGCCGAGGTCACTGCAGAATTCTTTGAACTCCCGGCAGTCGAACTAGCACCCGTTGTCAGTGACCACGGTGTGGGGGAGGCCGAAGCGGCAGACGATGGACTTCCAAAAGAACTTGGCGACGTTTGCTTCGGTGATCCTCGCCAAGGCTTCGGCCTCGACCCACTTTGTGAAGTAGTCGATGACCACTATCAAGAACTTCCGCTGTCCAGACGCCGGCGGGAATGGGCCCAGGAGGTCCATCCCCCACTGGGCGAACGGCCAGGGGGCTGAGAGCTGGGAGATTGGGTTGGAGGGCTGTCGTTGCACCGTGGCGTGACGCTGGCACCGGTCGCACTTCTTCACGAAGTCAGCGGCGTCCTCCTTCATTGTCTCCCAGAAGTAGCCCTGACGGAGGGCCTTGTATGCCAATGCCCTGCCCCAGACGTGGTTCCCGCAGACGCCTTCGTGAATCTCCTGGAGCACAAGCTTGGCTTCCGTGGGTCCTATGCACTTGAGGAGGGGGTAGGAGTAGGATCTTCGATACAACTGCCCGTCCATCAGGACGAACCACACGGCCTTCTTCCTGATGAGGCGAGCCGCCTCGCGGTCCTCCGACAGGGTGCCACTGGTGATGTATGCGGCGTACTTGTCTATCCAGCTGGGTTCATGGCTGACCTGATGGACCTCCACCGGTGCCTCGAGGCTTGGGGTCTCAAGGCGCTCCACATGAGCGCGTCCCAGCATCGTGTCTGGCAGGGTCTCCAGTCGAGAGAGAGCATCCGCGCGGGCGTTCTCCCCGCGGGGGATATGGAAGATGTTGAAGCATCAGAACCTGGACGCGCCCTCCTTGACGAGCTCCAAGTATTTCGCCATTTGGGGGTCATGTGCGATGTAATCCCCGGATACCTGTCCTGCCACGAGCTGGGAATCAGTGAAAGCCTTGAGGTTGGTTACGCCCAGCTCGCGGGAGACTCTCAGTCTGGCAAGAAGTGCTTCATACTCTGCCTGGTTATTTGTCGCGGGGAATTGGAAACGGAGTGCACATTCGGCGACGACCCCGTCGCTGTTGGCAAGGATGAGCCTAGCCCTGCTCCCGTCGGAGTTTGAGGCTCCATCCACATGGAGGATCCAGGCGTCCTCTCCGGGCTCGTCGGTGCCTATCTCCATCGACCGGCCTGAGGGGCCTTCCTCGGGCTCCTTGCCCAAGCCTGCACATTCGACCAAGAAGTCGGCCAGCACCTGTGCCTTCATGGCCGACCTTGGCTTGTACGTAATGTCGAACTCGCTGAGCTTCAGTGCCCACTTCGCCAATCGTCCCGAAGTATCGGGTTGGCTGAGCACCGCTTTCAGCGGTTGATCCGTCAGAACAGCGATGGGGTGCGCTTGGAAATAGGGCCTGAGCCCAGGAGGGGTGTACCTCCGCTCGGGAGTGGCCTCGCCCCTCGGCCTTGGATTCGGGCGAGGGTCGGCAGATGGCCCGGGCTTCCGAGCTCCCGGGGTGTCTCTTGGGGGCGGCCTCTTCGGAGTCTTCCCGTCCAACTCTCGACGGGTGCGGTCGGCCTCCTCCGCTCGGATGTACTTATGGGCACGGAGGAGGAGCTCGAAGTACGTCCTGGGTGGCTTCTTGTCCAGGGAGTAGGTCAGGCGGGACGTCTTGAGCCCGCGCTTCAAAGCCAGCATGGAGACGGGCTCGTCCAGGCTGTAGATTTCCAGGGCTGCGGTCTTGAACCGGGTGATGTAGTCCCGGAGCAGCTCCTGGTCCTGCTGGTGGATGGAGAAGAGGCTGTCCACCTCTCTCGGCACCTTTCGGCAAGCGTCGAAGTGTGCCACGAGCTTTCCTTCCAGCTGATGGAAGGAGCAAATGGATCCGGGCTCGAGGCGGGTGAACCAGACTCGAGCGACCTTCCGGAGGGTGGCTGGGAAGGCGATGCACAAGAGAGCATCAGTGGCCCCCTGGACCCTCATGAGAGCTTTGTAGCTCTCCAGATGGTCCAGAGGGTCGGTGGTCCCGTCGTAGGGATCCACCTGCGGCATGTGGAACCATTTTGGGATTGGTTCCGCCTGGATTTCTTCAGAGAAAGGGGGGCGGGAGTCGTAGCCTGCCGGGTCTGCCGACGAGTTCTGCAGGTCGGCGAATCGGCGGGCGAACTCCACCAGCTTGCGCTCATGCTCCTCCAGGCGCCTCTCGGCCTGGCGCCTGATGGCTTCGTCGGTGAAGTCTTCCACCGAGGCTGCGGGTGAAGGGGGCGCCGATAGGTCTCGGCGCGAAGTCAGGCCTCGGCGTCGCTTGCTGCGATGCACCATTTCGGCCTCGTCGGTCGGGGATCGACTCTCATGATCCTCCGAACCGGAGTAGTTTCTTTTTGTGGGAGCTTGGTGGCTCCCCCGGGGGTTGGAGACGGCCCTCGGATGGGATGGCCTGCCCTTGATGGAGCGCAGGCTCCCACGCTGCCCCGCGGCTCAGGCAGCGGGGGTCCCTGGCTGCGGCTGCATGGCCAGGGACCGCTGCTGATGCTGAAGCTGCCGGACTGCCGAGGTCAAGGTCTGCAGCTGTTGGATGACGGCCGCAAGGGGTCCGTCCGTTGGGGTAGGTTGTGGTGGATGAGGAGGGGGAGCTGGAAGCTCCCTCTCCGGGCTGTGGGCCCCTGGAGGGGAGTGGACCTCCGCCACGCGGCTGGTGGATGCCTCGCGGCCACGAGTGACCACCATTTGTCAGAGAGCGCGACACCTGCAGAAAGCTGGCCCCCGCTCGGGTTTAGTGTCCTTTCCCCCTTCCTGGTGCGCCAATCTGTTGCGGCTCTCGCCGCCGCGCCCGTGCCCCGGATCTGCCGATCCTTCCTGACCACCTGGCGAGGGAGCCTCCCTGGATGCGGAGAACCTGCGAGAAGGGGTTAGAAGACCCTGGCCGGGGATCCCGGCGAGGGAGCTCCGACGGTCAAGTCAGTAGACGACGAGAAGGAACAGACTCTCCGGACCGGTCCCCCCGAGAGGGTTCCAGACTTAGAGAGTTTACTGGTGAGAGAGTCGCCCTGGGAACCAGAACCTCGGCCGGGCCTCCATGCTGAGCTCACCCAAGTGATCCCCTCTCGGGATCTCTCATTTTACCCTCGGGGCAAGGCCTTTTTGCCGCTACTTCTTCTTTGTCCCCAGGCTTGTTTGCTTACCTTGTCATCTCCAGATTCCTCCCCTTTATCTCCTCCCGTCGTTCGCCTGTCTTCTCCTCCTGGGAGGCTCCCCTCCCCCGTCCCTTTCTCTTTCCCCTTTTCGGTGAGGAGGGCCAGGCGGCTTTCCGACCTCATCCGCCGAGCCCAGCAAGGAAAAGGCAAAGTTAGGAAAGGGGGGCGGGCGGTGCTGGTAAGGCAGCCGGTCAGACCTCGAGCCCAACGAGAGCGCTCTCTTTCCCGAGTGTGGGCGCCATCCATATATGGGGCCTGCTTTGTCAGAATCGCGCCTCTCGACTGCGGGACCTGTTGGGCCGATGCAAATGGTGTTCCGCGTGCCGCCGCAATCCGTACGAGGCACCATCTGTGATGCGTATGGCCCGAGGGATGACCTCGGGGCCTGCGCCTCCTTCCCTGGGACCTTCCCCGTACGGGTGGCCTGGCTTCGGTCGAGGTGGGCCCGTCTTCGGGGGCCACCTGGCGAAGGAGCGAAGGGTCCGCCGACCTCTGCCTAGGTGGACCCCTCTTGGGTGGACACCTGGCGAGGTGGCAGGAGGTCGCCTGGCTTCGGCCGAGGTCGGCCCGTCTCCGGGGGCCACCTGGCGAAGGAGCGAAGGACTGGCCGACTTCGGCCTAGGTGGACCCCTCCTGGGTGGACACCTGGCGAGGTGGCAGGAGGTCGCCTGGCTTCGGCCAAGGTGGGCCCGTCTCCGGGGGCCACCTGGCGAAGGAGCGAAGAACTGGCCGACCTCGGCCTTGGTGGACCCCTCTTGGGTGGACACCTGGCGAGGTGGCAGGAGGTCGCCTGGCTTCGGTCGAGGTGGGCCCGTCTCCGGGGGCCACCTGGCGAAGGAGCGAAGGACTGGCCGACCTCGGCCTAGGTGGACCCCTCCTGGGTGGACACCTGGCGAGGTGGCAGGAGGTCGCCTGGCTTCGGCCGACCTCATTTAGGCGGAACCCTCCGGGTTTGAGCTCCAACGAGGTGGTAGAGGAGCTCCGAGCCGAGCTCGACCTCGGCGAGGGCAGTTTGCCTTGGAAAGTCATCAGGCGGTGCGGTCTTGTCGAACCTGGTCTTAAAGATGTGGCGCTGACTCGGCCGGAGAAACCTCCATGTGGCTCGATCGCATTCGGCGGTATCTGAGCCTGGCCACGTCACTGTTATGGCCGTAACACATCCTATATATGCTTTGTGATGAGGGTGACTGATCTCACAGTCAATTGTGTTTGACACTAATACTAGGATGTGAGTGTTCATTAGAGAATGAGTTCACTGAATTGATCCAGATTGAGAATATCTAATGGAACCTTATCTGTTTGTCAATAGATAATTCTCATAGTGGGAGTAGTGCATGTGGTCCTTTGACCTGAGACTACCATGGTACCTTATATATATGAATCCATACTTTGGTTCGCAATCAATCATGACACTGAGTCATGCATGAGGTGATACTGGGTATGGTGGATTGTATATGGAGGTTGTGAGTAGGTCAACAAGGAATTGATCAGCCCTAGTAAGAGGGAATTGCATCCAGCTAATTTTGATCATATGATGGATTCAGGAAATCTTTGATCAAAGTATGAACATTAGAGTTAATTTCTAATGGTTCATTAATGAATCATCATTATAAAGATTGAGCTAGGGATGAATATGAAATTGGATTTGACAAGTATCCATATTCATAATCATATTCGGGATGCAAGTTGATCAAAGGACTAAATTGCCCGGTAACTCACCACTGAAGGGTATTTTGGTAATTCCGCCAAAATTCCACATCTTCCGGGTAGACATGATATGTTGCTAGACGTCAATCTTGTCTTGTAGGTATATGATTGAATTATGGTAATTCAAATCAGTTAATTAGAATTAGATTCTAATTGACCGAGTCGAGCTAGTTTGAGTTGACCTAAATCGGCTTAGTTGAGATCTAACCGAATTAAGTCAAATAGCACTCGGACCTACTGTTGGCTGGTGTGGAACCCAATGGGTCACACACAAAAGAAAATTGAAGAAGGATTTAATTTGGAATAAAATCATGTTTGCAGGATAAACACACTAGCATGTGTTGCAGACCAAATTTCTATTCGAATCATATTCGAATTTGGTTCCGAATTGGGCTTAATTGGGTTCTAATTGAACCAGATTAAGGTCTAATTTAAATTTTAGGACATTGGGCTAACCCATGGCTAAACCCAAGTGAATCAAGTGCACTGAGACCCTCTCTCCAAGCCGGGACTCCTTTCCTCACCCGCTCGTGCCAAGAAGAAGAGTCCACGCACGTGTGGACTCCTCTTCACGCGCGTGGGAAGGAAATTCCATCAGAGAAAAATCAAGACAGGGGGGTGATTTGGATATTTATCTGACATCCTTGGATCTGGATCTGATGGCCCGAAAAATTAAGAAAAAAGATTCGTCGTTTTTCGGTCGCAAATCCATCGTCAAAAGTCGCGATTCTTCCTGAAGTTTTTTTTAGAGTCTCCTCGTCGAAAAAACAAAAATTAAATCAGAGAATCATGATTTTTGGTTGAGGGGACGCATGAGGAATGAGGGATCGTGATTCCTGGAGTTTCAGAGGGTTGCGATGTTTTGAGAAGACGCCCCTCTGAAATCTATAAAAGGGTTTGGGTTCTCGGGGTTTTTTTCTGATAATCAAATTCAGAGATCATATTCCTCTCCTCCTCTGCGAAATACTCCTTCCCTTTATGCTTGTTAGGTATGTTTCCCTTACAGAGATAATCTCTGTCGAAACTCTGACCCTAAACAAGAATAAGAGGAAGGTCTTGAACGGTAAAGGAAAGGAAAAGGAAGGGTCTATTCTTCTTCTTTTCTTTCTTGAATTAAGACTTTACTTGTCTTAATTTCTTCTTCCAATTCAATTCAAGAAAAGGAATTCAAGAAAGGGAATTCAAGAAAAGAATTCAAGAAGAGGAAAGAAGGAAGAAAAGAAATTTTCAAGAAAGAAAATTTCAGCCTAAAAGTCCAAGAATTGAATTCTTGGAAAAGAATTGAATTCTTGGAAAAGAATTCAAGAAGAGGAGCCAAGAACAAGAAGTTGTAGTCTTCATCTTTTTCTGTGTGGATCATCATTGGAGGGTGAACATTTGGGCACTTGGTGAAGATTTAAAGTTTGGATTTTAGCGATACAGGTTAGTACTTTAATATGATTTTAAATCTTATATATACATGTTATATGTTTTAATTCTTTTAAGGAGATCTTGGGTTAAGGGTTTGGTGAAGATTTCATAAAGATAAAAATTTTGAAATCTATGTTTCCGCCTTGCCACCGAACCTTACGACTAGTGTACTCATACCCTGATGAGCACCCTTATCTTTGTATTAGTGTCTCTACACAAGTGGTTGTGAGATCAACCACCCTCATTAACTGAGCATACATAGGATAAGCTAGTCTTTCTGGATTCATCGATCCCCGAATCGATGGTCCAATGACTAGAAACATTCTAGATTAAGGTTTATAGGAATTAGGTCTCATTGTTATGAACTCCATCATAACCCTAACTCCATTGCCTTAATTTATGGGGTTCATCATAATCAATAAGAAAATATGACACAGTAGTATATAATGAATCAAGTGCCTTTATTAATATGAAAGTATGTCATACATGAGCTAGAAGTTTACAAAAAGGCCATCATAATGATTGGCTCTTAGGACACTTTTCTATCAAACTCCCACTTGCATTAAAGCCAATCTCCCTTGTATTTTATGCCCATACAATCTAAGTGATGATTTAACTGCTGCTTGGCTAAAGCTTTAGTGAATGGGTCTGCTATATTGTTCTTTGTGTCAACTCATTTAATGACGACATCTTGTCTTTCAATAATCTCTCGAACGAGGTGGAATCGTCTTAAAATATGCTTGGACTTGTGATGACACCTCGGTTCCTTAGCTTGTGTAATAGCCCCAGTGTTATCATAGTATAATGGTACTGGCTGTTGTAAATCTGGAACCATGCCCAATTTCTTGATGAATTTTTTCATCCAGATAGCTTCCTTTGCGGCTTCACTAGCAGCTATGTACTTTGCCTCAGTGACTGAGTCAACTACTGTTGGCTACTTTGTACTCTTCCAACTCACTGCACCACCATTCAGGGTGAAGACATACCTTGATGTGGTTTTGCTATCATCTGGATCTGATTGAAAACTAAAATCTATATAACCTTTTAGTTTCAACTCAGATCCACCATAAACTAGAAAAATATCTTTAGTCCTTCTCAGGTACTTAAGAATATTTTTCATAGTTCTCCAATGTTCATCTCCAGGATCTACCTGAAACCTGCTCATTATGTCCAAGGCATATGAAACATCAGGTATGGTACATAGCATGTTATACATTATCGATCCTACAGCCGAAGCATAAGGAACAAAGCCATCCTCTCTCTTTCTTCTGATGTCTTAGGAGACATTTTCTTAGAGAGATGTATGCCTTGACTTATAAGTAAGTAACCTTTCTTACTTCCATCTATGTTGAATCTCTTCAACACTAAGTCAATGTACTTGGATTGGGATAAGCCTAGCATCCATTTGGATCTATATCTATAAATCCTTATACCCAGTATATATGATGCTTCTCCCAAATCCTTTATGGAAAACTTTGATGATAGCCATGTTTTAACCGATTGTAACATTAGGATATCATTCCTAATGATCAATATGTCATCCACATACAAAACTAAGAAAATAATGGCACTCTCACTTGTCTTCTTATACACACATGGTTCATCCACATTTTTGATAAAACCAAATCCTTTGATCGTTTCATCAAAATGGATGTTCCAACTCCTCGATGCTTGCTTAAGACCATAAATGGACTTCTTTAACTTGCATACCTGGTTTGGTCTCCCACTTGAGACTAACCACTCTGGCTGTGACATATAGACTTCTTCCTCAAGGTTTCCATTGAGGAAAGCAATCTTTACATCCATTTGCCAGATCTCATAGTCATGGTATGCTGCTATGGCAAGCAGTATACGAATGGACTTGAGCATGGCTACTGGAGAAAAGGTTTCATCTTAGTCTACACCATGTTTTTGTTGAAATCCTTTTGCGACCAGCCTAGCCTTATAGGTCTCAACTTGACCATCTGCTACAATCTTCTTCTTGAAGACCAATTTACACCCTATCGGGTTAATTCCTTCAGGTGGATCTACCAAGGTCCAAACCTGATTGGAATACATGGAGTCCATTTCAGATTTCATGGCACCAAGCCACTTGTCAGAGTCCCTACTCTCAACAACTTCCGAATAGGTCACAGGATCATCATCCTGTATGATACCAGGTTCATTATCATCCTCGATGACAAAGCCATATATGAGAGGTGCTCCCTGCACCCTCTCTGACCTTCGGAGAGGATGTGTGTATTGTGGTTGTTCTTGATCTATAAGAACCTTTGGTTGAGGAATTTCACTTGAAGGCTCATCGGTTTGTTGGTTTTGTTCTTCACACAACTCAAGTGAAGAATCACTACGTCCTTCTTGGATAAACTCATGTTCCAAGAATGTAGCATGCCTACTTGTTGACCCCTAAAGTGATTTTGATGATAACAAAACATTGGACCATATATTTAGTTATCTGACAACTCTTCAAATGATTGACAAGTTTTTGTAGAACAACTACAGTGACACACTTTCTAAACCCTACAATCTTTATTGCTTTGTGTTGAGTTGTAAAGTGTTTAGAATCTTGTAAAGAAGAACCCTACAATAATTTCCTACTTAAATTAAGATAAAGGGTTACTTCTAGTAGTTTTCAAGCTTCAATTATTCTTGATTTTATTATAAGAAGACCTTGAAGAAGTCTTCAAAGCTTGGCACAAGAGTTCTGAAGAATTGAATTTGATATGGCTGAAGAACCACTCTCGAGCCGACTGGATGGAGGAACTAGCCGACTCTGGCACTGGCACAAGAAAGAAGTTCTCTGGTACACAGATCAGCCGACTGGCACCAAGGCCCAGCCGACTCATCCAGAACTTGGTTGAGAATGCTCTGAGAGCCTCTGAGATACGAGCCGAATAGAATTTAGCCTAGCCGACTCATCCAGAGTGAACCTTTTTCTCAACTGTGGAACCTAGCCGACTGGCGTTCAGCCCAGCCGACCCGAACTTGATCCGAGCCGACTCGAAGATTGTCCAAGATGATTGGAATGACGGGGTCACCTCCAAGGCTAGTTCCAGTTTTCAATTTTTGAATTCCAAAAGTGCTCCGATGGTAACCTGTCACATCCCAATGGTCTACAATATTCAAAATCAAGGGAAGGCAGTTGAAGTCTCTATAAATGAGGTATGAGAACATCTTTGTAGAGACTAATGAGTTAATGAACAGTTATTGAATATTTATTAAAGAAAGAAGTGAGAGCACTTGAGCTTTGAAGTCAGCCTTCAAGCCTTCACCAACTCTTACCAGAAGCTCGAAGTATCTTTTGAGGAAAGCAAGGAAGCCATTGAAGTGCATTGAAGAGCATTCAATTGAGCTTCACTCGAGCTGTATTGGCAACCACCAGACAATAGAGTTTGTCATTTTTGTTGCTTTTTATTCTAATCTTAGAATATTTGGGGTATTGGTGAGCCCGGTTGTAAAAACCAAATAGGTTTCTTTGGTGAGCCTTTTTTTAAAACCAAAGTGTAGAGGTTCTAGGTGAGCCTATAAAAACCTAGTGTGAGTTTCTTTGGTGAGCCCAGTTCAAAAACCAAAGTGTAGAGGTTGGGATTGTGAGCCTGTAAAACAATCCGACTGTATTCCAATTTAGGGGATATAGTGGAAATCCTGAGTGGTGAACTTGGGTAGTGGATGTAGGAGCTGGGTTGCTCTGAACCACTATAAACCTGCCTTGTTTGTTTTGTGCTTAATTTACTTTTTAGCTTTTGCATTTATTCTCTGATTAACACAGCACCTATCCACTAAATGGAATTACTTGTGCACATATTTGCAAAAATTTTGCAATTCCCAATTCACCCCCTTCTTGGGAAAAGCCACTTGGGCAACAGCTGGTATCAGAGCAGTGTCTCTGATTACTTGAGTAAAGATTGATAGCTCATCCCATGAGTACATCCTTGGCTGAAAGCCAGTCAACAAATATACCTCCACTATTCATAGGCACTAATTATTCCTATTGGAAAGCACGAATGAAAATTTACATTCAAGCTGTAGATTTTCAATTATGGAAGGTCATCTTAAAAGGGCCACACATTCCCAAATCATAGTTGATGGCATGGACATCCCTAGCCTGAAGAGGATTGGGATGATCATGACATGAAGATGGGGGAATTGAATGCCAAAGCAATGAATTTATTTTATTGTGCTTTGGATGGGAACGAGTTCAACCAAATTTCCACTTGCTCTTCAGCAAAGGAAATCTGGGACAAACTCGAAGTGACCCATGAGGGTACTTTCCAAGTGAAAACCTCAAAGATAATTTTAGTTCATAATTATGAATTGTTTAAAATGGAACCTTCTGAAATAATTTCTGCCATGTTCTCTAGATTTACAGATATTATTAATGGTTTGAAGAGTCTTGGCAGGGTATACTCCAATGCAGATCTAGTTCAGAAGATACTTCGTTCTCTACCTGACAAGTGGGATCCCAAAGTGACTGCAATCCAGGAGGCCAAATATCACAACACACTTCTATTGGATGAACTGTTGGGATCACTCATCACCCACAAGCTGACAATGTAGCACAGAACTGAAGACGAACAGAAAAAAAAGAAAACAATAGCCTTCAGAGCTGCTACCGAATCAAAGAGGGATGATGAAGAATTTGAAGAAGAAAGCACCTCCTCCAATGATGACCTAGAAGATGATGACATTGCTATGGTTGTGAAGAGATTCAAAAAATTTATGGAAAGAAAGAAAGGAAGATACAATCAAAAATTTCATAAGAAGGATTATGGAAAAGAAAAGGAGAAGGGCAGAGAGAAAGATAAAGAGGTAGTCCCCAAATGCTACGAATGCAAAAAGTCGGGGCACATACATCCAGACTGTCCACTATTAAAGAAATCCTTCAGACAAAAGAAGAAAAAGAAAGCCATGGTTGCCACATGGTCCGACAGTGAAGAATGATCTTCATCTGAAGAAGAAGAGACTACCAAGATTGTAAATCTATGTTTAATGGGTCTCAAAAATGAGGTAACATCCCCCAACAATTGCACTGAATTTACATTCGACAAATTAAATTCTGCTTTTCTTGATTTATTATCTGAATTTAAGAAAGCTAGAGTAAAGATAAAATCATTGAAAAATATGAATGATTCTTTACTCAAACAAAAGGATGAAATTTCATAAATGAACCTTTTACTACAAAAAGAACTGCATGACTTTTCTAAAAAATTTGAAAAGCTGAAAAATGAAAATCTTTTATGTGAGAAGAAAAAGAGTGATTTACTTGTTGAAAATAATGAACTGAAAAAGGAGGTTACAAAACTCAAGCCTTTAGTTGAAAAACTCACTTTGTCTTCAAATAAGCTTGAGTTAATTTTAAAAGAACAACGAATTTTAGGAAACAAAGCTGAAATTGGTTTTAAAACTTCTTTTATGAATGGAATTTCAGCAACTACTTTTGTGAAATCTAAAATACCTGCTCAAAACATTTTATCATAAAAAGTTTTAGCCACACCAAAAACTGTTTCAACTTCAAAGTCATTATCATATGTTCCTAAGAATTTGAGCCAAAATGCATACATTTCAAAAATCTCAAAATCTGCATCAAGTGCATCAACTTTTAGAACTTCAAATTCTATTTCTATCAAAATCTCTAAAGTTGTATGCTATGTTTGTGAAAGAATAGGACATAAAGCCTTTGAATGCAATGATACTAAAAATGTCCATAAAAAAGTAAGAAAGATTTGGGTTCCCAAAGGAACCACCTCTACTAACCTGCAAGGACCCAAGGTAGCTTTGGTACCTAAAAGAATTCATTGACTATTTTGTAGGAATGTCTTAAAACCCAAAAATTAAAGAAAAGGTGGTACTTAGACAGTGGCTGCTCAAGACATATGACGGGTGACAAGGACCAGTTTATCATCCTTGAAATGAAAGGAGGAATGGTCACCTTTGGAGACAATGGCAAAGGGAGAATAATCAGTATTGGGAAGATCAAAATAACTTCCTTCACTTTTATTGAAAATGTTTTGCTAGTAGACAAGTTGAAGTATAATCTCTTAAGTATAAGTCAATTATGTAATAAAGGCTTCAAGGTTGTCTTTGAATCTTCTATGTGTATAGTAACTAACTCTTTAGATTCTAGCAATAAGTTCATTGGATATAGACTTGGAAATATCTATGTGGTAGATCTTAATGATCTTGTCATGTCAAGTAGCCCTAGTCTAGTTGCAATGAATGCTAAGACCAAAGAGTCAGGCTTACTATGGTATAGATAATTAGGTCATGCTAGCATGCATACAATTGCCAAACTAATTTCTAAAGATCTTGTTAGAGTAATGCCTAAGTTTAAAGTTGATTTAAATTATGTTTGTGATGCATGTCAAATGGGTAAACAAACTAGGGAGAGTTTTAAATCAAAGAATATAGTTTCTACAACAAGACCACTTGAACTACTTCACATGGATCTTTTCGGACCTACTAGGACCACAAGCCTAGGAGGTATGAAATATGCTCTTGTGATAGTAGATGATTTTTCAAGATTTACTTGGATTTTGTTTATTGCTTCGAAAGATGAAACTTTTCATGTTTTCAGAAAATTTCATAAAAGGGTTTCAAATCAAAAGAACTTGTCTTTGATTTCAATTAGAAGTGATCATGGAACTGAATTTGAAAATCAATTTTTTGAAGACTATTGTACTGAATTTGGCATTGATCACAACTTCTCCGCTCCTAGAACACCTCAACAAAATGGTGTTATAGAGAGGAAAAATTAGATATTGGAAGAAATGGCTCGTATAATGTTGTGTGAAGGCAATCTTTCAAAGTACTTTTGGGCAGAAGTGATGAACACTGCATGTTATATTTTAAACCACGTTTTGATCCGTCCTATCTTAAAGAAAACCTCCTATGAGCTTTGGAATGATATAAAACCCAATATTAGTTATTTTCATGTGTTTGGATGCAAATGCTTTATGCATAACAATGAAAAAAATAATTTGGAAAAATTTGATTCTAAAGCTGATGATGCAATTTTCCTAGGGTATTCATTACATAGCAAAGCATATTGGGTTTTTAATAAAAGGACTCTTACTGTTGAAGAGTCAATCCATGTTGTATTTATTGAAACTAATCCTATACCTTCTAGACAAGAAGAGTGCATGATAATGATGCAGGTACATTACAAAAAGGAATGGATGACTTGAGCATTCAAGACAAAGACACTCAAGATGGAGAAGAAATGGTAAGTAAGGATCACATCGATTTACCGAGGGACTAGAGGTATGTTACATCTCACCCTAAAGAATTAATTATAGGAGATCCTTCACATGATGTTAGGACTAGGTCCACACATAAGGATGCACATGATTACCTAGTCTTTGTATCACAAATAGAACCCCATAGCTTAGAAGAAGCTGAGACTGACCCAAACTAGATGATGGCAATGCATGAAGAATTAAATCAGTTTGAAAGAAATAAGGTATGGATACTTGTAGATAGACCTACTGACCACCTAATAATAGGAACCAAATGGTTCTATAGGAATAAATTAGATGAGCAAGGAAACATTATAAGATACAAAGCTAGATTAGTGGCTAAGGGATATAACCACGAAGAAGGTATTGATTTTGATGAAACTTATGCACCTGTAGCAAGACTAGAAGCTATTAGATTATTACTTGCATTTGCTTGCTACATGAATTTCAAACTTTTTCAAATGGATGTAAAAAGTGCATTCCTTAATGGTTTTATCTCTGAACAAGTTTTTGTGAAAGAACCACCAGGTTTTGAAAATCACACATTTCCAAACCATGTATTTAAATTAAATAAGGCATTGTATGGTTTGAAACAAGCACCTAGAGCCTGGTATGATAGACTTAGCACTTTCTTAATTGCAAATGATTTTTCAAGAGACAATGTAGACAGAACCTTATTTATTAAAAAGAAGAATAATGACATCTTAGTTATACAAATATATGTTGATGATATCATTTTTGGTGCAACTAACGAATCTCTATGTAAAGAGTTTGCTAAGCTTATGCAGGGAGAATTTGAAATGAGCTTAATGGGTGAGCTGAACTACTTCCTTGGACTTCAAGTAAAACAAACAAAGGAATGCATCTTCATCAACCAAGCCAAATACATCAAGAAAATCATCAAAAAGTTTGGTATGGAGAGTAGCAAATCAATGAGCACACCCATGAGCCCAGCTTGCAGATTGGACAAAGATGAAAATGGATCCAATGATGACCAAAAGCTATATAAAGGTATGATCGGATCCTTATTATATTTTACTACAAGTAGATCGGACATATTATATAGTGTATGTATATGTGCTAGATTTCAATCATCACCAAAAGAAACACATATGCTTGTTGTTAAAAGAATAATTAAATACTTGAAAGGAACAAATAATTTAGGAGTTTGGTATTCTAAACATTCTACCCTGAATTTGATTGGATTCTCTGATGCTGATTATGCTGGTTGTAAAATAGATAGAAAAAGCACTAGTGGTACATGCCAATTTCTAGGGTTAAATTTAATTTCATGGCACTGTAAGAAGCAAAACTCTGCAGTCTTGTCCACGCTGAGGCTGAGTACGTGGCTACTGGTAGTTGTTGGGCTCAAGTGTTATGGATTAAACAACAACTAGAAGACTTTGGTGTATCACAATTTAAAATTCCAATTAAATGTGATAACATAAGTGCTATCAATTTGACAAAGAATATAATTCAACACTCTAGAACCAAGCATATTGAAATTAGACATCATTTCATTAGAGATCATATTTCAAATGGTAATATAGTGCTTGATTTTGTTCCTACTGAAGATCAATTAGCTGACATATTTACTAAGCCACTCAATCAAGATAGATTTGAGCTAATTAGGAGTGAATTAGGATTTTGCAATCCTTTCTAAATTTTCTAACCTAATTCTTTCAAATCTAAGGAAACATTATTTAGAAAACCTCCTGATTTCATTCTATATCATTGAGCCTAAATTTCCATTGAAATTCTCTTCAAAATATTTCTAATTTATGATCGAATTTTATAAAACTCTAATTTCTCTGTATGAGTCGACTGGTTCTTAAAACGAGTCGACTGGATTTTCTAAGAGTTTTGAGAGAGTTCTGGCCTAGCCGGCTCGAGCATTTTCGAGTCAACTAGGTTCTCTGATTGTTTTAGGAGAGCTCTGGTCGAGCCAACTTGAGCTGTTTTAGGGCTATTCAAGTCGACTGGAATTTCGTGCCTAAGTGTTTTGCCTTGGGTTATAAACCCTTCTCCGAGCTGTTTAACCTCTATTTTGTCTTCTCTAACGGTTCGTTCCTATCCTAATCATGCTCCAAAGACTTCTATCTCCCTTCCAAGTACTCCAATCTCTCAATTTTCCATCTTTCCTAGCAATGGCACCCAAGCATGTAATTGGTAAATGCTCCATTCATTAGGGCTGCTCCATCTGTTGAAAAGGAAAGAAGGTCAGAAAGGGGTCAAGAAGAGCCAAGTAGCACCGTTCATAGTGAGGAACTTGTAGAAGAAGCCGCAAGGGATGCTCCAACAGTTCCTAGTCAAGTGCCTTCGATGTCTACATGATTGGTAACCTCCGGTCATCGAATTAACTTTGAGTTTATTAAGGGGATTGGGTTGAAAATAGGAGATTTGATTGAAGATCAAGGATGGAGGAAGTTTTGTTCTTTGAATGAAAAGACTTATCCCTCTCTTGTTAGAAGTTTTTATGAAAATCTGAGATTAGGAACAAATCATGTTGAGTCCACTATTAAAGGAAAGAGGATTATTATCAATGAAGAATTTCTACATGGTTTACTAGACTTACCTTCAGAGGGAGTTAAATTTCTAGTAATTGACAATAGAGAAAAGACTCTAAGAACAATCTTGAACAAAGAAGATGTTGGTGGAATTGGAATAGTGTTTGCTAACACCCTGTCTTTAGAAATGAGATTGCTACACAATTTTATCTGTAGAATATTCTTGCAAAGAACAGGAAGATTTGATTGGATGAGTGAAAAAGACTTATGCCTTATGGAACACATTATAGAGAAAACTCCTGTAAATCTATCCTACATTATAATCATGCAAATGAAGGAGATAGTTAGAAAGGCCAAGTCATGTCTACCCTATGGACTGATGCTTGCCCTACTGTTTAAATCTCAAAGAGTGAGTTTGGAGGGCGAAGATGGAGTAGAACTGCACCATACAGATGTCTACACTTCCAAATCTCTAAAGAGGATGGGGTACTTCCAAGTTGAAGGAGTATGGAGGAAGAATGGTACAAATGTCAGGGCTATAGGCAGCTCAAGTAGTGAAGAGAAAGAAGAAGAAGAGAATGTAAAAATAGCTGGAACCTCTTCTGCACCTCTACCTGAGCCTGAGTCTTATATTTCTGAGCCTGTTGCCACTGTTGTGGAGACTAGAGTACCTTCTCCTATTTTTGATTTTGCTGCAGCTGAGTTTGATTTGCCTGCACCCAAGTTTGATTTGCCTGCAGCTAATATTCCTCTACCTGACTACCCTCCTGTAGCATCACAACCTCCAATCATTCAAAGTCTGATTGAAGAACAGATGAGAAGCTTGACTGATACACTGACAAGTACAATTACTTCTCTATTTAGTGATCTGAAAAAGTCAGTGGACAGCAGATTGGATAGACTGGAAGAACATGTTTCAAATCTACAAGGGATGGCTGAAGCAATAGAAGCTTCAAGATCTGCTCCTCCGATAGAACTTCAACCAATCCTAAATTGTATCTCTTCTAGTTCTGAAGCTATTTTGAAATCTGTGGATGCAACTTTGAAGGAATACAGAACTGAACTGAATGAAGCCAAATGTACATTAGGAACTATTGCAGAAACTAGACTGATGGATGATGACTATACTAAAGGCATTGGGATCATCAGGTCAGAGCTTGGAAGACTTAGAGGATCAGTCGAAGCATTTGCCAATGTCCAAGCTTCTGAGCTTATTTCAATGCAAAAAAAAATCGGTGAGATGAAGGAAGCTGTGAACAAAGTACCAACAAGCCTCAAGGATATGGAGCAATAGCTTGGAGCAATCTAGATGGAGATGGTGTCTATCTGTGGCACTGTCAGATCCTTGGAGGTCACTGCTAGGACCAAACCCTTGTATGATCCACCTCCTATTTCCGCTAGGGTTCCTAGTACTTTTCATCACCCTAGGGCACCTCCACCTCATGCATCCTCTAGTAGACCACCTAGACCTGCTTCTTGGTATGGTGCTAGTACACCTACCAATGTACCTAAAGAGGAATCTGAAAGTGAATAGGTCTATAGTATGGTCTTTAGTATTTTCTATACTTTTTGAAACTCAAGTAATGGTTGATGTATTGAATTCTTTTTTGATAGAAATTAAATGAACATCATTTTGGTCACTGTGTAATGTGTGTACTCATGTTATCCTGTTTACACACTCTATTTTCTTAAATAGAACTCTCTCTCTAAAGTTGAAAAAGTGAAATGATCTCAAACAAATCTTGATACTTTCTTAATCTATTTAAAAATCTAAGCTTAACTGTTTAATCTTTTTGATTTGATGACAAAAAGGGGGAGAACCATAGAGTGCATGAAAAAAAAAACTTAATTAATTGATTAGACAGGGGGAGCTTAATTATTTTTTGAATGATTTTTGCATACTTTTCTGTTGGAATGTTCAAATGAATGATAAAGGGAGAGAAACTTAGAAAAACTTCATATTGTGTAGAAATTTTATAAAAAGGGGGAGATATACATGTTTAATTACATGTTTAATTTGCTTCAATGATTACTATGATGCTCTCTACTTATTATATCTATCTACCAATACTTAATGCTGCTTGATACATACAAGTAATCATTCTTTAATACTTACAGTTTATGAAATTGGCGTTGTGTAAAACTGTATAGCATATATTGATACACATTTGAGAATATAGTTAATGTTATGATTTGTCAAACAATTGTAAATGCTCACTATGATATACATCCATACTTGTGAATAGAATAGATTCTTTTCATGCCCAGTGTTTTGTCATCATCAAAAAGGGAGAGATTGTTGATCCCTAAAGTGATTTTGATGATAACAAAATATTGGAGCATACATTTGGTTATCTAACAACTCTTCAAATAATTGACAAGTTTTTGTCGGACAACTACATTGACACACTTTCTAAACCCTACAATCTTTATTGCTTTGTGTTGAGTTGTAAAGTGTTTAGAATCTTGTAAAGAAGAACCCTACAAAAATTTCCTACTTAAATCAAGATAAAGGGTTACTTCTAGTAGTTTTCAAACTTCAATTATTCTTTATTTTATTGTAAGAAGACCTTGAAGAAGTCTTCAAAGCTTGGCATAAGAGTTCTGGAGAATTGAATTTGATCTGGCTGAAGAACTACTCTCGAGCCGACTGGATGGAGGAAACCAGCCAACTCTGGCACTAGCACAAGAAAGAAGTTCTCTGGCACACAGATCCAGCTGACTAGCACCAAGGCCTAGCTGACTAATCCAGAACTTGGTTGAGAATGCTCTGAGAGCCTTTGAGATCCGAGCCGACTGGAATTTAGCCTAGCAGACTCATCCAGAGTGAACCTTTTTCTCAACTATGGAACCTAGTCGATTGGCGTTCAGCCCAGCCGACCCGAACTTGATTCGAGCCAACTCGAAGATTGTCCGAGCTGACTGGAATGATGGGGTTACCTCCAACGGCTAGTTCTAGTTTTCAGTTTTTGAATTCCAAAAGTGCTCCAACGGTAACCTGTCACCTCCCAATGGTCTACAACGTTGAAAATCAAGGGAAGGCAGTTGAAATGTCTATAAATGAGGTATGAGAACATCTTTGGAGAGACTAATGAGTTAATGAATAGTTATTGAATATTTATTAAAGAAAGAAGTGAGAGCACTTGAGCTTTGAATTCGGCCTTCAATCCTTTACCAACTCTTACCAGAAGCTTGAAGCATCTTTTGAGGAAAGCAAGGAAGCCATTGAAGTGCATTGAAGAGCATTCAATTGAGCTTCACTCGAGCTATATTGGCAACCACTAGACAATAGAGTTTGTCATTTTTGTTGCTTTTTATTCTAATCTTAGAATATTTGGATTATTGGTGAGCTCGGTTGTAAAAACCAAATAGGTTTCTTTGGTGAGCCTTTTTTTAAAACCAAAGTGTAGAGGTTCTAGGTGAGCCTGTAAAAACCTGGTGTGGGTTTCTTTGGTGAGGCCGGTTCAAAAATCAAAGTGTAGAGGTTGGGATTGTGAGCTTGTAAAACAATCCGACTGTATTCCGGTTTGGGGGATATAGTGTAAATCCCGCGTGGTGAACTTGGGTAGTGGACGTAGGAGCTGGGTTGCCCTGAACCACTATAAACCTGCCTTGTTTATGTTGTGCTTGATTTACTTTTTAGCTTCTGCATTTATTCTCTAATTAACACAGCACCTATCCACTAAAAGGAATTACTTGTGCACATATTTGCAAAAATTTTTTAATTCCCAATTCACCCTCCTCTTTGGAAAAGCCACCTGGGCAACACTACTGACAATTATCTTCTGCTCGGTAGCATTATAAAAGATGTATTCCTTACCTTCTTTTGGGTAACTAACAAACCTACACTTGTCAGCCCTGGCACTTAACTTATGCCCAAAGTTATTCTTGACATAAGCATGGCAACCCTAAATCTTTAAGTACTTAAGACTTGGTCTTTTAGCATTCCATAACTCAAATGGAGTGTTATTTACTGACTTAGATGGAACCCTGTTTAATATGTATGCATCAGTCTCCAAGGCATGTCCGCAGAAGAAAATGAAAAGATCTGTGAAGCTCATCATGGACCTCACCATATCCAACAAGGTGTGATTTCTCCTTTCTGCCACTCCATTTAACTAGGCTGTATAAGGAGGGGTCCATTCAGAAATAATGCCTTTATCCTTGAGATGGTTCAAAACTTACTAGATAAATATTCCCCTCCTCGATCAGACCGAAGAGCTTTAATACTAATTCCAATTTGTCTTTCAACCATACTCTGAAATTCTTTAAACTTATCAAAGGCTTCGGACTTGTGTTTCATAAGATACACATAACCGAACCTTGATAAATCATCAATAAAAGTGATGAAATAAGAATATCCTGCTCTGGCCTGAGTTGACATAGGTCCACGCACATCAGTATGTACGAGACCTAACAATTTAGTTGCCCTTTCTCCATATCTAGTGAATGGAGACTTGGTCATTTTCCCTTTGAGGTAAGACTTACAAGTTTTTAATGATTGAAAATCATCAGGGTCAAAGTAATCCTCTTTGACTAACTTGTTTATCCTTGACTCACTAATTTAACTGCCAATGCCTGAGATATGTGATATTGACATTATCTCTTTTTCTCTTCTTGTCATCTACAAGAAGTATTTCATCATTGAGTACTAAAGTTAGAAGACCATTCCGAAGCAACCATGCCCAAATATTGTATTATTTTGAAGAATAGAGCAGCCACTGCTCTTTACACTTATTTCATATCCTTGTTGTAACAACAAGGGTATAGAAATAATGTTTCTTACAATATTTGGCACATAGTAGCATTCTTCCAAACTTATGATATTACCCGAAGGGAATAACAGAAGATAGGTGCCCATAGCTTTAGCATATATGGGTTCTCCACTTGCACCATATAATTTGAAGTCACCTTTCTTCAAATTTTTAATTCTATGGAGTCATTGTAAAGATTTACAAATATGTGACCCACATGCGGTATCCAATACCCATGAATTAGAAATAGATTCACTCAATGATAAATTGGTTTGTATCATGTACAAACCCTTAGATGCACCACTTGCATCTAGCTTCACATTTGCAAGACAAATATTGCAATCCTTCTTCCAATGCCCAAACATGCTGCAATGGAAACAGGATCCATCAGCCTTCTTCCTCAACCAGTCCACATAGTTTGACCGGTTAACTTATTAGCATCCAAGATGCCACTCAATGATAAGTTTGAAGCCATTATTTAAATATCCTATATTTAATTAAAGAACAATATCAGCAGACCACTCAAGATAACATCCATAACTAGATAAGGACTTTCTATCTAATTATGTCTCCCACTATTTTTTTCAAATACCATAACCCTCAACTATGGTAAGTGAGAAACCTTTCCTAGTTTCCTTAGTGAGGTTGAGATCCTTATTCCTCATGAGTGCACAACAAACACACATGAGTTCAAAGGTAGGACAACCTTTCCAATTGCAACCCGTGCAATTCTCAATAATTATCTTTGCCTTTAAGATACTTATGGCCTTGTATATGGACAACAAAATATAATGTCTTAGTTTAGTCGGACCCTTCATTTCCACATAGCCAAGATTGAATAATGTTACCCTTGTTTATGCATAACAAAGTAACATTTCCAACCATGCCATAAAGCAATAAGTGCACCAAGACAAATATTATATCAAATCCTAGAGTAGGCCTTGTGTATGCACAACAAACCTACTATATTCTTGACATAAATTTGGAATAGCATGAAGGAAGGCAAAATATAGTGCACTTAACTAATTAGCATTACCAAATTAAGATTTATATATGACCAAATTGGCCAGGTGAGTGGAAGGGGTGAGGGGTCCCCCCGTTGCCTTCCTTAGATATCTATTAGATTGGCCAGGTCAGTCAATGGAACCAATTAAAAACCTCATTCCCTTTACCTTCTTAGAACCACTTGCCTAGACACCAATTGGCTGATAAAACCCTGACCGGTTTTGCTTTTTGACTATGTTTTATACTATGACTAAATATAGTTTTTGATGAGGGCTTTGATGGTCTCAAAACACATTCTAAAACTATCATGATAATAATGTTTATTACTACTAGTATAAACATAAACATGATATCCAAGTTTATAACAAATATAAACCCAATGCATATCACTCTAGCATATGCATTAAAATTCATGTCATCAAGCATATTACCCTAATATGCATAGCATTATATGACAATTAGCATATTACCCTAATATGCATAGCATTATATGACAATTAGCATATTACCCTAATATGCAAATCAAGACATAATAAAATACCTTTCACCTCACTTATTCATGGGATATGGCCACAGTGGCACCCCTACATGCCATAGGAGACCCATTGAATGGGAAGAGAGATTCTTTAAACCCTACTTGGCTCCTATGACTGGACAGCCATGGTGACTAACCCAATCCAAAACAATTACTTTGTTCATGCATAATTTCATATTGACATAATATCATACATAGAACATGATCGAGTCGACTCGATAAGGTTCAAGTCGGCTCGGTAGTGGAATTTAATCAAACTTCAAAATGATTTATAATTGGAATGCCACAATGATGGCTCTGATACCACTGATGGAAATTCTCCCAGGGTGTCGGGGATCATGTAACATGCAGAATTGACTTTCAAAACAAAATTTCATAGCATGATACCCTAACATGTATAACATATATAGAAAACCCTAATTCTTAGGAACCCCTTCTGCAATATCAACTAATAAATCATAAAATAGAGTCAAGAAAAATACTTGGATCGCTGAAACCCAACTTTTTCACAAGGTTTGCAAGCGCAAACCCTCCAACGGTGATCCACACGAAACTCGGATCAAGGAAGAACTCCTTCTTCAAGTTGCTTGGAGAAGTGGAACTCTTTCGGCAGCGTTTGGTCTATTGACCACTGTAGGACACCCTGTCCTACTGAAGGAAACTAAAGACACTGTCCTAAACAACTTTAGGTTCTAGGACTACCCTACACTAAGACCCTATAGGCTTATGTCCTAAAACCAAGCCTTGTCCTAGTGTGGAAGAACTTGTCTTGACAAGACAAGTCTTGTCCTAAAACAAGGATGGAGGGAGAAAGTGGAAGACTCACAGACAGACTCTCGGGAAAATAAAAATATTGATCTCGGAAGACCAAAGAAGAAGAAGTAGTAGTGTTTCTCATTTCACCGTACCACCTATTTATAATCTTAGATGGGGCATAAAATGCATCCCGACAACACTTATCAGATATGAAACATCATATCTGATAAGACTCTTTGGGAATGGAGAGTCATATCTGTGTTCTTTCACTTACTAGATCAATCCCCAATGCACTATGTGTGAAATACCGATTTCTAAGATAGGGAGATGCCTCTTCTGATCTGAAGTAACACAAGACATGAAGAGTTTCAGAGGCAGAAGGACTCTGCCCTCTGTTGTGTGCGCCATATGAAGAGGCGCGACTCTTCATGTGCACGCCACCTTTTCACTCCTCTTCAAACCGTCCAATTCAAACTTTAAACCGGTCTTTGGACTTGTCAAGGCATGGGGATTGAGCTAAGAGGTGTATTCCTGATAAAGCTCCTAGAGTCTCATCTGCAGAAGGACTCTCAGTCCATCTGCGTGCTGTACTTTCTCCCGGGTGTGCCAAAGGAAACCAATAGTCTTTCCCATTCCATTTAGTCCGCCCAAAGCATCAAATTGACTTGGTTAAACATATGCAATGTGGGTGAAATTGGAAAGGGCATCAAATAAGCTTTCTATCCATATCTTTTATTTTCATATCAAAGGTCTGTAGGCCCTTCTGTGCCCTTTTGAAGTTATGGTATCATTTATGTACCAAGAGTCCCATGCCATTGGGACTCTTCATGTATGGCACATAAAATGCCCTTAAGTTCAAATTAAAATCAGATCAAGCTCAGATTTGGCTAGCCCTACTTAGGACTCAACCTAATTTAGGTTTTTCATAATTAGGTTAGCCCAATTAGCAAGCAACCGAACCCAATCCAATTGGGTAAGGAATTAGGTTAGCCTACATATGCTAGTATGCAATCTGGTTAACCAATTAGAATCCTATGACCCTAATTAAATCATGAATGACTTCCTTGGCCAAGTCTCTATTGTGTGTGACCCATTGGGTTCCACATCTAGCCAGCAGTAGGTTTAGGTTTGAGCTGATTCGATCCGATAGAACTCGATTGACCTAATTAGGTCAAATTGGCTCACTTAATTATCCAATTCGAATCACACGTCGAATTGACTCATGAAACCAAACCAATTGGTTCATGAAAACTTACAAGACAAGATTGATGTCTAGCAACATGTCATGCCTACCCGGAAGATAAGGAATTTGGTAGAAAATACCAAAATACCCTTCAGTAATAAGTTACCGTGCAATTTAATCTTTCGATCTCCCAATATCTTGATTAAGTGATAGGTATGGATATATGTCAAACCCTAACACTTAATCATATCGAATCTTAGCTCGATCATGATGACTCAACTGATGACTGATTAGATTCCACTAATCTCATCTTGCTTTGATCAAAGGCTCATTGAGTCTTTCATCGAAGAGATTGCATGTGATAACAATTTCTCTTACCAGGAATGATCGATTCCTTGTTGGTCCACTCACATCCTTTGTACACCTTCCACCATACCCAGAACATCCCGTACATGCCACAATGGCATGAATGAGTATGAACCAAAATATGGCTTAGTGTGCACAAGGAACCATGGTGACCTCAGGTCTAAAGATCACATGCATAACTTCTACTCTGGGATCTATCTTTTGACAAGTAGTAAGACTTCTACAAGATAGTCCCAGTGCGGATCAGTCTAGTGTACTCATACCATGATGAGCACCCTTATCCTTGTATTAGTGTCTCTACACAAGTGGTTATGAGATCAACCACCCTCATCAACTGAGCATACATAGGATAAGCTAGTCTTTCCGGATTCATCGATCCTCGAATCGATGGTCCAACGACTAGGAACATTCTAGATTAGGGTTTATAGAAATTTCGTCTCGCCTTTATGAACTCCATCATAACCCTAACTCCATTGCCTTAATTTATGGGGTTCATCATAATCAATAAGAAAATATGACACAGGAGTATATGATGAATCAAATGCCGTTATTAATATGAAAGTATGTCATACATGAGCTAGAAGTTTACAAAAAGGCCCTCATAATGATTGGCTCTTAGGGCACTTTTCTATCATATGTATCTAATACACCATTTGATCATTGAGTGATTCAAATTCTAGTTCTTGGGTATGAGATAGTGCCTATAGTTTTCATATATGTAAAACATTACATGGACTACAGGGAGTTAAGATGCAGAACAGAGGTGACTTCAAGCTATTTGGCATGAGTGGAGAGTCCATTCTAGTTGAAGCTATAGGAACCTTCTGAAAAAGTTATAAATTTAGTAGACTATTATTGTTTGGCAAAAATCATTAGAAATATTATTTTTATTCCTTTGTTACTTGAACATGGATTTGAAATAAAATAAAAGGGCCATAGTTACAACAATTATTTTTCTACCGAGTTTTATGGACAAAGGTCTTACTTTCACTCAATGATAATATTTTTCATGTTGATGAAAGTAAGAAAAGAAAGAAAGGTGATGTGAATGTCACATATCTCTGGAAATGTTGCATTAGTCATGTTATTGAGTTTAGGATTAACAAGCTTTCAAAGTGGAGTTCTTTGATCCATATGATTATGAATCGTATGAAGCCCGTGAGTCCTGTTTCATGGGCAAGATGGCCAAGACTCCATTTACCAGAGATGGAGTAAGGGCTAGTGACTTATTAGACCTCACACATATAAATGTTTGTGGCCCAATAAAATCTCAGGCCAGAGGAGTTTACTTTTGATTTATCTAGGTTTGGATATGTATTTAGTGAAATACAAATCTAAAACCTTTGACAAATTCAAGAAGTACCAAAGCATGATTGAGAAACAAACTAGTATGAGTATTAAGGCTCTTCGATCTGATCGAGGAGGTTAATACTTAACTAGTGACTTTCTTGATCATCTAAAAGGATTTGTCTCATAATGGACCCTTTACACCTCAATATGTTATGGTAATGCGGAATCATACTTTATTAGATATGGCATAATCGATGATGCATGATGTGTGCAGGAATGGTTATTTCTATGTTGTGCCATGTGGCTTGCCATTTACCTGTCGACTCAGTTTTGGCCATGTCATCTATCATCTTAAGCCATTTCACTTATCATCCCTATATAAGAAGCAAGTTGCTCAAGACCAGATATGCAGCCTCTACTACCATGCAAGCAAGCCCGGCATGCCCTCCTCCTACAAGGGGTAGGTGACCTTATGCCATGGCCCTCTTGTTCGGAAATGTATCCTAAAGCCAATCATGTGGGTTATAGATGATAAATATCTTTTGTAATTTATACATGAATCATTAATAAAATAAAAGTTATTTTTGGTAATTCTTCACTTTTTGTGTATACTTATTTTATGAACTCTTTTATGATAAAGTCCTTAGAACTACTTCCATTCAATAAAGAAAGATTTGTTATGTAGTTCTTAAACCTGTTCGTGACTAAATGATACATTGTTACCTATGATAGTAATGTTTGTTAAGAATAGGTCATTGTATGCCATATGAGTTGGTTATCCTCATAACCAAGAAGTATGGAGGTACTGGTATGGCATGCAAGTTAGTATAAGAGTACATTCACTAAATGTGATCAACTCTATAGAGTACTTTACCATCAAGTGTATCTTATAGAAGGGTGGGTATAAATATCCCTCCGACTTAAGATACCACAATGACTTGCAAGCAACTTACTATACTTTGTTGCTGAACTTCCTAGATTTTTAATCTAACGTGGAAGGTTTCTAGGTGCAGTCATGCACTTGTAATGTCGATATGTGAGTCGAGAAGGGGTCAACTCCAAGGTGTTAGAAAAAGTACTCTACTGTATTTCAATTTAGCAAGACCTTGACCAGAGCAATTCTTATGAGGAGTCACAAGATTTGTCAGGTTGAGATACATCTGATTGTACTAATTAAGAGTTGGCAATTAACCCTAAAGTCATCTTGAGCATTAGATCAAAGGGATGAATTATAAGGTAACCATATGTCTGGGTTCTTGAATATTGCTTTACAGTCATTCATGAAAGAATGGTGCCCTAAAAGCTAATCTTTATATAGACATTTCTATGATCTTCCAGCTCATGTATGATATTATTTATTAATAAAAGGTATTTGATTCATCATATTGCTGCATCTTATCAAGATTATGATGAACCCCATAGGTTAGGATGATAGAATTAGAGTTATGATGGAGAACATAATGGTGAGACCTAAGTTCCTATAAACCCTAATCTAAAATGTTCCTAGTCATTGGATAATCGATTCGGGGATCGATGAATCCGGTAAGATTAGCACATCTTATGTATGCTTGATGGAGAGGGTGGTTGGTTTAACAGCCACTTGTGTGGAGACACTAATACAAGGAAGTGGGTGCTCATTAGACTATGAGTTTACTGAACTGATCCGACAAGAGAACATCAAATGGAAGTCTTACTTGAGACTACATAATATCTTGTGCACATGAACCGATGTTTTGGTGCATACTCATTCATGGTAATTAAGTCATGTACGGGATATTTTTGGATATAGTGGATTATATATGAAGGTAATGAGTAGGTCAACAAGAAATCGATCACACCTAGTAAGGAGAGAAGTTATCTCATGTGATCTCTTCGAATGATGACTCAGGAAGTCTTTGATCAAAGCATGATAAGATTAGATAGGGTTTCTAATCTTTCATTAGTCGAGTCTTCATTATTGAATTGAGATTTGAAAGGATTAAGTACTAGGATTTGACATTTATCCATGCCCAATGAATTGTAGAGGTAACATGAGGAAATGGACTCTTAGTCTAAATTGCTTAATCTTAAAGAGCTTTATGGAGAGCATAGTGAGACTGCTCGATATGAGACATCAAAGTAGTTGTTCCGAGCATGGATGAGTGAGGGCTCTTCTGTTTAGGCACATGTTTTCAAGATCATTGACCTGATCACTCGATTAGGTCAACTGGGATTTGTAATGGATGGAGAGCTTAATCAGGACTTGATCCTATAGTCACTCCCAGATTCCTTCTCATAGTTTGTCATGAATTATCATATGAACAAACTGAAATATCATTGCCTGAGCTACTGAGTATGCTCAAGACAGTAGAGAGCCACTTTAAAGGTGATAAGTCTTAGCTTCATCTGGTTAATGGAAAGAAGAAGCAGGCAATGAAGAAGGGTTCAAAGAGAAATAGGAACCCTAAGAGTAGCTTCCAGAAGAAGAAGAAGGCAAGGAAGCCCTCTGTTGTGGGACCTGTTATCAATATGGGAAGCAAGGGCACCGGAAGAAGAACTGCAAGTTGTTTCTTGCAAGCCTAAAGCATGATGTTGGTGGAGCATCTAAAGGTTATGCTTGTTGAAAACAAGAAAAGAAAGAGAGATGATGTGAATGTCATTTATCTTTGTCATTGCCATTTCTGTCAAGTAACTGCTTCGGACTGGGTTAGTCACCATGGCCATCCGATCATAGGAGCTAATTAGGGTTTCATGGCCCTTTCTTCCCATTCAATTGTGTCTCCTATGGCATGTAGGGGTGCCGCTGTGGCATTATCCCATGAACAAGTGAGCTGAACGAATTATTGTTATAGGTTAATATTCTTGTTTGTTGGAATGAGTGTCATGATGACATGATTAGTTAGGATGTGTTTGAGACCTTAAAAGCTCTCATAAAAATTATATTTAGTCATAGTGTAAGTTAATCATGATACAAATCCAATTAGGGTTTGATCAGCCAATTGTTGTCTAGGCAAGTGGTTCTGAGAAGGTAAAGGGAATGAGGTTTTTTAATTAGTTCCGTTGTCTAACCAGACCAATTTAATTAGTGTCTAAGAAAAGCAATGGGAGGACCCCTGAAGTGGAATGATGCGATACGGTGTAAGATGATCTAATTTTAGTCTAAGATGTTTTAAAGAGCAATGATCATAGCAGTAAAGCAACTAAACATAATAGACTAAAGAGATTAAAGAAAGTAACTAACTACTTATCCACAATCTGATCCGCAAGCTATAAAGAATAAGGACCCGATGGCTAGGAAACCATCTAAGATTAGTCTATTCAATGCTTCAACTACCAAATCTAATAAGAAAGGATTGGTTGCTTATCCCAATGAAGATTTTCTTTGACTCAGGATAGATCGGCTGCTTGGTCGCTCAGATTTCGCAGTAGGATGAAGATCGAGACTCCAGATTTTAGATCTACTGTCAGATCTTTGTTTGAAAGCAAAGGATCCATCCTTTAAAGTTTTTGAACACCTGGGATCTACAAAGAAGGCAGCAAACAAGACTTTAAGAATGAAGTAAATCGGTTCAAGATGGAAAAAAGGAAGGGTTGGATGCGTAGAGCTTGAAGAAGATCGGTGGACCTCACCACCTTGAGCTTTCAAGGACCTCCCTACCTTGAGCTCTTAAGGACCTCCCTGCCCTTAGAGAAATATACTAACCCAGCTTTGTGGAAGAAAGAATGCATCTTTATTTCATGAATGAATAATAATAATTACAAGGAGGGTATGGGGTCCTATTTATAGGTTTTTTTTACATGTGAAGATAACATAGGATTCCATTTGAATTTAAATTACAAATTTGAACTTCAAATACTCCTTGGCTTCTTGGCATCTTCCTTGAATTTGATATTTTAATTGTCTTTTCATGGCTTGGGCGACAACTTGAGATGAGATGAAGGCTTCTTGCTTGTGCGACAAAATTAAGATGTGAGATGGCGCTAATCCTTTCTTAATTTAGTGCTAATCCTCCCCACTTCTTGGCTTGAAATCCTTCTTATTTTGATTTTTAATCTTTCTTGGTCGGCAATAATAGATAAGAAGTCCTTTTGAATGCTTGAATTTGAGTTTAAAATCCTTGAATTTGAAAGAAGTTTGGATGAGGGGGCTTCCATTTGATCTTCAAATTTCATCTCTTATCTTAAGACAACTTTCAAACTTGAATTTTGAACTCTTCCTTAGCCTTGGAACTCTTTTTTGAATTTGAATTTGGATGAAAATATCTTTTCCTTTGAATTTGAAAGTAGATAGAAGATAACTCCTCATTTGAATTTGAAAGTAGTTAGAAGATAACTCCTCTTTTGAATTTTGGATGAACCTCCACTTATCTTGGACTCCATTTAAATTTGAATGAATCACTTATCCTTGGACTCTTCCTCCCATTTAAACTTTGAATGAACCATGGGTGGGCATCATCTGTAGTGGAATGGGCAACAATGAAAGGGGGGCGCCAGATGAAAAGTAATTACTCCTCTTAAATGGGCGCCTCCTTGAAATTGAAATGGGCGATGAAAAATAATTGGGATGGGGTGGCTTTTTTGGATAAGGATGACTTTGTCTTGATGTCCAAATGTTCGGATGTCCCAATATCTAGATGTCCCAATGTCTGGATGTCCCCAATGTCTGGATGTCTGGATGTCTGGTGAAAAATTTGGACAACTTTTTTTTGACCTAGAATTGATCCACCAAGGTGATGATGACTTGGATCTTGGGTACTTATGACACACCTTGACTTATTCAAGTACTAATTACAGGACTCAAATTGGATAATTCACCAAACAAATAAAATGCTATTTACAAGACTCTTAAACTAATTGATGGACTCAATGATGGACTCAATTGGTAACTCAACAACCCTAATTGACCAAATTACACTCAATTTGATCAAATTACAACTCAATTTGACTTAATTACAAACTCGAAACAACTGGGACTTGAGTGTTCTTTGTGAAGAACACATGAACTTACTCATTGGTAATCCAAATTGAATTGGAAAAGGTTTGCTTCCTCTTCCTGGCTATTGTGTCCTCACCAATTCTCCCAGGATGGGAGGAACTCGACCCCGTCGAGTATGGGTCAATTAGGCTCTAGTAATGTTCTATCAAGTCAGGGTTCAACTTTTAAAGATCCTCTCTGGAGATCCAAGAATCCTTAGACTCGGGTCTCCCTTACCAATAAACCAGATATCTTTGGTAGTTCTTATTTCTAGTAGTTATGATCTTATCATCTATGATCTGCTCAATTTTTTCTCTTCTCTCTAGTAATTTGGCTGGTGGAGATTTTGGGATAGTGTCACTCTCTAAGGTTGCATTAGGCTCAAATGGCTCACTAGGTATCACCATTAGTTCCTTAAGCTTGACTAGATCAGATATATTGAAGGTCAGACTAATACCTAACTCAGATGATAATTCTAGCTTATAAGCATTAGGTCCAATCTTTTTTATAATCTTATACGGTCTAGCACTACGGGCGTGTAGTTTTTTCATGGTTCTGACTGGAAACCATTCAGGTTGTAACCTAATCATGATGATGTCCCCTTCATTAAACTCTTTAAATCTCTTATATAAGTTAGCCTCATGCTCATATGATTCATTGCTCTTTTTAATTTTGTTACTGATTTCTTTATGCAATGCTTTGACATGTTATGCAAATGACTCTTTGGACTCTGGGACTTAGACTGTCACTGGACAAAAAACAGACTCAACTATGTAATCCTATTGAGAGGAATTTTATTGGTGGTGTGGGCACCAGACCTTTGATTAGGATTTCAATATTTGGGTCCTGTAATAAGGCTTCAAGCCTATATATTGTAATTTTTAATCATGAATTTAGTCTCAATTATTTTTGTTTACTCCTGTACATTGACCAATTGGGTCAAGTTGTGTCCTGTATTGAGTCCAGTCCTGTATTGAGTCTAGTCCAAGTCTGGGTCCAAGCCGTAGTGGTCTTTGAGTCCAACTCAACTACTTTGGGCCGAGCCTTGAAGGTCAACATGTCAACCCTAGGGTGCCACTTCACCACCCCATGCAGCGCCACTTCATCATCCCATGTGGCACCACCTCATCCAGCCATGTGGGCAGCACAAGTGAGATTTTCTTGGATGCTAAATGGAGACACATCAAATATTCTCTCCTCCTTTCCCTCCCTCCATCAAGCCACTTAGTAAAGGAGTCATGGGCAACCGAGGAAAGGTTGAAGACAAAAGCCTTGTTCAAAGACTCATATCAAGCTTCTTTCCAAAGAAGGGTGAGCAACCAAGAAAAGGTTGAAGACAAAGGCCTTGCTCCAAGCCTCATATCAAGCTTCTTTCCAATGAAGGGTGAGCAACCAAGAAAAGAGGGAGACATAAGCCATGCATCATGCCTTCTTCCCAAAATTGAAGGTCAACTTTCCAAATCCAAGGGAGCCAAATTCCTTCTTCCAAGCCCATTATCATGCCATGCCCAAATCCAAGAAGCTTTGATCGGCCAAGGAGTTTGAATTTCAGATTTTTGAATATTTTTTGGTGCTTTAGCAAGAGAAGAAATGTATTTTTTCGTTCAAATTTTGAAAGGGTCTAAGGTACCTATATAAAGGACCTTACACCCTCCCTTGTAAGGTTAATCTTTGATAAATAAAAAGCTACATTTCTTGAGTTCCAATTTCTCTTTAGTTGCCTTCGTTCACTAGGAACGTCGATCTCTGTGAGGGAGCGCCTTCGCCTTCGGGCGTCAAGAGGTGTGAGGCCTCAAGTTACCATCACTTTCGCAACGCCATCATTAGACTCCGAATCGAGAAGAACTCCAACATCACTACAACAACTCTCTTTTATTCTTCAATTGCTTTCTTCTGATTGAAACTTAACCCTTCTTTGAATGCTCGCAGGTCCTCCAGGTGACACAAGTAGGAGTTGGCTGCCCTTGCAATAGAAATATTCGGATAGCCAGCCGGCACATTCGCAGGGTTGACGGCTCGATTATCCAGGCCGCATCCGCCAGAGTGAATGACCTCTGCATCATGCGCTTCAGATCTTTGAGGTTTGCCCCTAACTCCTAAGTAGGTATTGATCGGAGAGCTAAGTCCTACGGGATTTCTCAACCCCGGGGTCCTCTCTTTATCATTACTTAGGGACTACTTGCTTGCTTGTTAGTTCTTATTATTATAGAACCCTAGATCAACTCTTACTTATTTTCGGGAATCCAAAGAAAATCATTAAAATCTAAAAGTCACAAAACTAAAAAATCACTTGCATCATTCTTCATCCTTGCATCTAGTTAGTCCCCCATCATTTCTGGTATTAGAGCATGGTTAGGACTTAGCACTTCTTAAAGTACTTGGATAAGGTGCTTCCTAGGACGTCCGGTCTTAGGAGAAAAGTTGGGTTTCAAGACCCTCTCCTCCCATTCCACGGGGTCTCCTAAGGCGTGTATGGGTTCCACTATGATAGGCCTTGGAAGAGGAATACAAGAAGAATAGGTTTAAAAGAACAAAAAGATTTTGCATCTTAGTTTTCATCTTGGAATTTCTGCAATTTTCCTTTCCGTACATGGTCTGTTGTTTTAGGTGGTACTATCTGTAGGAATCTCTAAATCTTGTGATTTTTATTTTGTTAAATCATATATAATTCAAAGTAGTTTTGATAATTTTATCAGATTTTATTTCTATTCGTGGAAATTCTACAAGCCAAAATATTACCTGAGAGCAAGTTCTGTTATGAGAATTTCAGCAATCTGCATTTTCTTATGTTTTCATTTGTCATATAGTTTAATCTTTTATTTAGAGTCATATCATTTCATTTACATCATCATAACTCTGTTATCATACATCAAAAATCCAAAAATATAATTTAGAGACATATCATTAGATCATTTGCTTGCAATCATTTTCATAAATCACTTTAAGGGCGGCAATTTGACATAGGGTCAGGATATCATTACATGTCCCTAGCCCAAAAAATCACTAACCTGCATCACGAACCCAAGCTCTAATTAAAATCTAGTAGATACTAATTTTGCTCTAGAGAGCTTAGGGACACCAACTGGTCGAGTCAAGACTAAGTGTCTATTCTTGGCGTCAGCCCATTCTGTGTGTGCTGTTGCTCTTGGTGTCTAAGCTTGGTGATTCAGGGCTTGTGAGTTTGGTCCACCTACCTGGCCAATCCTAAATTGGTGTCTAAGGTTGGCGTTCAGGGTCCTCCACTGCCCTACACCTACCTGGCCAAGGACAGAGTTACTACAAACTAGTTTGCCACCTTGACTTAGGAAACTAGTTGAGATTCTAGGTCTAGTAGATCATAGACAATTTTGCGTGCTTGATTCATGTCGACTAGATCAGGAGTCCCTTATCACCCCCATCATTTTCAGTCAAGTAAACCCATGGAAAACACCCAAGAAAATCATTTAAAAGTCATCACTAAACAGTTAGCTAGGATAAACAATAGGCTTGATAAGTTTGAAGATAGAATTGGAGCATTAGAAAAGAACACTAGACCTTCCATCGAGCTTGAGTCTGAGTTGAAAGTTAAAAAGGGGGTTTAGCAGGTGCCTACTCTAAGCATGCAACAGCAGGGAGCAGGTAAGCATTTTAAAATAATTTTAAAATGCACAACCGAAAAACATGCTCCACGCAGGATCTAACACGATCTGGAAGCATATGCAGACTAAAACATGCTATAATATGGGCATGTAATGTTTATAAAATATTTTAAATGCATAGATCTACGCATGCATGAATTTAAAATCGAAACCCATACCTTATTCCAGCATGGAATAAATCTGGTATAGTTCTGGAATTGCTGGGATAACAGGAATAAATTTATTCCTGTTGTCTTCTACTTCCAGCACGTTGACAGGTTGCCTTTTTTTTAAAAAAAAAAAAATCTGCAGCAAAACAAGAGGGGATTTTGCCAACGTGTGGATCTCCCTTCCAGTACCAAAAGTTAGGGTACAAGTTGGTTAATCTTCCTTCAAAGGGGAGAAGATGATTCAATGTTTTGATCTGCTTCCTTTCAACCAAAAACAGCACCAGAATTTAAGCAACCAGAAAAACCTGCAACCAGAAAAACAGAGCACAAAAACAGCTGCAAGGAGGTCGATCCGGCTTCCAAATGCTTGGTTGAACACTCTTAAGAGGGGGAACACGCCAGGGGCTAGCTCTGATCCGTCTCTCGGTCGATGCTAGTCGCCGGAAGACATAGAACGATGGGAGGGAAGAGGGAATGAAACAGAATTTCTGAAACTGTTTTTCAGCAAAACAGAGTTTCTTCTTCTTTCAATTTTGAGCACCAGAAAATAGGGATTAGGGGTTGTTTTCTCTTCCTTTCACTCACCAAATCCCAGTTCTCAATTTACCGGTGGAAAGGGAAAGAAATTCTGCAAGCAAAGAAGAACTCTCATAGCATAAACACCTCTCACACGGTGACGTCTAGACCTTTGAACCAGGGGACTGCAGGTTTTATAAAAGGAGCAGCAGCGGAAGAGAAAAGGAAGTTGCTGGGAGGCCAAAAGACGTCGGTGTGTTAAGCTCCAATTAATAGCCATTAGGACTAATTAAAAAAGGGGTGTTAGGGAGGAGGAAGAGACGCTCATCCGGTGAAAATAGGCAGCCAAAAGGACGCCGATTGGGCTTCTTACGCTTGGAATTCGCCTAGTGAGAAATCACTGTGTAAACCGGTTACGGGAAGAAAAAACAACGGTTCAAAATGGGTTTAATCCAATTAAAACCAAAGGTTCAAAAGAAAAACCGGTTCAAGGAATTTTGGGTTCAAATCAATTAAACCCAAAGGTCCAATCCCAAAAAATTCGGTTCAATTTAATTGAACTGGTCCAAGCCCAATTAAATTTGGTTCAATTGGTTCACAACCAATTGGAGGCCGAATTTAGCTCCGAATCAGTTCAAAACTGATTCAGAAAAATCCTGGCACAGACCTGGTCAACCCGGAATAATTTTTGGTTGACACAAACAAGGGCAAGACCAGGAAAAGAGTGCTCAAAAAATACCGTGACCATAAAATCGAGATGATTCCCAATTGTAATCGATATCCGGATCAGAGAGTTATCCTATGTGGCGTGTGACCTCATAGGTTCGAACCTAAACGGTAGCACTGGAACAATTCCAGTACCAGCACAGGAAACCATCTAGCAATGGGTCCCGGCATCCGGATAGGTCGAAGATGCGGGAGCATACTAACGAACCTCTGGCATATGGTTACTGTATAATTCATCCCTTTGACCTCTAATGCTCAGGATGACTGATATTGGGCTGCCAACCCAAACTGAGTCAGTCGACTACGTGTCTCAATCTTACAAGCCCAGTGACTCTTCACTAGTGCTACCCCGGCCGAGGATTTGCTAAATTGAGATACGGCGAGACATTCAATCCAAACTGTTCGGACAGGTCAATTCCATTTTGGTCCATCACTGCTCCACAAGTACTTGCCTGTACCCAGAAACCTTCCATTATCGGATTAAAAATTCGGGTAGTCCGGCACCAAAGCACAGGGAGTTGCTTGCAAGCAACCGTGATGACCTCAGGTCACAGGGACACATATACCCATATCTTATCGTGAGTATCCCTTGGGCAGAAAAGGGGTTTCACGGAGTCACATTCAATGAGATATGATATATCCCACTTGCAGATCACATCAGTGTCACCACACTTATTTGGTCAAGAGGACAACCAAACGATGTGAACTGCAACAACCTATACTTGATATATTGCCGTCCAGTACAATATATCCTTTGGTTGTGAACTGGGTTTAAGGACCAGTCGATACATCCTCTCTGTATCGAAGTGAGTGTAGCCCTAAGGACTTCATCACATGGAAAGATTTCGTTACAGGGAAATACAATATGTGATGAGCTGCCAAAATGATAAATTTATTAATTCATAAAATGAATACAATACTCAGCACAACCGCCTACAACCCAGGCGATTGGCTTTGGGACACAATTCCCAACAACTCCCACTTGTACTAAAGCCAATTAGAGGAGTATCTTATACCCATTTCCCATTTACAATAGTCGAACTCTTTGATTCCAAGGGCTTTAGTGAAGGGGTCGGCCAGATTTTCTTTTCCATCAATCTTCAGAAGATTGATGTCGCCTCGCTCCATGATTTCTCGTACGAGGTGGTAGCACCGTAATATGTGCTTGGTGCGGTGATGAGCTTTAGGCTCCTTAGCTTGAGCAATGGCTCTAGTGCTGTCACAGTACACCGGAACAGGACCATCTAGGGAAGGTGCCACCCCTAGCTCTCGAAGGAACTTCCGCAACCATACATCTTCCTTTACTGCATCTAATGCTGCAATATATTCTGCTTCGCATACCGAGTCAGCAACAGTTGCCTACTTGGAACTTTTCTACCAGATCGCTCCTCCGTTCAGGGTAAATACAAACCCTGACACACTCTTGCTATCATCTCTATTCGACTGGAAACTGGAAACAGAATACCCCACAAGTTTAAAGTCAGGTTCTCCATAAATCAGCCATTGATCTTTAGTATTTCTTAAATACTTAAGGATGGTCTTAACCACCTTCCAATGCGCCTCACCTGGGTCAGACTGGTATCTACTCACTACTCCTAGTGAGTATGCCACGTCTGGTCTAGTACAAGTCATAGCATACATGATAGAGCCTATTACAGAAGCATAAGGTACTCTACTCATGCACTCTCTTTCCTCAGGAGTTGTTGCACAATCTTTCTTGGAAAGAGTAATTCCAGAACCTATCGGAAGATAGCCTTTCTTGGAATTTTCCATGCTGAATCATTTCAGCACGGTGTATATGTACGTAGATTGGGACAGTCCCTAAAGCTTCTTAGATCTATCTCTATAGATCTTCATACCTAGTATGTAAGAAGCTTCACCCAAGTCCTTCATGGAGAACTGAGATGATAACCAGACCTTTATTCCTTGTAATGCTGCAACATCATTCCCGATTAAGAGAATATCGTCAACATACAGTACTAGGAATATAATCAAAAAACCATTAACCCATTTATAGATGCACGGTTCTTCTCCGTTCTTAACGAAGCTGTACGATTTGATACATCTATCAAACCGTAAGTTCTAACTTCGAGATGCTTGCTTGAGTCCATAGATGGACCTCTGCAATTTGCATACTTTTGATTCATCTGTGGATGTGAACCCTTCAGGCTGTATCATATACACCTCTTCTTCCAGCTCCTCATTTAGGAAAGCGGTTCAGACATCCATCTGCCAGATCTCGTAATCAAAATATGCTGCTAAAACAAGCATGATCCGAATAGACTTGAGCATTGCCACAGGGGAGAATGTCTCGTCATAATCGATACCATATCGCTGACGATACCCCTTGGCAACCAGACGGGCCTTATAGGTTTCTACCTTCCCATCTGCGCTCTTTTTCCTCTTGAAGATCCATTTACACCCGATGGGTTTTATTCCTTTAGGCAGATCAACCAATGTCCAAACATTGTTGATTTCCATTGACTCCATTTTGGATCGCATGGCTCCAAGCCATGCCTCAGAGTCAGATCTCTGAAGAGCATCCATATAGGTGATCGGATCCTCATTATTCTCATCGAGCTCAATGGGATCGCCGTCCCGGACCAAGAAACCATAGTATCTGTCCGGCTGACGCGGTATTCTACCAGATCTCCTAATGGGTTCAGGGTGTGAGTCAATCACAACCGGTTCCACGATGTCCTTAGAGTGTGCAGGTTCTTCTATTGGCTGAACTTCATCAAGTTCAATCTTAGAGGCTATAGTTCCTTCTCCGAGGAATTTCTTTTCCAAAAAGATAGCTCTAAGAGCAATGAACACTTTTTGTTCATTCTCCAAGTAGAAGAAATACCCTTTGGTTTCCTTAGGATAACCAATGAATAAACACCTATCAGACATAGGACCAAGTTTGTTTGCATCTAAACGTTTTACGTAAGCCGGACAACCCCAGACCCGAAGGTGTGAGATTAAGGGTTTACGTCCATTCCACATCTCATACGGAGTGGAGACAACAGACTTACTTGGAACATTATTTAACAAGTAACAGGCTGTCTGAAGCGCATATCCCTAAAAGGATAGCGGCAGAGTTGCAAAGCCCATCATTGATCGAACCATGTCCAACAAGGTTCGATTCCTCCTTTCGGACACACCATTCAACTGTGGTGTTCCTGGAGGAGTCCACTGAGAGAGAATTCCATTCTCCTCAAGATATGTCAAAAATGCACCAGATAAGTATTCACCACCTCGATCAGATTGAAGGGTTTTAATACTTTTTCCAGTTTGCATTTCTACTTCATTACGGTATCGTTTGAACATTTCAAACGACTCAGACTTATGTCTCATTAGAAAGACATAACCGAACCTCGAAAAGTCGTCTGTAAATGTAATGAAATATTTGTATCCTCCTTTGGTACTTATTGTCATTGGTCCACATACATCAGTATGTATTAGACTTAGGAGTTCTGTAGATCGTTCACCTTTTCCAGAAAAAGGTGACTTGGTCATTTTACCAAGTAAACAGGATTCACAAGTGGGCAGTGATTCAGAATCACTGACCTCGAGAAGTCCATCTCCTCGCATCTTGTTTATCCTATTTTGGTTAATATGACCTAGTCTACAGAGCCAAAGATACAAATTATTGACATTATCTAACCTTGGGCATTTGCTAGAAGTGTACATTACACTAACAGGCCTTGATAGTACATATATGCCATTATTTAATCTAGCTTTCATTATAACACAATTATTCAAAATAACATTGCAAAAATCTCCTTTTATTGATAGTTCAAAACCACAATTGGCCAAAAGGCCTATAGAGATTATGCTCATAATGAAACTAGGACAATAGTGACAGTCGACTAGTTCGACAGTACAAGACTCAAAGACAAGACGCAGGACTCCAACCGCCAGTACTGGAACACGATTTCCATTCCCGATGCTCAGAAACTGTTCTCCATCCTCAAATCTTCTGCTAACTTGAAGTCCCTGTAATGAATTACAAACATAAATTGGACTACCAGTATCCAATACCCAGTTAGCAGTATCAATAATTGAGTAATTACAAGGTTTTATCATATAAATACCTTGTTCAGCAGACTTCTGCTTTCTCGGCCTGTTCGGATCAAGGGACGCAATATAAAGAGGACAGTTCCTCTTCCGGTGTCCCTTCTTCTTACAGTAGAAGCACTCTGTAGAAGACTGATCAGCCTTACACTTCTTGGTCTGACTCGGGCCAAGAGCATTATGCACCTTCTTCCCCTTTTTATTTATTTTCTTCTTCCCTTTCTTAAAGGGACGACGACCTCTACTTCCTCCCACTAAATTCACCACCTCCTTATTAAGTTGGTGGTCTTTCTCGAAAGTCTGCAGCAACCCCAAAAGACCATGGTAGTTTACTGCAGGCTTGTTCATTCTGTAATGATCAAGAAAGTCAAGATAGGAAGAGGTGAATTCAGGATCGCATCCTTGCCGAGCTGCTCGTGCAAGGGGCATCCGAGTTTGCCCAGTTTTTCAATCAGCTCGATCATGTACAATACATGATCAGTGAATGAACCACCATTCGGCATCTTGGAGTTGTAGATGGCACAAGACACTTTGTACCATTCTACATCATCCGGGGTGCCGAAGGATTCCTTCAATTTTTGAAGGATTTCATCAGGTTGGGCCTCCTCGAATTTGCGACTGAACTCGTCATTCATCACTGCAAGCATAATGCAACGGACAGTAGTCCGATCAGAAACCCACTTCAAGTAAGCGTCTCTGACCGCACTCCGTGCATTTGCAGGAGGGATTTCAGGCGCCGGATCCGTTATCACATAGAGGATCCGTTCATGCTCCAGAACAATTCTTAACCTTAGATACCAAGTATCGAAGTTATGACCCTTCAACTTTTCGTTATCGAGAAGTGACCGAAGCGATAAGTTTGAAGACATCTGAAAAGAAAACAAGACCAAATTAGTTTATGAATTAATAACTTAACCAAAAGACTTGGACTTTAGTCTAAAGGTTTCTCCCACTAATTTTTCAGATTGGTAGCCTCTAACTCCAATCCGTGAATACAACATTTTTTCAAGTGGGTACTAAAATCCAATAGGCCTCGCATGAGCCCGACTATGGTCAGCTCACCCATACGAGCCTAAAGGTAGGTTCGTAAACCAATTGTTTTCCTAAACAATTTTCATTATTTTATTTTGCCCCAGAGAACACCCCAATCGGCCTAGGGGCTTCCTATTGCGGGTCTCTGGTTAGGTCCAACCATTAAAATGACAAATCCAATGCTTCCAACTAACTAAAGACCAAGCCCGACTATGGCCGGCTCACCTGGTCCCGTTAAGGAGGTTGCACTGAACCATCATCGATCAGATAGAAATTCCAGTCGCCGGATGTACACCCGTTCTATGAAACTGCTGATGCACATCAAGCTAGTGGACATATTTCTATCCAACATAATGGGAGGCTAAGACACTGTCAACTCTTTGACTTAGTCTTTTAAGGACCTAATAATTTTAGAGGATTTTTAGTTGTGACAGAAGAGAAGAGACAAGGACATGGATCATCCTCCCACTGAATCAACCAGATTTCAGGAGGGTTGAAATAAATCAACAAATGATCCATGGGCACCTAAAGATCAGTCAGACCGATCAACTTGGGTGACATGGGTTAACTCGAGTCATTGAGCTTTTCCAATCAGTTCTAGTTGACTCGACTAGCCAGGTAGGTGAGATCATGGGTGAGAGTATCCGCCATTAACCATCTTTCCTAGACACCAACCAAGTTGGCCAGGAAAGAGGTAGCCTCATACAACCATGATCACAGATGCCAAACCTACCTCGACACCAGTCAGTTTACCAGACCCGATCAGATTAGCCTAAAGACTCGGGCATCCACAGAGCCACTAATTGGATCCATTTTAGATGAACAGATCAACTATTCTAACTATTAGATAGTTCTAAAGAAGGAACTTAATCAACTTTTGATTAATCTTCTTTTATCCGGTTCAACTAAACCTAGGTCTAACCCAGTTAAGGACCCAATTAGATAACTAACCCAATTAACCCAAAATGGTTTATTCAAGTATTTTAGATTTCATAAACCTAAAAGATTTTAATAAGCCAAAGATTTAATTAAAACAATTTTTAATTAAGTCATAATGTAAAACATTTTTACATAACAAAATCATGCATCATATCTAGATTTTATTTTATAAACATTTCATGGCCCAATAATTAACAGACATGTCAAAATTGTATCTGAACTAAAACAATTTTAATTCCAAGATTTTCTTAAAGGATCCTTCTGAAAAGGCCAACACAGACGATCCGCTTCGTGTCAAAGACACACGGTCATGATGAAGGTCTCAACAAGGTTCCTAAATGTACTATCAGGATACAAAAAATAGATTAAACTATTTTTAATGAAACATGCATCAAGATTATGTTACACCTGTCAACCTGGCTCTGATACCAATGAAAGTTAAAAAGGGGGTTTTGCAGGTGCCTACTCTAAGCATGCAACAGCAGGGAGCAGGTAAGTATTTTAAAACAATTTTAAAATGCACAACCGAAAAACATGCTCCACGCAGGATCTAACACGATCTGGAAGCATGTGCAGACTAAAACATACTATAATATGGGCATGTAATGTTTATAAAATATTTTAAATGCATAGATCTACGCATGCATGAATTTAAAATCGAAACCCATACCTTATTCCAGCATGGAATAAATCTGGTACAGTTCTAGAATTGCTGGGATAACAGGAATAAATTTATTCCTGTTGTCTTCTACTTCCAGCACGTTGACAAGTTGCCTTTTTTTAAAAAAAAAAAAAATCTGCAGCAAAACAAGAGGGGATTTTCCCAACGTGTGGATCTCCCTTCCAGCACCAAATGTTAGGGTACAAGTTGGTTAATCTTCCTTCAAAGGGGAGAAGATGATTCAACGTTTTGATCTGCTTCCTTTCAACCAAAAACAGCACCATAATTTCAGCAACCTGAAAAACCTGCAACCAGAAAAACAGAGCACAAAAACAGCTTCAAGGAGGTTGATTCGGCTTCCAAATGCTCGGTTGAACACTCTCAAGAGGGGGAACATGCCAGGGGCTAGCTCTGATCCGTCTCTCGGTCGATGCTAGTCGCCGGAAGACATGGAACGGTCGGAGGGAAGAGGGAATGAAATAAAATTTCTGAAACTGTTTTTCAGCAAAACAGAGTTTCTTCTTCCTTCAATTTTGAGCACCAGAAAATAGGGATTAGGGGTTGTTTTCTCTTCCTTTAACTCACCAAATCCTAGTTCTCAATTTACCGGTGGAAAGGGAAAGAAATTCTGCAAGCAATGAAGAACACTCACAGCATAAACACCTCTCACACGGTGACGTCTAGACCTTTGAACCAGGGGACTGTAGGTTTTATAAAAGGAGCAGCAGTGGAAGAGAAAAGAAAGTTGCTGGGAGCCCAAAAGATGTCGGTGTGTTAAGCTCCAATTAACAGCCATTAGGACTAATTAAAAAAGGGGCGTTAGGGAGGAGGAAGAGACGCCCATCCGGTGAAAATAGGCAGCCAAAAGGATGCCGATTGGGCTTCTTACGCTAGGAATTCGCCCAGGTGAAATCACCGTGTAAACCGGTTACTGGAAGAAAAAACAACGGTTCAAAATGGGTTTAATCCAATTAAAACCAAAGGTTCAAAAGAAAAACCGGTTCAAGGAATTTTGGGTTCAAATCAATTAAACCCAAAGGTCCAATCCCAAAAAATTTGGTTCAATTTAATTGAACTGGTCCAAGCCCAATTAAATTTGGTTCAATTGGTTCACAACCAATTGGAGGCCGAATTTAGCTCCGAATCAGTTCAAAACTGATTCAGAAAAATCCTGGCACAGACCTGGTCAACCCGGAATAATTTTCGGTTGACACAAACAAGGGCAAGACCAGGAAAAGAGTGCTCAAAAAATACCGTGACCATAAAACCAAGACGATCCCAATCATAATCGGTATCTGGATCAGAGAGTTATCCTCTGTAGCGTGTGACCTCGTAGGTTCGAATCTAAACGGTAGCACTGGAACAATTCCAGTACCAGCACAGGAAACCATCTAGCAATGGGTCCCGGCATCCGGATAGGTCGAAGATGCGGCAGCATACTATCGAACCTCTGTTATATGGTTACTGTATAATTCATCCCTTTGACCTCTAATGCTCAGGATGACTGATATTAGGCTGCCAACCCAAACTGAGTCAGTCGACTACGTGTCTCAATCTTGAAAGCCCAGTGACTCTTCACTAGGGCTACCCCGGCCGAGGATATGCTAAATTGAGATACGATGAGACATTCAATCCAAACTGTTCGGACAGGTCAATTCCATTTTGGTCCATCACTGCTCCACAAGTACTTGCCTGTACCCAGAAACCTTCCGTTACCGGATTAAAAATCTGGGTAGTCCGGCACCAAAGCACAGGAAGTTGCTTGCAAGCAACCGTGATGACCTCAGGTCATAGGGACACATATACCCATATCCTATCGTGAGTATCCCTTGTGCAGAAAAGGGGTTTCACGGAGTCACGTTCAATGAGATATGATATATTTCACTTGCAGATCACATCAGTGTCACTACACTCATTTAGTCAAGAGGACAACCAAACGATGTGAACTGCAACAACCTATACTTGATATATTGTCGTCCAGTACAATATATCCTTTGGTTGTGAACTGGGTTTAAGGACCAGTCGATATATCCTCTCTGTATCAAAGTGAGTGTAGCCCTAAGGACTTCATCACATGGAAAGAGTTCATTACAGGGAAATACAATATGTGATGAGCTGCCAAAATGATAAATTTATTAATTCATAAAATGAATACAATACTCAGCACAACTGCCTACAACCCAGGTAATTGGCTTTGGGACACAATTCTCAACATGAGTCACCTCCTCACCCTAGGGAATACCCTCAGCGTGATCCTTCCTTAAAGTCTGAAGACCTTTTAGGAATAGTCAAGTCCATCCTTACCCAAAACATAGTGCAAGAAGATTAGCATAGGACTAATATCCTATAAACCTTTGTCAAGTTAGGGGATAAGGTATGTAAGATCAGTTGATAGTGGGAGCTGTGTCAATGCCATCTCTCCAAGTACTGTCAAAGCCCTAGGATTGATCCTAGTTCCTCACCCCAACCCTTATAAGGTCTCATGGATAGATTCGACTTCCATAACTATCAAGTCTAGATGCCAAGTTTTGATCAAATTGCAATCATATGAGGAAGAGATTTGGTGTGATGTCCTTCCCATGGGAGTTAGTAGCATTATCCTAGGTCAACCCTGGCTTTACGATCATGATGCCATTCTTTATGGTCGGACCAATACTTGTGCGTTTTGTCACCATGGGAAGAAATTTGTAATCAAACCAATTCAGCCTAAGGGCCAGGTTAAAAGAGAATCAAGTAGCCTTAAGGAAGAGAAGCCTGGAGTCACCCTGATCGAGTCTATGGAGTTAGAGAAAGAGGTTACTGAGGAAGAACCCTTTAACGAATTTTAGGGAGAAAAGGTTGAACATTTTGAGAATTTAAATGAGAAAACCCCGGAGCCCATTGAAGTCTTTAAGTATAAAAGGGTTGAACCCATTGAAAATATAGAGAAAGAAACTCCGGAGCCAATCAAAGAATCCAACAAAAACATGTATGAGCCAAGTTTAGTAGAGGAGTATGGTGAAGATGGGCCCAAGGTTGAAATCATTGAGGAATCAAAGGAAAAAGATCCTGAACCTACTAAAGAATTTGAAGAAGAAATGATCGAGCCAGGATCACATTTAGTAAATGAACATGAGGGTTCGCTAGTCTTGTCCATAGAAGGAGTTCAAGAACAAACCCTTAATGAGCCAACCCAAAGAGAACATCCTCAAGAGATAGTTGAAGCTCTGAAGAGATTTGAGGATGTACTTCCCGATGAGTTACCTGATCAACTTCCACCCTTGAGAGACATCCAGCATACTTTAGACTTGGTCCTAGGATCCTCTTTAATAAACCTTCCTCACTGTGGGATTGACCCTAGCAAGCTCCAAGATCTACCGGAACAAGTGGATCATATGACACCTATAGAACAATGTCCAAATTTTAAGGTTATCGTGAATAACCAAGGTTTGTTTCATGATGCCTAGAGATTGCCCCAAGACTCCAACTCCTATTTTCTGCCCTTCCCGAGCCTTCTCATATTTCTAGAGCCATAGGGTTACATTTCGTAGAGATTACCAGGTTGCATGAACACTTAGAGACCATCCCATTTGCAACCTACTTTTGGTATACATTATGGCATATGCTAGGGATTCATAGTAATTTTTATTGTGCATACCAGACTAATGTCAAACCTAGAGAGTCAATAGTCTGTTAGGTTTAGACCCTAGGAGTCCAAAAAAATTCCTCTCAATAGGAATACATAGTGAATCTGCACTTTGCATCATACTAGAATTCTATATTATTTACAAATTTTAAAATAATTTGGTTGATTCCCAGAAAATGAGCCAAAGAGTTTGATCAAAGGGATTCTCTAATGGTTAGGCTTAGGCCTGAACGGTTTCCATCAGAAACCGTTAAGAAACTTCATGCTCGTGGAGCTGGCCCCTTTAGAGTGATAAGGAGAGTGACCCTAATGCCTATGTTCTTGAACTACCCCAGATTATGGCATTAGCTCAACTTTCAATATCTCAAACTTAGTCGAGTACAGGGAACCAGCAAACATTCCTAGCGAGCCATTTAGGCCTGACCTTTCTTTTAAGAGTGAACCCGAACCTGAGTGTCCATCTCCAATTATACCTGAGAGAGGAGAGCGGATTGAGCGTGTCCTGGATGACCAAGCTATCACTATCCGGGGCAAAGGCTATCAGCATTACTTGGTCCGATTGCAAGGCTGACCGTAGTCCGATAATTCGTAGGATACCAGAGGGGACATGCAGCACCTCGACCCCAACCTTCTAGAAAAATAGCAAAGCCAAATCAACCCTTACTTGACAGGGTCGAGTTCCTCCGACATCGGGAGAATTGGTGTAGGCACCAGACCTTAGATTAGGATTTCAATTTTTGGATCCTGTAATAAGGCTTCAAGCCTAAGCATTATAATTTTTAATCATGAATTTAGTCTTAATTATTTTTGTTTAGTTCCTGTACATTGACCAATTGGGTCAAGTTGTGTCCTGTATTGAGTCTAGTCCTGTATCGAGTCTAGTCCAAGTCTGGGTCCAAGTCGGAGTGGTCTTTGAGTCCAGCTCAACTACTTTGGGCTGAGCTTTGAAGGTCAACATGTCAACCCTACGGTGCCACTTCACCACCCCATGTGGCACCACTTCATCATCCCATGTGGCGCCACCTCATCAAGCCATGTGGGCGGCACAAGTGAGATTTTCTTGGATGCCAAATGGAGACACATCAAATATTCTCTCCTCCTTTCCCTCCCTCCATCAAGCCACTTACTAAAGGAGTAATGGGCAACCAAGAAAAGGTTGAAGACAAAGGCCTTGTTCCAAGCCTCATGTCAAGCTTCTTTCCAAAGAAGGGTGAGCAACCAAGGAAAGGTTGAAGACAAAGGCCTTGCTCCAAGCCTCATATCAAGCTTCTTTGCAAAGAAGGGTGAGCAACCAAGGAAAGAGGGAGACATAAGCCTTGCATCATGCCTTCTTCCCAAAACTGAAGGTCAACTTTCCAAGTCCAAGGGAGCCAAATTCCTTCTTCCAAGCCCATTATCATGCCATGCCCAAATCCAAGAAGCTTTGATCGGCCAAGGAGTTTGAATTTCGGATTTTTGAATATTTTTTTGGCGCCTTAGTAAGAGAAGAAATGTATTTTTTCATTCAAATTTTGAAAGGGTCTAAGGTGCCTATATAAAGGACCTTACCCCCTTCCTTGTAAGGTTAACCTTTGATGAATGAAAAACAACATTTCTTGAGTTCCAATTTCTCTTTAGTTGCCTTCGTTCACTAGGAACGTCGATCTTCGTGAGGGAGCGCCTTCACCTTCGGGCATCAAGAGGTGTGAGGCCTTAAGTTACCGTCACTTTCGCAACGCCATCATCCGACTCCAAATCGAGAAGAACTCCACCATCACTACAACAACTCTCTTTTATTCTTCTATTGCTTTCTTCCGATTGAAACTTAACCCTTCTTTGAATGCTCGCAGGTCCTCCAGGTGACACGAGTATGGAGTCGGTTGCCCTTGCCATCGAGATCTTTGGACAGCCAGTCGGTGCATCCGTAGGGTTGACGGCTCGATCATCTAGGCTGCATCCGCCAGAGTGATTGACCTCTGCATCGGGCACTTTAGATCGTTAAGGTTTGCCCCCTGACTCCTAAGTAGGTACTGATCGGAGAGATAAGTCCTACGGGGTTTCTCAACCCCAGGGTTTTCTCTTTATCATTACTTAGGGACTACTTGCTTGCTTGTTAGTTCTTATAATTATAGAATCCTAGATCAACTCTTACTTATTTTCGGAAATCCAAAGAAAATCATTAAAATCTAAAAGTCACAAAACCAACAAATCACTTGCATCATTCTTCATCCTTGCATCTAGTTAGTCCCCCATCAATTGAAATCTTAGGGTCTAAACCTAACAGTTGATTGATTCTCTTGATTTGACCCAGGTCTGGTATGCACATAAAAAGTTACCATGGATCCCTAGCAATTGCCATAAGGTCCTCAAAAAGTAGGTAGCAAAAGGGATGGGCTTTAAGGACTCATGCAACTTGGTAATCTCTTCAAAATGAAACCTAATGGCTCTAGAAGCATGATAGGGAAGGGTAGGAAATAGGAATCGGAGTCTTGGGGTAGCTTAGGGGAAGCATGAAACAAACCTTAGTTACTCAGGATGACCTTAATATTTGAATATTGATCTATTGGTGTAAGATCTATGGCAGGCGGGATGCTTCTAGGTGGCGGAAGGTCATCTAGAAGGTCTTTAGGAAGTTTATCTTGAAAGTCTTCTAAAATTATGTCGACCTCCTAGGGTTGTTCCTCTGGGACTTGAAGGAGGTCTTGTGTCGAAACTAAAGGATTGGGTTCTTCTTGACAGCATTGAATTACGGGAACCAAGTCCTTACTAATTTCCTGTTGTTCTGATGTTTCAGGACTAGGCTTAACCATCTTTTCTTTTCCAAGGGTTTCCTCAGGTAAGGTACTAGAGTTGTCCTCCTCGAAGACTTCTCCTTCGTATTCATCCATCAGGTTTTCTCCAGCTTCATATATTTCCACTACGGTTTTAGCTTGAGTAACCTTCTGGTCAATTAACTCTGAGTCTGCAATATATATTTCCTCTTCAGGGTCATTCTTAGGAACAAACAGGGTCACAGGAGTGGGTCGGCTTGGATTAGGGTTTAGTCAGCTCTGATGAAAATTGGGTTGACTCTATTGTAGAATGGGTCAACTCGGGTGGACTAGCTTGGATCCTGATTTTTGATAAGGGGCACTAATCCAAATGGATTCTGGCTAATGAATTATGGGTCCAGGGAAAGTCGATTTAGGTGAACCAGGGTTAGTCTAGGCCCTACGAGTTCTTTCTAGGTTATCGAGTTGCTTATCTAGTCGGTCACATTGTTCATTGAAGGTCCTTAGTAAAATTTCTATAGTGGACTCCATGATCTGACTCGGTTGGGTTTGGCCTGCTCTAGTTGTCATGCAATGCAAACATTATAAAACAACCTAATTCTGGGCTCCTAGACCTAAGGGTCAATATAGTGCTTAGTCAAGGTAATAACCAAGACTATAGTAACTCCTCAATTGACCAGGTAAGAGATGGGGTGGTGGAAGGCTCCCGTCACTTTTGGGAGGTCCTAATTAAAGACCACCAATCCGCTTAGGGCATTTGCCTCCAGATCTCTAGCCTTAGATACTAATTCTCAGAAGTACACACAGAAGTGACTATTACAATGGGTTAACACGTATATAAAATCCAACTTGTTGCTGTCCCTAACTTTAAGTGCTACTCAATTTTAATTAAGGCTTAAGACTATGCAAATGCGGTTGGTTGTTTTGGGCTAAGGAAAAGGTCTCAATCCTTCCCTTATGTTATATTGCTGGCCCTTCAATGTTTTCAAGTAAAATGAATGCACAATCAAGATAAGAAAAGATAACACTAGCAATTCAAAATTTAAACTTTAAATTTCAAATTTTAAGTTTAGATTTTAGATTTGGATTTTAAATTTTAAATTTTTAAATTTTATGTTACATAAATTAAACATTTATGGAATTAAAACTATATGCTGAAATTCTGAAACAGAAATGTTCTTAGGAAATAATCAAGCTTGCAGAAATTTTACAGACTGAATTAAATCCTAAAAAAATATCAGAAAATAAATCCAAATGTAATGAGTCAATGAAGTAAAAATATTTTTTTTTTGATATTTCTGCATATAGAAATAATTAAAATAACAGACTATGCACCGGAATGGACGGGATGCAAAAAATTAACCCTAAAGATGCATTTCTCTTCGTTTTCTTCTTCAAGGGTCAACTCATAGTGGCACCCCTACACGCCATAGGAAATCCCCTTTGAATGGGATATGAGGGTTTTGCAGCCCTACTTTTTACTATGACCGGATGGCCATGGTGAAGCATCCGATCTGAGATCTTAAAGAGAATTCAACAAGCATGAAACCCTAATCTAACATAATGCTCTTATACCAATAAGATGGGGCACATAGCTCTGATACCAATAAGATGATGCGGAATGATGCGATACGGTGTAAGATGATCTAATTTTAGTCTAAGATATTTTAAAGAGCAATGATCATAGTAGTAAAGCAACTAAACATAATAGACTAAAGAGATTAAAGAAAGTAACTACAACTTACCCGTAATCTGATCCGCAAGCTATAAAAAATAATGACCCGACGGTAAGGAAACCATCTAAGATTAGGATATTCCATGCTTCAACTACCAAATCTAATTAGAAAGGATTGGTTGCTTACCCGAGTTAAGATTCTCTTTGACTCGAGATAGATAGGCTGCTTGGTTGCTCAAATCTTGCAGCAGGATGAAGATTGGGACTCCAGATTTTAGATCTACCATCAGATCTTTGTTCGAAAGCAAAGTATTCATCATCTAAAGTCCTTGAACACCGGGGATTTGTAGAGAAGGCAGCAAACAAGACTTTAAGAATGAAGTAAATCAATTTAAGATGGAAAAAAGGAAGGGTTTGATGCGTAGAGCTTGAAGAAGATCGGTAGTAGCTTGTCAAATCTAGCAGAACCTCCACTCAAGGACCTCACTATCTTGAACTCTTAAGGACCTCCCCACCTTGAGCTCTTAAGGACCTCCCCATCCTTAGAGAAAAATACTAAAGCCTAACCCAGCTTTGTGGAAGAAAGAATTCATCTTTATTTCATGAATGAACAATAATAATTACAAGGGGGGTATGGGGTCCTATTTATAGGCTTTTTTATATATGAAGATAACATAGGACTCCATTTGAATTTAAATTACAAATTTGAACTTCAAATACTCCTTGGCTTCTTGGCATCTTGAATTTGAGATTTGAATTGACTTTTCATGGCTTGGGCGACAACTTGAGATGAAATGAAGGCTTCTATCTTATGCGACAAAATTAAGATGTGAAATAGCACTAATCCTTTCTTAATTTAGCACTAATCCTCCCTACTTCTTGGCATGAAATCCTTCTTAATCTAATTTTTAATCTTCCTTGGTCGGCAACAGAAGATAAGAAGTCCTTTTGAATGCTTGAATTTGAGTTTAAAATCCTTGAATTTGAAAGAAGTTTGGATGAGAGGGCTTCCATTTGATCTTCAAATTTCATCTCTTATATTAAGACAACTTTCAAACTTGAATTTTGAACTCTTCCTTAGCCTTGAAACTCTTCTTTGAATTTGAATTTGGATGAAGATATCTCCTCCTTTGAATTTGAAAGTAGATAGAAGATAACTCCTCCTTTGAATTTGAAAGTAGATAGAAGATAACTCCTTTGAATTTTGGATGAACCTCCACTTATCTTGGACTCCATTTAAATTTGAATGAATCACTTATCCTTGGACTCTTCCTCCCATTTAAACATTGAATGAACCATGGGTGGGCATCATCTGGAGCGGAATGGGTGACAATGAAAAGGGGGGCGCCAGATGAAAAGTAGAGTCCTTCTGCTTTACTTCTCTTAAATAGGTGCCTCCTTGAAATTGAAATGGGCGATGAAAAATAAATGGGATCAGGCACCCCTTTTGGATAAGGATGACTTTGTCTTGATGTCCAAATATCCAATTGTCCCAATGTCTGGATGTCCGGATGTCTGGTGAAAATTTGGACAACCCTTTTTGGACCTAGAATTGATCCACCAAGGTGATGATGACTTGGGTCTTGGATATTTATGAAACCCCTTGACTTATTCAAGCACTAATTACAGGACTCAAATTGGACAATTCACCAAACAAAGCAAATGCTATTTACAAGACTCTTAAACCAATTGATGGACTCAATGGACTCAATTGGTAACTTAACAACCCTAATTGACCAAATTACACTCAATTTGATCAAATTACAACTCAATTTGACTTAATTACAAACTCAAAACAACTGGGACTCGAGTGTTCTTTGTGAAGAACACATGAACTTACTCATTGGTGATCCAAATTGAATTGGAAAAGGTTTGCTTCCTCTTCTTGGCTCTTGAGTCCTCACCAACCCCCTTATCTCTTTCACTTATTTAGCCAATTTGGTCATATCTAAATCCTAAATTGGAAATGCTAATTGATTAAGCACACTGCAAATTACCTTCCTTCATGCTAAGCCAAATCTAGGTCAAAAATCTATAGTATGTTTGTTGTGATTGACACAAGGCCTACTCTAGGGTTTGCTATGATATTTGTCTTAGTGCATTTTTATGCTTTATGGCTGAATGCTGTGTTGCTTTGTTGTGATTGACATAAGGGCATCATTTATCAAACATGGCTGTATGGAAATGAAGGGTCTAGCTAAACTAAGACATTATAGTTTGTTATGATTAGCATAAGGCTATAAGTGTCTTAGAGGAAAGTGTTATGTTGAGAGTTGCATGGGTTGCAATTGGAAAGGAATTTTCCTACCCTTGAGTCATGGGTGTTTGTTATGATTAACACAAGACATTCATGAGGAATTGGGATCTCAACCCCACTAAGGAAGCCCTGGTAGGGTTTCCCGCTTACCATAGTTGAGGGTTATGGTATTCGAAAGAAAATAGTGGGAGACACAATTATATGTAAATGTCCTTGTCTAATTGTGAATATCATCATGAGCGGTCTGCTTATAATTGTTCTTTACTTATTATAGATTTTATATTATGGCTTCTACTCTTTCACTGTCATGCATCTTGGATGCCAACAAGTTGACCGGTCCAAATTATGTGGACTGGTTGAGGAACCTAAGGATTGTATTAGCTCAGGAAAAGATTGCCTATATCCTCGATTCTCCATCTGGTAGGAGAGGATGCTACTTAGGAGGAAAGAGCCACATTTTAAATGATAGCATGACTGTCAAGTACATCATGTTGGCCTTTATGAGCAATGAATTGTAGAGGCAACATGAGAAAATGGAATCTCAGTCCATATTGCTCAATCTTAAAGAGCTTTATGGAGAGCATAATCGGACTGCTTGATATGAGATATCGAAGCAGTTGTTCTGAGCACGAATGAGTGAGGGCTCTTCTATTCAGCACAGTCCTTAAGATGATTGACCTGATCACTCGATTAGGTCAACTAGGGTTTGTGATGGATGGAGAGCTTAATCAGGACTTGATCCTACAGTCACTTCCAAATTCCTTCTCACAGTTTGTCATGAATTATCACATGAACAAACTGAATATGTTATTGCCTAAGCTACTGAATATGCTCAAGATAGCAGAGAGCCACTTTTAAGGTGATAAGGCTTAGCTTCTTCTGGTTAATGGAAAGAAGAAGCAGGCAATGAAGAAGGGTTCAAAGAGAAAAAAGAACCCTAAGAGTAGCTTCCAGAAGAGGAAAAAGACAAGGAAGCCCTCTGCTGATGGGACCTACTATCATTGTGGGAAGCAAGGGCACTAGAAGAAGAATTACAAGTTGTATCTTGCAAGTATGAAGCATGATGTTGGTGGAGCATAAAAAGATTTATACATGATACAAACAAACTTGTCATTAAGTTCTTCAACTTCTGATACATGGGTATTGGATATTGCATGTGGGTCTTATATCTGCAAGTCATTGCAAGGATTATAGAGACCTAGAAGCTTGAAGAAAGAGAGATGATGTGAATGTCACTTATATTTGGCATTGCCATTCGGGTCATATCAGTGAGTCCATGATAAATAAGTTATACAAAGAAAATTTCTTTGAACCTTTTGATCTTGAGTCATTAGGAACTTGTGAGTCCTGTCTTATTGGTAAGATGACCAAATCTCCATTCACAAGACATGAAGAGAGGGCAACTGAGTTGTTAGGTCTAGTACACACAAATGTGTGTGGTCCTATGACAACCCAGGCTAGAGGAGGATACTCTTGTTTCATCAGTTTTATTGATGACTTATCAAGGTTTGGATATGTGTATCTTATGAAACAGAAGTCCAAAGCCTTTGATAAATTCGAAGAGTATCAAAGTGTGGTTGAGAAACAAACTTGGCATAGTATTAAAATCCTTTGATCTGATAGAGGAGGAGAATACTTGTTTAGTGAATTTCTTAATCATCTTAAAGACAAAGGTATACTCTCCGAATGGACTCCTCCATACATACCATAGCTAAATGGTGTAGAAGAAAGGAGGAACCAAACATTGTTGGACATGGTATGGTCCATGATATGCTTCATAGATCTTCTAGTATTCTTCTGGGGTTATGCTCTACATATTGCTACCTACATTTAAATAGGGTACCATCAAAGGTAGTTAAAAGCACTCCATATGAATTATGGAAAGGGAGAATGCCATATCTTATATTTTTTAAGACTTGGGGTTGCCCTGCTTATGTCAGGAATATTTTTGGACATAAGCTAAGTACTAGGGCTGACAAGTGCAGGTTTGTAAGATATCCTAAAGAAAGTATGGGTTACCTTTTCTACCACCCTACTGAGTAAAAGATCTTTATCAGTAGGCATACCACATTCTTGGAGAAGGAGTTTATCCAAGAATAATCACTTTAATAAGCCTTAAGGGTCATTGGTTGGCTTCTATTAGGTCCTTAATTGGGTTAGATCTATGTTTAGATGCATTGGACTATGTAAAAAACTAATCTAATCAAATATTGAGTTATGGTTTTTTCTCTATAGATCTCTCTAATAGTTAGATTGATTAGTTCATAAATCAAAATGGACCTAATTTGTGGCTCAGTGGATAGCCTGAGTCTTTAGACTAGTATAATCGAGTCTGATGAACCAATTGGTGTCCAAGGTAAGTTTTACAGTTTGATATTGGTTCTTTGGGGCTACCTCTTACCTGGCCAACTTGATTGGTGTCTAAGGCAAGATGGTTAGTGGCGGAACCCAACCCATGATCTCACTTACCTGGCCAATGTGGTCGATCAAAATTGATTGGATAGCTCACTGACTCATGTTAACCCTTGTCACCCAAGGTTAATTAGTCTTGATTGATTTTAGGTTCCCATGGATCATTAGTTATGTGTAACCCTCCTTGATAACTGATGTGGTCAGTGGGAGGTTGATCCATGTCTTCTCATCTCCTCTTCTATCACATTAAAATTAAACCCTCTAAATTATTATGTCCATAAAAAGAGGAAGTTATGAGGATAACCGAGTCTTAGCCTCCCATTAAGTAGGATGGTAATGGATCCAATAGTTGGGTGTTCATCGATAGATCTAATGATCGAGTATTCATTGGGCTATTGGAATTACTATTCCTAATATGATGGCTCAGTGTGACTCTCTTAACGGTAGTCAGCTAGGCCGGCCAAAGTCAGGCTTGACTATTCGTTAGTTAAAAAAATTGAATTTTGTCATGTTAATGGTTGGACCTAATCAGGACCTTCAATAAGGAGGCCGATTGAAGTGCATCTTGGGGAAAAACCTAAATACTAGAAGTTACTTGGAGAAGTGATCGGTTGAAGAACCTACCTTTAGATGTACATGGATAAGCTGGCCAAAGTCGGGCTCATGTGTTGTCTATTGGGTTCTAGTACCCACTAAGAAATTAAAGTGATTCCTCGAATTGGAGGTAGAGGCTACTAGTCTGAACAAAATAGTGGAAGGGCCTTTAGACTAAAGTCCATGTCTTTAGGTTAATAATTCATATACACTAATAAGTTTTGGTTTTCCTTTTAGATGTCTTCCAACCTGTTGCTCCGGTCTCTTCTCGATAATGAGAAGCTTAAGGGTCCCAACTTCGATAGCTGGTATCGATGGCTTAGGATTGTCTTGGAGCATGAACGGATCTTGTATGTGATATCAGATCTGGCACTTGAAACCCCTACTCGCAATGCTCGAGGTTCGGTCAAAGATACTTATCAGAAGTGGCTCTCCGATAGGACCACTATCTTATGCATTATATTGGCAGTGATGAATGACGAGTTCAGTCACAAATTTGAAGAAGCCCAGCCAGAGGAAATCCTTTAAAGGTTAAAGGAGTCCTTCGACATACCAGATGATGTTAAGAGGTACAGGATCTCCTATGCTATTTACAACATGCGGATGCGTAATGGGGCCTCAATCACTAAACATGTATTGTATATGATCGAGATGATTGAGCACCTAGGCAAGCTCGAATGTCCCTTGCATCAACAGCTCGGGAAAGATGCAATTCTGAATTTCCTGCCCTCTTCCTACCTAGACTTTCTCGATCATTTTAGAATGAATAAGCCTACAGTTAACTACCACAGTCTATTGGGGTTATTGCAGACTTATGAGAAAGACCACCAACAAAACAAAGGGATGGTAAATCTAGTGGGAGGATCTTCGGTAGGGTATCATCCCTTCAAGAATAGGAATAAGAAGAATAAAGGAAAAAAGGTGCAGAATGCTTCTGGGCCCGGTCAGGCCAAGAGGATGAAGGCTGATAAGAGTCAAGCAGAGAGCTTCTTCTATAAGAAGCAAGGTCATTGGAAGAGGAATTGTCCTCTTTATACTGCATCCTTTGACCCAAACAGGTCCAAGAAGAGAAAGCAGCAGGACAGTGCTGGACAAGGTTTTTATATGATAACACCTTGTAGTTTCTCTATCTGTGATACTACTAACTGGGTATTGGATACAGGAAGTCCAATTCACATTTGTAGTTTTTTGTAGGGACTTTAAGTTAGTAAAAGATTTGAGGACGGCAAGAGATTCTTGAATGTGAAAAATGGAAGCCAAGTTCCAGTCCTGGCATTAAGAGTCCTTAAATTAGTTTTCTAGTCTTGTAAAATCATTTTGAATGAGTGTCATTATAATCCATATTTCATCTTGAATGTCATTTCTGTAGGCCAATTGGCCATGTATGGTTATGAACTATCAATAAAGAATGACATTTGCAAAATCATCTGGAATGGTTTTATTGTGATGAATGGACAAATGAACAATGGCATTTATGTACTATCATGACCTGTTAGTGTAGTGCACATATCTGGCAAATGTCATAGGATAGATAATGCCAGCAATGCATACCTATGGCATTGTAGACTAGGTCATATTAACAAGAACAAGATAAACATGTTGAAAAACGAGGGTCTCCTCGAGATTAATGAAAGTGGTTCACTACCAACCGATGACTCCTATCTTCTTGGAAAGATGATAAAATCACCTTTTACTGGAAAAGGTGAATGACTCAAAGAGATTCTAAGTCTGGTACATACTGATGTATGCGGACCCATAAATATTAGTGCCAGAGGTGGGTATAGTTATTTCATTACATTTATAGATGACATTTCGAGTATGATTGTCTTCTTGATGAGACATAAATTTGAATCGTTTGAAATGTTCGAAAGATATCGTAATAAAGTAGAAAACTAAACTGGAAGGTATATCAAAACCCTTCGATCAGATCGAGGTGATGAATATCTTTCCGATGAATTTTTGACATATCTTGAGGAGAATGGGATTCTCTCAATAGACACCTCCAATGACATCTCAGTTAAATGGAGTATCTGAAAGGAGAAATCGAATCCTGGAAGACCTGGTTCGGTCCATGATGGGCTTTACTTGTCTACCACTATCCTTTTGGGGACATGCTCTGGAATCAGCCTGTTATCTTTTGAATAGGGCTTCAAGTAAGTCCGTTTGCAAAACCCCATATGAGATATGGATTGGACGTAGGCGGACACTCTCCACCTTCGAGTCTGGGGTTGCTTGGCTTATGTAAAATATCTTGGAATGGATTAACTTGGATCTTGGTCTGACCGGTGCCTATTTATTAGGTATCCAAAAGAGTCTAAGGGGTAGTACTTCTACTTGGCTGAGGAACAAAAGCTGTTCTTTAATCTTAGGGCTATCTTTTGGGAAAGGAGTTCTTTGATAAAGGAGCTGTAGCCGCTAAGATTGAACTTAATGAAGTTTAACAAGTAGAGGAACTGACACAATTAAGGGACAACATAGAACCGGTTGTGATTAGTTCACACCCAGAGCCCAAACAAGAACCATTAAGGAGATTCGGTAGGGTATTGTGTTGACCAGACAGATACTACAATTTCTTGGTCTGGGATGGTGATCCCATTGAACTCGATGAGAACAATGAGGATTCAAAATCATATATGGATGCGATGTAGAGGTCCGACTCTGAGAAATGGCTAGGAGCCATGAAATCTGAAATGGATCCATGGAAATCAACAATGTATGGACATTGGTTGATCCACATGAGGAGATAAAACCCTATTGGGTGCTGTTGCTGTGCCTTCTCCTGGACCGGGCTTAGTCGGCTATGCTGGAGAGCTCCTCTGCCAGTTGACCAACACAAAGTCCCCTAAGCACCAGTGGTGTTCCGATGGGGGACACTCCGATGCTTAAGTTAGCAGGAGTCTGGGAGCAACAAAATGGAGAAAATGAAAGAGAATAGCACACAGAGAGGGAAGAGTGTACTTAGCCCCAAGCGGAGGTCCCTCGGTCACCTTAAATAGGCATGGAATGATGCCAAATTCTGTTAGGGGATAGGCTGAAAAGTCCCGATTTGCCCCTAGGATAATCAAAGTGATGGCCAGGTGGCGCGGAGACATGGCCACGTCGTGGAGTCCGTTACAACAGGATTCCGGTACCAGCTGGTAAGGGGCTTCTGGAGCCTTCGAGCGGTTCCCAAAAGGAGAACGAATCGGTTGGATTCAACAGGAACCTGTCGTCCGGTCGACAGGGAGTATTTGACAGGGGCTTTGAGGAAGCTGACCGATAGATATGGAAAGAGGCTTCTGGAGTTTCCAAGATATCCTTGGAGTGGGTCAGCCATACCTTAGTAGAAGTGGGTCAGACTGGAGGTTGGTCGACCTTCTGGGCCTTTAATGAGGGAACCAGTCAGGATCTCCACGAGAGCTGATCGGTCAGACCTCGAAGGAAGCGGGTCTTTCGGACCTCTCCTCCCATGGGTCAGCTGGTCGGACTTCTTGACCGATCCAACCCAGGATCGGCTGGATGGGTACAACAGTTGCCCCCTGCTTCTGGGCTTTGAGGGGGCACGTGGCTTCAAAGGGCAGGAGCACTGTTTTTGCATAGGTTGCATCCGTCCGAGCTCGATTTGGAATCATTGTGCAGGATTGCTTCGAATCTCCCACGACCGGCTTCTTGGATAGATGTCAGCCCCATATTGGGGTGCAGGGATCGTAGTTAATGCAAAGAAGGGTGCCATGATGAGGGGCTAGGCTGGCTCGCATAATGGCTAGAATGGAGGGATGTGCCACACCATGTGGCAGCATCCGAGTAGCTAACATCGCTTCCCAGGCAGTCTTTGCACCACTGATCTGATGTTCACGTGGATCGCCGCTTGTCAGTTCTGATCAACCTATCATTTTGATTCCTGAGTCATGGAAGGTCGCGCCTCCCAACGGGATGGTTAGAGCACCCACGAAGCGAGTGCCAGTGCCCCTCCGAAGACCTATAAAAGGAGGGGCAATGCGCTTTGGGAGGATTTTTTCTCCGCGCTTGGCTCCGTAAGAGAGAGAGCTTCTACTTCTTCTTCCACAAAACCAGGCTTCTAAGAGTCCAATCTCAGGTCAGTCTCCCAGTTCTCCTCCTTTTTTAGCTATGATGGCATCCAGTAGTCGAGGTCCGATCCATAGACCTAGGGAGCCAGGGCCGAGTGAGATTCCGTCGGTCATGACCTGAGAACGGGTTGAGAACCTTAGGGCTGTATATGGCATTCCCTCAACCTTGCACCTCATGCTCCCAGGCTGAGAAGGAAGAGCAAACAATCTGTTGGGGCCGGGGACTCTCTTGATGTACGAAGCCCACATCAAGGTTGGTTTGATATTTCCCTTGCACCCTTTCTTTGTTGAGGTCTTCAACTTCTATAGGGTGACCCCAGCGCAACTGACCCCGAACAGTATTCGGGCAATATGTTGTTTCCTCGTGTTATGCCATAGAGCCAAAATTGAACCTAGGTTATCCTTCTTTGGTAACTTTTTTCTTTTAAAGAAAGAATTTAGGAGCCAGGAGTGGTGGATGTTTTGTCCCTGTCCCGGTCGAAAGATCCTAAAATGTCTTCCATCGGCCATCCACGGGTGGAAGGCCCGGTATTTCCTTGTGAGCAGCCTCCAACCCTGGGGGTTCGAGCCTTTATGGAGGGAGCTGTGGCTGAGGCTCTGCGAGGGGTGGTCGATCCTGATGGCCGACCATGCCAAGTTTAATGAGATCGACGGAGTTGGCCTAACCATGGCATACGAACTGCTAGGGGAGGATGTCCTTCACCAGGCGGGGATTAGCCCTCAAAGAGTTTTAGGCAAGGGCCGATCTCCTCTCTCGTAACTTGCTTCATTGGATCTATTACTTCCCTTCCTCTTGCTTACTTTGGTTTTTCCTCACAACAGGAGGGAGGATGAAGAGGATCAACAAAGCCATAGTCATCCAACGGGCGGTGCAAAAGAGGGCCGCCGTAGAGCCGACCACGAAGCCGGCCATAGAGAGACAGAAAAAAAGGCAGGAGGAGGAACGGCCCGCGCCGATAGTAGACATGGACTCTGGTGAAGACGATACCCATCTTATGGAGGTATTGGCAAGGAAGACACTAGGGTCTTCTACTCCTACCGGGGGGTCGGCCACCCGACCGAGGCAGGAATAGCCAAAACTATCCGGTACGGTGACAGTGTCAGCCCCCTTGCATGTTGGCCCGGAGGGGACGGTTCCCCTTGCAGACAAGGGAAACGGGATAGCCGAAGGAGGGGTGGTCGAAGGTGAGGCGACCGAGGAAGAATCCGAAGAAGAAGTCCATCAAGAGGCGTTCCAGCACTAGCACGCCCTGGACAACCCAAGGAGAGCATGGAGTTTTCTCAGGGGGGCCATGACGGATGCCGACTAGGAGTTGTCAGTTCAGAGAAATCTGAGTGACGTAACCATAGAATCCTACCACGACATCATGAGGATAAAACACCCATCTTGCTCCCTCATATTTTTCCCTTTCTTCTAATTATCTTGTGCAGTACTAACTTAGCCTTGTGCTTGTAGCTTCTTCATGGCATTTCTTAATGAACGATGGCATCGGTTGGGTTCTGTATGCGGCTAAGACCTCTGATAAGAAGGTGTAGGAGCTGAAGGTGGCTCAAGCGATCGGGGAGGCATCTTAAAATCCTTAGAGAAAGGCTATCGGCTGTCCAGGCGGAGGCCGAGCGTCGTCAAGGAGGCACTAAAAGAGATGGAGAGCCAGCTGGCTGATAATCATGGATTTACACAATTATTTTAAGTATTTTAGTTAATTATTGTGCTAACATTCTTTAATAACCTAATTTCATAATTAATTTGGACTTTCTTGCAAAACTAATTATTTTAAAATTATCTTTGAAAAGTGTGAAATTAGAGTACGTTCATGAAAAATATATTTCAAGTCAAAGCACCACACACCCATTTAAATGATTAATAAAATATTCAATAATTATAATTAATGATCATGGAATTGGTAAATTAATAATAAGTTGAAACTCGCAAATAGGTAGAGCTTGATTTATGGAATCCAACGACGCAACGGTACTTAAATCATGTTTGAAATGAAGAAGTTATGAATTTTCTAATATTTTGCACATATTTTGATGCTGCAACGCTTTTTGGAGCAGCGGTCCACTATGGACCGCTGCTGGGTTTACAAAGTATTGTTTGGTTCACGGCAGCCATGGCTGCCGTCCACGGAATAGGCCATGGACCACAGCCCTCCAGAGGTGCCGAATTCGCCAGGAAGCACGCCGGCGGTGTCCCTGGCCGGAGGAGAAGCTCCGGCGGTGCTTGACGGTCGGTGGTGGTGTTTTTCGGCGGCAAAAGAGAGGAGGCAGCCCACATTTTCCGCGGCCAAGCTCCTCCACGTGCACGTCCGCGTTGTTCTCCACGGTGGCGCAGTCCACAGCCAGAGGAGGAGGCTCCACGGTGGCGCAGCCACGGGCAAGCACTCCACGGGCACGGGCGAGCACTCCAAGGGCACTGCAGGGCAGTGGCGTTGCCAAGTGATCTTCACAGGCGTTGCACGTGGAGAGAGAAGCTCCGGCAGTAGGCTAATGGCTGGGCGTTCTTCACGGCAGCAGGGCGTTGCCGTGCTCCTCATGCATTCACGAGCTCCACGCATATGCTGAGCTCCTCCACGCGTACGACCAAGCTTCTCCATGCGCTCCACGGTGGTTCCAGAGCGCTGTGTACGAGCCATCCACGGGCGCTCTCCATGGGCAGTCCACGAGCGGCGTAATCAACGGAGCAGCAATGGGGCGGTCACGGTTATTTTTTTTTGTCCCACATCGTGTGTGCAACAAGCTCCCCTCTCCGGTCAATTATAAAATGAACCCCAATGCACAAGACAGAGGGATCATGAGAGAAGACAAGGTACAGGGTAAAGGGCATTGCTTGGGTTACGGGTGGCTTTTGGGAGTGAGGTTTCTCAAAGGAGAGCGTGTCCCTACACCATCTTCCAGCCTTCTCTCTCTCTGAGATCAGGATCGAAGAAGAAGATGCAGAGGAAGCCCAGTTCGCTCCACGGAGTACGAAGGAAGGAGCCATCTTCCCGATGAGGCTGTGCTGATCTGTTCTTATCTTGTTACTTGTTTTGTTAATTTAATTTTTTTGCATTGTATCTAGACATTAATTTCAATCAATGCAATATCTTTTTTAACTCCTGTCTTTCGTCTGTCTGCAAGTAGATGCTGGATCTAAATAATAGATCCTAGTGCCAAGTTTACTTTTCCTGCAATTTTAATTTTTTTTTATATTTTCAACTTCAAATATTTTTTTTTCAAGATCAAAAAGATTTCAAACCAAACACCGCCTTCTCTGTGTATTCGACCCGACTCCTCTTGCTACGCATTTTTAAATATTTAAGAAGTCGGATTTTAAACTGATAGCCATGGTGTTTTAACGACAACCCGCGGACCTACCAGTTTTTGGCGCCGTTGCTGGGGAGGCATTAAAATAATAGTTTTGATCTTTTGATTTTTTTTATACCGTCCTAACTTTGCTTTTTCTTGCAGATAAAAAAAAGGGGGGGAGAAAAGCGGAAGAGGAAGAAAGTCTCACAATCAGTAAACTTTCTTTTAAATATTTTAGAAAAAAAAAAAAAAAATCCTCTGGTTTTTACACAACCCCGCACATATTTTTGGCCTTGCTTTAAAATAATAGTTTTATCTTTTTTATTTTTTTTATACTTAACTTTTCTTTTTCTTCAGATAAAAAAAAAAAAAATTCTCAAATTTCTTATATTCCAAAAAAAAAAAAAAATTTCAAATTTCAAATTTCAAACAAAATTTTTTTTTTTTTCATTTTTAGATTCATTTAGGTAAATTATCTTTTCTACAAAATCCAAAAAAAAAAACCCCAGACATTTCATAATTATTAGGATTAGAAACTTAATTACAAAATTAAAAAAAATATATATATATATATATAGCTTAATTTAATTTTGTGTGTTTATAACTTTTATTTTGGACATCTTATTGCATTTCAAAATCTCATAATCATCTTAAGGGCAATTATCCTTAAACAAAATAAGGTGGGGAGTTCAATACCCTTCCTTAGCCCACAAACCATCACCCCTCATTTTGCGTACCTAAGCCCCCTATAAAAATTAACTAGACGTCAGCCCTAAGGAACTCGAGCTCATAGGACAGGGCACCCGGAAGAGTTGGACGGGTCAAGATTAGTTGGTTGACTGGTGTCTAGGAAAGGGGTTCAGGGATTACGTCCCGAAGGAAGGTGGTTGGATCCGCTTACCTGGCCAATTTTCAGTTGGTGTCTAAGGCAAGCAAAGAGGGAAACTCCACCGACCTTACCCTTACCTGGCCAGTTAGCTAATGGTCTTGACTTGGAGGGCTCCAAGGCGGTCTTGGAAGTTAGGAGCTGTCTAGAATCAGGGAGCCTAGGATAGAAATCTGTTTGATAGTGTTTGAAAATAACAAAATATATATATAATAAATAATAAAAAAAAAAATTTTCTCACATTTTTGGGTTGCACTGTTTCATGCACGGTAGAAGATCTCTATTTCCAGACCTAGTTGACTTCAACCCTGAAATTGAACGGCTGATCCATAGTACACCAAAAAATCAAATGGCTGGAAACCTAGAAGAACCACCTAGACAAAGAAGGAATACTTATTCCTTCCACCTACAATCCATCGACTTGTATCCATTACCTGAAATACCTGCTAGACAATATGAGATCAAGTCTGCCACAATCCAGATGCTCCCTTCCTTTTATGGAATACCAACGAAGATCCTTATAAGCATCTAAATGAGTTTCTAGAAATCTGGTCTACGGTGAAGATCAAGATTTCACTGATGATGCCTTAGGCTAACCTTGTTCCCCTTCTCACTTAAGGATAAGGCCAAGTACTGGCTGGCACAATAGGGAAACCAATTCGAACTTGGCTGAAATGCAGCACGAGTTCCTTAAGAAATTCTATCCTATAGGTCGAACCAACACCATGAGGGAGCCATCACTGGATTTGCTCAGCTTCTGGTGAACAAATTCATGAATCATGGGAGAGACTAAGGAACTCCTTAGAAAATGCCCGCATCATGGTCTGTCTAAGTGGCAAATTGTCCAAGCTTTTTATGAGGGATTAGGAGACCAGTATAGACAGATGGTGGATGGATCTTGTGGAGGTGCATTCATGAGTAGAAGAGGAGAAGAGGCCTATACCTTGTTTGAAACCCTAAGTGAAAATTCGATCAACCATGCTTCTTGACTTCATATGAAAGATCGATTCCTCACCAAAAGCGGGCAGGGATTTATGAAATTACACATTCAAGTTCCAATGTCGACTTGAACCTAATATCCCAAAGATTAGATACAGTCGACCTCCTTTCTCAAAAGTTGGACAAAGTCCTAGCCCTCAGTCAACAATCTCAATCTCCTGCACAATACCATCACACCATCACAATACCATCACCTCTAATCATCAGGAGATTTGTTCTATTTGTGCTAGCCCAGCCATCACATGAATGAATGTCCTACGGTTGCACAGTTACCACCTTTATCCAAGAACAAGTCCAGTGCTCAAGGTTGCTCCAGCGGGTAATGACCCCATTTTTAAATACTTATAACCGGGTTGAGAAACCATCCTAATTTTTCTTGGAAACCATAACAGACTCAGGTTCAGACCCAAAATCCTCCTGCACGGAACTTTCAAAATAGGCCCCCATACCAAAACTATGCCTATAATAGAGGTCAGCCTAGTCAGCCTGCTCAGCCACCATATCAGCACCATATCATCATCAGTCAATATCAACCCCTCAACAGACCAATCTGGCCGACGATAGGTTTGATCAACTTCAACCATTATCATGATCCAACAACAATCTATCGCCAGGTTAGAAGTTCAAATAGGACAGTTAGCGAATCTACTATGAGGAGAGAACCAGGTCAACTACCAAGTCAACCAACCGAATCCTAGAAACAACCCACTTATTCTTCAACCTAATGTTCCACCTAAGAACCTCAATTTGAGAATGCCAAAGCAATTCTGAGCTTCGAAGTGGTAGGATTCTTGGGACCATATCAAAAACTAGGAGAGAGAGGCTAATACTGATACTAGCAAGAATGAGAAGTTAGAAGATGATGTTAGTACTGAGAAAACATGTAGAAGAGCCTGAGCCCGAGACTAGTACTGATACTGGTTCCGATTTAAATGAGAAAGGGAAGAAGAGAGCAGATGAATTACCTGAGACTTATAAACCTAGAGCCCCATTCCCTTCAGCCCTAGAAGCTGGCTCTTCCGTAAAAAGCAAGGAGCATGCAACGAGGAGCTAATGGAATTATTCAAGCAATTTCATATTAATTTACCCCTCCTCGATGCAATTCAGCACGTTCCAGCTTACGCTACATTTCTCAAGAACTCTCACCCAAAATGTGTAGCCACGAACCAAAAGAGAATCATTTTGTCGAGGATGTAAGTGCAGTTTTGTTGAATCAATTACCTCAGAAAAATGAAAGACCCCGGTGCTCCTGATTCTTGTGTATAGGAGGCATTACCTTTGACCGAGCCTTGTTAGACCTAGGAGCTAGTGTGAACCTTCTTCCAACCTCGGTCTATGAAGAATTGGGATAGGTGAACTAAAAACAACGTCACAGTCATTCTTCAACTAGCCGATAGATCTGTAAGTCACCACGTGGTTTGATTGAGGAGGTCTAGTTAGAGTGAACCAATGTTATTTCCCAGTAGACTTCCTCATACTAGACATGGAACATCCAAGAGCTAAATCAGTAATTTCATAATCTTAGGTCGTCCACTCCTAGCCACTGCCATGCCAATATCAATTGTAAAATGGGAGCTAGACATTTCTTTTGGGGATCAAAAGGTGAGAATCAATATTTTTAATGCCTCAAAGTTTGCTCGAGAGGAGGAAAATTTTCTATGATTAGTTTAGTAGAGAGATTGTTGAGTCTGAGTTTTTCTCCAATTGATGGAAGATAAGATGACGAGCTATTGTGAAACCCAAGTCCAAGAGGTAAATGCCCTACTTGATTCACCACCTTCACCACCTGGTCAATGCAAACTGAATCCTTACCTGACCTAGGAACTGAGCCTTGCACCCTTCGATTCAGGCCCCACCACAACTTGAACTAAAACTTTGCCTGAATCACTTAAGTATGTGTTTTTAGGACCTGACAAAACCCTGCCTGTGATCATTGCTTCTGACCTAACCATGAGCAAGAAACCAATTGATAGATGTTCTGAAAACACAGAAGGAGGCCATAGGTTAGGCCATTGCTGATTTAAAAGGCATTAGTCCATCAATTTGTATGCACCATATCTATACTCCGTATGACCAGGGGGATTAGTGCCAACACGACTTTCTACTGGGTGGCGTGTCTGTATAGATTATAGAAAACTTAATGCAGCTACCGCAAAGACCACTTTCCCTTACCATTATTGATCAGATCCTAGAAAGATTAGCTGGCCAGCAATACTTTTGCTTCTTAGACAGATACTCAGGATACAACCAGGTAGCAATCTATCCAGGAGACCAGGAAAAGACCACCTTCACTTGTCCCTTTGGAACATTGCTTTCCGTAGAATGCCTTTCAGTTGTGTAATGCACCTGCAACCTTTCAAAGGTGCATGATATCAATTTTCTCGGACATGGTAGGAGATTTCTTAGAAATTTTATGGATGATTTTTCAGTCTTGGAGAATCTTTTGAGAGTTGCCTCAATAATTGAAGAAAATATTAAACGATGTATTGAGGCTAATTTAGTTCTGAGCTAGGAGAAGAGCCATTCATGGTTCGAGAAGGGATTGTGTTAGGACATATTGTATCTAAGAGAGGGATTGAGGTAGATAAAGCAAAGGTTGAATTGATCTCTAAACTTCCTCCACCCATCTCTATCAAACAAATTCGATCTTTTCTCGGCCATGTAGGATTCTATCGTCGCTTCATCAAAGACTTTTCCAAAATTTCCCATCCTTTGTGTAATCTGCTCGCCAAGGACATTCCTTTCAATTTTGATGAAGATTGTCTTAAGGCTTTTAAGTTCTAAAGGAAGCTGTGACCCAAGCCCAATCATGCAACCCCCAGATGGTCACTACCTTTTGAAATCATGTGTGATGCTTCAGACTTTGCCATAGGAGCTGTCTTGGGCCAAAGGGTAAACAAATGTCCCATAGTGATTATTATGCTAGTAGAACTTTGAATGATGCCCAAAAAAATTATACCAAGATTGCCCTGGAAAAGTTTAGATCATATCTTTTAGGTTCCAAGATTGTGGTTTATTCGGATCACTCGGCTTTGAGATACCTGCTCTCAAAGAAAGATGCTAAACCATGATTGATTAGATGGATCTTACTGCTACAAGAGTTTGATATGAAATTTGAGACAAGAAAGGATCCGAGAATGTTGTAGCAGACATCTATCTAGGATTTTAGTTGAAGAGTGTGAACCTGCATCAATTGAAGAATCTTTTCCAGATGAACAGCTCTTAGCAGTTTCACATGCAAAGGCCCCTTGGTTTGCAGATATTGTGAACTAATTAGTGGTTGGACAAATCCTGATGCTGGTCCAAGAATGAAAAAGGATCGATTCTTGCTCAAATTAAATACTACTTTTGGGAAGATCCTGAACTCTTTCGAATCTGTGCTGATCAAATCATCGCAGGTGTGTTCCTGAATCTGAACATCTGAGTTTTTGAATTTTTGCCACACCTTGCCTGCGGAGGACATTTTTCTGGTCGAAAAAACTGCGGCTAAAGTTTTGCAAAGTGGATTTACTGGCCGACATTGTTTAAGGATGCCTATACTTTTGGCAAAGAATGTCTTAAGTGTCAAGCCTTGGAATATTTCAAGAAAAGACATGATGCCTTTAAATTAAATCTTGGTAGTTGAAATCTTTGACGTTTGGGGAAATTGATTTTAGGGACCCTTTCCACCCTCTAATGGTTTTGAATATATTTTGGTGGTGTCGATTATATTTCTAAATGGATTGAGGCAATGGCTACACGAACCAATGATCATAAGGTAGTCATAAAGTTTGTTTCAAAAGAATATCTTCTTAGGTTCGATTTCCTCGTGCCATCATTAGCGACGGAGGTGCCCATTTCACAAACTACCAATTCGAATGCTTTTGCAACAAATATGGGGTCACACATAAAGTAGCTACACAGTTATCACCCGCAAACAAGTGGCCAAGTGGAAGTATACAATAGGGAGATCAAGAAAATTTTGCAAAAGACTATTAGGCCCGATCGTAGAAAATGGTCAGATCGATTAGATGATGCATTATGGGCTTATCGGACAGCTTACAAGAATCCCATGGATGTCTCCCTATAGGCTGATCTTTGGAAAAGCATGTCATCTTCCGGGTAGAACTGAACATAGAGCATATTGGGCGATTAAGCAATTAAATTTGATTTAAAGCAAGCTGGTTTCACGGATGTTTGCAACTGAGTGAACTAAATGAACTGAGGCAAGAGGCTTATGAAAAATTCACGTATTTATAAGAGAAAATGAAAGCCTTTCATGATCAATTTATTTCTAGGAAAATCTTTGAGCCAAATCAACAAGTCTGGTTAGTTAATCAAGGCTTCGATTATTTCCTGGAAAATAAGATCTAGATGGGATGGACCTTACATTGTAACCAAGTTTCTCCCATGGTGCAATCAAAATTTATGATCCTAGGTCAGGAAACTTCTTTAAGGTAAATGGTCAACGTTTAAAACCATCATTGAAGGAATATCAACAATCGAACCATTGACCAAGTAACATTAACTGACCCACACTAAACTGAGCTGCATTATGGCTGGCTGAAGACATTAAACTTAGCGCTTGTTGGAAGGCAACCCAATATGTACTCAATTTTTTTTTAAAAAAAAAAAAAAAAAAATTTGTAGCCTTACATTGTTCATAAGCTCCCCTTCTCAAGTATCCCTTTACATTTTTTTCTTTTTATACCATAGGGACAATGGTATTTAAGTTACGGGGTCGGGACAAATATTTTTTTAATTAAAAAAAAATTTTAAAAAAATAAAATATATAATAAAAATAAATAATAATAATAATAATAATAATAATATATAATAATTAATAATAATAATAATAAAGAGAAAGTTTTCATGTGTCAAAAAAAATCTGGAGCACGATAGACTAGGAAAAGTAATAAGAGTAGAGAGTGTGCTAATGACTGTAGCGAGTCAAGAAGTAGACCAGCATGTCAGACTTTTAGGGCCTACTTAGATCACCTAAAGGCTATTAGTACTTCCATTGCACATGCACACTGACGAGACAAAGTAAGTATTAGTTGTAAGGACAATTAAGGACTTAATTATCACTGAAAATTGGTAATTGATATATATCCCAATTTAAATTATTTTTTGAATTGAAGAAAAGAGCTACCTTCCTGAAATAAAAGTGCAAAACATAGAGTATATGTGGATCGCCCTAAACTTAGTAACGGGTCTCTGCACTAAGTCAAGTGTGGAGGTTCGCGTCAAACAGGAAGGAAAGGCCAGGATGCTCCGCACAAAAAAAAAAAAAAAAAAAAAAAAAAAATCAGGTAGTGTGAAAGCTAACTCAGTTCATAAGCTTAATTTAGGGATGTATAGAAAATTAACCAAAGTAAGTGTAATCAAAGATACATTGTTCTTGCAAACTAGTACCAAAATGTAAGTTAGTCATTACAAACACAAGTGCTGTAGATCTTTAGATGAACTCTAAGAAGTTCTAATTATGCTGACTGTAAAATTATTTCTGAAACTCAATACTTAGTTAGTGATACTTGCTAGATCTTTTTACTTTCAAACCTGGATCTATTTTTGTAAAGGATGATCTTTGTGCACATAGTTATACTTTTGCATTGCTAAGGGACTAGCAATATTTAAGTTGGGGGGTGTGATAAATCATGGATTTACACGATTATTTTAAGTATTTAGTTAATTATTGGTGCTAACATTCTTTTAAAACCTAATTTCATAATTAATTTGGACTTTCTTGCAAAACTAATTATTTTAAAATATCTTGAAAAGTGTGAAATTAGAGTACGTTCACGAAAATATATTTCAAGTCAAAGACCACACATCATTTAAATGATAATAAATATTCAATAATTATAATAATGATCATGGAATCGGTAAAATTAATAAGTTGAACACGCAAATAGGTAGAGCTTGATTTATGGAATCCAACGATGCAAACGGTACTTAAATCAGGTTTGAAATGAAGAAGTTATGAATTTTCTAATATTTTGCATATATTTGATGCTGCACGCTTTTGGAGCAGCCGGTCTACCATGGACCGGTGCTGATTTACAAAGTATGTTGGTTCACTGGCAGCCATGGCTGCCGGTCCACGGAATAGGCCGTGGACCACAGCCCTCCAGAGGTGCTGAAATTCGCCGGGAAGCACGCCGGCGGTGTCCCTGGCCGGAGGAGAAGCTCGGCGGTGCTTGACGTTGGTGGCGGTGTTTTTCGGTGGCAAAAGAGAGGAGGCAGCCCACGTTTTCCATGGCCAAGTCCTCCACGCGCATGTCGCGGGTGTTCTCCATGGGGCGCAGTCCACGGCCGAGGAGGAGCTCCACGCGCAGTCCACGGGCAAGCACTCCACGGGCACGGGCGAGCATTCCAAGGGCACTGCAGGCAGTGGCGTTGCCAAGCGATCTTCATAGGCATTGCACGGTGGAGGAGAAGCTGGCAGGGCAGTGGCGTTGCCAGCGATCTTCATAGGCATTGCACGGTGGAGGAGAGCTCCGGCAGTAGGCGAATGGCTGGGCGTTCTTCACGGGCAGCAGGGCATTGCCACGCTCCTCACGCATTCACGAGCTCCATGCACATTGCCGAGCTCCTCCACGTGCACGGCCAAGCTTCTCCATGCGCTCCACGGTGGTTCCACAAGCTGGCTTGCCAGAGCGCTGTCTACGAGCCATCCACAGGAGCTCTCCACGGGCAGTCCACGTGCGGCGTAATCAACGGAGCAGCAATGGGGCGGTCACGGTATTTTTTTTTTGTCCCACATCGCTTGTGTGCAACGAGCTCCCCTCTCCGGTCAATTATAAAATGAACCCCAATGCACAAGACAGAGGGATCCCGGAGAAAAGACAAGGTACAGGGTAAAGGGCATTGCTTGGGTTACGGGTTGGCTTTTGGGAGTGAGGTTTCTCAAAGGAGAGCGTGTCCCTACACCATCTTCCAGCCTTCTCTCTCTCTGAGATTAGGATCCGAAGAAGAAGACGCAGAGGAAGCCCAGTTCGCTCCATGGAGTACGAAGGAAGGAGCTATCTTCCCGACGAGGCTGCGCCGATCTGTTCTTATCTTTGTTACTTGTTTTGTTAATTTAATTTTTTTTTGCATTATATCTAGACATTAAATTTCAATCAATGCAATATCTCTTTTTAACTCCTGTCTTTCGTCTTGTCTGCAAGTAGATACTAGGATCTAAATAATAGATCCTAATGCCAAGTTTACTTTTCCTGCAATTTTAATTTTTTTTTATATTTTTCGACTTCAAATATTTTTTTTACAAGATCAAAAAGATTTCAAATCCCAAACACCGCCTTCTCTGTGGATTCGACCCGACTCCTCTTGCTACGCATTTTTAAATATTTAAGAAGTCGGATTTTAAACTGATAGCCACGGTGTTTTAATGACAACCCCGCGGACCTACCACTGGCCAACCGGGAGGCTAGATTGAAGAGGAGAAATAAAAAAGTGAACTCCCTCACCCATCGACTGAGAGAGGAGGAGGAACAATTCTCAAAGGCTGACAAGAAGGCCCAGGCCGAGCAGGCAGCTATAGTACAGTTGGCGATCCAACTTGAGGAAGCCAAAGAGCTAGCTACGGGGCAGATCCGAAATGCCATGGCAAAGTACAAGGCCTTCTCCAACTTTACCGAAGAGGTGGAGGAAGCGGCGTCGGACTTCTAAAGGGAAGGCTATGATGATTGCTTGAAGAAGGTGGTCGGACTTTTTCTAGAGCTCGACCTGTCGGGTGCCGAACTAAGGGCACCAACAGGGGAAGAGGGGTGCCAGGAAGAAGGTGGTGGGGAAGAGGCCAGGGTCGAAGCCCCAACTCAAGCCGATGTAGGGATGGTGGATGTTCCAATTGAACCTTCAGTTGTAATGGGCGGGGTCGAGTTGACGTCCTTGCCGCACCTTCCACGGTTCCGACCAAAGGAGTTTGTAAAGGTCCGACACCCCTTTCTTGTAAATGTCCACTTTTGATGTTAATAGAAGGTTTTTTTTTTACCCTCTGTGTATGTTGGTGTATAAAAGATAGAACACTTTCTTTTCAAAATTCTTCTAAGTATTTTGGGTCGGCTCTTCAGGACCGCAAGCTTTTCGAAGTGGCTACCAAGCACTAGCCTAATCCGAATTTGGACATTTTAGAAAAATTACAAAGTGTTTTTGGTCAGCTCGTCTGAGTTCGAATCCGGTAGAATGGCTGGGAGATGGTAGCTCAGTCCAGACCTAGGTATTTAGAAATCTCTCCAAGTTCCGGTCCATCGGCTCGCCCGAATTTGCTGCCTGTTCTCCACGCGGCTCCGTGTGGATTGTTTTGAAGTGGTTGCCAACGGGGGTTGGACTTTTGGAGTAGGCTGCCCTAAAGCCTTTACCGATCAGGGTCGGACTTTCAGAATGGACTACCCTAGAGCCTTTGCCGATCGGGGTCGGACTTTCAGAGTGGGCTGCCCTAGAGCCTTTGCCAACTGGGGTCGGACTTTCGAAGTGGACTGCCCTAGAGCATTTGCCGACCGGGGTTGGACTTTCAGAGTGGGCTGCCCTAGAGCCTTTGCCTATCGGTGTCAGACTTTTGTAATGGGTTGTCTTAGAGCCTTTGCCGACTGAGGTTAGAGTTTCAGAGTGGGCTGTCCTAGAGCCTTTGCCGACCGGGGTTAGACTTTCGGAATGGGCTACCCTAGAGCCTTTGCCGATCGGGGTCGGACTTTCGAAGTGGGCTGCCCTAGAGCCTTTGCCGACCGGGGTCGGACTATCGGAGTGGACTGTCCTAGAGCCTTTGCCGACTGAGTAGGACTTTCGGAGTGGGCTACCCTAGAGCCTTTGCCGACCGGGTCAGACTTTTAGAGTGGGCTGCCCTAGAGCCTTTGCCGACCGGGGTCGGACTTTCAGAGTCTTCATAGAAGAAATTGTAGACTTCATTGATAGTATTTACGAAAGTTGTTTACATTCCACGGGCGTACAATCTGTCGTCCGACCAAATGTTTGAGTCGGTAGGTTCCAGCTTGAATCACTTCAATGACTCGATAAGGGCCTTCCCAATTGGGGGAGAGTTTTCCTTACTCAATCGGTCTCAAAATCTCCATCCTTCGCAAAACCAGATCTCCGACCTGGAAGGTTCGCACCTTGACCCGTGAATTGTAATATCTAGCCATCTTCTGACGGTAAGTCACCATTTTCAAGCTTGTTCGGAGCCTGGTTTTCTTCTAATAAATCCAGGTCAGCCCTTCACTGCTCTGAGTTGGTCAGCTCAATGAAATGATCAATCCTAGGGACTGTAAAGAGACTTCTATGGGGATGCCCGCCTTGCTCCCGTAGGTCAGGTTGAATGGAGTCTCGCCGGTCACCATTCGGGCGGTTGTCTGATATGCCCAGAGCACTGAGTGAAGCTCTTTCACCCAAAGCCCTTTGGCTTCATTCAGCCAGTCTTCAATCCATGCAGGATTATTCGATTAGTGACCTCAGCCTCTGCATTGGATTGAGGGTGGCCAACCGAAGTAAGCTGATGGGAAATGTGGTATTGTTGGCAAAAACTTGAAACTTAGAGTTGTCAAACTGTCTTCCATTATCAGTAATGATTGTCTGTGGAATGCTGAACTAGAAGATAATGTAGTTCCGGATGATGTTTTCCACCTTGGCTTCCATTATTTGTGTCAGTGCTTTAGCCTCCACCCATTTGGTAAAGTAGTCAATAGCTACAAGGAGAAATTTCCGCTGGTCGGATGTTGGGGGAAAGGGTTCCAGGATGTCCATGCCCCATTGTGCAAATACCCAAGGTGCCGTAAGCGGGGTCAACTAGCTGGCGGGCCTCCTTTGGATGCTAGAGTACCTTTGACATGCATCGCACTTTCGGATGAAGTTCGACGTGTCTTTCTAAATTATGGGCCAGTAGTATCCCTGTCGGACGATTTTATAATCTAGGGATCTTCCTTCGAGGTGGTCGCCATAGATGCCTTCATGTACCTCTCTGAGTGCATAGTCTGCATCGGTCAGCCCTAAACACTTCAGCAATGATTGTGAGAATGATCGCTTGTAGAGGGCCCCATCAAGGACGATGTATTTGGAAGCTGTCCAGCATATACGCTTAGCTTCGGCTAGATCATCCAGAAGAGTTCCTTGAACCAGGAATGCATGGATTGGGTCCATCCATGAGGCTTCCTGCTCGACTTGGTGAACCTCAATCGGTTCTTCAGTAATGCTTGGACGCTGCAAATGCTCCACGAAGGTTCGGTCATAGGTGCTGACAATGGCAGTGGCTAATCGTGACAGAGCATCCACTCGGGAGTTTTGCAGTCGAGGTATGTGAAGAATTTCGAAGAATTTAAACTAAGATATAAGGCCTCATACCTTATTCAAGTATTTGGCAAAGGTTGGGTCCCTTGCTTCGAATTTGCCCTTCACATGATTGACCACCAATTGGGAGTCGGAGAAGGCCTGGATTCAGCCAATTCCTAACTCACTAGCTATTCTTAATCCTGTCAAGGCTTCATACTCTGCCTAGTTGTTCGATACTTGAACCATAAAGTGTAGAGCATACTCCAGGCACAGCCCATCAGGGTCAGCTAAGATCAGGCCTGCTCTGCACCCTGTGAGATTGGAAGCTCCGTCCACATGAAGGGTCCAAGCAGGTTCGATCCCTTCCATGGGATCAGCTATAGGCGCTTCAACTACTGATAAGGTCACCTCCAACCCCCAAGTGCATTCTGCAATAAAATTAGTGATTACCTGGGCCTTCAAGGCCGACCAGGATTGGAAGGAAATGTCGAACTCGCCCAGCTTGATAGCCCACTTGGCGAGCCATTCGAAGGTGTCAGGACTTCGAAGGATTGCCTCGAGAGGCTGGTCGATCAGTGCGATGATCGAATGTGCCTGGAAGTATGGTCGGAGGCATTTTGCCACTATGACCAAGGAGTAGACCAGCTTCTGCACTTTAGCTTACCTTGTCTCGACATCATGGAGGACTTTACCGATGTAGTAGATAGGTTTCTATCAGTCGTCTTCCCCCACCCGCACGAGGACAGCACTGACGACTTCGTTGAAGGCCGACAAGTATAGGTACAACACTTCTTCTTCTATTAGCTTGGCCAAGAGCGGAGGGTTCTTTAGATAGTCCTTCAGGGCTTCAAAGGCTGACTGACAATTATCGATCCAATGGAAGCTGTCCGACCGGTGCAAGGTCTTGAAGAATGGAAGAGATCTCTCAGTCGACCGGGAGATAAAATGGCTGAGAGAAGCGATGCAGCCCGTGAGTTCTTGCACCTGCTTTTTACTGGTCAGATGTGCCATGTCAATGATAGCTTTAATTTTGTCAGGGTTGACCTCAATACCCCTTTGAGTGATGAGGAAACCAAGGAACTTCTCGGAGGTCACTCCGAATATGCACTTGGTAGGATTTGCCTCATCCGATGGCATCTTAGCATGTCAAGGGATTCCTGCAGGTCCTTGATGTGGTCAGCTCTATGGAGGCTTTTGATAATCATATCATCGACGTACATCTCCATATTCCTTTCGAGTTGCCCTTCGAAGACTTGGTTGATAGCCTTCGGAAAGTGGCACCAGCATTTTTTAGGCCGAAGGGCATCATCTTGTAATAATACAGCCCTTTGTCCATGACAAAGGCTATCTTCTCTTCATCTTCATGGTGCATCCTAATCTGGTTGTACATAGAGAAAGCATCCATAAAACTCAAGAGTTGATGGCCGGCTATGGCATTCACCAGCTGATCGATCTTCGGTAGGGGGAAGCTATCCTTCAGACAAGGCTTATTACAGTCGGTGTAATCCACACAGATCCTCCACTTCCCACTAGCCTTTTTCACCATGATGACATTGGCCAGCCACTCGGGGTAATGGACCTCCCTGATGAAGCCAACATCAGATAGCTTCTTCACTTCTTCTTCGATGGCCCTCTGTCTTTCGATGGTGAAGCTCCTTTTTCTCTGTTGGACGGGCTATAAGTTGGATCCACCTTAAACTGGTAAGTAATGACGTCCGACGGGATGCCTGGCATGTTCGACGTCGACCAAGTGAAGACATCAGCATTGCTTCTCAAGAACCCAATTAACTCCTATCTAGCCTCTTCACCTAGTGTGCTCTCGATTTGGAGGACCTTGGTGGGGTCATCCTCTCTAAGGGAAACAAACATGATCTTTTCAACAGGCAGGCCACGGTCGTCGGCTTCGTCCTGGGGGTTAAGTTGTTGGGCAGTCCTTCCAATTACTTGTCATGAATAGCCAAGCATTGTCTAGCCATCCTGCAGTCTCCTCTTATTTCTCCAACTCCGTTACGAGTCCGAAACTTCGCCAGCAAATGGTAAGTGGATAAAATGGCCTAAAACTTGTTGAGAGCTGGTCAGCCTAAAATGGCGTTGTTTGTCGAGGTCATATGAACGACCACGAAGTTAATGGGGAAAGTTCTTTGGTAAGGCTCCATCCCAATAGTAACGGGTAGGGTTTATTCTCCCTTAACTTCGACAGAGTTTCACCCGAAGCCAGTCAACGACATTAGGGATTCTTGTAGCCTGGACCTGGACAAGTTCATTTGAACAAAAGCATCATACAGCAAAACCTCTGCATAACTTTCATTATCAATGAGGATGTGCTTTACATCACAGTTGGCAATGACTGCCAACTCTACAAGGTCGTCTCCTGGGAGAAGAGGCTCTAGGAGGTCTTCGTCAGAAAAACTGATCATACTGGAATCCCTAGGCCTCTTTATAATGTCTTGGTCCCTCTCGTGCGTCGGACCGTCGATATAGCATACCTACGCCCTCATTGGTCGGGCATTGGTTGGGAAACTCCACATCCCCCGGAGGGTCTTTGGCGGTCAAGGTCTCGGCCCGATCTTGGCAGCGTCGAATGTACTTGTTTAGGTACCCCCTCTTAATGAGGTCTTCAATGGCATCATTCAGCTAAAGGAACTCTTCGGTGTCGTGCCCGTGGTCCCTATGGAACCGGGAGTACTTGTTTTTATTTTGGCGGCAGGAGGACCCCTCATCAGTCGGGCCTTTGCAAGAAGGCCTCGTTCTGGATTTCCATAAGGATCTTCTCCCTCGAAAGGAGAGGGGTGCATAGGTCTCAAACCTCCTAAGGAAGTCCTTGGGCCTCGGACTTCGGTGCTGGGTGGATCGGCCATCATCGCCGGGAGGTCGAACCACGGGGACTTTATCGCTTTCCTTCTTGGAGGCTGACATCCCCTCAGCCTGGCATCGACTCGTCGACTGCTCCTCTGCCAGGGCATACTTTTATGCCCTGGCCAACAGCTTAGTGTAGCTCATCAGAAACTTCTTATCTAGGAAGAATGTGAGCCTAGACGAGCGGAGCCCTCTTTTGAAGGTCGACATCGCTACCGCCTCATTCAAATCCTGGACTTCCATGGACGCTGAGTTGAAATGGGCCATGTAGTCCTGGAGGGTCTCCCCCTCCTCTTGGAGTATGAGGAGAGGCAGTCGGTGTTCTTCGGGGTCAGACTGCATGTCCTGAAATGGAAAAGAAAAGATTCTCAAGTTGGGAAAAAGAGTGGATCGTACCTGGTCGGATGGCGGCGAACCACATATAAGCGGCCTTCTTCAGGGTTGCTAGGAAGGCAATGCAGTGAAGGGCATCGGAGGCTCCCTATACCATCATATGGGCCTTGTAGGTGCCCAGATGGTCCAACGGGTTGGTGGTGCCATCATAGGGGTCCACCTGAGGAATTTTAAAGTGATGGGGGATCAGCTCCCCCAAGATTTTAGCAGAGAAAGGTGGGCGGGTGTCGTAAGCCTGCCCCCCATTAGCCTTTTGCCGTTCGACAATTTCAGCAACGCGCTCTTCCATGCAAATGATTTTGCTGCCATCCAGCAAATCTTTAGCAAGGTGCAGACTGTCATGGGGGATGGAGTCAGCGAAAGAGGGGGAAGCAGACCTCACCCTCTTCCCATCAGTGCGAGCCCCTAAGGAACTTCGGGGCTCCGAAATGGCGTGGGACGGAGGCGAAGGCACCTCCAGCTGCTGACTTGCCCAGGCGGCCAGCTGATGATTAACGCAAAACACCGCAGGTGGCTGCTACCGGTTATCGGATGCTTCTTGGAAATGCTAGACTATCGTGGTGAGCATTTCGATGCGGTTCACCAACATCTGGAATTGCTGCAATCCCAGAGTAATGGTGGGCTCAGCGATAGCAGCGATGTCATCTTCCATGTGAGGTGCTTCAGACCTGTGGTGAGAATGACCTCTCCTAGCGGAGGTCCTTCGAGTTCTTCCCCTCGCCATTGCAAGATTTTCTCAATCAATCTCTCCTTTTAATGTCAAGAGCAAAACGGAGGTTTAGCCCTTCCTCTAGCACCAATCTGTTGCTACGCCATCTCCTGGATTGGGCTCGGTCGGCTATATTGGAGAGCTCCTCTACCGGTCGACCTGCACAAAGTCCCCTAAGCACCGGTGGTGTTCTAGTAGGGGACACTCCGATACTTAAGTTAGTAGGAGTCTAGGAGCAACAGAATGGAGAAAATGAAAGAGAATAGCACACGGAAAGGGAAGAGTGCACTTAGCCCCAAGCGAAGGTCCCCCGGTCACCTTAAATAGGCATGGAATGCTGCCAAATCTTATTAGGGGATAGGCTGAAAAGCCCTGATTTGCTCCTAGGAGAATCAGAGTGATGGCCAGGTGGCATGGAGACGTGGCCACGTCGTGGAGTCTGTTACAACAGGATTCCGATACCAGCTGGAAAGGGACTTCTGAAACCTTGGAGCAGTTCCCAGAAGGAGAATGAGTCGGTCGGATTCAACAGGAGCCCGTCGTCCAGCGGACGGGGAGTATCTGACAAGGGCTTTGAGGAAGCCGACTGGTAGATGTGGAAAGAGGCTTATGGAGTTTCGAAGATATCCTTGGAGTGGGTTAGCCATACCTTAGCAGAAGTAGGTCGGCCTTCAGGTTGGTAGGCCTTCTAGGCCTCCGATGAGGGTATCAGTCAGGATCTCTGTGATAGCTGATCGATCGGACCTCGAAGGAAGTGGGTCGTTCGGACCTCTCCTTCCATGGTTAGTCGGTCGAACTTCTTGACCGGTCCAACCCTGGATCGACCGGATGGGTACAACAGGTGCAATGGATTTTTAAAAGAAAAAGGGGTGCAGACGGGTAGGTAGAGACCTATAAAGCCCATCTGGTTGCCAAAGGGTATCATCAATGTTATGGTATTGATTATGATGAGATGTTCTCTCCTTTGGTAATGCTCAAATCCATTCAGATCATGCTTGCTTTAACGATACACTTTGTCTATGAAATCTGGCAAATGGATGTCCGAACAGCTTTCCGGAATGGTGAGCTGGAAGAGGAAGTGTATATGATACAACCTGAATGGTTCACATCTACAGATGAGTCAAAGGTGTACAAGCTTTAAAGATCCATCTATGGTCTGAAACAAGCATCATAGAGTTGGAACATGCGATTTGATATGTATATCAAGTCGTATGGCTTTTTGTTAGGAACGGAGAAGAACCTTGCATTTACAAATGGGTTAATGGTTCTGTGATAGTGTTCCTTGTGTTGTATGTGTATGACATTCTCTTAATCGAGAATGACATCCTAGCACTACAAGGAATAAAGATCTAGTTGTCATCTCAGTTCTCTATGAAGGACTTGGGTGAAGCCTATTACATACTGGATATGAAGATCTACAGAGATAGATCTAAGAGGCTTCTGAGACTTTCCTAGTCTATGTACATCAGCACAGTGCTGAAGCGGTTCAGCATGAAAAATTCTAAGAAAGGCTATCTCACAATAGGCACTAGAATTGCTTTCTCCAAAAGGGATTGTGCAACAACTCCTAAGGAGAGAGAGCGTATGAGTAGAATCCCATATGCTTCGATAATAGGTTCTATCATGTATGCCATTACATGTACTAGACCAAACATGGCATACTCACTAGGTGTAGTGAGCAGATACCAATCTGACCCAGGTGAAGCTCATTGGAATGTGGTAAAGACCATCCTTAAGTATTTGTAAAATACTAGGGACCAATGGCTGATTTATGGAGAACCTGACTTAAAACTTGTGGGGTATATTGACTTTAGTTTTCAATTAGAAAGGGGTGACAGCAAGAGTGTGTCAGGACTTGTCTTTACCCTAAATAGAGGAGCGATCTGCTAGAAAAGTTTCAAGCAGCCTGCTGTGGTGGACTCAATATTCAAAATAGAATACATTGCAGCATTGGATGCAACAAAGGAAGCAGTGTGGTTATGAAACTTCCTTGGTGAGCTGGGAGTTGCACCTTCCTTGGATGGTCCTATTTTGGTGTATTATGATAGCATTGGAGCCATTGCTCAGCCAAAGAGCCGAAGTCTCATCGCCGAATGAAACGCATTCTGTGGCACTATCACCTTGTACAAGAGATATTGGAACAAGGTGACATTGACCTTCAGAGGATCGATGGAAAGGAGAACCTGGCCGACCTCTTTACTAAAGCCGTCGGAGTTCAAGAGTTAGATAGTTGTAAATGGAAAATGGGAATAAGATTCTATACTGATTAGCTTTAGTCTAAATAGGAGTTGTTGGAAATTATGTCCCAAAGCCAATCATCTAGACTGTAGATGGTTGTACTATTTTGTAATTGTACATAATTTTTTTAATGAATAAAAGTTATTCTTTTGTCTATTCATCATATATGCATTTTTCTGAAAAGAATTCTTGTGTGATGGAGTCCTTAGAACTATATTATATTTGATATAAAGAGGGTACATCAAGTAGTTCTTAAACTGGTTCACAACCAAAGGATACATTATTATAGGATGGTGATGTATCAAGTGTAGGTTGTTATATGTCATATTTGTTGGTTGTCCTCTTAACCAAGGAGTGCAGAGACACTGATATGACATACAAGTGAAATGTATGACATCTCACTGAACGTGACCAACTGTGGAGCTCCCTTATGCCAAATGGTTGCTCGTGAAGGGATATGGGTATATGTGTCCCTCAGACTTGAGGTCACCATGGTAGCTTGCAAGCAACTCATTATACTTTGGTGTCGAACTACCTGGATTTCTAATCTAGTGATGAAAGTCTTCTAGGTACAGTCAAGTACTTGTTGAGCAGTGGTGTTTCGAGATGGGATTGACCTCTCCAAATGGTTTGGAGAGAATGACTCATTATGTCTCAATTTAGCAAAACCTTGGTCAGGGTAGTTCTTATGAGGAGTCACAGAACTTGTAAGGTTAAGGCACAATCTAGATGTACCAGGTTAGGGTTGGTAGTCAAACCCTAGGTCATCCTATGCATTTTAAGGTCAAAGGGATGAATTATATGGTAGCCATATGTCAGAGGTTCTAGAAAGTTGCTTTGCAATTTTGACTTATCCGGACATCGGGTATCATTGCTAGATGATGACTTTGACTGGTACTAGAAGTGTTCCAGTGCTACCAGCTTAGTGTTTGAACCTATGGGGTCACATACCATAGGGATTTCTATCTGATCTAAAGGATGATCGATGATTGAGAATCGTTTGCTATCATTGGAGGTTAATATGATTGACCATGTTCCAAGTGTCGACACTTTCAAGTGTCGACACTTTCAAGTGTCGATACTTGGAAAGTCGACACTAGGAAGTGTCGGTACTTGGCTGTGAGGAGCAAAAATTCCGGGAAGAATTTTTGGAAAATTTTAACCTCAATTCGAATTTTGAGTTCTGGTTGGTTTTGGCTCCAAGCTTTCATGGAATGATGGTCATTCTTTGGAAGGTTTTGACCTCAATTCGAATTTCAAATTTTGGCTAGTTTTGGCTCCAAGCTTTCATGGAATGTTGGTCATTCTTGCCTTATGAGCTTAGAGCCAATTTAGTATGGCCCTTGACATTCTCCCCCAATCACTCCTCCTTTTTATTTCTCCCTCTCTTGGCTATCTCTGCAAATAAGGGTTGTTTTAGGGGCTGCTGGTTGATGAAAAAAAAAAGAAGAGTTTTCTTGTTGAATGAGATTGCTGAAACTCTGAGAGGAAAAAGAAAAGGGGCTTGGAAGGACTAAGGTTTTTGGTGTATGACTACCTAGCACTCAAGCTAGGTCTTGGGAAGAAAGCGAGTTAAGAAGAATTCCACCTCTCCTCCATGTCTTCCAAGAAGAAGTAGATCGGCCTCAAGGATCCCAAGGAGCTAGCACTTTGAGAGAGTTGATCAGAATCAAGACCTGGTGTGAACTACCCGTAGAGGCCAGACATGATGTGGCTCAAGGGCTTTTCATAACCTCCTCTTAAAGGTATAATGGTAAGGTATCCTTATGCTTTTTAATTTTTTTCCTACTTATGATGTCTTTTGCATGCTGCATTATCATACTTGTTCCTGTTGTAGGCAGATTGGTAGATCATTTTAATCAATCTACCAAGCCTTCCGCTGTGCTTATTTTAAAATTTTTTTTCTACCATGCATGCTTGTTTTGCTTTCCCTTCATTCAAAACCTCTGAGTCGACCTGTGAGTCGACACTTGGGTCAATACTTGAGTCTTCTGAGTCAACACTTGGATCAACACTAGGTGTAATTCTTGAATTTCTAAGGTTATGCTTCATTTTTGTTCTTAGGCTATGAGTCAACCGGTGAGTTGATACTTGAAATAGTGAGTCAACCTTGAGTCAACACTTGAGTCAGCATTAGGCAAAAAGTCCAGGAATGACACTATTCTGTTTTCTATCTTATCTCTGGCCTTGAGTTGATCTGTGAGTCGATACTTGAATCTTATGAGTCATAACTATTGCCCAGGTGGCTACCCAAGACCGGGGTGAATTGGAAATTTAAAAAATTTGAGCAGATAATGTGCACTTAAAAATCCCTTTTAGAGTGTTAGGTGCTGTGGCAAAATAATAACATGCAGAAGCTAAATAAGATCAAAGAAGCACAACACAAACACATAGAAATTTATAATAGTTCGGAGCAACCCAGCTCCTATGTCCACTATCCAAGATATCACTTATGATTTCCACTATATTCATACTCGAATATAGTAGGATTGTTTTACAGGATCACAATCCAAAACCTCTACACTTTGGTTTTAACGAGATCACCAAAGAAAACCCAACTCCCTTTGGTTTTAAACAGGATCACCCAAGAAACCTAACTTGGTTTTCACTGGATCACTAAGAACCTATCCCTTGGTTTTTAGCTAAGGCTCACCAAGAACCTATCCCTTGGTTTTTAGCTAAGGCTCACCAAGAACCTAAACAATTCAATAATGAATTGAGAATAAATGCAACAATAAATGTCAAACTAAAGTTGTCGGATAGTTGCCAGTGCAGCTTGAGAGAAGCCCACTTGAATATGCTTCAATGCGCTTTAATTGCTTCAGTGGCTTCTTTCCAAAGTGCTTCAAGCTTCAGATCGAAGTTGGTGAAGACTTGAAGATTGAATTAAATACTCTTTGTGCTCTCTTGCTTGTTTGTTGGTTGGATATTCAATAAACCCTTAAAACTTTGAGGAACTTTCTTACTTTTCTTCTCTCTTCTTTTTTCTTTTTTTTAAGGAAGTTCAAATCCCTCAAATATATGGTCTTCCATCACTCCAAGACAGTTTCAGACGATGTCGACCATTGGAATGTGATATATGATCGTTGGAGCCCATTTAAAATTCAAAAAGAAATTCTGGAATTAGCCATTATGTACCTAAAAACGATATTCAAGTCGGCTAAGATTTTTGAGTCAGCTCGGATCCTTCGAGTCGATAAGTCGAGTTGCCATTTCTTCAATAGGATTGGCTCTTTGTCTCAGGGTGCAAAAATATCACTCTGGACGAGTCGGCTCTTGATTGCTCGGGTTGGCTCGAACATCTATCGTTGAACATATTGAACTCGAGGGGTCGGCTTGCTTGAATTTGGGTCGACTCTTCTTCTCAAAATTAGAAATCTTAACTCTGGAGGAGTCGGCTCATAGAAGATCGGGTCGGCTCGCTTTCACTGGTCTTCAAAATTAGTTCTGCCAAAGTTGGCTCTTTCTGATTGGGGTCGACTCACCTAGCTGTTCTCAGAAAATATTAGAAATGGACTCTGGATGAGTCGGCTTGATTCTACTTGAGTCAGCTCAGATTGCTGCATGCCAGAATCCTTAATGCATGCCATGAGGTGGAGTTGGCTCTTCATCATGCTGGGTCGGCTTGAGTGACTTCTTCAGGACTTTTACAACTAAACTCAATAACACTTTCACCAACACTCTTAAGTTTTTGGTACAAACCAACTCAAAATAAGTTTAAAGTATAGCAAACATAGAAGTAACCCTTTTACAGATTTTTCATAACTTTTTTATTGGGTTCTTCTTTATAAAATCAGATTACAATACAACTCAAAACAAGAAGTATAAATGTAAGAGTTGAAGTTTGAACAAATAAATCATCCTATAAAAAACTTGTAAACCACTTGAAGAGTTGTTAGTAAAATATGTGCATGCTCCAATGTTTGGTTATCATCAAAATCACTTATGGGGTCAACAATCTCCCCCTTTTTGATGATGACAAAACACTGGGCATGAAAAATTCTTTACACTTGTATAAAAGTATTTGAAAGAAAGTGTTTACATGTACTGGAGCTAACTATATTTGTAAATAAGTATCAGAGCTTTAGTGATGATACCATTGTATTTCATTGATGTTAGTGCTTTTATGTATATCACAGTATTAGACTTTGCATACTTCATAGAATCAGAATTAGCACAAACATGGAGTATCAGAGTTTAAAAAAAATTGACAGAATTAAGACTAATTTTAAAGCAATCAGAGCAAGAAAAGGATTTAGAGATAAAGCCATTTTTGAGAGAATTTCCATTCTTGAGGGAATCTCCCTCTTTCTCTAGGTTTTAAAATAATGAGGCAGTTAGGTTCATTTGAATGTAATCACTTTTGTGCTCCCCCTTTTTCATTCTTTTTATGTACTTTAAGAATAATTGGAAGGAAGCTCAACATAGATACCAAAATTTTCATGACAACTCAATCATCAGTAATGATATTGATACCATTCTCTCCCTTTTTGTTAAATAATAAAAAAGGTATGTTCAATAAGGCTTAGATTTCGAAATAGATTGAGAAAGTATTTAATATTTGTTTGAGATAATTTCACTTTCTCAAATTCAATTGAAAATTCTAATTAAAATTCATCATAGTTGTATGGAAACCATTGCACAAGAATAATTTATGAAGATAGTAGAAATTATCAAGATAACTTTCATTTCATCTAAAAATTTTTCATACAAAGTACAAAATATGAAAGAAAGTACATGTAAAAAGTAAAATGTTCATATTGTAAAAAAGTCAGAAATACAAAGATGTGATTAATATAACCAAAAGATTAGCTAAACAACCTATTCTTCTTCTTCACAAGAAGAAGAGGAGCCAACATCTATAACCATATCAGAGGATTTGGTTTTCAGGGGTTTAAACCTTAAATCCCTGAATCTAGTTCTAACTAGAGCTCTAGGCATCTTAGTCTTCTTGGCTTTAGGTTTCTTCTTTGTTACAGCAAGTTCAGCCTTGAGTGAAGGTGGATCAGATGAAGGAATTTTTGAAGGAGCAGGATATGGTTGAGCAAGAGTTTCAAGTGACTCTTTGTTGATCTATACAGGAGTATTCTCAGCAGTGAATGTTTCCTTTGAAGAATGCAGTAAAATACTTCTAATTTCTTCTTTAAAATTCTCCATTTCCTTTTCAATTTTCTTTTTGTGAAGCATTTGCTCTGATCTCATTTTATGCAAGCTGGCATTAACTGAACTTCGTAAATCATCAAGAGTAGAGTTTATGTGACTTGTCAATGAGTCAGAAATTGTCTCCATCTTTTAAAATATTAACTCCTTAAGTTCAGATGTAGTGATCATTGTATCTTCAGATCTGTCTTCATCTTTGTATCTAGACCTATTGTCTTCAACAGCAACAGGTTCATCCATATCATCATCTGAGGAACTGGCAGCTATATGACCAGACATTTTCTTTATCCATTCTCCCTCTTGCAGTTTATAATCCATTCTTTTAGGAGAGTTGAAGGAGTAAGTGTATGAATGATGTAAAGGCTTGCCTATCTTATTAGTTAGGTCAATTCCAGCTTCTTCAAACAGTAAGGTGAAAACCATATCGTACGGCAAGCAAGCTTTGAGATTTCTAGCTGCTTCTCTCATTTGAATCATCATGATGGAAGGAAGGTTGAGAGGTTCTTCTTCAATCAGATGTCCCATAAAAGTCATGTCCTTTTTGTAGGGTTCGGTGGCAAGGCGGAATCATAGATTTCAAAAATTTTTTATCTTAATGAAATCTTCACCAAACCTTCAACCCAAAATCTCCTTAAAAGAATTAAAACATATAAGATGTTTATATAAGATTTAATCTCAAATCAAGATACTAACCTGTATCGCAAAATCCAAACTCTGAATCTCCACCAGGTGCCCAAATGTTCACCCTCCAATGGTGATCCATACAGAAAAACAATGAAGACAAAATTTCTATTTCTTGGTTCCTCTTCTTGAATTCTTTTTCAAGAATTCAATTCTTGGACCTTTAGGCTGAAATTTTCTTTCTTGAAAATTTCCTTTTCTTCCTTCTTTCCTCTTCTTGAATTTTCTTCAAGAATTCCCTTTCTTGAATCCCTTTTCTTGAATTGAATTGGAAGAAAAAATTAAGACAGTCAAAGTCTTAATTCAAGAAAGAAAAGAAGAAAAGATCCTTTCCCTGTTCTTTCCTTTACCGTTCAAGACCTTCTTCTTATTCTTGTTTAGGGTCAGAGTTTCGACAGAGGATACCTCTGTAAGGGAAACAATACCCAACAAGAACAAGAGGAAGGAGTATTCTGGAGAGGAAGTGAGGGAATTGGATCTCTGAACTATGTTGCGTGAAAACCCTCGAGAACCCCAACCCTATTTATAGATCTCAGAGGGGTGTCATCTCGAAACAACGCAACCCTCTGAAACCCCAGGGATCACGATCCCTCATTCCTCACGCGTCCCCTCAACCAAAAATCATGATTCTCCGATTGGATTTTCGTTTTTCCGACGAGGAGAACTCTCGGAAAAACTTCAGGAAGGATCGCGACTTTTGGAGACGGATTTGCGACCGAAAAGCGACGGATCTTTTTCTTAAATTTTTCTGGCCATCAGATCCAGATCCAAGGGCGCCAGACAAGGATCTGAAATGCCTCTTTTCAGATTTTTCTTCGACGTTTTCTTTCTCACACGTTTTAAGAGAAGTCCACGCGCGTGGACTTTTCTTTCTTGGCGCGCGCGGGTGAGAAGAGGGAGGGGGCGGCTTGGAGAGAGGGTCTCAGTGAACTAAGTTCACTTGGGTTCAGCCATGGGTTAGCCCAATGTCCTAAAAAATAAATTGGACCTTAATCTGGTTCAATTAGAACCCAATTAAGCCCAATTCGGAACCAAATTCGAATAGAAATTTGGTCTGCAACACATGCTAGTGTGTTTATCCTGCAAACATGATTTAATTCCAAATTAAATCCTTCATCAATTTTCTTTTGTGTGTGACCCATTGGGTTCCACACCTAGCCAGCAGTAGGTCCGAGTGCTATTTGACTTAATTCGGTTAGATCTCAACCAAGCCGATTTAGGTCACTCAAACTAGCTTGACTCGGTCAATTAGAATCTAATTCAAATTGACTGATTTGAATTACCATGATTCAATCATATACCTACAAGACAAGATTGACGTCTAGCAACGTATCTGTCTACCCGGAAGATGTGGAATTTTGGTGAAATTATCAAAATACCCTTCAGTGGTGAGTTACCGGGCAATTCAGTCCTTTGATCAACTTGCATCCCGAATATGATTAGGAATATGGATATTTGTCAAATCCAATTTTCATATTCATCCCTAGCTCAATCTTTATAATGATGATTCATTAATGAACCATTAGAAAATAACTCTAATGTTCATACTTTGATCAAAGGTTTCCTGAATCCATCATTTGAAATTAGCTGGATGCTATTCCCTCTTACTAGGGCTGATCAATTCCTTGTTGACCTACTCACAACCTCCATATACAATCCACCATATCCAGTATCACCTCGTGTATGACTCAGTGTCATGATTGACTGCGAACCAAAGTATGGATTCATGTATATAAGGTACTATGGTAGTCTCAGGTCAAAGGACCACATGCACTACTCCCACTATGAGAATTATCTATTGACAAACAGATAAGGTTCCATTAGATATTCTCAATCTGGATCAATTCAGTGAACTCATTCTCCAATGAACACTCACATCCTAGTATTAGTGTCAAACACAAGTGACTGTGAGATCAGTCACCCTTATTACAAAACATATATAGGATGTGCTGGTCTTGCCGGAAACATTGATCCCCAACTCAATGTCCCATCGACCAGGAATATTTTAGATTAGGGTTTTAAGGCTTTAGGTCTCACTGGTATGATCTCATCATAACCCTAGAACCATAACCCTAATCTATGGGGTTCATCATAAAATCAAAAAGACACAGCAAATGATGAAAATAATGCCTTTATAAAATGTCAATTCATTGATTTTGGGATCAAAATTACAATATTTCAATTGACTTTCAGGGCACAATCTTTCAATCTCCCACTTGCACTAAAATCGCCTTTAAATCTTAACCCCATACAATCAAGGTGGCGATCAAACTTAACCCCTGTACAATAGAAGCCTTAGTGAACGGGGCGATCAAACTCTCGCTGTGATAGAGCCTTAGTGAACGGGTCTGCTATGTTGTTCTTCGTTTCTACCCTTTTAATGCAGACTTCTTGTCTTTCGACAATCTCTCGAACGAGATGGAAGCGTCTCAGAATGTGCTTTGATTTGTGATGAGCTCTTGGTTCCTTTGCTTGAGCAACAGCCCCCGTATTATCACAGTAAAGTGATACTGGACCTTCAATCTCAGGAACTACGCCCAACTCTGATATGAACTTCTTCATCCAGACAGCTTCCTTGGCAGCTTCACTAACAGCAATGTATTCTGCCTCAGTTGTTGAGTCAGCTACAGTTTGCTGTTTAGAACTTTTCCAACTTACAGCTCCTCCATTAAGGGTAAAAACATACCCAGATATAGATTTGCTGTCATCTGGATCTGATTGAAAACTAGAATCTGAATAAGCTTCTAGTTTAAGATCAGATCCTCTGTATATTAGAAAAATATCCTTAGTTCTTCTTAAGTACTTAAGAATAATTTTCACAGCCTTCCAATGATCCTCTCCTGGATCAGCCTGAAACCTGCTGGCTATACCTAAGGCATATGCCACATCAGGCCTAGTACATAACATAGCATACATAATAGACCCTACTGCCGAAGCATAAGGTACCGAATTCATTCTATTTCTTTCTTCAGGTGTCTTAGGAGACATCTTCTTAGAAAGATGTATGCCATGACCAATAGGTAAGTAACCTCTTTTACTTTCCTCCATGCTAAATCTTTTTAGCACTTGGTCAATGTACCTAGACTGGGATAAACCTAGCATCCTCCTAGATCTATCTCTATAGATCTTGATGCCTAGTATATAAGATGCTTCTCCCAAGTCTTTCATGGAAAACTGTTTAGATAACCATACCTTGACTGATTGTAACATTGGGATATCATTCCCAATGAGGAGTATGTCATCTACATACAGAACCAAGAAAACTATGGCACTCCCACTAGTCTTCTTGTACACACAAGGTTCATCCTCATTTTTGATAAAGTCAAATTCTTTGACTGTCTTATCAAATCGGATGTTCCAACTCCTAGATGCTTGCTTTAATCCATAAATAGATTTCTTTAGCCTACATACCTGATTAGGTTTAGTCTCCAAGACAAAACCTTCTGGCTGTGACATATAAACCTCTTCCTCAAGGAAACCATTGAGGAATGCAGTCTTCACATCCATCTGTCAGATTTCATAATCATGATATGCTGCTATAGCAAGCATGATCCGAATAGATTTGAGCATGGCAACAGGAGAAAATGTTTCATCATAATCTATTCCCTGTTTTTGTCTGAAACCCTTAGCCACTAATCTGGCTTTATAAGTTTTAACTTGGCCATCTGTCCCAATCTTTTTCTTATAGACCCATTTGCATCCAATAGGGTTAACACTCTCTGGTGCATCAACCAAAGTCCAGACTTGGTTGACATACATGGAGTCCATTTCGGATCTCATGGCTTCCAGCAATTTGTCTGAGTCACTACTTATGACAGCATCCGTATATGTTAGAGGCTCATCATTATCAATGATTCGGGCTTCATTATTTTCAATAATGAACCCATACCTTTCAGCTGCATGTCGCACTCTATCAGACTTACGGATAGGAGTGGTGTGTTCAGGTTCTATACTAACTGTGTTATGATTTTGTTGAGATGTATCTATTTGTTGAACTTCTTCAAGTTCAATATTTCTCCCACTGCCCTTTTGTAGGATGAATTCCTTTTCCATAAAAATGGCATGCCTACTGACTAAAATCTTTTGTTCAGTAGGGTGGTAGAATAGATATCCTATACTATTTTTGGGATATCCAACAAATAGACATTTTTCTGCTCTAGCATCAAGCTTTTGTCCAAAATTTCTTTTGACATAAGCTGGACATCCCCATATCTTAAGGTGCTTAAGATTGGGTTTCCTTCCCCTCCATAACTCATATGGAATGCCAGATACAGATTTGGATGGTACTCTATTCAAAATATTAGCCGCTGTTTCCAAGGCATATCCCCAGAAAGAAACAGGTAAGTCTGTGAAGCACATCATGGACCGTACCATATCTAATAAAGTACGATTTCTCCTTTCAGCAACACCATTTAATTGTGGTGTGTAAGGAGGAGTCCATTCAGAGATGATTCCCTTTTGTTTAAGGTGATCAAGAAACTCGGTGGATAAGTATTCACCTCCTCTATCTGATCGAAGGATCTTAATACTTTTCCCCGTTTGTTTCTCTACCATACTTTGATACTCTAAAAATTTTTCAAAAGCTTCGGACTTATGTTTCATTAGATACACAAATCCGTACCTTGAAAAATCATCAGTGAATGTGATGAAATATGAGTATCCACCCTTGGCCTGAGTTGTCATAGGTCCATATACATCAGTGTGTATGAGTCCTAATAACTCTGTTGTCCTTTCATTATGTCCACTAAATGGAGTCTTGGTCATTTTACCCATGAGACATGATTCACAAGTTCCTAATGATTCATAGTCATAAGGATTAAGGAATTTTTCCTTGTATAACTTGTTAATCCTCTGCTCACTAATATGTCCAAGACGACAGTGCCAAAGTAAAGTATTGTTTACTTCATCTCTTTTTCGTTTATTACTAACATGTAGTATATTGTCATCAGAAGATAAAGTTAAGAGACCATTGCAAAATATGCCATTAAATATTATTTCATTAGAAAAACTGATTGAGCAGCCATTGCTCATTACATTCATAATATATCCTTGTTTAAGTAACAAGGGTACAGATATGATGTTTCTAATGATTCTAGGCATAAAATAACAATTCTTTAACTCTAAAATCTTCCCAGAAGGCAGCTTCAACATATAAGTCCCTACAGCTTCTGCTTGGATGGAATCTCCTCCAGCACCGTAGAGCTCGAAGTCGCCTTCCTTCAAAACTCTAATGTTCTGTAGTCCCTGCAATGATTTGCAAATATGATGACCACAAGCAGTATCCAATACCCAAGAGTTTGAATTAGAAGTGTCTAATGACAAAATTGCATGTATCTCATACATACCTGTTGGTGCATTACTAGCACCGGGCTTCAGACTTGCAAGGTAAACCTTGCAGTTTCTTTTCCAGTGACCCGGCTTGCCACAATGAAAGCAGGTCATTTGTCCGGAGGCCTTCTTTCCTTTCTTTTTCTTGATGCCCCCTTTTGGGTTTAACCTCCTCTTGGAACCCTTTTTGCCTATTTTCTTCTTGTTTACACCATCCACAAGAAGAAGTGGAGCCTTATTTTTCTTTAAATGGCTCTCTGCTGTTTTTAACATATTCAACAGCTCAGTCAAGGAAGTGTTAAGTTTGTTCATATGATAATTAAGAACAAACTGTGAAAATGACTCTCGGAGTGACTGCAGGATTAAATCCTAATTCAACTCCCCATCCATGACAAAACCTAATTGACCCAATCGGGTGATTAGGTCAATAACCTTTAATACATGGTCTTGTACGAATGTACCTTCTATCATCCTTGCACGGAATAACTGCTTAGATATTTCATATCTTGCAGTTCGACTGTGTTCTCCATAAAGTTCTTTTAAATTGAGCAATATGGAGTTTGTGTCCATGCTATCATGTTGCCTCTGTAACTCATTGGTCATAGAGGCAAGCATTATACACTTGACAGTAAGTGAGTCATTTTGCCACGTGTTATATATGGTCTTAACCTCTTGCGAGGCATCTTCCCCTAATGGTTCCAAGGTTGGGGTATCAAGAATATAAGAAATTCTTTCTTGGCTGAGTACTATCTTCAGGTTTCTAAACCAATCAACATAGTTTGGTCCAGTCAATTTATTTGCATCAAGAATGCTACGGAGTGAGAGTGAAGAGGCCATTTAATCTATATTAACAAACAACATTACATAAGCAGACAATCAATGTTGACAAAACATAATTAAATTAGGACTTTAACTTAATTATGTCTCCCACTATTTTATCAAGCATCATAACCCTCAATGTGATGATCGAGAAAACCCTAATTGGTTCTCTTAGTGGGGTTGAGATCCTAATTCCTTATAAAAGACCTTGTGTGTACACAACAAATCTTATATAAGTTCAAAGGTAGGAAAAACTCTTTCCAATTGTAATTCATACAATTCTCAACTTATCTTGGCCTCTAAAATATTAATAGTCTTGTGTGTACACAACAAACTATAATATTTTAGTTAAGTTAGACCCTTCATTGCTATATAGTCATGATATTAATCATAATACCCTTGTGTGTACACAACAAAGTATTATATTAAATCATTCCATAAGCATCAAATGTACCAAGAAAAAATTATGTTAGTCACCATAAAGAAAAGGCCTTGTGTGTACACAACAAACCTAATATGGATCATAACATGATAATGACTTGGCATGAAGGAAAGCCATATGTAGTGAATATTACACTGAGCATATTAATCAATAATTAAGTTAATCATACCGGCCAGGTAAGTGGGAGAGTGGTGGGAGTCCCCCCGTTGCTTTCCTTAGACACCAATAAGAATTGGCCAGGTCAGTCAACGGAACCAATTAAAAACCACATCCTCTTTACCGATCATGAACCACTTTTCCTAGACACCGAATGATAAACTAATCATATTGATTATTTTTGCTTTTGGTATATGACACTACAACTTAATATGTTGTTAAAGAGGGCTTTATTAAAACAAAGCACATTCTAGCAAATATGTGCCATAGTGTGCCATCATACTAGGACAACCATTTACCACATAATGGATCCACCATTATGCCAGGGCAACCTTATTTCAGTATGATGACTAGAAGGCTAAACATATCTCTATGCAAATTAAGGTTTAAGTGAAAACCTTAATTAGTGGCATACATCAAACATATATGCATAATTAACACAAAAATGTTATTAGTGTATCATCATACTAGGACAACCATTTACCACATAATGGATCCACCATTATGCTAGGGCAACCTTATTTCAGTATGATGACTAGATCTCTATGCATATCTCTACAACAATTAGGGTTTGAGTGAAAACCCTAATTGGTGACAATATAACAAACATATATTACATCTCATGTTACTTTTATAAATATGCATCTAAAATTCAGAATATATATTTTAATCTTAATAAGGAGGCTCTGATACCACTGTAGGGTTCGGTGGCAAGGCGGAATCATAGATTTCAAAAATTTTTTATCTTAATGAAATCTTCACCAAACCTTCAACCCAAAATCTCCTTAAAAGAATTAAAACATATAAGATGTTTATATAAGATTTAATCTCAAATCAAGATACTAACCTGTATCGCAAAATCCAAACTCTGAATCTCCACCAGGTGCCCAAATGTTCACCGTCCAATCGATCCACACAGAAAAACAATGAAGACAAAATTTCTATTTCTTGGTTCCTCTTTTTGAATTCTTTTTCAAGAATTCAATTCTTAGACCTTTAGGCTGAAATTTTCTTTCTTGAAAATTTCCTTTTCTTCCTTCTTTCCTCTTCTTGAATTTTCTTCAAGAATTCCCTTTCTTGAATCCCTTTTCTTGAATTGAATTGGAAGAAAAAATTAAGACAGTCAAAGTCTTAATTCAAGAAAGAAAAGAAGAAAAGATCCTTTCCCTGTTCTTTCCTTTACCGTTCAAGACCTTCTTCTTATTCTTGTTTAGGGTCAGAGTTTCGACAGAGGATATCTCTGTAAGGGAAACAATACCCAACAAGAACAAGAGGAAGGAGTATTCTGGAGAGGAAGTGAGGGAATTGGATCTCTGAACTATGTTGCGTGAAAACCCCCGAGAACCCCAACCTTATTTATAGATCTCAGAGGGGTGTCATCTCGAAACAACGCAACCCTCTGAAACCCCAGGGATCACGATCCCTCATTCCTCACGTGTCCCCTCAACCAAAAATCATGATTCTCCGATTGGGTTTTCATTTTTCCGACGAGGAGAACTCTCGGAAAAACTTCAAGAAGGATCGCGACTTTTGGAGACGGATTTGCGACCGAAAAGCGACGGATCTTTTTCTTAATTTTTTCTGGCCATCAGATCCAGATCCAAGGGCGCCAGACAAGGATCTGAAATGCCTCTTTTCAGATTTTTCTCCGACGTTTTCTTTCTCACACGTTTTAAGAGAAGTCCACGCGCGTGGACTTTTCTTTCTTGGCGCGCACGGGTGAGAAGAGGGAGGGGGCGGCTTGGAGAGAGGGTCTCAGTGAACTAAGTTCACTTGGGTTCAGCCATGGGTTAGCCCAATGTCCTAAAAAATAAATTGGACCTTAATCTGGTTCAATTAGAACCCAATTAAGCCCAATTCGGAACCAAATTCGAATAGAAATTTGGTCTGCAACACATGCTAGTGTGTTTATCCTGCAAACATGATTTAATTCCAAATTAAATCCTTCATCAATTTTCTTTTGTGTGTGACCCATTGGGTTCCACACCTAGGCAGCAGTAGGTCCGAGTGCTATTTGACTTAATTCGGTTAGATCTCAACCAAGCCGATTTAGGTCAACTCAAACTAGCTTGACTCGGTCAATTAGAATCTAATTCAAATTGACTGATTTGAATTACCATGATTCAATCATATACCTACAAGACAAGATTGACGTCTAGCAACGTATCATGTCTACCCGGAAGATGTGGAATTTTGGTGGAATTACCAAAATACCCTTCAGTGGTGAGTTACCGGGCAATTCAGTCCTTTGATCAACTTGCATCCCGAATATGATTATGAATATGGATATTTGTCAAATCCAATTTTCATATTCATCCCTAGCTCAATCTTTATAATGATGATTCATTAATGAACCATTAGAAAATAACTCTAATGTTCATACTTTGATCAAAGGTTTCCTGAATCCATCATTTGAAATTAGCTGGATGCTATTCCCTCTTACTAGGGCTGATCAATTCCTTGTTGACCTACTCACAACCTCCATATACAATCCACCATAACCAGTATCACCTCGTGCATGACTCAGTGTCATGATTGACTGCGAACCAAAGTATGGATTCATGTATATAAGGTACTATGGTAGTCTCAGGTCAAAGGACCACATGCACTACTCCCACTATGAGAATTATCTATTGACAAACAGATAAGGTTCCATTAGATATTCTCAATCTGGATCAATTCAGTGAACTCATTCTCCAATGAACACTCACATCCTAGTATTAGTGTCAAACACAAGTGACTGTGAGATCAGTCACCCTTATTACAAAACATATATAGGATGTGCTGGTCTTGCCGGAAACATTGATCCCCAACTCAATGTCCCATCGACCAGGAATATTTTAGATTAGGATTTTAAGGCTTTAGGTCTCACTGGTATGATCTCATCATAACCCTAGAACCATAGCCCTAATCTATGGGGTTCATCATAAAATCAAAAAGACACAGCAAATGATGAAAATAATGCCTTTATAAAATATCAATTCATTGATTTTGGGATCAAAATTACAATATTTCAATTGGCTTTCAGGGCACAATCTTTCACTTTTCACTTACCCAGTCGAAACGACCGGTTCTGGGAAGGAAAATCCTACTAACCATGTTGTGAAGAAGTCTCATTTCCTTTGATAGCAAGTTGGCTTGAACATATTGGACGGAGCTTACATCTTCTCTTTCCAAAATAAGCTTCAGAGTGTGTTCTTTGTCAGTCAAGGTAAGCTCGATGGTGCCGTCAGTTGGAATTTAAAGCAAGTTGCTTAATTTTTCTTCATCCACAATGACTTTTACTCTCTTAACAGTAGATTCCAAATGATATTCTTCCAGAACTAGGTTTTCATTAAATGTTCGTACCAGAGAAGGGTAGGTCAGAATATCTAAAGAATATAAAAACTTCCAACTCTGGTTGTCTATCCAACTTCCAATCTTCATCTTCATTTCTTCTAGGAAGGAGAAATCGATCCTTCTTCCGCATGTAACAGGCCTGTTGGCCATTGAAGTGGATTTCCCAGTCAGAGAGGATGTTACTTCTTCTTATTATTCAGGAGTGGACCTTTTTCTCTTTTCTCCCTTTTCTTTTAGATCTTCACTGCGTGTGCTTGTTTCAGCCACTTGAGGAATCTTCCTTGTAGATCTCCTTGGAGCCATTGTAGTGGGATTTAGGAAATCAGAGTTTTGGGGAATGGTTTTTTTGAGAGATTGGTAAAGATTTTGAGTGGAGTAGACAGAGTTTGTGATGCGGGATGAAAATCGATGTAACCCTGGATTATTTGGGAAAGGGAAACAACTAAACAAACTAGGACTGTGGGAGGGCTAAGAAGCCTCCCGGGACTAGGGCGACTCAAACTAAAACCCTAAAATAGCTGATCTCTTTTATTTTTAATTTTCTTTGGTGGAGGTGGCGAAGGAAGGATGGAGATGGGGGACTGGGAACTGGAACTCATGGCCCTGGGACTCACTCTAACGGGGAGACGCACACAGAAAGTCGGGGTCAAAGCATAAAGCTACCCTCCCGAGGGATCAAAGCACATAGCTACCCACCCGAGGGATCAAAGCACCAACTACCCTGAGCTCTCATCGAACCCATCATCCACATAGTAGGGCTCTCACATAGATGCGCTAGGGTGACTCTCAAAGAATACGAGGGGATAAAGAAGACGAGATAGGGGATAACTAGGGTGCTTGAACCCATCATCCACAAAGTAGGACTCTCACACCCCCCAATGAACCCATTATCCACACAGTAGGGAACAAAGGCAAATGGGCCTTTGCCCAGAACCAGAACCAATGGAGAACCTCAAAAATTTATATCCAATTATCTAATTATTATAGGGGGAGAGAGGGACTTTATATAGAAAAACCAAAACCCTTAGTTTCTTAGCCTCTAAGAAAACTAAAAAAGGAAAATAAATAACATCAAAATTTGTGTTGCATCAAAAATGGTGCTGATCTGCCCTAAGAAGCGTGTCGGCTTGATGATCTGCACTGAAAAGCGTACTGCTCTGAAAACTGGAATGCTCTGAAATCCATGCAAACTAATCTCACGGCCATGCGGAGGATCGATCTCTCGATGGAGAACACGGCTGGTGACCGGGAAGCAGGTGACTGACAGGGCCGGTGGACAGCGAGCGGCGGACGGCTGGTGGTGGGCCGCAGGAAAGGCGGCACAAGGGGTGCACGGCATGCCCTGTGCGTGCCATTTGGCCTTCCCATGGCATTAGAACTCCTTGGCACCGGCTAGGCCTTCGGCGAACGGCGGGGCGATGGGGCGGCGGGAGGCAGGCGGAGCCATCGCACGGATGCACGTAGGCAGACGGACGCCTCCCGCGTTCGTTCGTGTTCCCATGGGCATGGGTGGCGGCGGACCACACCGGCGCCCGGGCGAGAGCCGGCGGGCGGCGGGAACCGCGTTGGGCAGCATGCCGGCAGTGGCGACGACAGCGGCGCAAGGCAGAATGACAGCACGTGGGCGGACGGATGCCTCACACATCCGTTTGTCTTCCCACGAGCGTGGGCGGCAGCTACTTTTTCGATGAGGGCGGGGTCGGCGAGCATCGGCGGCGGTCCGGTGGGGGTTGGGCGGCCCGGATCTAGGGCCGACGGGGTGGAGGCTAGGGTTTTGGAGTTTTAAAAAAGTCGCAGGAGAAGGATGGATGAGATGGAATAAGGCTGGGATAACTCGGGGATAAACTAAGTATAAATCCAGAATAGCGGGGATAGGTGAAATAGCGGGAATAAAAAAATAAAAAATATGAGAAAATTAAAAAATGGGAAAAAATACTCGGACGACGGCTGGATCCCCATTATTCTCCTCGATCATGGGGAAATCGACTATGTCGAGTTCGAAAAATAGAGCACACCCTATTCCACAACTCGCTCTGATACCAAAATTGATGTTGGATGTAAATTGATGTAACCCTTGATTATTTGGAAAAGGGAAACAACTAAACAAACTAGGACCGTGGGAGGGCTAAGAAGCCTCCTAGGACTAGGGCGACTCAAACTAAAATCCTAAAATAGCTTATCTCTTTTGTTTTCAATTTTCTTTGGTGGAGGTGGCGAAGGAAGGATGGAGATGGGGGACTGGGAACTGGAACTCATGGCCCTGGGACTCACTCTAATGGGGAGATGCACACAGAAAGTCAGGGGTCAAAGCATAAAGTTATCCTCCTGAGGAATCAAAGCACCAGCTACCTTGAGCTCTCATCGAACCCATCACCCACATAGTAGGGCTCTCACATAGATGCGCTAGGGTGACTCTCAAAGGACACGAGGGGATAAAGAAGATGAGATAGGGGATAACTAGGGTGCTCGAACCCATCATCCATAAAGTAGGACTCTCACATCCCCCAACGAACCTATTATCCACATAGTAGAAAACAAAGGCAAACGGGCCTCAGCCCAGATCCAGAACCAATGGAGAACCTCAAAAATTTATATCAAATCATCTGATTATTACAGGGAGAGAGGGGGCCTTTATATAGAAAAACCAAAATCCTCAATTTCTTAGCCTCTAAGAAAACTAAAAAAGGAAAATAAATTACATCAAAATTCATGTTGCATCAAAAGTGGTGCTGATCTGCCCTGAGAAGCGTGTCAGCTCGATGATCTACGCGAAAAAGCATGCTGCTATAAAAACTGGAATGCTCTGAAATCCATTCAAACTCATCTCATGGCCGTGCGGAGGATCGATCTCCCGACGGAGCACACAGCCAACGATCGGGAAGCAGGCGATGGACGAGGCTGGCGGATGGCTGGCGGCGGACTGCAGGCGAGGAAGCACTGGGGGGTATGGCACGCCCTGTGAATGCCGTTTGGCCTTCCCATGGCATGGGAACTCCTAGGCACCAGTGAGGCCTCCGGCTTCCTGGCCTTGGCCGACGGATGGTGGGGCGGTGGGATGGCGGCAGGCGGGTGGCAGGCGGCTGCATCACACGGACGCACGTGGGCGGACGGATGCCTCCCGCGTCCGTTCGTCTTCCAACGGGCATGGGCAGCGGCGGACCCCACTAGCGGCCAGGCGAGAGCCGGCAGGCGGCGAGAATGGAGATGGGTAGCAGGCCGGTGGCAGCGATGGTGGTGCAAGGCGGCATGGCCGCACGTGGGAGGACGGACGCCTCCAGCGTCTGTTCGTTTTCCCACGAGCGTGGGTGGCGACGGCGGCTTTTCTGGCGAGGGCGGGGGCTGGCGAGCATCGGCGGCTGTCCGGTAGGGGCGGCTAGGGGTTGGGCATCCTGGATCTGGGGCCGGCGGGGTGGAGGCTAGGGTTTGGGAGTTTTAAAAAAATCACAGGAGAAGGATGGTGGAGATGGAATAAGGCTAGGATAACTCGGGGATAAACTAAGAATAAAAGCAGAATAGTGGGGATAGGTGGAATAGCAGGAATAGGAAAATAAAAAATGCGAGAAAATTAAAAAAATGGTAAAAAACACCTGAACGATGGCTGGATCCCCATCAGTTTGGAGTAAAATATAAAGAGTGAAGTGAAAGATAAGATTACTCGGATCTATTTAAACATCGATTTCTCGATATTCGAGTTGGCTCGCTCAGCCCTAAAATCATCCGAGTCAGCTCGACCAGAGCGAACTCGAAATAAGCAAAACTCCAAGTTAGCTAGGCAAAACCTCAGATTGACCTAGTCGACTCGACCAGAGCAAGAACAGAAAAATCAGATATTCGAGCTGGCTCGACCAAAGCAAAATTGCACGAGTCGACTCGAACAGAAACTTTCCATAGAAGTTTGAAATGATTCAAAAAATGTAATCAAGGAAAGTTGTTCAACAATCATGAATAATTGTAGGAGGTTTTCTAGATAATTTTTTCTTAATTTAGAAGGAAATTAGGTTAAGGTAATCTATAAAGGATGACAAAGACCTAATTCTCCTCTAAGTAATTCAAATCTATCCTGATTCAGTGGCTTAGTGAAAATGTCAGCTATATATTTTTCAGTTGGGATAAATTCTAGTTCAATATCACCATTCAAAACTTGATCTTTAATAAAATGGTGTCTAATTTCTATATGCTTAGTCCTAGAATGCTGAATAGGATTTTTTGTCAAATTTATAGCACTTGTGTTATCACATTTTATTGGAATTTTGCATTGTGTAACACCAAAATCTTCTAGTTGTTGTTTAATCTATAATACTTGTGGACAACAACTCCTAGCAGCAACATACTCTTCCTCAGCAGTTGAAAGTGCTATCGAGTTTTGTTTCTTACAGTGCCATGAGATTAAATTCAACCCTAGAAATTGGCATATGCCGCTAGTGCTCTTTCTATCAATTTTACAACCAGCATAATCAATATCTAAAAATCCAATTAAATTTAATGAAGACTGTTTTGAAAACCAAAGACCTAAATTACTTGTACCTTTCAAATATCTTAATATTCTTTTAACAACAAGCATATGTATTTCTTTAGGATTACATTAAAATCTAGCACATACACATATACTATATAAGGTATCCGGTCTACTTACAATTAAGTATAATAAGGATCTGATCATACCTTTATATAGCTTTTGGTCAACATTGGATCCATTTTTATCTTTATCTAATCTGCAAGATCGGCTCATGGGTGTGCTCATTTGTTTGCTCATCTCCATAATAAACCTTTTGATTATTTTCTTGGTGTATTTGGCTTGGTTGATGAAGATCCATTCCTTAGTTTACTTTACCTAAAGTCCGAGGAAGTAGTTAAGTTTACCCATTATGCTCATTTCAAATTCTCCCTACATTAACTTAGCAAATTCTTCACAAGAATTTTTATTAGTTGCACCAAATATAATATCATCAACATAAATTTGTACAACTAATATGTCATTGCTTTTCTTTTTGATGAAAAGGGTTTTATTAACATTTCCTCTTGACAAATTATTTTCAATCAAGAAAGTGCTAAGTCTATCATACCAGGCTCTAGGTGCTTGTTTCACACCATATAAAGTTTTGTTTAGTTTAAACACATGATTTGGAAAAGCATGATCTTCAAAACCTAGTGGTTGTTCTATAAAAACTTGTTTGGAGATAAAACCATTTAAAAATGTACTTTTTATATCCATTTGAAAAATTTTAAAATTCATGTAGCGAACAAATGCAAGAAGTAATCTAATGGCTTCTAGTCTTGCTACGGGTGCATATGTTTCATCAAAATCAATGCCGTCTTCTTGACTATATCCCTTAGCCACTAATCTAGCTTTGTTTCTAATTTGTTCTTATAGATCCATTTGGTTCCTATGATTGGGTGGTCTTTAGATCTATCAACTAATATCCAAACCTTATTTCTTTCAAACTGGTTCAATTCTTCATACATAGCCATCATCCAGTTTGGATCATTTTTAGCTTCTTTTAAGTATGAGGTTCTATTTGAGATACAAAGGCTAGGTAGTCAAGTGCAGTTCTATGTGCTGACCTAGTCCTAATATCTTGTGAAGGATCACCAATAATTAATTCTTTAGGATGAGATAGCGTACCTCCATTCTGCTGGTAGATCTATATGATCCTTACTTACCATTTCTTCTCTTTCTTCAATTTGTCTTTCTTGTATGCTCATGTCTTCCATCTCCTTTTGAATTATACCAACATCATTATCTATACACTCTTCTTTCTTAGAAGGTGAAGTGTTAGTTTCATCAAAAATAACATGCATTGACCCTTCATTTGTAAGAGTTCTTTTATTAAATACTCTATATGCTTTGCTATGTAATGAATAACCAAGGAAAATTGCTTTATCAGATTTAGCATCAAATTTTCCTAAATTATCTTTACCATTATTAAGCACAAAGCATTTATATCCAAACACATTAAAATAATTGATATTGGGTTTCTTTTCATTCTAAAGCTTATAGGGGGTTTTCTTCAAAATAAGACGAATCAAAACACGGTTTAAAATATAACAAGCAGTGTTCATCGCTTCTGCCCAAAAGTACCTTGGAAAATTACCTTCATGCAACATGGTTCGGGCCATTTCTTCCAAAGTCTTATTTTTCCACTCTACAACACCATTTTGTTGTGGTATTCTAGGAGCAGAGAAGTTATGATCAATGCCATTTTCAGTGCAATAATCATCGAAAAACTGATTTTCAAATTCAGTGCCGTGATCATTCCTAATTGAAATTATTGAAAGATTTTTCTGATTTGAAACCTTTTTATAAAATTTTTGAAATACTTTGAAGGTTTCATCTTTGTGAGGAATAAATAAAAACTATGTAAATCTGGAAAAATCATCTACAATCATAAGGGCATATTTCATACCTCCTAGGCTTGTAGTCCTGGTTGGTCCAAATAAGTCCATGTGAAGTAGTTCTATAGGTTTAGTAGTTGAAATCATAATTTTGGATTTAAATCTCCCCCTAGTTTGTTTACCCATTTGGCATGCATCACAAACATGATCAAAGTCTACTTTAAAGTTAGGCATGCCTCTCACTAAGTTTTTGAAAATTAACTTGGCAATAATATGCATGCTAGCATGACCTAATCATCTATGCCACAATAAACAAGACTCCTTGCTCTTAGCATTCATTGCAAATAAACTGGAACTACTTGACATGGCACGATCATTTGTTGGGTTCGGTGACCAGTGCGGAAGTGTGGATTTCAAAAACTTTATGAAATCAGGTCCGAACCCTAATCCCAAAATCTCCTTATTAGCAATTAAAACTTATGACTACATGCATGTCAAAATTTAAACACAGTTTAGATACTAACCTCAGATCGCTATATCCAATCTGATGTAGAAATAAACTCCAAATGGAGTAACCTTTTGAACACACCAGGCGTCCACTTGTCCGCCCTCCGATGGTGATCCACACGGGCAGATGATCAAGACAGTGACTCCTCAATTTGGGTTCCTTCCAATCAAGTTCTACCCCAAGAACTTGATATATGGGCTATTGGCTAGGACACCTTTAGCCAAACAGGGACTAAAACTTTCTCTCTTACCCTTCTCCCAGTTTTTGGCAGTTCTGGCCTCTTAAGACACTCTTGTCTTAAGAATAAGCCCTTGTCCTAAAATGAGACAAGGCTTGTCTTGGAGGGAGAAGAAGATTAAGACAAAGTTGTCTTAATGTAAGAAAGAAGAAAAGAGGCGCCTTCTTCCTTTACCGTCGGAGAGTTTCTCTCTCTGACTCTCCTTCTGTTCTGAGATTCGACAGAGCCTGGGCTCTGTAAAGGAATCAAAGAAGAAAGAGAGGAGGGGGAAACAGTCTTCTGGAGAGGGAAAAGGAAAGAGAAGCAAGGCTTCGCCGTAGAAAATCTGGAATGGATTTTTACGGTGAAGCCTTCTTCTTAAATAGGCGACAGAGAGGCGCCTTCTCCTTCTGAAAAATCCTCTCACGCCCCTCTCTCCCTTCTCACATCTTCTCTCTTAATCTCACGGCCCTTGGGATTAATCTCACGGCCTTTGGGATTAATCTCACGGCCTTTGGGATGGACAGACGCGAAGAGGGATCGAGAAAAACTCAGAAGGGCGCGCGCAGAGAAAAGAGTCGCGCCCCTTCGGAGTTTTTTTTTTTTTTTTTTTTTTTTCTTTCTTTTCACCGTAATTCCCATTTTGAAGAGTCCACGCCTAGGTGGACTCTGATCCACGCCTCATCAGCCAAAAGACGCTGTTCCCTTCTTTCTTTTCACGCAAAAACGCGATTTGGAGAGAGTCCACGTGCGTGTGGACTCTTCTCCTTGCGTGCGCGCGTGGGAAGAGAGGGGGAGGGGTTTTAGGCGATGTGGGAAAGGGGTTTAGCCTCTTAGGTTAGCCCAATTGCTAGCCTATTGTTAGCCCAACGTTTTAAATCTTCAATTAGATTCAAACCGGAATGAATTTGGATCTAAAAAAGACCAAATCGGAACCCTAACTCGAATCCGATTCAAGTAGAAGTCATGGTTTGCAACACATGCTAGTGTGTTCATCTGCAAACGAGATTTAATTCCAAATTAAATCCTTGATTATCTGTCCTAAGTGTGTGACCCATTGGGTTCCATACTTAGCCAGCAGTGGGTCCGAGTGCAAGTTGACCTAATCTGATCAGAACTCATTCTAATCGATTTAGGTCAAATCGAGCTAACTCGAGTCAGTCAATTAGGACTCCTCCTAATTAGTGATCCAATTAAACCATTTAATTTGATCAACCCACAAGACAAGATTGACGTCTAGCAACGTGTCATGTCTACCCAGAAGATATGGAAATTCTGGTGTAATTCCAAAACTACCCTTCAGTGGAAAGTTCCCGTACAATTCGATCCTTCAATCATCTTGCATCCCGAATATAACTATGGATATGGAATCATGTCAAATCCAGTTTATACTCATTCCCAGCTCAGTCATACACTAATGATTCAATTAATTCGATATTAGAAATCATTTCTAATATCTGTACTTTGATCAAAGATTTCCTGAATCATCATCTGACCTAATTTGGCTGGATGCAATCTCCTCCTACTAGGAGTGATCAATTCCTTGTTGACCTACTCATTACCTTCATATACAATTCACCATACCCAGCATCAACCTCGTGCATGACCCAGTGTCATGATTGAGATTGAACCAAAGCATGGGTTCATGTACATAAGGTATTATGGCAGTCTCAGGTCATAGGACTACTTGTACAACTCCCACTATGTGAAACATCTATTGACATGCAGCTAAGGCTCCATTAGATGTTCTCAAACTGGATCTATTCAGTGGACTCATTCACTAATGAGCACCCACATCCTTGTATTAGTGTCCTACACAAATGACTGTGAGAGCAGTCACCCTTTTCAGCATACATAGGATGTGCCAGTCTTACCGGAAACCCTGATCCCCAACTCAGGGTTCCTATGACTAGGAATATTCTAGATTAGGGTTTTAAGGCCTTAGATCTCACTGGTATGATCTCATCATAGCCCTACAACCATAGCCCTAATCTATGGGGTTCATCATATAATGACACAGCGAATGATAAAAAATTATTGCCTTTATTAATTTGTCAATTTACAATGGTCTGGGAGATGCAGACATTGGCTTATAGGGCATAATCCTTTCAATCTCCCACTTGCACTAAAGCCAATCGCTCTTATTCTTTAACCCCATACAATCGAGGTGGCGATCAAACTCCCGCTGTGGTAGAGCCTTAGTGAACGGGTCTGCTATGTTGTTCTTTGTATCTACTCTATTGATGCAGACTTCTTGTCTTTCGATTATCTCTCGGACAAGATGGAAGCGTCTCAGAATGTGCTTGGACTTGTGATGGGCTCTCGGTTCCTTAGCTTGAGCAACTGCTCCAGTGTTATCACAATAGAGTGGCACCGGGTTCTCAATCTCAGGAACTACTCCCAACTCTGTGATGAATTTCTTCATCCAGACAGCTTCCTTGGCGGCTTCACTGACAGCTATGTACTCTGCCTCGGTAGTTGAGTCAGCTACAGTCTGCTGTTTAGTGCTCTTCCAACTTACTGCTCCACCATTCAAGGTAAAGACATACCCTGAAATGGATTTACTATCATCTGGGTCTGATTGAAAACTAGAGTCTGAATAGGCTTCTAGTTTAAGATCAGATCCTCCATATATAAGAAAAATATCCTTAGTCCTTCTCAGGTACTTAAGAATATTTTTCACAGCCTTCCAGTGATCCTCTCCTGGATCAGCCTGAAATCTACTGGCTACACCCAAGGCATATGCCACATCAGGCCTAGTACATAACATAGCATACATAATCGACCCTATAGCCGAAGCATAAGGTATAGAACTCATTCTATTTCTTTCTTCAGGTGTCTTAGGAGACATCCTCTTAGAAAGACGTATGCCATGACCAATAGGTAAGTAACCTCTTTTACTTTCCTCCATGCTAAATCTCTTTAGCACCTGGTTAATGTACCTAGACTGGGACAAGCCAAGCATCCTTCTTGATCTATCTCTATAGATCTTTATACCCAGTATATAGGATGCTTCTCCCAAGTCTTTCATGGAAAACTGTTTCGATAACCACACTTTGACTGATTGTAACATTGGGATATCATTCCCAATAATAAGTATATCATCAACATATAGAACTAAGAAAACTATGGCACTCCCACTAGTCTTCTTGTACACACAAGGTTCATCCTCATTTTTGAAAAACTCAAATTCTTTGACTGTTTTATCAAATCGGATGTTCCAACTCCTGGATGCTTGCTTTAATCCATAAATGGATTTCTTTAGCCTACATACCTGATTAGGTTTAGTTTCCAAGACAAAACCTTCTGGTTGTGACATATAAACCTCTTCCTCAAGGAAACCATTGAGGAATGCAGTTTTTACATCCATTTGCCAGATCTCATAATCATGATATGCTGCTATAGCAAGCATAATCCGAATGGATTTGAGCATGGCAACAGGGGAAAATGTTTCATCATAATCTATTCCCTGTTTTTGTCTGAAACCCTTAGCCACCAATCTGGCTTTATAAGTTTCAACTTGGCCATCTGCCCCAATCTTCCTTTTATAGACCCATTTACACCCAATAGGGTTAATACCCTCTGGTGCATCAACCAAAGACCATACTTGGTTGACATACATGGAGTCCATCTCGGATCTCATGGCTTCCAGCCATTTGTCTGAGTCTCTACTCATGACTGCTTCCGTATAGGTTAGAGGCTCATCATTTTGAATGATTTGGGCTTCATTATTTTCAATTATGAACCCATACCTCTCAGGTGCCTGTCGCACCCTATCAGACCTACGGATAGGAGTGTGTTCAGGTTCTATATTAACTATGTTGTTACTTGACTGAGAAGTGTCTATTTGTTGAATCTCATTAAGTTCGATATTTCTACCAGTGCCCTTTTGTAGGATAAATTCCTTTTCCATAAAAGTGGCATGCCTACTGACCAAAACTTTTTGTTCAGTAGGGTGGTAGAACACATATCCTATACTATCTCTAGGATATCCGAGAAATAGACATTTGTCTGCTCTAGCATCTAGTTTATGTCCAAAATTCCTTTTTACATAGGCTGGACATCCCCATATCTTAATATACTTAAGATTGGGCTTCTTACTTCTCCATAATTCATATGGAGTGCTAGAGACAGTTTTAGATGGTACTCTATTCAAGATATGTGTTGCTGTTTCCAAAGCATATCCCCAGAAAGAAAAAGGTAACTCCGTGAAGCACATCATGGACCGTACCATATCCAATAAAGTACGATTCCTCCTTTCAGCAACACCATTTAATTGTGGTGTGTAAGGAGGAGTCCATTCAGAGATGATCCCCTTATCTTTAAGGTGATCAAGAAACTCAGTGGATAAATATTCACCTCCTCTATCTGATCGGAGGATCTTTATACTTTTTCCTGTCTGTTTCTCTACCATACTTTGATACTCTAAGAATTTTTCAAAAGCATCGGACTTATGTTTCATTAGATACACAAATCCATACCTTGAAAAATCATCAGTAAATGTGATGAAGTATGAGTATCCACCATAGGCTTGAGTTGTCATAGGCCCACATACATCTGTGTGTATGAGTCCTAATAACTCTTTTGTCCTTTCTCCATGTCCACTAAATGGAGTCTTGGTCATCTTACCCATGAGACATGATTCACAAGTTCCTAATGACTCATAGTCATAAGGATCAAAGAAATTTTCTTTGTACAACTTGTTAATCCTAGTCTCACTAATATGTCCAAGTCGACAATGCCAAAGTAAGGTATTGTTAACATCATCTCTTTTCCGTTTGTTAGAAACATGAAAAACATTGTCATTAGTGGAAAGAGTTAAGAGACCATTGCAGAATATGCCATAACATATAATTTCATTAGATAAAGAAATTGAGCAGCCACTGCTCATTACATTCATAGTATATCCTTGTTTAAGTAACAAGGGTACAGATATGATATTTCTAATGATTTTTGGCATATAGTAACAACTCCTTAGCTCCAAGATCTTCCCTGAAGGTAACTTCAAAACATAAGTCCCTACAGCTTCTGCTTGGATGGGGTCCCCTCCAGCACCGTAGAGCTCAAAGTTACCTTCCTTCAATACTTTAAGCCCCTGAAGTCCCTGCAATGATTTGCAGATGTTATGACCACAGGCGGTATCCAACACCCAAGTATTTGAAATGGAAGAATCCAATGACAAAATAGTATGAACTTCTTTCATACCTTTTGGTGCCTCTGATGCACCAGGCTTCAAACTTGCAAGGTAAACCTTGCAGTTTCTTTTCCAATGACCCGGCTTGCCACAATGAAAGCAGGTCATCTGTCCGGAGGCCTTCTTTCCTTTCTTCTTCTTAATGCCCCCTTTGGGATTCATCCTCTTATTGGAACCCCTTTTGCCTGTCTTCTTCTTATCCACAAGAAGAACTGGAGCCTTATTTTTCTTTACATGGCTCTCTGCTGTTTTCAACATATTCAACAGCTCAGGCAAGGAAGAATTAAGTTTGTTCATATGGTAATTAAGAACAAACTGTGAAAATGACTCTGGGAGTGATTGCAAGATCAAGTCTTGATTCAACTCCCCATCCATTACAAAACCTAATTGACCTAATCGAGTGATTAGATCAATTATCTTTAATACATGGTCTTGTACTGATGTACCTTCTGTCATCCTTGCACGGAACAACTGCTTAGATATTTCATATCTAGCAGTTCTACTGTGTTCTCCATAAAGCTCTTTTAAATTTAGCAGTATGGAGTTAGTATCCATGCTATCATGCTGCCTCTGTAACTCGTTAGTCATAGAGGCAAGCATAACACATTTGACAGTAAGTGAGTCATTTTGCCACATATTATATGTGGTCTTCTCCTCTTGCGAGGCATCTTTCCTTGGTGGTTCCAAAATCGGGGTATCAAGAATATAGGAAATTCTTTCTTGACTGAGTACTATTTTCAAATTTCTCAGCCAATCAACATAATTCGGCCCAGTCAATTTGTTGGCATCTAAAATACTACGGAGTGAGAGTGAAGAGGCCATTTATCTACATTTAAACAAAGAACGAAAACATAAGCAAACAACCATGAAATGACAACACATAATTAAATTAGGACTTTAATTTAATTATGTCTCCCACTATTTTATCGAGCATCATAACCCTCCATACGATGATCGAGAAAACCTTAATTGATCTTTCTTAGTGGGGTTGAGATCCCAATCCCTCATAAAAGACCTTGTGTGTACACAACAAATCTTATATAAGTTCATAGGTAGGAAAACTCTTTCCAATTGTAAACTGTACAATTCTCAACTTATCTCGGCCTCTAAAATATTAATAGCCTTGTGTATACACAACAAACTATAATATTTTAGTTAAGTAAGACCCTTCATAGCCATATAGTCATGACTTTAATAGTAATACCCTTGTGTGTACACAACAAAATATTACTTTAAATCATGCCATAAACAAATAATTGTATTAGGCCAAAAATTGTGTTAGTCACCATATTAGGTCTTGTGTGTACACAACAAACCTAGTATAGATCGTAACACAATGATGACCTATCATGAAGGAAGGCCAATAATAGTATTTTAACACTAAGCATGTTAGTCAAGAATTAAATCAATCAGATCGGCCAGGCTAGTGGAAGAGATGTGGGGGTCCCCCCGTTGCTTTCCTAGACACCAATTTAAAATTGGCCAGGTCAGTCAACGGAACCAATTAAAAACCACGATTCCCTTTACCTTCCCAGAACCACCTTTCTAGACACCGAAATGACTAATTATCCATCATGACTAATAATGCTTATCGGTTAACTATACTACCACTTAATATAATTTTAAGAGGGGTTCATGCAATGCCAGCACATTCAATTTAAAAGCTATCACATATATTAATACATGCTTTAAACTAAGCAAATATGTGAAATGTGTGCCATCATACTAGGACAACCATTTACCACATAATGGATACACCATTATGCCAGGGCAACCTTATTTCAGTATGATGGCTCCAGGGCTAATCATATCTCTAAGACAATTAGGGATTCAGTGGAAAACCCTAACTGGTGGCAATCATCAAACTCATGTTCAATCAAAGACATGCACTGTGCATCAATATAAAAACTTTAACATGATACTACATCATGAATTGAACTTCATAAGTATTAATCCTAATAAGGATGCTCTGATACCACTGTTGGGTTTGGTGACCAGTGCGGAAGTGTGGATTTCAAAAACTTTATGAAATCAGGTCCGAACCCTAATCCCAAAATCTCCTTATTAGCAATTAAAACTTATGACTACATGCATGTCCAAATTTAAACACAGTTTAGATACTAACCTCAGATCGCTATATCCAATCTGATGTAGAAATAAACTCCAAATGGAGTAACCTTTTGAACACACCAGGCGTCCACTTGTCCGCCCTCCGATGGTGATCCACACGGGCAAATGATCAAGACAGTGACTCCTCAATTTGGGTTCCTTCCAATCAAGTTCTACCCCAAGAACTTGATATATGGGCTATTGGCTAGGACACCTTTAGCCAAACAGGGACTAAAACTTTCTCTCTTACCCTTCTCCCAGTTTTTGGCAGTTCTGGCCTCTTAAGACACTCTTGTCTTAAGAATAAGCCCTTGTCCTAAAATGAGACAAGGCTTGTCTTGGAGGGAGAAGAAGATTAAGACAAAGTTGTCTTAATGTAAGAAAGAAGAAAAGAGGCACCTTCTTCCTTTACCGTCGGAGAGTTTCTCTCTCTGACTCTCCTTCTGTTCTGAGATTCGACAGAGCCTGGGCTCTGTAAAGGAATCAAAGAAGAAAGAGAGGAGGGGGAAACAGTCTTCTGGAGAGGGAGAAGGAAAGAGAAGCAAGGCTTCGCCGTAGAAAATCTGGAATGGATTTTTACGGTGAAGCCTTCTTCTTAAATAGGCGACAGAGAGGTGCCTTCTCCTTCTGAAAAATCCTCTCACGCCCCTCTCTCCCTTCTCACGTCTTCTCTCTTAATCTCACGGCCCTTGGGATTAATCTCACGGCCTTTGGGATTAATCTCACGGCCTTTGGGATGGACAGACGCGAAGAGGGATCGAGAAAAACTCAGAAGGGCGCGCGCAGAGAAAAGAGTCGCGCCCCTTCGGAGTTTTTTTTTTTTTTTTTTCTTTATTTTCACCGTAATTCCCATTTTGAAGAGTCCACGCCTAGGTGGACTCTGATCCACGCCTCATCAGCCAAAAGACGCTGTTCCCTTCTTTCTTTTCACGCAAAAACGCGATTTGGAGAGAGTCCACGCGCGTGTGGACTCTTCTCCTTGCGCGCGCGCGTGGGAAGAGAGGGGGAGGGGTTTTAGGCAATGTGGGAAAGGGGTTTAGCCTCTTAGGTTAGCCCAATTGCTAGCCTATTGTTAGCCCAACATTTTAAATCTTCAATTAGATTCAAACTGGAATGAATTTGGATCTAAAAAAGACCAAATCGGAACCCTAACTCGAATCCGATTCAAGTAGAAGTCATGGTTTGCAACACATGCTAGTGTGTTCATCTGCAAACGAGATTTAATTCCAAATTAAATCCTTGATTATCTGTCCTAAGTGTGTGACCCATTGGGTTCCATACTTAGCCAGCAGTGGGTCCGAGTGCAAGTTGACCTAATCTGATCAGAACTCATTCTAATCGATTTAGGTCAAATCGAGCTAACTCGAGTCAGTCAATTAGGACTCCTCCTAATTAGTGATCCAATTAAACCATTTAATTTGATCAACCCACAAGACAAGATTGACGTCTAGCAACGTGTCATGTCTACCCGGAAGATATGGAAATTCTGGTGTAATTCCAAAACTACCCTTCAGTGGAAAGTTCCCGTACAATTCGATCCTTCAATCATCTTGCATCCCGAATATAACTATGGATATGGAATCATGTCAAATCCAGTTTATACTCATTCCCAGCTCAGTCATACACTAATGATTCAATTAATTCGATATTAGAAATCATTTCTAATATCTGTACTTTGATCAAAGATTTCCTGAATCATCATCTGACCTAATTTGGCTGGATGCAATCTCCTCCTACTAGGAGTGATCAATTCCTTGTTGACCTACTCATTACCTTCATATACAATTCACCATACCCAGCATCAACCTCGTGCATGACCCAGTGTCATGATTGAGATTGAACCAAAGCATGGGTTCATGTACATAAGGTATTATGGCAGTCTCAGGTCATAGGACTACTTGTACAACTCCCACTATGTGAAACATCTATTGACATGCAGCTAAGGCTCCATTAGATGTTCTCAAACTGGATCTATTCAATGGACTCATTCACTAATGAGCACCCACATCCTTGTATTAGTGTCCTACACAAATGACTGTGAGAGCAGTCACCCTTTTCAGCATACATAGGATGTGCCAGTCTTACCGGAAACCCTGATCCCCAACTCAGGGTTCCTATGACTAGGAATATTCTAGATTAGGGTTTTAAGGCCTTAGATCTCACTGGTATGATCTCATCATAGCCCTACAACCATAGCCCTAATCTATGGGGTTCATCATATAATGACACAGTGAATGATAAAAAATTATTGCCTTTATTAATTTGTCAATTTACAATGGTCTGGGAGATGCAGACATTGGCTTATAGGGCATAATCCTTTCATCATTTAGATCTATCACATAAATATTTTCGAGTCTATGTCTAATGAACTTACTACTAGAATCAAGAGAGTTTGTTACTATACACATAGATGATTCAAAGATAACCTTAAAGCCTTTATCACAAAGTTGACTAATACTCAATAAATTATGCTTCAATTTATCTACTAGCAATACATTTTCAATAAAAGTACAGGGGATTATTTTGATCCTACTAATTTCGATTATTTTCCCATTCCCATTGTCTCCAAAAGTAACCATACCTCCTTCTTTCATTTCTAGGATGATGAACTGATCCTTGTCACCCATCATATACCTTGAACAACCACCATTGAGATACCATCTTTTCTTTAATTTCTGGGCTGCAAGACATTCCTGCAAGACAATCAATGAGTTCTTTTAGGTACCCAAGCTAACTTGGGTCCTTGCAGGTTAGGTGAGGTGGTTCATTTGGGAACCCAAATCTTTTTTGATTTATTATGGACATTTCTAATAATACTACAATTAAAAGCTTTATGTCCTAGCTCTATGCAAGCAAAACATCTGATTATAGAATTCTGAAAAGATTTATGCTTTGAAATTCTAGATACATGAGATGCAGAAATAGGTATTTGAGTTTTTAGGACATACAAGGTAGCTTTCGAATAGAAGTAGAACCATTTAAAGCAAAAGCATTTTAAGATATAAACATTGGAACAAAATCTTTTTGTTTCACAAAAATAGTTGCTGAAACATAATTTGAATTTGAAGAATTAAAACCAATTCTAGCTTTATTACCAGAAATCTTTTGTTCTTAAAGAATCAACTTTAGAAGAAAGAGTAAGTTTTTCAACAAGAGGCTTGAGTTTTTCAACCTTTTTTTTCAACTCATTATTTTCATTTAACAAAACTTTATTTTTGTCATGATAATCATTATTTTCAGTTTTCAATACTTTACAGTTTTTAGAAAAGACAAGAAGCTCTTTTTGCAACAAGATATTCTTTTCTGAAATTTCCTCTTTTTCTTTGAGTAAAGAATCATTAATATTCTTTAAAGATCTAATCTTTACTCCAGCTTTCTTAAATTCGAATAAAAGATCATGGAATGAAGAATTTAACCCATCAAATGTAAATTCAATTTGAGTATTGGGGGATGTTACCTCATCCAAGAGACCCATTAGATATAGATTAGTTGTTTTTGTGGTCTCTCCTCTTCAATTAAGGTGGATTCTTCACTGTCGCTCCATGTGGCAATCATCGCTTTCTTTTTCTTCTTTTTAAAGAATTTCTTCAATAGTTGACAATCAAGATGAATGTGTCCCAGTTTCTTATATTCATAGCCAGTGGGGACTTGTTTCTTTTCTTTATCTTTGTCCTTGTCCTTTTCTTTGGAATGTTCTCCTCATTTATGAGATTTTCTATTAAATCTTCCTTTCTTCTTTCCCATAAACTTCCTGAATCTCCTCATGACCATTGCAATATCTTCATCTTCTAGATCATCTTCGGAGGAGGTAGAGTCATCTTCCATTTCTTCATCATTCTTAGATTCTAATGCAGCCTTAAATGCAATAGTTTTCTTTTCCTTTTAATCATTATCTGTTCTATGCTACATGACTACTTTGTGTATAATGAGAGAGCCCATTAATTCATCTATGGATAGAGTATTTAGATCTTTAGCTTCCTAGATGGCAGTAACTTTAGGGTTCCATTTATTTGGAAGTGATCTCAATATCTTCTGTACCAAATCAGCATTTGAGTAAACCCTGCCAAGACTTTTCAAACCATTAATAATATTTGTAAATCTAGTGTACATGGCAGAGATATTTTCATTAGGTACCATTTTAAATAACTCATAATTGTGTACTAGAAGGTTAATTTTTGAAGTCTTCACTTGGAAAGTTGCTACATGGGTCACCTCAAGTTTATCCCATATTTCTTTTGCTAAAGAGCAAGTAGAAATTTGATTAAACTCGTTAAAAATCCAAAGCACAATATAACAAATTCATGGCATTGGCATTTAATTTCCCTAATTTCATGTCATGTTCATCCCATTCCTCTTCAAGCTTAGGGACATCCGTGCCATCAATTTTGATCATGAAAACATGTGGCCCTTTAAAAATGACCTTTCATAATTGAAAATCAACAGCTTGTATTTAGATTTTCATTCTTGCTTTCTAATAAGAATAATTTGTGCCTGTGAAAAGTGGAGGTCTTTTAGTTGATTAGCCTTCAGCCAAGGATATACTCATGGGATGAGCCATCAATCTTTACTCTAATATAATTAGAGACAGCTCTGATACCAGTTGTAGCCCAGGTGGCTATCCAAGAGGGGGGTGAATTGAGAATTTAAAAAATTTGAGCAGATAATGTGCACTTAAAAATCCCTTTTAGAGTATTAGGTGCTGTGGCAAAATAATAACTTGCAGGAGCAAAATAAAATAAAAGAAGCACAAGACAAACACACAGAAATTTATAGTGGTTCGGAGCAACCTAGCTCCTACGTCAACTACCCAAGATACCACTTTGGATTTTCACTATATTCACACCCGAATACAGTAGGATTGTTTTACAGGATCACAATCCAAAATATCTGTACTTTGGTTTTAATGGGATCATCAAAGAAAACCCAACTCCCTTTGGTTTTAAATAGGATCACCAAAGAAACTCAACTTGATTTTCACAAGATCACCAAGAACCTATCCCTTGATTTTTAGCTAAGGCTCACCAAGAACATATCCCTTGGTTTTTAGCTAAGGCTCACCAAGAACCTAAATAATTCAAGAACGAATTAAGAAATAAATGAAACAATAATGACAAACTCAAGTTATCGGATAGTTGCCGGTGAAGCTTGAGAAAAGTCCACTTGAATGTGCTTCAACATGCTTTAATTGCTTTAGTGGCTTCTTTCCAAAGTGCTTCAAGCTTCAGACCAGAGTTGGTGAAGACTTGAAGATTGAATTGAATGCTCTTTGTGCTCTCTTGCTTGTTTGTTGGTTGGATATTCAATAAACCCTGAAAACTTTGAAGAACTTTCTTACTTTTCTTCTCTCTTCTTTTTTCTCTTTTTTCAGGAAGTTCAAATCCCTCAAATATATGGTCTTCCATCACTCCAAGGCAGTTTGAGATATTGTAGACCATTGAGATGTGACATATGACCGTTGGAGCACCTTTTAGCATTCAAAAAGAAATTCTAGAACTAGACATTATGTACCTGAAAATGATATTCGAGTCAGCTTGGATTCTTCGTGTCGGCTCAGATCCTTCGAGTCGATAGGTCAAGTTGCCATTTCTTCAGTAGGGTCGGCTCTTTGTCTCAGGGTACGAAAACATCACCCTGGATAAGTCGACTCTTGATAGCTCGGGTTAGCTCGAACTTCTGTCATTGAACATATTGAAATCGAGGGGTCGGCTTGCTTGAATTTGGGTCGACTCTTCTTCTCAAAATCGAGAATCTTTACTCTAGAGGAGTCGGCTTGTTGAAGATCGGGTCGGCTTGCTTTCTCGGGTCTTCAAAATTAGTTCTGGCGAAGTCAGCTCTTTCTAATTGGTGTTGACTCGCCTGGCTATTCTTAGAAAATATTAGAAATGGACTCTAGATGAGTCGGCTTGGTTCTACTTGAGTCAGCTCGGATTGCTACATGCCAGAATCCTTAATGCATGCCATGAGTTGGAGTCAGCTCTTCATCATGCTGGGTCGGCTCGAGTGACTTTTTCAGGATTTTTACAACTAAACTCAAGAACACTCTCACCAACACTCTTAAGTTTTTGGTACAAACCAACTCAAAATAAGTTTAAAGTATAGCACACATAGAAGTAACCCTTTTATAGATTTTTCTTAACTTTTTCATTGGGTTCTTCTTTATAAAATTAGATTACAACACAACTCAAAACAAGAAGTATAAATGTAGGAGTTGAAGTTTGAAAAAATAAATTATCCTACAAAAAACTTGTAAACAACTTGATGAGTTGTTAGTAAAATATGTGCGTGCTCCAATGTTTGGTTATCATCAAAATCACTTATGAGGTCAATAATTACTTAGGTTGGCACTTGAGTCGACAATTAGAATGCCAGCTGAAACTTTGCATGCCAGTCTTCAGAGGTGTCGACACTTGATCCATGAGTCGATACTTAAGTCGACACTTAGGTCGATACTTGATTATGCCATTTCCAAAAACTGTACCAAACTCCAAAATTCTCAAATTTTGTCCATTAGACTTTCAGTTTTTTCTTTCTAAAGGCCAAAGTGATCATTTTCATGGCATTCCAAGATGAGAAGACCTCTTAAATATTAAAATTCATCTTGCTTTGATGTTAATGACTTTGTAAAAAATTTAATATACTTGTAACCTAGAATTCATAACTTCAATTGAAACATTAGTACAATCATATACTCAACGTTTTGTTATTCATCAAAATCAAGGGCCAAAGACAACAATCTCCCCCTTTTTGATGATGACAATACTTTGAGTATATAAGCATATTTTCAAAAGTATTAAACAAGTTCATTAAACATGCTTTATAATTGTCAGTATATCAAAGTTCATACAGGTATTTAGATGAAAATGTATTAGTTACTTGGTTCATACAACAATGTTTCAAGTACTTCAAGGTTAGATTTTCTCAATTTCTCCCCCTATCTTAAGTAGATAGTGAATTATTAAAAATTTTGGAAATTGTGATTATATAATCAGTTTTATCTTATCTTACTTCCCCTTTTTGTCATCATTAAACATTAAAAGGAGTTTCTCCCCCTTAATTAGTGCTTTAGTAAAAACAAACTGTTAATTAGATAAAAAGAAGAGTAATGATAGGAAATATAACATTCATATATAAAAAGTTTCAGTACAACAGGAAATACAAGCATAGCATTAACTGAAAATACAACATAAAAGAGTACATGAAATGTAAACATAGCATAACATCTGTGAGGCTACTCCTCATTGGATGGAAACTCTAGAACAATAGGTGCCATCACTCTAGAAGCTGAGGGTCTAGTTGTCTGATTGGTCAAGCTTCTAGTTATAAGTGAGGGACCAAAGCGATGATAGGTCCTAGATGTCCTAGTGGCATGGGACCCAAGAGACTCTGCAGGTGCCACAAAAGTTGAATCAATGCCATGATGATCATCAAGAGCAGGATCATTACCAACCGAAGGGTGAGTAGAAACATCTATAGCACTTATTGGAGGCTGATCCTCATGAACTACCTCGCTTCCAGTTGTTTGATCATCACCATCAGCACCATCACTACAATCACCATCATCATCAAAATCATCTGAAGAACCATCATCATCAAAATCATCTGAAGAACCATCATCATCAGCAACACCATCAGTTAGGGGAGGAGGAGGAGGTCGAACTGAGTGTCCAGGTGCAGCTGGAGGTAATAGGGATCTCAGTAAGCCTCTAATCTCGGCAAACCCTATCTACATAGACTTCCTAATAGATGTGAGCTGCGCATCTGTATGATCTCTAAGTCCATGCAGCTTAAGCTGTAACTTGCTAGTCCTGACAGAAATTCTCATAATGTCTTCATAGACTATAGTGATCTGCTCAGTGATCCTCTCCTCGAAAGTAGAATTTGTGGCTGTGGAATGCTGAGGTGCGCTGGAGCAGATGGAGGAGTGATAGGCTCTGTCTCTGGTGCAACTACTAGAGCAGGTATAGTGGAACTCATATGTGATGCAGGTCTAGAGGGTCCTGTCTCTACAGCTCTAATCTCCTCATCCTCATCAGGCTCCTGGCTTAACTCCAGTCTGACCCACCTTCCATCTACTCTTTTGTAGCCTATACGGTGCAAAGACTTCTCTTCATATGTATCCATGTGCAGAATCTCCTTGGAGGCCTCACCCTCTAATGGTATACCATACTCATGGAATATCCTGGTCAATTCCATACCATAGGGTAGGCACAGTCTCCGCTCGGTGGCTGCCTCACCCATCTGATGGACCATAATCATAGGAAGATTGATGGTCATCCGCTGTGTCAAGGTGACCATCAATACCAACTCTGGCTTAGTAATGAAATTAAATCTGCCAGTCTTCATAATCAAGATCCTAGCTATGATATGATGTAATAACTGCATCTCCATGGATAGCTAGTTTTCTGAGATGGTGGCACTTCTCTGACATCCTCTCACTCAAAGATGCATCTAAAAGCTGCATCCCTATTTCTAACATAGTTCACAGCCAAGCCACGAAGGGAAATCTCCCATACTCTACTGAAGTCTCAAGTGTCACTGGAATCTAGACTCCCCTGACCTGTGCAGCCCATCTAATGCCATTAGTGGCCATGCTCCCATAGAACTCGCACTTCAAATGTGGGTAATATCTCTTCCTCATCATACAAAATAGGACCAGGCTAGCAGCTCTGAGTAAGTCTCCAATGATAATACCCTCTAAATCCCAGAACTCAAGGTCAATCCTCCTCCCGCAAGCAATCACTTTTCCTACAACTCTCTCTATTATGGGGCATAACTACAAAGAGGGTGATCTGTCCATTGCCTGCTGATCTTCGGCTACACATGCTGCTCAACCTGGTCATGTCTAGCCTTGGTCTCCTCTCACTCGAGCTCGCCTCACTTTTCTAGAAGTGGGTTCGCTTTTTATGGAAGGCAACCTGCTTTCTCAGACCCATGCTTACTAAGAAACAACTAGGGATGGACCGGAAGGAAGAATGGACCGAAAAGAGGGAAGAATGAACCAAAAAGAGGGAAGAAACGAACTAGATTCAAAGGAGAGAAGGGGAAATTAGCCAAAAGAGGAAGGATGGAGAGGAGAGATCATTTTTTATGGGTGGTTGGGTGAGTTAGGGGACCACATAAAAGAGAAGAGGACAAAAAAAGAATAGAAAAAGAGAGGTCTGGGATGCCCTAGAAATATTGTCGAATCATTCATGAGTCGACCCTTGGAATTTGCTCAAGTGTCGACACTTCGGCAAGTCGACACTTGGACAATTTCCAAGTGTCGACAGTTGGTCAAAATCAGAAAAAAACTTAGAATAAATTTCAATAAATTTGCAAAAAATCAAGGGGTCTAGGGTTTATAAAAGATGATATTTAAGAGAATTTTGAACACCGAAAGAGTTCAACAAGGAATTTGAAAGGGTTTCAATCAAAGGGGTCAATGATGCCTAATTCTCTTCTGATCAAGCAAAACCTATCTTCGCTAAGGGGTTTAGTGAAAATATATTCTAATTGTCTATCAGTACATACAAAACTTTAAGCATTACATCATAATTTTGCACATGATCTTTTATGAAATGAAGTCTTATTTCAATATGTTTGCTTCTTGAATATTGAACTGGATTTTTAGTTAAATTAATTATACTTGTGTTATCACATTTTATGGGTGTTTTATTTAACTTAATGCCAAAGTCTTCGAGTTATTGTTTGATCCATAAGATTTGAGCACAACAACTTCCAGCTGCTATATATTCAACTTCCACCACTGATATAGCAACTAAATTTTATTTCTTGCTAAACCATAAAACCAAATTAACTTCAAGAAATTGATAGGTACCACTAGTGCTTTTCCAATCTAGTTTACATCCAGCAAAGTCAGCATTAGAATAGGCAATTAATTCAATTGATGAATCTCTAGAGTACCACAGTCCAATATCAATTGTGCCAGACAAATATCTAAGTATGCACTTAACAGCCAATAAATGAGATTTTTTAGGAGCAGACTGATATCTAGCACACATACATAAAATGAACATAATATCTAGCCTACTTGCAGTTAAGTATAATAATGAACTAATGATACCTCTATACAATTTTTGATCAATATTTTTACCTGATTCATCTTTATCAAGTTTGTAAGAATGGCTCATAGGTGTACCTAATGGCTTGGTTGTCTCTATCCCAAACTTCTTTAAGATTTCTCTTATGTACTTAGCTTGGTTGATGAAGATTCCTTCTCTAGTTTGCTTGATCTGGAGTCCAAGAAAGAAGTTTAGCTCTCTCATCATGCTCATCTCAAACTCTCTCTGCATAAGCTTGGCAAACTCTTGACAAAGTGTTTCATTAGTAGCATCAAAAATGATATCATTAATATAAACATATACTACTAAGAGATCATCATTTTTTTTTTCAAAAATAGTGTAGTGTCAACATTGTCTTTAGAAAATCCATTTTTATGTAGAAATTTTATTAATCTATCATACCAAGCTCTTGGAGTTTGTTTTAAACCATATAAAGCCTTATGAAGTTTAAATACATGATTAGGGCATTCATTATTTTCAAAACCTAAAGGCTATTCAACATACACTTCTTCTTTAATAAAACTATTTAAAAAGGTATTTTTGACATCCATTTGAAAGACTTTGAAATCCATATAGCAAGCAAAAGCAAGTAATAATTTGATTGCTTCTAATCTAGCAACAGGAGCAAATATTTCAACAAAATCAATATCCTCTTTTTGATTATAACCTTTTGCTACCAATCTAGCTTTATTTCTTGTTACTACTTCATTTTTATCAAGTTTGTTTCTAAAAACCCATTTCGTTCCTATTATTGAAATATTAGAAGGTCTTTCAACTAAGGTCCAAACTTTATTTCTTTTGAATTGATTTAATTCATCTTGCATAGCATTAATCCAATTTGAATCTTTTTCAGCTTCTTCAATTGATTTTGGTTCTACTTGTGATACAAAAGCTAAATAATCATAAACATTTCTAAAAGAAGAATGGGTACTTGGTGGATCACCAATAATAAGTTCTTTATGGTGTCAATGGGCATACCTTCATTCTTTAGGTAATGGCTTGGGTGTTGATGAAGCTCCAACTTCTTGTGCTTGTTCTACTTCATTGTCCTGATCACCTTCTTGCTCCTTGGAAGGTCCTTCATTAATGGTCATTTTTTCAATCTTTTGGATACCTGTTTCATCATTAAGAACATTTTATTTTCTAGATGATTTTTCGTTAGTCTCATCAAAAACAACATGGATGTACTCTTCAACAAAAAGTGTTCTTCTATTTAAGACTCTATATGCCTTGCTAGAAGTAGAGTATCCTAAGAAGATACCCTCATCTAACTTAGCATCAAATTTACTTAAATTGTTTTTGCCATTGTTTAGAATGAAACAACGGCATCCAATAATATGAAAATACTTAATAGTTAGTTTTTTACCTTTCCAAAACTCATAAGGTATTTTCTTCAAAATCGGTCGGATTAAAACATGATTCAAAATATAGCATACAGTATTTATGGCTTCTGCCCAAAAATATCTAGGTAAATCATTTTTACAAAGCATTGTGCATGCCATTTCTTCAAGTGTCCTATCTTTCTTTCTACTATCCCATTTTGTTGAGGTGTCCTAGGTGCAGAGAAATTATGATGAATACCATTTTTATTGTAAAATATTTCGAAATCATGATTTTCAAACTCAGTACCATGATCACTACGTAAAGAGATAATTGAAACACCTTTTTCATTTAAAACTTTATTATGAAACTTAATGAATACGAAAAATGTTTTATCTTTGTGAGCTAAAAATATTATCCCTGTAATACGAGACAAGTCATCTACAATTACTAGACTATACTTTTTGCCTCCCAAACTAGTTGTTCTAGTAGGTCCGAAGAGGTCCGTATGAAGTAATTCTAAGGGTCTAGTTGTAGACACTACTCCTTTAGGTTTGAAAGATGATTTTATTTATTTTCCAAGTTGACATGCACTACAAATCTTATCCTTTTCAAAAGTGAGTTTTGGTAAATCTTTTATGAGATTCTTTTTGTTCAATTTTGAAAGCAAATACATGCTTGGATGCCCTAGTCTTCGATGCCAAAGCCAACTAATTTTGTTGATCTTGGCTTCCATTACCACTAGGCATTGACCATTTTGCATAGGTAGATCATCAAGATCAACCATGTAAATATTTTTTTGCCTATGACCAATAAACTTGATGCCATTGCCATCTAAACTAGATACAATGCACATAGAAGATTCAAAAATCACTTTAAATTCTTTATCATAAAACTGACTTATACTAAGCAAATTATGTTTCAAACCATCAACAAGTAAAACATTATCAACATAAGTAGAGGGCATGATATGGCCTTTACTAATATCGATAATTTTGTCCTTTCCATTATTATCAAAAGTTATATTTCCACCATTTAAAGACTCCAGAGATGAGAATTGCTTTACATCTCTAGTCATGTACCTTGAGCAATCGCTGTCAAGGTACCACAATCTTTTTTTATCCTTGGTTGTTAGACACACCTACAAAAACAAATCGGGTGGAGACTTTTGGTACCCAAGTCATCTTGGATCCTTTAGGATTAGCTGAAGTGGTTCCTTTTAGAACCCAAACTTTTTTAACATTATTTAATTTTATTTTATTACACATATATGATTTATGTCCTATTTTACCCTAAGAATAACAAGTAATGCTAAAGGATGCTAGTACAAAGAAATTTTTGAAATATTTATGTTATTTTTTAGATTTAAAACCTAGGTTCTCTTTGTTAAAAACTACTCTTTGGCTATTCAAAAGCAAGTTTACTTTTTCAAAACTATAGATAAATTTCTCAACAAATGGTTTTACTTTTTCAAGTTCATCTTTGCATTTCTTATTTTCTTACAAAAGTTCCTTGTTTTGTTTGATAAGTTTTTCATTTGTTGCAAAAACTCTATCCTTTTTCAAAGAATATTTTTCTTTCAAAAATTTTTCATTCTTATTTTTTAAAAGAGTAATTTGATCATTCAAATTTTTGTTTTCTTGTAGTAAACTATCATTATCTATCAAAAACTTATTATTTATTTTAGATTGATCCAAATTTTGCTTTCTCAATTCCTTATTTTTCATTTTCAGATTTTGATACTCTATAACAAGTTCATCAAAAACATCATGTAATTCTTCAAATATAAATTCATTTTCAGTTTTAGACCTTACCTCATCATCATTTGCCATGAAGCAGATGTTGGCCACTTCTTGCTGCTCTTCATCAAAGCTTGAATCTTCACTTTCACTCCACATCACCATCATCGCTTTCTTTTCGAATTTCTTTTTGCCCTATTTAAGAGTGGGGCAATCCATTTTGTAATGTCATGGCTTCTTACACTCAAAGCATATTGGTTTCTCCCTTTCCTTTTCTTTTTCTTTTTCCTTATTGGGCTCTCCTCTTTGAGGCTTCTTCTTGTAGTTGAACCTTTTATTCCTCATGAATTTCTTAAATTTTCTTTAAATGAGAGCAGTTTCATCTTCTTCATCTTTCTCATTTGAATCATCACTAGAATCTTCCTTGGTTGTGGACTTGAACGCAATAGCCTTCTTTTTCTTCTCATTGTCCACCACCTTTTGCTTTAAGGATAGCTCATATATCATTAGTGAACCCAAGAGCTGCTCAAGTGGAAGAGTTTAACATCCTTGGCTTCTTCAATAGCTATGACTTTTGGATCCCAAGAAGATGGAACAGAGTTGAGAATTTTGTTAATAAGTTCAGCATTAGATACAACTTTTCCTAAACTTCTCATACCATTAAAAATATTAGTAAACCAAATATACATTTCACTAATAGTTTCATTTCGTTCCATCCTAAACATCTCAAAGGTATGAATGAGCATGTTAACTTTGGTGGTCTTCACTTGATGTGTACCCTCATGGGTAACTTCAAGTGGTGCAGACACCAGAGGCACCAGAATAAGATAGAGGCTTTTCAACCTCTATGGATTGATCAATAATTTATGAGTCCATCTGTAAAAAGGGCTTAGCCCATCTAAGTCCATTTTATTTGTTATTTGAGTCTTTTGAGTTGTTATTTCAGTTCTGTACTAGTCAGCTCATGTTGAGCTAGTTCAGTCCAGTGTTAGTCAGCTCATGTCGAGCTAATTTTATTTTTTTGAGTCCTATTCAACCATATTGAAGACTCAAGACCACATCATACAAGTGAAGACCAAGTCCAACTAGTTTGAAGACATGGAAGTATAGCCCAAGTCCAACCCAGCTTGAAGATTTGAAGACCCTAGGAGAAAAAATTCATAAAACCCTGATTCCTTGCAAATGCCCTCTAGATGCCCAAATTCCCTTCCAGATGCCAAAATATATTCATATACCAAGGAATCCATGATTTTAGAGGTCCATCTGCATCCTAGCCCAAAGAAATCAAGCCCAGGCACCAAGCCAAGCCCCTAAGAAGCAAGATACCAGAGAATATTCCTGCTACCTGGCTAGCAGGCCACCCCAGCTTCCAGAGGCCCAAACCCATGCACCCGAGCCCCTTTGGGCTGGCCTCTTGCTACTCCTAGAAGCCCAACACGCCCCCCTAGGCATCCTTGGAGTGTTGGCCAAGTCAAGAGAATTTTTAGGAATTTTTCTACCTAATGTTTCCTTATTTTCTAGCTATGGTTTGAGAGGGAAAAGGATTCTTATGTAAAGACTTATGTGCCCTTACTTGGAGCCCAAGGTTAAGGGTCTATTTAAAGCACCCTAGCCTCTTGTATGAGGGGAGATTTTTGATATCAAATAAACCTTGAGTTCTTATATTGTTTTGTGTGATTACCCTGCTGTGTGCATAAAGGGGTTTGAGTGTTCTTCCCGGTATTTGCAACCATCTTCCTGCCGCCAACCATCCTTCCAGCCTCCTCCAAAACTTTCTTTTCTTTGCTGTTTTTCTTTGTTTTCTTGATTTTCTCTGAGTTTTCTAAACCCTAACAGGTCGTTTGCAGGTCCCCGAGTTCGTACGAATCCAACGACTCCAGCCAAGCCTCAATCAGACCACCGAGCAGAAAGCCAGGTATCCGCTGGTCTTTGGCTCGATTTTCTAGGCCGCATCCATCGAGGAACGAGAGATCCCTTCGCTGCGATCTTCACCGGGTGCTTCAGACATTGTCAGGTACATCCCCTCTACCTCCAGTCTTATTATTGTTGGAGAACTTGCCCTAACCGAGGCTTCTCAGCCTCGGTGATCCTTCTTTAGTACTTTTCTAAGTTCTAATCTTCATGCTTGGCTTCAAAAATTCATACAAAATCCCCTACAACTAATTTTGATCTGAAATCCTAGAATTAATCACCTAACCCCACATATAAAACATACAAAAAGAATTGCATGCATATTAGTCCTGCATCATTTGGTATCAGAGCTTAGATTAGGGCTTGTTTTCTGCAATTCTTCAGTCCATAAATACTTTGTTATTTTAATTATTTCTCCCTGTTCAAAACTCTAAAAATTCTGAAATTTATTTTTTTAGATTCATCATAATTCAAATTAATTTTAAGAATTTTTGAAGATTTTATTTCGACTTGTGAATTTTCTGCAAGCCAAAATATAGCCTGCAAAGTTTTGGCTCTGTTTTTTCAGCAAGACAAGTTTGGAAGTTTTACGGTTTTGTTTAGCATCTTTTGCATATATTTTAATTTTAGTATATTTCCTACATATTAGGCCATAATTTTCAAGTTTTCTTCTATTTAATAAAATATCAAAATAAAAAAATAAAAATTACATATTCTCCAGAAATACCAAAAATATTTAAACCCTAATTTGCATCCTCATCTGCCTGCCATCATTGCATAATTTACTTTTAAGGGCACTCTTGCTATATCAGATGGGGGGAGGATTTGATCACCTCTCCTTAGCCCAAAACCACATCCCTTGCATTCGGTCCCAAGCCTTAACCTAAAATTAACTAGACTTAATTTGCCCTAGTGGGCTAGGGACACCAACTGGTCGGGTCCGCGCTAAGTATCAGATCATTGTGTCAAGCTAACCTGTGTGTGCCTTGTGTTCAGTGTCTAGAATGGTGGTTTAGGGATTCAATCCTGAAGGGCTTGTGTGCTAGTCTGCCTACCTGGCCAATCTCTGATTGGTGTCTAGGATTGGCAATCAGGGACCTAACACTCCCCTTACACCTGCCTGGCTGAGTACAGGGTTACTATAGGCTAGTTTGCCACCTTGATTGAGCCCTTAGTTTTGGACTCTAGGTCTACTTAGCTATAGTCGGTTTGATCGAGTCGTGTATGAGCATTAGATCAGGAGTCCCATCTCATCCACCATCTCCCTGAATCCATGGATAAGCAGGAAGCTAGGATTCAAGCCCTTATAGACCAAATGGCCCAGATGTCTACCCAGTTAATTACCCAAATGACTCAGTTGACCCAGACCAATAGCCTCAACCCAACTCAACCTAGTGAAACCATAGAGCCCAACCCTATGAGAACCCACTACTCTGACCCATATAGGGAGTCCGATCCTAGGAGAACCCAATACTCTGACCCATATAAGGAGCTCAACCCTAAGAGAACCCCTTACCATGATCCCTACCGTGAGGTTGAACCTAGGAGAGACCATCGTCATGACCTTTATTATGATACTGAACCTAGGAGGACCCCAAACCCTGATCCCTACCGTGAGGTTGAACCTAGAATAGCCCATCGTCATGACCCATACTATGATACTGAACCTAGGAGGACCCCAAACCTTGATCCCTACCGTGAGGTTGAACCTAGGAGAGCCCATCGTCATGACCTATACTATGATACTGAATCTAGGAGGACCCCAAACTCTGATCCCTACCATGAGGTTGAACCTAGGAGAGCCCATCGTCATGACCCATACTATGATATTGAACCTAGGAGGACCCCAACTCCTAATCCATACCTTGAGGCTGAACCTAGGAGAGCCCATCGTCATGACCCAATCCCTAAGGTTAGTCCTAGAAGGGCCAATCAGGATTTTGTAGACCAGGAAGATAGATCTTATTTACCCACATCCTATAAGCCTAGTATACCCACAACCTATAGATCTTATGACTCCAAATCCTATGAACCTAGAACCTATGAATCCAGAACCTATGAACCTAGATCCTATGACTCTAGATCCCAAGATCATAGATCCTATGCACCCACACCCTATAAGCCTAGTAGACCCAAGACCCATAGAGCTGAACCTAAATCCTATGAGCCCAGAGAGCCCATAACCCATAGATTTCAGCCTAGTACTAGTCATGCTTCCCCTAGTCAACTTGAACCCCATAGGATTAGTATCCCTAAATATGAACCCAGTAGTGAGCCACTACCCCTTATACAACCCGAACCTACTAGGAGTAGTACCCATAATCAGAGACCAGAACCTAACCAATTTCCTGCTAGCCGACCTTCTCCAACCATTCCTGAGATTTACAAGGCTTACATTAACGTGGAAGTGTATGAAGCTGATGTGAGCCTAGTAGATGAGTATGAGGGAGAAGAGGAGACACCTTTAGTAGACCTCAAATTAGCAAACCCAGTAGATACCCAGGTAGAAACCAACCCAGACCTAGTTGACCTTGACCACATCCAACCTAAAGCTATAGTGGAAGAACAAATAGAGGAAGAGAACCTAGGTACTGCTGCTAGAGCCTTACCTGAGAAAACCATAGAGGAGAGCCAAATTATAGAGTCTAGTCCTAAAATACAAGAACCTGAAAAATTTATTAAGGACCTGATCTCTTTGAATTAGTACCCTCAGGATGAGCCTCCTCCTATAGTTTCCATTAAGGACCTCTTCCCTAAGATTAGTAACCCGTCCTTCCATTATGCAAACCCCATAGATATACAGCAACCTCGTAAGGTTAGCCTCATTAGTCTAGGATTAGTCCCTGACATGCCTTCTTATATCGAACTTTATCCAACTAACCTTGAACCTTTTTCCTTACCCTACCAAACTAATTCTGAACCCACTTCCTATTTCTTGCCCTTTCCTGACACCTCCAGCATTTCTAAGATTATTAGATTGCATTTAACCAAGATTAGCATACTGCATGCATTCATCAAGCATGTTAGGTTTGCATCTTACTTCTGGCACACTCTTTGGAATTTGCTAGGAGTTCACTGTAAATTTTCATGTGCATGTCAAGCTAGGATCAAACCTAGGGAACCTATAATCTGTTAGGTTTAGATCCAAAGAGTTCAATAAAATTTCTTTCTATAGGAATGCATCGTCAAGTCTGTTAGGTGTTAGTATGAGTCCTTTGAATCAATTGTTAGGAGTCTGCATGTGCCCAGCATGTTCATGACCTACACTAATTTTAAACAAACTGGCTAATTCCTGAAGATGGATCAAAGAATTTGATGTAGTGGATTCTATCTTGGTTAGGCTTAGGCTTAAAAGAAGCTTCATGCTCGCAGAGCCGGCCCTTTTAAAGTGATAGAGAAGGTTGGATCAAATGCCTAGGTGTTAGACTTGCCTTTGGATTTGGGCATTAGTTCTACCTTCAATATTATAGACCTGGTTGAGTACAGGGAACCGGCAGCGATACCTAGTGAGGCTTTTGGACCTATCCCCTCCTGTTGTGAGTGACCCTAACCCAAAGTGTCCACTAACAAATTTGGCCTGAGAGAGGAGCAGGGATCGAGCATATCCTGGACGATCAAGCCATCACGACCTAGGGCCACGGCTATCAACGCTTCCTGGTACGATGGGAAGGCCAGCCAGAATCAGACGATTCATGGATTTCTCGAGAGGACTTGCAATGCCTCAACCCAGACCTTCTCGAGAGATATGTGAGCCAGTCTGATCTTCACTCGACATGGTCAAGTTCCTCCCACCCCGAGAGAACTGGTGTGGACACCAGAGGTACCAGAATAAGACAGAGGCTTTTCAACCCTCTATGAATTGATCAATAATTTATGAGTCCATCTGTAACAAGGGCTTAGCCCATCTAAGTCTGTTTTAGTTGTTATTTGAGTCTTTTGAGTTGTTATTTCAGTTCTGTACTAGTCAGCTCATGTTGAGCTAGTTCAATCCAGTGTTAGTAAGCTCATGTCGAGCTAATTTTATTTTTTTGAGTCCTATTCAACCATATTGAAGACTCAAGACCACATCATACAAGTGAATACCAAGTCCAACCAGTTTGAAGACATGGAAGTATTGCCCAAGTCTAACCCAGCTTGAAGATTTGAAGACCCCAGGAGGAAAAATTTAGAAAACCCTAATTCCTTGCAGATGCACTACAAATGCCCAGATTCCCTTTCAGATGCCAAAATATAATCATATACCAAGGAATCCATGATTTTATAGGTCCATCTGCATCCTAGCCCAAAGAAATCAAGCCCAGGCACCAAGTCCAAGCCCCTAAGAAGCAAGATACCAGAGAATATTCCTGCTACCTGGCTAGCAGGCCACCCCAGCTTCCAGAGGTCCAAACCCATGCACCTGAGCCACTTTGGGCTGGCTTCTTGCTTCTCCTAGAAGCCCAACACGCCCCCCTAGGCATCATTGGAGTGTTGGCCAAGTCAAGAGAATTTTTAGGGATTTTTCTACCTAATGTTTCCTTTTTTTCTAGCTAGGGTTTGAGAGGGAAAAGGATTCTTATGTAAAAACTTATATGCCCTTACTTGGAGCCCAAGGTTAAGGGTCTATTTAAAGGACCCTAGCCTCTTGTATGATGGAAGATTTTTGATATCAAATAAACCTTGAGTTCTTATATTATTTTGTGTGATTACCTTGCTGTGTGCATAAAGGGGTTTGAGAGTTCTTCTTCCCGGTGTTTGCAACCATCTTCCTGCCGCCAACCATCCTTCCATCCCCCTCCAAAACTTTCTTCCCTTTGTTGTTTTCCTTTGTTTTCTTGATTTCCTCTGAGTTTCCTAACCCCTGACAGGTCGTTTGCCAGTCCTCGAGTTCCTACGAACCCAACGACTCCAGCTAAGCCTCAATCGGACCAACGAGCAGAAAGCCGGGAATCCGCGAGTCTTTGGCTCGATTTTCTAGGCCGCATCCATCGATGAACGAGAGATCCCTTCGCTGCAATCTTCATCGGGTGCTCAGACATTGTCAGGTACATCCCCTCTACCTCCAGTCTTATTATTGTAGAAGAACTTGCCCTAACTGAGTCTTCTCAGCCCCGGCGATCCTTCTTTAGTACTTTTCTATGTTCTAATTTGCATGCTTAGCTTCGAAAATTCATACAAAATTCCCTACAACTAATTTTGATCTGAAATTCGGGAATTAATCACCTAACCCCGCATATAAAACATACAAAAAGAATTGCATGCATATTAGTCCCGCATCATCAAGTGTATCCCAATTTTTTTTAGCAGAGGTATAGTTAGATATTCCATTAAACTCACTAGGGTCTAGTGCACAAAATAATAAATTCATGGCCTTAGCATTTAGCTCAGCTTGCTTAATGTCATTCTCATCCTAATCTTCTTCTAACATAGGGTTGGGAATTCCATTAACTAAGATAGTGGGCTAATGAGGGCCTTTAACTATAGTCTTCCAAATATTATAATCTATAGCTTGAATGTATATTGGCATGCATGTCTTCCAGTAAGTATAATTTGTGCCATTAAAGAGTGGGGGATGGTTTGAGGCTTGACCCTTAATAATACCAACACCAATTTGGGCTGCCATTAGATCTTTGACTCAAGATCGTTAGACCTAAACATTGAGTACCAAGCTCTGATACCACTTGTTGCCCAGTATAGCAACCTAAGAGGGGGTGAATTGGATTTTTAAAATTTTAAGCTAAAGCAAGTATGTGCTGAACTTAGTACTTGTGTAATAATGTGATTATGCTTAATAATGATATGTAGCAGAATAAAAGCAAAATAAATAAGGAAAAGTAATAAGAATGACCAAGCAATCATAAACACAAAGATGTATAGTGGTTTGGTACACTTCAAGAACTTACATCCACTCCCCAAGCTATCCATTGGGTATTTCCACTATAATCACCAAGATTACAGCCAACTTATTTTTCGGGCTCACAAGTTAAAATCCTTTGTTGGTTTTGTTACTTAGGCTCACTAATAACCTTTTCCTCAAGCCAAACCTAGGCTTGAATTCCAATTCAAAGCTTCGAAGGGCCTAACCCTAGTTTTAATAGCCTTAAAACTAGTTACAACAATGAAACACAAATATATAATAATAAGTACAAGAAAAACTCTTAAAAGAGCAGAAATAAATATTGATGAAGCTCTTCTTGAATGCTTGAGTTATCTCCTTCTTGAATGCTGTCAATGAACACTTTTGGAAAATGATTTGAAGGTGAAATAGCAAAATTGAAGGCTTTTTCAAGTGGAATCTTTTTTATAGCTCACTCTTGTCTTTTTAAAGGCTTTTCTCAAAAGATAAGATTTATCTCTTGTGTCTCACTTTTTCTCTTATATCTTCAATGAGTTTGGTGAGTGATAAATAGTCTAAAAACCTCCAAAAAACTATTGGTGACTGTTAGAGTGAAGAAACTAGCCATTTAGAGATGTTTGGAACAAATTTAAGCTTTTGAAAATATAGTCATTACTGTTATCAGAACCTATGAGACGAATTGTGATCGACACTTGGGTCAATACTTGAGTCTTGTGAGTCAACACTTAGTGATGCGGGATTATTTATGCATGCTAATTATTTTTTTATTATTAGGCATTAAGTTAGGAGTTTGTATTATGAATTTCAAGCCAAGATATTAAGTAGGGAATTCTATAGAAATTTTGAAGCTCAGGCTTGCAAAATAAATCCTAAAAGTGAAGAAACAGGACCGCCAAGGCTAAGAAGCCCTAGTTAGGACTAGCTTTTTTGCAATACCACTACTATAGGAGTCTAGGGGGTGTACCTGGCATAGATTTGAAGATTGTTCTATGAAGAGTTTGCTCTACGCTCTTAGATGCGGCCTAGAAAACAAAGCTATAGACCCTGTGGATTCGCTGCTTTCAATCCGGTGATCCAAAAGCTGGTTGATGGAATTCTTGGATTCGTAAACTCTGAGGGACCTAGAAATCACCAAACATAGGTTAGAAAATAAGGAAAAAAAGGATTAGATTGCTGAAAGAAGAAGAAGGGGAAGAAGTTTGAAGAAGGTGTTTCAGAGATGAGAGGGATGGCGGCTTGCAGGCATGGTGCAAGGATCACACAGAAACCCCATGGGATCATACAGATATCCTTAATCACAAAGAAATTCATATAGAACTTTGAGGAAAACTCAAGAGAAATTCATAGTAATTCAATCATTAGTTACAAGAGGGTGGAGGGGTGGGGTATTTATAGATGTTCCCATGCCCTCTCCTAGTTAGGATAGGAATACAAATTTGATAGGGAGAAGAATTACAAAGTTTCTTAGAACTAGGAGTACACAATTTGAGTATAAATATAACTTAATCTTCTAGTTAGAATTGGTCTTCTCTCCTTCTTTGACTGGCCAAGGGCTCCTTATGGGCTTGGGCTGGGATGAATTTCTCTTGGGCTGCTTTGACTTTTCCACTCCTTGCTGGGCTTAGACTAGGGCACCAACCTTGTTGGTTGGGCTTGGAGGGGCGCCAAAGGTAAGAATTGGCCTGAGAGTGCCATGGCCTGATGGAATGAGGATGCCAGGGACTTGGACTTGGGCCTGGGGTGCCACTTCAAGAATTCTTATGGGCTGGTATGGGAGGGCACTTCTCCTGGAGGACTTGGACAGCATGAAGGAAGTCCAGATGCTGGGTTGGTGACTTGAGTGTGGGTCCAATGGTCCTCCTCTTGAATATGACTTAAATGAAAGTAATTACAGGACTCAAATTGACACAAAAGCTCAAAGTGATAAACACTCATAATGAACTGACTCAACCAACTTAGCTCAACTGAACATAACATAACCCAAACTTAACTCAAAATCCTAATAGTGTGAGTCGACTCTAAATACAAGACTCAAGTATAACAAGACCTGAAAAATAAAACTCAAGACCCAAATATAACACTCAAATGGCTAACACAACCAGATTATTGGACTCAGAGACAAAATCTGAATTGTGGCTAGGGACTCAAACTCAGGGACCCATAGTGAACTAGGGTTGACCTGATGTCGCCGTCAATTATTCCGAGGTGGGAGGAACTCGACTCCGTCGAGTAAGGGTCGTCACTCTAGCTCTGGTATCGCTCAAGGATGTCTAGGTCGAGGCACTACAAGTCCTCTTGAGTAATCCATGAATCTCTGGATTCTAGTCGACCATGCCATCGGACCAAGTAGCATTGGTAGCCATGGCCCCAGGTCATGATAGCTTGATCATCAAGGATATGCTCGATCCGTATTCCTTTCTCATGCCAATTTATAAGTGGACACTCTGGGTTAGGTTCGCTCTCAAAGGATGGAGTAGGTCCAAAAACCTCACTAGGAATCACTACCGGTTCCCTATACTCAACTAAGTCTGCGATATTGAAGGTAGAGCTAATGCCTAAATCCAGGGGCATGTCAAGCACATGGGCATTGGGTTCCATTTTCTTTATCACTCTAAAGGGTTCAATTTTGTGAGCATGAAGCTTCTTAACCATAAGAGAATTGCCTACATTAAATTCCTTGGCTCTTTCGGGAATTAGCTAGTTTTTATCGATTTCATCACTTATATTAATCTTTTGGCCAATGTCCTGATGCATATGCTATGCAGAGGCCAGTGCAAGTGTGGACAGATGAATTATGTCTGAGAACTTATTGGACTCAACACTTAATAGACTCGATTTGGAATTCTTATCGAAGGAAATTTATTGAACTCTTTGGGTCTAAACCTAATAGACTATAGGCTCTCTAGGTTTGTCCATAGCTTGGCATGCACATGAAAATTTACAATGGACTTCTAGTAAATGCCATAAGGTATACCAAAAATAAAATGCAAATCTAACATGTACAATGAATGTATGTAGTATGCTAATCTCAACAAAATGCAATCTAATGATCCTAGAAATGCTGGAGGTTTCTGAAAAGGGTAGAAAATAAGTGAGTTCAGGATTAGTTTGGTAGGGTAGGGAAAAAGGTTCAGGATTAGTTGGATAAAGTTGGATATAAGAAGGGGTATCAGGGACTAATCCTAAACTAATGAGGCTAAGCTTACAAGGTTGAGGTATATCTATAAGGTTTGCATAATGGAAGAATGGGTCACTAATCTTAGGGAAAAGGTCTTTAATGGGAACTATAAGAGGGGATTCATCCTGAGCATACTGAATTAAAGAGATCATGTCCTCAATAAATTTTTCGAGCTCTTGATTTTTAGGACTGGGCTCTATAATTAGGCTTTCTTTTAGTGGCTCCTCAAGTAAGATTCTAATAGAAGGGTCAAGTTCATTAAGGACTTGTTCCTGGACCTCCTCTATGGACAACTCTTGTGAACCTTTACTTTCATCTACTATGTTCGATCCTGGCTCAGTCACTCCAAATTCTATAGTGGGTTCAGGATCTTTATCCTTTGATTCCTTAATGGGTTCACTCTCTTGTTCCTCTTCCTCACATTCCTCCTTAAAGTCTTCTCTTTTGTATTCGTCTACTAAACTTAGATCATCCTTACATACTTCTACATTGGGTTCAATAATGGGTTCAGACTCATCTTCATCTAGCTTACCTAAGTGTAAGGTGCTGACTGGACACTGGCAAACAAAGTGTCCTAGTTTATGACATTTAAAACACACTCTCCATGGATTGGAACTCTTCTAAACCTTTACAAACTTGCCTCTATCTTTCCTACGGGCCATAGCGGTACTGGGCTAGGGTTGGCTCGTGTTGGGCTGGTTAGGATCGAGTCCTGGGCTAGGGGCACTAGTCTTAAAGGGTTTAGGTTGACTAAAGGGAAATGGACTAACATTATGCTCATATCTAGGGGTACTAATCCTATGGGATTCAGGTTGACTAGGAAAAACCTAACTGGTACTAGCCTGATACCTAGGGATTAGGGGTTCCTTGGGTTCATAGGACAAGGGTTCAGCTTTATGGATCTTGAGTTTATTGGGCTCATAGAAGGTGGGTGCATAGGTTCTAGAGTCATAGGCTTTGGGCTCAGATCTATAGGTTGTGGCTCTCTTATCCTGATCAATGAAATCATGATTGGATTTCCTAGGGTTGGGCTTTTGGTATGGGTCAGAGTATGGGGTTCTCCTAGGATTCGACTCAGCATGGATCCTAAGGTCAGTTTCAAGCTTAGATCTGGTATAGGCCTTAGGGGTTTCCTCTAGGTTTCCTAATGGTCTCCTACCTGGTCAAACCTATGGGTTGTTTAGGTAGTTGATTGGATCAATTGGTCAAGTCTTTGATTTATTTGGGTATGGGATTGGTCAAACTTGAAGTTCATCTGGGCAAATTGATTTTGGGTTTTGGTATTTGATTGGTTAATCTGGGTGGTTAATTGGGCAACCATCTGTTCATTCATGGCTTTTAGAAGAGTTTCAAGATTGGGTTCCATGGTTGAACTAGGTTTGGGCTTAGACTGGTTGCACTAGACTCCTGACCTGGTAGTCATGAAATCAACCAAACAGGTGGTAGGATGCAGTCAAGCACACAAAGTGAAAATGGACTATAGCTTGCTAGACCTAGAGCCAAAATTGAAAGGATCTACTCAACTTACACTTAACTCAATAGCTAATCCTTCCACTGGCCAAGTAAGAGATGGGGTGGTGGGAGGCTTCCCCTACCTATGACAGGGCCCTAATTAAAAACTACCAGTCCACTTAGGGTGTTTGCCTCTAGACCTCTAGCCTTAGACACCAGTTTTCAATAATAGTTGGGGAATTAGGTGCACTAGTTGGCCCACACAATTCGGACATGACCTGTTGGTGTCCCTAAGCTCTCTAGAGCAATTAGATTACTAATTGATTTTAGTTAAGTCTTGGGTTCTGATGCTGGGTGATTATTTTGGGCCCAGGACAGGTGATGAAATCCTGTCCTGATCTGAGAGAGGAAATTGCCCTTAAAATTGATTAAATGAGATGATGAACAAACTATGAGCCCTAATGCAACTAATAACAATCAAAAAAATAAAGTATTTTTGGTCTTTTATGAGATGGAAAATTAAGTTTAAGTGGGTTAAGTTAGCAAACAAAATTTGGGCTAGGGTGAGGTAGGGTTTGGAAGTTGATTAGGTTTGGTTTGATCAAGTTATGCAGAACAGAATTTAGGGTTTGTTTGGAATAGAGTTTGGTTCAAATTTTGGTGCATAAAAAAATCTGAAAAATTTCATAATAGAGGATGATCAGTGAAGATTATCCCTACCAAATTTCTTGTCAAGAAAAATTTAGATGATACTAAAAAACGTAGGGCTTTCAGACTATATGCAGAAGTTCAGGATTTTCATTAGGGTTTCTAAGATGCAGATTCTTTTATATATTTTTGTTTCTATAAAAATAATTAAAAATTATAAAGATTATCAAGACTAAACAAAGAGTATATCATGAAAATTTAAATAAAAAATAAAATCCCTAAGTTGATGAAATAGAGCGAAGATCAGACCCCTAATGTAGAGATAGGATGCAAAAGTTTCTAGGGCAAAAGAAAATAGGCATAAAAAAATTTTATATGCCAAAAATAAATCATAAGAAAATCCTGGAAAATATTATCAGTTATGAGGAAAATATTATCAGTTATGAGGAAAACTCAAGAGATATCCCCATGGGATCACACAGATATCCTTAATCACAAAGAAATTCATATAGAACTTTGAGGAAAACTCAAGAGAAATTCATAATAATTCAATCATTAGTTACAAGAGGGTGGAGGGGTGGGATATTTATAAATGTTTCCATGCCCTCTCCTAGTTAGGATAGGAATACAAAATTTGATAGGGAGAAGGATTACAAAGTTGCTTAGAACTAGGAGTACACAATTTGAGTAGAAATAAAACTTAATCTCCTAGTTAGATTGGTCTTCTCTCCTTCTTTGACTTGGTCAAGGGCTCCTTATGGGCTTGGGCTAGGATGAAATTCTTTTGGACTGCTTTGACTTTTCCACTCCCTGCTGGGCTTAGACTTGGGCACCAACCTTGTTGGACTTGGCTTAGAGGGGTGCCAAAGATAAGAACAGGCCTGATGGCATCATGGCCTGATGGAATGAGGATGTGAGGGACTTAGACTTGGGCCTGGGGTGCCACTTCATGAATTCTTATGGGCTACTGTGCTAGGGTGCTTCTCTTGAAGGACTTGCATAGCATGAGGAAGTCCAGATGCTGGGCTGGTGACTTGAGTGTGGGTCCATTGGTCTTTCTCTTGAATATGACTTGAATGAAAGTAATTACAGGACTCAAATTGATACAAAACCTCAAAATGACAAACACTCATAATGAACTGACTCAATCAACTTAGCTCAACCGAACAGAACATAACCCAAACTTGACTCAAAATCCTAATGGTGTGAGTCGACTCTAAATACATGACTCAAGTGTAACAAGGCCTGAAAAACAAAACTCAAGGCCCAAATACAGGACTCAAATGGCTAACACAGCCAGATTATTGGACTTAGAGACAAAATTTGAATCATGGCTAGGGACTCAAACTCAAGGACCCATAGTGAACTAGGGTTGACATGATGTCCCCATCACTTGGATCAATACTAGGTATAATTCTTAAATTTCTAAGGTTCTGTTTCATTTATACTCTCAGGCTATGAGTCGACCTATGAGTTAATACTTGAAATAGTGAGTCGACACTTAAGTCGATACTTGAGTCGGCACTAGGCAAAAAACCCAAGAATGACACTGTTCTATTTTTTTTCTTATCTCTGGCCTTGAGCTGATTTGTGAGTCGACACATGAATCTTGTAAGTCAGCACTTAGGTCGACACTTGAGTCGACACTTAGCATGCCAGCTAAAACTCTATGTGTCAAAGGTGTCGACACTTGCTTTATGAGTCAACACTTGAGTTGACACTTAGGTCGATATTTGATATATGCCATTTCCAAAAAGTATGCTAAACTCCAAAATTCTCAAACTTTATCCATTAGACTTCCGGTTCCTTCTTTATAAAGGCCAAAGCGATCATTTTCATTGCATTCCAAGATGAGAAGACCTCTTAAACATTGAAATTCATCTTGCTTTGATGTTAATGACTTTTTAAGAAATTTGATGTACATGTAACCTAGAATTCATAACTCCAATTAAAATATTAGTACAAACATATACTCAATATTTTATTATTCATCAAAATCAAGGGCCAAAGCCAACACCTACCCTTGTGTAACGCATTCAGAGAATACTCTGAATCCTCTCTCAGATCCCAAATACCTCTTCTATTTTTTGCCTTAAGCTCTTGTCTTAATTAGACTAGCCTTGTCTTGAAAGAACAAGCTTTGTCTTAAAAACACAAACCTTGTCTTAAAAAAGAGAGAGAGAAAATAGTAGGTAGTATTTTTTGATGGAAAACTTTAATTACTTTGGCATCAGATTATCAATGCCAATTTATAGAGAGGGATGGGGTGCTTGATATGTCTCTCCTTCAGCCATTTGATATGACCCTTCAAGCATGAGTCTTATTAGGATAAGAGGACATATCATGATAAAACTTTTCATGCACCAAGAGACAAATCATTGGCTCTTCATTTTCTAGCCTTTTTCTTCGCCTACCACATGGCATTGACTGATTATGGGATGGCTAAGGGGAATGAAATCAGAAAGGAAGTGTCAAAAAAATATAGGAGCCTTCAAACAAAAGGACTCTTGGTTTCAAATTAGCACCAAAATGAAGAGATGCAACTCTTCATTTTGCGCCAACTCCTTCCATGACATTTTTCATCATTTGACCGATCAAAGCCCATTTATTTGGGCATGGAGATAAGGGAGAAGGAATAAAGCTTTTTCTGGGATTTGTATATGATCGGCGGAAAGACTCTTGGTTCTTTTGCACACATTTATTCTTGGGGCACTAGTTGGGACACCAGGATCAGACACAGATCACTGAATCCCATATGGTTTATTGATTAGAATTTTAATTTTAGAACCTTAGTCATGTATCACAATTTTGTAATTAATTAAGATTGAGTCTTATAATAAGTTGAGGCTAGTTGATTTGTCCCAACCCTCAATCTAGTCAGTATATTGAGTTCTGTACTTTAGTTATTATTGACTTCGTTATTGATTTTGATGAAAATAAAAATAGTTAAGTATAAGTTGAGTACTAATGATTTCTTTAAAGTATGTTTTTATAGAAAAAGGTGCTCATTAATTTGAAAAAATATTGATTGATTAAAGAAGTCAAAGTTTAGATGAAAGATCTGCTTAAAGAAGACTTGGACAGTTGAAGTTTGCTTGAATGGACACTTAATTTCAATATAGACTTGATTCAGCACAAGTTCAGCTATTTATGTAAAGATCTCAGTGAAGTGTCGACTCAAAGTGTTGACACATGACACCAAGTATCGACACATGACAGTGAAGTGTCGACTCAAACTGGTATGCAAAGAAAGTTTCAAATGGCACGGCTGAAGTGTCAACACATTGACTTGAAGTGTCGACACATGGATCAGCTCATTTTATAAGATTTTTAAGTCACAGAACTTGGTGAAGATGAATAACTATTGAAGTGTCAACACATGGATCAGCTCATCGTCTGAGATTTTTAAGTCACAAAACTTGGTGAAGATGAAGAACTGCTGAAGTGTCGACACATAGATGCCAAGTGACGACTCAAAGTATCGACTCACCTGAAGAAGTGTCAACACATTTGAGATTTCTAGAAAGCTACATTAAAGATATTTGAACTAGGTATCGACTCAACAAGTTCAAATGTCGATCTGAGATGTCGACTCATAGACTAAAGTATCGATACATGGAGTTCTGGAAACAGTAACGGCTAGTTTTTCAAACACAGAACTCATCTCTTTTGGCCCCCAATAGCTAGATTTTTGTGTCTTGTGGCTAGAAACCAGATTTGAGGCCTTGAAAAGGTATTTATATACTCTAAATCAAATCAAAATAAAAAGAGATTGACTAAGGAAGAATAAAAGAGAAGAAAAGAGAGCATTCACTCATATTCATTGAAGTTCAACTACTTTCAAGCAAAACCAAGCCTCCAAGCATTCAAAAGCCTTCAAGAGCATTAAAGATCAACAATTCTTGAGCAATCAAAGAGGCTTCATCAAGTTGAAAGCATCACAACAATGAGCTTCAAAGAGATACCCGCTTTTTATTAGAAAGCTTTTATTGTTTCTCTACTTCAAACTTTATTTGTTGTAAGGGTTCTTGGTTAGCCTATTGCGAAACTAAGAGAGGTTATTGGTGAGCCTTTGAAAACCAATTAGGTTCTTGGTTAGCCCACAAAACCAAGGGGGGTTGGTGGTGAGTCTTAAAAACATTTAGGTTCTTGGTTAGCCCATAAAACTAAGTGAGGTTTTGACTTGTGAGCCTTGTGAAAACAAGTCGGATTTTAATTAGTGAGCCCAGAAAACTAATCAGTTGTAATCGGTTGAGATTATAATGAATTTCCAAGAGGATCTTGGGGAGTGGATGTAGGTGCAATGGATAGCACTGAACTACTATATTCATAGTATTTGGTTAAATTATTGGATTGGATCACACACTATTGCATTGCTTCAAATAATTTTGGAGACCCAATTCACCCTCCCTCTTTGGTTGCTTACTGGGCAACAAGTGATATCAGAGCCCTGTTCTCAGTTTGTAGGCTTTACCGCCTTGAGTAAAGATCTATGGCAGCCCCTATTGGTACTAGTGTAGTTGAGGGACAAGCCTCAAATAGGCCTCTATTTTTTAATGGATCAAATTATACTTATTAAAAAACTAGGATAAGAATTTATATGCATTCTATTGATTATAACTTGTGGAAAGTAATTGATAAAGGTCCACATATTCCTTCAATTATAGTTAATGGTGTTTCCATCCCAAATCTTGAAGAGGATTGGGATGAAAATGACATTAAACAATCCAAGATCAATGCTAAGGCAATGAATCTCCTTTATTGTGCATAGATCCTAGTGAATTCAATATGATATCTACCTGTACATCTGCCAAAGAAATATGGGACACACTTGAAGTTACCCATGAGGGTATCGATCAAGTGAAAAATACAAAAGTGAATATGTTAGTGCACACATATGAGATATTCCGAATGAAACCTAATGAATATATCACTAATATGTACACTAGATTTATAAATATTATAAATGGAATGAGAAGTCTAGGAAAAGTAATGTCTAATACTGATCTTGTCAACAAAATTCTTAGGTCACTTCCAATATCATGGGATCTAAAGGTGACCGCCATCCAAGAAGCTAAAGACGTTGACAAGTTACCATTAGAGTAGCTGGTAGGATCGCTCATGACTTATAAATTGAATTTGAAGCAAAAGTCAATGGACATGGATAAGAAGAAAAAGGAGATTGCATTCAAATCAACTATACAAGAAGAATCCTCAATTGATGAGTCCGAAGAAGAAAAAGAAGATGAAAGTGAAGAAGCACTCCTTGCAAGAAAATTTAGAAGGTTCATGAAGAGGAGGAAGTTCCCTTATAAGAAGAAATTTCAATCAACCAAAGAGAAGGGAAAAGAAAAAGAGAAAGAAAAAGAAAAGAAAAAGGAGAAGGAGATACCTACATGCTTCGAGTGTAAGAAGCTGAGACACTACAAATTCGATTGCCCTCTCCTTAAGAAGTCAAGAAAGAAGCTAAGAAAGAAGGCAATGATGGCCACTTGAAGTGATAGTGAGGACTCCAATTCTGAAGAAGAGCAGACTGAAATTGCAAATCTGTCTCATGGTACATCAAGAGCAAGAAGAGGTAAATTCTGATACCAAAGTAGATTTTACTTTTGATGAGTTAAGAAATGCTTTTGATGAACTTATGCATGATTACAAATTGATTTTATCTGGAAATAAATAATTGAAAAAGCATGCAAATAGTTTTTCTCATGAAAACAATTCTTTATTAAATGAAGTTAGTGATTTGAAAACTAAACTAGATGTTTTAGAAAAGAAAAACAATGATTTAATAATAGAAAATGAAGTTTTAAAAAGACCAAAAACTATCATTTCAAATGGTGATCTTTTTTAAAAAAAAAAAGATTTAGAAATAGAAATGAAAAGTACAAAAAAGAGCTTGATAAAATGAAACCTTTTGTTGAAAAATTTATCTATAGTTCAGAAAAACTAAACTCTACTTTTAAATAGTCAAAGAGCCATTTTCAACAAAGCAGGATTAGGTTATAGACCTTAAAGACAACAAAAGTATTTTACAAATATTTTTGTACCTACATCATCTAGCATAACATGTTTTTCATGTAAAAATCAAAGTCATAAATCTTTTCAATGCAATATGAGAAAAATTAATTCTTTTGAAAAGGTTTGGGTTCCAAAGGAACTATTTTAAGTGCTAATCCTAAAGGATCCAAGTTGGCTTGGGTACCTAAAAATAAAGCTTGATTTGTATTGTAGGTGTGTCTTGCAACCAAGGAGAACAAAAGACTTTGGTATCTTGATAGTGGTTGCTCAAGGCACATGTTGGGAGATGTAAAGCAATTCACTTCTCTTGAAGCAATGAATGGAGGGAGTGTGAACTTCAGGGATAATGGTAAAGGAAAAATCATTGGTATTGGTAAGGTTCACATTACTCCTTTTAGTTGTATTAGTAATGTACTTTTAATTGAAAGTTTAAAGCATAATCTTTTAAGTATTAGTCAATTTTGTGATAAAGGTTTTCAAGTTGTTTTTAAATCATCTTATTGCATGATTGCTAGTCCGGATAAAAATGGAGTACAATTCATTGAAAAAAGGCATGGTAATATTTATTTGGTAGATTTAGATGATCTATTTTTGCCTAATGGAGAATTCCTTGTTGCAATGAATTCTACTAAAGATGAGACTAGTTGGCTTTGGCATAGAAGACTAGGTCATGCTTGTATGTATCTACTTTCAAAACTTTGTAAAAAGAATTTAGTTAGGGATTTGCCGAAACTTTGTTTTGAAAAAGATTGAGTTTGCCAAGCATGTCAATTTGGAAAACAAGTTAAAACTTCTTTCAAGCCTAAAAGTTTTGTAACTACTGGTAGGCCACTAGAACTACATCATATGGATCTCTTTGGACCAACTAGAATATCCAGTATAGGAGGCAAGAGATATGGATTGGTTATAGTGGATGATTTTTCAAGATTTACTTGGATTTTCTTTCTAGGACAAAGATGAATCATTTTCTACATTTGTAAAGTTTTACCAAAAAATTTCAAATGAAAAAGGTGTTTCAGTTATTTGCATACATAGTGATCATGGTTATGAATTTGAAAATCAAGATTTTGAAAGCTTTTGTAATGACAAAGGTATATAACACAACTTTTCTGCATCTATGACACCTAAGAAGAAAGGGGTAGTAGAAAGAAAAAATTGTACTTTAGAAAAAATAGCACGCACTATGCTTTGTGAAAATAATTTACCAAGATATTTTTGGGTTGAAGCTATTAATACTGCATGTTATATTTTGAATCGAGTTTTAATCCGTCCTATTTTGAAGAAAACTTTTTATGAACTTTGGAATCAAAGAAAACCAACTTTAAAGTATTTCCAAGTTTTTGGTTGTCAATGTTTTATCTTAAATAATTGTTGACCCCATAAGTGATTTTGATGATAACCAAATATTGGAGCATGTACATTTATTTCTGACAACTCTTCAAGTGTTTTACAAGTTTTTGTAGGATGAGTTAATCATTCAAACTTCAACTCCTACACCTTTGTTCTCTTGTTTGAGTTGTGTTGTAATATGACTTTATAAAGAAGAATCCAATGAAAAGGCTAAGAGAAAATCATGTAAAAAGGGTTACTTCTGTGTGTGTGTGCCATAAAAATTATTTTGAGTTGGTATGATTGAAAATTATAAAGAGTTGGTAAGAGTTTTTTTTGAGTTCAAGTATAAAAATCCAGAAGAAGATGCTCGAGCTGACCTAGAATGATGAAGAGCCGACTCCACTTACTGCATGCAGCAAGAATTCTGGAATGCAGTAATCCAAGCCGACTAGATGGTAACCGAGCCGATTGGAATTCGTCTGAGCCGACTCCTTCAGAATCTAGTTTTTGAAGATTTTTGAGAACAGCCAGGCAAACTGACCTGAACCAAAAAGTGCCAACTCTGCCAAACCTAATTTTGAAGACCTGAGAAAGCAAGCCGACCCGAACTACATCGAGCCAACTCTTCCAGAGTGATGTTTTCTGAACCTGAGAAGAAAAGCCGATCCGACTCCTCGAGTTCAATTTTTTCAAAGATATAAGTTCGAGGCGACCCAAGCTATCAAGAGCTGACTCATCTAGAGTGAAGTTGTGCGCTCTGAGACAAAGAGCTGACTGCATTGAAGATTTGGCAACTCGACCTATCGACTCGAAGGATCCGAGCTGACTCGAAGGAATCCGAGCCGACTCGAACCTCATTTTTAGGTATCCAACGACTAGTTCTAGAAATTATTTTTGAATGCCAAAAAGTGCTCCAACGGTCACAAATCATTCCCCAACGATCTACAATGGCTAGAATTGCCTTGGAGTGATGGAAGACCTTATATTTGAAGGATTGGAACATCTAAAAAGATAAGTTTTTGAAAGTTCTTCAAAGTTTTGAGAGCTACATTGAATATCCCACCTACCAAAGAGAGAAAGAATACAAGAGCATTCAAGCCAGCCTTCAAGTCTTCACAAACTTTGATTTGAAGCTTGAAGTAACTTTTAAAGAAGTCACTAAAGCAATTAAAGCTTATTCAAGTGCAAGTCAAGTGGACTTCTATCAAGCTACACTGGCAACTATCCGACAAATTGAGTTTGTCATTTATTGTTGCATTTATCTCAATTCATTTTTTGAATTGTTGGGTTATTGGTGAGCCCGATTGAAAAACTAAATAGGTTCTTGGTGAGCCTTTATAAAAACCAAGTGTTGGATTATTGGTGAGCCCGGTTGAAAAACCAAATTGGTTCTTGGTGATCCTTGATAAAAACCAAGTGTTGGATTCTTGGTGATCCAGGAAAAACCAAGTTAGGTTTCTTTTGTGAGCCTGTGTAAAACCGAAGGGTGTTGGGTTTTCTTTGGTGATCCTATAAAACCAAAGTGTAGAGGTTTTGCATTATGATCCTGCAAAACAATCTTACTGTATTTGGGTGTGAATATAGTGAAAATCCCAAGTGATATCTTGGGTAGTGGACGTAGGAGCTAGGTTACTCCGAATCACTATATATTCTGTGTGTTTGTGTTGTGCTTCTTTGCTTTTACTTAGCTTCCACAATTTACTACTTTGTCACAGCACCTACCACTTGTAAAGGATTTTTAATTGCACATTATCTGCTTCAAATTTTGAAAAGACCCAATTCACCCCCCTCTTGGGTAGCCACCTGGGCAACAACTGGTATCAGAGCAGTGTCTCTGATTATACTAGAGTAAAGATTGATGGCTCATCCCATGAGTACATCCTTGGTAGAAGGCTAGTCAACAATAGACCTCCACTCTTCACTGGCACAAATTATGCATATTGGAATGCTAGAATGAAAATTTATATTCAAGATGTTGATTTTCAATTATGGAAAGTCATTCTTAAAGGGCCACATATTCCCATGATTAAAATTGATGGCATCGATGTCCCTAAGCCTGAAGAGGAATGGGATGAACACGACATAAAATTAGGAGAATTGAATGCCAAAGCAATGAACTTGCTTTACTGTGCTTTGGATTCAAGTTAGTTTAACCGAATTTCCACTTGCTCTTCAGCAAAGGAAATTTGGGATAAACTTCAGGTGACCCATGAAGGAACTTCTCAAGTGAAAACTTCAATAATTAATCTTTTAGTACATAATTACGAACTATTTAAGATGGAGCCTAATGAAATTATTTCTCCATGTACACTAGATTTACATATATTATTAATGATTTGAAAAGTCTTGGCAAGGTATACTCAAATGCTGATCTAGTATAGAAGATTTTGAGTTCACTTCCTGATAAATGGGATCCTAAAGTCACTGCCATCCAGGAAGCCAAATACTTGAACATTTTATCAATGGATGAATTAATGGGATCTCTCATCACACACGAATTGATCATGCAACATAGAATGGATGATGATCAGAAAAAGAAGAAAACAATTGCATTCAAGGCTGCATTAGAATCAAAGGATGATGAAGAGATGGAAGATGACTCTACCTCCTCCGAAGACAATCTTGAAGATGAAGACATTGCAATGATCGTGAGGAGATTCAGAAAGTTTATGGGAATGAAGAAAAGTGGATACAATAGAAAATTCCATAAACAAGGAGAACATTTAAAAGATAAGGACAATGACAAAGAAAAGTATAAGGAAAAAGTCCCCACCTACTATGAATGTAAGAAACTGGGGCACATTCATCCGGACTGTCCACAACTAAATAAATTTTTCAAAAAGAAGAAAAAGAAAGCGATGGTTGCCACGTGGAGCGATAATGAAGACTCTACTTCAACAAAAGAAGAAGAGATCACAAAAAAAGCTAACTTATGTTTAATGGGTCTCGAGGATGAGTTAACTTTTCCCGACACTCAAAATGAATTTACATTTGAAGAATTAAATTTTGCATTTCATGACCTTTTATCTAAATTTAAAAAGGCAGGAGTAAAGATTAGACCATTAAAGCATATCAATGATTCTTTACTCAAAGATAGAGAAAATTTCATAAAAGAATTCCTTATTGCAAAAAGAACTTCATATCTTTTTTGAAAAATGTAATATTTTAAATACTGAGAATAGTGAGTTTCATGATAAAAATAATATTTTATTGAAAGAAAATAATGAGCTGAAAAAGGAGGTTGAAAAACTCAAGCCACTTGTTGAAAAGTTAACTTTATGTACTAACAAGCTTGAGTTAATTCTTAAAGATCAAAGAATTTCTAGGAATAAAGCTAGAATAAGTTTTAATGCTTTAAATTCAAGTTATATTTTAGCCACTACATTTGTGAAACAAAAGGATTTTGTTTCCAAGTTTACTTCTCATAAAACTTTTGTGACAAAAGGTTCTACTTCCATTTCAAAACCTGCTTTATATGTTCCAAAAAATTCAAATACAAAACCTACTATTTCCATACTTTATGCATCTAGAATTTCAAAGTATAGATCATTTCAAAATTCTAGAATCAGATGTTTTGCTTGCAAAGAATTAGGACATAAAGCTTTCAATTGTAATATTATTAGAAATGTCCATAATACATCAAGAATGATTTGGGTTCCCAAAGGAACCACCTCAGCTAACCTGCAAGGACCCAAGTTAGCTTGGGTACTTAAAAGAACTCCTTGATTTTCTTGCAGGAATGTCTTACAACACAGAAAATGAAGAAAAGATGGTACCTCGATAGTGGCTGTTCAAGGCATATGACGGGTGACAAGGATCAGTTCATCATCCTGGAAATGAAAGAAGGAGGTATGGTTACTTTTGGAGATAATGGCAAAGAAAAAATAATCAGAATTGGTAAGATTAAATTAACCCCCTGTACTTTCATTGAAAATATATTGCTAGTAGATAAGTTAAAGCATAATTTATTGAGTATTAGTCAATTATGTGATAAAGGCTTCAAAGTTATCTTTGAATCATCTATGTGTATAGTAACAAACTCTCTTGATTCTAGTAATAAATTCATTGGATATAGACTTGAAAATATTTATGTGATAGATCTAAATGATCTTGCCATGACAAGTAGTTCTAGTTTAGTTGTAATGAATGCTAAGACCAAGAAGTCTTTTTATTATGGCATAGAAGATTAGGTCATGCTAGCATGCATACTATACTATTGCCAAGTTAATTTCCAAAAATCTTGTTAGAGGCATGTCTAAGTTTAAAGTTGATTTTGATCATGTCTGTGATGCATGCCAAATGGATAAACAAACTAGGAGAAGATTTAAATCCAAAAATATGATTTCAACATCTAGACCTTTAGAACTACTTCACATGGACTTATTTGGACCAACAAGATCACAAGCCTCGGAGGTATGAAATATGTCCTTGTGATTGTAGATGATTTTTTCAGATTTACATGGGTTTTATTTATTGCTCACAAAGATGAAACTTTCAAAATATTTAGAAAATTTTATAAAAATGTTTCAAATCAGAAAAATCTCTCAATAATTTCAATTAGAAGTGATCATGACACTGAATTTGAAAATCAATTTTTTGATGATTATTGTACTGAAAATGAAATTGATCACAACTTCTCTACTCCTAGAACACCACAATAAAATGGTGTTGTAGAGAGAAAAAATAGGACTTTCGAAGAAATGGCCCGAACAATGTTGTGTGAAGGTAATCTTCCAAGGTACTTTTGGGCAGAAGCGGTGAACATTGCTTATTATATTTTAAACAGTGTTTTGATTCATCCTATTTTGAAGAAAATCTCCTATGAGCTTTGGAATGAAAAGAAACCAAATATAAATTATTTTCATGTGTTTGGATGCAAATGCTTTGTGTTGAACAAAGTTAAAGATAACCTAGGAAAGTTATTCCTTGGTTATTCACCACATAGCAAAGCATATAGGTTTTTTAATAAAAGGACTCTTACTGTTGAAGAGTCAATGCATGTTATCTTTGATGAACTAACCCTTCACCATCTAAAAAAGATGAGTGTATTGACAATGGTGCAGGTACTATTCAAAAGGAGATGGAAGACATGAGTATTCAAGAAAGACCAATTGAAGAAGGAGAATAAATGGTAAGTAAGGATCATCCTGATCTACCAACTGAATGAAGGTATGCTACTTCCCATCCTAAAGAATTAATCATTGGTGATCCATCTTAAGGCATTAGGACTAGGTCTGCACATAGGACTGTACATGACTACCTAGCCTTTGTATCTCAAATAAAGCCTCATACTTTAGAAGAAGCAAAAAATGACCCAAACTAGATGTTAGCCATGCATGAAGAATTAAACTAGTTTGAAAGAAATAAGGTTAGGACACTAGTTGATAGACCTAAAGACCACCCAATTATAGGAACGAAATGGGTATATAGGAACAAACTAGATGAACAAGGAAATGTCATAAAAAACAAAGCTAGATTAGTGGCTAAGGGATATAGTCAAGAAAAAGGTATTGATTTTGATGAAACCTATGCACCCATAGCAAGACTATAAGCCATTAGATTACTTCTCGTATTTGCTTGCTACATGAATTTCAATCATTTTTAAATAGATATGAAAAGTGCATTTTTAAATGGTTTTATCGTCGAACAAATTTTTGTAGAACAACCATCGAGTTTTGAAAATCATGCTTTTCCAAACCATGTGTTTAAACTTAATAAAGCTTTATATGGTTTGAAACAAGCCCCTAGAGCCTAGTATGATAGACTTAGCACTTTCTTGATTGAAAATGATTTTTCAAGAGGAAATGTTGATAAACCCTTTTTATCAAAAAGAAAAATAATGATATATTAGTTGTCCAAATTTATGTGGATGATATTATCTTTGGTACAACTAATGAAAGTTTTTGTGAATAATTTGCTAAGCTAATGCAGGGAGAATTTGAAATGAGCCTAATGGGTGAACTTAATTACTTCCTTGGACTTCAAGTAAAGCAATCAAAGGAAGGGATCTTCATTAACCAAGCCAAATATACCAAAAAAGTAATCAAGAAGTTTGGTATAGAGACGAGTAAACAAATGAGCACACCCATGAGCCCATCTTGCAAATTAGACAAAGATGAAAACAGATCCAATGTTGACCAAAAGCTATATAGAGGTATGATCATATCCTTATTATATTTAACTGCAAGTAGATTGGATATCTTGTATAGTGTATATGTATGTGCTAGATTTCAATATAATCCTAAAGAAACATATATGCTTGCTGTTAAAAGAATATTGAGATATTTGAAAGGTATAAGTAATCTAGATCTTTGGTTTTCAAAAGAATCATCTTTAAATTTTAATCAGATTTTCTGATGCTGATTATGCTAGTTGTAAAGTTGATAGAAAAAGCACTAGCGACACATGTCAATTTCTAGGATTGAATTTAATCTCATGGCACTACAAGAAACAAAACTTGGTAGCACTATCTACTGCTAAGGCAGAGTATGTTACTACAGGGAGTTGTTGTGCACAAGTATTATGGATTAAACAATAACAAGAAGATTTTGGTATTACACAATGTAAAATTCCTATTAGGTGTGATAACACAAGTTCTATAAATTTAATCAAAAATCCTATTCAGCATTCTAGGACTAAGCATATAGAGATTAGACACCATTTTATAAAAGACCATGTTTTGAATGGTGACATTAAACTAGAATTTATCCCAATTGAAAAATAATTAGCTGACATCTTTACTAAGCCACTGAACAAGGATAGATTTGAATTGCTTAGAAGAGAATTAGGGCTTTGTGATCCCATCTAGATCTAGACAACCTAATTCCCTTCAAGAATTAAAGAAAAATTATCTAGAAAACCTCCTATTCATGATCGTCGAACAACTTTCCTTGAAATTTCAATGTATCAAATTCAATCTCTGAATCATTTTATTTTATGTGGAAAGTTTCTGTTCGAGTCGACTCGAGCAATTTTGCTCTGGTCGAGCCGGCTCCAGTGTCTAAGTTCTCTACCTATCGCTCTGGTCGAGATGACTAGGTCTTTGCCTAACCGACTCGGTATTCTGATTGTTCTGAGTTTACTCTAGTCGAGCCAACTCGGATGCTTCTAGGGTTTGGTGAGCCAACTCAAAAGTCAAAAAATTGCTATTTAGGTAGTTCTGAATTGTCTTTTCCTGTACTTCAGTCTTCTCACTTTTACTTCGAACTCACTCTACCATCTCGAAAACTTTAACAAAACTCCCAGAAACCATTCCCTAGAGCTTAAATTTCCTATGTCCCACTGCAATGGCTTCTCGAAAATCTATGAGGAAGGTTCTTCAGATTGGTGAATCAAGTGCTCGCAGTGTGGATGCAAAAGAAAAAGGGAAAAAGAGAAAAAGATTTGCTCCTGTGCAACAAGAAGAAGAAACTCCTCCTCCCGGATTGCGTGTCTCAATGGCCAACCGTCATGTCACTTGCAGAAGAAGGATTGATTTTACATGTCTAGAAAAGATGGAAATGAAGATTGAAAAAAAATGGATAGAAAGTCAAGGCTGGAAACATTTATGTTCTTTGGACATCTTGACCTACCCTTCACTGGTACGGATTTTCTATGAAAACATAGTCATTAAAGAACATCATTTGGAATCCACTGTCAAGGGAAAGAAAATAATTGTGGATGAAGAAAAGTTTGAAAGCTTGCTGCAAATGCCTACGGACGGCGCCGCTGAGCTTATTTTACCTGACAAAGAACACATATTAAAGCTCATCTTGGAGAAAGAAGATGTGAGCTCCGTTCAGCATGTTCAGGCCAACTTACTGTCAAAGGAAATGAGGCTTCTGTACAATATGGTCAGCAGGATATTTCTTCCTAGAACTGGTCATTTTGATTGGAACAGTGAGAAAGATATGACCTTTATGGGACATCTGATTGAAGAAAAGCCTCTCAACCTTCCTTACATAATGATGATTCAGATGATTGAAGCAGCAAGAAAAGTCAAAGCCTATCGACCCTGCGATATGGTCTTCACTCTATTGTTTGAAGAAGCTGGGGTTGACTTAACTAATGAAATAGGCAAGCCATTACATCACTTTGATATTTACTCCTTCAATTTACTAAAAAGAATGGGTTACAAGCTATAAGAAAGAATATGGATAAAGAAGGTGCCTAGTCAGGTTGCTGCTACTTCTTCAGAAGATGATGAAGCTACTGGTATTGAAGAAAGGATTGAAGGTATAATGATTACTCCATCTGACCTCAAGAAGCTAATATTTCAGAAGATGGAAACAATTTCAAGTTCATTGACAGATCACATGAATTCTGCAATTGATGAGATGAAAAGTATAGTTAATGCAAGCTTGCAGGAATTGAGATCTGAACAAAAGCTCTAATAGTAGAAAATTGAAAAGGATATGTAGGATTTTAAGGAAGAGATCAAAAGCATCTTGCTGCAATCCCAAAAGGAAACAACTCCCACTGAAGATGCTCCTGCATAGATCTTCAAAGAGTCACTTGACACTCCTGCTCCTATTCCTTCATCTGATCCACCCAAGCCTGTTAAAACCAAGAAGAAACCCAAAACAAAGAAGACTAAGATTTTTAGAGCCCCTATTAGAACTAGATTCAGGGATTTAAGGTTTAAACCCCTAAAAACTAAGACCTCTGATAAGGTTATAGAGGTAGGCCTTCTTCTAGTGAAGAAGAAGAATAATAGTTTATTTGATTAGTCTTTTGGATGTATTTCTGACTTTATTAAATATTCTACCTATTATCTTTTACAATTTAAATGTACTTTCTTTACTACTTTGTATACCAAACTTATCAATGAAATGAAAGTTTCTTTTAGCAATTTCACTTGTTGTCATGATATGATACAATTGTGATGAATTTTTAATTAGAATTTCAAGTTTGAGAAAGTAAAATTATCTCAAACAAATATTAAAGACTTTCTCAATCTATTTCAAAATCTAAGCTTTATTTGAAACCAACTTTTTGATTGATTGACAAAAAGGGGGAGAAATATGAAAAATGGGAGAAATATGAAAAATGTGAGAAATGGGAAATTAGTATATCTGTTAAGCTTCCTACCAATTACTCTTAAAATACTTAAAAAGAATGAAAAAGGGGGAGCACAAAAGATCCAGTATGCAATCATATTTTACTATTTAATTGCTTTAAAATCTACAGAAAGGGGGAGATTCTCTTGATTGGTTTTGCTCTGATTGCTATTGCTCTACAAATTAATTTTGTCATTATCTCTTTCAAAACTTTGATACTCCATGTTTTGTGCTAATTATAACATTATGAAGCATGAAAAGTTTAATACCTTGATGATATACAATGATATCAACTCTTGAGATCTGATACTTATTTACCAGTTTAATTAGCTCTGATACATGTGAATATATAATTGTCAAATACTTTATACATGTAAAGTGTAAAGAATTTTTCAAGCCCAGTGTTTTGTCATCATCAGAAAGGGGGAGATTGTTGACCCCATAAGTAATTTTGATGATAACCAAATATTGGAGCATGTACAATTATTTCTGATAACTCTTCAAGTGTTTTACAAGTTTTTGTAGGATGAGTTAATCGTTCAAACTTCAACTCCTACACCTTTGTTCTCTTATTTGAGTTGTGTTGTAATATATCTTTGTAAAGAAGAACCAATGAAAAAGCTAAGAAAAAATCATGTAAAAAGGGTTACTTCTGATTATGTGTGCCATAAAAATTATTTTGAGTTGGTATGATTGAAAATTGTAAAGAGTTTGTGAGAGCTTTTCTTTGAGTTCAAGTATAAAAATCCTGAAGAAGATGCTCGAGCCGACCCAGCATGATGAAGAGCCGACTCCACTTACTGGCACGAAGCAAGGATTCTAGAATGCAGCAATCCGAGCCGACTCGATGGTAACCGAGCCGACTCCTATGAATCCGAGTCAACTGGAATTCATTCGAGCCGACTCCTCCAGAGTCCAATTTTTGAAGATTTTTGAGAACAGCAAGGCGAGCCGACCCGAACCAGAAAGAGCTGACTCTGCCAGACCTAATTTTGAAAACTTGAGAAAGCGAGCTGACCCGAACTGCATCGAGCCGACTCTTCTAGAGTGATGTTTTCCGAACCTGAGAAGAAAAGCCGACCCAAGCTGAAGAGAGCCAACTCCTCGAGCTCAAGTTTTTCAAAGATATAAGTTCGAACCGACCCGAGCTATCAAGAGCCAACTCGTCTAGAGTGAAGTTTTGCACTCTGAGACAAAGAGCCAACTGCATTGAAGATTTGGCAACTCGACCTATCAACTCGAAGGATCCGAGCCGACTTGAAGGAATCTGAGCCGACTCGAATCTCATTTTCAAGTATCCAATGGCTAGTTCTGGAAATTATTTTTGAATGCCAAACAGTGCTCCAACGATCATAAATCATTTCCCAACGGTCTACAATGGCTAGAACTGCCTTGGAGTGATGGAAGACCTTATATTTGAAGGATTTGAACATCCAAAAAGATAAGTTTTTGAAAGTTCTTCAAAGTTTTGAGAGCATCATTGAATATCCCACCTACCAAAGAGAGAAAGAGCACAAGAGCATTCAAGCCAGCCTTCAAGTCTTCACCAACTCTGATCTGAAGCTTAAAGTAACTTTTGAAGAAGCCACTAAAGCAATTAAAGCTTATTTAAGTGCAAGTCAAGTAAACATCTATCAAGCTGCACTGGCAACTATTCGATAAATTGAGTTTGTCATTTATTGTTGCATTTATCTCAATTCATTTTTTGAATTGTTGGGTTATTGGTGAGCCCGGTTGAAAAACCAAATAGGGTCTTGGTGAGCCTTGATAAAAACCAAGTGTTGGGTTATTGGTGAGCCCGGTTGAAAATCCAAATAGATTCTTATTGAGCCTTGATAAAAACCAAGTATTGGGTTCTTGGTGATCCTAGAAAAACCAAGTTAGATTTCTTTGGTGAGCCTATGTAAAACCAAAGGGTATTGAGTTTTCTTTGGTAATCTTGTAAAACCAAAGTATAGAGGTTTTGGATTGTGATCCTGCAAAACAATCCTATTGTATTCGGGTATGAATATAGTGAAAATCCCAAGTGATATCTTGCATAGTGGACGTAGGAGCTGGGTTGCTCCGAACCACTATAAATTATGTATGTTTGTGTTATGCTTCTTTGCTTTTACTTAGCTTCCATAATTTACTACTTTGTCACAACACCTACTACTTGCAAAGGATTTTTAATTGCACATTATCTGCTTTAAATTTTGAAAAGACCCAATTCACCCCCCTCTTGGATAGCCACCTGGGCAACAATAATGGCAAAGACAATCTTGAAAAATTTGATGCCAAGTTTGATGAAGATATCTTTTTAGGATACTCTACATCAAGCAAGGCATACAAAGTTTTTAATAAAAGAACCTTAGTTATAGAAGAGTTTGTACATATTGTTTTTGAAGAATCAACTAACAAATCCTCTAGAAAAGAGGATGCTTCTGATGCATGTGTAGGAACTGATAAACTTCAAAAATTGACATTGAATGATCAACCCTCTCAGCCAAGTGAAGAAGATCAAGACAAAAATGAGAAAGTTGAAGACACTCCAAAGCACCAAGATTTACCTAAGGAGTAGAGGTATGCTCATGGACATCCTATGAAATTAATCCTAGGTGATCCATCTAAAGGGGTAAAAACTCGAGCCTCAATTAAAAATGAATGTGATTATATAGCTTTTGTTTCTCAAGTAGAGCCTAAATGTTTTGAAGATGCTGAAAAAGATCCTAACTAGATAAATGCTATGCAAGATGATATAATTCAGTATGATAGAAATAATGTTTGGACATTAATAGAAAGACCATCTAATGTTTCTATTATTGGCACAAAATGGGTATTTAGGAATAAGTTAGATGAAATTGGAGTTGTTGTTAGAAATAAAGCTAGGCTAGTTGCCAAAGGCTACAATCAAGAGGAAGGAACTGATTTTGATAAAATTTTGCTCCTGTTGCTAGACTTGAAGCAATTAGACTACTATTAGCATTTGCTTGTTTTATGAATTTTAAACTCTTTCAAATGGATGTTAAAAGTGCTTTTCTGAATGGTTTTATAACAGAAAAAGTTTTTGTTGAACAACTACCTGGTTTAGAAAATCACGCACATCCTGATCATGTTTTTAAATTGCACAAGGCACTTTATGGATTAAAGCAAGCACCTCGAGCCTGGTATGAAAGACTCAGTAAATTTCTAATTGAAAATGAATTTTCTAGAGGCCATGTTGAAAAAACTTTATTTCTAAAGAAAAAAGATAATGATTTATTAGCAGTGCAAATATATGTTGATGATATTATTTTCGGTGCTACTAATAAAATTCTTTGTCAAGAGTTTGCGAAGCTAATACAGGATGAGTTTGAGAAGAGCATGATGGGTGAACTCAATTTCTTTCTCGAACTCTAGATTAAGCAAACTAAAGATGGAATCTTCATCAACCAAGCTAAGTGTATAAGAGAAATTATAAAGAAGTTTGGGATGGAGACTACTAAATCAATAAGTACACCTATGAGCCCCTCTTGTAAAGTTGATAAAGATGAGCATGATAAATCTATAGATCAAAAATTATATAGAGATTGATTGGTTCTTTACTATACTTAACTGCTAGTAGACCAGATATAATGTTCAGTGTATGCATGTGTGCTAGATATCAGTCTGAACCTAAAGAATCATATTTGTTGGTTGTTAAGCGCATTATTAGATATCTATATAGTACAATTGATATTGGCTTATGGTATTCTAAAGATTCATCTGCTGAATTAATTGGATATTCAGATGCTGATATCGCTGGTTATAAATTAGATAAAAAAAGTACTAGTGTAAGTTGCCAATTTCTTGGAGTTAACTTAATTTCTTGGTTTAGGAAGAAACAAACTTCAGTTGCACTATCCACAGCTGAAGTAGAGTATATTGCAACGAGAAGTTGTTGTGCTCAAATCTTATGGATTAAGCAACAACTTGAAGATTTTGGAATCAAGTTGACCAGTACACCTATAAAGTGTGATAATACCAGTGCATTTGCTTGACTAAAAATCTTGTTCGACATTCTAGAAGTAAACACATTGAAATTAGACATCATTTCATTAGAGATCATGTTGAAAATAATGATGTTGTGCTTGATTTATTTGTACTGAATTGCAATTAGCTGATATCTTAACTAAGCCTCTCTAAGAAGATCAGTTATGTATGATTAGAAGAGAACTCAGGATCATTAATCCTTTTAATTAAAGTCTTCCAATCTTTGACTCAAAGCAATCAAATTTGACATCAATCATATTCAATTATTATTGATTTTATTGAATTTCCAATGACTTTGATCGGCCTTTCATTCTGTTGACTTTCAATTTTAAGTCGATGTGTCGACACATGCATGTGTCGACACCTAAATGTGTCGACACATTCATGAGTCGACATATGAATGGCAGCAAACAGAGTTTAAGGGCTTTCCGAAGTGTTTTTTCTTCCATTTCTCCTCCCCACTCGAGCTAACACATACCCTAACTCTCTCCACACTATTCCTTCCCTCCAATCTATGCTCAAAACACCTCGATTCATTATTTTGGATGGCTTTTTGGTCTGCATTGGGCGGCATTTCCTCTTCGATTTCCACTTTAAACCCTAGAAACCCTAAGTTTCTCCTACAATCTTGTTCAAACCTTTATTTTGTGCAAAGGAACCTCAAAAACAAGTAGTCCATCGCTCTTGGCCATCCAATCAGGAAGAAGAACAAAGAACCAAAGCCAGACATAAAGCTAGAGCTCCAGATCCACCTGTTCGACCCCTATTCACAGCTTCTAGCATGATTAGCTCGAAGACGGTTGTCGGAGGATGCCATGTGGACTTCGATTTTCTTAACCAGCAGCACTTCAGTATCAGTCAATGGATTAGAGATGATGGTCTGAGGTCATTCTGTTCTCTGAGTGAGAGATACTACCCAGGGCTCATACGAGAGTTCTACGGATCATTAGCCCCTAAAAGTGATGGTTGGCTAGCTCAGATTAGAGGCAAGGATATCCCCGTGACTTCAGAGATATTGAGCAAAGTGTGGGATATTCCTATGACTAGTTCAGTTGTTGATAGCTTGATTGATAAAGTGAGTGGACTCCATGTGTATATGAGTCAGACATTTTGCATAAGGGAGCCAATGTGCTTGCTTCCCGTTTGTCTATGGAGATGAGACTTCTGCATCATATTGTTGCCCAGATCCTTCTGCCGAAGATCGGATGTTTTGACTACATCACTGAGAGAGAGCTACTTGTGATGGTCTCATTTGTACAACACACACCCGTCTGCCTTTCGATGCTTATGATGCATCAGATGATGGAGGCTTCGACTAGTCAGAGACTCTGCTTACCCTACGGGATGGGGTTGACATTATTGTTTAGGGAGTATGGTGTGACATTTGAGGATGAGCCCTTCCAGATGCTCCTACATACTGATGTCTATGACATCAGGTCATTACATCGTATGGGTTATCAGCTATTCAGAGGCCAGTGAAGATGCAAAGTATCTGTCAGGCCGATGACAGAGATGATGACGATGCTGCAGAGGAGGAGCATATTCTTTCCGATGAGGCAGGACCTATAGAGGCACCTCTTCCAAAGAGTCAGCTTGAGCAAGCAGCATAGCTAGAGCCCGCTTCTCAGTTTGAGCCTACCTCTCAGCCTCAGCCAGTTTAGTAGGATGCTCCTGGAGCTTCAAGGAGTTTGATGGATAGAGTCTCTCATATGGAGATAGAGGTCATGACTATTAGGTAGCGACTTGACAGTTTCATTGCTGAGACCAGAGAGAGCCAAAATTGATTGAGTGATGGCATCTCAGCTATTTTGACTGCCCTATCCAGACCTTTTTTAGAGAGTATTCCAAATTCTACTCTAGCTCCACCTGCCCCAGCACCAGTTGTTGATGATAGTGATGATGGTGATGATGAGGAGACTGACTCTGATGGTTTTGACTTTCTAGATTTGATTTTAGAGCTAGTGGTGGAGGTGACAATAGACTTGCCTAGGAGTCCCATTCGTGACCCTTCCAGTTCACCCACTCAGAATCCTGTTCTATCTACTCCACCTTCTAGATCTGATGATCATGCTCCTATACCTATTCTTTCACCTGTTGTTGATTCACCTATTATTGATAATCCCATTATTGATATTCCCATTGTTGACTCACAGATTACAAACACACCCATTGATTCTTTAACTCATACGCCTATTGTTGATACGCCTATCATTTCCTCAACTGATACACCAGTTTTTAACACACCCACAGTTTTTGATACACCTACCATTCATACATTCTCTCTTATTCGAGAGCTAGGTTTTTACACACCTGGCTTTCAGTATCATGATTCTGGTCCATCATTTGATCATACACCATATCCGACAGTTGTAGAGACTATCGCTCCAATCTGCTCCGTTCCTGCTGATGACATTACCTCCACCTCTTCTGCTTCAGCTAGAGGTAGGACGTATGTTCTATGTAGAGGACGTGGTCGTCGTACTCCACCACGACCGACCAGGACCCGTCCTCGTAATCTCAGATTGATGTGGCCGCCCCGAGCTCGCTCTTTCACTGATACCGGACCGATTGAGATTGGATCTTCTGATGATAAGGATGTGGATTAGGATACGTTGTATGTTTAGATAGTTTGCTTTTATGAACTCTTTTTGTATATTTTGTTGTTGTACAAATTCTGACATTATATGAAATCTTATGTTGTACTACATGTTATGATCTCAAATGAATTAAATGCTTTAACTTTATTTTAGTACTTCATTGTCTTTTGAATGGATGAATGAGTTTTTAATATTGTACTTCAACATTATTTCTTGAATGACTTGCCTATTTTCTTCCTACCTTTTTAATGATAACAAAAAGGGGGAGTAATAAGGCTAAAGTATAAATGTGCGAATGAGTAATAAGAGTAATAGTATAAATATGCTTGAAAATCTGTCTTGTTTGATAATTCCTTTGTGTAAATTTGAAAGTTCTTTTGAAAATTTGGTTAATATATTTGAAAATTCTTTTGAAAATTTGGTTGAGCTTGAATTGAAAATTCTTTACAAATTCATTAACTAAGAGGGAGCAATACCTCCTTTATATTGAAAATCTATTTTGAATTGAATTTTATGTTAAATCCTTTTTTAGATGTTTAAAAAGATGTTTACAATTTTTTTTTGAATCATCTGTTCAGGGGGAGTCCAGTCTATTACTGAATTTTTGTCTCTCCTAAGCATGTCTTCTTATAGAGTATCATGATACATAGTTTATATCTTATATATCTCAAAGCAGTGATACTCTTAATCACTATAATACTCTTGCTCTGATACATCTCTTCAATATTGCAATTACTTTGATACACCTATTGCATTTAGCTTATTGCATCTTGAAAAATTTTTTTGGAAGTCTTTTTGTGCAATTTATACTTAAAGGTTTTGTCATCATCAAAAAGCGAGAGATTGTTGACTCTGTTATTATTTTGATGATAAGCAAAACGGTTAAGTCTAAGTTGAGTACTAATGATTTTTTTAAAGTATGTTTTTATAGAAAAAGGTGCTCATCAATTTGAAAAAATATTGATTGATTGAAGAAGTCAAAGTTTAGATGAAAGATTTAAGAAGACTTGGACAGTTAAAGTTTGCTTGAATGGACACTTAATTTCAATATAGAATTGATTTAGTACAAATTTAGCTATTTATGTGAAGATATCAGTGAAGTGTCGACTCAAAGTGTCGACACATGACACCAAGTGTTGACACATGATAGTGATGTGTCGACTCAAATCAGTACTCAAAGAAAGTTTCAGATTGTATGGCTGAAGTGTCAACACATGGACTTAAAGTGTCGACTCAAAGTGTCGACACATGGATCAGCTCATCACCTGAGATTTTTAAGTCACAGAACTTGGTGAAGATGAAGAACTATTGAAGTGTCGACTCAAAGTATCGATACATGGATCAGCTCATCGCCTGAGATTTTTAAGTCATAGAACTTTGTGAAGATGAAGAACTGCCGAAGTGTTGACAAATGGATGCCAAGTGCCAACTCAAAGTGTCGACTCACCTAAAGAAGTGTCGACACATCTGAGATTTCCAAAAAGCTACATTGAAGATATTCCAATTAGGTGTCGACTCAACAAGTTTAAGTGTCAACCTGAAGTGTCGACTGACAGCCTGAAGAGTCGACACATAGAGTTCTGGGAACAATAATGGCTAGTTTTTCAAACACAACTCATCCCTTTTGGCCCCCAACAGCTAGATTTTCGTGTCTAACGGCTAGAATCTAGATTTGAGGCCTTGGGAAGGTATTTATATGCTCCAAATCAAATCAAAACAAAAAGAGATTGACTAAGGAAGAACAAAAGAGAAGAAAAGAGAGCATTCACTCATATTCATTGAAGTTCAACTACTTTCAAGCAAAAGCAAGCCTCCAAGCATTCAACAGCCTTCAAGAGCATCAAAGATTAACCATTCTTAAGCAATCAAAGAGGCTTCATCAAGTTGAAAGCATCATAACAATGAGCTTCAAAGAGAAACTCACTTTTTATTAGAAAGCTTTTATTGCTTCTCTACTTCAAACTTTATTTGTTGTAAGGGTTCTTGGTTAGCCTATTGCGAAACCAAAGAAGGTTATTAGTGAGCCTTTGAAAACCAATTGGTTCTTGGTTAGCTTGCAAAACAAAGGGAGGTTGGTGGTGAGCCTTAAAACCATTTAGGTTCTTGGTTAGCCCATAAAACCAAGTCAGATTTTGACTTGTGAGCCTTGTGAAAATAAGTCGAGTTTCGATTAGTGAGCCCGGAAAACTAATTAACCATAATTGGTTGAAATTATACTAAATTTCTAAGGAAATCTTGGGGAGTGGATGTAAGTGCATTGGATAGCACCGAACCACTATACTTCTTTATGTTTGTGGTTGCCAGTCTTTTCTACTTGCTCTTACATTTATTGCTTTATATTTTCACTGCATATTTACCTTAAGAGCAATTCATTTACATTCATAGTACTTGGTTTAATTGTTGGATTGGATCACACACTATTGCATTGCATCAAATAATTTTTAGAGACCCAATTCACCCCCACTCTTGGGTTGCTTACTGGGCAACAGTTATGAGTCCAGTAGAATTTCAATTTTATACAAGAGGAGAGAATACCCTACTATGGAGTTTCACCAGGCCTCATCTAGGAGCCGGAAGATCCCACTTCAGCCAATTATACTTTGTATGCCATCCTAGGGTCCAAGATTCCTACATGATGCCCAGAAGCCCTCTAGATATTTTTTAGATGCCTAGACTCCCTCCAAATGCCAGAGAATATTCCTAGAATAGGGCCTCACTTGATTCAAGAGATCCATCTGCACCCCAGCATAGAGAAGATTCAAAGCCCACACGCATAAGAACTAAGATGCCATTTTTATTCCAGGAATACTCCATCTAGGGCGCCCCAGCTTCCTGGAGGCCCAAGAATCTGCACCCAAGCCCAATTGGCCAGCCCTTTGCTGCCCCCTTGAATCCCACACGCCAATCAAAGCAAGAGTAGGCATCCTCACATGTTGACCAAGTCAAAGCATGAAGGGAGAAGGAAAAGACTAGTCAAAGTTCCTAACCTAGTTGGGATTTGTTTTCCTAATTGTTTTAGGACTTGTAATTCTAAACTAGCTAGGAGGACTTGGAAACTAACTAGGAGAAGACTTGTAATACCTTAAGGAAAGATTATTCCTAACCTAAGTATAACCCTAGTTAGGAAAGGGCATGGGAGCTCTATAAATACCCCACCCCTCTTCCTCTTGTGATAACTTTTCTCTTATGAATATAACTTTGCCGAAATTTTGAGTTAGTTCCCTTGTGTTAGTGTTCTTGTGTTGGTTCTCTTATTTTTGAGTGCTCTCCTTGTGTACTCTGGCCGAACCCCTACTGCCCTAGAATTCATCTACGTACCAGGAGATCAGCCATGCCCAAGGAAAGGAACCCTTGGCTGCTTAAGCAAGGATCTTCATTAAGCTTATAGCCGCCAGCCATACAAACCCTGATTCAGATTTTCTTCAAACCCTAGTTTCTTTTACTTTTATTACTTGCTATTTTGATTGACCTCTGATGCTTGTAGGATCCCCAAGATGTTTCACCTCTCTAGAGGAGGCTTTCCTTGCCTCCAGGACCACCCAAATCAGCCTTCTGATCCAAAGCAACCAAGATTCATCATCTAGGCTCCAATCAGAGTGCTGTGTGATCTCTTCATCGAAAGTTCTTCAAATCACTGATTGGTAACATCCTTCTATACTCTTAATTTCTGATTTGATAAAGATTAGCTATCCTAAACTGGGAATTTCTCAATTCTCAGGTCCTAACTTTCATTATCTTGCATGAGTTATTTTGTGATCATGGTGATTCTTTGCATTGCTACTCTTTCTGCTAGTTCTTACTTTATTTTAGAAACTTAGCCTACAAACTTAAATTATAAAAAAATATAAAGAAATTAGTTTACTATTTTTTTGCAATCTTAGAGTCATCCCGCATGAGAATTGATCCAGAACCAACTAGAATAACTGAAGAAGTAGCAATTAAGCCAGGATCAAACATTATAAGTGAAACTATGAATTTACAAGAGTTGTTCATAGAGGAAGCCCAGGATCAAATCCATAAAGAAAAAACCCAAGAAATAGGTGTAACATCTGAATCTAAGCTCACAAACCCAATCTATCTATCTGCACCTACACTAGCCTCTGCACAGCATATGCATCATGAAATTAGTCAAGAGTTGAACAAAAGTAATGAACTAAATAACAACTTGGCTAATTCTCAAAGAAAAGATAAAGAATTTTATGCAGAGGAATATATGATGATAAAGAAATTTTTTGCTCGCAAAGCTGGCCCATTCAAAATAATGAAGAGTAATGGACCCAATGCTTATGATCCTGAGATATCACCTGATTTAGATATTAGCTCCACCTTCATCATCTAATAGCTTATAGAGTCTAGGGAGCCAGCAGTGATACCCAGCGAGTCCCTTGAGCCACTCCCTTTCTTTATGAGTGAAACCATCCCAGAGTGACCATATACAATTTGGCCTTTTGGTGAGGAAAAGATTGAGAGAGCTCTGGATGATCAAGCTATCAGTACCTGGGATAGAGATTGTCAGCGATACTTGGTCCAGTGGCAAGGTCCACTAGAATCTGATGACTTGTGGAATGCTGGTGCGGATCTGCAGTGCCTCAACCAAGACCCTCTTTGAGCCAAATTGACCCTTACTCGACGAGGTCGAGTTCCTCCCACCTCAAGAGAATTGCTGGGGATACCAGGATCATACATAGATCATTGGATCCCATATGGTTTATTGATTAGGATTTTAATTTTAGAACCTTAGTCATGTGTCATAATTTTGTAATTAATTAAGATTGAGTCCTGTAATAAGTTAAGGCTAGTTGATTTGTCTCAACCCTCAACCTAATTAGTATATTGAGTCCTGTACTTTAGTTATGAGTCAAGTAGAAGTTTAATTTTGTACAAAAGGAGAGGATACCCTATTGTGGAGTTTCACCAGGCCTCATCCAGGAGCTAGAAGACCCCACTTCAGCTTATTGGACTTTATATGCCATCCCAGGGTCCAAGATTCTTGCATGATGCCCATAAGCTCTCCAGATATTTTCCAGATGCCTAGACTCCCTCCAGATGCCAAAGAATATTTCTAGAATAGGGCCTCACTTGATTCCAGGATCCATATGCACCCCAACCTAGAGAGGAATCAAAGCCCAGGCCTATAAGAACCAAGATGCCATTTTTATTCCAAAAATATTCCATCTAGGGTGCCCCAGCTACCTGGAGGCCCAAAGTACTTGCACCCAAGCCCAATTGGTCGGCCCTTTGCTGCCCCCTTGAAGCCCACATGCCAATCAAAGCAAGAATAGGCATCCTCACATGTTGACCAAGTCAAAGCATGAAAGGAGAAGGAGAAGACTAGTCAAAGTTCCTAACCTAGTTGGGATTTGTTTTCCTAATTGTTTAAGACTTGTAATTCTAACCTAGCTAGGAGAAGGACTTGTAAACTAACTAGGAGAAGACTTGTAATACCTTAAGGAAAGGTTATTCCTAACCTAAGTGTAACCCTAGTTAGGAGAGGGCATAGGAGCTCTATAAATACCCTACCCTCTTCCTCTTGGGATAACTTTTCTCTTATGAATATAACTTTGCTGAAATTTTGAGTTAGTTACCTTGTATTAGTGTTCTTATGTTGGTTCTCTTATTTTTGAGTGCTCTCCTTGTGTACCATGGCCTAACCCCTGCTGCCCTAGCTTTCATCTACGTCCCAGGAGATCAGCCATGCCCAAGGAAAGGAACCCTAGGCCACTCAAGCAAGGATCTTCATTAAGCTTTTAGTTGCCAGCCATAAAAACCCTGATTCAAATTTCCTTCAAACCCTAGTTTCCTTTACTTTTATTACTTGCTATTTTGATTGACCTCTGATTCTTGCAGGATCCTTGAGGTGTTTCACCTCCCCAGAGGATGCTTTCCTTGTCTCCAGGACTGCCCAAATCAGCCTTCTGATCCAATGAAACCAAGCTTCATCATCTAGGCTCCAATCAGAGTGCTATGTGACCTCTTCATCGAAAGTTCTTCAAATCACTGATTGATAACATCCTTCTCTACTCTTAATTTTTGATTTGATGAAGATTAGCTATCTTAAACTAGGGGTTTCTCAATTCTCAGGTGATGGAACATCAATAAGAAAAAAATTATTTTTTAACTAATTCTCTTGATATTTTTTTCAGATAAAATAGTGTACTTAGGATTAATGAGAACCTTGGAATGAAGCCCACCAAACCCTTGAAGACAGACTAATTCATGAGCCGACTCATGAAAGAAGGCCGCCAGTCCCATGAGTCGAATCAATCCAGATCAAGACCAACTTCAAACATGCCCAAGTCAAAGCCAAAGCAAGTCAAGATACCACGTTTTGAATCCCATGATGCCACCTCTTAGAAGCCCATTTTATTCTTCACATGGGATACATTTTGGGAGACATGAGAAACAACACATCAAGCATTTTGAGGGGAAGCATGGGACCACTCCTCACTCACCCAACAACCCCCAACCAACTTGCCAAGTGGGATGCCACATCACATGACACCTAGGGCTCCACATCAGCAATGTCAAAGCCACCTAGGTTCCAAATAGCAAGTTTTTACAACCTCTTACCTAGAAGTTGTTTCTTGTTGCAACTATGTAACCAAAGGAGTTGGATTTAACTAGAAATGGTTAGCTAACCTAACCCCACCTTCCCTCCTCACTTTGGATGACCCCTAAGGCTATAAATAGGATCCAAGGCTCTCCTTGTAAGTCATTCCATGTACAAATTATTTTGAGAATTAATAAAGGTTTTCTTCTTGTTGAGTTCTATCTTGAGTTCTTCTTGTATGGAGTGATTTAGTTCTTCTAGTTGGAGTGATTTAGTCCTTTAAGTTGGAGTGTTTAAATTCATGTTTGAGAATGGAGTGAGAGGTCCTTTGAGTGCTTGAAAGGTGGAGTGCTCCTTGCTTGATCCAAGATCCAAGCATCATTCCTTGAAGGCACCGGTTTCTACTTCTTTGTTTTCACTTTCTTCTTCTTCTTGTTTCCATTCCAATTTTGAATTCTCCTTCCATGCCTAATCTCTGATTTGATGCAGGTTTTCTCTAATTTTCTAAGTCTAAGATGAAGGTCTCCAAACCAAGGATCATGCCCAAGGTGAGTCCTAAAAGTAGGGAGTGCTAGTCTATAGTTTTCTACTCAATCCTTGAGTGATGAGAGCTCCTTCTTCCACCAAATAATTAGCCATCATTGTTGGTAGGAAAATTCTTCCTAAGCTTCATTAGATCTGATCATTTGAAGGTTAACTTGCCCTAGTAGTGATGGTTTCCTTGCCATGAAGATCCTAATCTCTATCTTTAACTAGATCTATATTTTGGGTATTGTAATTTAGATCAACTAGTCTCCTTATGAAGATTCTTTTCTTGAATTAATTTAGACCATTTATTTGATAATTAATTTTTCAAGTTTGCTTGCTGATTAGCTTGCTAAAACCCTTCATTCATCATTTTATTTTCGTCCCCCATCATCAGGTCCTGACTTTCATATCTTCATGAGTTATTTTGCGATCGTGGTGATTCTTTGCATTACTACTCTTTTTGCTTGTTCTTACTTTATATTGGGAACTTAGCTTGCAAACTTAAATTATAAAAAAATTAGTTTACTATTTTTCTGCAATCTTAGAGTCATCCCGCATCACGCACATCATAACATGGTGTCAAAAGTCCTTGTCATGTAGGACTCTTCCATAAATCCAAGATAATGCCTAATAAAATCTAGATAAATACTGAATTAGGCTGCCCCACTTAGGGCTCTACCTAATTTAAGTTTCACTTAAATTCATTTTCCCAAATATCAAATAAGCTGACCCAATCCAATTGGGTTAGGAGTTTGGCTAGCCAACATATGCTAGTATGTCAATTAGCTAGCCAATTAGGATCCCATGACCCTAATAAAAATATAATTGACTTTCTTGGCCAATTTCCTAATATGTATGACCTTTTGGATTCTACATCTAGCTAGTAGTAGGTCTAGGTCTAAGCCAATTCAATCCAATCAAACTCGATTGACCTAATTAGGTCAAATTGAGTTGACCTAAGTTGCCAATTTGAACCTACTTCAGAATTGACTCATGAATCCAATCAAATTGATTCATGAAAACCTACAAGACATGATTGACATCTAGCAACGCATCATGCCTACCTGGAAGATGAGTAATTTGATAGAAATTATCAAAATATCCTTCAGTAGAATGTTACCATGCAATTCAATCCTTAGATCTTTCTATGATCTCAACAAGATTAATTCAGTGGAAATTTATGATGGAGAGGGTGGTTGGTCTCACAGCCACTTGTGTAGAGACACTAATATAAGGATGTGGGTGCTCATTAGGCTATGAGTTTACTAAATTGATCCGACAAGAGAACATCAATTGGAAGTCTTACTTGTTAAAAGAATTTCTCTAAGTGGGAGTTGTGCATGTGATCCTTAGACCTGAGACTACCATAGTATCTTGTGCACATGAACCCATGTTTTGGTGTATACTTATTCATGGCAATTAAGTCATGTACGGGGTGTTTCTAGATATGGTGGATTATGTATGAAGGTAATGAGTAGGTCAACAAGGAATCGATCACTCATAGTAAGGGAAGAAGTTATCCCGTGTGATCTTTTCGAATGATGACTTAAGAAGTCTTTGATCAAAGCATGATGAGATTAGATAAGATTTCTAACCTTTCATCGATCGAGTCTCTATTATTGAATTGAGATTTGAATGGATTAAGTGCTAGGGTTTGATATTTATCCATGCCCATCACTTAATCAAGATAGAGGGAGATCGAAGGATTGATTGCACGGTAACTTTCCATTGAAGTGTATTTTGGTATTTTCTACTAAATTCTTCATCTTCTGGGTAGGCAAGATACATTGCTAGATGTCAGTCATGTCTTATAGGTTTTCATGAATCAATTTGATTGGATTCATGAGTCAATTTGGAAGTAGGTTCGAATTGACAACTTAGGTCAGCTCAATTTGACCTAATTAGGTCAATCGAATTTGATTGGATCAAATTGGCTTGAACTTAGACCTATTGCTAGCTAGATATGGAATCCAAAGGGTTGCACATATTAGAAAATTGGCCAAGGAAGTCAATTGTATTTTTATTAGGATCATGAGATCCTAATTGGCTAGCTAATTGACATACTAGCATATGTTGGCTAGCCCAACTCCTAATCCAATTGGATTGGATTATCTTGTTTTCTATTTGGGCTAACCAATTTAAGTAAAATTTAAATTGGGTAGAGTCTTAAGTGGGGTAGCTTAAATCAATATTTATCTAGATTTTATTAGGCATTATCTTGGATTTATAGAAGAGACCTACATGACGTGGACTCTTGATCCCATGTTATAGTGTGCACCAAGAATAAATGTATGTAGAAGGACCAAGAGTCCTTCAGCTAGTCAGATACAAATCCCAGATAAAGCCCAATTCCTTCTCCCTTAAATTTATGCCCAAATGAATGGGCTTTGACCGATTAAAAAATGAAAAATGACATGGAGGGAGTTGGCACAAAATGAAGAGTTGCATCTCTTCATTTTGGCACTAATTAGAAACCAAGAGTCCTTCTATTTGAAAGCTCCTATATTTCTCTGGCACATCCTTTCTGGTTTCATGCCCCTTAGCATTCCCATAACTGATCAATGCCATGTGGCAAGTGGAGAAAAAAGTTGGAAAATGAAGAGACAATGATTTATCTCTTATACATGAAAAGTTTTATCATGATATGTCCTCTCATCCTAATAAGACTCCTTCTACTTGAAGGGTCTTATCAAATGGCTAAAGGAGAGACATATCAGGCACTCCATCCCTCTCTATAAATTGACATCGATAATCTGATGCCAATGCAATTAGAGTTTCCCATCAGAAAATACTACCTGCTATTTTCTCTCCCTCCTCCTTAAGACAAGGTTTGTCTTTTTAAGACAAAGCTTGTTCTTTCAAGATAAGGCTAGTCTAATTAAGACAAGAGCCTAGGAAGAAAAATAGAAGGGTTATTTGGGATCTGGGAGAGGATTGAAAGTATTCTCTAAGTGCCCTATAGGAAGGTAGGGGTTCTAGCAAAGGGAGAAAGTCCGAAAGGCTATTGGAAGAGTTCCAGTTAAACAAGCAACCTTCGAAGGAGTGCTTTGTTGGTTTAATTTCTATGTGGATCAATTTTGGAGGGAATGCACTTGTATGCCTCATGAAAATTAAGGAATATAGCATTCCAGGTATTCCTCTATAACCCTAAAAGTTTAGATTTATTAATTGTCATGATCAAGTGGTCCTAGTGTTTAGGGTTCCGGCTGGTTAGGGTTTCAATAATGAAAATTTTGAAACCTGATGTTCCTCTATGCTCTATCCGGATCCCAACAATCCAACCTATCTAGATATTAGGTACTATTGCTAAATGGTCACATCGATTAGTTTATGAATTGATTCCTAGGCTACCGGCTTAGTGTTCGAACCTATGGGGTCACACATATGAAAAGTTTCTAATCAATCATGATGAATGATAAATGATTGAGAATCATTCAAGGATATAATTTTTAATTCGATTGATAATAAATCTAAAACAAATATTAAAAATAAATAAATAATTATTAATTAATTATAAGAGAATTAATTAGAAATTGGATTGCTAATTGGCTTAATTTTATTGAGCAAAGAGGTTTAGATCAAATCTAATTGAATTTGGTTCAATTAGATTTCACCCGTTTAGGTTATACAATGACCTAATTGCTAAAAGATTTCAATTTTGGTTCGATCATGACTTGGGCTTAATTAATTTCTAATTTAACCTATAAGGAACCTAATTAGATTAGGTTCAAATATCTTAATTTGACTAACCAAATTTGATTTGGTGGCTAATTAAAATACAACAAATTAAGACCCAATTTCCACCTAGTGCCATTCCTAAATAATCTCCTAGAAAATCTCCAAGCACCATAATTTTTTATGTGATGTTTCTCATGCCAAAATTAAGATATGTCACACTCATTTCTTTTTTATAGACGTAGATAAGATATGGATAAAGTTTTGTTTAAATCTAGATTTGTTTTGAACTCAATCTGATAGAGTTTCAGTGGAATTAAAACTTTTAAACCTTATCCCTATCTTATTGCATGTTAATATCTCTATCTCCCTATCTCCATGCCAAATAATCTGGAATTTTTGTGTGCATGTCTACAGAAGATGGAGGATGTGAGAAAGGTTTTTTATGATGTTTTACCTAGACAAAATAATTATAAAAAATATTTTGTCAAGGAAAATTCTAGGCATGGGTCTAGGTCTAGCATTTCATTTTAAGGGGAGAAGAAGAAAATAATAATAAGGTCTTCATATGTTTTTGAGTCTCCCACCTCTTGATCTCAGATTTTCCACTTCTTGATTTTCTTGGAAGGTTCAAGAAGATCAAAAGAAAAATTTTATTTCAATCATCTGATTGCCTTCAGAGGGATCTAGTAGTCACTGGAGGTTGATCATGTTTGAGCTTTGTCTGGACAATTTGTAGAGGCTAGACATCCTGTGCAGCTATAAAGTGATATGAAGGGCCCTTACTATATGCCATTAGTAATGGTGATCAGTAATCCATGATCAGGTATGAGATCTGATTCATGGTTTACAGTAGATTTGATCTATAATGTGCATCGGCTAGATCGATGCATACTATTTTATTTTTCTACATTGCATATCCTGTCAAGATCCTGTGTAGGGTTTTAGAATTATTCTTCTACATGATTTTCTGATGCAAAAAGATTTTTAATCAAAATTTCTTCCACTAGATTTTTTAAAAAATATAATAAATATATGCATGAAACCCTACACCAATTTCCAATACTTGTGACATTGGCCATCACTCATTAATATGGGCAGCAGGCCTGCCATGTAGAAGAGCTCCACGTTGGCTCTAGCCACTCCTTCGGAAGCATGTTTGCCATGTAGATGGACTCTACACTATCTTCACCCACTCATCCATGGGCTTGCACTTTGTAGCGACATACCAACCACCTCTCCCTACACCATATGCCCCATAGGTGCCAGGTACTCCATATACCTTGCCTATAAATTTATTTTCCAGACCTTCCAAGTAAGGGCTCTTCTGGGCAAGTTCTTTTGGGTGAGTTCCAAACCATAAGTTTGCGAACACTAAGACATTCCTTAGGCAAGCATCCCTAAGAGTCTTAAGACCTTAGGCAGGCTGAACAGTCTTTGTAGAGTCTTCATTTGGAAGCCCTAGAGCATTGTCCTCGTGAAACCCAAGACCATCTTGCCTTGCCTTGCCTCACTTAAGTCTCCCTCGCTCTATCGAGACTGGCTAGCACCCACTCCACTACCTTGCCTACATCTCGCCGCACCATTTGCTATTTCCACTACCTCGCCTATGCTCATCTCCACTACTTTGCATGCTTCTATCCTATCTCACTAGCACTTTACTACTACATTTTTATATAGAAGTTATAGCCTCCTCTCTCTTTTTCAGTTTGCTTCCATCAAAGACTGACTTAGGTATAAGAGGGTATACCATGAGGAACCACCCCATTGTGTCCTCATGGTTGGACTTTGGTGTCTTCTTCATTTTATAGGTTCCATAGTGGCTGTACTGGATAGAGTGAAATCCAAAGCCATCCAAGTTAGCATCCATATTACTCTCTTCTTCCTCATCACAGGATTCTTCATTGAAGGGACCATCACATTGTTGTCTGACAACGCATACCAGACGACAAGATGAGCTAGACTGAAAGCTTCATGAGGTGGATAGTTACTTAAAGTCCCTCCAGTGATAGCATATGACAATGGCCAGGGGGCCACTCTTTACTATGCATCCACCTTTCACCCAATCTATTATGGAGGAGCCTATCCCTCGATGCTTCATAGCTCCCACCATGGAGGCTTATGATAGCTCCATCGATCTCTGTGACCACCTGGAGAGTTTTAAAGCTCTCATGATGCTATAAGAGATGTTCGATGCATTGATGTACAAAGTATTTACTATCACCTTCAAAGATGCTACTTGTGCCTGGTACACTAGTCTCCTACCAAACTTTATAGGCTCTTTTGAGGAGTTCAGTTAAAAGTTCAACACCCAATTTCAAAGTATTCAAAAGCTTAGGAAGAACTCAAACATCCTCTTCTCCAATCAGCAGGAGGAAGGGGAGTTTCTCTAGAACTTTATGGGCTATTTTAGAGTAGCCATGTTAGAGGTTTGTAGCCTGTAGCTACAGTCACGATGTTAGCCCTTATGAGGGGACTTTGAGTGGGGGGCTTTTGCCACTCCCTCTCTAAGAGGTTCTCTTGAGATCTTCCAAAGCTTTTATCCTGCTTCGAGAAATATATCAATGCTAAAGAGGGCATGACAGTAAAATGAAGGAGAATGGAGAGTTTAAGTGCCCCTAGCAAAACTTCTCTCTCCCTCCTCAATCCAAGAGGCAAAGCCATGAAGCTAGACCCCATCGCTGCTCTAAAAGCCCATGCTCCATCCATGAAGAGTTCACACCACTGAACATCTCCTGAAAGAAGATCTTGATGGAAGTAAACAATGAGGACATCATCCACTACCACAAAAAGAAGATTTTTGATGATTTTCGATGATCAGTCCCAGCTTACCATTAAGCCACCCATGGATAACCATCTCACCAGTGGCCTAGTGAGCACCATTATTGAAGGATTCCCTAGGGGGTGTCATCATTAGCAAGAGGAGCCAGTGCCGGAGCAACTCCTGAGTTGTCCCAAGCCAAGCAGCAAAAATAAGAAGATGTGATTGTGTTCTTCGACTTTGACATAGAAAGCATCCAAACCTCCCATAATGATGCTATTTTAGTTGCTCTTATCATTGCTAACTATGATGTACACTAGGTTCTTATTGATAATGGAAGCTCTGCCAACATCATAATCTATGATGCCTTTACCAGGATAAATCATTGGAGGGATCACTTGCATATGACAAGTTCTCCCTTAATCGAGTTCTTAAGGGATGCTATCTCTGTAGAAAGCACAATCATCCTACTAGTAACTACAAGCCAAGCCTCAAGGCAAGCAACAGTAATGCTAAACTTCCTGGTGGTAAAAGATCCTTTGGCATACAATGTCTTCTTGGGAAGACCATGTATTAATGCCTTTTGAACCATCATGTCCACCTACCATCTGCTACGAAGTTCCTGACCATCCAAGGAGTGGGTGAAGTTTGAGGTGACCAAGCACTAGCTAGGTAGTGCTATGTGGCCATCTTAATGGTTAAGAAGCCCTAGGAGACATTACCTATTGATAACCTTATTTTAGACATGAGCAGGTTGAGTAGTGGGGTCGCCCAGTGGAAGAGCTTCTCTTATTCCCATTGGATGATCGTGACCTAACCTGGAAGATCCAGATCAGGTCTCAGCTAAAGGAGGCCACACATGACTAACTTCTTGCCTTCTTGAGAGCCAATACAAATGTCTTTGCATGGACCACCATCGACATGCTAGGCATGGATCCAGAAGTCATGGTGCATTGGTTGCATATCAATCTTTTGCACAAGTCAGTGAAGTAGAAGAAGCGATGGCTCACCTTCGAGCACTAGCAAGCTATCAAATAAGAAGTTGACGAGCTACATGCTGATGGGCTCATCCGTGAGGTCAACTCCATCGAATGGCTGGTGAATGTGGTGCTCATCAAGAAGGCAAGTGACATATGGAAGGTATGTATAGATTTTACTGATTTAAAAAATTCTTGCCTGAAAGATAGTTTTTCTCTATTCCAAACAGATAATTGGTTGATCTATGTCGGGATATGAGCTGCTTAGTTTTATGGGTGCTTTGTGTTGATATAACTAAATTTGAATAGCCCTGGAGGATGAGAAAATGATATCTTCATCACAGACCAAGGGCTCTACTTTTACAAGGTGATGCCTTTTGGTCTAAAGAATGTGAGAGCCATATACCAGTGTCTCGTCAACAAGGTCTTTAAAGACTAAATCGGTCATAATGTTGAAGTGTACATTGATGACATGCTAGTAAAAAAACTAGTAGGTGGAGCATCATATGGATGACCTTGAGAAAACCTTCCAAACCTTGAGGAATTACTAGATTCGATATATCTTCTAGAAAGTTTTTGGATTTCTTGATCTCCCATCATGGAATTGAAGCCAATCTAGAAAAGATCTAGGTAGTCCTAGAGATGTTGCCACCCAGCATCTAAAAGGAAGTGCAACACCTGGCAGGGTAGATAGCGTTACTAAGCAGGTTCATCGCCAGATTAAGGGTAGATGTCTACCCTTCTTCAAATCCTTGAGATAGATCAAGGACTTCCAATGCATGGAGGAGTGTTAAATTGTCTTTGAGGAGCTTTGCAAATACCTTGCCACTGCTCCACTCTTGAACAGGTCGATGGAAGGAGAAATACTGTACCTTTACCTATCTATATCTCCTGTAATGGTAACCTCTGTCTATTAGGAACGTGTCCTAAATCCAATCATCTAGTTGTAGATGATCTTGGTATTTATATATGAATTAAATTAATAAAAGTTATTTAGTAGTTCATCATTCATTTACATCTTCTTTTCTAAACTTTTTATAATGAAGGCCTTAGAACTATTTTCTCTAGATAAATATGATGAGAATTTATTAAATAATTATTAATTTTATTTATGACCAAATGATATATTATTAATTGGACAATAACATTTATCAAGTATAGGTCATTGTATGTTATATGGGTTCATTATCTTCATAACTAATGAGTGTGGAGATACTAATATGGCATGTTAGTGAAATGTAGGAGTACATTTTCAATAAAGGTGACTCAGCTACAGAGTGCTTTACTATCAAGAGTAGCTCGTGAAGGATATAGGTATATGTGTCCCTCTAATCTGAGATTAACATGGTGACTTGTAAGCAACCCATTATACTTTAGTACCGGACTATCTATATTTTCAATATAATGATGAAAGGTTTCTAGGCACAGTCAAGTACTTACAAAATTTGTATGTGAGTTAAGATAGAATTTATCGCTCCAAGTTTTAGGAGTTTATGCTTCGCTGTATTTTAATTTAGTAAAACCTTGCTAGGATAATCCATGTGATCAGTCACATGATTTATGAGATTGAAATGCAATATAGATGACTGATTAAGGGTTTAATAGTTTGCCCTGAAATCATCCTTAGCATTAAAGATCAAAGGGATATATTATATAAAAACCATATGTTTGGGATCTTGAATGTTGCTTTGCATTCATTCGACCTATCCAAATATTGAGTATCATTGCTAGATGGTTACTATAATTAGTTCAAGAATTAGTTGCAATACTACTGGCTTACTTTTTGAACCTATGGAGTCATGCACATAAGTTGAGCAATGCAGGAGAAGGCTTGACTTAAGATCTATTTGGTCAATTTAGAAGTAGGTAACTTGATTGAATAAATGGTCTTAATTAATAATTAAGTTATAGGTCATATGGAATAAATACTGACTGTGTCTAGTTAGTACTCGATATTAGTTGCAGGATTAATTCAAGGGTTGCACTTAGATTAATTTGTAATCCAAGAATTTAAAGGAAAATTGGTTCAAATCTTAATTTAGCTAGGATTAGACTTTTTGAACCAATGTTAATCTGATTTTTAATTAGGGCTCTAGAGGGGATTGTGTTTAAGTTCTAATGTGATTAGAGCACAAATCAAATTTTAATCAAGGATACATTTTTTTTTTTGAATTTAGAATTCAAATAAAATAAAAAAACTCAAAGCCTCACATGAACTGTTCATGCTGACAATAGTTCACTGAGAAGTATTCTCAGTGAGTTGGGCTATTTTGGCATAGGGGCTTTAATATTTGGATTTATTTGAAATCCAAATCAAATCCAAAAAAATGTTATGAACATTTTTCTCAGCATGAAATTGTTCTCGGTAAATTTCTTGCATATTGTGATTTAAATTTTTGAAATTCAAATCAACAAGATTGGGAGATACTTCTCGGGGAATGAATATTTGTTCTCATATAAAAATCAAATTTGCATGAGAACAAGTTTTGGCTCACACACCACGAAGTATTAAATACTTGCGCCCCTCCTCTCCCCTAAATTGTATGAGAAAAAGAATAGAAAAATTACCGATAAAATATTCTCCTCTGAATCCCTGCTATCCTGAACTAACATCCCCTTCTTCTATGGAGGCTTGGCAGGGATGCAAAGTAAGGAGCAGCAAGTGCGGCTCTAACAAAGCACTATTCAAGATCTGGATCTGCATTCCACTATGAAAACAAGTCATAGAATTTTACAACAGAATTTTTAAATCGGTAATTGATTTTTCTTTCCTAGAATTCGACCATTTTCTCGCTACTGTCAAAGTTTTTCCTTCAATCGGTATTAGAGCCAGGTTGGAGGAGTTCTAATTTAACTTTCTCTAAATAGTTTTTGGTCTGGTTTTGAGCCAGATTTTTTAAAAAATATTCAGACCTGAATTTCTAATCTGAAAAACAGAAATTCAGATCTATTGGAAGATTTTTTAATCTATTTTTGTATCAGATTTAATGTTGAAAATCATATCTTATTTTACTGAAATTAAGATCTGAATTTCTGATATGGTTTTACAGATTTTCATATCTGATTTCAGATCTGTTCAGATCATTTTTTTAACAACTTTTTTTGCATGTTTTTAGGTTTTGAACCAGATTTTCTGTAAAAGTTCTAATCTGGTTTTGACCCGATTTTGATGGAATTTTTAGATCTGATTGGATAAGATTTTGATATGAATTTCACATGTTTTTAAGACCTATTTTAGATCTGATTGTTGTTTGTTTTCATATCTGTTTCTGAATAGATTTTTCTTTTGAAAACAGAATTTCTGTTTTCTATAATAAATTCAGATTGCTGAATTTTCATATTTCAGCATATTATATCTTCTGTTTTAGTTCTGTTTTTAGCGCAATTATTTTTTGTATTAATTCAAATTTTATATAAAATACTGATATTAAATTTATAAGTTTAGTTATAATTTTAGTTGTTCTATGCCTCTGAATCTGTCTATTTCCATGTCAAAAACATAATTAGATTGGTTCTAATTTTAATTTAGAACTAAATTTATATGATTTATCGATTACATGTACTAATATAAGGTTGTCTTGTTATAAAGTTAACTCCTTATACTACAAGGGTTGTCCTAGTATATATTGATTGATGTTTTAAAAATATTTTAGAACTACTTTAATCATTATGATTAGATCTAAATTATGTTTCAGGTGATGCTTTTATTTTAGATCTAGATTTTCATGTTTAATCTTAAAACTTTGATTTGGAAAATTAGTTTTAAATTTCATAATTTATGTTTATATATGGGTTTATGGCATTGGGTTAACTCAAATTTCGTCCTTTTGACAAGGTTAGAATAGAAACTAAAATCAAATGCATAATGGACTTAATTATATAATTAATCAAATCTAACCAAGTGTTGATTAAGATTAGGTCTAGATTATAATAGATCAAACTCAGTAGTTGTAGTTGATAAGTCTATTTAATTGATCTGACTAAAGAATTTGATTGTAGTTTAGTGGTTGAGCCTGCGTCCTTAAGCTAACCAAATTAAAATTGATAAACCAATTAGTATCTAAGGTAAGTCTCGATCGTGGTTTTTTATTGGGGCTATTCTCTTACCTAGCCAACTTTGTTGGTATCTAAGGAAAGAAAAAGAGGTGGAACCATCCCATTGTTTTACGTACCTAGCCAATTTGGTCAATCAAGTTTTGAAAATGTTGCTTATTGATTTGAGTTCATCCATGCTATCTAGGTTAGTCAATCATTTGAAATATATAACTAATTAAGGTGCCCCTGAACTAGCATTATCTTACGGTGCATGATGTGCTTGTCCACTTCAATGACTAGGTGAAGTCAGTGGGAGAATTATGGTTGGTTATCTTTTGGGTTCTAATATATAAATCTAATTAACATGTCTTAAAATCCTCTAAATTATTAAATCCCTAAAAATGAAATAGTTATGAGGATAACTTATTCAAAGCCTCCTATTAAGGTGGATGGTAATTGGTCTAATATATAAATAAATATTGGAGGTGCCACTTGCCTGGTGTTCATTTGGATATTGGAATTGCCATCCTTAATATGACAACCTAGTTGTGTCTTTGATGTGGGACAACTCGATCAGAATTTATTCTAGGGGTTGGATCATTGGTCATTTAGAAATGACTGCTAGGCTAGGTCAAACAAATCCATTTTTTTTCCAAACAAATCCCAATCATCAGCTTTGCTATGAGAATCATGCAATTCCGAGATTGGTAAGGAGCTTGAAGTCGGCAACAAGGATCAGGATTTGCCTTCATGATCGTGTGCTTTCATATTCGTTCGAGCGTCTTCTCCTCTATGGATCGATGCAGGTTGGAACAGGGGAGGTCTTCGGGCAGTACAATTTGGCAAGCCTTCGTCGAAGATGGTGCTGGGAATGAAGGTGGTGACGTGGTGGAAGAAGGGTGGCATAGGCAGTATAGGGGTGCCGGCATGGACGTGGGCCAAAGAGATGGGCAGCAGAGTTGTCAGTGGGTAGCAGGAGGTAGGGAGAATGGCTCCGATGGTGTGAAGGCGTCGGTGACTCATTGTCGGCTTCGGGAGAGGAGGGTGTGGCGCCGGATGAAAGGGTGGCGGTGCTCAAGGTTGGAGAGGATGGAGGGGATCAAGGCTCCAAGATCTCGGCCTCAGAGAGGTGGTTGAGGAAGCAAAGTGTGATGCCATTGATGTGCTCATTAGGGTGCTTGAGGTTGTTGCAAAGGTTCTGAAAGATTAGAATCATCTCTGGGAGGACATGGCCATGGGCGTCGGTCTTGTCTATGATCTCTAGGTAGAGCAATCGGTGTTGTGAGGGGGAGGTGGTAAGGGATTGGCAGTCGAAGGGATGGGCGGAGTACTTGATGGTGGTCGTCCGCTATGGAAATAGAGCAGAAGGTCTAGTGTTTTGGTTTGGTCGAGTGTTGGTGGTGGCAACAGTTCGTCTAGTTTAAATTGACTCGGTGGTGGTAGGATCTGTGATGGGGTATTGAAACAAGGGAGACGAGGGATTTCGGATGTTTGTCATTGGTTTGATAATGGGCTCGGGGAGTTAACTTCTTGCTGGAGCAAGAAGTAACAAAGAAGAAGAGGAAGGAAGAAGAGAGGAAGAAGAAGGAAAGTCCAGAGAGAAGAAGAATGAGGGAGAGGAAAAGAGGAGAAAGAAGAGAACCGGGAGAAGAGAGGAAGAAGCAGGAGAATCCAAAGGAGAAGAGGTATCATGGAGTCTCAAAGAAAAGTGAAGAGAAAGTAGAAGGAGAAGAAGAAAGAGAATAGGAGAAGAGTAACCGGAGGAAGAAGAGATGAGAGAAGGGAGGAGAGGGAAAGGAGGGTGGGGGGGAAGAAGCAGGACAACACCCAAACTCTGTTTTTCAATAAATTTCTTTTATTCTCTTATTCCAACTACAATGATACTTTAAATAGACTTTAGAATAATCCAAACAAAAGCTAAGGGATAAAAATAAATCCTAAACAAACTGAAATATCCAATCCTAACAAACTGAGATATACTAAACCAAAACAAATCCTAAAACAATGATAAATTTGATCCTAAAAACAACTCCGATTCAAATGAGTCGGAGATAAAAATTATTAAGACACCCAAAAATTATTTACATCAAGAGTAGTGCTAGGTGTGCTAGGTGTGCATTAGGATCTGTGCTGGGATGTCCTCATCATTCTCTTAGGATAGGGAGAACTCGACTCTGTCGAGTTAGGCTTCATAGACTCAGCTTCAGCTTGACATCATTCCCCTGAAACTCCAGCTTGAGATAACCAAAAGATAATATACATATACATATATATATATATATATATATATTATATATATATATATATATTTAACCTAACCTAAACCATGCTCTGATACCAAAAATTGATACGGGACAACCCGATAAAAAATATTTTAAGATGATTAAACCATTGGTTGATAATAAATGACTGCTAGGCTAGGTCAAACAAATCCAAATTTATTTTTCCCTATTTTTTAATATTTTTTCATATTTTCTCTCTTTTTTTCACTTTTTTCTTTGTTTTTTTTTTCTCTTTTTTACTTCTTGAATTTAATCTAAAGTTGGCAATAGAGGGGTGATTTTGCATTCACATTCATGCACTTTCACATTCGTGCAGGTATCTTCTCCTCTATGAACCGATGTAGGCTGGAACAGGGGAGGTCTTCGGGCAATGAAATCCGGCAAGCCTTCGTCGAAGATGGTGCTAGGAATGAAGGTGAAGGCATGGTGGAAGAAGGGTGACACAGGTGGTACAGGGGCATCGGCATGGATGTGGGCTAAAGACATGGGAAGCAGAGTTGTTGGTTGGTAGGAGGAGGTAGGGAGAATGGCTTCGATGGTGTGAAGGCATCAGTGACTCGTCATCGGCTTCGGGCAAGGACGGCGTGGCGACAGATGAAAGGGTGGTGATGCTCGAGGTTGGAGAAGATGGAAGGCATCAAGGCTCCAAGATCTCAGCCTCAAAGAGGTGGTCGATGAAGCAAAAGGTGCAGCCATGGATGTGCTCATTGGGGTTCTAGTGGTTGGTGCGGAGGTTTGGGAAATTTAGAATGATCTCTGGGAGGACATGGCCATAGGCTTCGGACTTGTCGATGATCTCCAGGTAGAGCAATCGGTGCCATGAGGGGGAGGCAGTAAGGGTGCAGCGATCGAAGGGATCGACGGAGTTCTTGATGGTGGTTGGCGACTGTGGAAATAGAGTAGAAGGTCTGGAGTTTCAGTTTGGTCGACGGTTGGTGGTGGTGGCGGTTTGTCCGATTGGAGCTGGCTCGGTGGTGGCGGGATCTATGATTGGGTATTGAAATAGGGGAGACGGGGGGCTTTGGATGTTCATCATTGGTTTGATGATGGGCTCGGGGAGTTGACTTCTTGCTGGAAAAAGAAGTAATAGAGAAGAAGAAGAAGAAGGAAAAAGAGAGGAAGAAGAAGGAAAGTCCAAAGAGAAGAAGAACGAGGGAGAGGAAAGGAGAAGAGAAAGAGCAAAACCAGGAGAAGAGAGGAAGAAGCAAGGGAATCTTGGGGAGAAGAGGTATCAGGGAGTCTCTGGGAAAGAGGAGATAAAGTAGAAGGAGAAGAAGAAGGAGAACAAGAGAAGAGTAACCGGAGGAAGAAGAGAAGAGAGAAGGGAGGAGAGGAGGGGAAGAAGGAGGGTGGGGGGGAAGAAGTCTGGACAACACCCAAACTCTGTTTTTCAATAAATTTCTTCTATTCTCTTATTCCAACTACAACGATACTTTAAATAGACTTTAGAATAATCCAAATAGACTCCAAACAACCGAAGTAAACTAAGGGATAAAAATAAATCTTAAACAAACTAGAATATACCAATCCTAACAAACTGAGATATGTCCAAAACAAATCCTAAAATAATGATAAATTTGATCATAAAAAAAACTCCGATTCAAATGAGTCGGAGATAAAAAATATTAAGACACCCTGTTGCCTAGTAAGCAACCCAAGAGGGGGTGAATTGGGTCTCTAAAAATTAAAATAACTTTACTTGATGCAATATAATCCAATTCAACAATTAATTATGCAAGGTACTATTAATTCAAATTTAATGCTCTTAAATAAAAGTGCAGTGGAAATAAAGTGCAATAAAAGAAAAGCAAGTAAAGAGATCAATCAACCACAAAGACCAAGAAATATAGTGGTTCGGTGCTATCCAATGAACCTACATCCACTCCCCAAGATCCCTTTGGGAATTCACTATAATCACACTGATTACAGTTGATTAGTTTTGTGGGCTCACTAATCAAAAACCCAACTTATTTTTACAAAGCCAACAAGTCAAAACCTCACTTGGTTTTATGGGCTAACCAAGAACCTAATTGGTTTTCAAAGGCTAACCAATAACCTTCCTTGGTTTTCCGGGCTAACCAAGAATCTAAGTGGTTTTGCGGGCTAACCACCAACCAATTTGTTTTCAAAGGCTCACCAATAACCTCACTTGATTTTACAATAGGCTAACCAAGAACCCTTACAATAAATGAAGTTTAGAAGTAATGAAACAAAGTAAGCTTTCTAAAACAAAGTGGGTATCTCTTTAAAGTTCGATATAGAAGTGCTTTGAACTTGTTGAAGCCTCTTGAATGCTCAAGAATGGTTGATCTTTAATGCTCTTCAAGGATCTTGAATGCTTGGAGGCTCACCTTAGCTTGAGAGTGGTTGAATCTTTAATGAATATGAGTTAAAGCTCTCTTTTCTTCTCTCTTCTCAAAACTCTTTAATTGTCTTCAATAATAATCAATAGTTGTTCATTTGATTTTATTAGGAGCATATAAATTTTTCCCCAAGGCCTCAAATCCTGTTTCTACCCATTAGACTTGAAAAACTAGCCATTGGAGGGCAAAATGGACGAGTTCTATGTTTGAAAAACTAGCCGTTACTGTTCCCAAAACTCCATGTGTCGATACTTCAGGCTATGAGTTGACACATAAGGTCGATACTTGAACTTCTTGAGTCGACACCTAATTCAAATATCTCCTATCTGATTCTTTGGAAATCTCAGATGTGTCGACACTTACTCAATTGAGTCAACACCTTGAGTCGACCCTTTGCTTCCATGTGTCGACACTTTAGCTGTTCTTCATTTTCAGCAAGTTCTGTGGCTTGAAAATCTCAGGTGATGTGTTGATCCATGTGTCGATACTTTGAGTCGACCGATCAAGTCTATGTGTTGACACTTCAGCCATCCCATTTGAAACATCAATGTGTACCGGTATGAGTCGACACTTCACTTCCATGTGTCAACACTTTGAGTCGAAACTTCACTGAATTCTTCACAGAAAAGGCTGAACTTGAGCTAAAACACATTTCTACTTTAACTTAACCATCCAATCAAGTAATTCTTGAGTTTCTAAGTTCTCTTTGAGCAATCTTTTTCATTCAAACTTGGCTTCATCAAACAAATAAGCTTCTTCAAATTTGTGAGCACCTTTTTCAACAAAAACACACTTCAAGCAAATCATTAGTCCTCAACTTATACTTAACCATTTTGCTTATCATCAAAATCAATAACGGAGTCAACAATCTTCTCCTTTTTGATGATAACAAAATTCTTAAGTATAAATTGCTTAAAAAGGCTTTTAAAAAAATCATCAAGGTGCATAAAACTGAAAGCATTAAGTATATCAATATAATTTACACTAATGATATGACATTTCAGAACGAAAGTGATGTCAAGATTAATCGTGTCAAGCTTGTTATAATGATTGAGAGTATCATATCTTTGGAATATATTTAAAACATAGAAAACATGTATCATGATACTTTACAAGAGAATTTCAACAATGAACAAAGCTCCCCCTGAATTGATGATCCATGATATGGCACGAATCGCTGACGTGGAGTAGCTGTCAGACGCCACGTCAAACGCTCTACTCAGGCTCCTTCACCGGGCTGAGCTCCCATAGTGTAAGGGGGCAGCCCGCCGAAGTCGAGCTCCGTCCTCCGCCAGGTCAGGCCTGCGAGCCCGGGATGCTTAGGCCGGAGCTGAGCGACATCCACCAGATCGAGCCCTGTGGTTCGGAGTCGAGCTCTGCCCTCCTTCGCCACATGGAGTCTATCCGAGGTCAAGCCCTCTGAGCCGAAGACATGCTCTACCCTCCACCAGATCGAGCCCCTCGAGATCGAGCCCTATGATCCGGAGTCGAGCTCAGCCCTCCTCTACCACATGGAGTCTCTCTGAGGTCGAGCCCTCTGAGCTGAAGCCATGCTCTGCCCTCTGCCAGATCGAGCCCTGTGGTCCGGAGTAGAGCTCAGCCCTCCTCCACCATGTGGAGTCTCTCTGAGGTCGAGCCCTCTGAGCTGAAGCAGCACTCTGCCCTCCGCCAGATCGATCACTATGGTCTGGAGTCGAGCTTAACCCTCCTCCATCACGTGGAGTCTCTCGAGGTCAAGCCCTCTGAGCCATAGTCGCACTCTGCCCTCTGTCAGATCGAGCCCCTCGAGATCAAGCCCTGTGGTCTGGAGTCGAGCTCAGCCCTCCTCCACCACATGGAGTCTCTTCGAGGTCAAGCCCTCTAAGCCGGAGCCACGCTCTGCCCTCCACCAGATCAAGCCTTACCTTTTCTGCTCAGCCCCCAGCTCGAGCAAAGACATCAACGAACAGAGAAACGACATCGCCACCCTAGGACACCGACGAGCTGCTCCATGATCACATCAAGATGCCTACCAGGCCGCAATAATTGCCCGCGGCTCCCACTTGCACTAGAAAGGGGAGGAGCCCTCCGATCGAGGCACCATGCCCTTCACCAACCACCTGAACCACACGAAAGAGGAAGTCAACTAGGAGATTCGAATCATGAGGGTGGTGGCCCCCCGATCGAGGCACTGCCAAGCTTTTTGGGACAGGACAACAAGGAGGAATGTCAGAATACATGACAGCTTTCCTTAGCATGAATCCGGAAAGATGTTCGTCCATGGCACAGGACACCGCCGCACATGCTTGCCAGCCAAGCAAAGGTCTCGAGGCAGGCGCCCAATGGCCACCTTGGCTACAAAGAATGTTCGACACCCCCAAATGGGGGAGGTATGCAAATCAAAAGCAAACACAAACACAAGTGCAAGCTCAACCAGAGGGCAAAGCACCACCAAAAAACCCAGGCAAGGGAAGGAGAAAAGGCCACCTAGAGAAGCCCTCTAGCTCGGTCACCACTCTCCTGACACACTTGCATCCCACTTTCACACTACTCACTCCTCCTAGTATGGAGTCCATCAAGAGGGGCTCGACCAAGAGGATCTATTCTCCTGGATCGTCTCTGACTTGACCGTCGGAGTGCCCCCACCGGAATCCCCTTCCCAGGTCACTAACCCTTATTTTGCAGGTCCGAAATCACAAGACCTCTAGCTAGCGAAAAGAGCGCACTCTGGTGCCGACAGTAGCTACGGGCCATGATGATCTTGGCTGTAACAGATTGGTGCGCCATGTAGGGGGAGAGAAGCGATCTCTAATCCACCTTTAACCCCCCTTTTTACAAGCAGTCTGATGAAAGGATGGTGACGACAAGGGCGAGAGAGGTCTCCACCAGCCGTGCAGGGGACTCCCCTTCCCGGGGAAACCCACGTGACCTAGAGGTGGAGCCATCCTTTCCAGTTCAACCACCTCCGCCAGAATATCAGTTGGCCACACTCACCCAATAGATGCAGATCCTTGCCATAGCAGTGCACTAGCTTCAACATCAAAATTGATCCTTGGCCACTCACCAGTAGCTAGGGACCCCCACGGCACATGCCATAACTCCCCGTGATAGCCTGTGTTCCTTCCAAGGAAGGCTTTCGCAGCTGTGGGCCATCATTGACAACCGGGGTAACCATCAAACTCCGGTGAAAAGATAATGAGTCGGGTCTACCGACAGGTAGCGCAGCTCACCAAACCTCGAGCAGGCGGCATCTAAGCCCCGCCGAGGTAGAAAGGGCAAAATCTCCCACCATGGGAACCAAGAACCCATGTCACCTTCTCTGTCTCCTTCGACGGAGGGGTCTACTGATGAATCCATCAGGCACGTGGCAGAAAAGCGCCTAGAGGAGCATGACCGTAAGCTGGTAGAATTATCCCGTTGGTTTGCCAATTTACTAGGCTCCATCAGTGAGCCAGCGGGCTACGACGCCCATCCCTTGTTCTTCTAGGAAATCCAAGAGGAGCCAATCCCAGGTCGATTCCGTCTGCCGCAGGTGGATCCTTACAACGGGACCACCGACCCCCCGGACCACATGGAAAGCTACCGGGCCCTTATGAGGGTCCAAGGAGCCACCAATGCACTCCTGTACATCACCTTTCCTGCTACTCTCCAGAAGGTAGCTCGGGTGTGGTTCACCCATTTGGAGCCGGAGAGCATTAATTCCTTCGTCCAGCTGGGGTAGAAGTTCGTGGCCCACTTTGACGCCTATCGAAAGATGCCACGGGAGGCAGACAGCCTCTTCTCCACCAGACAGCAGGACCGTGAGCAACTATGGGACTACGTGGCTCACTTTAAGGCTGCCACGTTGGAGATCTATAATCTTGAGGAGCCTGTTGCCATGCTGGCTCTGAAGCGAGGGCTCAGGACCTCCCGCCTGATCTATTCATTCGACAAGAAGCGCCCGAGGACCTACTCCGAGCTCCTCCTACGGGCCCAGAAGTACATCCGTGCCAAGGAGGTGGATTGTATGAGGTGGGAGTTCGATGGGAAACCGTTGATGAAGCCAACCCCCACCGAGACGTCTGTGGTGTGGAAGCCGGAACCCATGGTGCGGACACCAGATGCACCAGAATAAGACAGAGGCTTCTCAACCCTCTGTGGATCACTTAGCTACATTCAAGTCCATTGTAATAAAGCTTAGTTCATCTAAGCTATCTTTATTTGAGTCCTGTATTAGTCAGCTCATGTTGAGCTAGTCCAGTCCAGTGCTAGTCAGCTCATGTTGAGCTAATTTTATTTTTCTGAGTCCTGTCCAAGCACATTGAAGACTCAAGACCACATCATACAAGTGAAGACCAAGTCCAACCAGATTGAAAACATGGAAGTGTAGCCCAAGTCTAACCCAGCTTGAAGATTTGAAGACCCCAGGAGGAGAAATCGAAAACCTTGAAGCCCTAGACTAGCCGGAAGCAAATTGGGCCAACCCAGGCCCAGGAGGAAGCTAGGGTGCCAAGAGCATATGGTGACCACCACTTCGTCGGCCACTTAGAGTCACCCTCTTGGCTGACCATGACAAGGAGAGAGGGTGAATTTTTAGGGATTTTTTCTACCCAATGTTTCCATATTTTCTAGCTAGGGTTTGGATGGGAATAAGACTCCTTTGTAATTACTTTTGTATCCTTACTTGGAGCCCAAGACTATGGGTCTATTTAAAGGACCCTAGTCTCTTGTATGAGAACAAACTTTGATATATGAATGATAATTGAGTTTTCTACAACTGCTGTATGCTACCCTGCTATGTGCTTAAGGGGTTTATTAGTGTCTTCTTCTTCCCGGTGTTGCAACAGATTCCTGCCACCAGCATGTCCACCAAACCTTGGCCGTCCACTCCAAACTTCTTTTCCCTTTGCTGTTCTCTCATACTTTCTTCTTCTCCCTTGAGTTTTCTAACCCCTAACAGGTCATTTGCAGGTCTCTCGACTCTGACGAATCCAACGACTCCAACTTGGCCATAATCAGACCACTGAGCAGAAAGCTGGGTATCCACAGGTCTCTAGCTTGATTTTCCAGGCTGCATCCATCAAGGATGAGTGATCTCTTCACTGCGATCTTCATCAAGCACTTTAAACATTTCCAGGTACACCCCCTCTACCATTGATAGCATTATTGTAGAAGAACTAGCCCAACCGAGGCTTCTCAGCCCCGGCGGTCCTTCTCTTTCTGATGCTCATAGGTCCTATTTCGCATGCTTTAAGTTTCTTTCTTGCATAGCTTTTCTTGCTTAAATACTTGATCTACTCTTTGGTATTAGATTCACAACTTGAATTAAAAATATACAAAAAAATATAATTGCATGCATTTATAGGTTCCGCATCAATTTGGTATCAAAGCTTAGATTAGGGCTTGTTTTCTGCACCCTTCATAGTCTGTATATATACTATTCATTTAATTGTTTCTCCCTACTCAAAACTTTAAAAATTTTGAAACTTATTTTGCTGGATTCATCTTAATTCAATGTATTTTATAGAAGTTTTGTAGATTTTATTTCGATCTGTGCAGTTTCTGCAAGCCAGAATATAGCCTATAAATTTTTGGCTCTATTTTTTTTCAGCAAGGCAACTTTGAAAGGTTTAGGGTTTTCTTTAGTATTTCTTTGTATATCTTTTATTTTAGTATGTTTCCTGCATATTAGAGCATAATCTGCAAATATCTTCCTATTTAAGAAAATTCTAAAAAAAAAATACATATAATCAAAAACACCAAAAACATCTAAACCCTAATTTGCATCCTCATATGCCTGCCATCGTTGCATAATTTACTTTAAGGGCACTCTCTTTATGCCAGATAAGGGAAGGAGATCATTACCTTTCCTTAGCCCAAAACCACCATCTTTGCATTCCATCCCAAGCCTAACTTAAAATTAACTATACTTAATTTTTCCCTAGTGGGCTAGGGACACCAACTGGTCGGGTCCGGGCTAAGTGTTAGATCACTGTGTCAAGCTAACATGTGTATGCCTTGTGCTTAGTGTCTAGAATGGTGGTTTAGGGATTCAATCCCGAATGGCTTGTGTGCTGGTCTGCATACCTGGACAATCTCTGATTGGTGTCTAGGATTGGCAATCAGGGACCTAACACTCCCCTTACACCTGCCTGGCTGAGTACAAGGTTACTATAGGCTAGTTTGCCACCCTGATTGAGCATCTAGTTTTGGACTCCAAGTCTAGGGAGCTGTAGTTGGTTTGATCGAGTCTTGCATGTGCACTAGCTTAGGAGTCGATGTATGTGTTTGATTGCATGACCATTAGGTTAGGAACCAAATGCCAGAAGACTTAATCCAATTCAACTAGTTTGACCATGGAGTCCAATCATAGGAGAACCCAATACTCTGACCCATATAGGGAGTCCAATCCTAGGAGAACCCAATACTCTGACCCATATAGGGAGTCCAGTTTTAAGAGAACCCAATACTCTGACCCATATAGGGAGTCCAATCCTAGGAGAACCCAATACTCTGACCCATATAGGGAGCGTAATCCTAGGAGAACCCCATACCATGATCCATCCTTAGAACCTAACCATAAGAGACCCAATTATGATTACCTAAACCAAGATGAGCAACCCATTAGGAGCACCCAACCTTATGTACCCCTGTTTGATGGAAGACCAAATCTTAAGGTGTATACTGAATGGGAGGATATGATGGATCAGCACTTTGAGTATACTGGGATGTTAGAGTTAGAAAAGATTAGTTTGGCTACACATGGGTTAATCAGATATGCAAAGCAATATTGGAAACGTACTGAGGATGAATGTTATCGATGGAGAAATGGAATACATACCTGGAAAGCCATGAGAAGTAAATTAAGAGAAGAGTACCTAGGTGAATATTATGAATACAAACTTTTAGACCAATGGTACAAATTGAAACAAGGAAACATGACTGTATCTGAGTACATTAACCAATTTAATGAGTTTAGTAGGAATTGTAACATAGTCGAACCTAAGTCTAAGATCATGGCTAGATTTCAGGATAGCCTGCATAGGGATATCCAGTGGGAGCTATTTCATTGGCAAATTCAGGACCTAGAGGAAGCCTATCACCTAGCTAGGGAATTTGAGTTATATCAAAGGGAACTCATGATCAATCAATCTAAGTCTAATAAGGTTAATTCCCTTGAACCCAAGACCAAACCTAGCCAACTTCCTTTAGACTAGCCTACTACTCCTGTCCCATTAGGTTGCAAGGAAAGACCCCAGAACCCATTAATGAGCCTAAGGTAGAAGTGTATGAGGCTGATCCTAGTTTAGTAGATGAATATGAAAGAGAAGACTTTGAGGAGGATGAACCCCTTGAAAATTTAGAAAAATAAACTCCTGAGCCCATTGAGAAATCTAAAGAGGCCACCTATAAGTAAGTCAAGTAAAGGAACCTGTAGTGGAAGAACAATTAGGGGAGGAGAACTTAGATACTGCTGCTAGAACCTTACCTGAGGAAACCATGGAGGAGAGCCAAATTATAGACTCTAGTCCTAAAATACATGAACCAGAAGAGTTTATTAAGGACCTGATCTCTTTGAATCAATACCCCCAAGATGAGCCCCCTCCCATTGTTCCCATTGAGGACCTCTTCCCCGAAATTGTTGACCCATCCTTCCATAACATGGACCTTTTCTTGCCTAGAGACATAACCCAATGCTCATACATTAAGGTCAATCTCTTTAGCTCAGAACCAGTCCCTGAATCTCCTTCCTATTTCCTATCCTTTCTTGAGTCTTCTTATATGTCTAGAACTATTAGGTTACATTTTGTTGAGGTTACTAGGTTGCAAGAATCCATAGAGCCCATCCCATTTGCTACCTACTTCTGGCAGACCCTCTGGCATCTATTAGGAGTTACTAGCAAATTTTCTTCTGCATGTCATCCATCAACCATGACTCATGCCCTATGCCTAGTTGTAGTTCAGACCTAATAAGATTTTCTTCAATAGGAATGCCTAGTCAAGTCTGTTAGGTGTAGGTATGAGTCCTTTGCATCACCTGTTAGGAGTCTGCATGTGCCCAGCAAGTTCACCACCTGCACTAATTTTGAAAGAAAATGGCTAATTCCTGAAGAAGGGCCAAGGAATTTGATGTAGTGGATTCTATCATGGTTAGGCTTAGGCCTAAAAGAAGCTTCATGCTCACGGAGCTGGAACTTTTAAAGTGATTAAGAGGGTTGGACTAAACGCCTATGTGTTAGATTTGCTTTCGGATCTGGGCATTAGTTCTACCTTCAATATCGCAGACCTGGTTGAGTACAGGAAACCGACAGCGATACCTCGTGAGACCTTTGGACCTATTACTTTCCATTATGAGTGACCCTAACCCAGAGTGTCCACCAATAAATTAGCCTGAGAGAGGAGAATGGATCAAGCATATACTGGACGATCAAGCCTTAACGACCCGGGGCCACGATTATCAACGCTTCCTAGTCTGATGGCAAAGCTGGCCAGAGTTGGACGATTCGTAGATTTCTCGAGAGAACTTGAAATGCCTCAACCCAGACCTCCTCGAGAGATATGTGAGCCAGTTTGATTTTCACTCGACGGGTCGAGTTCCTCCCATCCCGTGAGAATTAGTGCAGACACTAGAGGCACCAGAATAAGACAGAGGCTTCTCAACCCTCTATGGATCACTTAGCTACATTCAAGTCCATTATAATAAAGCTTAGTTCATCTAAGTTATCTTTATTTGAGTCCTGTATTAGTCAGCTCATGTTGAGCTAGTTCGATCCAGTATTAGTCAGCTCATGTTGAGCTAATTTTATTTTTCTGAGTCTTGTTCAAGCATATTGGAGACTTAAGACTACATCATACAAGTGAAGACCAAGTCCAACCAGATTGAAGACATGGAAATGTACTCCAAGTCCAACCCAGCTTGAAGATTTGAAGACACCACGAGAAGAAATAAGAAATCCTGAAGCCCTGGACCAGCAGGAAGCAAATTGGGCCAACCCAGGCCCAGGATGGAGCTAGGGTGCCAAGGGCTTATGGTGACCACCCCTTGGTCGGCCACTTAGAGTCACCCTCTTGGCTGACCAAGGCAAGGAGAGAGGGAGAATTTTTAGAGATTTTTTCTACCTAATATTTTCTTATTTTATAGCTAGGGTTTGGGTGGGAATAAGACTCCTATATAATTACTTTTGTATCCTTACTTGGAGCCCAAGACTATGGGTCTATTTAAAGGACCTTAGTCTCTTGTATGAGAGCTAACTTTGATATATGAATGATAATTGAGTTTTTTACAACTACTGTGTGCTACCCTGCTGTGTGCTTAACGGGTTTATTGGTGTCTTCTTTTTCCCGGTGTTGCAACAGATTCCTACCACCAGCCTGTTCTCCAAACCTTGGTCGCCCACTCCAAAACTTCCTTTTCCTTTGCTATTTTCTCTTATTTTTTTCTTCTCCATTGAGTTTTCTAACCCCTGACAGGTCGTTTGCAGGTCCCTCGACTTCGACGAATCCAACGACTCCAGCCGGCCACAATCGGACCACCGAAAAGAATGTCAGGAATCCGTGAGTCTCTGGCTTGATTTTCCAGGCTGCATCCATCGAGGATGAGTGATCTCTTCGCTGCAATCTTCATCAGGCACTTTAGACATTGCCAGGTACACCCCCTCTGCCACCGATAGTGTTATTGTAGAAGAACTAGCCCAACCAAAGCTTCTCAGCCCCGATGGTCCTTCTCTTTCTGATGCTTATAGGTCCTATTTCGGGATTAGATTCACAACTTGAATTAAAAACATACAAAAAAATATAATTGCATGCATTTATAGGTTCCGCATCACCCTCGGCTCGGAGCTCTCGGCAAGGACAAAGGCCGAGAGGTGCTCACGTTCTTGAGGAGAGTTACACCTTCCTCCTCACCCCGAGGATGAAGATCCTTATGGAGATTAATGGTGAGACTACCTATGGTGCCCGCCTCCGATGAAGCCATCTCTGGCCATGAAAAAACAAAGTACTATCGCTTCCACAGCGACCACGGCCATGACACTGAGGAATGCCTCAAGCTCAAGTGGGAAATCGAAGAGCTCATCAAGAGGGGCTACCTCGGAAGTTTTGTGGGGGGCAGACCTCGAGCAGAACCCCAAGCGCTCGTTGCTCTCCCGCCGGTTCTAGCAGTCAACAACCATCCTACCAAGAAGCCGGTGGGGATTATATGCTGGGGGACCGAGCATGCCACCAAGAATGCCCAGGGGGCAGGGTATTCTGAAAATGTACTTCCCTTTATGAAGGAAGGTGAAGATGGGAAAAAAATTTAAATAATGATGCCATGGTCGTCGAGCTGATGATCATGAAGCATCCTGTAAAATGCATCATAGTTGATAGTGGAAGCTCCATAAATATACTTTTCTATGATGCTTTCTCTAGGATGAATCTTTTTCATGCTTAACATAAACCTATACACACATCGCTTGTCGGTTTCACAGGTGATTCTGTAAGGGTGGAGGGAGAAGTTACTCTCCAAGTCACTGCTGGGACCCCACCCCGGCAGAGAACCATCATGATGACTTTCATGGTTGTCAGGCTTCCTTCAGCCTACAATGTGATTTTGCATCGACTCAGACTCAACCTGCTCGACACCGTCATCTCCACTAAGAGGCTGCTTGTATAGTTCCCAACTCCTTACAATGTCGGGGAGATGAGGGGAGCACCCTAGCCAATGTAGCACTACTTCCAAACCGTTCTTGGAGCCAAGGCCCCTGAGGGCGACCCCAAGGCAGACGACCTTGACCAAAGAGTTCAAGATCCCAGGGGAGGCCCGGTCGAGCGTTTGCTCTCTTACCTGCTCCGGAATGATCCTGTGAAGATGGTGCAAATTGGAGCCCAACTACCTGAGGAGGAGAGGGCTCAGCTGTTGGAGTTCCTATGGACAAATGCATATGTGTTCACCTGGACAGTGGCAGACATGCCAAGTATTCCCCGTGACATCATCATCCATAAGTTGAGCATTAACCCGAAGCACAGGCCAGTCTAGTAGAAGAAGAGGAGCTTCACCCCGGAGAGAAGGCGGCCATCAATGAGGAGGTGGACAAACTCCTCGCCGCCAGTTTCATTCGAGAGGTGTAATATCCGAGCTGGCTGGCGAACGTGATGATGGTGAAAAAGAACAACGGCAAATGAAGGATCTGTGTAGATTACACCGATCTCAACAAGGCATGCCCGAAGGATAGCTTCCCTTTGTCGAAGATAGATCAGCTAGTGGACGCCACTTCAGGACACATGCTGCTCTCCTTTATGGATGCATTTTCCAAATACAATCAGATCCGGATGCACCCTAAGGATGAGGAGCATACCGCCTTCATCACCGACCAAGGGACATACTGCTACAGGATGATGCCCTTTGGTCTGAAGAATGCTGGCACTACATACCAGTGGCTGATCAATAAGGTCTTCAAAGACCATATTGGCCAGAACATGCAGGTGTACATGGATGACATGCTTGTTATAAGCAAGCCGAGCTCAAATCACATTGCCGACCTCGCCGAAGCCTTCTACAACATCCGACAACACCAGATGAAGCTGAACCCGACGAAGTGTGCCTTCGAAGTGGCAGCAAAAAAATTCCTCAGCTTCATGGTCACTCAAAGGGGCATCGAAGAAAACCCGGAGAAGGTCCAGGTGATCGTCGACATAGAGCACCGGACATCTAAGAAGCAGGTCCAGTGCCTAACGGGGAGTATTGTCGCCCTGAGCCGGTTCATCTCGAGGTCAGCCGACCGCTGCCTTCCCTTCTTCAAGGCGCTGTGCAAGATGCATGACTTCACCTGGATGGAGGAATGTAGGGTGGCCTTCGAGGAGCTGAAGGAGTTCCTAGCTTCTCCCCCGCTACTTTCTAGGCCGGAAGGAAGGGAGGAACTTTTACTCTATTTGGTGGTTACACCTGGAACCGTCAGCTCGGTCCTCATCCGCGCAGATGAGGACGGATCCCAGAAGTCGATGTACTATACCAGTAAAATCCTCCACGATGCGGAGATCAGATATACTCTGATAGAAAAGTGCCCTAAGAGCCAATCATTATGAGGGCCTTTTTGTAAAATTTCAACTCATGTATGACATATTTTCATATTAATAAAGGCATGTGATTCATCATATACTGCTATATCATGTTTCTGATGATTATGATGAACCCCATAGAATAGGGCAATGGAATTAGGGTTATGATAAAAAAACAGTGAGACCTAATTCCTATAAACCTTAATCTAGAATGTTCCTAGTCATTGGACCATCGATTCGGGGATCGATAAATCCGGAAAGACTAGCTTATCCTATGTATGCTTAGTTGATGAGGGTGGTTGATCTCATAACCACTTGTGTAGAGACACTAATACAAGGATAAGGGTGCTCATCAGGTGGGTGAAAAGAGGTTCCTGATCTAGTGCACGTGTAACAAAACGATGCTACGGTTTGCTAGACCTAGGAGATCTCTCCAAATGTAAAGTCAAGAAGATGAACCTGGAAGTAGTAACTTGGCACCTGGCCAGGTATGTGTAAGGTGAGTGGAGGTTCCTCTTTGCTTGCCTAGAAACCAATTAGAAATTGGCCAGGTAAGCGAACCAACCCACTTCCATTCGGGCTCTAGTCCCTGAACCACTTGCCTAGACACCAGCTACACAAGCACACACCAACAAGCAATCTAGCTTGGTTCGGCACTTGGGTTGACCCGACTTCGTGGGTATCCCTAGCTCACTAGAGCAGATTAAACGTCAAATTGATTATAGTTAATGGCTAGGGCTCGATATGCCGGGTGGTGGTTTTTTGGGCTAGGGACAGGTAATGAAATCCTGATCCTATGTTAAATTGACGCCCTTAAGATATGTTATATAAAATGAAGTACAATAATGACTAATGAAATGACTTAAAAATTTCTTATTTTTTTGTGAGTTTTAGATGTGTGAATGCTAAACAAAATGCAGGAATTAAAATGTGCCCCTAAATGCAAGAAATAAACTAGATGGATGAATGAGATGCTTGCTGAAATTTTCAGACCTGAGATTTTCTCAGGTAGTATTTCAGCTTGTAGAAATTCTATAGACTGAAATAAGATCTGAGAAAATAGAAAAAAATACTTTGAAATGAATGCGATCTAACAAAATATAAATCATAAAATTTGGATATCCTTACAGGGAGAAACAATCCAATGATCAGACCATATATGGACTGACCAGAATGCAGAAAATGAAACTAATGCACTAGTCCTAACCTTGCTCTGATACCAAGATTGATGTAGGAGACAAGGGGGTTAGGGCTTGGGATGCTGGGATGGATGCTTATGATGCAAGGAATTTTTTTTTTGTTTTAGGGTTGATGATTTTTTTGTTATGTTTCTTGTTCTTGTTCTTCATTGTTTAGGGTTTCGATTCCCGATCACAAGCAAAGATAAGAAATATGAAGAGCAGTAAGGGAAGCTTACACTAGCAGTTCAAAGCCCTAAAAGTAAGAACGAGAATAGGACCCCAGGATTAAGTAACCCCAGTAGGACTAGCTTGATCTACAATATCTACATAGGAGATAAAGAGAAGGCAAACCTCAAACTTCTGAAGTGCCCGATGCAGAGATCGCTTAACTCGGCGGATGCGGCATGGATGCCCGAGCAGTCGAACCCATGGGAGCTCTGGCTTTGGGTCTGGAGGTCGCGATGGCAAAGCCGACTGTCTCCAATGCTCGAGATGCCAGGGAGGATCTGTAGGCAAATAAAAGAAAGGTCAGTGGAATTTGGAGATGTACGGAAAGGAATTGAACTGGAGCTAGGAAGGGGCTTCGAGCCCGATGTCCGGCTGGATTCCGAAGTCGAAGTCGGAGATAACTTGGGGCCTCGCACCCCGCGACATCCCGGAGGACGAAGGAATGTGGCCTCACACCATGCGTCATCCTTGAAGATGGAGGATTTACGATGCCCTGGGGCGACGGACAGGTGGCCTCACACCACTCGACGTCCCTGGGGACGAAGGCAATCCACTCGAACCTAGCCTAAGATTCAATGGTTGGAGGGTGGAAGAAACTCAAACTCATTCACTCAATTTTTCATTCATTCATTCATTCATTCAATGGAGGGGGTTGGGTCCTTTAAATAGGCACCCAAGGCCCATTTTGAAATTCAAATACAAGAATACAAAATTTCTTCTTCTTTTCTTGAATGGGCATGGCATGAAGCAAGGCTAGGAGAAGGGATCATGGCACCTTGAAGTTGGAAAGAATCTTCATTGTTTTGGAAAAAGACATGAAGAGGGGCTTGTAGCATGGCTTATGTTCTTCTTCCTTCCTTTGTTGCACACGCTTTCTTTGGTATAAGGCTTGACATGGGGAGTGTGTCCTTTGATCTTCCTTCCTTGTAAGAACATTTTGGGAAGAAAGCTTGGAAGGGGGCTTGCTTTGAGGCTTGGATTCTTCAAGGATCTCCAACGCCCTCTTTTGATGGAACAAGGCGTGATGTGGGGGAGGGAAGAGGGGGATGGTGTCTCTTCCTTCCAATGTTGCCCAAGGCATGTGGAAAGCATGAAGATGCCACTTTGTTTCCCTTCTTGGATGCCCAAGTGGCAGCTGATGTGGCACCACGTAGGTAGCTAAGGTGGCACCTGAGTTGGCATTATCCCAAGTGGAAGGGGTGGGTTGGCCCACTAGAACTTGATTTGGTGAAGATAACCAGAGTGACTTCAATTGGGCTTGGGCCCAGACCAAACTCAGACTCGAACAAATACAGGACTCATGAACTAACTTGACCCAAATTGGTCAAGGTACTGGACTAAACAAACTTTGACAAGAACTTATGAAATTGCTTTGGCTCAAGGCCTTGTTACAGGACTCATAGAAGGAAAAACCCTAATCTGAGATCCACAGAGGGTTGAGGAGCCTCTGTCAGATCCTGGTGCCCACACCAATTCTCCCGGGGTGGGAGGAACTTGACCCTGTCGAGTAATGGTTAGTCTGGCTTTGGTACCTCTCCAGGATATCGGGGTCGATGCGCTGCATGTCCTCCCGGGTGATCCACGAGTCATCGAATTCAGGTCGGCCTTGCTATCGGACAAAGTAACATTGATAGCCTTTGCCCCGGGTAGTGATAGCTTGGTCATCCAGGACATGCTCGATCCACTCTTCTCGCTCAGGTATATTTGGAGGTGGACACTCAGGTTCAGGTTCACTCTCAAAAGGGAGGTCAGGCCCAAATGGCTCACTGGGTATGTTTGCGGGTTCTCTATACTCAACTAAGTCAGAGATATTAAATGTCGAGCTAATTTCGTAATCCAGAGGTAGTTCTAGCACACAGGCGTTAGGGCCTATTCTCCTAATTACTTTAAAGGGACCCGCCCCATGAGCGTGAAGCTTCTTAACGGTTCCTAGTGGAAACCGTTCAGGCCAAAGCCTAAACATTACAAAATCCCTTATTTCAAACTCTTTGGCTTGCTTTTGGGAATCAGCCAAATTATTTTAAAAATTGTATTTAATGCATAATCCTAACATGATGCAAAATGCGGACTCAACTATGCAATCTTATTGAGAAAAAAATTTATTGGACTACTAGGGTCTAAACCTAACAGACTTTTGACTCTCTAGGTTTGACCCTAGTCTGATATGCACAAGAAAAATTGTTAAGGATCCCTAGCAAATGCCATAAAGTATACCAGAAGTAGAGGGCAAAAGGGATGGGCTCTAAGGAGTCACGCATTCAAGTAATCTCAAATAAAAGTAACCCCATGACTCTAGAAATGTGAGAGGGTTCAGGGAAGGGTAGGAAATAGGAATCGGAGTCTTGGGGTGGCTTATGGAAAACATAAAATAGACCTGGGTTATTCAGGATGACCTTAAAATTTGGGCATCGTTCTATAGGTGTCATATGGTCCACTTGTTCCAGTAGATCTTGGGGCTCGCTAGGGTCAATCCCACAGTGAGGAAGGTCTGTTAAAGAGGATCCTGGGGCCACGTCTGTAGTATGATGGATGTCCCTCAAGGGTGGAAGTTGATCAGGTAACTCATCGGGAACTTCATCCCCAATTTCTTTCCGAGCTTCAACCATCTCTTTAGGATGTTCTCTTTGGATCGGTTCATTAAGGGTTGGTTCCTGAACTCCTGTGGAAAAGATTGTTGAATCCACATGTTCATTTAATAGATGTGATCCTGGCTCGGTCATTTCCTCTTCAAATTTTGTAGTGGGTTCAGGATCACTCTCCTTGGATTCCTCAATGATTTCATCCTCGGGCCCATCTTCTACTAAACTTGACTTATAGATGCTTTCTTTCAATTCTTTAATGGGCTTAGGAGTTTCTTTCCGTAGATTTTCAATGGATTCAACCTTAAAGTCTTCAATGGGCTCAGGGGTTTTTGTATTCAAATTCTCAGAATGTTCATCCTTCTCACCCTGAAACTCTTTAAAGGGTCCTTTCCCAGTAATCTCTTCTTCTAACCCATTGTCCTTGATTAGGTTAACTTCAGGCTTCCTATCTTTAAGGCTACTTGATCCTTTCTTGACTGGGTCCTTTGGCTGGATTGGGTTGATTGTAATCTTTTTCCCTTGGTGGAGAAAGACGCAGGTATTGGATCGACCATAAAGGGTGGCATCATGGTCGAAAAGCCAGGGTCGTCCTAGGATGATACTACCCACACCCATAGGTAAGACATCACACCAAATCGATTCTTCATAGGAACTCATTTTAATCTTGATTTGGCACCTAGATTTTTCTGCGATTGAAGTTGAATCTATCCAGGAGACTTTGTAAGGGTTGGGGTGGGGAATTGTGGCTAGTCCTAAAGATTTGACTGTACTCAATGAAAGGGCATTAACACAGCTTCCACTATCAATAATGACCTTACAAACCTTATCTCCTAGCTTGATCAGGGTCTGTAGGATGTTGGTCCTACGCCAGTCTTCCTGTATTATGTTTTGGGCTAGGATGCATTTGACTACTCCTAGAAGGTCTTCAGATTCATTTAGCTCTTCCTCTAGGGGTCTTAGTCTGGCCTTTATTTGATCCAATCTATTGTTCAACTGGTTGCCTAACTGGGTCATGGATTGAGTCATGGATTGAGTTAGGGCTCCGATGTCAGCTCGCAGTTGGTCTATGGTGTCGGTAGAAGGTGGATAAGGTGGGTGAAAAGAGGTTCCTGATCTAGTGCACGTGTAACAAAACGATGCTACGGTTTGCTAGACCTAGGAGATCTCTCCAAATGTAAAGTCAAGAAGATGAACCTGGAAGTAGTAACTTGGCACCTGGCCAGGTAAGTGTAAGGTGAGTGGAGGTTCCTCTTTGCTTGCCTAGACACCAATTAGAAATTGGCCAGGTAAGCGAACCAACCCACTTTCCTTCGGGCTCTAGTCCCCGAACCACTTTCCTAGACACCAGCTACACAAGAACACACCAACAAGCAATCTGGCTTGGCTCGGCACTTGGGTTGACCCGACTTCGTGGGTATCCCTAGCACACTAGAGCAGATTAAACGTCTAATTGATTTTAGTTAATGGCTAGGGTTCGATATGCCGGGTGGTGGTTTTTTGGGCTAGGGACAGGTAATGAAATCCTGACCCTATGTTAAATTGACGCCCTTAAGATATGTTATGTAAAATGAAGTACAATAATGACTAATGAAATGACTTAAGAATTTCTTGTTTTTTGTGTCTTTTAGATGTGTGAATGCTAAACAAAATGCAGGAATTAAAATGTGCCCCTAAATGCAAGAAATAAACTAGATGGATAAATGAGATGCTTGCTGAAATTTTCAGACCTGAGATTTTCTCAGGTAGTATTTCAGCTTGTAGAAATTCTACAAACTGAAATAAGTTCTGAGAAAATAGAAAAAAATACATTGAAATGAATGCGATCTAACAAAATATAAATCACAAAATTTGGATATCCTTACAGGGAGAAACAATCCAATGATCAGACCATATATGGACTGACCAGAATGCAGAAAATGAAACTAATGCACTAGTCCTAACCTTGCTCTGATACCAAGATTGATGTAGGAGACAAGGGGGTTAGGGCTTGGGATGCTGGGATGGATGCTTATGATGCAAGGAATTTTTTTTTTGTTTTAGGGTTGATGATTTTTTTGTTATGTTTCTTGTTGTTCTTCTTCGTTGTTTAGGGTTTCGATTCCCGATCACAAGCAAACATAAGAAATATGAAGAGCAGTAAGGGAAGCTTACACTAGCAGTTCAAAGCCCTAAAAGTAAGAACGAGAATAGGACCCCAGGATTAAGAAATCCCAGTAGGGCTAGCTTGATCCACAATATCTACTTAGGAGATAAAGAGAAGGCAAACCTCAAACTTTTGAAGTGCCCGGTGCAGAGATCGCTCAACTCGGCGGATGCGGCATGGATGCCCGAGCAGTCGAACCCATGGGAGCTCTGGCTTTGGGTCTGGAGGTCGCGATGGCAAAGCCGACTGTCTCCAATGCTCGAGATGCCAGGGAGGACCTGTAGGCAAACAAAAGAAAGGTCAGTGGAATTTGGAGATGTACGGAAAGGAATTGAACTGGAGTTAGGAAGGGGCTTCGAGCCCGATGTCCGGCTGGATTCCGAAGTCGAAGTCAGAGATAACTTGGGGCCTCGCACCCCGCGACGTCCCGGAGGATGAAGGAATGTGGCCTCACACCACGCGTCATCCTTGAAGATGGAGGATTTACGATGCCCTGGGGCGACGGACAGGTGGCCTCAAACCACTCGACGTCCCTGGCGACGAAGGCAATCCACTCGAACCTAGCCTAAGATTCAAAGGTTGGAGGGTGGAAGAAACTCAAACTCATTCACTCAATTTTTCATTCATTCATTCAATCATTCAATGGAGGGGGTTGGGTCCTTTAAATAGGCACCCAAGGCCCATTTTGAAATTCAAATACAAGAATACAAAATTTCTTCTTCTTTTCTTGAATGGGCATGGCATGAAGCAAGGCTAGGAGGAGGGATCATGGCGCCTTGAAGTTGGAAAGAATCTTCATTGTTTTGGAAAAAGACATGAAGAGGGGCTTGTAGCATGGCTTATGTTCTTCTTCCTTCCTTTGTTGCACACGCTTTCTTTGGTATAAGGCTTGACATGGGGAGTATGTCCTTTGATCTTCCTTCCTTGTAAGAACATTTTGGGAAGAAAGCTTGGAAGGGGGCTTGCTTTGAGGCTTGGATTCTTCAAGGATCTCCAACGCCCTCTTTTGATGGAACAAGGCATGATGTGGGGGAGGGAAGAGGGGGATGGTGTCTCTTCCTTCCAATGTTGCCCAAGGCATGTGGAAAGCATGAAGATGCCACTTTGTTTCCCTTCTTGGATGCCCAAGTGGCAGCTGATGTGGCACCACGTAGGTAGCTAAGGTGGCACCTGAGTTGGCATTATCCCAAGTGGAAGGGGTGGGTTGGCCCACCAGAACTTGATTTGGTGAAGATAACCAGAATGACTTCAATTGGGCTTGGGCCCAGACCAAACTCAGACTCGAACAAATACAGGACTCATGAACTAACTTGACCCAAATTGGTCAAGGTACTGGACTAAACAAACTTTGACAAGAACTTATGAAATTGCTTTGGCTCAAGGCCTTGTTACAGTACTCATAGAAGGGAAAACCCTAATCTGAGATCCATAGAGGGTTGAGGAGCCTCTGTCAGATCCTGGTGCCCACACCAATTCTCCCGGGGTGGGAGAAACTTGACCCTGTCGAGTAATGGTTAGTCTGGCTTTGGTACCTCTCCAGGATATCGGGGTCGATGCGCTGCATGTCCTCCCGGGTGATCCACGAGTCATCGAATTCAGGTCGGCCTTGCTATCAGACAAAGTAACATTGATAGCCTTTGCCCCGGGTAGTGATAGCTTGGTCATCCAGGACATGCTCGATCCACTCTTCTCGCTCAGGTATATTTGGAGGTGGACACTCAGGTTCAGGTTCACTCTCAAAAGGGAGGTCAGGCTCAAATGGCTCACTGGGTATGTTTGCGGGTTCTCTATACTCAACTAAGTCAGAGATATTAAATGTCGAGCTAATTCCGTAATCCGGAGGTAGTTCTAGCACACAGGCGTTAGGGCCTATTCTCCTAATTACTTTAAAGGGACCCGCCCCATGAGCGTGAAGCTTCTTAACGGTTCCTAGTGGAAACCGTTCAGGCCAAAGCCTAAACATTACAAAATCCCTTATTTCAAACTCTTTGGCTTGCTTTTGGGAATCAGCCAAATTATTTTAAAAATTGTATTTAATGCATAATCCTAACATGATGCAAAATGCGGACTCAACTATGCAATCTTATTGAGAAAAAAATTTATTGGACTACTAGGGTCTAAACCTAACAGACTTTTGACTCTCTAGGTTTGACCCTAGTCTGATATGCACAAGAAAAATTGTTAAGGATCCCTAGCAAATGCCATAAAGTATACCAGAAGTAGAGGGCAAAAGGGATGGGCTCTAAGGAGTCACGCATTCAAGTAATCTCAAATAAAAGTAACCCCATGACTCTAGAAATGTGAGAGGGTTCAGGGAAGGGTAGGAAATAGGAATCGGAGTCTTGGGGTGGCTTATGGAAAACATAAAATAGACCTGGGTTATTCAGGATGACCTTAAAATTTGGGCATCGTTCTATAGGTGTCATATGGTCCACTTGTTCCAGTAGATCTTGGGGCTCGCTAGGGTCAATCCCACAGTGAGGAAGGTCTGTTAAAGAGGATCCTGGGGCCACGTCTGTAGTATGATGGATGTCCCTCAAGGGTGGAAGTTGATCAGGTAACTCATCGGGAACTTCATCCCCAATTTCTTTCCGAGCTTCAACCATCTCTTTAGGATGTTCTCTTTGGATCGGTTCATTAAGGGTTGGTTCCTGAACTCCTGTGGAAAAGATTGTTGAATCCACATGTTCATTTAATAGATGTGATCCTGGCTCGGTCATTTCCTCTTCAAATTTTGTAGTGGGTTCAGGATCACTCTCCTTGGATTCCTCAATGATTTCATCCTCGGGCCCATCTTCTACTAAACTTGACTTATAGATGCTTTCTTTCAATTCTTTAATGGGCTTAGGAGTTTCTTTCCGTAGATTTTCAATGGATTCAACCTTAAAGTCTTCAATGGGCTCAGGGGTTTTTGTATTCAAATTCTCAGAATGTTCATCCTTCTCACCCTGAAACTCTTTAAAGGGTCCTTTCCCAGTAATCTCTTCTTCTAACCCATTGTCCTTGATTAGGTTAACTTCAGGCTTCCTATCTTTAAGGCTACTTGATCCTTTCTTGACTGGGTCCTTTGGCTGGATTGGGTTGATTGTAATCTTTTTCCCTTGGTGGAGAAAGACGCAGGTATTGGATCGACCATAAAGGGTGGCATCATGGTCGAAAAGCCAGGGTCGTCCTAGGATGATACTACCCACACCCATAGGTAAGACATCACACCAAATCGATTCTTCATAGGAACTCATTTTAATCTTGATTTGGCACCTAGATTTTTCTGCGATTGAAGTTGAATCTATCCAGGAGACTTTGTAAGGGTTGGGGTGGGGAATTGTGGCTAGTCCTAAAGATTTGACTGTACTCAATGAAAGGGCATTAACACAGCTTCCACTATCAATAATGACCTTACAAACCTTATCTCCTAGCTTGATCAGGGTCTGTAGGATGTTGGTCCTACGCCAGTCTTCCTGTATTATGTTTTGGGCTAGGATGCATTTGACTACTCCTAGAAGGTCTTCAGATTCATTTAGCTCTTCCTCTAGGGGTCTTAGTCTGGCCTTTATTTGATCCAATCTATTGTTCAACTGGTTGCCTAACTGGGTCATGGATTGAGTCATGGATTGAGTTAGGGCTCCGATGTCAGCTCGCAGTTGGTCTATGGTGTCGGTAGAAGGTGGATAAGGTGGGTGAAAAGAGGTTCCTGATCTAGTGCACGTGTAACAAAACGATGCTACGGTTTGCTAGACCTAGGAGATCTCTCCAAATGTAAAGTCAAGAAGATGAACCTGGAAGTAGTAACTTGGCACCTGGCCAGGTAAGTGTAAGGTGAGTGGAGGTTCCTCTTTGCTTGCCTAGACACCAATTAGAAATTGGCCAGGTAAGCGAACCAACCCACTTTCCTTCGGGCTCTAGTCCCCGAACCACTTTCCTAGACACCAGCTACACAAGAACACACCAACAAGCAATCTGGCTTGGCTCGGCACTTGGGTTGACCCGACTTCGTGGGTATCCCTAGCACACTAGAGCAGATTAAACGTCTAATTGATTTTAGTTAATGGCTAGGGTTCGATATGCCGGGTGGTGGTTTTTTGGGCTAGGGACAGGTAATGAAATCCTGACCCTATGTTAAATTGACGCCCTTAAGATATGTTATGTAAAATGAAGTACAATAATGACTAATGAAATGACTTAAGAATTTCTTGTTTTTTTGTGTCTTTTAGATGTGTGAATGCTAAACAAAATGCAGGAATTAAAATGTGCCCCTAAATGCAAGAAATAAACTAGATGGATAAATGAGATGCTTGCTGAAATTTTCAGACCTGAGATTTTCTCAGGTAGTATTTCAGCTTGTAGAAATTCTACAAACTGAAATAAGTTCTGAGAAAATAGAAAAAAATACATTGAAATGAATGCGATCTAACAAAATATAAATCACAAAATTTGGATATCCTTACAGGGAGAAACAATCCAATGATCAGACCATATATGGACTGACCAGAATGCAGAAAATGAAACTAATGCACTAGTCCTAACCTTGCTCTGATACCAAGATTGATGTAGGAGACAAGGGGGTTAGGGCTTGGGATGCTGGGATGGATGCTTATGATGCAAGGAATTTTTTTTTTGTTTTAGGGTTGATGATTTTTTTGTTATGTTTCTTGTTGTTCTTCTTCGTTGTTTAGGGTTTCGATTCCCGATCACAAGCAAACATAAGAAATATGAAGAGCAGTAAGGGAAGCTTACACTAGCAGTTCAAAGCCCTAAAAGTAAGAACGAGAATAGGACCCCAGGATTAAGAAATCCCAGTAGGGCTAGCTTGATCCACAATATCTACTTAGGAGATAAAGAGAAGGCAAACCTCAAACTTTTGAAGTGCCCGGTGCAGAGATCGCTCAACTCGGCGGATGCGGCATGGATGCCCGAGCAGTCGAACCCATGGGAGCTCTGGCTTTGGGTCTGGAGGTCGCGATGGCAAAGCCGACTGTCTCCAATGCTCGAGATGCCAGGGAGGACCTGTAGGCAAACAAAAGAAAGGTCAGTGGAATTTGGAGATGTACGGAAAGGAATTGAACTGGAGTTAGGAAGGGGCTTCGAGCCCGATGTCCGGCTGGATTCCGAAGTCGAAGTCAGAGATAACTTGGGGCCTCGCACCCCGCGACGTCCCGGAGGATGAAGGAATGTGGCCTCACACCACGCGTCATCCTTGAAGATGGAGGATTTACGATGCCCTGGGGCGACGGACAGGTGGCCTCAAACCACTCGACGTCCCTGGCGACGAAGGCAATCCACTCGAACCTAGCCTAAGATTCAAAGGTTGGAGGGTGGAAGAAACTCAAACTCATTCACTCAATTTTTCATTCATTCATTCAATCATTCAATGGAGGGGGTTGGGTCCTTTAAATAGGCACCCAAGGCCCATTTTGAAATTCAAATACAAGAATACAAAATTTCTTCTTCTTTTCTTGAATGGGCATGGCATGAAGTAAGGCTAGGAGGAGGGATCATGGCGCCTTGAAGTTGGAAAGAATCTTCATTGTTTTGGAAAAAGACATGAAGAGGGGCTTGTAGCATGGCTTATGTTCTTCTTCCTTCCTTTGTTGCACACGCTTTCTTTGGTATAAGGCTTGACATGGGGAGTATGTCCTTTGATCTTCCTTCCTTGTAAGAACATTTTGGGAAGAAAGCTTGGAAGGGGGCTTGCTTTGAGGCTTGGATTCTTCAAGGATCTCCAACGCCCTCTTTTGATGGAACAAGGCATGATGTGGGGGAGGGAAGAGGGGGATGGTGTCTCTTCCTTCCAATGTTGCCCAAGGCATGTGGAAAGCATGAAGATGCCACTTTGTTTCCCTTCTTGGATGCCCAAGTGGCAGCTGATATGGCACCACGTAGATAGCTAAGGTGGCACCTGAGTTGGCATTATCCTAAGTGGAAGGGGTGGGTTGGCCCACCAGAACTTGATTTGGTGAAGATAACCAGAATGACTTCAATTGGGCTTGGGCCCAGACCAAACTCAGACTCGAACAAATACAGGACTCATGAACTAACTTGACCCAAATTGGTCAAGGTACTGGACTAAACAAACTTTGACAAGAACTTATGAAATTGCTTTGGCTCAAGGCCTTGTTACAGTACTCATAGAAGGGAAAACCCTAATCTGAGATCCATAGAGGGTTGAGGAGCCTCTGTCAGATCCTGGTGCCCACACCAATTCTCCCGGGGTGGGAGAAACTTGACCCTGTCGAGTAATGGTTAGTCTGGCTTTGGTACCTCTCCAGGATATCGGGGTCGATGTGCTGCATGTCCTCCCGGGTGATCCACGAGTCATCGAATTCAGGTCGGCCTTGCTATCAGACAAAGTAACATTGATAGCCTTTGCCCCGGGTAGTGATAGCTTGGTCATCCAGGACATGCTCGATCCACTCTTCTCGCTCAGGTATATTTGGAGGTGGACACTCAGGTTCAGGTTCACTCTCAAAAGGGAGGTCAGGCTCAAATGGCTCACTGGGTATGTTTGCGGGTTCTCTATACTCAACTAAGTCAGAGATATTAAATGTCGAGCTAATTCCGTAATCCGGAGGTAGTTCTAGCACATAGGAGTTAGGGCCTATTCTCCTAATTACTTTAAAGGGACCCGCCCCATGAGCGTGAAGCTTCTTAACAGTTCCCAGTGGAAATCGTTCAGGCCAAAGCCTAAACATTACAAAATCCCTTATTTCAAACTCTTTGGCTTGCTTTTGGGAATCAGCCAAATTATTTTAAAAATTGTATTTAATGCATAATCCTAACATGATGCAAAATGCGGACTCAACTATGCAATCTTATTGAGAAAAAAATTTATTGGACTCCTAGGGTCTAAACCTAACAGACTTTTGACTCTCTAGGTTTGACCCTAGTCTGATATGCACAAGAAAAATTGTTAAGGATCCCTAGCAAATGCCATAAAGTATACCAGAAGTAGAGGGCAAAAGGGATGGGCTCTAAGGAGTCACGCATTCTAGTAATCTCAAATAAAAGTAACCCCATGACTCTAGAAATGTGAGAGGGTTCAGGGAAGGGTAGGAAATAGGAATCGGAGTCTTGGGGTGGCTAATGGAAAACCTAAAATAGACCTGGGTTATTCAGGATGACCTTAAAATTTGGGCATCGTTCTATAGGTGTCATATGGTCCACTTGTTCCAGTAGATCTTGGGGCTCGCTAGGGTCAATCCCACAGTGAGGAAGGTCTGTTAAAGAGGATCCTGGGGCCACGTCTGTAGTATGATGGATGTCCCTCAGGGGTGGAAGTTGATCAGGTAACTCATCGGGAACTTCATCCCCAATTTCTTTCCGAGCTTCAACCATCTCTTTACGATGTTCTCTTTGGATTGGTTCATTAAGGGTTGGTTCCTGAACTCCTGTGGAAAAGACTGTTGAATCCACATGTTCATTTACTAGATGTGATCCTGGCTCGGTCATTTCCTCTTCAAATTTTTTAGTGGGTTCAGGATCACTCTCCTTGGATTCCTCAATGATTTCATCCTCGGGCCCATCTTCTACTAAACTTGACTTATAGATGCTTTCTTTCAATTCTTTAATGGGCTTAGGAGTTTCTTTCCATAGATTTTCAATGGATTCAACCTTAAAGTCTTCAATGGGCTCAGGGGTTTTTGTATTCAAATTCTCAGAATGTTCATCCTTCTCACCCTGAAACTCTTTAAAGGGTCCTTTCCCAGTAATCTCTTCTTCTAACCCATTGTCCTTGATTAGGTTAACTTCAGGCTTCCTTTCTTTAAGGCTACTTGATCCTTTCTTGACTGGGTCCTTTGGCTGGATTGGGTTGATTGTAATCTTTTTCCCTTGGTGGAGAAAGACGCAGGTATTGGATCGACCATAAAGGGTGGCATCATGGTCGAAAAGCCAGGATCGTCCTAGGATGATACTACCCACACCCATAGGTAAGACATCACACCAAATCGATTCTTCATAGGAACTCATTTTAATCTTGATTTGGCACCTAGATTTTTCTGCGATTGAAGTTGAATCTATCCAGGAGACTTTGTAAGGGTTGGGGTGGGGAATTGTGGCTAGTCCTAAAGATTTGACTGTACTCAATGAAAGGGCATTAACACAGCTTCCACTATCAATAATGACCTTACAAACCTTATCTCCTAGCTTGATCAGGGTCTGTAGGATGTTGGTCCTACGCCAGTCTTCCTGTATTATGTTTTGGGCTAGGATGCATCTGACTACTCCTAGAAGGTCTTCAGATTCATTTAGCTCTTCCTCTAGGGGTCTTAGTCTGGCCTTTATTTGATCCAATCTATTGTTCAACTGGTTGCCTAACTGGGTCATGGATTGAGTCATGGATTGAGTTAGGGCTCCGATGTCAGCTTGCAGTTGGTCCATGGTGTCGGTAGAAGGTGGATAAGGTGGGTGAAAAGAGGTTCCTGATCTAGTGCACGTGTAACAAAACGATGCTACGGTTTGCTAGACCTAGGAGATCTCTCCAAATGTAAAGTCAAGAAGATGAACCTGGAAGTAGTAACTTGGCACCTGGCCAGGTAAGTGTAAGGTGAGTGGAGGTTCCTCTTTACTTTCCTAGACACCAATTAGAAATTGGCAAGGTAAGCGAACCAACCCACTTCCCTTCGGGCTCTAGTCCCCGAACCACTTTCCTAGACACCAGCTACACAAGCACACACCAACAAGCAATCTGGCTTGGCTCGGCACTTGGGTTGACCCGACTTCGTGGGTATCCCTAGCACACTAGAGCAGATTAAACACCTAATTGATTTTAGTTAATGGTTAGGTTTCGATATGCCGGGTGGTGGTTTTTAGGGCTAGGGACAGGTAATGAAATCCTGACCCTATGTTAAATTGATGCCCTTAAGATATGTTATGTAAAATGAAGTACAATAATGACTAATGAAATGACTTAAGAATTTCTTGTTTTTTTGTGTCTTTTAGATGTGTGAATGCTAAACAAAATGCAGGAATTAAAATGTGCCCCTAAATACAAGAAATAAACTAGATGGATAAATGAGATGCTTGCTGAAATTTTCAGACCTGAGATTTTCTCAGGTAGTATTTCAACTTGTAGAAATTCTACAAACTGAAATAAGATCTGAGAAAATAGAAAAAAATACATTGAAATGAATGCGATCTAACAAAATATAAATCACAAAATTTGGATATCCTTACAGGGAGAAACAATCCAATGATCAGACCATATATGGACTGACCAGAATGCAGAAAATGAAACTAATGCACTAGTCCTAACCTTGCTCTGATACCAAGATTGATGTAGGAGACAAGGGGGTTAGGGCTTGGGATGCTGGGATGGATGCTTATGATGCAAGGAATTTTTTTTTTGTTTTAGGGTTGATGATTTTTTTGTTATGTTTCTTGTTGTTCTTCTTCGTTGTTTAGGGTTTCGATTCCCGATCACAAGCAAAGATAAGAAATATGAAGAGCAGTAAGGGAAGCTTACACTAGCAGTTCAAAGCCCTAAAAGTATGAACGAGAATAGGACCCCAGGATTAAGAAACCCCAGTAGGACTAGCTTGATCTACAATATCTACTTAGGAGATAAAGAGAAGGCAAACCTCAAACTTCTGAAGTGCCCGGTGCAGAGATCGCTCAACTCGGTGGATGCGGCATGGATGCCCGAGCAGTCGAACCCATGGGAGCTCTGGCTTTGGGTCTGGAGGTCACGATGGCAAAGCCGACTGTCTCCAATGCTCGAGATGCCAGGGAGGACCTATAGGCAAACAAAAGAAAGGTCAGTGGAATTTGGAGATGTACGGAAAGGAATTGAACTGGAGTTAGGAAGGGGCTTCGAGCTCGATGTCCGGCTGGATTTCGAAGTCGAAGTCGGAGATAACATGGGGCCTCGCACCCCGCGACATCCCGGAGGACGAAGGAATGTGGCCTCACACCACGCGACGTCCTGGAGGACGAAGGATTTGCGATGCCCTGGGGCGACGGACAGGTGGCCTCACACCACTCGACGTCCCTGGGGACGAAGGCAATTCCACTCGAACCTAGCCTAAGAGACAATTGTTGGAGGGTGGAAGAAACTCAAACTCAATCACTCAATTTTTCATTCATTCATTCATTCATTCAAAGGAGGGGGTTGGGTCCTTTAAATAGGCACCCAAGGCCCATTTTGAAATTCAAATGCAAGAATACAAAATTTCTTCTTCTTTTTCTTGAATGGGCATGGCATGAAGCAAGGCTAGGAGGAGGGATCATGGCATCTTGAAGTTGGAAAGAATCTTCACTATTTTGGAAAAAGACATAAAGATGGGCTTGTAGCATGGCTTATGTTCTTCTTCCTTCCTTTGTTGCACACTTTTTCTTTGGTATAAGGCTTGACATGGGGAGTGTGTCCTTTGACCTACCTTCCTTGTAAGAACATTTTGGGAAGAAAGCTTGGAAGGGGGCTTGCTTTGAGGCTTGGATTCTTCAAGGATCTCCAACGCCCTCTTTTGATGGAACAAGGCGTGATGTGGGGGAGGGATGAGGGGGATGGTGTCTCTTCCTTCCAATGTTGCCCAAGGCATGTGGAAAGCATGAGGATGCCACTTTGTTTCCCTTCTTGGATGCCCAAGTGGCAGCTGATATGGCGCCACGTAGGTAGCTGAGGTGGCACCTGAGTTGGCATTATCCCAAGTGGAAGGGGTGGGTTGGCCCACCAGAACTTGATTTGGTGAAGATAACCAGAGTGACTTCAATTGGGCTTGGGCCCAGACCAAACTCAGACTCGAACAAATACAGGACTCATGAACTAACTTGACCCAAATTGGTCAAGGTACTGGACTAAACAAACTTTGACAAGAACTTATGAAATTGCTTTGGCTCAAGGCCTTATTACAGGACTCATAGAAGGGGGAACCCTAATCTGAGATCCACAGAGGGTTGAGGAGCCTCTGTCAGATCCTGGTGCCCACACCATGCATGCTGCATGATCTCTGTGACCCTGGGAGAATTCACATCAGTGGTATCAAGCCCACCTTGTGGCATACCAATTATGAATCTATTTGAAGTTTGATGAAATTTCATTACCGGGCCGACCCTAACCCTGTCGAGTCGACCCGGCCAAATTCATATGCATGATTTCTTGTTTCTTTATGAAATGGCATGATAATGCAATTATATAAAATTTTACATATTAGGATAATATGTTTAATTTTAGTTTTTATGAAATGCATGATATTATGTCAAGTATGAAATTATGCATGTTGGTTTTACCCTAGTAACTGCTTTGGATTGGGTTAGTCACCATGGCCGTCCGGTCATCGGAGCCAAGTAGGGTTTAAAGGCCCTCTCCTCCCATTCAATGGGTCTCCTATGGCGTGTAGGGGTGCCGCTGTGGCCATATCCCATGAACAAGTGAGGTGAACTGGATATTGAAATATCAAGCCATGTTTTGCATATTAGGGTAATATGCTTGTTGTCATATAATGCTATGCATATTCGGGTAATATGCTTGATGACATAAAATTTTATGCATATGCTAGAGTGATATGCATTATGTTTGTTATAAACTTGGTTATCATGTTCAATGTTTATACTTGTAGTAATAAACATTATTATCATAATAGTATTTAGAATGTGTTTTGAGACCATCAAAGCCCTCATCAAAAATAATATTTAGTCATAGTATAAAACTTAGTCAAGATTCAAAACCAGTTAGAGTTTGATCAGCCAATTGGTGTCTAGGTAAGTGGTTCTGGGAAGGTAAAGGGAATGAGATTTATAATTGGTTTCGTTGTCTAACCTGGCCAATCTAATTGGTGTCTAAGGAAAGCAACGGGGGGACCCCCTCACCCCTCCCACTTACCTGGCCAATTTGGTCATATCTAAATCTAAATTTGGTAATGCTAATTGGTTAAGTATACTATAAAGTTGCCTTCCTTCATGCTAAGCCAAATTTATGTCAAAGCTATAGTAGGTTTGTTGTGTACACCCAAGTCCTACTCTAGGGTTTGATATAAGATTTGTCTTGGTGCACTTAGTGCTTTATAGCATGGTTGGATATGTTGCTTTGTTGTGTACACACAAGGGCAACATAATTTAATCATGACTATATGGAAATGAAGGGTCCGACTAAACTAAGACTTTATGGTTTGTTGTGTACACACAAGGCCATAAGTGTCTTAGAGGAAAAGATAATTGTTGAGAATTGCACGGGTTGCAATTGGAAAGGTTGTCCTACATTTGAATTCATGTGTGTTTGTTGTGTACACACAAGACACTCATTAGGAATAAAGATCTCAATCCCACTAAGGAAACCAGGAAGGTTTCTCGCTTACCATAGTTGAGGGTTATGGTATTTGAAGAAAATAGTGGGAGACATAATTAGATATAAAGTCCTTATCTAATTATGAATGTCATAATTGAGTGGTCTGCTAATATTGTTCTTTAATTAAATGTAGAACATTTATTTTAATGGCTTTAAACTTATCACTGAGAGGCATCTTTGATGCCAATAAGTTAACCGGTCCAAACTATGTGGATTGGTTGAGAAAGAAGGCTGGTGGAGCCTGTTTCCATTGCAGCATGTTTGGGCATTGAAAGAAGGATTGCAAGACTTGTCTTGCAAATGTGAAGCTAGATGCAAGTGGTGCATCTAGGGGTTTGTACATGATACGAACCAATTTATCATTGAGTAATACCATTTCTAATTCATGGGTATTGGATATCGCATGTGGATCTCACATATGCAATTCATTGCATGGACTCCATAGAATTAGAAATATAAAAAAAGATGACTTCAAATTATATGGGGCAAGTCGAGAACCCATATATGCTGAAGCTATGGGCACCTATATTCTGTTATTACCTTCGGGTAATATAATAAAGTTGGAAGAATGCTACTATGTGCCAAATATTGTAAGAAACATTATTTCTATACCCTTGTTATTACAACAAGGATCTGAAATAAATGTAAAGAGCACTGGCTACTCTATTCTTTAAAATAATACAATATTTGGGCATGGTAGTTTTGTTAATGGTCTTCTAACTTTGGAACTCAATGATAAAATTTTTCTTATTGATGATAAGAAGAGAAAAAGAGATAATGACAATGTCACATATCTCTGGCACTGCCGATTGGGTCATATCAGTGAGTCAAGGATAAACAAGTTAGTCAAAGATAATTACTTTGACTCTGATGATTTCCAATCATTAGGAACTTATGAATCTTGTCTCAAAGAAAAAATGACCAAGTCTCCATTCACTGGACATGGAGATAGGGCAACTGAATTATTAGGTCTAGTACATACTGATGTATGTGGACCTATGTCGACTCAGGCCAGAGGAGGATATTCTTATTTCATCACTTTTATTGATGATTTATCAAGGTATGGTCATGTGTGTCTAATACAAGTCCGAAAACTTTGATAAGTTTAAAGAATATCAAAGTATGGTTGAAAAAAAAACTGGACTTAGTATTAAAGCTCTTCGATCTGATCGAGGAGGGGAATACTTGTCTAGTGAGTTTCTAAACCATCTAAAGGACAAAGGCATTATTTTTGAATGGACCCCTCCTTATACACCCCAGTTAAATGGAGTGGCAGAAAGGAGAAATCACACCTTGTTGGACATGGTGAGGTCCATGATGAGCTTCACAGATCTTCCCATTTCCTTCTGGGGACATGCCCTAGATACTGCTACATACATATTAAACAGGGTTCCATCTAAATCAGTGAATAGCACTCCATATAAATTATGGAATGGCAAAAGACCAAAATCTTAAGTATTTGAAGATTTGGGATTGCCTTGCTTATGTCAAGAATACCTTTGGACATAAGCTAAATGCAAGGGCTGATAAATGTAGGTTTGTTGGTTATTCAAAAGATAGTGTTGGATACCTCTTTTATAATGCTGCTGAGCAAAAGATAATTGTCAGTAGGCATGCTACATTCTTGGAACAAGAATTTATCCAAGAAGAATGTAGTGATTCTTCACTAGAGTTATGTGAAGAACATAACTAACAAATCAATGAGCTTTCAAGTGAAATTCCTCAACCAGAGGTTCTTGTGGATCAAGAATAACCACAATACACACCTCTCCGAAGGTCAGAGAGGGTGTGGAAAGCACCTCTCAGATATGGCTTTGTTATCAGGGATGACAATGAAGCCAGTATCATATAGGATGATGATCCTGTGACCTATTTGGAAGCTGTCGAGAGTAGAGACTCCGACAAGTGCCTTGGTGCCATGAAATCTGAAATGGACTCCATGTATTCGAATCAGGTTTGGACTTTGGTAGATCCACCTGAAAGAATTAATCCAATAGGGTGTAAATGGGTCTACAAGAAGAAGATTGGAGCAGATGGTCAAGTTGAGACCTACAAGGTTAGACTGGTAGCAAAAGGTTTCAAACAAAGACATGGTGTAGACTATGATGAAACCTTTTTTCCAGTAGCTATGCTCAAGTCCATTCGGATACTACTTTCCATAGCAGCATACCATGACTATGAGATCTGGTAGATGGATGTAAAGACTGCTTTCCTCAATGGAAACCTTGAGGAAGAAGTCTATATGTCACATCTAGAGGATTTTGTCTCAAGTGGGAGACCAAATCAGGTATGCAAATTAAAGAAATCCATTTATGGACTTAAGCAAGCATCGAGGAGTTGGAACATCCATTTTGATAAAACAATCAAAGCATTTGGTTATGTCAAAAATATGGATGAACCATGTGTGTATAAGAAGACAAGTGGGAGTGCACTTGTTTTCTTGGTTTTGTATGTGGACGATATACTGATCATTGGGAATGATATCCCCATGTTGCAGTTGGTTAAAACTTGGCTATCATCAATGTTTTCCATGAAAGATTTGGGAGAAGCATCCTATATACTTGGTATAAGGATTTATGGAGATAAATCCAAGAGGATGCTGGGCTTATCCCAATCCAGGTACATTGACTTGGTGTTGAAGAGATTCAACATGGATGGAAGTAAGAAAGGTTACTTGCCAATGAGTCAAGGCATATAACTCTCTAAGAAAATGTCTCCTAAGACATCAGAAGAAAGTGAGAGGATGGCTATGATTCCTTATGCTTCGGCTATAGGATCGATAATGTATGCCATGTTATGTACCAGGCCTGATGTCGCTTATGCCTTGAGCATAGTGAGCAGTTTTTAGGCAAATCCAGGAGAGGATCATTGGAGAGCTTTGAAAAATATTCTTAAGTACCTGAGAAGGACTAAAGATATTTTTCTACTATATGGAGGATCTGAATTGAAACTAGAAGGTTATATAGATTCTAGTTTTCAATTAGATCCAGATGATAGCAAATCAACATCAGGATATGTCTTCACCCTGAATGGTGGTGCAGTGAGTTGGAAAACTATAAAGCACCAACAATAGCTGACTCAGTCACTAAGGCAGAGTTAATAGCTACAAGTGCAGCCATAAGGGAAGCTGTGTGAATGAAGAAATTCATCACGGAATTGGGCATGGTTCCTACTATAGAACAACTAGTGCCACTTCATTGTGGAAATACTAGAGTTGTTATGCAAGTTAAGGAACCAAGGTCTCATAATAAGCCCAAGCACATTCTAAGATGCTTCCACCTTGTTCAAGGACAAGATGTTATCATGGAATAAGTTGACTCAAATAACAATATAGCAGACCCATTCACTAAAGCATTAGCCAAGCAGCAGTTAGATTGTCACTTAGATTGTATGGGCATAAAATACAAGGGCAATTGGCTTTAGTGCAAGTGGGAGTTTGATAGAAAAGTGCCCTAAGAGCCAATCATTATGAGGGCCTTTTTGTAAACTTCCAACTCATGTATGACATATTTTCATATTAATAAAGGTATGTGATTCATCATATACTACTATATCATGTTTCTGATGATTATGATGAACCCCATAGAATAGGGCAATGGAATTAGGGTTCTGATAAAATAACAGTAAGACCTAATTCCTATAAACCTTAATCTAGAATGTTCTTAGTCGTTGGACCATCAATTCGGAGATAATGGGAGATCGAAAGATTGAATTGCATGGTAACTTACTACTGAAGGGTATTTTGGTATTTTTCACCAAATTTTTCATCTTCCGGGTAGGCATGACACGTTGGTAGATGTCAATCTTGTCTTGTAGGTTTTCATGAATCAATTGATTTGGTTTCATGAGTCAATTCGATGTGTGATTCGAATTGGACAATTAGGTGAGCCAATTTGACCTAATTAGGTCTATCGGGTTCGATCGGATCGAATCGGCTAAAACCTAAACCTACTGTTGGCTAGATGTGGAACCCAATGGGTCACACACAATAGAGACTTGGCCAAGAAAGTCATGCATGATTTAATTAGGGTCACAGGATCCTAATTAGTTAGCCGGATTACATACTTGCATATGTAGGCTAACCTAATTCCTAACCCAATTGGATTGGATTCGGTTGCTTGCTAATTGGGCTAACCTAATTATGGGAGACCTAAATTAGGTTGAGTCCTAAGTGGGGCTAGCCAAATCAGAGCTTGATCTGATTTTAATTTGGGCTTAAGGGCATTTTAGGCGCCATATATGAAGAGTCCCAGTGGCATGGGACTCTAGGTACCTAAATGATACCTTAACTTCAAAAAGAGATAGAATGAGCTATAGACCACTGATTTGAAAATAAATTATATGGTCAGAAAGATTATTTAATGCTCTTTCCAATGACACCCATATTGCATATATTCCACTGATCAATATATGCTGCTTTGGGTGGTGAGAGAAGTGGGAAAGGAAAGTGGCGCCCTTTTGGCGCACCCGTGAGAAGTATGACGCGCGCAGAAGGACTAAGAGTCCTTCTGCAGATGAAACTTTGGGAGCTTCATCAAAGTGGTGCCTCTTCACTTTATCCCCTCACCTCTTGGAGAGGATTGACCGGTGAAAGAAGTGGAAGGGGCGGCGTGAAAGCAGAAAGAAATATTGGTGCGCAAATGAAGAGTCGCTTCTCTTCATCTGTGCGCGCACTATTCTGAGGCAGAGTCCATCTGCCCTTAGGACTCTGCCTATTCCATACTCTTCAAGATTGAAAGGATTCCTCCTTCCATTCTTCATAACCGGTATATGCCACATGGCATATGGGGAACTGCTCTGGAAAGGGAAAGAACATCAAATAAGACTCTTGATGCATGAAGAGCCTTATCAGACTTGAAGAGTCATATCTGATTAGGAGTCTCGGGATGCTTTTCACACCCCATCTGAATCTATATAAAGGGGGTATGATGAAATGAGACTTTAAGATTTTCGGTCATCAGAAATAGAAGTCCATTTTCCCGAGAGTTATCTGAGTGCCTCTTTCGGTTGTCTCCCTCCCTCCTTTTAAGACAAGACTTGTCTTGTTAAGACAAGGTCTTATCTTTTAGGACAAGGCTTTGTTTTAGGACATAAGCCTAAAAGCCAAGAGTTCCTTAGGAGAGTGTCAAGAGAGCTCTACAGTAGGACAGGGTGTCCTATAGTGGTCAAAGGTCCAAAGGCTATCCTAAGAGTCCTATTGAAGCAAGCAACCCCGGAAGGGATTCTTCCTTGGTTCAAGTCTCGTGTGTATCACCGTTGGAGGGCTTGCACTTGTGAGCTTCATGGAAAAGATTGGAGTTAGTGATCCAGGTATGTTAATTGACTTTATTTTATGATTCATTAGTTGTAATTGCCCAAGCGTTTCCTAGGAATTAGGATTTTCTATACATGTTATACATGTTAGGGTAATTTTATTTTGAAAGTCAATTCCGCATGCTGCATGATCCTCGTGACCCTGGGAGAATTCCCATCATACTCACTCCGAGAAACTCAATTTTGCACTAATAATGTCTGCTAAGCATCTCAGGCCCTATTTCCAAGCACACCTGATCGCGATCGTGACGGACCAACCGCTAAGGGCCATACTAAGCCACCTTGAAACCTCCGGGAGACTGGCGAAGTAGTCCCTACTCCTCAGCATGTTTGGCATAGCATATCGGCTGAGGTCTTCATAGAAGGCCCATGTCCTAGCCGACTTCATGGTCGAATGCACCGGGCTTGCAGAGGAGCCAAAGCAGACAATAATGGAGCTCCAAATGGAGCCCGGACTAGAGGAGGATCCTTGGATCCTCCATGTGGATGGCGTATCCAACTCTGGCTAAAGCGGAGCAGGCCTCAACCTCACCAACAACGATGGGGTGGTGACGGAGTGTGCTCTCCACTTCAAGTTCACAACGATGAATAATCAAGTGGAGTATGAGGTGCTCCTCGTGGGTCTAAAAGTCTCACGCGAGCTGGGCGTGAAGAACTTGAAAGTCTTTACCGACTCCCAACTATTTACCGGGCAAGTCTTTGGGGAATATAAGGCCAGAGACCCCCAGATGTTGAAGTACTTGGATCAAGTCCGCTCCAGCACGGCAGGCTTCCGATGCTTTACCATCTCTCATGTCCCCCGAGGGGAGAAGGCGTGCGTGGATGCACTGTCGAGTCTCGCGACCCTTTCGGACTCATCATTGGGTGCACCTACATCAATTACCTCGAGTATCCATGCTATGAAGGCCCAGAGGAGGTGCACCAAGTCATCCCCGAGCCGAGCTGGATGGATAGGTACGTCAGATACACATTGATGGCACCTTGCTAGAGGACCACGTGGAAGCGGGCCTCATCAAGAAGAAGGCCTCCCGGTTCGTTCTGATGGAAGGCCAGCTCTACCGCCGATCTCATTCCTACCCGCTCCTGAAAAGCCTCAGGCCCGCAGAGGCAACATTCGTGCTGCAGGAGATACACGAAGGCCTCTGTGGGAACCATATGGGAGGAAGAACACTGGCTTATAAGGTGCTTCACAAGGGGTACTTCTGAGAGACCATGAGGGAGGATGCAGCCGACTTTATCAGAAAGTGCGACAAATACCAGTGCCATGCTGACAAACAGCGCCAGCCGGCAGCACCGATCTCCCAGCTCTCATCTCCTTGGCCCTTTACTCAGTGGGGAATGGACATCCTAGGACAATTTCTCCCTGCATTTGGACAGTGGAGATTCCTGCTAATGGCGATCGACTACTTCACCAAGTGGGTTGAAGTGGAACCGCTAGCTTGGATCACCGAAGCCAATGTCCACCAATTGTTCTGGAAGTCCGTTATCTGTTGTTTCGGACTCCCTCAGTACATCATCATCGATAATAGGCGGCAATTTGACAACCGGGAGTTCGTAGGGTTTTGCGTGGAGCACGGCATTCAACACCGCTTCACCTCAGTAGCTCACCCCCAGACAAATGGGGAGGCCGAGGTGACCAATCGGACCATCCTCTAAGGGCTCAGAACCAGGTTGGATCAAGTAAAGGCAGATGGGCAGAAGAGCTTCCGAGCTTCATATGGGCCAACCACACATTCCGGTTGAGCTCGTCATGCCCACACTATGAGTGCAGCAATACGATGAAGTACAGAACTCGGCACATCTCCTACTCAACCTAGACCTCCTTGAAGAATCAAGGGACAAAGCCCGGCTCCGGATGGTGACATATCAGTAATGAGTGGCATGGTATTACAACGAATGGGTAAGGTCGAAGGTCTTCAGACCCGGGGATTTGGTGCTGCACCAAGCCTAAGTGTCTCAGCCTCGGGAGTGCGAAAAACTCTTGCCAAACTGGGAAGGCCCCTACAAGGTGGCCGAGGTCCTCTCACATGGGGCCTACTACCTCAAGGATCTCGATGGCGTCAGGTTCCCTTGAACATGGAATGCCTGCAATTTGAGAAGATACTATCAATAATGTAAGGTTTTATTCCAGTAATAATAAAGATTTTCTTCTGCACAAATAGCTATCTGCCTTATAAAAAAATCTCTAAGATGTCTTCGATTCCAGCTCCGAGACACCATCAACCCCGGAGCCCAGCTCTCCGGCCAAGAAGTCTTTGAGCCTAGATCCAAGACACCAACACTTAGGAGCCCAGCCCTCTGGCCAAGATGTCTTCGAGCCCAGCTCCAAGACACCAACAACTCCGGAGCCCAGCTCTCCGGCCAAGATGTCTTCAAGCCCAGCTCCAAGACACCATCAATCCCAGAGCCCAGCTCTCCGGCCAAGAAGTCTTCGAGCCTAGCTCCAAGACACCAACAACTCCAGAGCCCAGCTCTCCATCCAAAATGCCTTCGAGCCCAGCTCCAAGACACCATCAACTCCGGAGCCCAGCACTCTGGCCAAAATGTCTTTGATCCCAGCTCCAAGACACCAACAACTCCGGAGCCCAGCCCTCCGGCAAAGATGTCTTCGAGCCCAGCTCCAAGACACCGACAACTCCAGAGCCCAGCTCTCTGGCCAAAATATCTTTGAGCCCAGCTCCAAGACACCAACAACTCTGAAGCCCAGCTCTCCGACCAAGATGTCTTTGAGCCCAGCTCCAAGAAACCAACAACTCCGGAGCCCAGCTCTCCGGCCAAAATGTCTTCAAGCCCAGCTCCAAGACACCATCAACCCCGGAGCCTAGCTCTCTGACCAAGAAGTCTTTGATCCTAGCTCCAAGACACCAACAACTCCGGAGCCCAGCTCTCCGACCAAAATGTCTTCGAGCCCAGCTCCAAGACACCAACAACTTCGAAGCCCAGCTCTCTGAGCCCAGCTTCAAGACACCAATAACTCCGGAGTTCAGCTCCCCAGCCAAGATGTCTTCGAGCCCAGCTCCAATGACACCAACAACTCTAGAGCCCAGCTCTCTGGCCAAAATGTCTTCGAGCCCAGCTCCAAAGACACCAACAACTCCGGAGCCCAGCTCTCTGGCCAAAATGCCTTCGAGCCCAACTCCAAGACACTAACAACTCCGGAGCCCAGCTCTTTGGCCAAGAAGTCTTTAAGCCGAGCTCCAAGACACCAACAACTCCAGAGCCTAGCTCCCTGGCCAAGATGTCTTCTAGCCCAGCTCCAAAGACACCAACAACTCCGAAGCCCAGCTATCCGGCCAAGATGTCTTCAAGCCCAGCTCCAAGACAACAACAACTCTGGAGCCCAGCTATCTGGCCAAGATGTCTTCAAGCCCAGCTCCAAGACACCATCAACTCCGGAGCCCAGCTACCTGGCCAAAATGTCTTCGAGCCTAGCTCCAAGATGAAAGGGATATGCCCTACAAGCCAATCTATGTTGTATCTCCCAAACCATTGTAATTGATAATTTTCTAAATAAAGGCATTATTTTTCATTATACGCTGTGTTTATATTATATGATGAACCCCATAGATTAGGGGTATGATTTTAGGGTTATGATGATATCATACCAGTGAGACCTAAAATCTTAAAACCTTAATCTAAAGTATTCCTAGTCAAAGGAACCCTGAGTAGGGGATCAGGGTTTTCCGGTAAGACTAGCACATCCCATGGAGAATGAGTTCACTGATATGATCCAACTTGTGTATGACACTAATACTAGGATGTGGGTGCTCATTGGAGAATGAGTTCACTGATATGATCCAACTTGAGAACATCTAATGGAGTCTTAGCTACATGTCAATAGAAGGTTCTCATAGTGGGAGTGGTACAAGTAATCTTTTGACCTGAGACTGCCATAAGTACCTTATGTACGTGAACCCATTCTTTGGTTCAATCCTAATCATGACACTGAGTCATGCACAGGATTGATACTAGGAATGGTGAATTGGATATGAAGGTAATGAGTAGGTCAACAAGGAATCGATCACTCTTAGTAAGAGGAGATTGCATCCAGCTAGTTAACAATCGGATAATGATTCAGGGAATCTTTGATCAAAGTAAAGATATTAGAGATGGTTTCTAATATCAAGATAATTGAATCATCAATATAAGATTGAGCTAGAAATAAATATAATATTGGATTTGACATATATCCATATCCATAATTATATTTTTGGGTGCAGGCTGATCGAAAGATTTAATTGTACGGTAACTCTCTACTGAAGGATAATTTTGGTATTTCACCAGAATTTCCATATCTTCCGGGTAGACATGACACATTGCTAGACGTCAATCTTGTCTTGTGGGTTGATCAAATTCAAAGATCATTTATTAGGAAGAGTCCTAATTGATCAAATCGGGTAAGCCCAGTTTGACCTAAATCGATTAGAAAGAGTTCTAATCAAATTAGATCAACTTGTATTCGAACCCACTGCTGGCTAGATGTGGAACCCAATGGGTCACACACTTAAGAGGATTGATCAAGAGTTTAATTTGAAATTAAATCATCTTTGCAGGATTACACTCTAGCAGGTGTTGCAAACCCTAGCTTCTATTCGAATCGGATTCGAATTAGGGTTCCGGATTGGTTCAAATTGGGTTCTAATTGGACCTAATTAGACCCTAATTGTGAAAATAGGATTATGGCTAACCCTATTGGCTAGCCATGTAACTAGGCTAGCCTCCCCACCCACCCCCTTTTCTTTTCCATGCCAAATGCCAAGAGTCCATGCGCTTATGGACTCTTGGCGTACCATTTGGAAGAATCCATGGCGCATGGACTCTTGGCGCGCCCCGCTTAATTCTCCGATGAATTAAGATGGGGTGGCCTCCTTTCTTAATGATTAGTGCACCATATCTCCCCCCTTGGATGGGAGTCCAATGGCTGATGGGATTTTAAAAAAGAAGGAATGCGCTAACTCTTCTCGGGTGCGCGAAATAACATCTCTTCGGAGATGAAAAGTCACGACCCCTTTCTTTTTAAAACACCGCGGCTTTTTCTTTAAGAAAGGCCGTGGGATTTAATCTGAAGGGCCGTGATAAAGTGGGAAGGGGTGTGAGAAATTGAGGAAGGCGTGAGAAGGAGTTTACGGAGAGTTTTGAAGGTGCCTCTCTGAAAACTATTTAAGGCGCATGAAAAATTAGAAGTTGGGATATATATTTTTCTTTCTTCCTCTCCTGAAGACTCTTTTATTCTTTTCTTGCTCTTGCACTGTTTCCTTTACAGAGTACACCTCTGTCGAAACTCTGCTACTGAACAAGAATAAGAGTAAAAGTCTCCGACGGTAAAGGAAAGAAAGAAGTTCTGATTTGTTCCTTTCTTTCTTACATTAAGACATCATTGTCTTAATTTCTCCTCCAACTTAAGACAAGCCTATGTCCTCTTAGGACAAGGTCTTTTCTTCAAGACAAGGGTGTCTAAAGGGCCAAGGTTTTAGTGGAAGGAGGAGAAGAGGTCAAGGAAAGGGAGGCAAGCTCTTGTGTGGAGGAATTCAAGCCATAGTCCAAGCAATTGAGTTCTAAGAAGAAGAACTCAATAGAAGGAACCATTGAAAAGAAGATAGAGTTGTCTTGATCATTGCTCTGTGTGGATCACCATCGGAGGGCAGACACTTGGATGCCTGGTGAAATCAATTAGCCTCTTCAACATCAAATTTTGTTGGAATTAGCGATTACAGGTTGGTACCCTAATTCTAACAATGTAAGTTTGTATGTTTATTATATGTTTTAATCCTGAATAAGGAGATCTTGGCTAAGGGATTATGGTGCAAATTTCATCATTTTGAAATTACACTTCCGCTGCGGTGCACCGGATTCCCAATAGTGGTATCAGAGCCATCCTTATTACAGTTAAAACATATGAAAATTATTTATATGTGTTTTTGTTGTAGTATCGCAATTAGGGTTTTAAACCCTTGAATGCTGATACACTTAGCATAATTTATGGGATGCATATATGATAATTAATGTTTTGATGTATGCCACTAGTTAGGGTTTTTCACTCAAGCCCTAATTATTATAGAGATATGATTAGTTTTGAAGTCATCATACTGAAATAAGGTTGCCCTGGCATAATGGTGGATCCATTATGTGGTAAATGGTTGTCCTAGGATGATGACACACTTAGCACATATATGTTTATCAGAATAATATGATTGTGATATGTTCTATAAGAATGTGCTGGCAATTTTATAAAGCCCTCTTCTTAAAATTATATTAAGTCATAGTATATTTAACTAATAAGCATCACTAGTCATGATGAACGATTGATCATTCGGTGTCTAGAAAGGTGGTTCTGGGAAGGTAAAGAGAATCATGGTTTTTAATTGGTTCCGTTGACTGACCTGGCCAATTTTTATTGGTGTCTAGGAAAGCAACGGGGGGACTCCCACATCTCTTCCACTTGCCTGGCCGATTTGATTATATTTAAATCTTGACTTAAATGCTTAGTGTTAAAAAAATACTATATATTGGCCTTCCTTCATGCTGGATCATTATTGTGTTATGAACCACATTAGGTTTGTTGTGTTATCTGCAAGACCTAATATGGTGATTGACATAATATTGGTCTAGTGCATAGATATGCTTACAGTATATTCAGTATAATGCCTTGTTGTGTCATCTGCAAGGGCATTATATTTGAATACTGACTGTATAGAAATGAAAGGGTCTTGACTTAACTAGAACATTATGGTTTGTTGTGTTTTCTGCAAGACTTATAATGTTCTAGAGGCCAAGTTATTTTTGAGAATTATATGAGATATAATTGGAAAAGTTTCCTACCTTTGAGCTTATAAAAGATTTGTTGTGTTATCTGCAAGATCTTTTATAAGTTATTAGGATCTCAATCTCACTAAGAAAAATCGATCAGGGTTCTTCTCGATTATCATAGTGAGGGCTATGATTTTTGATAAAATAGTGGGAGACATAATTAAATTGAAGACCTAATTTAATTATGTAAGTCATTTCATGGTTGTTTGCTTATGTATTGTTCTTTATTAAATGTAGATAAATGGCATCTTCATTATCACTGCAAAGCATCTTAGATACCAACAAACTGACTGATCCAAACTATGTGGACTGGTTGAAAAACTTAAAGATTGTACTGAGTTCAGAAAAACTTTCTTATATTCTTGATACCCCTAGTCTTAATCCACTAGGGGATGATGCCACACAGGAAGATATGGCCACATACAAAATGTGGCAGAATGACTCCCTCACTGTCAAGTGTATCATACTGGCCTCTATGACCAATGAGTTACACAGGCAGCATGAAAGCATGGATACTCAATCCATAATGCTTAATTTAAAAGAGCTTTATGGAGAACAAAGCAGAACTGCTAGATACGAAATATCTAAGCAGTTATTCCGTGCTAGGATGACAGAGGGAACATCCGTTCATGATCATGTTCTGAAGGTAATTGACTTAATCACCAGATTGGGTCAATTAGGTTTTATTATGGATGGGGAGCTGAATCAGGATTTAATCATGCAATCACTCCCGGAGTCATTTTCTCAGTTTGTCTTGAATTATCACATGAACAAACTGAACACTTCCTTACCTGAGCTGTTAAATATGTTAAAAACAGCTGAGAACCACGTTAAGAAAGAAAAGGCTCCACTTCTTCTTGTTGATAAGACCAATAAGAAGAAATCAGGCAAAAAGGGTTTTAGTAGAAGGCTAAACCCTAAGGGTGGCATCAATAAGAACAAGAAAGGAAAGAAGGCCTCAAAACAGTCAACCTGTTTCTTTTGCGGCAAAGCGGGACATTGAAAAAGGAATTGCAAGGCTTACCTTGCAACTGTGAAGCCTGGTGTGGCAGATGCACCAAAAGATATGTATGAGATACATACTATATTGACATTAAATTCGTCTATATCAAATACTTGGGTATTGGATACCGCTTGTGGTTACCATATATGCAAATCTTTGCAGGACCTCCACAAGCTTAAAGTATTGAAGGAAGGTGACTTCAATCTCTACGGTGCTGGTGGTGATATCATCCAAGCAGAAGCTGTGGGGACCTATATTTTGAGGTTGCCTTCAGGGAAGATCTTAGAGTTAGAAAATTGTTACTATATGCCAAAGATTATTAGGAACATTATATCTATTCTTTTGTTATTAAAACAAGGATATGTAATGGATGTAACGAGCACTAGTTGCTCGATAATGTTATCTAATAAAATTATTTGTTCTGGCATATTTAGCAATGGGCTCTTAACTCTTTCTTCAAATGATAGTGTTTTTCATGTCAATTATAAAAGGAAAAGAAAAGACTTTAATGATACTTTACTTTGGCATCATCGACTTGGACATGTTAATGAGTCTAGGATAAGCAAGTTATATAAGGAAAAATTCCTTGATCCTTATGAGTATAAATCATTAGGAACTTGCAAATCATGTCTCATGGGTAAGATGACCAAGACTCCATTCACTGGACATGGAGAAAGGTCAACTGAGTTATTAGGACTTATACATACTGATGTATGTGGTCCAATGACAACTCAGGCCAGAGGAGGATACTCATATTTTATCACTTTTACAGATAATTTATCGAGGTTCGGATATGTGTATCTTATGAAACATAAATCTGAAGCCTTTGATAAATTTAAGGAGTATCAAAGTATGGTCGAAAAACAAATCGGGAAAAGTATTAAAGTTCTTCGTTCTGATCGAGGAGGAGAATACTTATCCACGGAGTTTTTAGACTATCTTAAAGTTAATGGAATTCTTTCTGAATGGACCCCTCCTTATACACCACAGCTAAATGGTATAGCTGAAAGGAGAAATCGTACCTTATTAGATATGGTACAATCCATGATGTGCTTCACAAATTTACCCATTTCCTTCTGGGGTCATGCCCTAGAAACTGCTGTTTACATTCTGAACAAGGTACCTTCTAAATCCGTTGTTAGTACTCCATATGAAATTTGGAGTGGAAAGAAACCATATCTTAAATATTTTAAGGTATGGGGATGTCCAGCTTATGTTAAAAGAAATTTTGGACATAAGTTAGAACCTAGAGCGGATAAATGTCTATTTGTAGGATATCCTAGAGAAGGTAGAGGATATCTGTTCTACCATCCTACTGAACAAAAGATTTTTGTTAGCAGGCATGCCACTTTTCTAGAAAAGGAGTTCATTTTAGAAAAGGGCAATGGTAGAACTATTGAACTTGGAGAAGTACAAGAAACACAGATAGACAATTCTAAACCATTAGAACATATAGTTAGGACAGAACCAGAACACAAAACTCCTCCCCGTAGGTCTGATAGAGTGCCACGGGCACCTGAGAGGTATGGGTTTATTATTGAAAATAATGAAGCCCAAGTCATTCAAAATGATGAACCTCTGACCTATACGGAAGCTATCTTGAGTACTGATTCAGATAGATGGCAAGAAGCCATGGAATCCGAAATAGACTCTATGTATGTAAACCAAGTATGGTCTTTGGTTGATGCACCAAAGGGTATTAATCCTATTGGGTGCAAATGGGTCTATAAGAAAAATATTGGGGTTGATGGCCAAGTTGAAACCTATAAAGCCAGATTAGTGGATAAAGGTTTTAGACAAAAACAGGGAATTGATTATGATGAAACATTCTCACCTGTTGCCATGCTCAAATCAATACGGATTTTACTTGCTATAGCAGCATATCATGATTATGAGATATGGCAGATGGATGTGAAGACTGCATTCCTCAATGGCTTCCTTGAGGAAGAAGTCTACATATCACAGCCAGAAGGTTTTATTTCAAAAAATAAACCTAATCAAGTATACAAGCTAAAAAAATCAATTTATGGATTAAAGCAAGCTTCAAGGAGTTGGAACATCCGCTTTGATGAAACTATTAAAAGGTTTGGTTTTATAAAAAATGTGGATGAACCCTGTGTTTATAAGAAGACTAGTGGGAGTGCCATAGTCTTCTTGGTTCTATATGTAGATGACATACCTCATTGGGAATGATATCCCAATGTTGCAATCAGTCAAGGTTTAGCTATCAAACCAGTTTTTCATGAAAGATTTGGGAGAAGCATCCTATATACTAGGTATTAAGCTCTATAGAGATAGATCTATGAGGATGCTAGGTTTATCCCAATCTAGGTACATTGACTTAGTGCTGAAAAGATTCAGCATGGATGGAAGTAAAAGAGGTTATCTTCCTATGAGTCAAGGCATACATCTTTCTAAAAGGATGTCTCCTAAGACACCTGAAGAAAGAAATAGAATGAATTCTATACCCTATGCTTCGGGAATAGGGTCCATAATGTATGCCATGTTATGTACTAGGCCTGATATGGCATATGCTTTAGGCATTGTCAGTAGGTTTCAGGCTGATCCAGGAGAGGATCATTGGAAAGCAGTTAAAAATATTCTTAAGTACCTAAGAAGGACTAAGGATATTTTTCTGGTTTATGGTGGTTCTGATCTTAAACTAGAAGCTTATTCTGATTCTAGTTTTCAATCAGACCCTGATGATAGCAAATTTATTTCAGGATATGTTTTTATCCTAAATGGTGGAGCAGTGAGTTGGAAGAGTACCAAGCAGCAGACTGTAGCTGACTCAACCACAGAGGCAAAATACATAGCTGTTAGTGAAGCCGCCAAGGAAGCAGTCTGGATGAAGAAGTTCATCACAGAGTTGGGTGTTGTTCCTGAAATTGAAAACCCAGTGCCAGTTTACTGTGACAACACTGGGGCTGTTGCTCAAGCTAAGGAACCAAGAGCTCATCATAAGTCCAAGCACATTCTGAGACGCTTCCATCTCGTCCAAGAAATAGTAGAGAGACAAGATGTCTACATAAATAGAGTTGATACAAAGAACAATGTAGCAGACCCGTTCACTAAGGCTCTACCACAGCGAGATTTTGATCGCCACCTCGAGTGTATGGGATTAAGATTTAAAGGCGATTGGCTTTAGTGCAAGTGGGAGATTGAAAGGGATATGCCCTACAAGCCAATCTATGTTGTATCTCCCAAACCATTGTAATTGACAATTTTCTAAATAAAGGCATTATTTTTCATCATACGCTGTGTTTATATTATATGATGAACCCCATAGATTAGGGATATGATTTTAGGGTTATGATGAGATCATACCAGTAAGACCTAAAATCTTAAAACCTTAATCTAAAGTATTCCTAGTCAAAGGAACCCTGAGTAGGGGATCAGGATTTTCCGGTAAGACTAGCACATCCCATGTATACTGGAAAGGGTGACTGCTCTCATAGTCACTTGTGTATAACACTAATACTGGGATGTGGGTGCTCATTGGAGAATGAGTTCACTGATATGATCCAACTTGAGAACATCTAATGGAGTCTTAGCTACATATCAATAGAAGGTTCTCATAGTGGGAGTGGTACAAGTAATCTTTTGACCTGAGACTGCCATAAGTACCTTATGTACATGAACCCATTCTTTGGTTCAATCCTAATCATGACACTGAGTCATGCACAGGATTGATACTGGGAATGGTGAATTGGATATGAAGGTAATGAGTAGGTCAACAAGGAATCGATCACTCTTAGTAAGAGGAGATTGCATCCAGCTAGTTAACAATCGGATAATGATTCAGGGAATCTTTGATCAAAGTAAAGATATTAGAGATGGTTTCTAATATCAATATAATGGAATCATCGATATAAGATTGAGTTAGAAATAAATATAATATTGGATTTGACATATATCCTTATCCATAATTATATTTTGGGTGCAGGCTGATCGAAAGATTTAATTATACGGTAACTCTCTACTGAAGGGTAATTTTGGTATTTCACCAGAATTTTCATATCTTCCGGGTAGACATGACACGTCACTAGACGTCAATATTGTCTTGTGGGTTGATCAAATTCAAAGATCATTTATTAGGAAGAGTCCTAATTGATCAAATCGGGTAAGCCCGGTTTGACCTAAATCGATTAGAAAGAGTTCTAATCAAATTAGGTCAACTTGTATTCGAACCCACTGCTGGCTAGATGTGGAACCCAATGGGTCACACACTTAAGAGGATTGATCAAGAGTTTAATTTGGAATTAAATCATCTTTGCAGGATAACACTCTAGCAGGTGTTGCAAACCCTAGCTTCTATTCGAATCGGATTCGAATTAGGGTTCCGGATTGGTTCAAATTGGGTTCTAATTGGACCTAATTAGACCCTAATTGTGAAAATAGGATTATGGCTAACCCTATTGGCTAGCCATGTAACTAGGCTAGCCTCCCCACCCGCCCCCTTTTCTTTTCCACACCAAATGCCAAGAGTCCATGCGCTTATGGACTCTTGGCGCGCCATTTGGAAGAGTCCATGGCGCATGGACTCTTGGCGCGCCCCGCTTAATTCTCCGATGAATTAAGATGGGGCGGCCTCCTTTCTTAATTATTAGTGCACCATCTCTCCCCCCTTGGATGGGAATCCAATGGCTTATGGGATTTTAAGAAAGAAGGAATGCGCTAACTCTTCCCGGGCGCGCGAAATAACATCTCTTCGTAGATGAAAAGTCGCGACCCCTTTCTTTTTAAAACACCACGGCTTTTTCTTTAAGAAAGGCTGTGGGATTTAATCTGAAGGGCCGTGAGAAAGTGGGAAGGGGCGTGAGAAATTGAGGAAGGCATGAGAAGGTGTTTACGGAGAGTTTTGAAGGCGCCTCTATGAAAATTATTTAAGGCGCATGAAAAATCAGAACTTGGGATATATGTTTTTCTTCCTTCCTCTCCTGAAGACTCTTTTATTCTTTTCTTGCTCTTGCATTGTTTCCTTTACAGAGTACACCTCTGTCGAAACTATGCTACTAAACAAGAATAAGAGTAAAAGTCTTCGACGGTAAAGGAAAGAAAGAAGTTCTGATTTGTTCCTTTCTTTCTTACATTAAGACATCATTGTCTTAATTTCTCCTCCAACTTAAGACAAGACTATGTCCTCTTAGGACAAGGTCTTTTCTTCAAGACAAGGGTGTCTAAAGGGCCAAGGTCTTAGTGGAAGGAGGAGAAGAGGTCAAGGAAAGGGAGGCAAGCACTTGTGTGGAGGAATTCAAGCCATAGTCCAAGCAATTGAGTTCTAAGAAGAACTCAATAGAAGGAACCATTGAAAAGAAGATAGAGTTGTCTTGATCATTGCTCTGTGTGGATCACCATCGGAGGGCGGACACTTGGATGCCTGGTGAAATCAATTAGCCTCGTCGACATCAAATTTTGTTGGAATTAGCGATTACAGGTTGGTACCCTAATTCTAACAATTAAGTTTGTATGTTTGTTATTTGTTTTAATCTTGAATAAGGAGATCTTGGCTAAGGGATTATGGTGCAAATTTCATCTTTTTGAAACTACACTTCCGCTGCGGTGTACCGGATTCCCAACACAAGACACCAACAACTCTAGAGCCCAGCCCTTCGACCAAGATGTCTTCGAGCCCAGCTCCATGACACCAACAACTTCGGAGCCCAGCTCTCCGACCAAAATATCTTCAAGCTCAACTCCAAGACACCAACATCTCCGGAGCCCAACTCTCCGGCCAAGATGTCTTTGAGCCCAGCTCCAAGACACCAACAACTTCAGAGCCCAGCTCTCTGGCCAAAATGTCTTCGAGCCCAGATCTAAGACACAATCAACCTTGGAGCCCAGCTCTCCGGCCAAGAAGTCTTCGAGCCTAGCTCCAAGACAACAGAAACTCCGGAGCCCAATTCTTCGACCAAAATGTCTTCGAGCCCAGCTCCAAGACACCAATAACTCCAGAGCCCAGCTCCTCAGCCAAGATGTCTACGAGCCCATCTCCATAGACACCAACAACTCCAAAGCCCAGCTCTCCGGCCAAGATGTCTTCGAGCCCAGCTCAAAGACACCAACAACTCCGAAGCCCAGCTCTCCGGCCAAGATGTCTTGGAGCCCAGCTCCAAGACACCAACAACTCCGAAGCCCAGCTCCCCATCCAAGATGTCTTCGAGCCCAGCTCCAAAGACACCAACAACTCTGGGGCCCAGCTCTCCAGCCAAGATGTCTTCGAGCCCAGCTCCAAGACACCAACAACTCTGGAGCCCAGCTCTTTAGGCAAGATGTCTTCGAGCCCAGCTCCAAGACACCAACAACTATGGAGCCCAGCTCTCTGGCCAAGATGTCTTCGAGCCCAGCTCCGAGACACCATCAACCCCGGAGCCCAGCTCTCTGGCCAAGAAGTCTTCAAGCCTAACTCCAAGACATCAAGACCTGAGCTCAGCTCTCAAGAGAACAAGACCCGGGGCGCAGCTCTCCAGATGGCAAGTCTTCGAGCCTAGCTCCAAGACAAGACCTGAGCCTAGCTCTCAGGCAACCCTTGGACCGGGGCCCAGCTCTCTGACCAAGAAGGCCTTCGAGCTCATCTCCGAGTCACCAAGACCTGAGCCCAACTCTCAAGCAACTCTTGGATCGGGGCCCAGCTCTTTGGCCAAGAAGTCTTCGAGCCTAGCTCCAAGACACCAAGACCTAAGCCCAGCTCTTCGGCTAGCAAATCTTAGAGCCTAGCTACTCCCAAACTGCCAAAGTCCTGAGCTTGCCTCACCAACACTAGAGCTTGAAGATCAAGCCCCAGACAAGACAAAAATTTCCACTCTGATCTCGCTGCAAACTCCAAAAAAAAAAAAATGAAAAGAGAGAAGAGAGAAGAGTCAAGTGATGCTCGGGGATAGATGGCAAGAAAATTTCTACTTCATTAACAGAAGGTGTTTACCACAAGCATCTTTGGGCCCCCGACATGCCGGGTGACCTAAATCAAATACAAAAATAGATGGAAGACTACTCTGCTCTGGCCGACCCCCCAGCAGGGCCGTAAGGCTGTGAGGTCTCATTCTTGGGGACCTCTGATGGGGTAGCTCCAACCTCAGGTGACTCGACTCTGGCTTTGGCTGACACAGAAGCTTTGGGAGTAGCCACTTCCTCGATGATCACTTTCGGGCTCATCTCCATGTCTGAGGCTTAAGGCTAACTGAGGCGACTGCGGCCCTCGTCAAGAACGAACCCCTCAATTCGGCCATGCAGGTACATAAAGCCTTTGAAAAAGGAGTCCGATGCTATTTGATGAATCTCGGTGATGAACTCCTCCGAGGCTCTATACCTAGCCACTACCTCTTCAGCATCCTTCCTTGCCCCGGCAGCTTCCCCCTTGGCCACCTCCACTGACTTGGCCGACTCCTCTACCACCCTCTTAGCCACGGCCAACTTCTCCTTCACTATCACCATTTCGGCCTGAATAGATCGAGCAATCTCCCTCTGCCGGACTACCTCAGCATTGAACAGCCCCAACCTTCTCTCAGCATCAGCGAGCTCCTCGACCTTCTTCTTCAAACAGCCCTTCTCATGGTTGAGGCCCTCCTGGAGCTCCTTTACTCACCCCTTAGAGTCGACGAGCTTCTCTTCAAGGTCCTTGACCTTCTAATCGAGCATCCCGTTCATGTCGGTCCTCTTCTTCAGGTCAGCCTTCAGTGACTCGACCTCAGCCACCCGTTGCTAGTCATCCTTCTGCCAGTTCCGGAAGCAGTCCATTATGAAGAGGGCCTCGACATCGAGCTGCATTGTGCAGAAGTTTAGTAAAAAAAATGAAAAAGAAAGAGAGAGAAAATAAAAAGAAAGAAGTAAAAGGGATGGGATCGCTCACCGAGAAGAGCTTAAGAAAGATGTTGCCAATCACATCCCCCAGCCGCCGACCTGCCATCCCCTACCGATCGCATGCTTGGATTGAGAAATCCATCATGCGCTCGGCCAGTATGTTGTTCCAGAGCGAAGAGCTCTCTGGTCCCAGCTTGAACGGAAGTTGGCGCCGTGCCTCGTCCCTCCTGCTCTCCCCGGGAGTATGGTCACTCACTCCACCAGCAGTGGAGCCCCCAGGAGCGGGATATGGGCTAGGCACCTTCTTAGGCGATGCCTCAGTCACAAGCCTAGCCCTAGCTCGAACCTCCGCCTCGACCTCAGTTGTAGCCGAGCTCGGGGAGCTGGGGGACATGGTGGTGATGGCAGCTGCGGCCCTGGCCCAGACAACCACTTCAGGCTCCGAGGCAACGACTGTTTCCTATTGCCTGGGCCTCTCAGGAACCTTCTGGACAGCCTGCTGATTTGGCCCTGGCACCACGGACGTCGCCCACTCTACTGGTGCTGGGGCAGCTTCGGCCTCTGTCCTACTCGGGGCTACTGGCACTGCGAGAGCGGCTGTCGATGCGGTCTCGCCCTGGGCCCATCTCGGTGGAGGCTCATCGGCCAACCCAGTTAGCTACCTCTTCCTGGTGATCGCCAATAGGTCACTCTCCATGAAGATCATTCCTACACACAGACCATACAATAATTAGAGCTCGGATGGGACAGTATGAAAGCATAGAGGAAAGAAAGACCTGAGCAGGACTCACCCAACCCTCTCATTGAGTCGACCCAGGCATCGAAAAGGTTCTGCTCTAATAGCATGACCTCAAGGAAAGGAACCTGGGCAGTGCAGAGCTGCTGGTAGTCATCTTAGTCAGCCACATCGATCGCAGAGATTTGGTTAGGGGACTGATCTGGATCACTCGAGACCCAATCAACCCCCTTGACCATGGTAAAGAAAAATTTGCTCTTCCATCCCTTGATGGAAGAGGGGAGTTCAAATTTGATGCCTTTCAGGAGAGAAGACAAGGACCACCACCCATCTATTGGGAATGTGTCCCAAAGCCAATCGCCTGGGTTGTAGGCGGTTGAGCTCAGTATTGTACTCTTTCTTTGAATTAATAAAATATACTTTTTGGCAGCTCATCACATTTTATATTTCCCTGAAATGAACTCTTTCCATGTGATGAAGTCCTTAGGACTACACTGACTTCGATACAGAGAGGATGTATCGAGTGGTCCTTAAACCCTATTCACAACCAAAGGATATATTGTACTAGATGGCAATATATCAAGTATAGGTTATTGTAGTTCACATCGTTTGGTTGTCCTCTTGACCAAATGAGTGTGGTGACACTGATGTGATCTGCAAGTGGGATATGTGATATCTTATTGAACGTGACTCCGTGCAGCCCCTTTCTGCCAAAGGGATACTCACGATTGTATATGGGTATATGTGTCCCTCTAACCTGAGTTCATCACGGTAGCTTGCAAGCAACTCCTTATGCTTTGGTGCCGGACTACCCGGATTTTTAATCCGGTGATGGAAGGTTTCTGGGTACAGGCAAGTACTTATGGAGCAGTGATAGACAAAGATGGAATTGACCTGTCCAAACAGTTTGGATTGAATGTCTCGCAGTATCTCAATTTAGCAAATCCTCGGCCGGGGTAGCCCTAGTGAAGAGTCACTGGGCTTGCAAGGTTGAGATACGTAGTCGACTGACTTAGTCTGGGTTGGCAGCCCAATCTCAGTCGTCCTGAGCATTAGAGGTCAAAGGGATGAATTATACGGTAACCATATGCCAGAGGTTCAATAGTTTGCTCCCGCATCTTCGACCTATCCGGACATTGGGACCCATTGCTAGATGGTTTCCTGTGCTGGTACTAGAATTGTTCTAGTGCTACCGTTTAGGTTCTAACCTTTGAGGTCACTCGCCATAGAGGATTACTCTCTGATCCGGATACCGATTACGATTAGGAATCATCTCGGATTTATGGTCACGGTATTTATTTTTGAGCACTCTTTTCCCCATCTTGCCCTTGTCTGTGTCAACCGAAAATTGTTCCGGGCTAACCAGGACTGCGCCAGGATTTTTCTGAATCAATTTTGAACTGATTCAGAGTTCGTTTCGACCTCCAATTGGTTGTGAACTAATTGAACCTATTTTATTGGGCTTGAACCGGTTCAATTGGATTGAACCAAGACGTTTAAATGGGAATGGTTAATTGAACCAATGGGAATGAACCAAATTTTGTTTGGACCAGTTTTTTGAACCGGTGATCTTTTTATTCTCCCAGCCATTTTACACGACAAAATGCTGGCTGAACACCCAAGCATCAAAACCATTCCATGCATCCAATGTAGACCGAACGTCTCCCCTCGCTGGCGCCTCTTCTTCTCCCTCCACCGCTGCTCATTTATCCCTGTTTTATGATTGAATGAGTGAACGACAGCTGCCTTTTTCCTTCTCCCAGCCTCTACGTATTCCTTTCCTTCGCTGCCTATAAAAACTCCAGCAAGTCCCCTGTTTCAATCATGTTTTTCAGCCGTGAAAACACTGTGAAAATGCAAACTGGGCATTCTTCTTTGAGAGGTTGAAAGATCCCCTGGTTGAGATCATAGACTTTGCACTTATAGGCTGAGATTTGGAGAGTGTGAGGGAGTGTGGTGCGGACACCAAAGGCACCAGAATAAGGTAGAGGCTTCTCAACCATCTGTGGATTACTTAAATAACATTCGAGTCCACTGTAATAAAGCTTAGTCCAGCTGAGTTGTTTCATTTAAGTCTTGTAATTATTTAGCTCATGTTGAGCTAGTTCAGTCCAGTGTTAGTCAGCTCATGTCGAGCTAATTTTATTTTTTTTTGAGTCCTATTCAACCATATTGAAGACTCAAGACCACATCATACAAGTAAAGACCAAGTCCAATCAGATTGAAGACATGGAAGTTTAGCCCAAGTCCAACCCAGCTTGAAGATTTGAAGACCCCAAGAGGAAAATCAGAAACCCTGATTCCTTGCAGATGCCCTCCAGATGCCCAGATTTCCTTCCAGATGGCAAAATATATTCATAGACCAAGGCATCCATGATTTTAGAGGTCCATCTGCATCCTAGCCCAAAGAAATCAAGCCCAGGCGCCAAGCCCAAGCCCCTAAGAAGCAAGATACCAGGGAATATTCCTGCTACCTGGCTACCAGGCCACCCCAGCTTCCAGAGGCCCAAACCCATGCACCCGGGCCCCTTTGGTGATTAAAATCTGGAAAAATTTTTAAAATTACTGTGAATTATGATAAATCTAGGAAAATAAATTTCAGAATTTTTGGAGTTTTTAACAGGGAGAAATAATTAAACTAACAGAGTATATACGGACTGAAAAATTGTAGAAAACAAGCCCTAATCTAAGCTCTGATACCAAATGATGGGGAACTAAAATGCATGCAATTTTTTTTGTATGTCTTACATGTTGAGTTAGGTGATTAATTCCCAAATTTTAGATCAAAATTATTTGTAGAGAATTTTTTATGAATTTTTGAAGATCAGCATGCAGATTAGGACCTAGAAAAGTAGCAAAGAAGGACCGCCGGGGCTGAGAAGCCTCGGTTAGGGCAAGTTCTCCTACAATAAAACTTCTGGAGGTAGAGGGGTGTACCTGACAACGTCTGTGAAGATCGCAGTGAAGGGGTCTCTTGTTCCTCGACGGATGCGGCCTAGAAAACCGAGCCAAAGACCCGCGGATACCCGGCTTTCTGCTCGGTGATCCGATTGAGGCTTGGCTGGAGTCGTTGGATTCGTAGGAACTTAGGGACCTGTAAACGACCTGTCAGGGATTAGAAAGCTCACAAAGGAACAAGAAAACAAAGTAAAAACAGCAAGGGAAGGCTTCTTTTGGAGTGGGCGTCCAGGGATCTGGAGGGTTTGTTGGCAGCAGGAAGATGATTGCAAACACCGGGAAGAAGAACTCTCACAAACCCCTTTATGCACACAGCAGGGTATCACACCACTCAATAGAAGAACTCAAGGTTTTCATTCATCAAAAATTTTCCTTCATACAAGAGGCTAGGGTCCCTTAAATAGACCCTTAACCTTGGGCTCCAAGTAAGGGCACATTAGTCTTTACATGAGAATCCTTTTCCCTCTCAAACTCTAGCTAGAAAATAAGGAAACATTAGGTAGAAAAAATCCCTAAAATTTCTCTTGACTTGGACAACACTCCAAGGACACCTAGGGGGACGTGTTGGGCTTCTAAGAGCAGCAAGGGGCCGGCCCAAAGGGGCCCGGGTGCATGGGTTTGGGCCTCTGGAAGCTGGGGTGGCCTGGTAGCCAGGTAGCAGGAATATTCCCTGGTATCTTGCTTCTTAGGGGCTTGGGCTTGGCGCCTGGGCTTGATTTCTTTGGGCTAGGATGCAGATGGACCTCTAAAATCATGGATGCCTTGGTCTATGAATATATTTTGCCATCTGGAAGGAAATCTGGGCATCTGGAGGGCATCTGCAAGGAATCAGGGTTTCTGATTTTCCTCTTGGGGTCTTCAAATCTTCAAGCTGGGTTGGACTTGGGCTAAACTTCCATGTCTTCAATCTGATTGAACTTGGTCTTTACTTGTATGATGTGGTCTTGAGTCTTCAATATGGTTGAATAGGACTCAGAAAAAAATAAAATTAGCTCGACATGAGCTGACTAACACTGGACTGAACTAGCTCAACATGAGCTAAATAATTACAAGACTTAAATGAAACAACTCAGCTGGACTAAGCTTTATTACAGTGGACTCAAATGTTATTTAAGTAATCCACAGAGGGTTGAGAAGCCTCTACCTTATTCTGGTGCCTTTGGTGTCCGCACCAAAGTGTTCAAGGGCCATTTTACTGCTCTTTCAAGTTTTCAAACCTGCACTGCAGCAAAGGAGTATTGCTGCAGTCCATTGTGGCTGTGAATCATCTTCTAGCGGCTAGCACCGCATGTGGAGAGGGATCCGAGAGCCCCGGGCATGTCTCCCCTCTAGAGAGAGTACCATTCTACTCCTAGGAGCAAACCACATGAGCCGGGATCGCTCCAGCTGCTCCAAAACAAAGGCCAAAGCCTGCTGCCCAGTTCTGCTGCAGAAAATCTGGCAGCAGACTTTGGTGGAATTTTATAATTTTTGGCTAACATTTTCTTGCAGCTTTCGATTGGAGATCGAAGACCTCTTGTCCAAGTTTCCGCTGCTAAAATTTGGGAGCAAACGGAGGTCCGGAAGGTGGTCTTCCGATGCCATTTTTCAAGCCAAAAACAGAGTTTGTTTTCAGCCCAAGGAAGAAGAAGGCTGGAATAGTTTTATTCCAGCTATTCCAGCCTATTCCAGCTTTATCCCAGAGTTATTCTAGCTAGAATAAGGTATGAAAACATTATTTTTTAATCATGCATTAATAGAATTTTTAATTCAAATATTTTGCAAATATTTTATACCATCATACATGCCTATTTGCAACTAGAATTAGATTAGTTTCTGGGCAGAGCAGATTTTCGCTACGCGGATTTTTAAAAATATTTTTAAAATCCATTCTGCTCTCGCAGCTGTTTGCATGCCTAGTGTAGGATCATGTCAAACCACCTGCATCGTTCTCTTTCAGTGGTATCGGAGCAGGTTGCATGTGTAATCTAATCTAGTATGCATGTTTAATAGATTAAAATTAGTTTAATCTAAAAAATGTATCCTGATTTCTTTTTGGAACCTAGTTGAGACCTTCACCATGACCGTGTGTCTTTGACACGATGCGGATCGTCTGTGTTGGCCTCTTCAGAAGGATCCTTAAAGAATATTAAAATTAAAAATTATTTTAATTTGGTGATACATGTTTTAGGCATGTTTTATATGAATATAAATTATTTGTAAAATATCTTGATGCATGATTTTTTAGTTATGTAAAATTGTTTTACATAGAGACTTAATTAAAAATTATTTTAATTAAGAGTTTGGCTTATTAAAAATTTTTTTTTTTTAGGTTTATGAAATCTAATCAAATTTGTATAAGCCATTTTGGGTTAATTGGGTTAGCTGACTTGTTGGGTCCATAACTGGGTTAGACCTAAGTTTAGTTGAACCGGATTACAAGAAGATTAAACAAAAGTTGTTTAAGGCCCTTCTTTAGAACTATCTAATAGTTAGATTAGTTGATCCATTCATCTAAAATGGATCCAATTAGTGGCTCAGTGGATGCCCGAGTCTTTAGGCTAGTCTGATCGAGTCTAGTAAATCGACTGGTGTCGAGGTAGGTTTGGCATTGTGATCATGGTTGTATGAGGCTACCTCTTTCTTGGCCAACTTGGTTGGTGTCTAGGAAAGATGGTTAATGGCGGATACTCACCCATGATCTCACCTACCTGGCTAGTCGAGTCGACCAGAACTGATTGGAAAAGCTCAATGACTCGAGTTAACCCATGTCACCCAGGTTGATCGGTCTGACTGATCTATAGGTGCCTATGGATCGTTTGTTGATTTATTTCAACCCTCCTGAAATCTGATTGATTCAGTGAGAGGATGATCCATGTCCTTGTCTTTTCTTCTGTCATAATTAAAAATCCTCTAAAATTATTAGGTCCTTAAAAAGACTAAGTCAAGGAGTAGATAGTGTCTTAGCCTCCCATTATGTTGGATAGAAATGTGTCCACTAGCTTGGTGTGCATCGGCAGTTCCAAACAACGGGTGTACATCCGGGGACTGGAATTTCTATCTGATCGATGATGGTTCAGTGCAACCTCCTTAATGGGACCAGGTGGGCCGGCCAAAGTCCGCTTGGTCTTTAGTTAGCTGGAAGCATTGGATTTGTCATTTTAATGGTTGGACCTAACCAGAGACCCACAATAGGAGGCCCCAAGGCCGATTGGGGTGTTCTCTGGGATAAAATGAAATACTGAAAATTGTTTAGAGAAATAATTGGTTTACGAACCTACCTTTAGGCTCGTATGGATGAGCTGGCCAAAGTCGGGCACATGCGTGGCCTATTGGATTTCAGTACCCACTTGAAAAAGTGTTTTCACGGATTGGAGTTAGAGGCTACCAATTTAAAAAATTAGTGGGAAAAACCTTTAGACTAAAGTCCAAGTCTTTTTGTTAAATTATTAATTCATACACTAATTAGGTCTTATTTTCTTTTCAGATGTCTTCCAATTTATCACTCCGGTCACTTCTCGACAACGAGAAGTTAAAGGGTCGCAACTTCAATATTTGGTATCGAAGATTGAGAATCGTTCTGGAGCATGAACGGATCATCTATGTGATAACGGATCCAGCACCTGAAATCCCTCCCGCTAATGCACGGAGTGCGGTCAGAGATGCTTATCTGAAGTGGGTCTCTGATCGGACTACTGTCCAATGCATTATGTTAGCGGCGATGAACGACGAGTTCATTCGCAAATTCGAGGAGGCCCAACCTGATGAAATCCTTCAAAAGTTGAAGGAATCCTTCGGCACCCCGGATGATGTAGAACGGTACAAAGTGTATTGTGCCATCTACAATTCCAAGATGCCGAATGGTGGTTCAGTCAATGATCATGTATTGTACATGATCGAGCTGATTGAAAAGTTCGGCAAAGTCGGATGCCCCTTGCACGAGCAGCTCGGCGAGGATGCAATCCTGAATTCTCTTCCCTCCTCCTATCTTGATTTTCTTGATCATTATAGAATGAACAAGCCTACAGTCAACTACCATGGTCTTTTGGGGTTGCTGCAAACTTTCGAGAAAGACCACCAACTGTATAAGGGGGTGGTGAATTTAGTAGGAGGTAGTAGAGGTCATTGTCCCTTTAAGAAAGGGAAGAAGAAAACAAATAAAAAGAGAAAGAAGGTGCAGAATGCTCCTGGTCCTAGTCAGACAAGGAAGTATAAGGCTGATCAGCCTTCTGCAGAGTGTTTCTACTGCAAGAAGAAGGGACACTGGAAGAGGAACTATCCTCTTTATATTGCGTCCCTTGATCCGAATAGGCCGAGAAAGTAGAAGTCTGCTGAACAAGGTATTTATATGATAAAACCTTGTAATTACTTTATTGTTGATACTGCTAACTGGGTATTGGATACTGGTAGTCCAATTCACGTTTGCAATACATTATATGGACTTCAAGTTAGCAGAAGATTTGAAGATGGAGAACAGTTTTTGAGCATCGAGAATGAAAATCATGTTCCAGTACTAGCGGTCGGAGTCCTGCATCTTGTCTTTGAGTCTTGTTCTGTCGAACTAGTCGACTGTCACTATTGTCCTAGTTTCATTATGAGCATAATCTCTATAGGCCTTTTGGCCAATTGTGGTTTTGAACTATCAATAAAAGGAGATTTTTGCAATGTTATTTTGAATAACTCTGTTATAATGAAAGCTAGATTAAATAATGGCATATATGTACTATCAAGGCCTGTTAGTGTAATGTACACTTCTATCAAACGCCCAAGATTAGATAATGTCAATGATTTGTATCTTTGGCACTGTAGGCTAGGTCATATTAACCAAATAGGATAAAGAAGATGCGATGAGATGGACTCCTCGAGGTCAGTGATTCTAAATCACTGCCCACTTGTGAATCCTGTTTACTTGGTAAAATGACCAAGTCACCTTTTTACTGGAAAAGGTGAACGAGCTACAGAACTTCTAAGTCTAATACATACTGATGTATGTGGACCGATGACAGTTAGTGCCAGAGGAGGATACAAATATTTCATTACTTTTACAAATGACTTTTCAAGGTTCGGTTATGTCTTCTTAATGAGACATAAGTCTGAGTCGTTTGAAATGTTCAAACGATACCGTAATGAAGTAGAAAAGTAAACTGGAAAAAGTATTAAAACCCTTCGATCTGATCGAGGTGGTGAATACTTATCTGGTGAATTTTTGACATATCTTAAGGAGAATGGAATTCTCTCTCAGTGGACTCCTCCAGGAACACCACAGTTGAATGGTGTGTCCGAAAGGAGGAATCGAACCTTGTTAGACATGGTTCGATCCATGATGGGCTTTGCAACTCTGTCGCTATCCTTTTGGGGATATGCGCTTCAGACAGCCTATTACTTATTAAATGATGTTCCAAGTAAGTCTGTTGTCTCCACTCCGTATGAGATGTGGACTGGACGTAAACCCTCAATCTCACACCTTCGGGTCTAGGGTTGTCCGGCTTACGTAAAGCATTTTGACTCAGACAAACTTGGTCCTAGGTCTGATCGGTGTTTATTCATTGGTTATCCTAAGAAAACCAAAGGGTATTTCTTCTGCTTGAAGAATGAACAAAAGGTGTTCGTTGCTCTTAGAGCTATCTTTTTGGAAAAGGAGTTCCTTGGAGAAGAACTATAGCCTCTAAGATTGAACTTGATGAAGTTCAGCCAATAGAAGAACCTGCACACTCTAAGGACATCGTAGAACTGGCTGTGATTGAATCACACCCAGAACCCATTTGGAGATCCGGTAGAATACCGCGTCAGCCGGATAGATACTACGGTTTCTTGGTCCGGGACGGCGATCCCATTGAGCACGATGAGAACAATGAGGATCCGATCACCTATATGGATGCACTTTAGAGATCAGACTCTGAGGCATGGCTTGGAGCCATGCGATCCGAAATGGAGTCCATGGAAATCAACAATGTTTGGTTATTGGTTGATCCGCCTGAAGGAATAAAACCCATTGGGTGTAAATGGATCTTCAAAAGAAAAAGGGGCACAGATGAGAAGGTAGAGACCTATAAATCCCGTCTGGTTGCCAAGGGGTATCGTCAGCGATATGGTATCGATTATGACGAGACTTTCTCCCCTGTGGCAATGCTCAAGTCCATTCGGATCAGCTTGCTTTGGCAGCATATTTTGATTACGAGATCTGGCAGATGGATGTCCGAACCACTTTCCTTAATGGGGAGCTGGAAGAGGAGGTGTATATGATACAGCCTGAAGGGTTTACATCCACAGATGAATAAAAAATATGCAAGTTGCAGAGATCCATCTATGGACTCAAGCAAGCATCTCGAAGTTGGAACTTACAGTTTGATAGGTGTATCAAATCGTATGGCTTCGTTAGGAACGGAGAAGAACCGGGCATCTATAAATGGGTTAATGGTTCTGTGATTGTATTCCTAGTACTGTATGTTGATGACATTCTTTTAATCGGGAATGATGTCGCAACATTACAAGGAATAAAGGTCTGGTTATCATCTCAGTTCTCCATGAAGGACTTGGGTGAAGCTTCTTACATACTAGGTATGAAGATCTATAGAGATAGATCTAAGAAGCTTTTGGGACTGTCCCAGTCTACGTACATTGATACCATGCTAAAATGGTTCAGCATGAAAAATTTTAAGAAAGACTATCTCTCGATAGGTTATGGAATTACTCTTTCCAAGAAGGATTGTGCGACAACTCCTGAGGAAAGAGAGCGCATGAGTAGAGTACCTTATGCTTTTACAGTAGGCTCTATCATGTATGCTATGACTTGTACTAGACCAGACGTGGCATACTCACTAGGAGTAGTGAGTAGATACCAGTCTGACCCAGGTGAGGCGCATTGGAAGGTGGTTAAGTCCATCCTTAAGTATTTGAGAAATACTAAAGATCAATGGCTGATTTATGGAGAACTTGACTTGAAACTTGTGGGGTACTCTGACTTCAGTTTCTAGTCAGATAGAGATGATAGCAAGAGTGTGTCAGGGTTTGTATTTACCCTGAATGGAGGAGCGATCTGCTGGAAAAGTTCCAAGCATGCAACTATTGCAGACTCGGTATACGAAGCAGAATACATTGCAGCATCAGATGCAGCAAAGGAAGCTGTGTGGTAGCGAAAGTTCCTTGGAGAGCTAGGGGTGGCTCCTTCCCTAGATGGTCTTGTTCCGGTGTATTGTGACTGCACTAGAGCCATTGCTCAAGCTAAAAAGCCTAAAGCTCATCACCGCACCAAGCACATACTATGGCGATACCATCTCGTACGAGAGATCGTGGAACGATGCGACATCAATCTTCTAAAGATCGATGGAAAAAAAAATCTGGCCGACCCCTTCACTAAAGCCCTCGGAATAAAAGAGTTCGACTATTGTAAATGGGAAATGGGTATTAGATACTCTTCTGATTGGCTTTAGTACAAGTGGGAGTTGTTGGGAATTGTGTCCCAAAGCCAATCGCCTGGGTTATAGGCGGTTGAACTCAGTATTGTACTCTTTCTTTGAATTAATAAAACATATTTTTTGGCAGCTCATCATATTTTATATTTCCCTGAAATGAACTCTTTCCATGTGATGAAGTCCTTAGGACTACACTGACTTCGATATAGAGAGGATGTATCGAGTGGTCCTTAAACCCTGTTCACAACCAAAGGATATATTGTACTGGATGGCAATATATCAAGTATTGATTGTTGTAGTTCACATCGTTTGGTTATCCTCTTGACCAAATGAGTGTGGTGACACTGATGTGATCTGCAAGTGGGATATGTGATATCTTATTGAACGTGACTCCGTGCAGCCCCTTTCTACCAAAGGGATACTCACGATTGGATATGGATATATGTGTCCCTCTGACCTGAGGTTATCACAATAGCTTGCAAGCAACTCCCTGTGCTTTGGTGCCGGACTACCCGGATTTTTAATCCGGTGACAAAAGGTTTCTGGGTACAGGCAAGTACTTGTGGAGCAGTGTTGGACCAAGATGGAATTGACCTGTCCAAACAGTTTGGATTGAATGTCTCGCAGTATCTCAATTTAGCAAATCCTCGACCGGGGTAGCCCTAGTGAAGAGTCACTGGGCTTGCAAGGTTGAGACACGTAGTCGACTGACCCAATCTGGGTTGGCAGCCCAATCTCAGTCATCCTGAGCATTAGAGGTCAAAGGGATAAATCATACGGTAACCATATGCCAGAGGTTCGATAGTTTGCTCCCGCATCTTCGACCTATTCGGACACCGGGACCCATTGCTAGATGGTTTCCTGTGCTGGTACTAGAATTGTTCTAGTGCTACCGTTTAGGTTCGAACCTATGATGTCACTCGCCACAGAGGATTACTCTCTGATCCGGATACCGATTATGATTAGGAATCGTCTCAGTTTTATGGTCACGGTATTTTTTTTTTAGCACTATTTTCCCCATCTTTCCCTTATCTATGTCAACCGAAAATTGTTCCGGGCTGACCAGGACTATGCCAGGATTTTTCTGAATCAGTTTTGAACTGATTCAGAGTTCGTTTCGGCCTCCAATTGGTTGTGAACCAATTGAACCTATTTTATTGGGCTTGAACCGGTTCAATTAGATTGAACCAAGAGGTTTAAATGGGAATGGTTAATTGAACCAATGGGAATGAACCAAATTTTGTTTGGACCGGTTTTTTGAACCGGTGATCTTTTTATTTCTCCCAGCCGTTTTACACGGCAAAACGCTGGCTGAACTCCCAAGTGTCAAAACCATTCCATGCGTCCAATGAAGACCGAATGTCTCCCCTCGCTGGCGCCTCTTCTTCTCCCTCCACCGCTGCTCATTTATCCCTGTTTTATGATTGAATGGGTGAACGGCAGCTACCTTTTTCCTTCTCCCAGCCTCTACGTATTCCTCTCCTTCGCTGCCTATAAAAACTCCAGCAAGTCCCCTGATTCAATCAAGTTTTTCAGCCGTGAAAACACAATGAAACTGCAACCTGGGCATTCTTCTTTGAGAGGTTGAGAGACCCCCTGGTTGAGAGCTTAGACTTTGCACTTATAGGCTAAGATTTGGAGAGTGTGAGGGAGTGTTCAAGGGCCATTTTACTGCTCTTTCAAGTGCTCAAACCTGCACTGCAGTAAAGGAGTATTGCTGCAGTCCACTGTGGCTGTGAATCATCTTCCAGCGACTAGCACAGCATGTGGAGAGGGATCCGAGAGCCCCGGGCACGTCTCCCCTCTAGAGGGAGTACCATTCTACTCCTAGGAGCAAACCACGCGAGCCGGGATCGCTCCAGCTGCTCCAAAACAAAGGCCAAAGCCTGCTGCCCAGTTCTGCTGCAGAAAATCTGGCAGCAGACTTTGGTGGATTTTTATAATTTTTGGCTAACATTTTCTTGCAGCTTTCGATTGGAGATCGAAGATCTCTTGTCCAAGTTGCTGCTGCTAAAATTTGGGAGCAAACAGAGGTCCGGAAGGTGGTGTTCCATGCCATTTTTTAAGCCAAAAATAGAGTTTGTTTTCAGCCCAAGGAAGAAGAAGGCTGAAATAGTTTTATTCCAGCTATTCCAGCCTATTCCAGCTTTATCCCAGAGTTATTCTAGCTAGAATAAGGTATGAAAAAATTATTTTTTAATCATGCATGAATAGAATTTTTAATTCAAATATTTTGCAAATATTTTATATCATCATACATGCCTATTTGCAACTAGAATTAGATTAGTTTCTAGGCAGAGCAGATTTTCGCTGCGCGGATTTTTAAAAAAGTTTTTAAAATCTATTCTGCTCCCACAGCTGTTTGCATGCCTAGTGTAGGATCATGTCAAACCACCTGCATCGTTCTCTTTCACCATCCTCGATGGGGTGGCACTTCAGGGTGAAGAACACCCTGAACAAGGAAACGCGAGCGATGAACCCGTGGAAGTGGCAGAGTACGATGAAGGAGAAGATGGTCCTAATGGCATTCGGGACTAGCTGAGCGAGACCTAGACGATTTTTTCTCAGCACAGACATGAAGAAGGGATGGAAGGGGAACTAGAGCCCTCCTAAAAAGGTCTCCTAATAAAAGGTGATCCGGCCTAGGCTACTCGAAGTGACCCTGTCCCCTGGTTGGGGAATCAGAAGCCGAACAAAGTGAGGGATGTCATAGACATCCCGGATAGTCCCCAGCTCCATAGCAAAAATCATCGAAGTGTTCCTACTGGAACCTGTTGGCTGGATAGACTCGGAGATAGGTTCAGGTGGGGAAGGAAGACGAGAAGGATGGGAAAGACCGGCCCCTGGTTCTCTAAAAGATCGGGGCCAGGAGGATGCCTCCTATTGAACTCGAAGCACGCACCATCCCCCTCCTCATCGAAGGAAGAAGATGGCATCTTTGGCCTAGAAGGATCGGCTTCGTTCGAATTGGTGGAAGGATGAAAATGAGGCATCTTTAAAAGAAGAAGAAGCAGGGAATCTAAGGAGCAGAAAGGATGGACTCGGCTGGGGGAAGGCCCTAGACTCAGAAGAAGAACCCTACTTTGATGGGAAGAAGAAGAAGAGGAGGAGGACTAACCTGGTTCCTTAGGGGGACTGAGGTAATCAGGAAGAAGGGAAAGCCTGGATACTGTAGTGAGCGTGAAGGATTCTCGAAAGAATAGATGTTTTGGATAAAAAGCTCTTTTCATTTAGAAGCGAGCCGATGCATCCGTACCGTTACAACCTCTCCGCCAACGGATTCTCACCACATGCTAGTCGTCGTTGAGAAAGTCATCCTGACTGCTCTGTTTTCTGTGCCGATAATAACTACTCCTCGGATGTGGCCACGTGGTACCTGTGCAATGGCTTGGGAAATAGTCTCATAAAGCACCGGCAATCATGGCCATAATTATGCCAGATCTTAACCTTTCCACATCAGTGATGCAATTACTCCCTTTGACCGAGCACCATGCACTAATGGGCCTCGGGAGTGGGGAGCAAATGATGTGGCACGATCGCTAACGTGGAGTAGCTGTCAGACGCCATGTCAGATGCCCTACTCGGGCTCCTTCGCCAGGCTGAGCTCCTGCAGTGTAAGGGGGAAGCCCATCGAAGCCGAGCTTCGTCCTCTGCCAGGTCGGGCCTGCGAGCCCAGGATGCTTACGCCGGAGCTGAGCAGCATCCTCTAGATCGAGCCCCTTGAGATCGAGCCATGTGGTCCAGAGTCGAGCTCAGCCCTCCTCCGCCACGTGGAGTCCCTCCAAGGTCGAGCCCTTTGAGTCGAAGCCGCGCTCTGCCCTCCGCCAGATCAAGCCCTTTAAGATTGAGCACTGTGGTCCGGAGTCTAGCTCACCCATCCTCCACCATGTGGAGTCTCTCCGAGGTCGAGCTCTCTAAGCTGAAGCCACACTTTGCCCTCTACCAGATCGAGCCCCTCGAGATCGAGCCTTGTGGTCCGTAGTCAAGCTCAGCCCTCCTCCGCCATGTGGAGTCTCTCCGAGGTCGAGCCCTCTGAGCCGAAGCCGTGCTCTGCCCTCCGCCAGATCGAGCCCCTCAAGATCGAGCCCTGTGGTCTGGAGTTGAGCTCAGCCCTCCTCTACCACGTGGAGTCTCTCCGAGGTCGAGCCCTCTAAGCCAGAGCCGCGCTCTGCCCTCTGCCAAATCGAGCCCCTCAAGATCGAGCCCTATGGTTCAGAGTCGAGCTCAGTCCTCCTCCGCCACGTGGAGTCTCTCCGAGGTCGAGCCCTCTGAGCTGGAGCCACACTTTGCCCTCTACCAGATCAAGCCCTACCTTTTTTGCTCAGTCCCTAGCTCGAGCAAAGACACCGGCGATTAGAAAAATGGCACCGCCACCCTAGGACGCCGACGAGCCGCCTGAGGATCACAGCAAGATGCCCACCAAGCTACAATAACTTCCTACAGCTCCCACTTGCACCAGAAAGGGGAGGAGCCCTTCGATCGAGGTGCCACACCCTTCACCAACCACCTGAACCACCCAGAAGAGGGAGTCAACCAGGAGATTCGAATCTCGAACATGGTGGCTCCCCGATCGAGGTGCTGTCAGGCTTCCCGGAATGGGGTGACAAGGAGGAATGTCAGAACACATGACAGCTTCCCTTAGCACGAATCCAGAAAGATGTCCCTTCCATGGCACGGGACATCACCGCACGTGCCTGCAAGCCCAGTAAAGGTCTCGAGGCAGGCGCCCAACGGCCACCTTGGCTACAAAGAACGCTCGACACCCCCAAAGGGTGGAGGTACGCAAATCAAAAGCAAATACAATCACAAGTGCAAGCTCAATCGAAGGGCGAAGCACCACCAGAAAACCCAGGCAAGGGAAGAAGAAAAGGCCACCTAGAGAATCCCTCTAGCTCGGTCACCACTCTCCTGACGCACTTGCATCCCACTTTCACACTACTCACTTTTCCTAGTGTGGAGTCCATCAAGAGGGGCTCTACCAGGAGGATCTATTCGCATGGATCGTCACTGACTTGACCGTCGAAGTGCCCCCACCGGAATCCCCGGCCCGAGTCACTAACCCCTGTTTTGCAGGTCCGGAACCATAGGACCGCCAGCCTGTGGAAGGAGCGTACTCCGGCACCGACAACAGCTACAGGCCACAATGATCTTGGCGGCAACAATCCATAACATAGTTTGTAAATATCTTTTCAAACATTTAAAGAGGGGTTTTAAGATGAAATTCACTTTGAAAGGATTTTCAAATGAAAATAAAGTAAAGGTCCCCCTTTTTAAAGGAGTTTTGTAAACATTTTTCAATTCAAGTTTTCAAAAATTTGTTTACCCCTTGCACATCACAAATATAAATCACAAAAAATATATTGCATTTATACTTATATCTCACTAAACTACTCTCCCTTTTTGTTATCATTAAAAAGGTAGGAAGACAAATAGGTTGAATATTCAAGATATCGCATTGAATTGTCACTATACTACTCCCAAAAAAAAAATATATTGTATTGAATTTAAAATTCATTCATTCCTATCAAAGAGTGAAAACAATGAAGAACTAAGAACAATTCAAGATATTTCATTCATTTCCATCAAAGGCATAAAAATGAAGAACAACATAGTTTTTCATTTAAAGTTAGAACTTCTACAATAGCAAGACATACAAAGATATATAAGAGTGAACAACAAAAACAAAAATACATAGAAGCATAAAAATAAACTATCTAAAAATAGATAAGTGTCCTAATCCTCATCCATATCATCAATATCATCAGAAGATGAACCGATCTCAATCAGTCCAGTATCAATAGAAGAGAGAGCTCGTGGCCACATCGATCTAAGATCTCTGAGTCAGGTCCTGGTCAGCCATGGAGGGATATGATGACCATGTCCTTTGTGATGAACATATGTCCGACCTCTGGCTGAAGTAGTAGAGGTAGAAGCAATGTCCTCCATAGGAACGGAACTGATCGGGTCAACAGTCTCTGCGACTGCCAAAAGAGGTGTGAGATCAAAGGAAGGACCTGAGTCAAGATACGGAAAGCCAGGTGTATAAAATCTAAGCTCTCGGATAAGTGAGGATATGTGAATAAGAGTATCAACAATCGATGTGTCAAAGATAGGGGTATCAGCTGATGATGAGATAGGTGTATCAGGAATAGAAGTATCAGCTGAATTATGAACTGGTAAGTCTGCAATTGGTGTATGAATGATAGGGGTGTCAATAATAGGTAAATCAACAATGGGTGAATGTACAACTGGAGTATCAACAACTGGGGAATCAATAATAGGTGTATATATAATAAAAGTATCAATAACTAGAGAGAGGATAGGAATAGGAATGTGATCATCCGATCTAGAAGGAAAAGATGGGACTGTAGTCTGGGTAGGTGAACTAGAAGGGTCATGAACAGGACTCCTGGGAAAGTCTACCATCACCTCCGCTACTGGCTCTGAAGTAAGATATGAAAAATCAAATCTATCGGAGTCAGTCTCCTCATCATCTCCATCACCATCACCATCAATATCTCAAACAATATCATCACCAACAGGTGCAGGAGCTGGTGGAGCAGTATCAGCAACCAGAGCACTCACTGAAGGTCTAGACAGTGCAGTAAGTATTGCTAAGATGCCATCACTAAGTCTAATATGGCTCTCTCTAGTCTTAGCTATGAAATAGTCAAGATGCTGTCTCATGATAAAAACATCAATCTCAATGCGTCTGACTCTGTCCAATAAGCTATCAGAAGCATCTGGAGTCTCCATATGATCTAGCTGAGGCTGTGCTGAAGTAGTAGGATCGGGCTGAGATGCAACTGATGCGGGACAAAAAGGGGGGGGCTAGGAGGATCGTTGGAGAGCTGAGATGTCTTTTGTGATTAGGGTCAAGAAGGAGGAAAAAATATGTGGGGGCAAGAATGATGGATAATCTATGAACTTGGAACTTACCTTCATGGAGAGACATCGCACCTCTAGGGCATCCCACCCACCCTACTACATGCAGTCTAAGGCATCCCACCCATCTCACTACATGCGGAGCCTAGGGTGTCCCACCCAAATCGTTACCTGGGGTCGTGAAGGAGAAGCTCTAAGATCATAAAGGGGACTCAGCTAAGGAGAAGATAATTGGGGCCTCACACCCCTCAACACCCATAGGTGAACGAAAGACGGGCCTCATGCCTAGGCAGAACCAAGAACACTCTTTTCAAAAATTCATATTCATCATCATCATTATTCAAGAGAGGAGGTGCCTTTATATAGGCTTACAAAACTTGGGGTCCAAGAAAACAATACAAAGCATGCAGCCCAAAAAAAGGTAACATCACAAACCTATTTTGTTTGTAGCCAAAAAACATGGTAGAAAATTAAACACAATCCTCGCCATATGGTGAAAAAAATCAAACTAATCCTAATTTTAAATTAATTTAAAAAGAACTTCCCAACTGGTCCATACATCCAGATTTAAAAAAAATAAATTAGGCATAATCTAGATTCACCAAAATCAGCGCCTGTCCTGAAATCTGTGTGACTTGATAACTGTGCAAAAAATTTTTGCTCTGAGAAGTGTGCTGCTCTAAGAAGCATGCTGCTATGATATCCGTGCAGAAAAATACTCCTGTGACCATGGAATAGACGGCGGAGAGGGAGGCTTGCAGGAGACTTCGTCGATGCCAGCGCTGGGGAATGAGGAGGCACGGTGACGGCACAGCGACGGCATGACGGTGGCACGGTGATGTGGGCGGCACGGAAGTGCCGGTGTTGGGCGATGCAAGGAGCCACGCGGAGTAGCGCGGTGTAACCGCGGTGCAAGGCTCGGGGCGCAGGCACTCGCCAGTCGCTTGAGCTCGATAGGGAGGATGACGCCTTGGTCGGTGGTGCGGCAGAGAGGAGCGTGGCATGGGGGCGGAGCCGCAGTGGGGGAAACAGCCATGGGAGTAGCCGCATGGGGGAATGGCCGTGGGCGATTCGTGGGATTCGCCATCGTTCCTACGAGGAGATCGATGTCGGGGGAAGGTGGACGGCCATCGAGGGTGTCTCGGAGGTCGGGCATGGCATATCCAGGATGAACGGGAAGAAAAAAATCAAAAAAATGGCATTCTGGGAGTTGTCTGGGAGGTTGAAGATGATTGGAATAGCAGAGGAATAAAATGGGGATATGTCTGGAATAAATTTGGGATAACAGAAATAGGTGGAATAGCTGGGTAAATATTTTTAAACTAAAATAAAAAAAAATCTGAAAAAAGAAAAGCAAAACATGGATGGATTTTGATGTCCCCATCAACAACTGTTGGCTATGTTGCTGTCTCAGGCTGACTCTCGCTGGGTCTTGCCTTGTCGAAGAGGATGCACTATTCTTCTGTGGCATCATCGTCATCAGCTCTGTCCTCAGCTTGACCAAATATCCTGTGAGTCCACTGGCCTCGAAACAGATGATAGCCTATTCGGTGTAACGACCTGATGTCATAAACATCAGTATGAAGTAGCATACGGTAGGGTAGAGTCGCTGGCTAGTCGACGCCTCCATCATGTAGTGAATCATAAGCACTGGAATGCAGACGGGTGTGCACTGAACCAAAGAGACCATCACTAGCAACTCCCACTCAATGATGTAATCGAAGCATCTGGTCTACGGCAGAAGTATCCGGGCGATAATGTGATGTAATAGTCTCATCTCTGCAAATAATCGGGATGCTGGTACAGTGGCTCCCTCAGGTAGTATATCAGACTCAAAAGTGCATAGAAGTCCACTCACTCTGTCCATCAAATTGTCCACCACTGATCCAGTGATCGGTATATCCCATACTCTGCTCAGAACCTCTAATGAAACTGGAATATCCCGTACTCTCACCTGTGATAACCATCCATTAGTCCCACGGATGAGTGATCCATAAAACTCTCGCATAAGCCCGGGATAATATCTCTCACTGAGTAAGCAAAATGAAGTCAGACCAGCCTGTCGAATCCACTGTCCGATCCTAAAGTGCTGCTGGTCGACAAAAGTAAAGTCCACTCATCATCCCCCAACAATGGTCTTCGAGCTCATCCAGCTAGAATGTACAAAAAGTGGTCATGCGGGTAGATCAGGAGCTCTAGCCTCATGTCTGGCCTTCGTCCTTCGCTCTTCTTCCTGATTTGATTGACGAGGTCAATGGACTACTTGCTTTCGAGGTCCCATTACTTTGATTAAAGAATTGGACAAGGTTTGGGTAGTAACCTAGGGTTTCTAAGGCTTAGAATTCAAATGGGAGACGAAATCAAGCAAAATCCAAGCTACTGAATGTCTAAAATGAAGAATCAGTAGGCTTAAAACATGAAATAGAGAATAGGAATAGTAAGGAGTACCTTAGATCAGGTGTCGGCTCAAAGGAGAGAAAGAAATGGAGAGAAAACCATTCGGAAAACCCTTTATTCTCGTTCTGCTACCATTCAAGTGTCGACTCATGAATGTGTCGACACATCGACTAAAAAAAGAAAATGAAAATTAAGAGTTCCAAGCATTGATCAAAATCACTAGAAATATGATAAATTTAAAGAAAAATCAACAATTATTGAGTAAGATTGATCATGATTAGTGTCGAATTGATCTAATTTGAGTCAAAGATATGAAAAATTTAATCAAACGGATTAATGATTTCAAGCTCTCTTCTAATCATACAAAATTGATCTTCCAGAAGAGGTTTAGTCAAAATATCAGCTAATTGAAACTCGGTACTAATAAATTCAAGCATAACATCATTATTTTCTACATGATCTCGAATAAAATGATGTCTAATTTCAATATGTTTACTCCTAGAATGTTGAAGAGGATTTTTTGTCAAGCAAATAGCACTGGTATTATCATATTTAATAGATGTACTAGCCAACTTGATTCCAAAATCTTCAAGTTATTGCTTAATCCACAAGATTTGAGCACAATAACTTCCTGTTGTAATATACTTAGCCTTAGTTGTGGATAGTGCAACTGAAGTTTGTTTCTTGCTAAACCATGAGATTAAGTTAACTCTAAGAAATTGGCAACTTTCTATCCAATTTACAACCAACAAAATCCACATCAGAATATCCAATCAATTCAGCAAATGAATTTCTAGAATACCATAAACCAATATCAATAGTACTAGATAGATATCTAATAATGCGCTTAACAGCCATCAAATGTGATTCTTTAGATTCAGACTGATATTTAGCACACATGCAGACACTGAACACTATATCTGGTCTACTAGCAATTAAATACAGTAAAGAGCCAATCATACCTCTGTATAACTTTTGATCTTCTGATTTACCATGTTCATCTTTATCAAGTCTACAAGAGGGGCTCATAGGCGTACCTATTGGTTTCATAGTCTCTATCCCAAACTTCTTGATAATTTTTCTTGTATACTTAGCTTGGTTTATGAAGATACCATCTATAGTTTGCTTGATCTGGAGTCCGAGAAAGAAATTGAGTTCTCCCATCATGCTCATCTCGAACTCACCCTGCATTAGCTTTGCAAACTCTTGACAAAGAATTTCATTAGTAGCATCGAAAATAATGTCATCAACATATATTTGCACTACTAATAAATCATTATCTTTCCTTTCAAAAATAGTGTTTTGTCAGCATTGCCTCTAGAAAATTCATTTTCAATCAGAAATTTGTTGAGTCTTTCATACCATGCTCGAGGTGCTTGCTTTAATCCATAAAGTGCTTTATGCAATTTGAAAATATGATCAGGATATGCATGATTTTCAAATCCATATAGTTGATCAACAAAAACCTTTTCAATTATAAAACCATTTAGAAAAGCACTCTTAACATCCATTTGAAATAGTTTAAAATTCATAAAATAAGAAAATGCTAATAGTAGTCTAATTGCTTCAAGTCCAGCAACAGGAGCAAAAGTTTCATCAAAATTAATCCCTTCCTCCTAGTTATGGTGCGGGCACCAAAGTTCGAAAGAGGCTTCAATCCAATTCAGTATGGCTTTAATTCTTTCATGTCTTGTAAATAGAGTTAGTTTACTTCTTTAATTGAATTTGAGTCATGTAATTAGAGTGGGTTTATTTCAATTTGAGTTTTTTTGAGTCCAATTAGGATCAAATTAGTCTTATACTTAGTTAATTTAGTAGTTGGGTCCAAGAGAGAGTTGGAATTGGTTAAATGTAAGCAAGCTCATTTGAAGATAGAATGCACTCAACCATTTCAACAAGTTAATCCAAGGAGGGTAACACTTCAACAAGCCATGTGGGATGTAATGTCAACATCCCAACCATATGAAGTACACCTCAGCAAGCCACCTCATCAAATGCCACATCACCAAGAGAGATTCAAATTCAAAGTGGGCAAGAAGTTTTTTCTTCCACCATTTTAACATGCTATTCCCATAAAATCTCCATGTAATTTGGAATTCCACCCTTATAGCTAGGAACCTCCTATGAAAAGCTCCTTGTAATTCAAAATTTCAAAATCCTTGGAGGCTTATAAAACCTACTCCAAGCTCTCTTGTACATGATAATGAATTTTGAATGAAAAAAAAGAGTGTTTCTTCTTCCATTTGGTGTTATCCAATGTCCTCCGAGAGGGAGTGGATGAGAGGCCCTTAGCTACTTGAAGAGAGATCTTCTTCCATGCCAATAGCCATTAACCAACCTTCTAGTCCATCCAAGCACTCCCTTCCCAAGTCCAAGGAGCAAGAAGAGCCATTCCAAGGGAGCTGGCCAAGCTACTTCTACTCCAATCATCATCTTCTCAACTTCAACCATCATTCCAATTGTTTCAACCTTTCAATCTCCTTCTAAGCTCAAATATGGTTTGTGTAGGATCCCCGAGATGTCCAGGTTTCAAAGAAGGGGGTCTTCCAAGGCAAGAAACAGAGACAAGAAGTCCCAATATTTGAAGAAATTACCTTGTCATCCAAAGGCTTCAACCTTGAGTTTAACTTTTCAAATCCTTGAGATGTTAATGCTTGGTTACCCCTCTTTAAATGTTTTTCCAGATCTGAAATGTTAAATTAATTAGGCCCAATCCTGTGTGGTTTCCTAACCATGAAGATACATTTCTCTTTAATATTATGAAAGTTCTCATTTAGGTTTAGTTTCTATGCAAGCTCCCTTCATGATAGTTTCATTTCTTTTACACGGAAAGTAGCATTGCTTTACTTAATTTCTCATTTAGTAATACTATCTCCTCTTAGATTGCATCATTACATTTCGTCCTGCATCAGGTTGTAGCCTTTAGCAACTAGTCTAGCTTTATTTTTAATAACAATTTCATTTTCATCTAATTTTTTCTTAAATATCCATTTTGTGCCAATAATAGAGATATTAGATGGTCTTTCTATTAATGTCCAAACATTATTTCTATCAAACTGAATTATTTCTTCTTGCATGGCATTAATCTAGTTAGGGTCTTTTTTAGCTTCTTCATAACATTTAGGCTCTACTTGAGATACAAAAGCTTTATAATCATATTCATTTCTAATTGAAGCTCGAGTTCTTATCCCTTTAGATGGATCACCTAGGATTAATTCCTTAGGATGTCCATAAGCATACCTCCACTCCTTAGGTAGATCTTGATGCTTTGAAGTGTCATCACGTTTCTCATCCTTGTCTTGATCTTCTTCACATGGCTGAGGTTGATCGTTCATGTCAACTTGTGAAGCTTGTCAGCACCTGCACATTTATCAGAAGTATCCTCTTTTCTGGAGAATTTGTAGTAGACTCTTCAAAAACAACATGTACTGACTCTTCTACAACTAAGGTTCTTTTACTGAAAACTCTATATGCCCTGCTTGATGTGGAGTATTCTAAAAAGATACCTTCATCAGACTTGGCATCAAACTTTCCAAGGTTATCTTTTCCATTATTTAAAATAAAACATTTAAAACCAAAAACTCAAAAATATTTTAAAGTCGATTTTATTTGGTTCCAAAGTTCACATAGAGTTTTCTTCAAACTAGGATGGATTAAAACTTGATTTAAAATGTAACATACAGTATTAATAGCTTCAGCCCAAAAATATCTTGGTAAATCATTTTTACAAAGCATAGTACGTGCCGTTTCTTCCAAAGTACGATTTTTCCTTTCTACTATCCCATTCTGCTGAAGTGTCCTAGGTGCAGAAAAATTATGTTTTATTTCTTTTTCATTATTAAAGCTTTCAAAATCTTGATTTTCAAATTCAGTTCCATGATCACTACAAATGCAAATAACTAAAACACATTTTTTGTTTGAAACTTTTCGATAAAACTTTATGAATGCAGAAAATGAATCATCTTGATGTGCTAAAAAAAAAATCCATGTAAATCTTGAAAAATCATCCACTATGACTAATCCATATCTCTTGCCTCCGAGACATAATATTCTAGTTGGCACCCCAAGAAGGGTCCACCTCTGCCGAGGTCGAGCCGGGTCCTAATGCTCCTTCGCCAAGTGGCACCCCAAGATGGGTCCACCTCGGTCGAAGTCGAACATCTCTCTGCCACTCTGCCAGGTGTCCACCCAGGAGGGGTCCACCTCGATCGAAGCTGGCGGCCACTCGCTTGCTCGATAGGTGGCACCCCAAGATGGGTCCACCTCTGCCGAGGTCGAGCCAGGCCCTCTTGCTTCTTCGCCAGGTGGCACCCCAAGACGGGTCCACCTCGACCGAAGTCGAGCATCTCTGTCGGGTGTCCACCCAGGAGGGTTCCATCTCAGTGGAAGCTGGTGGCCCCTCGCTCCCTCTCCAGGTGGCACCCCAAGAGGGTCCACCTCTATCGAGGTCGAGTCAGGCCCTCCTGCACCTTCGCCAGGTGGCACCCCAAGACGGGGTGCCTCGACCGAAGTCGAGCATCTCTCTGCCACTCCGCCAGGTGTCCACCCAGGAGGGGTCTACCTCGGTCAAAGCTAGCGGCCCCTCGCTCCATCGCCAGGTGGCACTCCAAGACGGGTCCACCTCTGCCGAGGTCGAGCCAGGCCCTCCAGCTCCTTCGCCAGGTGACACCCCAAGACGGGTCCACCTCGATCGAAGTAGAGCATCTCTCTGCCACTCAGTCGGGTGTCCACACAGGAGGGGTCCACCTCGGTCGAAGCTGGCGGGCCCTCGCTCCCTCGTCAGGTGGCATCCCAAGACGGGTCCACCTCTGCCAAGGTTGAGCCAAGCCCTCCTGCTCCTTCGCCAGGTGGCACCCCAAGATGGGTCCACCTCGGTCGATGTAGAACATCTCTCTGCCACTCCACCGGGTTTCCACCCAGGAGGTATCCACCTCGGCCGAAGCTGGCGGCCTTTGCTCCCTCACCAGGTGGCACCCCAAGACGAGATCACCTTTGCCGAGGTCGAGCCAGGCCCTCCTGCTCCTTCATCAGGTGGCACCCCAAGATGGCTCCACCTCGATCAAAGTCGAGCCTCTCTCTGCCACTCCGCCAGGTGTCCACCCAGGAGGGGTCCACCTCGGTCGAAGCTTGCAGCCCCTCACTCCCTCGCCAAGTGGCACCCCAAGACGGGTCCACCTCTTTCAAGGTCGAGCCGGGCACTCCTGCTCCTTCGCCAGGTGGCACCCCAAGATGGGTCCACCTCGGCTGAAGTCGAGCCCCTCTCTGCCACTCCGCCAGGTGTGCACCCAGGAGGGGTCTACCTCGACCGAAGCTGGCAGCCCCTAGCTCCCTCGCCATGTGGCACCCCAAGATGGGTCTACCTCTACCGAGGTCGAGCTAGGCCCTCCTGCTCCTTCGCCAGGTGCCACCCCAAGATGGGTCCACCTCAGCCGAATTCGAGCCTCTCTCTGCCACTCCGCCAGGTGTCCACCCAGGAGGGGTCCACCACGGTCGAAGCTGGCAGCCCCTACTCCACCGCCAGGTGGCGACCCCTGACAGGTCCATCTCGGCTGAGGTCAGCCCTACTTTGCAAGGAAGAGACACGGGTCGCGAGGTCGCCACTAGAGCCAGCACGTGCCACGCTCCGTACAAGGTGCCATTACGGCATGCAGTGACATGCAAAACCTCGCTTACATCAGTTAAACGAGGCCCAATAACCAAGGAATGGAATCCTTGCGGGCAGGGGCCTGAAATGGCTAGAAGCCCATTGTCAATGCCCCGAAGAGAGAGCTCCCGCGCTCGGCCCGAGGTCTCACTAGTCTTCCCCCTTTCGTGACACATGACGGATGGGGCGTGCCAGCCACTTAACTCTCGGACTCGAAGGAGAAGGGGGGAGAAAACCCGGAGATCTCTAGGAGCCCCTAGAAAGAGACTTGGGATGAAGGCAGTCCGGTAGTATAAAAGGGACGGTAAAAGCGAGAGTGGTAAGCCAAAAAAGTGGGAGAACAATGAGAGAACGATCTGGGGGATCCCATGAAGTCCTCAAGCAAGCGCTCGGTGAACCCAGCACGGGAAGCCGGGCCTCAACTCCCCTCTTCCCCACTCTTCTTTCATTTACATCTCCTCTAAGCACGGGAATCCTCTGGGAACCTGTCTTGGAGGTCCTGTTCCATCTTGCCGCTCTCTTACTTGACCGTCGGAGTGTCCCCGCCGGAATCCCTGGCTTGGGTCTCTGACTTTGTTTTACAGATCTGGAAGCTTGGAGACCTCGAGGTGAGAGAATCTGAGAACTGACACTAGCTCATGAGCTGCAGGCCACCGCGGTGAGATCGGCAACAATATGTATCGGAACAAATGAAGTATCATGATATTGTATCAGAGTTAAAATAAACTAGTGTCAAAGTATCAATAATTAAGAACATGTATCAGAGCAATAAGGTTAGCATACTAATCATGCATTAAAGCTATAATCATGTATCGGATCAATAAGGAATCATAATATATCAAACAAAGTTTCCGCCCTACATTATATACTAATCTCCAATTATATTCAGGAAAACTTTTCAATACTGCTTCAATACTTTAAATTTAGAAGAATTTTCAATAATTGCTCTCTCTTTTTTCATGTAACAAGGTTAATTTCTATTTTTATGCAATTCTTATCATTTTCATGCTTATAGCAATTCTTCTCATTTTCATGCACTTCTCCCCCTTTTTGTCATCAACAAACCATAATAAAAGCACACATTACTGGGAAAAAGGTTAACAAGTTGAAATAGTAAGATAAAAGTAAAAATATTGTTTGAGATAATTTTACCAAGATATTTAATTTACATAATTCAAATCATTCATCCACAATTATTCATAAACATTCATATATCAATCATAACATAAGATTTCCAAAACACATTTATATATATATATGTAAAGAGTATCAGTACAAGATGTGATACAATACAAAAGTGTCAATGCACTACAAAATAGTTTCACATACAACAAAAGGGATAGAATAAGTGACATCTAAACTCAAAAAGTAAGTCTGGGCTCATCTTCACTAGAAGAAGAAGAGCCAATTTCTAAGATGCTAGATTATCGTTTGAACTTAGGAAACCTAGGCCTAAGGTCCCTAAGTCTAGTCCTAGAAGGAACAGGTGGTTTAGCAACTCTAGATCTAGAAGGTGAAGACTCAGCTAAAATCAAGATAGGAGTTGTCTGCACTGAAGGAGGATCTAACAATGCCAAAGTGCTGGTACCGGAAAGAATCTGCATCGCTGGAGTATCTGAGTTATTAGTGCTCTGCTCCTCAGTGACTACATGTGAATCAGTGGCCTGTGTGCTAGTACAATGCTCATCTATAGGAGAGTCTACAACAGGTGTGCTAATAGAGTGCTCAGGCTCTCCATGTCCAAAGTTAATACCATCATCTGGTCTAGGTCCATCATCTGGTGGTGGAGGAGGTACTGACGGTCCAGCTGCACTGATCTCCCAAAGAGCTGCTAAGGTTTGCTGAAATCCATCCCTCATCTCAGTCTATAAGACATCTATCCTAGCATTAGTCTCAGATCTGTCTCGCTGTAGAGCATAGAGCTCATCCAAGATAGTCTACAATCTCTGATCATCATGTGAACCACCAGTATCTGGATCTCTTACAGGTGATTGAGGTGAAGTAGGTGCTGGCTCAGAGGGTCCAACCTCATCTATAGGTCGCTCAGTCTCGATGTCCTGTGGCTGTCTAGTATGCTCATCCTCAGAAGACTCCTTATCATTAGAATGTACAACTCTCTATCCTGAGGTCTTCTACTTTATGAAATCTCATTCTTTTCAGTGTTTTAATATTGTATCTGTCAGTATGTAATAAAGGTCTACTCTCCTTGTCTGATAAGTCAACACCAACATCCTGAAAGAGTAGAGTAAACACCATCCCGTATGGAAGATAGGCTCATGCCCTGCAAGCTGCTTTCCTCATCTGTGAGATCATAATATAAGGCAAGTTGAGGGCCTCTCCCTCAATCAAAAAAGTTCATGAACATCAAATCTCTTTTGCTCACCCAGTAAAATCTTCCGGTTCTTGGTAAAAACACTATGCTAGTGATGTTATATAACAGCCTCATTTTCGAAGATAATTGGTTAGCTCAAACATGTACTATCCTTGATACATCACTCCTTTCTAAAACTCTTCTTAGAGTCCTTTGCTTCTCTTTCATAACCAAAAACAATCTATTGGCTCTCCTAGTGATTTTGATGAATAACAAAACAATGAGTACATATTGTATACTGATGTTTATTCTCAGCTATGAGTTTTCAGGAAGCAAGCACCTCAAATTCTCAAAAGTTTAAATATCATGGCACGCCGTGGCACGGAGTATTTTTTTATAATTTAGGACATCCTTTTCATGCAAAAAAGGCTTTTATATGTTCAATTATTGATTATTTATGTTCGATTTTAATTTCAAAATTTATGCTTGTGTTTTTGGCTTAATTTGCACTTGATTATGAATTTTTCAAAGTCAAGTGTCGACACCTGGGAAGTCAAGTGTCAACACTTCAGCATTTGGCACGTAGAAAAACCCCTTGGCATGCCAAGTGTCGACACCCATAACTCAAGTGTTGACACCTGCAATTCAAGTGTCGACACTTAGGTTTCCAAGTATTGACTCAAGGCCTGAGATTTTTGAAAATACAGAACATTGTCAATGGAGGCTTTTTGTGTCAAGTGTCGACACCTGTGTATCATGTGTTGACACTTGAAAGTTCAAGTGTCGACACCTAAAAATCAAGTGTCAATACCTGACAGCCAAGTGTCGACACTTGAAGTCTAACAGCCCTAACAGATCTATTTTTCTGACTTGCAGAAATCACTTTTCAAGCTCCCAATGGCTAGATTCGAGGCTCCAACGGTCATAAACCAATTTTTGTAAGTTTTTAGTTGTATTTAACCTTTACCAACTTCATTCTAAAGCAATTGAAGTGTATTGAAAGCCAAAAAGCCAAGATTCTCTCAAGAACTCCACTTCAAGAGCCATTTAAAGTTTGATTTCATGAAAAAGCTTACAAGCCCATCCTTACATCATTCCAAAAGAAGAGTTTGAAGGATATTCCGAGGAGGAGATAAGACAAAGCATCAACTTGAGCTTCAAAGCTTCTATTCTACTCTTGAAGAGAGTTTATCTTATTTTTTAAATTGTATATCTGATTTTATCTTGTGATTTGACCTTGCTTTCAAGGGTGTCTTGAAAGAAGGTTGTCATGGTTTGTTGGTAAGCCAAAGGGACAAAACCAACTAGGGTTAACTTGTGAGCCTAAAGGCAAAACAAGTGTTTAGGTTTGTTGGTGAGCCTAGGTGATAAAACCAACATAGGTTTTGACTTGTGAGCCTTTTGAAAAACAAGTCGGCTGTAATCTTGATTAGATGATATTGAAATTCCTAAGGATAGCTTGGCGAGTGGATGTAAGTGCTAGGTTTGCACCGAACCACTATAAAGTTTGTATTTGTGTGTGATTGCCTTCTTTCCTTCCTTGCTCTTTGTTTATTGCAATTCATCTACTGCTTTCTGCTACATTCAATCTAGTGCATTAAATTTATTACTCACAAACACTACTAGACCTTTACATTACTGCTTTAAATTTTAAAAGACCCAATCACCCTCCCTCTTGGGCTCCATTTCTGGGCAATAAGTGGTATCAGATCACTAGTACTCTCTTGTAGGTCCAAGGATCTTGAGTAAAAGACATGGCTGCCCCAATAGGAATGGATGTTGTTGAAGGTCAAGCTTCAAATCATCCCCCACTCTTCAATGGCACAAATTACACGTATTGGAAAACACGTATGCGCATATTCATTCAAGCTATTGATTATAATCTATGGAGGATAATTGCAAAAGGTCCTCATCAGCCTACTATGTTGGTTAATGGCATTCTCACTCCAAAAATGAAAGATGATTGGGATGAGAATGACATTAAGCAAATAGAGCTTAATGCTAAGGCTATGAATTTGTTATTTGACTCTCTTGATCCAAGTAAATTTAATAGAATATCTAATTGTCTCTCCACCAAGAAGATTTGGGACACACTTGAGGTTACCCATGAGGGTACATACCAAGTTAAAACAACTAAGGTCAACATGCTCATTCATACTTACAAAATGTTTAGAATGGAACCTACTGAGTCTATTAGTGAGATGTATACTAGGTTCACAAATATTGTGAATTGCATGAGAAGCCTAGAAAAAGTTGTTTCTAATGGTGAACTTGTAAAAAAACTTCTCAGGTCTCTACCGGCTTCTTGCGATACAAAGGTTACTACTATTGAAGAAGCCAAAGATGTCAACACTCTTCCACTTGAACAATTGTTGGGCTCACTAATGACTTAAGAGCTCTCCCTCAAACAAAAGAATGTGGAAGTCGATAAAAAGAAGAAAGTAATCACTTTCAAATCCATTGCAAGAGATGAATCAAGCGATGACTCTGAAGAAGATGACGAAGAAGATGAAACGGCTCTAATGGCAAGAAAATTCAGAAGGGTCATGAGGAAGAAAAAGTTCAACTTCAAGAAGAAACCCTTGAAAGGTGAGCCAAGTAAGGAGAAAGACAAGGAGAAAGATAAGAAGCAGCCCACTTGCTTTGAATGCAAGAAACCGGATCATTTTAAGGTAGACTGCCCCTTGCTCAAGAAAAGCAGAAGAAAATTAAGAAAGAAGGCCATTTGGCTACCTGGAGTGATAGCGAGGACTCTAGCTCTGAGGAAGAACAGCAAGAGGTTGCAAACTTCTGTCTGATGGCGGATAATGACGAGGTACAATCTGAAACTGAGAATGAATTTATATTTGATGAACTTCATGAAGTTTTTGATGAGTTAGTTATTGAATTTCAAAAACAAAAATCAAAACATAAAGATTGGAAAAATCAAAATTTGGATTTAGCCAAAGCAAATGATAAGTTTTCTAATGAAAATGATTGCCTACTTCTTCAAAATAAAAAATTAAATGATAAGATTTCTATTCTTAAAAAGGAAAAAGAAGTTTTGAAAAAGAAAAGCTTTTTAGTTTCAAATGAAAATCTTTAAAAACAAAACAAAGAAATTTTGGATGAAAACAAAAAATATAAAGAAGAAATTGAAAAGTTAAAACCTTTTATAGATAAATTTACATACAGTTTTGAAAAATTAAACATGCTTTTGAATAATCAAAGTGCTATTTTTGATAGAGCAGGTTTAGGGTTTAGAACTCATAAGAAACAAAAACTTTTCAAAAATTTCTTTGTGCTTGCATCTTCATCTATTACCTGTTATGCATGTGGTACTATAGGACATAAATCTTATATGTTCAATAAAAGAAGATTGAGTAATATTAAGAAAGTTTGGGTTCCAAAAGGAACCAATGCCACTAACCTAAAAGGACCCAGGATGACTTGGGTACCTAAAGTCTCCACTTGATTTTTATTGCAGGTATGCCTTGCAACCAATAAGAAAAGAATGTGGTACCTTGATAGCAGTTGCTCAAGGCATATGACCAGAGATGTGGAGCAGTTCTCATCACTCGAATATCAAAATGGTGGCAATGTGACTTTTGGTGATAATGGAAAGGGCAAAATTGTTGGTATTGGTAAACTCCATATCACCCCTTTTACTTACATTGATAATGTCTTATATGTTAATGGTTTGAAACATAACTTGCTTGGTATTAGTCAATTTTGCGACAAGGATTTTAAAGTTGTTTTCGAATCTTCTATGTGCATTGTTTCTAGTTTAGATGACAATGGCATCAAGTTCATTGGTCATAGGCATGTCAATATTTATATGATTGATCTTGATGATCTTCCTGTTCAAAATGGTCAATGCCTAGTAGCAATGGAAGCCAAGATCAATGAAACTTGTTGGCTTTGGCATCATAAACTAGGGCATGCTAGTATGCATTTGATTTCAAAACTTTGCAAAAAGAATTTGACGAAAGATTTTCCAAAACTCAGTTTTGAAAAAGACAAGATTTGCAGTGCATGTCAGCTTAGAAAACAAACCAAATCCTCTTTTAAACCAAAAGGAGTAATCTCTATATCTAGACCCTTAGAGTTGCTTCACATGGACCTCTTTGGGCCAACTAGAACATCTAGTTTGGGAGGTAAGAAGTATGGTCTAGTTATTGTAGATAATTTCTCATGATTTACATTGGTCATGTTTTTAGCACACAAAGATGAAATGTTTTCAGAATTCATTAGATTTCATAAACATGTTTCAAATGAAAAAGGTGTTTCAATCATATCTTTGAGAAGTGATCATGGAACCGAATTTGAAAATGCTAATTTTGATAAATTTTGTATTGAAAATGGCATTCATCATAATTTTTCAGTACCTAGGATACCTCAACAAAATGGGGTGGGAGAAAGGAAAAATATAACTCTTGAAGAAATGACATGCACCATGCTTTATGAAAACAACCTACCTAGATATTTTTGGGCAGAAGCCATAAGTACTACATGCTATGTTTTAAATCGAGTTTTAATCCGACCGATTTTAAAGAAAACTCCATATGAGCTTTGGAAGGGTAGAAAACCTTCAATTCATTATTTTCATGTTTTTGGATGCCGTTGTTTCATCTTAAATAATGGTAAAGATAATTTGAATAAATTTGATGCCAAGTTAGATGAGGGTGTCTTTCTAGGCTACTCTATATCTAGCAAGGCATACAGGGTCTTCAACAGAAGAATACTTGTTATTGAAGAATCCATACATGTAGTATTTGATGAGTCTGACCAGAAATCTTCTAGAAAAGAAGATTTGCATTATGATAAAATAGGTACTAAAAGAACTGAACAAATGAACACAAATGAATAGCCTGTCAAGGAATAAGAAGATGATCAAAACACTGAAGGAGATCAAGTACAAGGTGATGAAAACACATCTATTGTTGATCCACTACCAAAAGAATGGAGGTATACTCATGGACATCCAAAAGAATTAATTATTGGTGATCCATTTAAAGGTGTAAGTACTCGATCATCACTTAGAAATATCTATGATTATTTAGCATTTGTTTCCCAAATTGAACTTAAAACTATTGAGGAAGCTGAAAATGATAATAATTGGATAAATGCTATGCAAGATGAACTTAACCATTTCAAAAAGAACAATGTTTGGATATTCGTAGTTAGGCCTTCAAATACTTCAATTATTGGCACAAAATGGATTTTCAGAAATAAACTTGATGAAAATGGTATTGTTACAAGAAATAAGGCTAGACTAGTTGCCAAAGGATACAATCAGAAGGAAGGGATCGATTTTGATGAAACCTTTGCTCATGTGGCTAGACTTGATGCAATTAGGCTATTGTTGGCTTTTGCTTGCTTTATGAATTTTAAATTATTTCAAATGGATGTTAAAAGTGCCTTTTTAAATGGTTTTATTGAAGAAGAGGTTTATGTTGAACAACCACCTAATTTTGAAAATTCTGAATTTTCAAATCATGTTTTCAAACTTCATAAAGCTTTGTATGGTTTGAAACAAGCTCTTAGAGCTTGGTATGATCGTTTAAGTTCTTTCTTGCTCAAAAATGATTTTGCTAGAGGTAATGTAGACAAAACTTTATTTTTGAAGAAAAAGAATAATGATCTCTTAGTAGTGTAAATCTTTGTAGATGATATCATATTTGGTGCTACTAACGAACTCTTTGTCAAGAATTTGCAAAGTTAATGCAAGGTAAGTTCGAGATGAGCATGATGGGAAAACTGAATTTCTTCCTTGGACTCCAAATAAAGCAAACCAAAGAGGGGATCTTCATCAACCAAGCAAAGTACACAAAAGAAATCTCAAGAAGTTTGGGATGGAGAACACCAAGCCTTTAGGTACCCCTATGAGCTCTTCTTGTAGACTTGACAAGGATGAACCAGGTAAATCTATTGACTAAAAATTATATTATGGCATGATCGGTTCATTGCTATATCTTATTGCCAGTAAGCCAGATATCATATTTAGTGTACATACGTGCGCTAGATATCAGTCTAATCCTAAAAAGTCTTCTTTGGCTGTTAAATGCATACTTAGATATCTATCTGGCTCAATTGAAATTGGTTTATGGTACTCTAGAGATTCTTCATTTAAATTGATTGCTTATTCTGATGCTAACTTTGCTGGGTGTAAACTTGATCGTAAAAGTACTAGTGGAACCTATCAGTTTCTTGGAGTAAATTTGATTTCTTGGAGTAGCAAGAAACAGAATTTGGTTGCTCTATCAACGGCGGAAGCCGAATATATAGCAACTGGAAGCTGTTGTGCTCAAATCCTTTGGATCAAACAATAACTCGAAGATTTTGGCATTAAACTAATTCATACACCCATAAGATGTGACAATACTAGTGCAATCAACCTAACAAAGAATCCTGTGCAACATTCAAGAAGTAAACACATTGAAATAAGACATCATTTCATAAGAGATCATGTACAAAACTCTAATGTTTTACTTGAATTTGTGTGTACTAATGATCAATTAGCCGATGTGTTTACCAAACCATTGAGTGAAGAGCGATTTTGTCTAATTAGGAGAGAGTTAGGTGTCATTGATCCATTCTCCTAGAACTTTCTCAAACTTCATCTTACCCAAGGTATTTTACTCAAAAAACACTTGCATTTAGACCCAAAAACATTTAAATACTTTCTTAAATTTTTTGAAAATTTTTCTTTTTTTTTTTCTTGGATTTTCTTGGCCAAGTGTCGACACTTGGGTTTTGTGAAGTGTTGACACCTGACCAAGTGTCGACACTTGACAAATCCCAAGTGTCGACACTTGACAAATCCCAAGTGTCGACACTCATGGAATTTTTTCTATTTTTTAGGGTAAATCGAATGGTTTTTGTTTCATTTTTCCCTCGTCTCTCTCAAGCAAGAGTGGTTCCCCAAGCTCCACAATCTTTCAAATCTTCTCATATCCCGTTTACCCCACCGAAAATCAGGTATTTCCCTTTCCTATTTTCATTTTTGTTATTTTCAAACTGCGTAACCTAGGTTTAGGGTTTTCTGTGCGATTTCAATGATTTTTAATCTAATTTTTTGATGTTTTCAGTCGATTGGAAGACTCCATTTAGAAGGAATCATGCTTAAATGCATTCCTTTTGTTTTTCTCATGGATTTTTGACCGATTTCCCATTTATTTCATTCATTTTTCCTTATAATCACTGTTGGATTTATTTTTGGCCGAAAAATCTTAGGGATTTCATCTGAAATCTGATTTTTCCAAGCTATTTATTGGATTTCATTCTTGTGGGAAGAGTATTTCCATGCTTTTTACTAACTTTGTTGATTGATTTCTTGGTTTTGACCTAAAACCTAAATGAATTTTGTTTAAACCATAGGTTTATGTTATACATTTTAATTTATTTAAGATTACTAATTTTTCTAGACTTAAAAAAAAGGGGGGGGGGGGGGGGTGTGTTTTGACCAAAGTATATTTGATGGGATCAACCCTAATATTTTATTTTGACCCTCGACTTCTTGTAATTTAAAGGTATTTTACACATGATTTCTTATGATTTTAGCCTTAATTTCTTTTGTCAAAAGTAATTCATCCTTGATTTCTTGTATTTTACAACTTAAATCTAGTTAATCCCAGTTTTTTCAAAACTTGTGTTAGCATATATTTTTTTAAATCTAGAATTTCTAAGTTTAGAAAGCCTAGTTTCCCTCAGCCTATCTAGTTCTGTGCCTTGTTAAAACTGTCCCCCTAGTTTACACTTCCTCAACCTTTCTTGGTCAGCTTGCTGTGATGGGTCCCAGGAAGAGACTTGCAGTTAGGGAGAGACCTAGTCAGGGTGCAGAGAGGAGATCCAAGGCCAAACAGGATACTAGGCAGGCTAGCAGTTCAGCGGCACCAGTTCTTCCCCCTATAAAGAGGATGGCAGGGAAGGCTGTGGCTTCAGGGAGGAGAGTCGACCTCGCTATCTTTGATCAGCACCATTTTTCCATCCGTCAGATACTCACAGATGTTGATCTAGTACCCTTCTACACTATGCAGGAGAAGTACTACCCTCATCTTGTGAGGGAGATTTATGGTTCCATGGATTGTCGACAACTCCTTTGGACCACTACAGTTAGAGGTATTGAGATCTCTTTATCAGTGGAGTTGTTGAGTAGGATCTGGGAAATTTCCTATCGGGGAGTCAGCATATTTGGTGAAGAGGACAGAGAAGCTGCATTCAGGTGTATCCTCGAGCGGGAGGATGTTCACGGTGTAACAGTAGTTACCGCAAACCAGTTATCTTTGGAGATGCACCTGTTACACAACATCACTGCACGCATACTTCTACCGAAGTCAGGCAGATTCGATTTTATTACAGAGAGAGAGTTGATGGTGATGACCAGCCTGATAGAGGGAGGCAAATTGATTTGCCATCACTGATGCTTGTACAGATGCATGACGATGTGACCCAGAGGCGTCATTGTCTGCCATACGGTATGGGGTTGACCTGACTCTTTAGAGCGTGTGGAGTATCCTTAAAGGGGGAGATCCCCAAGGAGATCTTGCACACAGATGTGTATGACGAGAAGTCACTTTATCGCATGGGCTACAAACTGGTAGCAGGCCGATGGGTCCGGAGGGAGTCTGGCCAGGAGCCAGATGAGGAGGATGAAATACGAGAAACAGAGGCAGGGCCATCAGGGCCAGTTAGTCCACCTGCTTAAGCTGCTCATGCATCTGAGACAGAGCCTGTGACACCTACTGCCACTCCTTCAACTACTCCACCAGCGTCTACTGGATTATCTTATGAGGAGTATTCTCGTCAGCAGTTCGCGGAGGTTCGAGATGAGATCGTTGGTCTTGGAGTTCAGTCGACTCAGATGCGGATCGACATAGAGGGCCTTAGAGCCCACACTACTTCTGAGCTCACTGAGCTTCGTCGATTGGTGGAGACTGGGTTTGCATGCATGAAGGAGCTCTTCAGATCTTTTACAGCCCCTGTAGCTCCACTAGCTGATGATGATGGTGGTGATGATAGACATGATGGTGATGATGGCAGTGTGGTGGTCATGATGATGGTGGTGATGGCACTAGTGATGGTGGTGACCATACTGAGGAGAGTCAGGACAGAGCCACTGATATTATTGACAGAGACAGTGACAGTGATAGTGATGATGGCACTGACAGATATGAGGTTGTCAGCCGTGATCCTCCATCTACCCCTGCAAATCTTCAACAAGGTAACTTGGTTGATTCCACGCCGGACTTTGTTACACCTGCTGATCTTCTTTCACCTCCTTCCACTAGATCGTCTAGGGTTGTACCCGCTTTTGGTCCTTCTAGCCGCACTAGGAGTCACCGGGCTTTAGCCCAGGGACCTCCTAAGGCCTTAGCCTCTAGATCTTGGATCAGTTCTTTTTTTAGTCTTGAGATTCCATCTGATGAGGACTAGCCTCACAAATGATTTATGATTTATGATGTATCTTGACTATTTCTGTTTACTATCATTGACTGTTGATGTATCTTGGTATGTTTCAGTATTGCTGTTGAGTCAGCAAATTTTGTAACTGAAAACCTCATATTATATATATATATACTTGAATTGATATGATACTCTTATCATTTTGGCTCTGATACCTGATAATGTTAACTTTGAAATCTTAACTCTAATGCTCTTGAGCTCTGATAAGTTCAACTGTGATTGAATTTAACTCTGTTACTTTTTGTCTCCTTGCTTGTTTTGAGGGGGAGTTTACTCCCTTTTTCTAATGACTAACAAAAAGGGGAAGTATGATTAATTTCCAATTTTATCTGATAAAAATTGATATTTCCAATTTGATCTGATAAATTGCATATTGCTTGTTCTAATTAGAATTGTCTAATTAAGGGGGAGATTTATTCTTCCTATCTATGCAAGTTATGGTTTATATGAGCTTAAAATCATGTTCATAAAACATCATATCTGAAATTTGAAAATTAATGTTGATTTACTCAAGGTTTTGTCATCATCAAAAAGAGGGAGATTGTTGGCTCTCCTAGTGATTTTGATGAATAACAAAATATTGAGCACATATTGTATACTGATGTTTATTCTCAGCTATGAGTTTTCAGGAAGCAAGCACATCAAATTCTCAAAAGTTTAAGTATCATGGCATGCCATGGCACGGAGCATTTTTCATAATTTAGGACTTCCTCTTCATGCATAAAGGGCTTTTACATGTTCAATTATTGATTGTTTATATTCAATTTTAATTTCAGAATTTATGCTTGTGTTTTTGGCTTAATTTGCACTTGATTATGAATTTTTCAAAGTCAAGTGTCGACACCTGGGAAGTCAAGTATCGACACTTCAGCATTTGGCATGCAGAAAAATCCCTTGGCATGCTAAGTGTCGACACCCAGAACTCAAGTGTCGACACCTGCAATTCAAGTGTCGACACATAGGTTTCCAACTATCGACTCAAGGCTTGAGATTTTTGAAAATACAGAAATTTGCAAATGGAGGGTTTTTGTGTCAAGTGTCGACACCTGTGCATCAAGTATCGACACTTGAAAGTTCAAGTGTCGACACCTAGAAATCAAGTGTCGACACCTGATAGCCAAGTGTCGACACTTGACAGCAAAGTGTCGACACTTGAAGTCTGACAGCCCTAACGGATCTTTTTTTCTGACTTGCAGAAATCACTTTTCAAGCTCCCAATGACTAGATTCGAGGCTCCAACGGTCACAAACCATTTTTTGGAAGTTTTTAGTTGTATTTAACCTTCACCAACTTCATTCTAAAGCAATTGAAGTGTATTGAAGTCCATTGAAAGCCAAAAAGCCAAGATTCTCTCAAGAACTTCACTTCAAGAGCCATTTAAAGTTTGATTCCCTGAAAAAGCTTACAAGCCCATCCTTACATCATTCCAAAAGAAGAGTTTGAAGGATATTCCAAGGAGGAGACAAGACAAAGCATCAACTTGAGCTTCAAAGCTTCTATTCTACTCTTGAAGAGAGTTTGTCTTATTTTTTAAATTGTATATCTGATTTTGTCTTGTGATTTGACCTTGCTTTTAAGGGTGTTTTGAAAGAAGGTTGTTGTGGTTTGTTGGTAAGCCAAAGGGATAAAACCAACTAGGGTTAACTTGTGAGCCCGAAGACAAAACAAGTGTTGAGATTTGTTGGTGAGCCTAGGTGATAAAACCAACATACATTTTGACTTGTGAGCCTTTTGAAAAACAAGTTAGCTATAATCTTGATTGGATTATAGTGAAATTTCCAAGGGTGGCTTGGGGAGTGGATGTAGGTGCTAGGTTTGCACCGAACCACTATAAACTTTGTGTTTGTGTGTGATTGCGTTCTCTCCTTTCTTGCTCTTTGTTTATTGCAATTCATTTTCTGCTTTTCACTATATTCAATCTAGTGCATTGAATTTATTACTCACAAATACCACTAGACCTTCACATTAATGGTTTAAATTTTAAAAGACCCAATTCACCCCACCCTCTTGGGCTCCATTTCTGGGCAACACACTCTCTTTCTTTTGGTATATGAAGTAATGTACTTAACTTTTGCTCATTCACAACAATACTTTTTCCTTTAATAATAGATTCAAGATGAAAAGTACCAAGAGACAGGTTTTCAAAGAAATGTCTGACTAAAGTTGGATAAGTGGGCAAATCAAGCATACAAAAGTGTCTCCAACCCTGAACATCAAGCCAATCACCATCCTTAAGTTCTCTCCCTCTAGGAAATAGAAATCCATGATTCTTCTAGAGGTTACCTGCTGATTACATATAAGAATGACCTGTTGTGGAGCTTCGGAGATTCTGTTGGCTACTACTCAAGCTGTTCTTCAGTGGATTGAGAAGTTGAAGCATCTTGCCTCCGTTTGGTCCTCCATTCCTCCGTAATGGATCGAATCACCTTCTTAGGTCTTTTTGTTATGACATTTCTAAGAGCCTTTGAGCTCGGATTAGGGATTAGGAAGGATTCTAGAGGTGTTGCTAAGGCTTCGGAGGAGAATTTGGTGGAGTTAAATAGTGGAAATGAAAAATATGGTTTAGGATTGAAAGCTATGGAACCCTTTTTGAAAAAGGCCCAACCCGTCCTTCGAGTCGACTTGACAGGATAAGGGATTGCTCGAGTCGGCTCAAGCAAAAACACAGGTTAAAGCTCAAAAGATCAAATTGACGGTTTCTATAGTTAAATCAGTACTAAATGAAGTGGTTGATAGCTCTAAATTGAATTTTGAAGACTCTAGATATTTTTTCCTATATTTTTGTTAAAAAAAATAGGTCAACAATCTTAAGATAGGTCACATAAACCTAACTCTCCTCTAATCTTTTCAAATCTATCTTGGCTAAGAGGCTTGGTAAAAATATCAGCTAGTTGGTTCTCAGTTGGCACAAATTCTAATTCTATGTTATTATTCAAAACATGGTCTCTAATAAAATGATGCCTTATTTTTATATGCTTAGTTCTAGAATGGTGAATTGGATTTTTTGATAAATTAATAGCACTTGTGTTTTCACATTTGATAGGAATCTTAGATTGGATAACACCATAGTTTTCTAGTTGTTGCTTAATCCACAACACTTGTGCACAACAGCTCCCTACAGCCACATACTCTGTCTCAGTAGTGGATAGTACTGCAAAGTTCTATTTCTGACGGTGCCACGAAAATAAGTTAACACCTAGAAATTGGCATGTGCCACTGGTACTTTTTCTATCAATCTTATAGCCACCATAGTCAGCATCTGAATAACTAATTAACTTTAAAGATGAATGCTTGGAATATCACAATCCTATATTACATGTGGCTTTAAGATATTTGATAATTCTTTTAATAGTGATAATGTGTGATTCTTTTGGATTTGATTGAAAACGTGTACACATACAAATACTAAATAGAATATCAGGTCTACTGGTAGTTAAATAGAGTAGAGATCCGATCATACCTCTATATAACTTTTGATCAATACTTGTGCCATTTTCATCTTTATCTAATCTGCATGCAAGACTCATGGGTGTTCTAGCTTCCTTGCTTGATTCTATGCCAAACTTTTTGATAATTTCTTTAATGTATTTGGCTTGATTGATTAGAATCCCTTCCTTCGATTGTTTGATTTGATGCTCGAGGAAGTAGTTTAGCTCACCCATTAGACACATTTCGAATTCACCCTGCATTAACTTAGCAAAATCTTGGTATAAAGATTCATCAGTATATCCAAATATTATATCATCAACATAAATTTGAACAACCAAAATATCATTATTTTTCTTTTGAATAAACAAAGTAGCATCTACACTACCTCTTACAAAATCATTTTCAAGTAAAAACTTACTTAATCTATCATACCAGGCTCTAGGTGCCTGTTTAAGACCCATATAAAGCTTTATTTAACTTGAAAACATGATTTAGAAAAGAGTGATCGATAAAACAATGCGGTTGTTCTACAAAAACTTTTTCGGATAAAAAATTATTTAGAAAAGCAATTTTTATATCCATATGAAATAATTTAAAGTTCATGAAACATGCATATGCCAAAAGTAATCTAATGGTCTATAGTCTAGCTACTGGTGCATAGGTCTCATCAAAATATATTCCTTCTTTTGGTTGTAATCTTGAGCTACCAGTCTAGCCTTATTTCTAATTACATTACCTTGTTCATCTAGCTTATTTCTATAGACCCATCTAGTACCTATAACAGGGTAGTCAGATGGTCTCTTTACAAGTGTCCAAATATTGTTTATCAATTGGTTTAACTCATCATGCATAACTAACATCCAATTAGGATCAGTTTTAGCTTCTTCTATGGTATGTGTGTTGACCCCATAAGTGATTTTGATGAAAACCAAACATTGAAGCATGTACATTTATTACTGACAACTCTTCAAGTGTTTGACAAGTTTTTGTAGGATGTATAACATGTTCAAACTTCAACTACTACATTTGTATTTTCTTGCTTGAGTTGTGTTGTAAGTGTTTTTGTAAAGAAGAACCCCAATGAAAATGCTAAGAAAAATCAAGTAAAAGGGTCACTTCTATAAGTGTGTGTGCCTTAGACTTTGCTTTGAGTTGGTTTGTGTGAAATTGTAAAAGAGTTTGTGAGAGTTTTCTTTAAGTTCAAATTATAAAAATCCTAAGGAAGACACTCGAGCCGACCCCAAGAAAAGAAGAGCCGACTCTGCTTACTAGCATGCATCAAGGATTCTGGAATGCAGCAATCCAAGTCGACTCGATGGAAAGCGAGCAACTCTAATGAATCTGAGTTGACTGGAATCAGTCCGAGCCGACTCCTCCAGAGTCCATTTCCTAAATGTTTTCTAAGAATAGCCAGGCGAGCCGACCCGACCTAGAAAGAGCCGACTCTATCAGACCTAATTTCAAAAGCATAAGAAAGCAAGCCGACCAGAACTGCATCGAGCCGACTCTTCTTGAGTAAGGTTTTTCGAACCTGAGAAGAAGAGCCGACCCAAGCTGAAAAGAGCTGACTCCTTGATTTCAAGAATTTCAAGATTTAAGTTCGAGCCAACCCGAGCTGTAATGAGCCGACTCGTCCAGAGTGACATTCTACACCCTGAGATAAAGAGCTGACTGCATTGAAGAAATGGCGACTCGACCTATCGACTCGAAGGATCCGAGCCAACTCGTAGGAATTCGAGCCGACTTGAATGTCACTTCCAGGTATCTAATGGCTAGTTCCAGAATTTATTTTTGAATGCCAAAACGTGCTCAAATAGTCACAAATCATTCCCCAACGATCTACAATGGCTAGAACTGCCTTGGGATGATGGAAGACTTTAAATTTGAAGGATTTGAACTACCTTAAAGCAATAAATTTAGAAGAGAGTTCAAAACGGAAAAAGAGAGAGCTTCATTGAATATCCAACCAACCACAAGAGATAGAGCACAGTGCATTCAAGTCTGCATTCAAGCCCTCAATAACTCTGATCTAAAGCTTGAATCAACTTTGGAAGAAGCCACTGAAGTCATTAAAGATTATTCAAGTGCATTCAAGTGGACTTCCAACGAGCTGCATCGGCAACTATCCAACAACTTGAGTTTGTCATTTATTGTTGCATTTATTTTCAATTCAATCTTTGAATTGTTGGGTTATTGGTGAGCCTGGTTGAAAAACCAAATAGGTTTTTGGTGAGCCTTATCAAAACCAAGGTTTAGGTTCTTGGTGATCCTGTGAAAACCAAGTTTAGGTTTCTTTGGTGAGCCTGTTAAAACCAAAGGGTGTTGGGTTTTCTTTAGTGATCCTGTTAAACCAAAGTGTAGAGGTTTTGGATTATGATCCTGTAAAACAATCCTACTATATTTGGGTGTGAATATAATGAAAATCCCAAGTGGTATCTTGGGTAGTGGACATAGGAGCTGGGTTGCTCCGAACCACTATAAATTTGGTGTGTTTGTATTGTGCTTTCTCTACTATGTTTAGCTTCTGCATTCTATAACCTTATCACAGCACCTACCACTTGCAAAGGATTTTGAAATATCGCCTTACTTGTTTAAATTTTTAAAAGTCCCAATTCACCCCCCTCTTGGGTAGCCACCTGGGCAATAACTGGTATCAGAGCAGAGTCTCTGAATACACTAGAGTAAAGATCGATGGCTCATCCCTTGAGTACATCTTTGGTCGAAGGTCAATCAACCAATAGATCTCCACTCTTCACAGGCATAAATTATTCTTATTGGAAAGCACGTATAAAAATCTATATTCAAGCTGTTGATTTTCAATTGTAGAAGGTCATTCTTAAAGGGCCACATGTTCCCATGTAAAATTGATGGCGTGGACGTCCCTAAGCCTGAAGAGGAATGGGATGAAAATGACATGAAATTAGAGAAATTGAATGCCAAAGCCATGAACTTGCTTTACTATGCTTTGGACTCCAATGAGTTTAACAGAATTTCCATCTGCTCTTTAGTAAAGGAAATCTGGGATAAACTTGAGGTGACCCATGAAGGAACTTCACAAGTGAAAAACTTAAAGATAAATCTTTTAGTGCACAATTATGAACTGTTTAAGATGGAGCCTAATGAAAGTATATCTGCCATGTACATTAGATTTATAGATATTATTAACAGTTTGAAAAGCTTGGCAGGGTATACTCAAATGCTGACTTAGTACAGAAAATCTTGAGATCACTTCCTGACAAATAGGATCATAAAGTCACAGCCATCCAGGAAGCTAAAGACTTGAATATTCTAACAATGGATGAATTAATGGGATCTCTCATCACTCATGAATTAGCCATGCAGCATAGAATGGATGATGATCAGAAAAAGAAGAAAATGATTGCATTCAAGGTTGCATTAGAATCTAAAGATGATGAAGAAACTGAAGGTGACTCCTCCTTCGAAGATGATCTTGAAGATGAAGACATTGCAATGGTCATGAAAAGATTCAGAAAGTTTATGGGAAAGAAGAAAGGAAGGTATAATAAAAAATTTCATAAGCGAGGAGAACAGTCAAAAGAAAAGGACAAGGACAAAGATAAAGATAAAGAACAAGTCCGTACCTACTAGAATGTAAGAAAACAGGGCATATTCGTCTGGACTGTCCTCAATTAAAGAAATCTCTCAGAAAGAAGAAAAAGAAAGTGGTGGTTGCCACGTGGAGTGATAGTGAAGACTACACTTCAACTGAAGAAGAAGAGACCACGAAAATAGCAAATCTATGCCTAATGGGTCTCGAGGATGAGGTAAATTCTCCCAATACTCAGATTGAATTTACTTTTGAAGAATTAAATTTTGCATTCCATGATTTCCTATCTGTATTCAAAAAGGCTGGAGTAAAGATTAGATCATTATTGCATATCAATGATTCTTTACTTAAAGAGAAAAATGAAGTTTTGGAAAAGAACAATTCACTGAAAAAGGAACTTCACATCTTTTTTGAAAAATGCAATGATTTGAAAAATGAGAATAATGAATTGAATGATAAAAACAAAGCTTTGCTAAAAGAAAACAATGATCTAAAAAAGGAGGTATAAAAACTCAAGCCACTTGTTGAAAAATTAACTGTCTTCTAATAAGTTTGAGTTAATTCTTAAAGAACAAAGAATTTCTGGAAATAATGCTGGAATAAGTTTTAATGCTTTAAATTCAAATTATGTTTCAGCTACCACTTTTGTGAAACAAAAAGACTTTGTTCCCAAGCTTACTTCTTATAAAACTTTTGTTACAAAAGACTCTATTTCCATTTCAAAACCTGCTTCATATGTTCCCAAGAATTTAAATGCAAGACCTACTATTTCTGCACTTCATGCATCTAGAATTTCAAAAATAGAATTATTTCAAAATTCTAGAATCAAATATTTTGCTTGCAAAAGATTAGAACATAAAGCTTTTAACTACAATACAATTAGAAATATCTATAATGTAAGAAAGATTTTGGTTCTCAAAGGAATCAACTCAGCTAACCCGAAAGGATCCAATTTAGCTTGGGTACCTAAAAGCACTCCTTAATTTTGTTGCAGGAATGTCTTGTAGCCCATAAATCAAAGAAAAAATGGTATCACGACAGTGCCTGCTCAAGATATATGACGGGTGATAAGGATAATTCATCACCCTGGAAATGAAAGAAGGAGGTATGGTTACATTTGGAGACAATGGCAAGGGTAAAATAATTGGAATTGGTAAGATCAAAATAACCCCCTACACTTTCATTGAAAATGTATTGCTAGTAGATAAGTTGAAGACAATCTATTGAGTATTAGTTAATTGTGTGATAAAGGCTTCAAAGTTATCTTCGAATCATCTATGTGTATAGTAACTAACCTTCTTGATCCTAGTAGCAAATTCATTGGACACGGACTAGGAAATATTTATGTGGTAGATCTAAATGATCTTGTCATGACAAGTAGTTCTAGTCTAGTTGCAATGAATGCTAAGACCAAGGAGTCTTGCTTATTATGGCATAGAAGATTGGGTCATGCTAGCATCCATACTATTGCCAAGTTAATTTCCAAAAATCTTGTTAGAGGCATGCCCAAGTTTAAAGTAGATTTTGATCATGTTTGTGATGCATGCCAAATGGGTAAACAAATAAGGGGGAGTTTTAAATCCAAAAATCTGATTTCAATATCTAGACCTTTAGAACTACTTCACATGGACTTATTTAGACCAACTGGGACCACAAGCCTAGGAGGTATGAAATATGCCCTTGTGATTGTAGATGATTTTTCTCGATTTATATGGGTTTTGTTTATTACGCACAAAGACAAAACTTTTAAAGTATTTAGAAAATTTTACAAAAAGGTTTCAAATCAGAAAAATCTTTCTATAATTTCAATAAGGAGTGATCACAGTACAGAATTTAAAAATCAATTTTTCGATGATTACTGTTCGGAAAATGGCATTGATCACAACTTCTCCACTCCTAGAAGACCATAACAAAATGGTGTTGTAGAGAGAAAAAATAGGACGTTGGAAGAAATGGCCCGAACAATATTGTGTGAAGGTAATCTTCTAAGATACTTTTGGACAGAAGCGGTGAACACTGCTTGTTACATTTTAAACCGTGTTTTGATCCGTCCTATCTTGAAGAAAACCCCCTATGAGCTTTGGAATGAAAAGAAACCCAATATAAATTATTTTCATGCATTTGGATGCAAATGCTTTGTGCTTAATAATGGTAAGGATAATCTAGAAAAGTTTGATGCTAAGTCTGATGAAGCCATTTTCCTTGGTTATTCACTACATAACAAGGCATATAGGGTTTTTAATAAAAGGACTCTCGCTGTTGAAGAGTCAATGCATGTTATATTTGATGAAACTAACCCATCACCATCTGAAAAGATGAGTGTATTGACAATGATGCATGTATCATTCAAAAAGAGATGGAAAATCTAAGTATTCAAGAAAAATCAATTGAAAAAGGAGAAGAAATGGTAAGTAAAGATCATACCGATCTTCCGACTGAATGGAGGTACGCTACTTCCCATCCTAAAGAATTAATTATTAGTGATCCTTCTTAAGGTATAAGGACTAGGTCTGCACATAGGTCTGCACATGATTACCTAGCCTTTGTATCTCAAATAGAGCCTCATACCTTAGAAGAAGCAAAAAATGACCCAAACTGGATGATGGCCATGCACGAAGAATTGAACCAGTTTGAAAGAAATAAGGTTTGGACATTAGTTGATAGACCTAAAGACCATCCAATTATATGAACCAAATGGATCTATAGGAACAAATTAGATGAACAAGGAAATGTTATTAGAAACAAAGCTAGATTAGTGGCTAAAAGATATAGTCAAGAAGAAGGTATAGATTTTGATGAAACTTATGCACCTGTAGCAAGATTAGAAGCTATTAGATTACTTCTTGCATTTGCTTGCTACATGAATTTTAAACGTTTTCAAATGGATATGAAAAGTGCATTTTTAAATGGTTTTATTACCGAACAAGTTTTTGTAGAACAACTACCGGGTTTTGAAAATCATGCTTTTCCAAACCATGTATTTAAACTCAATAAAGCTTTATATGCTTTGAAACAAGCCCCTAGAGCCTAGTATGATAGACTTAGTACCTTCTTAATTGAAAATGGTTTTTTAATAGAAAATGTTGATAAAACTCTCTTTATTAAAAAGAAAAATAATGATATATTAGTTGTACAAATCTATATTGATGATATCATCTTTGGTGCAACTAATGAAGTCTTTGTGAAGAATTTGCTAAGTTAATGCAGGGAGAATTTGAAATGAGCCTAATGGGTGAACTAAACTACTTCCTCGAACTTCAAGTAAAACAAATAAAGGAAGGGATCTTCATCAACCAATCCAAATACACCAAAAAAATCATCAAAAAGTTTGGTATGGAGACAAGCAAATAAATGAACACACCCATGAGCCCATCCTACAGATTGGATAAGGATGAAAGTGGATCCAATGTTGACCAAAAGCTATATCGAGGTATGATCGGATTCTTATTATATTTAACTGCAAGTAGACCATATATCTTGTATAGTATATGTGTATGCGCTAGATTTCAATATAACCCCAAAGAAACACATATGCTTGCTGTTAAAAGGATATTAAAATACTTGAAAGGTACAAGTAATCTTGGTCTTTGGTTTTCAAAAAAATCTTCTTTAAATTTAATCGGATTCTCTGATACTGATTATGCTGGTTGTAGAATAGATAGAAAGAGCACTAGCGGTACTTGTCAATTTCTATGGTTGAATTTAATCTCATGGAATTGCAAGAAACAAAACTTGGTAGCACGATCTATTGCTGAAGCAGAGTATGTTGTTGCAGGGAGTTGTTGTGCACAAGTGTTATGGATTAAACAACAACTAGAGGATTTTGGTGTTTCACAATGCAAAACTCCTATCAAATGTGATAACACAAGTGCTATAAATTTATTTAAAAATCCTATTCAGCATTCTAGGACTAAGCACATAGAAATTAACACCATTTTATTAGAGACCATGTTTTGAATGGTGATATAGAACTAGAGTTTATACCTACAGAAAAATAACTAGCTGATATCTTTGCAAGCCACTTAATCAGGATAGATTTGAGTTGCTTAGAGGAGAATTAGGACTATGTTATCCTTTCTAAATTTAGTAAACCTAAGAAACAATTATCTACAAAGCCTCCTATATTTATTCATGATTTTTGAACAACTTTTCTTGAATTTCTCAGTATAATTGAATTAAACTTCTGAACCATTTGATCTCTTTTGGAAAGTCTCTGTTCGAGTCGACTCGAGCAATCTTGCTCTGGTCGAGCCGGCTTGAATATCTGTGTATCTTGCTCTTGCTTTGATCGAGCCGACTAAGTCCATGCTTAGCCGACTCAGTGTTCTGTTTGTTCTGAGTTCGCTCTGGTCGAGTCGACTCGGATATTTTTAGGGCAGAGCGAGCCAACTCGAAAGACGGGAAATTGCTATTTAGGAAAGTCTGATCTATCTTTTCTCAGTACTTCACTCCTTCACCTTACTTTGAACACACTCTACATCTCTTGAAAGCTCTACCATTCTCATAGAAATCATTCCCTAAAGTTTAAAATCCTTGATTCCTCTGCAATGGCTCCTCAAAAATCTGTGAAGAAAGTTCTTCAACTCGGCGAATCAAGTAATCACAGTACAGATGGAGGAGAAAGAAGGGAAAAGAGAAAAAGGTCCGCTCCAGTCCAACAAAATAAGGAAACTCCTTCTCCTCTCGGACAGCATGTCTCAATGATCAATGGACCTGTCACTTGAAGAAGAAGGATCGACTTTACATTCCTAGAGGAAATGGGAATGAAAATCGGACATTGGATAGTAAGCCAAGGTTGGAAGCATTTCTGTTCTTTAGACATACTAACCTACCCTTCACTAGTACGGACATTTTATGAGAACATTATTATTAAATAATTTCATTTGGAATCAGTTGTCAAGGGAAAAATAATTATAATTAATGAAAAAAGATTTAGCAAGCTGCTACAAATGCCAACGAATGGTGCTACTAAACTTCTTCTACCGAACAAGGAGCACATTCTGAAACTCATTTTGGAAAAAGAGGAAGTGAGCACAGTCCGACATGTCCAAGCCAATCTACTGTCAAGAGAAATGAGGCTGCTCACAGTATGATCAGTAGAATTTTTCTTCCCAGAATTGGCCATTTCGACTGGGTCAGTGAGAAGGACATTATCATCATGGAACATCTGATCAAAGAAGAGCCTCTCAATCTTCCCTACATAATGATGATCCAAATGACTGAAGCAGCAAGGAAGATCAAAGCCTATCTACCTTGTGGTATGGTTTTCACTATGTTATTTGAAGAGACATGAATTGATTTGTCAAATGAAATAGGCAAGCCATTACATCACTTTGATATCTACTCCTTCAACTCACTTAAAAGAATGGGTTACAAGTTACAAGAAGGAAAATGGATTAAAAAGATGCCTAGTCAGGTTGCTGCCTGCCACCGTTTCTGAAGAAGATGAAGCTGCTACTGCTGAAAGGACTGAAGACACTATGATTACTCCATCTGAACTCAAAAATCTGATATTTCAAAAGATGGAAACTATCTCCAACTCTTTGACAGATCATGTGAACTCTGCAGTTGAAGAAATCAGAAAGTCAATTGACGTTAAATTGCAAGAATTGAAATCTGAACAAGAGCTTCACCAGCAAAAAGTGGAAAATGAAATGAAGGATTTCAAGGAACAAATCAGAAGCATTCTACTACAATCCCAGAAAGAAACTGCTCCCATTGAAGATGTTTCTGAACAGATCATCAAAGAGTCACTTGACATTCCTATTCCTTCATCTGATCTACCTAAATCTACCAAAACCAAGAAGACCAAAGTTTTTAGAGCCCCTGTTAGAACTAGATCCAGGGATTTAAGGTTTAAACCCTGAAAACTAAGACCTCTGATAGAGTTATAGAGGTAGGCTCTTCTTCTTCATCCGAGGAAGAAGAAGATTAAGTTGTGTAGTTAGTCCTCTGGTTCTATTTCTTAAATGAATGTTTGTTCCACTTGTCATCTTTTATAATTGCAATGTACTTTCTATCTTGCAAACTTTTAAATGAAATGAATGTTTTCTATTTAGAAATTGCATTTACTATGATGAAATTTTAATTAGAATTTTAAGTGTGACAATGTGAAATTATCTCAAACAAATATTAAAAACTTTCTCAATCTATTTTAAAATCTGAGCTTTATTTGAAATCACCTTTTTGATTGATTGACAAAAAGGGGGAGAATTATGAAAAGCATAAAAAGAATGGAAAATTAGCTCCTTTTTAACTATTCTTAAAGTGTAATGAAAAAGGGGGAGCATAAAAAGAATATCACTGCTTAAATTACTTTAAAATCTAGAGAAAGGGGGAGTTTCGCTTGAATAATTTTGCTCATACTTATATTCAAACTAATCCCATTGCTCTGATCATAATTGCATATTTTAACTCTCTGATACTCCATGTTTTGTGCAACACTTTAATGATATTTAGTAATATCATCTATTGAGCTCTAATTTTCTTTTAAATCCAATTAGCTATGTTACATGTGAATAATTATATTTCAAATACTGTTATACATGTAAAGTGTCTTACTGATTTTTCATGCCCAGTGTTTTGTCATCATCAAAAAGGGGGAGATTGTTGACCCCATAAGTGATTTTGATGATAATCTAATATTGGAGCATGTACATTTATTACTGACAACTCTTCAAGTGTTTGTCAAGTTTTTGTAAGATGTATAATATGTTCAAACTTCAACTCCTACATTTATATTTTCTTGCTTGAGTTATGTTGTAAGTGTTTTTGTAAAGAAGAACCCCAATGAAAATGCTAAGAAAAATCAAGTAAAAGGGTTACTTCTATAAGTGTGTGTGCCTTAGACTTTGCTTTGAGTTGGTTTGTGTGAAATTGTAAAATAGTTGGTGAGAGTTTTCTTTAAGTTCAAATTGTAAAAATCTTGAAGAAGACACTCGAGCCGATCCCAAGACAAGAAGAGCCGACTCTGCTTACTTGCATGCAGCAAGGATTCTGGAATGCAGCAATCCGAGCCGACTCAATGGACAACGAGCTGACTCTAATGAATCCGAGTTGATTGGAATCAGTCCGAGCCGACTCCACCATAGTCCATTTCCTAAAAGTTTTCTGAGAACAGCTAGGTGAGCCGACCCGACCTAGAAAGAGCCGACTCTGCCAGACCTAATTTCAAAAGCTTGAGAAAGCGAGCTGACCCGAACAGCATCGAACCGACTCTTCCAGAGTAAGGTTTTCCGAACCTGAGAAGAAGAGCCGATCCAAGCTGAAAAGAGCCGAATCCTTGAGTTCAAGAATTTCAATATTCAAGTTCGAGCTGACCTGAGCTATAAAGAGTCGACTCGTCCAGAGTGACATTCTGTGCCCTGAGACAAAGAGCCGATTGCATTGAAGAAATGTCGACTCGACCTATCGACTTGAAGGATCCAAGCCGACTCGAATGAATCTGAGCCGACTCGAATGTCACTTCCAGGTATCTAACGGCTAGTTCCAGAATTTATTTTTGAATGCCAAAAAGTGCTCCAACGGTCACAAATCATTCTCCAATGGTCTACAATGACTAAAATTGCCTTGGGATGATGGAAGATTTTAAATTTGAAGGATTTGAACTACCTTAAAGCAATTAATTAAGAAGAGAGTTTAAAAAGGAAAAAGAGAGAGCATCATTGAATATCCAACCAACCATAAGAGATAGAGCACAAGTGCATTCAAGTCTGCATTCAAGCCCTCAACAACTCTGATCTAAAGCTTGAATCAACTTTGGAAGAAGCCATTGAAGTCATTAAAGATTATTCAAGTGCATTCAAGTGGACTTCCAACGAGCTGCAGCGACAACTATCCAACAACTTGAGTTTGTCATTTATTGTTGCATTTATTTTCAATTCAATCATTGAATTGTTGGGTTATTGGTGAACCCGGTTGAAAAACCAAATAGGTTTTTGGTGAGCCTTATCAAAACCAAGGTTTAGGTTCTTGGTGATCCTGTGAAAACCAAGTTTAGGTTTCTTTGGTGAGCCTGTTAAAATCAAAGGGTGTTGGGTTTTCTTTGGTGATCCCATAAAACCAAAGTATAGAGATTTTGGATCGTGATCCTGTAAAACAATCCCATAAAATCAAAGTATAAAGGTTTTGGATTGTGATCCTGTTAAACAATCCTACTGTATTCAGGTGTGAATATAGTGGAGATCCCAAGTGGTATCTTGGGTAGTAGACATAGGAGCTGGGTTGCTCTGAACCACTATAAATTTGGTATGTTTGTGCTGTGCTTTCTTTACTTTGTTTAGCTTCTGCATTCTATAACCTTATCACAGCACCTACCACTTGCAAAGGATTTTGAAATAGCACATTACTTGTTTAAATTTTTAAAAGTCCCAATTCACCCCCCTCTTGGGTAGCCACCTGGGCAACAACATGGTTCTACATGAGATACAAAAGTAATTAAATCATGTGCATCCCGATGTGATGCTCTAGTCCTAACACCTTGTGATGAATCTCCTATAATGAGTTTTTTGGGATGTGATTGTACATACTTCCATTCCTTAGGTAGATCTTTATGATTCTTACTTACCACCTCTCTTGCTGTTCACCTACTTGCTTATCTTTGATAGTCATGTCCTTTAATCCATTTTCAAGTGTACCTACATCATTATTAGCATAATCTTTTTTTCTAGAAGATGCAATGTCAGTCTCATTAAAAATAACATAAATTGACTCTTCAATAGTTAAAGTTCTCTTATTAAATACTCAATAAGCTTTACTATTAGTTGAACGACTAAGGAAAATAGCCTCATTAGATTTAGCATCAAACTTTCTAAGGTTATCCTTACCATTGTTAAGTACAAAACATTTGCAACCAAGAATATGAAAATAATCAATGTTTGGCTTTCTATTATTCCATAATTCATAGGGGGTTTTTCTTATAACAGGTCTAATTAAAACTCTGTTTAAAACATAACATGCATATTTACAGCTTCTGCCTAAAAGTATCTTGGAAGATTGTCCTCACAAAGCATAGTTCAGGCCATCTCTTCCAAGGTCCTATTCTTTTGCTCTACAACACCATTTTTCTGTGGTATTCTTGGAGTAAAGAAGTTATGGTCAATACTGTACTTTATCCAAAAGTGATCAAAAAATTGATTTTTGAATTCCGTACCATGATCACCATGAATAGAAATAATAAAAAGATTTTTAAAGTTTGAAACTCTTTTGTAAAGTTTCTTAAATGCTTTAAAAGTTTCATGGTTATCTGCAACAAATAAAACCTAAGTGTATCTTGAAAAATCATCTACAATCACATGATCGTACTTCATACCACCTAGGCTTATTGTCCTAGTGGGTTTGAATAGATCCATGTGAAGTAGCTCTAAAGATCTAGTGGTAGAAATAATATTTTTGGATTTAAAATTCTCCCTAATTTATTTTCCTAATCGGCATGCATCACAAACATAATCAAAATCTACTTTAAACTTTGGAAAAACTTTGACTAAATCTTTTGAGATAAGTTTTGCAATAGTATGCATGCTAGCATGTCCAAGTTATCTATGCCATAGTAGACTTGATTCCTTGCTCTTATCATTCACTGCTACAAGACTTGTATTACTTGACATAGCAAGATCATTAAGATCTACTACATATATATTACCAAGTCTATGTCCAATAAACTTTGTACTAGAGTCAAGAGGATCAACTACTATATACATTGAAGCCTTGAAAAAAACATTAAAGCTAATATCACATAATTGACTGATACTTAACAGATTTGCTTTAATTTTTCTACTAGCAGTACATTCTCAATAAAGGTGGAAGGAGTAATTTTAATTTTGCCAATACCAATTATCCTTTCTTTATGGTTGTCATCAAATGTTACCTTGCCACCATCATTTTCTTCAAGGGTGAAGAATTGATCTATATCCCTCATCATGTGTCTTGAATAGCCGCTATCAAGATACCATCTTTTCTTTGTGTTTATGGTTGCAAGACATCCCTATAAAATAATCAAGTAGTAGATTTAGGTACCCAAACTCTCTTGGGTCCTTATAGTTAGTAGGATTGGTTCCTTTCGAAACCCAAGTTTTCTTGATTTTTTTTTTGCCATTATATTTTAAATGATACTCAAATGCTTTGTGACCTATGTTATTACATGCATAGCAAATAATTCTTGACTTTGGATAAGGAGAATGTGATGTAAACTTAGGTCTATATTGTTTTGATGCAATGAACTTTGGAGCATAAGAAGTGGATGCAGAAAACTTATTTGTATTTATACCTTTATAACCAATTCCAAACTTATTACTAGAATTTCTTTGATTTTTCAAAATCAATTTAAATTTGTTATAGCTTAAAGTTAATTTTTCAACTAAGGGTTTCATCTTTTAAACTTCCTTTTGCAAATCAGTATTTTTTTTTTGTAAAATTTTATTCTTTTCAAAAAGTTTTTCCTTTTCAAATTGGATGGTTTTAAGTCTTTCACAAGTCATACTTAATTCTCTTTACAAAATTTTGTTTCTTTCATAAACTTCATTTTTATCTTTTTCAAATGTATTATTTTTTAAACTCTTTATTTTCAAACCAGCCTTTTTATATTCTGACAATAATTCACAAAAGGCATTATAAAGCGAATCATAAGTAAAATCCAAATTTGGTTCAGAAGTTGTTACCTCATCCTCCAAACCCCTAAGACAAATATGAGCTATATTCGTTGTATCTTCTTCTTCTTCATGATGTAGACTCATCACTATCACTCCATGTCATAAGCATGGCTTTCTTTTTCTTCCTTTTGAATAATTTTTTCTTGGCTTCTAGACAATCAGGACATATGTGTCTTGGTTTCGTCATCATCAGAGGTATCTGAATCTTCATCTTTATCTTCTTAAGTTGCTTTAAAAGCAATGGCTTTTTTTTTTTTTGAATCTTCTTCTATTCTTTGCTGTATGGCTAACTCATGTGTGATCAATGACCCCAATAACTCATCCAATGCTAGTGTGTTCAAATCCTTTGCCTCCTGAATAGCTGTAACCTTTGCTTCCCATTTTTCTGGCAAAGATCTCAAAACTTTCTATACTAAATCAACATTAGTATAAGTCTTACCAAGACTTTTAAGACCATTTATAATATCAGTAAAGAATGAGAACATAGAAGATATAATTTCATTTGGCTCCATTTTGAATAACTCATAATTATGCACAAGAAGGTTAATTTTAAAAGTCTTTACTTGTGATGTGCCCTCGTGTGTGATTTCAAGCTAATCCCAAATTTCTTTAGCAGAATTACAAATAGAAATTCTGTTAAATTCATTTGGGTCCAAAGCATAATAGAGTAAATTCATGGCTTTGGCATTTAACTTGGCCATTTTTATATCATTCTTGTCCCACTCCTCTTCAGGTTTGGGAACTTCAACATCATTAACTCTAGTAGTGGGTGTGTGAGGTCCTCTTAGAATTATCTTCCATAATTGAAAGTCTACGGATTAGATGTATATCTTCATCCTAGCCTTCCAATATGTGTAATTAGTTCCGGTAAAAAGTGGAGGTTGGATTATGGATTGGCCTTCGGCCAAAGAGGTACTCATGGGATGTGCCATCAATCTTTACTTTAAGGAATTTCAGGGACTCTGCTCTGATACCACTTGATGCAGGATGATCCTAGGACTGATGCAGATGAAGGAAAAATAGAAAATCTAATTTTTTTATAATTTTAAGGATTTAAGTTTGTAGGCTAATAACCCGAAATAAAGTAAGAATTGCAAGCAAACATGTAATGAAAGAAACTATGGTGCGGGCACCAAGCTCAGGAAGAGACTTCAACCAATACAGATTAAGCTAGATTCTTAATTGATGGAAGATTGAGAGCCCAAGTCCTGTAATAAGTCTTAATTGGGTTTATTAGTCCTGTATTTATTTCATAATTGAGTGTTGTATTTATTTCAATTGGGTTTTATTGCAATTGAGTCAAGAAGAGTTCAGTCTAAGTCCAATCTGGTTTTAGCGCAACCAAATAAAGAAGGTGGGCACATGGACCATGGGATCACCAACTTGGAAGCCACATCATCACTCCACTTTGCCACATCACCAAGACACCTCACCATAAATTGGTGCCCAAGAGGAGAAGGAATTTGAATTTGAATGGGTCCACATTTTTCTCCCCAATCACCTCCCCTCTTCATGGAGATGCCCAATTATTCTTTCCTTTTATTTTGGTGTAGTTTGAATTTGAATTCAAATTTTGAAAAGGCTTGGTGGTCTATAAAACAAAGGGCTCCAAACTTTTTTGTAATGATCATGATGAATCAATGAAGAAAGAAAACTTTTCTTGAAATTTCCCTTGCTTATTAGCTTGGTCCCTTGTGAGAAGGTGGGCGTGAGGCCTAGAGTGATCTTCCCTTCCATCTCCATACAACCATCTTAGCTTCATCCCTTCCATCTTACAATCCATATGGCCAACCAAAGGATCCATACTTTAGTCTATGCTTAGTCTTTATCCCATCCATCTCCAATGACTCCAATCTGCCAAAGAGTTTTTCATACAATCAGACAAGGAGATGTCATTCCGAAGAAGTCATGGAAGATCCATGCCAAGACTACTCCAAGCAGTCTTTCTTCATTTCAAGGTTCTTCCCCTCCATTCCTCCATTTCAATCTCTATCCTCTAATCCCCTCAACCTCTCTTTGTTGTAGGATCCCTGGGCTCCCATGTTCCAAAGAAGAAGGTCCACTGTGTCAAGATCCGGATACAAGAAGCTTTGCAACCTAGAGGAATCTCCTCGTCATCCAGGAACTTCCTTTTTGAGTGTTCCTAGTTCCAAATCTTAGAATATTAATTACGGGGTACACCTCTCTAGATAAACTTTCACATCTAAAATATTAAGATTAACTTAGCCCTAATCTGAGTGGTTTCTTAACCACGAAGGCCCTCCTCTTATTTACTTTGAATGGTTTTATTTTCTAGTCAAGTTTAATATATAGATTCCTATCATAAAAATTCTACTTCTTTACTTTGAATAGCTGCATCTATTTGCTTCATTTCTCATTTAGTCATTACTAATTCTATTAGGGTTGAATCATTTCATTATCATCCTCCATCATCTTGGTATCAGAGCATGGTAGGTTAGGGCTTAGCATCTTCTTCAGTACTTGGATTGGGTGCTTCACCATGGCCGTCCGGCATAGAAAACAAAGTAGGGCTGCAAGACCCTCACTTCCCATTCCACGGGGATTTCCTATGCCGTGTAAGGGTGCCGATGTGATTGACCCTTGAAGGGGAATACAAGAAGATAAGTTTTAAATCCTAAAGAAAAGTTTTGCATTTTTATTTTCAGCATCTTTACAATTTCTGTTGTTTAGTCCTGTTTGCATTGTTTGAGTTCCAGGAACTGTCCAGCATAGCACAGATTTTATTTTTTAATTTCTTTTCATCTGATATATCCACTATAAGTTAGGAGTATTTTTTGATTTTTTTATAATTTTTTGAGATTAATACATTACACTTCTCTGCCCCATTTCAGAACTGCAACACACAAAATTCTGCACCTAAAATTAGGGTTCATATGCATGCTTGCATTCATGTCATGTTAAATCAATTTAAAGGCATCATTAAGACATGGGGGCAAGAATTCATTACCTGTCCTTAGCCTAAAACCACTACCCTGCATAGCAAACCCAATCTTTAATTAAAATTGAGTAGTACTTTAATTTTTAGGGACATGCACAGGTCTAGTTCAAGTCATTTGGGAAAACTAGTGCACCCACTCCTGCATCAATTTCTAAAAGCTGGTATCTAGGCGAGGGGTCAAGTGGCAAATGCCCTAAGTGATTCCTGTGGTTTTTAATTAGGACCCAGTAAGAGCTGGGGGAGCCTCCCACAGACCCACCTCTTACTTAGCTAGTGAACAGGATAGCTGTTGATTTGGTTGTATTTAGTCGACTCACCTTACTTGAGCTACTAGGTCTAGCAAACCCCTAGCCCGAGTTTGAGCCATGTGCACATGGAAACTAGATCAGGAGCACCCTACGAACAAACCCAAGCTTAATCAAGTACAACCATGGACCAAAATTTTGATACTTGATAAAAACCTCGAATGATCAAATGGCCCGACTGAACCAAAACCTGACTGACCAATTGGCCCAAACCAACCAAAGCATTACTGAACAAATGGCCCAAATAGAGGCACAAGCAAAAGCTTGCAAGGCCTATGCTAAATTCAACTCCTCTAGGCCTAATTCTTTTGATCCAAGAGCCTTTGATCATGATCTTGCCTCTGAGTCTAGCCCTAGGATGATGGGGGACATGTATCGAATGATGCATTTGAAGAATTAGATGGACTAAATAAAAATGAAATAGATAAACATGTAGCTATTCTACGTAAAAGAAATAGAATTATATGAAAGGAACATAAGGAAAAGAACTAGACTAGAAAAGAATCTCTCAAAGTAATTAAGAAGGGATCTTCGTGGTTAGGAAACCACACAGGTTAGGGCTAGCCTACTTTCCTATTTCAGATCTGAAAGAAGATTATAAAGATGGCTATCCGGCTATTAATAATCTGAAATTCAGAAAAGGGACACTCAAGATGAAGTACTAAGAATAGCAAGGAGTTACTATAGATCTAAAGGCACCTTGTTTATGATTCCTTGGCACAGTAGACCTTCACCTTGAAAACTAGGAGACCCGGGGATCCTGCATAGATACATAGTAAAATTATAAGATTTAGGTGGAAGAATGGAGAAATGGAAGAGGAAATTAGGAATGGAAGAAATGGCTTAGATTTGGCTTTAAGTAGATCTCCTTTGGCGTCCTTTGCTTGAATCATCTTCAATTGTTGGCATGGAGAACTCCATTATAGATGATCTCTTTTGGAAGATGGGAAGGTTGAAATTGGAGAGGCTTGAAGAGGATTCTTCAAGGGTGGCCGAATGGGATTGGAAAAGGGACTAGTAGCTTGTTTGGTTAAGTATCCTAGGTCTCACACCTACCTTCTCTCAAGGGTCTTTGGCTAGCAAAGGAAGAAAGCTTTCTTAAAAAAAAAAATTCATTTCATTCATCATTCCCATTACAAGAGAATTCTAGGAGCTTTTATAAACCTTAAGCTCCTTTTCAAATTCAAAATGCAACACTTTTCATGGAGAAAATCAAGGGGTGTCCCATGAAGATAGGAGTGGCCCATTCAAATTTAAATCTCCTAATTACAAGGTGGGCACCCATAAAGAGTGGAGCTTCATTCAAATTTGAAAATTCATGGTTGATGTGTCTTGGTGATGTGGCATGATTTATCCTCCAAGTTGGCATGACTTGTCTTCCAAGGTGGCATGGTGCTTTGATGATGTGGTGCTCCAAGTAGTTGGTGAAGTTGGTTGCACTCATTCTTGCTTAATTGACGCCCAATGCAAGTAGATCTTGAGCCCGACTCAATACAAAGCCAATTTAACTCTAATTGGACCCAAATTAAAATAAAACAGGACTCAATTATTCAAATAAAATAAATACAGGACTCATAGACTTATTACAGGACTTAAATTTCTAGTCTTCTATCCATAAATAACTTGGCATTAGCTGAAGCCTCTTCCTGAGCCTGGTGCCCGCACCAATTCTCCCCGGGTGGGAGGAACTCGACCCTGTCGAGTAAGGATCTGTTTGATTGTGGTATTTTTCTAATATATCTGGGTCAATTTATTGTAGATCCTCTTGGGTAATCCAGGAGTCTTCAGATTCCGGTCGACCGTGCCAACGAACCAGATAACGCTGATAACCCTTATTTCTAGTAGTAATCACTTGGTCATCTAAGATACATTCAATCTTGTCTCTCCGGTCTAGTGAAATTGCTGGTGGACACTCAGGTAGGGTTTCACTCTCAAAGGCAGGGTGAAGTTCAAAAGGCTCTCTCGGAATTAATGCCAGTTCTTTAAATTCTTTCAGATCAAAAACATTAAATGTGGAGCTAATGCCATAATCAGGTGGTAACTCTAATACATATGCATTAGATCCTATTTTCTTAATTATTTTGAAAGGTCCAGCTCCCCGGGCATGCAATTTCTTCATAGTTCCCGGTGGAAACCTTTCAGGTCTAAGTTTTATCATGACAGAGTCCCCTTCATTAAATTCCTTTATTCGTTTATGTGAATCAGCCACATGCTTATAAACATCATTACTCATTTGAATTTTCTTACTAATTTCCTTATGTAATTCTTTAAGATGCTGTGCATATGACTCGGCAGACTCAGATACACGTGCATGTGTGGGTAATGGGATAAGGTCGATAGGTCTCCTAGGTTTGTAACCATGGACAATCTCAAAGGGACTTTTACCAGTAGACCTATTGACCGAGCTGTTGTATGCGAACTCAGCACGAGGTAAAAGTAAATCCCAATTTTCTAGATTCTCTCCAACAAGGCACCTTAATAAGTTCCCTAGACTTCTATTTACAACTTCAGTTTGTCCATCAGTCTGAGGGTGTTAAGTAGTTGAGAATTTAGTTTTGTTCCTAGTAGGTGCCAAAGAGTTTTCCAAAAATAGCTTGTGAAACGGACATCCCTATTGAAACAATGGTTTTAGGTAACCCATGTAACTTGACTACTTGATCGAGAAAAATCTTGGCTACCTTGGAGGCATCAAAAGTTTGGAAACAGGGTATAAAATGGGCTATTTCCAAAAATTTGTCGACCACTACAAAGATTGAATCGTGTTTTCTAAGGGTCTTGGGCAGTCCTAAAACAAAGTCCATGCTAAGATCCTGCCATGGACAATCCGGTACAGGTAAAGGAGTGTATAACCCGGTGTTTTGTCTCTGATGTTTGGCAACCGCACATGTCCTACATCGGGCAACAATATTGGCTACTTGTCTCTTAAGGCCTGGCCAGTAAAATTTCTCCTTAATTATCAATATGGTCTTGTTTCTTCCAAAATGGCCAGCCAAACCTCCAGCATGGGTTTCCCAAATTAGAAAATCTCTCAAGGAAGTCTTCGAAACACAAAGCTTGTTTTCCTTAAATAGATAATCATCTAAAAGGGTGTACTCACTGTGGACACTAGATGGTCCTAATTTCAGAGCTTGGTAAACTTCACTAAAGTCTGGACAATTATCATACTCATCCGTAAGTCTTTCAAATCCAACGACTTCAGTGCTAATTGAGTTCAGAAGCAGGGCTCTATGACTTAATGCATCGGCCACCTTATTCTCAGTTCCAGCACAATGTTTTAGGACAAACGTGTAGGCCTGGATGTATTCGACCCACTTGGCATGCCTAGGATTCAACTTTTTCTGGGAACTAAGGAATCTAAGGGCCTCGTGATCAGAAAACAGGACAAATTCATGTGGTAGTAGATAGTGCCTCAAATACCTTAAAGCTTGCACTACCGCATAGAGCTCTTTATCATAGGTGGAATACTTAAGCTTGGCTTCATTTAATTTTTCACTAAAGAAAGCTATGGGATGGCTCTCTTGGCTTAAAACTCCACCTACTCCAACTCCAGATGCATCACAAGCAACCTCAAAAACCTTGGAAAAATCAGGCAATCTTAAGATAGGTGCTTGTGTCATTTTCTTCTTAACATCTAGGAAGGCCCTATCAGCAGCTTTTGTCCATTCAAATTGGCCTTTCCTAATGCAATCTGTGATTGGCGCAACTAGGGTACTAAACCCTCGAACGAATCTTCTATAAAAAGTAGCTAGGCCATGAAAACTTCGTACTTCATGAATACTTTTTGGCACTGGCCACTCAACAATTGATTTGATCTTTTTAGGGTCAGCGAAACTCCGTCAGGTGTGACAACAAAATCTAGGAAAATGACTCTATGGATAAAAAAGTCACATTTCTTAAGGTTTGCAAAGAGACTATTTTCCCTAAGAGCTAAACAGACTTGATTCAAGTGGTCCAAATGGTCCTTCTGGGTCCTGCTATATATAAGAATGTCGTCGAAGTAAACTACGACAAACTTTCCTATAAATAACCGTAGGACTTGATTCATAATCCGCATAAAGGTACTAGGAGCATTGGACAGTCTGAAAGGCATTACTACCCACTCAAAAAGACCCTCCTTGGTCTTGAATGCAGTCTTCCACTCATCCCCTGGTCTAATCCTAACCTGATGATAGCCACTCTTAAGGTCAATCTTTGAAAATATTGTTGCTCCAGCCATCATATCTAACATGTCATCCAAACGGGGTATGGGAAACCTATATTTCATTGTGATCTTATTAATGGCACGACTATCAACGCACATCCTCTAAGTGCCATCTTTCTTAGGGGTCAGTAATGCTGGTACTGCACAGGGACTCAAACTCTCTCTAATAAATCCTTTCCTAAGGAGATCCCCTACTTGTCTTTGTAACTCTAAATGTTCGGTAGGGTTCATCCTATAGTATGGAAGGTTGGGTAGGGTGGCTCCTGGGACCAAGTCAATGGCGTGCTGGATGTCCCTAAGTGGTGGAAGCTGGTCAGGTAGGACATCTGAAAATACATCCTTAAAGTCTTCTAACACTTTAGCCACTTCTTGAGGGCGTTCTTTTTGGGAAGGCTCCTGAATTTCCTTAGTGGTTAAAATCCAAACATGTGTACCCTCAGTGAGTTCTTTCTCAATTTTCCTTTTAGTGATCAAATTGACTCCCATTTTCTTTTCCTTTAGGTGGCTTGATCCTCTCTTAACAGTGTCCTTAGGTGGTGTTGGGTTAATCACAAACTTCTTTCCTAGGTGCATGAATGAGCAAGAATTTGATCGGCCGTATAGGGTCGCGTCATGGTCAAATAACCAGGGTCGACCTAGGATGATACTGCTCACTCCCATTGGTAAGACATCACACCACACTTTCTCCTGATAGGACTGTAACTGGATTTGGACTAGGCACCTATGTTTGATAGGAATCGAAGTGGAGTCTATCCAAGAAATCTTATATGGAGTCGGATGGGGAACTGTGGATAAGCCTAAAGTTTTGACAGCACTAGTGGATATGACATTTACACAACTCCCACTATCTATGATTATTTTACATACCTTATCCCCTAACTTGATGAATGTTTGTAGGATGTTAGTCCTACGCCAATCTTCCTGTGTCGCGTTTTGGATAAGGATGCATCTAACTACTCCCAACATATCAGGCTCTATTTGTTCCTCGTCTCCTTTATACTCTTCAGCCAAATTGTCCTCAGCCTGATATACTTCCTCGACATTATCACATAGGGGTTCTTTGGGTTCAGACTCACTTTCTTCTAATTCTCCTATGTGTAAGGCTCTAGTTAGACAATTGCTAGCGTAATGGCCTAACTTATGACATCTATAGCAAGCCACATTAGAATTTGGAGTCCTCTGAACTTCTGGTGCTTTACCCCTATCATCTCTACGGGTCAGAGGGGTGCTAGGGTTGGGTCGACTGGGTCGCATCTGATTTGTTCCTGGCTGCTGACTAGGTGCACTAGTTCTAGGGGGTTCGGGTTTGCGATAAAATGGTCCCCTATGAAATCTCTCGGCATCTCGTGCTACCTGGTAAGCTAGCTCTAAGTCATGGACTTCCCTCAGAAATAACTCCTTCTGGATCTCTTCTCTCAATCCTGTCCTAAATCTTGACAAAGTAACTGACTCAGACTCATCTACATTGCATCTCATTACAAATTCATCAAATTTGGCAATGTATTCGGCTACACTCTTGGTTCCCTGGGTCAATCTCTGCCACTGGTCTAGAAGTCGCTTGTGGTAGGACATAGGAAGGTACTTCTCTCTAAGCCTAAGTTTCATTGCCCTCCAGGTTACTATGGGAACATCACCTCTTTGCCTAATGAACCTCTCGACATTTCCCCAGTACAGCCTTGCCTGACGAATTAACCTAAGCTTCGCGAACTTGCATTTTCTCTCCTCTGTCATGTCATACCAATCAAAGTACTGATCCATCTCTCCCTCCCAATCTGTGTAAACCTTAGGATCCAGATTTCCATTGAATGTTGGTGCTTCCAATCTAATACTCGTAAGGGTTCGCTCATCATGGTCTATCTGATCCTGATTGTGTCTCCTAGGGTTTGGCTCATAGACTGGATCATGGTGTGCTATCCTAGGATTTGGGTCATGGACTCGATCAGGATTGGGCCTCCTAGGATTTGGCTTGAAGAAATGGTCTTGATGAAGAGTTCTTCTAGGGTTGATGGGTGTCTCAAACTCGGATTCAGGCTCTAACTCATTTTGGACTTCATGATTTCCTCCAGGGGTATGAGCTTCTAATCGATCAAGTCTAGCAGTGATGTGGGTTATCTGATCAGTCAAGTTTTGATTGGTTTGGGCTAATTGATCAGTTAAGTTTTGGTTCAGCCTGGTCATTTGGTCATTCAAGGATTTCATTAGACTCTCAAAGTTTTGTTCCATGGTTACACTAGATTGGGCTTGGGTTTGCTGATATGGTGCTCCTGATCTAGTTGCCATGCACACGGACTCAACTCAGACTAGGGGTTTTGCTAGACCTAGAGTACAAATCAAATATAAGGTCAAATTGACAATCCGGGTTGTAGTAACATGGCACCTGGCCAGGTAAGTGTAAGGTTAGTGGAGGTTCCTCTTTGCTTGCCTTAGACACCAATTTGAAATTGGCTAAGTAAGCGAACCAACCCACTTTCCTTCGGGATCTAGTCCCTGAACCACTTGCCTAGACACCAGATACAAGCACACACAAACAGGGTGTCAAAGTTGGCTTGACACTTGACTCGACCCGACCTTGTGGGTGTCCCTAGCTCGCTAAAGCAATTAAATGTCTAATCCATTTTAATTAGGGTTGGGCTCATTATGCAAGTTGATTATTTTTGGGCTAGGGACAGGTAATGAAATCCTGACCCTATGTCAATTTGATGCCCTTAATTTTGTTTACCATGAAATGAATGCAACAAACATATGGATCCAAATTTCAGGTGCAGAATTAGTATGTTGCAGTTCTCAAGTGATGGAAAAGTGCAATGTAATAGGTTCAAAAAAATTTAAAAAACTCACAGAAGATTGCTAACTTCTAGGTGATATGCCATACAAAAGGAAATTTAAAAATAAATTTTATACTATGCTGAGCAGATACTGAAAACTAGATAAAAAAACAGGACTGAACATAAAGGAATTTCAGTGATAGTGATGGGATGCGAGAATTTTCATTTTTTATGTAATCTTTTTCTGAAGATGAGATTTTATGTGATGATAACTAACTTAATATGGAGTAGAAAAAAAACTATTTCAATAAAAAATTAACTACTTTCATTCAGACTTTTATGCAAATCTCAGTCAGCTCATTTAGAAATATAGCAAGCAGAATTTAAACAAACAAAGGCATTTACATACCAAACTTCAACCTAAAAATTCATGTCCGGCCAGGGGCTCATTATTCCCATGGGTCGTGACAGTGTACTGGTGTACACCTGCTCAGGAGGCGTGAATTTTAGATCTAGATTGGATTTTAAAAATAATAACTAAGTAGCATGTATGAATGCTATGCATGCAGAAAATTTCAGCAACCTACCTAAATGCACAAATTCAAAAGTAACCCTAACCTACCATGCTCTGATACCAAAATGATGGGGGACATGTATCGAATGATGCATTTGAAGAATTAGATGGACTAAATGAAAATGAAATAGATAAACATGTAGCTATTCTATGTAAAAGAAATAGAATTATATGAAAGGAACATAAGGAAAAGAACTAGACTAGAAAAGAATCTCTCAAAGTAATTAAGAAGGGATCTTCGTGGTTAGGAAGCCACACAGGTTAGGGCTAGCCTACTTTCCTATTTCAGATCTGAAAGAAGATTATAAAGATGGCTATCCGGCTATTAATAATCTGAAATTCAGAAAAGGGACACTCAAGATGAAGTACTAAGAATAGCAAGGAGTTACTATAGATCTAAAGGCACCTTGTTTATGATTCCTTGGCACAGTAGACCTTCACCTTGAAAACTAGGAGACCCGGGGATCCTGCATAGATACATAGTAAAATTAAAAGATTTAGGTGGAAGAATGGAGAAATGGAAGAGGAAATTAGGAATGGAAGAAATGGCTTAGATTTGGCTTTAAGTAGATCTCCATTGGCGTCCTTTGCTTGAATCATCTTCAATTGTTGGCGTGGAGAACTCCATTATAGATGATCTCTTTTGGAAGATGGGAAGGTTGAAATTGGAGAGGCTTGAAGAGGATTCTTCAAGGGTGGCCGAATGGGATTGGAAAAGGGACTAGTAGCTTGTTTGGTTAAGTATCCTAGGTCTCACACCTACCTTCTCTCAAGGGTCTTTGGCTAGCAAAGGAAGAAAGCTTTCTTAGAAAAAAAAATTCATTTCATTCATCATTCCCATTACAAGAGAATTCTAGGAGCTTTTATAAACCTTAAGCTCCTTTTCAAATTCAAAATGCAACACTTTTCATGAAGAAAATCAAGGGGTGTCCCATGAAGATAGGAGTAGCCCATTCAAATTTAAATCTCCTAATTACAAGGTGGGCACCCATAAAGAGTGGAGCTTCATTCAAATTTGAAAATTCATGGTTGATGTGTCTTGGTGATGTGGCATGATTTATCCTCCAAGTTGGCATGACATGTCTTCCAAGGTGGCATGGTGCTTTGATGATGTGGTGCTCCAAGTAGTTGGTGAAGTTGGTTGCACTCATTCTTGCTTAATTGATGCCCAATGCAAGTAGATCTTGAACCCGACTCAATACAAAGCCAATTTAACTCTAATTGGACCCAAATTAAAATAAAACAGGACTCAATTATTCAAATAAAATAAATACAGGACTCATAGACTTATTACAGGACTTAAATTTCTAGTCTTCTATCCATAAAGAACTTGGCATTAGCTGAAGCCTCTTCCTGAGCCTGGTGCCCGCACCATAGGAGCACCCAACCTTATGCACCCACTTTTGATGGAAGACAAGAGGTGTATATCGATTGGGAGGAGAGAATGGATCACTATTTCGAGTACACTAGGATGTCGGAGTTAGAGAAATTTATATTGGCCACACGTAGGTTAACCCGATATGCTAAGTGGCATTGGACAGCTATAGAGGATGAATGTTACCAAAGAGGAGATAGAATATGTAGCTGGAGAACTGAGAAGTAGGCTAAGAGAAAAGTACCTAGATAGATTTTATGAGCAAAGACTTTTAGACCAATGGTACAAACTGAGACAGGGTAATAGACCAATGTCTGAGTATATTAAGGAATTCAAGGGGTTTATTAGGAGATGCAACACAACCGAATCCAAGACCATGACCACATCTAGATTTCGAGGAGGCCTATGTAAGGACACCCAGGGGGAAGTACTTCAATGGAAAATTCATACTCTAGAGGAAGCTTATCAGATTGCTAAAGAATTCGAGTCTTATCAAAGAGAACTCATGAGCAGCCGACCTAAGCCCAGCATGATTAGCACCTCTAGGCTAATTCTTAGACAGATTCGTTCAAACCAGCCTACTGCTCCTATCCCATTAGTTTGCAAGGGAAAGACCCCTGAACCCATTAGTAAGCCTGAGAAAGAAGTTTATGAGGCTGAACCAAGTTTAATTAATGGATATGAAGGGGAAGAGGAAGAACCCATTGAAGAATTTTAGGGAGAAAAGTTTGAATGCATTAAGAATCTAAAAGAAGAAATTCCTGAGTCCATTGAAGAATCCAAACAGTCTATCTATGAATCAAGTCTAGTGGAGGCATATGATGAAAGTGCTAGTTTACAAGAGTTGTACATAGAAGAGGTCCAAGAACAAATCCCTAAGGAACAACCTCAGGAAGTAGACATTATTTTAGAGGACTTTCAAGATAGACTTTCCAAAGACCTTCCTGATGACCTTCCACCATTTCAGAACACCCAACCTGCCCTAGAACTTGCACTTATAGATCCTCCTAGTACTAATCATGAGGTTAGGACAAGTACACCCATAGATCAATATCCAAATTTAAAATCATCTCGAATAACCAAGGTCTGTTTCATGCTAGATTATCCTAAGACTCTGATTCCTATTTCCTACCCTTTCCTAAGTCTACACATGTTTCCAAAGCCATTAGGTTACATTTTATTGAGATCACCAAGTTGCATGAACCCTTAGAGCCCATCCCATTTGCAACCTACTTTTGGAAGACCTTATAGAATTTGCTAGGAACCCATGGTAAATTCTCATCTGCATATCAGACCAGGGTCAAACCTAGAGAGTCAATCATATATTAGGTTTAGGCCATAGAAAGTCCAATAAAATTTCTCTCGATAGGAATACATAGTTGAGTCTGTTTTGGTCAAGTGTCAGAGTCTGCAAAATCATACGCATAGCATATTAAGGAATTGCATAAGAAAATTAGTAAAAAGATTCAAATGAGCAATTAAGTCTATAAGCATATGGCTAATTCATGTAAATGAATGAAAGAATTTAATGAAAGGGACTCTGTAATGATTAAACTTAGACCTAAAAGGTTTCCATCGGGAACTATGAAGAAACTGCATGCCCGGGAGCTGGACCATTCAAACTAATAAAGAAAATTGAGCCTAATGCATGTGTTAGAGTTACCACCAGATTATGGCATTAGTTCAACATTTAATATTTTCGATATGAAAGAATATAAAGAGCCGGTATTAATTCTTAATGAGCCTTTTGGGCCTTATCCTACCTTCGAGAGTGAAACCCTACCTGAGTGTCCACCAGCAATTCCACTAGAGTGGAGAGATAGAGTTGAACGTATCTTGGATGACCAGGTGATTACCACTAGAAGTAAGGGCTATCAACATTATCTGGTTCGTTGGCAAGATCGACCAGAATCTAAGGATTCCTGGATCACCCGAGAGGATCTATAGCAAATTGACCCAGACCTACTAGAAAGATATCACAGTCAGGCCGATCTTTACTCGACAGGGTCGAGTTCCTCTCACCCAGGAAGAGTTGGTGTGGGCATCAGGATCAGGAAGAGACTTCAACCAATACAGATTAAGCTATATTCTTTATAGTTGGAAGATTAAGAGTCTAAGTCCTGTAATAAGTCTTAATTGGGTTTATTAGTCCTGTATTTATTTCATAATTGAGTGCTGTATTTATTTCATTTGGGTTTTATTACAATTGAGTCAAGAAGAGTTCAATCTAAGTCCAATCTAGTTTCAGTACAACCAAATAAAGAAGGTGGATGCATGGACCATGGGATCACCAACTTGGAAGCCACTTCATCACTTCACTTTGCCACATCACCAAGACACCTCACCAAAAATTGGCACCCAAGAGGAGAAGGAATTTGAATTTGAATGGGTCCATATTTTTCTCCCCAATCTCCTCCCCTCTTTATTGAGACGCCCCATTATTCTCTCCTTTTATTTTGGTGTAGTTTGAATTTGAATTCAAATTTTGAAAAGGCTTGGTGGTCTATAAAACAAAGGGCTCCAAACCTTCTTGTAATGATCATGATGAATCAATGAAGAAAGAAAACTTTTCTTGAAATTTCCCTTGCTTATTAGCTTGGACTCTTGTGAGAAGGTGGGAGTGAAGCCTAAAGTGATCTTCCCTTCCATCTCCATACAACCATCTTAGATTCATCCCTTCCAACTTACAATCCATACGGCCAACCAAAGGATCCTTACTTTAGTCTATGCTTAGTCTTAATCCCATCCATCTCCAATGACTCCAATGATAGAAAAGTGCCATAAGAGCCAATCATTGTAAGGGCCTTTTTTTGTATTCTTCCAACTCTTGTATGACATTATATATTAATAAAGGCATCTGTTTTCATCATATACTGTTGTGTCTTATTTATGATTATGATGAACCCCATAGTTAGAGTAATGGAATTAGGGTTATGATGAAGTTCATAACAGTGAGACCTAATTTCCTATAAACCCTAATCTAAAATATTCCTAGTCATTGGACCATTGATTCAGGGATCAATGAATCGATAAGACTAGCTTATCCTATGTATGCTCAGATGATGAGAGTGGTTGGTCTCACAACCACTTATGTAGAGACACTAATACAAGGATAAGGGTGCTCATCAAGGCATGACTACACTAAACTGATACATACCGGGACTATCTTATGGAAGTCTTACTACTTGTCAAAAGATAGATCCCTGAGTAGGAGTTGTGCATGTGATCTTTAGACTTGAGGTCACCATGGTTCCTTGTGCACACTAAGCCATATTTTGGTTCATACTCATTCATGCCATTACGACATGTACGGGTTGTTCTGGGTATGGTGGAAGGTGTATAGAGGATATGAGTGGACCAACAAGAAATCGATCATTCCTAGTAAGAGGAATTATTATCCTATGCAATCTCTTTGATGAGTGACTTAAGGAGCATTTGATCAAAGCAGGATGAGATTAGTGGAATCTAATCAGTCATCAACTGATTCCTCACTATCGAGTTGAGATTTGATATGATTAAGTATTAGGGTTTGACATCTATCCATACCTATCACTTAATCAGGATAATGGGAGATCGAAAGATTGAATTGCACGGTAACTTACTACTGAAGGATATTTTGGTAATTTCAACCAAATTCCTCATCTTTCAGGTAGGCATGACACATTGCTAGACATCAATCTTGTCTTGTAGGTATTCATGAACCAATTGGATTTGTTTCATGAGTCAATTCGATGGATGGTTCGAATTGGACAATTAGATGAGCTAGTTTGCGTAATTAGGTCAATCGGGTTCGATTGGATCGAACTGGCTCAAACCTAAACCTACTGCTGGGTAGATGTGGAACCCAATAGGTCACACACACTAGAGAATTGGACAAGTAATTCATTCATGATTTAATTAGGGTCATAGGATCCTAATTGGTTAGCTAACTGACACACTAGCATGTGTAGGCTAACCTAATTCCTAAACCCAATTGGATTGGATCCGGTTGCTTGCTAAATGGACTAATCAATTTGTGAGAGACCTAAATTGGGTTATGTTCTAAGTAGGATGAATTTATCAGATTTTATCTGATATTTTTTGGAGGTTTTATCTCGGAATTATGAAGAGTCCCTAAGTCAGAGGACTCTTGGTACCTAAATGACATGTTTGCATTCAAAAGGGCCTAGAAGGGTCTATAGTTCTCTGATCGGAAAAATTTTTATATGGTCAGAAAGCTTATTTAATGTCCTTTCATTTGACACACATTTTGCATATACTTTAACTTTGTCAAAGGTAGCATATGGCATGGAAAATGGTTGACCGAATTGTGAAGAGAAGCGACTCTTCATTTAGCGTGTTGAAAGGACCAAGAGTACTTTTGCAGATGAGTTTTTTTTGTTGACTAGACTTCTTCTAATCTTTATCATTATCTCCATTCCCTTTCATGAAGGATTTGACTGGTCAATGATTTTTGAATTGGCATGTAGAAGGAAGGGATGAATGGCGCACATGAAAGGTTGCGATTTTTCATGAGAGGGCACACGGTTTGAAGCAGAGTCCTTCTGCTTTTATATCTCTTTGATTTTCTTCGACTTTTGGGAAATGAAAAGATGCCTTTTGGCTCTTCCAGAGACTGGTACATGCCATGTGGCATGAGTAGGTTTCATTTGGACATGAAAAGATGTCAGATAAGACTCCTAAATCCTAAAGAGTCTTATCAGATATGAAGAAACATATCTGATAAGAGATTTTGGGATGTGTTTCATGCCCCTTAAGAATCTTTTTAAAGGGTGGACAATGGAATGAGAAGATATTAATTCAGTCATCTGAAATAGGAGTCTAGATTCTACCGTATTATCCATCTGAGTTTTTCTCTCTCCCTCTTCCTTTCTTTAAGACAAGACTTGTCTTGTTAAGACAAGACTTGTCTTGTTAAGACAAGACTTGTCTTGTTAAGACAAGACTTGTCTTGTTAAGACAAGGTCTTTTCTATTAGGACAAGGCTTTGTTTTAAGACATAAGCCTAAGGGGTCCTAAGGAGAGTTGTCCTATAACCAAGAGTGGTTTAGAAGAGTGTCCAAAGAGTCCTATAGTGGGATAGTGAGTCCTACAAAGGCCAAAGTCAAAAAGGCTGTCGAAAGAGTCCTTCCCGGGCAAGCAACTTCAAGAAGGAGTTCTTCCTTGTTTCAAATCTTGTGTGGATCACCGTTGGAGGACTTACACTTGTGAGTCTAGTGGAAGAAGTGGAATATAGTGCTCCAGGTATGTTTCATTAACCTTCTTTTATGACATATTAGTTGTAATCGCATAAGGGATCTTGGGAATTAGGGTTTCTAACTGATAAAGTGTTATCTTTATGCATAAAATTTTATAATTCAGTCTTACTAAGTTGCATAATGATCTCCTTGAAACCCAACAGTGGTATCAGAGCCACCCTTAGTTTATTTCAACTATTTGTCATTTGTAATAAAGATGATCCTCCCAGGATTATAATTCAATGCATATTAGGGATCATATGTTTGGCCTCTACTTTATTATGAAAAATAGCATGTTATTATTTTATGCATATTGTAGATCAAATGCATAATTATAACATGTTTTATCCTAATAGCTATTTAGGATTGGATTAGTCAGCAGGGTATTTGAAATATCATGCTATGATATGATTGCTATGTAAATCATGCAATGTTATGTGTTACGTCCGTTACGATGACGTGGAGTGTCTCAGATTTCGCCGAGCATGATTCGAGCCACATGGAATTTTTCAGCGGAACGGGATCGGTCCAGCAAGGTCGGATGTGGCTCCGCCACGGCCAAAGTCGAGGCCGGTCTGGGCCTTCCTGCTCCTTCACCAGGTGTCCGCCCAGGAGGGGCAACACCTCGGCCGAAGCCGGCGGCCCCTTGCTCCCTCGCCAGGTGGTGCCCTGAGACGGTCCCACCTCGGCCGAGGTCGAGCCGGGCCCTCTCGCTCCTTCGCCAGGTGGTGCCCGGAGATGGGTCCACCTCGGCCGAGGTCGAGTGCCTCTCTGCCGCTCCGCCAGGTGTCCGCCCAGGAGGGGCCCACCTCGGCCGAAGCCGGCGGCCCCTTGCTCCCTCACCAAGTGGCACCCTGAGATGGTCCCACCTCGACCGAGATCGAGCTGGGCCCTCTTGCTCCTTCGCCAGGCGGCGCCCGGAGATGGGTCCACCTCGGTCGAAGTCAAGCGCCTCTCTGCCGCTCCGCCAGGTGTCCGCCCAGGAGGGGCCCACCTCGGTCGAAGCCAGTGGCCCCTTGATCCCTCGCCAGGTGGTGCCCTGAGATGGTCCCACCTCGGCCGAGGTCAAGCCGGGCCCTCTTGCTCCTTTGCCAGGCAGCGCCCGGAGATGGGTCCACCTCGGTCGAAGTCGAGCGCCTCTCTGCCGCTCCGCCAGGTGTCCGCCCAGGAGGGAACCACCTCGGTCTAAGCTGGCGACCCCTCGCTCCCTCACCAGGTGGCGGCCTAAGACGGTCCCACCACGGACGAGGTCGAGCAGGGCCCTCTCGCTCCTTCACCAGGTGGCGCCTGGAGACGGGTCCACCTCGACCGAAGTCGAGCACCTCACTGTCGCTCCGCCAGGTGTCTGCCCAGGAGGGGCCCACCTCGACTGAAGCTGGCAGCCTCTTGCTCCCTCGCCAGGTGGCGCCCTGAGACGGTACCACCTCGGTCGAGGTCGAGCCGGGCCCTCTCCTCCTTCGCCAGGTGGCGCCCGGATACGGGACCACCTCGGCCGAAGTCGAGCGCCTTCCTACTCCTTCGCCAGGTGTCCGCCCGGAGGGGCCCACCTCGACCGAAGCCGGCGGCCCCTCGCTCCCTCGCCAGGTGGTGCCCTGAGACGGTCCCACCTCGGTCGAGGTCGAGCCAGGCCCTCTCGCTCCTTCGCCAGGTGGCGCCCAGAGACGGGTCAACCTCGGCCGAAGTCGAGCGCCTCTCTGCCGCTCCGCCATGTGTCCGCCCAGGAGGGGCCCACCTTGGCCGAAGCCAGGGCCCCTTGCTCCCTCTCCATGTGGCACCCTGAGACGGTCCCACCTCGGCCAGTCGAGCCAGGCCCTCTCGCTCCTTCGCCAGGTGGCGCCCGAGACGGGTCCACCTCGGCCGAAGTCGAGCGCCTCTCTGCCGCTCCACCAGGTGTCCGCCCAGGAGGGAACCACCTCGGTCGAAGCCGGCGGCCCCTTGCTCCCTCGCTAGGTGGCGCCCTGAGATGGTCCCGCCTCGATCTTGCTCCTTCGCCAGGTGGCAGAGCCGGGCCGCCTCTTGCTCCTTCGCCAAGTGGCACCCGGAGACGGGTCCGCTCTCGGTCGAAGTCTCCACAAGCCTCTCTCCGCCCACAGGGGTCCGCCCAGGAGGGGCCCACCTCGACCGAAGCCTGCAGCCCCTTGCTACCTCGCTAGGTGGAGCCCTGAGAGGTCCCGCCTCAGCCGAGGTCGAGCCGGGCCCTCTTGCTCCTTCGCCAGGTGGCGCCCGGAGACGGGTCCACCTCGGCCGAAGTCGAGCGCCTCTCTGCCGCTCCGCCAGGTGTCCGCCCAGTTGGGGCCCACCTCAGCCGGGGCCGACTAACCAGTACGGTAAGACCATCGAAGGACAGGAGCATGGTTTCCGAGGCCTCCCCTCGAGTAGCGCGCTCTGCACCCCGAGAGGAGTGCTGGTATGATTGACAGAGACACGCGAAACCTCGTTTACATAGGCCCGACAAGTCCCGCGGCCGAGGGGCGAAGTCCTGACAACCTAGGACCCGGTAATGGGCGTTGTCGGCGACTGGGAAGGAGAGTGCCCGCGCTCGGCCCAAGGTCAGGCCGGCGTCCTCCCTCTACCCTTTCCTCGCTAGGACCGGCAAGCAAGGCGAGGAGGCCACCGGGTTCTTGAACCCAAAAGGGAAAGGAGAAAGAGAGGGAGGGAAGGAGGTGAAAGCAAAGAGGGGGCCTCCCGAAGGCGAGGACCAGAAGGCAGCGTGATGGGATAAAAGGCTGGGAAGAGCGGACGACTAGGTGAGCAAAGAACGGAGGTTGGGAAAGGGGGAAGCACCGAGAGCAGGATCGAAGATCCCGAGAGGGGGCCCTAGGTGCAAGCTCGGTGAAGGAACTTGGCCGGATTTCTACCCTTCCTGTGACCTTTCTTGCTAACACAATCTCTAAGTCTGGGACTCCTTCGGGGGCCCGCCTTGGAGACTCTGTTCCCTCTCGCTGTTTTCTAACTTGACTGTCGGAGCTCCCTTGCCGGGATCCCTGGCCAGGGTCTCTGACCTTGTCGTGTAGGACTGGGAGCCCGGAGACCTTGGGACGAGGCGGTCTGACCGAATCAACTGCTTTGAAGCCACAGGCATGGCGGCGAGATCGGCAACAGATTGGTGCACCAGGTAGGGGGGCAGGACAATACCCCCAATGTGAGCTAGCTCTCTGTGGGACGAAGTGCGCTCCGGCCATGGTGGTCACACACGGGCGCGAAGCATCCACCAGCCGAGTAGGGGAGGTCCCCTCCCCTCAAGGGCCACGCAGCCCAGAGAGGGAGCTTCCCGCTCCCCCTCCTCTTCCACCGCAGCCGACCTCGGTGGACGGACCTTTTGTAGCTGTCATCCAACAGCTGCAAACCCTGACTGCAGCAGTTCGGTAGCTACAGCATCAGCAGCACTCCTTGGCCACGCAGCCCCAGCTAGGGGACCCCGTGGCTCAAACCGCAGGGCCGCAAGGAAGCCTGCGCTCCATCCATGGCAGGCTGTCGAAACAGCGTGCAGCCTCCAAACCCCGCGGGAGCCACCAGACCCCCACGAAGAGAAATCACTCCGATTCGGTGGATCGCGAGAGTCGATCCCCAGCCGATGATGCCAAGACGGCGCACCGCAGCAGGCGGCGTCGGGCCAAAGCCCCCCGCCGAGGCCGATCGGCGCCCCCCTCACCAGCGATCTCGGTGGAAGACTCCATTGACGAGGCCATCAGGCACTAGGCCGAGAGGCGCCTGGAGGAGCATGAGCGCAAACTGGCAGAGTTCGCCCATCGATTTGCCGATCTGCAGAACTCCTCGGTGGACCCGGCGAGATATGACTCCCGACCCCCCTTCTCCCAAGAAATCCAAGAGGAGCCGATTTCGAGTCGGTTCCGCATGCCGCAGGTGGATCCCTACGATGGGATCACCGACCCCTTGGACCATCTGGAGAGCTACAAAGCTCTCATGAGGGTCCAGGGAGCCACGGATGCTCTTTTATGCATTGCCTTCCCCGCTACCCTCCGGAAGGCTGCTCGAGTCTAGTTCACCAGCCTCAAGCCCGGATCCATTTGCTCCTTCCATCAGTTGGAAGGAAAGTTTATGGCGCACTTCGATGCTTGTCGGAAGGTGTCGAGAGAGGTGGACAGCCTCTTCTCCATCTGCCAGCAGGACTAGGAGCCTCTTCGGGACTACATCACCCGCTTCAAGATCGCTGCCCTAGAGATCTATAGCCTGGATGAGCCCGTTGCCATGCTGGCCTTAAAGCGCAGGCTCAAGACGTCCCGCCTGACTTATTCCCTGGACAAGAAATCTCCCAGGATGTACTCCGAGCTCCTCCTCCATGTCCATAAGTACATTTGAGCGGAGGAGGCCGATCGCACCCGACGAGAACTGGACGGGAGGACCTTGAAGAAGCCGGCCCCAAGAGATGTTCCAGGGACCAAAGGCCAGAGCCACCTGCTGACCCCCATCCAAATCCGAAGCTGAAGGGCGGAGCCACTCCGGAGCGAAGTTTCACCCCTCTCCTTGCCCCTAGGATGAAGATCCTCATGGAAATTGAGGGCGAGCACTACCTCCGCCGACCTCTGGTGGGGACACCGGAGGCACTAGAATAAGACAAAGGCTTTTCAATACTCAGTGAATTGATCAATAATTTATGAGTCCATCTGTAATAAGGGCTTAGCCCATCAGAGTCCATTTTAGTTGTTATTTGAGTCTTTTGTGTTTCAGTTATGTACTAGTCAGCTCATGTTGAGCTAGTTCAGTCCAATGTTAGTCAACTCATGTCGAGCTAATTTTATTTTTTGAGTCCTATTCAACCATATTGAAGACTCAAGACTACATCATACAAGTGAAGACTAAGTCAAATCAGATTGAAGACATGGAAGTATAGCCCAAGTCCAACCCAGCTTGAAGATTTGAAGACCCCAGGAGGAAAATTCAGAAAACCCTGATTCCTTGCAGATACACTCCAGATGCCCAGATTCCCTTTCAGATGCCAAATATATTCATATACCAAGGAATCCATGATTCCAGAGGTCCATCTGCATCCTAGCCCAAAGAAATCAAGCTCAGGCGCCAAGCCCAAGCCCCTAAGAAGCAAGATACTAGGGAATATTCCTACTACCTGGCTACCAGGCCACCCCAGCTTCCAAAGGCCCAAACCCATGCGCCCGAGCCCCTTTGGGCTGGCCCCTTGCTGCTCTTAGAAGCCCAACACGCCCCCCTAGGCATCCTTGGAGTGTTGGCCAAGTCAAGAGAATTTTAGGGATTTTTTTACCTAATATTTCCTTATTTTCTAACTAAGGTTTGAGAGGAAAAAGGATTCTTATGTAAAGACTTATGTGCCCTTACTTGGAGCCCAAGGTTAAGGGTCTATTTACAGGACCCTAGCCTCTTGTATGAATGGAGATTTTGATATGAATTAAACCTTAAGTTCTTCTATTCAGTTGTGTGATACCTGTTGTGTGCATAAAGGGGTTTGTAAGAGTTTTTCTTCCCAGTGCTGCAATGATCTTCTTGCTGCCAACAAGCCTCTCAGATCCCTGGATGCCCACTCCAAAAGAAGCCTTCCCTTGCTATTTTTCCTTTGTTTTATTTTTCCTTTGTAAATTTTATAACCCCTGACAGGTCGTTTGCAGGTCCCCGAGTTCCTACGAATCCAACAACTCCAGCCAAGCCTCAATCGGACCACCGAGCAGAAAGTCGGGTATCCACGGGTCATTGGCTCGATTTTCTAGGACGCATCCATCGAGGAACGAGAGACCCCTTTGCTGCGATCTTCACAGACATTGTCAGGTACACCCCTCTACCTCCAGTAGTTTTATTGTAGGAGAACTTGCCCTAACCGAGGCTTCTCAGCGCCGGCGGTCCTTCTTTGCTACTTTTCTAGGTCCTAATCTGCATGCTGATTTTCAAAAACTCATACAAAATTCCCTACAAATAACTTTGATCTAAAATTCGGGAATTAATCACCTAACTCTACATGTAAAACATACAAAAAGAATTACATGCATATTAGTCCCCCATCATTTGGTATCAGAGCTTAGATTAGGGCTTGTTTTCTGCAGTTTCTAGTCCGTATATGCTCTGTTATTTTAATTATTTCTTCCTGATAAAAACTCCAAAAATTCTGAAATCTATTTTGCTAGATTCATCATAATTCAAGTAATTTTAATAATTTTTTCTGATTTTATTATGGCATGTGAGTTTTCTGCAAGCAGAAATACAACCTACAAATTTTTGGCTCTGTTTTTTCAACAAGACAAGTTTGGAAGTTTTAGGGTTTTGTTTAGCATTTTTTGCATATCTTTTAATTTTAGTATATTTCCAGTATATTAGGCCATGATTTGCAAGTTTTCTTTTATTTAAAGAAATCCAAAATATATATATATATATATATTCTCCAAAAATATCAAAAAAAATATCTAAACCCTAATTTGCATCCTCATCTGCCTGCCATCATTGCATAATTTACTTTTAAGGGCACTCTTGCTATATCAGATGGGGGGAGAATTTGATCACCTCTCCTTAGCCCAAAACCACATTCCTTGCATTCGGTCCCAAGCCTTAACCTAAAATTAACTAGACTTAATTTGCCCTAGTGGGCTAGGGACACCAACTGGTCGGGTCCGGGCTACATGTTAGATCACTGTGTCAAGCTAACCTGTGTGTGCCTTGTGCTTGGTGTCTAGAATGGTGGTTTAGGTATTCAATCTCGAAGGGCTTGTGTGCTGGTCCGCCTACCTGGCCAATCTCTGATTGGTGTCTAGGATTGGCAATCAGGGACCTAACACTCCCCTTACACCTGCCTGGCTGAGTACAGGGTTACTATAGGCTAGTTTGCCACCCTGATTGAGCTCTTAGTTTGGACTCTAGGTCTAGTCAGCTGTAGTCGGTCTGATCGAGTCTTGCATAAGCACTAGATCAGGAGTTTCATATCACCCACCTCCATCACAAATGTCTGAACCCATGGAAAATTTGCAAGCCCAAATGAAAGCCCTAGATGATCAAATGGCCAAGATGGCTACCCAGATGACCCAGTTAACTAAGTCTGGTATTCAAACCAATGATAGAATTGACCATTTTGCCAATAGGTTTGATCAGTTAAAAGTTCGGGTAGGGACCCCAGGAAAAACCCATGGGTCACAGTCTGAGCCAGATCCCGAGTCCCCTCAACCTAGGAGGACCCCAAACCCTGATCTATATCATGAGGTCGAACCTAGGAGAGCCCCTTATCCTAACCCGTACTACAATCCTCAACCTAGGAGGACCCCAAACCCTGATCCATACTGAGAGGTTGAACCTAGGAGAGCCCCTCAGCCTTACCCATACTATAATACTGAACCTAGAAGAACCCCTTACCATGACCCTTATTATGATACTGAACCCAGGAAAACCCAATACTCTGACCCATATGGGGAGTCCAATCCTAGGAGAACCCAATACTCTAACCCATATAGGGAGTCCAATCCTAGGAGAACCCAATACTCTGACCCATATAGAGAGCCCAACCCTAGGAGAACCCAATATTCTGACCCATATAGGGAGTCCAACCCTAGGAGAACCCAATATCCTGACCCATATAGGGAGCCCAACCTTAGGAGGACCCCATACCATGATCCATCCTTAGAACCTGACCGTAGAGCTATCCCAAAATCCTATGACCCCAGATCCTATAATCCCATGACCCATAGATCTGCACCCTTGTCCTATGAGCCCAGAGAACCCATAACCCCTAAGTATCAATCTAGTACTAGTCAGGTTTCCCTTAGTCAACTTGAACCCCATAGGATTAGCACCCCTAAATATGAGCCCAGTAGTGAGCCACTACCCCTTAGGCAACTTGAACCTACTAGGATTAGTGTCCATATTCAAAAACTATGACCTAGCCAATTTTTCCCTAGCCAACCTTCTCCAACCATTCCTGAGATTGACAAGGATTACATTAATGCGGAAGTGTATGAAGCTGATGCGAGCCTAGTGGATGAGTATGAGGGAGAAGATGAGACACCTGTAGATGACCTAGAAATAGTTGGCCTAGTAAATACCTAGGTAGAAGCCAACCTAAAGGTAGTTGACCCTAACCACATCCAACCTAAAGCTATAGTGGAAGGACAAATAGAGGAAGAGAACCTAGGTACTGTTGTTAGAGCCTTACCTGAGGAAACCATAGAGGAGAGCCAAATTATAGAGTCTAGTCCTAAAATACAAGAACCTGAAGAATTTATTATGGACCTGATCTCTTTGAATCAGTACCCTCAGGATGAGCCTCCTCCTATAGTTCCCATTAAGGACCTCTTCCCTGAGATTAATAACCCATCCTTCCATTATACAAACCCATAGATATACCGCAACCCCGTAAGGTTAACCTCATTAGTCTAGGATTAGTCCCTAATGCCCCTTCTTTTATCTTACTTTATCTAACTAACCTTGAACGTTTTTCCCTACCCTACCAGACTAATTTTGAATTCACTTCCTATTTTCTGCCCTTTCCAGACACCTCCAGCATTTCTACGATCATTAGATTGCATTTACCTGAGATTAGCATACTGCATGCATTCATCATGCATGTTAGGTTTTCATCTTACTTCTGGCATACTCTTTGGAATTTGCTAGGAGTTCACTGTAAATTTTCATGTGCATGTCAAGCTAGGATCAAATCTAGAGAACCTATAATCTATTAGGTTTAGATCCAAAGAGTTCAATAAAATTTCCTTCGATAAGAATGCATAGTCGAGTATGTTAGGTCCTTTACACATTTGTTAGGAGACTGCATGTGCCTAGCATGTTCACCACCCGCACTAATCTTAAAACAACTGGCTAATTCCCAAAGAAGGGTCAAAGAATTTGATGTAGTGGATTCTATCTTGGTTAGGCTTAAGACTAAAAGAAGCTTCATGCTTGCAGAGCCTGACCTTTTTAAAGTGATAGAGAAGGTTGGATCAAATGCCTAGGTGTTAGACATGCCTTCGGATTTGGGCATTAGTTCTACCTTCAATATTATAGACCTGGTTGAGTATAGAGAACCGTCAGCGATACCTAGTGAGGCCTTTGGACCTGTTCCTTTTCATTGTGAGTGATCCTAACCCAAAGTGTCCAATAACAAATTGGCCTGAGAGAGGAGAACGGATCGAGCGTATCCTGGACGATCAAGCCATCATGACCCGGGGTCGTGACTATCAACGCTTCCTGGTCCGATGGCAAGGCCGACCAGAGTCGGACGATTCATGGATTTCTCGAGAGGACTTGCAGCACCTCAACCTAGACCTCCTCGAGAGATATGTGAGCCAGCTTGATCTTCACTCGACAAGGTTAAGTTCCACCCACCCCGGGAGAATTGGTGGGGATACCGGAGGCACCAGAATAAGACAAAGGCTTTTCAATCCTCTGTGAATTGATCAATAATTTATGAGTCCATCTGTAATAAGGGCTTAGCCCATCTGAGTCCATTTTAGTTGTTATTTGAGTCTTTTGAGTTTCAGTTATGTACTAGTCAGCTCATGTTGAGCTAGTTCAGTCTAGTGTTAGTCAGCTCATGTCAAGCTAATTTTATTTTTTTGAATCCTATTCAACCATATTGAAGACTTAAGACTACATCATACAAGTGAAGACCAAGTCCAATCAGATTGAAGACATGGAAGTATAGCCCAAGTCCAACCCAGCTTGAAGATTTGAAGACCCCAGGAGGAAAATTCAGAAAACCCTGATTCCTTGCAGATGCACTCCAGATGCCCAGATTCCCTTCCAGATGCCAAAATATATTCATATACCAAGGCATCCATGATTTCAGAGGTCCATCTGCATCCTAGCCCAAAGAAATCAAGCCCAGGCGCCAAGCCCAAGCCCCTAAGAAGCAAGATACCAGGGAATATTCCTACTACCTGGCTACCAGGCCACCCCAGCTTCTAGAGGCCCAAACCCCTGCGCCCGAGCCCCTTTGGGCTGGCCCCTTGCTGCTCTTAGAAGCCCAACACGCCCCCCTAGGCATCCTTGGAGTGTTGGCCAAGTCAAGAGAATTTTTAGGAATTTTTTTACCAAATGTTTTCTTATTTTCTAGCTATGGTTTGAGAGGGAAAATGATTCTTTTGTAAAGGCAGCCCTTACTTGGAGCCCAAGGTTAAGGGTCTATTTAAAGGGCCCTAGCCTCTTGTATGAAGGGAGATTTTGATATGAATTAAAACCTTGAGTTCTTCTATTGAGTTGTGTGATACCCTACTATGTGCATAAAGGGGTTTGTAAGAGTTTTTCTTCCTAGTGCTGCAATCATCTTCCTGCTGCCAACAAGCCTCTCAGATCCCTGGACGCCCACTCCAAAAGAAGCCTTCCCTTGCTATTTTTCTTTTGTTTTCTTGTTCCTTTGTGAATTTTCTAACCCCTGACAGGTCGTTTGCAGGTCCTCGAGTTCCTACGAATCCAACGACTCTAGCCAAGCCTCAATCAGACCACCGAGCAGAAAGCCGGATATCCGCAGGTCATTGGCTCGGCTTTCCAGGCCACATCCATTGAGGAACGAGAGACCCCTTCGCTGCAATCTTCACAGACATTGTCAGGTACACCCCTCTACCTCCAGTAGTTTTATTGTAGGAGAACTTGCCCTAACTGAGGCTTCTCAGCCCCGGCGGTCCTTCTTTGCTACTTTTATAGGTCCTAATCTGCATGCTGATCTTCAAAAATTCATACAAAATTTCTTACAAATAATTTTGATCTGAAATTCGAGAATTAATCACCTAACTCCACATGTAAAACATACAAAAAGAATTGCATGCATATTAGTCCCCCATCAACCTCCCCCTCAGAACCCAAGGAGCACCTGCGACAAGTCAAAGTACTGCCAGTTCCACCGCGACCATGGCCACGACACGGAGGAGTGTCACAATCTGAAGCGGGAAATCAAGGAGCTAATCAAAAGAGGCTACCTCAGGATGTTCGTGCGGGATGAAGCTCCGGCGGAGGGACAACCGCTCGTGGCCCTTCCCTTGGTCCCCGCGATCGATAATCGCTCGACGGATAAGCTGGTGGGCATGATCTTTTGCAGAATCGGGCGGGCGGCAAAGAGAGCCCGGGAGGTGGAGGACTCGGAGAGTGTACCCCCTTTTGAGAAGGGGAATGAAAACAAGAATGTAAATAATGATGCTGTGGTGGTTGAGATGACCATCGCAAAGCATCCTGTACATCGTATTATTTTAGATAGTGGAAGCTCTACTGATGTGCTTTTTTATGACGCTTTCTCCCGAATGAACCTGTCTCATGATCAGCTAAGGCCGGTGCACACCCCTCTTGTGGGCTTTACCGGGGACTCGGTGGGGGTCGAGGGGGAGATTACACTTCCTGTCACCGCTGGATCCCCACCTCGGCAGACAACAGTCATGATGACATTTACCATCGTCAAGCTCCCTTCGCCTTACAACACGATCCTCGGGCGTCCGGGGCTTAACCAGCTGGACGCCATGATTTTCACAAAGCGGTTGCTAGTACAATTCCCCATGGCCTGGGGTGATGAGGGAGACGATCCAGCCAGTCCAGCATTGCCTTCAGACGGTCCCAGATGCCCGAGGCACCGGGCTCGGCCCCGACATTGACGACCTCGACTTAAGGGAGAAGGAACCCAGGGGGGACCCATGGAGAGTCTGTTGGCGTATCCTCTCGGTTCGGACCCTCAGAAGACTATGCAGGTGGGGGCTCAACTCCCAGAGGAAGAACGGGCCCGCCTGCTGGATTTCCTCCATACAAATGCGGACATGTTTGCGTGATCCGCGGCCGACATGCTGGGCATCCCCCTTGACGTCATCACCCACAGGCTGAACGTGGATCCGAGGTGCTACCCGGTCTGCCAGAAGAAGAGGAGCTTCACCACGGAAATGCAGTGGGCCATCAACGAAGAGGTGGAAAAGCTCCTCGCCGCTAGTTTCGTGCGGGAAGTCCAATATCCCAGCTGGTTGGCGAATATGATCATGGTAAAGAAGAGTAGTGGCAAGTGGAGGATCTGTGTGGACTACACCGACCTCAACCGAGCCTGTCCGAAGGACAGCTTCCCTCTTCCAAAGGTTGAACAGCTGGTGGACACCACTTCTGGGCATCGCCTCCTATCTTTCATGGATGCCTTCTCTGGGTACAACCAGATTCAAATGAACCCGGAGGACGAAGAGCACACTGCCTTCATCACCGACCACGGAACTTACTATTACAAGATGATGTCGTTTGGCCTTAAGATCGTCGGGGCCATGTACCAGCGGTTGGTCAACAAAGTCTTCAAGGACCAGATCGGCCGCAACATGCAGGTGTACGTGGATGACATGCTGGTGATGAGCAAGCCCCTCTCGGATCATGTTGGCGACCTGGCGGAGACCTTCGGCAACCTCCAGCTTCACCAGATGAAGCTGAACCCGGTGAAGTGCGCCTTCGGCATCTCCGCCGGGAAATTCCTGGGGTTCATGGTGACCCAAAGAGAATCCAACCCGGAAAAGGTCCAGGCCATCCTGGACATGGAGCAACCCACCTCCAAGAAGCAAGTGCAGCGACTCACCGGCCGGATAGCCTCTTTGAGTCGGTTTATCTTGAGGTCGGCTGACCGCTGCCGGCCCTTCTTCAAAGTGCTGAGGAAGATGAGTGACTTCACCTGGACTGAGGAGTGCCAGGAGGCGTTTGACGAGCTGAAGAAGATGCTTGCATCGCCCCCGTTGCTCTCCAGGCCCGTGGAAGGAGAGGAGCTCGTCCTCTACCTGGCGGTCACCCCGGAGGCCGTCAGCTCGGTCATGGCTCGGATCGATGACCAGGGAGTTCAGAGGCCGGTGTACTATACAAGTAAACTCCTCTGCGATGCGGAGCTTAGGTATTCCCGGCCCGAAAAGCTCATTTTTACGTTAATAGTGTCTGCTCAGCATCTAAGGCCCTATTTCCAAGCACATCCCATTGCCGTCTTGACTGATCAGCCGCTGAAAGCGATACTCAGTCGACCCGACACATCAAGGCAATTGGCGAAGTGGGCACTCAAGCTCAGCGAGTTTGATATCGCTTATCGGCCAAGGTCGGCCATGAAAGCGCAAGTGCTGGCTGACTTCTTGGTCGAGTGCGCAGGCCTAGGCAAGGGGATAGAAGAGGACCCTCTGCACTAGCAGTTGAAACCGGGACCCGAGGAGGACGCGTGGATCCTTCACATGGATGGGGCCTCAAACTCCGGTGGGAGCGGAGCCTGTCTCATCCTTTCCAACGGTGATGGGGTCGTCGTCGAATGTGCACTCTACTTCCAGTTCGCCGTGACTAACAACCAGGCAGAGTATGAGGCACTCCTCGCCGGGCTGAGAGTGTCCCGTGAGTTGGGCGTTGCCAACCTTAAGGCATTCACCGACTCCCAGCTGGTGGCCGGACAGATCTCCGGAGAGTATGGTGCGCACGACCCTCAAATGACGAAATACCTGGAGCTCGTGAGAACGAGTGCAGTCGGGTTTCGGTGCTTCAGCATCTCCCACATACCCGCGGGGAGAATGCTCGCGCTGACGCACTCTCCCGGCTGGCAACCCTGCCGGAATCGTTGCTAGGCCGTGCTCATGTTGAGCGACTCAAGGCCCCAAGCTACGAGACCCCTGTGGAGGTCCATCAGGTCAGCCAAGAGCCCAGCTGGATGGATAACTATGCCGACTACATTACCAGCGGCACCTTGCCGGAAGATCGCGCGGCGGCCCGTCTTATCAAAAAGAAGGCCGTGCGGTTCGTCCTCATGGATGGGCAGCTGTATCGGAGGTCCTACTCCTACCCCCTCCTCAAATGCTTGAGACCTGCGAAGGCTGCACTCGTACTCCAGGAAATCCACGAGGGCATCTGCAGGAACCACATGGGGGGCAGAACACTAGCATATAAGGCCCTCCACCAAGGTTATTTCTGGGAGACGATGAAGGAGGATGCCACCGACTTCGTAAAGAGGTGTGACCGGTGCCAGCGGCACGCCGTGGTGCAGCGGCAGCCCTCCACTCCACTTTCCCAGCTCTCGGCTTCGTGGCCGTTTGCCCAGTGGGGGATGGACCTCTTAGGACCGTTTCCCCCTGCATCCAAACAGCGAAAGTTCCTGATTGTGGCTATTCACTACTTCACGAAGTGGGTCGATGCCGAAACCCTGGCGTGGATCACGGAGGCAAACATCACCAAGTTTCTCTAGAAGTCAATCATTTGACGTTTCGGCCTCCCCCATACCATAATCACCGATAATGGACGTCAATTCGACTGTCGGGAGTTTGAAGAATTTTGTAGCGACCTCGGCATCCACCATCGCTTCACCTCGGTGGTGCATCCTCAGACAAATGGAGAAGCCGAGGTGATGAATATGACCATCCTACAAGGCCTCTGGATGAGGCTGGATCAGGCCAAGGGCAGATGGATGGAAGAACTCTCGAGCATCCTGTGGGCTTACCACACCACCCCGAGGATGGCCACCGATGAGACCCCGTTCAACCTCGTCTTCAGAGCCAAGGCGGTTATCCCGATTGAGCTTAGCCTACCTACCCTACGCGTGGAGCAGTACAACGAAGTGGAGAACCCCGCCAGGATGATGCTGAACCTGGACATCCTTGAGGAGACGAGGGACAAGGCCCGAGTCCGGATGGCGGCGTACAGGCAGCGAGTCTGGTGCGGGCACCAGAATCAGAAGAAGACTCCAGGGCTCCATCTGGATCTCTGATTGACCTTGCCCGAAGAATTAGGGTTTTCTAGTTTTGTATTAAGGGTTGACTTGGTCAACTCAATTTTAATCTTAAGTCTATATTTCCCTGTAATTTAAATTTTGTTGAGTCATGTTGACTCGGTACAAGTCCTAGTAGTAGTCCAAATCTTCTCCGGGTTGGTGCCATTTTTTTTCCAGCCAAGTCAAGGCCCAAGCAAGTGGGCGCCACACTCCCAGCCACATGCCAGAGTCCAGGAGGCACCACATCTGCATCCCAGTGTCTTGGTCCCCACACCCAAGGGAGCAAGAATTTTTCTTGAAGCCAAAATCAAGGAGGCGCCCCATATATACCTTAAAAGACCAAGCTAAAGAAAGAAAAAGGCATTTCTTGGGGAGCACTTCAAGGGGGTGCCCAATCCATGCCTAAAAAGACCAAAGCAAAGTTGGGAAGAAACATGACTTGGGGAGAAAGAAAAGGAGGTGTCCAAAAGAGTTGAACCATTGAAGGAAGAACTCTAAATTCAAGGAGAAGACTTAGGAGGCGCCATCTTTCTACCTTTTGAGAGGATTTTCATGACTTTTAGGGCCGCCCACTCCTTGTAGGACTCTTTGGTTGGCCAAGAGGGAGAATATTTCCTACCAAAAGTATAGGATAGGGAGTTTAGTCCCACATGGGAAATGTATGAAATTTTATTCTTTGTTATGTCTGTATATTCAACTCTATGTAACTCTTGAATAATAATGATGAATGAAATCAATTTCTTTGTGAGCAACTTTGTGTTTCTCTCTTCCGCACTTGTATTCAAGTGTTGAGCTCCGTGAGGGAGTGATTCCGGGTTCCACAGGAACCATGAGGAGGTGTGAGATCTCCAAACCCTACCAAAACCCTAAGTTAGCCACTTCAATTCCCAAACCCTAGCCGCCCATCATCTTTCCTCCAATCACCATCCAAACCCTAATTTTCCATCTATATCCCATAGCCCCTCTCTTCCACAAAGAGGCCGGCCACTAGCATCCAGGTTCAGATCAACTGTTTCAACTATAGAGCAAGTTCAAAGAAGAGTCAGATCAGTATCAAGATCTCCGGAACTTCTACATCCAACAATCTTCATTAAGTCCTCAAGTCAATGTCTTTCTTTGAGTTTTTGGTTCCTTTTTTTGTTCTTCTTCTTCCAGATCCTGAGTTCGAGAAGAAGGCCAACCTTGCCATAGGACTACAATCCGAGGATCCATTGCGAAGATACCCGTCTCCAAGGATCCTACAATCTGCTCGAGAGTGTCCTTCAATTGAAGCAACGAGAGATATCACAGTCAGGTATAAAACCTTCTCTTCTCTCTTCTTCTGTTTCTTGAAAGAGGTGTAAACCCTAGGTCTGGGGTTTTTCAATCCCCAACGATCCTACTTCTGAGTTAGTCTGATAATCCACTCCTTTTAATTGTGCTTTCTGTCATTTCTTAATTTCTTTCAACATTAGTTTATCTTTCCTTAGAGTCAAAGCCGACTTCTGAAAATAAATAAATAAATAAATATATTAATTTTAATTTGCTTCCGCATTCCACATTTTCGTTCTGCATCATTTTGGTATCAGAGTTTTCGTTCTACATCATTTTTGGTATCAAAGCCCTGTCTAGGATTCTTGCTTGTTTGATTATTTTTTTTCGTTCCTTTTTACTTTTGCTGCCTGGAGTAGACTCCCCTGGCCGTCCGGTCCTAGGAACAAGCAAGACGCAAGCCTCCTCCTCCCATTCCACGGGGGTTCCCAGGGCGTGTAGGGGTGCCGCTGGGTTATAACTTCTAGGCAGGGATTGTAAACAGGACACACGTTCTATTTTCTGCCAGTAACTACCCTGTTATTCGAATTGTTTTTCCCTGTAAAAAATTCCAAATTAAGTAATTATTATTTTTGTGGAACCAGTATAATTGAAAGTAATTTACATAAAATTTTCATGATTTATTAACTTCTGTAGATTTTCTGAGATCAATTTTACTGCTGTTCAGCTTTTTATTTTCTGCAAGCTATTTTTTTTTGTTTGAGTGTGCATAAATTGAATCTATCTTAAGGGCACCGAAGTTGCAACATAAGGGGAGGATTGAGACCCTCTCCTTAGCCCAAAACCACCTCCCATGCATTCGAACCTAAGCCTTTAATCTTAAAATTAATTAGACCTAACTTGCCCTAGTGGGCTAGGGACACCAACTGGTTGGGTCTAGGCTAGTGTTGAGTAAGTATGTCTAGTTACTCTGTATGTGCTTTGTACTCAGTGTCTAGAACGGTGGTTCAGGGATTCTGTCCCGAAGGCTTGTGTGCTGGTTCGCCTACCTGGCCAATCATTGATTGGTGTCTAGGTTTGGCAATTAGGGACATAACACTCCCCTTACACTTGCCTGGCTAAGTCCTGAGTTAGTACAGGCTAGCTTGCCACTCTGATTGGGCATCTAGTTTGGGCTCTAGGTCTAGTTAGCCCGTAGTCATTTCAGTCGAGTCTCATTTGGTGTGCTTGCTTGCATCATCATGTCCACCCAGAACGGAGTACCCTACCAACCTGGTCAAACCCAACCTGATTTAGAGGCCATGATTAGAACTCTTACCGAAAGTATGACCAAATTGAGTCAGGATATGACTGATACTGTTGCCTAGTTTAGGAATCCAGTCCATGAGGATCTTACCCAGCTTAGGGATCGAGTCCAAGTACTTGAGGAACCTAGACATCATAATTGGACTCCTGACCCAGATTTTAATGTACCTCAACCTCACCCACACTAGAAGCCTAGGAGGACCTTATGCCGTGATCCCGAGCATAACCTTAGGGAGCCTAACCATGATATCTATAGTGTGGATCGTGTCTATGAGAGGTCCTTACAATATTCTAGACCAGTCACTCAACAACCCAAGTCTTCTAGATCAAACCATTTAGATCCACACCCATGCCCAAGTAAGGTCTCTACTAGCTTGAAACCCAGTGTGACCCAGGTTCCTATATCGCAAGAATGTTGGTTTTGTGGAGAAAGAGGCCATAAATCTAGTCAGTGCCCATGCATAGGACTGGCTTGTGCACAGCTAAGTGGTAAGAATCTTAAGGATGACATTAATGAGGGAGAACCCAAGCCTACCAATGAGGAAGAAAGGTTAGGTATGACAAGCCCAGAATCAGTTGACCCGATTACCACTGACCTGAAACCCATTGAAGATGGCATCGAGGAAGTATATGATGCTGGCTTGAGTCTAGTTGATGAATATGAGGGGGAAGAACTTGAAGAATGTGACATCGATACTATTGATTCCTTACCTGAGGAGACCTTGGAAAGCAACCAAGTTGTAGGACCTAGTTCAGAAATTCAAGAGATCTGTGAGAACCAGGTTCCTTTAGTTAGATACCCCCAGGAAGAACTCATAGTGTTAGCCCGAGCTATCAGTTCGTACCCTCTAATGACAGTCATTCCCCAAGTATCAATTGAAGATCTTTGCACTGAACTGTTTAAGTTTGCCCACCCTATGGTAGATCCTCTCCTTAGGATGACTGAATCAAGCATCTTATAATTGGACCTTGTCCCATGCCCAGCCATTAAGGTCTCTCCCATAATCTCAATTGAACACCTTGTCTTGAGCGGATTGATTCACCCAGTTCTGTAGAAGTCCTCCTTATGGCCCCAGACCCCTTCCTTCGCATGACTGACCTACCCTTCTATAGAGTATACCTTTCCGCACCCATAGGTCAAATTTCAAGTCTTGAGGTCATCATCCATAGGCCCTTCCATGAATCATTCTCTAATCCATTTCTTGAGAAAGTGGATCATTATTTGCTTAGAGAACAAACCTTAACTGTTGCAATCACATGTCCTAGGCTACTCCCCGAACCATCTCTTGATCCATTCCTGGGAGTAGCAAACTTTTCCTTTCGTAAGGATGACCAGTTGACACTCATAGATCACCATTCAATCCTTCAGGTCGCCACCTTTAGTCAACAGGTAATTCGAGACTCCACCTCATATTTCCTCCCTTTCTCTAGGACTTCCAATGCTTCTTACACCATCCAAGTATACTTTGTCGAAGTCTTTAGAGTGAACCACGTGTCAGAACCTATTAGGTTTGCCACCTACTTCTGGAAGACCTTATGGCACCTACTAGGCACCCATGATAAGTTTTCATGCTCTACATGCCATCCTCCGACCCAAGGTCAAACCTAGAGAGCCATAGTTTGTTAGGTTTAGACCTAGGGTTCCTTTGAATAAAGTCCATTCTTTAGGAATGCATCGTCAGTCGAGTTTAGGACATTAACTCAGATTTTGGTTGAGTGAGAATACCAGGAATTGGGATTTGTATTTACCTAGGGCTGAATTTGATAATAATGACTCGGTCAATAGGTCTATAGGTAAAAGCACTTTTGAGATTGTTCATGGGTACAAGCCTCACACACCACTTGACCTAGTTCCTTTGCCAGTCCACACACGAGTCTCCGAGTCTGCTGAAGACTTTGCACAGCATGTAAAGAACTTGCATAAAGAAATTCATGCCAAAATAACTTTAAGTAATGAAACTTATAAGAAGTTGGCTGATTCTCAAAGGTGAGTCAAAACTTTTGTTGAGGGAGACTATGTAATGATTAGGTTAAGGCCTGAGCGATTTCCTCCTGGAACCATTTGAAAGCTACATGCTAGAGGAGCTGGACCATTTAGAGTGATGAAGAGAGTGGGACCCAATGCCTATGTGCTTGAGTTGCCTCCAGAGCTAGGCATTAGCTCCACTTTCAACATTACAGACCTAGTAGAGTACAGGGAGCTAGCTGTGATTCCCAATGAGCCTTTTGAACCTAATACTATTATTGAGAGTGATCCCGACCCTGTGTGTCCACCAACAAACTGGCCTGTGAGGAAAGAGCAGATTGAAAAGATCCTGGATGATCAGGTTATCTCTACTCGTAATCGAGGATACCAAAGATACCTGGTTCGCTGGCAAGGAAGGCTAGATTCTGATGACTCTTAGATCTCCCGAGAAGAATTACAAGAATTGGACCCAGACCTCTAGGAGAGATACCAGAGCCAGCTTGAGCCTTACTCGACAAGGTCGAGTTCCTCCCACCCCGGGAGAATTGGTGCGGGCACCAGAATCAGAAGAAGACTTCAGGGCTCCATCTGGATCTCTGATTGACCTTGCCCGAAGAATTAGGGTTTTCTAGTTTTGTATTAAGGGTTGACTTGGTCAACTCAATTTTAATCTTAAGTCTGTATTTCCCTGTAATTTAAATTTTGTTGAGTCATGTTAACTCGGTACAAGTCCTAGTAGTGGTCTAGGTCTTCTCCAAGTTGGTGCCATTTTTCTTCCAGCCAAGTCAAGGCCCAAGCAAGTGGGCGCCACACTCCCAGCCACATGCCAGAGTCCAAGAGGCCCCATATCTGCATCCCAGTGTCTTGGTCCCCACACCCAAGGGAGCAAGAATTTTTCTTGAAGCCAAAATCAAGGAGGCGCCCCATATATATCTTAAAAGGCCAAGCTAAAGAAAGAAAGAGGCATTTCTTGGGGAGCACTTCAAAGGGGCGCCCAATCCATGCCTAAAAAGACCAAAGCAAAGTTGGGAAGAGCCATGACTTGGGGAGAAAGAAAAGGAGGTGTCCAAAAGAGTTGAACCATTGAAAGAAGAACCCTAAATTCAAGGAGAAGACTTAGGAGGCGCCATCTTTCTACCTTTTGAGAGGATTTTCATGACTTTTAGGGCTGCCCACTCCTTGTAGGACTCTTTAGTTGGCCAAGAGGGAGAATATTTCCTACCAAAAGTATAGGATAGGGAGTTTAGTCCCACATGGGAAATGTATGAAATTTTATTTCTTTGTTATGTCTATATATTCAACTCTATGTAACTCTTGAATAATAATGATGAATGAAATCAATTTCTTTGTGAGCAACTTTGTGTTTCTCTCTTCCGCACTTGTATTCAAGTGTTGAGCTCTGTGAGGGAGTGATTCCGGGTTCCACAGGAACCTTGAGGAGGTGTGAGATCTCCAAACCCTACCAAAATCCTAAGTTAGCCACTTCAATTCCCAAACCCTAGCCGCCCATCATCTTTCCTCCAATCACCATCCAAACCCTAATTTTCCATCTATATCCCACGGCCCCTCTCTTCCACATAGAGGCCGGCCACCAGCATCCAGGTTCAGATCAACTGTTTCAACTACAGAGCAAGTTCAAAGAAGAGTCAGATCAGTATCAAGATCTCCGGAACTTCTACATCCAACAATCTTCATTAAGTCCTCAGGTCAGTGTCTTTCTTTGAGTTTCTGGTTCTTTTTTTTGTTCTTCTTCTTCCAGATCCTGAGTTCGAGAAGAAGGCCAACCTTGCCATAGGACTACAATCCGAGGATCCATTGCGAACATACCCCGTCTCCAAGGATTCTACAATCTGCTCGAGAGTGTCCTTCAATTGAAGCAACGAGAGATATCACAGTCAGGTATAAAACCTTCTCTTCTCTCTTCATCTGTTTCTTGAAAGAGGAGAAAATCCTAGGTCTGGGGGTTTCTCAATCCCCAGCGATCCTACTTCTGAGTTACTCTGATAATCCACTCCTTTTAATTGTGCTTTCTGTCATTTCTTAGTTTCTTTCAACATTAGTTTATCATTCCTTTGAGTCAAAGCCGACTTCTGAAAATAAATAAATAAAAAAATACATTAATTTTAATTTGCTTTCGCATTCCACATTTTCGTTCTGCATCATTTTGGTATCAGAGTTTTCGTTCTGCATCAGAGTCGCCAGGTACTACAACTCCCAGGTGCGACCGAAATCCTTTTGCCCGGGAGATCTAGTGCTCCGGCATGCTGAAGCATCTCAACCACGGGAGTGCGGGAAGCTCTCCCCGAACTGGGAGGGTCCGTACAGGGTGGCGGAAGTTCTCCCCCATGGGGCCTATTACCTGGAGGAGTTAGGAGGGTCCAGATTTCCCCGGACCTGGAATGCCTCGAATTTGAGAATGTACTACCAATAATGTAAGGTTCCTCGAACTCCTGCAATAAAATTCCTTTACTTCAGACGCTTCTTCTCACCTCGTAGGAAAAGAGCTTAGCTCTAAGTTCGGCAAACATGTTTGTGGCCAAAGACCCGAGAAGGCGAGAAGTCCCGGACTTCGGTCCGAAAGGCGGGGCAGAGCCAAGCTCACCCACACGATCACAAAGAATAGCTCGGCAAGCCGCGCAGGGCTCGCTAATGCCCGTAGCCCCGGGGTTCAGTCTGGAAGTCCCGGACTTCGGTCCGGAAGGCGGGGCAGAGCCAAGCTCGCCCACGTGATCACGGAGAATAGCTCGGCAAGCCACGTAGGGCTCGCTAAAGCCCGCAGCCCCGGGGTTCAGTCCGGAAGTCCCAGACTACGGTTCGGAAGGCGAGGCAGAGCCAAGCTCGCCCACGCGATCACGGAGAACAGCTCAGCAAGCCGCACAGGGCTCGCTAAAGCCTGCGACCCCGGGGTTCAGTCCGGAAGTCCCGGACTTCGGTTCGGAAGGTGGGGCAGAGCCAAGCTCGCCCACGCGATCACGGAGAACAGTTCGGCAAGCCGCACAGGGCTCGCCAAAGCTCGTGGCCCCAGGGCTCAGTCCGGAAGTCCCAGACTTCAGTCCGGAAGGCGGGGCAGAGCCAAGCTCGCCCACGTGATCACGAAGAACAGCCCGGCAAGCTCGAAGGACTCGCGTAGAGCCTTCTCCATCGGCGCCCAGCCCTGAAGCTCCGAACTTCGATCTGAATGCTGGGCGGGACTTGGTTTGCCTGCAAGCTCAGCCCGGAGCAAACCACAGGACTTACTCTCAGCACTTGAAACCAACACTCAGTCTCAGCAAGAAAAAAAAAAAAAAAAAAGAGAGAACACAGAGCAGACAAGGTTGGGACTTGGCAAAAAAGGGATTCTTCATTAACTAGAAGGAGCCTTATAATGAAGGAGTCCCGACAGGCTGGGAGTCCTCAAAAAAAAAAGTGAAGGGAAGAAAAAGTACAAGTGGAGGCTAATTTGGTGCGGTAGCACTATCCTCGGGTGGGGGCGCGCACTCTCCACCTTCGCCGTCGACCGGTGGCTGCTCGGGGGGCTGCTCTGGAGTTACAGCCGCGTCGCCTGCTGTAACTAGAGCCTCGCCGCTGGGTTCCTGCCTTCTACCATCGAGAACCACCCTGCTGAGATCGAGCTCGGGATAGAAGGAGCCCACCTTCTCCCGGCACACCTGGAACCCCTTCAGGAAGGAGTCCACGGCATCCTCTCGAACCTCCACGATGTACTCGTCGGAGGCTCGAAACTTCGGGACGGCCTCCTGCGCCTCTCGCTTCGAAGCTTCCAACAGGTCGTTGATGTAGGAGCTCCGCTCCTTGGCTGTTCTCGTCTCCCTCCTAGCCTCCTCCACCCGGCGCTCCAGCGACTGGGACTGAGCTCGGAGGCAAGCCTTCTCCGCAGCATCCTCCTCCATGCGGTGCTGGTTGGAGTTCCTCTCCTCGGACAGAGAGGTCTCCAGTTCTTTGATGCACCCCTCGGTGCGCGCCAGGTTGGATTGAAGGGCCTGGTTGTTCCCCCGCAGCTCGACCCCCTTCTCCATGAGGTCCTTCACGTCGGCTGCAAGTTTGCCGAGCTTCTCCTCCTTCTCGGCATCCTTCTTGGCATACCCTGCGAGGAAATTTCTTAGCAGTAGTACGTCGGTCCCGATCTGTACCAGCAAGAGAAGTCAGTCAGAATCCAACTAGAACTTTAAAAGAGAGGGTTCTGAGTCTGGAACTTACCGTGAAGAGCTGCGGAAGGATCCTGAGCAAGGCGTCGGCGTAGTCCCGGCCGCCCCTCAGTCGGCGGTCCCGGGAGGTGCAGGCGAACTCCATGACCCTCTCCGCGAGGCCCTGGTCGCGGATCATGGAGCATCGGCTTGTGAGAGTCGGCGCCGGTACGGATAGATTGGTGGCGGTAGGAGCGACTGTCCCCCGTGGTGGAACTGCCACCGGTGGGGCAGCTGGAACCACCGACGGAGCCGTCGGAGCAGCGGTGGGTACGGGCGCTGCCCGGGAGGGAGCTTGCCTTCCCTCCTCTGCGGCCCCATCAGGACTGATAATAGGAGCGTCGGCGGCCCCGGCCCGAGGTGGCCTGCGTGCGGGAGTTGCCGCTACTGGACCGAGGGCGGGCATCGGCGCGGCCTCCCGGCTCGCCTTGGTACGAGCCCTCTTCGCCGCGGGCTCATCTTCCTCGGCAGCATCCCTCTGAGCGGCGCCCTCTAGGAGGTTCTCTAGGGAGAACTTCATACCTGCAAAAGAGCGGAGGTCGGTCAGCCCAGCTAAAAAGAGAGGGGGAGAAAGGGGGGAGATGCAGAGTTGGAAGGAAGGCTGAGCTTCACCCGGCCCCGGATGGGATTGATCCCCGTCTCGAACAAGTTCTGCTCCGAGAGCAGAACATCGAGCATAGGGATCGTGTCGCTCAACAGCAAAGAGTAGGCCTCCTGGTCCGCCGGCTCAACCTGGGAGTTCCGGTTTGGGGACCGATCTGGTTCGCTCCAAGCCCAGTTGACGTCCTCGACCGAGGCAAAAAAGAACCGGTTCTTCCAACCCTTGATAGAGGGGGGGAGGTCGAACCGGAGACACCTAGGCCAAGGTGAAATGTACCACCAGCCGTCATCGGTGGAATAACGCTTCAGGGTGAAAAGAGACCTAAAGAGAGAGAAGCGGGCAACGAACCCATGGAAGTGGCAGAAGATGATGAAGGCGAAGATGACCCGGATGGTGTTGGGAGCCAACTGGGCCGGGACCAGGCGGAAATGATTGAGAAAGGAGAGGAAGAAGGGGTGCAAAGGGAACCGAAGACCCCCAAGGAGGTAGTCCTCATAGAATGGTATTCGGCCGGGGCCGCTTAAGGTGACGCGGTCCCCGGGCCGTGGGAGAGAAAGATGGATCGACTCCGGGATGCCATAGGTTGCCCGGAGCAAGGAAAGGTCACCTTCGGTCATCGATGAAACGTGATCGAAGGGACCAACAGAGGAAATGGCAAGAGGAGGAAGAGAAGAAATGGGACGGGCGACCACTACAGGGGGAGACCTGGGACCCCTAGGGACACCTATGGTTATGCCCCAGGCTGGAGCCGCCTACGAACCTCCTCCGGGATCACCTCCGCTTCCGAGGAGGAAGAAAACGGAGTCCTTGGCCGGGACGGGCCGACCTCATCCGGATTAGACAAAACATGACGACGGCGCTCCATGGGGAAGGAAGTGGTGAAGAAAAATTGCTAAGGAAGGGGGACGGAGGAAGGAGGTAGACGAAGGCACTCACCGAAACACACTGTGCAAAAGAAGCGGCAACCCGGGGAGTGAAGGATAGCCTACTGCAAACCGCCGGTGGAGCACGAGAAAGGGAAAGGGCCTCGTTCTGGAAAGTCCCCCTCCTTTTCAAGTTCGATTGACAGCGGTCGTACCCATCATTCTATTCCGGACCGCCAGATGGATGCCGCATGGATGCACGCCCGACATCGACGCTTCGGTTACGAGGAAACGGCCTCCCTTTCGAAGCGACGCATTAAGTGCAACCGGAGAGGCGACGCGTGGCAGCCTTCATAGGACTTTGGGCGCAACGAGGAACGGCGACGAGGATCGTGGAAATCATGGGGCAAGATCTTCGCCTTCCCCACGTCATCTCCGCATTAAATCCCCACGTTCCAAGCCATGATGCCTCAACGGAACGGGGGGTTGGGGGACAACTGTTACGACCGTTACGATGACGTGTAGTTTCTCAGATTCCGTCGGGCATGATTCGAGCCACGTGGAATTTTTCGGCGGAACGGGATCGGTCCAGCAAGGTTAGATGTGGCTCCACCACGGTCGAAGTCGAGGCCGGTCTAGGCCTTCCTGCTCCTTCGCCAGGTGTCCGCCCAGGAGGGGCCCACCTCGGTCGAAGCCGGCGGCCCCTTGCTCCCTCGCCAGGTGGTGCCCTGAGATGGTTCCACCTTGGTCGAGATCGAGCCGGGCCCTCTTGCTCCTTCGCCAGGCAGCGCCCGGAGACTGGTCCACCTCGGCCGAAGTCCAGCACTTCTCTGCTGCAACGCCAGGTGTCTACCAAGGAGGGGCCCACCTCGGCCGAAGCCGGCGGCCCCTTGCTCCCTCGCCATATGGTGCCCTGAGATGGTCCCACCTCGGCCGAGGACGAGCCGGGCCCTCTTGCTCCTTCGCCAGGCAGCGCCCGGAGACGGGTCCACCTCGGTCGAAGTCGAGCGCCTCTTTGCCGCTCCGCCAGGTGTCCGCCCAGGAGGGGCCCACCTCGGCCGATGCCGGCGGCACCTCGTGCCCTCGCCAGGTGGTGCCCTAAGAGGTCCCACCTCGGTCGAGGTCGAGCCGGGCCCTCTCGCTCCTATGCCAGGTGGTGCCCGGAGACGGGTCCACCTCGGCCGAAGTCGAGCGCCTCTCTGTCGCTCTGTCAAGTGTCCACCCAGGAGGGGCACACCTCAGCCGAAGCCTGTGGCCCATTGCTCCCTCGCCAGGTGGTGCCCTAAGACGGTCTCACCTCGGCCGAGGTCGAGCCGGGCCCTCTCGCTCCTTCGCCAGGTGGCGCCCGGAGACGGGACCACCTCGACCGAAGTCGAGCACCAACCTGCTCCTTCGCCATGTGTCCGCCCGGGAGAGGCCCACCTCGGCCGAAGCCGGCGACCCCTCGCTCCCTCGCCAGGTGGTGCCCTGAGACGGTCCCACCTCGGCCGAGGTCGAGCCAGGCCCTCTCGCTCCATCGCCAGGTGGCGCCCGGAGACGGGTCCACCTCGGCCAAAGTCGAGCACCTCTCTGCCGCTCCGCCATTTGTCCGCCCAGGAGGGGCCCACCTCGGCCGAAGCCGGCGGCCCCTTGCTCCCTCGCTAGGTGGTGCCCTGAGACGGTCCCACCTCGATCGAGGTCGAGCCGGGCCCTCTCGCTCCTTCGCCAGGTGGTGCCCGGAGATGGGTCCATCTCGACCGAAGTCGAGCGCCTCTCTGCCGCTCCGCCAGGTGTCCGCCAAGGAGGGGCCCACCTCGGTCGAAGCCGGCGGCCCCTTGCTCCCTCGCAAGGTGGCACCCTGAGACGGTCCCTCCTCGACCAAGGTCGAGCCGGGCCCTCTTGCTCCTTCGCCAAGTGGCGCCCGGAGACGGGTCCACCTCGACCGAAGTCGAGCGCCTCTCTGCCGCTCCGCCAGGTGTCCACCCAGGAGGGGCCCACCTCGATCGAAGCTGGCGTCCCCTTGCTCCCTCGCCAGGTGGCACCGTGAGACGGTCCAGCCTATGTCGAGGTCGAGCCGGGCCCTCTTGCTCCTTCACCATATGGCACCCGGAGACGGGTCCACCTCGGCCGAAGTTGAGCGCCTCTCTGCCGCTCTGCTAGGTGTCCACCCAGGAGGGGGCCCACCTTGGCCGGGGCTGACTAACCAACACGGTAAGACCACCGAAGGACAGGAGCACGGGTTTCAAGGCCTCCCCTCGAGCAGCGCGCGCCGCACCCCGAGAGGGGCGCTGGTACGATCGACAGTGATACGCGAAATCTCGTTTACATAGGCCCGACAAGTCCCGCGACCGAGGGGTGAAGTCCTGACAACCCAGGACCTGGTAATGGGCATTGTCGGTGCCTGGGAAGGAGAGCGCCCATGCTCGGCCCAAGGTCAGGCCGGCGTCCTCCCTCTACCCTTTCCTCGCTAGGCCCGGCAAGCAAGGCGAGGAGGCCGCCGGGTTCTTGAACCCAAAAGGGAAAGGAGAAAGAGAGGGAGGGAAGGAGGTGAAAGCAAAGAGGGGGCCTCCCGAAGGTAGGGACTGGAAGGTAGCGTGATGGGATAAAAGGCTGGGAAGAGCGGATGACCAGGTGAGCAAGGAACGGAGGCTAGGAAAGGGAGAAGCACCGAGAGCACGATCCAAGATCCCGAGAGGGTTCCCTTGGCGCAAGCTCGGTGAAGGAACTTGGCCTGATTTCTACCCTTCCTGTGACCTTTCTTGCTAACACAATCTCTAAATCTAGGACTCCTTCGGGGGCCCACCTTGGAGACTCTGTTCCCTCTCGCCATTTTCTAACTTGACCATCGGAGCTCCCTCACCGGGATCCCCAGCCAGGGTCTCTGACCTTGTCGTGCAGGACTGGGAGCCCAGAGACCTCGGGGCGAGGCGGTCTAACCGAATCAACTGCTCTGAAGCCAAAGGCGTGGCAGCGAGATCGGCAACATTCTTCATATGCTAGATTGATATGCTTTATGATAGTCACTAGTTAGGGTTTTTTTAACACTTAAACCCTAATCTTTAAAATATGTCAAGATATATTTTTTTTAGTCACATTCTGAAATAAGGTTGTTCTAACATAACAGTGGATGTCTGTTATGTTGTAAGGTTGTTCTAGAATGATGACACACCTAGCATATATTTTGCATCATGTCATATATGTATGGTTTTCTATTATAAGTACATTATGATATGTTAAATAGTATTAGAATGTGTTTGAGACCATCAAAGCCCTCATTAAAAATCATATTTAGTCGTAGTATCAAATTAATCATGATGCAGAACCAATTAGGGTTTGATCAGCCAATTGGTGTCTAGGCAAGTGGTTCTGGGAAGGTAAAGGGATTGAGGTTTATTAATTGGTTCCGTTGTCTTACCTGGCTAATTTAATTGGTTTCTAAGGAAAGCAACGAGGGGACCCCCTCACCCCTTCCACATACCTGGCCAATTTGGTCATATCTAAACCTTAACTTAAGAATGCTAATTGATTATGTATACTATAATTTGCCTTCCTTCATGCTAAGCTAAATTAATATCAAAACTATAGTAGGTTTGTTGTGTAACACAATATCTACTCTAGGGCTTGATATGAAATTTGTATTGGTGCACTTAGTGCTTTATGGCATGGTTGAAATTATTGCTTTGTTGTGTAACACAAGGGCAACAATCTTCAATTATAGCTATATAGAAATGAAGGGTTTGACTAAACTAAGACATTATAGTTTGTTGTGTAACACAAGACTATAAGTGTCTTAGAGGCAAAGATAATTATTGAGAATTGCACGGGTTGCAATTGGAAAGTAAGTCCTACCTTTGAACTTATTAGTGTTTGTTGTGTAACACAAGGCACTAATGAGGAATTAGGATCTCAACCCCACTAAGAAAACCGGGAAGGTTTCTCGTTTACCATAAAATGAGGGTTATGGTATTTGAAGAAAATAGTGGGAGACATAATTAGATAGTAAGTCCTTATCTAGTTATGAATATCATTCTTGAGTAGTCTACTGATATTATTCTTTAATTAGATATAGGATATTTATATTTATGGCTTCAAACTTATCATTGAGGGGCATCTTGGATGCCAATAAGTTAACCGGTCCAAATTATGTGGATTGGTTGAGGAACCTGAGAATCGGATTAACTCTGGAGAAGCTTTCCTATATACTTGATTCTCTGGATCCTGAAGTGATTGGAGAGGATGCTTCAGAGGAGGAAAGGGCCACACATCAAATGTAGCTAAATGACAGTATGACTGTCAGGTGCATCATGTTGGCTTCCATGAGCAACGAGCTACAGAGGCAACATGAAGGTCTGGAATCTCAGTCCATATTGCTCAATTTAAAAGAGCTTTATGGAGAGCAAAGTAGGGTTGCCCGATATGAGATATCGAAGTAGTTGTTCCGAGCACGGATGAGTAAAGGTTCACCTGTGCAAACCCATGTGCTGAAAATGATTGACTTAATCACTCGATTGGGTCAATTAGGGTTTGTGATGGATAGTAAACTTAATCAGGACTTGATCCTGCAATCACTCCCAGATTCCTTCTCTCAGTTTGTTCTTAACTACCAAATGAACAAATTGAATACTACTTTGCCATAGCTGCTTAACATGCTTAAGACAGCTAAGAGCCACTCTAAAGGAGATAAGGCTCATGTTCTTCTTGTTAATGGAAGAAAGAAACAGGCAAGGAAAAAGGGTATGAAAAGAAAGTTTAACTTTAAGAAGAGCATCCAGAAGAAAAATAAGAAAGCTAAGAAGGATGATGGAGCCTGTTTCCATTGCGGCAAGACTGGGCATTGGAAGAAGAATTGTAAGGTTTACCTTACAAGTGTGAAGCAAGATGCAAGTGGAGCATCTAAAGGTTTATACATGTACAAACTAATTTATCATTGAGTGCTTCTATTTCTAATTCATGGGTATTAGATACCGCATGTGGATCTCATATATGCCATTCATTGCAGGGACTCCACAGAATTAGAAGATTGAAGAGGGATGACTTTAAGCTGCATGGGGCCAGTGGTGAAGCCATATATGCTGAAGCTGTGGGCACCTATCTTCTTTTATTACCTTCGGGTGATGTAATAAAGCTAGAAGAATGCTTCTATGTACCAGATATTATTAGAAATATTATTCTATCCCCTTGTTTTTATAACAGGGATATGAAATAAGTGTAAAGAGCTATGGCTACTCTATTCTTTATAATAATAAAATATTTGGGCATGGATCTTTTGTAAATGGTCTTCTAACTTTGCAACCCAATGATAATATTTTTCTTGTTGATTATAAGAAGAGAAAAAGAGATAATGACAATGTCACATATCTCTGGCACTGCCGATTAGATCAATGAGTCAAGAATAAACAAGTTAGTCAAAGATAATTACTTTGACTCTAATTATTTCCAAACATTAGGAACTTGTGAATCTTGCTCAAAGGAAAAATGACAAGTTTCCATTCATTGGACATGGAGAAAGAGCAACTGAATTATTAGGTCTTATACATACTCATGTGTGTGGACCTATGTCAACTCAGGCCAGAGGAGGATATTCTTATTTCATCACTTTTATTGATGATTTATCAAGGTTCGGTTATGTGTATCTTATCAAACACAAGTATGAAGCTTTTGATAGGTTTAAAGAATATCAAAGTATAGTTTAATAACAAACTGGACTTAGTATTAAAACTCTTCGTTATGATCGAGGAGGTGAATACTTGTCTAGTGAGTTTTTGAACCATCTCAAAGACAAAGGCATTATTTCTGTATTGACTCCTCCTTATACACCCTAGTTAAGGAGTGGTAGAAAGGAGAAATCGTACCTTATTAGATATGGTGAGGTCCATGATGAGCTTCACAGATCTTCCCATTTTCTTTTGGGGACATGCCCTGGAAACTGCTGTATATATATTAAACAGGGTTCCGTCTAAGTCAGTAAGTAGCACTCCATATGAGTTATGGAATGGCAAGAGACCAAATCTTAAATACTTAAAGATTTGGGATTGCCACACTTATTTCAAGAACAATTTAGGATATAAGTGCTAGGGCTGACAAATGTAGGTTTGTTGGTAATCTAAAAGATGGTGTTGGATACCTTTTTTATAATACTACTGAGCAAAAGATAATTGTCAGTAGGCATGCTACAATCTTGGAGCAAGAATTTATCCAAGAAAGAAGTAGTAATTCTTCACTTGAGTTATGTGAAGAACTGAACCAACAAACTGATGAGCCTTCAAGAGATATTCCTCAACTAGAAGTTCTTGAGGATCAAGAACAGCCACAATACACACCTCCTCTCCGAAGGTCAGAAAGGGTGCGGGGAGCACCACTTAGATATGGCTTTGTCATCGGAGATGACAATGAAGCCAATATCATATAGAATGATGATCCTGTGACCTATTCAGAAGCTGTCGAGAGTAGAGACTCCGACAAATGGCTAAGTGCCATGAAATCTAAAATGGACTCCATGTATTCCAATCAGGTTTGGACTTTGGTAGATCTACCTGAAAGAATTAACCCAATAGGGTGTAAATAAATCTTCAAGAAAAAGATTGGAGCAGATGGTCAAATACATACCTACAAGGCTAGACTGGTAGCAAAAGGATTCAGATAAAAACATGGTATAGACTATGATGAAACTTTTTCTCCAATAGCTATGCTCAAGTCCATTCGGATAATGCTTGCCATAGCAGCATATCATGACTATGAGATTTGGCAGATGGATGTAAAGACTACTTTCCTCAATGAAAACCTTGAGGAAGAAGTCTATATGTCACAGCCAAAGGGTTTTGTCTCGAATGGGAGACCAAATCAGGTATGCAAATTAAAGAAGTCTATTTATGGACTTAAGCAAGCATCGAGGAGTTGGAACATCCATTTTGATGAAATAATTAAAGGATTTGGTTTTGTCAAAAATATGGATGAATTATGTGTGTATAAGAAGACAAGTGGGAGTGCACTTATTTTCTTGGTTTTGTATGTGGATGACATACTGATCATTGGGAATGATATCCCAATGTTGCAATCGGTTAAGACTTGGCTATCATCAAAGTTTTTCATGAAGGATTTGGGAGAAGCATCCTATATACTGGGTATAAGGATCTATAGAGATAGATCCAAGAGGATGCTAGGCTTATCTCAATCCAAGTACATTGACTTAGTGTTGAGGAGATTCAACATGGATGGAAGTAAGAAAGGTTACTTGCCAATAAGTCAAGGCATACATCTCTCTAAAAATATGTCTCCTAAGACATCGGAAGAAAGAGAGAGGATGACTAAGATCCTTTATGCTTCGACTGTAGGATCAATTATGTATGCTATGTTATGTACCAGACCTGATGTTGCTTATGCCTTAGGCATAGTGAGTAGATTTTAGACAGATCTAGGAGAAGATCATTGAAATGCAGTGAAAAATATTCTTAAGTACCTTAGAAGGACTAAAAATATTTTTCTAGTATATGGAGGATCTGAGTTGAGATTAGAAGGCTATACAGATTCTAGTTTTCAATCAGATCCAGATGATAGCAAATCCACATCGGGGTATGTCTTCACCCTGAATGGTGGTGCAGTGAGTTGGAAAAGTACAAAACAGCCAATAGTAGCTGACTCAGTCACTGAGGTAGAATACATAGCTGCAAGTGAAGCCGCAAAGAAGGCTATCTGGATGAAGAAATTCATCATGGAATTGGACGTGGTTCCTGATATACAACAGCTAGTGCCATTATACTGTGATAACACTGGAGCTGTTGACAAGCCAAGGAACCAAGGTCTCATCACAAGTCCAAGCACATTCTAAGATGGTTCCACCTCGTTCGAGAGATAATAGAAAGACAAGATGTTGTCATCAATCGAGTAGATACAAAGAACAATATAGCAAACCCATTCACTAAAGCATCACCTAAGCAACAGTTAGATCGCCACTTGGATGGAATGGGTATAAAGTACAAGGACGATTGGCTTTAGTGCATGTGGGAGTTTGATAGAAAAGTGCCCTAATAGCTAATCATTGTAAGGGCCTTTTTTTGTATTCTTCCAACTCTTATATGACATTATATATTAATAAAAGCATCTGTTTTCATCATATACTATTGTGTCTTATTTATGATTATGATGAACCCCATAGATTAGAGCAATGGAATTAGGGTTATGATTCTCATAACAGTGAGACCTAATTTCTTATAAATCCTAATCTAAAATGTTCCTAGTCATTGGACCATTGATTCGGGGATTAATGAATCTGGTAAGACTAGCTTATCCTATGTATGCTCAGATGATGAGAGTGGTTGGTGTTGACTCTGGTCTTGATTTTGATGATTAACAAAATGATTAATTATATATGAGTACTAATTATATTTTAAGTATATTTTTCAGATCTTAGTACTCAACAATGTTGAATGAAGAAATGCTTGTATTTCAGTTGAAAAAGTCCATAACTTAATGGAAAATCAAGTATATGGACTTTGGAATTAATATGGAAGAACTTGAAGAGGTTAAAATTTTAATTTGAAGATGTTTCAACAATGGCACAGGCAAGTGTCGACACTTGGAAATGAACAGTCGACACCTGAGGATCAAGTGTTGACACTTGAAGAGTGAAGTGTCGACTCAAAGCCTGAGACAAACAAAAAACTTCAGAAAGCACATTCAGTCAAGTGTCAACACCTGGAGCTGAAGTGTCAATACTTGGAAGTGAAGTGTCGACACCTGGAGAATGAAGTGTCGACACTTGAAACTGAAGTGTTGACACCTGGAGATGAAGTGTCGACACTTGAACAGTAATGGCTAGTTTTCTGGACTGCAGAACTTCTCCAACTTGGCTCCAACGGCTATATTTTTCTCTCTAATGGCTATAAACGGTCATTTAAGTGTTGGGAGGCTATAAAAACATCAATAATCAAATGGGAAAGTAATCCTTTGGTGAGTTTCTTGAATATTCTTAAAGGATTCAAGAGTTGAGTGATTCAAAGCCTTCAAGCTTCCAAGTTTCAAAGAGAGCATTCAAAGTCTACATCTACAAGCATCAATCAAAGGCTTCATCAACTTGAAGACAAGATCTTTATCAACATTCAAGGGCTTCAAAGAGATATTTACTTTATTTTAGAAAGCTTTTATTGTATTCATTTATACTTGCTCTTATATTGTTTTACTTAAGGTTTTTGGTGAGCCTTAGAAAACCAAAGAGGTTTTCTGTAAGCCTTTGAAAACCAAAGTGGGTATTGGTGAGCCTTAAAACCAACTAGGATTTTACTTGTGAGCTCGAAGTCAAAACAAGTTGTTTAGGTTCTTGGTTATCTCGTAAAACCAAGGATGGTTGTTGGTGAGCCTTGAACCAACTAGGGTTTGTCTTGTGAGCCCGAAGACAAAACAAGTTGTAAAGGTTGTTGGTGAGCCTAAGTTATAAAACCAAACTTAGTGGAATTCCTAAGGGTGGCTTGGGGAGTGGATGTAGGTGCTTGGTTGGCACCGAACCACTATAAACCTTTGTGTTGGTGTGATTGTTCTCCTTGTGCTTTTATTTCTTTATTTTCGTTGCATTTATTTGAAATACTCAAGCACTTAAATTGTATTAGCACATACTTGCTTTAGTTCATAGTTATTACAAAGTAATTCAAAAGTTTTATAAAACCCAATTCATCCCTCCTCTTAGGTTGCCTACCTGAGTCTACAATTGGTATCACAGCGGGTGCTCTGTTTGAAAATCTAACGATTTTGAGCTAAAGTTCATGGAAACCCTTGTAGGTATTAGTGTTAGTCCACCATTTTTCAATGGCCCAAAATACACATTTTGAAAAACTCGCATGCACATCCATATTCAATCTATTAGTTATCATCTTTAGAAAATCATTGTTAGTGGTCCTCATATTCCTTCCATTTTGGTTAATGGCATTTCCATTCCAAAGCTCGAAGAGGATTGGAATGAATATGATATTAAACAAACTGAAATCAATGCTAAAGCAATGAACTTGCTTTATTTGCATTGGACTCGAATGAATTTAATAGAATCTCTACATGCACATCGACGAAGAAAATATGGGACACACTTGAAGTTACTCATGAGGGTACTATTCAAGTGAAGAATACTAAAATTAATTTACTTGTACGTTCTTTTAAAATTTTTGAAATGATGCATTATGAATCTATTTCTGATATGTATACTAGATTTATGACTGTTATTAATGAATTGAAAAGTCATGGCAAAATTTATACTAATTCTGATTTGGTGAACAAAATACTTAGATCCTTGCCAAAATCATGGGATCCAAAAGTGACAGCGATCCAAGAAGCTAAAGATGTAGAAACCTTAACTTTGGAGGAGCTTATTAGTTCACTCATGACCTATGAGTTAAACTTATGGCAAAGGATAGTGGAAGCTGATGTAAATAAGAAGATAATAGCCCTCAAGGCCAAAAAGAAATTCAGGACAATGATGGCAACTTGGAGCGATAGCAAAAATTTAAGTTCGGATGATGAAGTTGCCCATCTTTGCTTCATGGCAAATGAAAAAAAGGTATGTGCTAAAAATGATTATAATTTTATCTTTGATGAATCACATGATGCATCTAATGATCTTGTGCATGAATATAAATTGCTAAAAATTGAGCACAAGAAATTAAATAGGCATGTAATTCATTTTCTCTTGAGAACACCAATCTTGCTGATAAAAATGATGATTTAATTACCAAGATTGATATTTTGAAAAATGAAAAGAATAATTTTTCTAAAGAAAAAAATTTTTAGAAAAAGAAAATATTGTTTTGAAAGATTTATGTGATAAAGTTTTGAATAAGAAAAATATTTTGGTGGAGGAAAAGAAGCAAAAACTTTTGAAGAATTTCTCTATTCCTGCTTCTTTCAGTTTATCTTATAAATGTGGTTTTAATACTTATCCTTCTAGATTAAGAAAAGTTTAGGTTCCAAAAGGAATTATAATTACTAATCATAAAGGACCAAAGAAAGTTTGGATACGAAAAATGTCCACTTAGTTTATTTTGCAGAAATGTCTTGCAGCTCAACTTGAAGAAAGGAAGTTTTTGATAAATGGCTGTACAAGATAATTTGAAGATATGGACAAGCTACATTTTGGACTAAATGGTAAAAGGAAGGATTATGTATATTGGTAAATTCTAAACATCTCCTTCCATGATTGAAAATGTAGTTAAATTTTTTGTTATAATTATTGCATCAATTACTTTGAAAAGTTATTTTAAATGATTAATTAGAATCAAGTTTAGACTTATAATCATTGATTATGATCATGGACATCTTGATGTTGATGAATTTCATGCTATCATGATTAAACTTGTGATTGTGAGACCTTCACCTGATTTTGATTAATGTATTTCATAAAAAATACTTTTAAAGATGCATATTGCTTTGAAAAATATTTTAAGTGATTGATTAGAATCAAGCTTAGACTAATAATCATTTGTTGTGATCATGACCATTTTGATGTTGATGGATTTCAAGCTCTCATGGTCAAACTCGTGATTATTAGATCTTCACTTGATTTTGATTAATATAGTTTCTAAATTATTTCAAGTGAAATGCTATGATTTATATGTTTTTATTTTTGGCATCTATGCATAATCTAGAAATGATTTGGATCAAGTATAGAACTAGTAGTTAAGGATTACTTTTAAGAAGAAGTTATGTATATTGATAAACCCTTGCTCTAGTAGCTAGACTTAATATCATATTACTTCTAGCATTTGTATGGATATCAAATCATTTTAAATGAATTTGAGATCATGCTGAAAGTTTTTAAGTGGTATAAATACTTTGTATTTTGAAAATCATGAATATCTTGAAAATTTCAAATCCTTGGTTTCAGACTTAGAATTTATGTGCATATCTAAAATTGTCTGAAATTATGATGCATGTGCTTTCATATTTTATTCCTCGAATGAATGCATATTTTTAAGGGGGAATAACATTCAGGGGGAGCTTCTAAAGATTTGTTATCATATATTTGATGCTTTGAATATTTTGCTTGATATCATGCTGTACTTATATTGCTCTAATACTCCTTCTCCTTGTTTTTAAATCTAATTTTTTGAGAGGAGTTACATTCAAATAGTATCATGTTCAATTTGTATTATAATTTTTTGATTTCATGCATTGATTTTGATGACCTACTTGCGATTCTTTCCGACTTCATTCCCACTTTGTATTGCCTTTCACCCTTTTTCATGATGTCAAAAATGGAGAGAAAATTGTTAAATATGAAAAGGAAAAGATTGTTGGAGAAAAATGTTAAATATGTTAAATATGAGAAATGAAAGAAAGTGTGAAAGGGGGAGAAGAATGCAAAATATTTTTATCTTAAGGAAAGATTAGTAAGGGGGAGATTGTCTTAAAAAAAAAAAAAATTGCATATTTTTGAGAAATAAATTTTGCATATTTTTGAGAAATGTTTCTGAAAAATCTTTTGAATCATATATTGAGGGGGAGCTTAGTACTTATTGATTTTTGAGCTTACATGTTTATACTATTGTTAATCTTTTAAGCTTACCCTTTTCACATGCTTAAAGATTTTGTCATCATCAAAAAGGGGGAGATTGCTGACTCTGGCCTTGATTTTGATGATTGACAAAATGATTAAGTATATATGAGTACTAATTATATTTTATGTATATTTTTCAGATCTTAGTACTCAACAATGTTGAATGAAGAAATGCTTGTATTTCAGTTGAAAAAGTCCTTAAATTAATGAAAAATCAAGTATATGGACTTTGGAATTAATATAAAAGAACTTGAAGAGGTTAATATTTCAATTTGAAGATGTTTCAGCAATGGCACAGGCAAGTGTCAACACCTGGAAATGAAGTATCAATACTTGAGGATCAAGTGTCGACACTTGAAGAGTGAAGTGTCGACTCAAGACTTGAGACAAACAGAAAACTTCAGAAAGCACTTTCAGTCAAGTGTCGACACCTAAAGCTGAAGTGTCGACACTTGAAAGTGAAGTGTCGACACTTGGAGAATGAAGTGTCGACACTTGAAACTGAAGTGTCAACACCTGGAGGTGAAGTGTCGACACCTGGAGGTGAAGTGTCAACACCTGGAGGTGAAGTGTCGACACTTGAACAGTAACGACTAGTTTTCTGGGCTGCAGAACTTCTCTAACTTCGCTTCAACGGCTATATTTTCCTCCCTAATGGCTATAAACAGTCATTTAAGTGTTGGGAGGCTATAAAAACATCAAGAATCAAATGGAAAAGTAATCATTTGGTGAGTTTCTTGAATATTCTTAAAGGATTAACGAGTTGAGTGATTCAAAGCCTTCAAGCTTCCAAGTTTCATAGAGAGCATTCAAAGTCTACACTACAAGCATCAATCAAAGGATTCATTAACTTAAAGACAAGATCTTCATCAACATTCAAGGGCTTCAAAGAGATATTTGCTTTATTTTAGAAAACTTTTATTGTTTTCATTTATACTTGCTCTTACATTATTTTACTTAAGGTTTTTGGTGAGCTTTAGAAAACCCAAGAGGTTTTTGGTAAGCCTTTGAAAACCAAAGTGGTTGTTGGTGAGCCTTGAAACCAATTAGGGTTTCACTTGTGAGCCCAAAGCCAAACAAGTTGCTTAGGTTCTTGGTTATCCCATAAAACCAAGGGTGGTTGTTGGTGAGCCTTGAAACCAACTAGGGTTTGACTTGTGAGCCCGAAGACAAAACAAGTTGTAAAGGTTATTGGTGAGCCCAAGTTATAAAACAAAACTTAGTGAAATTCCTAAGGATGGCTTGGGGAGTGGATGTAGGTGCTTGGTTAGCACCGAACCACTATAAACCTTTGTGTTTATGTGATTGTTCTCCTTGTACTTTTATTTCTTTATTTCTGCTGCATTTATTTGAAATACACAAGCACTTAAATTGCATTAGCACATACTTGCTTTAGTTCATAGTTATAACAAAGTAGTTCAAAAGTTTTATAAAACCTAATTCATCCCCCCCTCTTGGGTTGCCTACCTGAGCCTATAGTTGGTCTCACAACCACTTGTGTAGAGACACTAATACAAGGATAAGGGTGCTCATCAAGGTATGAGTACACTGAACTGATCCGTACCGGGACTATCTTATGGAAGTCTTACAACTTGTCAAAAGATAGATCCCTGAGTAGGAGTTGTGCATGTGATCTTTAAACCTGAGGTCACCATGGCTCCTTGTGCACACTAAGCCATATTTTGGTTTATACTCATTCATGCCATTACGACATGTACGGGGTGTTCTGGATATGGTGGAAGGTGTATGTAGGATATGAGTGGACCAATAAGAAATCGATTACTCCTAGTAAGAGGAATTGTTATCCTATGTAATCTCTTCGATGAGTGACTTAAAGAGCCTTTGATCAAAGCAGGATGAGATTAGTGGAATCTAATCAGTCATCAGCTGAGTCCTCACTATCGAGTTGAGATTCGATATAATTAAGTGTTAGGGTTTGACATCTATCCATACCTATCACTTAATCGGGATAATGGGAGATCGAAAGATTGAATTGCACGGTAACTTTCTACTGAAGGGTTTTTAGTAATTTTTATCAAATTTCTCATCTTCCGGGTAAGCATGACACATTGCTAGATGTCATTCTTGTCTTGTAGGTATTCATGAACCAATTGGGTTGGTTTCATGGTCAATTCGATGGATGGTTCGAATTGGATAATTAGATGAGCTAGTTTGACCTAATTAGGTCAATCGGGTTTGATTGGATCGAATCGGCCCAATCCTAAACTTATTGCTGGGTAGATGTGGAACCCAATGGATCACACACACTAGAAAATTGGACGAGAAAGTTATTCATGATTTAATTAGGGTCATAGGATCCTAATTGGTTAGCTTGGTGACACACTAGCATGTGTAGGCTAACCTAGTTCCTAAACCCAATTGGATTGGATCCGGTTGCTTGCTAAATGGACTAACCAATTTATGGGAGACCTAAATTGGGTTATGTTCTAAGTAGGATGAATTTATCAGATTTTATATGATTTTTTTTGGAGGTTTTATCTCGGAATTATGAAGAGTCCCTAAGTCATAGGACTCTTGGTTCCTAAATGACATGTTGGCATTCAAAAGGGCCTAGAAGGGTCTATAGTTCTCTGATCGGAAAAATTTTTATATGGTCGGAAATCTTATTTAATGCCATTTCATTTTACACCCATATTACATATCCTTTGACTTTGTCAAAGGTATCATTTGGCATGGAAAATGGTTGACCAAATTATGAAGAGAAGCGACTCTTCATTTGGCACGTAGTAAGGACCAAGAGTCCTTCTGCAGATGAGTTTCTTCTGTTGATTGGACTTCTTCTAATCTTTATCTTTATCTCCATTCCATTTCATAAAGGATTTGACTGGTCAATGATTTTTGAATTGGCATGAAGAAGGAAAGGATGAACGGCGCACATGAAAGGTTGCGATTTTTCATGAGAGGGCGCACGGTTTGAAGCAGAGTCCTTCTGCTTTCAGATCTATTCAGTTTTCTCCAACTTTTGGAAAATGAGAAGATGCCTCTTGGCTCTTCCAGAGACCGGTACATGCCATGTGGCATGAGAAGGTTTCATTTGGACATGAAGAGATGTCATATAAGACTCTTGAATCCTAAAGAGTCTAATCAGATATGAAGAAACATATCTGATAAGAGACTTTGGGATGTGCTTCACGTCCCTTAAGAATCTATGTAAAGGGTGTACGGTGGAATGAGAAGATATTCATTCAGTCATCTGAAATAGGAGTCTAGATTCTATCATATTATCCATCTGAGTTTTTCTCTCTCCCTCTTCCTTTCTTTAAGACAAGACTTGTCTTGTTAATACAAGGTCTTTTCTATTAGGACAAGGTTTTGTTTTAGGACATAAGCCTAAGAGGTCCTAAAGGAGAGTTGTCCTAAAATCAAGAGTGGTTTAGAAGAGTGTCCAAATAGTCCTATAGTGGGATAGTGAGTCCTACAAAGGCTAAAGTCCAAAAGGCTGTCGAAAGAGTCCTACCCAGGCAAGCAACTTCAAGAAGGAGTTCTTCCTTGTTTCAAATCTTGTGTGGATCACCGTTAGAAGACTTACACTTGTGAGTCTAGTGGAAGAAGTGGAATATAGCGCTCCAGGTATGTTTCATTAACCTTCTTTTATGACATATTAGTTGTAATCGAATAAGAGATCTTGGGAATTTGTGTTTCTAACTGATAAATTGTTTTCTTTATGCATGAAATTTTATAATTTAGTCTTACTAAGTTGCATAATGATCTCCTTGAAACCCAACATCCAATCCACCAAAGAGTTCTTCATACAATCAGACAAGGAGATATTATTCCGAAGAAGTCACAGAAGATCCATGCCAAGCTACTCCAAGCAATCTTTCTTCATTCCAAGATTCTTCCCCTCCATTCCTCCATTTCAATCTCTATCCTCTAATCCCCTCAACCGCTCTTTGCTGCAGGATCCCCAGGCTCCCAGGTTCCAAAGAAGAAGGTCCACCGTGTCAAGATCCGGATACAAGAAGCTTTCCAACCTAAAGGAATCTCCTTATCATCCAGGAACTTTCTCTTTGAATGTTTTCAATTCCAAATCTTAGAATATTAATTGCCACGTACCCCTCTCTAAATAAACTTTCAGATCTAAAATATTAAGATTAACTTAGCCCTAATCTGAGTGGTTTCTTAAACACGAAGGTCCTCTTATTTACTTTGAATGGTTTTATTTTCTAGTCAAGTTTAATATATAGATTCCTATCATAAGAATTCTACTTCTTTACTTTGAATAACTGCATCTATTTGCTTCATTTCTCATTCAGTCATTACTAATTTCATTGGGAATGCATCATTTCATTATCGTCCCCCATCAAACTACCATACCTGCAAACAGACACATGCAGAATAACAAAAGATAGGATCCCGAGAATTGAGAAACCCCTAGTTTAGGATAGCATACCTTCAACCAATTAAAAATTAGGAGGGGAAAGGTGTTTACCAGGTAGAGATTGAAGATCCACTTGAAGAAGAGTTCTCTTAGTACTCTGGATAGTGCCTGGAAGACAAACCTATAGTTCCCAAATCTGAAGGCAATCGGGGATGGTCCTGAAGGCAAAGAGGGCCTCCTCCTTGGAGGTGAATACCATGGCGATCCTGCAAGTGATAGAGGTCAACAAATAAATAAATAAGAAAGTAAAGTAAGAGAACTAGGATTTGGAAGAATAAGAAAATAGGGTTTTGGATGTGGCTGGCTTGATGCTTGAAGAAGAACTCCTTGCTTGGGCAGCCTAGGGCACTTCTTCTATAGGTGGATTAGGGCTTGGAAGAAGAACACCTGGGGTGGCTAGGGCTTGGTAGAATTAGGGCACACCAATCTCAAACACTCACACACCAAAGAAGAACATAAGGAACAAGCTAAAAAAGTTTCAGCAAGGTATCATTTCATGATAAAAGTTACTTACAAGAGGGGGAGGGGTGGGGTATTTATAGATGTTCCCCAAGTCCTCTCCTAGATAGGATATGATTACAAAGTTGAAAGGGAAAGGGATTACATGTTTGATTAAGATTAGGAGAATACACTTTCAACGAAAGTAGTTCTCCTTATTCTACTTGGATTCCTTTTCCTCTTTTGACTTGGACAAGAGTCTTCCATTTGTGCTAGGTTGCAAAGGGCATTGGGCTTGAGTGTGTGGGCTTCAAGGAAAGCAAGGGTGGGCGACCTCCTTTGGGTTGGTGCATGGGCTTTGGGCCATAGAAACTGGGGTGCTCTGATATCAGCATATTCTTTGGAATCTTGATTCTGGGGCTCATGGGCTTGACTCCTGGGATTGGAATCTCTTGGCCTGGGTGCTGGCATATTCCTGGAACATGAGGTTTCCTAATCTGGGAATATTCTATGGCATCTGGAGGGTATCAAGGAATCTAGTGGGCATCTGGGCATTAGGAAGGAATCTCGGACCCTAGGGTGGCAAACAAGGCCCAATAAGCTGATGTGAAGGCCTCTGGCTCCTGGATGAGGTTTGGTGGAACTCTAAAACAGGGTATCCTCTTATCTTGTACAAAATTGAACTGCTACTGGACTAATACTCAAGTACAGGACTCAAAGACTGGACTAGGGTTTAGACAAATCAACTTGCCTCAACTTATTACAGGACTCAATCTTACTTGATTAAAAAATTTGATACTTGGCTAAGTAAACCAGATAGGGCCCAGTAATCTATGTCCAATCTTGGTGCCCCTACCAATTCTCCTGAGGTGGGAGGAACTCGACCTCGTCGAGTAAGTGTCAGCTTGGCTTTCATATTGCTCAAGAAGGTCTGGGATGAGGCGCTGTAGATCCTAATGGGTGATCCACGAGTCCTTAGATTTTGGCCAACCTTGCCATCTAACCAAACACCTATGATGAACTCGACCTCATCATCCAGGATTCGCTCAATCCTTTCCTCACTTATAGGCCAATTTTTTGGTGGACACTCCGGGGTGGGTTCACTCTGAGGGAAGGGATAGGTCCAAATGGCTTGCTAGGTATCGCTGCTAGCTCCCGGTACTCCACAAGGTCTGAAATATTGAAGGTGGAACTAATACCTAGATCGGGTGGCAACTCAAGCACATAGGCATTGGGTCCAACTCTCTTTATTATTCTGAATGGTCCAGCTTCGTGAGCATGTAATTTCTTGATGGTCCCTGGAGGAAACTGCTTAGGTCTAAGCCTGATCATTATAAAATCCCCTGCAGAAAATTCTTTAGCTCTTTTTTGGGTATTAGCCAAGTTCTTCTAAAGTTCATTACTTAGGTTTTTTTTTGGCTAATCTCTTTATGCAAATTCTTAACATGTTGTGCAAAAGATTCAGCTAACTCAAAAACTCGTGCGTGTATGGGTAAGGGGATCAGATCAAGAGGTTTATTAGGTTTGTAACCATGCACAACCTCAAATGGACATTTCCCTATGTACCTATTGACAGAACTGTTATAAGCAAATTCAGCTCGGGATAAAAGAAGGTCTAAATTTTCAGTGTGTTCACCTATGAGGCATCTAAGCATATTTCTTAAACTGTAGTTCACTACCTAGGTTTGGTCATCGGTCTGTGGGTGGTAGGCTGTGGAAAATTTGAGTTTGGTTCCTAATAAGTGCCAAAGGGTCTTCCAAAATTAACTGGTAAAATGAACATCCCTATCTGACACTATGGTTTTAGGAAGGCCATGTAACCTTACCACATGATCAAGGAAAAGTCAGGATACTTTGAATGCATCAAAAGTTTGAGAGCAAGGTATGAAATAGGCCATTTTAGAAAATCTATCGACCACTACACATATAGAATCATGTTTCTTTAGGATCTTAGGTAGGCCTAACACAAAGTCCATGCTTAGATCCTGCCATGGATGATCTGGTACTGGCAAAGGGGTATATAATTCAGTGTTTTGCTTCTGTTGCTTTGCAACAGCACAAGTTCGACACCGGGACATAATGTTGGCAACATCCTTCTTCAAACTAGGCCAAAAGAACTGGTCATCTATAGCTAAAATAGTCTTGTTTCTACTAAAGTGACCAGCAAGGCCTCTTGCATGGGTTTCCCAAACTAAGAATTCTCTAAGAGATGTCTTTGGAATATACAATCTATTATTCTTAAACAAATAACCATCTTGAAGGGTGTATTCGCTATGAGTACTAGATGGTCCTTGGGCAAGGGCTTGGAAAACCTTACTAAAGTCTGGACAGATTTCATATTCTTCTTTTAACCTATCAAATCCAATGACTTCAGTGCTAACAATATTCAACAGTAAGGCTCGTCTGCTAAGGGCATCTGCTACCATGTTTTCAGTTCCAGCTTGGTGTTTCAGTACAAAGGTATAGGCTTATATGAATTCTACCCACTTAACATGCCTAGAGTTTAATTTCTTCTGGGAGTTCAATAATTAGAGTGCCTCATAATTAGAGTAAAGGACAAACTCCTGGGGTAGTAAATAATGTCTCTAGTATCTAAGGGCTTGTACTACCATATAAAACTCCTTGTCAAAGGTTGAGTACTTAACTTTGACCTCATTAAGTTTCTCACTGAAGAAGGCTACTAGGTGATTTTCTTGGCTCAGAACTCCTCCTATGCCTACTCTCGAAGCATCACAAGCTATCTCAAAGACTTTGGTGAAATTAGGTAACTTCAAAATAGGTTCTTGTGTCATCTTAGTCTTGATCTCTAGGAAGGCTCTATCTACAGCTTTGGTCCACTTAAAATTATCCTTTCTAATACAGTCAGTTATTGGTGTTACTATGGTGCTAAATCCCCTAATAAATCTCCTATAGAAAGTGGCTAGACCATGGAAACTTCTAACTTCATGGACACTAGTAGGTACTGGCCACTCTACTATGGATTTGACCTTTTTAGGATCAGCTGCTACTCCTTCAGGGGTCACCACAAAGCCTAAGAAGATAACTCTATGGGTCATGAAATCATACTTCTTCAAATTAGCATAGAGGTTCTCTTTCCTAAGGGTCAAGCAAACTTGTTTCAGATGTTCTAGATGGTCTTCCTTAGTTTTGCTATAAATCAGGATGTCATCAAAATATACTACCACAAACTTACCTATGAACATCCTAAGGACTTGGATCATAATTCTCATGAAAGTGCTAGGGGCATTGGATAACCCAAAAGACATTACAACCCACTCATATAGACCATCTTTGGTTTTAAAAGCTGTTTTCCATTCATCCCAAGGTCTGATTCTCACTTAATGATAGCCACTCTTAAGGTCTATCTTTGAGAAAATTGTGGCACCGGCCATCATATCTAACATGTCATCCAAGCGGGGGATGGAAAACCTATATTTTATAGTGATTTTATTTATGGCATGGCTATCAACACACATTGATGTGGGCATCAGGGTTTGACTTGAGCCCTTCAACCTTCGGGGGATCTCTAATTAGGGTTCTACCCATTGAGTCCTGTAATAAGGCTTCAAGCCTTTAATTTGTAATTATCTTTGCTTTGAGCCAAGTCTAAATCTTGTACCATGACCAATTGGGTCAAGATTAGGTCAACTCGAGTCCTGTAATTTATTTTAATCCAAGTCTGGGTTTGCCTGAACTTCGGGTCCCAACCCAATGAGAGAAAACTTGTCCTTTGGGTCAAGCCCATTTTAGTGGACCAAGCTTTGACTTGACACTACCACTTCATCAGCTGCATGGCGCCACATCAATGCCACCTGTGCACCCAAGAATGGAAGCAAGGAGGTGCCCCATAAGCATTCCACACGCCTCCATTATCCCCTCCCCATATCATGCCATGAGCCATCATATTTGGGTTGTTGAAGATTCAAGCCACAAAGCAAGCCCTCCAATCAAGTCCTCTTCCTAAAATATTCATGCAAGAAAGGAAGACCAAGGAGCACACTCCCCATGCCAAGCCATCAAATGTGCAATGCCCAATCTTCTTCTCCCTTGGTCGGCCAAGGATCAAGCCTAGAAGAAATTTTGGAGGACACATTCCACCAAGCTTGCCTCCATCCAAGCTTCTTTCCAAAACTATGCACACAAGGAAGGAAGGCCAAGCATCAAGCCCCCTCTTCAAGCCAAGCATCAAGCCATACCCAATCTTCTTCTCCGTTGGTCGACCATGAATCACTCCATCTAGGTATGGAAGAAGACTCCAAAGGTGACACATCCCTCCAAGCTTTCCCTACTTCAAGTTTTCTACCAAACTGAGCAAGCAAATAAGGAAGTCAAAAGGACAAACTCCCCTCCCCAAGCCTTGTATCTTGCCATGCCATTATTCTCCCCTCTTGGTCGGCCTTGAAGAACTCCCTCCAAAGCTTTGGGCGCCACTTTTATTTGGATTGTATTTTGGGTTTAAAATTTGAATGGTTTTTTCATTTGAAATTTGAATGTACTCTAGGGTGTCTATAAAAGGGGACCCAATCTCTCCTTGTAGAGAAAATTGATGATTAATGAAAGAAAGCTTGTGTGTTCCATTCGCTTCTTCAATCCTTGTCCCTAGGCTAGGTTGAGTGAGAGCTTCCTTCATTCCCAGGGATGTCGAGTGGTGTGAGGCCACGTTCCTTCGCCTGAGGGCGTCGAGTGGTGTGAGGCCACGTTCCTTTGCCTGAGAGCATCGAGTGGTGGGAGGCCACAATTCCTTCATCCTCCGAGACGTCGCGGGGTGCGAGGCCCCAAGTTATCAACTTCGATTTCAGACTCCAGTCGGATACCGGGCTCGAAGCCCTGTTTCTCTACCCTAACCCTATTTCAACTTCAACACTTCTCATCTCTTCACTAACCGTTCTTTCTCTTGCTGCCTACAGGTCTTCCTCGATGCTACGGACATCGGAGATGGGTCGTCTTGCCATCACGACCACATGATCGGGAACCGGCGCATCCACGGGCGTGATTGCTCGAACATCCAGGCCGCATCCATCGAGTGGAGCAATCTCTGCACCAGGCACTTCAGAATTTGAAAGGTTTGCATCCCCATCTCCTAGGTAGGTATTGGGTGTATCGGGCTAGTCCTAATCCCAGGGTTCCTTAATCTCGGGGTCCTGGTCTATCATTTCTTAGGGATTGATCTACTAGCATAGACCTCTTTTCTTTCAATTTTCCTAGGTTCTCTTTGCTTGCAATCGGGAACCAAAGATAAAACCCTAAAAAAAAAACAAGATATAACCACCTTTGCATCATCCATGCTAGCATCATCTTCATCCTTTTTTCCTCCGCATCATTATTGGTATCAGAGCCTAGGTTAGGACTAGTGCTCTTGCATTTATGTCTCTGCATTTTGTCCAGCCCATATATAGTCTGCTATTTTAATTTGTTCTCTTTGTAGGAATCTCCGCTTTATTTGATTTTTCTTTTGCTGGATCTGTTGCATTTAGAGGATTCTTCTGCTCTTTCCTCAGATTTTATTTCAGCCTGTAGAAATTCTACAAGCCGAAATATCACCTGAGAAAATCTCAGGCCTGCAGTTTCAGCAAGCATCTCTTTCTTGTCTCATTTAGTTAGTTCATGTATTTAGTTCATGTTTAGATTTTTACATTTTTCTTAGCATCCATACATCTGAAAGACACAAAAAAAAAAATAAAAATAAAAAATATTAAATCATTTTCTTGGACATTTGTGTGCATACATTGTTCATAAAACACTTAAGGGCGACAAGTTAACATAGGGTCAGGAGTTCACAACCTGTCCCTAGCCCAAAAACCACCACCCGGCATTTCGAACCCTAGCCATTAACTAAAATCAATTAGACGTTAATCTGCTCTAGTGAGCTACGGACACCCACGAAGTCGGGTCAACCCAAGTGTCGGGCCAAGCTAGATTGCTTGGAAGTGTGTGCTTGTGTAGCTGGTGTCTTGGCAAGCGGTTCATGGACTAGATCCTGAAGGGAAGTGGGTTAGTTCGCTTACCTGGCCAATTGCAAGATTGGTGTCTAGGCAAGCAAAGAGGCTCCACTAACCTTACGCTTACCTGGCCAGGTGCCAAGTTACTACTACCAGGTTCGTCTTCTTGACTTTCAATTTGGTGAGATCTCCTAGGTCTAGCACACCGTAGTACCGTTTTGTGTGTTTGCATGTGCACTAGATCAGGAGCTCTTTTTCACCCACCATCTCCAACCCCTATCGAAGACATGGACCAACTTCATGTTGAGCTTGCAGCCATGAACGAATCCTTGACTCGAGCCATAACTCAGTTAAGCACCCGGTTAGACGATAGATGTGATCAAGTAGAGGCCAGACTAGGTCCCATAGAGGAAGCCGCTAGGCTCCGTGAGCATTTCTAGAGAGCTCCCACCTACAGAAGACCTGAGCCTTTTAGGAACCAAAGCCACATCCTCGGATCCACCCAAGGTTATAGCCAGGCTTAGTCCAGCCCGAATCGATCTGACCCCAGTCGACCCGAACCCAGTCATAGTTGTCCCAGTCTAAATCGACACCAATACAGTAGAGAGGACAAGGGTAAGGCTATAGTCCAGAGGAGACCCGATCCCCAAGTCAACTAAATAAACCTGAGCATCTTGCCAGTCAGTGCACCGCCCCTGCCCTACTTATATATGAATCGATTGAAACTGAACCCAAACCCATTGAGGAATCAAAGAAGAAAAGATTAGAACCCTTCTGTGAGTTTAAGGAAGTCATATATGAGCCTGACATAAGCTTGATTAATGAATATGAAGAAGAAGAAGAATGTGAGGAGGTATCGCCTGATAATTTAATTGATCAGCTCCCACCTGATGGAATCATTAAGGATATCCCAGAACTTAGCAAGGACCCAAATGATAATGATCCTGAATCCACTATAGACCTTGAAGCAGAACTGACCAAGCCAGGATCAAACGAAGTAAATGAAGGTATAGATTCTCAAGATGAATGTTCTGAAGACCTTCCCGAAAGCCCTCCACTATCTAGGAGCATCATGCCTACCCGAGGACTTGCACCTATCGATCCTCCTAGTACTGACCATGAGGTTAAGATGAGCACACCTTTAGACCTTCATTCATACATTAAGGTCAGTAGCCTAAACCTTGAACCAGTCCTTGAGTCTCCTCCTTATTTCCTACCCTTCCCCGAACCTTCGCACATTTCTAGGGCTATGAGTGCACTTTTTGTTGAGATTATCATTTTGCATGACTCCTTAGAGCCCATCCCATTCGCCCTCTACTTCTGGCATACTTTATGGCATCTGTTAGGGATCCTTAAAAATTTTTCTTGAGCATACCAGGCAAGGGTCAAGCCTAGAGAACCAATGGTCTAGTAGGTTTAGGCCATAGGACCCCAATAAATTCCTCTTACAAGGAATACCTAGTTTAGATTACTTTTGTGTCTAGTTAAGTCTCAGAATATGCATGATCACTTGCATTGCATACTAGGGACACGAAAATTAATTTAAATAGTTAAAGTTTGGTCATTCCCGAAAGCAAGCTAAGTAGAGAATTGGGGATTCTGAAATAATAAAGAAGTTTTTATGCTCACTAAATTGGTCCCTTAGAGTGATAGGAGAGTGACCCTAATACCCTGATTTGGGACATTAGCTCGACTCTCAATATCTTGCACCTAGTTGAGTATAGGGAACCAGCAAACCACCTAGTGAGTGATTTGAGCCTAATCCTTTTTGGAGAGAAAACCAGACCCGAGTGTCCACTTCCAATTTGACCTGAGTAAGGAGTACGGATCGAGCATGTCCTTGATGGTCGAGCTACCACAGCCCAGGACAACAGCTTTCAGATTTCTTGGTCCGTTAGCAAGGCCGACCCAAATCTAATGATTCATGGATCACCCAGGAGGACCGGCCATGCATCAACCCACTGAAGAAGTACCAAAGCTAAATCAACCTCCACTCGACAGGGTCGAGTTTCTCCCACCCCGGGAGAATTGATGTGGGCATCAGGGTTTGACTTGAGCCCTTCAACCTTCGGGGGATCTCTAATTAGGGTTCTACCCATTGAGTCCTGTAATAAGGCTTCAAGCCTATAATTTTGAAATTATCTTTGCTTTGAGCCAATTCTAAATCTTGTACCTTGACCAATTGGGTCAAGATTAGGTCAACTCGAGTCCTGTAATTTATTTTAATCCAAGTCTGGGTCTGCCTGAACTTCGGGTCCCAACCCAATGAGAGAAAACTTGTCCTTTGGGTCAAGCCTATTTTAGTGGACCAAGCTTTGACTTGACACTACCACTTCATCAGCTGCATGGCGCCACATCAATGCCACCTGTGCACCCAAGAATGGAAGCAAGGAGGTGCCCCATAAGCATTCCACATGCCTCCATTATCCCCTCCCCATATCATGCCATGAGCCATCATATTTGGGTTGTTGAAGATTCAAGCCACAAAGCAAGCCCTCCAATCAAGTCCTCTTCCTAAAATATTCATGCAAGAAAGGAAGACCAAGGAGCACACTCCCCATGCCAAGCCATCAAATGTACAATGCCCAATCTTCTTCTCCCTTGGTCGGCCAAGGATCAAGCCTAGAAGAAATTTTGGAGGACACATTCCACCAAGCTTGCCTCCATCCAAGCTTCTTTCCAAAACTGTGCACACAAGGAAGGAAGGCCAAGCATCAAGCCCCCTCTTCAAGCCAAGCATCAAGCCATACCCAATCTTCTTCTCCCTTGGTCGGCCATGAATCACTCCATCTAGGTATGGAAGAAGACTCCAAAGAGGACACATCCCTCCAAGCTTTCCCTACTTCAAGTTTTCTACCAAACTGAGCAAGCAAATAAGGAAGTCAAAAGGACAAACTCCCCTCCCCAAGCCTTGTATCTTGCCATGCCATTATTCTCCCCTCTTGGTCGGCCTTGAAGAACTCCCTCCAAAGCTTTGGGCGCCACTTTTATTTGGATTGTATTTTGGGTTCAAAATTTGAATGATTTTTTCATTTGAAATTTGAATGTACTCTAGGGTGTCTATAAAAGGGGACCCAATCTCTCCTTGTAGAGAAAATTGATGATTAATGAAAGAAAGCTTATGTGTTCCATCCTCTTCTTCAATCCTTGTCCCTAGGCTAGGTTGAGTGAGAGCTTCCTTCATCCCCAGGGATGTCGAGTGGTGTGATGCCACGTTCCTTTGCCTGAGGGCGTCGAGTGGTGTGAGGCCACGTTCCTTCGCCTGAGAGCGTTGAGTGGTGGGAGGCCACAATTCCTTCGTCCTCCGGGATGTCGCGGGGTGCGAGGCCCCAAGTTATCAACTTCGATTTCAGACACCAGTCGGATACTGGGCTCGATGCCCTGTTCCTCTACCCTAACCCTATTTCAACTTCAACACTTCTCATCTCTTCGCTAACCATTCTTTCTCTTGCTGCCTACAGGTCTTCCTCGGTGCTACGGACATCGGAGATGGGTCATCTTGCCATCACGGCCACATGATCGGGAACCGGCGCATCCACGGGCGCGATTGCTCGGACATCCAGGCCGCATCCATCGAGTGGAGAGATCTCTGCACTAGGCGCTTCAGAATTTGAAAGGTTTGCATCCCCATCTCCTAGGTAGGTATTGGGTGTATTGAGCTAGTCCTAATCCCGGGGTTCCTTAATCTCGGGGTCCTGGTCTATTATTTCTTAGGGATTGATCTACTAGCATAGACCTCTTTTCTTTCAGTTTTCCTAGGTTCTCTTTGCTTGCAATCGGGAACAAAAGATAAAATCCTAAAAAGAAAACAAGATATAACCACCTTTGCATCATCCGTGCTAGCATCATCTTCATCCTTTTTTCCTCCGCATCACACATCCTCCACGTGCCATCTTTCTTAGGGGTTAAAAGGGCTAGTACAGCACAAGGACTTAAGCTCTCCCTAATAAACCCTTTTCTAAGAAGTTCACCTACCTGTCTTTGAAGCTCTAAGTGTTCAGTTGAGTTCATTCTATAATGAGGCGGTTGGGTAGGGTAGCTCCTAGGACTAGATCTATAGCATGTTGGACATCCCTTAATGGTGGTAATTGGTCACGTAAATTATTAGGAAATATATCATTGAATTCATTTAAGATTTCCTTGACCTCCTTAGGGTACTCTTTATCAGATTGATCAGATACTTCTTTCACAGCTAACATCCAAATAGTAGTTCCCTTATATATCCCTTTTTCTAGCTCTTTTGTAGTGATAAGATTAACTCCAAACTTCTTCTCTTTAAGTGATCTAGATCCTCTCTTGATTGTTTCTTGAGGTGGGGTGTGGTTTATGGTGATCTTCTTCCCATGAAAAGTAAACATACAAGCATTAGACCAGCCATAAAGGGTGGCATCATGATCATAAAGCCATGGCCATCCTAATATTATACTGCTTACCCCCATGGGCACGACATCACACCACACTATCTTGGTATGACTGAAGCTGGATCTAGACTTGGCATCTAGACTTATTGGGTATGGATGTGGAGTTTATCTAGGATACCTTATAGGGGTTAGGGTGGAGAACTTGGTTCAAGCCTAGGGTTTTGATAGCTCTCTGTGAGATGGCATTCACATAGCTCCCACTGTCTATAATTATCTTGCAGACCTTATCCCCAATCTTCACAAAGGTTTGTAAGATGTTAGTCCTACACCAATCTTTCTGGGTTTTGGTCTGGGACAGGATGCATCTAACTATCCCTACGAGGTCAGACTGATCAAAATCCTCCTAATCTCCTTCATACTCCTCTATTATGTTTGCCTCTGCTTCGTAAACCTCTTCTTCCTCAGTCTTATTGGGTTCGGGCTCTTCTTCCTCAAGCTTCCCTTTGTGCAAGGATCTGATGGGACACTGGCTACAAAATGACCTACCTTATTTCACCTAAAGCAGGCATTGGGGCTGGGGCTTGGGTTCTTCTGAAAAGCTGGTGCCTTACCCTTATCATTCCTAAAAGTGGCTAAGTTACTAGAGCTAGCCTGACTCAGACCTGGATTAGGACGAGGTGGGTTAGGTTGGGGATGGGTTGGGTTAGGATTGGGTCGACTTAGGTTTGGGTTTGGCCAACTTGGGTTTGGGTTAGGACGGGCTTGGTTAAAGATGGGTCGGTTTGGGTAAGCCTGGTTCTGGTTGGGCCTAAAGCTAGGAGGGTTGGCCTTAAAGGGTTCAGGTCTTCTAACTACAGGTACTCTCTGGAACCTCTCAAAGTTTTCAGCTACTTGATAGGCTTGGTCTATGTGTTCAACTTCCCTAAGGTACAGCGCCCTTTGGATATCCTCTCTAAGGCCAACTCTAAACCTAGATAGGGTAACTAACTCAAGTTCATCAAGGCCACACCTAAGGGCACACTCATCAAACTGGGTTATGAATTCTCTAGCAGTCTTGGTTCCCTGTCTATGTCTTTGCCACTGGTCTAGAAGGCACTGTTGGAAGTTGGGAAGAACATACTTTTCCCTAAGTTTTAGTTACAGGGATTCCCAGGTGACAATGGGTGGATGGTTCCTTTGCCTACAGAGGCGCTCTACTTGCTCCCAATATAACCTAGCTTGGTCAGATAGCCTAAGCTTGGCAAACTGACACTTCCTCTCTTCACTTAGGGCATACCATTGGAAGTATCTCTCCATGCCTCCTTCCCAATCTATGTAGACCTTGGGATCTAGGGTTCCATCAAAGAGGGGTGGTTCTACTCTAATGCTTCTAAAGATTCTATCATCATGTTCCTGGTTTTCATAATTGGGTTTCCTAGGGTTTGGATCCTGATATGGTTCTTGGTGTTGGGCTCTCCTAGGATTGGGCTCTATAAATGGGTCATGATTTTGGGCTCTCCTAGGGTTGGGCTTTATAAATGGTTCATGATTCTGGACTCTCCTAGGATTGGGTTCTACAAATGGATCATGGTTTTGGGCTCTCCTAGGGTTAGGTTCTACAAAGGGGTCATGGGTTTGGGCTCTCCTTGGGTTATGGGAAGTGGAAAAGGGTGAATCAGGGTTAGGTTCAGTATTAGACTCCTGGGTTCTTTCTATGGTCCCTAATTGGTTCTCTACTAGGTCCATTCTATACGTTAGCTGATCTATCCTATGGGTTACTGGGGTATTTGATTGGGTCATCTGGTTAATCTGGGCGGTTAATTGAGCAAACTGATTCTGGGATTGGGTATTCATCTGAGCAAACTGGGTTTGGTTTTGGGTGTTCATTTGGGCTAACTGATTTTGAGTTTGGGTAATGGTGTGGTTTAACTGGGCAAGCTAATTAGTCATGGCTTTCATGATGGCCTCAAAATTGGAATGCATGGTTGAACTCAGGTTAGGTTTAGACTGACTGTACTGGACTCCTAACCTGGTGGTCATGCAATCAATCAATCAATCAACGTGATGTGGTGCAGCCAAGCATGCAAGGATCAGTAGTTCTAGGGTTTGCTAGACCTAGAGCCAAAACTGAGTGGGTCCACTCAACTTACACCCAACTCAACAACTAATCCTTCCTTTGGCCAGGTAGGGGGTGGGAGTGTGGGAGGCCCTCCTTTCTTTTGGAGGGACCCAATTAAAAACCACAACACCACTTAGGTCATTTGACTCTGGACCCCCACCTTAGACACCAGATTCCAGTAATAGTTGGAGAATTGAATGCACTAGTTGGCTTACACAATTCGGATCTGACCTGTTGGTGTCACCTAGCCTACTATGGCAAGTTAAGTCTAATTAATTTTAATTAAGGCTTAGGTTAAGATGATGGTGGTTGTTTTGGGCCTAGGACAGGTGATGAAATCATGCCCTGATCTGAGATAGTGAATTACCATTAAAAATAGTTTTATCAGATGATGTACATTCAACAAGCCCTAATGCAAACTAATAATAATCAGAAAAATAAAATATTTTTGGGTATTTTATGAGATGACAAGTTATGTTTAAGTTGATTAGATTAGCAATCAAATTAGGCTTGGGATTGAGGGGTTTGGAAGTTGGTTAGGTTGGGTGTAGTCAGGTGTGCAGAAATCACAAAATCAGAAAATTAGGATTCGATTTGATGCAAAATTTGATATAGTTTTAGATGCAAAAAAAATCTAAAAAAGTTAAATAACAAAGGATGGACGGTGATTATGATCTCTACTAAATTTTATGCAAAAAAAAATCATATGATGATGCAACTCTTAGGGTATTCGGACTGGTGTAGACATCTTAGGATTTTAGTTAGGGTTCGAAGATGTAGTAACTTTTATATTTTATTGTTTTGGTAAAAATAATTAAAAATTATGATAATTATCAAAACTAAACCTATAACATGTCAAGTGAATTTAAATAAAAATAAAATTCTTAAGATGATAATAGAGTACCTTCAACCAGTCAGAAATCAGAAGGGGGATGGTTGTACCAGGCAGAGATTGAAGATCCACTTGAAGAAGAGTTCTCTCAATACTCTGGATTGCGCTTGGAAGACAAGCCTATAGTTCTCGAATTTGAAGGCAATCTGGGATGGACCTGAAGGCAAAGAAGGCCTCCTTCTTAGGAGGTGAATACCACGGGGATCTTGCAAGCATCAAAGGTCAGCAAATAAACAAATAAGAAAGTAAAGAAAGAGAACTAGGGTTTGGAAGAAAGAAGAAATCAGGGTTTTGGATGTGGCCGGCTTGATGCTTGAAGAAGAACTCCTTGCCTGGGTGGCCTAGGGCACTTCTTCTATGGGTGGATTAGGGCTTGGAAGAAGAACACCTAGGGTGGCTAGGGCTTGGTAGAATTAGGGCACACCAATCTCAAACACTCACACACCAAAGAAGAACACAAGGAATAAGCTAGAAAAATTTTAGCAAGGTATTATTTCATGATAAAAGTTACTTACAAGAGGGGGAGGGGTGGGGTATTTATAGATGTTCCCCAAGTCCTCTCCTAGATAGGATAGAATTACAAAGTTGAGAGGGAAAGGGATTACAAGTTTGATTAAGATTAGGAGAATATGCTTTGAATGAAACTAGTTCTCCTTATTCTACTTGGATTCCTTTTCCTCTTTTGACTTGGACAAGAGTTTTCCATTTGGGCTAAGATGCCAAGGGCTTTGGGTTTGAGTTTGTGGGCTTCAAGGGCAGAAAGGGTGGGCGGCCTCCTTTGGGTTGGTGCATGGGCTTTGGGCCCTGAAAACTGGGGTGCCCTGATATCAGCATATTCCTTAGAATCTTGGTTCTGGGGTTCATGGGCTTGATTCCTGGGCTTGGAATCTCTTGGCCTGGGTACTGGCATATTCCTGAAATCTTGAGGCACCTTGATCTAAGAATATTCTTTGGCATCTGGAGGGTATCAAGGCATCTAGAAGGCATATGGAGGGCATCTGGGCATCTAGAAGGAATCTCAGACCCTAGGGTGGCAAACAAGGCCCAATAAGCTGATGTGAAGGCCTCTGGCTCCTAGATGAGGCTTGGTGGAACTCTAAAATAGGGTATACTCTTCTCTTATACAAAATTGAACTGGTACTGGACTAATACTCAAGTACAGGACTCAAAGACTGGACAAAGGTTGAGACAATCAACTATCCTCAATTTATTACTGGACTCAATCTTACTTGATTACAAAATTTGACACATGGCTAAGTAAACCAGTAGGGCCCAGTAATCTATGTCTGATCCTGGTGCCACCACCACCACTTGTTGCCCAGGTGTCTTCCCAAGAGGAGGGTGAATTGGGTTAAAAAAAAACTTGCAAGTATGTGCACTTTGAAAATCTTTTGGTGTTGTGGTGTTGTGATAGATTATTCAACGGAAGCAAGTAAATCAACGATCACAAACAAGTCAACCAAACACAATCACAAACACAAGAAATTTAGAGTGGTTCAGAGCAACCTTGCTCCTACGTCCACTATCCAAGCACCACTTGTGATGCGGGAAAATAATTAAAACTAAATTACTATTATTAAGACCTAATTATCTGAGAAAAGCAGAGAATAATTTTTTAATATTTTTCAAATTTTTAAAGAAGACTCAAAGTATGCAATGAAGGAGACTTTGTAATGGTCAGACTATGGCCTGAATGGTTCCCACCTGGAACCATAAAAAAGTTACATGCCCGTAGTAGTGGACCATACAAAGTAATTAAGAAAATTGGACCTAATGCCTATGTGCTTGAGTTGCCACCTGAACTAGGTATTAGCTCTACTTTCAACATTTCAGACCTTAATGAGTATAGGAATACAACGTTGATTCCTAGTGAGCCCTTTGGTCCTAATCCAGTCCTTGAGAGTGAACCAACCCAACTGTGTCCACCTGCCATACCACCAACTTGGAGAGACAAGATCGAGCGGATCTTAGATGACAAGATCATCGCTACCCAGAGCAAAGATTACCAGCGATATCTGGTTCATTGACAAGGACGATCCAAGATTGATGATTCTTAGATCACCAGAGAGGACTTGCAGAGAGTTGACCCGGACTTATTGGAGCGCTATCATAGCAACATTGACCCATACTCAACAGGGTCGAGTTTCTCCCATCCGGGGAGAATTGGTATAGACACCAGGGCCAGAAAAGATCGACAGGTCGAACCCACATCCCTATGGGTCACTTATGAATAAAGCCCTGAACCTTAATCCCTTTTACCATGTAAATATTTTATTTTAAATTTTATTATTTTGGCTTTGTTTGGGTTAGCCATTTTTACCAACTATAATTAGGGTTTTGTTATTTAGCCTTTTGGGCTAAACCCTTTTTACCACATTAAGTTAAAACCTCATTTATCGGTTGTGTCAAACCCTATTGGTGAAAGTTAAAAAGTGGCTCTTGTAGGTGCCTACTCTAAGCTTGCAACAGCAGGGAGTAGGTAAGTATTTTAAAAACAATTTTAAAATGTACAGCGAAAAAACTTGCTCCGTGCAGGATCTAACACGATCTGGAAGCATGTGCAGACTAAAACATGTAATAATATGGGCATGTAATGTTTATAAAATATTTTAAATGCTTAGATCTCTGCATGCATGAATTTTAAAATCAAGACCCATACCTTATTCCTGCCTAAAATAAATCTGGTATAGTTCTGGAATAAGTGGGATAACAGGAATAATTTTATTCCTGTTGTCTTCCTCTTCAAATGTTGGAATGCCCTGTTATCTTTTGCTTCAACAACAATGATGGCCAATCCAAATGACCAATATTGAGTCTCCTCTCTATCACCAACAGCAAGGACTTCTCTTGCTTCAAATGGAGAAGGGATAGGGGTGGAACTTCAACGTCGAAACACACTTGATCTTCTCCAAAAAACACAAAAGTCAAAACCTGCAACTCAAAAAAACAGGACACTTTAAACAACAAAAGGAGCGTTGATCCGGCTCAAAAGTGCTCAAATGAGCACTCTCCAGAGGGGGAACATGCGTGGGACTCCACAGATCCGGGGCCCAGGCGATGCTAGTCGCCGGAAAACACCTTCAAATGGTGGGAAGAAGCTTTGTTGATTTGCTGCAAAGTTTCTCCAAAACAGAGCAGGAACTTCTTCTTCCAATGAGCACAAGAAACAGGGACAAATGGAATTGATTTTTCCTTCCAATCAATTTCCTAAACCCTCCCCAAAAATCGGTGGTGAAAGGATGATTAAATCTCTCAAAAAAAATAAGAAACCAGAGAGAAATTTCAAGCCTCATGGTTTTCTGCTCTTCACCAAGAACAGCGCCCAGCAGAAAAGAATATAAGGAGCGATGAACCCATCTAACCGATGATTTTTGGGAGGTGAGAGGTCTTGCGGGAAAACCAAAAGGCATCAGCGATTGAAAACGAATTCAATTCATTTCAATGAAGTAATCAAAGGAGTTTAAAAAAACAGCCAAAACAAAATAAATGGGGAGAAGAATGGACCATAGCCCTGTTCGCCCAAAACAACAAATCACCGTGGAAAACTGTTCAAAGGGTCAAAAACCAATGAAAACGGTTTAAATAAAAAACCCAATGGTTCATAATAGGTTCATCCATATAATTAGATCAAAATCTAATTATCAGAAGGCTTGGTCAAGTCCTGCTTAACCAAAAAAAAAAAAATCCTGATAAATCAGAACAAAATCAGATAGACCCAAAACCCAGGTCAAACCAATGTGCTCAATCAAACCGTCACCAATAAGATTCCTAATCAAATACTGGTACCTGGATCAGGAAGTAATCCTCAATGGTGTGTGACCTCATAGGTTCGAACCTAGGTGGTAGCACTGGAACAATTCCAGTACCAGCACAAGATACCATCTAGCAATGGGTCCCGGCGTCCGGATAGATCGAAGAAGCGGGAGCAAACAGTCGAACCTCAGGCATATGGTTACCGTATAGTTCATCCCTTTGACCTCTAATGCTCAAGATGACTGAGATTGGGCTGCCAACCCAGACTGAGTCAGTCGACTACGTGTCTCAACGTTGCAAGCCCAGTGACTCTTCACTAGGACTACCCTGGCCGAGGATTTGATAAATTGAGATACTGCGAGACATTCAATCCAAACTGTTTGGACAGGTCAATTCCATCTTGGTCCATCACTGCTCCACAAGTACTTGCCTATACCCAGAAACCTTCTATCACCGGATTAAAAATCCGGGTAGTCCGGCACCAAAGCACAGGGAGTTGCTTGCAAGCTACCGTGATGACCTCAGGTCATAGGGACACATATACCCATATCCTATCGTGAGTATCCCTCTGGCAAAAAGAGGATTTACGGAGTCACGTTCAATGAGATATATATCCCACTTGCAGATCACATCAGTGTCACCACACTCATTTGGTCAAGAGGACAACCAAACGATGTGAACTGCAACAACCTATACTTGATATATTGCCATCCAGTACAATATATCCTTTGGCTATGGACTGGGTTTAAGGACCAGTCGATACATCCTCTCTATATCGGAAACAGTGTTGCCCTAAGGACTTCATCACATGGAAAGAGTTCACTTTTAAGGAAATTCAATATGTGATGAGCTGCCAAAAATAATATTTTATTAATTCACAAAATGAATACAATACTCAGCACAACCACCTACAACCCAGGCGATTGGCTTTGGGACACAATTCCCAACAACTCCCACTTGTACTAAAGCCAATTAGAGGAGTATCTTATACCCATTTCCCATTTACAATAGTCGAACTCTTTGATTCCAAGGGCTTTAGTGAAGGGATCAGCTAGATTTTCTTTTCCATCGATCTTCAGAAGATTGATGTCGCCTCGCTCCATGATTTCTCGTACGAGGTGGTAGCGCCGCAATATGTGCTTGGTGCGGTGATGAGCTTTAGGCTCCTTAGCTTGAGTAATGGCTCCAGTGTTATCACAGTACACCGGAACAGGACCATCTAGGGAAGGTGCCACCCCTAGCTCTCCAAGGAACTTCCGCAACCACACAGCTTCCTTTGCTGCATCTGATGCTACAATGTATTCTACTTCGCATATCGAGTCTGCAACTGTTGCCTGCTTGGAACTTTTCCAGCAGATCGCTCCTCCGTTCTGGATAAATACAAACCCTGACACACTCTTGCTATCATCTCTATCCGACTGGAAACTGGAGTCAATGTACCCTACATGTTTCAAGTCAGGTTCTCCATAAATCAGCCATTGATCTTTAGTATTTCTTAAATACTTAAAAATGGTCTTAACCACCTTCCAATGCGCCTCACCTGGGTCAGACTGGTATCTGCTCACTACTCCTAGTGAGTATGCCATGTCTGGTCTAGTACAAGTCATAGCATACATGATAGAGCCTACTGCAGAAGCATAAGGTACTCTACTCATGCGCTCTCTTTCCTCAGGAGTTGTCGCACAATCCTTCTTGGAAAGAGTAATTCCAGAACCTATCGGAAGATAGCCTTTCTTGGAATTTTCCATGCTGAACCGTTTCAGCACGGTGTCAATGTATGTAGACTGGGACAGTCCCAAAAGCTTCTTAGATCTATCACTATAGATCTTCATACCTAGTATGTAAGAAGCTTCACCCAAGTCCTTCATGGAGAACTGAGATGATAACCAGACCTTTATTCCTTGTAATGCTGCGACATCATTCCCGACTAAGAGAATGTCGTCAACATACAGTACTAGGAATACAATCACAGAACCATTAACCCATTTATAGATGCATGGTTCTTCTCCGTTCTTAATGAAGCCGTACGATTTGATACACCTATCAAACCGTAAGTTCCAACTTCGAGATGCTTGCTTGAGTCCATAGATGGACATCTGCAACTTGCATACTTTTGATTCATCTGTGGATGTGAACCCTTCAGGCTGTATCATATACACCTCCTCTTCCAGCTTCCCATTTAGGAAAGCGGTTCGGACATCCATCTGCCAGATCTCGTAATCAAAATATGCTGCCAAAGCAAGCATGATCCGAATAGACTTGAGCATTGCCACAGGGGAGAAAGTCTCGTCATAATCGATACCATATCACTGACGATACCCCTTGGCAACCAGACGAGCTTTATAGGTTTCTACCTTCCCATCTGCACCCCTTTTCCTCTTGAAGATCCATTTACACCCGATGGGTTTTATTCTTTCAGGTGGATCAACCAATGTCCAAACATTGTTGATTTCCTTGGACTCCATTTCGAATCGCATGGCTCCAAGCCATGCCTCAGAGTCAGATCTCTGAAGAGCATCCATATAGGTGATCGGATCCTCATTGTTCTCATCGAGCTCAATGGGATCGCCGTCCCGGACCAAGAAACCGTAGTATCTGTCCGGCTGACGCGGTATTCTACCAGATCTCCTAATGGGTTCAGGGTGTGAGTCAATCACAGCTGGTTCCACGATGTCCTTAGAGTGTGCAGGTTTTTCTATTGGCTGAACTTCATCAAGTTCAATCTTAGAAGCTATTGTTCCTTCTCCAAGGAACTCTTTTTTCAAAAAGATAGCTCTAAGAGCAACGAACACCTTTTGTTCATTCTCCAAGTAAAAGAAATACCCTTTGGTTTCCTTAGGATAACCAATGATAAACACCTGTCAGACTTAGGACCAAGTTTGTCTGCATCTAAATGTTTTACGTAAGCCGGACAACCCCAGACCCGAAGGTGTAAGATTGAGGGTTTATGTCCATTCCACATCTCATACGGAGTGGAGACAACAGACTTACTTGGAACATTATTTAACAAGTAACAGGCTGTCTGAAGTGCATATCCCCAAAAGGATAGCGGTAGAGTTGCAAAGCCCATCATTGATCGAACCATGTCCAACAAGGTTCGATTCCTCCTTTCGGACACACCATTCAACTGCGGTGTTCCTGGAGGAGTCCACTGAGATAGAATTCCATTCTCCTCAAGATATGTCAAAAATGTACCAGATAGGTAATCACCACCTCGATCAGATCGAAGGGTTTTAATACTTTTTCCAGTTTGCTTTTCTACTTCATTACGGTATCGTTTGAACATTTCAAACGACTCAGACTTATGTCTCATTAGAAAGACATAACCGAACCTTGAAAAGTCATCTGTAAATGTAATGAAATATTTGTATCCTCCTTTGGCACTAATTGTCATTGGTCCACATACATCAGTATGTATTAGACTTAGGAGTTCTGTAGATCGTTCTCCTTTTCCAAAAAATGGTGACTTGGTCATTTTACCAAGTAAACAGGATTCACAAGTGGACAATGATTCAGAATCACTGACCTCCAGAAGTCCATCTCCTCGCATCTTGTTTATCCTATTTTGGTTAATATGACCTAGTCTACAGTGCCAAAGATATAAATTATTGACATTATCTAACCTTGGGCGTTTGCGAGAAGTGTACATTACACTAACAAGCCTTGATAGTACATATATGCCATTATTTAATCTAGCTTTCATTATAACACCATTATTCAAAATAACATTGCAAAAATCTCCTTTTATTGATAGTTCAAAACCACAATTGGCCAAAAGGCCTACAGAGATTATGCTCATAATGAAACTAGGATAATAGTGACAGTCGACTAGTTCGACAGTACAAGACTCAAAGACAAGATGCAGGACTCCAACCGCTAGTACTGGAACATGATTTCCATTCCCGATGCTCAGAAACTGTTCTCCATCTTCAAATCTTCTGCTAACTTGAAGTCCCTGTAATGAATTACAAACATGAATTGGACTACTAGTATCCAATACCCAGTTAGCAGTATCAACAATTGAGTAATTACAAGGTTTTATCATATAAATACCTTGTTCAGTAGACTTCTGCTTTCTTGGCCTGTTCGGATCAAGGGATGCAATGTAAAGAGGACAGTTCCTCTTCCAGTGTCCCTTCTTCTTGCAGTAGAAGCACTCTGCAGAAGACTGATCAGCCTTATACTTCTTGGTCTAATTCGGGCCAAGTGCATTCTGCACCTTCTTTCCCTTTTAATTCATTTTCTTCTTCCCTTTCTTAAAAGGACGACGACCTCTACTTCCTCCCACTAAATTCACCACCCCCTTATTCAGTTGGTGGTCTTTCTCGAAAGTCTGCAGCAACCCCAAAAGACCATGGTAGTTTACTGCAGGCTTGTTCATTCTGAAATGATCAAGAAAGTCAAGATAGGAGGAGGGAAGAGAATTCAGAATCGCATCCTTGCCGAGCTGCTCGTGCAAGGGGCATCCGAGTTTGCCCAGTTTTTCAATCAGCTCGATCATGTACAATACATGATCGGTGACTGAACCACCATTCGGCATCTTGGAGTTGTAGATGGCACAAGACACTTTGTACCGTTCTACATCATCCGGGGTGCCGAAGGATTCCTTCAATTTTTGAAGGATTTCATCAGGTTGGGCCTCCTCGAATTTGCGACTGAACTCGTCGTTCATTACCGCAAGCATAATGCAATGGACAGTAGTCCGATCAGAAACCCACTTCAAGTAAGCATCTCTGACCGCACTCCGTGCATTTGCAGGAGGGATTTCAGGCGCCAGATCCATTATCACATAGAGGATCCGTTCTTGCTCCAGAACAATTCTTAACCTTCGATACCAAGTATCGAAGTTATGACCCTTCAACTTCTCATTATCGAGAAGTGACCGGAGCGATAAGTTCGAAGACATCTGAAAAGAAAACAAGACCAAATTAGTTTATGAATTAATAACTTAACCAAAAGACTTGGACTTTAGTCTAAAGGTTTCTCCCACTAATTTTTCAGATTGGTAGCCTCTAACTCCAATCGTGAAAACAACATCTTTTCAAGTGGGTACTGAAATCCAATAGGCCTCGCATGATCCCGACTATGGCCAGCTCACCCATACGAGCCTACCTAAAGGTAGGTTCGTAAACCAATTATTTTCCTAAACAATTTTCAATATTTTATTTTGCCCCAGAGAACACCCCAATCGGCCTAGGGGCCTCCTATTACGGGTCTCTGGTTAGGTCCAACCAATAAAATGACAAATCCAATGCTTCCAGCTAACTAAAGACCAAGCCCGACTAAGGCCGGCCCACCTGGTCCCGTTAAGGAGGTTGCACTGAACCATCATCGATCAAATAGAAATTCCAGTCGCTGGATGTACACCCGTTCTATGGAACTGCCGATGCACACCAAGCTAGTGGACACATTTCTATCCAACTTAATGGGAGGCTAAGACATTGTCAACTCTTTGACTTAGTCTTTTAAAGACCTAATAATTTTAGAGGATTTTTAGTTGTGACAGAAGAAAAGACAAGGACATGGATCATCCTCCCACTGAATCAATCAGTTTCCAGGAGAGTTGAACCAATTCAACAATTGATCCATGGGCACCTATAGATCAGTCAGACCGATCAACCAGGGTGACATGGGTTAACTCGAGTCATTGAACTTTTCTAATCAGTTCTGGTCGACTCAACTAGCCAGGTAGGTGAGATCATGGGTGAGTATCCGCCATTAACCATCTTTCCTAGACACCAACAAAGTTGGCCAGGAAAGAGGTAGCCTCATGCAACCATGATCAACATGCCAAACCTACCTTGACACCAGTCGGTTTACCAGACTCGATCAGACCAGCCTAAAGACTCGGGCTTCCACTGAGCCACTAATTGGATCCATTTTAGATGAACGGATCAACCAATCTAACTATTAGATAGTTCTAAAGAAGGGCCTTAAACAACTTTTGTTTAATCTTCTTGTAATCCGGTTCAACTAAACCCTAGGTCTAACCCAGTTAAATAAAAAGAACCCAATTAGAAAACTAACCTAATTTAACCCAGAAATGGCTTATTCATGTCAAATTAGATTTCATAAACCTAATAATTTAATTTTAATAAGCCATACATTTAATCAAAACATTTTTAATTAAGTGTCAATGTAAAACATTTTTTACATTACAAAATCATGCATCATATCTAGATTTTATTTTATAAACATTTCATGGCCCAAAAATTAACAGACATGTCAAAACTGTATCTGAACTAAAACAATTTTAATTCCAAGATTTCCTTAAAGGATCCTTCTGAAGAGGCCAACACAGACGATCTGCTTCGTGTCAAAGATACACGGTCATGGTGAAGGTCTCTACTAGGTTCCTAAAAGTACTATCAGGATACAAAAAGTAGATTAAACTATTTTTAATCTAACATGCATCAAGATTATGTTATACCAGACAACCTAGCTCTGATACCAATGAAAGTTAAAAAGTGGCTCTTGCAGGTGCCTACTCTAAGCTTGCAACAGCAGGGAGCAGGAAAGTATTTTAAAAATAATTTTAAAATGTACAGCGGAAAAACTTGCTCCGCGCAGGATCTAACACAATCTGGAAGCATGTGCAGACTAAAACATGTAATAATATGGGCATGTAATGTTTATAAAATATTTTAAATGCTTAGATCTCTGCATGCATGAATTTTAAAATCAAAACCCATATCTTATTCCTGCCTGGAATAAATCTGGTATAGTTCTGGAATAAGTGGGATAACAGGAATAATTTTATTCCTATTGTCTTCCTCTTCAAACGTTGGAATGCCCTGTTATCTTTTGCTTCAACAACAACGATGGCCAATCCAAATGACCAATATTGAGTCTCCTCTCTATCACCAACAGCAAGGACTTCTCTTGCTTCAAATGGAGAAGGGATAGGGGTGGAACTTCAACGTTGAAACACACTTGATCTTCTCCAAAAAACACAAAAGTCAAAACCTGCAACTCAAAAAAACAGGACACTTTAAACAACAAAAGGAGCATTGATCCGGCTCAAAAGTGCTCAAATGAGCACTCTCCAGAGGGGGAACATGCGTGGGACTCCACAGATCCGATTCTCAGGCAATGCTAGTCACCGGAAAACACCTTCAAACGGTGGGAAGAAGCTTTGTTGATTTGCTGCAAAGTTTCTCCAAAATAGAGCAGGAACTTCTTCTTCCAATGAGCACAAGAAACAGGGACAAATGGAATTGATTTTTCCTTCCAATCAATTTCCTAAACCCTCCCCAAAAATCTGTGGTGAAAGGATGATTAAATCTCTCAAAAAAAATAAGAAACCAAAGAGAAATTTCAAGCCTCACGGTTTTCTGCTCTTCACCAAGAACAGCGCCCAGCAGAAAAGAATATAAGGAGTGATGAACCCATCTAACCGGTGATTTTTGGGAGGTGAGAGGTCTTGCAGGAAAACCAAAAGGCATCAGCGATTGAAAATGAATTCAATTTGTTTCAATGAAGTAATCAAAGGAGTTTAAAAAACCAGCCAAAATGAAATAAACGGGGAGAAGAATGGATGCCCAATAGCCCTGTTCGCCCAAAACAACAAATCACCGTGGAAACTGGTTCAAAGGGTCAAAAACCAATGAAAACGGTTTAAATAAAAAACCCAATGGTTCATAATAGGTTCATCCATATAATTAGATCAAAATCTAATTATCAGAAGGCTTGGTCAAGTCCTGGTTAACCAAAAAAAAAAAAATCCTGATAAATCAGAACAAAATCAGATAGACCCAAAACCCAGGTCAAACCAATGTGCTCAATCAAACCGTCACCAATAAGATTCCTAATCAAATACTGGTACCTGGATCAGGGAGTAATCCTCAATGGCATGTGACCTCATTGGTTCGAACCTAGGTGGTAGCACTGGAACAATTCCAGTATCGGTACAAGATACTATCTAGCAATGGGTCCCGTCATCCGGATAGATCGAGGAAGTAGGAGCAAACAGTCGAACCTCAGGCATATGGTTACCGTATAGTTCATCCCTTTGACCTCTAATGCTCAGGACGACTGAGATTGGGCTGCCAACCCAGACTGAGTCAGTCGACTATGTGTCTCAACCTTGCAAGCCCAGTGACTCTTCACTAGGACTACCCCGGCCTAGGATTTGCTAAATTGAGATACTGCGAGACATTCAATCCAAACTGTTTGGACATGTCAATTCCATCTTGGTCCATCACTGCTCCACAAGTACTTGCATGTACCCAGAAACCTTCCATCACCGGATTAAAAATTCAGGTAGTCCGGCACCAAAGCACAGGGAGTTGCTTGCAAGCTACCGTGATGACCTCAGGTCATAGGGACACATATACCCATATCCTATCGTGAGTATCCCTTTGGCAGAAATGGGTTTCACGGAGTCACGTTCAATGAGATATGATATATCCCACTTGCAGATCACATCGGTGTCACCACACTCATTTGGTCAAGAGGACAACCAAACGATGTGAACTGCAACAACCTATACTTGATATATTGCCGTCCAGTACAATATATCCTTTGGCTGTGAATTGGGTTTAAGGACCAGTCGATACATCCTCTCTGTATCGGAAATAGTGTAGCCCTAAGGACTTCATCACATGGAAAGAGTTCACTTTTAGGGAAATTCAATATGTGATGAGCTACCAAAAATAATATTTTATTAATTCACAAAATGAATACAATACTCAGCACAACCGCCTACAACCCAGGCAATTGGCTTTGGGACACAATTCCCAACAATTGGGCCAAACCCTGTTTACCAAATTTATTCTTTTTGTTGCATGAGGTTATGCCTTTTGATCAATTGATCAAGTGGGGCTTTAGTTATTTTGTTTTGAATCTTGTAATAATTAGTCCTGTAATACAAGGAGGATCCAATTAAAGACTCATATGACTTCATTTATACCCAATTGAAGATCCCATGTACTAGCTCAAGACAAACCATGTGATTCCATGTGCTAGCCCAAGTCAGCTTGTTCTTGGCGCCACCTTTTCAAGAATTTGGACATCAACACAAGTCATGTTTGGATAGCCATGCCATTTTGGGACAACACACTCCATGTCACTTTATTTGGACATCAACACATGACATGTTTGGACATCCCTCACCACATCACTCAGGACATCCCACATGCCATGTCTTTTACCTTTGGTCGACCAGTTAAGAAGAGTTAGCACCAACTTATTTTAAGATGAGTAAATAAGGAGTCTTTGTTGGAAATTGTGTCCCAAAGCCAATCGCCTAGGCTGTAAGAAGTTGAACTGAGTATTGTACTCTTTGTATGAATTAGTAAATATTATTTTGGCAGCTCATCACATTCTGACATTTCCTGTGATGAACTCTTTTCATGTGATGAAGTCCTTAGGACTACACTGACTTCGATATAGAGAGGATATATCGAGTGGTCCTTAAATCTGGCTCACAACCAAAGGATACATTATATTGGACAGCAATGTATCAAGTGTAGGTTGTTGTGGTTCACATCGTTTGGTTGTCCTCTTGACCAAAGAAGTGTGGTGAAACTGGTGTGATCTGCATATGGGATATATGATATCTCATTGAACATGACTCCGTGTAGCTCCTTTCTACCAAAGGGATACTCACGATTGGATATGGGTATGTGTCCCTCCGACCTGAGGTCATCATGGTAGCTTGCAAGCAACTCCTTGTGCTTTGGTGCCAGACTACCCGAATTTCTAATCCGGTGATGGAAAGTTTCTGGGTACAGGCAAGTACTTGTGGAGCAGTGGTGGATCAAGATGGAATTGACCTGTCCAAATAGTTTGGATTGAATGTCTCGCAGTGTCTCAATTTAGCAAATCCTCGGCCGGGGTAGTCCTAGTGAGGAGTCACTGGACTTGCAAGGTTGAGACATATTGTGGATTGACTCAGCTAGGGTTAGCAATATAATCCTAGGTCATCCTGAGCATTGGAGGTCAAAGGGATGAATTATACGGTAACCATATGCCAGATAGTCGATTGATTACTCTCGCATCTTCGACCTATCCAGACGCCGGGACCCATTGCTTGATGGTATCTTGTGCTGGTACTGGAATTGTTCTAGTGCTACCATCTAGGTTCGAACCTATGAGGTAACACACCACAGAGGATTACTCCCTGATACAGGTACCGATTTATGATTAGGAATAATTTCGGTAACGGTTTGATGGAGCACACTTTGGACTGACCCAGTTTTGAGTCGATCAGAAATTTGTTCGGATCCACCAGAAATTGTTTCTGGATAACCGGGACTTGATCAAGCCTTGCATCAATTAGATTTTGATCTAATTATGTATTGAACCAATTTAGAATTGGTTTGAGATTTTTAAATCAGTTTTGAACCAGCTTTGGACCCATCTACACGGGACTTAAGGGCTTGGCCGAACAGGAGATTAATGACGCCCCTTCTTCTCCCTTTCCACTCGATTTTTGCTGAGATTTACCACCATTAAATGGCCTTTTAATTGCTGTGTTTGGGAACGAATTTGATTCGTTCGGTTACCCGCTGCCCCTTGGTATTTCCAGCTGGTCTCTTCCGCTCCCTTTAACCACCAGTTACTTGTTCACACTGCGATAAAATTCTGGGTGGCTGAAAAATGAAAAAGATAATTCTTCTTAAGAGAGCTTCCACCGGTGTTATTTGGCCCTGGGTTTTGGTGAGTGATTGGGAGAGAATAACCTTCTTGATCCCTGTTATTGCTGCTGTTCATAGTGTGGAAGGAAATCTGTTTTGGAGAAAACTAATTTTAGAACTTGGAGATCTGTTCTACCTTCCACCCCTCACCGTTAGAAGGCTTCCGGTGAGTAGCATCGCGCGAGAACCCGGATCAGGCGAACCCCAGGCGTGTCCCCCCTTAGAGGGTGTTCCCATCAGCACCTGAGAGCTTTCGGATCGCCATTACTGCTACTTTTACCGTTCTGTTTTTGGGTTGCAGGAACTTTTGTTGCAGCGTTTGGAAGAGAGGAAAGTTCCAAACGTTGGATGATCCAAAGGCTATCCATTGAAGCAAGTTCAATCAAGTATTTCCCTTGCTGTTGTTGCTGGTGGAGAGATCAAAGTGTGGCCATTTGGTTTGGGTTTTGCTATTCTTGTAGAAGAGCTAAAACCAATGTTCCAAAAGGTGCCAGAAGAAGAAGACAGGAATAAAGTTATTCCTGCTATTCCAGCTATTCCACTATTATTCTTGGTTTATTCCAAGCAGGAATAAGATATGATTTCTGATTTTATTTTTCGTGCATGTATAGATCTGGATTTATTAAATAGTTTATAAATATTACATGCCCTGTTTCATGCCTGTACATGCATTTTGTATATGCTAGATCCTGTGCGAAGTAGGTGTTTTCCATAGTTGTTTTAAATTTTTTTTAAAATACTTACCTGCTCCCTCCTAATGCGAAACGAAAATCGATGTAACCCTGGATTATTTGGGAAATGGAAACAACTAAACAAACTAGGACCGTGGGAGGGCTAAGAAGCCTTCCAGGACTAGGGTGACACTGAAACTAAAACCCTAAAATAGCTGATCTCTTTTATTTTCAATTTTCTTGGTAGAGGTGGCGAGGGAAGGATGGAGATGGGGGACTAGAAACTGGAACTCATGACCCGGGGTCTCATTTTAATGAGGAGACGCACACAGAAAGTCAGGGGTTAAAGCATAAAGCTACCCTCCCGAGGGATCACAGTACACAGCTACCCTCTCGGGGGATCACAGCACCAGCTTTCCTAAGCTCTCATCGAACCCATCATCCACATAGTAGGGCTCTCATAGAGGTCGCTAGGGTGACTCTCAATGGACACGAGGGGATAAAGAAGACGAGATAGGGGATAACTAGGGTGCTTGAATCCATCATCCACAAAGTAGGAATCTCACACCCCCCAACGAACCCATTATCCACACAGTAGAGAACGAAGGCAAACGTGCCTCAGCCTAGAACTAGAAACCAGTGGAGAACCTTAAAATTTTATATCAAAGTCATTTTACAAGAGGGGGAGAGGGGGCCTTAATAAATTACATCAAAACCCTTAGTTTCTTAGCCTCTAAGAAAACTAAAAAAGAAAAATAAATTACATCAAAATTCATATTGCATCAAAAGTAGTGCTGATCTGCTTTGAGAAGCGTGTCGACTTGCTGATCTGCTCCAAAAATCGTGCTGCTCTAAAAATTAGACTGCTCTGAAATCCATGCAAAATTATCTCACGGGAACCAACTCCGGCGGGGCACCAGCGGATGGCCGGGAAGCGGGCGGTGGATAGGCCTGGCGGACGGTGAGCGGCGGACGGCTGGCCACAGGCTGCAGGCGAGGCGGTGGCACGGGAATGGCATGGCATGCGGGGCGTGCCGTTTGGTCTCTCACGGCCGTGGGAGACCTCCTGGGCATCGGCATGGCCGATGGATGGTGGGGGAGGTCGGGGACGGTGAAATGGTGGTCGGTAAATAGGAGAGCGGCGGTGGCAGGCGGCAACAGCGGGCGGCAACAGCGGGCGGCAATGGCGAGCATTGGCGCAGGGGCGGCACGGCACACACGACCGTGCCGTTTGGGCTTCCCATGGCCGTGGTGCCCAAGGGCATCGACGGGGGCCCTCCAAAGGCCGAGCATGAGCCGGCGGGCGGCGGGTGGGCGGCCGGTGGCAGGCCGGCTTCAGCAGGTGGTGGCGGTGGCCGTGGGATGTGGGCGACGGTTGGTCTTTCCATGGCCGTTCGTCTTCCATGGGTGTGGGCGGTGGCGGCTTCTCCGGCGAGGGCGGGGGCCGACAAGCTTCGGCGAAGGTCCAGCGAGGGCGACCGTGGGTCCGGTGGCCCAGATCTGGGGTCAGAGGGGGTGGCGGCTGGGGTTCGGAAGATTTTAAAAAATCACGGGAGTAGGATGCAGGAGATGGAATAAGGCTAGGATAACTCGGGGATAAACCACAAATAAAACCACAATAGTGGGGATAGGTGAAATAGAGGGAATAGGGAAATAAAGAAAGGTGAGAAAATTAAAAAAAATTGGGAAAAAATAACCGAACGACGGCTGCATCCCCATCATTCTCCTCGGCCGCGAAGAACTCGACTCCGTCAAGTTTGAAAAATGGAGCACACCCTAATCCACAACTTGCTCTGATACCAAAATTGATGTAGGACGAAAATCGATGTAACCCTGAATTATTTGGGAAAGGAAAGCAACTAAACAAACTAGGACCGTGGGAGGGCTAAGAAGGCTCCCGGGACTAGGGTGACACTGAAACTAAAACCCTAAAATAGCTGATCTCTTTTGTTTTCAATTTTTTTTGGTGGAGGTGGCGAAGGAAGGATGGAGATGGGGGACTGGGAATTGGAACTCATGGCCTTGGGACTCACTCTAGCGAGGAGACGCACACATAATGTCAGGGGTCAAAGCATAAAGCTACCCTCCCGAGAGATCAAAGCACATAGCTACCCTCCTGAGGGATCAAAGCACCAGCTATCCTGAGCTCTCATCGATCCCATCATCCAAATAGTAGGGCTCTCATAGAGGCCGCTAGGGTGACTTTCAAGGGACACGAGGAGATAAAGAAGACGAGATAGGGGATAACTTGGGTGCTCGAACCCATCATTAACAAAGTAGGACTCTCACACCCCCCAACGAACCCATTATCCACACAGTAGGGAACGAAGGCAAACGGACCTCAGCCCAGAACCAGAACCAATGGAGAACCTCAAAAATTTATATAAAATCATCATACAAGAGAGGGAGAGGGTGCCTTTATATAGGAAAAACCAAAACGCTCAGTTTCTTAGCCTCTAAGAAAACAAAAAAAAGAAAAATAAATTAAATTAAAATTTATGTTGCATCAAAAATGGTGATGATCTGTCCTGAGAAGCGTGTCGGCTTGATGATCTGCTCCAGAAAGAGTGCTTCTCTGAAAATTGGGCTGCTCTGGAATCCGTGCAAACTCCAACTCACGACCGTGCAGAAAGAGGGAACCAACTCCGGCGGGGCACCAGCGGACGGCCGGAAAGTGGGCGGCGAACGGGACCGGCGAATGGCGAGCGGCGGACGGCTAGCGGCGGGCTGCAAGCGAGGTGGTGGCATGGGAACGGCACGGCATGCTGGGCATGCCGTTTGGTCTCCCTTTGCCGTGGGAGACCTCCTAGGCACCGGCGTGGTCGGTGGATGGTGGGGGAGGCCGGGGACGGTGGGATGGTGGCTGGCGGACAGGCAAGCAGCGACGGCAGGCGACAACGGTGAGCGGCAATGCAGGGGTGGCACGGCATGCACGGCCTTGCCATTTGGGCTTCCCACGATCGTGGGGCCCAAGGGCACTGGCGGGGGCCCTCCGATGGCTGGGCATGAGTCGGCGGGCGGCGGGCGGGCGGCCGGTGTCAGCAGGCGGGCGGGCGTCCGGTGTCAGCAGGCGGCAGTGGCGGCCGTGGGACGTGGGCGACGGTTGGTCTTCCCATGGCCGTTCATCTTCCACGGGCATCGGCGGTGGCTTCTCCGGCGAGGGCGGGGGCCGGCAAGCATCAGCGGCGGTCCGGCGGGGGCGGCCGGGGGTCGTGCGGCCCGGATCTTGGGCCAGAGGGGGTGGCGACTAGGGTTCGAAAGTTTTTAAAAAGTCACGGGAGAAGGATGCAGGAGATGGAATAAGGCTGGGATAACTCGGGGATAAACCACAAATAAAACCAGAATAGCAGGGATAGGTGGAATAGCGGGAATAGGAAAATAAAAAAATACGAGAAAATTTAAAAATGGGAAAAAAAATACCCGAACGACGGTTGGATCCCCATCATTTTGCACCCTAGTTATGTCCTAACTCGTCTTCTTTATCTCCTCGTGTCCTTTGAGAGTCACCCTAGGGGCCTCTATGAGAGCCCTACTATGTTGATGATTGGATCGATGAGAGCTCAGGGTAGCTGGTTCTGTGATCCCCCTAGAGGGTAGCTGTGTGCTGTGATCCCTCGAGAGGGTAGCTTTATGCTTTGACCCCTGACTTTCTGTGTGCATCTCCCCATTAGAGTGAGTCCTAGGGCCATGAGTTCCAGTTTCCAATCCCCCATCTCCATCCTTCCTTCGCCACCTCCACCAAGAAAATTGAAAATAAAAGAGGTCAACTATTTTAGGGTTTTAGTTTCAGTGTCACCCTAGTCCCGGGAGGCTTCTTAGCCCTCTCACGGTCCTAGTTTGTTTAGTTGTTTTCATTTCCCAAATAATCCAAGGTTACATCGATATTCGTCCCGCATCAATTTTGGTATTAGAGCGAGTTATGGATTAGGGTGTGCTCCATTTTTGGAACTCGACGGAGTCAAGTTCTTCGCGGTCAAGGAGAATGATGGGGATCCAGGCATCGTCCGGGTATTTTTTCCCATTCTTTTTAATTTTCTCGCATTTTTTTATTTCCCTATTCCTGCTATTCCACCTATCCCCGCTATTATGGTTTTATTCTTGGTTTATCCCCGAATTATCCCATCTTTATTCCAACTCATCCATCCTTCTCCCATGAATTTTTTAAAACTTCCGAAACCTAGCCTCCACTCCCTCCGGCCCACATCTTGGCCTTCCGACCCCCGGCCGTGATGCAGAACAAAGAACAAAGAAACGTATGCAGAAGTAAAATTAAGATTAATTCATTATTTTTTTTTTTTTTTTTTTTTTATATTTTTTTTAGAAATTGGCTTTGACTCAAAGGTAAAGCTAACTAAGTTGAAGGAAACTAAGTAAAGATTGAAAGCACAGTTTAGAAGGAACCAAATTATCAGAATAGTTCAGAAGTAACGGATCGCTGGGGGTTGAGAAACTCCCAGACCTAGGGTTTCGCTCTGAACTTTCAACAGAACAGAAATAGAGAGGAGAGATGGTTTACTAACCAGACAGTGATCTTCTCAGGATTTTGGTGGAAGAACTCTCTCGAGCAGATTGTGGGATCATCGGAGTCGGCTATCTTCGTAATGGATCCTCTAATACTGGTCTCATGGTTTGGTCGGCTTCTTCTGGACTCAAGATCTGGGAAAGAAGAGGAACAAATGATGGAATTCAGAAACTCAAGAAAAGATTTTACCAGGTTGAAGAACTTGAAAGCCGAAGTTGCTGAAATCAGGATTCTCCTGAAGGCCGATCTGACTTCCTCTTAGAATTGCTGTAGATCAGAAGTATCTGGACTGGAGCTGGATGCTGGTGGCCGGCCTGGGCTTGGAGAGGGTGGCCGTGAGAAGGGGAATAGACTAGGGCTTGGTGGAAAGAGAAGGGTGATGGCGGCTAGGGTTTGGGAGTGGAGTGGCTAACCTAGGGTTTGGGGTTTTGGAGATCTCTCACCTCCTCAAGGTTCCAGGGGAACCCGGATTTACTCCCTCACAGAGCTCAACACCTGGAAGCAAGTGCGGAAAAGAGAAAACACGAGTTTGCTCATAAAAAAATTTCTTTCATTCATCTGATTCATTTAAACTTACAAGAGGGGTTTAATTTATAAGACTTTACAAGGGAGGAGGGTTTCACATCTTCCCATGTGGGACTAAAGGAGGGGATCTACAAATTAGGGCAAATCATTCACATATGGTCGGCCAAGGTACCAAAAAAATTGGATTTGGGTTATAAAAGGCAGGTAGATGGCGCCTCCTTGCTTGGATCTTCAAGAAAATTTTTTTTTCCTTCCCTGGATCAACTCTTTTGGACTCCTCCTTTTCTTCCTCCCTAAGTCAAGGTCCTTCCCATCTTTGTTTTGGATGTTTTTGGCAGGTAGTGGGTGCCCCCTTGAAGTTCTCTTCCAAGAGAATTTCTTCCCATCTTTGCTTTGGAGTTCTTGGGAAAGTCTTGGCCGCCCCCTTGATTTGTGGACTCTTAGTGGACTTCTCCTCATCTGGCGCATGAGAGAAGGGAGATGCTATCTGTGGAGTGGGGACCAAAGGCTGCTGGTTGTAGATATGGCGCCCCCTGGACTGGGAGTGTGGCTGGGAGTGTGGTGTCCACTTTCTTGGTCTTGGGAGAAAATGTAACATCCCAGGTTGAAACCCTAGTCCACTACTGAGTCAACATGACTCAACAAAATAAAATGCAGGTAATGTAGACTCAAGCTAAATTAAGTTGATCTAGTCAACTCTTATTACAAACCAAAAATCCTAATTCTTTGGGCAAGGTTAATCAGAGATCCAGATGGAGCTCTGAAGTCTTCTTCTGAGTCTGGTGCCCGCACCAATTCTCCCAGGGTGGGAGGAACTCGACCCTGTCGAGTATGGATCAAGTTGGCTCTGGTATCTCTCCAAGAGGTCTGGGTCCAGCTCTTGTAACTCTTCTCGGGAGATCCAATAGTCATCAGAATCTGGCCTTCTTAGCCAGCGGACCAGGTATCTTTGGTATCCTCGATTACGAGTAGAGATAACCTGATCATCCATGATCTTTTCAATCTGCTCTTTCCTCACAGGCCAATTTGTTGGTGGACACACAGGGTCAGGTTCACTCTCAAGAGCAGGATTAGGTTCAAAAGCCTCACTGGGAATCACAGTTGGCTCCCTATACTCTACTAGGTCTGTAATGTTGAAAGTGGAGCTAATGCCTAGTTCTGGAGGCAACTCAAGCACATAGGCATTGGATCCTACTCTCTTTACCACTCTAAATGGTCCAGCTCCCCTAGCATGTAACTTTCTAACGGTTCTAGGAGGAAACCGTTCAGGCCTTAACCTAATCATTACATAGTCTCCTTCGTCAAAAGTTTTGACTCGCCTTTAAGAGTCAGCCAATTTCTTATAAGTTTCATTACTTAAATTTATTTTGGCTTGAATTTCTTTATGCAAGTCTTTTATATGCTGTGCAAAAACTTCGGCAGACTCGGAGACCCGTGTGTGGACTGGTAAAGGAACTAGGTCAAGAGGTGTGTGGGGTTTGTAACCATGCACAATTTCAAATGGACTCTTACCCGTAGACCTATTGACCGAGTCATTATAGGCAAATTCAGCTCTAGGTAAGTACAAATCCCAGTTCCTAATGTTTTCACCAACAAGACACCTTAGCAGATTGCCTAAACTACGGTTCACTACTTCGGTTTGGCCGTCAGTCTGGGGATGATAGGCAGTTGAAAACTTAAGTTTCGTCCCTAACTTATGCCAAAGGGTTTTCCAGAAATAGCTGGTGAACCGAACATCCCTATATGAAACAATTGTCTTGGGTAGGCCATGGAGTCGAACTATCTCATTAAAGAACAGGGTGGCTACCTTAGACGCATCAAATGTTTGGGAACAAGGCAAGAAATGGGCCATCTTGGAAAATCGGTCTACTACAACACAGATAGAGTCATGCCTCCTCTGGGTCTAAGGCAAACCTAACACAAAGTCCATGATCACATCTTGCCAAGGACGATCTGGGACAGGGAGTGGGGTATAAAGGCCGGTGTTCTGTTTTCGCTGTTTGGCAACAGCGCAGGTCCGACACCTAGCCACAATGTGTGCTACATCTCTTTTTAAGCTAGGCTAGAAAAAATGGTCTTCAATAGCCAGGGTGGTCTTATCTTTTCCGAAATGGCCAGCTAAACCTCCAGCATGAGTTTCCCAAATCAAGAATTCCCTAAGAGAGGTTCTAGGGATGCAAAGCCTATTCTTAAAGAATAGAAAGCCATCTAAAAGGGAATAATCCTTATGTTCACTAGATGGTCCTTGAGTTAGATCCTGGTATACAGTCTTGAAATCCGGACACGACCCATATTCTTCTTTGATTTGCTCAAACTTTATGACTTCAGCCCTAACAGAATTCAACAACAAAGATCGACGACTAAGGGCATCAACTACCTTATTTTCAGACCCAGCCTTATGCTTCAAAACAAAAGTGTAGGACTGGATATACTCTACCCACTTAGCATGCCTAGGGTTAAGCTTCTTCTGAGAATTCAAGAATCTAAGAGCCTCATGGTCCGAAAATAGCACAAATTCTTGCGGTAGTAAATAATGTCTCCAGTAACGCAAAGCTTGCACTACCGCATAAAATTCTTTATCATAGGTAGAATACCTAAGCTTAGCATCATTAAGTTTTTCACTAAAGAATGCTACGGGATGGTTCTCTTGGCTTAGGACTCCACCTATACCTACTCCTGAAGCATCACAGGCAACCTCAAATACCTTTGAAAAGTTCGGTAGTCTCAAAATGGGTGCCTGGGTCATCCTATCCTTAAGATCTAAGAAGGCTTTATGGGCTGCTTTGGTCCACTGAAATTCTCCCTTCTTGATGCAGTCCGTGATAGGAGCAACTACGGTACTAAACCCCTTGATGAATCGCCTATAGAAGGTAGCCAAGCCATGGAAACTTCTGACTTCATGCACACTGGTCGGCTCTGGCCATTCTACTATGGACCTAATCTTTTCAGGATCGGCAGCCACGCCGTCAAGGGTTACAACAAATCCAAGGAAGATAATCCTACTGGTCATAAATTCACACTTTTTGAGATTACCGTAGAGACTATCATTCCTCAAAACTTGACAGACTTGTCTAAGGTGGCCTAGGTGATCTGCAGGGGTCTTACTATAGATCAGGATATCATCAAAATATACCATTACAAACTTCCCTATGAAAGCTCTAAGTACTTGGGTCATAATCCTCATGAAAGTACTAGGGGCATTGGATAACCCAAAAGGCATAACAACCCATTCAAAGAGACCATCCTTAGTTTTGAAGGCTGTTTTCCACTCATCCCCTGGTCTAATCCTAACCTGATGATAGCCGCTCTTGAGATCAATTTTAGAAAAAACCATGGCACCGGCCATCATATCAAGCATGTCATCTAGTCTAGTGATGGGGAACCTATACTTGATTGTGATTTTATTGATGGCACGACTGTCAACACACATCCTCCATGTGCCATCCTTCTTCGGGGTTAGAAGTGCAGGGACTGCACAAGGGCTAAGACTCTCTCTAATGAACCCCTTCCTCAATAATTCGCCAACCTGCTTTTGCAGTTCTTTATGCTCCGATGGATTCATCCTATAATGGGGCAAGTTGGGTAAAGTAGCTCCTGGGACTAAATCTATGGAATGCTGAATATCCCTAAGAGGTGGAAGGTGGTCTGGCAGATCCTCGGGAAAAACATCCTCAAATTCTTCTAATAAAGGCTTAACTTCCTGAGGAGGCTCTGAGGGTGTAGGAGTCCTAAGTTCCTTAGCAGTCAACATCCAAATGGGTGAACCACTATGAATTTCTTGTTCTAGATCCTTGGCACTAATCAGGTTCACTCCAGTCTTCATTTCCCTAACCTTACTGGTTCCTTTAGCTACCTTGTCCTTAGGAGGGACTGAATGGATTGTGATTTTCTTCCCATTGAAACTAAAGACACAGGTGTTGGATTTTCCTAAGAGGGTGGCATCATGATCATACAACCAAGGTCTTCCAAGAATTATACTGCTCACCCCCATGGGCAAGACATCACACCAAATCTTCTCTTGATAGGATTGCATTTGGATTTGGACCTGACATCTAGATTGGATGGGTATAGAGGTAGAGTCTACCCAAGAAACCTTATAGGGGTTGGGGTGGGGGACTGGGGTTAAGCCTAACATTTAGACAGTGCTAGTAGAAATGGCATTCACACAGCTCCCACTATCTATGATGATTTTACAAACCTTATCCCCTAGTTTAAGGAAAGTCTGTAGGATGTTAGTCCTACGCCAATCTTCCTGAACTTTAGTCTGGGACAGGATGCATCTCACAACCCCTAAGTGATCAGATTCAGTGGATTCTTCCTCTCCTTCATACTCATCAACCAAATTCATTCCGGCCTCATAAACTTCTTCTTCAAACTCCTCATTAGGCTCGGAATTCTCTTCTCCTCCCTCTTCTATATAAAGGGATCTACGAGGGCACTGGCTAGAAATATGACCTACCTTATGACACTTAAAACAAGCTATGGCTGTGCACTGAGTGGAGATATGACCGGGCTTCTGGCACTTAAAACAGACGATACTAGGGGTTCTCTGGGTGTCAGGTGCCTTACCTTTGTCCATGGGCCTAGGGGTGGGGATACCCTGATTAGGCTTGCTAGGGGTAACCTGGCTAGGTCCATTTCTTGGGATTGGGGTACTAACCGTAGATGGCATGGGTCCTCTCTGAAACTTCTCAGTGTTCAGTGCAATCTGATAGGCTTGGTCTAGGTCAGTAACCTCTCTCAGAAACAACTCTCTCTTAATATCTTCCCTAAGCCCAGCCCTAAATCTAGACAAAGTGACTTCATGGGCTTCACTCACATCACATCTCATTAGGTATTCATCAAAGGTGGTTATGTAGTCTGAAACAGATCGGTTCCCTTGTTTCAAAGTCTGCCATTGGTCTAACAGATTTTGCTGGTATGAAATGGGTAGGTACTTGTCTCTAAGTTTCTCTTTCATACCCTGCCAAGTGGTTATGGGCTCTACATTTCGTCTTCTAGTGGTCAGCTCAATGTTCCCCCAGTATAACCTAGCTTGACGTATTAATTTCATTTTGGAAAATTTGAATTTCCTCTCCTCAGACATAGCATACCACTCAAAGTACTGGTCCATCTCACCCTCCCAATCAGAATACACCTTAGGATTTAAACTACCATCAAAAGTGGGTGCATCTAACTTGATGTTCCGAATGAACCTATCATCTCTATCCTCAGGTTCTGGGTCAGGCCTCCTATGATTAGGTTCAGGATCTCGGTATAAAGGTCTTCTAGGCTCTTGGTGTGGGTGAGGTTGAGGCACATTAAAATCTGGGTCAGGAGTCCAATTCCGTTGCCTAGGTTCCTCAAGTACTTGGACTCGATCCCTAAGCTGGGCAAAATTCTCATTCATATCCTGACTTAATTTGTTCATACTCTCAGTAAGAGCTCTAACCATGGCCTCTAAATCAGGTTGGGTTTGACCAGGTTGGTAGGGCACTCCATTCCGGGTAGACATGATGCAAGCAAACACACAAAATGAGACTCAACTGAATGACTACGGACTAACTAGACCTAGAGCCCAAACTAGATGCCCAATCAGAGTGGCAAGCTAGCCTGTAGTAACTCAGGACTCAGCCAGGCAAGTGTAAGGGGAGTGTTAGGTCCCTGAGTGCCAATCCTAGACACCAATCAGAGATTGGCCAGGTAGGCGGACCAGCACACAAGCCCTTCGGGATGGAATCCCTGAACCACCGTTCTAGACACTGAGTACAAAGCACACACAGAGTAACCTGACAAACTGACTCAACACTAGCCTTGACCCGACTTGTTGATGTCCCTAGCCCACTAGGGCAAATTAGGTCTAATCAATTTTAGATTAAAGGCTTAGGTTCGAATGAAGGGGTGGTGGTTTTGGGCTAAGGAGAGGTTATCAACTCCTCCCCTTATCTTAGATGCTCAAATGCCCTTAAGTTGAATTAGGAGATGAACACTCAAAAATAAATGGATTGCAGAACACAAAAACAGAGTTACAGTAATTTAATTCTCAGAAATTGCACGGAAACCAATAAATTATGAGAAAATTATAAAAATTAGTTTCAATTATACTGGTTTCAGAAAAATAAAAATCACTGAATTTTAAGTTATCTGTAGTGAGAAATAATTCTTGCAACAGGGCAATTACGGACTGAAAACAGAGCACTTCCCCGTTTACAATTTCTGCTACGAAGTTGTAACCCAACGGATCCCCTACATGCCCTAGGAACACCCCGTGGAATGGGAAGAGGAGGTTTGTACCTCGCTTCGTTCCTAGGACCGGACGTCCTGGGGAGTCTACTTCGAGCAGACAAAGAAAAAAGAGAGGGACTCAAACAGGCAATCAAACAGAAATCCTAGATAGGGCTCTGATACCAAAAATGATGCAGAACAAAGAACAAAGAAACGTATGCGGAAGTAAAATTAAGATTAATTCATTTTTTTTTTTTGTTTTTTTTTTTTATATATTTTTTTTAGAAATTGGCTTTGACTCAAAGGTAAAGCTAACTAAGTTGAAGGAAACTAAGTAAAGATTGAAAGCACAGTTTAGAAGGAACCAAATTATCAGAGTAGTTCAGAAGTAACGGATCGCTGGGGGTTGAGAAACTCCCAGACCTAGGGTTTCGCTCTGAACTTTCAACATAACAGAAATAGAGAGGAGAGATGGTTTACTAACCAGACAGTGATCTTCTCAGGATTTTGGTGGAAGAACTCTCTCGAGCAGATTGTGGGATCCTCGGAGTCGGCTATCTTCGCAATGGATCCTCTAATACTGGTCTCATGGTTTGGTCGGCTTCTTCTGGACTCAAGATCTGGGAAAGAAGAGGAACAAATGATGGAATTCAGAAACTCAAGAAAAGATTTTACCAGGTTGAAGAACTTGAAAGCCGAAGTTGCTGAAATCAGGATTCTCCTGAAGGCCGATCTGACTTCCTCTTAGAATTGCTGTAGATATGAAGTATCTGGACTGGAGCTGGATGCTGGTGGCCGGCCTGGGCTTGGAGAGGGTGGCCGTGAGAAGGGGAATAGACTAGGGCTTGGTGGAAAGAGAAGGGTGATGGCGTCTAGGGTTTGGGAGTGGAGTGGCTAACCTAGGGTTTGGGGTTTTGGAGATCTCTCACCTCCTCAAGGTTCCAGGGGAACCCGGATTTACTCCCTCACGGAGCTCAACACCTGGAAGCAAGTGCGGAAAAGAGAAAACACGAGTTTTCTCATAAAAAAATTTCTTTCATTCATCTGATTCATTTAAACTTACAAGAGGGGTTTAATTTATAAGACTTTACAAGGGAGGAGGGTTTCACATCTTCCCATGTGGGACTAAAGGAGGGGATCTACAAATTAGGGCAAATCATTCACATATGGTCGGCCAAGGTACCAAAAAAATTGGATTTGGGTTATAAAAGGCAGGTAGATGGCGCCTCCTTGCTTGGATCTTCAAGAAAAAAAAATTTTCCTTCCCTGGATCAACTCTTTTGGACTCCTCCTTTTCTTCCTCCCTAAGTCAAGGTCCTTCCCATCTTTGTTTTGGATGTTTTTGGCAGGTAGTGGGCGCCCCCTTGAAGTTCTCTTCCAAGAGAATTTCTTCCCATCTTTGCTTTGGAGTTCTTGGGAAAGTCTTGGCCGCCCCCTCGATTTGTGGACTCTTGGTGGACTTCTCCTCATCTGGCGCATGAGAGAAGGGAGTTGCTATCTGTGGAGTGGGGACCAAAGGCTGCTGGATGTAGATATGGCGCCCCCTGGACTGGGAGTGTGGCTGGGAGTGTGGTGTCCACTTGCTTGGTCTTGGGAGAAAATGTAACATCCCAGGTTGAAACCCTAGTCCACTACTGAGTCAACATGACTCAACAAAATAAAATGCAGGTAATGTAGACTCAAGCTAAATTAAGTTGATCTAGTCAACTCTTATTACAAACCAAAAACCCTAATTCTTCGGGCAAGGTTAATCAGAGATCCAGATGGAGCTCTGAAGTCTTCTTCTGAGTCTGGTGAAAGATTGTGCCCTGAAAGCCAATTGAAATATTGTAATTTTGATCCCAAAATCAATGAATTGACATTTTATAAAGGCATTATTTTCATCATTTGCTGTGTCTTTTTGATTTTATGATGAACCCCATAGATTAGGGCTATGGTTCTAGGGTTATGATGAGATCATACCAGTGAGACCTAAAGCCTTAAAACCCTAATCTAAAATATTCCTGGTCGATGGGACATTGAGTTGGGGATTAATGTTTCCGGCAAGACCAGCACATCCTATATATGTTTTGTAATAAGGGTGACTGATCTCACAGTCACTTGTGTTTGACACTAATACTAGGATGTGAGTGTTCATTGGAGAATGAGTTCACTGAATTAATCCAGATTGAGAATATCTAATGGAACCTTATCTGTTTGTCAATAGATAATTCTCATAGTGGGAGTAGTGCATGTGGTCCTTTGACCTGAGACTACCATAGTACCTTATATACATGAATCCATACTTTGGTTCGCAGTCAATCATGACACTGAGTCATGCACGAGGTGATACTGGTTATGGTGGATTGTATATGAAGGTTGTGAGTAGGTCAACAAGGAATTGATCAGCCCTAGTAAGAGGGAATAGCATCCAGCTAATTTCAAATGATGGATTCAGGAAACCTTTGATCAAAGTATGAACATTAGAGTTATTTTCTAATGGTTCATTAATGAATCATCATTATAAAGATTGAGCTAGGGATGAATATGAAAATTGAATTTGACAAATATCCATATTCCTAATCATATTCGGGATGCAAGTTGATCAAAGGACTGAATTGCCCGGTAACTCACCACTGAAGGGTATTTTGGTAATTCCACCAAAATTCCACATCTTCCGGGTAGACATGATACGTTGCTAGACGTCAATCTTGTCTTGTAGGTATATGATTGAGTCATGGTAATTCAAATCAGTCAATTTGAATTAGATTCTAATTGACCGAGTCGAGCTAGTTTGAGTTGACCTAAATCGGCTTAGTTGAGATCTAACCGAATTAAGTCAAATAGCACTCGGACCTACTGCTGGCTAGGTGTGGAACCCAATGGGTCACACACAAAAGAAAATTGATGAAAGATTTAATTTGGAATTAAATCATGTTTGCAGGATAAACACACTAGCATGTGTTGCAGACCAAATTTCTATTCGAATCAGATTCGAATTTGGTTCCGAATTGGGCTTAATTGGGTTCTAATTGAACCAGATTAAGGTCCAATTTAATTTTTTGGACATTGGGCTAACCCATGGCTGAACCCAAGTGAATTTAATTCACTGAGACCCTCTCTCCAAGCCGCCCCCTCCCTCTTCTCACCCGCGCGCGCCAAGAAAGAAAAGTCCACGTGCGTGGACTTCTCTTAAAATGCGTGAGAAACAAAACGTCGGAGAAAAAAATCTGAAAAGGGGCATTTTCAGATCCTTGTCTGGCGCCCTTGGATCTGGATCTGATGGCCAGAAAAATTTAAGAAAAGGATCCATCGCTTTTCGGTCGCAAATCCGTCTCCAAAAGTCGCGATCCTTCCTGAAGTTTTTCCGAGAGTTCTCCTCGTCGGAAAAACGAAAATCAAATCAGAGAATCGTGATTTTTGGTTGAGGGGATGCGTGAGGGATGAGGGATCGTGATCCCTGGGGTTTCAGAGGGTTGCGTTGTTTCGAGATGACACCCCTCTGAGATCTATAAATAGGGTTGGGGTTCTCGGGGGTTTTCACGCAACATAGTTCAGAGATCCAATTCCCTCACTTCCTCTCCAGAATACTCCTTCCTCTTGTTCTTGTTGGGTATTGTTTCCCTTACAGAGGTATCCTCTGTCGAAACTCTGACCCTAAACAAGAATAAGAAGAAGGTCTTGAACGGTAAAGGAAAGAACAGGGAAAGGATCTTTTCTTCTTTTCTTTCTTGAATTAAGACTTTGACTGTCTTAATTTTTTTTTCTTCCAATTCAATTCAAGAAAAGGGATTCAAGAAAGGGAATTCTTGAAGAAAATTCAAGAAGAGGAAAGAAGGAAGAAAAGGAAATTTTCAAGAAAGAAAATTTCAGCCTAAAGGTCCAAGAATTGAATTCTTGAAAAAGAATTCAAGAAGAGGAACCAAGAAATAGAAATTTTGTCTTCATTGTTTTTCTGTGTGGATCACCATTGGAGGGTGAACATTTGGGCGCCTGGTGGAGATTCAGAGTTTGGATTTTGCGATACAGGTTAGTATCTTGATTTGAGATTAAATCTTATATAAACATCTTATATGTTTTTAATTCTTTTAAGGAGATTTTGGGTTGAAGGTTTGGTGAAGATTTCATTAAGATAAAAATTTTTTGAAATCTATGATTCCGCCTTGCCACCGAACCTTACAGTGGTATCAGAGCCTCCTTATAAAGATTAAAATATATATTCTGAATTTTAGATGCATTTTTATAAAAGTAAGATGAGATGTAATATATGTTTGTTATAATGTCACCAATTAGGGTTTTCACTCAAACCCTAATTGTTGTAGAGATATGCATAGAGATCTAGTCATCATACTGAAATAAGGTTGCCCTGGCATAATGGTGGATCCATTATGTGGTAAATGGTTGTCCTAGTATGATGACACACTAATCACATTTTTGTGTTAATTATGCATATATGTTTGAAGTATGCCACTAATTAAGGTTTTCACTTAAACCTTAATTTGCATAGAGATATGTTTAGCCTTCTAGTCATCATACTGAAATAAGGTTGCCCTGGCATAATGGTGGATCCATTATGTGGTAAATGGTTGTCCTAGTATGATGGCACACTATGGCACATATTTGCTAGAATGTGCTTTGTTTTAATAAACCCCTCTTTAACAACATATTAAGTTGTAGTGTCATATACCAAAAGCAAAAATAATCAATATGATTAGTTTATCATTCGGTGTCTAGGAAAAGTGGTTCATGATCGGTAAAGAGGACGTGGTTTTTAATTGGTTCCGTTGACTGACCTGGCCAATTCTTATTGGTGTCTAAGGAAAGCAACGGGGGGACTCCCACCACTCTCCCACTTACCTGGCCGGTATGATTAACTTAATTATTGATTAATATGCTCAGTGTAATATTCACTACATATGGCTTTCCTTCATGCCAAGTCATTATTATGTTATGATCCATATTAGGTTTGTTGTGTACACACAAGGCCTTTTCATTATGGTGACTAACATAATTTTTTCTTGGTACATTTGATGCTTATGGAATGATTTAATATAATACTTTGTTGTGTACACACAAGGGTATTATGATTAATATCATGACTATATAGCAATGAAGGGTCTGACTTAACTAAAATATTATAGTTTGTTGTGTACACACAAGACTATTAATATTTTAGAGGCCAAGATAAGTTGAGAATTGTATGAATTACAATTGGAAAGAGTTTTTCCTACCTTTGAACTTATATAAGATTTGTTGTGTACACACAAGGTCTCTTATAAGGAATTAGGATCTCAACCCCACTAAGAGAACCAATTAGGGTTTTCTCGATCATCACATTGAGGGTTATGATGCTTGATAAAATAGTGGGAGACATAATTAAGTTAAAGTCCTAATTTAATTATGTTTTGTCAACATTGATTGTCTGCTTATGTAATGTTGTTTGTTAATGTAGATTAAATGGCCTCTTCACTCTCACTCCGTAGCATTCTTGATGCAAATAAATTGACTGGACCAAACTATGTTGATTGGTTGAGAAACCTGAAGATAGTACTCAGCCAAGAAAGAATTTCTTATATTCTTGATACCCCAACCTTGGAACCATTAGGGGAAGATGCCTCGCAAGAGGATAAGACCACATATAACACGTGGCAAAATGACTCACTTACTGTCAAGTGTATAATGCTTGCCTCTATGACCAATGAGTTACAGAGGCAACATGATAGCATGGACACAAACTCCATATTGCTCAATTTAAAAGAACTTTATGGAGAACATAGTCCAACTGCAAGATATGAAATATCTAAGCAGTTATTCCGTGCAAGGATGACAGAAGGTACATCCGTACAAGACCATGTATTAAAGGTTATTGACCTAATCACCCGATTGGGTCAATTGGGTTTTGTTATGGATGGGGAGTTGAATCAGGATTTAATCCTGCAGTCACTCCCAGAGTCATTTTCACAGTTTGTTCTTAATTATCATATGAACAAACTTAACACTTCCTTGCCTGAGCTGTTGAATATGTTAAAAACAGCAGAGAGCCATTTAAAGAAAAATAAGGCTCCACTTCTTCTTGTGGATGGTGTAAACAAGAAGAAAATAGGCAAAAAGGGTTCCAAGAGGAGGTTAAACCCAAAAGGGGGCATCAAGAAAAAGAAAGGAAAGAAGGCCTCCGGACAAATGACCTGCTTTCATTGTGGCAAGCCGGGTCACTGGAAAAGAAACTGCAAGGTTTACCTTGCAAGTCTGAAGCCCGGTGCTAGTAATGCACCAACAGGTATGTATGAGATACATGCAATTTTGTCATTAGACACTTCTAATTCAAACTCTTGGGTATTGGATACTGCTTGTGGTCATCATATCTGCAAATCATTGTAGGGACTACAGAACATTAGAGTTTTGAAGGAAGGCGACTTCGAGCTCTACGGTGCTGGAGGAGATTCCATCCAAGCAGAAGCTGTAGGGACTTATATGTTGAAGCTGCCTTCTGGGAAGATTTTAGAGTTAAAGAATTGTTATTTTATGCCTAGAATCATTAGAAACATCATATCTGTACCCTTGTTACTTAAACAGGGATATATTATGAATGTAATGAGCAGTGGCTGCTCAATCAGTTTTTCTAATGAAATAATATTTAATGGCATATTTTGCAATGGTCTCTTAACTTTATCTTCTGATGACAATATACTACATGTTAGTAATAAACGAAAAAGAGATGAAGTAAACAATACTTTACTTTGGCACTGTCGTCTTGGACATATTAGTGAGCAGAGGATTAACAAGTTATACAAGGAAAAATTCCTTAATCCTTATGACTATGAATCATTAGGAACTTGTGAATCATGTCTCATGGGTAAAATGACCAAGACTCCATTTAGTGGACATAATGAAAGGACAACAGAGTTATTAGGACTCATACACACTGATGTATGTGGACCTATGACAACTCAGGCCAAGGGTGGATACTCATATTTCATCACATTCACTGATGACTTTTCAAGGTACGGATTTGTGTATCTAATGAAACATAAGTCCGAAGCTTTTGAAAAATTTTTAGAGTATCAAAGTATGGTAGAGAAATAAACGGGGAAAAGTATTAAGATCCTTCGATCAGATAGAGGAGGTGAATACTTATCCACCGAGTTTCTTGATCACCTTAAACAAAAGGGAATCATCTCTGAATGGACTCCTCCTTACACACCACAATTAAATGGTGTTGCTGAAAGGAGAAATCGTACTTTATTAGATATGGTACGGTCCATGATGTGCTTCACAGACTTACCTGTTTCTTTCTGGGGATATGCCTTGGAAACAGCGGCTAATATTTTGAATAGAGTACCATCCAAATCTGTATCTGGCATTCCATATGAGTTATGGAGGGGAAGGAAACCCAATCTTAAGCACCTTAAGATATGGGGATGTCCAGCTTATGTCAAAAGAAATTTTGGACAAAAGCTTGATGCTAGAGCAGAAAAATATCTATTTGTTGGATATCCCAAAAATAGTATAGGATATCTATTCTACCACCCTACTGAACAAAAGATTTTAGTCAGTAGGCATGCCATTTTTATGGAAAAGGAATTCATCCTACAAAAGGGCAGTGGGAGAAATATTGAACTTGAAGAAGTTCAACAAATAGATACATCTCAACAAAATCATAACATAGTTAGTATAGAACCTGAACACACCACTCCTATCCGTAAGTCTGATAGAGTGCGACATGCACCTGAAAGGTATGGGTTCATTATTGAAAATAATGAAGCCCGAATCATTGATAATGATGAGCCTCTAACATATACGGATGCTGTCATAAGTAGTGACTCAGACAAATGGCTGGAAGCCATGAGATCCGAAATGGACTCCATGTATGTCAACCAAGTCTGGACTTTGGTTGATGCACCAGAGAGTGTTAACCCTATTGGATGCAAATGGGTCTATAAGAAAAAGATTGGGACAGATGGCCAAGTTGAAACTTATAAAGCCAGATTAGTGGCTAAGGGTTTCAGACAAAAACAGGGAATAGGTTATGATGAAACATTTTCTCCTGTTGCCATGCTCAAATCTATTCGGATCATGCTTGCTATAGCAGCATATCATGATTATGAAATCTGGCAGATGGATGTGAAGACTGCATTCCTCAATGGTTTCCTTGAGGAAGAGGTTTATATGTCACAGCCAGAAGGATTTGTCTTGGAGACTAAACCTAATCAGGTATGTAGGCTAAAGAAATCCATTTATGGATTAAAGCAAGCATCTAGGAGTTGGAACATCCGATTTGATAAGACAGTCAAAGAATTTGACTTTATCAAAAATGAGGATGAACCTTGTGTGTACAAGAAGACTAGTGGGAGTGCCATAGTTTTCTTGGTTCTGTATGTAGATGACATACTCCTCATTGGGAATGATATCCCAATGTTACAATCAGTCAAGGTATGGTTATCTAAACAGTTTTCCATGAAAGACTTAGGAGAAGCATCTTATATACTAGGCATCAAGATCTATAGAGATAGATCTAGGAGGATGCTAGGTTTATCCCAGTCTAGGTACATTGACCAAGTGCTAAAAAGATTTAGCATGGAGGAAAGTAAAAGAGGTTACTTACCTATTGGTCATGGCATACATCTTTCTAAGAAGATGTCTCCTAAGACACCTGAAGAAAGAAATAGAATGAATTCGGTACCTTATGCTTCGGCAGTAGGGTCTATTATGTATGCTATGTTATGTACTAGGCCTGATGTGGCATATGCCTTAGGTATAGCCAGCAGGTTTCAGGCTGATCCAGGAGAGGATCATTGGAAGGCTGTGAAAAATATTCTTAAGTACTTAAGAAGAACTAAGGATATTTTTCTAATATACGGAGGATCTGATCTTAAACTAGAAGCTTATTCAGATTCTAGTTTTCAATCAGATCCAGATGACAGCAAATCTATATCTGGGTATGTTTTTACCCTTAATGGAGGAGCTGTAAGTTGGAAAAGTTCTAAACAGCAAACTGTAGCTGACTCAACAACTGAGGCAGAGTACATTGCTCTTAGTGAAGCTGCCAAGGAAGCTGTCTGGATGAAGAAGTTCATATCAGAGTTGGGCATAGTTCCTGAGATTGAAGGTCCAGTATCACTTTACTGTGATAATACGGGGGCTGTTGCTCAAGCAAAGGAACCAAGAGCTCATCACAAATCAAAGCACATTCTGAGACGCTTCCATCTCGTTCGAGAGATTGTCGAAAGACAAGAAGTCTGCATTAAAAGGGTAGAAACGAAGAACAACATAGCAGACCCGTTCACTAAGGCTCTATCACAGCGAGAGTTTGATCGCCACCTTGATTGTATGGGGTTAAGATTTAAAGGCGATTGGCTTTAGTGCAAGTGGGAGATTGAAAGATTGTGCCCTGAAAGCCAATTGAAATATTGTAATTTTGATCCCAAAATCAATGAATTGACATTTTATAAAGGCATTATTTTCATCATTTGCTGTGTCTTTTTGATTTTATGATGAACCCCATAGATTAGGGCTATGGTTCTAGGGTTATGATGAGATCATACCAGTGAGACCTAAAGCCTTAAAACCCTAATCTAAAATATTCCTGGTCGATGGGACATTGAGTTGGGGATTAATGTTTCCGGCAAGACCAGCACATCCTATATATGTTTTGTAATAAGGGTGACTGATCTCACAGTCACTTGTGTTTGACACTAATACTAGGATGTGAGTGTTCATTGGAGAATGAGTTCACTGAATTGATCCAGATTGAGAATATCTAATGGAACCTTATCTGTTTGTCAATAGATAATTTACATAGTGGGAGTAGTGCATGTGGTCCTTTGACCTGAGACTACCATAGTACCTTATATACATGAATCCATACTTTGGTTCGCAGTCAATCATGACACTGAGTCATGCACGAGGTGATACTGGTTATGGTGGATTGTATATGAAGGTTGTGAGTAGGTCAACAAGGAATTGATCAGCCCTAGTAAGAGGGAATAGCATCCAGCTAATTTCAAATGATGGATTCAGGAAACCTTTGATCAAAGTATGAACATTAGAGTTATTTTCTAATGGTTCATTAATGAATCATCATTATAAAGATTGAGCTAGGGATGAATATGAAAATTGGATTTGACAAATATCCATATTCCTAATCATATTCGGGATGCAAGTTGATCAAAGGACTGAATTGCCCGGTAACTCACCACTGAAGGGTATTTTGGTAATTCCACCAAAATTCCACATCTTCCGGGTAGACATGATACGTTGCTAGACGTCAATCTTGTCTTGTAGGTATATGATTGAGTCATGGTAATTCAAATCAGTCAATTTGAATTAGATTCTAATTGACCGAGTCGAGCTAGTTTGAGTTGACCTAAATCGGCTTAGTTGAGATCTAACCGAATTAAGTCAAATAGCACTCAGACCAACTGCTGGCTAGGTGTGGAACCCAATGGGTCACACACAAAAGAAAATTGATGAAGGATTTAATTTGGAATTAAATCATGTTTGCAGGATAAACACACTAGCATGTGTTACAGACCAAATTTCTATTCGAATCAGATTCGAATTTGGTTCCGAATTGGGCTTAATTGGGTTCTAATTGAACCAGATTAAGGTCCAATTTAATTTTTTGGACATTGGGCTAACCCATGGCTGAACCCAAGTGAATTTAATTCACTGAGACCCTCTCTCCAAGCCGCCCCCTCCCTCTTCTCACCCGCGCGCGCCAAGAAAGAAAAGTCCACGTGCGTGGACTTCTCTTAAAATGCGTGAGAAACAAAACGTCGGAGAAAAAAATCTGAAAAGGGGCGTTTTCAGATCCTTGTCTGGCACCCTTGGATCTGGATCTGATGGCCAGAAAAATTTAAGAAAAGGATCCATCGCTTTTCGGTCGCAAATCCGTCTCCAAAAGTCGCGATCCTTCCTGAAGTTTTTCCGAGAGTTCTCCTCGTCGGAAAAACGAAAATCAAATCAGAGAATCATGATTTTTGGTTGAGGGGATGCGTGAGGGATGAGGGATCGTGATCCCTGGGGTTTCAGAGGGTTGCGTTGTTTCGAGATGACACCCCTCTGAGATCTATAAATAGGGTTAGGGTTCTCGGGGTTTTTCACGCAACATAGTTCAGAGATCCAATTCCCTCACTTCCTCTCCAGAATACTCCTTCCTCTTGTTCTTGTTGGGTATTGTTTCCCTTACAGAGGTATCCTCTGTCGAAACTCTGACCCTAAACAAGAATAAGAAGAAGGTCTTGAACGGTAAAGGAAAGAACAGGGAAAGGATCTTTTCTTCTTTTCTTTCTTGAATTAAGACTTTGACTGTCTTAATTTTTTTTTCTTCCAATTCAATTCAAGAAAAGGGATTCAAGAAAGGGAATTCTTGAAGAAAATTCAAGAAGAGGAAAGAAGGAAGAAAAGGAAATTTTCAAGAAAGAAAATTTCAGCCTAAAGGTCCAAGAATTGAATTCTTGAAAAAGAATTCAAGAAGAGGAACCAAGAAATAGAAATTTTGTCTTCATTGTTTTTCTGTGTGGATCACCATTGGAGGGTGAACATTTGGGCGCCTGGTGGAGATTCAGAGCTTGGATTTTGCGATACAGGTTAGTATCTTGATTTGAGATTAAATCTTATATAAACATCTTATATGTTTTTAATTCTTTTAAGGAGATTTTGGGTTGAAGGTTTGGTGAAGATTTCATTAAGATAAAAATTTTTTGAAATCTATGATTCCGCCTTGCCACCGAACCTTACATCTGGTGCCCGCACCAGGCCGCCATCGTCGGACCGCCGTCGACGCTCGCCGGCCCCCGCCCTCGCCGGAGTAGCAGCCGCCGCCGCCCATGCCCGTTGAAGATGAACGGTCGTGGGAAGACCAACCGTCGCTCACATCCCATGGCCGCCACCGGCCTGCCACCGGCCGCCCGACCGCCCGCCGCCTGCCGGCTAACGCCCGGTCGCCGGAGGGCCCCCGCCAGTGCCCTTGGGCCCACGACCGTGGAAAGCCCAAACGACATGACCGTGCATGCTGTGCCGCCGCCCGCCGTTGCTGCCAGCCGCCACCGCCCGCTTGTCCGCCGGCCACCATCCCGCCATCCTCGGCCTCCCCTGCCATCCACCGGCCACGCCGGCACCCAGGAGGTCTCCCACGGTCATGGGAGACCAAATGGCATGCTTGGCTTGCCGTGCCATTCCCTGTGCCACCTCGCCTATGGCCCACCGCCAGCCATCTGCTGGCCCCGTCCACCGCCTGCTTCCCGGTCGCCGGCCATGTGCTCTGTCGGGAGATCGATCCTGGACGATGGCTAGATCACCATCAACTGCGTTGTTGCATGCTTAGTGTAGGCACTCACAACCCGCATTTTCTTTCAGTGGTATCAGAGCACCAAGTTCTAGTGTAGCATTTCTTGATTGCATGTATAGTAGATCTTTAGAAATCTTATGTATCTTAATCATAGGATATGATTAGAGAGTACTTTTAGAAACCTAGTTGAGACCTTCATCTTGACCGTGTGTCTTTGGCACGATGCAATTCGTTTGTGTTGGCCTCTTCAGAAGGATCCTTTTAAGGAAATCAAAGGAATTAAAATTGTTTTAATTTAGATACATATTTGGCAAGTAATGTTTATAAAAGAATATCTAGATATTATGCATGGTTTGATATGTAAAAATAGTTTTACATATGCTTTAATTAAAATTATTTTAATTAAAAATTTGGCTTATATTCAAACAATTTTGAATTGTATGATTAATTAAATGATAAATTATATTAGGGTTTATGAAACCTAATATCATTAAAATAAGTCAATTGGGTTAATTGGGTTAGCTGTTTAATTGGATCCATTATATGTGTTAGACCTATGTTTAGTTGAACTGGATAATAAGAAAACTAATCAAAAGTTGATTAAGGTCCTTCTTTTAGATCTATCTAATAGTTAGATGGGTTAGTCCATTCATCTAAATGGATCTAATTAGTGGCTCCATGGAAGCCCGAGTCTTTAGGCTAATCTGATCGAGTCTGGTAAACCGATTGGTGTCGAGGTAGGTTTGGCATTTGTGATCATGGTTGCATGAGGCTACCTCTTTCCTGGCTAACTTGGTTGGTGTCTAGGAAAGATGGTTAATGGCGGATACTCACCCATGATCTCACCTACCTGGCCAGTCAAGTCGACCAAGTCTGATTAGAAAAGCTCATTGACTCGAGTTAACCCATGTCACCCAGGTTGATTAGTCTGACTGATCGGTAGGTGCCCACGGATCAATTGTTGAATTGGTTCAACCCTCCTAAAAATTGATTCATTCAGTGGGAGGATGATCCATGTTCTTATCTTATTCTTCTGTCACAACCTAAAATCCTCTAAAATTATTAGGTCTTGAAAAAGACTAAATAAAGGAGTTGATGGTGTCTTAGCCTCCCATTAAGTGAGTTAGTAATGTGTCCTTTAACTTGGTGTTCATTGGCAGTTCCATAGAATGGGTGTGCATCCGGTTACTGGAATTGCTCTCTCATAGATGATGGTTCAGTGCAACCTTCTTGATAGTGATCAGGTGAGCCAGCCATAGTCAGGCTTGGTCATTTGTCGGCTGGAAGTATTGGATTTATCATATTAATGGTTGGACCTAACCAGAGACCCGCAATAGAAGGCCCCTAGGCCGATTGGGGTCCTCCCTGGGGCAAAATTAATTACTGGAAGTTGCTTGGGGAAGCAATTGGTTGATGAACCTACCTTTAGGCGCGTATGGGTTAGTTGGCCATAGTCGGGCTCATACGTGGTCTATTGGATTTCAGTACCCACTATGAAATAGTGATTTCACGGATTGGAGTTAGAGGCTCTCAATCTAAAAATTTAGTGGGAGAGACCTTTAAACTAAAGTCCAAGTCTTTTTGTTAATTAATTGATTCATACTCATATGGTCTTGTTTTTCCTTTCAAATATCTTCAAATCTTTCGCTCCGGTCACTTCTCGATAACGAGAAGTTGAAGGGTCACAATTTCGATAGTTGGAATCGAAAGTTAAGGATTATCTTGGAGCATGAATGGATCCTTTATGTGATAACAGATCCGGCACTTGAAATCCCCTCTATTAGTGCTCGGAGTTCGGTCAGGGATACTTATCAGAAGTGGATTTTTGATCGGACTACTGTCCGATGCATTATGCTAGAGGCTATGAATGATGAGTTCAGTCGCAAGTTTGAGGAGGCCCAACCAGATAAGATTCTTCAAAAGTTGAAGGAATCTTTCAGCACGCCGGACGATGTAGAGTGGTACAAAGTGTCTTGTGCCATCTACAATGCCAAGATGTTGAATGGTGGTTCTGTCACTGATCATGTATTATACATGATCGAGCTGATAGAAAAGTTGGGCAAGCTCGGATGTCCCTTGCACGAGCAGCTCGGCAAGGATGCGATTTTGAATTCTTTGCCCTCCTCCTATCTTGACTTTCTCGACCATTTCAGAATGAACAAGCCTGTAGTCAATTACCATGGATTGATGAGATTACTGCAGACTTTCGAGAAAGACCACCAACTGAATAAGGGGGTGGTGAATTTAGTGGGAGGTTTTAGAGGTCGTCGTCCCTTTAAGAAAGAGAAGAACAAAAGGAAGGGAAAGAAGGTGCTCAATGCTCCTAGCCCGAGTCATCTAGGAAAATGAAAGCTGACCAGTCTTTTGTAGAGTGCTACTGCAAGAAGCGGGGACACTGAAAGAGGAACTGTCCTCTTTATCGAGCATCCCTAGACTCGAATAGGTCAAGGAAGGGAAAACAGCAGAGTGTTGGATACGGTATTTATATGATAAAACCTTGTAATTTCTCTATTTGTGATACTGCTAACTGGGTATTGGATACCAGTAGTCCTATTCATGTTTGTAATTCATTACAAGGACTGCAAGTTAGCAAGAGATTCAAGGATGGGGGACAGTTTTCGAGCATTGGGAATGAAAATCGTGTTTCAGTACTCGCGATTGGAGTTCTGAGTCTTATCTTTGAGTCCTGTACTGTCGAGTTAGTCGACTGTCATTATTGTCCTAGTTTCATTATGTGCATAATCTCTGTAGGCCTTTTTGCCAATTATGGTTTTGAACTATCAATAAAAGGTGATTTTTACAAAGTTATTTTGAATAACTCTGTGATAATGAAAGCTAAGTTAAATAATGGCATTTATGTACTATCACGGCCTGTTAGTGTAATGTACACATCTAGCAAACGCCCAAGGCTAGAAAATGTCAGTGATCTATATCTTTGGTACTGTAAGCTAGGTTATGTTAACCATAATAGGATAAATAAGATGCGAGGAGAAGGCCTCCTCAATGTTAGTGATTCTGAATCACTGTCCACTTTTGAATCCTGTTTACTTGGTAAAATGACCAAGTCACCTTTTACTAGAAAAGATGAATGAGCTATAGAACTTTTGAGTCTCATACATACTGATGTATGCGGACCCATGACAGTTAGTACTAGAGATGGATATAGATATTTCATTACATTTACAGATGACCATTCGAGGTTCGGTTATGTCTTTTTGATGAAACATAAATTTGAGTTGTTTGAAATGTTCAAATGATATCGTAATGAAGTAGAGAAACAAATTGGAAAATATATTAAAACCCTTCGATTTGATCGAGGTGGTAAATACCTATCTAGTGAGTTTTTGACATATCTTGAGAAAAATGGGATTCTCTCTCAGTGGACTCTCTCAGGAACACCATAGCTGAATGGTCTGTCTGAAAGGAGGAATCGAACCCTGTTGGACATGGTTCGATCCATGATGGACTTTGCAACTCTGCTGCTATCCTTTTTGGGATATGCACTTGAGATAGCTTGTCACTTGTTAAATAATGTTTTGAGTAAGTCTATTATCTCCACTCCATATGAGATGTGGACTGGATGTAAGCCCTCAATCTCACACCTTCGGGTCTGGGGTTGTCCGGCTTATGTAAAGCGTTTAGACTCATATAAACTTGGTCCTAAGTCTGATCGGTGCCTATTTATTTGTTACCCTAAGGAAACCAAAGGGTATTTCTTCTACTTGGAGGATGAACAGAAAGTGTTTGTCGCTCTTAGGGCTATCTTTTTGGAAAAGAAGTTCCTTGGAGAAGGGACTGTAGCCTCTAAGATTGAACTTGGTAAAGTTCAGCCAGTAGAAGAACCTGCACACTCTAAGGACATCATAGAATCGGCTGTGATTGGATCACACGTAGAACCCATTATTAGGAGATCCGGTAGAGTACCATGTCAGCTAGACAGATACTACAATTTCTTGGTCTCGGATGGCGATCCCATTGAGCTCGACGAGAATAATGAGGATCTGATCACCTATATGGATGCACTTCAGAGATCTGACTCCGAGGCATGGCTTGGAGCCATGCGATCCAAAATGGAGTCCATGGAGATCAACAATGTATGGACATTGGTTGATCCGGCTGAAGGGATAAAACCCATCGGGTGCAAGTGGATCTTCAAGAGGAAAAGGGGTGTAGATGGGAAGGTGGAGACCTATAAAGCCCATCTGGTTGCTAAGGGATATCGTCAGCAATATGGTATCGATTATGACGACACTTTCTCCCCTGTGGCAATACTCAAGTCTATTCGGATCATGCTTGCTTTAGCAGCATATTTTGATTATGAGATCTGGCAGATGGATGTCCAAACCACTTTCCTAAATGTGGAGCTGGAAGAGGAAGTGTATATGATACACCCTGAAGGGTTCACATCCATAGATGAGTCAAAAGTATGCAAATTGTAGAGGTCCATTTATGGACTCAAGCAAGTATCTCGAAGTTGGAATTTATAATTTGATAGGTGTATCAAATCGTATGGCTTCGTTAGGAATGGAGAAGAACCGTGCATCTATAAGTGGGTTAATGGTTCTATGATTGTATTCCTGGTACTATATGTTGATGACATTCTCTTAATCAGGAATGACGTCGCAGCATTACAAGGAATAAAGGTCGGTTGTCATCTCAGTTCTCCAAGAAGGACTTGGGTGAAGCTTCTTACATACTAGGTATGAAGATCTATAGAGATAGATCGAAGAGGCTTCTAGGATTGTCCCAGTCTACATACATTGATACCGTACTGAAATAGTTCAGCATAGAAAATTCCAAGAAAGGCTATCTTCCGATAGGTTCTGGAATTACTCTTTCCAAGAAGGAGTACCTTCGTGCCATGACATAACCACTGTGCCTCTGATCTGCAAGCTACCATGCTGCCCTTCAGGAATACACAGACAAAACTCACATGACATGATCATGCAATGCCTTCGCTCCGCATGAGGCTTAGGTAAACCATCTCTAGTGTCGCCTAGCCAACCTGCCAAGTCGATACAACACACACTCCGTAGAGCAATGAATGATCGAACACATTCCCAAGCTTTCCCGGGTTCTGCTTTTCCTAGCTCCCTATAAGCTCATATTTCGATCCCGGTCTTACAACCTTTAACATGCCTTCCGATCAATGGCCATACCGCTCGACAATGTTCACGGCCTGTTCGTATACCACTGCGAATTGCCATGGTCCCGAAGACTTGCGACCATATCACCCAACATCTTATGTCCTCGCCCTTGTTCGCAACTAGTGCACTGCCATGATATTGGCATCCAAATATGCCCATCAAGTAAATATCTTCGGCCAGCCAGTCCTTGAATCTTGTTGCTCTCTCCTCGGCATGACCCACTTGATCACCCTTAATCCTTGGCCCAGCTCCAAGGAATATATCCAATCGAACTTACAAAAGCCACACAATAACTCCATGGCTGACCGACTCCCATGGATCCCCGCGAGACATCAACCTGGCCAATGCTCACGAGACTTGCCTGTTCAGGTTGGCCAACCCTTGCACAACTAGATTCTCTATCGCCTCTTTGCTCCATCACAGAGATCAAGAACACATAGAGTAGCCTGGACCATTCCTCGAGGATCAACCTCTCGGAAAGCCCCATCCCCATATAATGTGGCCAACTCGTTCGACCAACATTGCCCCGAATGTCTCCATGTGAAACCATTCGGGCGTGGCACCTCCTTGCCTACAACTGTACCATGATGGACCCGTATCCTATAGGCCTGGGGGAGTCGGGAATATGGCCAAAGCCCTGCATCCCTCCTCAAAATCAAGAGGATCCTTCGAGTCAACACATATATCTTGGCGAACCACCGCCATGCCAAATATCAAGCTTCCCGAGTCCCCCGATATTATGCCATGACTGTGCCATTTCATGGCGAACCATTACTCCCCTCACTACCCCAACAAGGCATCCAGCTGAACTCCACCCCTGGGGTTCCAAGGTATCGAGGAGCATTGCAAATTCATTGTCAAGCCAACCCTTCGCAGCACCATACCATGCCCATGCCGACACCCCCTGCGATGAGCCAATGGCAAAGTCCATGACAATTCTCCCCCACTCAAACTGTCGACGTCCTCGTCGATGTCCAAACCACTGCTTGGGATTTTGGTCACCATGACCAAAATCTTTTGTAGCCACTGCAACCTTGGTTCCTCGAGTCAGAGCTCATGGCCTTGGTGTCCATGATCCTTTCTTCGCCATTGAGAATCCATCAACCACCACACTGACTCTTCCATGGAACCTATAAACTGATGTCGGCCTCTACCCTTGACATCCCCATAATCCTCTGACTGTCTAAACTGCAAGGCACTCCTCGAACTCTTCCAAGGCTTGACTCTCGAACACCTTAATCTGAGAGCAGCCACTACTTCTTCTAAGCTCTTTACGATCCTCTGACCATCCAATTTCTTGGCACTCCTTGGAGTCCTACAAGGCTTGACTCCCGATTGTCCCAATCTAAGAGCGGCCATTGCATTCATTATGCTCCTTTTAATGGTCTTCTCACCATCAACTTTGGCTTAAAATCCTTGCAGCACTCCTCGGACTCCTCCAAGGCTTAACTCTCGATAATCCTAATCTGAGAGTGGCCACATTTCTGCCAAAGAATCCACCTTATGCTCACTTCTAGCAATATAAAATGACACACCTTGGACTGTCTCCAAGGCTTAACTCCTATTCAATTGGATCTAGAAGCGGCCAACCCCATGAGTCACCCCTGGCAACTCTTCCTTAAGCGCTTGGTCTTGATTCATACCCACCTTGTGACCTTGTGGTAATTCCGACCTTTTTAATCAACACCATGCCTTTGGATCTTCCACACCGCATTGGTGCCAAGTACTAGAAAGTTGCCTCTGGTAGGTCCGCGGGGTTGTCGTTAAAACACTGTGGCTATCAGTTTAAAATCCGACTTCTTAGAATATTTAAAAATACGTAGCAAGAGGAGTCGGGTCGAATCCACGAGAAGGCGGTGTTTAGGATTTGAAATTTTTGATCTTGTAAAAAAAATATTTGAAGTCAAAAAAATATAAAATTAAAATTGCAGGAAAACTTGGCACTAGGATCTATTATTTAGATCCTAGCATCTATATGTAGACAAGACGAAAGAAAGGAATTTAAAAAAAAAGATATTGCATTGATTGAAATTTAAGGTTTAAATACAATGCAGTAAAACTAAATTAACAAAACAAAAAAAACAAAGATAAGAACATATCAGCGCAGTCTCGTCAGGAAGATAGCTCCTTCCTTCGTACTCCGTGGAGCGAACTAGGCTTACTCTGCATCTTCTTCTTCGGATCTTGATCTCAGAGAGGGGGAAGGCTGGAAGATGGTGTAGGGACACGCTCTCCTTTGAGAAACCTCACTCCCAAAAGCCAACCCGCAACCCAAGCAATGCCCTCTACCCTGTACCTTGCCCTTTCTCCCAGATACCTCTGCCTTGTGCTATAGGGTTCATTTTATAATTAACCGGAGAGGGGAGCTTGTTGCATATTAACGATGTGGGACAAAAGAAACACCGTGACTGCCGTTGCTGCTCCGTGCTCACCGCTCGGCAGCGCCCGTAGATCACGCCGTTCATTTTCAGCTCGTGGACTACGTGAGAAGCACCCGTGGAGGAACGATCGGCAATGCTCAGCAGCCCGTGCATCAGCTCGTGAGGAACGTGAGAAGCGCCCGCAACGTGGAGAAAATCGCCCGTGCCCGTGGAGAAGCTCGCCCGTGCCCGTGGAGTGCTCGTGAAGCCAGCTCGTGGAACCACCATGGACTGCACGGCCGTGGACTGCTCGTGGAGGAACTCGGCAACGCCCGTGGAGGAACGCTCGGCAACGCCACCGTGGAGAAGCTCGGCAACGCCACCACCCTACAGCGCACGTGGAAAATGCTTGGCAACGCCACCGTGGAGCTCCTCCTCCGGTCGTGGACACCTCGTCCGTGCCCGTGGAGAACGCTTGGCAAGGCCACAGTGGAGCTCCTCCTCTGGCCGTGGACGCCTCGTGAAGAACGTGGGCTGCGTTCTTCTGGTTTGCCACCAAAAAATGCCACCACCGCTCGTCAAACCATCGCCGGAGCTTCTCCTCCGGCCAGGGACACCGCTGGCATGCTTCCCGGTGAGTTTCGGCACCTCTGGAGGGTTGTGGTCCACGACCTGTTCCGTGGACCGGCAGCAATGGCTGCCGGTGGACCAAGCTGTGAGATATAAACCCAGCAGCAGGTCCATGATGGACCGGCTCTCCAAAAAACGTGCAGCATCAAAATGTGTACAAAAATCCTAAAAAATTCATAACTTCTTCATTTCAAACCCGATTTAGGTACCGTTTGCATCGTTGGATTCCATAAATCAAGCTCTACCTATTGGCGGGTTTCAAACTTATTAATTTTACCGATTCCATGATCATTAATTTAATTATTGAATATTTTATTAATCATTTAAATGGGTGTGAGGTGCTTTGACTTGAAATCTATTTTTCATGAACGTACTCTAATTTCACATTTTTCAAAGATATTTTTAAAATAATTAGTTTTGCAAGAAAGTCCAAATTAATTATGAAATTAGGTTATTAAAAGAATGTTAGCACCACTAATTAACTAAAATACTTAAAATAAACGTGTAAATCCATGATTTATCACACCCCCCAACTTACTTATTGCTAGTCCCTTAGCAATGCAAAAAGTATAACTATGTGTCACAAAGATCATCCTTTACAAAAATAGATCCAGGTTTGAAAGTAAAAAGATCTAGCAAGTATCGCTAACTAAGTATTGAGTTTCAGAAATAAATTTTGCAATCAGCATAATTAGAAACTTTCTTAGAGTTCATCTAAAGATCTACAGCACTTGTGTTTGTGATGACTAACTTAACATTTTGGTACTAGTTTGCAAGAACAAATGTATCTTTGATTAACACTTACTTTGGTTAATTTTCTATACATCCCTAAATTAAGCTTATGAACTGAGTTAGCTTTCACACTACCTGATTTTTTTTTATTTTTTTTTTATTTATTTATTTATTTTTATGCTGAGCATCCTGGCCTTCCCTTCACCATTTGACGCGAACCTCCACACTTGACTTAGGTGCAGAGACCCGGTTACAAAGTTCAGGGCGATCTACATATACTCTATATTTTGTACTTTTATTTCAGGTAGGTAGCTCTTTCCTCAATTCAAAAAAAAAAATTTAAATTGGGATATATATCAATTACCAGTTTTCAGTGATAATTAAGTCCTCAATTGTTCTTACAACTAATACTTACTTTGTCTCGTCAGCATGCATGTGCAATGGAAGTGCTAATAGTCTTTAGGTGATCTAAGTAGGCCCTACAAGTCTGACATGCTAGTCTACTTCTTGACTCGCTACAGTCATTAGCAACACTCTCTAACTCTTATTACTTTTCCTAGTCTATCTTGCTCCAGATTTATTTTTGACACATGAAAACTTTTTTTTTTTCAATTTTTTTTTTATTTTTTTTTTAAAAAAAAATTATCCCGACCCCCCCAACTTAAATACCATTGTCCCTAATGGTATAAAAAGGCAAAGGAATAAACCATAAGAACTAAAAAATGTAAAGGGATAGGGGTTACCTGAGAAGAGGAGCTCATGAACAATGTAGAGGCTGCAAAATTTTTTTTTTTTTAGGAATAGAGTACATATTGGGTTGCCTCCCAACGCTAAGTTTAATGTCTTCAGCCAGACATAATGCAGCTCAGTTCAGTGTGGGTCAGTTAATGTTACTTGGTCAATGGTTCGATTTGTTGATATTCCTTCAATGTATGGTTTTAAACGTTGACCATTCACCTTAAAGAAGTTTCCTGACCTAGGATCATAAATTTTGACTGCACCATGGGGGAAAACTTGATTAACAATGTAAGGTCCATCCCATCTAGATCTCAATTTTTCAGGAAATAATCGAAGCCTTGAATTAAATAACCAGACTTATTGATTTAGCTCAAAGATTTTCCTAGAAATAAATTGATCATGAAAGGCTTTCATTTTCTCTTTATAAATGCGTGAATTTTCATAAGCCTCTCACCTCAGTTTATCTAATTCACTTAGTTGCAACATCCGGTTAGAACGAGCTTTCTTTAAATTAAAATTTAATTGCTTAATCGCCCAATATGCTTTATGTTCAAGTTCTACCAGAAGATGACAAGCTTTTCCAAAGATCAGTCTATAGGGAGACATTCCAATGGGATTCTTATAAGCTGTCCGATAGGCCCATAATGCATCATCTAATCGATCTGACTAGTTTCTACGATCGGGCCTAATAGTCTTTTGCAAAATGTTCTTGATCTCCCTATTGGATACTTCCACTTGGCCACTTGTTTGCAGGTGATAAGGTGTAGCTACTTTATGTGTGACCCCATATTTTTGCAAAAGCATTCGAAATTGGTAGTTTCTGAAATGGGTACCTTCATCGCTAATGATGGCACGTGGAAATCCGAACCTAGAGAAGATATTCTTTTGAACAAACTTTATAACTACCTTATGATTATTGGTTTGTGTTGCCATTGCCTCAATCCATTTAGAAACATAATCGACAGCCACAAAAATATATTCAAAACCATTAGAGGGTGGAAAGGGTCCCATAAAATCAATTCCCCAAACGTCAAAGATTTCAACTACCAAGATGGGATTTAAAGGCATCATGTCTTTTCTTGAAATATTTCCTAAGGCTTGACACTTAAGACATTCTTTGCCAAAAGTATAGGAATCCTTAAATAATGTCAGCCAGTAAAATCAACTTTGCAAAACTTTAGCCGCAGTTTTTCGACCAGAAAAATGTCCTCCGTAAGCAAGGGTGTGGCAAAAATTCAAAATACTCAGATGTTCAGATTCAGGAACACACCTACGGATGATTTGATCAGCACAAATTCGAAAGAGTTCAGGATCTTCCCAAAAGTAATATTTAATTTGAGCAAAGAATCGATCCTTTTCATTCTTGGACCAGCCATCAGGGATTTGTCCAACCACTAAGTAGTTAACAATATCTGCAAACCAAGGGGCCTTTGCATGTGAAACTACTAAGAGCTGTTCATCCGGAAAAGATTCTTCAATTGATGCAGGTTCACACTCTTCAACTAAAATTCTAGATAGATGTCTGCTACAACATTCTCAGACCCTTTCTTGTCTCAAATTTCAATATCAAACTCTTGTAGCAGTAAGATCCATCTAATCAATCGTGGTTTAGCATCTTTCTTTGAGAGCAGGTATCTCAAAGCCGAGTGATCCGAATAAACCACAATCTTGGAACCTAAAAGATATGATCTGAACTTTTCTAGGGCAAACACCATAGCTAGCAACTCCTTTTCAGTAGTGGTATAATTTTTTTGGGCTTCATTCAAAGTTCTGCTAGCATAATAAATCACTATGGGACATTTGTTTACCCTTTGGCCCAAGACAACTCCTATGGCAAAGTCTGAAGCATCACACATGATTTCAAAAGGTAGTGACCAATCAGGGGGTTGGATGATTGGGGCTTGGGTCACAGCTTCCTTTAGAAATGCAAAAGCCTTAAGATAATCTTCATCAAAATTGAAAGGAACGTCCTTGGCGAGCAGATTACACAAAGGACGGAAAATTTTGGAAAAGTCTTTGATGAAGCGATGATGGAATCCTACATGGCCGAGAAAAGATCGAATTTGTTTGATAGAGATGGGTGGAGGAAGTTTAGAGATCAATTCAACCTTTGCTTTATCTACCTCGATCCCTCTCTTAGAGACAATATGTCCTAAAACAATCCCTTCTCGAATCATGAAATGGCTCTTCTCCCAGCTCAGAACCAAATTCGTCTCAATACATCGTTTTAATATTTTCTTCAAATTATTGAGGCAACTCTCAAAAGATTCTCCAAAGACTGAAAAATTATCCATAAAAATTTCTAAGAAATCTCCTACCATGTCCGAGAAAATTGATATCATGCACCTTTGAAAGGTTGCAGGTGCATTACACAATCCAAAAGGCATTCTACGGAAAGCAAAGGTTCCAAAGGGACATGTGAAGGTGGTCTTTTCCTGGTCTCCTGGATAGATTGCTACCTGGTTGTATCCTGAGTATCCATCTAAGAAGCAAAAGTATTGCTGGCCAGCTAATCTTTCTAGGATCTGATTAATAAATGGTAAGGGAAAGTGGTCTTTGCGGGTAGCTGCATTAAGTTTTCTATAATCTATACAGACACGCCACCTAGTAGAAAGTTGTGTTGGCACTAAATCCCCATGGTCAGTACGGACAACCGTGAGTCCAGATTTCTTTGGAACGACTTGAGTAGGACTCACCCAGTGGCTATCAGAAATGGGATAAATAATACCAGCATCTAACCATTTAACCACTTCCTTCTTGACCACTTCTTGCATGTTTGGGTTGAGTCGTCTTTGCATCTCTCTAGTTGGCTTAGCACTATCCTCAGTATAGATATGGTGCATACAAATTGATGGACTAATGCCTTTTAAATCAGCAATGGCCCAACCTATGGCCTCCCTATGTGTTTTCAGAACATCTATCAATTGGTTTTCCTGCTCAATGGTTAGGTCAGAAGCAATGATTACTGGCAGGGTTTTGTCTTGTCCTAAAAACACATACTTAAGTGATTCAGGCAAAGTTTTTAGTTCAAGTTGTGGTGGGGCCTGAATCAAAGGGTGCAAAGGCTCAGTTCCTAGGTCAGGTAAGGATTCAGTTTGCATTGACCAAGGTGGTGGGGGGTGTGATGGTTGAGGTGAATCAAGCAGGGCATTTACCTCTTGGACTTGGGTTTCAGCAATAAGTTCGTCATCTTCCATCAAATTGGTGGAAAATTCAGACTCGACAATCTCATCTATTAAACCAATCACAGAACAATTTTCCTCCTCTCGAGCAAACTTTGAGGCATTAAAAATATTAATTCTCACCTTTTGATCCCCAAAAGAAATGTCCATAGCTTCCATTTTACAATTGATATTGGCATTGGCAGTGGCTAGGAATGGACGACCTAAGATTATGGGATTCTGATTTAGCTCTTGGGATGGTTCCATGTCTAGTATGAGGAAGTCTACTGGGAAATAACATTGGTTCACTCTAACCAGGACATCCTCAATCAAACCACGTGGTGTCTTGACAGATCTATCGGCTAGTTGTAGAATGACTGACGTGGGTTTTAGTTCACCTATCCCAAATTTTTCATAGACCGAGGTTGGAAGAAGGTTCACACTAGCTCCTAGGTCTAACAGGGCTCGATCAAAGGTAATGCCTCCTATAACATAAGAAATCAAAGGAGCACCGGGGTCTTTCATTTTCTGAGGTAATTGATTCAACAAGACTGCACTTACATCCTCAGACAATATGATTCTCTTTATAGTTCGTGGCTCACGCTTTTGGGTGCAGAGTTCTTTGAGAAATTTAGCATAAGCTGGAACGTGCTGAATTGCATCGAGGAGGGGTAAATTAATATGGACTTGCTTGAATAATTCCATCAGCTCCTCGTTGCATGCTCCTTGCTTTTTACGGGAAGAACCAGCTTCTAGGGCTGAAGGGAATGGGAGTCTAGGTTTATAAGTCTCAGGTAATTCATCTGCTCTCTTCTTCCCTTTCTCATTTAAATTGGAACCAGTATCAGTACTAATCCCGGGCTCAGGTTCTTTTACATGGTTAGTCTCAGACTAACATCATCTTCTAAATTCTCATTTTGGCTAGCATCAGTACTAGCCTCTCTCTCCTGGTCTTGATATGGGTCCCTAAGAATCCTACCACTTCTAAGCTCAGAAATTGCTTTGGCATTCTCAAATTGAGGGTTCTTAGGTGGAACATTAGGCTGAAAAATGAGTGGGTTGTTTCTAGGATTCGGTATTGGTTGACTCGGTAATTGACCTGGTTCTCTCCTCATAGTAGATTCAGCTAACTGTCCTATTTGAACTTCTAACATGGTGATAGATTGTTGTTGGGTCATGATTAATTGTTGGAGTTGATCAAACCTATCGTCGGCCAGATTGGTTTGTTGAGGAGGTTGATATATGACTGATGATGATATGGTGGCTGATATGGTGGCTGAGCAGGATGACTAGGCTGACCTCTATTATAGGCATAGTTTTGGTATGGGGGCTTATTTTGAAAGTTCTGTGCAGGAGGAATTTGGGTCTGAACCTGAGTCTGTTGTGGTTTCCAAGAAAAATTGGGATGGTTTCTCCAACCTGGGTTATAAGTATTTGAAAATGGGTCATTACCCGGCTTGGAGTAACCTTGAGCAGCTTGGACTTGTTCTTGGATGAAAGGTGGTAACTGTGCAACCGTAGGACATTCATTCATGTGATGGGCTGGGCTAGCACAGATAGAACAAATCTCCTGATGATTAGAGGGTGATGGGTATTGTGATGGGTGTGATGGGTATTGTGCAGGAGATTGAGATTGTTGACTGAGGGCTAAGACTTGGTCCAACTTTTGGGAAAGGAGGTCGACTGTATCTAATCTTTGGGATATTAGGTTCAAGTAGACATTGGAATTTGAATGTCTAATTTCATAAATCCCTGCCCGCTTTTGGTGAGGAATCGATCTTTCATATGAAGTCAAAGAAGCATGGTTGATCGAATTTTCACTTAGGGTTTCAAACAAGGTATAGGCCTCATCCTCACTTCTACTCATGAATGCACCTCCACAAGATGCATCCACCATCTGTCTATACTGGTCTCCTAATCCCTCATAAAAAGCTTGGACAATTTGCCACTTAGACAGACCATGATGTGGGCATTTTCTAAGGAGTTCCTTAAGTCTCTCCCATGATTCATGAATTTATACACCAGGAAGCTGAGCAAATCCAGTGATGGCTCGCCTCATGGTGTTGGTTCGACCTATAGGATAGAATTTCTTAAGGAACTCGTGCTGCATTTCAGCCCAAGTTCGAATTGGTTTCCCTATTGTGACAAGCCAATACTTGGCCTTATCCTTAAGTGAGAAGGGGAACAAGGTTAGCCTAAGGGCATCATCAGTAAAATCTTGGATCTTCACCGTAGAACAGATTTCTAGAAACTCATATAGATGCTTATAAGGATCTTTGTTGGTATTCCCATAAAAGGAAGGGAGCATCTGGATTGTGGCAAACTTGATCTCATATTGTCTAGCAGGTATTTCAGGTAAATGGATACAAGTCGATGGGTTGTAGGTGGAAGGAATAAAGTATTCCTTCATCTGTCTAGGTGGTTCTTCTGGGTTTCCAGCCATTTGATTTTTTGGGGTACTATGGATCAGCCGTTCAATTTTAGGTTGAATTCAACTAGGTCTGGAAATAAAGATCTTCTACCGTGCATGTAACAGTGCAACCCAAATATGTGAATCAATTTTTTTTTTATTTTATAATTTTTTTTTTTTTTGTTATTTTCAAACACTTATCAAACAGATTTCTATCCTAGGCTCCCTAATTCTAGATAGCTCCTAACTTCCAAGACCGCCTTGGAGCCCTCTAAGTCAAAGACCAATTAGCTAACTGGCCAAGTATGGGTAAGGTCGGTGGAGTTTCCCTCTTTGCTTGCCTTAGACACCAATTGAAAATTGGCCAGGTAAGCGGATCCAACCACCTTCCTTCGGGACGTAATCCCTGAACCCCTTTCCTAGACACTAGTCAACCAACTAATCTTGACCCAGTCCAACTCTTCCGGGTGCCCTGTCCTATTGAGCTCGAGTTCCTTAGGGCTAACGTCTAGTTAATTTTATTTAGAAGGCTTAGGTATGCAAAATGAGGGGTGATGGTTTGTGGGCTAAGGAAGGGTATTGAACTCCCCACCTTATCTTGTTTATGGATTAGTGCCCTTAAGATGATTATGAGATTATGAAATGCAATAAGATGTCCAAAATAAAAGTTATAAACACACAAAATTAAATTAAAGCTAGATATATATTTTTTTAATTTTGTGATTAAGTTTCTAATCCTAACAAATTATGAAATGTTTAGGCAATTTTTTTGGATTTTGCAGAAAAGATAAATTTACCTAAATGAATCTAAAAATGAAAAGCAATTTTTTTTTTTTTAAATTTGAATTTTGAATTTTTTTTTTTGAAATAAGAAAAGAAACTAAAAAGGAAAACAATTAATATGTAAAAGAGGAAAGAAAGTTTAGGATGGATCTTACTGATTGGGAGACTTTCTTCCTCTTCTGCTTTTCTCCCTTTTTTTTTTTTATCTACAAGAAAAAGAAAAGTTAGGACGGTTTAAAAAACAAAAAAATCAAAAAGATCAAAAACTATTATTTTAATGCCCTCCCCTGCAACGGCACCAAAAACTTGGTAGGTTATCGGGGTTGTTGTTAAACCATCGTGGCTATCAGTTTAAAATCTGACTTCTTAGAATATTTAAAAATATGTAGTAAGAGGAGTTGGGTCGAATCCACAGAGAAGGCGTTGTTTAGGATTTGAAATTTTTGATCTTGTAAAAAAAATATTTGAAGTCGAAAAAATATAAAAATTAAAATTGCAGGAAAACTTGGCACTAGGATCTATTATTTAGATCCTAGCATCTATTTGCAGACAAGACGAAAGACAGGAATTAAAAAAAAAAGATATTGCATTGATTGAAATTTAAGGTTTAAATACAATGCAGTAAAACTAAATTAACAAAACAAAAAAAACAAAGATAAGAACAGATCAGCGCAGCCTCGTCGGGAAGATATCTCCTTCCTTCGTACTCCGTGGAGCGAACTGGGCTTACTCTACGTCTTCTTCTTCGGATCTTGATCTCAGAGAGGGGGAAGGCTGGAAGATGGTGTAGGGACACGCTCTCCTTTGAGAAACCTCACTCCCAAAAGCCAACCCGCAACCCAAGCAATGCCCTCTACCATGTACCTTGCCCTTTCTCCCGGATACCTCTGCCTTGTGCTATAGGGTTCATTTTATAATTAACCGGAGAGGGGAGCTTGTTGCATATTAACGATGTGGGACAAAAGAAACACTGTGACTGCCGTTGCTGCTCCGTGCTCACCGCCCGGCAGCGCCCGTGCCGTTCGTTTTCAGCTCGTGGACTGCGTGAGAAGCTCCCGTGGAGGAACAATCGGCAACGCTCAGCAGCCCGTGCATCAGCTCGTGAGGAACATGAGAAGCACCCGCAACGTGGAGAAGCTCTCCCGTGCCTGTGGAGAAGCTCGCCCGTGCCCATGGAGTGCTCGTGAAGCCAGCTCGTGCGTGGACTGCGCGGCCGTGGACTGCTCATGGAGGAACTCGGCAACGCCCGTGGAGGAATGCTCGGCAATGCCACCGTGGAGAAGCTCGGCAATGCCACCGCCATGCAGCGCCCGTGGAAAACGCTTGGCAACGCCACCATGGAGCTCCTCCTCCGGCCGTGGACACCTCGTCCGTGCCCGTGGAGAACGCTCGACAACGCCACCGTGGAGCTCCTCCTCCGACCGTGGACACCTCGTGAAGAACGTGGGCTGCGTTCTTCTCGTTTGCCGCCAAAAAACGCCACCACCACCCATCAAACCATCGCCGGAGCTTCTCCTTCGGCCAAGAACACCGCCGGCATGCTTCCCGGCGAGTTTCGGTGCCTCTGGAGGGCTATGGTCCACGCCCTGTTCCGTGGACCGATAGCAATGGCTGCCGGTGGACCAAGCTGTGAGATATAAACCCAACAGCCGGTCCATCATGGACCGGCTGCTCCAAAAAACGTGCAGCATCAAAATGTGTGCAAAAATCCTAAAAAATTCATAACTTCTTCATTTCAAACCCGATTTAGGTACCGTTTGCGTCGTTGGATTCCATAAATCAAGCTCTACCTATTGGCGGGTTTCAAACTTTTTAATTTTACCGATTCCATGATCATTAATTATAATTATTGAATATTTTATTAATTATTTAAATGGGTGTGAGGTGCTTTGACTTGAAATCTATTTTTCATGAACGTACTATAATTTCACATTTTTCAAAAATATTTTTAAAATAATTAGTTTTGCAAGAAAGTCCAAATTAATTATGAAATTTGGTTATTAAAAGAATGTTAGCACCATTAATTAACTAAAATACTTAAAATAAATGTGTAAATCCATGATTTATCAGCCTCCATTTCTCTTCACTATTCCATACCAATGAAAATCCATAGCTACTACCAAGCAGGACCCTGATATCTGATCAAGATCACTTCCTACCTTGCTCGAGTCCCTCAACATAATAGTCTTCACTCTAAGCACCAACTATTTATCTCTGCAGAACTACAATCCATGCTGCTTCCTGGTCTACTCAGCCTGTCTTTACTGCTTCTTGTGTCTTCACCTCGAGCCTAAAGTACCAATGTAAGGCTACCCCACTGGCCTGCCTCACTCCTCTCACTCCAGTACCTCGACACCCTCTTGCATCTGACATCTGAGCCTGATAATGCCTCACAGCATGTCCAATATCCATGCCTTCACCTAGCAAATAATTTTATGTCTCTAGTACTTCAGCTTCCCATGCCTTCACCTTGAGAGCAATTCCACTGAAGTTCAATTCAAATTTTCCATTCAAGTGCTTCTGCATCACAGCCACCAACACAAGAGATGGCTCTTTCAAATGTCCCGTATTTTTGTGCACCTGGGGCCCTCGACTGTCCAAGTCTTCACCTCAGCCTACACTTTATAAATTTCGGATGCTACATCTTTCTTTTGCACTGTAGACACACCCTAGTACCTCAGTCCATATTCCCAGATTTTGTCCCTGTGGAAATTATGGTCCCTCGAGATGCTCTGCCTTGCACTTTGCATATAGCCCAGCTGCTTCAGCATTCACAAGCAATCTCCACCCTGAATTCCATCATATAGCCACAACTGGTGGACCTTCACATTTGCGGGATTCCATCCACACATGCAATCGATGCGCAACCTTAAGCATTTAGCACCAAGCACATCGCCACTGCAACATGCTCCCCCACTCTGAGTCATTGACACCCATAACAGACTCAGACATCCAGCTCCTCTAACACTAGATTTCTAGCTCTCTCTGGATTTTCTCTTGCTTTGGATACCCCCGTATCAGCAGCTACAATCAGCACAATGTCGACCATCGACTAAGCAACCTGGCTCTGATACCACTTGTCATGGGGTGAGTGGTTTTCTTGCTCAAACACCCGAGCGGCACCCCGGCATACCACTGCCAAGGCCAGCCCTCCGAGTCCTTTCCTTGGACATACAGATAAACGCGCAGCAATCCAGCCACATAGCCAAGCATGCACCTCAATGCCCCTGCCTAGCAACACTATCAAACTGAGTCCATACGACACCCTTAAGTGCCTGCAAGCAACCCGACCCTCAGGCCAACTGCAATGCTCTTGCGCACTTCCGTGCCATAACATTATACGCCTCCCAAGAGTGCTCCACAACTTAGCACCTCGGTGTTGACCTGAGGGCTTTGACCCTGAAGCCAAGTACTGTTCGTCCAAATGGTCCCAAATCTGAGTACCTTCATGCCATGACATAACCACTGTGCCTCTGATCTGCAAGCTACCATGCTGCCCTTCAGGAATACATAGACCAAACTCACATGACATGATCATGCAATGCCTTCACTCCGCATGAGGCTTAGGTAAACCATCTCCAGTGTCGCCTAGCCGACCTGCCAAGCCGACACAACACATCACTCCGTAGAGCAATGAATGATCGAACACATTCCCAAGCTTTCCCGGGTTCTGCTTTTCCTAGCTCCCCATAAGCTCATATTTCGATCTCTGTCTTGCAACCTTTAGCATGCCTTCCCATCAATGACCATACTGCTCGACAATGTTCGTGGCCTGTTCGCATACCACTATGAATTGCCATAGTCCCAAAGACTCGTGACCATATCGCCCAACATCTTATGTCCTCGACCTTGTTCGCAACTAGTGCACTGCCATGATATTCGCATCCAAGTATGCCCATCAAGTAAATATCTTCGGCCAGCTAGTCCTTGAATCTTGCTGTTCTCTCCTCGGCATGACCCACTTGGTCATCCTTGATCCTTGGCCCAGCTCCAAGGCATATATCCGACCGAACTTACATAAGCCACACTTTAACTCCATGGCCGACCGACTCTCATGGATCCCCGCAAGACATCAACCTAGCCAATGCTCATGAGACTTGCCTGTTCAGGTAGGCCAATTCTCTACGAATTGCAGATCAGAGGCATAGTGGTTATGTCATGGCACGAAGGTACTCAAATTTGGGACCATTTGGGCAAGCAGTACTTGGCTTCAGGGGAAAAGCCATCAGGTCAACACTGAGGTGCTAAGTTGCGGAGCACTCTTGGAAGGCGTATAATGTTATGGCACGGAAGTGTGCATGAGCATTGCAGTTGGCCTGAGGGTCAGGTTGCTTGCAGGAACTTAAGGGTGTCGCATGGATTCAGTTTGACAGTGTTGTTGGGTAGGGGCATTGAGGTGCATGCTTGGCTATATAGCTAGATTACTGCGCATTTATATGTATGTCCAAGGAAAGGACTCTGGAGGGCTGGCCTTGGCAGTGGTATGCTGGGGCACCGCACGTGTGTTTGAGTAAGAAAACCACTCACCCCATGATAGTAGGCTCTATCATGTATGCTATGACATGTACTAGACCAGACGTGGCATACTCACTAGGAGTAGTGAGCAGATACTAGTCTGACCCAGGTGAGGTGCATTGGAAGGTGGTTAAGTCCATCCTGAAGTATTTTAAAAATACTAAAGACCAATGGCTAATTTATGAAGAATCTGACTTGAAACTTGTGGGGTATACTGACTCCAGTTTCCAATCAGACAGAGATGATAGCAAGAGTATATCTGGGTTTGTATTTACCCTGAATAGAGGAGCGATATGCTGGAAAAGTTCCAAGCAGGCAACTATTGCAGACTCTGTATGCAAGGCAGAATACCTTGCAGTATTAGATTCATCGAAGGAAGCCGTGTGGTTGCGGAAGTTCCTTAGAGAGCTAGGGGTGGCATCTTCCCTAGATGGTCCTATTCCAGTATACTGTGATAGCACTGGAGCCATTGCTCAAGCTAAGGAGCCAAAAGCTCATCACCGCATCAAGCACATTCTGCGGTGCTACCACCTCGTACGAGAGATCGTAGAATGAGGTGACATAAATCTTATGAAGATTGATGGAAAGGAAAATCTAGCCGACATTTTTACTAAAGCCCTCAGAATAAAAGAGTTCAACTTTTGTAGAAGGGAAATGGGTATTAGATACTATTTTGATTGGCTTTAGTACAAGTAGGAGTTGTTGGAAATTATGTCCCAAAGCCAATCGCCTAGGCTGTAGGCGGTTGAACTGAGTATTGTACTCTTTGTATGAATTAGTAAATATTATTTTGGCAGCTCATTACATTCTGACATTTCCTGTAATGAACTCTTTTCATGTGATGAAGTCCTTAGGACTACACTGACTTCAATATAGAGAGGATATATCGAGTGGTCCTTAAACCTGGTTCACAACCAAAGGATATATTGTATTGGATGGCAATGTATCAAGTATAGGTTGTTGTGGTTCACATCGTTTGGTTGTCCTCTTGACCAAAGGAGTGTAGTGACACTAGTGTGATCTGTAAGTGGGATATATGATATCTCATTGAACGTGACTCCATGTAGCCCCCTTTTGCCAAAGGGATACTCACGATTGGATATGGGTATAAGTATCCCTCCGACCTGAGATCATCATGGTAGCTTGCAAACAACTCCCTATGCTTTGGTGCCGGACTACCCAAATTTCTAATCTGATGACGGAAGGTTTCTGGGTACAGGCAAGTACTTGTGGAGCAGTGGTGGACCAAGATGGAATTGACCTGCCCAAATAGTTTGGATTGAATATCTCACAGTATCTCAATTTAGCAAATACTCGGCCGGGGTAGTCCTAGTGAGGAGTCACTGGACTAGCAAGGTTGAGACATGTTGTGGATTGACTCAGCTAGGGTTGACAGTATAACCCTAGGTCATCTTGAGCATTGGAGGTCAAAGGGATGAATTATACGGTAACCATATGCCAGAGGTTCAATTGATTGCTCTCGCATCTTCGATCTAACCAGATGCTAGGACCCATTGCTAGATGGTATCTTATGCTGATACTGGAATTGTTCCAGTGCTACTGCCTAGGTTCGAACCTATGAGGTCACACGTCACAGAGGATTACTCCCTGATACAGGTACCGATTTATGATTAGGAATAATTTTGGTAATGGTTTGATGGAGCACACTTTGGACTGACCCGGTTTTGAGTCGATCAGAAATTTGTTCGGATCCACCAGAAATTGTTTCTGGATAACCGGGACTTGATCAAGCCTTGCATCAATTAGATTTTGATCTAATTATGTATTGAACCAATTTAGAATTGGTTTGAGATTTTTAAATTGGTTTTGAACCGGCTTTGGACCCATCCACACGGTACTTAAGGGCTTGGCCGAACAGGAGATTAATGACGCCCCTTCTTCTCCCTTTCCACTCAGTTTTTGCTGAGATTTACCACCATTAAATGACCTTTTAATTGCTGCGTTTGGGAACGAATTTGATTCGTTCGGTTACCCACTGCCCCTTGGTATTCCCAGCTGGTCTCTTCCGCTCCCTTTAACCACCGGTTACTTGTTCACACAGCTAAAAAATTCTGGGTGGCTGAAAAACGAAAAAGATAATTCTTTTTAAGAGAGCTTCCACCAGTGTTATTTGGCCCTGGGTTTTGGTGAGTGATTGGAAGAGAATAACCTTCTTGATCCCTGTTATTGCTACTGCTCATAGTGTGGAAAGAAATCTGTTTTGGAGAAAACTAATTTCAGAACTTGGAGTTCTGTTCTTCCTTCCACCCCTCACCGTTTGAAGGCTTCTGGCGACCAGCATCGCGCGAGAACCCGGATCAGGTGAACCCCAGGCGTGTCCCCCCTCTAGAGGGTGTTCCCATCAGCACCTGAGAGCTTTCAGATCGCCATTGCTGCTGCTTTTGCTGTTCTATTTTTGGGTTGCAGGAACTTTTGTTGCAACATTTGGAAGAGAGGAAAGTTCCAAACGTTGGATGATCTAAAGGTTATCCATTGAAGCAAGTTCAATCAAGTATTTCCCTTGCTGTTGCTGCTGGTGGAGAGATCAAAGTGTGGCCATTTGGTTTGGGTTTTGCTGTTCTTGGAGAAACCAACGTTCCAAAAGGTGCTGGAAGAAGAAGATAGGAATAAAGTTATTCCTGCTATTCCAGCTATTCCATTGTTATTCCTTGTTTATTCCAAGCAGGAATAAGGTATGATTTCTGGTTTTATTTTTCGTGCATGTATAGATCTGGATTTATTAAATTGTTTATAAATATTACATTCCCTGTTTCATGCCTGTACATGCATCTTGTATATGCTAGATCCTGTGCGGAGTAGGTGTTTTCCGCAGTTATTTTAAAATTGTTTTAAAATACTTACCTGCTTCCTGTGCTGTTGCATGCTTAGTGTAGGCACTCGCAACCCACGTTTTCTTTCAGTCTTCCCATTTGGCACCCCTCCACTCAAGAACTTCATGCCAAAAACAAGAGAAGTCGGCCAAAGCATTCTAACCTCTTCTTTGTTGCCAACTTCAAAAGAGTTCTAGGATATTTGCTCACCAAAGTGTTAGAAGTCCAAGGATTTCTACATCAAGCATTTCAATCAAACAGGTTCAGAGTTGCTTAAGTTTCCAGAACTCAAGAGTCTCACCAAAACTCTTGAGTCCGCTTTTATACAGACTGAAGAGTCCACCTACCTGCAGAAGCCTACAACATCAAGATTCCAGAGTCCAACAACCATGGCCAAGTGATGGAGCATCTTGACCCTACATCAAGCCACCTCACCAATCCTCATCTTGGCACCCGAATGAGATGAAAAGCTTCATGTTGTCACCCACTTTGAGAGGAGTCCAGATCAGCCCAATAAGCAAGAGTCCAAGACATCCAAGAACAGGATTCTAGGAGTTGTAGTCCAAGGAAGAAAAAGTCTAGTCTTTGAATCCCTTACACCACTGGTTGAGGTTCTATAAAAACCCTATCAACCCCCCTTGTAAATAATTATTATTATTTATCAATAAAAAGACTATGTCAAACTTTTTTCCTTTGCTATGTCCATCTCAGGGTGTGAGGCCCTTTTTCTTTGTTCTCCGGAACATCGCTGGGTGTAAGGCCCTAGTTATCCTTCCTTTCATCCAGAAAACCCAAAAACCACCACTTCTAACCCTTCCCTTCTATTCTTTTTCCTTCCTTTGCTGCTTCCTAACTTTAGTTTTCTTTGTTGAGTGTTTGTAGGTGATCTGGAATCAAAGTCAGGAGTTCTTGCCTTGGAACCGGCATCGCATGGAAGATAGGAGCCCAGGATCGAGATTTTGAAACCCTGCCACAAGAATCTTGAGAGTCCTGCCAGATTTACTTTAAAGGGACGATTCTACATTGATAAACTTAAAACTTCTTCCCTCTTCTTTAATTTCTGAATAATTGATAAGTAGACCCTAGTTTCTTAGCCACCAAGTACTATTTTTCTAGTTATTTTGTAGGTTTACTTGCGAGTAATTAACTAGAACTAGTTTCTTTTACTATCTCCTTTGAGTCTCTCTTAAAAATCTAACAAAATATTTAAAAAATAATTTCTATTTTTCTTTGCTAATTAGATCTTTATATCAGTAATTTAGTTTTAATTATTATCCCACATCACATATGGTAGTTCATGACAAACTAAGAGAAGGAATCTAGGAGTGACTGCAGGATCAAAATCCTGATTGAGCTCTCCGTCTATGATAAAGCCTACTTGACCTAATCAGGTGATTAAGTCAATCATCTTGAGAATATGGACCTATATGGGCGATCCCTCACTCATACGTGCCCAAAACAATTGCTTTGATATTTCATATCTAGCAGTCCTATTATGCTCTCCATACATATCTTTGAGATCAAGCAGTATGACTGAGGTTCCATATCTTAATGTTGCCTCTATAGCTCGTTACTTATCAAGGCTAACATGATGCACTTGACAATCAAGCTATCATTTTGCCATATCCTACAAGTGGCCTTTTTCTCCTCTATCGCATCATCTCTGATCGGATCTAGATCTAGAGATCGAGAATGTAGGATACTTTTTTCTAAGTAAGTACTATTCTCACATTCTTTAACCAGTCCACATAGTTTGGTCCGATCAATTTATTAACATCTAATATGCCCCACAGTGAAAGAGTAGAAGCCATTAATTTAAAACTACAATCAAATAAAAATAATACATAAGAAGACCACTGAACATGATAACCATAATTAGATAAAGACTTTAAATCTAATTAAGTCTCCCACTATTTTCTATGAATACCATAACCCTCTACTATGATAAATGAGAAACCAATATTCAGTTTCTTTAGTGGGGTTGAGATCCCAATTCTTTATAAATGTCTTGTATTTGCACAACAAACATTTATAAGTTCTAGGGTAGGAAATTCTTTTTCCAATTGCATCCTTTGCAATTCTCAATATAATCATTGCCTCTAAGACACTTACAGCCTTGTATTTGCATAACAAACCATAATGTCTTAGTTTAGTCTGACCCTTCATTTTATATAGTCATGATTGAACAATGTCACCCTTGAGTTTACTCAATAAAGTAACATTATTAAATATACTATAAAGCATAAAATGAAACATGTCAAATTATATATCAAACCCTAATAGTAAGCCTTGAGTTTGCTCAACAAACCTACTATAGTTTTGATACTAATTTAGCTTGGCATGAAGGAAGGCAAATTATAGTGTGCATAATCAATTAACATTTCTAATTTAAGGCATAGATATGACCAAATTGGCCAGGTAAGTGGAAGAGATGAGTGGGTCCCCCTGTTACTTTTCTTAGATACCAAATGAATTGGCCAGGTCAGACAACGAAACCAATTAAAAATCTCATTCCCTTTACCTTCCTAGAACCACTTGCCTAGTCACCAATCATCTAATCAAACCCTAATCGTATTTGCTTCATGATTATCTTATACTATGACTAAATATAATTTTTATGAGGACTTTGATGGTCTTAAACATATCCTAATTAACCATGCCAGCATGACACATATTCCATAAAATAAGCATATTAACCCTAATATGCTTAATGATGCGGGATGATTCAAAGATTGCTAATCATGCCAGAACAATAGTAAACTAATTTTTTTTGTGCTTTTATAATTTAGGTTTGTAGGCTAAATTCCAAAAGTAAAGTAAAGACTAGCAGGAAATCAGCAATTCTAGGAATCATCATGATCGCAAAGAACTCATGCAAGATAATAAGTAGCTAAGACCCAAGAGTTGAGAAACTCCCGGTTTAGGATAGCTTATCTTCATCAAATCAGAAATAAAAAGAAAGGAATGATATTACCAATCAGCAATTTGAAGAACTTTTGATGAAGAGATCACACAGTACTCTAATTGGAGTCTGGATGATGAAGTTTGGTTTCCTTGATTAGGTGACTGATTTGGATAGTCTTGGAGGCAAGAAAAGCCTCCTCCGGGAAGGTGAAATACCTCAGGGATCCTGTAAAACATCAAGGGTAAATCAAAACAGCAAGTAAGAAAAAGAAAGGAAACTAGGTTTAGAAGGAATCAGGTTAGGGTTTAAAAGCTGGGCGGCAAGGAAGCAGATGAAGCTGTTGATCTGGGGCATCTTCAAGGCTGCTCCTCAAGGACGTGGCTGATGCTTTGAAGCTTGGTTTGCTGCTGTGGACATGGAGGATTGCAAGGGATGGTCGGCCAACACAATAAAAAGGAACCAAACAAAACAAAGTAACACAAGCTCGCAAGCTCAAATAAATTTTACCAGGGTTTTTGATATCATGAATAAAAATTAATTACAAGAGGGGGAGGGGTGGGGTATTTATAGAGTTCCCATGCCCTCTAACTAGGGTTACACACTTGGGTTACAAGTCCTCTCCTAGCTAGGTTAGAAAAACAAATCTTAAAACAATTAGGAGCATAAGTTCCAACTAGGTTAGGATTTGACCTAGTCTTCTCCTTCTCCCTTCATGCTTTGACTATTCCACTCAATGACACCTCTTGGACTTGGTCAACACCTCAAGGATGCCTAGGGTGGCATGTTGGGCCTCTAGGAGCAGCAAGGGGCTGGCCCAAAGGGGCTTGGGCGCACGGGTTTGGGCCTCTAGAAGTTGGGGTGGCCTGGTAGCCTGGTAGCAGGAATATTCCCTGGTATCTTGCTTCTTAAGGGCTTGGGCTTGGCACCTGGGCTTGATTTCCTTGGGTTGGGATATAGGTGGATCTTTGGAGTCATGGATGCCTTGGTTTGGAAATATGCTCTGGCATCTGGAAGGGAATCTAGGCATCTAGAAGGAATCAGGTTTTCCGGAAGGCATCTTGGATCTTTTGGTGTCATACAAAATCCAATAATTTGATGTAGCGGCCTCTGACTCCTGGATGAGGCCTAGTAGAACTCCAAAATAGTTTAACCTCCTCTTTGGTATAAAAAGTGGACTCATACTTGACTCATACTGATGTTCAGGACTTAATATACTAGACTAGGTCGAGACAAATCAACTAGTCTCACCTTATTATAACTCAATCTTACTTTCTTACAAAATTATGACACATGACTAAAGTCCTCAAACTTTAATCAGTAAACCTTATGGGATCCAGTGATCTGTATTTGATCCTAGTGTCCCCACCACTTAACCATAGCATGCTTCAAACAATAATCCGTTCACCTTTCTTGTTTATGGGATAAAGCCACAACGGCATCCCAGCATGCCATAGGAGATCCCATTGAATGGAAAGAGAGGACCCTTAAACCTTATATAGCTTCTATGACAGGATAGCCATGGTGACTAACCCAATTCAAAGTTGTTACTAGGAACATAACATTTCATACATGTAATATGAATTAATCATGCAAGAGTCATAGCAAAGCAAGTAATTAACACTAAGATGACTACTATTTGCATGCATCAAGATGGCTCTGATACAACTGTTGGGTTCCTAGTGACCGTAGTGGAAGGATGGGCTCTAAAATTTTCATTATTGAAACTCTAACCAGCCGAAACTCTAAACCATAGGACCACTTGACCATAACAACTAATGAATCATAACTTTACAGTTATAGAGAAATACTTGAAGTGCTATACTCCTTAATTTTTATAAGGCACATAAGTGTATACCCTCTAGAGGTGATCCACATAGAAACCAGACCAAGAAAACACTCCCACCAAGCTTGCTTATTTGACTAAGACTCTTCCTGATAGACTTTCTTCCTTTCCCTTTGCTAAAACCCCTACCCTCCTATAAGGCACTCAAAGACCTCTCTAAATCCTCTCTTAGAATCCAATTATCCCTCTATCTCTTTCTAAGCCCTTATTTTAAAATGACAAGTCTTGTCTTAAAAAGGACAAGCCTTATCTGAAAAGGACAAGGAAGAGAAAAAAGAAGCGACTTCTTTTGTATCAAAATTTTTTTTCTTGGCATTAGATTACCGATGCCAATTTATAATGAGAGAAGGGGCACCTGATAAGTCTTTTTCTCTGTCTTTGATAAGACCCTTCAAGCAAAAGGAGTCCCTTGGGTGAAAAGACTTATCATGAAATGTCATTTCATGCGCGAAGAGATATATAAGTGTCTCTTTATTTTTCCACCCATTTTCTCACTTTTCATGTGGCAAGTTACCTGTTAGATAAAGGCTAAGAGGCATGGGATTCCAAAAGGTGTCTCAAAGAAAATAGAAGCCTTCAATTAGAAGGACTCCTGTATTTTAAATCTACACCAAAATGAAGCGATGCATCCCTTCATTATGTGCACCACAATTCCATGCCAATTCATTCTTCTTTTGACTGGTCAACACCCATCCAATTGGGCATGGAGATAAGGGAGAGGGTCCTTGAGTTTATCTGGCATTTGTGATTAAGTGGCAGAAGGACTCTTGGTCCTTCTACGTATCTTATTCTTGGTGCATGCTAATATGGCACCAAGAGTCCTTTCCTACATGGACTCTATCATAAATCAAAGATAAAGCACCAAATAATTCTATATAAATACTAATTAAGGCTGCCCTAATTAGGACTCAACCCAATTTAAGCTCTACTTAAATTGGTTAGCTCAAATAGCAAGCTAATTGACCCAATCCAATTGGGTAAAGAGTTGTGCTAGCCAATATATGCTACTATGTTAATTATCCAGCCAATTAGGATCCCATGACCCTAATTAAAATCCAATTGACTTCCTTAGCCAATTCTCTAACATGTATGAACCTTTGGGTTCCACATCTAGCTAGCAGTAGGTCCAGGTCCAAACTGTTTCAATCCAGTCAAAATTGATTGACCCAATTAGGTCAAACCAAGCTGACCCAAGTTGCCAATTGGAACCAATTTCCAAATTGACTCATGAATCCATCCAATTTGATTAATGAAAACCTATAAGATATGATTGATATCTAGCAATGTGCCATGCCTACCCAGAAGATGAAGAATTTGATAAAATTATCAAAATATCCTTTAGTGAAAAGTTACCATACAATTCAATCCTTCGACCTTCCTTTATCCTAGTTAAGTGATGGGCATGGTAGTGTCAAATCCTTGCACTTAATCCTTTCGAATCTCAATTCGATAATGAAGACTCGACCAATGAAAGATTAGAAACCCTATCTAATTTCATCTTGCTTTGATCAAAAACTTTCTAAGTCAATAATCGAAGAGATTACATAGGATAAGTCCTCTTGCTTGGAGTGATCGATTCCTTATTGACCTACTCATTACCTTCATACACAATCCACCATATCTAGAAGCACCCTGTACATGTGTTAATTGCCATGAATGAGTATGCACCAGAACATGGGTTCATGTGCGCAAGATACTATGGTAGTCTTGGGTCTACGGATCACATGCACATCTCTCACTAAGAGAACATTCTTTTTGACAAGTAAGACTTCCATTAGATGCTCTCTTGTCAGATCAATTTAGTGAACTCATAACCTAATGAGTACTCACATCATAGTATTAGTGTCACTACACAAGTGCTCATAAGACTAACCACCCTCTCCATCGAGCTTACATAAGATGTACTAGTCTATCTTGATTCATCGATCTCTAAATCAATGATCCTATAACTAGGAATATTCTAAATTAGGGTTTATAGATTTTAGGTCTCACTATTATTCCTGTAACCCTAAAATCATTGCCCTAATCTGTAGGGTTCATCATAATCTTATAACTAAGACATAGCATATGATGAATCAAGAAATTGCCTTTATTAATATCAATCTTGAGTTAAGAGAATACAAAAATGCCACTGATACAATAACTGTGATTGGCTTGCAGGGCAAATTTCTTTTACAAGAAATATATTAAGCAATTGTACCTCACTAACTAAATGGGCCCTTTCGCCTAAGTAGCATTTTGGTTTGTATCAAAATGTGGGGGGATGCTAACACTTAAGAGGCTAAGCATTACACTAAACTTTTCTAAAATTAAAAAAGAGAGAGGGAAACCAACTGGCAAAAAGGTACTTCATCAAACCCCTAGCAAGTTAGAGGATCCAAAGAGTGAGGTGGAAAGCTGGCAAAAGAAAAACTGTAGAAATTTCTATGCACTTTACTCAACCACTAATTAGGTTGAATTGATAATCGAATGAAATATCTTAGTAATTTTCTAGATAGGTATCAACTACCTCTAGGACTATCTAAGTTAACTTTTAATTCAAGAACAGGTTTGTATATATGGCTAATTTATTTGCTTTACTCGAGGATGAGCAAAGTTCAATGGTGGGGACACCAGAGGCACCATAATAAGACAGAGGCTTTTCAACCTTCTGTGGATTGATCAATAATTTATGAGTCCATCTATAATTAGGGCTTAGCCCATCTGAGTCCATTTTAGTTGTTATTTGAGTCTTTTGAGTTGTTATTTGTTGCCCAGATATGGTGCCCAAGAGGGGGGTGAATTGGGTATTTTAAAAATTAAAGCAATATATGTGCTATCAAGTTCAAAGGTGAAGAGTGATAGTGCTCAAGTAATTGTGCAACGGAAGCAATGAAATAAAGCAACAATTAAAGAGCAAATGAAGATAAAGAGTAAAGCAATGCAAACACACAAGAAGTATAGTGGTTCGGTGCACCTAGCACCTACATCCACTCCCAAGCTCCACTTGGGAATTTCCACTATAATCTTTAGATTACAGCCGACTTGTTTTACCAGGCTCACAAGTCAAAACCTTACACACTTGTTTTGGCTTCGGGCTTACAAGCAACCCTAGTTGGTTTTATCAATTGGCTCACCAACAAACCTCACACACTTGTTTTGGCTTCGGGCTTACAAGCAACCCTAGTTAGTTTTATCAATTGGCTCACCAACAAACCTCACACTAGTTTCAAATTTCCTTGAAACTAGCCTACCACAAATAAAATATGAATACAATGAATAAAAACAAGACAAACTCCTTTTGAGCAAAAAGTAATTCGATGTAGCTCTTGATGGAGACTATTCAAGCTTTTCTCTTGGAATCTTTGGACCTCACTAAATGCCAAATACTTGAAAGTTGGATTCCTCAAAGATGGAAAGCTTTTGGCTAAGGAATCTCTTGGTTTTCTCACTCTTTTTGGCTTGGAATTGATTGAAGGCTTTATACTTTCACTCTAAACTTTTTCACTTTGTCTCCTTGTCTTTTTGAAGTTTGGTGGAGGTTAAATACCTCATTCAAGCTGAAACAACTCCACAAGATCGTTAGAATCAAAAATATGGCCATTTATGGCCGTTAGAAATCAAATCAAAAGTTCAGAAAAACTAGCCGTTATGCCATGAGTCAACCTCATGAGTCGACCTCTGGATCAAGTGTCGACCTCATGAGTCGACCTCCAGTTTATCTTAGGCAAAAATCCAGAAAACCATAGTTCTGCCCAGTTTGAAATCTCAGGCGATGAGTCGACCTCTGGTGTCGACCTCTGGACAGGTGTTGACCTCAGGTGTCGACCTCTGGACAGGTGTTGACCTCTGGTGTCGACCTCTGAAGCGTGCCACTGAAATTTTGCCATGCCGGCCTTGCTGAACTTTTCTTTTCTTCATGAGTCGACCTCTGGTGGTCGACCTCTAACAAGGTGTCGACCTCTGGTGGTCGACCTCTGGTCTGAAATTTTCTGAAACTCTAGAGAGGTGCGTGCCATGCTTGAGTTTCTCTAAGCCTTTGTTTCTTTTGTCAATTACTTCTTAACAAGAAGGTCCAATATGAGAAATTTGATCTTGTTCAAGGTAGAAAAGCTCTTTCCCAAATCAGGTAAGCTTGGTTTCATCATTGTACTCTTGATACTCTTTTTGAATAACCTAAGTCCTGAAACTTTATCTTGAGATGAAATATTAGTCCAAACATATACACAACCTTTTGTTAATCATCAAAATTAAGGAGCCAAAGCCAACATTATTTCAGTTCTGTACTAGTCAGCTCATGTTGAGCTAGTTCAGTCCAATGTTAGTCAGCTCATGTCGAGCTAATTTTATTTTCTTTGAGTCCTGTCCAAGCATACTGAAGACTCAAGATCACATCATACAAGTGAAGACCAAGTCCAACCAGATTGAAGACATGGAAGTTTAGCCCAGGTTGAAACCAACTTGAAGATTTGAAGACCCTATGAGGAAAATCAGAAACCCTAATTCCCTGCAGATGCCCTCCAGATGCCCAGATTCCCTTCCAAATGCCAAAGTATATTCATAAACCAGGACATCCATGATTCCAGAGATCCATTTGCATCCTAGCCCAAAGAAATCAAGCCCAGGAACCAAGCCCAAGCCCTAAAGAAGCAAGATACCAGTGAATATTCCTGCTACCTAGCTACTAGGCCACCCCAGCTTCTAAAGGCCAAAACCCATGTGCCCGAGCCCCTTTGTGCCGGCCCCTTGCTACTCCTAGAAGCCCAACACGCCCCCCTAGGCATCCTTGGAGTGTTGACCAAGTCAAGAGAATTTTTAGGAATTTTTTCTACCTAATGTTTCGTTATTTTCTAGCTAGGGTTTGAGAGGGAAAAGGATTCTTATGTAATGTCTAATGTACCCTTACTTGGGGCCCAAGACTAAGGGTCTGTTTAAAGGACCCTAGTCTCTTATATGAGGATTGATTTTGATATATGAATTAAAAATTGAGTTCTCTTCAATTTCTTTGTGCTTAAGGGGTTTTATTGGTGCTTTCTTCTTCCCGGTGTTGCAATAGATTCCTGCAGCCAACCAACCTTCCAGAGCCCTAGCTGCCCTCCTCCAAAACTTTCTTTTCCTTGCTATTTTCTCTTGTTTCATTATTCCCTAGTAAGTTTTCTAACCATTGACAGGTTGTTTGTAGGTCCCTGAGTTCCTACGAATCCAACGACTCCAACCAAGCCTCAATCGGACCATTGAGCAGAAAGTCGGGTATCCGCGGGTCTTTGGCTTGATTTTCCAAGCTGCATCCATCGAGGAATGAGAGATCACTTCACTGTGATTTTCATCGGGTACTTCAGACATTGTCAGGTACACCCCCTCTACCACCATTAATTTTATTGTAGGAGAACTTGCCCTAACCGAGGCTTCTCAGCCCCAGCGATCATTCTTTATTGCTTTTCTAGGTCCTAATCTGCATGCTTGATTTCTAAAAATCATATAGAATTCTCTACAACTTATTTTGATCCAATTTTTGTAATTTAATCACTAAACTCTACATATAAAACACACAAAAATAATTGCATGCATATTAGTTTCGCATCATCTGGTATCAAAGCTTAGATCAGGGCTTGTTTTCTGCATCTTTTTTAGTCTGTATATATTTTGTTATTTTAGTTATTTATCCCTATTAAAAACTCTAAAAATCCTGAAATTTATTTTTCTAGATTCATCATAATTCAGATTATTTTCAAGAATTTTTATAGATTTTATTTCAATCTGTGAATTTTATGCAAGCCGAAATACAGCCTGTAAATTTTTGGCTCTATTTTTTTAGCAAGACAATTTTGGAAGGTTTAGGGTTTTGTTTAGCATCTCTTTGCATATCTTTTATTTTTAGTATATTTATAGAATATTAGGTCATTTGCTGCAAATCATATCTCTGCAAAAAATAAATAAATAAATAAATAATTACATATATAATAGCTACTAAAACATCTAACCCTAATTTGCATCATCTGCCTGCCATCATTGCATAATCTACCTTTAAGGGCACTCTTGCTATATCAGATAAGGGGAGGAGTTGATAACCTCTCCTTAGCCCAAAACCACACTCCTTACATTCGGTCCCAAGCCTAACCTAAAATCTATTAGACTTAATTTGCCCTAGTGGGCTAGGGACACCAACTGGTCGGGTCCAAGCTAAGTGTTAAATCATTGTGTCAATCTAACCTGTGTGTGCCTTGTGCTCAGTGTCTAGAATGGTGGTTCAGGGATTCAATCCCGAAGGGCTTGTGTGCTGGTCCACCTACCTGGCCAATCTCTGATTGGTGTCCAGGATTGGTAATCAGGGACCTAACACTCCCCTTACACCTGCCTGGCTGAGTACAGGGTTACTATAGGCTAGTTTTCCACCCTGATTGAGCATCTAGTTTTGGACTCTAGGTCTAGGCAGCTATAGTTGATCGAGTCTTGCATGAGCACTAGATCAGGAGCATCCTATCATCCGCCATCTCCACTTTTGGCTGAACCCAAAGATAACTTTGAAGCCAAAATGAAAGCCCTTGCTGAGCAGCTAACCCAATCCATGGCCCAGAAGACTACCCAGATGACTACCTAGATGACCTAGTTAACTCAGTCTGATACCCAAACCAATAATATAATTGACCATCTCACCAATAGGTTTGATCAGTTAGAGGGCCGTGTAGGAACCCTAGAGAAAACCCGTAGGACCCAGGCTAGATCCAAACCTGAGCCACCTTTACCCACACTACCCAGGTCCTATGAATCCAGAACCTATGAACCTAGAACCTATGAACCTAGATCCTATGACTCCAGATCCCATGACCATAGATCCTATGCACCCATACCCTACAAGCCTAAAAGAACCATGACTTATAGATCTGAACCCATAGGCCATCGACCAGAACCCCATAAGGCTAGTATCCCTAGATATGAACCCAGTAGTAAGCCACTACCCCTTAGGCAACCTGAACCTACTAGGGTTAGTGCCCATAACCAAAATCTAGGACCTATGATGCGGGACTAATATGCATACAATTAGTTCCCTATGCAGGGTTAGGTGATTAATTCCCGAATTTCAGATCAAAATTAGTTGTAGAGAATTTTGTATGAATTTTTGAAGCCAAGCATGCAGATTAGAACCTAGAAAAGTATTAAAGAAGGATCGCCGGGACTGAGAAGCCTCGGTTAGGGCAAGTTCTCCTATAATATAATGACTGGAGGTAGAGGGGGTGTACTTGACAACGTCTGAAGCACCTGGTGAAGATCACAGTGAAGGGATCTCTCATTCCTTGACGGATGCGGCCTGGAAAATCAAGCCAAAGACCCGCGGATACCCGACTTTCTGCTCGGTGGTCCGATTGAGGCTTGGCTAGAGTCGTTGGATTCGTATAAACTCGGGGACCTGCAAACGACCTATCAAGGGTTAGAAAACTCAGAGGAAATCAAGAAAACAAAGAAAAATAGCAAAGGAAAGAAAGTTTTGGAGGGGGCTGGAAGGATGGTTGGCGGCAGGAATATAGTTGCAAACACTTGGAAGAAGAACTCTCAAACCCCTTTATGCACATAGCAGGGTAATCACACAAAATAATATAAGAACTCAAGGTTTATTTCATATCAAAAATCTAGTTTCATACAAGAGGCTAGGGTCCCTTAAATAGACCCTTAACCTTGGGCTCCATGTAAGGGTACTTTAGACTTTACATAGGACTCCTCCCTTTCAAACCCTAACTAGGAACATAAGGTTACATAGGTAGAAAATCCCACACAAATTGCTCTCCCTTTCCTTGTCTTGGTCGGCCAAGGTGGTGACCATAAGTGGCCTACCAAGGGGAGGGTCACCATAAGAGATGGCGCCCTAATTCCTTCCTAGGCCTAGGTTGGCCCAATTTCCTTCCGGCTAGTTCAGGGCTTCAGTTTTGTGCTTGTTTTAATTCTTTCCTCCTGGGATCTTCAAGTCTTCAGGCTGGGTTGGATCTGGGCTCAACTTCCATGTCTTCAATTAGGTTAGACTTGGTCTTAACTTGTATGAAGTGATCTTGAGTCTTCGATATGCTTGGATAGGACTCAAAAAAATAAAATTAGCTCGACATGAGCTGACTAATACTGAACTGAACTAGCTCAACATGAGCTGACTAATTACAGGACTCAAATAAAATAGCTAAGCTTTATTACAGTGGACTTGAATGTCAATTAAGTGATCCACAGAGGGTTGAGAAGCCTTTGCCTTATTCTGGTGCCTTTGGTGTCCGCACCAATTCTCCCGGGGTGGGAGGAACTCGACCCTGTTGAGTGAAGATCAGACTGGCTCACATATCTCTCGAGGAGGTCTGGGTTGAGGCATTTCAAGTCCTTTCGAGAAATCCATGAATCATCCAACTCTGGTCGGCCTTGTCATCGGACTAGGAAGCATTGATAACTGCGACCCCGGGTTGTAATGGATTGATCGTCTAGGATACGCTCGATCCGTTCTCCTCTCTCAGGCCAATTAATTGATGGACACTCTGGGTAAGGATCACTCTCAACAGAAGGGGTAGGTCCAAAAGCCTCACTGGGTATCGTTGTCGGTTCCCTGTACTCAACCAGGTCTAAAATATTGAAGGTAGAACTAATGCCCATATCCGAAGGCAAGTCTAACACATAGGCATTTGATCCAACCTTCTTTAACACTTTAAAAGGTCCGGCTCCACGAGCATGAAGCTTCTTAACGGTCCCTGGTGGGAACCGCTCAGGCCTAAGCCTAATCATGACAGAATCCCCTACATCAAATTCCTTGATCCTTCTTCAGGAATTAACCAATTTTTTATAAGTTTCATTGCTTATGTTTATCTTTTGGCTAATGTCCTTGTGCAAGTCTCTAATATGCCGTGCAATGACTCTGCAGACTCTGAGACTCTTGCATGAATAGGTAAAGGAATTAGATCAATGGGATGATTAGGCTGGTACCTATGGACTATCTCAAAAGGACTCTTACCCGTTGTCCTATTTACTGAACTGTTGTAGGCAAACTTTGCTCTAGGTAATAATAGATCCCAAGTTCCAACATGTTCACCTACCAGGCATCTAAGGAGGTTTCCTAAACTACGGTTCACCACATCAGTTTGGCCATCTATTTAAGGGTGGTAGGCTGTGGAAAACCTAAGCTTGGTCACTAACAGGTGCCATAAGGTCTTCCAGAAATAACTGGTGAACCTAACATCCCTATCAGATATGATGGTCTTGGGTAGGCCATGGAGTTTAACCACATGATCTAAGAAAAGCTTGGCTACTCTAGATGCATCAAAGGTCTGGGAACAGGGGATGAAGTGAGCCATCTTAGAGAACCTATCGACCACTACAAAGATAGAATCATGTCTCTTCTGGGTCTTAGATAATCCTAACATGAAGTCCATACTTAGGTCCTGCCAAGGGAGATCAGGCACTGGTAAAGGTGTGTAAAGACCAGTGTTCTGCTTCTGCTGTTTTGCGACAGCACAAGTTCTACACCTGGCTACAATCTGTGCAACGTGCCTTTTCAATCTTGGCCAAAAGAACTGGTCCTCTATTGCTAAGATCGTTTTATTTCTACCAAAATGACCAGCTAAACCTCCAGCATGGGTCTCCCAAATTAGGAATTCTCTAAGGAAAGTTTTGGGTATACAGAGTCGATTGTTCTGGAAAAGGTAGCCATCCTAAAGGGTATACTCACTATGAGTACTGGATGGTCCTAGCCTGAGGGTCTGATAAATGTCTCTAAAGTCTGGGCAAGTTTCATATTCATCCTTTAACCTATCAAACCCTACGACTTGGGTGCTAACTGCTCCTAACAGTAGAGACCTACGGCTCAGGGCATCTGCTACCTTATTTTCAGTGCTAGCACGGTGCTTCAGGAAAGTGTAAGCTTGAATGTACTCAATCCATTTACCGTGCCGTGTGTTTAGTTTCTTTTGGGAGTTCAGGAATCGGAGTGCCTCATGGTCAAAAAATAAGACAAACTCCTGCGGTAGTAAGTAATGTCTCCAATATCTAAGGGCCTGGACTACGGCATAAAATTCCTTGTCATAGGTAGAGTACTTAAGTTTGCCTCATTCAGTTTCTCGCTGAAGAAGGCTACAGGGTGATTCTCTTGACTTAGTACCCCACCTATTCCTACTCCCGAGGCATCGCAAGCGACCTCAAACACCTTAGTAAAATCAGGTAATCTAAGGATGGGTGCATGGGTCATCTTATCCTTAAGCTCTAGGAAGGCCTTATCAGCTGCTTTGGTCCACTCGAATGTACCCTTCCAAATGTAATCAGTGATAGGGGAGACGACCGTACTAAAACCCCTAATAAATCTCCTGTAAAAGGTTGCTAGGCCATGGAAACTACGCACATCATGGACACTAGAGGGTGTAGGCCACTCAACAATTGCCCTAACCTTTTCAGGATTTGCAGAAACTCCCTCAGGGGTGACAACAAAACCTAGGAAGATAACCCTATGTAATCATATTTCTTAAGGTTGGCATAGAGGCTATTCTCCCTAATGGTCTGGCATACTAGTCTTAGATGACTAAGATGGTCCTTCTTGGTCTTACTATAAATCAGAATATCATCAAAGTAGACCACAACGAATTTCCCTGTAGACTCTTTCAGGACCTGGGTCATAATCATCATAAAAGTACTTGGTGCATTGGAAAGTCCGAAAGGCATTACAACCCACTCAAACAGACCATCCTTAGTCTTGAAAGCAGTTTTCCACTCATCCCCGGGTCTAATCCTAACCTGATGATAGCCGCTCTTAAGGTCTATCTTGGAGAAAACTTTGGCTCCGGCCATCATGTCTAACATATCATCCAATCGGGGGATGGGAAACCTATATTTCACAGTTATTTTGTTGATAGCTCTACTATCTACACACATCCTCCAGGTACCATCCTTCTTAGGGGTCAGTAGAGCAGGGACTGCTCACGTACTCAGGCTCTCCCTAATGAAACCCTTCCTAAGCAATTCTCCCACTTGTTTCTATAATTCTTGATGCTAACTAGGATTCAGTCTATAGTGAGGAAGGTTTGGTAAAGTGGCTCCTGGAACTAAGTCTATTGCATGCTGGATGTCTCTAAGGGGTGGTAGTTGATCAGGTAAATCCTCAGGGAAGACATCCTCAAATTCTTTCAGAGCTTCAACAATTTCTTTAGGGTGTTCATTTTGGGTCTGCTCTAATATTTTCTTGGAGGTCAAGATCCAAACAGGGTTACCCTCAGCAATCTCCTTCTCTAACTCCCTAGCCTTAATCAGGTTAACTCCAGGTTTCTTGTCCTTAAGGCTACTAGAACCCCTCTTAACTGGGTCCCTAGGGGGAGCGGGATTGATAACAAACTTATTCCCATGGTAGTTAAAAGCACAAACATTGGTTCGACCATACAAGGTTGCATCATGATCAAAAAGCCAAGGTCGACCTAGAATAATACTACTTACTTCTATGGGGATGACATCACACCAAATCTTTTCCTCATAGGTCTGCAATCTAATTAAGATTTGGCACCTAACTTGAATCTGGATGGAGGTGGAATCTATCCAAGAAACTTTGTACGGGCTAGGATGGGGAACGGTGGTGAATCCTAAAGATTTAACTGTCTTGGCAGAGACGGCATTGACATAACTCCCACTATCTATGATGATCTTAAGAACCTTACCCCCTATCTTAACAAAAGTCTGTAGGATGCTAGTCCTACGCCAATCTTCCTTAATTGGGATTTGGGTTAAGATGCACCTAACCACTCCTAATTGGTTCTCAGACTCAGGTTCCTCCTCACCTTTGTACTCCTCTATTAATTGATCATCAGCCTCATAAACTTCTCCCTCAGGTTCGACTACGGATTCAGGCTCTTCTTCTTGCAGTTCACTTAGATGTAAGGAACTAACTGGACATTGGCTCATAAAGTGGCCTGGTTTATTACATCTAAAACAGGTCTTCTGGGGAGTGTAACTCTTATTGACCTCTACAGATTTTCCTCGATCATCCTTACGGGTCAAAGGATTACTAGGTTGGGGTCGACTCAGGCCTGACTGACTAAGACTGGGTCGATTCTGGCCTGGCTGACTAGGACTGGGTCGACTCGGGCTAGGTCGGCTGGGCATGGGTCGGCTCTGATGGGGCTGGGTAGCTCCTGGATACTGACTAGGGTATCTAGTGGGCTCAGGTCTACGATAAACAGGCCCTTTATGAAAACGCTCAAGATCCCTAGCAATCTGGTAAGCATGGTCCAGGTCCCTAACCTCTCTCATATAGAGCTATTTCTTAATGTCATCTCTTAGTCCAGCCCTAAACCTAGATAAGACAACATCCTCAGACTCCCTCAAATCACATCGCATGGAATACTCATCAAATTTTGTGATGTACTCATCTATACTCCTGTTACCCTAATTAAATTGTTGCCATTGATCTAGTAACCCACTACAATATGATGCTGGAACGTATCTTGTCCTAAGCTTACCCTTCATGGCCCACCAGGTGGTTATAGGATCACGCCCTCCTAGACTAAGGGTTCTCTCAAACCTAGCCCAATGTAACCTGGCTTCCGGAACCAACATAAGCTTAGCAAATCTAAACTTACGCTCTTCCATCATATCATACCACTCAAAATATTGATCCATCTCTCCCTCCCAATCTATATAGACCTTAGGATCTAGACAACCATCAAAAGTTGGAGCATCAAGCTTAACATGTCTATAGGATCTGTCCTCATGGTCTACAAAATCCTGATTGGGACTTTTAGGATGATTCTCAGGGATTGGGTCAGGATGATGGCCTCTCCTAGGTTCAGTCTCAAGGTATGGATCAGGGTTTGGGGTTCTCCTAGGCTCAGGATTATAGTATGGGTCAGGCTGAGGGGCTCTCCTAGGTTCAACCTCTCAGTATGGATCAAGGTTTGGGGTCCTCCTAGGTTGAGGATTGTAGTACGGGTCAGGATGAGGGGCTCTCCTAGGTTCGACCTCATGGTATAGATCAGGGTTTAGGGTCCTCCTAGGTTGAGGGGATTCAGGATCTGGATCAGACTGTGACCCATGGGTTCTTTGTATGGTTCCTACACGGCCTTCTAACTGGTCAAACCTATTGGCAAGATGGTCAATTCTATTGTTGGTTTGGGTACCAGACTGAGTTAACTCAGCCATGGATTTGGGCTTGCAAATTTTCCATAGGTTCAGACATTTGTGAAGGAGGTGGGTGATATGAAACCCCTGATCTAGTGCTCATGCAAGACTCGATCAGACCGACTATAGTTGACTCCTAGGGCCCAAACTAGATGCTCAATCAGGGTGGCAAACTAGCCTATAGTAACCCTGTACTCAGCCAGGCAGGTGTAAGGGGAGTGTAAGGTCCCTGATTGCCGATCCTAGACACCAATCAGAGATTGGCAAGGTAGGCAGACCAGCACACAAGCCCTTCGGGATTGAATCCCTGAACCACCATTCTAGACACCAAGCACAAGGCACACACAAGTTAACTTGACACAATGATCTAACACTAGCTCGGACCCGACCAGTTGATGTCCCTAGCCCACTAGGGCAAATTAAGTCTAGTTAATATTAGGTTAAGGCTTGGGACCAAATGCAAGGGATGTGGTTTTGGGCTAAGGAGAGGTTATCAACTCCTCTCCTTATCTGATATAGCAAGAGTGCCCTTAAAGGTAAATTATGCAATGATGGCAGGCAGATGAGGATGCAAATTAGGTTTTAGATATTTTTTTTTGGTATTTTTGGATAATATGTATTTTTTTTTGTTTTATATTTTGGTATTTTCTTAAATAAAAAAAAACTTGCAAATTATGGCCTAATATGTAGGAAATATACTAAAATTAAAAGATATGCAAAAGATGCTAAACAAAACCCTAAAACATCCAAACTTGTCTTGCTGAAAAAAATAGAGCCAAAAATTTGCAGGCTGTATTTCGGCTTGCAGAAACTTTACAGGCAGAAATAAAATATGAAAAAATTCTGAAAATTATTTTGAATTATGATGAATCCAGAAAAATAAATTTTAGAATTTTTAGAGTTTTTATCATGGAAAAATAATTTAAATAACAGAGCATATACAGACTAAAAAATTGCAGAAAACAAGCCCTAATCTAAGCTCTAATACCAAACGATGCGGGACTCATATGCATGCAATTCTTTTTGTATGTTTTATATATGGGGTTAGGTGATTAATTCCTGAATTTAAGATCAAAATTAGTTATAGGGAATTTTGTATGAATTTTTGAAGCCAAGCATGCAGATTAGAACCTACAAAAGTACTAAAAAAGAATCGCCGGGGCTGAGAAACCTCGGTTAGGGAAAGTTCTCCTACAATATAAAGACTGGAGGTAGAGGTGGTGTACCTGACAATGTCTAAACTTCCCGGTGAAGATCGCAGCGAAGGGATCTCTCATTCCTCGATGGATGCGGCCTAGAAAATCGAGCCAAAGACCCGCGGATACCCGGCTTTCTGCTTGATGGTCCGATTGAGGCTTGGTTGGAGTCGTTGGATTCGTAGGAACTCGAGGACCAACAAACAACCTGTCAGGGGTTAGAAAACTCAGTAAAAATCAAGAAAACAAAGGAAAATAGCAAAGGGAATAAAGTTTTGTAGGGGGCTGGAAGGATGGTTGGCGGTAGGAAGATGGTTGCAAACACCGGGAAGAAGAACTCTCAAACCCCTTTATGCACACAGCAGGGTAATCACACAAAACAATATAAGAACTCAAGGTTTATTTCATATCAAAAATCTAGTTTCATACAATAGGCTAGGGTCCCTTAAATAGACCCTTAACCTTGGGCTCCAAGTAAGGGTACTTTAGACTTTACATAGGACTCCTTCTCCCTTTCAAACCCTAACTAGGAACATAAGGCAACATAGGTAGAAAATCCCACACAAATTGCTCTCCCTTTCCTTGTCTTGGTCGGCCAAGGTGGTGACCTTAAGTGGCTGACCAAGGGGAGGGTCACCATAAGAGATGGTGCCCTAATTCCTTCCTGGGCCTAGGCTGGCCCAATTTCCTTCCGGCTGGTTCAGGGCTTTAGATTTGTGCTTGTTTTAATTCTTTCCTCTTGGGATTTTCAAGTCTTCAAGATGGGTTGGATTTGGGCTCAAGTTCCATGTCTTCATTAGGTTGGACTTGGTCTTCACTTGTATGAAGTGGTCTTGAGTCTTCGATATGCTTGGATATGACTCAAAAAAATAAAATTAGCTCGACATGAGCTGACTAATACTGAACTGAACTAGCTCAACATGAGTTGACTAATTACAGGACTCAAATAAAATAGCTAAGCTTTATTACAGTGGACTTAAATGTCAATTAAGTGATCCACAGAGTGTTGAGAAGCCTCTGCCTTATTCTGGTACCTTTGGTGTCCGCACCAACCTAGCCAATTTTCCCTTAGCAAACCTTCCCTTACCATCCCTTTGATTCACAAGGCTTATATTAACACAGAAGTGTATGAAGCTGATGTGAGCTTAGTGGATGAGTATGAGGGAGAAGAGGAGATACCTTTAATAGACCTCAAATTAGCTGACCCAGTAGATACCCTGGTAGAAACCAATCTAGAGCTAGTTGACCTTAACCACATCCAATCTAAAGCTATAGTAGAAGAACAATTAGAGGAAGAGAACCTTGATACTGCTGCTAGCACCTTACCTGAGGAAACCATAGAGGAGAGCCAAATTATAGAGTCTGGTCCTAAAATATAGGAACTAGAAGAATTTATTAAGGACCTGATCTCTTTGAATAAGCATCCCTAGGATGAACTCCCTCATATAGTTTCCATTAAGGACCTCTTCCCTGTTATTAATAACCCAACCTTCCATTACACAAATCCTGTAGAGATACCTCAAACCTCGTAAGGTTAGCCTAATTAGTTTAGGATTAGTTCCTGATACCCCGTCTTTTATCCTACTGTATCAAACTAATCCTGAACCTTTTTCCTTACCCTACTTTACTAATTCTGAACCCACTTCCTGTTTTCTGTCCTTTCCAGACATCTCCAGCATTTCTAGGATCATTAGATTGCATTTAGTTGAGATTAGCATACTGCATGCATTCATTATGCATGTTAGGTTTGCATTATACTTCAGGCATACCCTTTGAAATTTGCTAGGAGCCCATTGTAAATTTTCATGTGCATGTCAAGCTAGGATTAGACCTAGAGAGTCTATAGTCTCTTAGGTTTAGGTCCAAAAGAGTTCAATAAAATTTTCTTCGATAGGAATGCATAATCGAGTCTGTTAGGTGTAGGTTTGAGTCCTTTGCATCATCTTGTTAGGAGTCTGCATGTGCCCAGCATGTTCACCACCTGCACTAATTTTAAAAGAAACTGGCTAATTTTATTTTTTAGGAATTTTTTCTACCTAATGTTTCCTTATTTTCTAGCTAGGGTTTGAGGGGAAAAAGTTTTCTTAATGTAATGTCTAATGTACCCTTACTTGGAGCCCAAGACTAAGGGTCTATTTAAAGGACCCTAGTCTCTTGTATGAGGATTGATTTTGATATATGAATTAAAACTTGAGTTCTCTTCAATTGCTTTGTGCTACCCTGCTTTGTGCTTAAGGGGTTTTATTGGTGCTTTCTTCTTCCTGGTATTGCAACAGATTCCTGCAGCTAACCAACCTTCCAGAGCCCTAGCCGCCCTCCTCCAAAACTTTCTTCCCCTTGCTATTTTCTCTTGTTTCCTTGTTTCCTAGTAAGTTTTTTAATCCTTGACAGGTCATTTACAGGTCCCCGAGTTCCTACGAATCCAACGACTCTAGCCAAGCCTTAATCGGATCACCGAGTAGAAAGTCGAGTATCCGCGGGTCTAGCTCGATTTTCTAGGCTGCATCCATCGAGGAACGAGAGATCCCTTCGCTGTGATCTTCATCAGGTACTTCAGACGTTGTCAGGAACACCCCCTCTGCCACCAGTAATTTTATTGTAGGAGAACTTGCCCTAATCGAGGCTTCTTAGCCCCGGCGATCCTTCTTTATTGCTTTTCTAGGTCCTAATCTACATGCTTGACTTTTAAAATTCATATAGAATTCCCTACAACTTATTTTGATCCAATTTTCGGGATTTAATCACTTAACTCCACATATAAAACACACAAAAATAATCGCATGCATATTAGTTCTGCATCATTCAAGTTGGGAGGTGTGATAATTATATTATATACATAATATTAATTTAAAAATTAAATTATCTTTATTTATTTAAAATTGATATTTTTATATATCATTTACAGGAAAGAAAATTGTTAATGAGAAGAGTTTGATTTATGAGTTCAAATGAAACAAGTTTGAAGTGAATCAAACTTAAAAAGAGCCCAGAATCAATGTTTGAAGATCATTAATAAAATTGCATGAACATTAAAGTAGCCAGTCCATCATGGACCGACTTCTTGGTTCATAAAATCTTGAATGGTCCATAGACATCCATTTTTGTTGGTTCGTGGCTCAAAGCCATGGATCGGGGAAGGATTTCAACCATGTTTCATTGCTGCACCACCACCCGAGATGCTGCCCACCTCGTCTCCGATCGATCTGCTATAATCTGGCCATTCCTTAGCTCATAGCACCTCCAAAGTTCCTTGTTGGCCACCTCTCCTTCTCCCCTTCTTTTAAACATGAAACGCCATCGCTTGCCACCATCACCATCGATTGGAGATGCGAAAACTATGATGCCGCCACCTCAACCCGTGTCACCTCCAAAACTCCATCACCGCCATTCTAAGACCCTTGTTGCCACTCTCGCTGCCGCTAGAGCCATCCCATGCCTCTTTCCACCTCTGCCACTTCTAAGAGCCACTCATCGCTGTCGAGCTATCACTGCACCATAGCCTACCGTCGGTCACCACCTTCTCTACCCGGTCATCCTAGCGCTCCACCATTGCCCCCTTCTCTCAGTTAGTTGCTTGGTGTCTAAGGCAAGTGGTTTAGGGACAATAGCCCGAAGGAAGGTGGTTCTTTAATTGGTTCCATTCGCTTACCTGGCCAATTTTAATTGGTGCCTAAGGTAAGCAACGGGGGAACCCCCACCATCCTTACACTTACCTGGCCAAGTCAGTTAATTGATCTTGGGCTTGGAGTGCTCGAAGGCAACCTTGGAACAGTTATGAGTTGTATAGATTCAGGTTAACCCTAGGATATAAGTTAATTTGATTGTGTTACGTGTTTGAAAAAAAAAGTTAATTAAAATAACTCTCTTTTTTTTCTAGTCTAGGACTCTCTTAGGAGTCTTTCCTTTAGACCTCTTCTCATTCTTCTTTTTTTTATTAAAAAAAAGTTAAAGAGAAATTGAACTGCTGTTTGCTATAGACTATAGGGTGTATGCTAGGTCATCGATCTTTAGAACCTGAAATCATACCCCTAGATCCAGAAATAGATAGAACCTGTAGAGCAAACATATCACGTATTATGGATACTAATCAAGAAATCGATCAACCATGACAACTGAAGGAGTACTTCACTCCTTCAAAGTACACCTACTCACCTTGTATCCAAGTACCTCCAGTAGAGGCCGTCTAGTATGAAATCAAGTCCATTGTAATTCAGATGTTACCATCCTTTTCTAGACTTGCAAATAAAAACCCCTACAAACACCTGGATGAACTTCTAAAAATATGTTCAACTATCAAGATCCAACATTTCTCTGATGATGCCCTTAGGCTTAAGTTATTCCCCTTTTTCTTAAAAGATAAAGCCAAATACTAGTTGAATTCCCTAGACACTACAATTTTGACATGGGATCAACTTCAAAGAGAATTTTTTAAGAAATACTTTTTCATATAAAAAAATAAATCAAATCAGAAAAACCATTACCAGTTCTTTTTAGTTAGATGGAGAAATATTTCATGAGACATGAGAGAGATTGAAAGAATTAACTAGTAAATGTCCACACCATGCCATACCTAAATGGCAATTGGTCTGTGCTTTTATGATAGTTTGTCAGAAAGGCACCGACAAATGATGGATGCCTCATGTGGAGGAGCATTTATGCTTAAAAATAAACATGAGGCATGGCAGCTGTTTAAAACCCTAAGTAAAAATTTCTTTCATCACATGTTTACTACCTATAAAGATCCTTTCATAGGACTTAAAAGAGGTGGAATGGATGAAGTAGGTCATTCTATAGACATCTATAGCAAGGTAGATGAACTATCTCAGAAGCTTGACTGAATCTTACAAGTTAATATGATGTGGGACTAAGATGCATGCAAGTGATTCTTTGTTGTTTTTTATGTTTTAATGAATTGACCAATTGCCAAAATCAAATTAAGGATAAATCTAGAGACTCGCATAAAGATCAAGTAACTCTAGCATGCAGAAATAGACCCTACACAGTGATAAAGTAGGATCCCAGGATTGAGAAATCCCAGTAGGACTTAGCTCTAAATCAATAACCCTACTCAGAAGATTAGGGAGTGCAAACCTTTTGAAATTTTGAAGTGCCCGATGCCGAGTTCGCTCACACTTACAGATGTGGCCTGGAAGATCAAGCCATTGACCCTGCGGGTTTGCCAGCTTTCTGTTAGATGGTCCTGAAGGCAAGGTAGGTCGACTCCTTTATCCATGGCACCTAAAGGACCTGCGAGTAACCTAGAACTGGTCAGAAAACAAGAAAGAATAAGATAGAAAAGAAATGAAGAGGGGTGAAGTTGAGGATGGCGGTCAAGAGGATATTCTTCTTATTGGGTCCAGGAGGAGCTTCTAGAGGGGCATCTAAACTTGGGAGGTGGGTTGGTGGCTTGTATAGGAAGAGGATATCTAGGGCCTCACACCCCTCGATGCTTGAAAGCGAAGGCTCACTCTCTCTTAGAGTTCCAAGTCACAAAGATAAGGGCAATAAAAATTTCAAAATTTCATTTGATTCAACATTCATCATTGTTCATTACAAAAGGGTTAAGGCCACATTTATAAGCTCCCAAGCTCTGATTTGAATTCAAATTGAAAAGGGGGTTACAAGGTTGATTTGGAGAGTGGAATGGGGATTGTTGTCTTCATGAATCAATGGGTGCCTTCTTTGAAATTTGAATTTCTTTTTCATGAAGCTTGGCCGACCATGAAGCTTGGCTAGATCTTGGTGATGTGGCTTGATTTATGGAGTGGAGTGAAGATGTTGTCTGCTTGGATCAAGGGGGGTTAGAGGGCGCCCCCTTTGGAGTTTGAATTTGAAATTTTATCTTGGCCGCCCAAGGTGTTGACATGGCTTTGGTGATGTGGCGCCTCTTATGATATGTGGCACGCTCATGACATGTGGCATTGGTGATGTGGCATTCTCCATGGCTTGGAAGATGAGTTGGCAGTCCTAACTTGGCATGGACGAGAAGTGGCTTGATCAGGTTGGACTTGTGGACCCATCTTCAAATTAGCTTGATCGCATCTTCAAATTGACCTGAATTTGTGAACCTACTTGGCTAATTATAGGACCCATTAACCCTAACTTGACCAAATTAACTCATTCTGGCCAAATTACAAGACTAAATCGAAATTGAAACCAACTGATACTAATTACATGACTCAAATGCAAATTACTCATGCTTAAATGTCTTAAGCCTTATTACGGGACCCAAAATAGACTTAGAACCCAAATCAGAAATCCATAGAGGGTTGAGGAGCCTCTATCTAATCCTGGTGCTCACAGCCACCAAGACGCTGACCCCTTTGAAGCTTGCCTTGGCCGGTCTCGGCCACATCACGCACAGGGAGATCGGCCCTCCTCCTCCAAAGCCCTTATCTCCGACTGATCAACACCCCATTGCTTGCAACATCATTTAAAGCCCATGCCCCTATTTTTTTTTCATGCCACCGATCGTCAATCTCACAGGAGGCAGCGGACACCGCTTGTAGCCGAATGGACATCCCCAACCCCAGATCTGCCCGTGCCACTAACCACAGCATCTTCCTCCCTTCCGATTGGAGAGCCCACCATCGAGCCTAGCCATGCCACCATCCATGCCAGCCATTGTCCCGTCTATTCCGCTGTCTCCGCCTAGTGCCGTTGCTAGTGAAAGCCTCATCGGTTTTCCCTGCCCGCAAACCTCCTCTATTCCGCCCAGCCTCTATCCATGGGGAAGAAGAGTAGCACACGAACATGAAAGTATCTTCCCTCCCTGTTGCCGACTTCAAAGCTACATGATTTTTAGAGCACATAGATTTCAAAGCAGTCCCAAAGGCCTGTGAAGCATAGTTTTTAGAGCAAAATAAAATTAACATACAAATCTTAGAGCCACTTTGCTGATTTTTTGAGCTATATGAATTTCAGAGTTGCACAGATCTCAGAGTAGAGCCTCTTTGATTTGTTTGGATTTGGTTCCTCCCAAAATCTCCACTGACCCAAACTCGATGGTGTCGAGTTCTCCTTACTCTAGGGGAATGATGGGGACTCGAGAGCCTGACCACCTTATTAGCCACATGGGATCCCAGTCATAGTGCCACATTCAGTTCACCAACTCAGCAGCCACATGGAGTCTTAGTAGGTGCCATCTATTCAATCAAGGCAGTCCAGGATTTTCTTAAAGTCATCCAAGTACAAAAGGAAATAGATTAGTACCCCTTATAGCAGATATTGGCTGACCAAGAAATATGGAAGAAATTATATGGCATCCCATGTCTCATATGGCACCCCCCTGTTTCATGCAAGCTAGAAGAGGAAGAAACTTGGCACCCAACCTTGAAGTGGTCCCCCTCCCTGTTTCATGCAACCACTCTAGGTCAAAACAGGAAATAACTTGGCACCCAAGCAAAGTGCCCATGCAAAGAAAGAAAGCAAGCAAGAGACCCAGATTTTCTTCTCTCCTTATTGCCACATATAACCAACAAATATAGAAAATAATGTGGCACCCCACCTCTTTGCTTTTCATTCCATGTAATCCAAGGGCTAGGGTCAATTAAAATAGGACCCCTTTCATGTATGAAAAATTAATCAATAATAATGATGATGATTTGAGAAGAGTGATTCTTCGTTCTGTCTCTATAAAGGGATGGGCGTGAGGCCCATCTTGCCTTCGCCTTCGGGCATTGAGGTGTGTGAGACCCTATGCCTTCGCTTTCGAGCATCGAGGGGCATGAGGCCCTAGTTATCCCCTTCCCTGTTAGGTCCTCTCTATGGTCTTAGAGATCTTCCTTCATGGCCCTAGGTAGTGATTTGGGTGGGATGCTCTAGGCTCCACATGTAGTGAGATGGGTAGGATGCCCTAGGCTACGTGTAGTACGGTGGGTGAGATGTCCTAGAGGTGAGAGGTCTCTCCGTGAATATAAGTCCCAAGTCCGTAGAGTGTCTATCTTCTTTATCCCTCCATGGCCTTGGAAAGTTATCCTCATGACTCCATTAGCGAGGTGGGTGAGATACCCTAGAGGTGAAAGGTCCCCCCGTGAGTGTGAGTTTCCAAGTCCGTGGTTATCCAAACCCCTACCTTCCATCCTCGTTATTTCCTTCACCATCTCCATCAAAAAATATATATATAAAATAAAAAAATTATAATTTTTTTTTTATGGTACCCTAATCCTTGGCAATTTCTCAGCTCGCCAATGATCCTACCCTCCCACCTATCCCCCATCATAATACTTCCTTCTCACCTCATCAAAATCATGATGTTTGCATTATCTATCCGAGTCCCACACATCTGATACGTGATTGTCCAACTATTTACCAATTTTTTGAGCTTGTTTAGGAGCAAGCTCACCAAGTCCAAACCCGAATGGCTCCTAGACTAGGAACAATTCATATTCAAACACTTACAATCCTGGTTTGTGAAATCATCCAAATTTCTCTTGGAAACCCCAACTTGTCATCAATTCATCATCAATTAGGCCCAACCATCAAGATGCCAACTTCAGAAGCATGTTGTATTTGCAATACCCGAGTGCCCCATAACCTCCACCAAATAATCATGTAACTACTTTCGAAGAGAAGGTGATGGAAGCACTAAAGGGGCTGGAAATGAATACCCAACTCCTTCACTCCCACACGCAATCCAACGCCAAGCTAGAGATCCAAATAGGTCAACTAGCTATAGATTTTAATAGAAGGGAGGAAGGTAAGTTACCTAGCCAGCCAATTAATAACCCAAAAGGACAATACAAGGCTGAGAGCTCCACTAGTCTTGAAACCTTCCCAAAACATGCTAAACCAGTCATAACTTTAAGAAGTGGGAAAATATTAAACCAGCTTGACCTGACTTAAAAATTAGAATTGGCTAAGCTAGAGAAGAAAAATAATGAAGAGAAAAGGATTCCAGTGGCAAAGCACCTATACCTAAGGCTCCATTCCTTGGTGCTTTAGAATATCCTTTATCTTTGGATAAGAAGAATCTAAAAATGAATGAGATGCTTTAACTATTCAAGCAAGTCCAAATAAACTTACCTCTTCTCGATGCTGTCAAACAACTCCTGGCTTATGCCAAATTTCTCAAAGATTTATGCACACAAAAAAAAAATCTAAGGCACACATACTAAAAAATCTCGATGCTATCATTTGGATGCGAACATGTTTAATAACTACACATAAATCCCTTGTTATTGAATGGAAGTAGTTCTAAGGATTTCATCATAAAAGAGTTCATAAGAGGAAGATGCATAGATTATGATAAATTGCTAAATAACTTTTATTAATTAATAATTTATTATAAAGACTACAATCATCTATAGCTTAGATGATTAATTTTAAAATACAATTCTCAACTACTACTTGGACTAAAGCCAATTGGTATAGTATCTAATACACATCTTCCATTTGTGATCATTGAACTCTTTGTTTTTCAGGGCTTTAGTAAATGGATCAGCCAAGTTCTCTTTTCCATTGATCTTCTAAAGCTTGACGTCTTCTTGATCCACCATCTCTCATACAAGGTGATAGCAATGTAAAATATGCTTGGTTCTTTGATGGGATTTTGCTTCTTTTGCTTGAGGTATGACTCCAATGCTATTACAGTATAGAAGAACTAAACCATCAATGGAGGGTGACATTCCAAGCTTGCTGATAACTTCTACAATCATACAGCTTCTTTTGCAACATCAGATGCCATAATGTACTCTGCCTTGCAAACAAAATTAGCTATATTGTGGTACTTAGAACTTTTCTAGTATATTGCTTCACCATTTATGATAAATACAAAATTTGATACACTTTTGCTATTATCTTGATCTAAGTGAACATTAGAATCTATATATCCCAAAACTTTTAAATTAGTATCACCATAAATGATCCATTGGTCCTTAGTATTTCTCAAATACTTAAAGATTATTTTCATAAATTTCTAATAGTTCTCATCTGGATCAAACTGTTATCTACATGCTACCCCTAGTGAGTAAACCACATCGGATCTTGGACATGTCATTGCATACATGATAGATCCCATTACTAAGGTATATGGGATTCTTACCATATACTTTCTCTCTTGAGAAGTTGAAGGATAATCCTTCTTAAGGAGAGAAATTTCTTGGCCTATCGATAGATAGCCCTTATTGGAATTTTTCATGTTGAACATTTCACCATGGTATCAATGTATGTGGATTAGGACAATCCAAGTAACCTTTTAGATCTATCTCTATAGATCATCATCCCTAGAAGGTAGGATGTTTCTCACAAATCCTTCATGGAGAACTGAGATGTTAATCAAACTTTTTATTCCATATAATGTAGGGATTTCTTTCTTGATTAAGAAAATGTCATCTATTTACAACATAAGGCATATAATTACAAAACCATTAGCAACTTGTAGATACAAGGTTCTTCTCAATTCTTAGCGAAGCCATATATTTTGATTGTCTTATCAAAATACATGTTCCAACTTCAAGATTCTTGCTTTAATCCATAAATAGATCTATTATGCTTGCACAATTTTGATTCATCTATGGATGTGAACCCTTCAAACTATATTATATGCACCTCTTCATCCAACTCTCCATTTAAAAAAGCTATCTTAACATCTATTTGATAGATTTTATAATCAAGGTATGCCACTATCGCAAGCATAATCTAATAAACTTGAGCATTGCCACTAGAGAAAATATCTAGTAATAATCAATGCCATAACATTAATGGTATGCCTTGGCAACCAAATGGACTTTATAGGTCTCCACCTTCCCATTTTCACCCCTTTTCCTTTTGAATATCTATTTATATACAATGGATTTTATCCCTTTAGGTGGATTAAAGAGTGTCCATACATTGTTGATCTTCATGGATTCTATTTTAAATTTGATGCCTTCAAGCCACTTATCAGAGTTAGAACTTGTATGATATCCAAATAGGTGATTGGATCCTCATTGTTCTCATCAAGTTCAACAAAATCAGCATCTCAGACCAAGAAACTGTAGTATCTATTCAGTTGACATGGTACTCTATCAAATCTCCTCATTTGTGCCTCTTCAATGGGCTTTAGGTTTGGTCTAATCAAATCTGGTTGTATATTTTTACTTGTTTGTGTCAACACTTCTACTTGTCAAACTTTATCAAGTTCAACTTTAGTTGCTTTAGTTCCTTCTCCAAGGAACTTCTTTTCTATAAAGATTGCCTTAAGGCTGATGAACACCTTTTGTTCTTTAGCATGGTAGAAGTAATAATCCTTAATTTCTTTTGGGTATAAAAGAAAAAGATATTTGTCAAATCTAGGTCCAAGCTTATCTATCATGAACTATTTGATATAAGCTAGGCATCCCCAAACCCTAAGATGTGAGAGTATCGACTTATGCCTTATCCATATCTCATATGGAGTTTTATCGATACATTTGCTTAGAACCTTATTAAGTATATAAGAAGCCATCTTAAGGGCATATCCCAAAAGGAGATTGGTAGACTAGCAAAGCCCATCATGTATCAAACCACATTTAATAGAGTTCAATTCCTCCTTTCTAATACACCATTATGTTGAGGTATCCCAGGAGGTGTCTATTATAAGAAAATCCCATTCTCTTCTAGATAAGTCATAAACTCACTAGTAAGGTGTTCTCCAACATAGTTTGACCAAAGAGTTTTAATACTCTTTTCAGTTAATTTTTCAACCTTATTACAAAATCATTTGAACATTTCAAATGATTCAAACTTATACTTCATAATATTGATGTACCCATACATGATAGGTCGTTTGTAAACATAATGAAGTAGTAATACCAACCTCTAGTACTAGTGTTCATTGGTCCACATGCATCAATATATATTAGACTTAGAACTTCATTAGCTCGTTCACCTTTTCTAGTAAAAGGTGACTTAGTCATCTTTCCAACAAGACAAGATCATAGGTTGATAATGATTCATAATCATTGAAATCGTGGATTCCCTCTTTTGTTAACCTATTTATCATGTTCTTATTAATATGACCTAATCGATAGTGCTAAAAGATAGGCATCAGTTATACTATCTAATCTAGGGCATTTGTTAGTTATGTACACTACACTAACTTGCTATTATAAAGTATATATGCCATTTTTCAATTATCCATGCATTATAATAATACCATTCACAATAATATCATACAAATCATTCTTTATTAAAAACTAATATCCATCCTTGGCTAAAAGGCCTACAAAAATAATATTTAATAAAAATGAAAGATAATAGTGATGATCACTTAAAATGATAATATTATACTTGAAAACAAGCTTGATAATTTCTAAAGCTAGGACTGGAATATGACTTCCATCTCTAATGTTCAAGAATCTCTCATCATCTTCAAATCTCCTACTGACTTGAAGTCCCTACAATGAATTGTAAACATTAATTAGACTCCTAGTATCCAATACCTAGGTATTCTTATCATAAATAGAGAAGTTACAAGATATTATCATATAATTATTTTGATCAGCAACTACTTGCTTCTTTCTTTTATTAGGCCTATTCGGGTCAAGGGAAGCAATATACATAGGATAGTTCCTTTTCTAATGACCTCGCTTCTTATAATAAAAGCAATTTGCTTGACTCTTATCAATCTTGGGCTTCTTGGTCTAAGAGGGCTAAGACGCCCTAGCATGTTGCACCTTCTTATTATTGTTCTTTTTTCTTTTCGTAAAGGGATGATGCCCAGATGAAGACCCATCCACAACATTCACCGAGTCCTTATGGAGCTAGTGATCATTCTCAAAGATCTATAGTAACCCTAGCAAACCATGCTAGTTTACTATAGACTTAGTCATTCTGTAATGACTGAAAAATTCTAGGTGGGACTTAGGCAAAGAGTTTAGAATCGCATCTTTTCCTAGCTACTCATGTAAGAAAAACCTGAATTTGCTCAGGCATTTAATCTGCTCGATCATGTATAGTACATGATTAGTGACTGACACCCCCTCACACATCGAGCATTGAAGATAGTACAAGAGGTTTTGTGCCTCTCAATGCCATCAGGTGTGCCATATGATTCGTTCAACACTTAAAACATCTCCTTTGGCTGAGCATCCTCAAATTTAATTTGTGACTAAACTCATCATTCGTAGCCACCCTCATGATACAATGCACTGTAATTTAGTCATTGCTCCACTCTAGTAAGTGTCTTTGATCATCCTAGGAGAATTCGGAGTAGGCTCTTCAAGTGCTAGATCTATAGGCACATACAAGATCCACTCGTGCTCTAGGACTATCTTCAATATGTTATAGTAGCTATTGAAATTAGGTCTCATCAACTTGTCACTATCCAACAGTGACTAGGGCAACAAGGTACTAGCTATAACTGAAAAGAAAACAAAAGAGCATTTTAGTATATGAATTATTAAATCCTAAAAACTTGGACTTTAGTCTAAAGGTTCTCTTACTATTTTATACGAATTAGTTGCCTCTACCTTCAATTCGAAGAACTACATTAATTCCTTAGTAGGTACTAGAATTCATAAAGACTACACATAGGCTCGAGTGTGGCTTGTCCAATCCCTATGCATCTATAGGTAGGTTCTTAATCAATTATTTTATTAATAATTTTGCCCCAAGCTTCTCTTCAGCAGGCATGTGGTGCCCCTACTCAAAGTCCTACTTTGGTCCAACCATTAATATGACAAGAATTAATGCTTTTAACTAATAAATGATCAAGCTCAAGTGTGGCTCAACCAACCTGACCACCATTGAGAAAGTCACAGCTGAATTATCATATTATGAGTGATAATTTCAATAGCTAGATAAACAAAAGGTGTGTGGCACCTCCAATGATTATCTAGACTATTGGACCTATTACAATCCAGCTTAATGGAAGGCTATGTCTTAGTTTTCTCCATAACTTTATCATTTTAAGGACCAAATAATTTAGAGAATTTAGCTATAAGTTATATAATTAAGAGAAGAGTTGAATTAGCAATCAAAAATCCTCCAACTAATTTACCAAGTCTTTGAAGAGGGTTTGAGACTAGCTAGTCCAAGGGCACCTAAATCAGAGATTGACTAATTGGCCAAGTAAGTAAGATTGACGGGAGGGTTCCACCTCTTTTTCTTTCCTTAGATACTGACATAGTTGGCTATGTAAGAGAATGGCCCCAATTAAAAACCACAATCGATAATTATCCTAGACACCAATTGGTTTATTAGTTTTAACTTGGTCAACTAAAAGACTTAAGCTAGACCATTGATCCATAAACAGGTCCAATTAGAAGAATAAAAAATATGGACTTGACCAAGCTACAACTATTGAGTTTGATCTAGAGAAATCATAATCTATTTCAACTCTTGGTTAGATTTTAATTAATTTTTCAATTTGGTCCATAACATATTTGACTCTAATTTTAGGTCTAACCCAGTTAATTGACCTGATTTGAGCTAACCCATAATCCATGAATTATAGAATTGATTTAAGATCTTTCATTCTCAAATCTAGATCTTTAACTTTCATATCTTATTCTTAATTAAGTATATGGATATGAAAAGTATCAAACAATTTTAATTTCAATTGTAAAACTATTTTATAAAAGTTTAAGCAAATAATTTGTTGTCCATAATTATGAGTCGACTCATCTTGAAATTTGAGCTGACTCATTAGTGAGTCGACTCACTATTCTATAAAATTTTATACAAATAATTTGCTATCCATAATCATGAGTCAACTCATCTTAAAATCTAAGCTGACTTATCAACAAGTTGACTCATCAATGGTTGACTCAATATGTAGAAATAGAAAACTTATTTTCCTTAGGCTACAACACTAAGTCGACTCATCAAGGTCATGAGTCAACTCACTAGGGTCATCAATTGACTCACACGGGCATACAGTATTAGATTTCAAGTTTCAAATTTGTTTTATGCTAAAAATAATAACATAACATATCATAAATCTATCTTAGATCTAATCTAAACATATTTATGATTTCAGATCTTTAATGATAATGAATTAAAATAATTTTAATTAATCCTTTTTGTTGTTCTTTATGAGTTAAATCATAGTAGCACCCCTTCGTACCATAAGAGAACCCTAACAAATGAAAAAATAGAGTCTTTTATCTTTAAACCCTACTCTCTTGTGACCAGATGGCCATGGTAATGTACCCAATCCATGTACTAATTGAAAATATCAAATAACTTAAAATTTTTGGATCTATATATAAATACAATCATGTCAAAAGAACTACACTCTGATACCAATTAAAGAAAATAGTAGGCAATTTCATGCATATATTTTGAAACTTTTTCAAAATTAAGTATAGCAGAAACAATAAGATTAATCTAATTAATTTATTATGCATTAGATCTAATCTAAAAATAGCTTACAAGGATCATGACATGATATATAGCATATAAATCTGAAAATAAAACAGAGAGCATAGATTTATCTATGTAATAAAATAGATACTACATATTATATCTATAATAAACATGAGTTCAGAACTCATTACCTTTGCACGGGTCAAATATCACCATAACTGATTATCATGAAGTTGAGGTTCTTCAAGCTACACAAGTATATGGCCTCTATAGGATGTCTACATGAAGCCCTATGCTGACAATCTCCATAAAATGCTAGCTTCTTATAGAGACTTTTTGATGGCTAAACAAAGATCCTTTAGAATGCCAAGACCATTGAGGAGATAAAGAAGGATGGCTAGGAGGTTTGAGAGGTTGTGGAAGAAAAAAACAGAGAACAACTTTTCCTCTCATTTCGAAACCCTAGATCAAAACTAGGAGACCCACGCCCAAGAGCAAGATGCCCTCTCAATTTCTCGCCTAGAAACCCCATGCCACTCTCTTTTTCATGGTGAAAAATCTATTCTCTCTTCTTCATGCCAACCTTTTAATCCCATTAAGAAGTGGCATCCAAAGGGAGATAGGATAAGATTAAGATAAGTTTAGTTTTTGCTTCAAAGTCAAAACCAATCCCATCTTGAATTAGAATTCCAACTTGAATTCAAATTCAATCTTTGTCCTAATCAGTGGATGACAAGGAGAGGTGTGAAAACCCTTTTTTGCATAGAGAAACTTCATGCAAAATCAGATTTTGCATGAAGAATGGGATGGAGCAAGTGATCTTGGCTTCTAGGGAGAAAACCAATTCATTTGGACACCTTTTAAAGAAATTTGAACCCAAACCAAATCCAATTTGGTTAGAAATGAAGAGATAAATGAACCTAATCAAATTAGGAACCTAACCACATTAACTAAATCCCAATCTAATTAGGAGTTAATTGAGACCAGGTCCTAATTAAATTAGGAATTAACTTCTTTTAGCGATTAGATAATCTTATAACCTAATTAGTTCAAATCCAATAGAATCCAATTCAATTAAACTTGAACCAAATCTCATTGATCAATAAAATTGAGCTAATCAGCAATCTAATTGCTAATTAATTCTCCTATAATTCACTAACTATTAGTGAATTATTTTATCACCGACGAGTCAACTCAATGTTAATCATGAATCATGTTGACGATTCAACTATTGAATGATTCATAATAATTAATTAGCCTTTAGATCAAGCAAGAACTTCTATTGTGTGTAACCCCATAGGTACGAATCTAAGTCGATAGTATAAGAATAAATTCTTATACTAATCAAAGTGACCATCTAGCAATAATACCTGATGTCTGGATAGGTCGAATAGTTGCAAAGAAACATTCAAGAATATTTGGTATATGATAACCATATAATTCATCTCTTTGACCAACAATACTTAGAATGACTTTAGAGTTAAACTATCAACCCTTAATCGGTACATCAATATTGTGTCGTAACCTTTTAAATTCTGTGACTTCTCTAAGGATTATCTTGGCCATGGTTTTACAAAATTGAAGCACAGCAAAGCATTATCTCTAATAACTTGGAGCAATTATCCTATCTTGACTGACACACAAACATCATAAGTACTTGACTATATCCAAAAACTTTCCATCACTATATTAGAAATACAGATAGTCTGACACCAAAGCATAGTGTGTTGCTTGCAAGTCACCATAGTGATCTTAGGTCTGAGGGATATTTATATCTATATCCTTCATGAAAAATCCTTGATAGCAAAGTGCTACAAGTGGGTCATGTTCAATAAAATATACTCTTATATTTCATCTGCATGCCATACTAGTATCTCCATACTCCTTCGTTAAAAGGATAACGAACCTATTGAAATGATGGGGATCTCAGAGTAGCACTAATCTCAGAGCAGCACTGATCTCGAAGCCACACTGATCCCGGAGCAGCATTGATCCCAAAGTAGCATAGATTTTAACAAATTAGCTTGGGATTTATCTTTTGTTTGAATTTTGAATTAGGATTTGGTTAGTTAGGATTGAGATATGGATAGGCTTATCTTATCCTATCTTGTATTTGAATTTGATTTATCCCTATCTTTTTATCATGTATTCAAATTTAAATGAGGGTTGGACAGGTCTATAAATACCACTCTCGATCCTTTGTAAAAGAAAATAGTTTTTGGAAAAAAAAATTTTGAGTTTTTTTAGAAGAGTGATTCTTCTTGCTTTCTCCTTCGGGCATGGGTGTGAGGCCCTAATTATCCCCCTTCCCAACCCATTTTCTTCAACCCCTCACGACCTTTGAGATTCAACTTAGTGCCTTTAAGTATCAAGGAAGGTGTAATGCTTTAGAGGTGAGAGGTCTCTTTGTTAGGGTGAGTCCCAAAGTTCATGAGATCCAGATCCCTGTCCTCCATCCCCACTATTCCTTCGCCATCCCTAGAAAAAAAAAATACCAAAAAAAATCGTACCCTAATATAGGTGACTTCTAGGCTCACCAACGCTCCTACCCCTGTCCCCCATCAATTTTTGGTATCAGAGCCTTAAAAATTAGGGTACCCCAAATTTTCCTTCTCTCTTGCCATCCTTGGTGAGTCCCTCCACTTTCCCATCACTGATCCCCTCATCTCTGATCCCAATTCCACCCAACCCCGCCGGCAACTCCCGGATCATCCTATACCCCGTTCTCTCTTCCCTGTTCCTGCGCCACTATCCATCTCATTGGTCCTGATCATTGCCAGAAGCCATCGACCCAGCCTTCCGTCGATTCAGCCAACATCACCTTCTCTCCGTGCCATTCTGCCCACCCACAGAAGCCCTTCCCTACAAATCAATGCCCTGATGCCGCTGGAGCCCTCTGTGCAGTGGATCCACCATCCATCGATGCCAGCTGAGCTCGCCGATGCCTGTCCCACCCCTGCTACCACGGTGACCGCCTTCCCTACACCGGATCGCCGCCCCGCCCCACCATGGCCTACGCCTGCGAGGAGGCCCAGCATGTCATTTTTGACACCCTCGATGCCCTCTTCCGCAACACCGGCATCAAGCCTAGGGATATCAGCATCCTCATCGTCAATTGTAGCCTCTTCGACCATACCCCCACCCTCTCCGACCACTACAAGCTCCGCAGCAATGTCAACAGCTTCAACCTCGGTGGCATGGGCTGCAGCGCCGGCGTCATCTCCATTGACCTTGCCTGTGACCTCCTCCAGGCCCACTACAACTCGTATGCCGTCGACAATGCCGAGAACACCCAGAACTAGAAATGCACCAGTTAAAGCACCAGCCCACTGCTGCTTCGACCACCAATGTCATGACCTCCTCTTCTGGTGAATCCCAGATCTGATCCCTGGTGCCATGGGCAAGTCTTCTGTCCTTCCTCTCCTCATCATTTTCTCCATGATCTCATTTTAAGGGGGCTTCTGCTCCTTTTCTCTTCTTTGGACTCAACGGTGGCCGTCTCGAGGTTGCTAGTGATGGGACTTGCTTTGAAGGAATGGCTGGGGCCGGACGTCTCCACAATGGTGTTCATGTGCCTGAACGATCCATCTGATATCGTGCGAGCCAGTGCTGTGTCCAATCTCCTCATCCTCCATGAAGGGAAGCGATTGGTTCTGGGAGAATGCAAGAATTCTTCGATGGGAAAGAACCTAAGAATCAAGACCACGTTGAGCAACAAAGTCCCTTTATTGAACCACGAGGAACCATCCAGCAATGCTATCTCAGATCTTGAGCATGGTGATGCTGTTCAGCCGGCGAATGTTGGATTTTGTAGAGTTAATAGCTGGCAAAACCTGATGCAGGGAAACTGGTTTTGGACACGATAGCATTGTTGATGGCATCTACAACCAGTATTCTGATTCGCAAGTATGGTGGGAAGATTATATACATTGTATCAAAAGAGGCCCAAGACTGAACGCTCCATCGCCATCTCCATCCCAGCACCGCCGCCAGCGAACGCTCGCCGGACTACCCTCCGTGAGCCTCCCCTGTTCCCTGGTTTTTTTTCCATGGAGGAGGGAGAAGAAGCACCGCATGTTTGTCAAAGCACTTGCCTATCCTGTTGCAGATTTCAGAGTTGCATGGGTTTCAGAGTCACACGAAGTTCAAAGCCGCACCAATTTCGAAGCGCACCATCTTCAAAGTTGCACATTTTTTAAAGCATGCAAATCTCAGAGCAAAATTAAAAAAATCATTCTACAGGTCATGTGCATCCTGAAGCTAACCTGACTCGACGGAGTTGAGTTTTTCTCACCTCAGGAGAATGATGGGGATCTCAAAGTAGCACTAATCTCAGAGTAGCACTGATCTCGAAGCCACACTAATCCTGGAGCAGCATTGATCCCAGAGCAGCACCGATCCCGGAGTAGTATAGATTTTAATAATTTAGTTTAGGATTTATCATTTATTTGAATTTTGAATTAGGATTTGGTTGGTTAGGATTGTGATATGGATAGGCTTATCTTATCCTATCTTGTATTTGAATTTGAGTCATCTCTATCTTTTTATCCTGTATTCAAATGCAAATTAGGGTTGGACATGTCTATAAATACTACCCTCAGTCCTTTGTAAAAAAAATAGTTTTTGGAGAAAAAATTTTGAGAGAAGAGTGATTCTTCTTGCCTTCGCCTTCGGGCATGGGCATGAGGCCCTAATATCCCCCTTCCCAACCCATTTTCTTTAACCCCTCATGAACTTTGAGATTCAACCTAGCCCTCCAAGTTTCGAGGAAGGTGTAATGCCTTAGAGGTGAGAGGTCTCTTTGTTAGGGTGAGTCGCAAAGTTCATGAGATCCAGATCCCTATCCTCCATCCCCACTATTCCTTCACCATCCCTAGAAAAAAAAATACCAAAAAAAATAGTACCTAGTTTAGGTGACTTTTAGGCTCACCAACGATCCTATCATCTGTCGCTCATCACCCATATATTACATAACAACCTATACTCGATAAATGTTGTCATCCTTAACAACATATTATTTGGTCATGAACAAATTTAAGAACTATACAATAAATCCTCCTTTATTGAATGAAAGTAGTTCTAAGGACATCATTATAAAAGAGTTCATTAAAAGATATATAGATTATGATGAATTGCTAAGTAGATTTTATTAATTAATAATTCATTACAAAGAGCACAACATATATAGCTTAGATGATTGGCATTAGGACAATTCTTAACAGCATCGCATGAATCTGATAGCATCTATGTGGATATCAAACTAGAAGTGTTGGAGCTTGTTCCTAAGTGCATAGATGTCCTACCAAAAACCAATCTTAGAAAATCAATTGAAGGTGGCAAAACTAAGGGATTGAAGCAATCAGCCTTGACAACAATACAACCTTGACACCTAGGAGCCTTCCAAGAGATCCGATGTCTTCCAGACCTTTCAAACCTTTACCTGATGTTAAGTTCCTTGGTTGGGACCTCAAATTAGAGTAGAGTCACTTTGCAAAAGCTCCTGGTCTAACTCTAAAAGGATAGAACAAGGGGTGGCTCCAAATCTGCTAGGTGCTAGGATTCCTACTAGGACTAGGAATCATTAAAAATCTTTCTCCAACACCCACCAATCCTACCAGATCATTTCTAGATCCATTCCACCTCCAATTTTGACTTTAAACCAGCAAGGAATAGGCCTAGAACCTCCTAGTTTGACTACAAATAATAGAGAGCATGGGGGTGGCACCAAACTCCTTATGCACTAGGGATTCCTAGTTTGACTATAGGAAGCCAAGCACCTTGATGTTTCTTCCTCCTTGCACTAAATTGTGGTGCCTAGGGGTTTTCCCCTGGTATGGGTGGCAACCAAAGAGGAAGAGAGAGGGGAAGAGAGTATGAGGGAGAAAAGGATATTCAATTATGCTTTTTTTCAATCAGCTCCATATGCATAAATTATATATACAAGGTCACTTTGACCTAATCCTAAAAAACTCTCTTTGGCTAACCTGATATATAATTGAGTTTCTCAAGCTCAAGTTTACTCTTGACTCAACCCAATCACATATACCTAGGATTCATAACTAGCCTTATAAAAATTAGCCCCTTGAGGCTCAAGTCCTCTAAACCTTAAGACCCAAAAGGTTGACAGCCTTTCGCCCTAGGATCCAAACGAGCCCTAGAAACCCAATGAACACATCATGAACCTTGGACCTTGGCCTTAGCCTTGGTCCCCTGAGCCTCAGGAGCATCACATGAGGCCCAACAAGTAGTATCCTTATCAAAAGATCTTGTACACCAAGGCTCATCCACCGAGGTGACTTCTACATATGCACCCTCTTGTTTCGATCTCTAAAGATTTCCTTCCCTAGGATCTTCCTCATAGGTCTGAAATTCTTTATCTCAAACTTCCAAGATAAGGCTACCTTCAATTCTTGCATAACCTTCCTACTTTTGCATGCTATCAACATGTCATCCACATACAAGAGTAGGTAGATCCTAGAGCCATCATCCAAAGATCTCACATACATACAAGATTTAAGATCATACCTAGAATGTCCGATGCTCTTCACGAAAGAATCAAACTACTTGTACGACTATCTTGGTGACTACTTCAGCTTGTATAGTGACTTTTGTAACAAACAGACATTTCCTTCTAATCCTAGATCTCTGAACCCTAGGGCTTGCTCTATATAGATGCTTTCCCTCATATGCTCATAGAGGAATGCCATCTTGACATCCATCTACTCTAGCTCCAAGTCTTAGGTTGCTATGTTGCTCAACAGTACCCTAATGGAAGTATATCCGATTATAGGAGAGAAACCCTTGCTAAAGTCGATGCCTTCATTTTGAAAGTATCACTTGGCTACTAATCATGCATTGAACCTAATACCTCCCTGCTCTGAAGGCCCATCCTTGTATTGGTAAACTCACTTGCAACCAATTGGTATCTTTCCTTGCAAAAACTAGACCAATCTCCATGTCTCATTTTTATAGAGAGACTACATCTCCTTGGATGTTGCTTAGACCCATCTCTCTTTGGCTTAGCTCTTTATAGCCTCCTCATAGGTGCAGGGGTCCCTATTCACTATCTCTAGGGTATATGACATCATCTCTTTGAAACCATACCATTTTGATTGCTTGATGTTCCTTTTGGGCTTGTGCAGTGGAACCCTGATGTCAGTCCTAGGTCTAGCTTGCTCCTGCTAGACCTCCTAGCTCTTTTCACCTATCCAAGCTATCTCTACCTATAGAAATACCCTCTAGAAGTGCTCCACCTAAATACCAAGTCCTCTTGATGTACCTACAAGTGGAATAATAAAAATGAGGTAAGTTGTCCAGTGCTGCCCTGCTCGACCTCCTACTGCTCTTCCATGCCACATGGCCTTTGGAGAATTGAATTTTTATCAAAAGTCATATCCCTACTAATGGTGACCTTTTTCTCCAAGTGATCCCATAGATGGTATCCCTTAATTCCTTATGGATAGAACAAGAACGCCATCTTCCATGACCTGGTATCCAATTTGCTCCGCTCACTAGTACCGATGTGTACAAATGCCATGGACCCACATCCCATAGATAGCTTAGCCCAATCTTCTTTCCAAACCATCTCTCCTCTAGAATTCTAAAATCTAATTTGGTGTGAGGTGATTGATTTAGCAAATAATAAGCTGTGTCAACTACATCAACCTAGAATAACTTAAGATACCCTGCCTGCAACCTCATGCACCGTGACTTTTCCATAAGGGTCCTATTCACTCATTTAGCCAGTTTTGTAGAGGAGTTTTTTTGATCAAGAAGTATCTTTTGATGCCATATTCTTCACGAAAATGCTTGAACTCTTTGCTAGTGTACACTCCACCATTATCGGATGGTAGACACTTCACACTCCTACCATGCTTTTTTTCCACTTAAGCTTTCCACACCTTGAGCCATGAGAAGGATTTTGATTTTTTCTTTATGAAATAGATCCAAAACTTTCTATAAAAATTATTTATTAGGGTCAAGAAGTATCTCACTCCATTTCTAGCTAAAACTAGAGCCAGTCCCTATACATTCATGTGAACTAGTTCTAGAGGGGTTGTACTATGGGTTGAACAACTAGCAAAATAAACTCTTCTCTATTTTCTGATTTGGCAAGGCTCACACATCACTGAAATACCTCACTCTAGACTTGGAATTAGTATATGTTTGCTCAGCTCCTTCATCCCTTGGTCTCCCATGTGGCCTAGGCAGTAATGCCATAATCAATGAACCCCTACTGATCCTACATTACAGCTACTGTATCAGTCTCCCTGATCACAACTGATCCTTCGATCCTATAGAGGTTATTCTCTAACCTCCTACCTCTAATCACTATCATGGCTCCAATAGAGATATTTAAAACTCCACACCTAGCTCGATTGCTAAAGCTATAACCATTTTGCTCCAAATAGCCTAATGAAACCAGATTTTTCTTCAATCGAGAACATGCTTCATATTTGTGAGAGTCTGCACTATCCCATTAAACGTCCTCACCCAAACACTCTCAATTTTAGTGACCTTGCATGGGTGATCATCTTTAAATATTGTAGTTCCTTCATCAATCATGGTGTAAGTCACCAACCAAGATCGATTCTGGGTATAGTGATGTGAACATGCAAAGCCTAAGGTCCATACATCTGTGTAATGTTTGTGACAATCTGATACAACCAAGAAGTTGTGCTCAGCCTCTTTATTAGCCACTATACTTAGTGCATTAGATCCTCCTTTATCTCCCTTTTTGTACTTCCACTGCATGCAATCTTGTTTGAAGTGCCCGATCTTGTTGCACTTGTAATACTTAGCTTTTTTCTTGCTCCTGCTCTTTCTCAATGACTTTGAACATCCTCTTTGCTTAGATCTTTCTCTTCCTCTTCTAGATCTCTCCTTAATAGCCAAGCACTCCTAGGGAATACCTTCCTTGGTCAACTTCTCCCTCTACTCATTAGACTGTAGCACCGAGATCATGTCTTCATACTCCAGGGTCTCCTTGCTATAGAGCAGTGTAGTAAACAACGACTCAAAGGAAGGGGACAGTGAGCATAGCAATAACAATGACTTGTCTTCCTCCTCTAACTTCACCCTAATGTTTAGCAACTTATTACACGTCTGGTCAAAAAACAGATGTGATCTACGATATCTCGACCTTCCTACATTTGAAGGCTATAGGGTCTCTTCTTCAACATTAGCTTGTTGCACATGTTCTTCCTCATGTAGAGACTATGCAACTTTGACCACAAACCTTTTAGAGAGTCCTCTCCTTTATCACCAAATAGAGAGACACATCTATCAAACATTTTCTAATCATAGTACAAGCCTTCTTCTCTAGGGACATCCATTGCTTCTTTAACATCCCATCAGGCTTTTCCTCCAATACCTAATCCAAATCTATCGAGACCAAGAGATCTTCTATCCAAACTTTCCATATGGAAAAGATCTCTTTCATATCAAACTTCTTGAAATCAACCTTCATGTCACTTTTCATGGTTGGATCCAAGCCAAACACACAATAAACAAACCAAGGGATATGAGAAGTACCTTAACAGGACCTTACCGAAATTTCAACACTTGAAGATTTGTAACTTTAGGTGTCTCCCATGATCTCCATGCAATTTAGGCTCTGATACCACTTATTAGATCTTGTTCCAAGGCACATGGACATGTTCCTACCAACAACCAATCTCTAAAAATCAATTGAAGGTGGCAGCACCAAGGGATTGAAGTAATGCCTTGATAGCAACACAGCCTTGACACCTAAAAGCCTTCCAAGAGATCCAACATCTCCCACACCTTCCAGACCTCTACCTGATGTGAAACTCATTGTTTGGAACCTCAAACCATATTGGAATCACTCCTCAAAGGCTCTTGTTCAAACTCCAAAAGGATGGACCAAGGGGTAGCTCCAAAGTTGCATGGTGCTAGGATTGCTGCTAGGACTAGGAATCCATAGCAATATTTCTCCAATTCCCACCAATCCAACAAGGTCTCTTCCAGATCTGATCCACCTCCTATTAGAACTTCAAACCAGCAAGGAATTGTCCTAGAACCTCCTAGTCTGATTGCAAAGAGTAGAGAGCAAGGGGGTGGCACCAAACTCCTTATGCGCTATGAATTCCTAGTTTGACTAGGAATCCTTGCACCTTGAAGTCTCTTCATCCTTGCACTAGGACATGGTGGCTAGGGCTTTTCACATGGTAGGTGGTGGCAACCAAAGTGGGAGAGAGAGGGAAAGAGAGAGGATATGAGGGAGAAAAGGATATTCATATATGCTTTTTTTCAATTAGCCCCATATACACAAATATATATATACAAGGTCACTTTAACCTAACTCTAAAAAACTCCCCTTGGCTAACTTGATGTAAAATTGAGTTTTTGAAGCTCAAGTATACCCTTCACTTAGCCCAATCACACATACGTAGGACTTATAACCATCTTAATATAAGTTAGCCCCTTGAGGCTCAAGTCCCTTGAGCCTTAAGCCTGAATTGCTGACAGCCTTTTTTCCTAGGGCCCATACTAGCCCTAGAAACCCAATGAGCACATTATGTGGTGCGGGCACCAGACTCAGAAGAAGACTTTAGGGCTCCATTTGGATCTCTGATTGACCTTGCCCGAAGAATTAGGGTTTTCTGGTTTTGTAATAAGGGTTGACTTGGTCAACTCAATTTTAGTTTGAGTCTGTATTTTCCTGCAATTTAAATTTTGTTGAGTCATGTTGACTCAGTGCAAGTCCTAGTAGTGGTCTAGGTCTTCTCCAGGGTGCCACATTTTCTTCCAAGCCCAAGCAAGTGGGCGCCACACTCCAAGCCACACGCCAGAGTCCAGGAGGCGCCACATCTCCATCCCAGTGTCTTGGTCCCCACGCCCAAGGGAGCAAGAATTTTTCTTGAAGCCAAAATCAAGGAGGCGCCCCATATGTACCTTAAAAGGCCAAGCTAAAGGAGGAAAGAGGCATTTCTTGGGGAGCACTTCAAGGGGCACCCAATCCATGCCTAAAAAGCCCAAAGCAAAGTAGGGAAGAGCCATGACTTGGGGAGAAAGAAAAAGAGGTGTCCAAAAGAGTTGAGCCATGGAAGGAACAAAATTTGTCATGAAGAGCAAGGCTAGGAGGCGCCACCTACTTACCATTTGGAGCCATCAATCAACACTTATGGAACCTCTTGGCCAGCCATATGAGAAGAGATTGATTCTACAAACCTAATTTGAAGATCCATCCTATTAGTCCCACATGGAAAGATGTAAAACCCTGACCTCTTGTAAAGTCCTATAAAATAAACCCCTCTTGTAAGTTTTAAAAAACAACTGATGAATGAATTCAAATTTTGTGTGAGCAACTTTATGTTTCTCTCTTCCGCACTTGCATCCAGGTGTTGAGCTCCGTGAGGGAGTAAATCCGGGTTCCCCAGGAACCTTGAAGAGGTGTGAGATCTCCAACCCCAAAACCCTAGGTTAGCCACTTCACTTCCAAACCCTAGACGCCCATCATCCTCCTCATTCCACCAAACCCTAGCCTATCCCATCTCTCACGGCCCCTCTCTCCAAGTAGTGGCCGACCACCAACATCCAAGTCCAGTTCGGCTGCTTCGAATACGGAGCAAATCCCAGAGGAAGCCAGATCAGCATCCAGGAGAATCAGGACTTTAGCAACATCAACTTTCAAGTTCTTCTATCTGGTAAATCCTTCCTTGAGTATTTGGTTCCATAAATTGTTCTTCTTCTTTCCCAGATCTTGAGTTCAGGAGAAGCCAACTCTGCCAAAGGACCAGTATTGGAGGATCCATTACGAAGATACCTGAATCCGGAGATCCAACAATCCGCTCAAGAGAGTCCTTCCACTAAACTCTGTGAAGATCATTGCCTGGTCTGTAACCCTTCTCTTCTCTTTACTTCTGTCCTGTTGAAAGTTCAGAGCAAAACCCTAGGTCTGGGAGTTTCTCAACCCCCAGCGATCCTTTACTTCTGAACTACTCTGATAACCTAGTTTCTTTAAATTATGCTTTCAATTATTACATAGTTTCTTTCAATTTAGTTTAACTTTGCTTTAAGTCAAAGCCGACTTCTGAAAATATTAAAAAAAAAAAAAAACAACAAAAAAAGAATTAGTCTTAATTTACTTCGACATCGCATCATCTCTTTTGTTCTGCATCATTTTTGGTATCAGAGCCCTGTCTAGGGTTTCTGACTTGCTTGCATGTTTTGAGTGTCTCTCCTTTTTACTTTGTCTGCTCGAAGTAGACTCCCTAGGACGTCCGGTCCTAGGAACGAAGCGAGGTGCAAGCCTCCTCTTCCCATTCCATGGGGTGTTCCAAAGGCGTGTAGGGGATCCGCTGGGTTACAACTTCGTAGCAGGAATTGTAAACGGGGGAAGCATTCTGTTTTCAGTCTGTAACTACCCTGTTGCAGGAATTGTTTCTCATTTCAAGTAACTCTAAATTGTATGATTTTTATTTTGCTGGAACCAGTATAATTGAAACTATTTTACTTAATTTTACTGTAATTTATTGGTTTTCGTGAAATTTCTGAGAGTTAAATTACAGCAACTCTGTTTCTGTGTTTCTGCAATTCAATTTTTTTTTTTTTGAGTGATCATCTCCTAATTCATCTTAAGGGCAATTGAGCATCTAAGATAAGGGGAGGAGTTGATAACCTCTCCTTAGCCCAAAACCACCACCCATTCATTCGATCCTAAGCCTAATTTTAAAATTTATTAGACTTAATTTGCCCTAGTGGGCTAGGGACACCAACAAGTCGGGTCTAGGCTAGTGTTGAGTCAGTTTGTCTAGTTACTCTGTGTGTGCTTTGTACTCAGTGTCTAGAACGGTGGTTTAGGGATTCTATCCCGAAGGGCTTGTGTGCTGGTCTGCCTACCTGGCCAATCTCTGATTGGTGTCTAGGATTGGCATTTAGGGACCTAACACTCCGCTTACACCTGCCTGGCTGAGTCCCGAGTTACTACAGGCTAGCTTGCCACTCTGATTGGGCATCTAGTTTGGGCTCTAGGTCTAGTTAGCCCGTAGTCGTTTCAGTCGAGTCTCATTTGGTGTGTTTGCTTGCATCATCATGTCTACCCAGAATGAAGTACCCTACCAACCTGGTCAAACCCAACCTGATTTAGAGGCCATGGTTAGAGCTCTTACTGAAAGTATGAACAAATTGAGTCAGGATATGAATAAAAATTTTACCCAGCTTAGGGATCGAATCCAAGTACTTGAGGAACCTAGGCATCAGAATTGGACTCCTGACCCAGATTTTAATGTGCCTCAACCTCACTCACACCAGGAGCCTAGAAGACCTTTATACAGAGATCCTAAACCTAATCATAGGAGGCCTGACCCAGAGCCTGAAGATAGAGATGATAGGTTCATTCGGAACATCAAATTAGATGCACCCACTTTTGATGGTAGCTTAAACCCTAAGGTGTATTCTGATTGGGAGGGTGAGATGGACCAGTACTTTGAGTGGTATGCCATGTCTGAGGAAAGGAAGTTCAAGTTTGCCAAGATGAAGTTAGTATGTCAAGCTAGGTTATACTGGGGGAACATTGAGCTAACCACTAGAAGACGAAATGTTGAGCCCATAACCACTTGGCAGGGTATGAAAGAGAAACTTAGAGATAAGTACCTACCCATTTCATACTAGCAGAACCTGTTAGACCAATGGCAAACCTTAAAACAAGGGAACCGATCTGTCTCAGACTACATAACCACCTTTGATGAATACTTGATGAGATGTGATGTGAGTGAAGCCCATGAGGTCACTTTGTCTAGGTTTAGGGCTGGACTTAGGGAAGACATTAAGAGGGAGTTGTTTCTGAGAGAGGTTACTGACCTAGACCAAGCCTATCAGATTGCACTGAACACTGAGAAGTTTCAGAGAGGACCTATGCCTTCTTGGGTTGTGCCCCAATCCCAAGAAATGGACCTAGCCAAGTTACCCCTAGCAAACCTAGTCAGGGTATTCCCACCCCTAGGCCCATGGACAAAGGTAAGGCACCTGACACCCAGAGAACCCCTAGTATCATCTGTTTTAAGTGCCAGAAGCCCGGTCATATCTCCAGCCAGTGCACAGCCATAGCTTGTTTTAAGTGCCATAGGGTAGGTCATGTTTCTAGCCAGTGCCCTCGTAGATCCCTTTACATAGAAGAAGGAGAGGAAGAGAATTCCAGGCCCAATGAAGAATTTGAAGAAGAAGTTTATGAGGCCGGAATGAATTTGGTTGATGAGTATGAAGGAGAGGAGGAATCCACAGAGTCTGACCAGTTAGGGGTTGTGAGATGCATCCTGTCCTATAGTAGAGTTCAGGATGATTGGCGTAGGACTAACATCCTATAGACTTTCCTTAAACTAGGGGATAAGGTATGTAAGATCATCATAGATAGTGGGAGCTGTGTGAATGCCATTTCTGCTAGCACTGTCAAAATGTTAGGTTTAACCCCAGTCCCCCACCCCAACCCCTATAAGGTTTCTTGGGTAGACTCTACCTCTATACCCATCCAGTCTAGATGTCAGGTCCAAATCCAAATGCAATCCTATCAAGAGAAGATTTGGTGTGATGTCTTGCCCATGGGGGTGAGCAGTATAATTCTTGGAAGACCTTGGTTATATGATCATGATGCCACCCTCTTAGGAAAATCCAATCCTGTGTCTTTAGTTTTAATGGGAAGAAAATCACAATCCATTCAGTCCCTCCTAAGGACAAGGTAGCTAAAGGACCCAATAAGGTCAGAGAGATGAAGACTGGAGTGAACCTAATTAGTGCTAAGGATCTAGAACAAGATATTCATAGTGGTTCACCCATTTGGATGTTGACTGCTAAGGAACTTAGGACTCCTACACTCTCAGAGCCTCCTCAGGAAGTTAGACCTTTGTTAGAAGAATTTGAGGATGTTTTTCCCGAGGATCTGCCAGACCACCTTCCACCTCTTAGGGATATCCAGCATTCCATAGATTTAATCCCAGGAGCTACTTTACCCAACTTGCCCCATTATAAGATGAATCCATCTAAACATAAGGAACTGCAAAAGCAGGTTGGAGAATTGTTAAGGAAGGGGTTCATTAGAGAGAGTCTTAGCCCTTGTGCAGTCCCTGCACTACTGACCCCAAAGAAGGATGGCACGTGGAGGATGTGTGTTGATAGTGGTGCCATCAACAAAATCACAATCAAGTATAGGTTCCCCATCCCTAGACTCGATGACATGCTAGATATGATGGCCGGTGCAATGATTTTTTCCAAAATTGATCTCAAGAGCAGCTATCATCAGGTTAGGATTAGACCAGGGGATGAGTGGAAAATCGCTTTCAAAACTAAGGATGGTCTCTACGAATGGGTTGTTATACCTTTTGGGTTGTCTAATGCCCCTAGTACTTTCATGAGGATTATGACCCAGGTGCTTAGAGCTTTCATAGGGAAGTTTGTAGTGGTCTATTTTGATGACATCTTGATCTATAGTAAGACCCCTGCAGACCACCTAGGCCACCTTAGACAAGTCTGCCAAGTTTTGAGGAATGATAGTCTCTACGGTAATCTCAAAAAGTGTGAATTCATGACCAATAGAGTTATCTTCCTTGGTTTTGTAGTAACCCCTGACGGCGTGGTTGCCGATCCAGAAAAGATTAGGTCCATAGTAGAATGGCAAGAACCGACCAGTGTGCATGAAGTCAGAAGTTTCCACGGCTTGGCTACTTTCTATAGGCGATTCATCAAGGGGTTTGGTACTGTAGTTGCTCGTATCACAGACTGTATTAGGAAAGAAGAATTTCAGTGGACTAAAGCAGCCCATAAAGCCTTCCTAGATCTTAAGGATAGGATGACCCAGGCACCCATTTTGAGATTACCCGACTTTTCTAAAGTATTTGAGGTTGCCTGTGATGCTTCAGGAGTAGGTATAGGTGGAGTCCTAAGCCAAGAGAACCATCCCGTTGCATTCTTTAGTGAAAAACTTAATGATGCTAAGCTTAGGTATTCTACCTATGATAAAGAATTTTATGCGGTAGTGCAAGCTTTGCGTTACTAGAGACATTATTTGCTACCGCATGAATTTGTGCTGTTTTCGGACCATGAGGCTCTTAGATTCTTGAATTCCCAGAATAAGCTTAACCCTAGGCATGCTAAGTGGGTAGATTATATCCAGTCCTATACTTTTGTTTTGAAACATAAGGCTGGGACTGAAAATAAGGTAGCTAATGCCCTTAGTCGTCGATCTTTGTTATTGAATTTTGTTAGGGCTGAAGTCATAGGGTTTGAGCAGATCAAAGAGGAATATGAGTCATGTCCGGATTTTAAGACTGTGTACCAGGATCTAGCTCAAGGACCATCTAGTGATCATAAGGATTATACCCTTTTAGATGGCTTTTTGTTCTTTAAAAATAGGCTTTGCATCCCTAGAACTTCTCTTAGGGAATTCTTGATTTGGGAAATTCATGCTAGAGGTCTAGCTGGCCATTTCGGAAAAGACAAGACCACCCTGGCTATTGAAGACCACTTTTTCTGGCCTAGCTTAAAAAGAGATGTAGCACACATTGTGGCTAGGTGTCGGACCTACGCTGTTGCCAAACAGCGAAAACAGAACACCAGCCTTTATACCCCACTCCCTGTCCCAGATCGTCCTTGGCAAGATGTGAGCATGGACTTTGTGTTAGGTTTGCCTAAGACCCAGAGGAGGCATGACTCTATCTGTGTTGTAGTCGACCGATTTTCCAAGATGGCCCATTTCTTGCCTTGTTCCCAAACATTTGATGCGTCTAGGGTAGCCACCCTGTTCTTTAATGAGATAGTTCGACTCCATGGCCTACCTAAGACCATTGTTTCAGATAGGGATGTCCGGTTCACCAGCTATTTATGGAAAACCCTTTGGCATAAGTTAGGGACAAAACTTAAGTTTTCAACTGCCTATCATCCCCAAACTGATGGCCAAACCGAAGTAGTGAACCGTAGTTTAAGCAATCTGTTAATGTGTCTTGTTGGTGAAAATATTAGGAACTGGGATTTGTACTTACCTAGAGCTGAATTTGCATACAATGACTCGGTCAATAGGTCTACAGGTAAGAGTCCATTTAAAATTGTGCATGGTTACAAACCTCACACACCTCTTGACCTAGCTCCTTTACCAGTCCACACACGAGTCTCCGAGTCTGCTGAAGTTTTTGCACAGCATATAAAAGACTTGCATAAAGAAATTCATGCCAAAGTAAATTTAAGTAATGAAACTTATAAGAAGTTGGCTGATTCTCAAAGGCGAGTCAAAACTTTTGTTGAGGGAGACTATGTAATGATTAGGTTAAAGCCTGAACGATTTTCTCCTAGAACCGTTAGAAAGTTACATGCTAGAGGAGCTGGACCATTTAGAGTGGTGAAGAGAGTAGGGTCCAATGCCTATGTGCTCGAGTTGCCTTCAGAACTAGGCATTAGCTCCACTTTCAACATTACAGACCTAGTAGAGTATAGAGAGCCAGCTGTGATTCTCAGTGAGCCTTTTGAGCCTAATCCTGCTCTTGAGAGTGAACCCAACCCTGTGTCCACCAACAAACTGGCCTGTGAGGAAAGAGCAGATTGAAAAGATCCTGGATGATCAGGTTATCTCTACTCGTAATCGAGGATACCAAAGATACCTGGTTCGCTGGCAAGAAAGGCCAGATTCTGATGACTCTTGGATCTCCTGAGAAGAATTACAAGAATTGGACCCGACCTCTTGGAGAGATACCAGAGCCAACTTGATCCATACTCGACAGGGTCAGTTCCTCCCACCCCGGGAGAATTGGTACGGGCACCAGACTTAGAAGAAGACTTCAGGGCTCCATCTGGATCTCTGATTGACCTTGCCCGTAGAATTAGGGTTTTCTGCTTTTGTAATAAGGGTTGACTTGGTCAACTCAATTTTAGTTTGAGTCTGTATTTCCCTGTAATTTAAATTTTGTTGAGTCATGTTGACTCAGTGCAAGTCCTAGTAGTGGTCTAGGTCTTCTCCAGGGTGCCACATTTTCTCCCAAGCCCAAGCAAGTGGGTGCCATACTCCCAGCCACATGCCAGAGTCCAGGAGGTGCCACATCTCCATCCCAGTGTCTTGGTCCCCACACCCAAGGGAGCAAGAATTTTTCTTGAAGCCAAAATCAAGGAGGCGCCCCATATGTACCTTAAAAGGCCAAGCTAAAGGAGGAAAGAGGCATTTCTTGGGGAGCACTTCAAGGGGGCGCCCAATCCATGCCTAAAAAGCCCAAAGCAAAGTTGGGAAGAGCCATGACATGGGGAGAAAGAAAAGGAGGTGTCCAAAAGAGTTGAGCCATGGAAGGAAAAAATTTTTCTTGAAAAGCAAGGCTAGGAAGCGCCACCTACTTACCATTTGGAGCCATCAATCAACACTTATGGAACCTCTTGGCCAACCATATGAAAAGAGATTGATTCTATAAACCTAATTTGAAGATCCATCCTATTAGTCCCACATGGGAAGATGTAAAACCCTGACCTCTTATAAAGTCCTATAAAATAAACCCCTCTTGTAAGTTTTAAAAAATAATTGATGAATGAATTTAAATTTTGTGTGAGCAACTTTATGTTTCTCTCTTCCGCACTTGCATCCAGGTGTTGAGCTCTGTGAGGGAGTAAATCCGGGTTCCCCAGGAACCTTGAGGAGGTGTGAGATCTCCAACCCCAAAACCCTAGGTTAGCCACTTCACTTCCAAACCCTAGCCGCCCATCATCCTCCTCATTCCAACAAACCCTAGCCTATCCCATCTCTCATGGCCCCTCTCTCCAAGTAGTGGCTGACCACCAGCATCCAGGTCTAGTTCGGCTGCTTCGAATATGGAGCAAATCCCAGAGGAAGCCAGAATAGCATCCAGGAGAATCAAGACTTCAGCAACATCAACTTTCAAGTTCTTCTATCTGGTAAATCCTTCCTTGAGTATCTGGTTCCATAAATTGTTCTTCTTCTTTCCCAGATCTTGAGTTCAGGAGAAGCCAACTCTGCCAAAGGACCAGTATTGGAGGATCCATTGCGAAGATACCTGAATCCGGGGATCCAACAATCCGCTCAAGAGAGTCCTTCCACTAAACTCTGTGAAGATCATTGCCTGGTCTGTAACCCTTCTCTTCTCTTTACTTCTGTCCTGTTGAAAGTTCAGAGCGAAACCCTAGGTCTGGGAGTTTCTCAACCCCCAGCGATCCTTTACTTCTGAACTACTCTGATAACCTAGTTTCTTTAAATTGTGCTTTCAAATATTACATAGTTTCTTTCAATTTAGTTTAACTTTCCATTGAGTCAAAGCCGACTTCTAAAAATATTTAAAAAAAAATAACAAAAAAAGAATTAGTCTTAATTTACTTCCGCATCGCATCATCTCTTTTGTTCTGCATCATTATGAACCTTGGACTGTGGCCTTAGCCTTGGTTCCCAGAGCCTTGGGAGCACCACATGAGACCCAGCAAATAGTATCCTTACCAAAGGATCTTGAATGACATGGCTTGTCCATTGAGGTGACTTTTGCATACGCCTTCATGGACCTCGTGCAGGGCATTGTCAGTCTCTGCAGGTCAAAGGTATCATAGAAGTGGCATCAAGTAGGATCACTAGTATAGCTTCCCCTCGATTATCAAATATTGGGCTGAGTAGCTCTCGATTAAATGAGCCTTTGTATGATCCTCAGGTAGTTGTCCATCTCTCAAGTACCATATCAATGGGTCCATCCAATAGGGCTAGCAATGCACCTACATCATGGGGTTAGTTCGCCCTCAATACTGGACTTTTCTAGGTTCTCTACATATGCCTCTTTGTGGATTTCTAGGATTCTATAGTTGCCACCCTTAACAAGATGTTTGCCCAAAAATCCTTTGCCTTGGGTATCTACATAATCTTAGAAGAGAGGATGGAATCATTTCTTTTACCTTCTATAGAATTTTTCTATAATGGGAGCTTTGGCTTTGTACTCCCTGCAAACCTAGCTTACTACTAGTTGGGAGTCCCAAAAGGCTTTGAGGTGTTATGCTCCCAGCTCATAGGTTAGTCTTAGCCCTACTAGAAGCGCTTCATATGCTGCCTCATTGTGTGAGGTCTTGAAGTTGAAATGAAGGGCTTGTTTTGTAACGATGCTGTTTGGGCTAGCAAGGATCACTCCCACTATGGAGCCTTTTGCATTGGATGCTCAATAAGCATGTAGCATCCAAAGGTTCCTTGCCAGAATGGGGCTATGGCACCTACTTTTCTCTTTACTTCAATCTTCTCAAGGAGCATGCACTCCACAAGAAAGTCAACCAGTGCCTGTGCCTTGATGGAGGGTCACAAGAGGTAATGGATGATGAACACTCTAAGCTCTACCATCTACTTGGCAATCCTCTCCAAGGTGTCTAGTTTCTGGAGGGCCAACCTCAAGGGTTGGTCAATCCAAATAGTGATCGAATGTGCCTAAAAATCGGATTGAAGCCACCAAGATGAGATCAAGAGAGCATAGCAGCTTTTTCCATTATTGGATAATGTGTCTCTATGTCCTTCATCAACCTGCTGGTATGGTTTATGGGTTTTTGTACACCTTCCTCCTTTCAAATAGAGAAAGTGCTTATCATGGCTAGAGATATAGCCAAGTACAAGTACATTATTTCTTTCTTTGTTGGTCTGGTCAGGAGCAAGGTAGAGGCAATGTACATGTGAAGCTCCTTGAAGACAGTCTAGCATTCCTCCATCCAATGGAAGTCGTTGATCTACCACAAGGCCTTGAAGAATGGAAGACACCTATCACTTGACTTGGTGATGAACCTGTTTAACATGGCTATCCGCTTCACAAGGTGCTATACTTCTTTTTGGGTGAGCAGGTGACATCTCTAGGACCACCTAGATTTTTTTGAGTTAGTTTTGATTTCTTATTGGGAAACTTTGAAGCCTAAGAATTTTTTAGAAAATACATCAAAGGCACACTTGGTTGGGTTAAGCCTTATTTGATAGGTTTCTAAAGATTTGGAAAGTCTCCTCGAGGTCTGCCAAATGGTGTTCTATTTGTTGGCTCTTTATCAGCATGTCATCAACATATACTTCGATGTTTCATCCAATTTGATCTTTAAAGACCTTATTGACAAGATGCTAGTACATAGCTCCTATATTCTTCAGGCCAAAGGACATCACTTTATGGTAGTAAAGCTCTTGGTCCTAATAAAGGAGGTTTTCTTTTCATCCTCTAGAGCCATCCAAATTTGATTATATCCAAAGAAAGCATCCATAAAATTAAGCAACTCGTGTCCCTACGTAGATTAACTAGTTAATCTATTTGGGATAGATGATAACTATCTTTAAGGTAGGCTTTAATTGAAATCAGTAAAGTCTATACATACCTACCACTTGCCATTCACCTTCTTGACAAGAACCATGTTTGCTAGCCATTCAAGATAGTCAACCTCATGGATGAATTTGGCGATATGTAGCTTGTTGACTTCTTGCTTCATAGCTTACTGGTGCATAGGGGCAAAGCATCACTTCTTTTTTTTCATGTGTTTGTGTGATGGGTTGATGTGCAGCCAATGTACCATATGATGGGGACATCCGAGGCCCCAGACTTTGGCAGAGGCATTTCAACCCACTGTGGTTTAGGATGTGAGTCCAAGTTTTGTTCAATTTATAATTAGGGTTTAATCAATTTGAGTGAGTTCATTTGAGTTTTATGAGTAAGTCCATTAGAGTCCTGTCCACAGTTGAGTCCTGTATTTAAAATGCCAAGTCAGTTAAGTCAGGTCAAGTTCTGAGTCCTGTAAGTTTTGAAGTTTATCAATCAAGTTAGCTCATGTTGAGCTAGACATTTTCTGAGTTCTATAAATTTTATAGTGAGTCCAGTCAAATTTTGCAAGTAGAAGACTCAAAATAATCGAAGATCCAGCCAGCTTAAAATCATGGAGCCACACTTAAAGACCATGGAAGACCCAGTAAGAGAACTTGAAGGCCTTGGAACCCTGAACCGTATTCTGGAGCATGCTGGGCCGCCCAAGGCCCATGAGGAGCATCAAAAGGGGCGCCAACCCTTATGGTCACCCCCTTCATCGGCCTCCCTTAGAGTCATCCTCTTTGGCCGACCAAGAGAAGGAGAGGGGGAGAGAGAGGCTCAGTCAAAAGTGGAGAGCCCTAGTCTATGTCTTTGTATGGGTTTAGGACTAATGTAATTTCTTATGAATACCCTTATTTGAGCCCCAAGTTTGTAATCCTATCTAAAGGCCTCCCCTCTTCATGTAATTTCAGAATATTGATGAATTAAATTTGAGTTTTCTCTCTTTGCTGTGTGCTCTTGCTGTGTGCGTGCTGTGTGAGAGCTGTGTGCGAGTTCTTCTTGTTCCTGCGCCCTGCCTCCATCTACAACATCAAAACCCTAGCCGCCCCTTCCTTCCAACCCTTGGCCGCCATCATCCAAGAGCCTTTCTTTTTCCTTCTTTCAATTATTCAATCTTCATACTCTTATTTTTCTTAACCCCAGATGCTAATATGTAGGTCCCTCAATTCCTCCGAGGATACCTTCTGTGGTGGGGACACCAAGACCAAGATGAAGCTTCAAGAACCTATCTAGATCACAGCACAAGGAGAATAGGACATGCACCATCGAGCCATCCCGAAATCACCAAGCTGACTCAAGATGTGGTCGAACTGAATCCCAAGTTCCAGAGATTTCCAAAAGTTTCCAGAAATTTTTTTTCCTTTTTATTTCAATTTCTGGCAATTAAAAAAGGGAATAAAATCCCATGAAATCTCGTGTAACAAATTTCCCCCGCCACCTCTTAGGGTTAGTTGTGTTTTGAAACTAATCTTTGGATTAGTTATCGAGTAAAGCTTATTTAAGGTTACTCTAGGAGCATCCGTTTGAGCCTATAAATAAAGGCTCGATCTCTGTACAAGGTATGATGAATTGTATTGTAACCACCCAGCTTCTTCTTCTCCAATTGCTTCTTCTTCTTACTTTCATTGTCGAGGTGATGTCGAGGGGTGAGAGGCCCCATCCAAGCCTTCATCACGACTGCAACATCAAGGGGTGCGAGGCCCCCATTGATCTCCATCGTCCCACTGCACCATCTCTTCCACACCATCTCTGACCACTGCACCATCTGTCCCCGTTGTCTCCATCAACCGTGACTTCTCCGTTCATCCTGTCCTTCTGCCAACCACTCCATCCCTCCTATGAACACCTCTGTCTTCCACAAAACCTCCATCCAATGCCACTATTCTGCCATCAAAGAAGACAGCCCCAGGTCCCATTGTCCGATCTCCTTCCTTCCGGTCTTCCCATCGCCCACAACCTTCTTCCTCTAGTCCAGACCCCTCTGCCCCGGTCCAGACCTTCCTCCTCTAGTCCAGACCCCTCTCCTCTGGTCTCCATCATCCGGAAGCCTCCTCCGATCTCCTATCGTCCGTGAACCTTCCCCGGTTCTCCAATGCCCGAACTCCCTCATCCAGATCCCATCGCCAAACTCCCTCCTCCGGTCTTTATCGCCATATCTCACTTCCCCTTGGAGATCACCACGATGCCAGCTCTCCACGGAGGTCTCGCCCAAACTGATCGCACCTCCCCGCTCCCGAGCTCCCAACTCCTCTTCCCGGTCGACTGCCCTGCTTCCACTGAAGTCCGCCGTCTTCATCTGCCCTCGGAGATCGCCCAGCACCATCTTCTCCGAGCTACTGCCATCCCACAAAGCTTCCTCCCAGTTCCCCTGTTCCACGAAGCATTTAGCTATTGAAAACTCATCGAGTTGCTATTAAAAGAAGACAGGAATAACTATTCCAGCTATTCCTTCTATTTCACACTTATCCCAGATTTATTATAGGTTGGAATAAGCCCCGTTTACCTTAATTTGGGTTGTGTTTTTTGGCTTTGATTGTCTCACTTAGGCTAATCCGAGGTTAATTGTGTTAGGTCCTTTTCAATACCAAGCCTTGAAGGGATCCTAGCCATCAACCCGTGCTTCTGATGCCTATCATTGGATGACTGATTGTTGATCACCCTGGCCGCATCTTCCAAGGTTAAGTGATCTCATCACAGGAAAATAACTAGTACTGTCGTAAGGTCCTATCTCTTTTTACTTGCTTTAGATCTAAAGTTTTGAAATGCGTGCAAGTCCTTGATCAGCGACTTCTCAATCTGTGAATCCTGGTTCTTTGTTATTTTATTGAGTCTAGCATGAGGGAATGCATGATCTAAGATCTACCCTATTTGAATGTTCTCTAGAACTTGTGTTTATTATAAGCATCGGTACTCATCTAGATTCTTAGGGTAATTTTCATGCATGCCGTCCCCCATCACCCTTTCTTTGGTATCAGAGCATAGTTCCACATCATTCTTGGTATCAGAGCACAGTTAGGACATGCATTTTGTTTAGCTCACTCAATATTTTTTTCTACAACATTTTATTAGCTAAAATCCTGCTCATAATTAGTTCTTAGAAAAGTTAGTTCTACTGCATTTCTTTATTTCAGTTGTTTTATCGCAAGCATACAATATATATATATATATATATATATATATATATATATATATATATATATCCATGTGTCATTTCTGTTTTCTTGATTTGCATTAAAATCATGGAGTGTGCATTTCATATTTTGTATTAAGCTACTTAAGGGTGGTAATATCATAATATAAGGGAAGGACTTCATTACCTTTCCTTAGCCCAAAATAACCACCCTGCATTCCAGACCCAAGTTTTTAATTAAAATCCAGTAGAAACGTACTTTTGCTCTAGAGAACTTAGGGACACCAACTGGTCGAGTCATGACTAAGTGTCTATTCATGGTGTCAGCCCATTCTGTGTGTGCTATTGCTCTTGGTGTCTAGGCTTGGTGATTCTGGGCTAGTGAGTTGGTCCGCCTACCTGGCCAATCCCAGATTGGTGTCTAAGGTTGGCGATCAGGGACCTCCACTCCCCTACACCTACCTGGCCAAGAACAGAGTTACTACAGACTGGTTTGCCACCTTGACTTAGGCAACTGGTTGAGATTTTAGGTCTAGTAAACCATAGACGATTTTGCCTGCTTGAATCATGTCCACTAGAGCAGTAGTCTCATATCAGCCCGAGTCATCCATGGACAACCCACAAGAAGCCTTGTTAAAAACCATGTCAGAACACATTGCCCAAATGTCTGCTCAATTGTCTATCCAATTGACGAGGTTAAACCAATGTGAGGCACGACTTGATTCCATGGAGAGAACCCCTAGGCCACCATTTGAGCATAAACCTGAGAATGGCCAAACCAGAGGAAAGACCTATTTGGCACAATGAACCTTATGCCCCCACTTTTAATGGAAGCCTAGACCCTGAGGTGTATATCAATTGGGAAGAACAAATGGATCAGTATTTTGAGCGCGCTAACATATCGGAATTAAGACAGGCTAGGTTGGCTAAAACCAAGTTCACCCAACATGCTAGGTTGCATTGATATGCTATTGAGCATGAATGTTATCACAAAGAAGAGGAAATAAGTACTTGGAGAGACATAAGAAGTAAGTTGAGAGATAAGTACCTAGGTAGATTCTATGAACAAAGACTTTTAGATCGATGGTACTGACTGAGACAGGATGATAGGCCAGTGTCTGAGTATATCAAGTAATTCCAGGAGCTTGTCAGGAGATGTAACACCACTGAATCTAAGTCTGAGACCATAGCTAGGTTTCAAGATGGTCTACGTAGGGATATCCAGCAGGAACTTCTCCATTGAAAGATTTATAGCCTGGAAGAAGCCTATGACACTACTAGGAAATTTGAGTCATATCAAAGAAAATTCATGAACTACCAAGTTAAGCCCAGCAGGGTTAGTACCTTTGAACCCAAACCCAACCCTAGTCAACTTCCCTTAGACCAACCAACTTTTATTGTCCCATTAGTTCATATGAATGATAGGAACAAGAACCCTAAAGTACAAATTGAGTGCACTAATATTCAAGACTTAGGGTATCCCCAGATTGAAGAGCTAGGGAAGGAAGAGGACAAGTCTGATCCAATTAAGAAAATGTATGAGGCTGACATGAGTTTATTAGATGAGTATGAAGGAGAAGATTTCAACTCTAGTACCTTACCTGAGGAAGTCCGTGTAGAAGATAAGATTGTGGAGCCTAGTCCAGAAACATCAGAGCGATAAGAAATTGTAAGGACCTGGTTCCTATAAATCAATGCCCTCAAGAAGAACCCACTCTTTTAGCCTCAATCCTAGATCTAATTCAGCCCCCTTGTAAAGAGCTCATTCCTGTCGATGACCTTTTTCTGGAACTAAGCCTTCCTTGCATGAAAAATCTATACTTACTTTGACCAAATTCTCCATTCATCAATTTGACCTTATGACACCCATAGCTCAATATTCTAATATTAAGGTCTTCGCAAGTCACTAAGATTTGTTCCCTAAGCCCAATAAATTGTCACAAAATTTTGTTTCCTGTCACACACTAAGGCTTCCAATGCTTCCCAAACTTGCAAACTACACTATTTTGAGATTTTTCGGTTGCACCAATTCTTTGAGTATGTTAGGTTTGCGACCTTCTTTATGAAGACCTTATGGCATTTATTAAGTATCCATTATAAATTTTCATGTGCACACTGGACCAGGATCAAATCTACAGGGTTTATAGTCTGTTAGGTTTAGGCCCTAGAGAGTCCAATAAAATTTTTTTTGTCAATAGGAATGCATAGTTGAGTCTGCATTTTGTATCATATTAAAATTTGCATTAAGTACACATTTTAAAATAATTTGGCTGATTCCCAAAAGAGAGCCCTTTTGAGATTGTCCGTGGGTACCAACCCAATAAACCACTTGATCTGATTCCCCTGCCATTGCATGCTAATCAGCTGAATATTTTGCACAGCATGTTAGAAATTTGCATAAGGAAATCACCCAAAAAGAAGATCAAAATGAGTAACTATGCTTATAAAAGGCTATTCTAGAAAATATTTCAAAGAATTTTTTGTAGGGGATTTTGTCATGATAAGACTCAGACCTGAACGGTTTCTTCTTGAAACCATCAAGAAACTACATTCTCGAAGTACTGGACCCTATAAAATTATTAAGAAAATTGGACCCGATGCCTATGTGCTCGAGTTATCCCATGATTTATGCATTAGCTCCACTTTCAATGTTTCTGATCTAACTGAGTACAGGGAACTGACAGTAATTCCTAGTGAGGCATTCGGGCTTGACCCTTTACTTGAGAGAGAGCCTACCCTGGAGTGTCCACAAAAATGGCCTGAGTGAAGTGAGAAGATCGAGCAAATCCTGGATGATCAAGCTATCAGTACTCGATGAAATGGCTATTAGCACTACTTGGTAAAATAGCAAGGTTATCCTGAATCAAAGGACTCGTGGATTACCAGAGAGGATCTGCAACACATTGATCCGGATCTCTTGGAAGAGTATTAAAGCCAAACAAACCCTTACTCAATGGGGTTGAGTTCCTCCCACCCTAGAAGAAATGATGGGGACACCAAGACCAAGACCAAGCTTCAATAACCCATTTGGATCACAGAACAAGGAGAATAGGACCTGCACCATCGAGCCATCCTGAGACCGCCGAGTCGACTTGAGATGTGGTCGAACCGAATCCCAAGTTTCAGAGATTTCCAGAAGTTTCCAAATTTTTTTTTCCTTTTTATTTCAATTTTTGGCAATTAAAAAAGGGAATAAAATCCCATGAAATCTTGTGTAACAAATTTCCCCCGCCACCTCTTAGGTTTAGTTGTGTTTTGAAACTAAGCTTTAGATTAGTTATCGAGTAAATCCGTTTAAGGTTACTCTGGAAGCATCCGTTCGAGCCTATAAATAAAGGCTCGATCTCTGTACAAGGTATGATAAATTGTAATGTAACCACCTAGCTTCTTCTCCGATTGCTTCTCTATAGATATGGCATCTCTTGATAACCCTATCAAGGGACAGCTTGTCCCCTGTAGATGGTCCCTTGAAAGGCTCATCATGGCAAATGTATAATAAAACAAGATATCCACGGAGCCTCCATTGTCAATCAGAACGCGGTGTACATCATGATGTGCAATAGTAAGAGAAACTACAATAGCATCATCATGGGAAGTTTGGATGCCTTCTACATCAAAAATAGAGAAGACTATAATATCTTCTTGCTTCCATTGCTTCACCCAAGGGAACGTAGGAATCATGCTAGCGCAGGCTCTTCCAGCTAGCAAGGATGCCGCCTGGGAAACCCTCTAGAAATAGTGTTCACCAAGTTGCTGGTGGGATAGTTGTCCATGGGGGGTTCTTTGATGAGGTGTGGTTGTTGATTGAAAGCCTCCACACCTCTAGGTTGGTTGATGTAGGCTCGTAGAAGGCTCGTAGATATCCTAGCAAATTAAGGCTTCAATCTATTTCTTCATGGAAAGACAATCCCCATTATCATGTCCATGCTCTTGATAAAAATGGTAGTACCTTGTGAGGTCTTTTTTGATCTCTTGCTAATCCTCCTAAGCTAGTAGAAAATATTTGGATTCTTTATCCCCATCAAGATCTCTTGCAAGAAGCATTTAGTGGCATGAACTCTTCACAACGAGGGCACAGTCTCCTAGAATGGCAATAAGGTTTGGCTTCGTCACTTTGTCTCATGGATCGAGGAGGGAGAGAGCAATTCTCTTGAAGATGCTTATGTTCCCCCTTCTCCTTTCTCTTCTCTTCTATGCCTTTTTCAGCATTGATGTACTTTTTGGAATGGGACAAGATCTCAAGAAGATCCTGAGGAAATTTCCTGGAGAAGAAGTAGTAAAAGCCTCCCACTTGGAGCCTCCACATGAGGGCTGACATTGCGACTGCTGGCTCCAAGTCATGAACCTCTAACATGGCTACTCTAAAGTGACCCATATCATTATGGAGAGACTCTCCTTCCTCTTGCTAGATGGAGAAGAGAGAGTTGGAGTTCTCCCAGGGCCTTTGGCTGTTTAAGTTGTGCAATGATTTTTTGGTCAAACTCCTCAAAAGAGCCAATGGAGTCTGGTATACCAAGCTCAGGTAGCATCTTAGAATGTAACTAGAAAAGTCTTGCCTAACAAGGCATTAGACATCTCTTACGATAACATAAGAGCTTTAAAACTCTCTAAGTGGTCACAGGGATTAGTAGAGCCATTATAGGCCTCCATAAAAGGTACTTTAAAGCATCGGGGAATAGGCTCCTCCATGATGGCCCGGATGAAGGGTGGATGCATGGTGAAGGGCAGCTCCCCTGCTGATACCATCTACTATAGGTGAAAGGCCTCTATATAGCTGTCCACTTTAGAGAGCTTTTGGTCTAGCTCATCTCATCATCGAGTGCACCTAGCCGGGCAACAATATAGTGATCCCTTCGATGAAGAATCCTATGATAAAGAAGAAAATGAAATGGGAAGACCATTGTTAGGATGACAAACCTTTGCATAGATGTTCGGAACTCAACAATGAACACCACCAAGTTTCATGTCGATCGAAGTTCGTTTGGGCAGCCAAATATCAACCATAACAGCCTTTCATGTCTTCCTAGGTGTAGATTTATCTGTAGCCTAGTTCTTTATGCACCACTATCCAAATCCCACTCTGTTTGAGTCCTTGACCCTCTCGGACATGTCTCCCTTGGTTTTAGACCAGAAACTAATCTTCCAACATCCTAGTAATAGACCAAAACTATTTTAGGACAATAGCAAGAAGAGTCCTACTTGGACTACGACTCCTAAGCCTTAACCAACTCCACCAGCCATGCTACTTTGGCACCCCAACAAAAACACCAATGAGGAATCCTTCTCAAAGAAGGAACTTGGAGCACCCTTCCACCTGTTGGAATATGTCATGGAACAGAAAAGGGGGCAGACACCAAATACTTGCACAAAAGTTCCTAGCGCTAATTTCTAGCACTCCACAATATTTGGCGTGATGAAGTCCTTTTACCTTGGGACTCTTGGTGCACCTTTTGGAAGCCCTTGCTGCATGAAACAGCAGATAAAGATGCCTCCTTTTGCTACTTCAGATAGACACAAAAAAGGCATGGAGATCTTGGATGTGAACAAAATTTTAGTGGCACAAACTCTTGTCGCTAACGATGCTACCACTAGAAATAACCTTTCTTTGACATTACTTGTGTGGCATGATGTCTCTTCGGGCATGAAGAGAGAGGGGGAGAGAGAGGGATTTAGGGAGAATTAGAAATCTCTGTAATTCCATGACATTAAGTTTACATAAAAGGGCCCTTTTATAGATCAAAGGGTTCTCCTAATCTAAATAGGACTACATACATAAACCTAAATTCAACTCTAATTCTCTCAAGACTAATCTAATTAGGGGACAACTCATCTAAGCCCATGTACACCCATGAGTTGACCCACTCTAACATCCACTTAGACACTAACCCAATCCAATATTAAATTAGTCCCCTCAAGATCCAAAATCCTGAACCTCGAGCCCATGGAGAGCCGAAGCTCCACCTTAGGACCAAACTAGTCCTTGCCCCAGGAACCAAACTGATTCTAGAATCCTAGAGCCATCACTATGACTTCTTTTTTAGCCTTCCAAGGCTTGGGAGCACCGCACCTATGTTAGCAATCTCCACCTTGGTGCCCACAAGCCTTGGCGGGCTCTGTGTAATCCATTTCATCGACTTGCTACCATCGTACTGCTATTGCATACCCTAATAGCTCCCTATGCAAACTCCAACGCCAATCCCAAACCCTTCAACCCTAGAGGGCTTTAAGATGACTACCTCCACCTAGGTTGAAGCTTTTTGCTTATGTTTGGGCACCCTCCTATATCCTATTGGCTTCTTTCTCTTTTGCACTTGCACCAGCCATTGCTTTAGGTTCTCCAAAAGGAATGGTAACTCACCTATCCTGGCTTGGACCTACCATCTCTCCTGGGGCTCACCTTAGCCTCTTTGTAGGCATCCGGGTCTTCTCTTGCTACAACACATGCATGTGACTAAAGAAAATATGTAGGGTTTCTAGCATGCAATTTCAAAATTTTTGAATTAACATAAAAAGTGAAAGTAATAGATTAATCAAATTAACCTATGCAAGCAAATGATCTTATCATAAAACACCTACAACAGGATCTTGACAAGATATAATGCATATAAACATAGACTAAAATAAGAGCAAATAGAGGAAAATAGATCATGTCTATGCTACAAACCTGTAGTTGTAGATCATTTCTATAGCCAATGAGTTCAACAACTCATTACCTTTCAGTAGTAGACGATGCTCGCTATTACTGAAAGGTGGAGGTATGAAGATCTTACTAGCCACATAGCCTATCTGGCCTTTATAGGTATCCACATAAGAGGTTTATCTTAATCAGTCTCCTAAGAGTGCTAGCTCCTCTGCAACCTCAATAGCTGATATTCCTTCCTCTTTTTGGATGCCAGGACACTTTTGAGCCAAAAAAGAACCTATGAGAGAATAGAGAAGGTGGAGAAGATGAATTGGAAACCCCTTTCCTTTTCTCTCTTCCCTAACCCTAGTAAAAACATTTGGGAACACACATCCAAAGCCATTTCCTCTCTTCCCCACTTTAGCCTTTTCTTAGGTAGAAAACCTTTTGCTAGCCCTTTCCTTTTCTCTAACATAGATCAATTTTTGATCAACTTCTCATAATCCTTAAACCCACCAACCACCCATACTAAATAGTGCCCAAAGTGATGGGGACATCGATCTGCACAAATCCTGGAGCAGCATGAATTTCGGAGCAACAAATAAATTGGAAGAATATTTATTTAGGATTTATCTTTTGTTTGAAATTTGAATTAGGATTTGGTTGGTTAGGATTGAGATATGGATAGGCTTATCTTATCATATATTGTATTTGAATTTGAGTCATCCCTATCTTTTTATCCTGTATTCAAATTCAAACGAGGGTTGGATAGGTCTATAAATACCATCCTCAGTTCTTCGTAAAAAAAGAAGTTTTGGGAATGAAAATTAGTTTTTAAAAGAGTGATTCTTCTTGCCTTCGCCTTCGGGCATCGAGAGGCATGAGGCCCTAGTTATCCCCCTTCCCATTCCATTTTCTTTATCCTCTCCTGACCTTTGAGATTCACCTTAACGCCTCCAAGTATCGAGGAGGGTGAAATGTCTTAGACATGAGAGGTCTCTTCATAAGTGTGAGTCCCAAAGTCCATGAGTTCCAAACCCTAAGTCTTCCATCCCCATTGTTCCTTCACCATCCCTAGAAGAAAAAAAAATCAAAAAAAATATGATACCCTAATTTTGGTGACTTCTAGGCTCGCCAACAACCCTATCCCCTATCCCACATCACAAAGGGAGTTAAGGAGTTAGGGTGTTAGAGTAGAATAGGGAGAGATAAGAGGAGAGAAGTTAAGGCGGATAAGATAAGAACTTGAATTCAAAATTCAAGTTCATATTCAAATTTGAATTCAAAATTCAAGTTTGACTTTGAATTCGGAAACCTATTTGAATTCAAATTCAAAATTCAAATTTGAAACATGGGTTAGGGTGCATGGGTTATGTCCAATCCAATTGAATCAACTTAGGTTCAAACCAAACCATATTTGGGTTGATCCAAATTTCACCACTCAATCAAATTAAGTTAACTTGCAATCCAATTGCCGATTAATCCAATAATTTACTTACTATTCGTTAAAAATTACTATACAACTTTTTCAATAATGGTGAGTCGACTCTCAAAAAAATTTTAAGTGTCGACTCATAGAAGTGCCAACACATCCAAGTGTCGACTCAAGGTTAATTATCAATCATATTAATAATTAATCCCTGAAACAATTCATAATTGTTGATCAGCCATCATATCAAGTAAAAATTTCTATTATGTGTTATCCCATTGATTCAAATACTAAGCCAGTAGCACTAGAACACTTCTTGTACCAATCTAAGTCGCCATTGGGAGTGACACATGACATCCGAATTGGTCAAAAGTTACCATATATTTCATCCCTTTACCCTCACTGCTCAAGATAACTTCAAGGCTAATTGCCAACCCTTAAATAGTATATCCCTAGTGTCTCTTGCTTTGCAAGTCCTATGACTCCTCACAAGAACTATCCAATTCAATATTTTGCTAAATTGAAACATAGTAAGACACTCACTTTAACATTTGGAGGGGTCAATTCCATCTTAACTCACACATTAACTATGTAAATATTTGACTACATCCAAAAATCTTTCATCACTCGATTAAAAATCTAGATAGTCCGACACCAAAGTATTGGAGTTGCTTGCAACTCACCATGGTGACCTCAGGCCTGAGGGATACTTATATTCATATCCCTTCTTGAGGAACACTTGGCAAAAGAGTAATCCGCGGTGGGTCATATTCAGTAAAATGTCCTACACTTTATCTACATGCTATACTAGTATCTCAAACTTCTTGATTAGGAGGACAACCAATCGATATGACAAACAATAACCTATGCTCATACATTATCGACCTATAATAATGTATCATTTGGGCATGAATAGATTTGAAAGCCACATGATAAATCTTCTATTTATCATATAAGATATAGTTCTAAGGACTCCATCACACAAGAGCATATTATAGGAAGATGCAATGTGACGAACAACCAAAAATAACTTTTATTCATAATAATTTATATAAAATTACAAAATACAACCATCTACAAATTAGATGATGGTATTACATATAATTTCGAACAACTCTCACTTGGACTAAAGCCAATCAGAATAATATCTAATACCTATCTTCCATTTGTGATAATCAAACGCTTTTATTATGAGAACTTTAGTAAATGGGCTAGTCAGGTTCTCCTTCCTATCAATCTTCTAAAGCTCGACACATCTCATTCCTTGATCTCTCACACAAAGTGATAGCTATTGGGTTTTAGGTTGATGCAGTAGAAGACCGAGTTTCAAAATTTTCATTATTGAAAACCTAATCGGTCGAAACCCTAGATCCAAGGATCACTTGACCATGATAATTAACAAATCATAATTTAGGATTATAGAGGAATACCTGAAGTGCTATAACCTTAATTTCTACAAGGCACACAAGTGTATGCCCTCTAAAGATGATCCACATAGGAACTAGACCAAGGAAGCTGGTGGGGACACCAGGATTAGACATAGATCACTGGATCCCATATGGTTCATTGATTAGGATTTTAATTTTAGAACCTTAGTCATGTGTCACAATTTTGTAATCAATTAAAATTGAGTCTTGTAACAAGTTGAGGTTAGTTGATTTGTCTCAACCCTCAACCCTAGTCAATATATTGTATCCTATACATTAGCTATGAGTCCAGTATGAGTTCAATTTTGTACAAGAGAAGAGGATACCCTACTGTGGAGTTCCACCAGGCCTCATCCAGGAGCCAAAAGACCCCACTTCAGCCAATTGGACTTTGTATGCCATCCCAGGGTCCAAGATTCCTACATGATGCCTAGAAGCTCTCTAGATATTTTTTGGATGCCCAGACTTCCTCCAGATGCCAGAGAATATTCCTAGAATAGGGCCTCACTTGATTTCAGAGATCCATCTATGCCCCAGCCCAAAGAAGATTCAAGGCCTAGGTCCATAAGAACCAAGATGCCATTTTATTCCAGGAAGATTCCATCCAGGGCACCCAAGCTACCAGGAAACCGAAGCCCATGCGCCCTTCACACTTTTGGCCAGCCCATTTGTTGCCCTTGAAGCCCACATGCCAATCAAAGCAAGAGTAGGCATCCTCACATGTTGACCAAGTCAAAGCATGAAGGGAGAAGGAGAAGACTAGTCAAAGTTCCTAACCTAGTTGGTATTTATGTTCCTAATTATTTTAAGAATTGTAATTCTAACCTAGATAGGAGAAGGACTTGTAATCTAACTAGGAGAAGACTTGTTAACCTAAGTGTAATCCTAGTCAGGAGAGGGCATGGGATCTCTATAAATATCCCACCCTTCTTCTTCTTTTAATAACTTTCTATTATGAATACAACCTTGCTGAAATTTTGAGTCATTGCCTTGTATTGGTGTTTTTATGTTGGTTCTTTTGTTTTGAGTGCTCTTCTTGTGTACCGTGGCCAAATCACTACTGCCCTAGCACCCTTCTGCATCCTTGGAGATTAGCCACACCCAAGGAAAAGATGCCCTAGCTTCCATCCACGACATAGAGCTTCTTCCTCCCCAAGCTGCCCATTCCTAACCCTAGTTCCATTCCCTTCTAAACCTCAGTTCCCTTTCTTTTTATTACTTGCTATTTTGATTGACCTCTGATGCTTACAGGGTCCCTGAGATGTTTCACCTCCCCTGAAGAGGCTTTCCTTGCCTCTAGGACCGCCCAAATCAGCCATCAGATTCAAGGGAACCAAGCTTCATCATCCAGGCTCCAATCAGAGTGCTATGTGATCTCTTCATCGGAAGTTCTTCAAATCATTGATTGGTAACATCATTCTCTACTCTTAATTTCTGATTTGATGAAGATTAGCTATCCTAAATCGGGAGTTTCTCAACTCTCAGATCCTTGCTATTTATTATTTTGCATGAGTTTTGCAGGTATAATAGTTTCTAGCATTACTTGTCTTTCTGCTGATCTTTGTTTATTTTCGGGTTATTAGCCTACCAATTTAATATCTAAAAAAATATAAAAAAAATTATTTTACTATTTTGCATCAGTCTTAGAGTCATCCCACATCAGTTTGGTATTAGAGTGATTTAGGATAGCATTCATCTACATCAAAGTCACAAAACCGAAATTCCTGAATTTTTTATATCCTGTCCTCTGCATTAGGTATCTGTTTTGCATCTAATTTTGACTACCTAGGAATTTTATTTTTTTATGAAATTTTCATGAATTGTTCACTGTCTTGTCCTCTATTTTATTATAAATTTTAATTAATTTTATAAAAACTTTAATTCACTAAAATCTTGCATATTATAAACCCTAACAAAAATCTTGAGATTTCTATAGCAGTCCGAAAACCTAGGATTTGCATCATCATCTGATTTTTTTTTGCATCAAATGTGGTAGAGTTCATCCTCACCACCCATCCTCTGTCTTAAAATATTTGTGATTTTTTTCTGCATCAATAACTATGTCAAATTCTGCATCTTCTGAAATCCTAATTTTCTGAATTTTGCTATTTCTGCACCTTGACTCAACCTAACCTAATCAACTTCAACACACCACAATCCCAAGCCCAAGTTGTTTGCTAACCTAATCAACTCAAACCTAACTTGCCACATCATAAAACACACATAAAATATTTTTTTTTCTGATTATTTTAGATTGCATCATGATCATTGAGCGCCATCATCTGATTAACCTAATCTTAAGGGAAATCACTATCTAACATCAGGACAGGATTTCATCACCTATCCTGGGCCTAAAACAAACATCATCATTCAGACCTAAGCCTAATTAAAATAAATTTGACCTAATTTGCCCTAAAGGGCTATGTGATACCCAACAGGTCGGGTCCGAATTGTGTGGGCCAACTAGTGCATTTAATCCTGTGGCTATTACTGAAATCTGGTGTCTAAGGCTATGGGTCCAGAGTCAAATGACCTAAGTGGTGTTGTGGTTATTAATTGGGTCCCTGCGAAAGCAAGGAGGGCCTCCTAGACTCCCACCCTCTACATGGCCAAAGGAAGGATTAGCTACTGGGTTAAGTGTAAGTTGAGCTGACCCATTCAATTTTGGCTTTAGGTCTAGGAAACCCTAGATTGTGCTAACCCATTTTGCATGCTTGGCTGCACCATCTCATTCTGATTGATTATTTGATTGTATGACAACTAAATTAAGAACCCAAAACCAAAAGTCCACACCCCAAACCAACTCAGCCATGATTCCAAGTTTGAGGCTCTTATGAAAGCCATGACTGCTCAGTTTGCCCAGATGAACACCCAAACCCAAGACTGATTTGACTAGATACGCACCCAAACCCACAACTAGTTTGACTAGATGAACCTCCAATCTCAGAAATAGTTTGCTCAATTAATCGCTCAGATTAATCAAATAAACCAAACCAATAACCAAGCAACCAATAGGCTTGACCACATAACCAATAAGTTTTCCCAAGTAGGAAACCAATTAGGAAACCTAGAGCAAAACCCTGAGACCCACCCCAGACCTAAACCTGAGTTCAGTATTAGGCCAGTTTTCCTTAGCCAACCCACCCCTGACATCCCAGTCATTAGTCAACTTTTCTTTAGTCAACCCCCTCTTATCACCCCCTTGGTTTACCAAGAAGATATTGAAGAAGAGATATATGAAGCTGATGTGAGCTTAGTGGAATAGTATGAGGAGGAAGAAGAGGAGTTCCCCATAGAAGATGTAGAGCTAGTTGAATCAATAGATACCCAGGTGAAGCCACCATAGAATCAGTTAACCTTAACCATACCGACATAGTAGTCGACCCAGAGTTAGATGGCCCAAATCACACCAAGGAAATAATGGAAGAACAATTAGAGGAAGGGAACCCAGATCCTATTACTAGACCACCACCTAAGGAAACTTTAGAAGAGGACCCAATTATAGAGCCTAGTCTTAAATTTTTTGAACCAGATGACTTTATTAAGGATTTGGCTTATCAGTACCCTTAGGAAGAATCCCATCCTATAGTTCCCATTGACAATCTCTTCCCTGAGATTAGAGATCCATTCTTCAATACTATAAACCCTGTAGGTACCCATCAACCCCATAAGGTAAACCTCATTAGTCTAGGACTAATTCCTAACACACCTGCTTACATTCCATTCTATCCAATCAATCTCGAACCCTTTTCCTGCCAGACTAATCCTGAACCTACATCTTATTTTCTACCCTTTTCTAAATCTTCTTATGTTTCTTTAATCATTCATATGCATTTTATAGAGGTTCGAATGTTGCATTCATTCATTGAGTTTATCATGTTTGCATCTTACTTCTTGCACACTCTATGGCATTTACTAGAAGCTCATTGCAAATTTTTATGTGCATGCCATGCTAGGGTCAAACCTAAAGAGTCTATAGTGTGCTAAATTTCCTTTGATAGGGAAGTTTAGTCAAGTCTATTAGGTGTTAGTCTTGAGTCCATTAAATCCATAGCCCTGAATCATCAATCCACACCTACACTAGCCTCTACACAGCATTTGTATCAGGATATTAGTCAAAAGTTAAACAAAAATAATGAACTAAATAACAACTTGGCTAATTTCTGAAAGACAGATAAAGAATTTTATGTAGAGGAATATGTGATGATAAAGAAATTTTCTGCTCGCGAAGCTAGCCCATCCAAAATAATGAAGACTAATGGATCCAATGCCTATATGCTTGAGATATCACCTGATTTAGGTATTAGCTCCACCTTCACCATCTCAGATCTTATAGAGTCTAGGGAGCCAGCAGTGATACCCAGCGAGCCCCTTGAGCCACTCCCTTTCTTTGTGAGTGAACCCACCCCTGAGTGATCACATACAATTTGGCCTTTTGGTGAGAAAAAGATTGAGAGAACTCTAGATGATCAAGCTACTAGTACCCAGAATAGAGACTGTCAGCGGTATTTGGTCCGGTGGCAGGGTCAGCTAGAATTTGAGGATTTATGAAATGCTCGTGCGGATCTACATCGCCTCAACCTAGACCCTCCTTGAGCCAAATTGACCCTTACTCGATGGTATCGAGTTCTTCCCACCCCGGAAGAATTGGTGGGGACACCAGGATCAGACACAGATCACTGGATCCCATATGGTTTATTGATTAGGGTTTTAATTTTAGAACCTTAGTCATGTGTCACAATTTTGTAATCAATTAAGATTGAGTCCTGTAATAAGTTAAGGTTAGTTGATTTGTCCCAATCCTCAACCCTAGTCAATACATTGAGTCCTATACTTCGGCTATGAGTCCAGTATGAGTTTAATTTTGTACAATAGTAGAGGATACCCTACTATGAAGTTCCACCATGCCTCATCCAGGAGCCAGAAGACCCCACTTCAGCCAATTGGACTTTGTATGCCATCCTAGGGTCCAAGATTCCTGCATGATGCCTTGAAGCCCTCTAGATATTTTTTGGATGCCCAGATTTCCTCCAGATGCTAGAGGATATTCCCAGAATAGGGCCTCACTTGATTTCAGAGATCCATCTGTGCCCCAGCCCAAAGAAGATTCAAGGCCTAGGTCCATAAGAACCATGATGCCATTTTATTCCAGGAATATTCCATCCAGGGCACCTTAGCTACCAGGAGGCCCAAGCCCATGCGCCCTTCACACTTTTGGCCGGCCCATTTGCTGCCCTTGAATCCCACATGCCAATCAAAGCAAGAGTAGGCATCCTCACATGTTGACCAAGTCAAAGCATGAAAGGAGAAGGAGAAGACTAGTCAAAGTTCCTAACCTAGTTGGGATTTATGTTTCTAATTATTTTAAGACTCTAACCTAGCTAGGAGAAGGACTTGTAATCTAAATAGGAGAAGACTTGTTAACCTAAGTGTAACCCTAGTTAGGAGAAGGCATGGGAGCTCTATAAATACCCCACACCTCTTCCTCTTGTAATAACTTTTTCTTATGAATACAACCTTGCTGAAATTTTGAGTCATTGCCTTGTGTTGGTGTTCTTGTGTTGGTTCTTTTATTTTAAGTGCTCTCTTTGTGTACCCTGGACGAATCCCTATAGCCCTAGCACCCTTCTGTGTCCTTGGAGATCAGCCATGCCCAAGGAAATAAAGCCTTAGCTGCCATCCAAGACAAAGAGCTTCTTCCTCCCCAAGCTGCCCATTCCTAACCCTAGTTCCATTTCCTTCTAAACCTTAGTTCCCATTTTTTTTATTACTTGCTATTTTGATTGATCTCTGATGCTTGCAGGATCCCTGAGGTGTTTCACCTCCCTTGAGGAGGCTTTCCTTGCCTCCAGGATGGCCCAAATCAGCCATCCGATTCAAGGAAACCAAGCTTCATCATCTAGGCTCCAATCAGAGTGCTGTGTGATCTCTTGATCGGAAGTTCTTCAAATAACTGATTGGTATCATCCTTCTCGACTCTTAATTTTTGATTTGATGAAGATTAGCTATCCTAAATCAGAAGTTTCTCAACTCTCGGGTCCTGGCTATTTATTATTCTGCATGAGTTTTGTGGGTATAATAGTTTCTAGCATTACTAGTCTTTCTACTGATCTTTGTTTATTTTCGGGTTATTAGCCTATGAGTTTAATATCTGAAAAAATACAAAAAAAATTATTTTACTATTTTGCATTAGTCTTAGAGTAATCCCACATCAGACGCACTCCTACCTAGCTTGCTTATTTGACTAGGACTCTTCCTGGCAGTCTTTCTTCCTTCAACGACCTTTCTTCCTTTACTGGAACCCCTAGCTTCTTGTAGGGCACTCAGAGACTTCTCTGAATCCTCTCTTAGAATCTGATTATCCCTCTTATATCTTTTCCTAGGATTCTATCTTAAAATGACAAGCCTTATCTTAAAAGAACTTTTGTCCTAAAAGAAGGTAGTGGGATTGAAAGAATTTCTTCTCGGATGTTTTGGCTTCAATCACTGAAGCCTTTAAATAGGAAGAGAGTAGGCACCTGATACACCTTTTCATCAGTCCCTTATCTATATTTAACATATTAGATAAGATCTTTTAATCAGAATGAATCCCTTGGAAGAAAGATGCAAAGTGAAATACTATTTCACTAATTATATCCACTAAGAGTTGCTTATCACAACTCTCCAGTAAAGTCTAATAATTAATCTCTTAATTTCAGATTTAAGACAAGGTCCCACACCCCAATAGGCATATCAAATGAAGAGGTTTATCTAGATGAAAAGGTGATTAATAGGCAGAAGGACTCTTCCTTATCCATGCACCTTATTTTTATATTACCCATCGCATCCCATCACCAAATTACACCCTTTCTTATATGATTTTACCAGTCAATTCTAGCCAAATGGATGTCCATTGGATAGGATAGGGGCTAAGCCTTATCACCTAAATGGTGATTAATTTTCTAAAGGACTCTTGGTCCTTCTGCACCCCTTTATTTGTGTTCATGCTAAAATGGTGCCAAGAGTCCCATGCCCTTGGGACTGTTGGTTTAAATAATGGATAAGGCTTGATAAATTAGGAAAAAATCTAATTTGGCTATCCCATAAAAGGTTCAACCCAATTTAAGTCCAACTCAAAATGGTTAGCTCAAATAACAAGCAATTAAATCCAATTTAATTAGGTAGGAGTTAGGTTAGCCAACATATACTAGTATATTAGCTAGCCAATTAGGATCCTATGACCCTAACCAAAATCCAGTTAACTTTTTTGGCCAATTTCCTAGTATGTGTAACCCTTTGGGCTCCACATCTAGCTAGCAATAGGTCCAGGTCTAAGCTGTTACGATCCGATCAAAACCAATTGACCTAATTAGGTCAAATCGAGCTGACCCAAGTTGTCAATTTGAACCAATTTTAAAATTAACTCATGACTCCAATCAATTTGATTCATGAAAACCTAAAAGACATGATTGACATCTAGCAACGTGTCATGCCTACCTGAATGATGTGGAATTTGGCAGAAATTATTAAAATACCCTTCAGTAGCAAGTTACCATGCAATTCAATCATTCAATCTTTCTTTATCCTGATTAAGGATGGGTATGGATAAATGTCAAACCCTTATACTTAATCCATTCAAATCTCTAATCACTAATAAAGACTCAATCAATGATAAATTAGAAAACCATTTCTAATTTTATCATGCTTTGATCAAAGATTTCTGAGTCATCATTCGATAAGATCACATGGGATAACTTTTTTCCTTACTAGGAGTGATGATTCTTTGTTGACCACTTATTACCTTCATACACAATCCATCATATCTAGAAGCACCCTGTACATGACTTAATTGTCATGAATGAGTATGCACCAAAATAGGAGTTCATGTGCACAAGATACTATGGTGATCTCAGGTCTAAGGATCACATGCACAACACTCACTAAGAGAATAATCTTTTGACAAGTAAGAATTCCATTAGATGTTCTCTTATCAGATCAATTCATAAACTCATAACCTAATGCGCACCCACATCCTTGTATTAGTCTTATTACACAAGTGGTCATGAGACCAACCACCCTCTCCATCAAGTATACATAGGATATGCTAGTCTATCCAGATTCATCGATTTCCAAATTGATGATCCAATAACTAGGAATATTTTAGATTAGGATTTATAGGAACTTAGATCTCACCGTTATGATCTCCATCATAACCTTAATTTCATTGTCCTAACCTATGGGGTTTGTTGCCGCCTGGATCATCATGGCTTCTAGCTCTGACATGTCATGGACTCACCAGGCTCCCATTGGATGCTTTGTCCTCATCCTTGGTCAGCTCCATAACCAGCATGACCTGTAAAAGAGAGAAGACCCAGGCCAAGGATTCTGATGGGGGTACTTCGATGATCAAGTCAGTTTGGACGATCAAGGAGAACAAAATCTCTATGATGGAGAGTTTGAGATCTCTCCGCATAGAGGGTGAAAGATGAGATCTAGAAAATGGAAAGACAAGATGAAGTGGAGATCAAAGAGCTGGGAGGTTCTTTTGGCTGGTTCCTTGCCCGTTTGCTCTTGAATCTTACTCGTTGCCCCTCACCCTCTCTTGGGATTCCTTTCTTTTATTTTATATGATAAGGATGGCCCAGACCAAGTCTAGGGATTCACTGAGATGTCCCTTTCTTGGTATCTCCTTTGGGAGGGGTTTTTCTTTATCTATGGCCTCCACCTATTAGACCGGTCCTCGGAAGGAGATCCTTCTATTAAGGGTGTTCGTCGGTGTATGTTGACTCCACTAATTGATTTTGATGATAAGCAAAATAGTTAAGCATAAGTTGAGGACTAATGATTTGCTTTGAGTATCTTTTTATTGAAAGGATGTTCACAAAATTTAAAGATGCCAATTGTATTGAAGAAACCAAGTTTGAAATGAAAAGATTGATCGAAAGAAGACTTGGACATTTAAGAGATGGTTGAATGGATAGCTAAGCAAAGTAGAAACTTGTTCTAGCTCAAGTTCAGCAATATCTATGAAATTTTTAGTGATGTGTCGACTCAAAGTGTCGACACATGACATGAAGTATCGATACATGGAGATGAAGTTCGACTCAGGCCGGTATGTAGCAAAGTTTCAAATGACATAGATGAAGTGTCGACACATGGATCCGAAGTGTCGACTCAAAGTGTCAACACATGGATCAACACATCGCCTGAGACTTTCAAGCCACAGAACTTGCAGAAGCTGAAGGAATAGTTGAAGTATCGATACATGAAAGCAAGGTGTTGACTTAAGATGTCGACTCAACTGAAAAGGTGTCGACACATCTGAGAATTCCAGAGAATCTGAATGAAGCATTTTGAACTATGTGTCGACTCAAGTAGAACATATGTTGACCTTATGTGTCGACTCAACTGAGAAAGTGTCGATACATGGAGTTCTGATAACAGTAACGACTAGTTTTTTCAAATGCAGAACTCACCCAAATTGCCCCCAACGGCTAGTTTCTCAAGTCTAATGGCTAGAATTCAGTTTTAAGGCATTGGAAGGGTATTTATATGCTCTAAATCAAATCAAAAGAAATATATTGAATACCATTAAAGAGTTTAGAGAGAAAAGAAGAGAGAAGAGCCATAACTCCTATTCATTCAAGTTTAAACCACTCTCAAGCTAAAGGAAGCTTTCATGGATTCAAAAGCCATCAAGAGCATTGAAGATCATTCAATCTTGAACATTCAAAAGGCTTCAACAAGTGCAAAGCAACTCTACATCGAGCTACATCGACTTATTTGCTTTGTTATTGAAAGCTTACATTGGTTCTTTTTTTCTAAACCTTATTTCTTATAAGGGTTCTTGGTTAGCCTATTGTAAAACCAAGTGAAATTATTGGTAAGCCTTGAAAATTATTTAGGTTGGTGGTTAGCCCGCAAAACCACTAAGGTTCTTGGTTAGCCCGGAAAACCAAGGTAGGTTGTTAGTTAGCCTTGTGAAAACCAATTAGGTTCTTGGTTAGCCTGTAAAATCAAGTGAGGTTGTGACTTATGAGCCTTGTAAAATAAGTCGGATTTTGATTAGTGAGCCCGGAAAACTAATCAGTTGTAATCATGTGATTATAGTGAATTCTCAAGGAGATCTTGGAGAGTGGATGTAGGTGCATTGGTTGGCACCGAACCACTATAGCTTTTGGTGTTTGTGATTGCTTGATCTCTCTCTCTTTCCTCTTTATTTATTGCTCTTAATTTTCACTGCACTTATATCTTAGAGCATTGTATTTGAATCTTTGTACCTTGCTGAATTGGATTGCATATCTAGTTCTATAAAGCTTGTTGATTATCATATCAAGTTAGCTTAGCTTTAATTTTTTAGAGACCCAATTCACCCCCCCTCTTGGGTTGCTCTCTGGGCAACAAGTTGTATCAGAGCCCTATTCTCAGTATATAGGTTTTATCGCTTTGAGTAAAAATCTATGGCAGCCCCCATTGGTACTAGTGTAGTTGAGGGACAAGCCTCATATAGACCTCCATTTTTCAATGGTACAAATTATACTTATTGAAAAACTAGAATGAGATTTTATATGCATTCTATTGATTACAATTTCTGAAAAGTAGTTGATAAGGGTCCTCATATTCCTTCGGTTGTGGTTAATGATATTTCAATCCAAAAACTTGAAGAGGATTGGGATGAAAATGATATTAAACAATCCGAGATCAATGCTAAGGCAATGAATCTCCTTTATTGTGTATTAGATCCTAGTGAATTTAATAGGATATCTACATGCATGTCTACCAAAGAAATATGGGACACACTTGATGTTATCCATGATGGTACTGATCAAGTGAAGAACACTAAGGTTAATATGTTAGTGCACACATATGAGATGTTCCGAATAGAATCAAATGAATCTGTCACTGATATGTATACACGATTCACGAATATAGTTAATGATATGAGAAGTCTTGGTAAAGTCATGTCTAATACTGATCTTGTGAATAAAATTCATTGGTCAATTCCAACATCATGGGATCCGAAGGTAACTGCAATTCAAGAAGCAAAGGATGTGGACAAGCTACCTCTTAAGCAGCTAGTGGGATTGCTCATGACTTATAAGCTCAATCTAAAACAGAAATCTATTGACATGGACATGAAGAAGAAGGGGATTGCTTTCAAGTCAAATATTCAAGAAGAATCCTTAATTGATGAGTCTGAAGATGAAGAAGAAGAAGAAGGTGAAGAAGCCCTCCTTGCACGAAAGTTTAGAAGATTCATGAAGAGGAGGAAGTTTCTCTACAAAAAGAAATATCAATCCAAGGAAAAGGGAAAGGAAAAAGAAAAAGAGAAAGAAAAAAAAAAGGAGAAGGAAGTACGTATATGCTTCGAGTGCAAGAAACCGAGATATTACATGTTTGACTGTCCTCTCCTCAAGAAATCAAGAAAGAAATTAAGGAAGAAAGCAATGATGGCCACTTGGAATGACAGTGAAGAGTCCAGTTCAGAAGAAGAGTAGACTGAAGTTGCAAATCTCTACTTCATGGCGCATCAAGACAATGATGAGGTGTGTCCTGCAACTAAGGAAAACAAACGAGTTTTGTATCTTGATAGTGGTTGCTCAAGGCACATGACTGGAGATGTGAAGCAATTTACTTCTCTTGAAGCTTTGAATGGAGGGAGTGTGACCTCGGTGATAATGGTAAAGCAAAAATTATTGGTATTGGTAAGGTTCACATAACTCCTTCAAATAGTATTAGTAATGTACTTTTAGTAGATGGTTTAAAGCATAATCCTTTAAGCATTAGTCAATTTTGCGATAAAGGTTTTCAAGTAGTTTTCAAATCATCATATTATATGATTACTAGTCTAGATATAAATGGAGTACAATTCATTGGAAAAAGGCATGGAAATATTTATTTGGTAGACCTAGATGATCTATCTTTACCTAATGTAGAATGCCTAGTTGCAATGAATTCTACTAAGGAAGAGACTAGTTGGTTATGGCATAGAAGGTTAGGACATGCTAGTATGTACCTTATTTCAAAACTTTGTAAAAAGAATTTAGTTAGAGATTTACCTGAAATTTGTTTTGAGAAAGATAGAATTTGCCAAGCATGTCAATTCGGTAAACAAGTCAAAACTTATTTTAAACCAAAAGAATTTGTAACTACTAGTAAGCCACTTGAACTACTTCATATGGATCTCTTTGGACCAACTTGAACATCAAGTCTAGGAGGCAAGAGATATGGATTAGTCATTGTGGATGATTTTTCATGATTTACTTAGATTTTCTTTTTAGCACAAAAAAGATGAATCATTTTCTGTATTTATAAAGTTTTTATAGAAAAGTTTCAAACGAAAAAGGTGTTTCAGTTGTTTGTATTCGTAGTGATCATAGAACTAAATTTGAAAATCAAGATTTTGAAAACTTTTGCAATGAAAAAGTTATAGAACATAATTTTTCTGCACCTAGGACACCTCAGCAGAATGGGGTAGTAGAAAAAAAAAACCATACTTTGGAAGAAATGGCGCGTACTATGCTTTGTGAAAATGATTTGCCAAGGTATTTTTGGGTTGAAGCTATTAATACAGCCTATTTTGTTTTAAATCGAGTTTTGATACGCCCTATTTTAAAAAAAACTCCATATGAGCTTTGAAACCAAAGAAAATCGACTTTGAAATATTTTCATGTTTTTTGGTTGTAAATGTTTTATTTTGAACAATGGAAAAGATCATCTTGGAAAGTTCGATGCCAAGTCTGATGAAGGTATCTTCTTAGGATACTCTACATCAAGCAGGGCATACAGAGTATTTAATAAACAAACTTTGGTTGTAGAAGAGTTAGTACATGTTGTATTTGAAGAATCTACTAACAAATCCTCAAGAAAAGAGGATACATTTGATGAATGTGCAGGTGCTGACAAGCTTCAAAAGCTGACACTAAATGATCAAGCTCAATCGAATGAAGAAGAACAAGACAAGGATGAAAAAGAAGATGACACTCCAAAGCATCAAGATCTACCTAAGGAGTGGAGGTATGCTCATGGACACCCTAAGGAATTAATCTTAGGTGATCAATCTAAAGGGGTAAGAACTCGAGCTTCTATTGGAAATGAATGTGATTATATTGCATTTATATCTCAAGTAGAACCTAAATGTTTTGAAGAAGCTGAAAAAGACTCTAATTGAATCAATGCTATGCAAGAAAAACTAATTCAATTTAATAGAAATAATGTTTGGATACTTGTAGAAAGACCATCTAATATTTCAATTATTGGCACTAAATTATCATTTAAGAATAAATTAGATGAAAATGGTATTGTTATTAGAAATAAAGCTAGGCTAGTTGCTAAAGGTTACAATCAGGAGAAAGGGATTGACTTTGATGAAACTTTTGCTCCTATTGCTAAACATGAAGCAATTAGACTATTATTAGCATTTGCTTGTTTTATGAACTTCAAATTATTTCAAATGGATGTTAAAAGTGCTTTCTTAAATGGTTTTATATCTGAAAAGGTTTTTGTCGAACAACCACCTAGATTTGAAAATCATGCACATTCTGATTAAGTTTTCAAACTACACAAAGTACTTTATGGATTAAAGTAAGTACCTAGAGCATGGTATAAAAGGTTAAGCAAATTTCTTATTAAAAATGAATTTTCTAGATGAAATGTTGATAAGACTCTATTTTTGAAAAGGAAAGATAATGATTTATTAGTAGTACAAATATATGTTGATGACATCATTTTCGGTGCTACTAATGAAATTCTTTGTCAAGAGTTTGCTAAGCTAATGCAGGGTGAGTTCGAAATGAGCATGATGGATGAACTCAATTTCTTTCTCGGACTCCAGATCAAGCAAACTACAGATGGTATCTTCGTTAACCAAGCTAAGTACTTAAGAGAAATCATTAAGAAGTTTGGAATGGAGACTACTAAACCAATAGGTATGCCGATGAGCCCCTCTTATAGACTTGATAAAGATGAACATGGTAAATCTATAGATCAAAAGTTATACAGAGGTATGATAGGCTCTTTATTGTATTTGACTGCTAGTAGACCAGATATAATATTTAGTGTTTGCATGTGTGCTAGATATCAGTCTGAACCTAAAGAATCACATCTTATAGCTTTAAGCGCATTATAAGATATTTGTCTGGTACTATTAGTATTGGTTTATGGTATTCTAGAAATTCTTCTACTGAATTGATTGGATATTCTGATGCAGACTTTGCTGGTTATAGATTAGATAGAAAGAGTACCAATGGAACTTGCCAATTTCTTAGAGTGAACTTAATCTCATGGTTTAGTAAGAAACAAACTTCAGTTGCATTATCCAGAGCTAAGGCTGATTATATTGCAGCAGGAAGTTGTTGTGCTCAAATTCTATGGATTAAGAAACAACTTGAAGACTTTGGAATCAAGTTGGCTAGTATTCCTATTAAATGTGATAATACCAGTGCTATTTGCTTGATTAAAAATCCTGTTCAACATTCTAGGAGTAAGCACATTAAAATTAGAAACCATTTTATTAGGGATCATGTAGAAAACAAAGATGTTTTGCTTGAGTTTATAAGTACTGAATTTCAATTAGCAGATATTTTGAATAAACCTTTTCTGGAAGATCGAAACTGTATTATTAGAAGAGAGCTCGGGATCATCAATCCGTTTGATTAAATTTTTTTCATAATTTGACTCAAACTAGATCAATTTGACCTTATTCATGATAAATCATGTTTAAACACTATTGATTGACTCTAGATCTATCTCACTTCAATTGATTTTGATCTTTCTGAGAAATTTCAAATTTTTCAGTTTTTAAGTCAATGTGTCGACACATCACATGTCAACACCAAAATGTGTCGACAAATGCGTGAGCCAAAACATGACCGACAGTGAACTGAGATTTAAAGGGTTTCCGAACCATTTTTCTCCCAAATTGTTTCTCCTACGAGCCGATGCCTAGATTTGAGGTACCCATACTGTTCATCCCTCCATTTCACTATTTTTGTCCATCATTTTCTTGGATTTGAATGTTTGGTAGCCATTTTTGTTTGATTTCTTCCTAGGTTTAGCTTCTTAAAACCTAGAAACCCCCATTTTCAACCACAAAACCTTGCCCAAACTTTGAATCTTGGCAATGGGTCCTTGCAAGCAAGTTGTTCATTGACCTCGTCAGTCACAACAAGAAGAAGAGCGAAGGATGAAGGCCCGACATGAGTCTAGAGCTCTGGATCCACTCGCACGACCTTTGTTTGTTCCATCTAGTCGGATGTGCTCCAAGACAGTGGTTGGAAGATGCCGAGTGGACTTTTCTTTTATAGACCAGCAGTATTTCTGGATAGGAGAGTGGATTCGACATGCTAGGTTGACGACTTTTTGTTCACTCAGTGAGAGATATTACCTATGGGCTGATAAGAGAGTTTTATGGTTCACTTGCCCGCGAAGCAAATGGTTGGGTTGCACAGGTCAGAGGACAGGATATCCCTATTTTTTCAGAGATTTTGAGCTGAATGTGGGATATACCAATGACCGGATCAGTTGTTGAAAGCTAATGGACCGAGTCCGTGATCTCCAGTGTATTTTTAAGTCAGACATCTTGCCAGAGGGAGCCACTATTCCAGCATCTAGGCTATCCACAGAGATGAGACTGCTGCACCATATCATCGCCCGGATTCTTCTGTCAAAGATCAGACATTTTGACTATATCACCGAGCGGGAGTTGCTCATGATGGTCTCACTAGTTCAGCGCACGTCAGTATGCCTTCCTATTCTGATGGTGCATCAGATGACTGAGGCATCGTCTAGCTAGCAGCTCTGCTTACCTTACGGCATGGGATTGACTATATTATTCAAAGAGTATGGAGTCAGCTTCCAGGATGAGCCTTATCCCACATTGATTCACACCGATGTGTATGACATCAGGTCATTGCATCGGATGGGTTATCATTTGGTCTGAGGCTAGTAGACATGCAGGATATCAGGTCAGGCAGAGGATAGTGCTGTTGATGAGGACATAGCAGAGGAGGAGCAGATTCTTTCAGGTAAGGCAGGACTGAGCAAGACATAGCCTGAGATGGCAGAACAGCCCACAGTTGCTTCTCAATCTGATCCTTCTACATCTGCACAGCCTTAGCTAGTGCAGACGGAGACTCCTGGCATTTTAGATAGTTTAAAGGACAAAGTCAGACGCATCGAGATCGACGTGTTCATCATGAGGCAACGTCTTGATATATTCATAGCTGAGACGAGAGAGAGCTATATTGGTCTTAATGATGGCATCTCGGCTATTCTCTCTGCATTGTCCAGATCTTTGACGAGTGCTCTGGCTGTAGATACTGCTCCTGCATCAATTCATGTACCTGCTCCTGCACCAGCTGATGACATTGCTGATATCGATACTGGTGTTGAGACTACTATTGGAGATGGAGATGGAGATACAGTTATTGGAAATATTGATAGAGATGAGGAGACTGACTCAGACCAGTTTGACATTACTGATCTTACGTTAGAGCCAGTTGAGGAGGTGATGGCTGACTTGCCTACGAGCCCTGTTGTTGACCCATCTTCCTCACCTGCCTAGATTCCTGATCCATCTTCTAGATCAGATGATCGCACTTCTGTTCCAGTTCCTATTCCTATTCTTACTCTTATTATTGATTCACCTGTTATTGATTTACCTGATATTGATTTCCCTGTTATTCATACACCTATCATTGAGACCCCCATTGTTGATACATCTATCATAGAGACATCGATACTTTCTTCAACTGATACTTCTGTTCATGATACACTTGTATTCTATTAGCTAAGACCCCTATTTTTGATACACAGCTTATTGATACTCCTACCCTTCATACATCATCATTGATTCGAGAGCTTGGGTTTTATATACCCAGCTTTCAGTATCTTGACTCTGGACCTTCTTTTGATCACACACCTCTCCCAGCAGTGGCTGAGTTGGTTGACCAAATCACTTTCGTTCTAGTAGAGGACATAGCTTCTACCTCTACTGCTCCAGCTAGAGGTCAAACTTATGCTCATCGTAGAGGACGTGGTCATCGTACCACTCCACAGCCGACCAGGACCAGACTTCGAGATCTTTGATCAAGATGGCCGCGAGCTCGATCCTTCACTGATACAGGATCGATTGAGATCGGTTCATCTTCTGATGATTCGATGGACGAGGATTTGGACTTTTTATGTACTTTTAGTTAGTTTTCTTTCATGCGTCTATGTACTTTTATTTTTGTTATATATCATTTTGTTGTACAAATTCTAAGTTTATATGAAACCACTTGTTGTTCCTCATCTCTATGTGTTTGATGAAATGAATGTTATATCTTGAATTGTTTTTATGCTTCAATGTCTTCACTATTCATTGGATGAACTTCTCAAAAAAAAAAAAAAAAAAGTGGGGGGGTATTTTCAAAAATAAATTGATTAACTCTATTTCCTACCTTTTTAATGATAACAAAAAGGGAGAGTAATTTAGTGAGATTTAAGTATAAATGGGGAGTAATTTGAATAATTTGAGTAATTTAAGTATAAATGACAATTTTTTTTTAAATATGGTATGTATATATGTGATATGTTAAACAAAAAAAAAAACCTGAATTGAAAATCATTTACAAAATTCCTTATGAAAGGGGGAGCTTTACTTTATGTTCAATAGAAAATCTTTTCAAAGTAAATTTAATCCTTAAAACCCCTCTTTCAATGTTTTGAAAAGATTTTTACAAATTCTGTTATGAATCATTGATTCAGGGGGAACTTTATTTGCTGAGATTTTCTTGTAGAGTATCATGATACATGTTCTCAATGCATTTAAGTTAATATCAAAGTTCTGATATTCTGTATCTTTGTAACAAGCTCAAATACTTGTGTCTTGAATGATCATATCTCTAATGCAAGTAATGTTGATATACTTAATGCTTTCAATGTTGTGCATCTTGGTCAATTCTCTTAAAGTTTTACTTTTAAAAAAACTTATACTTAAGGGTTTTGTCATCATCAAAAAGGGGGAGATTGTTGACTCCACTAATTGATTTTGATGATAAGCAAAACAGTTAAGTATAAGTTGAGGACTAATGATTTGCTTTGTGTATGTTTTTATTGAAAGGATGTTCATAAAATTTGAAGAAGCCCAATTGTGTTGAAGAAACCAAGTTTGAAATGAAAAGATTGATCAAAAGAAGACTTTGATACTTAAGAGATGGTTGAATGGATAGCTAAGCCAAGTAGAAACTTGTTCCAGCTCAAGTTCAGCAATTTCTGTGAACTTTTTAGTGATGTGTCGACTCAAAGTGTCAACACATGACATGAAATGTCGACACATGGAGATGAAGTGTTGACTCAGGCCGGTACGCAGCAATATTTTAAATGGCATAGATGAAGTATCGACACATGGACCCGAAGTGTCGACTCAAAGTGTCAACACATGGATCAACACATCGCCTGAGACTTTCAAGCCACAGAACTTGCAGAAGCTGAAGGAACAGTTGAAGTGTCGACACATGGAAGCAAGGTGTCGACTCAAGGTGTCGACTCAACTGAGAAGGTGTCGACACATCTGAGAATTCCAGAGAATCTGAATGAAGCTTTTTGAACTATGTGTCGACTCAAGAAGAATATGTGTCGACCTTATGTGTCAACTCAACTGAGGAAGTGTCGACACATGGAGTTCTGATAACAGTAACAGCTAGTTTTTTCAAATGCAAAACTCCCCCAAATTTTTCCCAATGGCTAGTTTCTCAAGTCTAATGGCTAGAATTCGATTTTAAGGCCTTGGAAGGGTATTTATATGCTCCAAATCAAATCAAAAGAAATGATATTGAATACCATTAAAGAGTTTTAAGAGAAAAGAAGAGAGAAGAGCCATAACTCCTATTCATTCAAGTTTCAACCACTCTCAAGCTAAAGGAAGCCTTCAAGAATTCAAAAGCCATCAAGAGCATTGAAGATCATTCAATCTTGGACATTCAAAAGGCTTCAATAAGTGCAAAACAACTTTATATCGAGCTACATCGACTTATTTGCTTTGTTATTGAAAGCATACATTGGTTCTTTATTTCTAAACCTTATTTCTTGTAAGGGTTCTTGGTTAGCCTATTGTAAAACCAAGTGAGGTTATTGGTAAGCCTTGAAAACCATTTAGGTTGGTGGTTAGCCCGCAAAACCATTAAGATTCTTGGTTAGCCCGGAAAACCAAGGGAGGTTGTTGATTAGCCTTGTGAAAACCAATTAGGTTCTTGGTTAGCCTATAAAACCAAGTGAGGTTGTAACTTGTGAGCCTTGTAAAATAAGTCAGGTTTTGATTAGTGATCCCAAAAAATTAATCGGCTGTAATCGTGTGATTATAATGAGTTTCCAAGGAGATCTTGGGGAGTGGATGTAGGTGTATTGGTTGGCACCGAACCACTATAGCTTTTGGTGTTTGTGATTGCTTGATCTCTCTCACTTTGCTCTTTATTTATTGCTCTTAATTTTCGCTGCACTTATATCTTAGAGCATTGCATTTGAATCTTTGTACCTTGCTGAATTGGATTGCATATCTAGTTCTATAAAGCTTGTTGATTATCATATCATGTTAGCTTAGCTTTAATTTTTTAGAGACCCAATTCACCCCCCCTCTTGGGTTGCTCTCTGGGCAACAGTGTAGAACATATCTTGTCCCTCTAGTAGTGTAGTTTCCCGTGGGAGGTTTGGGCACCGTGTTGCTGAGCCTCAAGCCATGATGGGACATTTCTATTCCATGAGGGATTATTGGAGTGTTGAAGGGCCTGGGACCTTAATGGAATACTCCTTTTAGAGGAGGTACAGTTTTCATGTCATGACCTGGTTGCACGGACATTGACATGGTGGAATGCTACAAGCCTAGAGCCTGGTGAAGCATGCACTGTGTAGAGCATGCAGATGGTGCTTTGCAAATCTTGAATCTCTGGCAGGGCATGCACACGTGCTGGAGGTTCAGGTAGCTAGGAGCATCCACGCAACGGTCTGAACTTCAGCTGATCTTTTCTCCTTGGCTACTAGCGGAAACTTTGGTCTTGGAAGAAGGGGGGAGCTCTATCTTGGAAGCTCGACCTCGAAAAGTGGGAGCACGACCCTAATTGGGAGCTCGGCCCTGGATGGGAGCTGACCTCGGCCAGGGCCTCGACCTCGACAGAATGGGGGGAGCATTATCTTGGGAGCTCAACCATGGAAAGCTAGAGCATGACCTTAGCCGGGAGCTCGACCTTAGGGTGAGCTGACCTCAATCGGGGGCTTGACCTAGGTAGAATGGGAGAGCTCTATCTTAGGAGCTTGACCCCAAGATGCGAGAGCATGACGTTGACTGGGAGATCGACTCCGGATGGGAGCTGACCTTGGTCAGGGGCTCGACCTTGGTTGAATGGGGGGAGCTCTATCTCGGGAGCTTAACCCTAGGAAGCGAGAGCACGACTCCAACCGGGAGCATGACCCTGGATGGGAGCTGACTTCGGTCGGGGGCTTAACCTTGGCAAAATGGGGAGAACTCTAACTCAGGAGCTCGATTCTGGGAAGCGGGCACTGACCTTGGCTGGGAGCTGACCTTGACCGGGGGCTTGACCTCAGTAGAATGGGAGGAGCTCTATCTCTGGAGCTCAACCTTGGAAAGTAGGAGCATGACCTCGGCTGGGAGCTCGACCCTAAATAGGAGCTAACCTCGACCACGGGATCAACCTCAGCAAAGTGGGGGGAGCTATATCTTGGGAAGCGGGAGCATGACCTCGGTTGAGAGCTTAACCCCGGATGGGAGCTAATCTCGATCGGGGGCTTGACCTCGGTAGAATGGGGGGACCTCTATCTCAGGAGCTTGACCTTGGAAGGCAAGAGTATGCTCCAAGCATCTGACTCTAGATCTACATTTGGTCACCACATCTAGGTGGCACTTTCCACTAGCATGTCCACTAGCTAGGCTGTCATGGGTTCCACATCAACGAAAATATCACATCAGAGTTCATCATAATCTTATAACTAAAATACAAGACACAACATATAATGAATCAAAAAATTGCCTTTATAATATCAATCTTGGATTGAGAGAATACAAAAATGTCAGTGATATAGTAATTGTGATTGGCTATTAGGGCACAATTCTTTCAATCTTCCACTTGCACTAAAGCTAATCACCCTTGTGTTTAATGTTGGGAATTGTGTCCCAAAGCCAATCGCCTGGGTTGTAGGTGGTTGAGCTAAGTATTATATTTTTTCAATGAATTAATAAAATATTATTTTTGGCAGCTCATCACATATTGAATTTTCCTGAAATGAACTCTTTCCTATGTGATGAAGTCCTTAGGACTACACTGACTTCGATACAGAGAGGATGTATCGAGTGGTCCTTAAACCCGGTTCACAACCAAAGGATATATTGTACTGGACGGCAATATATCAACTATAGGTTGTTGTAGTTCACATCGTTTGGTTGTCCTCTTGACCAAATGAGTGTGGTGACACTGATGTGATCTGCAAGTGGGATATATGTGATATCTCATTGAACGTGACTCCGTGCAGTCCCTTTATGCCAAAGGGATACTCACGATTGGATATGGGTATAAGTGTCCCTCTGACCTGAGGTCATCACGGTAGCTTGCAAGCAACTCCCTGTGCTTTGGTGCCGGACTACCCAGATTTTTAATCCGGTGATGGAAGGTTTCTGGGTACAGGCAAGTACTTATGGAGTAGTGATGGACCAAGATGGAATTGACCTGTCCTAACAGTTTGGATTGAATGTCTCGCAGTATCTCAATTTAGCAAATCCACGACCGGGGTAGCCCTAGTGAAGAGTCACTGGGCTTGCGAGGTTGAGACACGTAGTCGACTGACTCAGTCTGGGTTGGCAGCCCAATCTCAGTCGTCCTGAGCATTAGAGGTCAAAGGGATGAATTATACGGTAACCATATGCCAGAGGTTCGATAGTTTGCTCCCGCATCTTCGACCTATTCGGACGTCGGGACCCATTGCTAGATGGTTTCCTGTGCTGGTACTAGAATTGTTCTGGTGCTACTGTTTAGGTTCGAACCTATGAGGTCACACGCCACAGAGGATAACTCTCTGATCCGGATACCGAATACGATTGGGAATCGTCTCGGTTTTATGGTCATAGTAGTATTTTTGAGCACTCTTTTTCCCCATCTTACCCTTGTCTGAGTCAACCGAAAATTGTTCTTGGTTGATCAGCACTGCGCCAGGATTTTTCTGAATCAGTTTTGAACTGATTCGGAGTTCGTTTCGGCCTCCAATTAGTTGCGAACCAATTGTTGCGAACCAATTGAACCAAAATTCAAAAGGTTTGAACCAACTTGGTTTAAATGGGATTGGACCATTTAATTGGCTTGGTTTAATGGGATTGAACCAAGGTATAATGTTTTGGCTTGGACCGGTTTTGAACCGGTGCATTTTCTCCTCATGACCGTTTTACACGGTGATTTAATGGTTGAAATGAAGAGACCCAAAGACCAAAACGCTGGAATTCCTTTCGCTGGATGAGAACTCCAAACGTCCTGTCTCTTCCTTTTCCCAACCCATTACATTAATCATTGGTTAATGGGTTTAATGGTTGATTAATGGATGTTAATGGGAATTTAGCTGCCGAAGCCTCTTGGCCTCCAAACCTCCCGTTTCCCCCTCTGCTGTCCTATATAAACAACACTGCAGCGTTCCCTGTTTAGTGGTTTTTTTTTTGTTATTCACCGAGAAAAGAAAATTTTCAAGGAAATTTTTGAGGGGTTGTGAGATCACCTGATTGAGTATTTGTAGAGCTAGATTTGGGAGGGTGTGAGGGAGAGTTTTAGGAGCCTCTTCCTTCTCCATTAGAGTGCTCAAATCTCTGCTGCAGCAATTCTGTTGTGCTGCAGCAACCTGTGACCGTGAACCATCTTCCGGCGGCTAGCACCGTGCATGGAGAGGGATCGGAGAGCCCCGGGCATGTCTCCCCTATAGAGGGAGTATTCTTCTACTCCTCGGAGCAAACCACGCGAGCCGGGATCGCTCCAGTTGCCCGAAATCCAACAACGAAGACAGCTACTCTGTTCTACTGCCATTTTTGCACAGCAGACTTCGACGAATTTTTACGATTTATTGTCTTAGTTTTTCTTGCAGAAACTAGTGCCAAATCGAAGAGGACTTCCTTAAGAATCTACAGCTCAAATTTGGGAGCGATCGAAGGTCCGGAAGGTGGCATTCCGGGGACTTTTCGGAAGCCCAGTTTTCAGCCCAAGGTGGAAGATGACTGGAATAACTTTATTCCATTTATTCTAGTCTATTCTAGGTTTATCCCAGACTTATTCCAGCTGGGAATAAGGTATGTTTTTGGATTTTATTTTTTGTGCATGTGTAGATCTAGATTTATTAAAATATTTATAAATATTATATGTCCTGTATCATGCCAATACATGCATCTTGCATATGCTAGATCCTGTGCGGAGTAGGTATTTTCCGCATTTATTAAAAATGTTTTAAAATACTTACCTATTCCCTGTGCTGTTGCATGCTTAGCGTAGGCACCTGCAACCATGTTTTTACTTTCAGTGGTATCAGAGCCAGGTTCTAGTGTAACATATCTTGATGCATGTATAGTAGATTAAATTGTTTAATCTTGAAATTAGAGAGTACTTTTAGGAACCTAGTTGAGACCTTCACCATGGCCGTGTGTCTTTGACACGATGCGGTTCGTCTGTGTTGGCCTCTTCAGAAGGATCCTTTAAGGAAATCAAAAAGAAATTAATTTTTTTTTTAAATTTGGCATGATTTATAATTTTGTTCTTTGGGTCATATAATATTTATAAAAGTATAAATCTAGATATGATGCATAATTTAAGATGTAAAATTGTTTTACATAGAGACTTAATTAAAAAATATTTTAATTAAGTATTTGGCTTAATAAAAATTTTTAGGTTTATGAAATCTAATAAAATTTGCATAAGCCAAATTGGGTTAATTGGGTTAGCTGATTAGTTGGGTCCATCACTGGGTTAGACCTAAGTTTAGTTGAACCGGATTAAAAGAAGATTAAACAAAAGTTGTTTAAGGTCTTTCTTTAGAACTATCTAATAGTTAGATTAGTTGATCCGTTCATCTAAAATGGATCCAATTAGTGGCTCAGTGGATGCCCGAGTCTTTAGGTTAGTCTGATCGAGTCTGGTAAACCAACTGGTGTCGAGGTAGGTTTGGCAATTGTGATCATGGTTGTATGAGGCTACCTCTTTCCTGGCCAACTTGGTGGTGTCTAGGAAAGATGGTTAATGGCGGATACTCACCCATGATCTCACCTACCTAGCTAGTCGAGTCGACCAGAACTGATTGGAAAAGCTCAATGACTCGAGTTAACCCATGTCACCCAGGTTGATCGGTCTGACTGATCAATAGGTGCCCATGGATCAATTGTTGATTTAATTCAACCCTCCTGGAATCTGATTGATTCAGTGGGAGGATGATCCATGTCCTTCCCTTTTTCTTCTGTCATAACTATAAAAAAAAAAAATCCTCTAAAATTATTAGGTCCTTAAAAAGACTAAGTCAAGGAGTTGACAGTATCTTAGCCTCCCATTAAGTTGGATAGAAATGTGTCAACTAGCTTGGTGTGCATCGGCAGTTCCATAGAACGGGTGTACATCCAGCGACTGGAATTTCAATCTGATCGATGATGGTTCAGTGCAACCTCTTTGACGGGACCAGGTGGGCCGGCCATAGTCGGGCTTGGTCTTTAGTTAGCTGGAAGCATTGGATTAGTCATTTTAATGGTTGGACCTAACCAGAGACCCGCAATAGGAGGCCCCTAGGTTGATTGGGGTGTTCTCTGGGGCAAAATAAAATACTGAAAATTATTTAGGGAAACAATTGATTTACGAACCTACCTTTAGGCTCGTATGGGTGAGCCGGCCATAGTCGGGCTCATGCGTGGCCTATTGGATTTCAGTATCCACTTGAAAAAGTGTTTTCACGGATTGGAGTTAGAGGCTACCAATCTAAAAAATTAGTGGAAGAAACCTTTAGACTAAAGTCCAAGTCTTTTGGTTAATTTATTAATTCATATACTAATAGGTCTTATTTTCTTTTCAGATGTCTTCCAATTTATCGCTCTGATCACTTCTGGATAACGAGAAGTTAAAGGATCACAACTTCGATAGTTGGTATCGAAAGTTGAGAATAGTTCTGGAGCACGAACGGATCCTGTATGTGTTAACGGATCCGGCACCTGAAATCCCTCCCGCTAATGCACGGAGTGCGGTCAGAGATGCTTATCTGAAGTGGGTCTCTAATCGGACTACTGTCCGTTGCATTATGCTAGCGGCGATGAACGATGAGTTCACTCGCAAATTCGAGGAGGCCCAACCTGATGAAATCCTTCAAAAGTTGAAGGAATCCTTCGGCACCCTGGATGATGTAGAACGGTACAAAGTGTCTTGTGCCATCTACAACTCCAAGATGCCGAATGGCGATTCAGTCACTGATCATGTATTGTACATGATCGAGCTGATTGAAAAACTGGGCAAACTCGGATGCCCCTTGCACGAGCAGCTCGGCAAAGATGCGATCCTGAATTCTCTTCCCTCCTCCTATCTTGATTTTCTCGATCATTATAGAATGAACAAGCCTACAGTCAACTGCCATGGTCTTTTGGGGTTGCTGCAGACTTTCGAGAAAGACCACCAATTGAATAAGGGGGTGGTGAATTTAGTGGGAGGTAGTAGAGGTCGTCGTCCCTTTAAGAAAGGAAAGAAGAAAATAAATAAGAAGGGAAAGAAAGTGCAGAATGCTCCTGGCCCTAGTCAGACCAGGAAGTATAAGGCTGATCAGTCTTCTGCAGAGTGCTTCTACTGCAAGAAGAAGGGACACTAGAAGAGGAACTGTCCTCTTTATATTGCGTCCCTTGATCCGAACAGGCCGAGAAAGCAGAAGTCTGCTGAACAAGGTATTTATATGATAAAACCTTGTAATTACTCAATTGTTGATACTGCTAACTGGGTATTGGATTCTGGTAGTCCAATTCATGTTTGTAATTCGTTACAGGGACTTCAAGTTAGCAGAAGATTTGAAGATGGAGAATAGTTTCTGAGCGTCGGGAATGGAAATCGTGTTCCAGTACTGGCGGTCGGAGTCCTGCGTCTTGTCTTTGAGTCTTGTACTGTCGAACTAGTCGACTGTCACTATTGTCCTAGTTTCATTATGAGCATAATCTCTGTAGGCCTTTTGGCCAGTTGTGGTTTTGAACTATCAATAAAAGGAGATTTTTGCAATGTTATTTTGAATAACTCTGTTATAATGAAAGCTAGATTAAATAATGGCATATACGTACTATCAAGGCCTAATAGTGTAATGTACACTTCTAGCAAACGCCCAAGGTTAGATAATGTCAACGATTTGTATCTTTGGCACTATAGGCTAGGTCATATTAACCAAAATAGGATAAACAAGATGTGAGGAGATGGACTCCTCGAGGTCAGTGATTCTGAATCACTGCCCACTTGTGAATCCTGTTTACTTGGTAAAATGACCAAGTCACCTTTTACTGGAAAAGGTGAACGAGCTACAGAACTTCTAAGTCTAATACATACTGATGTATATGGACCGATGACAGTTAGTGCTAGAGGAGGATACAAATATTTCATTACTTTTACAGACGACTTTTCAAGGTTCGGTTATGTCTTTTTAATGAGACATAAGTCTGAGTCGTTTGAAATGTTCAAACGATACCGTAATGAAGTAGAAAAGTAAACTGGAAAAAGTATTAAAACCCTTCGATCTGATCGAGGTGGCGAATACTTATCCGGTGCTTTTTTGACATATCTTGAGGAGAATGGAATTCTCTCTCAGTGGACTCCTCCAGGAACACCACAGTTGAATGGTGTGTCCGAATGGAGGAATCGAACCTTGTTGGACATGGTTCGATCCATGATGGGCTTTGCAACTCTACTGCTATCCTTTTGGGGATATGCGCTTCAGACAGCCTATTACTTATTAAATAATGTCCCAAGTAAATCTGTTGTCTCCACTCCGTATAAGATGTGGAATGGACGTAAACCATCAATCTCACACCTTCGGGTCTGGGGTTGTCCGGCTTACGTAAAGTGTTTAGACTCAGACAAACTTGGTCCTAGGTCTGATCGGTGTTTATTTGTTGGTTATCCTAAGGAAACCAAAGGGTATTTCTTCTACTTGGAGAATGAACAAAAGGTGTTCGTTGCTCTTAGAGCTATCTTTTTGGAAAAGGAGTTCCTTGGAGAAGGAACTATAGCCTCTAAGATTGAACTTGATGAAGTTCAGCCAATAGAAGAACCTACACACTCTAAGGACATCGTAGGACCGGCTGTGATTGAATCACACCCAGAACCCATTAGGAGATCCGGTAGAATACCGCGTCGCTTGACAGATACTACGGTTTCTTGGTCTGGGACGGCGATCCCATTGAGCTCGATGAGAACAATGAGGATCCGATCACCTATATGGATGCACTTCAGAGATCTGACTCTGAGGCATGGCTTGGAGCCATGCGATCCGAAATGGAGTCCATGGAAATCAACAATGTTTGGACATTGGTTGATCCGCCTGAAGGAATAAAATCCATCGGGTGTAAATGGATCTTCAAGAGGAAAAGGGGCGCAGATGGGAAGGTAGAGACCTATAATGCCCGTCTGGTTGCCAAGGGGTATCGTCAACGATATGGTATCGATTATGACGAGACTCTCTCCCCTATGGCAATGCTCAAGTCCATTCGGATCATGCTTGCTTTGGCAGCATATTTTGATTAAGAGATCTGGCAAATGGATGTCCGAACAGCTTTCCTAAATGGAGAGCTGGAAGAGGAGGTGTATATGATACAGCCTGAAGGGTTCACATCCACAGATGAATCAAAAGTATGCAAGTTGCAGAGGTCCATTTATGGACTCAAGCAAGCATCTCGAAGTTGGAACTTTCGGTTTGATAGGTGTATCAAATCATACGGCTTCGTTAGGAACGGAGAAGAATCGTGCATCTATAAATGGGTTAATGGTTCTGTGATTGTATTCCTAGCACTGTATGTTGACGACATTCTCTTAATCGGGAATGATGTCGCAGCATTACAAGGAATAAAAGTCTGGTTATCATCTCAGTTCTCCATGAAGGACTTGGGTGAAGCTTCTTACATATTAGGTATGAAAATCTATAGAGATAGATTTAAGAAGCTTTTGGGACTATCCCAGTCTACGTACATTGACACCGTGCTGAAACGGTTCAGCATGAAAAATTCCAAGAAAGGCTATCTCCCGATAGGTTCTGGATTACTCTTTCCAAGAAGGATTGTGCGACAACTCCTGAGGAAAGAGAGCGCATGAGTAGAGTACCTTATGCTTCAGCAGTAGGCTCCATCATGTATGCTATGACTTATACTAGACCAGACATGGCATACTCACTAGGAGTAGTGAGCAGATACCAGTCTGACCCAGGTGAGGCGCATTGGAAGGTGGTTAAGTCCATCCTTAAGTATTTGAGAAATACTAAAGACCAATGGCTGATTTATGGAGAACCTGACTTGAAACTTGTGGGGTACTCTGACTCCAGTTTCCAGTCGGATAGAGATGATAGAAAGAGTGTGTCAGGGTTTGTATTTACCCTGAACGGAAGAGCGATCTGCTGGAAAAGTTCCAAGCAGGCAGCTATTACAGGCTCGGTATGCGAAGCAGAATATATTGCAGCATCAGATGCAGCAAAGGAAGCTGTGTGGTTGCGGAAGTTCCTTGGAGAGCTAGGGGTGGCACCTTCCCTAGATGGTCCTGTTCCGGTGTACTGTGACAGCACTGGAGCCATTGCTCAAGCTAAGGAGCCTAAAGCTCATCACCACACCAAGCACATCCTGTGGTGCTACCACCTCGTACGAGAGATCGTGGAACGAGACGACATCAATCTTCTGAAGATCGATGAAAAAGAAAATCTGGCCGACCCCTTCACTAAAGCCCTCGGAATAAAAGAGTTCGACTATTGTAAATGGAAAATGGGTATTAGATACTCTTCTGATTGGCTTTAGTACAAGTGGGAGTTGTTAGGAATTGTGTCCCAAAGCCAATCACCTGGGTTGCAGGCGGTTAAGCTAAGTATTATATTTTTCAATGAATTAATAAAATATTATTTTTGGCAGCTCAACACATATTGAATTTCCCTGAAATGAACTCTTTCCTATGTGATGAAGTCCTTAGGACTACACTGACTTCGATACAGAGAGGATGTATCGAGTGGTCCTTAAACCCGGTTCACAACCAAATGATATATTGTACTGGACGGTAATATATCAAGTATAGGTTGTTGTAGTTCACATCGTTTGGTTGTCCTCTTGACCAAATGAGTGTGGTGACACTGATGTGATCTGCAAGTGGGATATATGTGATATCTCATTGAACGTGACTCCGTGCAGTCCCTTTCTGCCAAAGGGATACTCACGATTGGATATGGGTATAAGTGTCCCTCTGACCTGAGGTCATCACGGTAGCTTGCAAGCAACTCCCTGTGCTTTGGTGCCGGACTACCCGGATTTTTAATCCGGTGATGGAAGGTTTCTGGGTACAGGCAAGTACTTGTGGAGCAGTGATGGACCAAGATGGAATTGACCTGTCCTAACAGTTTGGATTGAATGTCTCGCAGTATCTCAATTTAGCAAATCCTCGGCCGGGGTAGCCCTAGTGAAGAGTCACTGGGCTTGCGAGGTTGAGACACGTAGTCGACTGACTCAGTCTGGGTTGGCAGCCCAATCTCAGTCGTCCTGAGCATTAGAGGTCAAAGGGATGAATTATACGGTAACCATATGCCAGAGGTTCGATAGTTTGCTCCCGCATCTTCGACCTATCCGGACGCCAGGACCCATTGCTAGATGGTTTCCTGTGCTGGTATTAGAATTGTTCTGGTGCTACCGTTTAGGTTCGAACCTATGAGGTCACACGCCACAGAGGATAACTCTCTGATCCGGATACCGAATACGATTGGGAATCGTCTCGGTTTTATGGTCATAGTAGTATTTTTGAGCACTCTTTTTTCCCATCTTGCCCTTGTCTGAGTCAACCGAAAATTGTTCTTGGTTGATCAGCACTGCGCCAGAATTTTTCTGAATCAGTTTTGAACTGATTCGGAGTTCGTTTCGGCCTCCAATTGGTTGCGAACCAATTGAACCAAAATTCAAAAGGTTTGAACCAACTTGGTTTAAATGGGATTGGACCATTTAATTGGCTTGGTTTAATGGGATTGAACCAAGGTATAATGTTTTGGCTTGGACCGGTTTTGAACCGGTGCATTTTCTCCTCATGACCGTTTTACACGGTGATTCAATGGTTGAAATGAAGAGACCCAAAGACCAAAATGCTGGAATTCCTTTCGGTGGATGAGAACTCCAAACATCCCGTCTCTTCCTTTTCCCAACCCATTACATTAATCCTTGGTTAATGGGTTTAATGGTTGATTAATGGATGTTAATGGGAATTTAGCTACCGAAGCCTCTTGGCCTCTAAACCTCCCATTTCCCCCTCTGCTGTCCTATATAAACAACACTGCAGCGTTCCCTGTTTAGTGGTTTTTTTTTTGTTATTCACCGAGAAAAAAAAAATTTCAAGGAAATTTTTGAGGGGTTGTGAGATCACCTGATTGAGTATTTGTAGAGCTGGATTTGGGAGGGTGTGAGGGAGAGTTTTAGGAGCCTCTTCCTTCTCCATTAGAGTGCGCAAAACCCTGCTGCAGCAATTCTGTTGTGCTGCAGCAACCTGTGACCGTGAACCATCTTCCGGCGGCTAGCACCGTGTGTGGAGAGGGATTGGAGAGCCCCAGGCGTGTCTCCCCTCTAGAGGGAGTATTCTTCTACTCCTCGGAGCAAACCACGCGAGCCGGGATCGCTCCAGTTGCCCGAAATCCAATGACGAAGACCGCTACTCTGTTCTGCTGCCATTTTCGCACAGCAGACTTCGATGAATTTTTACGATTTATTGGCTTAGTTTTTCTTGCAGAAACCAGTGCCAAATCGAAGAGAACTTCCTTAAGAATCTACAGCTCAAATTTGGGAGTGATCGGAGGTCCGGAAGGTGGCGTTCCGGGGACTTTTCGGAAGCCCAGTTTTCAGCCCAAGGTGGAAGATGACTGGAATAACTTTATTCCAGTTATTCCAGTCTATTCCAGGTTTATCCCAGACTTATTCCAGCTGGGAATAAGGTATGTTTTTGGGTTTTATTTTCCGTGCATGTGTAGATCTAGATTTATTAAAATATTTATAAATATTATATGTCCTGTATCATGCCAATACATGCATCTTGCATATGCTAGATCCTGTGCGGAGTAGGTATTTTCCGCATTTATTAAAAATATTTTAAAATACTTACATATTCCCTGTGCTGTTGCATGCTTAGCGTAGGCACCTGCAACCATGTTTTTACTTTCATTTAATACCCGTATAATCTAGCTGGTAATCTAACTACTGTAGAGGAAATGCCTTAGTGAATGGGTATGCTATGTTATTTTTTGTAAACTCGTTCTTCCACCACATCATTTCTTTCAATGATTTCTTGAATGAGGTAGAAGCATCTCTGGATGTGCATGGACTTATGATGAGACCTTGGTTCCTTTGCTTGTACAACAGCTCCAGTGTTATCATCATACAATGGCACTGGTTGTTGTATAGCAGGAACCATATCCAATTTTGTGATGAATTTCTTCACCACATAGCTTCTTTTGTGGCTTCACTTACAGCTTTGTACTCTGTCTCAGTAATTAAGTCAGCTACAGTTGGCTATTTGGTACTCTTTCAACTCACTACTCCACCATTCAGAGTAAAGACATACCTTGATATGGATTTACTGTCATCTAGATTAGATTGAAAACTAGAATCTATATAGCCTTTTAGTTTTAGATCTGATCCTCCATATATTAAAAAAATATCCTTAGTCCTTCTTAGGTACATAAAAATATTTTTCACAGCTTTCCAATGATCCTCCCTTGGATTAGCTTGGAACCTGCTTACTATGCTTAAAGCATAAGAAACATCAGGCCTGGTACATAGCATTGCATATATTATTGATCCCACTATCGAAGCATAAGGGATCTTATTCATCCTATCTCTTTCTTCTGGAGTCTTAGGTGACATCCTTTTAGATATGTGTATGGCTTGACTCATAGGCAGGTAACCCATCTTACTTTCCTTCATATTGAATCTCTTCAATATTAAGTCTATGTACCTAGATTGGGATAAACCTAGCATCATTTTAGATCTATCTCTATAGATCTTTATTCCTAAAATATAGGATGCTTCTCCCAAATCCTTCATGAAGAACTATTTTGATAGCCATGTTTTGACTGGCTGCATCATTGGAATATCATTTTCAATGATAAGTATATCATTGACATACAAGACCAAGAAGATCATGGCACTCCCACTTGTCTTCTTATGCACACACAGCTTATCCGTATCCTTGATGAAACCAAATTCCTTAATAGTTTCATTGACATGAATGTTCCAACTCCTTAATCTTGCTTCAATCCTTAAATGGTTTTCCTAAGCTTGCATACTTGGTTTGGTCTCCCACTTGAGACAAAACCTCTGGCTATGACATATAGACTTCTTCCTCAAGATTTTCATTGAGGAATGCAGTCTTAACATCCATCTACCATATATCATAATCATAGTATGCAGCAATGGCAAGCATAATCCTAATGGACTTGAGCATGACAAATGGCAAAAAAGTTTTATCAGAATCAATACCATGCTTTTGCTTGAAACCTTTTGCCACCTACCTAGCCTTGTACATTTCTATTTGCCCATCTGCTCCAATCTTCCTCTTGAAGATCCATTTACACCCTATCGGGACAATTCCCTAAGGTGGGTCAACCAAGGTCCAAACCTAGTTGTCATACATGGAGTCTATTTTGGATTTCATAGCACTGAGCCATTTGTTAAAGTCCTTACACATGACTGCTTCTATATAAGTCAGTGGATCATCATCTTTAATGATGCAGGTTTTATTATTTCCAATTATAAAACCATATCTTAGAGGGGCTTCTTGCACTCTTTTTGACCTACGGAGAGGAGGTGTATGTTGTGGTGTACTTGATCAACTAGTATTTCTAGTTGAGGAACTTGAGTTTGTTCATTTTGAACTTCACTCAATTCAATTATTCTCTCATTACCTTATTCTTGGATAAATTTTTTTTCCAAAAAAATGGCATGCCTACTAACGAAGATCGTTTGTTCAATAGGATGATAAAATAGGTATCCAATACCCTCTTGAGAATAACCAATAAACCTGCATTTCTTAGCTCTAGCACTTAGTTATGTCCTAATTCCATTGTAACATAAGCTGGACAACCCCAAATCTTAAGATATTTAGGACATGGTTTCAACGATTCGGCAATTCATATGGAGTGCTAGGTACTGATTTTGATGGTACCCTGTTTAATACATATGTAGCAGTTTCTAGGGCATATCCCCGAAAGATATTGGAAGACTGTGAAGCACACATGGACCTTACCATGTCAAACAAGGTACAATTCCTCCTTTCTACTATACCATTTAATTATGGTGTATATGGAGGGGTCCATTCAGATAGAATATTATTTTTCTTAAGATGATTAAGAAATTCACTAGATAAGTATTCTCCTACTTGATCAGATTGGAGGACTTAAATACTTTTTCTAGTTTGTTTATCAACTATATTTTGATACTCTTTAAATTTATCAAAGGCTTCATATTTATATTTCATGAGATACACATATCCAAACCTAGATAAATCATCAATAAATGTGATGAAATAAGAGTATTCTCCTCTAGCCTGAGTTGATATAGGTCCACATATATCTGAATGTATTAACCATAACAACTCAGTTGCCCTTTCTCCATGTCTAGTGAATGGAGACTTTGTCATTTTATCCATGAGACAAGATCCATAAGTTCCTAATGATTTATAATCAAAAGGTTCAAAGAAATTATCTTTGTACAACTTGTTTAACCTGAACTCACTGATATGACCCAAATGGTAATGCTAGAAATAAGTGACATTCATATCATCTATCTTTCTTTTCTTGTTCTTAATAAGTATAATCTCATCATTGAGTGACAGAATCAAAAGACTGTTAAAAAACATACCATAACCAAAGAATTTCTTTGAAAAAAAAATTGAGCACCCATGGCTCGTTAAATTTATTTCATAACCTTATTTCAGCAACAAAGGTATAAAAATAATATTCCTCATAATGTTGGGTACATAATAACAATCTTTTATTTCAAGAATATTGCCCAATGGCAATAACAATAGAAAGGTGACAATAGCTTCAGCCTGAATGGGTTCATCACTTACTCCAAACAACTCAAAGTCATCCTTCTTCAAGCTTCTAGGTATTTGTAACCCCTACAATGACTTGCAGATATAAGACTCACATACGGTATCTGATATCCATGAATCAGAAGTTTAAGAACTCAATCATAAGTTTGTTTGTATCATAAACAAACCTTTTGATGCTCTATTGGCATCTTGTTTCAGACTTGTAAGGTACATTTTGCAATTCTTCTTCCAAAGTCCCTTCTTATCACAGAAGAAACAGGATCCATCATTTGAAGACCTCTTTGCCTTCTTCCTCTTATTGATGCTCTTCTTTGGGTTCAGCTTTCTCTTTGAGCCCTCTTTCATTACTCCTTTCTTCTTTCCATCAACTAGAAGAAGATGATGAGCCTTATCACCTTTGAAGTGGCTCTCAGCTATATTAAGTTTGTTAAACAGCTCTGGTAATGAAAGGTTCAGTTTGTTCATGTGGTAGTTCATGACAAATTAAGAGTAGGAATCTAGGAGTGATTGCAAGAACAAATCCTGATTAAGCTCCCCATCCATGACAAAATCTAATTGACCTAATCAAATGTTAAGTCAATCATCTTGAGAACATGGACATGTACAAGCAAACCATCGCTCATATATGCCCGAAATAACTACTTCGATATCTCATATCTAGTAGTCCTACTATGCTCTCCATATAGCTCTTTGATATTGAGCAGTATGGACTGAGGATCCATATCTTCATATTGCCTCTGTAGCTCATTACTCATCAAGGTCAACATGATGCACATAACAGTCAAGCTATCATTCTGCCACATTATATAAGTGGCCTTTTCCTCCTCTGTCGCATCATCTCCAATCAAATCTGGATCCGGAAAATCAAGGATGTGGGTTACCTTTTCTTGAGCAAGACTATTCTTAGGTTCCTCAACTAGTCCACATATTTTGTTCCAGTTAATTTATTGGCACTAGTATGCCTTGCAGTAATAATGATGAAGCCATTAATTTAAATCTATAGTTCAACAAGAACAATACATAAGCAGACCACTCAAGATGATAATCATAATTAGATAAGGACTTTAAATGTAATTGTGTCTCCCACTATTTTTTTCAAATACCATAACCCTCAACTATGATAAATAAGTAACCAATATCTAGTTTCTTTAATGAGGTTGAGATTCCAATTCCTTATAAATGTCTTGTATTTGCACAACAAATATTTATAAGTTCAAGGATAGGAAATTCATTTCCAATTGCATCCCTTGCAATTCTCAACACCATACTTGCCTCTAATGCACTTATAGTCTTGTGTTTGTATAACAAACCATAATGTCTTAGGTTAGTCAAACCCTTCATTTTATATAGTCATGATTGAATAATGTCCACCTTGAGTCTGCTCAACAAAGTAACATTATCAAGCATACTATAAAGCATAAAATGCACCATGTCAATTTTTTTTATCAAACCTAAATTGTAAGCCTTGAGTTTTCTCAACAAACCTAATACAGTTTTGATACAAATTTGGCTTGGCATGAAGGAAGGAAAATTGTAGTGTGTTTAAAATCAATTAGCATTTCCAATTATAAGGTCTAAATTAATTGAATTGGCCAGGTAAGTGGAAGAGGTGTAGGAGTCCCCACGTACTCGCCTTAGACACCAAATAATTTTGACCAGGTAAGTAACAGAATCAAATACAAACCACATTCTCTTTACCTTCCCAGAATCGCTTTTCTTAGATCAAACCCTAAAAAGGATTTGCATCAAGATTTCATATAACACTATGACTAAATATAATTTTTATGAGGGCTTTAATGGTCTCAAACACAACCTAATTAACCATGCCAACATGACACATATTCCAGCAAATAAGCATATTAACCTTAATAAGCATAACAATAACATGATTAAAACAACAATCCATTGACCTCACTTGTTCAAGGGATAAGGTCATAGCGGCATCCAAACATATCATAGGAGACCTCGGTGAATGGGAAGAGAGGGCGTTTAAACTCTACTTAACTCCTATGACCGAACAGCCATGGTGACTAATCCAATCTAAAGTAGTTACTAGGAGCATAACATATCACATATGTAATATGAACTAATTATTATGCAAGAGTCATAGCAAAGCAAACAATTAACACTAAAATGACTGTTAATTGCATGAATCAAGATGACTTTGATACCACTGTTGGGTTTCAGGCTGACACAAAGGAAGATTGAGTTTCAAAATTGATGAGGGACAAACTCTAACTAATGATGGATGACATGAAAGGGATGAACATAAAGAAAAAAAATAGATTAAAGAGCAATGAAATTTCAGATTTGATTGTTGTTTTGGTTTAGTTCCCGAAAACTAATCAAGACTAGGTTAGGATTTTCATGTAACTGTTAAAGTTCTACCCACATGCTAGAAAATATCAAAGAGATAAAAAAAAAACTTAAGAATTCTAGGGTTAAGAAACACCTATAGGACATGCTCATTTTCAAAAACTTAAAAAGAGAGAAGGGTTGGGTTAATTTACCTAGCAATGACTTACTTAATGTCGTAGAAGAGATCTCTCCACTCGGATCGATGCCTGGACGAAGAGGTCACTTTCCCACGGATCTGTTAGCTTTTTATCAAATCAATTCAGGGGCAAAGAAAATCTCATCTAGAGGGTGTGGCAATGGAGGGATCCTGCGAATGTCAAAGGTTAGTATCAAGGATGAAGAAAAAAATATAAAAAGGAAGATCATAAGAGGAGGAGAAACGGGAGGATCGCCGGGGTGGATTGATGGCTTGATGGATGATGGATGCCTGGATCCTTGGTGGGTGACCTGGGGCATGATGAAGAGGGTGCTTGGATGCTGGAGAGGGGCGGCCTGGTGGAGAGAGAACCTCTGGCAGCCAAAGCCTAGGGGAAAGTGGTGGTGGCTTGGATGGGAAAGAAGTAGGTGGTTGCCAAGGATGGATGGAATATGAAGGACATCCTAGGTTAGAAGATGGTATAGGGTGGCTAGGGTTTGTATCGATGAAAACTAGCTAACTAAATAATCGGGCCACACACCCACTCCCTCATGGAGGTCGACGTTCTCAAAGAACGAAGGCAATTGAAAAGAAACACTCAGTAAATTTTCATTCATCAAAAGTCATCCATACAAGAGGGGGAGGGGTGGGTATATATAGACTCATCCAACCCTCTCCTTGTCAAAGTTGGAGTACAAGTTTGTATCAAAGTGGGAGTACAAGTCTGTGTCAAAGTGAGAGTACAAAATTGAATAAAATTAAAAGACTATTATCCTTGAAGGATTATGCTGGCTAACTCCTTATTGGACTACATGACTCCTCTTGGACTTGGGCTGGTATGAAATTCTCTTGGGCTTGGACTGCATTGACTTTTCCATTCCTAGATTGGCTTGGACTAGGAGGGGTGCCATTCATGCTGGGTTTGACTGGGCTGGGGTGCCAACTTTCCAAGTGGACTAGAGAGTGAGGCACCATGAGTTGTGGGCTTGTGAGGGGTGCCATTTATTATGGGCATTGGAATTGGGGTGCCACTCATATGGACCTGGGGGCCAATGGGTCAGGGGTGTGGTGCTAGATGGTGTGGATCTGGGGTGCCAAGGGCCTTGGATGCCTGGTGGTGTGGACACCAAGGCCAGAAAATATCGATAGGTTGAACCCACATCCCTGTGGATCACCTATGAATAAAGCCCTGAACCCAACCCCTTTTACCATGTAAATATTTTATTTTAAATTTTGTTATTTTAGCTTAGTTAGGGTTAGCCCTTTTTATCAATTATAATTAGAGTTTTATTATTTCGCCTTTTGGGCTAAACCCTTTTTATCATATTGAGTCAAAACCCCATTTATCAGTTTTGTCAAACCCTATTGGGCCAAATCATGTTTATCAAATTTATTCTTTTTGTTGCATGAGGTTATGCCTTTTGATCAATTGATCAAGTGGGGCTTAGTTATTTAGTTTTGAGTCTTGTGATAATTAGTTATTGAGTCATGTAATACAAGGGGGATCCAATTGAAGATCCATGTGACTTCATGTGCACCTGATTGAAGATCCCATGTGCTAGCTCAAGACAAACCATGTGATTCCATGTGCTAGCCCAAGTTTGCTTATTCTTGGCAGAACCTTTTCAAGGATTTGGACATCAACACATGTCATGTTTGGACATGCCATGCCATTTCATTTTGGGACAACACATTCCATGTCACTTTATTTGGATATGCATCAAATTTGGACATTATTACATGACAACACAAGCCATGTCCATTCTCTTTGGTTGGCCATTTAAGAAAAAGTTAGTGCCAACTTGTTTTAAGGTGAATAAATGAGAAAGAGTCTTCCCATTTAGCGCCCTCTCATCTCAAATTATTTCATGCCAAAGCAAGGAGTCGGCCAAGACTTTTCAACGCCCACGTCTGATGAATTTCAAGCTATCTAATCACCCAAGTGAAGGAAGTTCCAAGGGTTCTTAACTCAAGTGTTTGAAGCAATCAAGTTCCAGGGAAATCAAGATTTCAAGGGCTCATGAATTCCAATAAAAATCTTGAATTTTTCTTATCTAGACTGGAGAGTCCTCAATCATGCAAAGGCTTTCAATATCTAGATTCCAGAGACCACCAATCATGGCCAATCAAAGAAGCGATATTGGCCATTCATCAGTCCACTTCATCCATCCTCATCTTGGCACCCAAGATGGATGAGAATCCCATGATGATCGCCTACTTGAAGGAAGCTCCAGATCAGTCCAAAGATAAGAGTCCAAGATGCCGAGAGAAAGGATTCCTGGAGTTTTAGTCCAAGGAAAAACAAGTCTAGTCTTTGTATCCCTTACACCACTGGTTGAGGGTCTATAAATACCCCATCAACCCCCTGTATTAATAATAATTTATTCATTAATAAAGAATATCTGCTGAATTTTCTTCCTTTGCTATGTGCATCGCGGGGTGTGAGGCCCTTTTTCTTTTTTCTTTGGAACATCGCTGGGTGTGAGACCCATTTCCTTTGTTCTTCGGAACATTATGGGGTGTGAGGCCCTAGTTATCTTACCTATCCAGCAATTAAGAAATCCTAGCCACCACTTCTAACCATTCTCTTCCACTATTCTTTCCTTCTTTCTAATTTGATCTTTTTTTGCTGAGTGTTTGTAGGTGATATGGAATCAAAATTAGGTGTTATTGCCTCGGAACCAGCATTGCGAGAGATTTTAGCCCGAGGATCAAGATCTTGAAGCCCTGCCGCAGAATCTTGAGAGTCCAGTCAAACTGCATCAGAGAGACAGTTCTTCATTTGTAACACTTAAAACCTCTTCCCTTCTCTTTAATCTTTGAATAGTTGAAAGTAGACCCTAGTTTATGGTGATTTCTTAGCCACCAAATACTGATTTTCTTGCTTACTTGTTAGGTTTACTTGTGGGTAGTTAATTAGAACTAGTTTACTTTACTGTCTCCTTTGAGTCTTCTTTAAAATCTGAAAGAAATATATAAAAAGAATTAATCTCTTTTTTTTACTAATTAGATCTTAACATCATTAATTTAGTTTTAATTATCGTCCCGCATCAGTTTTGGTATCAGAGCGAAGGATAACTAGGATTTAACTGCTAGTTCTGAAATTTCTGCATACCTAGAACTAGGCTGAAATTAAAACTACATAAAACTTATCTAAAAAAACTCAAAAAAATTAGAAATAATTTTTCTAATAATCCTCTATTAATCTAAAAAAAATCAGATAAAAAATTTTTTATTTACTATTTTCTGGAGGAAGGAAATCACGCCTCCCGAGTAGGTATATGCAAGTATACTGTCATGACCCATGGGAGTAATGAGCTATGGTCGGACATGTTATCCCGAGATCGGATCAAATCTGAAATTTAATTTTGAGATAAAAAAAAGGAAAAAATTAATTTCTATTTTTCTATTATTTTTAACTATTTTATTATTTCATTGCATATTAGGGTTTCATCTTATGTGTGCATCATCAAGTAACCAAATATTAAGGGCACTTGAGCATCTTAGATCATGGCAAGATCTCATCACCTGTCCTGCGCCCATAACAACCATCTTTGCATCTGAGACCAACCTAATTAAAATCAATTATACTTAATTTGCTCTAGTGAGCTAGGGACACTAACAGGTTAGGTTCCAAATTTTGTGTGAAAGCTAGTGCACTCAATCCATTGATTATCACTTGAATCTAATATCTAAGGCTAGAGGTACAGAGGCGAATGCCTTAAGTGGACTCATGGCTTTTAATTAGGACCTTGCGAGAGCAGGGGGAGCCTCCGACGACCCCACCTCTTACCTAGCCAGTGGATAGGATAATTACTGAATTGGTTGTAAATTCAGCAGACCCATTCTACTTGAGCTCTTGGTCTAGGGAACCCTAGTTCAGATTTTTGTGTGTTTGCATTGCATGGCTAGTAGATTAGGAGCCCAATACCTGTAGTTTCACCCAAACCCAACCTAGTCTAATGATGGATTACAACTCTGAAACCCTTCTGAGGTTCATTACTAAACAATTTGCCCTAGTGAATAAAAAGTTTGACCAAATAGATGACCGATTAGGTAACCTAGAAAAAACCCGTAAGACCCATCTTGAACCTAAACTTGAGACACCCTTACCCACACCATCCAACCCTAGGATAGCCCCTCACCATGACCCAACAATCTAGGATCTTAGTTCGAAGAGACCTCTAGAATAATGGCAAAGGCCCAGTTATGGACCCAAGCCTGTATCTGAGCACATACCCTTGTCTTGTGAACTCAGATCTTACGAGTCCATATCACATGAGCAGGAGGAACCCATAGTCCATCAACCTGAACCCCATAGGATTAGTTTCCCTAGGTATCAGCCAAGTATTAGTCAGGTTCCACTTAGTCAACTTGAACCTACTAGGTTCAGTGCACCAAGTCAAAATCTTGGAGCAAGCCAGTTGCCCTTTAACCGACCTACTCTTACTTAAGAAAAAAAATAATTAACATATCACTCTCTTTTCTATACCTAGGTCTCTCTTATGAATTTTTCCTACAGACCTCTTTTCATTCTTCCACTTTTCTTTAATTTAAAAAAAAAAATCTGAATTGCTGATTGCTTTAGGAGGGTGTATGTTAGTGTATTCTAGGCATCGACTTCGAGAACCTAAACACATATCCCTAGATCCAAAAATAGAAAGCTCCATTAGAGCAAACAGCCATACCAAAATAAAGAAATTGACCCTCCACTAAAGGAGTACTTCACTCCTTCAAAATATACCTATTCACCTTATATCCAAGTACCTCTTATAGATGCTGTCCAGTATGAAATCAAGTCCAGTGTAATCCAAATGTTACCCTCTTTTTATGGACTTGCAATTGAAGGTCCATATAAAACTTAGACGAATTCTTGGAAATCCATTCAACCATTAAGATACAAAATTTCTTCGACAATGCTTTAAGGCTTAAGTTATTCCCTTTTTCCTTGAAAGACAAAGCTAAATACTGGTTGAATTCCCTAGACACTGTGACTATTTCTACTTGGGATCAACTTCAGAGGGAGTTTTCTAAGAAGTATTTCCCCATAGGAAAGATGAATCAAATCAGAAAAGCCATTACTAGTTTTTCCCAATTGGACGGAGAAATGTTTCATGAAACCTGGGAGAGATTGAAGGAGTTGATTAGGAAATGTCCTCACCATGCCATACCAAAATGGCAATTAGTTTAGTGCTTCTAAGATGGTCTGTCAGAAAGACACCCTACTTGTTGCATTTCATCATTCCATAATTAATTTAAGGGCATAACCCAATTAATCAGATAAGGTGGGGAGTTCAATACCCTTCCTTAGCCCACAAATCACTACCCAGCATTTACATTGACCCAAACCTTAATTTTAAAATCAATTAGATGTCCACCCTAAGGATTTCGAGCTCAATAGGACAAGGAAACCTTAGAGTTGGACCAGGTTTAGATCATTTAGCTACTTGGTGTTTAAGGAAAGTGGTTCAGGGATAAGAGTCCGAAGGAAGGTGGTTCTTTAATTAGTTCCGTTTGCTTACCTGGCCAATTTCAATTAGTGTCTAAGGCAAGCAAAGGGGGGACCCCCACCAATCTTGCACTTACCTGGCTGAATCAATTAATTAATCTTGGGCTTGGAGTGCTTGAAGGTAACCTTGGATCAATTGGAGCTGTCTAGATCCAGGTTAACCCTAGGATAGTGATTTTGATTTGTTTCACTTTCTTGAAAAAAGAAAAAAAATAATTAACATATCACACTCTTTTCTCTAGCCTAGGACTCTCTTAGAAATTTTTCCTTTAGACCTCTTTTCATTCTTCCACTTTTCATTAATTAAAAAAAAAATCTAAATTGATGTTTGTTTGCTTTAGGAGGGTGTATGTTAGTATATTCTAGGCGTTGACTTCGAGAACCTAAACACATATCCCTAGATCCAAAAATCGAAAGCTCCAGTAGAGCAAATAGCCCAGGTGTTGGGAATTGTGTCCCAATGCCAATCGCTTAGACTGTAGGCGGTTGAGCTGAGTATTGTACTCTTTGTATGAATTAATAAATATTATTTTGGCAGCTCATCACATTCTTACTTTTTCTTGTAATGAACTCTTTTTTTTCATGTGATGAAGTCCTTAGGACTACACTGACTTCGATATAGCAAGGATATATTGAGTGGTCCTTAAACCAGGTTCATGACCAAAGGATACATTGTATTGGATGGCAATGTATCAAGTGTAAATTGTTGTGGTTCACATCGTTTGGTTATCCTTTTGACCAAAAGAGTGTGGTGACACTAATGTGATCTACAAGTGGGATATATGATATCTCATTGAGCGTGACTCCGTGTAGCCCCTTTCTTCCAAAGGGATACTCATGATTAGATATGGGTATATGTGTCCCTCCGACCTGAGATCATCATGGTAGCTTGCAAGCAACTCCCTGTGCTTTGGTGCCGGAATACCTAGATTTCTAATCCGGTGATGGAAGGTTTCTGGGTACAGGAAAGTACTTATGGAGCAGTGATGGACCAAGATGGAATTGACCTATCCAAATGTATGGATTGAATGTCTCGCAGTATCTCAATTTAGCAAATACTCGACCGGGGTAGTCCTAGTGAGGAGTCACTGGACTTGCAAGGTTGAGACATGTTATGGATTGACTCAGCTAGGGTTGGCAGTCTAACACTAGGTCATCTTGAGCATTGGATGTCAAAGGGATGAATTATACGATAACCATATGCCAGAGGTTTGACTGATTGCTCTCACATCTTCGACCTATCCGGATGCCTAGGCCCATTGCTAGATGGTATCTTGTGCTGGTATTGGAATTGTTCAAGTGCTACCACCTAGGTTCGAACCTATAAGGTCACATGCCATAGAGGATTTCTCCCTAATCTAGGTACCGATTTATGATAAGGAATCATTTCGGTAATGGTTTGATTGAGCATACATTGGACTGACCTGGTTTTGGGTAGATCAGAAATTGTTCGCGTCCATCGAGAATTGTTCCTGGGTTACCAGGACTTGACCAAGCCTTTTATAAATTAGATTTTGATCTAATTGAATTGTGAACCGGTTTCATGCTGTTTGACACATCAACATGGTAATAAAGGGCTTGGGCAAACAGGGAATATAAGAAGTCTTTTTCTCCCATTTCCCCTCGCATTTGGCTAGAAATTAATCCCTATTTATTGCTCTTCATTTCTTTGTTGAAGACGAATTTGATTTGTTTTGAAACCTACTGCCTTTTCATATTCCCAGCAGGTCTCCTTGGCTCCCAAAATCAGCATTTTTTTTGTTTCATGCTGATTATATTTATGAGCTGAAAATCGCTAAGTGTGTCTGCTTGTTTTTAGGAGCTTCGATTAGTGATTTTGGGCCTGAGTTTTTGGTAAGAGATTGGGAGTGAAAGAGTTCCTTAATCCCCTATTTTGTTGGTGCTCAAATTGGTGGAAGATAATATTGTTTTGGAGAAAACGATCACAAAATAGAGTGTTTTATTTTTCTTCCTCCCCTCTCACCATTTCATGCGCTTTCCGGCGACTAGCATCGTGCGAAAAGCCGGATCAGAGGAAGCCCAAACATGTCCCCCCTCTAGAGGGTGTTCTCTTGAGCACATGTGAGCTTTTAGATCCTCCATTGCTGCTCTTGGAGAAAAGAAGAAAAGAACGTTTCAAATGGCTGCTGGAAGAAGAAGACAGGAATAAAGTTATTCCAAATATTCCAGCTATTCCAGTAGTTATCCCTAATTTATTCTAAGCAGAAATAAGGTAAAATTTTTGGTTTTAATTTTTATGCATGCCTAGATCTAGGTTTATAAAATTGTTTATAAATATTACATGCCGATTTCATGACTTCTTTTGTCTATACATGCATCTTGAAATTGTTAGTTCCTGTGTGGAGTAGGTTTTTTTCGCTGTTATTTTAAAATTATTTTAAAATACAACATGCTCCTTGTCTTATTGCATGCTTAGTATAGGCACTTGCAACCTCATTTTTCTTTCAGTGGTATCAGAGCCAGGTTCAGGTGTAACATATCTTGGTTGCATGTATAGTTGATTAAAATATTTAATCTATTGTATCTTAATCATAGGGTATGATTAGGGAGTACTTTTACGAACTTAGTTGAGACCTTCACCAAGACCATGTGTCTTTGGCATGATGCAGTTCATCTATGTTGGACTCTTCAGAAGGATCCTTTAAGGAAATCAAAGGAATTAAAATTGTTTTAATTCAGATATATTTTTGGCATGTCTTATAAATTTCTTTTGGTAGTGTAATATTTATAAAAGAATATAGCTAGGTATGATGCATGAAATTTTTTATGTAAAAGGTGTTTTACATGTTTTAATTAAAATTATTTTAATTAAAATATTGGCTTATATTCAAACAATTTTGAATTGTATGATTAAATTAAATGACAAATTATCTTAGGGTTTATGAAACCTAATGTCATTTAAATAAGCTAATTGGGTTAATTGGGTTAGCTATCTAATTGGATCCATATTTTGGATTAGACCTATGTTTAGTTGAACTGGATAATAAGAAGACTAATCAAAAGTTGATTAAGGTCCTTCTTTTAGAACTATCTAATAGTTAGATGAGTTAGTCCATTCATCTAAAATGGATCTAATTAGTGGCTCCGTGGAAGCCCGAGTCTTTAGGCTAGTCTGATCGAGTCTGGTAAACCGGTTGGTATCGAGGTAGGTTTGGCATTGTGATCATGGTTGCATGAGGCTATCTCTTTCCTGGCCAACTTGGTTGGTATCTAGGAAAGATGGTTAATGGTAGATACTCACCCATGATCTCGCCTACCTGGCCAGTCATGTCGACCAGAACTGATTAGAAAAGCTCATTGACTCGAGTTAACCCATGTCACCCAGGTTGATCAGTCTAACTGATCGGTAAGTGCCCATGGATCAATTGTTGAATTGATTCAACTCTCCTGAAAACTGATTCATTCAGTGGGAGGATGATCCATGTTCTTCTCTTTTTCATCTATCACAACCTAAAATACTCTAAAATTATTAGGTCCTGAAAAAGACTAAGTCAAAGAGTTGATGGTGTCTTAGCCTCCCATTAAGTGGGTTAGTAATGTGTCCTTTAACTTGGTGTTCATCGACAGTTCCATAGAACGGGTGTGCATCCGGTTATTGGAATTACTCTCTCATAGATGATCGTTCAGTACAACCTTCTTAACAGTGATCAGGTGAGCCAACCATAGTCAGGCTTGGTCATTCGTTGGCTAGAAGTATTGGATTTATCATTTTAATGGTTGGACCTAACCGGAGACCCACAATAGGAGGCCCCTAGGCCGATTGGGGTGCTCTCTGGGGCAAAATAAATTACTGGAAGTTGCTTAGAGAAGCAATTGGTTAATGAACCTACCTTTAGGTGCTATGGGTGAGCTGGCCATAGTCGGGCTCATACGTAGTCTATTGGATTTCAGTACCCACTATGAAATAGTGATTTCACGGATTAGAGTTAGAGGCTCCTAATCTGAAAAATTAGTGGGAGAGACCTTCAGACAAAGTCCAAGTCTTTTGGTTAATTGATTAACTCATACTCTAATATGGTTTTGTTTTTCCTTTCAAATGTCTTCAAACCTTTTGCTCCGATCACTTCTCGATAATGAGAAGTTGAAGGGTCACAACTTCAATAACTGGTATCGAAAGCTGAGGATTGTCCTGGAGCATGAACGGATCTTTTATGTGATAACGGATCCGGCACCTAAAATCCCTTCTACTAATGCTCGGAGTTCGGTCAGGGACACTTATCAGAAGTGGGTTTCTGCTCGCACTACTGTTCGATGCATTATGCTAGCGGCAATGAACGATGAGTTCAGTCACAAGTTCGAGGAGGCCCAACCAGATGAGATCCTTCAAAAGTTGAAGGAATCTTTTGGCATGCCGGACGATGTAGAGCGGTAGAAAGTATCTTATGCCATCTACAACACCAAGATGCCAAATGGTGATTCTGTCATTGATCATGTATTGCACATCTCGACCTGATTGAAAAGTTGGGCAAGCTCGGATGTCTCTTGCATGAGCAGCTCGGCAAGGATGCGATTTTGAATTCTCTACCCTCCTCCTATCTTGACTTTCTCGACCATTATAGAATGAGAAAGCCTACAATCAATTACCATGGTTTGATGTGATTACTGTAGACTTATGAGAAGGACCACCGACTGAACAAGGGGGTGGTGAATTTAGTGGGAGGTTCTAGAGGTCATCGTCCCTTTAAGAAAGGGAAGAATAAAAGGAAGGGAATGAAGGTGCTGAATGCTCCTGGCTCGAGTCAGACCAAGAAAGTGAAAGCTGACCAATCTATTACAGAGTGCTTCTACTACAAGAAGCGGGAACACTGGAAGAGGAACTATCCTCTTTACCAAGCATCCCTAGACCTGAACAGGCCAAGGAAGGGAAAGAAGTAGACTATTGGACAAGGTATTTATATGATAAAACCTTGTAATTTCTCTATTTGTGATACTGCTAACTGGGTAGTGGATAATGGTAGTCCTATTCATGTTTGTAATTCGCTATAGGGACTACAGGTTAGCAAGAGATTTAAGAATTGGGAATAGTTCCTAAGCATTGGGAATGGAAATCGTGTTCCAGTACTGGCAATTGGAGTTCTGAGTCTTGTCTTTGAGTCCTGTGCTATCAAGTTAGTCGACTATCATTATTGTCCTAGTTTCATTATGTGCATAATCTCCGTAGTCCTTTTGGCCAATTATGTTTTTGAACTATCAATAAAAGGAGATATTTGCCAAGTTATTTTGAATAACTTTGTGATAATGAAAGCTAAGTTAAATAATGGCATTTATGTACTGTCACGGACTATTAGTGTAATGTACACATCTAACAAATACCTAAGGTTAGAAATGTCAGTGATCTGTATCTTTGGCACTGTAGACTAGGTCATGTTAACCAGAATAGGATAAATAAGATGCGAGGAGAAGGCCTCCTCAAGGTCAGTGATTCTGAATCACTGCCTATTTGTGAATCATGTTTACTTGGTAAAATGACCAAGTCACCTTTTACTGGAAAAGGTGAACGAGCTACAGAACTTCCGAGTCTCATACATACTGATGTATGTGGACCCATGACAGTTAGTGCCAGAGATGGATACAGATATTTTATTATGTTTACAGATGACCTTTCAAGGTTTGGTTATGTCTTTTTGATGAGACATAAATCTAAGTCGTTTGAAATGTTCAAACGATATCGTAATGAAGTAGAGAAACAAACTGGAAAAAATATTAAAACCCTTCGATCTGATCGAGGCGGTGAATACCTATTTAGTGAGATTTTGACATACCTTGAGGAGAATGGGATTCTCTCTCAGTGGACTCCTCCACGGACACCACAGTTGAATGGTGTGTCCAAAAGGAGGAATCAAACCATGTTGGACATGGTTCGATCCATGATAGGCTTTGCAACTCTACCGCTATCTTTTTGGGGATATGCACTTGAAACAGTTTATCACTTATTAAATAATGTTTTGAGTAAGTCTATTGTCTCCACTCCATATGAGATATGGACTAGATGTAAGCCCTCAATCTCACACCTTCAGGTCTGGGGTTGTCTGGCTTGTATAAAGCATTTAGACTTAGATAAACTTGGTCCTAGGTCTGATCGGTGCCTGTTTATTGGTTACCCTAAGGAAACCAAAGGATATTTCTTTTACTTGGAGGATGAACAGAAAGTGTTCGTCGCTCTTAAGGCTATTTTTGTGGAAAAAAAGTTCCTTGGAGAAGGGACTGTAGCCTCTAAGATTGAACTTGGTGAAGTTCAGCTAGAAGAAGAACCTGCACACTCTAAGGACATCATAGAACCGACTGTGATTGGATCATATGCAGAACCCATTAGTAGGAGATCCGGTAGGGTACCGCATCAGCCAGACAGATACTACGGTTTCTTGGTCCGGGACGGCGATCCCATTGAGCTCGAAGAGAACAATGAGGATCCTATCACCTATATGGATGCACTTTAGAGATCTGACTCTGAGGCATGGCTTAGAGCCATGCGATCCGAAATGGAGTCCATGGAGATCAACAATGTATGGACATTGGTTGATCCGCCTGAAAGGATAAAATCCATCGGGTGCAAGTGGATCTTTAAGAGGAAAAGGGGAGTATATGGGAAGGTAAAGACCTATAAAGCCTGTCTGGTTGCCAAGGGATATCGTCAACGATATGATATCGATTATGATGAGACTTTCTTTCCTGTGGCAATGCTCAAGTCCATTCAGATCATGCATGCTTTAGCAGCATATTTTGATTATGAGATCTGGCAGATGGATGTCCGAACCACTTTCCTAAATGGAGAGCTGGAAGAGGAGGTGTATATGATACAGCCTAAAGGGTTCACATCTTCAGATGAGTTAAAAATATGCAAGTTGTAGAGGTCCATTTATGGACTCAAGCAAGCATCTCGAAGTTGGAACTTACGGTTTGATAGGTGTATCAAATCGTATGGCTTCGTTAGGAACGGAGAAGAACTGTGCATCTATAAGTGGGTTAATGGTTCTGTGATTATATTCCTGGTACTATATGTTGACGACATTCTCTTAATTGGGAATGATGTCGCAGCATTACAAGGAATAAAGGTTTGGTTATCATCTCAGTTCTCCATGAAGGACTTGGGTGAAGCTTCTTACATACTGGGTATGAAGATCTATAGAGATAGATCTAAGAGGCTTCTGGGATTGTCCCAATCTACGTACATTGATACTGTGCTGAAATGGTTCAGCATGGAAAATTTCAAGAAAGGCTATCTTCTGATAGGTTTTGGAATTACTCTTTCCAGGAAGGATTGTGCAAAACTCCTAAGGAAAGAGAGCGCATGAGTAGAGTACTTTATGCTTCTGTAGTAGGCTCTATCATGTATGCTATGACATGTACTAGACCAGACATGGCAACTCACTAGGAGTAGTGAGCAGATACCAGTCTGACCCAGGTGAGGCACATTGGAAGGTGGTTAAGTCTATCCTAAAGTATTTGAAAAATACTAAAGATCAATGGCTGACTTATAGAGAATCTGACTTAAAACTTGTAAGGTATATTGACTCCAGTTTTCAGTCAGATAGAGATGATAGCAAGAGTGTGTCAGGGTTTGTATTTACCCTGAATGGAGGAGCGATATGCTGGAAAAGTTCCAAGCATGCGATAGTTGCAGACTAGGTATGCGAGGTAGAGTACCTGCAACATCAGATGTAGCGAAGGAAGTTGTGTGGTTGCAGAAGTTCCTTGGAGATCTAGGGGTGGCATCTTCCCTAGATGGTCTTGTTCCAGTGTACTGTGATAGCATTGGAGCCTTTGCTCAAGCTAATGAGTCGAAAGCTCATCACTGCACCAAGCATATTCTACGGTGCTACAACCTCGTACGAGAGATCGTAGAACGAGGTGACATCAATCTTATGAAGATCGATGGGAAAGAAAATCTGGCTGACATTTTCACTAAAGCCCTCGAAATAAAAGAGTTCAACTTTTGTAAAAGGAAAATGAGTATTAGATACTGTTCTGATTGGCTTTAGTACAAGTGGGAGTTGTTGAGAATTGTGTCCCAAAGCCAATCTCCTAGGCTATAGGTGGTTGAGCTGAGTATTGTACTCTTTGTATGAATTAATAAATATTATTTTGGAAGCTCATCACATTCTTACTTTTCCATGTAATGAACTTTTTGTTTTCATGTGATGAAGTCCTTAGGACTACACTGACTTCGATATAGAGAGGATATATCGAGTGGTCCTTAAACCAGGTTCACGACCAAAGAATATATTGTACTGGACGGCAATGTATCAAGTGTAGGTTGTTGTGGTTCAAATCATTTGGTTGTCCTCTTGACCAAAAGAGTGTGGTGACACTGATGTGATCTACAAGTGGGATATATAATATCTCATTGAACGTGACTCCGTGTAGCCCCTTTCTGCCAAAGGGATACTCATGATTGGATATGGGTATATGTGGCCCTCCAACCTAAGGTCATCATGGTAGCTTGCAAGCAACTCCCTGTGCTTTGGTGCCGGACTACCCAGATTTCTAATTCGATGATGGAAGGTTTCTGGGTACAGGCAAATACTTGTGGAGCAGTGGTGGACCAAGATGGAATTAACCTGTCCAAATAGTTTGGATTGAATGTCTCGCAGTATCTCAATTTAGTAAATCCTCAGTCGGGGTAGTCCTAGTGAGGAGTCACTGGACTTGCGAGGTTGAGACATATTGTGGATTGACTCAGCTAGGGTTGGCAGTCTAACCCTAGGTCATCGTGAGCATTGGAGGTCAAAGGGATGAATTATACGGTAACCATATACCAAAGGTTCGACTGATTGCTCTCGCATTTTCGACCTATCCGGATGTCGAGACCCATTTCTAGATAGTGTTTTATGCTGGTACTGGAATTGTTCCAGTGCTACCACCTAGGTTCGAACCTATGAGGTCACATGTCATAGAGGATTTCTCCCTGATCCAGGTACTGATTTATGATTAGGAATCATTTCGGTAATGGTTTGATTGAGCATACGTTGGATGACCCAGTTTTGGATCGATCATAAATTGTTCGGGTCCATCGAAAATTGTTCCTGGGAGACCAGGACTTGACCAAGCCTTTTATAAATTAGATTTTGATCTAATTGAATTGTGAATCAGTTTCACATTGTTTAACACATCAACATGGTAATAAAAGGCTTGGGCGAACAGGGAATATAAGAAGTCTTTTTCTCCCATTTCCACTCGCATTTGGCTAGAAATTAACCCCTGTTTATTGCTCTTCATTGCTTTGTTGAAGACGAATTTGATTCGTTCTGAAACCTGCTGCCTTTTCATATTCCCAACAGGTCTCCTCGACTCCCAAAATCAGTGTTTTCTTTGTTTCACGCTGATTATATTTATGAGCTGAAAATTGCTGAGTGTGTCCGCTTGTTTTTTTGAGAGCTTCCATCAGTGATTTTGGGCCTGAGTTTTTTGAGAGAGATTGGGAGAGAAAGAGTTCCTTAATTCCCTGTTTTGTTGGTGCTCAAATTGGTGGAAGATAATATTGTTTTGGAGAAAACGATCACAGAATAGAGTGTTATGTTTTTCTTCCTCCCCTCTCACCATTTCAAGTGTTTTCTAGCGACTTGCATCGCGCGAGAAGCCGGATCAGAGGAAGCCCAGGCTTGTCCTCCCTCTAGAGAGTGTTCTCTTGAGCACCTGTGAACTTTCAGATCCTCCATTGCTGCTCTTGGAGAAAAGAAGAAAAGAACATTTCAAACGACTGCCGGAAGAAGAAGACAGGAAAAAGTTATTCCAGATATTCCAGCTATTCCAGTAGTTATCCCTATTTTATTCCAAGCAGGAATAAGTTAAATTTTCTGGTTTTAATTTTTATACATGCCTAGATCTAGGTTTATAAAATTATTTATAAATATTACATGCCGATTTCATGCCTTCTTTTGCCTATACATACATCTTGAAAATGTTAGTTCCTGTGCGGAGTAGGTTTTTTCCGTTGTTATTTTAAAATTATTTTAAAATACAACCTGCTCCTTGCCCTATTGCATGCTTAGTGTAGGCACTTGCAACCCCGTTTTTCTTTCACCGGGTACTATGGATCCCAATCAAGGAAATAAAGGAATTGACCCTCCACTAAAGGAATACTTCACTTTTTCAAAATATACCTATTCACCTTGTATCCAGTACCTCCTGTAGATGCTGTCCAGTATGAAATCAATTCCATTGTAATCCAGATGTTACCCTCTTTTTATGGACTTGCAACTGAAGATCCATATAAATACTTAGACAAATTCTTGGAAATCTATTCAACCGTTAAGATACAAAATTTCTCTGACGATGCTTTAAGGCTTAAGTTATTCCCTTTTTCCTTGAAAGACAAAGCTAAATACTGGTTGAATTCCCAAGACACTGTGACTATTTCAACTTGGGATCAGCTTTAGAGGGAGTTTTTTAAGAAGTATTTCTCCATAGAAAAGACGAATCAAATCAGAAAAGCCATTACTAGTTTTTTCCAATTGGAAGGAGAAATGTTTCATGAAACCTAAGAGAGATTGAAGGAGTTGATTAGGAAATGTCCTTACCATGCCATACCAAAATAGCAATTAGTTTAGTGCTTCTATGACAGTCTGTCAGAAAGACACCCTACTTATTGCATTTCATCATTCCATAATCAATTTAAGGGCATAACCTAATTAATCAGATAAGGCAGGGAGTTCAATACCATTTCTTAGCCTACAAATCACTACCTAGCATTTGCAATGACCCAAACCTTAATTTTAAAATCAATTAGACGTCCACCCTAAGGATTTCGAGCTCAATAGGACAAGGGAACCCTATAGTTGGACCGAGTTCAGATCATTTAGCTACTTGGTGTCTAAGAAAAGTGGTTTAGGGACAAAGCCCGAAGGAAGGTGGTTCTTTAATTGGTTCCGTTGGCTTACCTGGCCAATTTCAATTGGTGTCTAAGGCAAGCAACGGGGGGACACCACCAACCTTACACTTATCTGGCCAAGTCAGTTAATTAATCTTGGACTTGGAGTGCTCGAAGGTAACCTTGGATCAGTTAGGAGCCGTCTAGATCCAGGTTAACCCTAGGATAGTGATTTTGATTTGTTTCACTTTCTTGAAAAAAGAAAAAAAAAAGATTATCATATCACTCTCTTTTCTCTAGTATAGGACTTTCTTAAAAATTTTTCCTTTAGACCTCTTCTCATTCTTCCACTTTTCTTTAATTAAAAAAAAAATCTGAATTGCTGTTTGCTTTAGGAGGGTGTATGATGCAGAATGAAAGATCTGATACCAAGAATGATGCAGAACAAAAACTCTGATACCAAAAATGATGCAGAACGGATATGTGGAATGCGGAAGCAAATTAAAATTAATATATTATATATATATATATATATTTCAGAAGTCGGCTTTGACCCAAAGGAAAGATAAACTAATATTGAAAGAAACTAAGAAATGACAGAAAGCATAATTAAAAGGAGTGGATTATCAGAGTAACTCAGAAGTAGGATCGATGGGGATTGAGAAACCCCCAGATCTAAGGTTTGCTCTGAGTTTCAACGAAACAGACAAAGTGAGAAGGGAAGGTTCTTGTTACCTAGCAGTGATATCTCTCCATTTGGTGAAAAAAGACTCTCTCGAGCAGATTATTGGATCCTGGGAGTCAAGGTATCTTCGCAATGGATCCTCCGATAATGATCCTTGGCAAAGTTGGCCTCTTCTTGAACTCTAGATCCTGGAGAGAAGAAGAACAAGGTTAGGAACAAGAGACTCAGGGAAGAGAGTTACCAGTGTAGAAGAAAGGATGGGATCTGAAGGTCTTCAGCTGATCTGGAACTCCTAGGCTGCGGATTTGGGACTTCTTCTCGTGGATCTGCTGGATGGACTCTGAAGCAGTGGTAGCTGACTTGAAGATGGCTGGACTGGGGTCCTGGTGGTCGGCCACCCTTTGGAAGAAGAACCTTAGAGATGGTGTAGAGGCTAGGGTTTGGTGGTGGTGGAGTAGAGATGGGTGGACTAAGCTAGGGTTTTGGGGTTGGAGATCTCAAACCTCCTCAAGGTTCCTAGGGAACCCAGATTTACTCCCTCACGGAGCTCAACACTCAGAATAAGTGCGGAAGAACAAGACTTTGCTCAAAAACAAGGGATTTCATTCATAAGATTTCATAAGATAAGTTCAAGTTACAAAAGGGGTCTAATATATAGACCTATAAGAAAAATCAAAACCATACAAGTTCCCATGTGGGACTAATAGGCATCAAATTCTCTTCCCTTGGCCAACCAAGACTCATTCCATGAGTGAGCGACCCAAAAACTCCAAGAAAACTTGAAAATCAGCTCCAAATGGCAGGTTATGGGGGTGTCTCCTAGTATCTCTCCATGAATTAAGGATTTTTCCTTCATGGTTTGGCTCTTTTAGACACCTCCTAGTCTTGCTCCACAAGTTTAGGCTTCTTCTTTTCATGGCTTTGGCACTTTAGGAAACTTTTGGGTGCCTCCTTGATTTTCTCCCCAAGACATGCTCTCTTCCCTTTTATAACTTGAATTTTTATGGGACATTGTGGGGCACCTCCTTGATCATCTCTTCAAGAAAAATTCTTGCCATCCTGGCTTGGGTTTATCTGGAAAGAAGTTGGCTCCTCCTTGGATTGAGGTATCTTGATGGATTTCTCCCCCAAGTGGTGCAAGAAAAAGGGGAACTTACTTCTTATGGTGTGGGGACCAAAGACACTGGATGGAGATGTGGCAGGGAGTGTGGCACCCACTTGTAGTTGGACCATGGAAGAAAAATGTGGCACCCTATCGCAAAGGAAATGGTGCCAACCTGAACCTGGACTTGGACTGAGTCAACATGACTCAACAAAAATTGAAATGACAAAATTACAGACTCAAAATTGGGTTGATCAGGTCAATCATTATTACAAACCCTAATTTTCTCGGGCATGGTCAATCAGAGATCCAGATGGAACCCTGAAGTATTCTTCTGATTCTGGTGCCCGCACCAATTCTCCCGGGGTGGGAGGAACTCGACCCTGTCGAGTATGGATCAAGCTGGCTCTGGTATCTCTCCAAGAGGTCTGGATCCAATTCTTGTAATTCTTCTCGGGAGATCCAAGTGTCATCAGAATCTGGCCTTCCTTGCCAACGGACCAGATATCTTTGGTATCCTCGATTACGAGTAGAGATAACCTGATCATCCAGGATCTTTTCAATCTGCTCTTTCCTCACAGGCCAGTTTGTTGGTGGACACACAGGGTCGGGATCACTCTCAATAATAGGATTAGGTTCAAAAGGCTCACTGGGAATCACAGCTAGCTCCCTGTACTCTACTAGGTCTGTAATGTTGAAAGTGGAGCTAATGCCTAGCTCTGGAGGCAACTCAAGCACATAGGCATTGGGTTCCACTCTCTTCATCACTCTAAATGGTCCAGCTCCTCTAGCATGTAGCTTTCTAATGGTTCCAGGAGGAAATCGCTCAGGCCTTAACCTAATCATTACATAGTCTCCCTCAACAAAAGTTTTGACTCGCCTTTTAGAATCAGCCAACTTCTTATAAATTTCATTACTTAAAGTTATTCTGGCATGAATTTCTTTATGCAAGTTCTTTACATGCTGTGCAAAGTCTTCAGCAGACTCGGAGACTCGTGTGTGGACTAGCAAAGGAACTAGGTCAAGTGGTGTGTGAGGCTTGTACTCATGAACAATCTCAAAAGGGCTTTTACCTACAGACCTATTGACCGAGTTATTATATGCAAATTCAGCCCTGGGTAAATACAAATCCCAATTCCTGGTATTCTCACTCAACCAAAATCTGAGTAATGTCGTAAACTCGACTGATGACACATTCCTAAAGAATGGACTTTATTCAAAGGAACCCTAGGTCTAAACCTAACAAACTAAGGCTCTCTATGTTTATCATTTGGTCGGAGGATGGCATGCAGAGCATGAAAACTTATCATGGGTGCCTAGTAGGTGCCATAAGGTCTTCCAGAAGTAGGTGGCAAACCTAATAGGTTCTAAGGAGTCTTGCAACCTAGAAATCTCAATAAAGTGTAATCCCATAGCTCTAGAAATATGAGAAGATTCAGGGATGGGTAGGAAATAAGAATCAGAGTTTTGAGGTGGCTTATAGGAAACAAGAAACATACCTTGGTTTTTTAGGACGACCTTAAAATGAGGACATTGTTCTATAGGTGCACTCATCCAAACCTCATGATTTTCTCTAGGAGGGTCTACAAGTGCAAGTTCTAGGATAGGCTGGGTGCTCCTAGAAGGTGGAAGGTTATCAGGAAGGTCTTCGGAATGTTTATCTAGAAAGTCTTCTAAGCTACTATCTTTTTCTTGTTCTTGGACCTTCTCAATAGGCAATTCTTGTGAACCCCTTCCTTCTTCACACTTCTCTACCAGATTTGACTCAGGGGTGTCTTCTTTGGATTCCTCAATGAGTTCAGGGGTATTCTCACTTAAACTCTCATTGGGTGCAATTTCCTCTTCCTGAACTTCCTCAAAAGGGTCTTCTCTTTAGGTTAGCTCCTGAATTCCTTGAGTGGTAGGGGTCCCCTCAATAACCCCGTCAGGTAGGAGTTGGTTAATTGAGTTATTGGGAGAGATATCCTCAAATTCTTCTTCTTCATATTCATCTATCAAACTTATGTCAGGCTCATATATTGCTTCCTCAATCTCACTGAAAGGTTCTAATCTATTCTCCTTTGATTCCTCTTTAAGTACGGCTCTGGTCAGGTCAACTAATTTTGGGATGGCCATGCCTAACTCCTTCTCAGTGTTATCCTTTTGGTCAAGAGGTGACACAAGTGGGAATTGACAAACAAAAGTCTGGTTCACTACGGGTGTCAGATCAATCGGGACTTGACTCAAGTTGGTAGAGGTTGGCTTTAAGTCCAAAGTACTTGATTGGTTATATCTTAAAGACCACTCATAGTCTTGGGCTTCTTGGTAGGCTCGGTCTAACTTATTGGTCTTTTCAAGGCATAGCTTCCTATAAATGTCTGGGTGTAACCCAACCCTAAACCTCGATGTGATCTAAGCTTCGGTCTCAATGGTATTGCATTTCATGTCATACCACTGGAAGTCCTCGATATATTTAGACACAGGCCTATTACCTTGTCGCAATTGGTACCATTAGTCTAAAAGTCTTTTCTCATAGGATCTACCTAGGTACCTATCTCTCAACTTACTTCTCATATCTCTCTAAGTATATATTTCCTCTTTTCTTTGATAACACTCACGCTCAATAGCATACCAATGCGACCTAGCATGTTTGGTGAACTTGGTTTTGGCCAACCTAACTTGTCCTAATTCTGATATGTTAGTGCACTCAAAATACCGATTCATTTGTTCTTCCCACTTAATATATGTCTTTTGTCTTCCATCAAAAGTAGGTGCATAAGGTTCGGTGTTCCTAATGGGTCCCTTCTCTGAGTCAACCAAGTATGGATATAGGCTCCTAGGGCTAAACTCAGGGGCAAGATCATGGTCATAGGCTCTTAGATCAAACCTCCAATGATTAGGTTCAGGATCCTTGTATAAAGGTCTCCTAAGCTTTGGATGTGGGTGAGGTTGGGGTCTACCAAATTCTGAGTCAGGGGTCCAATTTTGATGTTTACGTTTCTCAAGTCCCTGGGCTCGGTCTCTAAACTGGGCAAAACCCTCATTCATATACTGACTCAATTTGGTCATACTTTTGGTAAGAGTTCTAATCATGGCCTCTAAATCAGGTTGGGTTTGACCAGGTTGGTAGGGTAGTCCATTCCAGGTGGACATGATGATGCAAGCAAGCACACCAAATGAGACTCGACTAAAATGACTATAGGCTAACTAGACCTAGAGCCCAAACTAGATGCCCAATCAGAGTGGCAAGCTAGCCTGTAGTAACTCGGGACTCAGCCAGGCAGGTGTAAGGGGAGTGTTAGGTCCCTAATTGCCAATCCTAGACACCAATCAGTGATTGGCCAGTTAGGCGGACCAGCACACAAGCCCTTCGGGATAGAATCCCTGAACCATCGTTCTAGACACTGAGTACAAAGCACACACAGAGTAACTAGACAAACTGACTCAACACTAGCCTAGACCCGACCAGTTGGTGTCCCTATCCCACTAGGGCAAATTAGGTCTAATTAATTTTAAGATTAAAGGCTTAGGTTCGAATGCACGGGAGGTGGTTTTGGGCTAAGGAGAGGTTCTCAATCCTCCCCTTATGTTGCAACTTCGGTGCCCTTAAGATAGATTCAATTTATGCACACTCAAATAAAAAAAATAGCTTGCAAAAAATAAAAAGCAAAATAGCAATAAAATTGATCTCAGAAATTCTACAGAAATTAATAAATCATGATAATTTTACGTAAATTACTTTTAATTACGCTTGTTCTAAAAAAATAAGAGTTACTTAATTTGAAATTTTCTGTAGGGAGAAACAATTCAAATAATAGGATAGTTACTGGCAGAAAATAGAATGTATGTCCCGTTTACAATCCCTGCCTAGAAGTTATAATCCAGCGGCACCCCTACACGCCTTGGGAACCCCCGTGGAATGGGAGGAGGAGGCTTGAGTCTCGCTTGTTCCTAGGACCGGACGGCCAGGGGAGTCTACTCCAGGCAGCAAAAGTAAAAAGGAACGAAAAAAATAATCAAACAAGCAAGAACCCTAGACAGGGCTCTGATACCAAAAATGATCCAGAACGAAAGCTCTGATACCAAAATGATGCAGAACGAAAGCTCTGATACCAAAAATGATGCAGAATGAAAACTCTGATACCAAAAATGATGCAGAACAAAAGCTCTGATACCAAAATGATGCAAAACGAAAGCTCTGATACCAAGAATGATGCAGAACGAAAACTTTGATACCAAAAATGATGCAGAACAGATATGTGGAATACGGAAGCAAATTAAAATTAATGTATTTTTTATATATATATATTTTTTCAGAAGTCGGCTTTGACTCAAAGGAAAGATAAACTAATGTTGAAAGAAACTAAGAAATGACAGAAAGCACAATTAAAAGGAGTGGATTATCAGAGTAACTCAGAAGTAGGATCGCTGGGGATTGACAAACCCCCAGATCTAGGGTTTGCTCTGAGTTTTAACGAAATAGATAAAGTGAGAAGGGAAGGTTCTTGTTACCTAGCAGTGATATCTCTTCATTTGGTGGAAAAAGACTCTCTCGAGCAGATTATTGGATCCTGGGAGTCAAGGTATCTTCGCAATGGATCCTCCGATAATGGTCCTTGGCAAAGTTGGCCTCTTCTTGAACCCTGGATCCTGGAGAGAAGAAGAACAAGGTTAGGAACAAGAGACTCAAGGAAGAGAGTTACCAGAGTAGAAGAAAGGATGGGATCTGAAGGTCTTCAGCTGATGTGGAACTCCTAGGCTGTGGATTTGGGACTTCTTCTCATGGATCTACTGGATGGACTCTGAAGCAGAGGTAGCTGACTTGAAGATGGCTGGACTGGGGTCCTGGTGGTCGGCCACCCTTTGGAAGAAGAACCTTAGAGATGGTGTAGAGGCTAGGGTTTGGTGGTGGTGGAGTAGAGATGGGTGGACTAAGCTAGGGTTTTGGGGTTGGAGATCTCACACCTCCTCAAGGTTCCTAGGGAACCCGGATTTACTCCCTCACGGAGCTCAACACTCAGAATAAGTGCGGAAGAACAAGACTTTGCTCAAAAACAAGGGATTTCATTCATAAATTTCATAAGATAAGTTCAAGTTACAAAAGGGGTCTAATATATAGACCTATAAGAAAAATCAAAACCATACAAGTTCCCATGTGGGACTAATAGGACTAATCTACACTTTAGGCATCAAATTCTCTTCCCTTGGCCAACCAAGACTCCTTCCATGAGTGAGCGGCCCAAAAACTCCAAGAAAACTTGAAAATCAGCTCCCAATGGCAGGTTATGGGGTTGTCTCCTAGTATCTCTCCATGAATCAAGGATTTTCCCTTCATGGTTTGGCTCTTTTGGACACCTCCTAGTCTTGCTCCACAAGTTTAGGCTTCTTCTTTTCATGGCTTTGGCACTTTAGGAAACTTTTGGATGCCTCCTTGATTTTCTCCCCAAGACATGCTCTCTTCCCTTTTATAACTTGAATTTTTATGGAACATTGTGGGGCACCTCCTTGATCCTCTCTTCAAGAAAAATTCTTACCATCCTGGCTTGGGTTTATCTGGAAAGAAGTTGCCTCCTCCTTGGATTGAGGTATCTTGATGGATTTCTCCCCCAAGTGGTGCAAGAAAAAGGGAAACTTACTTCTTATGGTGTGGGGACCAAAGACACTGGATGGAGATGTGGCAGGGAGTGTGGCACCCACTTGTAGCTGGACCATGGAAGAAAAATATGGCACCCTATGGCAAAGAGAATGGCGCCAACCTGGACCTGGACTTGGACTGAGTCAACATGACTCAACAAAAATTGAAATGACAAAATTATAGAATCAAAATTGGGTTGATCAGGTCAATCCTTATTACAAAGCCTAATTTTCTCGGGCAATGTCAATCAGAGATCCAGATGGAACCCTGAAGTCTTCTTCTGATTCTGGTGCCCGCACCAGTGTATGTTAGTGTTTTCTAGGCGTCGACTTTGAGAACCTAAACACATATCCCTAGATCCAAAAATAGAAAGCTCCAGTAGAGCAAACAGCCTAGGTTCTATGGATCCCAATCAAAGAAATAAAGGAATTGACCCTCCACTAAAGGTATACTTTACTCCTTCAAAATATACCTATTCACCTTGTATCCAAGTACCTCCTGTAGATGCTGTCTAGAACGAAATCAAGTCCAGTATAATCTAGATGTTACCCTCTTTTTATGGACTTGCAACTGAAGATCCATATAAACACTTAGACGAATTCTTAGAAATATGTTCAACCATTAAGATACAAAATTTCTTCGACGATGCTTTAAGGCTTAAGTTATTCCCTTTTTCCTTGAAAGACAAAACTAAATACTGGTTGAATTCCCTAGACACTATGACTATTTCAACTTGGGATCAACTTCAGAGGGAGTTTCTTAAGAAGTATTTTCCCATAGGAAAGATGAATCAAATCAGAAAAGCCATTACAAGTTTTTCCCAATTGGACGGAGAAATGTTTCATGAAACCTGGGAGAGATTGAAGGAGTTGATTAGGAAATGTCCTCACCATGCCATACCAAAATTACAATTAGTCCAGTGCTTCTATGATGGTCTGTCAAAAAGGCACAAGCAAATGGTGGATGCCTCAAGTGGAAGAATGTTCAAGCTTAAAAATGAACATGAGGCATGGCAGTTATTTGAAACCCTGAGTGAAAACTCCATACATCATATGTTCGCTGCCTGTAGAGACCCTCCCATGATACCCATAAGACCCAAAAGAGGGGGAATGTATGAAGTTGGTCATGCTGTAGACATCTATAGCAAGGTAGATGAGCTATCTCAGAAGCTCGACCAAATTTTGCAAGCTGGAAATAATTCTTCCTCATCTCATCACAATCATGATGTCTATATTATCTGCTCGAGTCCCATCCACTTGTTAGGTGATTATCCATCCGCTTACCAATTTCCTGAGCTCCTTCAGGAGCAAGCCCATCAAGCCCAAATCCAAATGGCTCCTAGACGAGGAAACGATCCATACTCGAACACATACAATCCTGGCTAGCACAATCATCCAAATTTCTCTTGGAAACCCCAACCTGGTATCAATTCATCTATTAGGCCCAACTATCAGGAGACCAACTTTAGAAGCATGCCATTTCCACTGTACCCAAGTGCCCCACAGCCTCCACAACCTCCGTCGAGCAATCATGACCCTTTGTTAGAGAAGGTGCTTTAAGCTTTGAAGGGGCTGGACATGAATACCCAACTCCTCCACTCCTACACACAATCCATTACCAAGCTGGAGACCCAGATAGATCAGCTGGCTACAGCTTTTAATTGGAGGGAGGAAGGTAAGTTACCTAGCCAGCCCATTAGCAATCCCAAAGGTCAATACATGGCTGAAAGCTCCTTTACTGGACTTGAAAATTTTCCTCCTGAACATGCTAAATTGATCATAACCTTAAGAAGTGGGAAAACATTGAACTAGCCTGACCTGACCCAAGATGTAGAAGTGGATAAGCCAGAGAAGAAGAATGAAGAGGAGAAGGAATCCATTGGTCAAGCACCTGCACCTAAAGCTCCATTCCCTAATGCTCTGGAATCACCTTTACCATTGGATAAGAAGAATCTAAAAATGAATGAGATGCTTGAACTATTCAAGCAAGTCCAAATAAACTTACCACTCCTCGATGCCATCAAGCAAGTTCCAGCTTATGCCAAATTTTTTAAGGATATGTGCACACAAAAATGAAAATCTAAAGCACACATCCCTAAGAAAATTTAGTTAACTAAGCAAGCCAGCTCAGTTTTTCAATAGATAGCCCCACCCAAACTCAAAGATCCTGGTACCCCAATTATATCTTGTGTTATAGGGGACCTTACAATCAAGAAAGCCTTGTTAGATTTGGGTGCGAGTGTAAACCTTCTCCCAAGCTCAGTGTATGATTTATTTAGATTCGGAGAACTAAAATCCATGACGATGACTTTATAGTTAGCTGATTGATCTGTCAAGATACCCCATGGAATGCTTGAGGATGTGTTGGTGAAAGTAGATGAATTTTACTTCCTTGTTGATTTTCTTATTTTGGACATGGAATCTAGCAGTAACCCTAGTCAGATACGTATCATTCTTGGAAGACCTTTCTTAGCTACCGCTAATGCTTGCATAAATTACAGAATGGGGGTTATGGATGTTTCATTTGGAAACATGAAAATGAGGTTGAACATTTTTAATGCATGTCAAGGACCTCCTACTTATGATCATAATGAAGTGAACATGATAGAAGAAGCTGTAAATAGGCAACTTCCTGTGTTGCTTGATTCGGACCCTTTGCAAGCATGTTTGACACATTTTGGAATGGACGATTTTGATATTGATGAATACACAAATGAGGTGAATGCTTTGTTAGAGCCATCCAAGTTTAGTACCACTCCTCCCTGGACTGTGAAATATGAATCATTACCGACTCAATCAAGCCCTTTAGTGCCATCCTTAGAAGCACCACCTAAGTTAGAATTGAAGCCTCTTCCTAACAAGTTGAAGTATTCTTTTCTTGGATCCAATGATACCCTTCCGGTAATCATTGCATCTACCTTGACCTCTAATCAGGAACAAAAATAGGTGGATGTACTCAAAGAACATAAAGAAGGAATATGATGGACAATAGCTGATCTCAAGGGTATTGACCCTTCCATTTGCATGCACCATATTTATTGTGAAGCAGAAGCTAAACCACATAAGGACATGAAACGGAGGCTAAATCCGAACATGCTGGAAATTGTTAAGAAAGAAGTGGTAAAATGGTTAGATGTCGGCATTATTTATCCAATTTTGGATAGTCAATGGGTCAGTCCAACCCAGGTAGTACCTAAAAAGTCTGGTATTACTGTCATACAAAATGAAAAGGGTGAGTCAATTCCTACCTGAGCAACCACTAGTTGGAGAGTGTGTATTGATTACCGGAAACTGAAAGCCGTTACTAGGAAAGATCACTTCCCTCTGCCTTTTGTTGATCAAATTCTAGAGCGGCTAGCAGGGTAAAGTTTGTTTTGTTTTCTGGATGGATATTCAGGATATAACCAGGTCCCAGTATTTCTTATAGACCAAGAAAAGACCACCTTTACCTACTCTTTTTGAACGTTTGCCATCAGACGCATGCCTTTTGGTCTCCATAATGCACCAGCCACCTTTCAACGATGTATGTTGGCCTTTTTTTTGACATGGTTGGTCACTTTCTTGAAGTGTTTATGGATGATTTTTCTATCTTTGGATCTTCATTTGAGGACTGTCTCCATAATTTGGCTAAGGTATTGAAATGATGTATAGAAACCAACTTAGTCTTAAGTTGGGAGAAGAGCCATTTTATGGTTCATGACGGAATCATGCTCGGACACATTATTTCTGAGCGAGGTATTGAGGTTGACAAAGCTAAGGTTGAATTAATCTCAAAATTGCCACCCGTGACCTCGGTTAGACAAGTACAATCCTTCCTTAGCCATGCTGGATTTTATAGATGCTTCATCAAGGATTTCAGCAAAATTTCTCGACCATTGTATAATTTACTTGCCAAAAAAAGTCTTTTGATTTTAGTAAAGAATGTCTGGCCGCTTTTAATATTCTTCGAACTGCTTTAACCAGTCTAGCCCCGAATCTGCTTCTTACTTCCTACCTTTTCCTGAAGCTTCCCATGTTTCTAGGACCATTAGATTACATTTTGTTGAAGTTAGTATGTTTCATCAGTCTTTTGACCCTGTTAGATTTGCCACTTATTTCTAGAGAACCTTATGGCATCTATTAGGGGTTCATATTAAATTTTCAGCTGCATGTCACCCACTGATCAAAGGTCAAGCACAAAATTGAAATTAAGGACTTAAAAAGATAAAATAAATAAATAAATAAATTTTCTACCCTAGAAATGCATAGTTGAGTCTGTTAGATATTTGCAGAGTCATATGCACAATACATTAAAGAATTGTATAAGAATCATATGGCTAATTTATGAAAAAGACTCAAAGAATACAATGAAGGAGACTTTGTTATGGTTAGACTATGACCTGAACGGTCCCACCTGGAACCATGAAAATATTATATGCCCGTAGTAGTGGACCATACAAAGTAATTAAGAAATTAGACCTAATGCCTACATGCTCGAGTTACCACTTGAACTAGGCATTAGTTCTACTTTCAATGTTTTAGACCTTATTGAGTATAGGGAGCCAATGTTGATTCCTGGGGAGCCTTTTGGGCCTGATCCAATCCTTGAGAGTTCGACAACCCATGTGTGTCCACCTGCCATACCACCAGCCTGGAGAGACAAGATCGAGTGGATCTTGGATGACAAGATTATCACTACTCGAGGCAAAGATTATCAGCGATATCTGGTTTGTTGGCAAGGATGATGATGCGAAATAACTCTAAGACTGCTAAACATGCATAGAAAATAGTAAAATAGTTTTTTTATGATTTTTATAATGGTTCACTCACAACTCTGATCGAAGCCTGGAAGAAGAAGCGTTGTTTACCTTGAATCTGATGGTAGATCTGGGTAGTCTGGGCAGCAAAGAAGGCCTCCTCAGGAGAGGGTAAGTACCTCGAGGATCCTACAAGCATCAGGGTTAATCAAAACAGTAATTAAAAATAAGAAAAGGAACTATGGGTTGAAAGGAATCAGGATTAGGGATAGAAGCTGGGCTGTTTGAAGTTTGTTGAAGATCACCTTGCTTGGTGGCCTAGGGCACTCCTTCTTGGACGTGTGAAGGCTTGGATGGCAGTGAGTTAGGGTGTGGAAGGAATCTAGGGCAGCAAGGAATTCGTCCAAGCATAAGAACACAAACCAAAGAACCAAAACAAAACACCAACACAAGGTAATGACTCAAAATTTTAGCAAGTTGTATTCATAAGAAAGAGATGCTTAGAAGAGGGGGAAGGGGTGGGGTATTTATAGAGTTCCCATGCCCTCACTAACCATGGTTATACTTGGGTTACAAGTCCTCTTCCCAATTGGAATACAAGTCTTTTCCTAGCTAGGTTAGAATTACAAAGTTTTAAAAGGACTAGAAATCCCAACTATATTAGAATTTTGACCTAGTCTTTTCTTCTTTCCTCTCCCCACTTGGCTTGGACTTGGTCAAACTCCTCAAATTCATTTTTGGACCTTAGGACAGTAGCAAGGACACCTCCTTCATGGGCTTGGACAAAAATTTGAGGGGTCCAGGTGCGCTTCCAGGGGCTGGGCGCATGGGCTGGCATATTCTAGGGAGTCTGGCTGGAATCTTGATTCTTAAGGGCTTGGGCTTAGCTCCTGGGCTTGATTTTATGGCTTGGAGTGCTAGAATAACCTAAAAAATATGGGCTCCTAGTATATAGAATATTCTGGAAGTATCTGGAGGGAATTTGGCTTCTGAAATGGTACTTGGAGAAAATCAGGGCATAATTAGGGCACCTGGGCATCGATTAAGCTCCCATAAGCTGGTGTAACTGCTTCTGGCTTCAGAATGAGGTCTGGTAAAACTCCAAAATAGCATAGCCTCCTCTCTTGTACAAGAAGTGAACTCACACTAGACTCATACTGGTATACAGGACTTAATGTACTGGACTAGGTTGACGGTTGAAACAAATCAACTAACCTCAACTTATTACAGTACTCATCTTAATTGATTACAAAATTTGACACATGGCTAGGTAAACCAAATAGGACCCAGTAATCTATGTCTGATCCTGGTGCTCCCACCAATTCTCCTGGGGTGGGAGGAACTCGACCCCGTCGAGTGTGGGATAACTTGGCTCTCATAGTGCTCGAGTAGATCTGGGTTGAGGCGCTGTAGATCCTCACGGGTGATCCACGAGTCCTCAGATTCTAGCCGACCTTGCCACCGGACCAAATACCTTTGATAGCCATGATTCTTGGTACATATGGCTTGATTGTCCAGGATTCTCTCAATCTTTTGCTTACTATTTGGCCAATTGAATATGGACGCTCTAGGGTGGGTTCTCTCTCAAAGGGAGGGATAGGCTCAAGGTGCTCGCTAGGTATCGCTGCTGGCTCCCTAGACTCTATAAGATCTGAGATGGTGGAGGTGGAGCTAATACCTAAATCAGATAGTATCTCACGTACATAGGCATTGGGTCCATAGATATTCATTATCTTGGATGGGCTAGCTTTGCAAGTAGAAAATTATTTACAACTACAAAATCCCCAGCAAAATTTTTTATCTCTCTTTTGGGAATTAGCCAAGTTGTTAGTTAGTTCATTAGTTATGTTCTTTTGACTAATTTCCATATGCTGTGCAGAGGGTAGTGCAGGTGCAGACATGTAATTCTAGTTGTGAATTTATTGGACTCAACTAATACCTATTAGACTCGACTAGACATCCCTATCAAAGGATGTTTTATTGGACTCTAAGGGACAAAACCTAATAGATTATAGACTCTTTAAGTTTGATCCTATCATGACATGCACATGAAAATGTGACATGAACTCTTAGTAGATGACAGAGCGTCTTCCAAAAGTAGGAAGCAAACGTGACTGACTGGATGAATGAATGCAGTATGCAAACCTCTATGAAATGCAACCTAATAGTAAAGAAAATAGAAGAAGTTTTCTGAAATGGTAGAAAATAAGAGGTGGGTTCAGGGTTGGTCTGGTAAGATGACAAATATGGAGATGGTTCAGGGTTAATTAGAAAGAGTAGAATATTAGAAGGGGTTTCAGAGATGAGTCCTAAATTAATGAGATTTACCTTATGGGTTTGAGGCATATCTAAAGGGTCTGCATAATGGAAGAAGGGGTCATTGATTTCAGGAAAAAGATCAAGTGGTGTCAAAGAGGTGAGTTCATCCTGAGGGCATTGATCTAAAGAGATTAAGTCCTTAATAAACTCTTATGGTTCATAAATCAAAGGAGTGGGCTCTCTAATTGGGCTTTCTTTTAATGGCTCCTCAAGTAAAGCTCTAATAGTGGGACTGGATTCCTCATGGTCTTCTTCCTTTAAAGGTTCTTCCACTACAGGTTGGGTGTGGTTAAAGTCAACTAACTCTAGGGTGGCTTCATCCTGGGTATCTACTAGATCAACTAACACTGGATTGGCTTGTACCTAGGTTTCTATTGGATCAACAAACATTGGATTGGCTTCTACCTAGGTTTGGTCAGGGTCAACTGATTCTAGGGTGGTGGATTGAGTAAACTGGGTTTGGAATTTGGTAATTTTCTGGGCCCATTGTTCAATTAGGGCCTTGAGCATTTCTAGATTAGACTCCATGGTTGAACTGGGTTGGTTACACTGGACTTCTAGTTCAACTAATTTTGGGTGGTTTTCTATAGGTGGGTCTTCCTCTAATTGTTCAATGGACTCATTGTCTTCATACTCCTCTACCAAACTTGGGTCAGCCTCATATATTTCTTCTTCTAGATCATCTTGGTGAACCAATGGGATAGTAGGAAGGGGTTTGGCTAAAGAAAAACTGGCTAGGGTTTGGGGTGCTGATCCTATGGGATTCAGGCTGACTAAGGGTTATGGGTTCATAGGTTATGGGTTCAGTCCTAAGGGTTGACTCGAATTCCAAAGCTATGTTATTGGCTTCCTCTAAGTTCCGAATTTGCCAATGAGATAGTTCCCACTGGATGTCTTCACGAAGGCCGTTCTCAAACCTAGATAAGGTCACTGATTCGGGTTCATCTAGGCAACACCTAAGGGCACATTCTTCAAATTGGGTTATATACTTCGACACATACCTATTTTCTTGATATAACCTATTTCATCGGTCTAAAAGGCACTATCGATATTATGGGGGAACATACATAGCCCTAAGCTTTAACTTCATGGCTTCCCAGGTGGTAATAGGTAGGTTGCCTATCTGATTATTGAGTCTTTCTACTTGGTCCCAGTATAATCTATCTTGATCGGTTAGCTTGAGCTGGACAAATTAACACTTTTTCTCATCACTCAAGCCATACCATTCAAAATATTGTTCCATGTCTTTTTCCCAGTCTATGTAATCCTCAGGATTTGAGGTGCTACTGAAGGTGGGTACTTAATAATTGGGCTTCCTATAGTTGGACTTCTGGTAAGGGTCAGAGTATTAGGTTCTCCTAGGGTTGGGCTTCAAGTATGGGTCATGGTATGGGGTTCTCCTAGGGTTGGGCTCCCTATATGGATCAGAGTTTTGGGCTCTCCTAGGGTTGGACTTCATGGTCACACTAGTTGGGTTGGATTAAGTCTACTGGTATTGGGTTCCTAATCTAGTGGTCATAAAACATTCAAAATGAAATGATGCAACCAAGCATGCAAAAGAGAAAGAAAAAGGCTATTATAATCTAGGGTTTCCTAGACCTAGAGCCAGAAACTGGGTTGGTTAGCTCAACTTACACCTAATCTAATAGCTAATTCTTCCACAGGCCAGGTAGGGGGTGGGAGTGTCGGAAGTCCCCTCTGTTTTTGCAGGGATCCAATTAAAAACCACAACACCACTCAAGTCGTTTGACTCTAGACCCCCAGCCTTAGACACCAACTTTCAGTAATAGCTAAAAGGTTAAATGCACTAGTTGGCCCACACAGCTCGGACCCGACCTGTTGATGTCTCTTAGCCCACTAGGGCAAATTAGATCTAATTGATTTTAATTAGGCTTGGGTTAGTATGATGATGGTGAATTTGGGCCCAGGACAGGTGATGAAATCCTGTCCTGATCTGAGACAGAGAGTTGCCCTTAAGATTAGGTTAAATTGATGGCAATCAATGGCCCTGATGCAATCTAAAACAATCAAAAATTAAAATATTTTTTTAATGATTTATGATGTGTCAAATCAGGTTTAAGTTAACTGGGGTTATCAAACAAAGTTTGGCTTGGGATTGGGGTGTGTGGAAGTTGAATAAGGTTGAGTTAAGTATGCAGAAATAGCAAAAATTAAAAAATTAGGATTCAAATGATACAGAATTTGACACAGATCCCGATGCAGAAAAAAATAAAAAAAATTTGAAATAGAGGATGGATGCTGGTGATGAAACCTGCCAAATTTTATTCGAAACAAAAAGTCATATGATAATGCAAACCTAGGGTTTTTTGGACTGCTACAGAAATTATCAAGATTCTGTTAGGATTTCTAATATGCCAAATTTTAATGATTTAGGTTTTTTATAAAATTAATTAAAGATTTTTATTAAATAGAGGACTCAAGAAAGAACAATTCATGCAAATTTTAGAGAAAAATAAAACTCCTCGATGGTCGAAAATAGATGCAAAACTAATACCTAATGTAGTGGACAGAATGCTGAAATTAGGATTTGTGAATGCAATGTAGATAAAAACTATCCTAAATCTGCTCTAATACCATACTGATGCTAGATGACTCTAAGAATGCTAAACATGCATGGAAAATAGTAAAATAATTTTTTTGTGATTTTTATAATTTTATTTGTAGGCTAGATTCCTTAAATAATGTAAGAACTAGCGGAAAGACTACCAGTGCAAAGAATCATCGGATTGCAGGCAAACTCATATAAACTAATGAAATAGCCAAGACCCGAGAGTTAAGAAACTCCTGGTTTAGGATAGCTTTTATTCATTAAATTAGAAAATAAGAGTTGGGAAGGTTTATTACCAGTCAAATATTGAAATTTAGAAGCAGTAGGGTTCACTCACAACTCTGATCGGAGCCTGAAAGAAGAAGCCTTGTTTCCCTTGAATCTGATGGTGGATCTGGGCAGTCCAGGCAGCAAAGAAGTCCTCCTCAGGGGAGGGGAAGTACCTCGAGGATCCTACAAGCATTAGGGTTAATCAAAATAGCAATTAAAAATAAGAAAAGGAACTATGGGTTGAAAGAAATCAGGATTAGGGTTAGAAGCTGGGCTATTTGAAGTTTGTTGAAGATCTCCTTGCTTGGTGGCCTAGGGAACTCCTTCTTGGACGTGTGAAGGCTTGGATGGTAGTGAGTTAGGGTGTGGAAGGAATCTAGGGCATCAAGGAACTCGTCCAAGCACAAGAACACAAACCAAAGAACCAAAATAAAACACCAACACAAGGTAATAACTCAAAATTTCAGCAAGTTGTATTCATAAGAAAGAGATGCTTACAAGAGGAGGGGGTGGGGTATTTATAGAGTTCCCATACCCTCACTAACCATGGTTACACTTGGGTTACAAGTCCTCTTCCTAATTGGAATACATGTCCTTTCCTACCTAGGTTAGAATTATAAAGTTTTAAAAGGATTAGAAATCCCAACTATGTTAGAATTTTGACCTAGTCTTCTCTTCTTTCCTCTCCCCACTTGGCTTGGACTTGGTCAAACTCCTTAAGTTCATTTTTGGACCTTGGGGCAGCAGCAAGGATGCCTCTTTCATGGGCTTGGATGAAAATTTGAGGGGTCCAGGTGGGTTTCCAGGGGTTGGGCTCATGGGATGGCATTTTCTAGGGAATCTGGCTGGAATCTTGCTTCTTAAGTGCTTGGGCTTGGCTCTTGGGCTTGATTTTAAGGCATGGAGTGCTAGAATAACCTGGGAAACATGGGCTCCTCTCATATAGAATATTATGGAAGCATCTGCAGGGAATTTGGCATCTGAAATGGCACCCGGGAAAAATCAAGGCATAATTAGGGCACCTGGGTGTCGATTGAGCTTCCTAAGCTGGTGTAACTGCTTCTGGCTTCAGAATGAGGTCTGGTAAAACTCCAAAATAGCGTAGCCTCCTCTCTTGTATAAGAAGTGAACTCACACTAGACTCATACTGGTATATAGGACTCAATGTACTGGACTAGGTTGATGGTTAAGATAAATTAACTAACCTCAACTTATTACAGGACTCATCTTAATTGATTACAAAATTTAACACCTGGCTAGGTAAACCAAATAGGGCCCAGTAATCTGTGTCTGATCCTGGTGACCCCACCAGATGACTTGAGACTGATGATTCTTTGATCATCGAGAGGACTTGCAGAGAGTTAACACAAACTTATTGGAGTGCTGTCATAGCGACGTTGATCCATACTAGACAGGGTCGAGATTCTCCCACCCAGGAAGAATTACTGTGGATACCAGGGCCAGAAAATATCGACAGGTTGAACCCACATCCCTGTGGATCACCTATGAATAAAGCCATGAACCCAACCCCTTTTACCATGTAAATATTTTATTTTAAATTCTGTTATTTTGGCTTAGTTAGGGTTAGCCCTTTTTACCAACTATAATTAGGGTTTTATTATTTAGCCTTTTAGGCCAAACCCTTTTTACCACATTGAGTCAAAACCCCATTTATCAGTTGTGCCAAACTCTATTGGGCCAAACCCTGTTTATGAAATTTATTCTTTTTGTTGCATGAAGTTATGCCTTTTGATCAATTGATCAAGTGGGGATTTAGGTATTTGATTTTGAGTCTTGTAATAATTAGTTATTGAGTCCTGTAATACAAGGGGGACCCAATTAAAGACCCATGTGACTTCATGTACACCCAATTGAAGATCCCATGTGCTAGCTCAAGACAAACCATGTAATTCCATGTGCTAGCCCAAGTCAGCTTGTCCTTGGCACCACCTTTTCAAGGATTTGGACATCAACACGTGTCATGTTTGGACATGCCATGCCATTTCATTTTGGGACAACACATTCCATGTCACTTTATTTGGACATGCATCAAATTTGGACATTATCACATGACAAAATGTGCGATGTCCATTCTCTGAATGCCGTTACTAGAAAAGATAACTTCCCTCTGCCTTTTATTGATCAAATTCTAGAGCGGCTAGCAGGGCAAAGTTTCTTTTATTTTCTGGATGGATATTCAGGATACAACCAGGTCCCAGTATTTCCTGCAGACCAAGAAAAGACCATCTTTACCTGCCCTTTTGGAACGTTTGCCTTCAGACGCATGCCTTTTGATCTCTGTATTGCACCAGCCACCTTTCAACGATGTATATTGGCCTTATTTTCTGACATAGTTGGTCACTTCCTTGATGTGTTTATGGATGATTTTTCTATCTTTGGATCTTCATTTGAGGACTGTCTCCATAATTTGGCTAAGGTATTGAAATGATGTATAGAAACCAACTTAGTCTTAAGTTAGGAGAAGAGCCATTTTATGGTTCGTGATGGAATCATGCTCGGACACATTGTTTCTGAGTGAGGGATTGAGGTTGACAAAGCTAAGGTTGAATTAATCTTGAAATTGCCTCCACTAACCTCAGCTAGACAAGTATGATCCTTCCTTGGCCATGTTGGTTTTTATAGACACTTCACCAAGGATTTCAGCAAAATTTCTCGACTATTGTGTAATTTACTTGCCAAATGGACATCCATTGGATAGGATAAAGGCTAAGCCTTATCACCTAAAAGGTGATTAATTTACAGAAGGACAAAGAGTCCTTCTGTGCCCCTTTATTTGTGTGCATGCCAAAATGGTGCCAACAGTCTCATGCCCTTGGGACTCTTGGTTTAAATAATAGATAAGGCTTGATAAATTAGGACAAAACTCAATTTGGTTGACCCACTTAAGGCTCAACCCAATTTAATTCCCACTCAAATTGGTTATCCCAAATAGCAAGCAATTAAATTTAATTTAATTAGGTTAGGATTTAGGCTAGCCAATATATGCTAGTATGTTAATTAGCTACCCAATTAGGATCCTATGACTCTAACCAAAATTCAATGGACTTCCTTGGCCCATTCCCTAATGTGTGTAACCCTTTAGAGCCCCATATCTAGCTAGCAATAGGTCCAAGTCCAACCTTTTTTGATCTGATCACAACCAGTTGACCTAATTAGGTCAAATCGAGCTTATTCAAGTTGCCAATTCAAACCAATTTCTAAATTGACTCATGAATCTAATAATTTGATTCATGAAAACCTACAAGACATGATTGACATCTAGCAATGTGTCATGCCTACTCGAAAGATGAGAAATTTGGTAAAAATTATCAAAATATCTTTCAGTGGCAAGTTACCATGTAATTCAATCCTTCAATCTTCTTTTATCCCGATTAAGTAATGAGTATGGATAAATGTCAAACCCTTACACTTAATCCATTCGAATCTCTAATTAATGAAGACTCAATCGATGATAAAATAGAAAACCATTTGTAATTTTATCATACTTTGATCAAAGACTTCCTGAGTCATCATTCGATGAGATCACATGAAATAACTTCTCCCCTTACTAGGAGTGATCGATTCCTTGTTGACCTACTCATTACATTCATACACAATTCATCATATCCAGAAGCACCCCGTACATGACTTAATTGCCATGAACGAGTGTGCACTAAAACATGAGTTCGTGTGCATAAGATACTATGATGCTCTCAGGTCTAAGGATCACATGCATAACTCCCACTACGAGAATAATCTTTTAACAAGACATACATTAGATGTTCTCTTATCGAAACAATTCAATGAACTCATAACCTAATGAGCACCCATCTCCTTGTATTAGTATCATTATACAAGTAATCATGAGACCAACCACCCTCTCCATCAACATACATAGGATGTGCTAGTCTATCAGGATACATCGATCCCCGAATCGATGATCCAACGACTAGAAACATTTTATCATAATCTTATAATTAAAATACAAGACACATCATATGATGAATCAAAAAATTGCCTTTATTAATATCAATCTTGAGTTGAGAGAATACAAAAATGCCATTAATATAATAACTGTGATTGGCTTTCAAGGCACAATTCTTTCAATAGTGATGTAGAATATGCTTGGTGTGCTGATGGGACTTCGACTCTTTGGTTTGAGCAATGGCCCAATATTGTCACATACATGAAAATTGGACCATCAAGGAAGGGTACCACTCCTAGCTAATCGAGAAACTTTTGCAACCATATAACTTCCTTTGTCACATTTGATGCTGCAATATACTCTACCTCACAAACTAAATGTCTTACGGTATGCTACTTGGAACTTTTTCAACAGATCACTCTACCATTCAGGTTAATGACAAAGCTCGACACACTATTGCTATCATTCCCTTTTGATTGAAAACTAGAGTTAGTATATCTTACAAGTTTTAAATTAGGTTCTTCATAAACAAGCCATTGGTCTTTAGTATTTTGCAAATACTTAATAATAGTTTTAACTACCTTCCAATGGGCCTAACCTAGATTAGACTGGTATTTGCTCACTACCTTTAATGAGTATGCCAATCTAGTCTCGTACATATCATGGCATACATGATAGACCCTACTGCCAAAGCTTATAGGATCTTACTCATACACTCACTTTAGAAGTTATCAGACAATCCTTCTTAGAGAGAAATTTCATGATCTATCGAAAGATAGCCTTTCTTGGAATTCTTCATGCTAAACTAATTTAGCATAGTATCGATGTACATAGATTGGGACAATCTCAATAGCTTCCTAGATCTATCTCTATAGATCTCCATCTCTAAGATATAAGAAGCTTCACCCAAGTTCTTCATAAAGAACTGAGATGATAACCAGACCATTATTCCTTGTAGTGTATGAAAGGATTATGCCCTATAAGCCAATGTCTGCATCTCCCAGACCATTGTAAATTGACAAATTAATAAAGGCAATAATTTTTTATCATTCGCTGTGTCATTATATGATGAACCCCATAGATTAGGGCTATGGTTGTAGGGCTATGATGAGATCATACCAGTGAGATCTAAGGCCTTAAAACCCTAATCTAGAATATTCCTAGTCATAGGAACCCTGAGTTGGGGATCAGGGTTTCCGGTAAGACTGGCACATCCTATGTATGCTGAAAAGGGTGACTGCTCTCACAGTCATTTGTGTAGGACACTAATACAAGGATGTGGGTGCTCATTAGTGAATGAGTCCACTGAATAGATCCAGTTTGAGAACATCTAATGGAGCCTTAGCTGCATGTCAATGGATGTTTCACATAGTGGGAGTTGTACAAGTAGTCCTATGACCTGAGACTGCCATAATACCTTATGTACATGAACCCATGCTTTGGTTCAATCTCAATCATGACACTGGGTCATGCACGAGGTTGATGCTGGGTATGGTGAATTGTATATGAAGGTAATGAGTAGGTCAACAAGGAATTGATCACTCCTAGTAGGAGGAGATTGCATCCAGCCAAATTAGGTCAGATGATGATTCAGGAAATCTTTGATCAAAGTACAGATATTAGAAATGATTTCTAATATCGAATTAATTGAATCATTAGTGTATGACTGAGCTGGGAATGAGTATAAACTGGATTTGACATGATTCCATATCCATAGTTATATTCGGGATGCAAGATGATTGAAGGATCGAATTATACGGGAACTTTCCACTGAAGGGTAGTTTTGGAATTACACCAGAATTTCCATATCTTCCGGGTAGACATGACACGTTGCTAGACGTCAATCTTGTCTTGTGGGTTGATCAAATTAAATGGTTTAATTGGATCACTAATTAGGAGGAGTCCTAATTGACTGACTCGAGTTAGCTCGATTTGACCTAAATCGATTAGAATGAGTTCTGATCAGATTAGGTCAACTTGCACTCGGACCCACTGCTGGCTAAGTATGGAACCCAATGGGTCACACACTTAGGACAGATAATCAAGGATTTAATTTGGAATTAAATCTCATTTGCAGATGAACACACTAGCATGTGTTGCAAACCATGACTTCTACTTGAATCGGATTCGAGTTAGGGTTCCGATTTGGTCTTTTTTAGATCCAAATTCATTCCGGTTTGAATCTAATTAAAGATTTAAAACGTTGGGCTAACAATAGGCTAGCAATTGGGCTAACCTAAGAGGCTAAACCCCTTTCCCACATCGCCTAAAACCCCTCCCCCTCTCTTCCCACGCGCGCGCGCAAGGAGAAGAGTCCACACGCGCGTGGACTCTCTCCAAATCGCGTTTTTGCGTGAAAAGAAAGAAGGGAACAGCGTCTTTTGGCTGATGAGGCGTGGATCAGAGTCCACCTAGGCGTGGACTCTTCAAAATGGGAATTACGGTGAAAAGAAAGAAAAAAAAAAAAAAAACTCCGAAGGGGCGTGACTCTTTTCTCTGCGCGCGCCCTTCTGAGTTTTTCTCGATCCCTCTTCGCGTCTGTCCATCCCAAAGGCCGTGAGATTAATCCCAAAGGCCGTGAGATTAATCCCAAGGGCCGTGAGTCAAAGAGAGAAGACGTGAGAAGGGAGAGAGGGGCGTGAGAGGATTTTTCAGAAGGAGAAGGCGCCTCTCTGTCGCCTATTTAAGAAGAAGGCTTCACCGTAAAAATCCATTCCAGATTTTCTACGGCGAAGCCTTGCTTCTCTTTCCTTCTCCCTCTCCAGAAGACTGTTTCCCCCTCCTCTCTTTCTTCTTTGATTCCTTTACAGAGCCCAGGCTCTGTCGAATCTCAGAACAGAAGGAGAGTCAGAGAGAGAAACTCTCCGACGGTAAAGGAAGAAGGTGCCTCTTTTCTTCTTTCTTACATTAAGACAACTTTGTCTTAATCTTCTTCTCCCTCCAAGACAAGCCTTGTCTCATTTTAGGACAAGGGCTTATTCTTAAGACAAGAGTGTCTTAAGAGGCCAGAACTGCCAAAAACTGGGAGAAGGGTAAGAGAGAAAGTTTTAGTCCCTGTTTGGCTAAAGGTGTCCTAGCCAATAGCCCATATATCAAGTTCTTGGGGTAGAACTTGATTGGAAGGAACCCAAATTGAGGAGTCACTGTCTTGATCATCTGCCCGTGTGGATCACCATCGGAGGGCGGACAAGTGGACGCCTGGTGTGTTCAAAAGGTTACTCCATTTGGAGTTTATTTCTACATCAGATTGGATATAGCGATCTGAGGTTAGTATCTAAACTGTGTTTAAATTTGGACATGCATGTAGTCATAAGTTTTAATTGCTAATAAGGAGATTTTGGGATTAGGGTTCGGACCTGATTTCATAAAGTTTTTGAAATCCACACTTCCGCACTGGTCACCGAACCCAACAGTGGTATCAGAGCATCCTTATTAGGATTAATACTTATGAAGTTCAATTCATGATGTAGTATCATGTTAAAGTTTTTATATTGATGCACAGTGCATGTCTTTGATTGAACATGAGTTTGATGATTGCCACCAGTTAGGGTTTTCCACTGAAACCCTAATTGTCTTAGAGATATGATTAGCCCTGGAGCCATCATACTGAAATAAGGTTGCCCTGGCATAATGGTGTATCCATTATGTGGTAAATGGTTGTCCTAGTATGATGGCACACATTTCACATATTTGCTTAGTTTAAAGCATGTATTAATATATGTGATAGCTTTTAAATTGAATGTGCTGGCATTGCATGAACCCCTCTTAAAATTATATTAAGTGGTAGTATAGTTAACCGATAAGCATTATTAGTCATGATGGATAATTAGTCATTTCGGTGTCTAGAAAGGTGGTTCTGGGAAGGTAAAGGGAATCGTGGTTTTTAATTGGTTCCGTTGACTGACCTGGCCAATTTTAAATTGGTGTCTAGGAAAGCAACGGGGGGACCCCCACATCTCTACCACTAGCCTGGCCGATCTGATTGATTTAATTCTTGACTAACATGCTTAGTGTTAAAATACTATTATTGGCCTTCCTTCATGATAGGTCATCATTGTGTTACGATCTATACTAGGTTTGTTGTGTACACACAAGACCTAATATGGTGACTAACACAATTTTTGGCCTAATACAATTATTTGTTTATGGCATGATTTAAAGTAATATTTTGTTGTGTACACACAAGGGTATTACTATTAAAGTCATGGCTATGAAGGGTCTTACTTAACTAAAATATTATAGTTTGTTGTGTATACACAAGGCTATTAATATTTTAGAGGCCGAGATAAGTTGAGAATTGTACAGTTTACAATTGGAAAGAGTTTTCCTACCTATGAACTTATATAAGATTTGTTGTGTACACACAAGGTCTTTTATGAGGGATTGGGATCTCAACCCCACTAAGAAAGATCAATTAAGGTTTTCTCGATCATCGTATGGAGGGTTATGATGCTCGATAAAATAGTGGGAGACATAATTAAATTAAAGTCCTAATTTAATTATGTGTTGTCATTTCATGGTTGTTTGCTTATGTTTTCGTTCTTTGTTTAAATGTAGATAAATGGCCTCTTCACTCTCACTCCGTAGTATTTTAGATGCCAACAAATTGACTGGGCCGAATTATGTTGATTGGCTGAGAAATTTGAAAATAGTACTCAGTCAAGAAAGAATTTCCTATATTCTTGATACCCCGATTTTGGAACCACCAAGGGAAGATGCCTCGCAAGAGGAGAAGACCACATATAATATGTGGCAAAATGACTCACTTACTGTCAAATGTGTTATGCTTGCCTCTATGACTAATGAGTTACAGAGGCAGCATGATAGCATGGATACTAACTCCATACTGCTAAATTTAAAAGAGCTTTATGGAGAACACAGTAGAACTGCTAGATATGAAATATCTAAGCAGTTGTTCCGTGCAAGGATGACAGAAGGTACATCAGTACAAGACCATGTATTAAAGATAATTGATCTAATCACTCGATTAGGTCAATTAGGTTTTGTAATGGATGGGGAGTTGAATCAAGACTTGATCTTGCAATCACTCCCAGAGTCATTTTCACAGTTTGTTCTTAATTACCATATGAACAAACTTAATTCTTCCTTGCCTGAGCTGTTGAATATGTTGAAAACAGCAGAGAGCCATGTAAAGAAAAATAAGGCTCCAGTTCTTCTTGTGGATAAGAAGAAGACAGGCAAAAGGGGTTCCAATAAGAGGATGAATCCCAAAGGGGGCATTAAGAAGAAGAAAGGAAAGAAGGCCTCCGGACAGATGACCTGCTTTCATTGTGGCAAGCCGGGTCATTGGAAAAGAAACTGCATGGTTTACCTTGCAAGTTTGAAGCCTGGTGCATCAGAGGCACCAAAAGGTATGAAAGAAGTTCATACTATTTTGTCATTGGATTCTTCCATTTCAAATACTTGGGTGTTGGATACCGCCTGTGGTCATAACATCTGCAAATCATTGCAGGGACTTCAGGGGCTTAAAGTATTGAAGGAAGGTAACTTTGAGCTCTACGGTGCTGGAGGGGACCCCATCCAAGCAGAAGCTGTAGGGACTTATGTTTTGAAGTTACCTTCAGGGAAGATCTTGGAGCTAAGGAATTGTTACTATATGCCAAAAATCATTAGAAATATCATATCTGTACCCTTGTTACTTAAACAAGGATATACTATGAATGTAATGAGCAGTGGCTGCTCAATTTCTTTATCTAATGAAATTATATGTTATGGCATATTCTGCAATGGTCTCTTAACTCTTTCCACTAATGACAATGTTTTTCATGTTTCTAACAAACGGAAAAGAGATGATGTTAACAATACCTTACTTTGGCATTGTCGACTTGGACATATTAGTGAGACTAGGATTAACAAGTTGTACAAAGAAAATTTCTTTGATCCTTATGACTATGAGTCATTAGGAACTTGTGAATCATGTCTCATGGGTAAGATGACCAAGACTCCATTTAGTGGACATGGAGAAAGGACAAAAGAGTTATTAGGACTCATACACACAGATGTATGTGGGCCTATGACAACTCAAGCCTATGGTGGATACTCATACTTCATCACATTTACTGATGATTTTTCAAGGTATGGATTTGTGTATCTAATGAAACATAAGTCCGATGCTTTTGAAAAATTCTTAGAGTATCAAAGTATGGTAGAGAAACAGACAGGAAAAAGTATAAAGATCCTCCGATCAGATAGAGGAGGTGAATATTTATCCACTGAGTTTCTTGATCACCTTAAAGATAAGGGGATCATCTCTGAATGGACTCCTCCTTACACACCACAATTAAATGGTGTTGCTGAAAGGAGGAATCGTACTTTATTGGATATGGTACGGTCCATGATGTGCTTCACGGAGTTACCTTTTTCTTTCTGGGGATATGCTTTGGAAACAGCAACACATATCTTGAATAGAGTACCATCTAAAACTGTCTCTAGCACTCCATATGAATTATGGAGAAGTAAGAAGCCCAATCTTAAGTATATTAAGATATGGGGATGTCCAGCCTATGTAAAAAGGAATTTTGGACATAAACTAGATGCTAGAGCAGACAAATGTCTATTTCTCGGATATCCTAGAGATAGTATAGGATATGTGTTCTACCACCCTACTGAACAAAAAGTTTTGGTCAGTAGGCATGCCACTTTTATGGAAAAGGAATTTATCCTACAAAAGGGCACTGGTAGAAATATCGAACTTAATGAGATTCAACAAATAGACACTTCTCAGTCAAGTAACAACATAGTTAATATAGAACCTGAACACACTCCTATCCGTAGGTCTGATAGGGTGCGACAGGCACCTGAGAGGTATGGGTTCATAATTGAAAATAATGAAGCCCAAATCATTCAAAATGATGAGCCTCTAACCTATACGGAAGCAGTCATGAGTAGAGACTCAGACAAATGGCTGGAAGCCATGAGATCCGAGATGGACTCCATGTATGTCAACCAAGTATGGTCTTTGGTTGATGCACCAGAGGGTATTAACCCTATTGGGTGTAAATGGGTCTATAAAAGGAAGATTGGGGCAGATGGCCAAGTTGAAACTTATAAAGCCAGATTGGTGGCTAAGGGTTTCAGACAAAAACAGGGAATAGATTATGATGAAACATTTTCCCCTGTTGCCATGCTCAAATCCATTCGGATTATGCTTGCTATAGCAGCATATCATGATTATGAGATCTGGCAAATGGATGTAAAAACTGCATTCCTCAATGGTTTCCTTGAGGAAGAGGTTTATATGTCACAACCAGAAGGTTTTGTCTTGGAAACTAAACCTAATCAGGTATGTAGGCTAAAGAAATCCATTTATGGATTAAAGCAAGCATCCAGGAGTTGGAACATCCGATTTGATAAAACAGTCAAAGAATTTGAGTTTTTCAAAAATGAGGATGAACCTTGTGTGTACAAGAAGACTAGTGGGAGTGCCATAGTTTTCTTAGTTCTATATGTTGATGATATACTTATTATTGGGAATGATATCCCAATGTTACAATCAGTCAAAGTGTGGTTATCGAAACAGTTTTCCATGAAAGACTTGGGAGAAGCATCCTATATACTGGGTATAAAGATCTATAGAGATAGATCAAGAAGGATGCTTGGCTTGTCCCAGTCTAGGTACATTAACCAGGTGCTAAAGAGATTTAGCATGGAGGAAAGTAAAAGAGGTTACTTACCTATTGGTCATGGCATACGTCTTTCTAAGAGGATGTCTCCTAAGACACCTGAAGAAAGAAATAGAATGAGTTCTATACCTTATGCTTCGGCTATAGGGTCGATTATGTATGCTATGTTATGTACTAGGCCTGATGTGGCATATGCCTTGGGTGTAGCCAGTAGATTTCAGGCTGATCCAGGAGAGGATCACTGGAAGGCTGTGAAAAATATTCTTAAGTACCTGAGAAGGACTAAGGATATTTTTCTTATATACGGAGGATCTGATCTTAAACTAGAAGCCTATTCAGACTCTAGTTTTCAATCAGACCCAGATGATAGTAAATCCATTTCAGGGTATGTCTTTACCTTGAATGGTGGAGCAGTAAGTTGGAAGAGCACTAAACAGCAGACTGTAGCTGACTCAACTACCGAGGCAGAGTACATAGCTGTCAGTGAAGCCGCCAAGGAAGCTGTCTGGATGAAGAAATTCATCACAGAGTTGGGAGTAGTTCCTGAGATTGAGAACCCGGTGCCACTCTATTGTGATAACACTGGAGCAGTTGCTCAAGCTAAGGAACCGAGAGCCCATCACAAGTCCAAGCACATTCTGAGACGCTTCCATCTTGTCCGAGAGATAATCGAAAGACAAGAAGTCTGCATCAATAGAGTAGATACAAAGAACAACATAGCAGACCCGTTCACTAAGGCTCTACCACAGCGGGAGTTTTATCGCCACCTCGATTGTATGGGGTTAAAGAATAAGAGCGATTGGCTTTAGTGCAAGTGGGAGATTGAAAGGATTATGCCCTATAAGCCAATGTCTGCATCTCCCAGACCATTGTAAATTGACAAATTAATAAAGGCAATAATTTTTTATCATTCGCTGTGTCATTATATGATGAACCCCATAGATTAGGGCTATGGTTGTAGGGCTATGATGAGATCATACCAGTGAGATCTAAGGCCTTAAAACCCTAATCTAGAATATTCCTAGTCATAGGAACCCTGAGTTGGGGATCAGGGTTTCCGGTAAGACTGGCACATCCTATGTATGCTGAAAAGGGTGACTGCTCTCACAGTCATTTGTGTAGGACACTAATACAAGGATGTGGGTGCTCATTAGTGAATGAGTCCACTGAATAGATCCAGTTTGAGAACATCTAATGGAGCCTTAGCTGCATGTCAATAGATGTTTCACATAGTGGGAGTTGTACAAGTAGTCCTATGACCTGAGACTGCCATAATACCTTATGTACATGAACCCATGCTTTGGTTCAATCTCAATCATGACACTGGGTCATGCACGAGGTTGATGCTGGGTATGGTGAATTGTATATGAAGGTAATGAGTAGGTCAACAAGGAATTGATCACTCCTAGTAGGAGGAGATTGCATCCAGCCAAATTAGGTCAGATGATGATTCAGGAAATCTTTGATCAAAGTACAGATATTAGAAATGATTTCTAATATCGAATTAATTGAATCATTAGTGTATGACTGAGCTGGGAATGAGTATAAACTGGATTTGACATGATTCCATATCCATAGTTATATTCGGGATGCAAGATGATTGAAGGATCGAATTGTACGGGAACTTTCCACTGAAGGGTAGTTTTGGAATTACACCAGAATTTCCATATCTTCCGGGTAGACATGACACGTTGCTAGACGTCAATCTTGTCTTGTGGGTTGATCAAATTAAATGGTTTAATTGGATCACTAATTAGGAGGAGTCCTAATTGACTGACTCGAGTTAGCTCGATTTGACCTAAATCGATTAGAATGAGTTCTGATCAGATTAGGTCAACTTGCACTCGGACCCACTGCTGGCTAAGTATGGAACCCAATGGGTCACACACTTAGGACAGATAATCAAGGATTTAATTTGGAATTAAATCTCGTTTGCAGATGAACACACTAGCATGTGTTGCAAACCATGACTTCTACTTGAATCGGATTCGAGTTAGGGTTCCGATTTGGTCTTTTTTAGATCCAAATTCATTCCGGTTTGAATCTAATTGAAGATTTAAAACGTTGGGCTAACAATAGGCTAGCAATTGGGCTAACCTAAGAGGCTAAACCCCTTTCCCACATCGCCTAAAACCCCTCCCCCTCTCTTCCCACGCGCGCGCGCAAGGAGAAGAGTCCACACGCGCGTGGACTCTCTCCAAATCGCGTTTTTGCATGAAAAGAAAGAAGGGAACAGCGTCTTTTGGCTGATGAGGCGTGGATCAGAGTCCACCTAGGCGTGGACTCTTCAAAATGGGAATTACGGTGAAAAGAAAGAAAAAAAAAAAAACTCCGAAGGGGCGCGACTCTTTTCTCTGCGCGCGCCCTTCTGAGTTTTTCTCGATCCCTCTTCGCGTCTGTCCATCCCAAAGGCCGTGAGATTAATCCCAAAGGCCGTGAGATTAATCCCAAGGGCCATGAGTCAAAGAGAGAAGACGTGAGAAGGGAGAGAGGGGCGTGAGAGGATTTTTCAGAAGGAGAAGGCGCCTCTCTGTCGCCTATTTAAGAAGAAGGCTTCACCGTAAAAATCCATTCCAGATTTTCTACGGCGAAGCCTTGCTTCTCTTTCCTTCTCCCTCTCCAGAAGACTGTTTCCCCCTCCTCTCTTTCTTCTTTGATTCCTTTACAGAGCCCAGGCTCTGTCGAATCTCAGAACAGAAGGAGAGTCAGAGAGAGAAACTCTCCGACGGTAAAGGAAGAAGGCGCCTCTTTTCTTCTTTCTTACATTAAGACAACTTTGTCTTAATCTTCTTCTCCCTCCAAGACAAGCCTTGTCTCATTTTAGGACAAGGGCTTATTCTTAAGACAAGAGTGTCTTAAGAGGCCAGAACTGCCAAAAACTGGGAGAAGGGTAAGAGAGAAAGTTTTAGTCCCTGTTTGGCTAAAGGTGTCCTAGCCAATAGCCCATATATCAAGTTCTTGGGGTAGAACTTGATTGGAAGGAACCCAAATTGAGGAGTCACTGTCTTGATCATCTGCCCGTGTGGATCACCATCGGAGGGCGGACAAGTGGACGCCTGGTGTGTTCAAAAGGTTACTCCATTTGGAGTTTATTTCTACATCAGATTGGATATAGCGATCTGAGGTTAGTATCTAAACTGTGTTTAAATTTGGACATGCATGTAGTCATAAGTTTTAATTGCTAATAAGGAGATTTTGGGATTAGGGTTCGGACCTGATTTCATAAAGTTTTGAAATCCACACTTCCGCACTGGTCACCGAACCCAACAGTGTAGGGATGTCATTCTTGATTAAGAGAATGTCATCTACATACAGCACAAGGAATACTACTATAGAACTTTTAGCCCACTTATAAATGTAGGGTTCCTCTTCATTCTTAATGAAGCCATATGTTTTGATTGTCTTATCCAAATGCATGTTCTAACTCTAAGATGCTTGCTTCAGTCCATAAATGCATCTCTGAAGCTTACATACCTTTAACTCATCATGATTATGAACCCTTTAGGTTATATCACACCTCATCCAGCTCTCCATTTAGAAAAGTTGTTCAAACATCCATTTTCTAGATTTTATAGTCAATGTAGCCAGAGCAAGCATAATCTGAGTGGACTTGGGCATTGCCACAGGAAAAATTGTTTCATCATAATCAAGACTTTAACATCGACGATGCCTCTTGGCAACTAGACTAGCTTTATAGGTCTCTACCTACCTATCTACATCCCATTTCCTTTTGAAAATATATTTGCACCTAATGGGTTTTATCCCTTCAGGTGGATCAACAAGTGTCCATACATTGTTGATTTCCATGGAATCTATTTTAGATTTTATGGCTTAAAGCCACTTTTCAGAGTCAGACCATTTCATGGCATCCATAAGTGATTGGATCCTTGTAGTTCTCTTTGAGCTCAACAGGATCACCATTTTGGACCAAGAAAATGTAGTATCTATCTGGCTGATGCGGTACCAAATCTCCTTAATGGTTCCTCCATGGGCTTTGGGTTTGAACTAATGAAAGCTGGTTCTATAGTATCCCTTAAATGTGCCTGTCCCTCTACCTACTGAACTTACAAGTGGCTTCAGTTCCTTCCTCAAGAAATTTCCTTTCCAAAAAGGTAGTCCTAAGACTGATGAACAACTTTTGTTCTAAAGAATGGTAGAAATAATATCCTTTGATTTCTTTAGGATACCAACAAATAGGCACTTGTCAAACATAGGTCCAAGATATCTATCTACAAATATTTGACATACGTTGAACACCCCAAATCCTTAAGTGTGAGAGTACCATTTTACATCCTGTCCATATCTCATATAGCATTTTGTTAACAAACTTGCTCAAAACCCAATATAATAGTTTGACTCTAGAGCGTATCCCCAAAAAGAGATCGACAAACTTGCAAATCCCATCATGGACCAGACTATATATAATATGATCGATTCTTCCTTTCAGATACTCCATGTAACTAAGGTATCCTTGGAGGAGTCCATTGAGAGAATCCCATCCTCCCATAGATATGTTGAAAATTCATTAGTAGGTATTTTTCCTCCTCAATCTGATCAAAAAGTTTTAATACTCTTCCTACTTTATTTCTTTACCTTATTATGATATCATTTAAGATTTTCAAATGACTTAGATTAATGTCTCATAAAAATGACATAATCATACATTAAAAGGTCATCTATAAATACAATGAAATAGTTATACCCATCTCTAGCACTAGTGTTTATAGGTCCATATACATTAGTATGTATCAAACTTAGAATCTCATTGGTCTATTCACCTTTTCTAGTAAAAGGTGAATTGGTCATTTTTCCAAGAAGGTAAGATTCATAGGTTGGTAGTGATTTACAATCACCAACTTTGAGGATACCCTATTTAATCAACCTATTTATCCTATTCTTGGTAAGATGACCTAGCCTACAATGCCAAAGATATGTATCACTAACACTATCTCTCCTTGGACATTTGCTTGAAGTGCACATTACATTAACAGGTTATGATAGTATGTATGTCATTTCTTATTTGTCTACCCATTACAATAACACCATTCAGAATGATATTGCAAGTATCATTCTTTATTGATAGTTCATAACCACACACACATAACCAAAGGCCTATAGAAGAAAAAGATGGATATTGGTGACATTCACTAAAAATGACTATTCAAGACTTGACAACTAGCTTGATGACTTTCAAAACTAGGATCGAAACTTGACTTCCATCACCCACATTTAGGAATCTTTATCTATCCATAAATCTTCTACTACCTTGAAGTCCCTGTAATGAATTATTTTGCCGCCAAGATTGTCATGGCCTGCAGCTGATGTCGAGGTCGGATCGCCCCTCTCGATGCTCTTAGGATGTCCTGCTCCTTTGAACCTGCAAAAATGGGATTAATGATCCGGACCGAGGATTCCGGTGGGGACACTTTGACGATCAAGTCAGTAACGATCCAGGGAAACAGATCCTCCTAGTCGAGCCCCTCTTGATGGACTCCATGCTAGGAGAAGTGAGTAATGTGAAAATGGGGTGCAAGTGTGTCGGGAGGATGGTGGCCGAGCTAGAGGGATTCTCTGCGTAGACTTCTTCTCCCTTTACTTGCTTGAGTTTTCCGTTGAGATAGTGATTATGATAGTGATTATGATTGTTGTTGTTATTTCGTTACCATCCCACTGGAGGTGCCTATGATTCTTTTAAACTCTGGTGGTTGTTGGGTGCCTACCTCGGGATCTCCCTTGTGTTAGCAGGCACGTGCAGTGGTGTCCCATGCCATAAACGAGATGCCTTTCCCAGTTCGTGATAGGAGAACTTGCCATGTGCTCTGACATTCCCTCTGGTCACCCCATTCTAGGAAACTTGATAGCACCTCGATCGGGGTGTTGCCGCCCCCCAGGATTCGAATCTCTTGGTTGACTTCCTCTTCCAGGTGGTTGGTGAAGAGCGTGGTGCCTCGATCACAGGGCCTCACCCTTTTCTGGTGTAAGTGATGGCTGCAGAGAGTTATTGCGGCCAGGTGGGCATCTTCTTGCGACCCTCGGGTGGCTCGCCAGCCTCTTGGGGTGATAGTGCTGCCTCCCTGATTGCTAGTGTCTTTGCCCAAGCTGGAGGCCGAGCTGGAGAGGCAAGGCTCGACTCTGAGGGGCTTGACCTTGATGTGGCTCCACTTGGCGGAGGAGGGCTGAGCTCGACTCTGGACCAAGGGAGTTCGACCTCAGGTGAGCTCGACTTGATGGAGGAGGGCAGAGCGCGGCTTTGGCTCAGAGGACTCAACCTTGGAGTGGCTCCACATGGTAGAGGAGGGCTGAGCTCGACTCCGCACCATGGGGCCCAACCTTGAGGGATTTGCAAGGATGCCGCTTGGCTCCGACCTAAGATTCCCAAGGTCGCGGGCCCAACTTGTTGGAGGGTGGAGCTCGGCTTCGGTGGGTGGCCCCATTATTCTGAGGGAGCTTAGCCCGGCGAAGGAGTCCGAGTAGAGTATCTAACATGGCGACCTTCCCTAACATGGTGTCTGATAGCTACTCCACGTTAGCGATCTGGCAACATCATTTGCCACCCACTCCTGAGGCTCGTTAGTGCACGGTGCTCGAGTCAAAGAGAGTAATTGCATGCTGACATGGAAAGGTGAAGATCCGGTATAATAATGGCCATGATCGCCAGTGCTTCATGAAATGGTTTCCCGGGCCATTGCGGAGATGCCACGTGGCAACATCCAAGGAGAAGTTATAATGGATATGAAATTCAGAGCAGTCGGGACATCTTATCCACTGATGGCCAGCACGTGGCATGAATCTGTTGGCGGGGAAGGCTGTAATGGTATGGATGCACCGAGTCATTTCGAAATGAAAGGAAATTTTTACCCAAATTGTCCATTCTTTCGAATTCTTCGTGCCCGCTGCCGTATCCAAGCTTCTCCTTCTTCCCGATTGCCCCAAACCCTCTAAGGATCCATGTTAGTTTTCTTCTTCCTCCTTCCCTTATCAGAGTAGGCTTCTTCTCCCAAGGTTAGGGCCCTCTTTCAACTAAGTCAGTCCCTTCTCCCACTTGAGTTTCTTGTTTCTTCCACCTCCGTAGATGTCTCATTTCGGTCTGGGCTTCTGTCCTTCTACTAACCAAGGTGAGGCCAATCCTTCTGCACCAAGACCGCCATCTTCTTCCTTCGATGAGGAGGGGGAGGGGGCACACTTCGAGTTCAGCAAGAGGCATCCTCTCGGTCCCGTAGCTATTAGGGAACATGGGTCTAGTCCTTCTCATCCTTCTTGTCCTCCTTCCCCGTCCGAAACCATCCCTGGTCTGTCCGGTCAACAAGTCCCGGTGGGGTCGCTTTGTCTGTTTCTGCTGAGAAACTGGGGACCATTTGGGATGCCTATGACATCCCGCATTCTGTCCGGCTTCTAATCCCTCAACCAAGGGACCGGGTTACTTCTAGTAGCCCGGACCGAATAGCCTTCTATGAGGAGACCTTCTCCAGAGGACTCCACATCCCCTTTCATCCTTTCTTCATGTCTATGTTGAGCAACTACCATCTGGTTCCTGCTCAGCTCGTACCAAATGCCATTAGGACTATCTTTTCTTTTATTGTGCTCTGCCACTCCCATGGGTTCGTTGCCCAGTTTTCCTTGTTCAAGGCATTCTTCACCCTGAAGTACCCCCACCCACCGAGAATGGGTGTGGTCCTTGTCTTCTCGCCCGAAGGGTATCAGGTTTGAGCTCCCTCTTCCATCAAAGGATGTTAGAGCAAATTCTTCTTCATGACGGTTGAGGGGGTTGACTGGGTCTGGAGTGACCCAGATCAGTCCCCTAACTGAAGCTCTGCAATTGATGCGGCTGACCAGGATGACTACGAGCAGCTCCGCACCGCCTAGATTCCATCCATGGAGGTTCTGCTGTTAGAGCAGAACCTCTTTGAAGCTCGGGTTGACCCAACGAGGGGATTGGGTGAGTTCGGCTTGAGCTTCCTTTTCCTCTGTATCTTTCGCTTTGTCTCTTATGAGTTCTAACCATTGTGTGATCTGTATGCAGGCATGATTTTCTCGGAGAGCGACCTACTTGGAATCACCAGGAAGAGGCCACCGTCTGTGCTGGTCAAGGAGCCTCCCTCGAGATGAGCTCGGAGTGAGAGCGCATCAGTGGCCGCTCCTGCCGTGTCAGCCAACCCGAGCAGGAGGGAGAAAGAAGCCGCTCCCGTGCAAGTAGAGAGGACGATGTCCACGGTGCCAGGGTCGAATCAGCGGGCAATCAGGAAGGTTCCATAGTGGTCGAGGCAGCAAGAAATGGTCACTGCCCTGGAGCCTAAGGTGGTCATCCATGCTAGGGCTGTAGCAGTCGCCATCGCCATGTCCCCCCATTCCCTAGGGCCTGCTATCATTGAGGTCGAGGAGGAGGAGGTTTGAGGGGGTGCCGAACTGGTAGGGAATGCAAAGTGAAGATGAAACTATGCAACTCTAAAGGAGATTAGCGAAGATTAATTGGCAAGTTTTATCGGCATATGAAGAGTTCAGCATAATTTATCAAGATAAGTTAATGAAGCAAACTTGAATGATCATGCATAACCCTAATTACCGAGACTTCGAAATAATAAAGAAATAGGACAGAATTAAAACCACCAGTCATGCTAGTCAGATTAATGTCTCAGACCTAATTGATACTGACTTTCCTGGCATTGATTTTCCAATAATAAGATCACTCTTGAGGGATCTTCCAGATGACCAGGCCATGCTACAGGTTAAAGACTCTTCTTGCTTTCTGGATTGGTGGCAAGAGATCCTTCCTCTTAAAGTTGGAATCCCAGAGAACCTGCAACAAAGAAATCCTTAAGATGAAAGAACTTAACAAAACATAAAATGGAGAAAGGAAAGAGAGGTGGATGAAGCATTGATGGGGATCCTTCTTGGCGCCATGGTGGAGTGCTTGAAATGGAACAGGTTGGTCTCCTTGTGTTGATCCTCTTGATTCACCATTGCATGTTGATGGCTCACTTGAGATTGGAGAAGAAGAAAGGAGTCTTTCGGCATTGGAGATGGAAGAAGGGAGGAACTAGAGTGGGGCGTGGAAGAGGAGAAAGACTAAACCACATAGACACAAAGACAATCACATAGAAAGAATAATCCAACCAGCCAAAATTTTATTCATCCATCCTTTTACAATGGGGCATCCCAAAGCCTTTAATAGGAGCCTTACAATCTTTAAAATTTGAAAATCCCTAAAATGTGGAGGATTACAAGGAGAGTTAGAGGTTTGTAGGCCTTGATGCTTGATTTGTGGAAGAGGGTGGCCAGCCAACATTTTGAATTCAAACTTTCTTCTTGGGCGCCCTCTTGGAGTTCCTTCAACCCATGACAAGTGGCGCAAAGTGGGGACCACTTGATTAGGTGGCTTCTAGCTGAGATGGCGCTGAGGTGGCAAGTGGTAGCTGATGTGGAGCTGAGGTGGCAAGTGGCATGTGGCACCACTTGGCTTTGGACTTGTCTTGATGCTTCAAAATCTGACTTTCAACTGGACTAAGGCTTCAAATTGGACCCAACCCAGCATGGACTCGAAATTAATGGACTAAGACTTTGACTTCAACTGGACCAGACCCAATATGGACTCGAAATTAATTACAAGATTCTTTGGACTCAAAATGAAAGAGAAATACAAGACTAATTACAGGACTAATCCAACCATAAGGACTCAGACTTGAATTGAATAGGTTGGAGTCTTTTCCTGATTCTGGTTCCCACACCAATTCTCCGGGGTGGGAGGAACTCAACCCTATCGAGTGAGGGTTGGCTTGATAAGCTTCTAATGCATCCGGGTCGATTTGTTGTAGGTCCTCTCGGGAAATCCAGGAGTCTTCAGTTTCAGACATCCTTGCCATCTAACCAGATAACGTTTGTAGCCTTTATTTCTAGTAGTAATGATCTGGTCATCCAAGATCCTTTCAATTCTTTCCTTTCTCTCAAGAACACTTGGTGGTGGACACTCATTTGGTGTTTCACTCTCAAAAGAAACATTAGGACCAAAAAGCTCACTAGGTATCAATGTAGGTTCTTTGTATTCTTTTAAGTCTGAAATATTACAGGTTGAACTAATGCCATAACCTGGTGGTAATTCTAATACATAAGCATTAGGTCCAATTTTCTTTATTATTTTGAAAGGTCCAGCTCCTCGGGCATGGAGTTTCTTCATAATTCCCGGCGGAAACCTTTCAGGTTTAAATTTGATCATAACGGAGTCGACGGAAACCTTTCAGGTTAAATTTGATCATAACAGAGTCCCCTTCATTAATTCTTTTAACCGTTTATGTGAATTAGTCATATGCTTATAGAGTTCATTGCTCGATTGGATCTTTTGGCTAATCTCCTTATGCAATTTCCTAATATGCTGTGCATATGACTCAGCAGACTTAGACACTCGTGCATGTGTGGGTAATGGAGCTAGGTCTAAAGGTTTCCTAGGTCTGTATCCATGGACCACTTCGAACGGACTTTTCCCAATAGACCTAATTGTTGTATTGCTAAGATGGTCTTTCCTACCAAAATCTCCAGACAAGCCTCCAGCATGAACTTCCCAGATCAGAAATTCCCTAACAGATTTGGGAATACACAATTGATTCCTTTGAAAAGGTATCCATGTAAAGGGTATAATCACTATGCTTACTGATGGTCCTTGTTGAGGGATCGATAGATGTTACCAAAATCAGGGCATGTAGGATACTCCTCTTCATCTATCAACCCTACTACCTCAGTGCTCACAGAAGTCAACACATGGAACGACGACTCAACCATCGCAACCTATTTTCAGTCCAGCATGATGTTTCAGTACGAACGTATAAGCTTGTATGAACTCTACCCATTTCTCGTGCCTATTCAATTTCTTCTGAGAACTAAGGAACCTAAGAGCTTCGTGGTCATAAAATAAGACAAACTCTTATGGTAGAAGATAATGCCTCCAATAACGTAATGCCTGAACTACCGCATACAGCTCCTATCATAGGTGGAATACCTTTCTTGCTTCATTTAACTTTTCACTGAATATGCTACTAGGTGATTCTCTTAACTCAAGACACCTCCAATTCCTACCCCAGAAGCATCACAAGCAACCTCGAACACTTTGGTAAAATCGGGTAACCTCAAGACAGGTGCGTGTGTCATTTTTTCCTTAATTATTAGGAAGGCTTTGTCTGCTGCTTTAGTCCACTCAAAAGTTCCCTTCCTAATACAATCAGTGATTTGAGCCACTATCGTACTGACCCTCTAATGAATCTCCTATAAAAGGTGGCTAACCATGGAAACTACGGAAACTATCGTACTGAGTCCAATTGAGTCTGTAATAAAGTTGAGTCAATTGAGTTCTTTAAGTCAATTGAGTCCTGTATTAAAATTGAGTCAATTGAGTCCTGTTATAAAGTTAAGTCAATTGAGTCCAATAAGTCAATTGAGTCCCTTTATTTTCAGTCCAATTAGGTAAGTCCTATAATTTTGATTTCTTTCATTCAAGTCAAGTCTAAGAGGAGAGTCACCAAGCCCCCACTAAAGCAAGGAATGAAGACTTCATGCACCATTCCCTAGTCCCCACTCAGGCCACCCAAGCCCATAAGGGATTGGCGGCCAAGCCCATAAGGAATTGGTGCCCCAAGCCCAAGAGGAATTGGAGCCCCTAAAGGAATTGGCATCACAAGCCCATAAGGAATTGGCACCTCCCAAGCCCACGAGGAATTGACACCTCTCAGTCCAACAAGGAATCAAGCCTCTTTGATATTAATTTGGCTTGCATGAAGGAAGCAAATTATAGTATACATAATCAATTAGCATTCTCAAGTTAAGGTTTATATATAACCAAATGGCCAAGTATGGAAGGGGTGAGGGGGTCCCCCGTTGCTTTCCTTAGACACAATTAAATGGCGAGGTTAGACAATGGAACCAATTAAAAACCTCATTCCTTTACCTTCCCAAACCACTGCCTAGACACCCCAATCGTTTGATCAACCCTAATAGGTTTTGCATCATCATGATTAAGTTTTTTACTATGACTAAATATGATTTTTATGAGGGCTTTGATGCTCTCAAAAACACATTCTAAATACTATCATGATAATTACATTTATAACTACAAGTATAAACTAAACATGATAACTATGTTTATAACAAATATAACATATTGCAAATAATCTACATATGTAGAATATTTCATGTCATCAAGCATATTATCCTAATATGCAAAGCATTACATGACACAAGCAATTACCCTAATATGCATAGCATGATAACATGCATATTATCTAATATGCAAAACATGACATGATTAATGTAAAATCCGTTCCCTCACTCATCATGGGAATTACCACAAGTTGCACCCCTACACGCCATAGGAATCCATAGAATGGACAGAGTGGGATTTTTACACCCTACTTTACTCTTATGACCGATGACTATGGCAACCCAAATCCAGAGCAGTTACTTGGTTCATCAACAGCATAATTTCATACTTGAAATGATAACATGCATTTCATGAAAAATAGAAATTAAACATATTACCTAATATGCAAAACTTCATATCAATGCATTACATTCCTTTTTCATGAAGAAACCAGAAATCAACATATTACCCTAATTGCATTTCATCACATATTCTGGTAGAGTCGACATGACAGGGTTCGAGTCGGCTCGATCACTAGTCGGGTCGACTCGATATGTGGAAATCATGAACTTCAAAAATGATTCATAATTGGTATGCCACAAGGAGGGCTCTGATACCACTGATGGAATTCTCCCAGGGTGCCGAGAATCATACAGCATGCGGAAGTGAATTTCAAACAAAACTAAGCATGAAATCCTAATTCCAGGAACCCCTTATGCAATACCAATCAATGAAACATAAATGAAGTTGAATACATACCTAGATCGCTGAAATCCATCTTTTCCACGAGGCTCACAAGTGCAAGCCCTCCAACGATGATCCACATGAGAATGGTACAAGGAAGAATCCTACCAGGTTTGCTTGCTTCACATAACTCTTTGTCAGCCTTTTGACCTTTGACCACTGTAGGACACCCTAACCTACTTAGGGCTTTCTGGACACAATCCTAACCCTCTTAGTTTAGGACAACCCTCCTCTAGGACCCCTTAGGCTTATGTCCTAAAACTAAGCCTTGTCCTCATAAAAAGAACCTTGTCTTAACAGACAAGTCTTGTCCTAAATTAAGAAGCGGGAGTAAAAAAACACTCAGACTGACAGACTCTCGAAAAAATGGGATTCCTGTTTTCTGATGATCGAAACTATATCTTTCATTTCACGTACCCCCTTTATATAATATTTCAAGGGGCGTGAAAACCATCCCGACATCTCTTATCATATGTTTTTCATATCTGATAAGATCTCAGGATTGAATAGTCTTATCATTGTTCTTTCCCTTTCTAGATAAATCCCCATGTGCCATGTGGCATTTACCGTTAGAAGAATGGAAGGAGGCATCATTTCAGATTTAAAAATCATGGGAAGACAGAGTCCTGACAACAGAAGGACTCTGCCTCAGAACCGTGCGTAGATGAAGACGCCTCTTCATCTGCGTGCGCTACTCTTTTTCCCATTTCATGCCGCCCTCTTATTCCTTTGACCAGTCATTTAAATCCAAAGGGCATGGGGATAAGATGAGAAGTCCCCTTGATGAACCTGAAGTGTCATCTGCAGAAGGACTTTGTCCTTCTGTGGGCACCTTCATTTCCCGCGCGCTTCTTGGCACCAAGAGTCCTTTTGTGATCAACTTTATCTACACCCCATGCAACCTTTGACTAGTCAAAGCATATGTAATATGGGTGTCAAAAGTAAAAGCATTAAGTCTTCTTTCCATCCATATTAATATATTTTAATTCAGAGGACTATAGACTCTTCTAGGCCTTTTTGAATCATATGCCAAGGTATAAAGTAAAAGTTTAAGTCTTCTTTCCATCCATATTAATATTTTAATTCAGAGGACTATAGACTCTTCTAGGCCTTTTTGAATGCCAAGGTATCATTTTGCATCTAGAGTCCCAACTCAATTAGACTCTTCTATAAAACATCCAAAAGTCCAAAAAAAATTAGATCAAGCTCTGATTTGGCTATCCCCACTTAGGATTCAACCTAATTTAGGTTTTTCTTAATTAGGTTAGCCCAATTAACAAGCAACCGGACCTAATCCAATTGGGTTAGGAATTGGGTTAGCCTACATATGCTAGTATACAATCTGGCTAACCAATTAGGATCCCATGATCCTAATTAAACCATGAGTAAGTTTGTTGGCCTACTCTTTATTGTGTGTGACCCATTGGGTTCCACATCTAGCCAGCAGTAGGTTTAGGTTTGAGCTGATTCGATTCGATCGAACCCGATTGACCTAATTAGGTCAAATCGGCTCACCTAATTGTCCAATTCGAATCACACATCAATTGACTCATGAAACCAATCCAATTAGTTCATGAAAACCTACAAGACAAGATTGACATCTAGCAATGTGTCATGCCTACCCGGAAGATGAGTAATTTGATAGAAAGTATCAAAATATCCTTCAGTAGTAAGTTACCGTGCAATTCAATCTTTTGATCTCCCATTATCCCGATTAAGTGATGGGTATGGATAAATGTCAAACCCTAACACTTAATCATATCGAATCTCAGCTCGATCATGAGGACTCAGCTGATGACTGATTAGAAGCCACTTCTAATCTCATCCCACTTTGCAAAGATTCCTTGAGTCACTCATCGAAGAGATTACATGGGATAACATATCCTTTTACCAGGATTGATCAATTCCTTGTTGGTCCACTCACATCCTTCGTACACCTTCCACCATACCCAGAACACCCCGTACATGTCGTAATGCCATGAATGAGTATGAACCAAAGTATGGCTTAGTGTGCACAAGGAACCATGGTGACCTCAGGTCTGAAGATCACATGCATAACTTCTACTCTGGGACCTATCTTTTGACAAGGAGTAAGACTTCCATAAGATAGTCCCGGTGTGGTGAAGTTTAGTGTACTCATAACCTAATGAGCACCCTTATCCTTGTATTAGTGTCTCTACACAAGTGGCTGTGAGACCAACCACCCTCATCAACTGAGCATACATAGGATAAGATAGTCTTACTGGATTCATCAATCCCTGAATCAATGGTCCAATGACTAGGAACATTCTAGATTAGGGTTTATAGGAATTAGGTATCACTGTTATTTTATCATAACCCTAATTTCATTGTCCTACTCTATGGGATTCATCATAGTCAAAAATATGACACATAAGTATATGATGAATCAAATGTCGTTATTATAAATAAATATGTCATGCATGAGTTGGAAGTTTACAAAAAAAGGCCCAAACAATGATTGGCTCTTAGGGCATTTTTCTATCACCTAGGTCAAGGATGCAGGTCTCCATGCCATGGATCAAGTGCAAGTTGAGTCTTGTTGCCGCTCTCGCCGCCGCGCCCGTGCCATGGATCCGCTGATCCTTCCTGACCGCCTGGCGAGGGAGCCTCCCTAGATGCGGAGAACCTGCGAGAAGGGGTTAGAAAACCCTGGCCGGGGATCCCGGTGAGGGAGCTCCGACGGTCAAGTCAGTAGACGACGAGAAGGAACAGACTCTCCGGACCGGTCCCCCTGAGAGGGTTCCAGAATCAGAGAGTTTACTAGTGAGAGAGTCGCTATGGGGACCAGAACCTCGGACGGGCCTCCCGGCCGAGCTCATGCCGAGTGATCCCTCTCAGGATCTCTGGTTTCACTCTCGGAGTGAGGCCTTTTGCCGCTGCTTCTTCTTCGTCCCCAGGCTTATTCCTTACCTTGTCGTCCCCAGATTCCCCTTTTATCTCCTCCCGTCGTTCGCCTGTCTTCTCCTCCTGGGAGGCTCCCCTCCCCCATCCCTTTCTCTTTCCCATTTTCGGTGAGGAGGGCCAGGCGGCTTTCCGACCTCATCCGCCGAGCCCAGCAAGGAAAAGGCAAAGTTAGGAAAGGGGGGCGGGCGGCGCTGGTAAGGCGGCCGGTCAGACTTCGGGCCCAGTGAGAGCGCTCTCTTTCCCAACCGTGGGCGTCATCCGTCTACGGGGCCTGTTTTGTCATAATCGCGCCTCTCGGCTGTGGGACTTGTCGGGCCGAGGCAAATGGTGTTCCGCGGGCCGCCGCCCTCCGTACGGGGCGCCGCCTGGGATTCGTACGGCCCGAGGGATGGCCTCGGGGCCTGCGCCTCTTTCCCTGGGACCTTCCCCGTACGGGCGGCCCGGCTTGGCCATGGTGGGCCATCTTGGGGCCACTGGGAAGGAGCGAAGGATCGCCGACCTCGGCCTGGTGGCCCCTCTGGTTGACACCTGGCGAGGTGGCAGGAGGTCGCCTGGCTTCGGCTGAGGTGGGCCAGTCTCCGTGGGCCACCTGGCGAAGGAGAGAAGGACCGGCCGACCTCGGCCTAGGTGGACCCCTCCTGGGTGGACACCTGGTGAGGTGGCAGGAGGTCGCCTGGCTTCGGCCGAGGTGGGCCCGTCTCCGGGGGCCACCCGGCGAAGGGGCGAAGGACCGACCGACCTCGGCCTAGGTGGACCCCTCCTGGGTGGACACCTGGAGAGGTGGCAAGAGGTCGCCTGGCTTTGGTCGAGGTGGGCCCGTCTCCTGGGGCCACCTGGCGAAGGGGCGAAGGACGGCCGACCTCGGCCTAGGTGGACCCCTCCTGGGTGGACACCTAGCGAGGTGGAAGGAGGTCGGGCTTCGACCGAGGTGGGCCGTCTCCTGGGGCCACCTGGCGAAGGGGCGAAGGACCGGCCGACCTCGGCCTAGGTGGACCCCTCCTGGGTGGACACCTGGCGAGGTTGCAGGAGGTCGCCCGACCTCGGCCTAGGTGGACCCCTCCTGGGTGGACACCTGGCGAAGTTGCAGGAGGTCGCCCCGACCTCGGCCTAGGTGGACCCCTCCTGGGTGGACACCTGGCGATGGTGGCAGGAGGTCGCCTGGGTTAGGCCGACCTCACTTAGGTGGACCCCCCGGGTTTGAGCGCCAACGAGGTGGTAGAGGAACTCCGAGCCGAGCTCGACCTCGGCGAGGGCAGTTTGCCTTAGAAAGTCGTCGGGCGGTGTGGTCTTGCCAAACCTGGTCTTAAAGACGTGGCGCTGACTCGGCCGGAGAAACCTCCACGTGGCTCGATCGCATTCGACGGTATCTGAGCCTGGCCACGTCACTGTTACAGCCGTAACAGTTGCCCCCCAGCCCGCCATTCCGTCGGGGCGTCGTAGAACGGAACGTCGGGATTAAATGCGGACATGACGTGGGGAGGCGAAGATCTTGCATCATAATTGCCACGATCCTCGTCGCCGTGGCTCGATGCGCCCGAAACCCTATGGGAAGCCACCACGCGTCGCCCACTTGCCCGCAATAAATGTGTCGATTCGAGGCAGAGGCCGTTACCCTGCTAACGAGGCGTCGGTGTCGGGCGTGCGTCCACGTGGCGATCGTCCAGTGGCCCAAGGCGGAATGACGGGTACGGTCGCTGTCGGCTGAGTTTGAAAGCGAGGGTACTTTCCAGAACGAGGCCTTTCCCTTGCTCCGCGGGCGGTTTGCTGCAGGCTAACTCCTGTTGCCCTGCGCTCGTCTGGTGTATTTTCGGTGAGTGCCTCCATCTTCTCCGGTTCCCCTCCTTCTCTTTCTTTTCCCTTTAATCCTTTGTCCTTCTCTTTTCCATGGCGCGCCGTCACCATGTCTCTTCCAATCCGGACGAGGCCGGTCCATCCCGGCCGAGGACTCCATCTTCTTCCTCCTCAGATGAGGAGATGATCCCAGAGGAGATCCGCCGGTGTTTGCAACCGGGGGTGTCACGATTGGCATCCCTAGGGGGATCCGGTCTCCCCCGGTTGCTCCCGCCGTGCCCCTTCGTTCTCTCTTGCTCCTCCTTTTCTTCCCGCCGGTCCCTCCGGTCATGCTTCCACCATGACCGAAGGTGATCTTTCTCTGCTCCGAGATGCTATGGTATCCCGGGGTCAATCCGTCTGTCTGTTCCGCGGTCCGGGGAGCGCGTCACCATGAGTGGCCTGGCCGCATAGCTTTCTACGAAGACTTCCTCCTTGGGGGTCTTCGGTTCCTCTGCATCCTTCTTCCTTTCTTTTCTCAGCCATTTCCGGCTTGTCCCGGCCCAGCTGGCTCCCAATGCATCGGGTCATCTTCTCTTTTATAGTCTTTTGTCACTTCCACGGGTTGTTGCCCGTTTCTCCCTCTTCAGGGCCATGTTCACCCTGAAGAAGTGCTCCACCGATGACGGCTGGTGGTATATTTCGCCCCAGCCCAGGTGTCTCCGGTTCGACATCCCTTCCTCGGTCAAGGGCTGGAAGAGCCGGATTTTCTTCGCCTCAGTCGAAGACTTCGACTGGGCCTGGAGTGAACCGGACCGGTCTCCGAACCGGAACTCTCGGGTTGAGTCGGCGGACCAGGAGGCTACTCCCAGCTCCTGAGCGACGTGGTCCCGGCACTCGATGTTCTGCTTTCGGAGCAAATTTTTTGAGGCCGGGATCAGTCCCATCCGCGAGAGGGTGAGATTCGGCCCTACTTTGACTCCTGCCCCCTTTTCTTCATGACCGAGCCGGCTGACCTTCTGTTCTTTTGTATTGCAGGAATGAAGTTTTCACTGGAGAGCCTCCTGGAGGGCGTAGCCCAGAGAGATGCCCCCGAGGTAGAAGAGCCCGCGGCCAAGAGGGCTCGTACCGAGGCTGGCCGGGAGATCGCGCCGGTGACCGCACCCAGCCCGATGGCCGCCGCTCCCCCGCCCAGGTTGCCTCAGGGCGGGGCCGCTGATGCCTCGGCTGCCCGACCTGGTGGCGGTGTTGAGGGGGCTCCACCGCCCGAAGCTCCGTCCAGCACCGCCGGCCCGTCGACCGCGGCCTCAGCCGAGGGGCAGCCGCCGCAGGAGCCGGCCTGACAGCTCCGCCACCGGTGATCACCCACCGTGTTCAGTCATCCGCGACAAAGGGCTCACGGAAAAGATCATGGAGTATGCCTCCACCGCCCGGGATCGCCGAGCTCGGGGCGGCTGGGATTATGCGGATGCCTTGCTCGGGATTCTCCCGCAGCTCTTCACGGTAAGCCCGAGCACCTTTTCTCTATTTTTTTTTTTTTTTTTTTTTTTTTTTTGAGACCTGGTCTCCTTTTCTCCTGACCTAGTTTGTTCTTGTTGGCGCAGATCAGGAATGACGTTCTCCTATTGAGGAACTTCCTCGTAGGGAACGCACAAAGGGACGCCGAGAAGGAGAAGAAGCTCGGCAAGCTCGCGGCCGATGTCAAGGACCTCATGGAAAAGGGGGTCGAGCTGCGAGCCAGCAACCAAGCCCTCCAGTCCGACCTGGCACGTTCTGAGGGGCGGAACAAGGAGCCGGAGGCCTCCTTGTCGGGGGAGAGGATCTCCTACCAGCGTCGTACGGAGGAGGACGCGGTGGAGAAGGCTCGCCTGCAGGCCCACTCCCAATGGCTGGAGCGCCAGCTGGAGGAGGCCCGGCGAGATGCGAGCGCGGCGAAGGACCGGAGTGCGTACATCAACGGACTCCTGGAGGCCGCGAAGCGGGAGGCGCAGGAGGCCGTCCCGAAATTCCGGGCTTCCGACGAGTACACATCGGAGGTCCGGGAGGTCGCCGTGGACTCCTTCCTGAAGGGGTTCCGGATGTGCCGGGAGAAGGTGGGGGCCTTCTTCCCCGAGCTCGACCTCAGCGGGGTGGTGCTCGGAGGCAGGAGGCAAGGAGTCGAGAGCAAGGCCTCCGGTGCGGCCGACGCCAATCCTGCGGTGCCGTCGACTAGCGAAGCCATGGCTCCGGAGCAGCCTCAAGAGCCGGCCGCCGCGGAAGTCGAGGATGTAGTGCCTGCGCCCCCGACGGAGGGCTCCGACCCCGCGCCATACTAAGCCCATTGTCCTCTTGCCTGCTTCGTCGTTGTAGTCTTGTTTTCTCTTTTTCTTCTTCTTCTTTTTGGGGACTCCCGGCCTGTCGGGACTCCCGGCTTGTACTGGTCGCTTGTATTAATGAAGCTTTAGTTTGACCAAGACTCGAGTTCATCCCATCTCCCTTCTCTTTTTCCTTTTTTTCTGAGATGTTGGCATGGAATGCCGGAACGATCGCAGGCCCGGTCCTTTAATTGCTCAAATCGAAGGTTGGGGACTCCCGGCCCGCGTGACGGCATAGTAGGCCTTAAGCGGGTCCGTCTTTGGGATTGTCTTCACACTCGCGCGGGCGACATGGTTTCTGCGCCGCCTTCTAGGCCGAAGCCCGGGACCTCCGGATTGAGCCTCGGAGCCGCAGGCCTTCTCAAACCTTGCATGGCTTGCCGATCTGTTCTCCGGGCTTGCATGGGCGAACTGGGTTCTGCGCCACCTTCCAGGCCGAAGCCCAGGATCTCCGGACCGAACCCGATGCCGCAGGCTTTCTCAAGCCTTGCACGGCTTGTCGAGCTGTTCTCCGGGCTTGCGTGGGCGAACTGGGTTCTGCGCCACCTTCCAGGCCGAAGCCCAGGATCTCCGGACTGAACCCGATGCCGCAGGCTTTCTCAAGCCTTGCGCGGCTTGCCGAGCTGTTCTCCGGGCTTGCGTGGGCGAACTGGGTTCTGCACCACCTTCCAGGCCGAAGCCCAGGATCTCCGGACTGAACCCGATGCCGCAGGCTTTCTCAAGCCTTGCGCGGCTTGCCGAGCTGTTCTCCGGGCTTGCGTGGATGAACTGGGTTCTGCGCCACCTTCCAGGCCGAAGCCCAGGATCTCAGAACTGAACTCGATGCCGCAGGCATTTTCATCGAGGTGAGAAGGGAGCGTTTGAAGTGGGGGAACTTTATTACGGGTGCAGGGAACCTTACATTACTGATAGTACATCCTTAGGTTCGAGGCGGTCCACGTCCGGGGGAACCTGGCACCTCCCAACTCCTCCAAGTAGTATGCGCCATGAGGGAGGGCTTCCGCCACCCGGTATGGGCCTTCCCAGTTGGGTGAGAGCTTGCCGCATTCCCGTGGCTGGGAAGCTTCAGCGCGCTGGAGGACCAAATCTCCGGGACGAAAAACCTTCGGCCGCACTCGGGAGTTGTAGTACCTGGCCACACGTTGCCTATACGCCGCCATTCGAACTCGGGCCTTGTCCCGAGTTTCCTCGAGAAGGTCAAGGTTGAGCATCATCCTGGCTGGGTTTTCTGCCTCGTCGTATTGCTCCACACGCAGCGTGGGTAGGCTGAGCTCGACCGGGATGACCGCCTCAGCTCCGAAGATGAGGTTGAACGGGGTCTCGTCGGTAGCCGTCCTCGGGGTGGTGTGGTATGCCCAGAGGATGCTGGGGAGCTCGTCGGCCCACCTGCCCTTGGCCTGATCCAGCCGCGTGCGGAGGCCCTGAAGAATGGTCCTGTTCGTGACTTCGGCCTCCCCATTGGTCTGGGGGTGCGCCACCGAGGTAAAGCGATGCTTGATGCCGAGGTCGCTGCAGAATCCCTCGAACTCCCGGCAGTCGAACTGGCGCCCGTTGTCAGTGACCACGGTGTGGGGGAGGCCGAAGCGGCAGACGATGGACTTCCAAAAGAACTTGGCGACGTTTGCTTCGGTGATCCTCGCCAAGGCTTCGGCCTCGACCCACTTCGTGAAGTAGTCGATGGCCACTATCAAGAACTTCCGCTGTCCAGACACTGGCGGGAATGGGCCCAGGAGGTCCATCCCCCACTGGGCGAACGGCCAGGGGGCTGAGAGCTGGGAGATTGGGTTGGAGGGCTGCCGTTGCACCGTGGCGTGACACTGGCACCGGTCGCACTTCTTCACGAAGTCAGCGGCGTCTTCCTTCATTGTCTCCCAGAAGTAGCCCTGACGGAGGGCCTTGTACGCCAATGCCCTACCCCCCACGTGGTTCCCGCAGACGCCTTCGTGAATCTCCTGGAGCACAAGCTTGGCTTCCGTGGGTCCTACGCACTTGAGGAGGGGGTAGGAGTAGGATCTTCGATACAACTGCCTGTCCATCAGGACGATCCGCACGGCCTTCTTCCTGATGAGGCGAGCCGCCTCGCGGTCCTCCGGCAGGGTGCCACTGGTGATGTATGCGGCGTACTTGTCTATCCAGCTGGGTTCATGGCCGACCTGATGGACCTCCACCGGTGCCTCGAGGCTTGGGATCTCAAGGCTCTCGACATGAGCGCGTCCCAGCATCGTGTCCGGCAGGGTCGCCAGTCGAGAGAGAGCATCCGCGCGGGCATTCTCCCCGCGGGGATATGGAAAATGTTGAAGCGTCGGAACCTGGACGCGCCCTCCTTGACGAGCTCCAAGTATTTCGCCATTTGGGGGTCATGTGCGACATACTCCCCGGATACCTGTCCTGCCACGAGCTGGGAATCAGTGAATGCCTTGAGGTTGGTTACGCCTAGCTCGCGGGAGACTCTCAGTCCGGCAAGAAGTGCTTCATACTCCGCCTGGTTATTTGTCACGGGGAATTGGAAATGGAGTGCGCATTCAGCGACGACCCCGTTGCTGTTGGTAAGGATGAGCCCAACCCCGCTCCCGCCGAAGTTTGAGGCTCCGTCCACATGGAGGATCCAGGCGTCCTCTCCGGGCTCGTCTGTGCCTATCTCCATCGACCGGCCTGAGGGGCCTTCCTCGGGCTCCTTGCCCAAGCCTGCACATTCGACCAAGAAGTCGGCCAGCACCTGTGCCTTCATGGCCGACCTCGGCCTGTACGTAATGTCGAACTCGCTGAGCTTCAGTGCCCACTTTGCCAATCGTCCCGAGGTATCGGGTCGGCTGAGCACCGCTTTCAGCAGTTGATCCGTCAGGACAGCGATGGAGTGCGCTTGGAAATAAGGCCTGAGACGCTGGGCAGACACTATTAGCACAAAAACGAGTTTCTCAGGCCGAGAATACCTGAGCTCCGCGTCACGGAGAAGCTTGCTGGTATAGTACACCGGCCGCAGGGCCCCCTGGCCATCGGTTCGAACCAAGACTGAGCTGACGGCTTCCGGGGTAACCGCTAGGTAGAGGATAAGCTCCTCTCCCTCCTCTGGCCTGGACAGCAATGGTGGCGATGCAAGCGTCTTCTTCAGCTCCTCGAAGGCCTGCTGGCATTCCTCGATCCAAGCAAAGTCATTCATCTTCCTCAGCACCTTGAAGAAGGGACGGCAGCGATCCACCGACCTGGAGATAAAACGGCTGAGGGCCGCAACTCGAACGGTTAGTTGCTGCACTTGCTTCTTGGAGGCGGGCTGCTCCATATCCAGGATGGCCTGGACCTTCTCTGGGTTGGCCTCGATTCCTCTTTGGGTCACCATAAATCCTAGGAATTTCCCGGCGGAGATGCCAAAGGCGCACTTCGTCGGGTTTAGCTTCATCTGATGGCATCGGAGGTTGCCGAACGTCTCCGCCAAGTCAGCCACGTGGTCCGAATCGGGTTTGCTCATTACCAGCATGTCGTCCATGTACACCTGTATGTTGCGGCCAATCTGGTCTTTGAAAATTCTAATGACCAGGCACTGGTACGTTGCCCCCGCGTTCTTGAGGCCGAATGGCATCATCCTGTAGCAAAAAGTTCCGCGGTCAGTTATGAAGGCGGTGTGCTCTTCGTCCTCCGGGCTCATTCGATTCTGGTTGTATCCGGAGAAGGCGTCCATGAACGACAGGAGGCGATGCCCCGAGGTGGTGTCGACCAGCTGGTCGATCTTTGGAAGAGGGAAGCTGTCCTTCGGGCAAGCTCGGTTGAGGTCGGTGTAGTCCACACAGATCCTCCATTTGCCACTACTCTTTCTTACCATGACCACGTTTGCCAGCCAGCGGGGATACTTGACCTCCCGCACAAAACCGGCAGCGAGGAGCTTCTCCACTTCCTCGTTGATCGCCTTCTGCCTTTCCATGGCGAAGCTCCTCTTCTTCTGGCGGACCGGGTGGCAACTTGGGTCCACGTTTAGCCTGTGCACGATGACCTCGGGCGGGATGACCTTGTGGCGTCCAGTCGGTTGAGCCCAGGATGCCCGAGAATGGCGTTGTAAGGCGAAGGGAGCCTGACGACGGTAAATGTTATTAGGACGGTCGCCTGCCGGGGTGGGGATCCGGCGGTGACCGGGAGAGTGATCTCCCCCTCGACCCCCACGGAGTCCCCTGTAAAACCTACCAGGGGGGTGTGCACCGATTTCAGCTGATCGTGGGACAAGTTCATCCGAGAGAAAGCGTCGTAAAAAAGTACGTCAGCCGAGCTTCCACTATCAACCATGATTCGATGTACAGGATGCTTTGCGATGGTCATCTCGACCACCACGGCATCGTTGTTTACACTATCATTACCCTCCCCCCCCCCGGGAGGGATTACATTCTCCGGGTTCCCGACTTCCCTGGCTCTCTTCGCCGCTCGACCGACCCCGTGCGAGATCATGCCCACGGGCTTCTCCGTTGGGCGGTTATCGATTGCAGGGACGGGCGGTAAGGTCGCGAGCGGCTGCCCCTCCGAGGGGGCCTCGTTCTTGACGAACTTCCTGAGGTAGCCCCTCCTAATCAGCTCCTCGATTTCCTGCTTCAGGTTGCGACACTCCTCCGTGTCGTGCCTGTGCTCGTGGTGGAACTGGCAGTACTTCAATTTATCTCGGATGGCTCTCGGGTTCTGAGAAGGAGGTCGGTGGAGGTAGCGCTCGCCCTCGATCTCCATGAGGATCTTCGTCCGAGGTGCGAGGAGAGGGGTGTACCTCCGCTCAGGAGTGGCCTCGCCCCTCGGCCTTGGATTCGGGCGAGGGTCGGCAGATGGCCCGGGCTTCCGAGCTCCCGGGTTGTCTCTTGGGGGCGGCCTCTTCGGAGTCCTCCCGTCCAACTCTCGACGGGTGCGGTCGGCCTCCTCCGCTCGGATGTACTTGTGGGTGCAGAGGAGGAGCTCGGAGTACGTCCTGGGCAGCTTCTTGTCCAGGGAGTAGGTCAGGCGGGACGTCTTGAGCCCGCGCTTCAAAGCCAGCATGGCGACGGGCTCGTTCAGGCTGTAGATTTCCAGGGCTGCGGTCTTGAACCGGGTGATGTAGTCCCGGAGCAGCTCCTGGTCCTGCTGACGGATGGAGAAGAGGCTGTCCACCTCTCTCGACACCTTTCGGCAAGCGTCGAAGTGTGCCACGAACTTTCCTTCCAGCTGATGGAAGGAGCAAATGGATCCAGGCTCGAGGCGGGTGAACCAGACTCAAGCGGCCTTCCGGAGGGTGGCCGGGAAGGCGATGCACAGAAGAGCGTCAGTGGCCCCCTGGACCCTCATGAGAGCTTTGTAGCTCTCCAGATGGTCCAGAGGGTCGGTGGTCCCGTCGTAGGGATCCACTTGCGGCATGCGGAACCATTTTGGGATCGGTTCCGCCTGGATTTCTTCAGAGAAAGGGGGGCGGGAGTCGTAGCCCACCGGGTCTACCGACGAGTTCTGCAGGTCGGCGAATCGGTGGGCGAACTCCGCCAGCTTGCGCTCATGCTCCTCCAGGCGCCTCTCGGGCTGGCGCCTGATGGCTTCGTCGGTGGAATCTTCCACCGAGGCTGCGGGTGAAAGGGGCGCCGATCGATCTCGGCGCGAAGTCAGGCCTCGGCGTCGCTTGCTGCGATGCACCATTTCAGCCTCGTCGGCCGGGGATCGACTCTCGTGATCCTCCGAACCGGAGTAGTTTCTTTTTGCGGGAGCTTGGTGGCTCCCCCGGGGGTTGGAGACGGCCCTCGGATGGGATGGCCTGCCCTGGATGGAGTGCAGGCTCCCACGCTGTCCCGCGGCTCGGGCCGCGGGGGTCCCTGGCTGCGGCTGCGTGGCCAGGGACCGCTGCTGATGCTGAAGCTGCCGGACCGTCGAGGTCAAGGTCTGCAGCTGTTGGATGACGGCCACAAGGGGTCCGTCCGTTGGGGTAGGCTGTGGTGGAAGAGGAGGGGGAGCTGGAAGCTCCCTCTCCGGGCTATGGGCCCCTGGAGGAGAGTGAACCTCCCCCACGCGGCTGGTGGATGCCTCGCGGCCACGAGTGACCACCATTTGTCAAAGAGCGTGACACCGGCAGAAAGCTGGCCCCCCGCTCGGGTTTGGTGTCCTGCCCCCCCTACCTGGTGCGCCAATCTGTTGCCGCTCTCGTCGCCGCGCCCGTGCCACGGATCCGCCGATCCTTCCTGACCGCCTGGCGAGGGAGCCTCCCTGGATGCGGAGAACCTACGAGAAGGGGTTAGAAAACCCTGGCCAGGGATCCCGGTGAGGGAGCTCCGACGGTCAAGTCAGTAGACGATGAGAAGGAACAGACTCTCCGGACCGGTCCCCCCGAGAGGGTTCCAGACTCAGAGAGTTTACTGGTGAGAGAGTCGCTCTGGGGACCAGAACCTCGGACGGGCCTCCCGGCCGAGCTCACGCCAAGTGATCCCCTCTCAGGATCTCTGGTTTCACTCTCGGAGCGAGGCCTTTTGCCGCTGCTTCTTCTTTGTCCCCAGGCTTATTCCTTACCTTGTCGTCCCCAGATTCCTCCCTTTTATCTCCTCCCGTCGTTCGTCTGTCTTCTCCTCCTGGGAGGCTCCCCTCCCCCGTCCCTTTCTCTTTCCCCTTTTCGGTGAGGAGGGCCAAGCGGCTTTCCGACCTCATCCGCCGAGCCCAGCAAGGAAAAGGTAAAGTTAGGAAAGGGGGGCGGGCGACGCTGGTAAGGCGGCCGGTCAGACTTCGGGCCCAGTGAGAACGCTCTCTTTTCCAAGCATGGGCGCCATCCGTCTACGGGGCCTGTTTTATCAGAATCGCGCCTCTCGGCTGTGGGACTTGTCGGGCCGAGGCAAATGGTGTTCCGCGGGCCACCGCCCTCCGTACGGGGCGCCGCTTGGGATTCGTACAGCCCGAGGGATGGCCTCGGGGCCTGCGCCTCTTTCCCTGGGACCTTCCCCGTACGGGCGGCCCGGCTTCGGCCGTGGTGGGCCCGTCTTCGGGGGCCACCTGGCGAAGGAGCGAAGGATCCGCCGACCTCGGCCTAGGTGGGCCCCTCCTAGGTTGACACCTGGCGAGGTGGCAGGAGGTCGCCTTGCTTCGGCTGAGGTGGGCCAGTCTCCGTGGGCCACCTGGCGAAGGAGCGAAGGACCGGCCGACCTCGGCCTAGGTGGACCCCTCCTGGGTGGACACCTGGCGAGGTGGCAGGAGGTCGCCTGGCTTCGGCCGAGGTGGGCCCGTCTCTGGGGGCCACCCGACGAAGGGGCGAAGGACCGGCCGACCTCGGCCAAGGTGGACCCCTCCTGGGTGGACACCTGGCGAGGTGGCAGGAGGTTGCCTGGCTTCGGCCGAGGTGGGCCCGTCTCCTGGGGCCACCTGGCGAAGGGGCGAAGGACCGGCCGACCTCGACCTAGGTGGACCCCTCCTGGGTGGACACCTGGCGAGGTGGCAGGAGGTCGCCTGGCTTCGACCGAGGTGGGCTCGTCTCCTGGGGCCACCTGGCGAAGGGGCGAAGGACCGGCCGACCTCGACCTAGGTGGACCCCTCCTGGGTGGACACCTGGCGAGGTTGCAGGAGGTCGCCCGACCTCGGCCTAGGTGGACCCCTCCTGGGTGGACACCTGGCGAAGTTGCAGGAGGTCGCCCGACCTCGGCCTAGGTGGACCCCTCCTAGGTGGACACCTGGCGAGGTGGCAGGAGGTCGCCTGGGTTTGGCCGACCTCACTTAGGTGGACCCCCCCGGGTTTGAGCGCCAACAAGGTGGTAGAGGAACTCCGAGCCGAGCTCGACCTCGGCGAGGGCAGTTTACCTTAGAAAGTCGTCGGGCGGTGTGGTCTTGCCAATCCTGGTCTTAAAGACGTGGCGCTGACTCGGCCGGAGAAACCTCCACGTGGCTCGATCGCATTCGACGGTATCTGAGCCTGGCCACGTCACTGTTACAGCCGTAACAAGTCTCAAAGTAGAGAGTGCCAATCTTGACTTCTTGGCCTCAATCCTTGAGTGATGAGAGCTCCTTCTTCTACCAAATAATTAGCCATCATTGTTGGTAGGAAAACTCTTCCTAAGCTTCATTAGATCTAATCATTTGAAGGTTAACTTTGCCCTAGTAGTGATGGTTTCCTTGCCATGAAGATCCTAATCCTTATTTTGAACTAGATCATCATTGCGGGTCTTAAAAATTAGATCAACTTGTATCCTTTTAAAAATTCTTTTCTTAGATTAATTTAGCCCATTTATTTGATAATTAATTGCTCAAGTTTTCTTGCTGGTTAGTTTGCTAAAACTATCCATTCATCATTTTATTTTCATCCCCCATCAAAGAGTGGTTTAGGAGAGTATTCATAGTGCCCTACAGTGGGATAGGATGTCCTATAGTGGGATAGGGTGTCCTATAGTGGTCAAAAATCCAAAGGCTACCGAAAGAGTCCTACTCTAGCAAGCAACTTCAAGAATGAATTCTTCCTTGGCTCAATTCTCGTGTGGATCATTGTTGGAGGGCTTGCACTTGTGAGCCTTGTGGAAATAATTGGTATACAACATTTCAGGTATGTTTCTTGTACTTCATTTTTGATTTATTAGTTGGTAATGTCTAAGGGAATCCGGGAATTAGGGTTTCTTCTAGCCGGTTAGGATTTTCATGCTTGAGTTTTTATTTTAAAATTCACTTCTGCAAGTAGCATGATGACCTAGGCTCCCTAAAAATCCCATCACCATCTAGTACCTATAACAGGGTAGTCAGATGGTCTCTTTACAAGTGTCCAAACATTGTTACATATAAATTGGTTTAACTCATCATGCATAGATAACATCCAATTAGGGTTAGTTTTAGCTTCTTCTATGGTATGTGGTTCTACATGAGATACAAAAGCAATTAAATCATGTGCATCCCTATATGAAGCTCTAGTCCTAACATCTTGTGATGGATCTCCTATAATGAGTTCTTTGGGATGTGATTGTATATACTTCCATTCTTTAGGTAGATCTTCATGATTCTTACTTACCACCTCTTCTTGTTGTTCACCTACTTGCTTATCTTTGATAGTCATGTCCTTTAATCCATTTTCAAGTGTACCTGCATCATTATCAGCATAATCTTCTTTCCTAGAAGATGCAATATTAGTCTCATTAAAAATAACATAAATTGACTCTTCAACAGTTAAAGTTCTCTTATTAAATACTCGATAAGGTTTATTATTAGTTGAATAACTAAAGAAAATAGCCTCATCAGATTTAGCATCAAAGTTACCAAGGTTATCCTTACCATTGTTAAGTACAAAATATTTGCAACCAAAAATATAAAAATAATCAATGTTTGGCTTTCTATTGTTCCATAATTCATAGGGGGTTTTTCTTATAATAGGTCTAACTAAAATTTTGTTTAAAATATAATAGGCGGTATTTATAGCTCCTACCCAAAAATATCTTGGAAGATTGCCTTCACAAAGCATAGTTCAGGCCATATCTTCCAAGGTCTTATTCTTTCTCTCTATAACATTATTTTGTTGTGGTGTTTTAGGAGCAGAGAAGTTATGGTCAATATCGTGCTTTATAAAAAAGTGATCAAAAAATTGATTTTCGAATTTCGTACCATGATTACTATGAATAGATATAACAGAAAGATTTTTCAAGTTTGAAACTCTTTTGTAAAATTTCATAAATGCTTTAAAAGTTTCATCTTTATGTGTAATAAATAAAACCTAAGTATATCCTAAAAAATCATCTACAATCACAAGATTATACCACCTAGGGTTATTATCTTAGTGGGTCCGAATAGATCCATGTGAAGTAGCTTTAAAGGTCTAGTGGTAGAAACAATATTTTTGGATTTAAAACTTTTCCTAACTTATTTTCCTAATTATCATGCATCACAAACATAATCAAAATCTACTTTAAACTTTAGCAAACCTTTGACTAAATCTTTTGAGATAAGTTTTGCAATAGTATGCATGCTAGCATGTCCAAGTCATCTATGCCATAGTAGACTTGATTCCTTGCTCTTATCATCCACTGCTACAAGACTTGTGTTACTTGACATAGCTATATCATTAAGATCTACCACATATATATTGCCAAGTCTATGTCCAATGAACTTTGTACTAGAGTCAAGAGGATCAACTACTATACACATTGAAGAATTGAAGAAAACATTAAAGCTAATATAACATAATTGACTGATACTTAACAGATTATGCTTTAATTTTTCTACTAGCGATACATTCTCAATAAAGGTGGAAGGAGTAATTTTAATTTTACCAATACCAATTATCCTTCCTTTAGGTTGTCAGCAAATATTACCATGCCACCATCTTTTTCTTCAAGGATAAAGAATTGATCTATATCACCCATCATGTGTCTTGAATAGCTGCTATCAAGATACCATCTTTTATTTGTATTTATGGCTGCAAGACATTCCTGCAAAATAATCAAGTAGTGGATTTAGGTACCCAAGCTCTCTTGGGTCCTTGTAAGTTAGTAGGATTGGTTCCTTTTGGAATCCAAATTTGCTTGATTTGTTTTTTTCCATTATATTTCAAATGACACTCAAATGCTTTGTGACTTATATTATTACATGCATAGCAAATAATTCTTGACTTTGGATTAGAAGCATGTGATATAAACTTAGGTCTATATTGTTTTGATGCAATAAACTTTGGAGCATAAGAAGTGGATGAAGAAAACTTATTTGTATTTGTACCTTTATAATCGATTCCAAACTTATTACTAGAATCTCTTCGATTTTTCAAAATCAATTTAAGTTTGTTAGAGCTTAAAGTTAATTTTTCAACTAAGGGTTTCAGCTTTTGAACTTTCTTTTGCGAATCAGTATTTTCTTTTTATAAAATTTTATTCTTTTCAAAAAGTTCTTCCTTTTCAAATTGGATGGTTTTAAGTCTTTCACAAGTCATACTTAATTCTCTTTGCAAATTTTATTTCTTTCACAAACTTCATTTTTATCTTTTTCAAATGTATCACAGTTATTTTTTAAATTCTTCATTTTCAAACCAGCCTTTTTATATTCTGACAATAATTCACAAAAGGCATTATGAAGCTCATCATAAGTAATATCTAAATTTAGTTAAGAAATTGTTATCTTATCCTCTAAACCCATAAGAGAAATCTGAGTTATCTTCGTTATATCTTCTTCTTCATTTGATGTAGACTCATCATTGTTTCTCCATGCCGCAAGTATGGATTTCTTGTTATTCTTTTTAAATAATTTTTTCTTGGCTTCTGGACAATTAGACGTATGTGTCCTGGTTTCTTGCATTCATACCAGATTGGAATTTGATCTTCGTCCTTGTTCTTCTCTCTTTTCTTTTCATGGTCTCCTCTTCTGAATTGCTTTCTCCATCTATTGGTTCTTTTTCTGCCCATAAATCTCTTGAACTTTCTCATTACTAAGGCAATTTCATCATCTTCCATATCATCATCATCAGAGGTATCTGAATCTTTATCTTTATCTTCTTCAATTGCTTTAAATTTAATGGCCTTTTTTCCTTTTGAATCTTTTTCTATTCTTTGCTGCATGGCTAACTCATGTGTGATCAATGATCCTAGCAACTCATCCAATGGTAGTATATTCAAATCCTTTGCCTCCTGAATAGCTGTAATCTCTGCTTCCCATTTTTTTGGCAAAGATCTCAAAACTTTTTGCACTAAATTAGCATTAGTATAGATCCTACCAAAACTTTTAAGACTATTTATAATGTCAGTAAAGCATGAGAACATAGCAGATATAGTTTCATTTGGCTCCATTTTGAATAACTTATAATTATGCACAAGAAGGTTAATTTTAGAAGTCTTTACTTGTGATGTGCCCTCGTGTGTGATTTCGAGCTTATCCCAAATTTCTTTAGCAGAATCACACGTGAAAATTCTGTTAAATTCATTTGGGTCCAAAGCACAATAGAGTAAATTCATGGCTTTGGCATTTAACTCGGCCATTTTCATATCATTCTCGTCCCATTCCTCTTCAGGTTTGGGAACTTCAACATCATTAACTCTAGTAGTGGGTGTGTGAGGTCCTCTTAGAATTATCTTCCATAATTTGAAGTCTATGGCTTGAATGTATATCTTCATCCTAGCCTTCCAATATGTGTAATTAGTTCCGGTGAAAAGTGGAGGTCGGTTTATGGATTGGCCTTCGGCCAAAGAGGTACTCATGGGATGTGCCATCAATCTTTACTCTAAGGAATTTTAGAGACTCAGCTCTGATACTACTTGTTGCCTAGGTGGCTTCCTGAGAGGGGGGTGAATTGGGATAAAAAGAATTTGCAAGTATATGCACTTTGAAAATCTTTTAATGTTGTGGTGTTGTGATAGATTAAGCAACGAAAGCAAGTAAATCAACAATCACAAACAAGTCAAGCAAACACAATTACAAACATAAAAAATTTAGAATAGTTTAGAGCAACCTTACTCCTACGTCCACTATCCAAGCACCACTTGAAATTTTTACTATATTCTTTCTAGAATACAGTCAGATTGTTTTACCGGGATCATAATCCAAACCCAACATCCTTTAGTTTTAACACCGGGCTCACCAAAGAAACCCAACATCCTTTGATTTTAAAATCGTGCTCACTAAAGAAACCGAACATAGATTTTAATAGGCTCACCTAATAACCTTTCAACACTCACAAGACACAGCCCCTTGCTGCTCTTGGAGAAGACACAAGATATTCAAGAAGAAACTAGCAACTTTATAACAAATCGAAGTTGTTTAGTAGTTGCCAATGAAGCTTAAATTGAAGCCTTGCTTTAGATGCTCTTGAATGCTCTTAAAGCTGCTTCTTGACTTCCTCAAAAGTTAGATTCAATGATTACAGATGAGTTGGTGAAGCTTTGAATCCTTTCTTGAATGCTCACTTGAAGTTGGTTGGTGAAAGACTTGAAACTCTCTTAATACTTAATAATTTTCTTAAAGAATCTCTTAAATCCATCATAAATACCTCCCTTTTATAGTTTTCCAACAGTTCTAGCCATTGTAGGGCCTAAGGAATTGAATAGAACCGTTGGAGCTTTCTTGGAGTTTAGAAAAATCAATTCTGCAACTAGCCATTACAGGTCTGAACCTAACACTCGAGTCGACTTGAAGTCTTAAATAGGAGAAAAATATACTCTAGACAAGTCAGCTCTTCTAGGTCGAGTCGGCTCGAATATCTGGATTTCTGAATCACGTGATTTGGAACTTCTAGACAAGTTGGCTCAATATCTTCGAGTTGGCTCGAACTTCTGAAACTCTTAAATTCTCCATGCCATGCTAGAATAAGAGTCGGCTCTTGGTCCATGAGTCAGCTCGAGCAGAACGTCTTCATAATTTTAACCAAATGTATCTCCAACCAATACAAGTCTTCTGAATACTTCAAAATATTTTACAAAAGATATCTAACCTATTCAAACTCATTTTTACTAATTTTTAGCTCCTTTTTTACAAGATTACAAGAATAAGAATTTGGGCTTTACAACTTTGAGATTTTCAATACAATTTGTTCATACAACTCTTCATCAAATAACACAATTATACTAGAATAAACTTTAACTAAGTAGGAAAAAAAATAACACATTGATAAATGCTTCCTACAAAAACTTCTTGAATAATTGAAAAGGTTAGTAATGAATACATGCTCCAATATTTTGTAATCATCAAAATCATTCTAGGGGTCAATATTAACAACTATAGTAGGTTTGTTGTGTAACACAAGGCCTACCTTAGTGTTAAATATGAATGATCTTAGAGTAGTTTATGCTTTATAATATGTTTGGTAGTATTGCTTTGTTGTATAACACAAGGGCAATATTATTCGAACATGTCTATAAGGAAATGAAGGGTCTAACTAAACTAAGACATTATAGTTTGTTGTATAACACTAGACTATAAGTATCTTAGAGGTAGTTCATGTGTTGAGAGTTGCATGGGTTGTAATTGAAAAGGAATTCTTATCTTTGAACTCATGAGTATTTGTTGTGTAACACAAGGCACTTATGAGGAATTAGGATCTCAACCCCACTAAAGAAACCTAGTAAGGTTTCTCGCATACCATAGGTGAGGGTTACGGTATTCGAATAAAATAGTGGAAGACATAATTAGATATAAAGTCATTATCTAGTTATGAATGTCATCCTGAGTAGTTTGCTTATACTGTTCTTTATCAAATATAGGTTTTATTATGGCTTCAAGTTTATCACTACGGGGCATCTTAGATGCCAATAAGTTGACCAGTCCCAATTATGTGGACTGGTTGAGGAACCTGAGGATAGTACTAACTCAGGAAAAGCTTTCTTATATTCTTGATTCTCCAAATCCTGAGCTGATCGAAGAGGATGAATCTGAGGAGGAAAGGGCCACATATAAAATGTGGCTAAATGACAGCATGACTGTCAAGTGCATCATGTTGGCCTCAATGAGCAATGAGCTTTAGAGGCAACATGAAGAGATGGAACATCAGTCCATATTGCTCAATCTTAAGGAGCTTTATTGAAAGCAAAGTAGGGCTGCTCAGTATGAGATATTGAAGTTGTTATTCCATGCACGCATGAGTGAGGGTTCATCAGTGCAAACCCATGTTCTGAAAATGATTAACTTAATCATCCAATTAGGTTAATTAGGGTTTATAATGGATGGTGAACTTAACCAGGACTTGATCTTGCAATCACTCCTAGATTCCTTCTCTCAATTTGTTCGAAATTATCATATGAACAAACTGAAGACTTCTTTGCCTGAGCTGCTTAACATGCCTAAGATAGCAGAGAGCCATTCCAAGGGAGATAAGGCTCATCTTCTTCTTGTTGATGGGAAGAAGCCAATGAAGAAGGGTTTGAAAAGAAAATTCAACCCTAAAAAGAGCATCCAGAAGAAGAAGAAAGCAAAGAAGGCTGTTAATGATGGAGCCTATTTCCACTACAGCAAGCAGGGGCATTGAAAAAAAAATTGCAAGATATATCTTGCAAGTATGAAGCAAGATGTCAGGAGAGCATCTAAAGGTTTGTACATGATACAAACAAATTTATCATTGGGTGCTTCCAATTCTAATTCATGGGTATAAGATACTGCATGTGGATCTCATATTTGCAAGTTATTGTAGGGACTCCACAAAATTAGAAGCTTGAAGAAAGGTGACTTTGAGCTATATGGTGCAAGTGGTGAAGCCATGAATGCTGAAGCTATGGGTACCTATCTTCTATTATTACCTTCGGGTAATATATTAAAGTTAGAAGACTACTACTATGTTCCAAATGATGAAGCTATATGGTGCAAGTGGTGAAGCCATGAATGCTGAAGCTATGGGTACTTATCTTCTATTATTACCTTCGGGTAATATATTAAAGTTAGAAGACTGCTACTATGTTCCAAATGTTGTAAGTGAAAGGATTATGCCCTAAAGGCCAATCGAAATATTATATTTCATTGGGATTTTTCCTTATCCATCCCAAAAATCAATGTATTGACATTATCATTCAATAAAGGCATTATTTTCATCATACGCTGTGTCTTAATTATTATATGATGAACTCCATAGATTAGGACTATGGTTCTAGGGTTATGATGAGAACATACCAGTGAGACCTAAAACCTTAAAACCCTAATCTAAAATATTCCTGGTCAATGGGTCATTGAGTAGGGGATCAATGTTTCTGGTAAAGATCAGCACTTCCTATGTATGAGGGTGACTGATCTCACAGTCACTTGTGTTTGACACTAATACTAGGATGTGGATACTCATTAGAGAATGAGTTCACTGAATAGATCCAGATTGAGAATATCTAATGGAACCTTATCTGTTTGTCAATAGATATTTCTCATTATGGGAGTAGTGCATGTGGTCCTTTGACCTGAGACTGCCATGGTACCTTATATACATGAATCCACATTTGGTTCACACTCAATCATAACACTGAATTATGCATGAGGTGATACTGGATATGGTGGATTGTATATGAAGGTTGTGAGTAGGTCAACAAGGAATTGATCAGCCCTAGTAAGAGGATATTGCATCCAGCCAATTTCGATCAAATGATAATTCAGGAAATCTTTGATCAAAGTATGAACATTAGAAGTAGTTTCTAATAGTTCATTAATGAATCATCATTAAAAAGATTGAGCTAGGGATGAATATGAAATTGGATTTGACAAGGTATCCATATCCATAATCATATTCAGGATGCAAGTTGATCAAAGGACTGAATTGCCCGGTAACTCACCACTGAAGGGTATTTTGGTAATTCCACCAAAATTTCACATCTTCCGGGTAGACATGATACGTTGCTAGACGTCAATCTTGTCTTGTAAGGAAATGATTAAATTATGATAATTTAAATCAGTTAATTAGAATTAGATTCTAATTGACCAAGTCAAGCTAGCTTGAGTTGACCTAAATCGGCTTAGTTGAGATCTAACCGAATTAAGTCAAATAGCACTCGGACCTACTGCTGGCTAGATGTGGAGCCCAATGGGTCACACATAAAAGAGAGTCGATGAGGGATTTAATTTAGAATTAAATCATGTTTGCAGGACAAACACACTAGCATGTGTTGCAGACCCAACTTCTATTCGAATTGGATTCGAATTTGGTTCTGAATTGGGCTTAATTGGGTTCTAATTGAACCTAATTAGAGTCTAATTTAAATTTTGGGACTTTGGGCTAACCCGTGGCTGAACCCATTGATTAAAAATCAATTTAAACCCTTTTTCCAAGATCGCCCAAGCCATCTTTCCCACGCGCGCGCACCAAAGGAAGAGTCCACGTGTGTGGACTCCTCTTCACGCGCGTGGGGACTTCTTTTACTGTGAAAACCAGATGGGAGGGGGCAGAAATCTTTTCTTTAGGTGTCTCATCTAGAGTCCCTTGGATCAAGATCAGATGGCCAGAAGAAATCCGTTGCTTTTCGGTCGCAACTCCGTCTCAGAACATCGCGACTTTTCTGAGGTTTCTTCCGAGGTTTTTCTTCATCGAAAAATCTTGAAATAAATCAGGAAAGGTGTGAAAAATCTGAGGGACGCATGAGGATGGAAAGAACATGATTCTTGGGATAGCAGAGGGTTGCGTTGTTTTTGAAAAGACACCCCTCTGATATCTATAAATAGGGTTGGGTTCTCGAGGGTTTTCATGTAAGATAATTCAGAGATCAGATTCCCTTTCTTCCTCTCCAGAATACTCCTTCCCCTTGTTCTTGTTGGGTATTGTTTCCCTTACAGAGGTATCCTCTGTCGGAACTCTGACCCTAAACAAGAATAAGAGGAAGGTCTTGAATGGTAAAGGAAAGAAACAGGAAGGATCTCTTTTCTTTCTTGAATTAAGACATTACTTGTCTTAATTTTTCTTCCACTTCAAATAAGAATTTTCTACAAGGATTGAAGTTGAGGAAAGGATCAAGAAGAGAAAAGAAGGGAGAAAGGGAATTTTCAAGAAAGAAAATTCCAGCCTATAAGTCCAAGAATTGAATTCTTGAAAAAGAATTCAAGAAGAGGATCCAAGATCAAGAAGTTATTGTCTTCATCTCTTCTCCGTGTGGATCACCATTGGAGGGTGAACATTTGGGCACCTGGTGGAGATTTGCATTTTGGATATTGCGGTACAGGTTAGTACTTACATATATATATATTTAAATCATGTATATGAATGATATATATTTTAATTTTTTTTTTTTTAAGGAGATCTAGGGATAAAGGGTTTGGTATAGATTTCATAAGATAAAAATTTTGAAATCTATGCTTCCGCCTTGGTCAACAAACCCAACATTAGTATCAGAGCCTCCTTATCAAGATTAAAATATATATGCTGATTTTTATAGGCATATGTAGATAATTTACATATGATGTGGTTTGTGTTTGATGTATTGTCACCAATTAGGGTTTTCACTTAAACCCTAATTGTTGTACAGATATGTTTAGTAATCCAATCATCATTCTGAAATAAGATTGCCCTGGCATAATGGTGGATCCATTATGTGGTAATTGGTTGTCCTAGAATGATGACATACTAATCACATATTTGTGTTAATTGTGCATATATGTTTGATGTATGCCCCTAATTAAGGTTTTCACTCAAACCTTAATTTGTATAGAGATATGTTTAGCCTTTCAGTCATCATACTGAAATAAGGTTGCCCTGGCATAATGGTGGATCCATTATGTGGTAAATGGTTATCCTAGTATGATGACACACTTGGCACATATTTGCTTAGTTATATATATAGAATGTGCTTTGTTTTAATAAAGCCCACTTTCAAATTATATTAAGTTGTAGTGTCATATACCAAAAGCAAAATAATCAATATGATTAATTGATCATTCGGTGTCTAGGAAAAGTGGTTCATGATCGGTAAAGAGGACGTGGTTTTTAATTGGTTCCATTGACTGACCTGGCCAATTCTTATTGGTGTCTAAGGAAAGCAACGGGGGGATTCCCACCACTCTCCCACTTACCTGGCCGATAAGATTAACTTAATTATTGATTGATATGCTTAGTGTAATATTCACTACATGTGGCCTTCCTTCATGCCAAGTCATTATTATGTTATGATTCTTATTAGGTTTGTTGTGTACACACAAGGCCTTTTATGGTGACCGACATAATTTTAATTTGGTGCATTTGAAGTTTATGGCATGATTTAATATAATACTTTGTTGTGTACACGCAAGGGTATTATAATTAATATCATGACTATATAGCAATGAAGGGTCTGACTTAACTAAAATATTATAGTTTGTTGTGCACACACAAGGCTATTAATATTTTAGAGGCCAAGATAAGTTGAGAATTGCATTAGTTACAACTAGAAAGAGTTTTCCTACCTTTGAACTTATATAAGTTTTGTTGTGTACACACAAGGTCTTTTATAAGGAATTAGGATCTCAACCCCACTAAGAAAACCAATTAGGATTTTCTCGATCATCATATGGAGGGTTATGATGCTTGATAAAATAGTGGGAGACATAATTAAGTTAAAGTCCTAATTTAATTATGTTTTGTCAACATTGGTTGTTTGCTTATGTAATGTTCTTTATTAATGTAGATTAAATGGCCTCTTCACTCTCACTCCGTAGCATTCTTGATGCTAATAAGTTGACTGGACCAAACTATGTTGATTGGTTGAGAAACCTGAAGATAGTACTCAACCAAGAAAGACTTTCTTATATTCTTGATACCCCTACCTTGGAACCATTAGGGGAAGATGCCTCGCAAGAGGAAAAGATCACATATAACATGTGGCAAAATGACTCACTTACTATCAAATGTATAATGCTTGCCTCTATGACCAATGAGTTGCAGAGGCAACATGAAAGCATGGACACTAACTCCATAATGCTTAATCTAAAAGAACTTTATGGAGAACATAGTCAAACTGCTAGATATGAAATATCTAAGCAGTTATTCCGTGCAAGGATGACAGAAAGAACATCTGTACAAGACCATGTATTAAAGGTTATTGACCTAATCACCCGATTAGGTCAATTGGGTTTTGTTATGGATGGGGAGTTGAATCAAGATTTAATCCTGCAGTCACTCCCAGAGTCATTTTCACAGTTTGTTCTCAATTATCATATGAACAAACTTAATTCTTCCTTGCCTGAGCTGTTAAATATGTTGAAAATGGTAGAGAGCCATTTAAAGAAAAATAAGGCTCCACTACTTCTTGTGGATGGAATAAACAAGAAGAAAACAGGCAAAAAGGGTTCCAAGAGGAGGATGAACCCTAAAGGGGGCATCAAGAAAAAGAAAGGAAAGAAGGCCTCCGGACAAATGACCTGCTTTCATTGTGGCAAGCCGGGTCACTGGAAAAGAAACTGCAAGGTTTACCTTGCAAGTGTGAAGCCTGGTGCTAGTGATGCACCAAAAAGTATGTATGAGATACATGCAATTTTGTCATTAGACTCTTCTAATTCAAACTCTTGGGTATTGGATACCGCTTGTGGTCATCATATCTGCAAATCATTGCAGGGACTGCGGAACATTAGAGTTTTGAAGGAAGGAGACTTCGAGCTCTACGGTGCTGGAGGAGATTCCATCCAAGCAGAAGTTGTAGGGACTTATATATTGAAGCTGCCTTCTGGGAAGATTTTAGAGTTGAAAAGTTGTTATTATATGCCTACGGTCATTAGAAACATCATATCTGTACCCTTGTTAATTAAACAAGGTTATACTATGAATGTAATGAGCAGTGGCTGCTCAATCAGTTTTTTTAATAAAATAATATTTTATAGCATATTTTGCAATGGTCTTTTAACTCTATCTACTGATGACAATATACTTCATGTTAATAACAAACGAAAGAGAGATGATGTGAACAATACTTTACTTTGGCATTGTCGTCTTGGACATATTAGTGAGCAAAGGATTAACAAGTTATACAAGAAAAATTTCCTTAATCCTTATGACTATGAATCATTAGGAACTTGTGAATCATGTCTCATGGGTAAAATGACCAAGACTCCATTTAGTGGACATAATGAAAGGACAACTGAGTTATTAGGACTCATACACACAGATGTATGTGGGCCTATGACAACTCAGGCCAAGGGTGGATACTCATATTTCATCACATTCACTGATGATTTTTCAAGGTACGGATTTGTGTATCTAATGAAACATAAGTCCGAAACTTTTGAAAAATTTCTAGAGTATCAAAGTATGGTAGAGAAATAAACGGGAAAAAGTATTAAGATCCTTCGATCAGATAGAGGAGGTGAATACTTATCCACCGAGTTTCTTGATCACCTTAAAGAAAAGGGGATCATCTCTGAATGGACTCATCCTTATACACCACAATTAAATGGTGTTGCTGAAAGGAGAAATCGTACTTTGTTAGATATGGTATGGTCCATGATGTGCTTCACTGAGTTACCTGTTTCTTTCTGGGGATATGCCTTGGAAACCGTGGCTAATATTTTAAATAGAGTACCATCTAAATCTGTTTCTAGCACTCCATATGAATTATGGAGGGGAAAGAAACCCAATCTTAAATATCTTAAGATATGGGGATGTCCAGCTTATGTCAAAAGAAATTTTGGACATAAGCTTGATGCTAGAGCAGATAAGTGTCTATTTGTAGGATATCCTAAAGATAGTATAGGATATTTGTTCTACCACCCTACTAAACAAAAGGTTTTAGTCAGTAGGCATGCCACTTTTATGGAGAAAGAATTCATCCTACAAAAGGGCAGTGGGAGAAATATTGAACTTGATGAAGTTCAACAAATAGGTACATCTCAACCAAATCATAACATAGTTAGTATAGAACCTGAACACACCACTCCTATCCGTAGGTCTGATAAGATGCGACATGCACCTGAGAGGTATGGGTTCATTATTGAAAATAATGAAGCCCGAATCATTGAAAATGATGAGCCTCTAACCTATACGGATGCTGTCATGAGTAGTGACTCAGATAGATGGCTGGAAGCCATGAGATCCGAAATGGACTCCATGTATGTCAACCAAGTCTGGACTTTGGTTGATGCACCAGAGGGTGTTAACCCTATTGGATGCAAATGGGTCTATAAGAAAAAGATTGGGGCAGATGGCCAAGTCGAAACATATAAAGCCAGATTAGTGGCTAAGGGTTTCAGACAAAAACAGGGAATAGATTATGATGAAACATTTTCTCCTATTGCCATGCTCAAATCTATTCGGATCATGCTTGCTATAGCAGCATATCATGATTATGAAATCTGGCAGATGGATGTGAAAACCGCATTCCTCAATGGTTTCCTTGAGGAAGAGGTTTATATGTCACAGCGAGAAGGTTTTGTCTTGGAGACTAAACCTAATCAGGTATGTAGGCTGAAGAAATCCATTTATGGATTAAAACAAGCATCAAGGAGTTGGAACATCCGATTTTATAAGACAGTCAAAGAATTTGATTTTATCAAAAATAAGGATGAACCTTGTGTGTATAAGAAGACTAGTGGGAGTGCCATAGTTTTCTTGGTTCTGTATGTAGATGATATACTACTCATTGGGAATGATATCCCAATGTTACAATCAGTCAAGGTGTGGTTATCTAAACAGTTTTTTATGAAAGACTTGGGAGAAGCATCTTATATACTGGGCATAAAGATCTATAGAGATAGATCCAAGAGGATGCTAGGTTTATCCCAATCTAGGTACATTGACCAAGTGCTAAAAAGATTTAGCATGGAGGAAAGTAAAAGAGGTTACTTACCTATTGGTCATGGCATACATCTTTCTAAAAAGATGTCTCCTAAGACACCTGAAGAAAAAAATAGAATGAATTCTATACCTTATGCTTTGGCAGTAGGGTCTATTATGTATGCTATGTTATGTACCAGGCCTGATGTGGCATATACCTTAGGTATAGCCAGTAGATTTCAAGCTGATCCAGGAGAGGATCACTTGAAGGCTGTGAAAAATATTCTTAAGTACTTATGAAGGACTAAGGATATTTTCTAATATACGGTGGATCTGATCTTAAATTAGAAGCTTATTCAGATTTTAGTTTTCAATCAGATCCAGATGACAGCAAATCTATATCTGGGTATGTCTTTACCCTAAATGGAGGAGCTGACTCAACAACTGAGGCAGAGTACATTGCTGTTAGTGAAGCTGCCAAGGAAGCTGTCTGGATGAAGAAGTTCATATCAGAGTTGGGCGTTATTCCCGAGATTGAAGGTCCAGTACCACTTTACTGTGATAATACTGGGGCTATTGCTCAAGCAAAGGAACCAAGAGCCCATCACAAATCAAAGAACATTCTGAGATGCTTCCATCTTGTTCGAGAGATTGTCGAAAGACAAGAAGTCAGCATTAAAAGAGTTGAAACGAAGAACAACATAGCAGACCCGTTCACTAAGGCTCTACCACAGAGAGAGTTTGATCACCACCTCGATTATATGGGGTTAAAATTTAAAGACGATTGGCTTTAGTGCAAGTGGGAGATTGAAAGGATTATGCCCTAAAGGCCAATCGAAATATTATATTTTGTTGGGATTTTTCCTTATCCATCCCAAAAATCAATGTATTGACATTATCATTCAATAAAGACATTATTTTCATCATACGCTGTGTCTTAATTATTATATGATGAACTCCATAGATTAGGGCTATGGTTCTAGGGTTATGATGAGATCATACCAGTGAGACCTAAAGCCTTAAAACCCTAATCTAAAATATTCCTGGTCAATGGGACATTGAGTAGGGGATCAATGTTTCTGGTAAAGATCAGCACTTCCTATGTATGAGCGTGACTGATCTCACAGTCACTTGTGTTTGACACTAATACTAGGATGTGGGTGCTCATTAGAGAATGAGTTCACTGAATAGATCCAGATTGAGAATATCTAATGGAACTTTATCTGTTTGTCAAAAGATATTTCTCATAGTGGGAGTAGTGCATGTGGTCCTTTGACCTGAGACTGCCATGGTACCTTATATACATGAATCCACATTTTGGTTCACACTCAATCAAAACACTGAGTTATGCATGAGGTGATACTGGATATGGTGGTTGTATATGAAGGTTGTGAGTAGGTCAACAAGGAATTGATCAGCCCTAGTAAGAGGATATTGCATCCAGCCAATTTCGATCAAATGATAATTCGGGAAATCTTTGATCAAAGTATGAACATTAGAAGTAGTTTCTAATAGTTCATTAATGAATCATCATTAAAAAGATTGAGCTAGGGATGAATATGAAATTGGATTTGACAAGGTATCCATATCCATAATCATATTTAGGATGCAAGTTGATCAAAGGACTGAATTGCCCGGTAACTCACCACTAAAGGGTATTTTGGTAATTCCACCAAAATTTCACATCTTTCAGATATACATGATACGTTGCTAGACGTCAATCTTGTCTTGTAGGAAAATTATTAAATTATAATAATTTAAATCATTTAATTAGAATTAGATTCTAATTGACCAAGTCGAGCTAGCTTGAGTTGACCTAAATCGGCTTAGTTGAGATCTAACCGAATTAAGTCAAATAGCACTCGGACCTACTGCTAGCTAGATGTGGAACCCAATGGGTCACACACAAAAGAGAGTCAATGAGGGATTTAATTTAGAATTAAATCATGTTTGCAGGAAAAACAAACTAGCATGTGTTGCAGACCCAACTTCTATTCGAATTGGATTCGAATTTGGTTCTGAATTTGGCTTAATTGGGTTCTAATTGAACCTAATTAAAGTCTAATTTAAATTTTGGGACTTTGGGCTAACCCGTGGCTGAACCCATTGATTAAAAATCAATTTAAACCCTTTTCCCAAGACCGCCCAAGCCATCTTTCCCATGCGCGCGCACCAAAGGAAGAGTCCACGCGCGTGGACTCCTCTTCACGCGCATGGGGACTTCTTTTACTGTGAAAACCAGATGGGAGGGGACAGAAATCTTTTCTTTAGGCATCTCATCTGGAGTCCCTTGGATCATGATCAGATGGCCAGAAGAAATCCGTTGCTTTTCGGTCGCAACTCCGTCTCAGAACATCGCGACTTTTCTGAGGTTTCTTCCGAGGTTTTTCTTCATCAGAAAATCTTGAAATAAATCAGGAAAGGAATGAAAAATCTGAGCGGACGCGTGAGGATGGAAAGAACGTGATTCTTGGGATAGCAGAGGGTTGCATTGTTTTTGAAAAGACACCCCTCTGATATCTATAAATAGGGTTGGGTTCTCGGGGGTTTTCATGTAAGATAATTCAGAGATCAGATTTCCTTTCTTCCTCTCCAGAGTACTCCTTCCCCTTGTTCTTGTTGGGTATTGTTTCCCTTACAGAGGTATCCTCTGTCGAAACTCTGACCCTAAACAAGAATAAGAGGAAGGTCTTGAACGGTAAAGGAAAGAAACAGGAAGGGTATCTTTTCTTTCTTGAATTAAGACATTACTTGTCTTAATTTTTCTTCCACTTCAAATAAGAATTTTCTACAAGGATTGAAGTTGAGGAAACGATCAAGAAGAGGAAAGAAGGGAGAAAGGGAATTTTCAAGAAAGAAAATTCCAGCCTATAAGTCCAAGAATTGAATTCTTGAAAAAGAATTCATGAAGAGGATCCAAGATCAAGAAGTTGTTGTCTTCATCTCTTCTCCGTGTGGATCACCATTGGAGGGTGAACATTTAGGCACCTGGTGGAGATTTGCATTTTGGATATTGCGGTACAGGTTAGTACTTACATATATATATATTTAAATCATGTATATGAATGATATATATTTTTATTTTTATTTTTTTAAGGAGATCTAGGGCTAAAGGGTTTGGTATAGATTTCATAAGATAAAAATTTTGAAATCTATGTTTCCGCCTTGGTCAACAAATCCAACAGTAAGAAACATTATTTTGATATCCTTGTTATTACAACAAGGATTTGAAATAAGTGCAAAGAGCAGTGGCTTCTCTATTCTTCATTCTAATAAAATATTTGGACATGGTTATTGTTAGATGTATGCCCTGAAAGCAATGTTGGCTTGACACCTTTTAATTTTAGGGCATGAACTTTGTACTTAATTCTTCTTTATTAACAAAGGACATTAGTTTCATTTATATTGATGTGTCTATAAGTCATCCATGGAGTTAATGGATAATGATATATATTCTCAAGAGTTGAGAATCTGAGACATCTGTCTTTATAGATTAACTCCTAAAAGCTCCCGATTCTTGGAATATCATGAGGACGGTGATTGATTCATTAAAATCGGTAGACATATCACTTCCCTTTCTAGGTAGATGAGTCTCTGACCTACAGTGTGGTGACAGTAGAGTGAGAGTGCAGGTAGTTGATAGAGATCAACGGTACTGAGCATAACCAAGGTATGGAAAGTTATACGGATGACTACTCACTCGTCGATAACTTCCTGATGCTGTAGTTATGTGAATAGTTTCTTGACCTAGAATGTCTCGGCTAGTCATAATAAGGTTGCTGTAGTTTGACAGCATAATCACATGGTTCCTATCCATACGGGACCTTGCGGTGTTTGTTGGCTGCAGTAAGTTTATTGTAGGAGTAGAGTGTTTACTTGTAGGGATCTATCAGCCTTAGTAGTAAGGTATAATCCCATGCAAGCTTAATAAGACTAAGTCCAGAAGTCTATGGCCATAGCAGGGTGATAATAAAAAGGTGTTTTCATTAGTATCATAATTGGACTTGAGTCGATTTGGTTAAGCATATGACTGATGGGTTTGATGAGTATCCGTAACCAACATCATGTCGGGATTATGATAGAGGAACCAAATCACATGGTCACTACACCTGGGGTTCCAATCTTATTCTATTGGGCTGCCACTATATACTGCTAGGTGTCACTGGTGGATTATTAGAGCCCATTAGGATCATTCTTGGATTGATGATCCTAATTAGGGTTGAGCTGAAATTGTTTCAGTCCATCGAAAGAAGTTTCGATGATGTATAATGGAGATTATAGCATGTCTCATTACCAGATAGGATAGGACCTTAGGGTTTACACACATTAGGAGCTCAAGTAACCAAATCAGCAAATCAATTTGGACCTAATTGTAAGTGTTACAATTAATATTTGACCTAATTATAAATATTATAATTAATTGATTATAGATTAATAGTTAATTAATTTAAATTATATTTAATTTAATTGAGTTAGAATCAATTAATTAATCCTAATTAATTCGGGTTAATGTCTGCTTCAAAATGGTTCGATCAGATTTAAAACCAGCTTCAGTTTGACCATAAAACCACTTCATTTGGACCAAGACCTAGAGTCCAGTTAGACTGGGACTCTCTCTCCTTGTCTCCCCTTCCCTCCACATGCCTAAGTGGACCCCAAAAATTTTGTGCGACAAGAAATATGGAGCGTGAATACTTGGTGAGTGCTAATAGTATTTTTGGCATGAAGAAAATTAAGCGAGGAAGAGTCATTCTCTTCCACTCCTCTTAATTTTCAACCTATTGAAATTGAAACACCGGTGTTTTGGTTTACAGGGATGGGTGAATTTGAATTTAAACTAGAGGAGAAGTGGCCGACCACTAAGAAATAATTTTGGGTGTGAATATTTCTCTCCTTCCACCGTGAATTAATTTTGGGCATCTTTCTTCTCTTGGGCGCTAATACCTAAGAGTCTCTCACCTGGCACCATCTTTTCTTCTCCCTTCCAGAATATTGCTTCCTTGTGATCTTCAAGAGAATTGAGAGGTCTTCTTCACAAGAGGAAGAAGATAGCAAGAGGTCCAAAGATCTTGCATAGATTGATTTGCAAGATAGAAGCCGAAAGCTGGTCCGGATTCGGATCGGCACAGTTCTTAAAGCAGGCGATTTGCTGAAAGAGAAGAGGGCTGCAAGGATCTAGTAGTCTGGTGCCCTTTATGACTTGGTTGCAAGAGCTTCATATGGATACCAGCAGAGGCTGGGCGATTGCGTGGCTTCAACAGAATCCCGACTTTTTAGTAGCGAATCTGCATGCCTTTCAGAGTAGGCCCGGATAACAATCCAAGTAAGTATTTTATGCTTAAAATAATTTTTATTTTAGATCTAATAAGTTTTTTATGTTATTCAGCATGTTAGAAATTTATGATAAATAAATTAGATTTATTTATGATTTGCATGATTAGATATAAAATCATTTTTATATCTGCTTCCACTGCATCAGGCTTTTGATGCCTGATTTTATGCAACATAAACTTTCCTGTTCCTGGGAGAATTCCAACAGTGGTATTAGAGCCGCAGTTCTCTTTTTAACATGCATGCATGAGAATCAGATCTGAAAAATAATCAGATCAGATATATAATTATGATTGTATTAGATCTATGTTGAACATGAGATTATTCTAGCATAGAATTTTATGTTTTGAACAATTATTTTTGAAATTAAAATCATAATTTTCAGATCTGAAATTAAATTTAATAATCTGAAATTAAATTGATCAAAGGTTGCACAAAGTGACATAAGGTTGTCCTGCTATAGGGTTTACCCCCTATAGTACAAAGGTGTCCTACTTTGATGTATACCGATTTTGAAAAAGGATTTTTAAAAGAGTTTTGATCGATTTATGCTTATTGATATTGATGTATGCAATGCACCAATTTAGGGTTTAGATCTTAAATGTGATTCATGATCATAAGCCATTAAAATCATGCACTTGAACCTAATTTTAAAATTGATTTGATCTATAAAATCAAATTAGGTGCATGAGGGTTTGGGTTGAATAAATTAGGTCTAGAGATTGGACTGCGGTAATTAGGGCTTGATTAGATCAACTAGTAACCCTAATTTAATTTTGAGTAAGCTACTTAACCTAATCGGATGATGACTAGGGTTAGGTCAAGTGTGCTCAAAATTGGTTTTAGATGTAGTTTGGTCAGATCGATTTATATGATTATGAATCGATAAATTATGACCTAATTTGGCTCAGTGATGAGCCCAGATCATTAGATGACCTAATTAAACCTTGTCAGTCAATTGGTGTCTAAGGAAGGTTTTGATCATGGTTTGCTAATTGGGGTAAACTCTTTCCCAACCAACTAGTTTGGTGGAAAGAGGGTATATTGGCAGAACCCTTCCATGGATCAAACTGACCTGAACAATTTGGTTGATTAAGTTTTCAAAAGGGTCACTTTTGATTTGAGTTCACCCATGCTGGTTATATTAAGTCAGACATGAGATTGTGTTGACCTAATGTAATTAGTCAGACATGAAATTGTGCTGACTGAATGTAATAGGTTAGTCATAATTTGGCTGATCAATTTAGAAGAGACCTAAACCTAAGATCCTAATAAATATTAAGTCATAGGTCTTCTACCATTGTAAGTGTGTGGGTGTCCACTAGTGTTGATTATTCTTGACTGGTTGCAGTGGTCTAGTTGCATCAAGAAGACACAACCACCCTATTAGGCATGAGATGTTGCTAGGCACTGATGGGGTTGGGCCCAATAAACGGGCACGTTAAGGGACTCAATGATGGCTTTGTCTAGAAGAAATGGTGGATCTGACTTAACTAATGATTGGACCAATAAACAGGCATGTTGAGGTTCCATGATTTAGAGACCAAGAGCTACAACTTGTATTAGATACATTGGACAAGAGTTGGCCACTTATTGGTGTAGCGTGTTACCAATAACCGGATATGGTAAGGTGCTGCACATCGATGGGACCATAGTACCCACTAGAACCTAAAGTCACAGGTTTTTGCATCTCCACAGGGAGTGTGAGAGATTCGACAAAATAGTGGGAGTTCTAAAATTATTTCTTAAAGACCCTAGAATAATTTTTATAATTAAGTATAAATCATCTAATTTAAATCTTCTACTCTTGCAGTTAACCATGTCTGCTTCAAATCCCTTAGTCCGTATTCTAAAGACAAACCAACTAGTTGGCCTCAATTTTAAAGATTGGTTGAGAAACATCAAAATTGTTTTGAGTTCAGAGAAGCTGGGCTATGTACTTGATCAAGAAACCCCTGTCTTACCTGACCATCCAAATGCTCGTCAAACGGCTGCATATGAGAAATGGATGGAAGATGATAATAAGGTTAAGTGTTATATGTTGGCCTCAATATCAAATGAATTACAGAGCCAACATGAGGATATGCCAACTGCTAAATTGATTCTGATTCACCTACAAGAGTTATATGGTGAACAAAGTTGGATTGCATGCTTCAAAGTATCAAAAAGGCTTTTCAACAACAAGATATATGAAGGGCAGTTAATGCATGATCATTATTTGATAATGATCATGGATATTGACCAGCTTGAGAAGCTGGGCATTCCTATTCATAAGGAACTTCAGGTGGATTTGATCCTCTAGCCTTGACTAGTTCATATGCTCAGTTTGTAATGAACTATAATATGAACAAGTTAAATTACACTTTGCCTAAATTATTGAACATGCTGGTAAGCAATGAGGGGACCCTGAAGAGTTCAAGAGGCTTTGTTTATCTATAGAGCTGTCTTCCTCCAAAAGAAAGTCTACTTGGAAGAAGAAGATACCTACGAAGAAGCAGAAGAAGGACACTCCCAAGAAAGCCAAGGTTAGCAAAGGGAAATATTTCCGCTGCAACATAGATGGCCACTGGAAAAGGAATTGTCCTCTCTACCTGGAAAGCCTAAAGAAATAGAAGGAGGATATGCCTTCTGAAGGTAAGCCTATACTCGTTATTGAATATAACCTAACGGTTTCATCTACTTCCAGCTGGATTTTAGACCCTGGCTCTAGTGCTCATATATGCATTTCAATGTAGGGTTTGGAAAGAAGTAGAATGCTGAGAGAAGGTGAGATGGTCCTACATATCGGAAATGGAGCACAAGTTGCTGCTCAAGCCATTGGATCATATTCTCTGGTGTTACCTTTAGGATTTAGATTAGTTCTTAGTGATTGTTATTTTGTACCTGGAGCTAGTTGAAATTTGATTTCTATCTCTGTGCTAGCACAGGAAGGATTTGAATTTATATTCAATAAAGATTTTTATAGTATTTATTTGAGAAATAAATTGGTTGCAAAAGCTATTTTAATTGATAGTCTCTATCATTTGCATGCCAATGCATCTTTGAATATTAACGAGAAAATTAAAGTGAATGCTATAGGACATAAATGTCCTAGAGATGACCTAAATGATAAATTTATGTAGCATCTAAAGCTCAGTCATATTGGTGAGGACAAAATTAATAAATTGGAACGGGATGGGATCCTAGGTTCAATTAATTCTGAATCATATCCACTTTATGAGTCATGTCTTCAAGGAAAAATGACCAAGTTACCTTTTGTAGGACATGGGGAGAGGGCCACAAAATTACTTGCCCTGGTACACACTGATGTGTGTGGTCCAATTGATATGCAGTCTAGGGATGATTTTTACTACTTCATAACCTTTACTGATAATTGTTCATGGTATGGTTGTGTTTCTTTTGAGACACAAATATGAAGCTTTTGAAAAGTTTAAGGAATTCAAACATGAGATAGAAAAACAAACAAGTAAAACCCTTAAGGTTCTTCGATCAGATCTGGGAGGAGAATATCTTAGTAAAACATTTTTAGGTTATCTTAAGGACAATGGCATAGTTTCACAATGGACCCACTAGGTACGCCTCAGCTTAATGGGATGTCTGAGAGGAGAAACAGGACATTATTAGATATGGTTCAATCCATGATGAGCTTCACTGACTTGCCTTTATTTCTTTGGGGAGATGCCCTACAAACTTCAATATATATTCTAAATAGGGTTCCATCTAAATCTGTTCCTACCACTCCATATGGGATTTGGCATGGTAAGAAACCAAGTCTTGCTCATTTCAAGATTTGGGGATGACCAGCTTATGTCAAAAGACTAATGGCGGACAAGTTAGAATCTAGATCTGTGAAAACTCAGTTTATAGGATATCCTAAAGAAACTTTAGGATATTACTTTTACCTTCCAGAAGATCATAATGTGATTGTGAGCAGACATGCCACATTTCTTAAAAAATAGTTTATTCAGGAAGGTGGTAGTGGGAGGTTAATTGAGCTCGATGAGAAAGTCTCGAAGAGCAGCCAGTTAGAGATCAGATCGAGCCTAATCAACCAATACATGTAAATGCACTTCCATCTCGTAGGTCTATTAGAGTCTCCATACCTCCTGAAAGGTACTTGGGTATGCTTATAGAGGATATAAAGGAAATGTTTCTTGTTGGGGATGAGGATTAATTGATTGATCCTAAGACCTATGATGAGGCGATGTCAGACATCGACTCTGAGAAATGGTTGAATGCTATGAAGTCAGAAATTGATTCAATGCATTCTAACCAAGTTTGGTCCTTAGTGGATCCATCAGAGGGTATTATACCTATTGGTTGTAAATGGATTTACAAAAGAAAAATAGGTGCAGATGGTAAGGTAGAGATCTTTAAAGCTAGGTTAGTAGCAAAAGGGTATAGTCAATATGAAGGCATTAACTATCATGATACCTTTTTACCAGTAGCTATGCTAAAGTCCATCCATACATTGCTTGCAATTGCAGCATATCATGATTATGAGATATGGCGATGGATATGAAAACTGCATTCCTAAATGGATATCTTGAGGAAGATATCTATATGGAGCAGCCTTTAGGTTTCACTTCCAATGATGAAGATCATAAGGTCTGCAAGCTGCAGAGATCAATCTACAGATTGAAGCAAGCTTCTTGGAGTTGGAATACTCATTTTGATAATGCAATCAAATTGTTTGATTTTATCAAAAATAAGGTTGAGCCATGTGTTTATAGGAAGGCCAGTGGGAGGGCAGTGACATTCCTCATATTGTACGTGGATGACATCCTCCTTATAGGAAATGATATTCTCATGTTGACTTCGGCCAAAAGTTGGTTATCTAAGGAATTCTCTATGAAAGACTTAGGTGAAGCATCTTATATTTTAGGGATTAAGGTCTATAGAGATAGATCTAATCGGATGCTTGGCCTTTCACAAAAATTGTACATAAAGGAAGTGCTGAAAAGGTTCAGCATGGAGAACTCTAAAAGAGGATTGTTACCTCTTCGACATGGCATTAATCTCTCTAAGAAAATATATCCCAACACACCTGAAGAGATTCAACGTATAAGCAAGATTCCATATGCTTCGGCAATTGGAAGCCTTATATATGTCATTTTTTTGTACTCGACCTGATATAGCTTTTGCTGTGAGTGTCATAAGTAGATATCAGATGAATCCAGGTGAATAACACTGGATAGCTATGAAGAACATTTTTAAGTACTTGAGATGGACTAAAGATTTGTTCTTAGTCTTTGGAGGGAGTTCAAAATTAGGGATAAAGGGATATACAGACTCAGACTTTATATCTAATCCTGATGATAGAAAGTCTACATCAAGGTCTGTGTTTTTGTGTAATGATGGGGCAACTAGTTGGAAAAGTTTCAAGCAGCCCATCATAGCAGATTCAACAATGGAAGCAGAGTACATCGCTGCCTCTAAAGCTACAAAAGAAGCCTTTTGGTACAAAAAGTTCATTGCAAAGCTTGGAGTGATGCCATCTGATGCCATCCTCATATATTGTGATAATAATGGTGCAATAGCTCTTGCTAAGGAGCCCAGGTCTTACTAGAAGTCCAAGCATATTGAGTGGCTGTTTCATATCATACACGAATACCTCGAGAAGAAATATGTTGAGGTGAGAAGAGTAGACTCCACGGACAATGTGACAGACCCACTAACTAAGACTCTGAGCCAATAGAAGGCTGAAGTCCACTTTGAGAAAATGGGACTTAGATATGTAGCCAATTAGCTTTAGTGCAAGTGGGAGATTGTTAGATGTATGCCCTGAAAGCCATGTTGGCTTGACACATTTTAATTTTAGGGCATGAACTTTGTACTTAATTCTTCTTTATTAATAAAGGGTATTAGTTTCATTCATATTGATGTGTCTATGAATCATCCATGGAGTTAATGGCCAATGACATATATTCTCAAGAGTTAAGAATCTAAGACATGTGTCTTTATAGATTAACTCCTAAAAGCTCTTGATTCTTGGAATATCATGAGGACGGTGATTGATACATTAAAATCGATGCACATATCACTTTCCTTTCTGGGTAGATGAGTCTCTGACCTATAGTGTGGTGACATTGGAGTGAGATTGCAGGTAATTGATAGAGATCAACGGTAATGAGCATGACCAAGTACAAGAAGTTATACGGATGACTACTCATTCGTCGATAACTTCCTGATGCTGTTGTTGTGTGAATAGTTTCTTGACCTAAAGTCTCTCGGCTACTCATAATAAGGTTGTTGTAGTTTGACAACACAATCATATGATTCCTATCCATACTCTACCTTGTGATGTTTGTTGGCTGCAGTAAGTTTAATATAGAGTAGGGTGTTCACTTGTAGGGATCTATCAACCTTAGTAGTAAGGTATAATCCTATGCAAGCTTAATGAGACTAAGTCCAGAAGTCTATGGCCATAGCAGGGTGATAATGAAAAGGTGTTTTTATTAGTATCATAATTGGACTTGAGTCGATTAGGTTAAGCATATGACTGATGGGTTTAACAAGTATCCGTAACCAACATCATGTCAGGATTATGATAGAGGAACCAAATCAATGGTAACTACACCTAGGGGTTCCAATCTTATTCTGCTGGGTTGCCACTACATACTGCTAGGTGTCACTGGTGGATTATGAGAGCCCATTAGGATCATTCTCGGATCAGTGATCTTAATTAGGATTGAGCTAAAATTGTTTCAGTCTATCGAAAGGAGTTTCGATGATGTATAATAGAGATTATAGCATGTCTCATTACCAGAATAGAGGGGTCACACACATTAGGAGCTCAAGTAACCAATCAGCAAATCAATTTGGGCCTAATGTAAGTGTTACAAATAATATTTGACCTAATTGTAAATGTTACAATTAATTGAATATGGATTAATTATTAATTAATTTAAATTAGATTTAATTTAATTGAGTTAGACTCAATTAATTAATCCTAATTGATTTGGGTTAATGTATGCTTCGAAATGGTTCGATTGGATTTAAAATCGGCTTTAGTTTGATTGTAAAATCACTTTATTTGTGTTGGATTTCAAGGAGATCATTATGCAACTTAGTAAGACTGAATTATAAAATTTCATGCATAAAGATAACACTTTATCAGTTAGAAACCCTAATTCCCAAGATCCCTTATTCGATTACAACTAATATGTCATAAAAGAAGGTTAATGAAACATACCTAGAGTGATATATTCCACTTCTTCCACTAGACTCACAAGTGTAAGTCCTCCAACGGTGATCCACACAAGATTTGAAACAAGGAAGAACTACTTGAAGTTGCTTGCCCAGGTAGGACTCTTTCGGCAGCCTTTTAGACTTTGGCCTTTGTAGGACTCACTGTCCCACTATTGGACTCTTTGGACACTCTTCTAAACTACTCCTGGTTTTAGGACAACCCTCCTTTAGGACCCCTTAGGCTTATGTGCTAAAACAATGCCTTGTCCTAATAGAAAAGACCTTGTCTTAACAAGACAAGTCTTGTCTTAAAGAAAGGAAGAGGGAGAGAGAAAAACTCAGATGGATAATACGGTAGAATCTAGACTCCTATTTCAGATGACTGAATGAATATATTCTCACTCCACTGTACACCCTTTAAATAGATTCTTAAGGGGCGTGAAACACATCCCAAAATCTCTTATCAGATATGTTTTTTCATATCTGATAAGACTCTTTAGGATTCAGGAGTCTTATCTGACATCTCTTCATGTCCAAATGAAACCTTCTCATGCCACATGGCATGTATCGGTCTCTGGAAGAGCCAAGAGGAATCTTCCCATTTCCCAAAAGTCAGAGAAAATCAAAGAGATTTGAAAGCAGAAGGACTCCGCTTCAAACCGTGCGCCCTCTCATGAAAAGTCGCAACCTTTCATGTGCGCCATTCATCCTTTCCTTCTTCACGCCAATTCAAAAATCATTGACCAATCAAATCCTTCATGAAACGGCATGAAGATAAAGATAAATATTAGAAAAAGTTCAATCAACAGAAGAAACTCATCTGCAGAAGGACTCTTGGTCCTTTCTGCACGCCAAATGAAGAGTCGCTTCTCTTCATAATTTGGTCAACCTTTTTCCATACCATATGCTATCTTTTAAAAAGTCAAAGTATATGTGATATGGGTGTCAAGTGAAAGAGCATTAAATAAGCTTTCAGACCATATAAAAATTTTTTTGATCAGAGAACTATAGACCCTTCTAGGCCCTTTTGAATGCCAACATGTCATTTAGGCACCAAGAGTCCTATGCCTTAGGGACTCTTCATAATTCCGAGATAAAACCTCCAAAAAATATCAGATAAAATCTGATAAATTCATCCTACTTATAACATAACCCAATTTAGGTCTCCCATAAATTGGTTAGTCCATTTAGTAAGCAACCGGACCCAATCTAATTGGGTTTAGGAATTAGGTTAGCCTACACATGCTAGTGTGTCACCTAGCTAACCAATTAGGATCCTATGATCCTAATTAAATCATGAATGACTTCCTTGTCTAATTCTCTAGTGTGTGTTACCCATTGGATTCCACATCTAGCCAACAGTAGGTTTAGGTTTGAGCCGATTCGATCCAATCGAACCCGATTGACCTAATTAGGTCAAACTAGCTAATCTAATTGTCCAATTCGAACCATCCATCGAATTGACTCATGAAACCAATCTAATTGGTTCATGAATACCTACAAGACAAGATTGAAATTTAGCAACATGTCATGCCTACTCGAAAGATGAGAAATTTGGTGAAAATTATCAAAATACCCTTCAGTAGTAAGTTACCATGCAATTCAATCTTTTGATCTCCCACTATCCCGATTAAGTGATAGGTATGGATAGATGTCAAATCCTAACACTTAATCATATCGAATCTTAACTCGATAGTGAGGACTTAGCTAATGACTGATTAGATTCCACTAATCTCATCCTGCTTTGAACAAAGGCTCCTTAAGTCACTCATCAAAGAGATTACATATGATAACAATTCCTCTTACTATGAATGATCGATTCCTTGTTGGTCCACTCACATCCTCCATACACCTTCCACCATACCCAAAACACCCCGTACAAGTCATAATGGCATGAATGTGTATGAACCAAAATATGGCTTAGTGTGCACAAGGAACCCTGGTGACCTCAGGTCTAAAGATCACATGCACAACTCCTACCCAGGGATCTATCTTTTAATAAGTTGTAAGACTTCCATAAGATAGTCCCGGTACGGATCAGTTCAGTGTACTCATATCCTGATGAGCACCCTTATCCTTGTATTAGTATATCTACACAAGTGGTTGTGAGACCAACCACTCTCATCATCTGAGCATACATAGGATAAGCTAGTCTTACCAGATTCATTGATCTCCGAATCAGTGGTCCAATGACTAGGAACATTTTAGATTAGGGTTTATAGGAAATTAGGTCTCATTGTTATGAACTTCATCATAACCCTAATTCCATTGCTCTAATCTATGGGGTTCATCATAATCAGAAATAAGACACAACAGTATATGATGAAAACAGATGCCTTTATTAATATATAATGTCATACAAGAGTTGGAAGAATACAAAAAAAAGGCCCTTACAATGATTGGCTCTTAGGACACTTTTCTATCAATTTGGACCAAGACCTAGAGTCCAGTTAGACTGGGACTCTCTCTCCTTGTCTCCCCTTCCCTCCACATGCCTAAGTGGGCCCCAAGAATTTTGTGCATCAAGAAGTATGGGACGTGAATACTTGGTGGGCGCTAATAATATTTTTGGCATAAAGAAAATTAAGAGAGGAAGAGTCCTTCTCTTCCACTCCTCTTAAATCTCAATCGGTTGAAATTGAAACACCGGTGTTTTGGTTTAAAGGGATGGGAGAACTTGAATTTAAAATAAAGGAGAAGTGGCCGACCACTAAGAAATAATTTTAGGCATGAACATTTCTCTCCTTCCACCGTGAATTAATTTTGGGCGTCTTTCTTCTCTTGGGTGCTAATACCTGAGAGTCTCTCTCCTGGCACCATCTTTTCTTCTCCCTTCCAAAATATTTTGTTGACCCCATAAGCGATTTTGATGATAACCAAACATTGGAGAATGTATATTTATTTCTAACAACTCTTCAAGTGTTTTACAAGTTTTTGTAGGATGAGTTAATTGTTCAAACTTCAACTCCTACATCTTTGTTTCTTGCTTGGTTGTGTTGTAATTTGATTTGGTAAAGAAGAACCCAATAATAAAGCTAAGAAAAAATCTATAAAAAGGGTTACTTCTATTTGTGTGTTTCTTAGAATTATTTTGAGTTGGTATGCTTAAAAAATATAAGAGTGTTGGTGAGAGTTTTTCTTTAAAGTTTAATTATGAAAATCCTGAAGAAGTTACTCAAGCCGACCCAGCATGTTGAAGAGCTGACTCCACCTTCTGGCATGCAGCAAGGATTCTGGTATGCAGTAATCCGAGCTGACTCGAAGGTAACCAAGCTGACTCCAGTAAATCTGAGTCAACTGGAATATGTCTGAGCCGACTCCTCTAGAGTCCAGTTTTTGAAGATCTCTGAGAATAGCCAGGTGAGCCGACCCGAACCTCAAAGAGACGACTCCTCCATACCTAATTTTGAAGACCTGAGAAAGTGAGCTGACCCAAACTGCAATGAGCCGACTCTTCCAGAGTGATGATTTCAGAACCTGAGAAGGAGAGTTGATCAAAGATCAAAAGAGCCGACTCCTCGAGTTCAAGATTTTTAAAGATAGAAGTTCGAGCCGACCCAAGTTATCAAAAGCCAACTCGTCCAGAGTAAAGTTTTGCAGCCTGAGACAAAGAGCAGACTGCACTAAAGATTTGGCAACTCGACCTATCGACTTGAAGGATCCGAGCTGACTCGAAGGAATCCAAGCTGACTCGAACATCCTTTTAGGTATCCAATGACTAGTTCCAGAATTTGTTTTTGAATGCCAAGAAGTGCTCCAACGATCATATGTCACATCCCAATGGTCTACAACATCTCAAACTACCTTGGAGTGATGGAAGACCATTATTTGAGGGATTTGAACTTCTCTCAAGTAAAAGTTAAGAAGTTTTTGAAAGTTCTTCAAAGTTTTGAAGCTACATTGAATATCCTACCTACTAACAAGCAAGAGAGCACAAGAGCATTCAAGTCAGCCTTCAAGTCTTCACCAAATCTGATTTGAAGCTTGAAGCAATTTGGGAAGAAGCCACTAAAGCATTTAAAGCTTTTTCAAGTGCAATCCAAGTGGACTTCTCACAAGCTGCACCAGCAACTATCCAACAAATTGAGTTTGTCATTTATTGTTGCATTTATTTCAATTCATTGAATTGTTGGGTTATTGGTGAGCTCAGTTGATAAACCAAAAAGGTTCTTGATGAGCCTTTGATAAAAACCAAGTGTTGGATTCTTGGTGATCCTAGTAAAATCAAGTTGGTTCTTGGTGTCCTGTGAAAACCAAGTTGGGTTTCTTTAGTGATGCTGTTTAAAACCAAAGAGTGTTGGGTTTTCTTTGGTGATCCCATTAAAACCAAAGTGTAGAGCTTTTGGATTGTGATCTTGTAAAATAATCTGACTATATTCGGGTGTGAATATAGTGAAAATCCCAAGTGGTATCTTGGATAGTGGACATAGGAGCTGGGTTGCTCCAAACCACTATAAATTTTGTGTTTATGTTATGCCTTCTCGATTTCATTTAGCTTCTGCAATTCTCTATTTTGCCACAGCACCTAACACTTTAAAAGAAATTTTAATTGCACATTATGTACCTTCAATTTTTTAAATTCCCAATTCACCCCCCTCTTGGGTTGCCACCTGGGCAACAACTGGTATCAGAGTAGTTTCTCTGAATATATAAGAGTAAAGATCGATGGCTCATCCAATGAGTACATCCTTGGTCGAAGGCCAATCAACTAATAGACCTCCACTCTTCACTGGCACAAATTCTGCATACTAGAAAGCTAGAATGAAAATTTATGTTCAAGCAGTTGATTTTCAGTTATGGAAGGTTATTCTAAAGGGTCCTTATATCCCCATGGTTAAAATTGATGGAGTAGACATTCCAAAACTTGAAGAGGATTGGAATGAACATGACATGAAAATGGGTCAGTTAAATGCCAAAGCAATGAATCTGTTATATTGTGCTTTGGATAGTAATGAGTTTAATCGAATTTCTATTTGCTCCTCTACAAAGGGAATTTGGGATAAACTTGAAGTGACCCATGAATGAACTTCTCAAGTGAAGTCTTCTAAAATTAATCTTCTTGTGCATAGTTACTAATTATTCAAAATAAAACCTAATGAGACAATCTCTGCCATGTTTTCATGTTTTACTAATATTACTAATGGATTAAAAAGTCTTGGTAGGGTATATTCTAATGCAGATCTTGTATAGAAGATTCTAGGATCTCTTCTAGACAAATGGAATCCGAAAGTGACTCCATCCAGGAAGCAAAAGATTTGAATACCTTACTACTGGATGAACTGCTAGGATCTCTCATCACTCAATTACTAACCATGCAGTACCGAACTGAAGATGATCAAAAGAAGAAGAAATCTATTGCCTTCAAAGCTACTATGGATTCTAGAAAGGATGAAGAATCGGAAGAAGAATGCACCTTTACGGAAAGCGACATGGAAGATGAAGATGTTGCCATGGTCGTTAGGAAGTTCAGAAGGTTCTTGGGAAGACAAAAGGAAAAAATTTAGAAAATTCCATAAGAACAAAGAGAGAAGGATAAGGAAAAGGAGAAAGAAAAAGAAGTGCCCACCTGTTATGAATGTAAAAAATCAGGGTACATTTAATCAGATTGTCCATTACTGAAAAAGAGATTTAAGAAAAAGAAAAAGAAAGCTATGGTAGCAACGTAGAGTGACAGCGAAGCATCCTCATCTACTGAAGAAGAGGAGACCATGAAGTTTGCGAATCTATGTCTGATGGGTCTTGAAAATGAGGTATCATCCCATAAGCTTCAAACTGAATTTACATATGATGAATTGAATTCTACATTTCATGATTTACTTATTGAATTCAAGAAAGCTGGAGTTAAAATTAAATCCTCGAAGAAATAAAATGATGTTTTATTAAAAGACAAGGATGAAATTTCTGAAAGGAATCACATTTTCCAAAAAGAATTGAATATCTTTTCTGATAATGTTATTATTTTGAAAAATAAGAAAAATGCTTTAAATGAGACAAACAAAGTTTTAGTTGTCAAAAATGTTAATTTGAAAAAGGAGGTTGAAAAGCTTAAGCCCTTAGTAGAAAAACTTACTTTGAGTTCTAACAAGCTTGAGCTAATCTTGAAAGAACAAAGTGACTCAAAAAGTAAAGCTAGAATTGGATTTAATGCCTTAAATGCTAAAGGAATTTCAGCAACAAAATTTATATCTTCAAAAGCTTTAGCTTCAAATGCTAAATCTCAAAAGCTTTTCCATCGAATTCTATTTCAAATGGCCTAAAGTATGTACCTAAGAATTCTGTTAAAAAATCTTTCAAACCAAACATATATATTTTTGCATCTTTTAAAGCTTCAAAGCATGCATCATTCAAAAATGATAAAATTATTTGCCATGCATGTCATAGATTTGGGCATAAATATTATCAATGCAATTCATTGAAAAATTTCAAAATTGATACATTGAAATATAGAACTGTTTGGATTCCAAAGGAAACCAATTTTGCTAACTCGAAAGGATCCAAGTTAGCTTGGGTACCTAAAATCACTCCTTGACTGTTTTGCAGGACTGTCTTGCAGTCCACAAATTAAAAAAAAGATGGTATCTTGACAGTGACTGTTCAAGATATATGACGGGTGACAAGGATCAATTCATCACCCTACAAATGAAAGGAGGATTGGTTACTTTTGGTGATAATGGCAAGGAAAGAATAATTGGAATCGGTAAAATCAAAATAATCCTCTCTACTTTTATTGAAGATGTGCTGCTAGTAGATAAATTGAAGCATAATTTATTGAGTATTAGTCAACTTTATGATAAAGGTTTCAAGGTTATCTTTGAATTTTCTATGTATATAGTAACTAACTCTCTTGATTCTAGCAACAAATTCATTGGTCATAGACTTGGAAATATCTATGTGGTAGATCTAAATGACCTAGCCATGACTAGTAATTTCAGTCTAGTAGTAATGAATGCTAATACCAAGGAATCTTGTTTATTTTGGCATACACGATTAGGTCATGCTAGCATGTATACAATTGCTAAATTAATTTCTAAGAATCTAGTAAGAGGTTTGCCACATTTTAAAGTTGATCTTGATTATGTATGTGATGCTTGTCAATTAGGCAAACAAACTAGGGAGAGTTTTAAATCCAAAAATATGATTTCAATTACTAGACCCCTTGAGCTACTTCACATGGACTTATTTGGACCAACTAGGATCACAAGTCTAGGAGGTATGAAATATGGCCTTGTGATTGTAGATGACTTTTCTAGATTCACATGGGTATTATTCATTGCACATAAAGATCAAACCTTTGATGTATTTCAAAAATTTTATAAGAAAGTCTCAAATGAAAAAATTCTTTCTATTATTTCTATAAGAAGTGATCATGAAACTAAATTTCAAAATCAATTTTTTGATGAATATTGTACTGAGCATGGCATTGATCACAACTTCTCCGCTTCTAGAACACCACAACAAAATGATATTATAGAGAGAAAGAATAGGACTTTGGAAGAAATGGCCCGAACCATGTTGTGTGAAGGTAATCTTCCAAGGTACTTTTGGGCAGAAGTGGTGAACACTACTTGTTACATATTAAATCGAGTTTTATACGACCAATTTCAAAGAAAACCCCCTATGAGCTTTGGAATGGAAGAAAACCGAATATTAACTATTTTCATATTTTTGGGTGTAAATGCTTTGTGTAAAATAATGATAAAGATAACCTAGAAAAGTTTGATGCAAAATCTAATGAATCTATATTCCTTGGTTATTCATTACATAGCAAAGCATATAGAGTATTTAATAAGAGGACTCTCACTGTAAAAGAGTCAATTCATGTTATTTTTGATGAAGCTAACCCCACACTATCTAGAAAAGATGAGTGCATAGATAATGATGCAGGTACACTACAAAAAAAAATGGAATATCTAAGCATTCAAGACAAGCCAACATAGGATGGAAATGAAGTGGTAAGCAAGGAACATACTAATTTACCAAAGGAATGGAGGTATGTAACTTCACATCCTAAAGATTTAATTATTGGTGATCCTTCTCATGGTGTTAAGACTAGGTCTGCACATAGAGATGCACATGACTACCTAGCCTTTGTCTCACAAATTAAACCACATAGTCTAGAAGAAGCTGAAACTGATCATAATTGGATGATGGCCATGCATGATGAATTAAACCAGTTTGAAAGGAATAATGTTTGGACACTAGTTAGTAGACCTACAAACCACCCAATCATAGGAACCAAATGGGTCTATAGGAACAAACTAGATGAAAATGGTAAGGTTATATGAAATAAAGCAAGGTTGGTAGCAAAAGGGTACAATCAAGAAGAGGACATTGATTTTGATGAAACATATACTCTGGTAGTAAGACTCTGCTATTAGACTACTTCTTGCATTTGCTTGCTACATGAATTTTAAACTCTTTCAAATGGATGTCAAAAGTGCTTTTTTAAATGGATTTATTTCTGAACAAGTTTTTGTAGAACAACCACCAGGTTTTGAAAATCATGCTTTTCCAAATCATGTGTTTAAATTGAATAAGGCTTTATATGGTTTGAAACAAGCATCTAGGGCCTAGTATGATGACTAAGTAAATTCTTACTTGAAAATGATTTCAAAAGAAGAAATGTTGACAAAACTCTTTTTATTAAGAATAAAGAGAATGATATGTTAGTTGTACAAATTTACGTTGATGACATTATATTTGGTGTAACTAATGAAAATCTTTGTGAAGAATTTGCTGAGTTGATGCAGGGTGAGTTTGAAATGAGCCTTATGGGTGAACTCAACTACTTCCTTTGATTACAAGTCAAACAAATGAAGGAAGGAATCTTTATAAACCAAGCCAAGTATATCAAAGAAATAATCAAGAAGTTTGTCATGAAAATAAGCAAAGAGGCTAGCACATCCATGAGCCCTACCTGTAGACTAGACAAAGATGAAAATAGATCCAATGTTGACCAAAAGCTATATAGAGGTATGATCGGATCGTTATTATATTTGACTTCCAGTAGACCGGATATCTTGTACAGTGTATGTGTATGTGCTAGATTTCAATGTAATCCTAATGAAACACATATGCTTGCTATTAAAAGAATATTAAAATATCTGAAAGGTACAAGTATTTAGATCTTTGGTATTCTAAAGAATCATCTTTGAATTTAATTGGTTTTTCTGATGCTGACTATGCTGGTTGCAAAATTGATAGAAAGAGCACTAGTGGTACATGCCAATTGTTAGGGTTGAATTTAATTTCATGGCACTGTAAGAAGCAAAACTCCGTAGCACTATCCACTACTGAGGCAGAGTACATTACTGCTGGTAGTTGTTGTGCTCAAGTGTTATGGATTAAACAATAGCTAGAAGACTTTGGTATTACATAATCTAAAATTCTAATCAAATGTGATAACACAAGTGCTATTAATTTGACAAAAAATCATGTTCAGCATTCAAGAACTAAGCACATTGAAATTAGGCACCATTTTATAAGAGATCATGTATTGAACAATGATATTATACTTGAATTCGTGCCAACGAAAACCAACTTGCTGATATTTTTACCAAACCTTTGAATTTGATAAATTTGCAATGATTAGAAGTGAACTAGGGTTATGTGACCCTCTCTAGAACCATCCCTATAAACTTAAGAAAAAATTATCTAGGTGACCTCCTTATCCCAGTTTTTTTGTTAAAAAGTCTTTGATTGAAAGCCCAAAAATCACTTTTGTGCTCCCTCTGCTCGAGCCAACTCGAGCAGATGACCTATTGGTCAAGCCAGCTCGGATGTCGAGCCATCTCTTTTTAGTTCGAGACATAGGGTTTTTCTTTCTTGTTTCTATCCTTGACCCTACACTCCTTCCCTCCGAGAAACATTTCCAAAATCTCCATCCTTCCAAAAACTGCTTTGGAACTTAGTGTATTTGTGCAATGGCTCCAAAGAAGGCAGTAGGAAAGAAATCTTGACGGGAAACTAAAGCTGCTCCACAGGAAAGAAGAACAAAATTTCGAGAAGATAGTGCTTCTCGAATTCCACCTCAATCGGATGAAGAACCAAGCCCTGTCTCACCAAGCCATCAGATTTCCTTGGGTATGCATCCTATAACTACCGGTAGACAAATTTTGTTTGAATACCTAAAGGAAATAGGATTTGTAATTGGGGATTTCATTGAAAATTAGGGTTGGATTCATATGTGTTCTTTGGATATCAAAACCTACCCAAATCTGGTTAAAACCTTCTATGAAAACATGACATTTGGAGAAAATTTTATTGAATCTCAGGTCAAAGGAAGAAAGATTGTTATGTCAGAAGAAATACTTGGAAATACTCTCGAAATGCCTTTCAAGGGTACTGAATACTTGGTCCTAAAGGATAGGACAAAAGCTTTGCAAACTGTATCGGAGAGGACTGAAGTGGATGAAGTTGGAATACTCAAGGAAAGTTCATTATCCATTGAAATGAGGATTCTTCACAGCTTCATTAATAGGATTTTTCTACCCAGGACAAGCCGCTTTGACTGGGTAAGTGAGCAAGATCTTTGTTTCATGGAGCTGCTGATAAATGGGGACAAAATTAATCTTCCATCCATTATGATAAGTCAGATGAAAGAGGCAATGAGAAAGGTGAAGGCATGTTTGCCTTATGGAATGGTCCTCACTCTTTTCTTCCAAGGTGCAAATATTGATTTATCAGGAGAAGACAACAAAACCCTCCTTCATACTGATACTTACATAGCTAAGACCTTACAGAGGATGGGTTACTTATTATCTGAAAGAACTTGGAAAATGAAGTCTGATGCTCCAATGACTGAAGAAACTGAAGAAGTACAAGAACAAGCTGAAATGGACACTGGTGAAGGCACTTCCATTCCACTGCAAGGTTCACTAGTTCAAACAGCCTTTGACGCTCCATTTCTAGATGTTTCAGTGCCTGATATGCCTCCTGGTACACCTATCTACACTCAGGCTACCACTGACATTCCTATTCATAGTCCTATTGCTAGTGCTCCTGTTGTGGATACTTTAATATTGCAAGATTTTATTGCACAACAGATGGGTAATTTGACTAAATCTATCAATTCTTCTATGTCTACAATGTTTGGCGAATCTCGCCAGTCTGTTAATGAGAGACTTGATCAGTTTGGAGGGCAGATTGATAATCTGCACAGCAGAATGGATACCCTTGAAGCCTCCAAGACTATAACTTGTGCAACAGAGACAGATTTACAGCCCATTCTTCAATTAATTACATCAAGTTCTGAAACTATTAAGAACTCAGTTACTCAAGTACTTGAGGCATGTAGAGTTAAGATGGATAACTTGATAATCAAAGTGGGCTCAGTGGAAGAAGGCAAGAGAATGGAAGAAGACTATACAAGAGGAATTGGAATACTTAGAAGTGAGTTTGGGAGACTAAGAAGTTCAGTTGTAGCCTTTGCAAATGCTCAAGCAACTAAATTGGTTGAATTACATAAAAGTATAAAAAAAGTGGATGAAGAAGTGGATTCAGTTCAGTTCAAGTTAGATCAACTCTCGAGCCGAGTCATTGCTGCACATAGTGTTCCACACTCTAAGGCCTGGTCAGTCTATTCATCCAAGACAACCAGCTCCTCACTTTAGGCCACAGGGATCCTATACTAGTCCACCATCTCATGTCTTAGATCCTGACCCAGTTGCTTCTATGCCTCCAAGCATTTAAATTCCTGGTCAATCTTCAAACCCTAGAGTAGACATAGATAGTGACTAGATGTATTTTCTTTCATTTTGCACTTTGTATTGAACTTCTTCAAATGAAATGATAGGTCACATTATGTCTCTTAAATTGTTCTATCTCTTTATACAATGAAAGTTTATGTTTTGCTCATACATTGACTGATTTTCTAGTTAGAATATCAGAATGAATATGAGAAAGTAAAATTATCTCAAACAAATTTTAAATACTTTCTCATTCTATTTGAAAATCTGAGCTTCACTCTAACTTCACCTTTTTGATTGATTGACAAAAAGAGGAAGAAATTTATGAAGATATTGCATGAAAAGGATAAGATGTGTTCATGCTTGTATGTTTGCTCTGATACATAAAGCTTGAAAGCTCTGATACATTATGTTCTATACTTTACATGAAACACAATATACCTTGATTCCTTTAAGTTCTGATATACAATATTTCAAGCTTTGACTCATAACAGTTAAGCTCTGATAGATAATGTTTTAAACCTTGATATACATTGTTTTAAATGCTTTGAGCTCAAATAATTAATAAGCTCTAAATACCTAAAGTTCCTTTGAAACTTTCTGAGCTTTGAACTTGCATAAAAAGTGTGTCAAAACATGGAGTATCTTATTGAGAGGGAGATTACCTCTCATTTCCCTAATTCTCCTTCCATAATTTGACACTAATTAAAGGTATTTTTCTTACTTGTTTATACATTCTTGCAAATACAGTTATACAAGTAAATATAAAGTTTTATCTTGCTTTTTCATGCCCAATGTTTTGTCATCATCAAAAAGGGGGAGATTGTTGACCCCATAAGTGATTTTGATGATAACCAAACATTGGAGCATGTACATTTATTTCTAACAACTCTTCAAGTGTTTACACGTTTTTGTAGGATGAGTTAATTGTTCAAACTTCAACTCCTACATCTTAGTTTCTTGCTTGAGTTGTGTTGTAATTTGATTTTGTAAAGAAGAACCCAATAATAAAGCTAAGAAAAAATTTGTAAAAAGGGTTACTTTTGTTTGTATGTGCCTTAGAATTATTTTGAGTTGGTATTCTTAAAAATATAAGAGTGTTGGTGAGAGTTTTTCTTTAAAGTTCAATTATGAAAATCCTGAAGAAGTTACTCGAGCCGATCCAGCATGTTGAAGAGCCGACTCCACCTTCTGGCACGCAGCAAGGATTCTGGTACGTAGCAAACTGAGCTGACTCGAAGGTAACCGAGCCGACTCCTCCAGAGTCCAATTTTGAAGATCTCTGAGAACAACCAGGCGAGCCGACCAGAACCTCAAAGAGCTGACTCTGCCAGACCTAATTTTGAAGACCTGAGAAAGCGAGCCGACCCGAACTGCAATGAGCCGACTCATCCAGAGTGATGATTTCAGAAGCTGAGAAGAAGAGCCGACCAAAGATCAAAAGAGCCGACTCCTCCAGTTCAAGATTTTCAAAGATAGAAGTTTGAGCCGACCCGAGCTATCAAGAGCCGACTCGTCTAGAGTAAAGTTTTGCACCCTGAGACAAAGAGCTGACTGCATTGAAAATATGATGACTCGACCTATCGACTCGAAGGATCCAAGCCGACTCGAAGGAATCCGAGCCGACTCGAACATCACTTTCATGTATCCAATGGCTAGTTCCAGAATTTATTTTTGAATGCCAAAAAGTGCTCCAACGATCATATGTCACATCCCAATGGTCTACAATGTCTCAAACTACCTTGGAGTGATGGAAGACCATATATTTGAGGGATTTGAACTTCTCTCAAGTAAGAGTTAAGAAGTTTTTGAAAGTTCTTCAAAGTTTTGAAGCTACATTGAATATCCTATCTACTAACAAGAAAGAGAGCACAAGAGCATTCAAGTCAGCCTTCAAGTCTTCACCGAATCTAATATGAAGCCTGAAGCAATTTGGGAAGAAGCCACTGAAGCATTTAAAGCTTATTCAAGTGCAATCCAAGTGGACTTCTCACAAGCTGCACCGGTAACTATTCGACAAATTGAGTTTATCATTTATTGTTGCATTTATTTCAAATCATTGAATTGTTAGGTTATTGGTGAGCCCAGTTGAAAAACCAAATAAGTTCTTGGTGAGCCTTTGATAAAAATCAAGTGTTGGGTTCTTGGTGATCCTGGTAAAACCAAATTAGGTTCTTGGTGATCCTGTGAAAACCAAGTTGTGATGAGGGAGAGATGGGGTAGGATCGTTGGCAAGCCTAGAAGTCACCTAAATTAGGGTACTATTTTTTTTTGGTATTTTTTTCTCTAGGGGTGGCGAAGGAACAGTGGGGATGTAGGATAGGAATCTGGATCTCATGGACTTTGGGACTCACCCTAACGAAGAGACCTCTCACCTTTAGGGCATTACACCCTCCTCGATACTTAGAGGTGCTAGGATGGATCTCAAAGGCCACGAGGGGATACAGAAGATGGAATGGGAAGGGGGATAACTAGGCATCATGCCCACGCCCGAAGGTGAAGGACAGAAGAATCACACTTCTAAAAACTCAATTTTTTTTATGAACTGAACTGATCTTTTATAAAGGACTGAGGGTGGTATTTATAGACCTGTCCAACCCTCATTTGAATTTGAATACAGGATAAAAAGATAGGGATGACTCAAATTCAAATATAAGATAGGATAAGATAAGCCTATCCATATCTCAATCCTAACCAACGAAATCCTAATTCAAAATTCAAATAAAAGATAAATCCCAAACTAATTTATTAAAATCTGTGCTACTCCGGGATCGGTGTTGCTCTGGGATCAGTGCTGCTCCGGGATCAATTCGGCTTCGAGATCAGTGCTGCTCTAAGATCCCCATCATTTTCCTGAGGTGGGGAGAACTCGACTCCATCGAGTCAGGATCAACAGGGAGCTTTGATGAACCCATCCAAAGGCTCTACTTTGAGATCTATGCAGCTTTGAAATCCACGTAGCCTTGAAATTGTGCAGCTCTAGAAACTATCCCAAATTATTTTTTTCTCCATTTTTTTTATTCATTTTTTTTCTCTATCTTTTTTTTTTATTTCCCTCATGCTCTAGAAGTCTGCAAACAGGTAGGTGTCTTGCTTTAAGAAGCGTGTAGGGAGTCTTACTTTGAAATTCGTGTGCTTTCATGTTCGTGCACATCTTCCCTATCCACGGACTGATTGATGCAAGGGAGGTCTTCCAGAGAGCAGATCCGGCGGGTTCTCGTCGGAGGCGGTGATGGATAGAAGGCGGTGGCACGAAGAGGGTGGCCGGCACGGTGCTTGGGAAAATGGCTAATGGAGGGGCGGAGGATGTTCTCGGTCGACGCCAATGGAGTCGTGGGGGGGTCTTCCGACGGGATTGGGTGTTGGCCGGAGGAGGAGGTGGAGTGGATGACCTCGAGGGGGCGGAGGGCACCGGTGGCGACGACGTCAGGCTTCACAGGAGGCAGAGAGGAGGGGGGGCACTCGACCTGGGAGAAGCGGTTCGATCACAGACCTGAGACATAGGCATGATCATGGTGGTCGTCGGATGGGAGGGAAGTCGAGGTGCTCCGGGGAAGATGGAACAACAGCGGGTTCCATGATTTGACGATGGTAGACGGCTGTCGTTCGATAAAGGAAGGCGGCGACCGACAGTGGCTAGCAGAGGAGCGGCGAAGATGGCGATGGGGTTGATCGATTAGTGATGAGGAAGATCGAGGCAGTCTTCAGTGGATCATTGATGATCGCACGGATGGGAGAGAGGCAGCAGTCTTGGCGATGATGTCGAAGATGTCAGAGAGAGGGAGGTCCGACCTTGGGTTTGGGCAAAGAGCGATCGGTGGCTGCAGGGGGTGGGACGGGCGATGTGTCGGCCTGTATGAAGGTGGTGGGGGTATGGGTTGGATTTGATGGATCTCGGCGTTGGGGGTCGTAGAATTGGAGGAGATGGAACCTGCGCTGCTGTTGCTGCTGTTACCGTAGCGATGGATGCTACTCTGTTACTGGGTGCTGATCCTTCTTCTCCTCGGGTGTCTGTTTGGTGGGATCTGTGGTGGCCAAAGAGGAGGGAAGGCGACAGTAGCTGCATTGACAGAGGGTTGGTTAGAGACTCAGCTACAGTAGATCCGGGGCTAAGGACGACGGTGGATTTTCATTGACTGTTGCAGGGTAGAGCAAGAATAGGAAAGACGAAGAACCGTAGCACCGATGGGATGGAGAAAAATCTGGGATTTGAAAAAGAAATGTACCCTAATTTTCTGGGCTCTGATACCAAAATTGATGAGGGACAGATGGGGTAGGATCATTGGCGAGCCTAGAAGTCACCTAAATTAGGGTACTAATTTTTTTTGGTATTTTTTTCTCTAGGGGTGGCGAAGGAATAGTGGGGATGTAGGATAGGAATCTGGATCTCATGGACTTTGGGACTCACCCTAACGAAGAGACCTCTCATCTTTAGGGCATTACACCCTCCTCGATACTTTGAGGCGCTAGGATGGATCTCAAAGGCCACGAGGGGATACAGAAGATGGAATGGGAAGGGGGATAACTAGGCATCACGCCCACGCCCGAAGGCGAAGGACAGGAGAATCACTCTTCTAAAAACTCAAATTTTTTTATGAACTGAACTGATTTTTATAAAGGACTGAGGGTGGTATTTATAGACCTGTCCAACCCTCTTTGAATTTAATATAGGATAAAAAGATAGGGATGACTCAAATTCAAATATAAGATAGGATAAGATAAGCCTATCCATATCTCAATCCTAACCAACCAAATCCTAACTCAAAATTCAAATAAAAGATAAATCCCAAACTAATTTATTAAAATCTGTGCTACTCCAGGATCGATGTTGCTCTGGGATCAGTGCTGCTCTGGGATCAATGCGGCTTCGAGATCAGTACTGCTCTGAGATCCCCATCATTTTCCTGAGAAAAAAATATTAAAAAAAAATAGTACCCTAATTTAGGTGACTTTTAGGCTCACCAACGATCCTACCCATCTGTCCCCCATCAATCTTCGGAGGCAACATGAAGAGATGGAACCTCGGTCCAATTGCTCAATCTTAAGGAGCTTTATAGAGAGCAAAGTAGGGCTGCTCGGTACGAGATATCAAAACAGTTGTTCTATGCATGCATAAGTGAGGGTTCATCAGTGCAAACCCATGTTCTGAAATGAATGACTTAATCACCCGATTAGGTCAATTAGGATTTGTAATGGATGGTGAACTTAACCAGGACTTGCTCCTATAATTACTCTCGGATTCCTTCTCTCAATTTGTTCTAAATTATCATATAAACAAACAGAATACTTCTTTACCTGAGCTGCTTAATATGCTTAAGACAGCAGAGAGCCATTCTTAAGGAGATAAGGCTCATCTTCTTCTTGTTGATGGGAAGAAGAAGGCAATGAAGAAGGGTTTAAAAAGAAAATTCAACCCTAAAAGGAGCATCCAGAAGAAGAAGAAAGCAAAGAAGGCTGTTAATGATGGTGCCTATTTTCATTGCAACAAGCAGGGGCATTGGAAGAAAAATTACAAGATATATCTTGCAAGTGTGAAGCCTTGTTATTACAACAAGGATTTGAAATAAGTACTGCTCTATCATTTAGTGCTTCCAAATTTTGGACATGGTTATTTTATCAATGGTCTTTTAACTTTAGAACTCAATGATAAAAACATATTATTTTGATGGGGTGTACGGGATCAGGAGAAGGATCGTCGGCAAGTTGAGAAGTCACCGAAGATTAGGGTATCCTATTTTTTTTTGATTTTTTTTGTAGGGAGGTGGTAAAGGAACAATGGAGATGGAAGGTAGGATAAATCTGAACTCTCATAGACTTTGGGACTCACTCACGAAGAGACCTCTCACCTCTAGGGCATCCCACCCACCTCGCTACTTGGAGCTGTTAAGGTGAATCTCAAAGGACATGAAGGTGGTAAAGAAGGTGGAATCAAGGAAGGAGATAACTAGACATGACCTTGCATCTTGTCCTGGGTTGCACCTCGCGTGCTCTCCTTATGAAGCGAAAGTTGAGCCTCTCACCCTCTCCATGAGGAGCAAAAAGAAGAATCACTCTTCTCTAAAAACTCATTTTCCATTAACCAAATATTTACAAGGAATGAGGGTGGTATTTATAGACCTTTCCTAACCCTCGTTTGAATTTGAATACAAGATAAATAGATATGGGTTCAAATTCAAATACAAGATAAGGATAAGAGATTTAAGCAAAAGATAAGGTATATCCACCTAGATATCTCAATCCTAACCAAACAACTAATCCTAAAACAAATTTCAAATCAATTGACAAAGATAAATCCTAAACTAACTAATCTTCAAATTTGAATTTATTTGCTTTGAAATATGTGCTATATCATGATTCGTGCTGCATTGAGATTCGTGCTTACTTCGAGATCCGTGTTGTCTGGGATTCATGTAGGTCGATGTCCCCATCTTCCCAACCTCGGACAGCCATCGACCTCCACCTCCCATAAGGCCAATGCCCCTCGTGAACACTAGTCCGTCGACTTCCGCCATCTCCCACGTCGGATCCAAGGGAAGAACCATCGTAGTCTAGCGCCTGTCTGCACCGCCGGCCTCCTAACACCAATCTAGAAGATCCAAGCCACGGTCGAAGCTCTCGCCTTGGCCTCTGCCTTCCACGCTCATCGTCACCCGACAACCGCTACCCTGCAGACTCGTGGCCATCTCATCTCCGCCTGTTTCCCTACGAGGCATCCCATCCCATCTGCCCTTCCGATCAGAGGACTTCACTAGAGAGCCCTTCGCTGAGCACAGCCATGCCACAGCCGACCATCGCCCACTGTCAGCCATTTCCCCAACCAGGTCGGCCATCGCCTCTCCTCTGCCAATAAAAAAAATATTGCCCGATGCCATTGTTCACCAGATCCATCGCCAAGCCCTATTGCTGCCCGATCCCAAGTCGTGCGAGCCACTACCCACCCCTACCGGTGACCTTGATGTCCCTCCACCTCAGATCATGCCCGAGATCTAGATGCCTTATTCCATCTCTGCCAGACCTCTTGAGCCACAGACGTCGTCGTGCAGTCCATCTCCCACCAATCGGACACCGCCCCAACCATCAAAACCCCTGTGTCGCAGATCATTGCAACGCCCATCCAACCAAAATGCTGCCGTGCCCAGCATCATCGCTGGAGAGCCCGCTGTGAAACCCCCCTCCTGAGCTCCCTATTCCTTCCTGGTTTGGTCCGTGAAGAAGGAGAGGGATCGCACGAACATGAAAGCAAACCCCCCCTCCCTCTTACCAACTTCAACTCTGCACAAATTTCAGCATTACGCTAATCTCAAAGCAGAGCCTCTTTTGATTGGATGTGGTTTACCAAAGTCCTCGCTGACCCAAACTCGACAGACTTGAGTTCTCCTCACCTCAGGGAAATGATGGGAACATCGACCTACATGAATCCCAAAGCCATGGATCTCATAGCAAACACGAATCTCAATGCAGCATGACTCCTGATGTAGCTCATATTTCAAAGCAAATAAATTCAAATTCGAAGATTAGTTGTTTAGGATTTATCTTTATCAATTGATTTAAAATTTGTTTTAGGATTAGTTGTTTGGTTAGGATTGAGATATCTAGGTGGATAGACCTTATCTTTTGTTTAAAACCCCTTATCCTTATCTTGTATTTAATTTGAACCCATATCTGTTTATCTTGTATTCAAATTCAAACGAGGGTTAAGGAAAGGTCTATAAATACCACCCTCATTCCTTTATAAACGTTTATCTGTGTATTCATAGGAATTCAATGAGCGAGGTAGTTAGGAAGAGTAATTCTTCAATTTTTACCACCCTCATTCCTTTGGTAAACATTTCTCAACTTTTGGTTAATGGAAAATGAGTTTTTAGAGAAGAGTAATTCTTCTTTTTCGCTCCACATGGAGAGGGTAAGAGGCTCAACTTTTGCTTCTAAGGAGAGCATGCGAGGTGCAACCCCAGGACGTGATGCGAGGTCATGTCTAGTTATCCCCTTCCTTGATTTCACCTTCTCTATCGCTTCATGTCCTTTGAGATTCACCCTAACTTCTCCAAGTAGCGAGGTGGGTGGGATGCCCTAGAGGTGAGAGGTCTCTCTGTGAGTGTGAGTCCCAGAGTCCATGAGAGTCCAGATTTTTCCTACCTTCCATCTCTATTATTCCTTCACCACCTTAGGAAAGAAAAAAAAATTAAAAATCTAAGGTACCCTAATCTTCAGTGACTTCTCAGCTCGCCAACGATCCTTCCCCTGATCCCATCTCCCATCATACTTGTTGATAACAAGAAAAGAAAAAGAGATAATGTCAATGTCACATTTCTCTGGCATTGCCGATTAGGTCATATAAGTAAGTCAAGGATAAATAAGTTAGTCAAAGATAATTACCTTGACCCTTATGATTTTCAATCATTGAAAACTTGTGAATCTTGCCTCATAGGTAAGATGACCAAGTCTCCATTCACTGGACATGAAGACAGGGCAACTAAATTATTAGGTCTTGTATATACTGATGTGTGTGGACCTATGACAACTCAGGCCAGAGGTGGATACTCTTATTTCATCATGTTTATTGATGACTTATCTAGATTTGGACATGTATATCTTACGAAACACAAGTCCGAAGCTTTTGATAAGTTTAAAGAGTATCAATGTATGGTTGAGAAACAAACTGGACATAGTATTAAAACTCTTCATTCTCATTGAGGAGGAGAATACTTGTCTAGTGTGTTTCTGAACCATCTTAAAGACAAAGGCATAATCTCTTAATGGACTCCTCCATATACACCCACTAATTAAATGGTGAGGTAGAAAAGAGAATCGCACCTTGTTAGACATGGTGAGGTCCCTGATGAGCTTCACAGATCTTTTCATTTCCTTTTGAGGATATGCCTTGAAAGCTGCAGCTTATATCTTGAACAAGGTACCATTAAAGTCAATGACTAGCACTCCATATGAGGTATGGAATGGCAAAAGACCAAATCTTAAATACTTGAAGATTTGGGATTGCTATGCTTATGTCAAAAATAATTTTGGACATAAGTTAAGTGCTAGGGCTGACAAATGCAGGTTCGTTGGTTTTCCTAAAGAGGGTATTGGATACCTCTTTTATCATACTACTGAACAAAAGGTATTTGTTAGTTGACATGCTATATTCTTGGAGAAAGAATTTATCCAAGAAGGAAGTAGCGGAACAACACTTAAACTTAGTGAAGTTCAAAACCAATAACCAGTACCTAAAAAGTCTTCGAATGAAATTCCTCAACCAAATGTTCTTGTTGATCAGGAACAGCCACAATACACCTCCTTTTTGAAGGTCAAAAAGGATGCGGAGTGCACCTCCAAGATTTGGCTTTTTCATTGGGAATGACAATGAGGCCAGTATCATTTAGGATGATGATCCTGTGACCTATACAAAAGCTATCAAGAGTAGAGACTCCGATAAATGGCTAAATACTAAAATCTGAAATAGACTCCATGTACTCCAATCAGGTTTAGACCTTGGTAGATCCACCTGAAGGAGTTAACCCAATAGGGTGTAAAGGGATCTTCAAGAAGAAGATTGGAGTAGATAGCCAAGTAGATACCTATAAGGTCAGGCTACTGGCAAAATGTTTCAGACAAAACATGGTATTGACTATGTGAAACCTTTTCACCAGTAGCAATTCTCAAGTCCATAGGATTTTGCGGCAATTACATATATACTATGATTATGAAATATGGCAGATGGATGTAAAGATTGCTTTTCTCAATGGATATCTTGAGAAAGAAGTCTATATGTCACAACCAGAAGGGTTTGTCTCAAGTGGGAGACCAAACCAAGTATGCAACCTTAAAAATCTATATATTGATTAAAGCAAGCATCGAGGAGTTAGAACATCCATTTTGATGAAGCAAACAGAGAATTTAGTTTCATTAAAATGAGGATTAACCTTGTGTGTATAAAAATAAATAGGAATGCAATTGTCTTCTTGGTCTGTATGTCGATGACATACTTATTAAGGATCTGGGAGAGGCATCCTATATATTAGGGATTAAGATCTATAGAGATAGATCAAAGAGGATGCTAGGCTTATCCCAATCCAGGTACATTGACTTAGTGTTGAAGAGATTCAACATGGATGGTAGTAAGAGAGGTTACTTACCTATGAGTTAAGGCATACATCTCTCCAAGAAAATATTTCCTAAGACATCAGAAGAGAGAGAGAGAGAGGATGGCTATGATTCCTTATGCTTTGGCTATAGGATCGATTATGTATGCCATGTTATGTACCAGGCCTGATGTTGCTTATGCCTTGGGCATAGTAAGCAGGTTCCATGCAGATCTAGGAGAGGATCATTGGAAAGTTGTGAAAAATATTCTTAAGTACCTGAGAAGGACTAAGGATATTTTTCTTCTATATGGTGGATTAGATTTGAAACTAGATGGATATACAGATTCTAATTTTCAATCAAATCCAGATGATAGCAAATCCATATCAGGATATGTCTTCACCCTATATGGTGGTGTAGTGAGTTGGAAGAGTACAAAGCAGGCAACTGTAGCTGACTCGGTCATTGAGGAAAAATACATTATAGCAAGTGAAGTCGCAAAGGAAGCTATCTGGATGAAGAAATTCATCATAAAATTGGGCATGGTTCCTAAAATACAACAACTAGTGCCACTATATTGTGATAACACTAGAGCTGTTGCCCAAGTTAAAGAACCAAGGTCTCATCATAAGTCCAAGCACATCCTAAGATGATTCCACCTCATTCGAGAAATCAAAGGAAGACAAGATGTTGTTATCGAACGAGTTGATACAAGAACAATATAGCATACCCATTCACTAAAGCACTACCTCAGTAGCAGTTTGATCACCACTTAGATTGTATAGGTATAAAATACTAGGATGATTGGCTTTAGTGCAAGTGGGAGATTGAAAGAAAAGTGTCCTAAAATCCAATCTTTATAAGGGCATTTTTGTAATCTTCAAACTCTTGTATGACATTAATATATTAATAAAAGGCATTTATTTCATCATACTGTTGTGTCTTATTTAAAGATTATAATGAACCCCATAGATTAGGGCAAAGGAATTAGGGTTATGATGAAGATCATAATGGTGAGACCTAAGTTCTTATAAACCCTAATCTAAAATATTCCTAGTCGTTGGATCACCGATTCGAGGATCGATGCTTTCAGAAAGACGAGCTTATCCTATGTATACTGATCGAGAGGGTGGTTGGTCTCACAACCACTTATGTAGAGACACTAATACAAGGATAAGGGTGCTCATTAGGATATGAGTTCACTGAATTGCATTGAGACTATCTTATGGAAGTCTTACTACTTGTCAAGAGATAGTTCTCATAGTGGGAGTTGTGCAAGTGATCTTCAAACCTGAGGTCACCATGGTTCCTTTGATGTGATTCGGTGTCCATGGTATAGACATGGAATTCAAAATTTTATGTCTACCTATACCAAATCAATTTCCCAAGATCTACTTATTAAGAACTAAATCATGCATACATTATATTAGGTTAAGTTCACCAACCTTGATTTGCTAATTCCAGTTGATGAAGATAAACTTTTGAATATGAAAACGAATTCTCCACTAGGCGTCCACACGTCCGCCCTCCAATGGTGATCCACAAGAGTAGAATCAAGACACTAGCTTCATCAACAAATGGTTCCTCTTCTTGGCACTTCCTTCTTCCCTTTTATGGCTTTATCTTCCCTTGAACACTAGGCTAAAAGAAACACCCTTTTCTTGAATAGAGTGAACTAATGCTCTCCTTTAGTGGAAGAATATTTGGAGAAGGATTTAACCCTTTTCTTTTCCTTTATCCTTTAAGAGTTTATCTCTTATTCTTGTTACGTACAAAAGTCTCGACAGAAGAAAACTTCTGTGAAGGAGACTCTGTTAAAAAACAAAGGAAATAAACAGTCTTGGGAAGAGGAAAGAAAATCACGTAAAAAACTCCAACCCAATTCCCTTGCCTTTAAATAGAAAATGCAGAGATGCCAATCCAAGGTTTGCAACCTTTCTCACGGCTTTTCAGATTTAAATCCACGGCTTTTCTGAGAAGAAAAGTCGCGTGTTTTTAAGAAATGAGAAGGCGCAGTTCCGAAGTTACGTTATTTCGCGCAACGGGAAGTCAATCTGCGACTTCATTCCTTCTTAAAACACTCTTAGCCTTGGATGCCTATCCCATGGACTCCAAACAAGGCGCTAAATCATATGGAAGCCGCTCCAAAACATTTCTCATTTGTTGCGTGCGCAAAAAGCAGAGTCCCAGCGCACTGGGACTCTCTCTCCAATCGGCGCTAAACCAGAAGTGGCGGCGTCAAAAGGCGCCTCATGAGAAGGAGAGTCCACGCCTTTCATCTTTCTCAAATTATTTTCGTGCGCATAAGTGGAGAGCCCCGCGCCCTGGGACTCTCTCTCTTCCTTGGCGCAAAAAACAAAAGAGGCGGCAATGGAAGGGAATTTGGGTGCAGCAAAAATGTTTTGGGTTAGCCTATGGTTAGCCCAAAACCTGATATACATAATTAGACTCTAATTAGGCTCAATTAGAATCAAATTAAGGTCAATTAGGAACCAAAAATCAAATCTAATTCGATTTAAAGCTAGGGTTTGCAACATATGCTAGTATGTCTCACTTGCAAACATAATTTAATCTAAATTAAATTCTTGATTAATTCTCTTTTATGTGTGACCCATTGGGTTTCATATTTAGCTAGCAGTAGGACCGAGTGCAAGTTGACCTAACTTGGTTAGAACTCTTTCTAGCCGATTTAGGTCAAATCGAGCTAACCCGATTTAACTATTAGAACTCTTTCTAATAAATCTAATTAAACATTTAATTTGATCAATCCTACAAGACATGATTGACGTCTAGCAACGTGTCATGCCTTCCCAGAAAATATGAATTTGGTGGAAATACCAAAAATACCCTTCAGTGGGAAGCATCTATACAATTTAATCCTGCAATCATCGAACATCCCGAATATGAATCTGAATATGGAATTATGTCAAATTCAATATCATATTCATTTTTGTTTCAATTTAATAATGATGAATTAATGAAATATTAGAAACCATTTCCAATATTCATTTTTGCTTTGATCAAAGTCTTCCGATTCATCAATTAATTGAAACATGTAGGATGTAATCTCCTCTTACTAGGAGTGATTGCTTCCATATTGATCCACTCATTACCTCCATATTCAATTCACCATATCCAGAACACCCCGTACATGACTTAGTCATGAATGAGTATGAACCAAAACATGGTTCATGGATACAAGGTTCCATGGTAATCTCAGGTCAAAGGATTACATGTATTACTTCCACTAGGAGAATATCTTATTGACAAGCAGATAAGACTCCATTAGATATTCTCTAGTCGGATCAATTCAGTGAACTTATTCTCTAATAAGCACCCACATTCTAGTATTAGTGTCAAACACATGTGACTGTGAGATCAGTCACCCTTTCCATAGAATGTGCTGGTCTTTCTGGAATCATTGATCCCCTACTCAATGATCCATCGACCAGGAATACTTTAGATTAGGGTTTCTAAGGTTTTAGGTCTCACTGTATGATCTCATCATAGCCCTAAGACCTAACCCTAATCTATGGGTTTATCATATATTAAGAACAGTAATACACAGCGTATGATAAAATTGATGCCTTTATTCATAATAAATGTCTTTAATGGCATGGGTTATGGAAGATACAAATTGATTGGCTTATAGGGCATATTCCCTTCAATCTCCCACTTGCACTAAAGCCAATCGCCTTTAAATTTTAACCCCATACTATCGAGGTGGCGATCAAACTCCCGCTGCGGTAGAGCCTTAGTGAACGGGTCTGCTATGTTGTTCTTTGTTTCTACTCTCTTAATGCAGACTTCTTGTCTTTCCACGATTTCACGGACAAGATGGAAGCGTCTTAGAATGTGCTTTGATTTGTGATGAGCTCTAGGTTCCTTAGCTTGAGCCACAGCTCCAGTGTTATCACAGTAAAGTGGAACTGGATTCTGTATCTCAGGAACAACGCCCAACTCTGTGATGAACTTCTTCATCCAGACAGCTTCCTTTGCAGCTTCACTAACAGCTATGTATTCTGCCTCGGTAGTTGAGTCAGCTACAGTCTGTTGTTTGGTACTCTTCCAACTTACTGCACCACCATTTAGGGTGAAGACATACCCTGATATGGATTTGCTATCATCTGGGTCTGATTGAAAACTAGAGTCTGAATAAGCTTCTAGTTTCAAATCAGAACCACCATATACCAGAAAAATATCCTTAGTCCTTCTTAAGTACTTAAGAATATTTTTCACAGCTTTCCAATGATCCTCTCCTGGATCAGCCTGAAACCTACTGCTTATGCCTAAGGCATATGCTACATCAGGCCTGGTACATAACATGGCATACATTATGGACCCTACTGCCGAGGCATAGGGTATAGAACTCATTCTATTTCTCTCTTCAGGAGTCTTAGGAGACATCCTTTTTGAGAGATGTATACCTTGACTCATAGGAAGGTAACCTCTTTTACTCCCATCCATGCTGAATCTCTTCAGCACTAAGTCAATGTACCTTGACTGGGATAAGCCCAGCATCCTTTTAGATCTATCTCTATAGATCTTTATACCCAGTACATAGGATGCTTCTCCCAAGTCTTTCATTGAAAACTGTTTGGATAGCCAAACTTTAACTGATTGTAACATTGGGATATCATTCCCAATGAGCAGTATGTCATCCACATACAGAACCAAGAAGACTACAGCACTCCCACTAGTCTTCTTGTACACACAAGGTTCATCTTCATTTTTGATGAAACCAAACTCTTTTATGGTTACATCAAATCTGATGTTCCAACTCCGTGAAGCTTGCTTTAATCCATAAATGGATTTCTTTAGCTTACATACCTGATTAGGTTTATCTTCCAAGACAAAACCTTCTGGCTGTGACATGTAGACTTCTTCCTCAAGGAAACCATTAAGGAATGCTGTCTTCACATCCATCTGCCAGATCTCATAATCATGGTATGCTGCTATAGCAAGCATAATCCGTATAGATTTGAGCATGGCAACAGGTGAAAATGTTTCATCATAATCAATGCCCTGTTTTTGTCGAAAACCCTTAGCCACCAATCTGGCTTTATAAGTTTCAACTTTACCATCTGCTCCGATCTTTTTCTTATAGACCCATTTGCTCCCTATTGGGTTTACACCCTGGGGAGGATCAACCAAAGTCCATACTTGGTTGACATACATTGAGTCTATCTCGGATTCCATGGCTTGATGCCATCTGTCTGAGTCCCTACTCATGACAGCTTCCGTATAGGTCAGTGGTTCATCATTTTCAATGATGTGGGCTTCATTATTTTCAATAACGAACCCATACCTCTGAGGTGTTTGTCGCACTCTATCCGACCTACGGGGTGGAGTTGTGTGTTTGGTTCTAACCTAATTATGTGTTCTTCTGGTTGAGAATTGTCTATTTGTTCTTCTTGAACTTCATTAAGCTCAATATTTCTCCCACTATTCTTTTGTATAATAAATTCTTTTTCAAGAAAAGTGGCATGCCTACTGACAAATTCCTTTTGTTCAGTAGGGTTATAGAATAGATATCCTCTAGTTTCCTTAGGATATCCTATAAATAGACATTTATCTGACCTAGCATCTAGCTTATGTCCAAAATTCCTTTTAACATAAGCCGGACATCCCCATATCTTAAAATATTTAAGATAAGGCTTCTTTCCACTCCATATCTCATATGGGGTGCTAGAGATAGATTTTGAAGGTACTCTGTTTAAGATATATGCAGCTGTTTCTAAGGCATGACCCCAGAAGGAAATGGGCAAATCAGTGAAGCACATCATGGACCGTATCATATCTAGTAAGGTACGATTCCTCCTTTCACTTACACCATTTAGCTGTGGTGTAAAAGGAGGTGTAGATTCTGCGGAATACTTAAGATGGTCCAAAAACTCGTGGATAAGTATTCTCCTCCTCTATCAGATCTGAGGATTTTTATACTTTCTCGGTTTGTTTTTCGACCATACTCTGATACTCTTTGAACTTATCAAAAGCTTCGGATTTGTGTTTCATAAGATACACATATCCGAATCTTGATAAATCATCAGTAAATGTGATGAAGTATGAGTATCCTCCTTTGGCCTGAGTTGTCATAGGACCACATACATCAGAATGTACAAGTCCTAATAACTCAGTTGTCCTCTCTCCATGTCCACTAAATGGAGACTTGGTCATTTTACCCATGAGACATGATTCGCAAGTTCCTAATGATTCATAATCATAAGGATCAAGGATATTTTCCTTGCATAACTTACTAATCCTGGTCTCACTTATATGACCAAGGCGACAATGCCAAAGTAAAGTATTATTAAGATTTTCCCTCTTACGTTTACCATTTTCATTTATATGAAATATATTATCATTGAGAGATAGAGTCAAAAGACCATTAGAAAATATGCCAGAACATATAATTTCATTAGAAAATGTTATAGAGCAACCACTGCTCTTTACATTCATTACATAACCCTGTTCTATTAACAAGGGTATAGATATAATATTTCTAATGATCTTAGGCATATAATAACATTTCTTAAGCTCTAAGATCTTCCCATTAGGCAACTTCAAATAGTAGATCCCTACAGCTTCAGCTTGGATAATTTCTCCTCCAGCACCGTAGAGTTCGAAGTCACCTTCCCTCAATACTTCAAGCCTCTGCAGCCCCTGCAATGATTTGCAGATATGGTAACCACAGGCGGTATCTAATACCCAAGTATTTGATATGGAAGAATTCAATGTTAATATAGTATGTATCTCATGCATACCTTTTGGTGCATCTGATGCACCGGGCTTCAAACTTGCAAGGTAAGCCTTGCAGTTCCTTTTCCAGTGTCCCGCTTTGCCGCAAAAGAAGCAGGTCATCTTGTCTGAGGCCTTCTTTCCCTTCTTCTTGAACATGCCACCTTTAGGGTTCAGCTTCTTCTTGCCAGAACCCTTCTTGCCTATCTTCTTCTTATTACTCACAAGAAGAAGTGGAGCCTTTTTATTTTTAACATGGCTCTCGGCTGTCTTCAACATGTTTAACAGCTCAGGCAAGGAAGCGTTAAGTTTGTTCATATGATAATTTAGAACAAACTGGGAGAATGAGTCCGGGAGTGATTGTAAGATCAGATCTTGATTCAACTCCCCATCCATCACAAAACCCAATTGACCTAATCGGGTGATCAAGTCAATAACCATAAGAACATGGTTTTGTACAGATGTACCTTCTGTCATTCTAGCCCTGAACAGTTGCTTGGTTATTTCATATCGAGCTGTTCGGCTATGTTCTCCATAGAGCTCCTTAAGGTTGAGCATTATGGAGTGTGTATCCATATTTTCATGCTGCCTCTGTAACTCATTAGTCATGGAGGCGAGTATGATACACTTGACAGATATGGAATCATTCTGCCACATCTTGTATGTGGCCCTATCTTCCTCTGTTGCATCATCCCCTAGTGGATTTAGACTAGGGGTGTCAAGAATATAGGACAGCTTCTCTGAACTGAGTACTATCTTTAAGTTCCTCAACCAGTCCACATAATTTGGACCAGTTAGTTTGTTGGTATCTAATATGCTTCGCAGTGAAAGTGATGAAGCCATTAATCTACATTAACAAATAACATTACATAAGCAATCAACCATGATTTGACAAAAACATTATTAAATTTGGACTTTAATTTAATTATCTCCCACTAATAGTCATGGCCCTCATCATGACATGAATTAGTGGAGTTGAGACCCTAATTGATAAAAGATCTTGCAGTGACACAACAAATCTTTTATAGGTTCAAAGGTAGGAAATTCTTTCCAATTGTACCTTAATACAATTCTCAACAATAACTTGGCCTCTAAAATTTTGGTCTTGCGGTGACACAACAAACCATAATGTTTTAGTTAAGTAAGACCCTTCATTTCTTCACAGTTAATATTCAAACATAAATGCCCTTGCAGTGACACAACAAAGCATTATGTTGAATATCCTGTAAGCATCTTTATGCACTAGGGTAATATCATGTCAATCATAATATTAGGTCTTGCAGTAACACAACAAACCTAATATTGATGATAACATAATAGTATCCTAGCATGAAGGAAGGCCACATGTAGTGATTATAACACTAAGCACCTTAGTCAAGATTTAAATTAATCAAATCGGCCAGGCAGGTGGGAGAGAGGTGGGAGTCCCCCCGTTGCTTTCCTAGACACCAATAAAAATTGGCCAGGTCAGACAACGGAACCAATTAAAAACCACTTATCTCTTTACCAATCATGAACCACCTTTCTTAGACACCGAATGATTTATTATTCATCTAGACCAAAATTGCTATTGGTTAATTATACCACAACTTATATAATTTTGAAAAGGAGGGCTATAAAAAGAGCACATTCTTTAAACTTTCTATAGTCATACCAAATATCATGCTTTTAACATCTAAGCATTTATTTTATTCAGAATATCATGCTTTTTACAACTAAGCATTTATGTGCTAGGTGTGTTATCATTCTAGGACAACCATCTACCACATAATGGATCCACCATTATGCCAGGGCAACCTTATTTCAGAATGATAACTAAGATGCTAAACATATCTCTATATTGATTAGGGTTTGTGTGAAAACCCTAACCAGTGCCAATCATCAAAATGGAATGTGACAAAATAATCTAAACATATTATTTCATATCCAATCCGAAGCATTATGCACAGCATTATATTAAACCCTAACTTATGTATGTTAATAAAATGACCAATCATGCTAACATACAATTTCAGCCTTTAATAAAGAACATATATAGAACATGATTTTAGCCCTAATAAGAGAGCTCTGATACCACTGATGTGATTCGGTGTCCATGGTATAGACATGGAATTCAAAATTTTATGTCTACCTATACCAAATCAATTTCCCAAGATCTACTTATTAAGAACTAAATCATGCATACATTATATTAGGTTAAGTTCACCAACCTTGATTTGCTAATTCCAAGTTGATGAAGATAAACTTTTGAATATGAAAACGAATTCTCCACTAGGCGTCCACACGTCCGCCCTCCAATGGTGATCCACAAGAGTAGAAATCAAGACACTAGCTTCATCAACAAATGGTTCCTCTTCTTGGCACTTCCTTCTTCCCTTTTATGGCTTTATCTTCCCTTGAACACTAGGCTAAAAGAAACACCCTTTTTCTTGAATAGAGTGAACTAATGCTCTCCTTTAGTGGAAGAATATTTGGAGAAGGATTTAACCCTTTTCTTTTCCTTTATCCTTTAAGAGTTTATCTCTTATTCTTGTTACGTACAAAAGTCTCGACAGAAGAAAACTTCTGTGAAGGAGACTCTGTTAAAAAACAAGAAAGGAAATAAACAGTCTTGGGAAGAGGAAAGAAAATCACGTAAAAAACTCCAACCCAATTCCCTTGCCTTTAAATAGAAAATGCAGAGATGCCAATCCAAGGTTTGCAACCTTTCTCACGGCTTTTCAGATTTAAATCCACGGCTTTTCTGAGAAGAAAAGTCGCGTGTTTTTAAGAAATGAGAAGGCGCAGTTCCGAAGTTACGTTATTTCGCGCAACCGGGAAGTCAATCTGCGACTTCATTCCTTCTTAAAACACTCTTAGCCGTTGGATGCCTATCCCATGGACTCCAAACAAGGCGCTAAATCATATTGGAAGCCGCTCCAAAACATTTCTCATTTGTTGCGTGCGCAAAAAGCAGAGTCCCAGCGCACTGGGACTCTCTCTCCAATCGGCGCTAAACCAGAAGTGGCGGCGTCAAAAGGCGCCTCATGAGAAGGAGAGTCCACGCCTTTCATCTTTCTCAAATTATTTTCGTGCGCATAAGTGGAGAGCCCCGCGCCCTGGGACTCTCTCTCTTCCTTGGCGCAAAAAACAAAAGAGGCGGCAATGGAAGGGAATTTGGGTGCAGCAAAAATGTTTTGGGTTAGCCTATGGTTAGCCCAAAACCTGATATACATAATTAGACTCTAATTAGGCTCAATTAGAATCAAATTAAGGTCAATTAGGAACCAAAAATCAAATCTAATTCGATTTAAAGCTAGGGTTTGCAACATATGCTAGTATGTCTCACTTGCAAACATAATTTAATCTAAATTAAATTCTTGATTAATTCTCTTTTATGTGTGACCCATTGGGTTTCATATTTAGCTAGCAGTAGGACCGAGTGCAAGTTGACCTAACTTGGTTAGAACTCTTTCTAGCCGATTTAGGTCAAATCGAGCTAACCCGATTTAACTATTAGAACTCTTTCTAATAAATGATCTAATTAAACAATTTAATTTGATCAATCCTACAAGACATGATTGACGTCTAGCAACGTGTCATGCCTTCCCAGAAAATATGAATTTTGGGGAAATACCAAAAATACCCTTCAGTGGGAAGCATCTATACAATTTAATCCTGCAATCATCGAACATCCCGAATATGAATCTGAATATGGAATTATGTCAAATTCAATATCATATTCATTTTTGTTTCAATTTAATAATGATGAATTAATGAAATATTAGAAACCATTTCCAATATTCATTTTTGCTTTGATCAAAGTCTTCCGATTCATCAATTAATTGAAACATGTAGGATGTAATCCTCTTACTAGGAGTGATTGCTTCCATATTGATCCACTCATTACCTCCATATTCAATTCACCATATCCAGAACACCCCGTACATGACTTAGTCATGAATGAGTATGAACCAAAACATGGTTTCATGGATACAAGGTTCCATGGTAATCTCAGGTCAAAGGATTACATGTATTACTTCCACTAGGAGAATATCTTATTGACAAGCAGATAAGACTCCATTAGATATTCTCTAGTCGGATCAATTCAGTGAACTTATTCTCTAATAAGCACCCACATTCTAGTATTAGTGTCAAACACATGTGACTGTGAGATCAGTCACCCTTTCCATAGAATGTGCTGGTCTTTCTGGAATCATTGATCCCCTACTCAATGATCCATCGACCAGGAATACTTTAGATTAGGGTTTCTAAGGTTTTAGGTCTCACTGGTATGATCTCATCATAGCCCTAAGACCTTAACCCTAATCTATGGGGTTTATCATATATTAAGAACAGTAATACACAGCGTATGATAAAATTGATGCCTTATTCATAATAAATGTCTTTACATGGTTATGGAAGATACAAATTGATTGGCTTATAGGGCATATTCCCTTCATCCTTATGCACACTAAGCATGTTTTGTTCATACTTCTTTCACTTTATATTTAATGACTCGAGTCATGTAAGAGTGTTCTCGGATAGGTGGAAGGTCGTATGAAGGACGGAGTGGAACAACAAAGGAATCATCATTCCTAGTAAGAGAAAATATTACTTCATGTAATCTCTTCAATTAATAACTAAGGGAGTCTTTGATCAAAGCAAGATAGATAGAAGTGGTTTATAATTAGTCCATCAACAGATCTTCATTATCAAATTGAGATTTGAAATAACTAAGGGCTAGGGTTTGAATTTATCCAATATCCATCATTAGTAGGGATAAGGGGGAGGAGATCGAAAGATTAAATTGTATGGATAACTTTCCACTGAAGGTATTTGATACTTTCCACCAAATTTCTAATCTTCCAGGTAGGCATGACAATACTAGACACAATCATGCTTGTAGGTTTCATGAATCAATCGATTGGATCATGAGGTCAATTCGAAAGCTAGTTCGAATTAGCAACTTAGGTCAGCTCAATTTGACCTAATTAGGTCAAATTAGATTCGTTGGTTGAATTGGCTTGGAAACTAGACCTACTGCTGGCTAGATGGGAACCTAAAGTATCACAAACATTAGGGAATTGGCCTAGAAAGTCAATTCATATTTTTTAGGATCATGGGATCCTAATTGGTTAGCTAAATTGCATACTAGCATGTGTAGGCTAACTTAACTCCTAGCCCAATTGAATTGGGTTTAAAGGTTGCTTAATGGGCTAGCCAATTTGAGAAAATCCTAGATTGGGTTGAGTCCAAGGTGGGGTAGCATTTATCTGGTTTTATCCAGATTTTATCAGCATTTATCTAATTAAATGAAGAGTCCTAAAGTGGTAGGACTCTTGGCACCAAATTAAATTGTGCGCAGGAGTATATGGCACATAGAAAAGGACCTAGAGTCCTGGTTATGGGACTTTGTTTCTAGATGAAGCATGGCATCCCTAGCCATATCCCTTATCCAATTATTATGGCATATTACCGGTGAAAGAAAGGAAGGGGTGGTGAATTAAGGTGGCGCGCAAATGAAGGGTTGCATCCCTTCATGATAACTGCAAATGATTTAAATCCAAGAGTCCTTCATAATGAATGAACTTGACTTTTGGAAAGGTCACTTCATTCCATGTCATCTAAGCAACCTCCCTATCGGTTGCATGCCACATGGCATGAGGATAAGTGGGCCACATTATCCAGACAAAGGGATATAAGGCTTTTGGCGCATGAAAGGTCTTGACCTTTCAAGATAAGACTCCTTCTTAGTGAAGGGTCTTATATGATCTATGTTTGGATAGATCGAAGGCTGATGATAAGGCTTATTTGGTGCCTCCCCATCTCCTATAAATAGCCGTCGGTGTTTAGGCTGATGGGTATCACAAATCCTTTCTTTCCTGCATTCTTACACTCACACTTTGCCACACTCTCCTTGTCTCTTCCTTCCCTTGTTTGAACTTAGGTCTTATCTTAAGACAAGTATATTATTTTAAGACAAGGGTTTAGGAAGTGAAAAAGAGAGTGAAGAGAGGTTGAGGAGAGGGCTCAGAGTGCTCTACTGGAGGGCAAGGGTCTAAGCAAGGAAGGAGAGGCTGCCAAAGGAAGAAAGGCCAAAGTGAAGAGACCTAGTGGTTTAAGCAACCTGCTAAGGAGTGCTTGCTAGGATCAATTCCTATGTGGATCACCTTTGGAGGGCATGCATTTGTGTTCCTAGTGGAAAGATGAAGGAATTAGCATTCCAGGTATTTTTCCGAACCCTAATTGAATGACTTGTTAATTGTACTGAATAAGGGATCTTGGGCTTAGGGTTTCAAGTTGTTTTGAAGTTTCAAAATGAAAATTTTTGAAATCCATTCTTTCGCTGTACCACTGAAACCAAATAGGGGCTTTAGTAAAGGTCTAGTAGCTTCCTCTTGATCTTGATTTGAATAAAAAAAGTCATACTACAGGACTCAAACTTGACTAGCTTAAAATAATTTGACTCAACTGATACTTGACTGAACTGAAATAAGTAAACTCAAGTGACAGGACTCAATTGACTTAGTGAATTCAATTGGACTCAATGACTCACTTTATTATAGGACTCAATTGAAAAATTATAGACTTCCCACACATGAATTAGAGAATAAAATTGGAACCTTGAAATTCTAGTCTGTTCTTGATGCCCTTGAGGTTAATCTTTTCCTTCCTTGGACCTGCAAGACTTTCTTGAAGCCGTCAGAAAATTTGGTTAGGGAATAATTAGGAGAAGTAGAAGTGGAACCTTTCCCAACTAACTCTTTCTTCCCAAACCCTAGCTTGATAGCTAGGTAGGTTCACACCCAAAACTAGGAATTGATCCTAGCAATCACTCCGAGGGAGTTGATTGGGATCAAGCCCTGGTGTGAACTATCCATAGAGGCCAGACATTTGTGTGGCTCAGCCGTTCTTCATCACCTACATCCAAAGGTCAAAGGTAACATGCCCTTTCCATTTCTTTGATCTTGATATCTCTACATGCACTTTTATTATGTCGGATCCTGTTATAGGCAGATGGTAGATTGACTTGATCGATCTACCAAGTCTTCCGCTATGCTATACTTTAAAATAGTTTTAAAAAATAGTTTGTCACCTACTATGCCTTTTAAACCTTCATTGGTATCAGAGCCAGGTTTCTGTAGCATAATAATAGTAGCATGTTAAGATATCATTAGCTTTCCTCACAAAGTACTTGGATTAAGGTGGATTTACCATGGCCGTCCGGTCATAGGAAAGAAGTATGGTTTGAAGGCCATCACTTCCCATTCAATAGGATTCTCCTATGGCATGTAGGGATGTCGCTGCATCATGACCTTATGAAGAAGAAAGTAAGGGATTTGATAGTTTAAAATAGTTTTAATCTATGGATGTTTGATCTAAAAACTTTGAGTAGTTCAAGTAAAATGCATGAATTTAAAGTCACTATTTTTGCAGACAGAACAGTCTGTCAGTTCTGTATTTTGGATGAGCCGACTCGACCCCTACTCGAGCCAACTCGTCTCTGTAGATAGAACAATCTGTCAGTTTTTAGTTCTGGATGAGCCAACTCACATTCTATATGAGTTGACTCGACCAAAAAATCTTGAAATAGTGAATTCAAATTCTATATGCTTGTAAAATTATTTTACAATATAAATTGAAATTGTTTCGATTTATGAAGATTATTGAATTTATTTAAGAATTAAGTTACCTTGAATGACAAAGTGATCTAGGAATATGATTCAAAGACTCTAAGTCATTTCATAACCTTTAAGGGTCATGGGTTAGCTTCAATTAGGTCTTTAATTGGGTTAGACCTAAGTTTAGATGAATGGATTAAATAGAGAACTAATCTAATCAAATATTGAGTAAGGATTTCTTTTCTATAGATATTTCTAATAGTTAGATTGATTAGTCCATAAATCTAAATGGACGTGATTTGTGGCTCAGTGGTCAACTCGAGTCTTTAAACTAGTCTAATCCAGTCTGATGAACCAATTGGTGTCTAAGGTAACTATGGCATTTGATCATGGTTCTATAGGGCTACCTCTTATCTAGCTAACCCGGTTGGTATCTAAGGCAAGATGGTTAATGGCGAAACCCATCCCATGATCTCACTTACCTGGCCAATATGGTCAATCAGAATTGATTAGGTAGCTCACTGACTCATGTTAACCCATGTCACCTAAGGTTAATCAATCTTGACTGATTTTAGGTACCCATGGATCATTAGTTTCTAAAACCCTCTTTTATGACTAATATAGTCAGTGGGAGGTTGATCCATGTCTTCTTATCTATTTTATCTATCACATTAAAGTTAAACCCTCTAAATTATTAGGTCCATAAAAGGATGAAGTTATGGGGATAACTAAGTCCTAGCCGTCCATTAAGTGGAATGATAATGGGTCCAATAGTTGGGTGTTCATCAGCAGATCTAAAGATCGGGTGTTCATCGAGCTATTGGAATTGCCATTCTTAATATGATGGCTCAATGCAACTCTCTTAACGATGGTCAGGTGGGTCGGCCAAAGTCGGGCTTGACTATTCATTGGTTGGAAAAATTGGACTTTATCATGTTAATGGTTAGACCTAACCAGGACCTTCAATAGGAGGCCCAAAGGCCGATTGAAGTGTATCTTAGGGCAAAATCTAAATACTAAAAGTTACTTAGAGAAGAATCGGTTAAAGAATCTACCTTTAGATATGCATGGGTGGGCCGGTCAAAGTCGGGCTCATGTGTTGTCTTTTGGGTTCTAGTACCCACTAAGAAATTAAAGTAATTCCTTGGATTGGAGGTAGAGGCTACCAGTCTGAACAAAATAGTGGGAGGGCCTTTAGACTAAAGTCCATGTCTTTGGGTTAATTATTCATATACACTAATAAGTTTTGATTTCCTTTCAGATGTCTACCAACTTGTCACTCCGATCTCTTCTTGATAATGAGAAGCTCAAGGGTCCTAACTTCGGTAGCTGGTATCGAAGGCTCAGAATTATCCTGGAGCATGAATGGATCTTATATATGATATCGAATCTGGTGCCTGAAATCACTGCTCCCATTGCTTCGAGTTCCATCAGAGATACTTATCAGAAGTGGCTCTCTGATAGTACCACTATCCAATGAATCATGTTGGCATCGATGAATGATGAGTTCAGTTATAAATTCGAGGAAGCCCATCTGATAAGATTTTCTATATTTGTTTTGTACATTCTTTTTATATCTTTCTTTTGCTTTTAATTATTTCAATCATAGCACTTAACACTTCAAGGGATTTTCAAAGAGCACATAATTGCTTAAACTTTTTAAATTTCCAATTCACCCCCTCTTGGGAAAGCCACCTGGGCAACAACTGGTATCAGAGCAGTATCTCTTAATACATTTAAAGTAAAGATTGATGGCTCATCCCATGAGTACATCTTTGGCCAAAGGCCAATCTACCAATAGACCTCCACTCTTCACGGGCACAAATTATTCCTATTGGAAAGCTAGAATGAAAATCTGTATTCAAGCTGTCAATTTTCTATTATGGAAGGTCATTCTAAAAGGGCCACATATTCCCATGATCAAAATAAATGGCATGGATGTCCCAAAGCCTAAAGAGGACTGGGATGAACACGACATGAAGATGGGGGAATTAAATGCCAAAGCCATGAATCTATTATACTGTGCTTTGGATGCTAACGAGTTCAATCGAATTTCTACTTGCTTTTCTGAAAAGGAAATTTTGGACAAACTCGAAGTGACCCACGAAGGAACTTCCTAAGTGAAGACTTCGAAAATTAATCTTCTTGTACATAGTTATGAACTTTTCAAAATGAAACCAACTGAAACTATCTTTGCCATGTTTACTCGCTTTACAGATATTATTAATGGTTTGAAAAGTCTTGGTAGGGTTTATTCAAATGCTGATCTAGTACAGAAGATTCTTAGATCATTTCCAAACAAGTGGGACCCCAAAGTGACTATAATCCAGGAAGCAAAAGTCTAAACGCCTTATCTCTAGATAAATTAATGGGTTCACTCATCACACATGAACTAGCCATGCAGCATAGGATTGATGATGATCAGAAGAAGAAGAAAATAATAGCCCTCAAAACTGCATTAGATTCAAAAAAAGATAAGGAATCGAAAGATGACTGCACCTCCTCCGAAGACGATCTAGAAGATGAAGATATTGCTATGGTCATGAGGAGATTTAGAAGGTTTATGGAAAAAAAGAAAAGAAGATACTATAGAAAATTCCATAAATGAGGTGAGCACTCCAAGGACAAGGACAAGGATAGAGAAAAAGATAAAGAATAGATGCCCACGTGCTATGATTGTAAGAAAACAGGGCATATTCATCTCGACTATCCTTTGTTAAAGAAATCTTTCAAGAAGAAGAAAAAGAAAGCTATGGTTGCTATATGGAGCGACAGTGAGGAGTCGACTTCATCTGAAGAAGAAGAGACCATGAAAACTACTAACTTATGTCTAATGGGTCTCAAAGACGAAGTAACATCCCCCGAATCTCAATTAGAATTTATTTTTGATGAATTGAATTATGCTTTTCATGATCTACTATTTGAATTCAAAAAGACTGGAGTAAAGATAAGAACTTTAAATAATATCAATTATTCTTTATAAAAGGAGAAAGAAGAGATTACAGAAAAGAATAATCTATTGCAAAAAAATTTACATTTTCTTTTTGAAAAACACAAAGCTTTGGAAACTGAAAACAATGCATGTCTTGACAAGAACAAAGTTTTAATTGTTGAAAATAATGACTTGAAAAAGGAGGTTGAAAAACTCAAGCCACTGGTTAAAAAACTAACCATATCTTCAAATAAGCTTGAGTTAATTCTAAAAGACCAAAGAATTTCTAGAAACAAAGCTGGAATCAGTTTCAATTCTTCTAGTTCAAATGGAATTTTAGCTACAACTTTTGTGACATCAAAAGCTTATATTCCAAAATCAATATCTCAAGAAGCTTTTGTATCTAATCCTTCTGCATCCATTTCTAAAGCTACAATGTATGTACCAAAAAATTTAAATAGAAAATCTTTTATAAGAAAAAGTTTTACATCTACATCAACATCTAGAACTTCAATTCATACATTTTTTTAGAATTCTAGAATTACATGTTATGCATGTTATGTAGTTAGACATAAATTCTTTCAATGTAATTCATTAAAGAAAAATGCATATTCTAAGAATAAAATTAAAGAATTTGGGTTTCCAAAGGAACCACCTCTGCTAACCTGTAAGGACCCAAGTTAGCTTGGATACCTAAAAGAACTTCTTGATTGTCTTGCAGGAATGTCTTGCAGCCCAAAAATTGAAGAAAATATGGTATCTTGATAGTGACTGTTCAAGGTATATGACGGGTGACAAGGATCAATTTATTATCCTGGAGATGAAAGGAGGAGGTATGGTTACTTTTGGAGATAATGGCATGGGAAAAATAATCGAATCGGTAAGATCAAGATAACCCCTTGTACTTTCATTAAAAATGTATTATTATAAGACAAGTTGAAGCATAATTTATTAAGCATTAGTCAATTATGTGATAAAGTCTTCAAGGTTGTCTTTGAATCATCTATGTGTATTGTAATAAACTCTCTTGACTCTAGCAGTAAGTTCATTGAACATAAACTTGAAAATATTTATGTGGTAGACCTTAATGATCTTGCCATGTCTAGTAGTTCCAGACTAGTTACAATGAATGCTAAAACTAAGGAGTCTTGTTTACTTTGGCATAGACGATTAGGTCATGCTAGCATGCATACTATTGCCAAGCTAATTTCCAAGAATCTAGTTAGAGGCATGCTAAATTTAAAGTAGATCTTAATCATGTTTGCGATGCATGCCAAATGGATAAATAAACTAAGAAAAGTTTTAAATCTAAAAATATGATTTCAACTATTAGACCCCTTGAGCTACTTCACATGGACTTATTTGGACCAACTAAGATCACAAGCCTAGGTGGTATGAAATATGCACTTGTGATAGTAAATGATTTCTCTAGATTTACTTGGGTTTTGTTTATCGTTCATAAAGATGAAACTTTTAAAGTCTTTTGAAAATTTCACAAAAAAGTTTCTAATCAAAAAAATCTTTCAATAGTTTCAATTAGGATTGATCACGGCATGAAATTTGAAAATCAATTTTTTGATGATTATTGCACAAAAAATGGCATTGATCATAACTTCTCCACTCCTAAGATACCATAACAAAATGGTGTCATAGAGAGAAAAAATAGGACTTTGCAAGAGATGGCCCGAACAATGTTGTGTGAAGGCAATATTCAAAGGTACTTTTGGATAGAAGCGGTGAACACTACTTGTTATATCTTGAACTGCATTTTGATTCATCCTATTTTGAAGAAAACCCCCTATGAGCTTTGGAATGATAAGAAATCCAATATTAATTACTTTCATATATTTGGTTGTAAATGCTTTGTACTTAACAATGGTAAAGATAATCTAGAAAAATTTGATGCTAAATCTGATGAAGCAATTTTCCTTAGTTATTCATTACATAACAAAGTATATAGAATATTTAACAAAAGAACTCTTACTGTAGAAGAATCTATACATGTTGTTTTTGATGAAACTAACCCCTCACCTTCTAAGAAAGAAGAGTGCATAGACAATGATGCAGGTACAATTCAAAAAGAAATAGAAGACATGAGCATACAAGAAAAACCAACTCAAGAAGAAGAAGAAACAGTAAGTAAGGATCATGCTGATCTACCAAGGGAATGGAGGTATGTAACTTCTCATCCAAGAGATTTAATTATTGGTGATCCTTCACAAGGTATTAGGACTAGGTCATCACATAGATATGCACATGACTATCTAGTCTTTGTGTCACAAATAGAACCTCATAGCTTAGAAGAAGCCGAATCTGACCCTAATTGGATGATGGCCATGCATGAAGAACTAAATCAATTTAAAAGAAGTAAGGTATGGACTTTAGTTGAAAGACCATCAGACCATCCCATCATAGGAACCAAATGGGTCCATATGAACAAATTAGATGAACAAGGCAACATAATTAGAAACAAAGCTAGATTAGTGGCTAAGGGATATAACCAAGAAGAAGGTATAGATTTTGATAAAACATATGTACCCGTAGCAAGATTAGAAGCTATTAGATTATTTCTTGCATTTACCTGCTACATGAATTTCAAACTCTTTCAAATGGATGTGAAAAGCACATTCTTGAATGGTTTTATATCTAAACAAGTTTTTGTAGAACAGGCACCAAGTTTTAAAAATCTATTTTCCCAAATCATGTTTTTTAACTCAACAAAGCATTATATGGTTTGAAACAAGCACCTAGAGCCTAGTATGATAAACTTAGCATTTTCTTGATTGAAAATGATTTTACAAGGAAAAATATTGATAAAACTCTTTTCATCAAGAAGAAGGATAATGATTTATTAGTTGTACAAATTTATGTTGATGATATTATATTTGGTGCAACTAATGAAACTCTTTGTAGAGAATTTGCTAAGTTAATGCAGGGAGAATTTGAAATGAGCATAATGGGTGAACTTAACTACTTTATTGGACTTCAAGTGAAATAAACAAAGGAATGAATCTTCATTAACCAAGCCAAATACACTAAAGAAATTATCAAGAAGTTTGGTATGGAGTCAAGCAAACAAATGAGCACCCCCGTGAGCCCAACCTACAGATTGGATAAAGATGAAGATGGATCCAACATTGATCAAAAACTCTATCGATGTATGATTGGATCATTACTGTACTTAACTGCAAGTACACTTGATATCTTGTTTAGCATATGTGTATGTGCTAGATTCCAATCTAATCCTAAAGAATCACATATGCTTGCTATTAAAAAAATCATAAGATATTTGAAAGGAATAAGCAATCTAGGTCTATGGTTTTCAAAATATTCTTCATTGAATTTGATTGGATTTTCAGATGCTGACTATGCTGGTTATAAAATTGATAGAAAAAGCACTAGCAGCATATGCCAATTTCTAGGAGTGAATTTAATCTCATGGCACTGTAACAAACAAAACTCGATAGTACTATCTACTACTGAGGCAGAGTATGTTGCTACAAGGAGTTATTGCGCACAAGTGTTATGGATTAAACAATAACTAAAAGACTTTGGTGTTACACAATCTAAAATTTCGATCAAATATGATAACACAAGTACTATAAATTTAACAAAAAATCTAATTCAGCATTCAAGAACTAAACACATAGAAATTAGACACCATTTTATTAGAGATCATGTTTTGAATGGTGACATTGAACTAGAATTCATCCCTACTGAAAACCAACTTGCTGACATTTTCACTAAGCCACTCAACCAAGATAGATTTGAGATGATTAGAGGAGAATTAGGTCTTTGTGATCCCTTCTAGATTTTTCAAACCTAATCCCTTCAAAATTAAAGAGAAATTATCTAGAAAACCTCCTACATCAATTCAATCTCTTTGAGCATCTCTCCATGAGATTTTCCTGAATTCACTTTCATTTCTGATCAATTTCAACTTTTGTAAAAAGTTTCTATTCAAGTCGACTCGAGCAATTGTGCTCAGGTCAAGCCGACTCGAATCTTTGTTGCTTCTGGTTTTGCTCTGCTCGAGCCGACTCGGGAAATTTAGGGTTAGTCGAGCCGACTCGGATATCAAGCAAACTATTTTTTAATAGAGCCAAGTAACCTATTTCGAGCTTTCATGCTTTTTATTCCCACTCTAAACCCTACCATTCGTCTCGATATCTCTTCCATTCCTCCAAAATCCTTCCTTCTAAGTTCCAATCTTCCAATTTCTCCCAAATCTAGGCAATGGCACCTAAGAGGGCTATCAAAAAATGCTCTCAAAGGACCGTTCCCACTGCTGAGACAGAAAGAAGGACAAAGCATCGGCAAGAAGAGCCAACTCAAGCAATGGAAAGAGAAGAATAGAGCGAAGAAGAAGAAAGAGGACCAGCTGCTGCCACCACCTCTCCAAGGCAAGTAATTTCCATGTCCAATCACCTGGTTACCAGTGGTAGAAGAATTATTTTCACTTTTCTAAAAGAATTAGGGCTAAAAATTGGAGATTCCATTGAAGAATTGGGGTGGGGATTCTTTTGTTCATTAAATGTGCCTACTTACCCAACATTAGTGAGAGCATTCTATGAAAATTTGAGGTTTGAAGCCAATCATATAGAATCCACAGTGAAAGACAAGAGGGTAATTGTCAATGAAGAGAGACTAAGCAGCCTGCTAGAAATGCCGACAAAAGGGTCAAAGCATTTGGTGCTAAAGGACCGAGAGAAAACCTTAAGAACCATACTGAATAGGGAAGACATTACTGGGGTTGGAACAGTCATGGCAAACACTCTCTCACTAGAAATGAGGTTGCTCCATAATTTTATCAGTCGGATCTTTCTTTCGAGGATAGGAAGATTCAATTGGATTAGCGAGAGAGATTTGTGTTTCATGGAGCATATCATTGAGGGGGAGGCCTTCAATTTATCAAATATAATGATTATACAGATGAGGGAAGTAGTTAGAAAGGTTAAAGCCTGTTTGCCATATGGCATGGTACTAACACTACTATTCGAAGCCTCCAGAATCAACCTTGAAGGGGAAGATGGAAGACCTCTTCATCATACTGATACTTATTCCTCCAAGACTTTACAGCGCATGGGTTATGAATTTAGTAGAGGATTCTAAAAAAGGAAAGGGTCTGATGCAAGAGCCATAGGAGCTTCTAGCACAGAGGATGATGATGATGATGAGAGTGTAGAAATACCTAGAGAGATCACTTCTGATACTACTGCACCCTCTATATTGGGGCCTTCAAAGCATGTCATTGATGTACCTATTACTGAGGCTGTTGCACCAGAGCCAGTTGCACATAAGGCTATGGAGATTATGACTACTGAGGAGGGGAGTCCTAGGATATCTCCTTCACCTACTTCACCACGTATACCTTCATCTCCATTGGTTCCACCTGCTCCATCGTTTCAGAATCTATTTTGGGACCATCTCCTATTTCTGTTATAGTGACTCAGGAGTTCATTGCCGAGCAGATGAAAAGACTTGCAGATACACTGACCTGCTCTTTGGCTAGTATGTTTGGCAAGCTTTGCCAGTCAGTGGACACTAGATTAGACCTGCTCAGCACTGAGGTCAGAGAGCTTCGCATTAGAGTTGACTCACTTGAGTCATCTAGACCTGCCTCTCAGCTGGACACACAACCCCTAGCAGCTACACTCCAATCTACCTCTGAAACTATAAAAAGATTAGTTGAACAAAGCATAGAAGAATTCAGAACAGAGTTAAGGGAGTTAAGATTCAGAATGGGAGGTATGAAACAAGGCAAAAGAATGGGAGAGAACTACACCAAGGGCATAGGTATCCTTAGGTCTGAGTTCAGAAGACTTAGAGGTTCTGCTGAAGCATTTGTGAATGCCCAAGCTGCTGAACTAGTTCGTTGAACACTGAGGTGAAGAAGCTAAATGAAGAGATAGATACAGTAGAATTTAAACTTGATCAGCTCTCCATCACTGTCATTTCAGCATTTGCCACTCCCAGACCTCGGCCTATACCTAGACCTCAACCTACACCTGTACCTAGACCTTAACCTGCACTTCAACCTGGACCTACCTCTACTCCACACCCTAGGCAACCAACTCCTCATCTTAGGCCCCCAGGATTTTGAGCCACAGTATATGGACCCAATCGCCTCAATGCCATCTTTTGGACCATCTTTTGTACCACCTTTTAGGCCATCCATTAGTATTTAAGGTAGATATACCTAGTGATAGTGAATAGACTTTTGATCTCAATCTTTTATAATTTGTAATGAAAATTTTATGAATGCAATGAATAAATTTTTGGCATATCTTCTTTGTATGAATTGAGCTTGTGCAATCCTCTCAAAATGAATTTTAATTAGAATATCAAAGTTGAGCTGAGAAAATGAAATTATCTCAAACAAATATTATCAAATTTCTTATTCTATTATAAAAATTGAGCTTTGAAAAATTAATTGAACACCTTTTTGATTGTTGACAAAAAGGGAGAGAATGTTTAGAAATGCATGAAAAAGAAAGAAAGTAAAAGAGAGAATAAATATGAAAGAAAAAGGGGGAGAAAACTTGTTGAAACTTACCTTTAGTTCATGCTCTATGCTCTCAAAACTTGCAAACTTACCTTGAAGATCTTAAAGCATTAACTCTGATATTTTTCAACTCTGATACATTTCTGATACATTGCAAAATTGAGCTTCGATACTTTGTATACATTAATAGCTTTGATACATTGTGAAAGTGCTAGCCTTAACACTCTGATACATTTAAAAGCACTGATACTGAAACTATATAGTCTGTTTTCTTTTTCACAAAAAGCTCTGATACTTACTTGCAAATACAATTAGCTTCGATACATGTTAATTCTCACTTTCAAATTCAGTTATATATGTAATTGTAAAGAATTTTTCATGCCTAGTGTTTTATCATCATCAAAAAGAGGGAGATTGTTGATCCCATAAGTGATTTTGAGATAACCAAATATTGAAGCATGCATTTATTTTACTAACAACTCTTCAAGTGTGCTACAAGTTCTTGTAGGATGATTCTAATGCTCAATTACAACTCCTACATCCTTAGTTTTTGAAATGAGTTGTGTTGTAAGTTATTCATGTAAAGAAGAACCCAAAGAAATGGTTAAGTAAAAATCAAGAAAATGGGTTACTTCTAGATATGTTTCAAGCTTAAAATTTCTTAGAAATATGGTTAGAAGAGTTTGAAGGCATCTTGAGACTTTAAAGACTTGCTGGATGATTTCTGGAAAAAAAATGATAATTCATTGAAGAATTCATCCGAGCCGACTCGAAGAGAAGAGAGCTGACTCTAGTACATGGCACGCATGAAAATCTCTGGGATGCAGATATCCGAGCCGACTCTAAGGAACCCGAGGTGACTCATCTAGAGTACCATTTTCTAAATCAGACAGGCTAGCCGACCCAAAGGAAGTCCGAGCCAACTCTATCATTCAGTCAGACATCTGAGTCGACCCTTTAGAAGTTTGAGTCAACTCCTTTAGAGTCAAGAAAAAGAATTCTGAGTGAACAGCCAACCGAGCTGACTCTAATGAGAAAGAGCCGACTCTTCCAAACTGAGTTTTTGAATGCCTGTAAATCCGAGCTGACTCGAAGTAAGGCGAGCCTACTCTTTCAGAATAAGGAATCAAGCTACTGAGGAACCTAGCCGACTCAATTGAAGAGAGCCGACTGGACCAGAACTACTCTGTGGATCCAAGTCGACTCGAGTAGATCCGAGCTGACTCGAAGATCGATTTCAGGCCTATAACAGCTAGTTCTAGAACTTGAAATTTGAATCTAAAAAGTACTCCAATGGTCAAATGTCACATCCCAATGGTCTACAACGACTAAAATCATTTGAGAAGAGTACAAGACTATATATTTGAGGGATTTGAACTACTTTAAAATAAGGAATGAATGTGTAATGCTTACTTGAGCTTGTGAACAAGAGAGCACTGAAGATCATTCAAGTCAGTCTTAAAGTCTTCACCAACTTACATCTGAAGCTTGAAGCAATTATTGAGGAAGCTGAAGAAGCCAACCAGATGCATTTGAGTGCAATCAATCGGGCTTCTTTTGAGCTGCATCGGCAATAATCCGACAAAATTTATTTGTCATTCTGTTGCTTTCTTTTTACAATTTTTTTTGAATTATTGGATTTATTGGTGAACCCAGTTTAAAAACCAAATAGGTTCTTGGTCAGCTTGTGTTAAAACCAAGTGTTGGGTTCTTGGTGATCCTGTTAAAACCAAGTGTTGGGTTCTTGGTGATCCTGTTAAAACCAAGTGTTAGGTTCTTGGTGATCCTGTTAAAACCAAGTATTGGATTTATTTGGTGAGCCCGGTTTAAAAATCAAAGTATAAATATTTGGATTGTGAGCCTGTTCAAACAATCCGACTGTATTCTAGTGGGAAATATAGTAGAAATCCCAAGTGGTAATCTTGGGTGGTGGATGTAGGAGCTGGGTTACTCTGAACCACTATAAAGTTTTTTGTATTTGTGTTGTGCATTCTTTTTATATCTTGCTTCTGCTTTTAATTATTTCAATCACAGCACTTAACACTTCAAGAGATTTTCAAAGAGCACATAATTGCTTAAACTTTTTAAATTTCCAATTCACCCCCTCTTGGGAAAGCCACCTGGGCAACAAACTATCCTCTTTATATTTCATCCCTTGACCCAAATAGGTCCAAGAAGAGGAAGCAACATGGCAGTGCTGGATAAGGTATTTATATGATAACACCTTGTTGTTTCTCTATCTGCGATACTACTAACTAGGTATTGGATATTGGAAGTCCAATTCATATTTGCAATTCTTTACAGGAACTTCAAGTTAGTAGGAGATTCGATGACTGCAAGAGATCCTTGAACATGAAAAATGGAAGCCAAGTTCCAGTCCTGGCATTGGGAACCCTCAAATTAGTTTTCGAGTCTTGTGCAATCATTTTGAATGACTGTCATTATTATTCATCTTTCATTTTGAATGTCATTTCTATAGGCTAGTTGGTCATGTATGGTTATGAACTATCAATAAAGAATGATATTTGCAAAATCATTTGGAATGGTTCTGTTGTGATGAATGGATACATGAATAATGGCATTTATGTACTATCGCGACCTGTTAGTGTAGTCAGCAAAGCGTATCTATGGCATTGTAGGCTAGGTCATATCAACAAGAACAGGATAAATAGGTTAAAAAATAAGAGTCTTCTTAAGATTAGTTAATGTGATTCGCTACCAACCTGTGAGTCTTGTCTTCTTGAAAAGATGACAAAATCACCTTTTACTGGAAAAGGTGAACAAACCAAAGAAATTCAAAGTCTAGTATATACTAATATATGCGGACCTATGAATATTAGTGACAAAGGTGGGTACAATTATTTCATTGTATTTACAGGTGACATTTTAAGGTACGGTTATGTTTTCTTGATGAGACAAATTTGAATCGTTTGAAATGTTCAAACGATATCGTAATGAAGTAGAAAAATAAACTAGAAAGTATATCAAAACCCTTCGATCATATCGAGATGGTGAATATCTTTTCGATGATTTTCTAACATATCTTGAGGAGAATGGGATTCTCTCTCAATGGACACCTTCAGGGACACCTCAATTAAATGGAGTGTCTGAAAGGAGGAATCGAATCCTATTAGACATGGTTCAGTCCATGATGGGCTTTGCTTCTCTGTCGCTATCCTTTTTGGGGATATGCTCTAGAGTCAGCCTGCTACCTTTTAAATAGGGTTCCAAGTAAGTCTGTTAGAAAAACCCCATATGAGATATGGACTGTATGTAAGCCGACACTCACACACCTTCGGGTCTGGGGTTGCCCGACTTATGTCAAACATTTGGAAATGGATAAGCTTGGACCTAGGTTTGACAGGTGCCTATTTGTTGGATATCCAAAAGAGTCTAAGGGGTACTACTTCTACTTAGTTGAGGAATAAAAGTTGTTTGTCAGTCTTAGGGCTATCTTTTTGAAAAAGGAGTTCCTTGGTAAAAGAACTGTACCAGCTAAGATTGAACTTAATGAAGTTCAACAAGTAGAAGAACCGTCATACTTAAGGGACAACATAGAACCGGTTGTGATTAGATCACATCCAGAGCCTATGCAAGAACCATTAAGGAGATCCGGTAGGATATCGCATCAATCGAAATGATACTACAGTTTCTTGGTCCGAGATGGTGATCCCATTGAACTCGATGAGAATAATAAGGACCCGATCACCTATATGGATGCAATGCAAAGGTCCAACTCTGAACTATGGCTAGGAGCCATGAGATCAGAAATGGAGTCCATGGAAATCAATAATGTATGGACATTAGTTGATCCACCTAAGGGGACAAAATCTATTGGATGCAAATGGATTTTTAAAAGGAAAAGGGGCACAGACAGGCTGGTAGAGACCTATAAAGCTTGTCTGGTTGCCAAGGGATATCCGTCAATGTTATGGTATTGACTATGATGAGACGTTCTCTCCTATGGCAATGCTCAAATCCATTTGGATCATGCTTGCTTTAGCGATACACTTTGACTATGAAATCTGGCAAATGGATGTCCGAACAACTTTCCTAAATGGTGAGCTGGAAGAGGAAGTGTACATGGTACAACCTGAAGGGTTCATATCCATAGACAAGTCAAAGGTGTGCAAACTTCAAAGGTCCATTTATGGACTATAAAGCAAGCATCTTGAAGTTAGAACATGCGATTTGATAAGTTGATCAAGTCGTATGGCATCGTTAGGAATGGAGAAAAACCTTGCATTTATAAATGGGATAATGGTTCTATGATTGTATTCCTTGTGTTATATGTGGATGACATTCTCTTAATCAGAAATGACATCCCAACACTATAAGGAATAAAGGTCTGGTTGTCATCCCAGTTCTCTATGAAAGACTTGCTTGAAGCCTCTTACATATTGGGTATGAAGATCTATAGAGATAGATCTAAGAGGCTTCTGAGACTGTCCCAGTCTACGTACATTGATACTGTGCTGAAGCGATTCAACATGAAGAATTCCAAGAAAGGGTATCTCTCCATAGGCCCTGGAATTATACTCTCCAAAAAGGATTATGCGATAACTCCTGAGGAAAGAGAGCGTATGAGTAGAATCTCATATGCTTTGGCAATGAGTTCTATCATGTACGCCATGACATGTACTAGACTAGACATGGCATACTCACTAGGCATAGTGAGCAGATACCAGTCTGACCCAGGTGAAGCTCATTGGAAAGTGGTAAAGACCATCCTTAAGTGTCTATAAAATACTAAGGACCAATGGCTGATATATGGAGAACCCGACTTGAAACTTGTGGGGTATACTAACTCCAGCTTTCAGTCAGATAGTAATGATAGCAAGAGTGTGTCAGGGTTTATCTTTACCCTAAAGAAGAAGAGTGATCTGCTAGAAAAGTTCTAAGCAGCCTACTGTTGCAGACACAGTATGCAAACTAAAATACATCACAGCATTGGATGCAGCAAAGGAAGCTATGTGGTTGTGAAAGTTCCTAGGCGAGCTAGGAGTGGCACCTTCTCTAGATAGTCTTGTTCTGGTGTATTGTGACAGCACTGGAGCCATTGCTCAAGCCAAAAAGCAAAAGTTCCATCACCGCACCAAACACATTCTACGGTGCTATCACCTTTTGCGAAAAATCGTGGAACGATGTGACATCGACCTTCAGAAGATCGATGAAAAGGAGAACCTGGCTGACCCCTTCATTAAAGCCATTGGAGTTCAAAAGTTTAATAATTGTAAATGAAAAATGGGAATAAGATTCTATCCTGATTGGCATTAGTACAAGTGGGAGTTGTTGGGAATAGTGTCCCAAAGCCGATCATCTAGGGTGTAGATGGTTGTGCTATTTTATAATTATATATGAATTCTTTAAATGAATAAAAGTAATTCTTTTGGCTGCTCATCACATGTGCATTTTCCTGAAAAGAACTCTTGTGTGATGGAGTCCTTAAAACTATATTATATTTGATACAGAGAGGATGTATTGAGTAGTTCCTAGACTGGTTCTCAACCAAAGGATACATTGTTATAGGACGACGATGTATCAAGCGTAGGTTGTTGTATGTCATATTGGTTGGTTGTCCTCTTAACCAAGAAGTGTAGAGATACTAATATGACATACAGGTGAAATGTATGACATCTCACTAAACATGACCATCTGCGAAGCTCCCTTCTACCAAAGGGTTGCTCGCGAAGGGATATGGGTATATGTGTCCCTTAGACCTGAGATCACCATGGTAGCTTGCAAGCAACTCACTGGACTTTGGTACTGGACTACCTAGATTTCTAATCGAGTGACGGAAGGTTTCTAGGTATAGTCAAGTATTTGTGAAGCAGTGGTGGATCAAGATAGGATTGACCCCTCTAAATGGTTTGGAGTGAATGACTCATTACATCTCAATTTAGCAAAACCTTGGCCAGGATAGTTCTTATAAGGAGTCAAAGAACTTGTAAGGTTGAGATACGATCTGGATGTACTAAATTAGGATTGGCAGTCAAACCATAGGTCATGCTAAGTATCATGAGGTCAAAGAAATGGATTACGTGGTAACCATATGCTAGAGGTTCTAAATAGTTGCTTTGTATCTTCGACCTATCCGGACATCAGGTATCATTGCTAGATAATGACTTTGATGGTACTGGAAACGTTCCAGTGCTATCGACTTAGTGTTCAAACCTATATGGCACACACTATAGGGATTTCTACCTGATCTAAAGGCCGATCGATGAATCAAAATCATTTAGCATCACTATGGAGTCAATATGATTGACAATAACCCAAATGTCGACACTTCCATAAGTCGACACTTGGTTGTGACGAGGATTTTTCACTAATTCAATTAGTGAATTTTTGGAGGACTTATTTGCAATATAATTACAATCTGATGGGTCAAGCCAAATGTGATTTGGCTTAGGATCAAATTAGATTTGATTTGTCATGCTCACTTTCCTTTAAAGGATTCAAATTTGAATTTTGAATTCAAATTTCAAATCTTGGCTGAAATTGGCTCCAAGGTTTTTTATGGAATGCATTATTTGGAATGCAGATTTTCTCCCATATAAACCTAGAGCTAATTTAATTCAACCCTTAACCCTCTTCCCTAATCACTCCTCCTTCTATATCTCTCTCCCTCTTTACTGCTATTATAAATAGGTGTCTTTGTAGGGGCAGCAGAGTTAGTTAAGGTTGACTTTTGCTGGGCTTTTCTAAGAGAGGGAGGGAAGGTATCCTTAGAGTGGGGTTTGAGAGGATTTGGGTTTTGGATATGAGCCTACCTAGCTATCAAGCTAGGGTTTGGGAAGAAAGAGTTAATTGGGAAGGGTTCCACTTCTACTTCTCCCCATTGTTCCCCAACCAGATTTTTCGATGGCTTCAAGAAAGTCTTGCAGGTCCAAGGAAGGAAAAGATCGACCTCAAGGATCCCGAGGAGATAGCACTCCAAGGGAGTTTATTGGGATCGAGCCCTGATGTGAACTACCAGTAGAGGCAGACATTTGTGTGGCTCAGCGGCTCTTCATCACCTGCATCCAAAGGTCAAAGGTAACGTACCATTTCCTCTTGATATCTCTACATGCACTTTTATTATGTCGGATCCTGTTGCAGGCAGATTGGTAAATCGACTTGATCGATCTACCAAGTCTTCCACTGTGCTGTACTTTAAAATAGTTTTAAAATACAGTTGCCTGCCTACTATGCCTTTTAAACTTTCACCCTCCTCCTTGGGGGTCAGCTCTTCGGCCTGCTCAGCCTACAAAATATAGGAGACCCAAGCTGGGGATTCCGGTAAGGACACTCCGATGATCAAGTCAGTGGGATGATCAAGGAGAACAGAACCTCTGAGATGAAGAGCTTAGGGAACTCCCTCGTCTCAGGGGGTGACATGATAAAGATGTTCAAATAATATAAAAAATAAGATGATAATGTCTAAGCAGTAGAGAGAAGGATGAAGAGCGAGGAGCGGGGAGGTTCTCTGGCCGGCCCCTTGGCCACTAAGTTTTCGATGGCTTGCTTGCTTAGCTCTCCCCGCTCCTCCTGTATCTTCCTCTTATTGGAAATTATGTCCCAAAGCCAATCATCAAGGTTGTAGATGGTTGTGCGACTCATGTATATGTATATGAATTATTGAATTGAATGAAGGTTTATTCTGGTGGTTCATCACATGACATCTTTCTAATTGAACTCTTGTAGGATGATGTCCTTTAAGCTACCTTGTATGCAATGTAGAGAGGATGCATCGTGAGTTCATAAACTGGTTTGCGACCAAAGGATACGCTATTTTGGGATGATGGTGTATCGAGATTCGGTCGTTGATGTCATATCTGTTGGTCATCCTCTTAACCAAGTAGCATAGAGATGTTGGTGTGATATCAGGTATTGTGTTTGACACTCCACTAATGTGACTCTTATACGAGATTCTCTTTCTACCAAAGAGAAGTCTTGCATTAGAATGTGACATGAATTATTCCTTTGACTTGAGATCACTATGGCAGCTTGTAAGTAACTCACGTGCTTAGGTACCGGACTACCCAGATTTCTAATCCGATGATGGAAGGTTGCTGGGTACAATCAGTACTTGTATAGCGGTAGTAGGATCGAGATAGGATTGATCTCTCCAAATAGTTTGGATTGAATGCTTAATATGCATCAATTAAGAAAGATATTGGCCAGGGCATTCCTTGTAAGGAGTTACAAGGATTCTTTGTTTGAGACATATTGAGATATACTGATTATGGTTGGGCAGTTTAACCCTAAGCCATCCAGAGCAATAGAAGATTAAAGGAATAAGTTCACTGATATTCCATATTCGATAGGTTCACGTTGCTCTGCAACCTTCAACCTATCTGGACGCCGGGTGTCATTGCTAGATGGCAACTTTGGCTGGTACCAAAAATGTTCCTGTACTACCGGTTTAGTGTTTGAACCTATGGGGTCACACACCGTGGGGTTTCTTCTTGCTTTGTTGGCATGCAAACAATTGGAAATCATTTCAGACTAGTTTGACAAGAGTTATCAATGTTGCTCTCGAGCCGGCTCGAACGGTCGAGTTGACTCAGCTTGAGCCGACTCGAACAGTCGAGTTGACTCGTCTTATGGACTGCTAAAATTCGAGAATGCTTTATTAAATGCTGTAATGGTTATGGGTTTAATGATGGGCATTTTGAGTATTTACTGGTTATGTTGTTGAATTCCAAAAGTTTTCATAACCTGCTTGGAATCCCTAGAGACTCAAAACCCCCCCCACTAATCTCTCATTATACCCTCTTAATGGTTTTCGGCGTTCCTGTTATTAAAGCAAAGCTGAAGAAGGTGAATGGTTCATGTTCAAGGTTCCACTCTCCAGATTTGGATCAAGGTCCATACTCTACCATATTTCTTTGTTGGAGATCTTGCTTGATACTTGAGGGATTGTGAAATTTGATCTCCGGGATAGAGTGGGGTTTGAGTTTTGGGTGGGATCTTTGAGTGCATACTTCTATTGAAGGTTTGAGATATAGAGCATTGGGAAAGGGTTCTCAAGCATCTTCGTTCCAGCACCACTACAGCAACAGCCCTTCAAGGAGTTGAAGGAGTCTGCACATCTTCAAGGAGTTGAAGGAGTCGCTACTGCCATCAGTGTTTCTGGAGGGGATAGCATCTCGAAGGAAGGAGAAGGAATCCCTCTACCCAGTGTGAACCACCTATAGAGGCGGTACGCGTGTGCCGCTCGTAGAGCCTGATCATCTTTCTACAGGGCAGATCTCCATTAAGTGATGTTCCATCTTGTTGTCGAAGCACGTGCCTTCCAGGTGATCGTCATCTCAAAGGTATGCCTTTAGATTATATGTTTGACATATTATAATCTGTTGCATTATTGTGTGAATCTAGAATAGTTCTGTTTTCATTTAATGGATGCTTGATTTCATGCATACATTATTCTACACATGCATCAAGATTTATGATGGGCGACTAACTAGATGCTAGGATGATGCAGGTGATTTTTAGGATTTTAAATTAGGTTGAGTATTCCCAAAGACAAGAGAGAGTAATTCTAGGGATTCAATAATAATAAGAACTATCAAGCAAGCAAGTAGTCCCTAAGCAATGATAAAGAGAGGACCCTGAGATTGAGAAACCCCGTAGGACTTAGCTCTCATATCAATACCCACTTAGGAGTCAGGGGGCAAACCTCAAAGATCTGAAGCGCCCGATGTTGAGGTCACTCACTCTAGCGGATGCGGCCTGGATGATCAAGTCGTCAACCTTGTGGATGCGCCAGCTTGCTATCCGAAGATCTCGATGGCAAGGGCAACGACTCCATACACATGTCACCTGGAGGACCAATGAGCATTCAAAGAAGGGTTAGGTTTCAATCGAAAGAAAGTAATAGAAGAAGGAAAGAGCGTTGTGATGATGGCAGAGTTCTTCTTGACTCGAAGCTGGAGGATAGAGTTGCGAAAGTGATGGTAACTTGAGGCCTCACACCTCTCGATGCCCGAAGGCGAAGGCGCTCCCTCATGGAGATCGACATTCCTAGTGAACGAAGGCAACTAAAGAGAAATTGGATCTCAAGAAACTTGGTTTTTCATTCATCAAAGATTTACCTTACAAGGGAGAGGGTAAGGTCCTTTATATAGGCACCTTAGACCCTTTCAAAATTTGAATGAAAAAAATATATTTCTTCTCTTGCAAAGGCACCAAAAAATATTCAAAAATCTGAAATTCAAACTCCTTGGCCGACCAAAGCTTCTTGGATTTGGGCATGGCATGATAATGGGCTTGGAAGAAGGAATTTGGCTCCCTTAGACTTGGAAAGTTGACCTTCAATTTTGGGAAGAAGGCATGATGCAAGGCTTGTGTCTCCCTCTTTCCTTGGTTGCTCACCCTTCTATGGAAAGAAGCTTGATATGAGGCTTGGAGCAAGGCCTTTGTCTTCAACCTTTCATTGGTTGCTCACCCTTCTTTGGAAAGAAGCTTGATATGAGGCTTGGAACAAGGCCTTTGTCTTCAACCTTTCCTTGGTTGCCCATGACTCCTTTAGTAAGTGGCTTGATGGAGGGAGGGAAAGGAGGAGAGAATATTTGATGTGTCTCCATTTGGCATCCAAGAAAATCTCACTTGTGCCACCCACATGGCTGGATGAGGTGGCGCCACATGGGATGATGAAGTAGTGCCACATGGGATGGTGAAGTGGCGCCCTGACATGTTGACCTTTAAGGCTCGACCCAAAGTAGTTGAGCTAGACTCAAAGACCACTCCGGCTTGGACCCAGACTTGGACTAGACTCAATACAGGACTAGACTCAATACAAGACATAACTTGACCCAATTGGTCAAAGTACAGGACTAGACACAGACATAAGAGACTCGATTCAAAACTAAAGAAATTACAAGTTTTAGGCTTGAAGCCTTATTTCAAGACCTGAAAAAAATAGAACCCTAATTGGACATCCATAAAGGGTTGAGGAGCCTCTGTCGGATTCTGGTGCCTACACCAGTTCTCCGGGGGTGGGAGGAACTCGACCCTGTTGAGTAAGAGTTGAGTTGGCTTAGGTACTCCAGAAGGTCGGGATCGAGGCGCTGCAAGTCCTCCCGGGTAATCCACGAGTCATCGGACTCAGGTCGGCCTTGCCATCGGACTAAGAAATGTTGATAACCTTTGCCCCGAGTAGTGATAGCTTGGTCATCCAGGACACACTCGATCCGCTCTCCTCTCTCAGGTATAATTGGAGGTGGACACTCAAGTTTGGGTTCACTCTCAAAAGAAAGGTCAGGCCCAAATGGCTCGCTAGGTATGTTTGTTGGTTCCCTGTACTCAACTAAGTCTGAGATATTGAAAGTCAAGCTAATGCCATAATTCGAGGGTAGCTCAAGAATGTAGGCATTAGGGCCAACTCTCCTTATCATTCTAAAGGGGCTAGCTCCACGAGCATAAAGTTTCTTAACGATTCCAGGTGGAAACCATTCAGGCCTAAGCCTAATCATTACAGAATCCCTAATTTCAAACTCTTTGGCTCGTTTTCGGAAATCAATCAAATTATTTTAAAATTTATACTTAATGCATGATGCAAAATGCAGACTCAACGATGCATTCCTATAGAGCAAAATTTTATTGGACTCTCTAAGGCCTAAATCTAACAGATTACTGATTCTCTAGATTTGACCCTGGTCTGGTATGTACAAGAAAAATTATCAAGGATCCCTAGCAACCTGAATTTGAAGATTCAAAATTTAAAATTTTTAAATCCAAAAAATTTGAAATAAAATTGACTTGGTTAGCTCTTAGATCTAAAATCTTGGAATTTAACTTTTGACTTCAAATTAATTCAAATGTTGATTGAGAAGGTAGTTTGAAATCAGTTGCTAGAAGGTTCCAGCAGTTTAACTAACTCTCAACAACTTGAATTCAAATTTTGAATCCCAAATTTTAAGCCCTTCTAAAATTCAAAATTCTGGTGGGAAATGATAAAACTTTGAATCTGGATCTCAGATCTAAAATTTGAAATTTATAAAAAATAATTTTTTTTATTTTTAATAATTAAATGAAATGGAAGGCAAAAACAGAATCCTGGATAGAACTTCAAAAATGACCTAAGAACTCATATTTTTAAATCCAAAAATAAAAAAATATATTTTTTTTATTTTATATTTCGAAATCTAACACATTAATATACTGGAAAAACATTTTTTTGGATTTTTTTGATCATTATAAAAAATATGAAAAATCATAGAAAATTTGGAAGACAATGAGACAGAACTCCAGCAACTTGCAAAGTTTAACCTTGAAACAAGGCTCTGATACCAAAAATTGATGGGGGACGAATTTGATGAGATGGGTGTGTGGAGATGTGATCTACTGACTTAGCAACAACATACTAGCATTAGAGCTCCAGATATGGCCAAAATCATTCATAGAAGTGATGAAGAACTTCAATCTGAAAACTAGGTGAGCAGAATTCTGAATACCCTTATGCAAGCTTTCTTTCAAGAAAATAAAAAGTAGGATATAAGGGCATAGAATCTCTCAAACTAGGCTAAGCTATCTTTAAGAATATCAAATCTAAGGATCAAGAGGGTCTTTTCCCAATAATGAAGAAAAACCAAAGATCAATTGGAAGGAAGGCAATCATCACTCAAGAATTTGAAGGCTAGAGAGAAGATCTATACTTCCTACTTAGAACTTACCATTGGAGCTTGGTCGTTGGCATGGAGCCTTCATCATCAGCTTCAAATCATCAAAAAAAACCTGCAAATGATCCAAAGTGAGGTCGTGGTGATGAAGAATTGAAAGAAATTGAATGATTCAACAAAGAAAAGTGAAGGGATTTGAAGAAGGTTGCTGAATTCTTGGGCAGCACTTCCCCTCCTTCTTGGACTACTTGGATCCTAGGTAGAAAAGCTTGGAAATACTACTATGATCTCTCAAACTCAAGGCACTCACTCAAACTCAATACTCCAACTCAAACTTCAAGAGAAACACTCAAACTCCTAGAATAACTCATGAACTTGGCAAGGTGGAAGAGAAGACAAACTAGCAAGCTGTCATTCAACTCAAATATCGCATGCCTTACACGAGGAGGTCTTGGTCCTATTTATAGGCCAAGAGCAGCCATTAAGAAGCCAACTAATTTAGATTTAGTTGATAACTAATTATATGATTAGTTCCTAGTAACTAATCCTAACAAGAGAAAGTCCTAGAAGCTCCATGTGGCGCCATCTCCTTGAAATATTTGTCTTCATCCAATCCTTCTACATGTCCTTTTAAGTTTGGTCTTTTAGAATGCTCCAAAGTAGATGAATGCTTCATAGCTTGGCCAGTCCAAGATGGGTTCAATGTAGATGATCTTGGCCAGCCCATGGACTTGGAAAAGAAGGGGTCTTCACTAGTTTTATTTGTGGACTTGAACACTTCATATTTGCTTCATTCAAATGAAATTAGGAGTCTTCAAAAGGTGCTTCATAAAGTTGGATTTCTTCTTCATACATTGGTGGGAACCTGAAAAAAGATTGGACTCAAACCTAAGATTGTTAGTTTGTAATTTTTTCTTATTGCCAATGTCCTCATTAGTATGTCATGCCCAAGGTACCATAGCCTTGATACCAGAAGTTGAATTAATTAATCATAGCTCCTGGCTACCCTTGCTTAGATTTGGATAATTTCCTTCACTGTTGACCTTCAGGATTCTGAGGATAGGATTTCCCCCCATATTAAGGTCTGTGTAAATAGATTGAAGCAAAAAACTCAGAGTTGGAATGCTTGTTTTAGTGACATGTTCAAATTATTTGATTTTATCAAGAATAAGAAGAGGAGCTACATGTTTATAAAAGGTAAGTAGGAGTATGTAATTCCATACATTGACATAGATAATATTCTCCTATTTGGAATGAAATTGACTAGGTTAGGTTATAATTGTTTAGATAATTCTTAAATAAAGACCTTTGGAAAGCATCCTACATTTGGAATGTAAATTTATGAGTAAGACCAAGAAAGATGCTATAAGCCTATCACAAAATTGTATATTAAGGAAGTACTAAAGAAGTTCAGCCTAAAATCCAATAGGGGATATGACTCTTTAAGGTCCGTGTAAATAGATTGAAGCAAAAAACTTAGAGTTGGAATGCTTGTTTTAGTGACATGTTCAAATTATTTGATTTTATCAAAAATAAGAAGAGGAGCTATGTGTTTATAAAAGGTTAGTAGAAGTATGTAATACCATACATTTACATAGATAATATTCTCCTATTTGGAATGAAATTGAGCTAGGTTAGGTTATGATTGTCTAGATAATTCTTAAATAAAGACCTTTGGAAAGCATCCTACATTTGGAATGTAAATTTATGAGTAAGACCAAGAAAGATGCTAAGCCTATCACAAAATTGTATATTAAGGAAGTACTAAAGAAGTTCAGCCTAAAATCCAATAAGGGATTTGACTCCTTAAGCATAAAATTGAGCCAAAACTCACCGGGAAGGCTGCGTCGCCGCCGCCCAAGCTACTAGCACCTCCCTCGCCGGTCGGAGAAGCCTCCGATGGTCGAAAAAATGGCCGGAAAAGCTGCTGGCTTCCTCTTTTTCTTCTTCACCACCATCTCACATGTCCCAAGTTGTCGAACTTCCAGCTCAGCCAATCGCTAGCTAGAGAGATGCTGGCAACCTTTCCCTCACCACCAAGAAGGATTCCGCGACTGAAATCCATGATAATCCCAAGCGTCGGTCACTTGTAACGCCTCTCCTCTTGTCCCTATTCATGCTTCCCATCACGCCTCTACTGTCCAAATTTGTCAGAGGTTTGGAGGTTGTTGGGATTTGTTGAAGTAGTTCGGAGGTTGCTGGATTCGTTAGAGCCCGAGGGTCATTGCAATAGTGGAACTAAACTCAGATAGATTGTTGGAACAGACATAATGGAGTTCAGTTAAAGCTTAACAAAGTTTGGTTGATCGTGGAATAGTGGAATAGAATGTAGTTAAATTGTTGGAGCTCATTTGGGTTATGCCTATAAAAGGGAGAAAGTCCAGTATCAGTGGGGAGGCATCGAGGCCCAGAGCCTCTTCTCCCATTCCACTATTATTTCTCTATTCCCCTTATTCCATTTCTATTCCCCCTATTCCACTTCTATTCCTCTACTATTCCTCTTATTCCTCTCTTATCCCTCTTCTATTCTACTTCTCTCCCTTCCCTGCTCTATCTCTCTTCCAACTCCCTGGAGTCCCTTAGAGCCTGTGCACAAGCGACAGGGGACAGAAGAAGATCAACTTTAAATGAGTTAGCATTAAAGTGCGGGAGGGAATAACTGGTACTTCAGTCTTTTATATTTCTCGTTCTGTAATAAAAGAGTATATTTTTCTTTATGCATCTATTTGTTCTCTTTTATTCACCATTTATTATGCTTTAATGTTAGATTGAGGTTAGGAATAGTTCTTGCTTTTCGGAGATGTGTCATGATCCATTACGAATATGGGGCGTGCCGAGAAAAGAAGAGTTGGATACCTAGTGCCTACAAAAGACATGTCGTGATCTGTCACAGGTACAGGGCATGCTAAGGAAAGACAGGTAAATCTCTAAAATCAATACATTTTAAGAGAAATGCAATTTATCTCTGCATAGTCACTCTTCCTCTCCTGAATACTCACTCCTACTTGCTTTTCACCTTAGAAGTAGTTTATTACTTGCTCACTTTTATTTTTAACAACAATTACTTTTCTTTTCTTTTTAAATCATAACTTAGCTTTAAGGTCTCTAAGGATACGATCCTGACTCACCCTAGCTATAGAGTTGAGTTGGTGAATTATTTTTGATGGCCTATGACAGCGATCATTATGCTTTTAGTAACTACTTCGAATTGGGTTGGTCACCATGGCCATCCAGTTATAGAAGCTAAGTAGGGTTTAAAGGCCCCCTCTTTTCATTCAATGGGGTCTCCTATAACATGTTGGGATGCCGCTTGGCCTTATCCCATGAACAAGTAAGGTGAGCGGATTGTTGTTTTAATCATGCTTTGGTTATGCATATTAGTGTTAATATGCTTATTTACTGGAATATGTGTCATGTTGGCATGTTTAATTAGGATGTATTTGAGACCATCAAAGCTTTCATAAAAATTATATTTAGTCTTAGTATAAGTTAATTATGATGCAAATCTATTTAGGGTTTGATTAGCAAATTGGTGTCTAGGCAACTGGTTCTGTGAAGGTAAAGGGAATGAGATTTCTAATTGGTTCCATTGTCTGACCTGGCCAATTCATTTGGTGTCTAAGAAAAGCAACAGGAGAACTCTCTCATCTCTCCCACTTACCTGGCTAGACCTTAAATTGGAAATGCTAATTGATTAAGCACACTAAAAATTGCCTTCCTTCATGCTAATCCAAATCCATGTCAAAAAACTATAGTAGATTTGTTGTGATTAATACAAGGCCTACTCTAGGATTTGATATGATATTTATCTTGGTGCATTTTATGCTTTATGGCATGATTAGTAGTGTTGCTTTGTTGTGATTAACACAAGAGCAATATTTATCAACCATGGCTATATCAAAATGAAGTGTTTGACTAAACTAAGATATTATAGTTTGTTGTGATTGACACAGGGCTATAAGTGTCTTAGAGGCAAGCATTATGTTGAGAGTTGTAAGGGTTGCAATTGGAAAGGAGTTTCCTAGTCTTGAACTCGTGGATGTTTGTTGTGATTAATAGAAGGCATTCATAAGGAATTGGGATCTCGGCCCCACTAAGGATGCCTTGCGAGGGTTTTCCCGCTTACCATAGTTAAGGGTTATGGTATTCAAAAGAAAATAGTGGAAAACATAATTAGATGCAAAAGTCCTTGTCTAATTATGAATATCATCATGAGTGGTCTACTTATAATTATTCTTTATTACATTATGGCTTCTACCCTTTCATTACGAGGCATCTTGGATGCCAACAAGTTGACCGATCCAAATTATGTAGACGATTGAGAAACCTAAGGATTATATTAGCTCAGGAAAAGCTTGCCTATATCCTTAATTCTCCTAACCCTAATTCGGTAGAAGAGGATGCTACTTAGGAGAAAAGGGCCATATATAAAATATGGCAGAATGACAGCATGACTATCAAGTGCATCATATTGGCCTCTATAAGCAATGAGTTGCAGAGACAACATAAGGAAATGAAACCTCAGTCCATATTGCTCAATCTTAAAGAGCTTTATGGAGAGCATAGTTGGACTGCTCGATATGAGACATCGAAGCAGTTGTTCCGAGCATGTATGAGTAAGGGCTCTTTCATTTAGGCACATGTCCTCAAGATGATTGACATGATCACTTGATTAGGTCAACTAAGGTTTGTGATGGACAGAGAGCTTAATCAGGACTTGATCCTACGGTCACTCTCGGATTCCTTCTCATAGTTTGTCATGAATTACCACATGAATAAACTGAATTTGTCATTGCTTGAGCTGCTAAATATGCTCAAGATAGCAGAGGGCCACTTCAAAGGTAATAAGGCTTAGCTTCTTCTGATTGATGGAAAGAAGAAGCAAGCAATGAAAAAGGGTTCAAAGAGGAAGAGAAATCCTAAAAGTAGCTTCCAGAAGAGGAAGAACTCGAGGAAGCCCTCTGTTGATGGGACATTGATGTGGGCACCAGGATCTGACAGAGGCTCCTCAACCCTCTGTGGATCTCAGATTAGGGTTCCCCTTCTATGAGTCCTGTAATAAGGCTTTGAGCCAAAGCAATTTCATAAATTCTTGTCAAAGTTTGTTTAGTCCTGTACCTTGACCAATTTGGGTCAAGTTAAGTCATGAGTCCTGTATTTTTTCGAGTCTGAGTTTGGACTGGGCCCAAGCCCAATTGAAGTCACCCTGGCTTTCATGACCAAGTCAAGTCCTTATGGGCCAACCCACCCCTCCACTTGGAATAATGCCAACTCAGGTGCCACCTCAGCTACCTACGTGGTGCCACATCAGTTGCCACTTGGGCATCCAAGGAGGGAAACAAGGTGGCGTCCTCATGCTTTCCACACGCCATCCCCTTGCCTTTTTCTCTTGGGCGACATTGGAAGGAAGAAACACCATCCCCCTCTTCCCTCCCCCACATCATGCCATGATCCATCAAATGTGGGGCGTTGAAGATCCTTGAAGAGACCAAGCCACAAAGCAAGCCCCCTTCCAAGCCTTCTTCCCAAAGTGTTCATGCAAGGATGGAAGGTCAAAGGACACACTCCCCTCTCCAAGCCCTCAATTATGTAACACCCAAAGATCTCTTCACTTGGTCGGCCTTAAATCAATCCAAAGAATGGCGTTGAAGAATCCAAGGGAACACATCCCTTCAAGCAAGCCATGCCCCACGCTTTCTTCCCAAAATGAGCATGCTAATGAAGGAAGTCAAGAGACCAATCCCCCTCTCCAAGCCCCTCCACATGCCACGCCCAATCCAAGTCTCTTTGGTCGTCCAAAGAGAGGAGAAGATGAAAATTTTGGGCACCACCCTAAGAGATTTTGTAATTTGCTTTCTTTTGAAATTCAAATGGGCCTTGGGTGCCTATTTAAAGGACCCAATCCCTCCCTTGTAAGGCTATTGAATGATTAATGAAAAAAAGTTTGAGTATTCCATCTTCCAACCCTTGTCTCTTAGACTAGGTTTGAGTAAAGTTGCCTTCGTCCCCAGGGACGTCGAGTGGTGTGAGGCCACCTGTCCGTCGCCCCAGGGCGTCGTGAGTCCTTCGTCCTCCTGGATGTCGAGTGGTGTGAGGCCACAATCTTTCGTCCTCCGGGACGTCGCGGGGTGCGAGGCCCCAAGTTATCTCCATCTTCGACTTCGGAATCTAGCCGGACACCGAGCTCGAAGCCCCTTCTAAACCCCATCTCAGTCCCTTTTTGTGCATCTCTCCATTTTGCTAATCCATATTTTGTTTGCCTATAGGTCCTCCCTGGCATCTCGGGCACCAGAGACGGTCAGCTTTGCCATCGTGACCTTCCGACCAAAAGCCAGTGCTTCCACGGGTTCGACTGCTTTGGCATCCAGGCTGCATCTACCGAGTTGAGCGATCTCTGCATAGGGCGCTTCAGACGTGTGAGGTTTGCTCTCTCTATCTCCTTTTTGAGCTAGTCCTATTGGGATTTCTTAATCCCGGGATCCTGTTCTCGTTTTCACTGTTTAGGGATATGAACTGCTAGTGTAAGCTTCCATATTCATTTCTCTTATTTCTAGTTTTTTTGCTTGTGATCGGGAATCAAAATCCTAAGAAAATATATAAAACTCTTCAACTATAAAAAAATTTCTTTGCATCATAAGAACCCATCCCAGCATCCTTAGCCCTAGCCCCCCTTCCTCCACACCAGACATACTATCACTATGGGAAGCAAGGGCACTGGAAGAAGAATTGCAAGTTATATCTTGCAAGTCTGAAGCAGGATGCTGGTAGAGCATCTAAAAGTTTGTACATGATACAAACAAATTTGTCATTGAGTTCTTTAGTTTCTGATTCATGGATATTGAATACTGTATGTGGGTCTCATATTTGCAAGTCATTGCAGGAGTTATAGGGACCTAGAAGATTGAAGAAGGGTGACTTCGAGCTATTTGGCATGAGTGGTAAACCCATTCAAGCTGAAGCTGTTGGCACCTATCTGTTATTATTACCATCAAACAATATTCTTAATTAAAATATTATTATTATGTATCCAACATTATAAGGAATATTATTTCAGTACCTTTGTTGTTGAAACAATGTTATGAAATAAATTTGATGAGCCTTGGGTGCTCGATTTTCTTTTTAAAGAAATTATTTGGTTGTGGTACATTTTTTAACGATCTTTTGATTCTATCACTAAATGATAAGATTATACTTGTTGAGAACAAGAAAAGAAAGAAAGATGATGTGAATGTCACTTATCTCTGGCATTATCATTTGGGTCATATTAGTAGTCTAGGATGGATAAGTTGTACAAAGACAATTTTTTTGAACCTTTTGATTATGAATCATTAGGAACTTGTGAGTCCTATCTCATGGATTAGATGACCAAGTCTCTATTCACTAGACATGGAGAAAGGACAACTGGTGTGGGCACCAGAATCAGATAGAGGCTCCTCAACCCTCTGTGGATCTTTGAATAGGCTTTTTAGTCTGTTGGGTTCTGTAATAAGGCTTCAAGCCTAAGCATTTTTATTTTGAGTCATGTATTTAGTTTTAGATTTTATTTTAGTCATGTACCTTGGCCAATATAGTCAAGCAAGGTCAATAAATCCTGTATTCAGTTGAATTGGTTCAAGCCCAAGTCTACTTGAAGATTGGGCCCAAGCTTGTTTAAAGGAGTGGTCATTTAAGTCAAGCCCAATTATTAATAGACCAAGCCATCTCCCAAGCACCTTGAAGGATGCCACTTCAGCTCTTGGAGTGCCACCTCACCAGTGCCACATGGCGAGAGGAAGCGCCACATCACTTGGACACTTGGGCAGCCAAGGAAGGTTGGAAGACTTCAAAGTCAATGCATGTTGGATACCCCACTTATTCTCTCCTTGGTCCAAGCCAACAACACCCCCCACATCAAGCCCTTTTCCAAGAAAGCATGGTCGGCCAAGGAAGGTTTCTCAAGTCAATGGAGCATCCCTTGATCTAAGCCAACCACTTCCTCCCTTCCCTCCCCATATCAAGCTTTTCTCTATAGAAGCATGGCCGGCCAAGGAAGGATTTTGAAGTCACCAAGCATCCCATGATTCTTGAAGACAAGAGCCTTTCTTCATGCCCCAACATCAAGCCTTTCTCCATAAAAGTGTGGACAACCAAGGAAAGAATCAAAGGTCAAGTGGGCACCCCATGATCCATGAAGACATGTCCCCTTTCTCGTTCCTCGAATCAAGTTCTCCACCATATCAAGGCTGGCCAAGGAAAGATTCCAAGGATCAAATTCAGATTTAAGGCATCCTAGATGAAGACTTGTAGCAAGTTTTTTTTTGAATTTTGAAAGGGACCTAGGAGCCTATATAAAGGGCCCTACTCCTCTTGTATAAAACTAGTTTTGCTGAAATGAAAATTTGAGAAGTTTCTTCTTCCTTTAACCCTTGTCTTCTTAGACTAGGAACTCTGTGAGAGAGTGCCTTTGTCCTTCGGGATATCGAGGGATGAGAGGTCTTGAGTTACCATCTTCCTTCGCAAGCCACCAATCCATCTTCAAGCTTGGATGCCCCTGGAAGATCCACTTGGACGCCTAACGAAAAGAACCCTTCTCGACCACCATCCTCAACTCTTTTCCCCATCACTTCTTACTTTCTTATACCCTCTTCTTGCTATTTTCTAACCCCTTCACTTGGTTGCTCACAGGTCCTCCTGGTGCCATGGATAGAGTCAATCTTCCTTGCCTTCGGAACCATTAGACGAAAAGTTGGCAAATCCGTAGGGTCAAAGGCTTGATCTTCCAAGCCGCATCCACGAGTGTAAGCAAACTCGACATCGAGCGCATCTGAATCTTCAAGATTTGCACTCCCTAATCTCCTAAGTTGGTATTGTCTTAGAGCTAAGTTCTATCAGGTTTTCTCAATCCTGGGATCCTTTTCTTATCACTATTTAGGGGATATGTCTGCATACTAGAGTCTCTTATCATTATGCAAATCCCTAAATCTATTCTTACTTCGAATTCGGGAATTGGTCAATCTCCTCAAATATAAAAACAATAAAAGAAAATTACTTACATGCATATCATCTCTCTTAGTAGTCCCACATCATGTTTAGTATCAGAGCTTCATCCCGCATCAGCAACTGAGTTGTTAGGTCTAGTATATGTTGGGTTCGGTGACCAGTGCGGAAGTGTGGATTTCAAAAACTTTATGAAATCAGGTCCGAACCCTAATCCCAAAATCTCCTTATTAGCAATTAAAACTTATGACTACATGCATGTCCAAATTTAAACACAGTTTAGATACTAACCTCAGATCGCTATATCCAATCTGATGTAGAAATAAACTCCAAATGGAGTAACCTTTTGAACACACCAGGCGTCCACTTGTCCGCCCTCCGATGGTGATCCACACGGGCAGATGATCAAGACAGTGACTCCTCAATTTGGGTTCCTTCCAATCAAGTTCTACCCCAAGAACTTGATATATGGGCTATTGGCTAGGACACCTTTAGCCAAACAGGGACTAAAACTTTCTCTCTTACCCTTCTCCCAGTTTTTGGCAGTTCTGGCCTCTTAAGACACTCTTGTCTTAAGAATAAGCCCTTGTCCTAAAATGAGACAAGGCTTGTCTTGGAGGGAGAAGAAGATTAAGACAAAGTTGTCTTAATGTAAGAAAGAAGAAAAGAGGCGCCTTCTTCCTTTACCGTCGGAGAGTTTCTCTCTCTGACTCTCCTTCTGTTCTGAGATTCGACAGAGCCTGGGCTCTGTAAAGGAATCAAAGAAGAAAGAGAGGAGGGGGAAACAGTCTTCTGGAGAGGGAGAAGGAAAGAGAAGCAAGGCTTCACCGTAGAAAATCTGGAATGGAATTTTTACGGTGAAGCCTTCTTCTTAAATAGGCGACAGAGAGGCGCCTTCTCCTTCTGAAAAATCCTCTCACGCCCCTCTCTCCCTTCTCACGTCTTCTCTCTTAATCTCACGGCCCTTGGGATTAATCTCACGGCCTTTGGGATTAATCTCACGGCCTTTGGGATGGACAGACGCGAAGAGGGATCGAGAAAAACTCAGAAGGGCGCGCGCAGAGAAAAGAGTCGCGCCCCTTCGGAGTTTTTTTTTTTTTTTTTTTTCTTTTCACCGTAATTCCCATTTTGAAGAGTCCACGCCTAGGTGGACTCTGATCCACGCCTCATCAGCCAAAAGACGCTGTTCCCTTCTTTCTTTTCACGCAAAAATGCGATTTGGAGAGAGTCCACGCGCGTGTGGACTCTTCTCCTTGCGCGCGCGCGTGGGAAGAGAGGGGGAGGAGTTTTAGGCGATGTGGGAAAGGGGTTTAGCCTCTTAGGTTAGCCCAATTGCTAGCCTATTGTTAGCCCAACATTTTAAATCTTCAATTAGATTCAAACCGGAATGAATTTGGATCTAAAAAAGACCAAATCGGAACCCTAACTCGAATCCGATTCAAGTAGAAGTCATGGTTTGCAACACATGCTAGTGTGTTCATCTGCAAACGAGATTTAATTCCAAATTAAATCCTTGATTATCTGTCCTAAGTGTGTGACCCATTGGGTTCCATACTTAGCCAGCAGTGGGTCCGAGTGCAAGTTGACCTAATCTGATCAGAACTCATTCTAATCGATTTAGGTCAAATCGAGCTAACTCGAGTCAGTCAATTAGGACTCCTCCTAATTAGTGATCCAATTAAACCATTTAATTTGATCAACCCACAAGACAAGATTGACGTCTAGCAACGTGTCATGTCTACCCGGAAGATATGGAAATTCTGGTGTAATTCCAAAACTACCCTTCAGTGGAAAGTTCCCGTACAATTCGATCCTTCAATCATCTTGCATCCCGAATATAACTATGGATATGGAATCATGTCAAATCCAGTTTATACTCATTCCCAGCTCAGTCATACACTAATGATTCAATTAATTCGATATTAGAAATCATTTCTAATATCTGTACTTTGATCAAAGATTTCCTGAATCATCATCTGACCTAATTTGGCTGGATGCAATCTCCTCCTACTAGGAGTGATCAATTCCTTGTTGACCTACTCATTACCTTCATATACAATTCACCATACCCAGCATCAACCTCGTGCATGACCCAGTGTCATGATTGAGATTGAACCAAAGCATGGGTTCATGTACATAAGGTATTATGGCAGTCTCAGGTCATAGGACTACTTGTACAACTCCCACTATGTGAAACATCTATTGACATGCAGCTAAGGCTCCATTAGATGTTCTCAAACTGGATCTATTCAGTGGACTCATTCACTAATGAGCACCCACATCCTTGTATTAGTGTCCTACACAAATGACTGTGAGAGCAGTCACCCTTTTCAGCATACATAGGATGTGCCAGTCTTACCGGAAACCCTGATCCCCAACTCAGGGTTCCTATGACTAGGAATATTCTAGATTAGGGTTTTAAGGCCTTAGATCTCACTGGTATGATCTCATCATAGCCCTACAACCATAGCCCTAATCTATGGGGTTCATCATATAATGACACAGCGAATGATAAAAAATTATTGCCTTTATTAATTTGTCAATTTACAATGGTCTGGGAGATGCAGACATTGGCTTATAGGGCATAATCCTTTCAATCTCCCACTTGCACTAAAGCCAATCGCTCTTATTCTTTAACCCCATACAATCGAGGTGGCGATCAAACTCCCGCTGTGGTAGAGCCTTAGTGAACGGGTCTGCTATGTTGTTCTTTGTATCTACTCTATTGATGCAGACTTCTTGTCTTTCGATTATCTCTCGGACAAGATGGAAGCGTCTCAGAATGTGCTTGGACTTGTGATGGGCTCTCGGTTCCTTAGCTTGAGCAACTGCTCCAGTGTTATCACAATAGAGTGGCACCGGGTTCTCAATCTCAGGAACTACTCCCAACTCTGTGATGAATTTCTTCATCCAGACAGCTTCCTTGGCGGCTTCACTGACAGCTATGTACTCTGCCTCGGTAGTTGAGTCAGCTACAGTCTGCTGTTTAGTGCTCTTCCAACTTACTGCTCCACCATTCAAGGTAAAGACATACCCTGAAATGGATTTACTATCATCTGGGTCTGATTGAAAACTAGAGTCTGAATAGGCTTCTAGTTTAAGATCAGATCCTCCATATATAAGAAAAATATCCTTAGTCCTTCTCAGGTACTTAAGAATATTTTTCACAGCCTTCCAGTGATCCTCTCCTGGATCAGCCTGAAATCTACTGGCTACACCCAAGGCATATGCCACATCAGGCCTAGTACATAACATAGCATACATAATCGACCCTATAGCCGAAGCATAAGGTATAGAACTCATTCTATTTCTTTCTTCAGGTGTCTTAGGAGACATCCTCTTAGAAAGACGTATGCCATGACCAATAGGTAAGTAACCTCTTTTACTTTCCTCCATGCTAAATCTCTTTAGCACCTGGTTAATGTACCTAGACTGGGACAAGCCAAGCATCCTTCTTGATCTATCTCTATAGATCTTTATACCCAGTATATAGGATGCTTCTCCCAAGTCTTTCATGGAAAACTGTTTCGATAACCACACTTTGACTGATTGTAACATTGGGATATCATTCCCAATAATAAGTATATCATCAACATATAGAACTAAGAAAACTATGGCACTCCCACTAGTCTTCTTGTACACACAAGGTTCATCCTCATTTTTGAAAAACTCAAATTCTTTGACTGTTTTATCAAATCGGATGTTCCAACTCCTGGATGCTTGCTTTAATCCATAAATGGATTTCTTTAGCCTACATACCTGATTAGGTTTAGTTTCCAAGACAAAACCTTCTGGTTGTGACATATAAACCTCTTCCTCAAGGAAACCATTGAGGAATGCAGTTTTTACATCCATTTGCCAGATCTCATAATCATGATATGCTGCTATAGCAAGCATAATCCGAATGGATTTGAGCATGGCAACAGGGGAAAATGTTTCATCATAATCTATTCCCTGTTTTTGTCTGAAACCCTTAGCCACCAATCTGGCTTTATAAGTTTCAACTTGGCCATCTGCCCCAATCTTCCTTTTATAGACCCATTTACACCCAATAGGGTTAATACCCTCTGGTGCATCAACCAAAGACCATACTTGGTTGACATACATGGAGTCCATCTCGGATCTCATGGCTTCCAGCCATTTGTCTGAGTCTCTACTCATGACTGCTTCCGTATAGGTTAGAGGCTCATCATTTTGAATGATTTGGGCTTCATTATTTTCAATTATGAACCCATACCTCTCAGGTGCCTGTCGCACCCTATCAGACCTACGGATAGGAGTGTGTTCAGGTTCTATATTAACTATGTTGTTACTTGACTGAGAAGTGTCTATTTGTTGAATCTCATTAAGTTCGATATTTCTACCAGTGCCCTTTTGTAGGATAAATTCCTTTTCCATAAAAGTGGCATGCCTACTGACCAAAACTTTTTGTTCAGTAGGGTGGTAGAACACATATCCTATACTATCTCTAGGATATCCGAGAAATAGACATTTGTCTGCTCTAGCATCTAGTTTATGTCCAAAATTCTTTTTACATAGGCTGGACATCCCCATATCTTAATATACTTAAGATTGGGCTTCTTACTTCTCCATAATTCATATGGAGTGCTAGAGACAGTTTTAGATGGTACTCTATTCAAGATATGTGTTGCTGTTTCCAAAGCATATCCCCAGAAAGAAAAAGGTAACTCCGTGAAGCACATCATGGACCGTACCATATCCAATAAAGTACGATTCCTCCTTTCAGCAACACCATTTAATTGTGGTGTGTAAGGAGGAGTCCATTCAGAGATGATCCCCTTATCTTTAAGGTGATCAAGAAACTCAGTGGATAAATATTCACCTCCTCTATCTGATCGGAGGATCTTTATACTTTTTCCTGTCTGTTTCTCTACCATACTTTGATACTCTAAGAATTTTTCAAAAGCATCGGACTTATGTTTCATTAGATACACAAATCCATACCTTGAAAAATCATCAGTAAATGTGATGAAGTATGAGTATCCACCATAGGCTTGAGTTGTCATAGGCCCACATACATCTGTGTGTATGAGTCCTAATAACTCTTTTGTCCTTTCTCCACGTCCACTAAATGGAGTCTTGGTCATCTTACCCATGAGACATGATTCACAAGTTCCTAATGACTCATAGTCATAAGGATCAAAGAAATTTTCTTTGTACAACTTGTTAATCCTAGTCTCACTAATATGTCCAAGTCGACAATGCCAAAGTAAGGTATTGTTAACATCATCTCTTTTCCGTTTGTTAGAAACATGAAAAACATTGTCATTAGTGGAAAGAGTTAAGAGACCATTGCAGAATATGCCATAACATATAATTTCATTAGATAAAGAAATTGAGCAGCCACTGCTCATTACATTCATAGTATATCCTTGTTTAAGTAACAAGGGTACAGATATGATATTTCTAATGATTTTTGGCATATAGTAACAATTCCTTAGCTCCAAGATCTTCCCTGAAGGTAACTTCAAAACATAAGTCCCTACAGCTTCTGCTTGGATGGGGTCCCCTCCAGCACCGTAGAGCTCAAAGTTACCTTCCTTCAATACTTTAAGCCCCTGAAGTCCCTGCAATGATTTGCAGATGTTATGACCACAGGCGGTATCCAACACCCAAGTATTTGAAATGGAAGAATCCAATGACAAAATAGTATGAACTTCTTTCATACCTTTTGGTGCCTCTGATGCACCAGGCTTCAAACTTGCAAGGTAAACCTTGCAGTTTCTTTTCCAATGACCCGTCTTGCCACAATGAAAGCAGGTCATCTGTCCGGAGGCCTTCTTTGCTTTCTTCTTCTTAATGCCCCCTTTGGGATTCATCCTCTTATTGGAACCCCTTTTGCCTGTCTTCTTCTTATCCACAAGAAGAACTGGAGCCTTATTTTTCTTTACATGGCTCTCTGCTGTTTTCAACATATTCAACAGCTCAGGCAAGGAAGAATTAAGTTTGTTCATATGGTAATTAAGAACAAACTGTGAAAATGACTCTGGGAGTGATTGCAAGATCAAGTCTTGATTCAACTCCCCATCCATTACAAAACCTAATTGACCTAATCGAGTGATTAGATCAATTATCTTTAATACATGGTCTTGTACTGATGTACCTTCTGTCATCCTTGCACGGAACAACTGCTTAGATATTTCATATCTAGCAGTTCTACTGTGTTCTCCATAAAGTTCTTTTAAATTTAGCAGTATGGAGTTAGTATCCATGCTATCATGCTACCTCTGTAACTCGTTAGTCATAGAGGCAAGCATAACACATTTGACAGTAAGTGAGTCATTTTGCCACATATTATATGTGGTCTTCTCCTCTTGCGAGGCATCTTCCCTTGGTGGTTCCAAAATCGGGGTATCAAGAATATAGGAAATTCTTTCTTGACTGAGTACTATTTTCAAATTTCTCAGCCAATCAACATAATTCGGCCCAGTCAATTTGTTGGCATCTAAAATACTACGGAGTGAGAGTGAAGAGGCCATTTATCTACATTTAAGCAAAGAACGAAAACATAAGCAAACAACCATGAAATGACAACACATAATTAAATTAGGACTTTAATTTAATTATGTCTCCCACTATTTTATCGAGCATCATAACCCTCCATACGATGATCGAGAAAACCTTAATTGATCTTTCTTAGTGGGGTTGAGATCCCAATCCCTCATAAAAGACCTTGTGTGTACACAACAAATCTTATATAAGTTCATAGGTAGGAAAACTCTTTCCAATTGTAAACTGTACAATTCTCAACTTATCTCGGCCTCTAAAATATTAATAGCCTTGTGTATACACAACAAACTATAATATTTTAGTTAAGTAAGACCCTTCATAGCCATATAGTCATGACTTTAATAGTAATACCCTTGTGTGTATACAACAAAATATTACTTTAAATCATGCCATAAACAAATAATTGTATTAGGCCAAAAATTGTGTTAGTCACCATATTAGGTCTTGTGTGTACACAACAAACCTAGTATAGATCGTAACACAATGATGACCTATCATGAAGGAAGGCCAATAATAGTATTTTAACACTAAGCATGTTAGTCAAGAATTAAATCAATCAGATCGGCCAGGCTAGTGGAAGAGATGTGGGGGTCCCCCCGTTGCTTTCCTAGACACCAATTTAAAATTGGCCAGGTCAGTCAACGGAACCAATTAAAAACCACGATTCCCTTTACCTTCCCAGAACCACCTTTCTAGACACCGAAATGACTAATTATCCATCATGACTAATAATGCTTATCGGTTAACTATACTACCACTTAATATAATTTTAAGAGGGGTTCATGCAATGCCAGCACATTCAATTTAAAAGCTATCACATATATTAATACATGCTTTAAACTAAGCAAATATGTGAAATGTGTGCCATCATACTAGGACAACCATTTACCACATAATGGATACACCATTATGCCAGGGCAACCTTATTTCAGTATGATGGCTCCAGGGCTAATCATATCTCTAAGACAATTAGGGTTTCAGTGGAAAACCCTAACTGGTGGCAATCATCAAACTCATGTTCAATCAAAGACATGCACTGTGCATCAATATAAAAACTTTAACATGATACTACATCATGAATTGAACTTCATAAGTATTAATCCTAATAAACCTCGCTCTGATACCACTGTTGGGTTCGGTGACCAGTGCGGAAGTGTGGATTTCAAAAACTTTATGAAATCAGGTCCGAACCCTAATCCCAAAATCTCCTTATTAGCAATTAAAACTTATGACTACATGCATGTCCAAATTTAAACACAGTTTAGATACTAACCTCAGATCGCTATATCCAATCTGATGTAGAAATAAACTCCAAATGGAGTAACCTTTTGAACACACCAGGCGTCCACTTGTCCGCCCTCCGATGGTGATCCACACGGGCAGATGATCAAGACAGTGACTCCTCAATTTGGGTTCCTTCCAATCAAGTTCTACCCCAAGAACTTGATATATGGGCTATTGGCTAGGACACCTTTAGCCAAACAGGGACTAAAACTTTCTCTCTTACCCTTCTCCCAGTTTTTGGCAGTTCTGGCCTCTTAAGACACTCTTGTCTTAAGAATAAGCCCTTGTCCTAAAATGAGACAAGGCTTGTCTTGGAGGGAGAAGAAGATTAAGACAAAGTTGTCTTAATGTAAGAAAGAAGAAAAGAGGCGCCTTCTTCCTTTACCGTCGGAGAGTTTCTCTCTCTGACTCTCCTTCTGTTCTGAGATTCGACAGAGCCTGGGCTCTGTAAAGGAATCAAAGAAGAAAGAGAGGAGGGGGAAACAGTCTTCTGGAGAGGGAGAAGGAAAGAGAAGCAAGGCTTCGCCGTAGAAAATCTGGAATGGAATTTTTACGGTGATGCCTTCTTCTTAAATAGGCGACAGAGAGGCACCTTCTCCTTCTGAAAAATCCTCTCACGCCCCTCTCTCCCTTCTCACGTCTTCTCTCTTAATCTCACGGCCCTTGGGATTAATCTCACGGCCTTTGGGATTAATCTCACGGCCTTTGGGATGGACAGACGCGAAGAGGGATCGAGAAAAACTCAGAAGGGCGCGCGCAGAGAAAAGAGTCGCGCCCCCTTCGGAGTTTTTTTTTTTTTTTTTTTTCTTTTCACCGTAATTCCCATTTTGAAGAGTCCACGCCTAGGTGGACTCTGATCCATGCCTCATCAGCCAAAAGACGCTGTTCCCTTCTTTCTTTTCACGCAAAAACGCGATTTGGAGAGAGTCCACGCGCGTGTGGACTCTTCTCCTTGCGCGCGCGCGTGGGAAGAGAGGGGGAGGAGTTTTAGGCGATGTGGGAAAGGGGTTTAGCCTCTTAGGTTAGCCCAATTGCTAGCCTATTGTTAGCCCAACGTTTTAAATCTTCAATTAGATTCAAACCGGAATGAATTTGGATCTAAAAAAGACCAAATCGGAACCCTAACTCGAATCCGATTCAAGTAGAAGTCATGGTTTGCAACACATGCTAGTGTGTTCATCTGCAAACGAGATTTAATTCCAAATTAAATCCTTGATTATCTGTCCTAAGTGTGTGACCCATTGGGTTCCATACTTAGCCAGCAGTGGGTCCGAGTGCAAGTTGACCTAATCTGATCAGAACTCATTCTAATCGATTTAGGTCAAATCGAGCTAACTCGAGTCAGTCAATTAGGACTCCTCCTAATTAGTGATCCAATTAAACCATTTAATTTGATCAACCCACAAGACAAGATTGACGTCTAGCAACGTGTCATGTCTACCCGGAAGATATGGAAATTCTGGTGTAATTCCAAAACTACCCTTCAGTGGAAAGTTCCCGTACAATTCGATCCTTCAATCATCTTGCATCCCGAATATAACTATGGATATGGAATCATGTCAAATCCAGTTTATACTCATTCCCAGCTCAGTCATACACTAATGATTCAATTAATTCGATATTAGAAATCATTTCTAATATCTGTACTTTGATCAAAGATTTCCTGAATCATCATCTGACCTAATTTGGCTGGATGCAATCTCCTCCTACTAGGAGTGATCAATTCCTTGTTGACCTACTCATTACCTTCATATACAATTCACCATACCCAGCATCAACCTCGTGCATGACCCAGTGTCATGATTGAGATTGAACCAAAGCATGGGTTCATGTACATAAGGTATTATGGCAGTCTCAGGTCATAGGACTACTTGTACAACTCCCACTATGTGAAACATCTATTGACATGCAGCTAAGGCTCCATTAGATGTTCTCAAACTGGATCTATTCAGTGGACTCATTCACTAATAAGCACCCACATCCTTGTATTAGTGTCCTACACAAATGACTGTGAGAGCAGTCACCCTTTTCAGCATACATAGGATGTGCCAGTCTTACCGGAAACCCTGATCCCCAACTCAGGGTTCCTATGACTAGGAATATTCTAGATTAGGATTTTAAGGCCTTAGATCTCACTGGTATGATCTCATCATAGCCCTACAACCATAGCCCTAATCTATGGGGTTCATCATATAATGACACAGCGAATGATAAAAAATTATTGCCTTTATTAATTTGTCAATTTACAATGGTCTGGGAGATGCAGACATTGGCTTATAGGGCATAATCCTTTCAGTATACATAGATGTGTATGGTCCTATGACAACCTAAGCCAGAGGAGGATATTCTTATTTCATCAATTTTACTAATAATTTATCGAGGTTTGGATATGTGTATCTTATGAAACACAAGTTCGAAGCCTTTGATAAATTCAAAGAGTACAAAGTAAGTTTGAGAAACAAACTAGGCATAGTATTAAAATCCTTCGATCTGATTGAGAAAAAGAATACTTATCTAGTAAATTTCTTGATCATCTTAAAGATAAAAGTATTCTCTCTGAATGGACCCCTCTATACACACCACAGTTAAATGGTATAGCAAAAAAGAGGAATCGTACCTTGTTAGATATGGTATGGTCCATGATGTACTTCATGGATCTTCCAGTATCCTTTTGGGGTTATGCCCTAAAAACTACTGCCTACATACTGAACAGGGTGCCATCAAAGGCAGTTAAAAGCACTCCATATGAATTATGAAAAGGTAAAAGGCCAAGTCTTAAGTATTTTAAGATTTGGGGTTGTCTTGCTTATGTCAGGAATATTTTTGGATATAAGCTAAGTGCTAGGGCTGATAAGTGCAAGTTTGTAGGATATCCTAAAGAAGGTATAGGATACCTTTACTACCACCCTACTAAGTAAAAAATCTTTGTCAATAGACATGCCACATTCTTGGTAAAGGAGTTTATCCAAGAAGGGTGCAGTGGGAGGATATTTAAACTTGAAGAAGTTCAACCTACACTTGAAGATATTTCTCAACCAGATATTCCTAAGGTTCAGGAACAACCATAACACACACCTCCTCTCTGTAGGTCAGAGAGAGTGTGAAGTGCACCTCTCAGATATGGCTTTATCATTAGGAATGACAATGAAGCCAATATCATACAGGATGATGATCCTATGACCTATGCAGAAGCTATCACAAGTAGAGACTCTGATAAATGGCTGAAAGCCATGAAATCTAAGATGGATTCCATGTACTCTAATCAGGTTTGGACATTAGTTGATCCACCTGAGGGGGTAAATCTAATTGCACGTAAATGGGTCCTCAAGAAGAAGATTGGAGTAGATGATCAAGTAGAGACCTACAAGGCTAGACTAGTGGCAAAAGGATTCAGACAAAGACATGGTATTGACTATAATGAAACTTTTTTATCAGTAGCCATGCTCAAGTCCATTCATATATTACTTGCCATAGCTACATACTATGACTATGAGATATGGTAGATGGACATAAAGACTGCTTTGCTTAATAGATATCTTGAGGAAGAGTCTATATGTCATAACCAGAAGGGTTTGTCTCAAGTGAGAGATCAAACCAAGTATGTAGACTTAAGAAATCTATTTATGGATTGAAGCAAGCATCAAGGAGTTGAAACATCCACTTTAATAAGATGATCAAAGAGTTCAGTTTCATCAAGAATGTGGATGAACCTGTGTGTATAAGAAGACAAGTAGGAGTGCCCTTGTTTTCTTGATTTTGTCTTTTGATGACATACTCATCATTGGGAATGATATACCAATGTTGAAATCGATCAAGTCTTGGCTATCAAAGCAGTTTTCTATGAAGGATTTGGGAGAGGCATCCTATAGACTAAGTATAAAGATCTATGAGGATAGATCTAAAAGGATGCTAGGCTTATCCCAATCCAGGTACATTAACTTAATGTTGAAGAGATTCAACATGGAGGGAAGTAAGAGAGGTTACTTGCCCATGAGTCAAGGCATACATCTCTCCAAGAAGATATCTCCTAAGACACCAAAAGATAGAGAGAGGATGAGTATGATTCCTTATGCTTCGGCTATAGGATTAATTATATATGCCATGTTATGTACTAGGCTTGATGTTGCTTATGCCTTGGGCATAGTAAGCAAGTTCTAGGCTGATTCAGGAGAGGATCATTGGAAAGCTATAAAAAATATTCTTATGTACCTGAAAAAAACTAAAGATATTTTTCTAATATATGATGATCAGAGTTGAAACTACAAGGGTATACGGATTCAAGTTTTTAATCAGATCTAGATGATAGCAAATCCATATCAAGGTATGTCTTCACCTTATTTGATGGTGCAGTGAGTTGGAAAAGTACAAAGTAACAAACTATAGCTGACTCAATTATTGAGGTCGAGTACATAGCTGCAAGTGAAGCTACAAAGGAAGCTATGTGGATGAAAAAATTTATCATGAAATTAGGTGTGGTTTCTGCTACACAACAACCGGTGTCACTTTATTATGATAACACTAGAACTATTATGCAAGCTAAGGAACCAAGGTCTCATCAAAAATCCAAGCACATCCTAAGAAGCTTCCACCTCATTCGAGAGATAATACAAAGACAAGATGTTATTATCAAACGAGTAGATACAAAGAACAACGTAGCAGACCCATTTACTAAAGCACTACCATAGCAGTAATTTGATCACCACTTAGATTGTATGGATATAAGATACAAGGGTGATTGGCTTTAGTACAAGTAGGAGATTAAAAGAATTGTGCCCTAAAAGCCAATCTTTATATGAGCATTTCTATAATCTTCCAACTCATATATGATATTACTTATTAATAAAAGGTAATTATTGATTCATCATACTGCTGCATCTTATCAAGATATGATGAACCCCATAGGTTAGGACAATAGAATTAAGGTTATGATAGAGTTCATAATGGTGAGACTTATGTTCTTATAAACCTTAATATAAAATGTTTCTAGTTGTTAGATCACCAATTCGGGAATCGATATTTCTGGAAAGACTAGCACATCCTATGTATGCTTGATGGAGAGGCTGGTTGGTCTCACATCCACTTGTGTAGGGACACTAATACAAGGATATAGATGCTTATTAGGATATGAGTTCACTAAACTTATCCATCTTAAGAATATCTTATAAAGGTCTTACTAGTTGTCAAAACATGGTTCTCATGGTGGGAGTTGTGCAAGTGATCCTTAGACTTGAGATCACCATGATTTCTTATGCACATAAAGCTATGTTTTGGTTCATACTCGTTCATGACAAAGAGTCATGTACAGGGTGTGAAGGAAAAACCAATGCATCGGATGCTTACCCTAGGCACGCTACACTAGAGAGTAGGTATTACATAATTAAAATTTTTAAACATGTAAATGGAAAAACCTACTCATGCACAAGATCTAACATAAACATGATGCATGAAACAGATACACAGGCATGTAAAGGCAAGTGCAATAATTATAAATAATATGATAATTTCTAGATCTAAACATGCATGATAACAAAAAAATAAATAACATACCTTAAAGAGCTTCCTTTAACAGCAAATCAAGGCAGCCAGTAGAACTCCTTCAATAGCAAAACAAATATGGAAGAAGAAGATGTGAACTCCAGCAGTCTTCAAAACATCAAACAGAGCTTCTACTTGATCTGCAACAGCAAGAAGAAGAGATAATCGATCCAATCTCTCAAGGTGTCCAAATGTCCATCCTCTAGAGTATCCACGCACGGGCTCTCGCTGATCCAACTCCCGGAAGGATGCTAGTCCTCTAGGAATCAAACAAAGGTCATGGATAGGTAGAGCAGGGAAAGCCAAAAGCTCTTCAAGGACAGTCTTCTCCAAGACCAGTTCTAACTCCACCAAGAGCACACACTAAAAAAACTAAAAATAGGGAAGGAAAACAGGGACGCTCCACGATTCTGCTGCACCCAGATCTTCATCCCAAAACTCCCTCACATGCCCTATTCCCTCCTCTCTTATCTATCATGGCCTTCCACCCAGAAAATACAAGAGGCAGAGAAAATCGTGAAGGCCAGGAAAAACATCATGAGAAAAGTAGAGAACGAGAGATGAGTTTAGATAAAACCAAACTCCTATTTGAATAGCAATAAAATTAGCTCTTGATCGGTGGATAAAGCAGGGAACCACAGGCTAAAACAACATGAAAAATAGAGAGCGAGAGAGAGGAAGACGTGCGGGAGGAAACCACGGAGAGACCACTTACATTTCACAATGATAAGGATCATAATCGGATAAACCAAGCTTCATCCGATCAACAAACTGATCTTATCCATACACGGTAAAAACAAGGGAAGCGGAGAGGGGTAGAGGGAGAAAAATAATGTGCGATGAACCAAAAACACCGTGTAAACCAGCCAATATATAAACCAGTTTAGGAAGAAAAACTCCGGTCCGACCAAAACCGATCAGAAAGAAAACCAGGTCTAGACTTGGTCTACCAAGAACAATTCATGGTTGACCCAAACCAATCCTGGTCGATCCAAATCAAACCAGATTGATCAGAAAAAAAACCAATGTGTGCTCAAACAGACTGTTTGACCTTAATACCGAAATGATTCCCAATCGTTAATCGGCTCCCGGATCAGAAAGAAATCCTCTATGGCATGTGACCTCGTAGGTTCGAACCTAAATGGTAGCACTAGAGCACTTCCAGTACCAGCACAAGATACTATCTAGCAATGGATCCCAGCATCCGGATAGGTCGAAGATACGAGAGCAATCTATCGAACCTCTGGCATATGGTTACCGTATAATTCATTTCTTTGACCTCCAATGCTCAAGATGACCTAAGGTTAGACTGCCAATCCTAACTGAGTCAATCCACAATATGTCTCAACCTTGCAAGTCCAGTGACTTCTCACTAGGACTACCCCGACCAAGGATTTGCTAAATTGAGACACTACGAGACATGCAATCCAAACAATTTGGACAGGTCAATTCCATCTTGGTCCACCACTGCTCCACAAGTACTTGCCTGTACCCAGAAACCTTCCTCATCGGATTAGAAATCCAGGTAGTCCGGCACCAAAGCACAAGGAGTTGCTTGCAAGCTACCATGGTGACCTCAGGTTGGAGGGACACATATACCCATATCCAATCACAAGCAATCTTTCGGCAGAAATGAGCTTCACGGAGTCACGTTCAATGAGATGTCACACATCCCACTTGCAGATCACATCAGTGTCACCACACTCCTTTGGTCAAAAGGACAACCAAACGATGTGAACCACAATAACCTACACTTGATACATTGCCATCATGTACAATGTATCCTTTGGTTATGAACCTTTTTAAAGGACCACTCGATATATCCTCTCTATATCGAAGTCAGTGCAGTCCTAAGGACTTCATCATATAAATAGAGTTCATTACAGGGAAATGAATAATGTGATGAGCTGCCATAAAAAAGTTTTAGTAATTCATATACAAATTACAATACTGAGTACAACCGCCTACAACCTAGGAATTGGCTTTGAGACATAATTCCCAACAGGGTGTTCTTGGATATTGTGGATTATGCATGAAGGATGTGAGTGGATCAATAAGGAATAGATCACTCCTAATAAGAGAAGGACTTATCCCATGTAATCTCTTCAATTATTGACTCAAGAAGTCTTAGATCAAATTAGGATAAGATTAAAAAGGGTTTCTAATCTTTCATCAATTGAGTCTTCACTATCAAATTAATATTTGAAAGAATTAAGTACTAGAGTTTGACAATTCTTCATACCCATCACTTATTCGAGATAAAGGGAGATCGAAAGATTAAATTGCACGATAACTTTCCATTAAAGGGTATTTTAGTAATTTTTATCAAATTTCTCATCTTTCAGGTAGTCATGATATATTGCTAGATGTCAATCATATCTTGTAGGTTTTCATGAATCAAATTGGTTGGATTCAAGAGTCAATTTGAAAGTTAGTTCGAATTGGCAACTTGGGTCAACTTGATTTGACCTAATTAGGTTAATCAATTTTGATCAGATTGAAATAGCTTGGACCTGACCTATTTCTAGCTAGATGTGGAGCCCAAAGGATCACACACACAAAGAAATTGGCTAAGAAAGTCAATTGAATTTTGGTAAGGGTCATTGGATCCTAATAGGCTAGCTAATTTGCATACTTGCATATGCATGCTAACCTAACTCCTAACCCAATTAGACTGGATCATTTTGCTTACTATTTGGGCTAACCAATTTAAGTGAGACTTAGATTAGGTTAAGTTCTAATTGTAGCAGCATTTATCAGTATTTATCTAAAATTTATTGAATATTATACTTGGATTATGGAAGAGTCCAAAGGGGATTGGATTCTTGGCACCATATTGGCATGCACCAAGATTAAGGGCAGTAGAAGGACCAAGAGTCCTTCTGCCACTTAATCACCTATTCTAGATAAGTGCTAGGCTCTCTCCCTTATCCCCACTCCCATTTGAATTGGGCTTAATTGGTCAAAAGGTTGGTTATGGCATGGAGAAGTGTGGTTCACAAAATGAAGGGATGCATCCCTTCATGTTTGGCATGCAATCATAAATCTAGAAATCCTTCTATTTGAAGGCTTCTAGTTTGTCGATACAATCTTTGGAATCCTACATCCCTTAGCCAAGTTTTGATTAGTTACTTTCTACATGGCAAGGGAAAAAATCATTGAAAAATTGAAGAGATACATATATGTCTCTTGGCATAGTGATATGGCATGATGTGGCATATAAAGATAAAACCTTTCACTCAAGGGACTCCTGCTTGAAGGATCCTATTAATCATTAGAAAATTAGATAAAGGGCTGAGAAAAAGGTTTATCAAAAATCCCTTCACTCAGTATATAAAGGCATCGATATTCTGATGCAAAAAAAAAGATCCGAAAGAAATCTTTTCTATCTCTCTTCCTTCTCTTAGGACAAAAAGTCTTCTTTAAGACAAGACTTGTCATTTTAAGACAAGAGTCTAAAAAGAGATATAGGAATGATAATCAGATTCTGAGAGATGATTCAGAGAGGTCTCTGAGTGTCTTACAGAAGGGTAGGGGTTCTAGCAAAGGAAGAAAGACCGCTGAAGAAAGAAAGGCTACTGGAAAGGGTCCTAGTCAAATAAACAAACTCGATAGGAGTGCCTCCTTGGTCTGGTTCATATATGGATCACCTCTGAAGGGTATACACTTGTGTGCCTTGTGGAAATTAAGAAGTATAATGCTCCAGGTATTACTCTATAACCCTAAAGTTATGATTTATTAGTTGTCATGGTCAAGTGGTCCTTGGGTCTAGGGTTCTGGTTGATTAGATTTCAATAATAAAAATTTTTGAAATCCTGTCTTCCGCTGTGTCAGCCCAAACCCAACAGTGGGGGCATTAGAGCAAGAGTGTAGGTAGTTATTAGAAAATAATGATATGAAGCATGACCTATAAGGTTAGTACAGTGGAAGGGGTGGGCCCTGATGCATGCAATTTAAAAACTTTTTCTACACAGCATGGCATGGCGAAAGGAGATAAAACACTTTTATCTATGAAATGTTAATCTAATTAACACATGCCCCTACATGGATCTTAATGCATCTAGAGTAATGTATGTATGAAATCATATATCTATAGTATGAAACAAAGAATTATTCATGGAATCTCACAATGATGCAGCAAGAATAATATATCACACATATGTAATGAAAGCCCATACCTTCGGGATGATGATCACTTGGAAGGCATGTGCTCCACCTATAAGGAAGAAGAGTAGGCTCTGCGAGTAGCACACATGTACTGCCTCTACGGGTGGTTCACATCGGGGTATGGGATTCCTCCTCCTTCCTTCGAGGTGCTAGCCTCTCCAGAAATAGTGTCGGTAGCAGGCACTTCTTCAACTCCTTGAAGAATCACAGACTGCTTCTTCAACTCCTTGAAGAATTTCTGTTGAAGCACAAATGAAATAGGACTCTTGAGAACCCTTCCCAACTCTCTGTCCCAAACCTTCAACAGAAGGTATGCACTCGAGAATCCCTCCCAAAACTCAAAACCCCTCTCTGACAATCTCTCAGAGAACAAGTGTGAACTCTAACCATGAGAAAATGGCAGTCTCTTGATCTCCTTTTCGATTCTTCCAATAGAACTCAGAACAGAACAAACTCATGAGCTGAAATGATTAACTCCATAAAATATGATTTCATGAGAGATTATAAAGAGAGTTTGAGTCCTTGGAATTTAAGGTGTTACAAACCCTTGGACTTCTATAATAGCAGCCACTAAAACCCTGAAATGCCCACCATTAAATCCCACAATGGTTGCAAGCTTAAATGAGGCAGTTTCAATTTTCAGCAGAGTTTGTCAATCGAGTCAACTAGATTGTTCGAGTCGACTCGAGCTGAATCTGTGAGTCGACTCATCCAATAGTTGGCTCAAATGTAGCTCTGATAACTTCTTATCAAAATGAGTCTAGAATGATTTCCAATCATTCCCATGCCAACAGATCAAGAAGAAACCCCAAGGTGTGTGACCCCATAGGTTCAAACACTAAACCGGTAGCACAGGAACATTTCCAGTACTAGCCAAAGTTGCCATCTAGCAATGACACTCGGTGTTCGGATAGGTTGAAGGTTGCAGAGCAATAAGAACCTATCAAATATGGAATACAACTGAACTTATTCCTTTAATCTCCTAATGTTTCATATGGCTTAGGATTAAACTGCCCAACCCTAATTAGTCCATCTCAATATGTCCCTAACAAAGAATCCCTATAACTCCTTACAAGGAATGCCCTGGCCAAGGTCTTTCTTAATTAAGGCACATTAAGCATTCAATCCAAAACATTTAGAAAAATTAATCCTATCTCGATCCTACTACTGCTACACAAGTACTTGACTATATCCAGCAACCTTTCATCACCGGATTAGAAATCCAGCTAGTCTGGCACCTAAGCATAGTGAGTTAGTTGCTTGTAAGCTGCCATGATGATCTTAAGTCAGAGAAATAATTCATGTCCACATTCTAATACAAAACTTCTCTTTGGCAGAAAGAGAATCTTGCATGAGGGTCACGTTCAGTGAAGTGCTAAATACAACACCTGATGTCATGCCAGCATCTCCATACTACTTGGTTAAGAGGACAACTAATAGACATGACTTTAACGACCTACTCTCAATACACAATCATCCTGAAACAGCATATCCTTTGGTCACGAACCAGTTTATGAACTACACGATGCATCCTCTCTACATCGCATACAAGGTAGCTCAAAGGACATCATCATACAAGAGTTCAATTATGAAGATGTCATGTGATGAACAACTAGAATAAACTTTTTATTCAATTCAATAATTCATATACATATACATGAGTTGCACAACCGTTATAGCCTAGACAATTGGCTTTGGAACACACATTTTCCAACAACTCCTACCTGGACTAAAGCCAATCGAAACAAAATCTAATTCCCATCTCTCGTTTATAATTGTCGAACTCTTGTATTCCAACGGCTTTAGTGAAGGGGTTGGCCAAGTTCTCCTTACCATCGATCTTCAGAAGCTCGATATCACCTCATTCAATAATCTCCCGAACAATGTGATAACGATGCAGAATATGCTTGGTTCGCTGGTGTGATTTCGGCTCTTTGGCTTGAGCTATGACTCCAGTGCTATCATAATAGACCGGAATAGGACCATCCAAAAAAGGTACCACTCCCAGCTTGCCCAGGAACTTTCGCAACCATACAGCCTCCTTTGCTGCATTCAATGCTGCAATATACTCTGTCTCGCAAACAGAATCGACCACTATATGCTGCTCAAAACTTTTCCAGTAGACTGCTCCACCATTAAGGATAAACACAAAACCAGATACACTCTTTCTATCATCTCTATCTGACTGAAAACTAGAGTTAGTATACCCCATAAGTTTTAAGTTAGAATCTCCATAAATAAGCCATTGGTCCTCAGTATTTCTCAAATACTTAAGGATGTTCTTAACAACTTTCCAATGAGCTTCACCTGGGTCAGACTGGTATCTACTCACTACCCCTAGTGAGTATGCCACGTCTGGTCTAGTACTTAGCATAGCATACGTAATAGAACCCACTGTCGAAGCATATGGAATTCTACTCATATGCACTCTTTTCTCAAGATTTGTCGCACAATCCTTCTTGGAAAGAGTAATTTCATGACTTATTGGAAGATAGCAGCTTTTGGAATTCTCTATGCTAAATCGCTTCCGCATAGTATCTATGTACATAGATTGGGACAATCCCAGAAGCCTCTTAAATCTATCTCTATAGATCTCCAGACCCAGTATGTATGAGGCTTCACCCAAGTCTTTCATAGAGAATTAAGATGAAAGCCAAACCTTTATTCCTTGTAATGCTTGAATATCATTCCCGATTAGGAGAATGTCATCCACATACAAAACAAGAAATACGACTACAGAACCGTTTGCCCATTTATATATACAAGGTTCCTTTCTGTTCTTAACGAAGCCATACGTCTTGATACGTTTATCAAAATGCATGTTCTAAATTCGAGAAGCCTACTTCAGTCCATAAATGGACCTCTGCAGCTTGCACACTTAGACTCATCTATGGATGTGAACCTTTCAGGTTGCATCATATACACCTCCTCTTCTAGCTCACCATTTAAGAAAGCTGTTTGGATATCCATTTACCAAATTTCATAATCTAAATGTGCTACTATAGCAAGCATAATCGAATGGACTTGAGCATTGCCATAGGAAAAAACATCTCATCATAGTCAATACCATAACGTCGATGATATCCCTTAGCAACCAGATGGGCTTTATAGGTCTCCACCTGCCCATCTACACCCCTCTTCCTCTTGAAGATCCACTAGCACCCAATAAATTTTATCCCTTCAGGTGGATCAACTAATATCCATACATTGTTGATTTCCATGGATTCCATTTCGGATTTCATGGCTTCTAGCCATGACTCAGAATTAGACCTTGAAATTGCAACCATATAGGTGATCGGATCCTCATTATTCTCATCGAGTTCAACAGGATCACTGTCCTTATCGAAGAAATCATAGTATCTGTCCGGTTGACGTGGTACTCTACCAGATCTCCCTAATGGTTGTACTATGGGCCCTGGATATGATCTAATCAAATCCAGTTCTATAATGGCCTTAAAGTGAGAAGGTTCATCTATCTGTTGAACTTTCCCAAGTTCAACCTCAGTAGGTTGAGTGCCTTCACCAAGGTACTCCCTTTCTAAAAATGTTGCTTTAAGACTGATGAACAACTTTTGTTCCTTAGGCAGAAAGAAATAATACCCTTTGGATTCTTTAGGATACCCAACAAAAAGACACTTATCAAACTTAGGTCCTAGTTTATCTATCTATAAATGTTTGACATAAGCCGGACACCCCCAAACCCGAAGGTGAGAGAGAGTTGGCTTACGTCCAGTCCATATCTCATATGGTATTTTATCAACGGACTTACTTGGAACCCTATTCAGAAGGTAAGATGCTGACTCAAGAGTATATCCCCAAAAGGATTTCGACAGACTTGCTAAGCCGATCATGGATCAAACCATGTCCAATAGAGTTCGATTCTTCCATTCATATACACCATTTAATTGAGGTGTCCCTAGAGGAGTCCATTAAGAGAGAATCCTAGTCAAAAACTCACTGGATAGATATTCACCACCTCGATCTGAACGAAGGGTTTTGATAAACTTTATAGTTTGTTTTTCAATTTTATTATGATAATGTTTGAATATTTCAAACGAGTCAGATTTATGTCTCATCAGGTAGACATAACCGTATTTCGAAAGATCATCTGTAAACATAATGAAATAATTATATCCAGCTCTTTCACTGATATTCATAGGTCCACATACATCAGTATGTACCAGACTTAGAATATCACTAGCTCTTTCACCTTTTCCAGTAAAAGGTGACTTGGCCATTTTTTTAAGAAGACAAGATTCACAAGTTGGTAAAGATTCACTCTCAGTGATATCTAGGAGACCTTCTCCCACCAATTTATTTATCCTATTCTTGTTTATATGACCTAGCCTACAGTGCCAAAGATAAATATCACTGACTTTATCTAACCTAGGGCATTCATTAGTAGTGTACAATATAGTAACATGCTATGACAATACATATACGTCATTCTTCACTTGTCCAAACATCACATTAGAACCATTCAATGTGATTTTGCAAATATCATTCTTTATAGATAATTCATAACCATCTTTGGCCATCAGTCCTATAGAAATGATATTCATCAAAAAGGAATGACAAAAATGACAATCATTAAGAATGACAGTACAAGACTCAAAATACAAAGAAATGTTCCCAACACTAGAACTGGAGCTTGACTTCCATTCCCAACATTCAGAAACATTTCACTGCTTTCGAATCTCTTACTAACTTGAAGTCCCTGTAAAGAATTGCAAATGTGATAAGGACTTCCGGTATCCAATATCCAATTAGTAGTATCACAAATAGAGAAACTACAAGGATTTATCATATAAATATCTTGACTAGCAATAGCTTGCTGCTTTCCCTTCCTTGGCCTGTTCGGATCTAGAGTAGCAAGGTAAGCAGAATAGTTCCGCTTCCAGTGACCCGGCTTCTTGCAGAAGAAGTACTCTATCTTACTCTTGTTAGTCTTTACCTAGTAGTCTGACTAGGCCCAGCACTTTGCACCTTCTTAATTTTCTTATTCCTTTTATTCTTCTTCCCTTTTCCAAAGGGACGATGCCCTGCTTCAGAGCTTCCTACTAGATTTACCAACCCCTTGTTATGGTCATGGTCTCTCTTCTAAGTCTACAGTAATCCTAACATCTCATGATAGTTTATTGCAGGCCTATTCATTCTGAAATTGTCAAGAAAGACCTGGTAGGAAGGGGATAAAGAATTTAGTATCGCATCCTTGCCAAGCTACTGTGCAAAGGACATCCGAGTTTGCCCAAATGCTCAAATAACTTGATCGTGTATATTACATGATTAGTCATCGAAGCTCCATCATGCATACGCATGCTATAGATGGTGGAAGAGATCCGGTATCTCTTTGTATCATCCGGAGCACCAAAAGATTCCTTTAACCTTTGAAGAATCTCTTCTGGTTGGGCCTCCTCAAATTTGTGACTGAACTCATCATTCATCATAGCCAACATAATACAACGCATTATGGTGTGGTCAGAGATCCACTTTGGTAGTGTCCCTGACAGTCCCACGAGCATTGGGGGCCAGGATTTCAAGTGCCGGATCTATTATCACATAGAGGATTCGCTCGTGCTCTAAGACAATCCTGAGTTTTCGATACCAGCTATCGAAGTTGGACCCAGAAAGTTTGTCATTATCTAATAATGACTGAGTGATAAAGTGGTCGACATTATCTAAAAAAGGAGAACAATACCTTTTAGTATATGAATCATTTTAAACAACCTAAAGACAAGGATTTTAGTCTAAAGGTTTCTCCTACTATTTTATTCAGACTGGTAGCCTCTATACTCCAATCTGAAGAATAACATTTATCCTTTAGTGGGTACTAGGATCCAATATACTATACATGAGCCCGACTTTGGTCGGCCAACCCACATGCATCTAAAGGTAGGTACAATACCAATTGCTTCTCTAAGCAATTCCTAGTATTCATTTTGCCCTAAGGGTCCTCACAATCAACCTTTGGGCCTCCTACTGAAGGTATGGTTAGGTCCAACCATTAACATGATCGAATTCAATGCTTCTAACTAATGCATGATCAAGCCTGACTTTGGCCGGCCCACCTGACCACGTTTAAGATAGTCGCACTGAGCCATCATTTGTTGAATGGCAATTCCACTTGCCTGATGACCACCCATTCTTTAGAACTGCCGATGATCATCCAACTTATGGACTCATTACCAATCCAACTTAATGGGAGGCTAAGACTTAGGCTATCACATAACTCAGTCTTTTTATGGACCTAATAATTTAAAGGATTTAAATTTTGTGACACATGAAAAGAAGGCATGGACCTTGATCAAGAAAACTTCCACCAAACTCTTAGAGGGTTTCAAGATCAAATAGGTTCATATGCACCTATAAACCAGTCATACTGATTAACCTTAGTTGACATGGGTCAATTTGAATCAATAGATAATCTAATCAAATATGATTCACCATATTAGCCAGGTAAGTAAGATCAAGGGATGGGTTAAGCCAGGTAAGCCTCTTGCCTTAGACACCAACCAAGGTAAGAGTTAGCCCCAAAGAACCTTGATCACAACGTCAAACTTACCTTAGGCACTAAGTGGTTTACTAGACTCAATCAGACTAACCTAAAGACCCGGGCTCACCACGAAGCCATGAATCAAGTCTATTTAGATGTATGGACTGATCTAACTAACTATTAGATAGATCTATAGAGGAGAGACCTAATTCAACTTTTAATTAGTCTTTTCTCTAATTAATCTATTCATTTAAACCTAGGTCTAACTCATTTAAGGATCCAATTCTAGCTAACCCAATCAATCCATGGTTTATCATTCATGACATAAAATTAGAATCACATCCTAAATCTTAAAGGTTTCAAAAATTACAACTTAGTTCTCAATTAAGTGTAGCATGCCATTTGAAACATTTTCAATTAAACCATATTTTGAAACCATTGCAAAATCAAGTGAAATAATTTCACCAAAAAAAAATTGAACTTCAAACTAACTATTTCAGGCTTTTCTAGTCGAGTCAACTCGAGCAGGTTAAGTCAGCTCATCCAGAACACAAAAAATAGATAATATGAGTTGTCTGCTAAATTAAGTCGACTCGAGCAAGAGTCGAGTCAGCTCAGATCATCAGAGTAGAAATAGTAACTTCAAGTTTCAGACTTTTTCACTTGAACTTTTTAAAGTTTTAGATCATACATCTTTTAGATCTTATCTAAACATAGTTATGATCTATCAACCATAGATTAAACTCATTTTAATCTATCAAGTCCCACACTTTCTTCTTCATAAGGTCATGATGCAGTGGCACCCCTACACGCCATAGGAGAACCCCTTGGAATGGGTAGAGATGGTCTTTAAACCATGCTTCTCTTTTATAACCGGATGGCCATGGCGAATCCACCTTAATCCAAGTACTTTATGAAGGAAATAAATCGATTTCATATAAAAATATTAAACTAGACATGCATCACAACTTCTGCTCTGATACCATTGTAAGGTTAGTACAGCGAAAGGGGTGGGCCCTAATGCATGCAATTTAAAAACTTTTTTTAAACATCATGGCACAACGGAAGGAGATAAAACACTTTTATCTATGATATGTTAAACTAATTAACACATGCCCCTACATGGATCTTGATGCATCTAGAGTAATGTATGTATGAAATCATGCATCAATAATATGAATCAAAAAACTATTCATGGAATCACCAATGATGCAGTAAGAATAATATGTCACACATATGTAATAAAAGCCCATACCTTCGAGATGACTATCACTTGGAAGGCACGTGCTCCACCTGTAAGGAAGAAGAGTAGGCTCTACAAACCGCACACATGTACTGTCTCTACAGGTGGTTCACATCGGGGTACGAGATTCCTCCACCTTTCTTCAAGATGCTTGCCTCTCCAGAAACAATATCAGCAGCAGGCACTCCTTCAACTCCTTGAAGAATCACGAACTGCTTCTTCAACTCCTTGAGGAAATGCTACTGAAGCACAGATGGAACAGGACTCTTGAGAACCCTTCCCAACTCTCTGTCCCAAACCTTTAACAAAAGGTATGCACTCGAGAATCCCTTCCAAAACTCAAACCCCCTCTATGATAATCTCTTGGAGATCAAGTGTGAACTCTAACCATGAAAAAATGGCAGTCTCTTGATCTCCTTTTTGTTCTTCTAGCAAAACTCAGAATAGAACAAACTCACATGAGCTGAAATGATTAACTCCATAAAATCTGATTTAATGAGAGATTATAAAAAGAGTTTGAGTCCCTTGGAATTCAGTGTTACAAACCTGATGTGGAAATGAAATGAATGAATTCTAATTTAGTGGGTGATTTAATTTGTTAAGCAATGATCCCTACGAGCATAAACTTAATTCAAACACAAAATAGTAAAGAGTTATATGAAGGAAATACTAAATAAGGGAATAACTCAAACTAGGGCTGCATATCCATCCATGAAGATTGGAACTAAGGCATTGAGAAACCATCCTATCTAGGGCATAGACCATTCAACTATTCAAACTTAAGAAATAAGGAGGGTTTTCTTATCAATATTGATATCTTAGGCCATTAGAAGGGATTCAATTTCGGCACTCCTGAATGGAGATTGGTACTCGAAAACTATCACCTCCAGAGATGAAGACTTCTAGCTTGAAAGGTCCCAAGGGCAAGACCAACTTTCTCGTCAACTCGTGATCTTGGGGAACCCTAGAAGGAAAAGGGATTAGTGACTTGAGATGCCAAGAAGATTAAAAATTAATAAAGCTTCAATAATATGATTGGAGTGGATGGAGTTGGAGGAGATCAATTGGCTCCATTCAGTGTCTGGACTGCAATTACCTTGGAATCCTTGAATTACAACTGGAGTTGGCATCCCATGAAGGAAAGGGATGATGTCCAAAATCTACAGTAGAAGCTTGCTTGAAGATTGGAATAGGCATCTTTGTAGAGTGGCAATGGTAAAGAAGACTTGGTTGGAATTCGGAAGATCTACTTAGGATGGTGGTGGGGCGTCTTCTAGCTAGAATTTTGATGGATGTAGGGGAATACTAGGATGGCTAAAGGATGGTGTTTTTGGGTCTCTCACCCACTCCCTCTCGGAGGACACATTGCATAATACAAGTGGAAAAGAAAACTCTTTAATTTCATTCATGGATCCTTGCTTACAAGAAGGGTTTGGAGAGCTTTTTATAAGCCTCTACTACAATTTTGAAATTCCAAAATACAAGGAGAGAATCATGGGAAGTTCCTTGATACAAGGAGAGAATCATGGGAAGTTCCTTGATACAAGGAGAGAATCATGGGAAGTTCCTTGCTATGTGGGAGGAGAGCTGAAACCACCTTGATCCTTGCTTAGAATAAGGAGAGAATAGTGGTTGGTTGGCTTGTTTTTTGAATTCAAATGTGGGCACCCAAGAGAGGTGAGGTGATAGCTTAGGTGTCCTTCCACATGGCCTTTGGAGATGACTTGGAGTCCACTTGCATGTGATGATGTGGCATTCTCCATGTCAAGGTAGGTTGAAGTGATTTATTGCACTCATTCTCCAAGTCTTCTAGCTTTGATTTTGAACCCAAAGTAAACCCTTCTTGGACCAACTTAGGGAATTACCTAATTACAAAGTTAAATTGCACTTAATTTGACTTAAAAGATCAAATTAGCATAGACTTAGTCCTATTTATAGGACTCAAACTCAAATACAGAAATAAACTATCCTATTTATAGGACTCATATTCAAAAGAAGTAAAATTGAAACCAAAAGCATACTTAAATTTATTCTATTGAAATCCATATTGAATCTGGCTTGATTAAACTAGATTGAATTCTCTTCTGAGCTGTGGTACCCGCACCAATTCTTCCGGGGTGGGAATGCCTCAATCCTGTCGAGTATGGGTCTCTCTGACTTTGATAATATTCTAGCAAGTCCAGGTTGATTCGTTCTAGGCCCTCCTGAGTGATCCATGAGTTATCTTATTCTGGTCAACCTTGCCATGGCACCAAATAGTATTGATAGTCTTTATTTCTGGTAGTGATAGTTTTGTCATCCAGGATTCCCTCAATTTGATCTCGTCACTCTAGTATAGAGGCTGGTGGACACTCAGGGGTAGGGTCACTCTCAATGGTAGGCTCAGGCCCAAAAGGCTCACTAGGTATCAATATTGGTTCCTTGTATTCTACTAAGTCTGAAATGTTAAAGGTCGAGTTGATACCTAGGTCAGATGGTAGTTCCAATACATACGCATTAGATCCAACCTTCTTTAGGATTTTGAATGGCCCTGTACTGCGGGCATGTAATTTTTTCATAGTTCCAGGTGGGATCTGTTCGGGTTTGAGTCTAACCATGACATAGTCTCCTTCATAGAACTCTTTAATTTTCTTATGTGAATTAGCCATATGCCTGTAGGATTCAATGCTCATGTTGATTTTTTTAATGATTTCTTTATGCAAGTCCTTAACATGCTGTGCATATGACTCAGCAGACTCAAAAATTCATGCATGTATGGGTAAAGGGATAAGATCTAAGGGTTTCCTAAGTTTGTAACCATGGACCACCTCAAAAAGACTCTTCCCAGTAGATCGATTGACTGAGCTATTATAAGCGAATTCGGCACGAGGTAGTAAGAGATCCCAATTTCCTATACTATCACCAACTAAACATCTCAAAAGATTTCCTAGACTCTGATTGACTACTTCTGTTTGGCCATCAGTCTGAGGGTGGTAGGCAGTGGAAAATTTTAGCTTGGTTCTTAGCATATACCAAAGGGTCTTCCAAAAATAGCTAGTAAACCTAACATCTCTATCTGAAACAATGGTTTTGGGTAAACCATGTAATCTAACCACCTTGTCAAGGAAAAGTTTGGCCATTTTTGAAGCATCTAAGGTTTGGGAACATGGGATGAAGTGGGCCATCTTAGAAAATTGATCGACTATAACGAAGATGGAATCATGTCTACTAGAGGTCTTTGGGAGTCCTAGTATAAAGTCCATACTAAGATCCTGCCATGGACAATCAGGGATTGGTAGAGGAGTGTACAAGCCAGTGTTCTGCTTTTGCTGTTTGGCAATAGCACAGGTTTGACATTGCGCTACAACTTAGGCTACATTCTTCTTAAGACTAAGCCAAAAAAATTGATCTTCTACCGCTATGATGGTCTTATTTCTTCCAAAATGGCCAGCTAGGCCTCCAGCATGAACTTCCCAGATTAAAAATTCTCGGATGGATGTTTGGGGTATACACAATTTATTCCCTTTGAAAAGGAATCCATCTAGGAGAGTATAGTCACTATGTAGACTAAAGGGTCCTTGTTGGAGGGATTGATGAATGCCACTAAAATCTGGACACTTAGGGTACTCTTCTCTCAATTTATCAAACCCTACAACTTCGGTGCTAACTATGGTCAATAGCATGGATCATCGGCTCAATGCATCTGCAACCCTATTTTCAGTGCTGGCTCGGTGTGTCAGGACAAAGGTATATGCTTGGATGAATTCTAGCCATTTCCCTTGCCTAAGGTTCAGTTTTTTTTGGGAATTAAGGAATCGTAAGGCTTCATGATCAGAGTAAAGAACAAATTCCTGCGATAGTAAGTAATGTCTCCAATACCTCAAAGCCTAAACTGCCGCATATAATTCCCTATCGTATATTGAGTATCTCATCCTTGCCTTATTCAGTTTTTTACTAAAAAATGCCACTGGATGACCTTCTTGACTCAAAACCCCTCCAATTCCTACTCCAGAGGCATCACAAGCAACCTCGAATACCTTTGAAAAATTAGGCAACCTCAAAATAGGTGCTTATATCATTTTCTTCTTTATTTCTAGGAAGGCTCTATCGGCAGGTTTTGTCCATTCAAATGTTTTCTTCCTAATGCAGTCAGTAATGGGTGCCACTATAGTGCTGAATCCTCGAATAAATCTCCTATAGAAGGTGGCTAAACCATGAAAATTATGAACATCATGGATGCTCTTGGGTACGGGCCACTCGACTATGGACTTGACCTTTTCGGGGTCAGCAGACACCTCTTTAGTGGTGACAACAAATCCTAGAAAGATAACTCTATGGGTCATGAATTCACATTTCTTGTGGTTGGCATAGAGACTATCTTGTCTAAGGGCTTGGCAAACTTGCCTAAGATGGTCCAAGTGGTCTTCCTTAGTTCTACTGTAGATGAGAATGTCATCAAAGTAGACCACTATGAATTTTCCTATGAATGTCCTTAAAACATGGGTCACGATTCTCATGAAGGTACTAGGTGCATTGGACAGACCGAAAGACATTACTATCCACTCATATAGGCCATCTTTGGTTTTGAAAGCAGTCTTCCATTCATCCCCGGGCCTAATTCTTACTTGATGATAGCCACTCTTAAGATCAATTTTGGAGAAAATCTTTGCTCCGGCCATCATATCCAACATGTCATCTAAACGGGGAATAGGAAAACGGTACTTAATGGTGATTTTATTTATGGCCCTGCTATCTACACACATTCTCCATGTGCCATCTTTCTTAGGGGTCATAAGGGCTGGTACTGCACATGGGCTTAGGCTCTCTCTAATAATCCCTTTTGGAGAAGTTCTCCAACTTGTCGTTGTAACTCAGAGTGTTTTATAGGGTTCATTCTATAATGGGGGAGGTTTGGTAATGTCGATCCTGGGATCAAATCTATTGCATTTTGAATGTCTCTCAAGGGTGGAAAGTGATTAGGAAGGTCCTCTAGAAATATGTCTTGAAACTCTTCTATAACCTTAACACTTCCTGGGGTTGTTCCTTATGGGGTTGGTCCTGGGTTTTTTTAGCTATCAAAATCCACACGGGGGAACCACCACTAATCTCCTGTTCTAATTCCTTAGCACTAATCAGCTTTACCCCTTGTTTCTTATCCTTCAAGTAACTTGATCCTCTCTTAATTTGGTCCTTAGGTGGTGAAGAATTGATTACGATCTTTCTCCCATTATGAGTAAAAGTACAAGAATTAGAACGACCATGAAGTATAGCATCATGGTCATATAACCATGGTCATCCTAATATGATGCTGCTTACCCCCATGAGAAGAACATCGCACCAAACCTTTTCTTGGTAGGACTGAATTTGGATTGTGACTTGGCACCTAAATTTGATGGGAATCAAGGTCGAATCTATCCAGGATACCTTATATGGGTTGGGATGGGACACAACTTCTGCTATCTAAGATGATCTTGTAGACTTTTTTCTCTATTTTAATAAAAGTTTGTAGGATGTTGGTCCTAGCCAATCTTCTTGTTCCTTACCCTGGGTCAAGATACATCTCACAACTCCTAGGAATTCAGATGAGTCTATGATCTCTTCATCCCCTTCATACTCATCAGCTAAGTTCTCTCCAGCCTCATATACCTCTTCCTCATAATCTTCTATGGGTTCAGGGACCTCCTCATCTATTTCTCCTATGTGTAGCGCTCTGTTGGGACATTGGCTTGCAATATGACCTTCCTTACGACACCTAAAGCAATGGACACTACCTCCTCATCGAACTTCAGGGCTTTTTCCTTTGTCATCTCTATGGGCTATTAGAGTAATACGAATGGGTCTGTTGGATGGGCTTGGGTTTGGGCTAGGCTTACTTCCAGGAGAATTAATCCTAGTGGGCTCAAGTCAACGAAATAAAGGTCTCCTCTGGAATCTCTCACAGTCCCTAGCAACTTAGTAGGCTTGATCTAGGTCATGGACTTCTCTTAAAAATAGTTCTCTCTAGATCTCCTCATGTAGACCTGCTCTAAACCTAGACAAGGTTGCTGCTTCAGACTCAACCACGTTACATCTCATCATGAACTCATCGAACTTGGCAATATACTTGGACACTGTCTTATTTCCTTGAGTTAATCGTTGCCATTGATCTAAGAGTCTTTGTTCATAGGATATTGGTAAATACTTTTCCCTAAGTTTCACTTCATAGCTCTCCAAGTGGCTATGGGCATGTCACCCCTCTATCAGCTCATGCATTCAACATTACCCCAATACAATCTAGCCTGATGGACCGATCTAAGTTTGGCAAACTTAAATTTTCTATCTTCCGACATTTCATACCAATCAAAATATTGGTCCATATCACCCTCCCAGTCTATATACACCTTAGGATCCAAGTTTCCATCAAATGTGAATGCATCTAGACGAATGTTTCTAAGGGCCCTTTCATCCTGGTCAACATAATCATGGTGAACTCTCCTTGGATGTGGGTCAAGAGTAAATTCCTGGTATTGGACTCTAGGATGGACAGGTGGCAATCTGGGTGATTGTGGCTCAGTGGGGGTCAAACGGGTCTCTTCAAGGGTTCCTATTCTCTCTTCCATTTGATCAAACCTAGTATTCAATTGCTTGAACTACTCAGTCATAGTTCTCATCAAGGTTTCTAGACTGGGATCCATGGAAGAACTGGGATGGTCAAGTGAATGTTGAAAGGAAGTTCCTGATCTAGTGGTCATTCAATACAAAATTCGATCTAAGGTTTGCTAGACCTAAAAGTCCAATATAGTATGAATTGACTTAGTATAGACCAAGACTACAAATACCCTTTTAAATGGCCAGGTAAGAGGTGGGATTGTGGGAGGCCCCCCCCGGCTTTCGCAAGGACCCAATTAAAGAACCACAAATCCTCTTAAGGCATTTACCTTTGGACCCCTAGCCTTAGACACCACTTTCCAGGAGTAGATGAAGCAATGATTTACACTAGTCTCAACACACTAATTGAGCTTGACTTGTTGGTGTCCCTAATCTAATTACGTTGCTACTCAATTTTAATTAAAAGGTTTGGGTTCGATGCAACATGGGGTTGGTTGTTTCTGGGCTAAGGAAAGGTAATGACCTCCTTCACTTATCTTATGATATTGACGTCCTTAAATAGTTTAAAATGAATGCAATTACTTTTTTTTGTGTTTTATTTAGTGACAGGTTTGAATTTCAGTTGATTAATGATTAAACAAAATGGCTTGGGATTGGGGGTGTTTAGAAGTGATTTTAATTTCAGCCCAACAATACATATAGAATTTTTAGCATGCCTGTTTTGTTTGCAGAATTTTTTTTATTTTTTAACTTATAAAATCATGAAAAAATAACAGAAATTAATAAAACTAATCAAAGAATAAACAGTGCAAAAATCAGATGAAAACAGCATAGATTGATTGGTGAATCAGACTGAAGTTCAAACTATCAATGCAAATTCAGTGTGCAGAAACTTTAGTAGGGCTGTTTTCTTAAATAGATAACACTCAGTTTTTGAATTAGTAAAATCTTAGAAAAATTACAGTAAATAGTGGATTAAGCAAAGATTAAATGAAGCAAAAATCATTCTAAAACAATGAAAGCTTGATGGTAAAACAGTCTTAGGTTTCAGTCCCTAACACAAAAATCAGCAAATAGAATTTAAACATGTAAGGGAATTCAAATACCAAAACTTCAACCTAAGGATTGACGTCCAGCCGTGGCTCATTATTCCCATGGGTCGTGACAGTGTACTGGTGTACACCCGCTTAGGAGGTGTGAATCTTAGATCCGGATTGGATTTAAAAGGAAAAAAATAAATAGCAAGTATGAAGACTATGCTACCAATGCAATCATGCTCTGATACCAAATTTGATGTGGAAATGAGATGAATGAATTCTAATTTAGTGGGTAATTTAATTTGTTAAGCAATGATCTCTATGAGCATAAACTTAATTCAAATACAAAATAGTAAAGAGTTATATGAAGGAAATACTAAATAAGGGAATAACTCAAACTAGAGCTGCATATCCATCCATGAAGATTGGAACTAAGGCATTGAGAAACCATCCTATCTAGGGCATAGACCATTCAACTGTAGGGTTCAGTAACAAGGGCGGAAGCATGGATTTCAAAAATTATTATGAAATCCTTACCGAACCCTAAAAACAAGACCTCCTTATTATAGACAAAATCAAACAAACATGCAATTAAATAACACATTAAATTAAAGTACCAACCTTTGATCGCTAAATCCAAATTTGGTGACAGATTTCTTGAAACAAACTTGATCACTCCACCAAGTGTCCAAATGTCCACCCTCCAACGGTGATCCACAAAAGAAGCAATCAAGACACTAACTCTTCTAGGAAATGGTCTTTGCACTTCCTTCTTCCTAGCCTTGTCCTTATCTTCCCTTAAACACTTATTCAAAAGAACATTACTTTCTTGAAGAAAGAAGAATGTCCTAAATGAATAAATTGTGTCTTAAAGAAAAACTACTAAGATAACTATTGTCTTTAAACAAGAGAGAAAGAAAAAAATTTCTATTTCTTTCCTTTGCCTTTCAAGAGTTTCACTCTTACTCTTGTTATAGATTAGAGTTTCGACAGAGTTCTAACTCTGTAAAGGAAACTCTTCTTAAACAAGAAAAGAGGGAAACAGTATTCAGGAGAGGAAGAAAACTAGTAAACAAAACACCCGTAATACCACTCCTTAAATAGTTTACGTATAGGTGTCAATCCAAAGATCACATCCCTCTGCAAAACTCTTCTCACACCCTTTCTTAATTTCTCATGTCCTTCCAGATTTAATCTCATGACTTTTCTTAAAGGAAAAGTCACGATGAGTTTAAAAAGAAGAAGTCACGAACTTAAATCTCCGAAGAGACATCGTTTCACGCAACCGGGAAGCAACCATGCCTTTCTTAAAATCCAGATTAAATTCCCACCATTTGATGGCCATCCAATGATCAACAAAAGGGGCACTAATTTGAGAAAGGAGGCCACCCCAAAACTCTTCACGGAGTTTTTTGTGCTAAGATGTGAAGAGTCCATGCGCGCATGGACTCTTCTCATTTGGCGCACAAAATAAAATGGGCGGGTGGAGGGGCTGATTTGGATGTTTGCTTAGCCAATTGGGTTAGCCATGGATTATCCCAAAACCCAATTTACTTAATTAGTCTTCAATTAGGCTCAATTAGAACCCAATTAAGGCCAATTCGGAACCATAAACTCAAATCCGATTTGATTTCGAGCTAGGGTTTGCAACACATGCTAGTGTGTTTGTCCTGCAAACATGATTTAATCCAAATTAAATCCTTGATCAATCCTCTTTCATGTGTGACCAATTAGGTTCCATATCTAGCTAGCAGTAGGTTCGAGTGCAAGTTGACCTAACCTGATTAGAACTCTTTCTAACCGATTTAGGTCAAACCGAGCTATCCCGATTGAAAATTAGAACTCATTCTAATTCATGATCTAATTAAAACTATTTAATTTGATCAACCTACAAGACATGATTGATGTCTAGTAACATTTCATGCCTACCTGGAAGACTTGGAATTTTTGGTAGAAATACCAAAAATACCCTTTAGTGGAAAGCTACTATACAATTCAATCCTGCGATCACCAAACATCCTGAATATGACTCTGAATATAGAATTATCTCAAATTCAATATCATATTCATATTTGTTTCAATTTGATAATGATGATTCAAATTTAATACAATATTAGAAACCATTTCTAATATTCATTATGCTTTGATCAAAGACTCTTGAACCATCAAGTAATTAAAAATAAATAGGATGCAATCTCCTCTTACTAGGAGTGATCGTTTCCATATTGATCTACTCACAACCTTCATATTCAATTCACTATATCCAGAACATCCCGTATATGACTTAGTCATGAATGAGTATGAACCAAAACATGGTTTCATGGATACAAGGTTCCATGGTAATCTCAGGTCAAAGGATTATATGTATAACTTTCTACTATGAGAATATTCTATTGACAAGCAGATAAGGCTCCATTAGAGATTCTCAGGTTAGATCAATTCAATGAACTTATTACCTAATAAGCACCCATATTCTAGTATTAGTGTCCTACACATGTGATAGTGAGATCAGTCACCCAAACATACATAGAATGTGCTGGTCTTTCCGGAAACATTGATCCCCTACTCAAAATTCCACCGACCAGGAATATTTTAAATTAAGGTTCGAGGTTTTAGGTCTCACTGGTCTGATCACATCATAACCCTAAAACCATAGCCTTAGTCTATGGGGTTTATCATTTCCTAATTTATATTTAAGGCACAGCGAATGATAAAATAATGCCTTTATTGATAAAATTGTCAATACATTAGTCTGGAAGATATAAGAATATCCCATTAGAATACAATTTCAATTGGCTTATAGGGCATATTCCTTTCAATCTCCCACTTGCACTAAAGCCAATCACCTTTAAATTTTAACCCCATACAGTCGAGGTGGTGATCAAACTCCCGCTGTGGTAGAGCGTTAGTGAACGGGTCTGCTATGTTGTTCTTTGTTTCTACTCTTTTAATGCAGACTTCTTGTCTTTCCACGATCTCTCGGACAAGATGGAAGCGTCTCAGGATGTTCTTTGACTTATGATGGGCTCTAGGTTCCTTAGCTTGAGCAACAGCACTAGTGTTGTCACAGTAAAGTAGTGCTGGATTCTCAATCTCTGGAACAACGCCCAACTCTGTGATGAACTTCTTCATCCAGACAGCTTCCTTGATGGCTTCACTAACAGCTATGTATTCTGCCTCGGTAGTTGAGTCAGCTACAGTCTGCTGCTTAGTACTCTTCCAACTCACTGCTCCACCATTTAGGGTAAAGACATACCTTGATATGGATTTGCTATCATCTGGGTCTGATTGAAAACTAGAATCTGAATAGGCTTCTAGTTTAAGATCAGAACCTCCATATACCAGAAAAATATCCTTAGTCCTTCTCAAGTTCTTAAGAATATTTTGTACAGCTTTCCAATGATCTTCTCCTGGATCAGCTTGAAACCAACTACTTATGCCTAAGGCATATGCTACATCAGGCCTGGTACATAACATGGCATACATTATAGACCCTATTGCCGAAGCATAAGGTATAGAACTCATTTTATTTCTTTCTTCAGGAGTCTTTGGAGATATCCTTTTGGAGAGGTGTATGCCTTGACTCATGAGAAGATAACCTCTCTTACTCCCATCCATGCTAAATCTCTTCAGCACTAAGTCAATGTACCTTGACTGGAATAACCCTAGCATCCTTTTAGATCTATCTCTATAAATCTTTATACCCAGTATATAAGATGCTTCTCCCAAGTCTTTCATTGAAAACTATTTTGATAGCCAAACTTTAACTGATTGTAACATTGGGATGTCATTCTTAATGAGGAGTATGTCATCTACATATAGAACCAATAAGACTATGGCACTCCCACTAGTCTTCTTATACACACATGGTTCATCTACATTTTTGATGAAACCAAATTCTTTTATGGTCATATCAAAATAGATGTTCCAACTCCTGGAAGCTTGCTTCAATCCATAAATGGATTTCTTAAGCTTACATACTAATTAGGTCTGTATTCTAAAACAAAACCCTCTGCTTGTGACATGTAGACTTCTTCCTCAAGGAAACTATTAAGGAATGCAGTCTTCACATCCATTTGCCAGATTTCATAATCATGGTATGCAGCAATTGCAAGTAAAATCCGAATGGATTTGAGGATGGCAACAGGAGAAAATATTTCATTATAATCAATGCCCTGTTTTTGTCGAAAACCCTTAGCCACTAATCTGGCTTTATAAGTTTCGACTTGACCATCCACTCCAATCTTCTTTTTATAGACCCATTTGCACCCTATTGGGTTTACACCCTCAGGGGGATCAACCAAAGTCCATACTTGGTTGATATACATCGAGTCTATTTCATATTCCATGGCCTGATGCCATCTGTCTGAGTCCCTACTCATGACAGCTTCCGTATAGGTCAGAGGTTCATCATTTTCAATGATTTGGGCTTCATTATTCTCAATAATAAACCCATACCTCTGAGGTGCATTTTGCACTCTATTAGACCTACGGGGTGGAGTTGTGTGTTCTGGTTCTAACCTAATTATGTGTTCTTGTGGTTGAGAATTGTCTATCTGTTTCCCTTGAACTTCATTAAGTTCAATACTTCTCCCACTATTCTTTTGTAGGATAAATTCCTTTTCCAGAAAAGTGGCATGCCTACTGACAAACACCTTTTGTTCAGTAGGGTTAAAGAATAGATATCCTCTAGTTTCTTTAGGATATCCTACAAATAGACATTTATCTACTCTAGTATCCAACTTATGTCCAAAATTTCTTTTAACATAAGCCGGACATCCCCATATCTTAAAATATTTAAGATAAGGTTTCTTTCCGCTCCATACTTCATATGGAGTACTAGAGACAGATTTAGAAGGTACTCTGTTCAGAATATATGCAGCAGTTTCCAAGGCATGACCCTAGAAGGAAATAGATAAATCTGTGAAGCACATCATGGACCATACCATATCTAATAGGGTATGATTCCTCCTTTCACTTACACCATTAAGCTGCGGTGTAAAAGGAGTCCATTCTGAGAGAATTCCATTATCTTTAAGATGGTCTAAGAACTCCGTGGATAAGTACTCTCCTCCTCGATCAGATCGAAGAACTTTTATACTTTTCCCGGTTTGTTTTTTCGACCATACTTTGATACTCTTTGAATTTATCAAAAGCTTCAAATTTGTGTTTCATAAGATACATAAATCCGAACCTTGATAAATCATCAGTAAATGTGATGAAGTAAGAGTATCCTCCTCTGGCCTGAGTTATTATTGGACCACATACATCAGTATGTACAAGTCCTAATAACTCAGTTGTCTCTCTCCATGTGCACTAAATGGAGTCTTGGTCATCTTACCCACGAGACATGATTCGCAAGTTCCTAATGATTCATAATCATAAGGATCAAGAATTTTCTTCTTGTATAACTTGCTAATCTTGTTTTCACTAATATGACCAAGGCGACAATGCCAAAGTAATGTGTTATTCAGATTTTCTCTCTTTCGTTTATGTTCATTAATATGAAACACATTGTCATTGAATGATAGAGTCAAGATACCATTGCAAAATATGCCAGAACAAATAATTTCATTAGAAAACTTAATAGAGCAACCATTGCTCTTTACATCTATTACATAACCTTGTTCTAACAACAAGGGGACAGATATAATATTTCTAATGATATTAAGCATATAATAACAATTCTTTAGCTCTAAGATCTTCCCAGATGGTAACTTCAAGTAATAGATTCCTACAGCTTCAGCCTGGATGATTTCTCCTCCAACACCATAGAGTTTAAAGTCACCTTCCTTTAATATTTCAAGCCTCTGCAGTCCCTGCAATGATTTGCAGATATGGTAACCACAGGCGGTATCTAATACCCAAGTATTTGAAATGGAAGAATTCAATGACAATATTGTATGTATTTCATACATACCTTTTGGTGCATCTGATGCACCGGGCTTCAAACTTGCAAGGTAAGCCTTGCAGTTCCTTTTCCAGTGACCCGCTTTTCTGCAGAAGAAATAGGTCATCTTATCGGAGGCCTTCTTTCCCTTTTTCTTGCTGATGCCACCTTTAGGGTTTAGTTTCTTCTTATTAAAACCCTTTTTGCCTGCCTTCTTCTTGTTGTTCCCTTTCACAAGAAGAAGTGGAGCCTTATCCTTCTTGATATGGCACTCGGCTGTTTTCAGCATGTTTAATAGTTTGGGCAAGGAAGTATTTAGTTTGTTCATATGATAATTTAGAACAAACTGGGAGAATGATTCTGAGAGTGACTGAAGGATCAGATCCTGATTTAACTTCCCATCCATAACAAAACCTAATTGACCTAATCGAGTGATCAGGTCAATAACCATTAGTACATGGTTTTGAACAGATGAGCCCTCTATCATTCTAGCACGGAATAATTGTTTGGATATTTCATATCGAGCAGTCCGGCTATGTTCCCCATAGAGCTCTTTAAGTTAAGCAATATGGAATGTGTATCCATACTTTCATGCTGTCTCTGTAACTCGTTAGTCATGGGGGCAAGTATGATACACTTGACAGAAAGAGAATCATTCTGCCACATCTTATATGTGGCCCTATCTTCTTCTGTAGCATCATCCCCTAGTGGAGTAAGACTAGGGGTATCAAGAACATAAGCAAGCTTCTCTGAACTGAGTACAATCTTTAGATTCCTCAGCCAGTCTATATAATTTGGACCAGTTAATTTGTTTGTATCTAAAATGCTTCACAGTGATAACAAAGATGCCATTTAATTAGACTTTAATTTAATTATGTCTCCCACTAAATATCATAGCCCTCATTATGTCATATAATTAGTGGTGTTGAGATCCTAATTACTTATAGAAGATCTTGCAGTAACACAACAAATCTTTTATAAGTTCATAGGTAGGAAACTCTTTCCAATTGTATCTAATACAATAAAAATTTTGCCTCTAAAATATTATTGGCCTTGCAGTAACACAACAAACCATAATATTTTAGTTAAGTAAGACCCTTCATTTCAATATAGTCAACATTCAAATATAAATACCCTTGCAGTAACACAACAAAGTATTATATTGAATATCCTGTACGCATCTCTATGCACTAAAGTAACATTACATCATTCACTATATTAGGTCTTGCAGTAACACAACAAACCTAATATGGTTTATAATATAATAGTACTTTAGCATGAAGGAAGGCCCTAATGTAGTAGATTAACACTAAGCATGCTAGTCCAAAATAATAATTAATCAACTCGGCGAGGCAAATGGGAGAGAGGTGGGAGTCCCCCCGTTGCTTTCCTAGACACCAATAAAAATTGGACAGATCAGACAATGGAACCAATTAAAAATCACGATCTCTTTACCGATCATGAACCATCTTTCTAGACACCGAATTGATTTATTGTACATCCCGACCAATATTGCTATTTGTTAATCATATTACAACTTAATATTATTTTAATAGAGGGCAATTCAAACAGAAATACATTCTAATATTATCATTCATCATATATCATTTTATAATGTGCCAAGTGTGTCATCATACTAGGACAACCATCTACCACATAATGGATCCACCATTATGCCAGGGCAGCCTTATTATAGTATGATGACTAAAAAGCTAAACATATCTCTATATCAATTAAGGTTTAAGTGAAAACCCTAACCAGTGATGTACATATATGCATAAACAAATCAATCATATGTAACTTTAAACTTTTGTAGAGTCCCAATTTTGTATGATTTAGCCCTAATAAGGTGGCTCTGATACCACTATAGGGTTCAGTAACAAGGGCAGAAGCATGGATTTCAAAAATTATTATGATTTACCGAACCCTAAAAACAAGACCTCCTTATTATAGACAAAATCAAACAAACATGCAATTAAATAACACATTAATTTAAAGTACCAACCTTTGATCGCTAAATCTAAATTTGGTGATAGATTTCTTGAAACAAACTTGATCACTCCACCAGGTGTCCAAACGTTCACCCTCCAACGGTGATCCACAAGAGAAGCAATCAAGACACTAACTCTTCTAGGAAATGGTCCCTCTTCCTTTGCACTTCCTTCTTCCTAGCCTTGTCCTTATCTTCCCTTAAACACTTATTCAAAAGAACACTACTTTCTTGAAGAAAGAAGAATGTCCTAAATAAATAAATTGTGTCTTAAAGAAAAACTACTAAGATAACTATTGTCTTTAAACAAGAGAGAGAAAAAATTTTCTATTTTTTTCCTTTGCCTTTCAAGAGTTTCACTCTTTCTCTTGTTATAGATTAGAGTTTCCACAGAGTTCTAACTCTATAAAGGAAACTCTTCTTAAACAAGAAAAGAGGGAAATAGTATTCAGGAGAGGAAGAAAACCAGTAAACAAAACACCCGTAATACCACTCCTTAAATAGTTTACGTATAGATGTCAATCCAAAGATCACATCCCTCTGCAAAACTCTTCTCGTGCCCTTTCTTAATTTTTCATGGCCTTCCCGATTTAATCTCATGGCTTTTCTTAAAGCAAAAGTCGCGATGAATTTAAAAAGAAGAAGTCGCGAACTTAAATCTCCGAAGAGACGTCGTTTCACGCAACCAGGAAGCAACCATGCCTTTCTTAAAATCCAGATTAAATTCCCACCATTTGATGGCCATCCAATGATCAACAAAAGGGGCACTAATTTGAGAAAGGAGGCCACCCCAAAACTCTTCACGGAGTTTTTTGTGCTAAGATGTGAAGAGTCCATGCGCGCATGGACTCTTCTCATTTGGCGCACAAAATAAAATGGGCGGGTGGAGGGGCTGATTTGGGTGTTTACTTAGCCAATTGGGTTAGCCATGGATTATCCCAAAACCCAATTTACTTAATTAGTCTTCAATTAGGCTCAATTAGAACCCAATTAAGGCCAATTCAGAACCATAAACTCAAATCCGATTTGATTTCGAGCTAGGGTTTGCAACACATGCTAGTGTGTTTGTCCTGCAAACATGATTTAATCCAAATTAAATCCTTGATCAATCCTCTTTCATGTGTGACCCATTAGGTTCCATATCTAGCTAGCAGTAGGTTCGAGTGCAAGTTGACCTAACTTGATTAGAACTCTTTCTAACCGATTTAGGTCAAACCGAGCTATCCCGATTGAAAATTAGAACTCATTCTAATTCATGATCTAATTAAAACTATTTAATTTGATCAACCTACAAGACATGATTGATGTCTAGTAACATTTCATGCCTACCCGGAAGACATGGAATTTTTGGTAGAAATACCAAAAATACCCTTTAGTAGAAAGCTACTATACAATTCAATCCTGCGATCACCAAACATCCCGAATATGACTCTAAATATGGAATTATGTCAAATTCAATATCATATTCATATTTGTTTCAATTTGATAATGATGATTCAAATTTAATACAATATTAGAAACCATTTCTAATATTCATTATGCTTTGATCAAAGACTCTTGAACCATCAAGTAATTTAAAACAAATAGGATGCAATCTCCTCTTACTAGGAGTGATCGTTTCCATATTAATCTACTCACAACCTTCATATTCAATCCACCACATCCAGAACATCCCGTACATGACTTAGTCATGAATGAGTATGAACCAAAACATGGTTTCATGGATACAAGGTTCCATGGTAATCTCAGGTCAAAGGATTATATGTATAACTTTCTACTATGAGAATATTCTATTGACAAGCAGATAAGGCTCCATTAGAGATTCTCAGGCTGGATCCATTCAGTGAACTTATTACCTAATAAGCACCCACATTCTAGTATTAGTGTCCTACACCTGTGACAGTGAGATCAGTCATCCAAACATATATAGGATGTGCTGGTCTTTCCAGAAATATTGATCCCCTACTCAAAATTCCACCGACCAGGAATATTTTAGATTAAGGTTTCAAGGTTTTAGGTCTCACTGGTATGATCACATCATAACCCTAAAACCATAGCCTTAATCTATGGGGTTTATCATTTCCTAATTTATAATTAAGATACAGCGAATGATAAAATAATGCCTTTATTGATAAAATTGTCAATACATTGGTCTGGAAGATATAAGAATATCCCATTAGAATATAATTTCAATTGGCTTATAGGGCATATTCCTCTCATCAACTATTCAAACTTAAGAAATAAGGAGGGTTTTCTTACCAATATTGATGTCTTAGGCTATTAGAAGGGATTCAATTTTAGCACTCCCGAGTGGAGATTGGTACTCGAAAACTATCACCTCCAGAGATGAAGACTTCTGGCTTAAAAGGTCCCAAGGGCAAGACCAACTTCCATGTCAACTCGTGATCTTGGAGAACCCTAGAAAGAAAAGGGATTAGTGACTTAAGATGCCAAGAAGATTGAAAATTAATAAAGCTTCAATAATATGATTGGAGTGGATGGAGTTGGAGGAGATCAATTGGCTCCATTCAGTGTCTGGATTGCAATTGCCTTGGAATCCTTGAATTGCAACTAGAGTTGGCATCCCATGAAGGCAAGGGATGACGTCCAAAATCTATGGTAGAAGCTTGCTTGAAGATTGGAATAGGCGTCCTTGTAGAGTAGCAATGGTGAAGAAGACTTGGTTGGAATTTGGAAGATCTACTTAGGATGGTGGTGGGGCGTCTTCTAGCTACAATTTTGATGGATGTAGGGGAATACTAGGATGGCTAAAGGATGGTGTTTTTGGGTCTCTCACCCACTCCCTCTCGGAGGACACATTGCATAACACAGGTGGAAAAAAAAACTCTTTATTCATGGATCCTTGCTTACAAGAAGGGTTTGGAGAGCTTTTTATAAGCCTCTACTATAATTTTGAAATTCCAAAATACAAGGAGAGAATCATGGGAAGTTCCTTGCTATGTGGGAGGAGAGTTGAAACCACCTTGATCCTTGCTTAGAATAAGGAGAGAATAATGGTTGATTGGCTTGTTTTTTGAATTCAAATGTGGGTGCCCAAGAGAGGTGAGGTGGCAGCTTAGGTGTCCTTCCATGTGGCCTTTGGAGATGACTTGGCATCCACTTGCATGTGATGATGTGGCATCCTCCATGTCAAGGTAGGTTGAAGTGATTTGTTGCACTCATTCTCCAAGTCTTCTAGCTTTGATTTTGAACCCAAAGTAAACCCTTCTTGGACCAACTTAGGGAATTAACTAATTACAAAGTCAAATTGCACTTAATTTGACTTAAAAGATCAAATTAGCATAGACCTAGTCCTATTTACAGGACTCAAACTCAAATACAGAAATAAACTATCCTATTTATAGGACTCATATTCAAAAGAAGTAAAATTGAAACCAAAAGCAGACTTAAATTTATTCTTCCAAAATCCATATTGATTCTGGCTTGATTAAACTGGATTGAATTCTCTTCTGAGCTGTGGTGCCCGCACCAAAACCCTTGGAATTTTGCAACAGCAGCCATTAAAATCCTAAAATGCCTACCATTAAATCCCATAACGATTATAGGTTTAAATGAGGCAGTTTTAGTTTTTAGCAAAGTCCATCAGTCGAGTTGACTCGACTGTTCTAGCCGACTCGAGCTGAATCGCATGAGTCGACTCATCCAATGAGTTGGCTCAAATGTAGCTCTAACAACTTCTTATCAAAATGAGTCCGAAATGATTCCAATCATTTCCATGCCAATAGATCAAGAGCAAATCCCACGGTGTGTGACCCCGTAGGTTCAAACACTAAAGTGGTAGCATAGGAATATTTCCAGTACCAGCCAAAGTTGCCATCTAGCAATGACACTCAACATTCAGATAGGTTGAAGGTTACAGAGCAACAAGAACCTATCAAATATGGAATTCAACTGAACTTATTCCTTTAATCTCCTAATGCTCCGGATGGCTTATGGTTAAATTGCCCAACCATCAGTCCATCTCAATATGTCTCAAACAAAGAATCCCTGTAACTCCTTACAAGGAATGCCCTGGCCAAGACCTTTCTTAATTAAGGCACATTAAGCATTCAATCCAAATTATTCGAAGAGATTAATCCTATCTCGATCCTACTACTACTACACAAGTACATGACTGTACCCAACAACCTTCCATCACCAGATTAGAAATCTGGATAGTCTGGCACCTAAGCATAGTGAGTTGCTTGCAAGCTGCCATGGTGATCTCAAGTCAGAGAAATAATTCAGTTCACATTCTAATGCAAAACTTCTCTTTGGCAGAAAGAGAATCTCATATGAGGTTCACGTTCAGTGAAGTGTCAAATACAACACCTGATATCATGCTAGCATCTTCATGCAGCTTGGTTAAAAGGATAACCAACAGACATGACTTTAACGACCTACTCTCGATACACCATCATTCTGAAACAGCATATCCTTTGGTCGCGAACCAGTTTATGAACTACACGACTGTTGTCCAGGTAGCTTTCCCAAGAGGGGGGTGAATTAGGAATTTAAAAAATTAATCAGATATGTGCTCTTTTAAATCTACTTTAGTGGTAGGTGATGTATTTCAAATAATAAACAGCAAAAGAAAATACAAACAGAAAAAGCACAATGCAAACATAGCAAATTTATAGTGGTTCAAAGCACCCTCACTCTTACATCCACTATCCAAGATACTACTTGGGATTTTCATTATATTCACCACTGGAATATAGTCGAATTGTTTTACCGGGCTCACAATCCAAACCTAACTTGGTTTTTCAACTGAGCTCACCAAAAACCCAACCCTTGGTCTTACACAGGATCACCAAGAACCCAACATGGTTTTGAACAGGATCACCAAGAACCCACACTTGGTTTTGAACAGGATCACCAAGAACCCACACTTGGTTTTGAACAGGATCACCAAGAACCCACACTTGGTTTTGAACAGGATCACCAAGGACCCATACTTGGTTTTGAACAGGCTAACCAAGAACCTACTTGGTTTTTAAATTGGGCTCACCAATAACCCAACAACTCATAAAAGAGTTAAAGAAAATAAGCAATAAAATGACAAACTAAGGTTGTTTGATGGTTGTCGATGCAGCATGAGAGAAGCCTTCTTAATTGCACTTTAATGCTCTTCAGTGGCTTCTTCAACTTCTTCAATGTATGCTTCAAGCTTCAGATGGGAGTTGGTGAAGTCTTGAAGACTGACTTAAATTCTCTCTTTAGTGCTCTCTTGCTCACAAGCTCATTTAATGTTCAACTAAGCATTAGCTTCTTCAAAAATTATCCCAATCCCTCATTTATAGAGTCTTGTACTCTTCTCAGGTGGATATGTCATTGTAGACCATTGGGATGTGACATTTGACCATTGGAGCACTTTTTAAATTCAAAAATGAAGTTCTGGAACTAGCCATTACCTACCTGGAATCGACCTTTGAGTCAGCTCGGATCTCTTGAGTCGGTTCAGATCCTCAGAGAAATTTTAGTCAAGTCACCTCGCCTCAATCGGGTCGGCTTGGTTTCACAGTGTTCTTGATTCCTTACTTTGGATGAGTCGGCTCACCTTAATTCGAGTCGGCTTGGATTCACAAGTCCTCAAAACTGTACTCTAGAGGAGTCAGCTCTTCTCATTGGAGTCGGCTTGCCTGGCTGTTCTCTCATAACTGATTTTTCATGGACTTTGGAGGATTCGGCTCAGACTCTGAAGGGTCAACTCGGATGTTTGACTAAATGGTTGAGTCACCTCGGACTTCCTTTGGGTCGGCTCGCATGTCTGATTCAAGAATTGATGTACTAGATGAGTCGGCTCGGGTTCCACAAGTCGGCTTGGATCTCTGCGTGCCATGAACTAGAGTCGGCTCCCTTTGCTTGAGTCAGCTTGGATGAGTTTTTTAGTAAATTTTCATTTTCTCTCCGGATAATATCCAGCAACATTCTAACATTTAAGATTCTTCCCAACTCAACTAACAATTGATTCTAAGGAATTTAAGCTTGAAAATACTTAGAAGTAACCCATTTTCATAAATATTTATTTAATTTTTCTTTGGACTCTTCTTTATATGACACATTTACAACACAACTCATGGCACATAATAAGATTATAGGGGTTGCAATTAGGCATTAAGATTATCCTACAAAAACTTGTAATTCACTTAAAGAGTTGTTAGTAAGATAAATGCATGCTCCAATATTTTGTTATCATCAAAATCACTCAAGGGGTCAACAACGATGCATCATCTCTACATTGCATACAAGATAGCTCAAAGGATATCATCACACAAGAGTTCAATTAGGAAGATGACATGTGATGAACAACCAGAATAAACTTTTTATTCAATTCAGTAATTCATATACATATACATGAGTTGAACAACCGTCTACAGCTTAGATGATTGGCTTTGGGACACTATTTTTCAACATGACCATCATGAGAAGTTACATGAATGTCTACTCACTTATCAATGACTTTTTTGATACTTTAGTTGTGTAAATGGTTTTTTGACCTGCAGTGTCTTGGCCCCTTACAATAGGGTTGCTGTAGTTTGACAACACAAAATATTGGCCGAACCTATTCAGGCCCTTGTGGTGTTTGTTGGCTGCAGTAGGTTCACTATAGAAGTAGAAGTGCACTTGTAGGAGATCTATCAACCTTAGTAGTTAAGGTGTAGTCCTATGCAATTTAAAAAGCTAAGTTTGAAATTCCATATCCACGGTAGGTGAAGGAAGGAAAAAAGTTTCTATGAGTTTCACATTGGACTTAAGTTAATTAAATCTGACATATGATAGATGCTTAGAGTTTGGCAATCTTCCATGACCTGTATCTTATCGTGACTCTCGAAAGAAGAATTCAATCACACGGTAATTACACCTTGGGATCATTCTTCTATTCTATTGGATTGTTATTATATACTGCTAGGCATCACTAGTAAATTGTGAGAACTAACTAAGATTATTTTGGATCAACAAACCTTGATAGGATGAGTTGTAATTATTCAGGTCCATCAAAAGATTTCGATGATACTATATGGAGATCATGGTATATCTTACTACCAGACAGAATGGAACCTATGGAGTCATATGCAAAAGGAGCTTGGCCTGATCATGTAGTTGGATCAATATATATGAGTTATATATTTAGAACCTTCTAATTTTGGCACCTGTTAATTGTTAGCATGAGGGATTTAATTGTAAAAGTTATAATGCAATTGGGTTTAATAATTCAAGTTAGACATGAATTGCAATCCTAAGTGGATTAGGGCTAATGGCCTTTCGATTTGGATTCGAGTTATATTCAAAATTAATCTAAATCAAAGCCTAATTAGGTCAGGAAGCCAGAGTCCCAGTCTATTGGGACTCTCTTCCCTCTCTCTAAGAAATCACGTGGAATTAAGAAGAGGGGGCGCTAAAGTAGCCTTTCGATTTGGAGGGAGGGTGTGCACCAATTATTGACACCCCCTCTTATAGGATTCACTCTTTTTGGATAAATATTAAATTAAATTTATTTTAAATTAGATTTAGAATAGATTATAATTTAAATTTATCTAAATTTTTTGACATGATATTATCTAATTTTGGAATTAAAGTATAGAGAAGAAAGGTGGTGTGCTACTTATGATCTCACGCTAACTTTTCTCCATGCCAACCCTTTTTTGTTGCCACTCCTTTGCATAGGATTCAAACCTAATAAGATAAGATCTTATCTTGTAGAGGATAAGGCTTAGACTCTTATGGTGCATGGCCTCTTTATTTTATGTGACAAAATAATGAGAAAGAGAGAAAGCACATGAGATGTGCTCTTTTGTTTTTATGATATCATAAGTTATTTTTCTCAAAGAACCCCTCTTTGCTTCTTAATTCTTTTACACATGAAAACCAGTTCCAATCTCCTGTATACTGGTGAAAAAGAGTTTGTGCAGTGATTTTTAGGGTTCCACCTTCTTCTTAAAGAAAGACTCAATCTAGCTTTCAAAACAAGGCCTGCAAGGTGCTAGCACTTAGTAGCCTTGGTGGTGTGTGGGCACCAGAATCAAACAGAGGCTCCTCAACCCTCTGTGGATCTCTGAATAGGGTTTTAGTCTGTTGGGTTCTGTAATAAGGCTTCAATCCTAAGCATTTTTATTTTGAGTCATGTATTTAGTTTCAACTTTTGTAATATACCTTGGTCAATGTGGTCAAGCAAGGTCAATAAGTCCTGTATTCAGCTGAATTAGTTCAAGCCCAAGTCTACTTGAAGATTGGGCCCAAGCTTGTTTGAAGAAGGAGTGGTCATTTAAGTCAAGTCCAATTATTAATGGACTAAGCCATCTCCCCCATGCCTTGAAAGATGCCACTTCAGCTCTTGGAGCGCCACCTCTCCAATGCCACATGGTGGGAGGAAGCACCACATCACTTGAACACTTGGGCGGCCAAGGAAGGTTGGAAGACTTCAAAGTCAATGCATGTTGGATACCCCACTTATTCTCTTCTTGGTCCAAGCCAACAACACCCTCCCACATCAAGCCCTTTTCCAAGAAAGCATGGTCGGCCAAGGAAGGTTTCTCAAGTCAATGGAGCATCCCTTGATCCAAGCTAACCACTTCCTCCCTTCCCTCCCCATATCAAGCTTTTCTCCATAGAAGCATGGCCGGCCAAGGAAGGATTTTGAAGTCACCAAGCATCCCATGATTCTTGAAGACAAGAGCCTTTCTTCATGCTCCCACATCAAGCCTTTCTCCATAAAAGTGTGGACAACCAAAGAAAGAATCAAAGGTCAAGTGGGAACCCCCATGATCCATGAAGACATGTCCCCTTTCTCATTCCCCGAATCAAGCTCTCCACCATATCAAGGCTGACCAAGGGAAGATTCCAAGGATCAAATTCAGATTTTAGGCACCCTTGATGAAGACTTGTAGCAAATTTTCATTTGAATTTTGAAAGGGACCTAGGAGCCTATATAAATGGCCCTACTCCTCTTGTACAAAACAAGTTTTTATGAATGAAGAATTTGAGAAGTTCCACTTCATTATAGCCCTTGTCTTCTTAGACTAGGAACTCTATGAGAGAGTGCCTTTGTCCTTCGAGATATCAAGGGGTGAGAGGCCCCAAGTTCCATTCCTTCTCCGTAAGCCATCTACCAATCTTCAAGCCTGGAACTCCACATAGACACCTAGCAAGAAGAGCCTCCTCGACCACCATTCTCAACTCTCTCCATCCCTTCTTATATGCTTATTCTTCTTTCTTGATATTTTCTAACCCTTCCCTTGGGTGCTCACAGGTCCCCCAGGTGCCATGGACAACGAAGTCGGTCTTCCTTGCCCTTGCGACCATCGGATGGAAAATTGACGAATCCGCAAGGTTGAAAGCTTGATCCTCTAAGCCACATCCGCAAGAGCGAGTGAACTCGGCATCGGGCGCATCAGAGTCTTCACGATTTGCACCCCTAATCTTCTAAGTAGGTATTGATCTAGAGCTAAGTCCTATGGGATTTCTCAATCCCGGGGTCCTCTCATTATCTTTGTTTAGGGACATCTTTGCTTTCTAGAAGTTCTTGTCCTTCTAGAATCCCTAGTTCCCTTCTTAACTCGACTTCGAGAATCAATACATCTCTTAAAACCTAAAACTTAAAAAAAAATCATTTGCATATCCATCTCATCCTTAGTATAGTCCCGCATCATCTTAGTCCCACACCACTCGAGGCTTTGATCAGGCATTTCTGTGGATACTAGAGAGGTCAGGCTCGTGCATGGCTCCAAATGAACCCAAGACATCCATCAGGTCTAATCCAATGATGAAGATGGAGTAGTGTAGTAGATAAGTAGATTTGATATACTTCTCACTTTTATTTTTTAGATCTTATTTGTGCATGATATAATCCTTATGCAAACTAGATTAGGGTTTTATTACACTACATTTTTATTAAAAATTAAAAAAATAAAAATCTAAGCATGCAACCCTAGGATCGTGTGATGATTCCTTTAGATTAGGCCCAATAACTATTAGGTGATGGACCCAATGATGGCTTTACTTTCTCATTGAATGATGGGTCTGACTTAACTAAGAAGTGTGGTCAATAACTATTAGGTGAGCTCACATAACTTAGAGACCGAGTTGCTACAACATGTTTGAGAAGCATTAGACAAGAGTTTCCCACTCTTTGATTTGTATGTCACCAATAATTGTTAGGTGAGGTGCATGTAGATTAGTGGGACCCAGTATCCATTATGAACCCTATTCGTGCATAAGGGTTTCTGCATCTCCATTGAGGAGTATGAGAGATTCGAGAGAATAATGGGAGCTTTTATTTATTTCTTAGAGTCTTTAGAACAAATAGTGATTAACAACAAATATCTAATTAAAATAATATGCTCTTTTCAATTCATAACTCAACTTCAAACTAAATAGCCCGAATTCTAGGGTTCAATCGATTGACCAGGATGAACTACAAAGGACTGGCTTAGGAACTTCAGAATGGTTGAACTCAAAAAAGGTTAGGGTATATACTAGGCCAAGGTTTTCCTTTATCACCAAACCATCTAACCGTTGAAACGTTCAGCGCTTGATAAATGGACAGATGATAACAATTAGGTTAGGTGCTATATCTTGGCCTCAATGCTAGCATTAGGATATCAAGACTTCAGGGCTATAAAAACTCATCTATAAGAGTTGTATGGTAAGTAGAGTTGGACTATGCCATAGGTAGTCCATCCATGATCATTGTCTAATAATGATTAAGGACCTAAAAGAGCTTAAGAAGCTCAAGATGACCATGCATAAGGAACTCAAAGTGAATTTGATCCAGCAATCCCTTGATAGTTCATTTGGTCAGTTTATAGTAAACTACCATATGAACAAGAATGATAGCACATTACTGAACATATTGGTGATCACCTAGGAACCTTGATAAGTTCAAAGGATATATTCTTGCTATGGAAAGGTATCTGGTTCCAAGAGAGAGTCTTTTGGAACAAGAGGTCTACAAACAAGAGAATGAATCAAGGAAGGATCTTCTCAAGGAGAAGGCATTAGGTAATAGAAAATGTTTCCACTATGGTATTGATGGCCACTCAGAGAAGAATTGTCCTTCTACCTGGATAACCTAAAGAAGAAGGGCAACACATCTTGTGAAGGTATGTCAGATCTACTCTTTGCATACTAATGTATCCAAGTAAATAGTGAGTGTCATAGGATCTGAGAGATCTAAGGATGAGATAATCCAAGTAAATGTGGCACCTCAAGTAGGTAATATGATAAGATATTCAAACTAGAAAAAGGATTGTCTCCTTAATACAAGGAATTATGGATCATACCTAGTTTATGGATCCTACTATAGGGTTTTGTATGGTGCTCCCAAGCCTTGGAGAGACTTAGGAGACCATGATATGGATGCTAGAGGCGATCCCTGGAGCTTGGAGGCATATCCCAAGCTATCCTGGAGGTATTCTAGGGTTTTCTGGGGTTTTTTCCCAGGGTCCCATCTGAGTCATGCTGGGTCAAGGAGTTTGACCCAAGATTGAGAGTTTTCCATTGAATAGAAGGAAGGAGTTTTTTTGAGAGATTGTAACATAATCCAATTGGATTATGGGGTTGGGTCCAGGTTAGTTAAGTGGTTAGGAGGTTAGCCAGTTAGTTGGCTAGTTGATTAGGTGGTTAGTTGGTTGGTTGGTTGGTCCAACCATCCAGGATCCTAACCAAATTGATTGGTTGTAATCAATTAAGAGCCTAACCATGTGAGGAGTCCTAATCAATTTATTATTGGCCCAAGACAAGTCTTAACCGCCCATGTGATTAAGTCTTAACAAGATTCAAGAAGTAGTTGCAGTCCATTAAGAAGTCTAAGCGGTTGACGCCCAAGAAGACAAGAAGTTCACCACCCCATGTGCTATAAATAAGAGGGATGGGGCGTGCAATTTGGTGTGTCTAAGAGAGGCCGACCCGTTGGGTCTGGTCCGATATGGAGTCCGTGAGGAATTCTCACGGTCTTGGTCTTGGACCATGAGGGCTTGAAGATGCCCCTTGGGGTGTGGACCGTGTAGAGCCTCTTGGGTTTCAAGGAGGCCCTAGTGTTAGGCTGCAGAGAGGCGCACATGAAGGAGATATCATGTGGAGCGCTTGTGCCGTGATGGTGTTTCACGGTGCTTTGGAGAAAGGATACACGTTGAGATATTGTCCGTGCATAGCGTACGTGGGTTCTTGGGATATGAGGCCTGTAAAAAAAAAGATGAGTAGATGCGATCCCTTTTCTCCTCCAAAAACCCTAGCCTCCCTTTTTTCTTTCCTTGGTTCTCTCTCGTGTGTTCAACCCCATGGGGGGCACGCCTCCATGACGGGAGCAGATGGCGTGCCCCATCTCTTCCTTGATGGTGTGTTACCTTTCCGCCATGGTGGCATCATGTTAGATTACGGGCGTTTGTGGAGCGGGTTTGCTCCAACAATTGGTATCAAAGCCAACCTTGATGCGGTGGCATGAAGGATGTAGGGAAGAGGATGTCACGAGGATGTTGCAGATCTCAAGGTGCCGACATCACGGAGATGAAGAAGAACCTACGGATCTGGAGGTGCAGATCTCACATGGATCTGGGTGATGCACAGAGCAGCGTGCAGAGCAATGCATCGCAGGGCATGGCTGCAGGTGTGGACATGGAGCAGAGCGGCTTGGAGGCGTCGCAGCAAGCTCGCCGGTGCGAGCACGGTGCAGGGTGGCACCGGGTACGGCACAGCAAGGAGATGGTGGCGTGGGCTTGCTTGATCGTGGGAGCGATGCAAGAAATAGGCATGACACTGGGCATGGTCGCGGGAACTGCGCAGAGAGGCGGCTCGCCGGAGGCTCAGATCGACGGTAGGAAGTCGCCGAAGAGGTGCTCGGTCCGATCAGTTACAGATCGGGCGACTTGGCATGCGAGCAGCCACCGGAGGCATGGCCGTGCATGTGGGCAGTCACCGAACGTGCGGCATAGCCACGTGGGCGGTTGTCGGAGCCATGAAATGGCCACGAGCGATCGCCGGAGTTGAGGCACGGCGGTCGGGGGGCGATGGCATGGCCGGAAGGAGCTATGGTCCATGATTTTTGCCATGGACCGATAGCCATGGCAGTGGTAGACCGACTTGGCATGCGTGAGCCCTTGGGTCAGTTCACGGTGGACCGGCAAATTCAGACATCTCTACTCTGAAATTCGTGCTGACTGGATTTCGGTAATTCTTGACTCAATTGAACTCCGATTTGAGTCCTGTCTGTGTCGTTGGACTCCATTTTTTGAGTTCTTCATGTTAAGCTAGGTTAGATTTGGTGATGGAGTTAGATCATAGGGTATATGAAGATCATGGTGCAGTGACCATGTGTATGGGCAGCACGTGCAGGATGGTTCCATCTTCGGCACTCCTTGGTAGACAGAGGTTCGTGATATCAGGAGTAGTGTGGAGGTCTACCGGTGGAGCGGATCTCATGAAGATGATGGATCTGGTGGTGTAGCAGTTCACGATGGTGGTGTAGAGCTGCAGGTCCTGTGCTAGTGAGCTTTGATAGGTCGGGTGATCTATGGTTTAGCACAGGTAGAGCGATACATACCAAGGATCTTTTAGAGCATGAGTGGTAGCTCCATCAGTTGTGGACCAAGTTCTTGGTCACTATGGAGGAGAGCGATCGATAGTACTCTAGCTATCTTGATCGTGATGGAGCTGGATGTGGGTGGTATTCTGCGTGGTTGGGGAGGAGTCTTGGGAGATGGATATCTCGGGAAGATTGGAGTACATCAGCAGAGGTAGTGCCAGGGGCAGCTCAGGGAGACAGGAGACAGTCTCAGGGAGCATTGGAGTTATCGGACAATCGAGAGTGTCCCGGTATGGTGGGATTGGCCTAGGGATGGAGATTGGAGCTGATGGAGATGGCATCTCAGGGAGACCAGGGATAGGTCTCAGGGAGCGCCAAGGACATCATGCAGCCGGGAGACAAGCTGGGACATGATGGAGCAGCCGCTGGTGATGGTTGCTGTGTCAGTCACTAGGTTAGAAGAGTTGGGATGAGCTCTTGGTTTTGGAGGAGCCTGCGAGATGCAGTGTATCCGAAATGGTCTCAGAGAGGTCCGCATGATGTGGAGGGTCTAAGGAGGCAGCGATGGTGTTCGAGGTGCAGCAGCAGGCTCAGCAGGGCAGTGTTAAGTGGCTGGCCTCAAGGTTTCTTTCTATGGCATCAATGGGACTTCAGTTTCAGGTGGAGCACCCGAGAGAGGTGGCTTCACGGGTGGAGCAGGATTCGACACGAGTTCAGAGCGAGAGATGCAGGGATATTGGCCATATCCTAGCACGAGCATCAGGGGTTCACTTAGCTAGGTGGAGCAGAGTGTGCATAGATTGGCATGACTCTGAGGAGATGGTGTCAGGTAGAGCTCTAGTTATAATGAGTGGCGGTTCAAGTTCGCTGTGTTCTCTCCAAGGAAGTCCAAGGAAAAGTCTGATGCAGCTGCCAAGCAGAAGGAAGGATACAATCGTGGTGCCAAGGTACAAGCAAGGACTTCAGTTATGGAGGCGGTCATCCCAAAGGTCTCCAAGGATATGCAACAGTTGAAGGGTGTTGGCAGAGGCAAGGAGGTCCGCACAAGAGGCAGTCAGGACATGCAGTTATAGCGAGGTTGTGCATGGAGGACATTGCCAGGTTTACCAAGGCTTAGGGCACCAAGATGGAGATTGTAGGGTTTTGTGTGGTGCTCCCAAGCCTTGGAAAGACTTAGGAGACCATGATAGGGATGTTAGAGGCGATCCCTGGAGCTTGGAGGCATGTCCCAAGCTATCCTGGAGGTATTCCAGGGTTTTCTAGGATTTTTCCCCAAGGTCCCTTCTGAGTCATGCTAGGTCGAGGGGTTTGATCTAAGATTGAGAGTTTTCCATTAAATAGAAGGGAGGAGTTTTTTTGAGAGACTGTAACATAACCCAATTGGGTTATGGGGTTGGGTCTAGGTTAGTTAAGTGGTTAGGAGGTTAGCTAGTTAGTTGGCTAGTTAGTTAGGTGGTTAGTTGGTTGGTTGGTTGGCCCAACCATCCAGGATTCTAACCAAATTGGTTGGTTGTAACCAATTGGAAGCCTAACCATGTGAGGAGTCCTAATCAGCTTATTATTGACCCAAGACATGTCCTAACCATCCATGTGATTGAGTCCTAACAAGATTCAAGTAGTTGCAGTCCATCAAGAAGGTCAAGTGGTTGATAACCAAGGAGACAAGAAGTTTACCGCCCCATGTGCTATAAATAAGAGGGATGGGGCATGCGGTTTGGTGTGTCTAAGAGAGGCCGACCCTTTGGGGTCCGGTCCGGTGTGGAGTCCATGAGGACTTCTCACGGTCCTGGTCTTGACCATGAGGGCTTGAGGACGCCTCTTAGGGCGTGGACCATGGAGAGCCTCCTGGGTTTCAAGGAGGCCACAGTATTGGGCTGTAGAGAGGTGCACGTGAGGGAGATATCACGTGGAGGGCTTGTGCCGTGATGGTGTTTCACAGGGCTTTGAAGAAGGGATGCATGTTAAGATATTGTCCATGTGTAGCGTACGTGGGTTCTTGGGGTATGAGGCCTGCAAGAGAAAAGACGAGTAGATGCGATCCCTTTTCTCCTCCAAAAATCCTAGCCTCCCTTTTTTCTTTTTTTGGTTCTCTCCCATGCGTGCAAACCCATGGGGGGCACGTCTCCGTGACGGGAGCGAATGGCGTGCCCTATGGGGGGCACGTCTCCATGACGGGAGCAGATGGCATGCCTCATCTTTTTCCTGATGGTGTATTACCTTTCTGTCATTGCGGCATCAAGTTGGATCCCGGGCATTTCATGGAGCGGTCTTGCTCTAACACCTACCTTCTAAAAAAATGACTAAACTACCCTTTATGGGACATTAGGAGAGGACCACTAAGATATTTGTCTTGAACACACTAATGTGTGTGGCCCATTTGATTTGTAGGTGAGAGTTATATTTTCTTTGCCATTACCTTTACCATGATTATTCATGAGATGTGTATGTATCTCTCATGAGCCATAAGTTTAAACTCTTTGAAAAATTCAAGGAATTTAGGCGTGAAATAGAAAATAAATTTTGAAATCCCTTAAGTTCTTTGATTAGATCGATGAGGTGAATACTTTAGTGAGAATTTCAATATTATCTCATGAAATGGCTTTGTCTGATATTAGACTCCTCCAAGCACTCAATTGGATATGGGAAATGAGGAATATAACCTTAAAAGATATGGTTCCAGTTCATGATGAGGTTGACTCACTAACCCTAATTTTTTTAGGGATATACTTTAATTTTTGAAATCTATTTAAAAAGGTTCCCTCTAAGTCCACTCCTACAACACCATATGAGATTAGCATGGTAAGAAACTGAATCTTGATCATCTAAAGATTTGGGGATGTCAATCCATGACAAAAGATAGGTAGACAAGTTAGGGACCAGATCTATGAAGGCTCATAAGATATCCTAAAGAGTTATTAGAGTATTTATTTTACTTTACAAAAAATCATAATATAATCATGAACCATTATATTGAAAGAATAGTACCCTAAAAGCCAATCATATTTCTTATGAAATAGGAGCTTATCTATAAAATTCTCCCAACTCAAGTATGATATTAATAAAAGGTATTTTATTTCATCATATGATGTGTCTTGTACTTTATTGTTTGAGATTATGATGACCCCATAAATTAGGATAATGAATTTAGGGTTATGATGAAGTTCGTAATAGTGAGACCTAAGATCTAATAAATCCTAATTTAAAATATTTCTAGTTATAGGATCATCGAGTCGAGGATAGATGTTTTCGAAGAGATGACATATCCTATGTATGCTCGATGGAGAGAGTGGTTTGTCAAACTGATGCGAGATGAAGCTTTGATACCAAACATGATGCCATCTAAGATAATATGCAGGTGATTTTCTTTTTGTTGTTTTTATATTTGAGGGGATTGACCGATTCCCGAATTCAAAGTAAGAATAGATTTAAGGATGTGCATAATGATAAGAGACTCTAGCATGCAGACATAGCCCCTAAACAGGGATAAGAAAAGACCCCGGGATTGAGAAACCCTGATAGGACTTAGCTCTAAGACTACCAACTTAGGAGACTAGGGAGTACAAACCTTGAAGATTCAGATGCGCCCGATGCCGAGTTCGCTCACACTCATGGATGCATCCTGGAAGATCAAGCCTTCGACCCTGCAGATTCATCGACTTTTCATCCAATGGTCCCGAAGGCAAGAAAGACCAACTCCTCTATCTATGGCACCAAGAGGACCTGTGAGCAACCAAGTGAAGGGGTTAGAAAATAGCAAGAAGAGGGTATAAGAAAGTAAGAAGTGATGGAAAAAAGAGTTGGGGATGGTGGTCGAGAAGGGCTCTTCTCGTTGGGCATCCAGGTGGATCTTCTAAGGGTGTCCAAGCTTGAAGATGGATTGGTGGCTTGTGAAGGAAGAAGATAACTCAAGGCCTTTCACCCCTCAATGTCTTGAAGGACAAAGGCACTCTCTCACAGAATTCCTAGTCTAAAAAGACAAGGGCTAAAAGAAGAAGAAACTTATCAAATTTTCATTTCATCAAAACTATTTTTATAAGAGGAGTATGGCCCTTTATATAAGCTCCTAAGTCCCATTCAAAATTCAAATGAAAAATGGTTACAAGTCTTCATCAAGGGGCGCCAAAAAATCTAAATTTGATCTCTTCAAATTTGAAAATCCCCTTTGGCCGACCTTGATTTGGTGGAATGGCTTGATTTAGGGGAGTGAAGAGGGGAGGTTGTCTTCAAGAATTAAGGGATGTTCATTTGATTTTAAGATCCTTCCTTGGCTGGCCATGATTCTTTGGAAAAAGGCTTGATATGGGAAGTGGAGAAGGGATGTTGTTGGCTTGGATCAAGAGGAGGTGTGATGGGGCATCCAACATGGCATTGCCCTTGAAAACTTCCATCTTTCCTTGGCTGCCCAAGTGACTTAGCGATGTGGCACTTCCTTATGCCATGTGGCACAAATGAAGTGGCGCTCCATGAGCTAAAGTGGCACTCCTACTTGGCGTGGAGAGATGGCTTGATTCGTTAACAATTGGGCTTGACTTGAATGCCCACATATTGACCCATCTTCAAACAAGCTTGAGCCCATCTTCAAGTTGACTTGGGCTTGGGAACCAATTCGGCTAATTACAGGACCCTAACTTGACCAAATTGGCCAAGATACATGACTAAAACAAAAAAAAATTGAAACCAATTACATGACTCAAAAGTAACTTACTCAGGCTTGAAGCCTTATTACAGACCCAACAGATTAAAACCCTAATCAGAGATCCACAGAGGGTTGAGGAGCCTTTGTCTAATCCTGGTGCCTGCACCAATTCTCCTAGGATGGGAGGAACTCGATTCTATCGAGTAAGGGTTGACTTGGCTTTGGTATTTCTCAAGAAGGTTGGGGTCGAGGTGCTGCAAGTCCTCTCAGGTAACCCATGAATCATCGGACTCCGGTTAGCCTTGCCAATGGACCAAGTAATGCTGATAGCCTTTATCCCGGGTTGTGATAGCTTGATCATCCAGGACATGCTCGATCAGTTATCCTCTCTCAGGTATAATTGGATGTGGATACTCAGGGTCGAGTTCACTCTCAAAGGATAGATCAGGCCCAAATGGCTCGCTAGGTATAGTTGTCGGTTCCCTATACTCGACTAAGTCTGAGATATTGAAAGTCAAGCTAATGCCATAATCCAGGGGTAGCTCAAGTACACAGGCATTAAGGCCAACTCTCCTTATAACTTTAATGGGGCCAGCTCCACGAGCATGAAATTTCTTAATGGTCCCTGGTGGAAACCGTTCAGGCCTAAGCCTAATCATTACAAAATCTCCTATTTCGAATTCTTTGGCTCACTTTTGGGAAGCAGCCAAATTATTTCAAAACTAGTGCTTAATGCAGAACTCTATCATGATGCAAAGTGCAGACTCAACTATGCATTCCTATTAAGAGAAATTTTATTGGACTCTTAGGGCCTAAACTTAACAGACTATACTCTCTAGGTTTAATCCTAATTTGGCATGCACATGAAAATTTATAATGGACTCCTAGCAAATGCCATAGAGTATGCTAGAAGTATGATGCAAACCTAACAGTGCAATGACTGTATGCAGTATGCTAATCTCAACAAGATGCAATCTAATGATCCTAGAAATGCTGGAGGCTTTTGGAAAGGGCAGAAAATAAGAGGTGGGTTCAGGGTTAGTTTGGATGTTTCTAGATGGTGGAAGGTCATCAAGAAGGTCTTCTGGAAGTTTATCTTTAAAGTTTTCTAAATTAATGTCTACTTCCTGAGGTTGTTCCTTAGGGACTCGTTCCAGGACCTCTTCTATGGACAACTCTTATGAACCCTCACTTTCATCTACTATGTTTGATCCTGGCTCAGTCACTCCTTAAAATTCTATAGTGGGTTCAGTATCTTTTTCTATTAGTTCCTCAGTGATTTCAACCTTGGGTCCATCTTCATCATACTCCTTCATTAGACTTGATTCATAGAGGTGTTCTTTGGATTCTTCAATGGGCTCAGGAGTTTCTTTATTTAAATTCTCAGTGGGTCCAACCTTTTCTCCCTAAAATTCTTCAGAGGGTTCTTCTTCTTCCCCCTCATATTCATTAATTAGACTTGGTTTAGCCTCATATACTTCTTCCTCAGGCTCACTAATGGGTTCAGGGGTCTTTTCCTTGCAAACTAATGGGATAGGAGTAGTAGGCTGGTTTGAAGGAATCTAACTAAGAATTGGCCTAGAGGTTCTAATCATGTTGGGCTCATATCTAGGGATTCTAACCTTATGGGGCTCAGGTCGATGGCCTATGGATTCATTATACTTATAGGTCATGGGTTCAATCTATAGGTCATGGGCTACTGGGCTTATAGGGTGTGGGTGCATAGGTTCCAGAGTCATAGGATCTGGGTAGGTAGGCTTCTCTAAGTTTGCTCTTCATGGCTCTCCAGGTAGTTATGGGGATTTCTCCATTCTGTCTAGTAATTCTCTCAACTTTATCCCAGTATATCCTAACCTGGCGAACTAACTTAGGTTTGGCAAACTAATATTTCTTCTCCTCTGATACCATCATTTTATCATCCTCAAAATACAGGTCCATATTTCTTTCCCAAACAAGATAATCCTCAAACTCAGGATCACCACCAAATTTAGGTGCTTCTAACACAATGTACCTAGTGGCTCTCTTATCTTGGTCAAAGAAATCATGATTGGGTTTCCTTGCACTAAGATCCCAGATTGGTTCAGGGTGTTGGGCTCTCCTAGAGCTATACTCAGGGGCAAGATTATGATAATAGGCTCTTGGATCAAGGGAATTGGGCCTAGATGATGTACATTTAGCATGGGCCATACGGGCTTCTATCCTTGTTTCAGCTCTATCAAATTTTTGGATCAAGTTGGCAATTTTCTCAATGAGGAGCCTAATTTGATTCTCGAGGTTATTCTCTATGGGTGCACCTGACTGAGAGATGTGGATGATACTGGACTCCTGACCTAGTTGACATGTAACACTCAAAGAAAGGTGCTACGATTTAGCTAGACCTAGGAGTTTAAACAAAATGGGTTAACTCAGATGATACACAACACAACAACTAGCCCTTTCACTGGCCAAGTAAGAGGTGGGAGTGTGGGAGGGACCCCTTGCTTTCGCAAGGATCCAATTAAGGAACCACAACACCACTTAGGTCGTTTGATACTAGACCTCTTGCCTTAGACACCAGCATCCCAGTACTAATTGCAGGGTTGTACGTACCAGTCTTTCCATAATGGTTAAACCCGACTCGTTGATATCCCTAAGCTATTAGGTTACTAATTGGTTTTAAGTTAGGCTTAGGTTCGAAATGCAAGGGTGGTTGTTTTTGGGCCAAGGAAAGATAATGACCTCCTTCCCTTATCTTATGATATTGTCGTCCTTAAGTCAATTATGCATATGATGGCATACCCATGATGTCTAATGAGGTGAATTAAAGTTTTTTTTTTGTGTTTTGATATGTATAGGCAGAAATATGAGTTATTGGAAATTAAATGAGATGAACCTAAGTACAAAATTAAACTATGAAAGTATGCTGAAATTGGACTTGCTAGAATTTCATGATAGATTTGTTCTCAGGTAGTAATCAGGCATGTAGAGAACCTACAAACTGAATTAAATTCTAAGAGAATTTTAAAAAATACTATCAATTATGTGGAATCCAATAAAATAAGAATCAGTAGATTCTAAGACTCCTACAAGTAGGAACAATCAAAACAACAGACCATATACTGGTTGGACAAGATGCAAAAATTTAATGATGCTAAATTACTTCTCTCCTTGTTTTCTTCTTCAAGGGTCAATCACATTGGCACCCCTACATGCCATTAAAAATTCCATTTGAATGGGATGTGAGGGTCATGTAGCTCTACTTTTTTCTATGATTGGGTGGCCATGGTGAACACCCAATCCAAGTACTTAAAGAGAAACTAAATCCTAACCATGCTCTGATACCAAACATGATGCGGGATGGAGCTCTGATACCAAACATGATATGGGATGCCAACTAAGATAATATGTAGGTGTTTTTCCTTTTGTTATTTTTATATTTGAGAAGATTGACCGATTCCCAAATTCGAAGTAAGAATAGATTTAGGGATGTGCATAATGATAAGAGACTCTAGCATGCAGACATAGCCCCTAAACAGTGATAAAGAAAAGGATCTCAGGATTGAGAAACCTTGATAAGACTTAGCTCTAAAATAATACCAACTTAGGAGACTAGAGAGTGTAAACCTTGAAGATTTAGATGCACCCGATGCCGAGTTCGCTCACACTCGCGGATGCGGCTTGGAAGATCAAGCCTTCAACCCTACGGATTCACCAACTTTTTGTCCGATGGTCTCGAAGGCAAGGAAGACCAACTCCTTTGTCCGTGGCACCAAGAGGACCTACGAGCAACCAAGTGAAAGGGTTAGAAAATAATAAGAAGAGGGTATAAGAAAGTAAGAAGTGATGGGAAAAAGAGTTGGAGATGGTGGTCGAGAAGGGCTCTTCTCGTTGGGCATCCAGGTGGATCTTCCACGGGCATCCAAGCTTGAAGATGGATTGGTGGCTTGTGAAGGAAGAAGGTAACTCAGGGCCTCTCACCCCTCGATGTCTCAAAGGACAAAGGCACTCTCTCACAAAGTTTCTAGTCTAAGAAGACAAGGGCTAAAGGAAGAAGAAACTTCTCAAATTTTCATTTCATCAAAACTATTTTTATAAGAGGAGTAGGGCCCTTTATATAAGCTTCTAAGTCCCATTCAAAATTCAAATGAAAAATGGCTACAAGTCTTCATCAAGGGGTGCCCAAAAATCTGAATTTGATCTCTTCAAATTTGAAATTCCCCTTTGGCCAACCTTGATTTGGTGGAATGGCTTGATTTGGTCAGAGATCCATAGAGGGTTGAGGAGCCTCTGTCTAATCTTGGCGCCCGCACCATAAATGATCACTTATGTAGGGATACTAATACATGGATATGGGTGCTCATCAAGTGTGAGTTCATTGAATTGATCCATTATAAGAACATCTTATGAAAATCTTACTTGTCAAAAGATGATTTTCTTAGTCGAAGTTGTATAAGTGATCCTTAGACATGAGATCACCATGGTATTTTGTACACATGAATCCATTTTTTGGTTCATACTCATTCATGACTTAGTCATGTACTGGATGTTCATGGATATGATAAATTGTGTATGAAGGTTATGAGTAGGTCAACAAGAAATTAATCACTCCTAGTAAGGGAAGAATTTATTCCATGTAATATCATTAAATAATGAGTCAAGAAGTCTTTGATCAAAGTAGGATAAAATTATAAAAGAATTTCTTCTCTTTTATTGGTCAAGTCTTCATTAGTGATTTGAGGTTTGAATAAATAAAGTGTGAGAGTTTGATATTTTCCATATCCATTACTTATTCGAGATAAAGGGAGATCGAAGGATTGAATTGCATGGTAACTTATCACTAAAAGGTATTTTGGTAATTTTTATCAAGTTTTTCATCTTTTGGATAGGCATAATATATTGCTAGACGTCAATCATGTTTTGTAGGTTGTCATGAATTAAATTGATTGAATTCATGAGTCAATTTAAAAAATGATTCAAATTGGTAGCTAGGGTTAGCTTCATTTCTAATTGAACTAAATCGACATAAACCTAGACCTACTACTGACTAGATGAGGAGCCCAAAGGGTCACATACATTAAGAATTTGATCAAGGAAGTCATTCATATTTTTATTAGGATCTTGGGATCCTAATTGGCTAGCTAATTAATATACTAGCATATGTTGGTTAGCCTAATCCTAACCTAATTAGATTGGATTTAGATGCTTATTATTTGGGCTAACCAATTTGAGTGGGACTTAGATTGGATTGAGTCTTAAGTGGGGTAGCCAAATTGAGATTTATCCTAATTTATCAGCCTTTATCTATTAATTAAACCAAGAGTCCCAAGGGCATGGGACTCTTGGTGCCATATTGGCATGCTCCTAAATAAGGGGGCGCAGAAGGATGAAGAGTCCTTCTACAAATAGTCACCTTTTATGTGATAAGTGATAGAAAAGTGTCCTAAGAGCCAATCATTGTAAGGGCCTTTTTTTTGTATTCTTCCAACTCTTGATGACATTATATATTAATAAAGGCATCTGTTTTCATCATATTATGTTGTGTCTTATTTATGATTATGAAGAACCCCATAGATTAGAGCAATGAAATTAGGGTTATGATGAAGTTCATAATAGTGAGACCTAATTTTTTATAAATCCTAATCTAAAATGTTCCTAATCATTGGACCATTGATTCGGGGATCAATGAATCTGGTAAGACTAGCTTATCCTTTGTATGCTTAGATGATGAGAGTGGTTGGTCTCACAACCACTTATGTAGAGACACTAATACAAGGATAATGGTGCTCATCAGGGTATGAGTACACTGAACTGATTCGTACCGGAACTATCTTATGGAAGTCTTACTACTTGTCAAAAGATAGATCCCTGAGTAGGAGTTGTACATATGATCTTTAGACTTGAGGTCACCATGGTTCCTTGTACGCACTAAGCCATATTTTGGTTCATACTCATTCATGCCATTACGACATGTACGGGGTGTTCTGGGTATGGTGGAAGGTGTATGGAGGATATGAGTGGACCAATAAGGAATCGATCATTCCTAGTAAGAGGAATTGTTATCCTATGCAATCTCTTCGATGAGTGACTTAAGGAGCCTTTGATCAAAGCAAGATGAGATTAGTGGAATCTAATCAGTCATCAGCTGAGTCCTCACTATCGAGTTGAGATTCGATATGATTAAGTGTTAGGGTTTGACATCTATCCATACCTATCACTTAATCGGGATAATGAAAGATCGAAAGATTGAATTGCATGGTAACTTACTACTGAAGGATATGTTGGTAATTTCCACCGAGTTCCTCATCTTTTAGGTAGGCATGACACATTGCTAGATGTCAATCTTGTCTTGTAGGTATTCATGAACCAATTGGATTGGTTTTATGAGTCAATTCGATGGATGGTTTGAATTGGACAATTAGATGAGCTAGTTTGACCTAATTAGGTCAATCGGGTTCGATTGGATCGAATCGGCTCAAACCTAAACATACTGCTGGCTAGATGTGGAATCGGTCACACATACTAGAGAATTGGACAAGGAAGTCATTCATGATTTAATTAGGGTCATAGGATACTAATTGGTTAGCTAGGTGACACACTAGCATGTATAGGCTAACCTAATTCCTAAACCCAATTGGATTGGGTCCGGTTGCTTGCTAAATTGACTAACCAATTTATAAGAGACCTAAATTGGGTTATGTTCTAAGTAGGATGAGTTTATCAAATTTTATCTGATATTTTTTGGAGGTTTTATCTCAGAATTATGAAGAGTCCCTAAGGCATAGGACTCTTGGTACCTAAATGACATGTTGGCATTTAAAAGGGCCTATAAGGGTCTATAATTCTCTGATCAGAAAAGTTTTTATATCATCAGAAAGCTTATTTAATGCCCTTTCATTGGACACCCATATTGCATATAATTTGACTTTGTCAAAGGTAGCATATGTCGTGGAAAATGGTTGACCGAATTATAAAAAGAAGCAACTCTTCATTTGGCGTGCAGAAAGGACCAAGAGTCCTTCTGCATATGAGTTTCTTCTGTTGATTGGACTTCTTCTAATCTTTATCTTTATCTCCATGCCCTTTCATGAAGAATTTGACTGGTCAATGATTTTTGAATCAGCGTGAAGAAGGAAAGGATGAATGGTGCACATGAAAGGTTGCGACTTTTCATGAGAGGGCGCACGGTTTGAAGTAAAGTCCTTCTGCTTTCAAATCTCTTCGGTTTTCTCTGACTTTTTAAAATTGAGAAGACACCTCTTGGCTCTTCCATAGACCAATACATGCCATGTGGCTTGAGAAGGTTTCATTTGGACATGAAGAGATGTCAAATAAGACTACTGAATCCTAAAGAATCTTATCAGATATGAAGAAACATATCTGATAAGAGATTTTGGGATGTGTTTCACACCCCTTAAGAAACTATTTAAAGGATGTATGGTGGAATGAGATAATATATTCATTCAGTCATCTGAAATAGGAGTCTAGATTCTACCGTATTATCCATCTAAGTTTTTCTCTCTCCCTCTTCCTTTCTTTAAGACAAGACTTGTCTTGTTAAGACAAGGTCTTTTCTATTAGGACAAGGCTTTGTTTTAGGATATACACCTAAGGGGTCCTAAAGGAGGGTTGTCCTAAAACCAAGAGTGGTTTAGAAGAGTATCCTAAGAGTGCAATAGTGGGATAGTGAGTCCTATAAAGGCCAAAGTCTAAAAGGCTGCCGAAAGAGTCCTATCCGGGCAAGCAACTTCAAGAAGGAGTTCTTCCTTGTTTCAAATCTTGTGTGGATCACCATTGGAGGACTTACACTTGTGAATCTAGTGGAAGAAGTGGAATATAGCACTCCAGGTATGTTTCATTAAGCTTCTTTTATGACATATTAGTTGTAATCGAATAAGGGATCTTGGGAATTAGGATTTCTAACTGATAAAGTGTTATCTTTATGCATGAAATTTTATAATTCAGTCTTACTAAGTTGCATAATGATCTCCTTGAAATCCAACAGTGGTATCAGAGCCAACCTTAGTTTATTTCAACTATTTGTCATTTGTAATAAAGATGATCCTCCCAGGATTATGATTCAATGCATATTATGGATCATATATTTGGTCTCTACTTTATTATAAAAAATAGAATGTTATTATATTATGCATATTGTAGATCAAATGCATCGTTATAACATGTTTTATCCTAATAGCTATTTAGGATTGGATTAGTCGGCGGGGGATTTGAAATATCATGCTATGATATGATTGCTATGTACATCATGCAATGTTATGCATATGCTAGATTGATATGCCTTATGCTAATCACTAGTTAAGGTTTTTTAACACTTAAATCCTAATCTTTAAAATATGTCAAGATATTTTTTTTTAGTCACATTCTGAAATAAGGTTGTCCTAACATAACGGTGGATATCTGTTATGTTGTAAGGTTGTCCTAGAATGATGACACACCTAGCATATATTTTGCATCATGTCACATATGTATGGTTTTCTGTTATAAGTACATTATGATATGTTAAATAGTATTAGAATGTGTTTGAGACCATCAAAGCCCTCATTAAAAAATTATATTTAGTCTTAGTATCAAATTAATCATGATGCAAAACCAATTAGGGTTTGATCAGCCAATTGGGGTCTAGGCAAGTGGTTCTGGGAAGGTAAAGGGATTGAGGTTTATTAATTGGTTCCGTTGTCTAACCTGGCCAATTTAATTGGTGTCTAAGGAAAGCAACGGGGGGACCCCCTCACCCCTTCCACTTACCTGGCCAATTTGGTCATATCTAAACCTTAACTTGAGAATGCTAATTGATTATGTATACTATAATTTTTCTTCCTTCATGCTAAGCCAAATTAATATCAAAACTATAGTAGGTTTGTTGTGTAACACAAGATCTACTCTAGGGTTTAATATGAAATTTGTATTGGTGCACTTAGTGCTTTATGGCATGGTTGAAATTGTTGCTCTGTTTTGTAACACAAGGGCAACAATCTTCAATTATAGCTATATAAAAATGAAGGGTTTGACTAAACTAATATATTATAGTTTGTTGTGTAACACAAGACTATAAGGGTCTTAGAGGAAAAGATAATTATTGAGAATTGCACGGGTTGCAATTGGAAAGTAAGTCCTACCTTTGAACTTACTAGTGTTTGTTGTGTAACACAAGGCACTAATGAGGAATTAGGATCTCAACCCCACTAAGAAAATCGGAAAGGTTTCTCGTTTACCATAAAATGAGGGTTATGGTATTTGAAAAAAATAGTGGGAGACATAATTAGATAGTAAGTCCTTACCTAGTTATGAATGTCATTCTTGAGTGGTCTGCTGATATTGTTCTTTAATTAAATATAGGATATTTATATTTATGGCTTCAAACTTATCACTGAGGGGCATCTTGGATGCCAATAAGTTAACCAGTCCAAATTATGTGGATTGGTTAAGGAACCTGAGAATCGTATTAACTCAGGAGAAGCTTTCCTATATACTTGATTCTCTGGATCTTGAGGTGATTGGAGAGGATGCTTTAGAAGAGGAAAGGGCCACACATCAAATGTGGCTAAATGATAGTATGACTGTCAAGTGCATCATGTTGGCTTTCATGAGCAACTAGCTACATAGGCAACATGAATATCTGGAACCTCAGTCCATATTACTCAATTTCAAAGAGCTTTATGGAGAGCAAAGTAGGGCTGCCTGATATGAGATATCGAAGCAGTTGTTCCGAGCATGGATGAGTGAAGGTTCACCTGTGCAAACCCATGTGCTGAAAATGATTGACTTAATCACTCGATTGGGTCAATTAGGGTTTGTGATGGATAGTGAACTTAATCAGTACTTGATCCTGCAATCACTCACAGATTCCTTCTCTCAGTTTGTTCTTAACTACCATATAAACAAATTGAATACCACATTGCCAGAGCTGCTTAACATGCTTAAGACAGCTGAGAGCCACTCTAAAGGAGATAAGGCTCATGTTCTTCTTGTTAATGGAAGAAAGAAACAGACAAGGAAAAAGTGTATGAAAAGAAAGTTTAATTTTAAGAAGAGCATCCAGAAGAAAAATAAGAAAGCTAAGAAGGATGATGGAACCTGTTTCCATTGCGGCAAGACTGGGCATTGGAAGAAGAATTGTAAGGTTTACCTTGCAAGTATAAAGCAAGATGCAAGTGGAGCATCTAAAGGTTTGTACATGATACAAACTAATTTATCATTGAGTGCTTCTATTTCTAATTCATGGGTATTAGATACCGCATGTGGATCTCATATATGCAATTCATTGCAGGGACTCCACAGAATTAGAAGATTGAAGAGGGGTGACTTTAAGCTGCATGGGGCTAGTGGTGAAGCCATATATGCTGAAGCTGTGTACACCTATCTTCTTTTATTACCTTCGGGTGATGTAATAAAGCTAGAAGAATGCTTCTATATACCATATATTATTAGAAATATTATTTCTATCCCCTTGTTATTACAACAGGGATATGAAATAAGTGTAAAGAGCAATGGCTGCTCTATTCTTTATAATAATAAAATATTTGGACATGGATATTTTATAAATGGTCTTCTAACTTTGCAACTCAATGATAATATTTTTCTTGTTGATGATAAGTAGAGAAAAAGAGAAAATGACAATGTCACATATCTCTGGCACTGCCGATTAGGTCATATCAGTGAGTCAAGAATAAATAAGTTAGTCAAAGATTCTTTGACTCTAATGATTGCCAAACATTAGGAACTTATGAATCTTGTCTCAAAGGAAAAATGACTAAGTCTCCATTCACTGGACATGGAGAAAGAGCAACTGAATTGTTATGTCTTATACATACTGATGTGTATGGACCTATGTCAACTCAGGCCAGAGGAGGATATTCTTATTTCATCACTTTTATTGATGATTTATCAAGGTTCGGTTATGTGTATCTTATAAAACACAAGTCTGAAGCTTTTGATAGATTTAAAGAATATCAAAGTATGGTTGAAAAACAAATTGGACTTAGTATTAAAACTCTTCGTTCTGATCGAGGAGGTGAATACTTGTCTAGTGAGTTTTTGAACCATCTTAAAGACAAAGGCATTATTTCTGTATGGACTCCTCCTTATACACCCCAGTTAAATGGAGTGGCAGAAAGGAGAAAACGCACAATATTAGATATGGTGAGGTCCATGATGAGCTTCACAGATCTTCCCATTTTCTTTTGGGGTTGCCACGCTAATGTCAAGAACAATTTCGGACATAAGTTAAGTGCTAGGGCTGACAAATGTAGGTTTGTTGGTTATCCAAAAGAGGGTGTTGGATACCTCTTTTATAATACTACTGAGCAAAAGATAATTGTCAGTAGGCATGCTACATTCTTGGAGCAAAAATTTATCCAAGAAAGAAGTAGTAATTCTTCACTTGAGTTATGTGAAGAACTGAACCAACAAACTGATGAGCCTTTAAGAGATATTCCTCAACCAGAAGTTCTTGAGGATCAAGAACAGCCATAATACACACTTCCTCTCCGAAGGTCAGAGAGAGTGCAGGGAGCACCTCTTAGATATGGCTTTGTCATCGGAGATGACAATGAAGCTAGTATCATACAGAATGATGATCCTGTGACCTATTCGGAAGCTGTCGAGAGTAGAGACTCCGACAAATGGCTAAGTGTCATGAAATCTGAAATGGACTCCATGTATTCCAATCAGGTTTGGACTTTGGTAGATCTACCTGAAGGAATTAATCCAATAGGGTGAAATGGGTCTTCAAGAAAAAGATTGGAGCAAATGGTCAATTTGAGACCTACAAAGCTAGACTGGTAGCAAAAGGTTTCAGACAAAAACATGGTATAGACTATGATGAAACTTTTTCTCCAGTAGCCATGCTCAAGTCCATTCAGATAATACTTGCCATAACAGCATACCATGACTATGAGATCTGGTAGATGGATGTAAAGACTGCTTTCCTCAATGGAAACCTTGAAGAAGAAGTCTATATATCACAGCCAGAGGGTTTTGTCTCAAGTAGGAGACCAAATCAGGTATGCAAATTAAAGAAGTCTATTTATGGACTTAAGCAAGCATCGAGGAGTTGGAACATCCGTTTTGATAAAATAATTAAAGGATTTGGTTTTGTCAAAAATGTGGATGAACCATGTGTGTATAAGAAGACAAGTGGGAGTGCACTTGTTTTCTTGGTTTTGTATGTGGATGACATACTGATCATTAGGAATGATATCCCAATGTTGCAATCGGTTAAGACTTGGCTATCATCAAAGTTTTCCATGAAGGATTTGGGAGAAGCATCCTATATACTGGGTATAAGGATCTATAGAGATAGATCCAAGAGGATGCTAGGCTTATCCCAATCTAGGTACATTGACTTAGTGTTGAAGAGATTCAACATGGATGGAAGTAAGAAAGGTTACTTGCCAATGAGTCAAGGCATATATCTTTCTAAAAATATGTCTCCTAAGACATCGGAAGAAAGAGAGAGGATGACTAAGATTCCTTATGCTTTGGCTATAGGATCAATTATGTATGCTATGTTATGTACCAAACCTGATGTTGCTTATGCCTTAGGCATAGTGAGCAGATTTCAGGCAAATCCAAGAGAAGATCATTGGAAAGCTGTAAAAAATATTCTTAAGTACCTTAGAAGGACTAAAGATATTTTTCTAGTATATGGAGGATCTGAGTTGAGATTAGAAGGCTATATAGATTCTAGTTTTCAATCAGATCCAGATAATAGCAAATCTACGTCGAGGTATGTCTTCACCCTGAATAGTGGTGCAGTGAGTTGGAAAAGTACAAAACAGCCAACAGTAGTTGACTCGGTCACTGAGGCAGAATACATAGCTGCAAGTGAAGCCGCAAGGGAAGCTGTTTGGATGAAGAAATTCATCATGGAATTGGGTATGGTTCCTGATATACAACAGCTAGTGCCATTGTACTGTGATAACACTGGAGCTATTGCACAAGCCAAGGAACCAAGGTCTCATCACAAGTCCAAGCACATTCTAAGACGGTTCCACCTCGTTCGAGAGATGATAGAAAGATATGATGTTGTCATCAATCGAGTAGATACAAAGAACAATATAGCAGACCCATTCACTAAAGCATTACCTAAGCAACATTTAGATCGCCACTTGGATGGTATGGGTATAAAGTACAAGGGCGATTGGCTTTAGTGCAAGTGGGACTTTGATAGAAAAGTGCCCTAAGAGCCAATCATTGTAAGGGCCTTTTTTTTGTATTCTTCCAACTCTTGTATGACATTATATATTAATAAAGGCATCTATTTTCATCATATACTATTGTATCTTATTTATGATTATGATGAACCCCATAGATTAGAGCAATGAAATTAGGGTTATGATGAAGTCATAACAGTGAGACCTAATTTTCTATAAACCCTAATCTAAAATGTTCCTAGTCATTGGATCATTGATTCGGGGATCAATGAATCCGGTAAGACTAGCTTATCCTTTGTATGCTTAGATGATGAGAGTGGTTGGTCTCACAATCACTTATGTAGAAATACTAATATAAGAATAAGGGTGCTCATCAGGGTATGAGTACACTAAACTAATCCGTACCAGGACTATCTTATGAAAGTCTTACTACTTGTCAAAAGATAGATCCCTGAGTAGGAGTTGTGCATGTGATCTTTAGACCTGAGGTCACCATGGTTCCTTGTGCACACTAAACCATATTTTGGTTCATACTCATTCATGCCATTATGACATGTACGGGATGTTCTGGGTATGGTAGAAGGTGTATAGAGGATATGAGTGGATCAACAAGGAATCGATCATTCCTAATAAGAGGAATTGTTATCCTATGCAATCTCTTTGATGAGTGACTTAAGGAGCCTTTGATCAAAGCAGGATGAGATTAGTGGAATATAATCAGTCATTAGCTGAGTCCTCACTATCAAGTTGAGATTCGATATGATTAAGTGTTAGGGTTTGACATCTATCCATACCTATCACTTAATCGGGATAATGGGAGATCGAAAGATTGAATTGTACGGTAACTTACTACTGAAGGGTATTTTTATAATTTCTATCGAATTTTTCATCTTCTGGGTAGGCATGACACGTTGCTAGATGTAAATATTATCTTGTAGGTATTCATGAACCAATTGGATTGGTTTTATGAGTCAATTCGATGGATGGTTCAAATTGGACAATTAGATGAGCTAGTTTGACCTAATTAGGTAAATCGGGTTCGATTGGATCGAATCAGTTCAAACCTAAACCTACTGCTGGCTAGATGTGGAACCCAATGGATCACACACACTAGAGAATTGGACAAGAAAGTCATTCATGATTTAATTAGGGTCATAGGATCTTAATTGGTTAGCTAGGTGACACACTAGCATGTGTAGGCTAACCTAATTCCTAAACCCAATTGGATTGGGTCCGGTTGCTTGCTAAATGGACTAACCAATTTATGGGAGACCTAAATTGGGTTATGTTCTAAGTAGGATGAATTTATCAGATTTTATCTGATATTTTTTGGAGGTTTTATCTCAAAATTATGAAGAGTCCCTAAGGCATAGGACTCTTGGTACCTAAATGACATGTTGGCATTCAAAATGGCCTAGAAGGGTCTATAGTTCTCTGATCAGAAAATTTTTATATGGTTGGAAATCTTATTTAATGCCCTTTCATTTGACACCTATATTTCATATACTTTGACTTTGTCAAAGGTAGCATATGGCATGGAAAAAGGTTGACCGAATTGTTAAGAGAAGTGACTCTTCATTTGGCATGCAGAAAGGACCAAGAGTCCTTCTGCATATGAGTTTCTTCTGTTGATTGGACTTCTTCTAATCTTTATCTTTATCTCCATGCCCTTTCATGAAGGATTTGACTGGTCAATGATTTTTGAATTGGCGTGAACAAGGAAAGGATGAATGGTGCACATGAAAGGTTGCGACTTTTCATGAGAGGGCGCACGGTTTGAAGCAGAGTCCTTCTGCTTTCAGATCTCTTCGGTTTTCTCTGAATTTTTAAAAATGAGAAGACACCTCTTGGCTCTTCCATAGACCAATACATGCCATGTGGCTTGAGAAGGTTTCAATTGGATATGAAGAGATGTCAAATAAGACTCCTGAATCCTAAAGAGTCTTATCAGATATGAAGAAACATATCTGATAAGAGATTTTGGGATGTGATTCACACCCCTTAAGAAACTATTTAAAGGGTGTACGGTGGAATGAGATAATATATTCATTCAGTCATCTAAAATAGGAGTCTAGATTCTACCGTATTATCCATCTGAGTTTTTCTCTCTCCCTCTTCCTTTCTTTAAGACAAGACTTGTCTTGTTAAGACAAGGTCTTTTCTATTAGGACAAGGCTTTGTTTTAGGATATACACCTAAGGGGTCCTAAAGGAGGGTTGTCCTAAAATCAAGAGTGGTTTAGAAGAGTATCCTAAGAGTGCAATAGTGGGATAGTGAGTCCTATAAAGGCCAAAGTCTAAAAGGCTGCCGAAAGAGTCCTATCCGGGCAAGCAACTTCAAGAAGGAGTTCTTCCTTGTTTCAAATCTTGTGTGGATCACCATTGGAGGACTTACACTTGTGAATCTAGTGGAAGAAGTGGAATATAGCACTCCAGGTATGTTTCATTAAGCTTCTTTTATGACATATTAGTTGTAATCGAATAAGGGATCTTGGGAATTAGGATTTCTAACTGATAAAGTGTTATCTTTATGCATGAGATTTTATAATTCAGTCTTACTAAGTTGCATAATGATCTCCTTGAAACCCAACAATAAGGCTTAGCCCCTATCCTATCCATTGGACACCCCAATTAACTAGAATTAGCTGGTCAATTGATGTAAGAAGGGCATGAATAATGATGAGATGCGATGCTTTTTGTATATGGCACATGGATAGAGTCCTTCTACCTGTTAATCACTTTTTTCTAGATGAACTCCCTATTTGATATGCTTATTGGGATGTGGGACCGTATCTTAAATCTAAAATTAAGAATTAATTATCAGATTTTTTCGAAGAGTTGTGATAAGCAACTCTTGCACCAACAATTAGGAAAATGATGTTTCACTTTGCACCTTTCTACCAAGTGATACTTTCTGATTAAAAAGTCATATATGATATGTTAAATATCAGATAACAGGCTAATAAAAAGGTGTATCAGGCACCTATTCTCTTCCTATTTAAAGGCTATGAGGATTGAAGCCAAGGTATTTAAAAGTTGTCCTGATAATTCTCTTCCTTCTCTTGTTAGGACAAGTTTATTATTTTAAAACAAGTCCACAACTTTAAGACAGGGGCTTAGGAAGAGAATTTGAAAGGATAATAGAATAGTAAGAGAGTTTTTAAAGAGGTACTAAGCTACTCTTTGAAAGAAAAAAGCCCTAAATGGAGAAAAGGCTGTAGAAGGAAGAAAAGGCTGACAAAAGGAGTCAAGCAAGCAAGAGGAGTGCTTTCTTGGTTCGGTTCCTATGTGGATCACCTCTGGAGGGCATACACTTATGTGCCTAGTGGAAAGAAAAGGATATTAACATTACAGGTATTCTTCTATTTTCAAAATTTTTTACCTTATTGATTGATATAATCAAGAAAGTCCTGAGTCTAGGATTTTGGTTGCCGAAAGGAGTCATCTGCTGCACTACCAAAATCCAATAGTGGTATTTGAGTAACATTGATTCATTTAATTAATAATCAATTAAATGTATGAATTATTATATTCTATCTAATTATATCTGCATGATAGTTGTAGCATATGATTGTTGATATATGCTACCGATTAGGGTTTCACTTAAACCCTTATCGATATAGAGATATGTTTAGACTATTCAGTCATCATTCTGAAATAAGGTTATCCTAACATAGAGATAGATTCTACTATGTAATAAGGTTATCCTAGAATGATTACACACTTGGCACATATGATGTTGTTGTATGCCTATTAAAAAGTTTATAGTAATAGGATGTGCATGAGACCATAAAAGCCCTCTTTAAAAATTATATTTAGTCATAGTATTATAAAATCATAGTACAAATGATGCGGCAAGATGATGAGAATGCAATCTAAATGATGAATTGAGAAATGAGAGCAATGAAGCCTATTAACAGGTACTAAATTTCATATCAAAAGTATTAAGGTAAAGCTATGGAAGGAGCACGGAAATTTGGAACTTACGCCGCGATGTAGTTATTTAAATCCTAGAGAAGATTAGGGCTAATGATTATGGAATCTAAACCTAGGAAAACTGTCTTCAATAACCTAGACTTAAGAATATTAGAAGGGAATTGTTACCATGATGAGCACTCTTTGTTGGTGTAGATTCGTTGAAGCAATCAAAAAAACAAGTCCTGGATGAAAAGATGACTCTTCCATCAAAACAAGTTCTCACCATACTTGATCTGATGGCAATGACCCCCTTCTTAAACTCCGGATCGTAGAAGGAACCCTGCGCAATGAAGGAATTAGGACTAAGTTGATTTGAGGGAATACCAAATCAAAGTAGGAGGAAGGAATTAAGAAAACAAGTGGTCGTTGAGGGAAGATGGGATCCTTGGAGAAGTCGTTGGCTCGGGAGGTAGAAGATCACACGCCAAGATTGAAACACAACCACACTACAAAACACTTACTTCATAGAAAAACTACTCCTTCTTGTTTCATCATCCCAAAAGCTCCCTTTACCATGGGCGTACAAGAGGCTTTTATTGGCCTTCCAATAAATTTGAAATTCCCCATATCATGGAGAAATATTGGGGGGGGGGGGGGGTTACATGAAATGTGGAGGATTTGGTGGAGGGTTACATGGAATGTGGAGGATTTGGTGGAGGGTTACATGGAATGTGGAGGATTTGAATCCTTGGTCCCCACTTGAAGTTGGCGCCTCTTGGTGATTACTTGGCAAGGTGAGTTGGCATGGTGAGGTCCCCACTTTGAAGTTGTTTTGATGCGGCACCACTTGGTGATGACTTGGCAAAGTGAGTTGGCATGGCGAGGTGGTTTCCAAATCCAATGATGTGGCAAGGTGAAATGGCATGGTGACATGGCGCATCCTTCTCCATGGAACCCCTTGGAGATGACTTGGCAAAAAGGTGATGTGGCATTCTTTGGTGATGAGTTGGCATAGGTGGTTCATGATGATGTGGCGCTCCAAGTAAAGCTGGTCTGGCCCAATTTCAAGTAGCTCTTGAACTTGACTCAGTATAAAGCATAATTGACTCTAATTGAACTTTAAAATCCCAAAAGAAAATAAAACAGGACTCAATAAACATACAGGACTCATACGAGACTTGAGTTCCTAGTCTCAATCCATAAAGAACTTGGTATTAGTTGAAGCTTCTTTCTGAACCTGGTGCCCCCACCAATTCTCCCCGGGTGGGAGGAACTCGACCCTGTCGATTATGGTCCAGCCTGGCTTTGATATTGTTCAAATAAGTCCGGGTCCAGTCATTGCAGATCCTCTCTAGTGATTCAGGAGTCATCAGATTTTGGTCTCCCTTTCCAACGGACCAAATATCGATAGTAATCCTTGTTTTTGGTAGTGACAATCTTATTATCCAGGATTTGTTCAGTTTTCTCTCATTTTTGAGGAATGGTTGTTTGTGGATACTCGGGTAATGGTTCACTCTCAAAAATATGGTCAGGCCCAAAAGGCTCACTAGGTATCATCATGGATTCCTTATATTCTATCAAGTCTGAGACATTGAAGGTCGGGTTGATACCTAGGTCTGAAGGTAATTCCAATATGTAAGCATTAGATCTAATCTTCTTTAGGACTTTAAAGGGGCCTGCACCACGGGTATGTAGTTTCTTGAAAGTCCCGGATGGGAACATGATCTCTCTCATAGAATTCCTTGACTTTCTTTCTTGAATTAGTCCTATGTTTATAGGATTCATTGCTCAAATTTATTTCATGATGCAAATCCTCAACATGCTATGCATAGGACTCAGCAGACTCAGAAACTTACACAAGCACTTACGAAATGCAGACTGAACTAGGCATCCTTATTGAGAAAAATTTTATTGGACTCTCTAGGGCCTAAACCTAACAGATTAATGACTCTCTAGGTTTGACCCTGGTCTGGCATGCACATGAGAATTTACCATGGGTTCCTAGCAAATGCCATAAGGTTTTCCAAAAGTAGGTAGCAAAAGGAATAGGCCTTAAAAGCTCATGCATCCTAGTAATCTCATCAAAATGAAACTTAATGGCTCTAAAATTATGATAAGACTCAGGGAAAGGCAGGAAATAGGAATCCGAGACTTGGGGTAATTTAAGAGAATCTTGAAACAGACTTTGGTTACTCATGATGACCTTAAGATTAGAATTTTGATCTACAGGCAGGATGCTTCTAGGTAGTTGAAGGTCATCAGGAAAGTCTTCTAAAATAATGATTGGGTTCTTCTCAGGTACCTGAAGGAGTTCTTGTGTCGAAGCTAAAGTATTGGGTTCTTCTTGAGGGCATTGTCTTACGGGAACCAAGTCCTCACTAAATTTTGGTTGTTCTGATGTTTCAGGACTAGGCTCAATAATCTTTTCTTTACCAAAGGTTTCCTCAGGTAAGGTACTAATGTTGTTCTCTTCACAGTCTTCCCCTTCATATTCATCTATTAAACTTATGTTAGTCTCATACACAAATTTACTAGGTTCAGATTTGCCTTCTTCCTTCCCTAGCCCTTCAGTTTGAGGATACCCTAAGTCTTGGGTATTAATGAACTCAACTTGTACTTCAGGGTTCTTACTCCTATCATTCATATGAGCTAATGGGATAGTAGGAGTTGGTTGGTCTAAGGGAAATTGTTTAGCCAGAATTTGGTTCAATTGGGCCATTAGATCATTTAGGCCTTTCAGCATGGTTTCAAGATTCGGGTCCATGGCTACACTGGACTGGGTCTGGACTGGTGAATATAAGGCCCCTGATCTAGTTTTTATGCATGCAAGTAGACTCAAGCTCAAGCTAAGGTTTCCTAGACCTAGAGCACAAATTAGAGGTCTAATTAAGTGAACCAACTAGCTAGTAGTACTTATGGGACTTAGCCAGGTAGGTGGAGGGGAGTGAAGGTCCCTGATTGCCAATCCTTAGACACCAATCTGAGATTGGCCAGGTAGGCGGACCAAATCATAAGCCCTGATGTACCAATCCTAGACACCAAGCCAGTAAGCACACACCAATTAGCTGACACAGTTAACTTGACCCTAACCTGAACCCAACTTGTTGGTGTCCCTAACCCACTAGGGCAATTAAGGTTCTAATCGATTTTAATTCGGAGTTGGGTTCGATGCACAATGTGGGCGGTTGTTCTTGGGCTAAGGACAGGTGATCAATCCTGCCCCCATGTCATATTGGTGCCCTTAATTGGATTAAAATGGATGCACACAATCATGCTAAAATTTATCCTACTGAAATTTAAAGCAGAACAGTACAAGAATTACAGTCCAAAAATTCTGTGATTAAATATAAATTCTGGAAAAATTATGAAAAACTCTATCAATTATAGTGGATCTAAAATAATAAGAATCACTAAATTTGGTTTTCTGTGCTGAGAGAAATGAGTTAATGTTCAGACCATATTTGTGGAACTATTTATAATAGATCAGGGAAATGATGCAGGAATTTTCATTTTTTTTGTGATTTTTTTCTAATGATGAAATTTAATACGGTGATAAATGTCTTAAAATGGGACATCAAAAAAAATTATTTCAAAGCAAAATATGTAACTTGCTTTTGGAGTTGCAGACGGATTACAATCAGCCTACATAGAAAAAAATAGCAAGCAGACCCTAATACAGAAAATAGAAATTAACCCTAACCTAATGCAACCATGCTCTGATACCAATTTGATGTGGCACGATGATGAGAATGCAATCTAAATGATAAATTGAGAAATGAGAACAATGAAGCCTATTAACAGGTACTAAATTTCAGATCAAAAGTATTAAGGTAAAGCTATGGAAGGAGCATGGAAATTTGGAACTTACGCCGCGATGTAGTTATTTAAATCCTAGAGAAGATTAGGGCTAATGATTATGGAATCTAAACCTAGGAAAACTGTCTTTAATAACCCAGACTTAAGAATATTAGAAGGGAATTGTTACCATGATGAGCACTCCTTGTTGGTGTAGATTCGTTGAAGCAATCAAATAAACAAGCCCTGGATGAAAAGAAGACTCTTCCATCGAAACAAGTTCTCACCATACTTGATCTGATGGCAATGACCTCCTTCTTGAACTCCGGATCGTAGAAGGAACCCTGCGTAATGGAAGAATTAGGACTAAGCTGATTTGAGGGAATACCAAATTAAAGTAGGAGGAAGGAATTAAGAAAACAAGTGGTCGTTGAGAGAAGATGGGATCCTTGGAGAAGTCGTTGGCTCGGGAGGTAGAAGATCACACGCCAAGATTGAAACACAACCACACTACAAAACACTTGCTTCATAGAAAAACTACTCCTTCTTGTTTCATCATCCCAAAAGCTCCATTTACCATGGGCGTACAAGAGGCTTTTATTGGCCTTTCAATCAATTTGAGATTTTCCATATCATGGAGAAATATTAGGGCGGGGGGTTACATGAAATGTGGAGGATTTGGTAGAGGGTTACATGGAATGTGGAGGATTTGGTGGAGGGTTACATGAAATGTGGAGGATTTGAATCCTTGGTCCCCACTTGAAGTTGGCGCCTCTTGGTGATTACTTGGCAAGGTGAGTTGGCATGGTGAGGTCCCCACTTTGAAGTTGTTTTGATGCGGCACCACTTGGTGATGACTTGGCAAAGTGATTTGGCATGGCGAGGTGCTTTCCAAATCCAATGATGTGGCAAGGTGAAATGGCATGGTGACATGGCGCATCCTTCTCCATGGCACCCCTTGGAGATGACTTGGCAAAAAGGTGATGTGGCATTCTTTGGTGATGAGTTGGCATAGGTGGTTCATGATGATGTGGCGCTCCAAGTAAAGCTGGTCTGGCCCAATTTCAAGTAGCTCTTGAACTTGACTCAGTATAAAGCCTAATTGACTCTTATTGAACTTTAAAACTCTAAAAAAAAATAAAACAGGACTCAATAAACATACAGGACTCATACGAGACTTGAGTTCCTAGTCTCAATCCATAAAGAACTTGATATTAGTTGAAGCTTCTTTCTGAACCTGGTGCCCCCACCAACAAATCTATTTAGAATTTGATTGATCAATTAGTATCTAGAAAAGTGGTTCTGGGAAGGTAAGGAGAATGTGGTTTTTAATTGAGTCCGTTGCTTACCTGGCTAAAAATTTTTGGTGTCTAAGGCAAGCATGAGGGGCCTCCCACCTCTTTCCCACTTACCTGGTCAATTTGATTGATTTAAACCTTGATTTGGAAATGCTAATTGATTAAAACCCTACTAATTGTTTTCTTTCATGCTAAGCCAAATTTACGTCAAAACTATAGTAGGTTTATTGTATAACACAAGGTCTACTATAGGGTTTGATATAAAATTTGTCTTGGTGCATCTAATGCTTTATAGCATGATTGATGGTGTTGCTTTATTGTGTAATACAATGGCAACGTTATTCAATCATGACTATATAGAAATGAAGGGTCTGACTTAAACTAAGACATTATAGTTTGTTGTGTAAACACAAGGCTGTAAGTGTCTTAGAGGCGGTTATCATGTTGAGAGTTGCATGGGTTGCAATTGGAAAGAAAAATTTCCTATCCTTAAACTCATAATTGTTTGTTGTGTAAATATAAGGCATTTATGAGGAATTGGGATCTTAATCCCACTAAAAAGATCTGGTTAGGGTTTCTCGCTTACCATAGGTGAGGGCTATTGTATTTGTAAAAAAATAATGGGAGACATAATTAGATTGATAAGTCCTTATCTAATTATGTATATCATCTTGAGTGGTATGCTTATATGTTGTTCTTTATTTATGTAGATTAATATTATGGCTTCTACTTTATCACTGTGGGATATTTTAGATACCAATAAGTTGATCAGTCTTAATTATGTGATTGGTTAAGGAACCTAAGAATTATCTTAACTCAGGAGAAGGTATTTTACATCCTCGATTCTCCTGATCTAGATTCAATCGAAGATGATGCTTCACAAGAGAAAAGAGTTACATATAAAATGTGGTAGAATGACAGTTTAACTATCAAGTGTATTATGTTGGCCTTTATGAGCAATGAATTGTAGAGGCAACATGAAGATATGGAACCTCAATCCATACTACTCAATCATAAAGAGCTTTATGGAGAGCAAAGTAGGGCTGCCTGATATGAAATATGAAAGTAGTTATTCCGAGCATGTATGAGTGAGGGCTCGTCTCTTCAAGTCCATATACTAAAAATGATTGACTTAATCACACGATTAGATCAATTAGGTTTTGTTATGGATAGAGAGCTTAATCAGGACTTGATCATACAATCACTCGCTGAATCATTCTCTCAGTTTGTCATAAACTATCATATAAATAAACTGAACCTTTCATTACCAGAGTTGCTTAACATATTTAAGACAACTGAGAGCCATTTTATATGGAACAAGGCTCATCTTCTTCTAATTAATAGGAAGAAGAAAATAGTAATGAAAAATGGTTCAAAGAGAAAGTGAAACCCTAAGAAAAGCATTGAGAAGAGGAAGAAGGAAAAGAAGTTTTCTACTGATGGAACCTATTTTCACTGTGACAAGCAGGGACACTAGAAGAAGAACTACAACTCATATTTTGCTAGTTTGAAGCATGATGCTGGTGCAGTATCAAAGGTTTGTACATGATACAAACTAACTTGTCATTGAGTACTTCAACTTTTGATTCATGGATATTAGATACCGCATGTGGGTCTCATATATGCAAGTCTTTGCATGAACTTCACAAAATTAGGAGCTTGAAGAAAGGTGGCTTCGAGCTTTATGGTATGAATGGTAAAGCCATTCAAGCAGAAGCTATGGGCACCTATCGATTGTTATTATCTTCTGATAAAATTTTAGAACTAAAAGACTGTTACTATATTTCAAATGTTATCAGAAATATTATTTCTATACCCTTATTATTACAATAAAATTTATTATTGATATAAAAAATAGTGGATGCTCTATTTTGCATTCCGAAGAATTTTTTGGAATTAGTTTATTTGTTGATGATATTTTAGTTCTTTCACTTAATAATGAAGTTTTTGTTAAAAATAAGAAAAGAAAGAGAGAAGATGTTAATGTCACATTTCTCTGGCATTGTCGCTTAGGTCATATAATGAGTCAAGGATAAACAAGTATACAAAGATAAATTTTTTGATCCTTGTGATTATCAATCATTAGAAACTTGTGAATCTAGTCTTATTGGTAAAATGACAAAATCTCCATTTACTACTCATGGAGATAAGGTAACTAAGTTATTAGGGTTAATACATACAGATGTATGTGGATCCATTCAACTCAAGCTAGAGGAGGATACCGTTATTTCATCACCTTTACTGATGATTTATCTAAGTTTGGATATGTGTATCTTATAAAACATAAATTCGAAGCCTTTGATAAATTTAAAGAGTATTAAAGTATGGTAGAGAAACAAACCGAAAAGAGTATTAAAATTCTTCGGTTAGATTGAGGAGGAGAATACTTATCTAGTGAGTTTCTTGATCATCATAAGGACAAAGGCATTCTCTTAGGATGGACATCTCCATATATACCATAATTAAATGGTGTAACAGAAAGGAGGAATCGTACCTTGTTAGACATGGTAAGGTCCATGATGAGCTTCACTGATCTTCTAGTATCATTTTGGGGTTATGCTCTAGAGATAGTTGCTTATATACTAAACAGAGTACCATCAAAATTAGTAACTAGTACTCCATATGAATTATAGAAAGGTAAAAAATCATGTCTAAAATATATTAATATTGGGGGTTGCCCAGCTTATGTTAGAAATGTATTTGGATATAAGCTGAGTATAAGGGCTGATAAACATAGGTTCATAGATTATCCTCGATAAGGTATTGGATACCTCTTTTATCATCCTACTGAATAAAAGGTTTTTATTAGTAGGTATGCCACTTTCTTGAAAAATGAATTTATCCAAGAAGGAGGCAATGGGAGGATACTTAAACTTAATGAAGTACAAGATCAACCTACTCTATAGACAATCAACCTTAAATTCCTTAACCACAAGTACCTATTTATAAGGTACCACTACAATGCACACCTCCTCTCCATGGGTCAAAGAGAGTGCGGAATGCACCTCTTAGATATGGCTTTGTCATTAGTAATGATAATGAAGCCAACATCATTCAAGATGATGATCTTTTGACCTATACGGAAGCTATCCAGAGTAAAGACTAATAAATGGCTTGATGCCATTAAATCTGAAATGGACTCCATGAAGACTAACCAGGTTTGGACCTTGATTGATCCACCTAAGGGAGTAAATCCAATAGGGTGCAAATGGATCTTGTTGCCCAGGTGGCTTTCTCAAGAGGGGGGTGAATTGGGAATTACAAAATTTTTGCAAGTATGTACACAAGTAATTCCTTTTAGTGGTTGAGTACTGTGTTAATCAGAGAATAAGTGCAAAAGCTGAAAAGTAAATCAAGCACAACATAAACAAGGCAAGTTTATAGTGGTTCGGAGCAACCCAGCTCCTACGTCCACTACCCAAGTTCACCACTCGGGATTTCCACTATATCCCCTAAACCGGAATACGGTCGGATTGTTTTACAGGCTCATAATCCCAACCTTTACACTTTGGTTTTTAAACCGAGATCACCAAAGAAACCCACACTAGGTTTTCACAGGCTCACCTAGAATCTCTACACTTTGGTTTTGAAAAGGCTCGCCAAAGAAACCTATTTGGTTCTTACAACCGGGTTCACCAACAACCCAAATATTCTAAGAATAGAATAAAAAAAGCAACAATAATGACAAACTCAGTTGTCTGGTGGTTGCCAATGCAGCTCGAGTGAAGCTCAGTTGAATGCTCTTCAATGCACTTCAATGGTTTCCTTGCTTTCCTCAAAAGATGCTTCAAGCTTCTGGTAAGAGTTAGTGAAGGCTTTGAAGGCTGACTTCAAAGCTCAAGTGCTCTCTCTTCTTACTTCAATAAATATTTAATAACTGTTCATTAACTCATTAGTCTCCCCAAGGATGTTATCATACCTCATTTATAGAGACTTCAACTGCCTTCCCTTGATTTTGAACGTTGTAGACCATTGGAAAGTGACAGGTTACCGTTGGAGCACTTTTGGAATTCAAAAACAAAAAACTGGAACTAGCTGTTGGAGGTGACCCCGTCATTCCAGTTGGCTCGGACAATCTTCGAGTCAGCTCGGATCAAGTTCGGGTCGGCTGGGTTGAACACCAGTCGGCTGGGTTTCACAGTTGAGAAAATGGTTCACTCTGGACGAGTCGGCTAGGCTAAAATCCAGTCGGCTCGGATTCCTAAGATTCTCAGAACGTTCTCAACCATGTTTTGGACGAGTCGGCTGGGCCTTGGTGCCAATCGGCTGGATATGTGTGCCAGAGAACTTCTTTCTTCTGCCAGTGCCAGAGTCGACTGGTTCTTCCATCTAGTCGGCTCGAGAATGGTTCTTCAGCCATATCAAATTCAATCTTACAGAACTCTTGTCCCATGCTTTGAAGACTTCTTCAAGGTTTTCTTACAATAAAATCAAGAAAAATTGAAGCTTGAAAACTACTAGAAGTAACCCTTTATCTTTGATTTAAGTAGAAGATTTTTTGTTGGGTTCTTCTTTACAAGATTCTAAACACTTTACAACACAACACAAAGCAATAAGGATTGTAGGATTTAGAAAGTATGTCAATATAGTTGTCCTACAAAAACTTGTCAACCATTTGAAGAGTTGTTAGATAACCAGATGTATGCTCCAATGTTTTGTTATCATCAAAATCACTTTAAGGGTCAACAGATCTTCAAAAGGAAGATTGGAGCAGATGGCCAAGTAGAAACCTACAAGGTTAGGCTAGTGGTAAAAGGTTTCAAACAAAGACATTGAATTGACTATGATAAAATGTTTTCGCTAGTAGCATGCCCAAATCCATTAGAATTTTGCTAACTATAACTGCATACTATGATTATGAAATATGTTAAATGGATGTAAAGACCGCATTCCTCAATGGATATCTTAAGGAAGAAGTGTATATGTCACAGCAAGAATGATTTGTCTTAAGTTGGAGACCAAACTAAGTATGCAAGCTTAAGAAATCTATTTATGGATTAAAGAAGCATCGAGGAGTTGGAATATTTGATTTGATGAAATAATTAAGGAATTTGGTTTCATCAAAAATGTGGATGAACCATGTGTGTATAAAAAGATAAATGGGAGTGCTATTGTCTTCTTAATATTGTATGTTGATGACATACTTATCATTGGAAATGATATTCTAATATTGCAATCGGTCAAAGCTTAGCTATCTAAATAGTTTTCATGAAGGATTTGGGAGAAGCATCCTATATACTAGGTACAAAGATCTTTAGAGATATATCAAAAAGGATGCTCGACTTATCTCAATCCAGGTATAATAACTTAGTATTGATAAGACTCAATATGGAGGAAAGTAAAAGGGGTTACTTACCCATGAGTCAAGGCATACATCTTTCTAAGAAGATGTCTCCTAAGACACCTGAAGGGAGACAAAGATAAGTAAAATTTCTTATTCTTCGGCTATAGGATCAATCATGTATGCCATGTTATGTACCAGGCCTGATATTATTTATGCCTTAGGCATAGCAAGCATATTCTAAGCTGATCTAGGGGAAGATCATTAGAAAGCTGTGAAAAATATTCTTAAGTATCTTAGAAGGACTAAAAATATTTTTCTAATATATGGAGGATCATATTTAAAACTAGAAAGGCTATACTGACTCTAATTTTCAGTCAGATCTAGATGATAGTAAATCCATATCAGGATATGCCTTTACTTTATATGGAGGTGCAGTGAGTTAGAAAAGTACCAAGTAACAAACTGTAGTTGACTCGGTTACTGAGGTAGAATATATAGCTGCTAGTGAAGACACTAAGAAAGTTGTCTGGATAAAAAAGTTCATCTCAAAATTGGATGTAGTTCCTACGATATAATAATCGATGCCACTTTATTATGATAACACTAGAGCTGTTATACAAGTTAAGGAACCAAGGTCTCATCAAGAATCCAAGCACATCCTAAGGCACTTCCATCTCGTTTGTAAAATTATTAAAAGACAAGATGTAATTTTAGAATGAGTAGATACAAAGAACAATATAGCAGACCCATTCACTAAAACCCTGCCTCAATAGCAATTTGATTGCCATTTAGATTGTATAAGAATTAAATACAAGGATGATTAGCTTTAGTACAAGTGGGAGATTGAAAGAATGGTATCCTAAAAGCCAATCATACTTTTTATAAAATAGAGGTTTATCTATAAAATTCTCCCGACTTAAGTATGATTTAATAAAAGATATTTTGTTTCATCATATGCTATGTCTTATACTTTATTGTTTGAGATTATGACAAAACTCATAAATTAGGACAATGATTTTAGGGTTACAATGGAGTTCGTAACAGTGAGACCTAAGATCTAATAAATTCTAATTTAAAATATTCTAGTTATAGGATCATCGAGTCAGGAATCGATGTTTCCAGAGAGACTAGCACATCCTATGTATGCTTGATGAAAAGAGTGGTTGGTCTCATGATTACTTATGTAGGGACACTAATACAAGGATGTGGGTGCTCATCAGGGTATGAGTTCACTAAATTGATCCGTCATGAGAACATCTTATGGAAGCTTACTTGTTAAAAGATAATTTTCTTAGTAAAAGTTGTGCAAGTGATCCTTAGACCTAAGATCACCAAGGTTCTTATATACAAGAATCCATATTTTGGTTCATACTCATTCATAACTTAGTCATGTATGGGATGTTCATAGATATGGTGAATTGTATATGCAGGTTATGAGTAGGTCAACAAGGAATCATTCACTCCTAGTAAAAAAAGAATTTATCCCATGTAATCTCATTAAATGATGACTCAAGAAGTCTTTGATCAAAGCAAGATGAAATTAGAAAAGGATTTCTAATTCTTCATCCATTGAGTCTTCATTAATGATTTAAGGCTCAAATGAATAAAGTGTGAGGGTTTGATAATTTTTCATACCCATCACTTATTCAAGATAAAGGGAGATCGAATAATTGAATTGCATGGTAACTTGCCACTAAAGGATATTTTGATAATTTCAATCAAATTTCTTATCTTTTGGGTAGGCATGATACTTTGCTAGATATCAATCATGTCTTGTAGGTTATCATGAATTAAATTGATTGAATTCATGAGTCAATTTGAAAGATGGTTTAATTGGCAGCTAGGGTTAGCTCGATTTGACCTAATTCAATTAGTTGATTCTAATCGAACTAAATCAACATAAACCTAGACCTACTGCTAGCTGGATGAGGAGCCCAAAGGGTCACATGCATTAAAGAATTAATCAAGAAAGTCATTTGTATTTTATTAGGATCATGGGATCCTAATTGGCTAGCTAATTAACATATTAGTATATGTTGGCTAGCCTAACTCCTAACTTAATAAGATTAGGTTTAAATGCTTGCTATTTAGGCTAACAAGTTTGAGTGGGACTTAAATTAGATTGAGTCTTAAGTGGGCCAGTCAAATTGAGATTTATCCTATTTTATCAGCCTTTATCCATTAATTAAACCAAGAGTCCCAAGGGCATGGGACTTTTGGTGCCATATTGGTGTGTGCATAAATAAAGGGGCGCGGAAGGACCAAGAGTCCTTCTACAAATTAATCACCTTTTTTGTGATAAGGCTTAGCCCCTATCCTATTTATTGGAATCCCAAATTGACTAGAATTGGCCAGTTAATTGATGTAAGAAGGGCGTGAATAATGAAGGGACGCGATGCTTCATGTATATGGTGCATGGATAGAGTCCTTCTACCTGTTAATCACTTTTTTTCCAGATAAGCTCTCTATTTGATATGCTTATTGGTATGTGGGATCATGTCTTAAATCTGAAATTAAGAATTAATTATCAGATTTTCCTGAAGAGTTGCGATAAGCATCTCTTGGCACCAACAATTAGTGAAATGGCATTTCATTTTGCACCTTTCTGCTAAGGGACTCTTTCTAATTAAAGGGGCTTATCTGATATATTAAATATAAGATAAGGGGTTGATGAAAAGGTATATCAGGTGCCTATTCTCTTCCTATTTAAAGGCTTCGATGATTGAAGCCAAGATATCCGAAAGTTGTCCTGATAATTTTCTTCCTTCTCTTATTAGGATAAGTCTATTATTTTAAGACAAGTCTAGAATTTTAAGATAAGGGCTTCGAAAGAGAATTTGAAAGGATAATAAGATAATAAGAGAGTTTTCAAAGATGTGCTAAGCTGCTCTTCGAAAGGAAAAAAGTCCTAGAAGGGAGAAAAGACTACAAAAGAAAGAAAGGCTACTGAAAGGAGTCAAGCGACCAAGAGGAGTGCTTTCTTGGTTCAGTTCCTATGTGGATCACCTCTAGAGGGCATACACTTGTGTGCTTAGTAGAAAGAAAGGATATTAGCATTACAGGTATTCTTCTATTTCCAAGATATTTCACCCTATTAATTGATATAATCAAAGGAGTCCTAGGTTTAGGATTTCGGTTGACTAGGATTTTAAGGTTTAAAATTTTGAAATCCGGTCTTTTGCTATGCTATCGGAACCCAACATATGTCACATTCTTTGAAAATATGTCATAATGGGAAGATTTTGAGCTCAAAAAGAAAGTTTTTAAAGAGAATAAGCTGGAGATCTAGTTGAATTTGTCCATTTTGAGCCGGTTAGTGTAGAACCTCCTCCACCTCAATAGGATCTCCTGTCCTCCTATGGGATACTTAGGTATTGTCATAGAGGATATAGAGAAATTATTCCTTGAAGGAGATAGAGAACATTGTGTTGGTCCCAAAATCTAAGACAAGGTGATGTACAACATCGATTCCAAGAAATGGTTGAATATGATGAAGTCCACAACAAATACCACATATTCAAACCATGTATGACCTTACTAGATCAACCAGAGGATATGGTACCTATTGGACATAAATGGATCTGCAAAAGGAATATAGATGCAAATGGATGTAAAAACTATTTCCTTAATAGATATCTTAGAAAGATATATTTATATAAAGCAGCCTAATGGGTTTCATTTCCAGTGATGGACGTCACAAGATCTCCATGTTGCATAAATCCATTTATGGATTAATGTAAGTATCTTGAAGTTGGATTGATGTGATCAAATTATTTAATTTCATCAAGAATTAAGGAGGAATCCTGAGTTTTCAAAAGGGTAAATGGGAGTGTTGTACGTTCCTTGTGGATGACATCCTCCTTATTGGAAAAGATATTTTCATGTTGACATAGGTCAAGACTTGGTTGTCAAATGAATCCTCTTAAAAAAAGACAGGCTAAGCATCTAGGAATGAAAATCTATAGTGACATATTTGATAGGAAGCTCGGCCTTTCATAAGAAAAGTACATAAAAGGAGGTGCTGAAAAGATTCAACATGAAAACTCCAACAGAGATTTTATCCCTCAGACAAGGTGTATATCTCTCCAAGAAGATGTGTTCTAGCACATATGAGAAGATTCAGCTTATGAACTAGATCCATTATGCTTGAGCTATAGGGAACCTCATACATGCCATGCTATATGCTTGACTTGATATAGCCTTGCTGTGAATGTCACAAGCAAATATCAGTCGTATCCAGGTATATGATAATGGATGATTGTGAAAAACATCCTTAAGCACTTAAGAAGTACTAAGGATTAGTTCTTGATCTTTGGAGGAGGGTTTGAGTTGCAGGGTTCAAGGACACATAGATTCAGACTTGGCGCCTGATGGTAGATAATTTACATCAAAATATATGTAATGTGGGAAATGGTAGATTGGAAGAGTTCCAAATAACCAATTATTATAGTTAGTCACAGTCTCTAAAGGTGCTAGGTAAGGTTTTTGGTTATTTTGTTGTAGAGTTTGATGTTATGAGATGCCATCATAATTACAATAGCAGTGCATAATCCTTAGCTAATGGAGCTAGGGTCTCACTAGAATACCAAGCACATTGAGCGGTGATATCATTCTCGATGGTCTACACATGGAAATTATCAAGATGAAAAGAGTAGACCCCATAGAAACATGATAAACCAATTGACTAAGTAATTTAGCCAGCTAAAGACTAAAGTCTATCTTAAGAAGATAAGACTTAGGTTTGCAGCAAATTGGCTTTAGTGCAGTGAAAAATTATTAGGAGTGTATACCCCTAAAAGCCAATTTGGCTGGCACATTTGATGGGGACATCAGGCAAAGGCAAATAGATTTCAAGCTAACCTTTTTCCAGCTAGAGAATTAAGTCAGAAGGCCTTCTAATTGAGCCCAATGTATCAATGGAAGAAGCAAGGAAGCTTGATGAAGCCACCTACCTTCCATGAGCCGACTCAACCAATTTTCTTTGAGTCGACTCAAATCTTCTTCATGGAGTCAACTCAATTTCCAACCACTTAGACACCACTTGAAGGCCAGCTCATTCCATCCACTTGGGTGCCACTTGGAGGCCACCTCATCCCCAACTTCCATCCACTTGGGCACCACTTGGAGGTCACCTCATCAACACTTTTTTAGGGGCCATAAAAAGTGAAGACAACTACCTACAACTTCCCTAATAACTTTACAACCACCTTCCTATGTAGAGTACCACCTCACTTCCCACCTCATCTTCCAGCATGGATGCTACATCCTCAAGGAAGGCCACTTCATCATCCATATAGATGCCACATGTATAATTAGTTGCAACCAATTTTTGTTACAACTAATTCTAGTTTCTTGTTAGAACTTTCTAACCAATCTAGTTAGTAGTTAGAACTAGAGTTGGTTAGCCAAACCCACCCTCTCTTGGATGAATTTTATGGAGGACTTGGGCCTATAAATAGCCCCCCAAGCTCTCCTTTTAGGCAATCTCTTATCTCGTATGAAATGAAATTAAGTTTGAGTGTTTTCTTTCCATTGCTTTGTGCTTTAGTCACTCCATTTGAGAGAGGGTGTGAGGCCCAAAGTTTTGTTTATTTCCTTTGTTTCTATTGCTTAGGAGAAAGCTCACTTCATGAGGGAGGTGGTGTGAGAGCCACTCCGCTTCAAAGGAGTCCCTCCATGGCCATTTGAAGAGTCCAAGCCACCTAGCTCCAAGCATCCTCCACTTTCCATCTCTCTTCTTTCCATCTTTCAATTCCTTCATTCTCTACACTTCAATGCCTCATATTAAAATCTTTTGCAGGTTCTCTCATGGATCCTGAGTTGAAGATGAGGGTTTCCAAGCCATAAACCATCTACAAGGTGAGTCCACAGTCTAGGAAGTGTAAATCTTATGATCCAAGCCTCTTTCCTAGAGAGTTGAGTGAACCCTTCCATCAAATATTTTTAACCATCATTGTTGGTAGGAGAACCATTCCTAAACTCTTTAGATCTGATCATTTGAAGGTTAACTTGCCCTAGTAATAATGATTTCCATGCCATAAGGTCCTACTCTTTGTTTGAACTAGATCTACATTACAGGCGTTGAAACTTAGATCTACTAGTCTCTTTCATAAAACTCTTTCTTTGGATTAATTTAGCTCATATGTATGTGGATTTATTGCTCAATGTAGCTTACTAATCCTCTTGCTTGAATCTCTATCCATCATGATTGCATAATTTTATCTCATCCCGCATCAATTTTTCGTATGAGAGCTTCAGGTTTACTAGGTTAAGTTGCTGAAATTTTATTCATTGCTGAAATTTCTTGCCTTCAAGTCTGAAATTCATAATCAAATTTCAAGATTTAAATTTTAAAACTTGAAATCTAAAATATTAACTTTGAGATCTGATAGTTCTAATTTAAATTTCAAATTTCTAAGATTTTTAAATTTGAGTTTTGAATTTTAAATCAGTTAGTTGGAGGTTTGTTAGTTGCTAAAATTTTTTGTACCAAGCCTTGAAGAACGAATTTCATAACTATAATTCAAAATTTAAAATTTAAAATTTGAAATCTAAAATATAAACTCTGAAATCTAAAAATTTCAATTTAAAATTTTAATTTTTGAGAATTTGAAATTTGAATTTCAGAATTTTGGTTAGAGGGTTGTTAGTTGGAAGTTTCTTGTAACCAATTTTAGTTACCCACCTCCAAAAATGAATTTCCAACCATAATTTGAAATTTAAAATTCAAAATTTGATTTCTTAAATCCAGACTATAAGATCTGAAATTTCTAATTAAAAATCTGAATTTTTAAATTTTTAAAATTTGAATTTTGAATCACATGTTTGTACTAGCCTAGATATTCTCCCAGTTAATTATGATTGGTTGTGCATCCATTTTAAAATCTACCTAAGGGCATTCAATATAATATAAGGGAAGGAGGTCATTACCTTTTCTTGGTCCAAAACAACCACCTACATCGTGCATTGACCTAAGCCTAATCTAAAACCAAGTAGGAACCTAAACTAGGGACATCAACGGGTCAAGTTCATGTGCATGTGAGGCCAAGTGTTGATTAATTCTGTATTTACTCCTTGATATTGGTGTCTAAGGCTAGAGGTCCAATGGCAATTGCTTTAAGCGGACTTGCAATTTTTAATTAAGACCTCGTGAAAGTGAGGGGAGCCTCCCGCAATCCTACCTCTTACCTAACCAGTTGAAAGGATAGCTGCAGTCTTAATTGGTACCTAGTCAATCCTGTTGCATTGAACTTCTAGGTCTAAGAGCCCTAGAAGCTAGGTTTGTACTGCATGTTTACTAGGTCAGGAGCTCAGTATCAACATTCACAAGGTTTCACCATAGAACCCAATCTTGAAATTTTAATAAGGATCATGACTGAAAAGTTTGATACCATAACTAAGCAATTAGGACAGATGAACAAAGAATTAGGTCAAGTGAAGGATCGTACTGGAGTCCTTGAAGAATCTCGATTAACCCCCACTAAACCTAACTCACCTAGTCCAACTCCCCTTGGTCCAAGAGCCCATTATCATGATCTCACCCTTGAATATAACCCTAGACGTCCCTACCAAGACTTTGTAGATCAGGAGGAGAGAGTCTTTAGGAGCAATCGACCATATGCACCTACTTTTGATAGAAATCTAGACCTTGAGGTGTATATCATTTGGGAGGAAAGAATGAATCAATACTTTGAGTAGGATGAAATATCAGAAAAAAGAAAGTATCAATTTGCCAAACTTAGGTTAGTCCGACATACTAAAATATATTGGGAAGATGTTGAGCATAAATATTATCAAAGAAGAGATAATATAACTACCTGTAGAGCCATGAAGAGTAAACTTAGAGAAAAGTACCTAGGTAGATTCTATGAGCAAAGACTTTTAGACCAATGGTACAGATTGAGACAGGATGATAAAACTGTATCTGAGTATATTATCAAATTCAATGAGTTTGACAGGAGATGTAACACAGCCAAATCTAAGGCAATGATAATATCTAGATTTCGAGCTGGCCTATGCAAGAACATCCAATGGAAATTATTTCAATAAAAAATTCATGACCTAGAAAAAGCTTATCAAATTGCTAGGAAATTCGAGTCATATTAGAGGGAACTCATGATCAATCGACCTAAGTCCGACAGGAATAGTACATCAGGACATAGGTCTAATTCTAGTCAGATTCCTGCAAGCCAACCTATTCTTATTACCCCGGTAGTTTATAAGGAAGAAGTCCTTGAACCCATTAATGAGCCAAAGGTAAAAATATATGAAGCCGAACCAAGTTTAATAAATGAGTATGAAGAAGATGAAGAAGAGATTAAATCCACTAAGGAATTAGAGGAAGAAGCTCCTGAATCCATTGAAGAATTTAAGGAAAAAGTCTATGAAGCTGGGTCTAACCTAGTGGATGAATATGAGGGATATGATAGCATCCAGGAACAGAACCCTAAAGAGCAACCCCAGGAAATAATAGAGTTCATGAAAGAAGAGGATGTAGAGTTAAAGTTAATCAATGTTGAGGGTTCAGAACAAGAGACCGATGAAGGACCACCAATTGGTATAATGATCACTAAGAAAATCCAAGAACAAACCACTGAGGATCGGTCCCAAGAAATTATAGAACTTTTGAAAGATTTTTAATATGAATCCCTTGAAAATTTTCATGATCATATTCTACTATTCTGGGACATCTACCATACCATCGACCTGGTCCTAGTAATTAATATTCAATAGTTATTTCTAGAAAACTTTATGGCACATGCTAGGAATCAAATTAAGATTCACTGCCACCTACATTAAGTTGTGTGCAAGAATTTTGGAAAGCTGTTAAGGTAGGAATATTAAAAATTTTACCCTGCTTTCAATAAATCAGTCAATAGGTCCACTAATAATAAATCCCATTTGAGTTTGTTTTTGTTATTTGATATCATTTGAGCTTGTCATTTGATATTTTTCTTTTAATCCATGCATGAGGGTCCAAGTCTGCAAGAGTCATACGCATAGCATGTTAAAGAGATTTGTTTGAAAATTTGAGCAATGAAAATTACAAGCATATGGCTAAATTTTCATAAGAGAGTCAAAGAGTTTTTATGAAGGAGTCTATGAGACCAAATTACATACCCGTGGTGTAGGTCTTTTCAAATTGATAATAAAAATTAGACCTAATACTATATGCTTAAGTTACCATCTGACTTTGGTATCAGTTCCACTTTCAATATTTTAGACCTCATAAAGTATACGGAACCAACAATGATACCTAGTGAGCCATTTGGACCTGATCCCATTTTTGAGAGTGAACCAACCCTTGAGTGTCTACTAGCTATACTACCAAAGCGACGAGATAGGATTGAGTGAATTCTAGATGATAAGACTATCACTATCCTGAACAAGGACTATCAACGCTATTTGATTCATTGGCCCAAGATTGACCTAAATATGAACACTTATAGATCAGTTGAGAGGATTTGCAATGGATCAACCCAGACTTGCTAGACCATTACCGAAGTCAAGTTGACTCTTACTCGACAGGTTCGAGTTTTTTCCATCCTGGGAGAATTGATGGAGACATCAGGGAAAGGCAAATAGATTTCAAGCTAACTCTTTTGTAGCTAGAAAATTAAGTTAGAAGGCCTTTTAATTGAGCCACAATGTATCAAAGGAGGAAGCAAGGAAGTCTCATGAAGCCACCTACCTTCCATGAGCCGACTCAACCAATATTTTTTGAGTTGACTCAAATCTTCTTCATGGAGTCAACTCAATTTCCAACCACTTGGACACCACCTCATTCCCTCCACTTGGACACTGATGTGTAATCCTTGTCAGATTCCATGTCAGAAAAAGCTGCCACGGCGGACACTCCTTCCTGGACTCCTTTACTGAGCCGAGCTCCCCCAAGACATCGGGGCGGCCCGTCAAAGCCGAGTTCCGTCCTCTGCTAGGTTGGCACCCACCAGCTCGGGATGCCTAGGACGGAGCCGAGTGACCTCCTTTACCAGATCGAGCCCCTCTGAGACCGAGCCCCCTGGATCGGAGTCGAGCCCAGCCCTCCTCTACCAGGTCAAGCCCCACTGAGGCCGAGCCCTCTGGGCTGGAGTCGCGTGCTAACCTCCTTTGCCAGATTGAGCCCCTCCAAGGTCGAGCCCCCTGGATCAGAGTCGAGCCCAGCTCTCCTCCGCCAGGTCGAGCCTAGCCCTCCTCCACCAAGTCGAGCCCTTTCAAGGTCGAGCCCTCTGTGCAGGAGTTGAGCCTAGCCCTCCTCCGGGTCGAGCCCCCTCAAAATCGAGCCCCTTTGGTCCGGAGTCGAGCCCAGCCCTCCTCCACCAAGGTGAAGCCCCTTTAGGGCCGGGCCCCTCGGAGTCGAGTCCTAGCTCTTCAGTTCGGCAACCACCTCGGACAATGGTGTTGGCCACCGAGGGGGGCAAAGCCGCCCTTCCAAGGCATCGGTGAGCTGTTCAACGACCGCGAAGAAGCACCTGTCAAGTCATAATAACTGTCTGCAGCTACCACTTTCACTAGAAGGGGAAGAAGCTCCCTGACCAAGGCACTACACTCTCCACCAACTGCCTGCATCACCGAAAAGAAGAAGTCAACCAGGGAATTTGAATCCTGGGGGTGGCGGTCCCCCGATCGAGGCTCTGCCAAGTTTCCCGGAATGGAGCGACCAGAAGGAATGTCAGAATGCATGGTAGCTTCTCTTATCACAAACTAGGAAAGACATCCCACCCATGGCATGGAACACCACTGTGCGCACCTGCTAGTATTGGGGAGATCCTAAGGTAGGCATTCAACAACCACCTGGACTTAAAAGAACCTTCGACACCCGTAGCGGGGAGGTGAGCTGAAACAAAAATAAGTTAAGCCACAAACATTCGGACAAGTGAGGGGGAGGAGGCCACACGAGAGAATCACCAAGGAAACTAAGAGTTCAAGGCTCCTAGAGATCCGCGGGAAGGATCGCCCAAACACAGCCACCAGCTCCAGTTCACCTCGGCCACCACCTTTCCCAGCTTGTTTGCACCCCCACTCACACATCATTCACTCCTCCTAATATGGAGTCCATCTCAGGAGCTCGACCAGGAGGATCTGTTCCCCTGGATCGTTATTGACTTGACTGTCGAAGTGCCTCCGCCGGAATTCCCAGCCCAGGCTTTAACCTTTGTTTTGCAGGTCCCGACGAGCAAGTTGGTCCTGAAGAGATGAGGGGCGATCCCACTCTGCCAGCAGCTATGGGCCACGACGATCTTGGTGGCAACAAGAGCCACTTGGAGGCCACCTCATCCCTACTTCCATCCACTTGGGTGACACTTGGAGGTCACCTCATCAAAACCTTTTTGGGCACCAAAAAAAGTGAAGACAACTACCTACAACTTTCTTAACAACTTTGCAACCACCTTTCTATATGGAGTGCCACCTCACCTTCCAACATGGATGCTACATCATCAAGGAAGGCCACTTCTATTAAAAATTATGTCCCAAAGCCAATGTCTATGCTGTAGACGATTGTGCTACTTTGTATATGAACTTTTTATAATAAATAAAAGTTATTTATTGGTTGTCCATCATTTTACATTTTCTTGTAATGAACTCTTGTATGATGGAGTCCTTAGAACTACATTATTTGATATAAAGAGGATATATCAAGTAGTTCTTAAACTAGTTCATAACCAAATGATACATTGTTATAGGACGACGATGTATCAAGTATAGGTTGTTATATGTCACATTTATTGGTTGTCCTCTTAACCAAGGAGTGTGGAGACACTGGTGTGACATACAAGTGAAGTGTATGACACTTCACTGAACGTGACCATCTGCGGAGCTCCCTTCTGCCAAAGGGTTACTCGTGAAGGGATATGGGTATATATGTCCTTCAGACCTGAGGTCACCATGGCAGCTTGCAAGCAACTCACTATACTTTGGTGCTAGACTACCTGGATTTCTAATCCATTGATGGAAGGTTTCTAGGTACAGTCAAGTACTTATGGAGTAGTGGTGAATCAAGATGGAATTGACCTCTCCAAATAGTTTGGAGTGAATGACTCACTATGTCTCAATTCAGCAAAACCTTGGCCAGGGTAGTTCTTGTGAGGAGTCACAGAACTTGTGAGGTTGAGACATGATCTGGATAGACCAAATTAGGGTTGGTAGTCTAACCCTAGGTCATCCTGAGCATTGTAAGGTCAAAGAGATGAATTATGTGGCAACCATATGCCAGAGGTTCTTGTGAGGTGCTCTGTATCTTCGACCTATCCGGATGTCGGGTATCGTTGCTAGATGAGGACTTTGACTGGTAGTGGAAATGTTCCAGTGCTACCGGTTTAGTATTCGAACCTATGGGATCACACACCATAGAGAATTTCTATCTGATCTTTTGGGCTGATCAACGATTGAGAATCATTTGCCGTCACCTGAAATCAATTTGGTTGACTTTGCACCAAGTGTCGACACTTGGATTTTTGCAGGTGTTGACACTTGGTGAAGTGTCGACACTTGGCCATTTTCGAGTGTCGACACTTCCTGTGACGAGCAAAAATTCTGGGAGGTTTTCGTGGAGATTTTTTGGGCAGGTTTGACCTAGTTTGAATTTTGAATTCAAACTAGTTTTGGCTATAAACCTTTATGGTATGAAAGTCATACTTGCCCAAATGGGTTAGACCCATTTGGCATGCCCATGATCCTCTCCCCCATTCTCTCCTCTCATCTCTCCTCCTTCCTTCTTCTCCCTCTCCCTGCTGCCCCTATAAATGTGAGACATTGTGATGGTTGCTGGGGTTAGACATACAATAGCAGCAACTATTTCTTGGAAGAAAAAGGTTGAGAAGAGTGAGAGCTTTAGGGTTTGGGTGTGAGCACCTAGCAATCAAGATAGATCTTGGGAAAGAGATTTGGGAAGGGATTCCTGCTATCTTTCTTGTCTTCTTGAAAGAAGAAGTTCAGCCCATGAATCCCGAAGAGCTAGCACTCTGAGGGAGTTAATCAGAGTCAAGCCCAAGTGTGTACATCCTGTAGAGGCCAGACGCTTGTGTGGCTTGAGCACCCTCTTCCTCATCAGAGCTCTTCGCTGCTTCTCTCTAGCATTCATCGAGGTATAAAGGTATGACCTTTATGTTTATGTTGTTTTCTTGTTTTTGATGTTATATGCATGCTAGGTTTTTATACTAGATCCTGTTGTGGGCAGATCAGTAGATAGTTTTGATCTATCTACCAAGCCTTCCGCTGTGCATGATTTAAAATTATTTTAAAATGCATATTCTCTACCCTATTTTTCTTGCATAATATATGCTAGGTGTAGGTATTTTTCACCTTCAATGGTATCAGAGCCTGGTTCATTTTGTAGTATAATAATGCTAGCATACTTATAACATCTTTTTTCTTCTTAAGTACCTGGATTGAGTGCTTTACCAGGCCATCCAATCATAGGAGAGAAGTAGGGCTACAAGACCATCTCTTCCCATTCAATGGGATCTCCTATGGCATGTAGGGGTGCCACTGATTAGCTCATGAAAAAGAAAATAAGAAGAAAGTAATTTGTAGGTTAAAAATGTTTTAATCTAATGACATGATCATAAAATAATTTTAGATAAGATCTAAAAGTTATTTTTGATAGGTTTTTGTTTGTATGTTTGAGAAACATTGAATTTGAAATCACTGTTTTTCATTGTCTCGGGTTGTGAGTCGATACTTGGCTCTTGAAGGGCTCATGAAAAAATTTCCTGAGATCTGGTTTTTGTTTTTGTTCTGAGACAAGTTGGAGTGTCAATACTTATCCCTGAAGTGTTGACACTTGAGCCTGAAGTGTCGACACTTGAGCCTGAAGTGTCGACACTTGAGCCTGAAGTGTCGACACTTGAGCCTAAAGTGTCGACACTTGACCCTTGAAGTGTCACACTAGAGGCGTGCCAGAAAACATGTTGTTCTATTTTCTGTTCCCTGTCTCGGGCCTTGAGTCGACACTTGCTCTTGAAGTGTCGACACTTGACTACAGAAAATGCTAAAAACAGTGAATTTAAATTTTGAATTTGTTGTAAAATTATTTTACATGATAAATTAAAATTGTTTTAATTTATTTAAGGCCATTGAACTTAATTTTGAATTAAGATTGACTAAGTACTCTAGGAATGTAATTCAAAGATCTTAAGTCATTTCAATAAGCCTTAAGGGTCATAGGTTAGCTTCTATTAGGTCATTGATTCAGTTAGACCTAAGTTTAGATTCATTGGACAAGTTAGAGAACTAATCTAATCAAAAGTTGAGTTAGGATTTCTTCTCTAGATCTATCTAATAGTTAGATTGATTAGTCCATAATCTAAATGGATATAATTTGTGGCTTAGTGAAAAGCTCGAGTCTTTAGGCTAATCTAATCGAGTCTGATGAACCGATTGGTGTCGAGGTAAGTTTGGCATTGTGATCTTGGTTCTTTGGGGCTACCTCTTACCTGGCCAACTCTGTTGGTGTCTAGGCAAGATGGTTAATGGTGGAATCCAATCCATGATCTCACTTACCTAGCCAATATGGTCAATCAGGATTGATTAGATAGCTCATTGACTCATGTTAACCCTTGTCACCCAAGGTTAATCAGTCTTGACTGATTTTAGGTGCCCATGGTCATTTGTTATGTGTAAGCCTCCTTGATTGCTGATGTGGTCAATGGGAGGTTGGTCCATGTCTTCTTATCTCTCCATCTATCACATTAATTAAAATCCTTTAAATTATTAGATCCTTAAAAGGATAAAGTTATAGAGATAACCAAGTCCTAGCCTCCCATTAAGTGGGATAGTAATGTGTCCATTAGTTCAGTATTCATCGACAGATCCAAAGATTAGGTGGTCATCGAGCTATTGGAATTGCTGTTCCTAATATGATGGCTCAGTGCGACTCTCTTAACGGTGGTCAGGTGAGCTGGCCAAAGTCGGGCTTGACCATTCGTTAGTTAAAAGCATTAAATTTTGTCATGTTAATGGTTGGACCTAACCTGGACCTTCAATAGGAGGCCCAAAGGTCGATTGAAGTGCTCCTTGGGGCAAAACCCAATTACTAGAGGTTACCTGGTGAAGTAATCGGTTAAAGAACCTACCTTTAGACATGCATGGGTGGGCCGGCCAAAGTCGGGCTCATGTATTGTCTATTGGACTCTAGTACCCGTTAGGGAATTAAAGTAATTCCTCGGATTGGAGGTAGAGGCTACCAATCTGAGCAAAATAGAGGGAGGGACCTTTAGACTTAAGTCCATGTCTTTAGGTTAATAATTCATATGCACTAATTAGTTTTGGTTTTCCTTTCAGATGTCTTCCAACCTTTCACTCCGGTCTCTTCTCGATAGCGAGAAGCTCTATGGACCCAACTTCGATAGCTGGTATCAAAGGCTCAGGATTGTCCTGGAGCACAAACGGATCCTATATGTGATATCAGATCTGGCACCTGAGATCCCTGCTGCCAATGCTCGGGGTTCGGTCAGAGACACTTATCAGAAGTGGCTCTCTAACAGGACCACTATTCGATGCATTATGTTGGCTACGATGAACGATGAGTTCAGTCATAAGTTCGAGGAAGCCCAGCCGAAGGAAATCCTTCAAAAGTTGAAGGAGTCTTTCGGGACACCAGACGATGTTGAGAGGTACAGGGTCTCCTGTCTATCTACAATGCGCAGATGCGTGATAGAGCCTCGGTCACTGATCATGTATTGTACATGATCGAGATGATTGAGCTCCTGGGCAAGCTTCGCTGTCCCTTGCATGAACAGCTTAGGAAAGATGCGATACTGAATTTTCTCCCCTTCTCCTACTTAGACTTTCTCAATCATTATAGAATGAACAAGCCTGCAATTAGACTTTCTCAATCATTATAGAATGAACAAGCCTGCAATTAACACCATGGTCTGTTGGGGTTGCTGCAGACTTTTAAGAAAGACCACCAGTTGAATAAAGGGGTGGTGAATCTAGTGGGAGGTTCTTCGGGAGGGCATCGTCCCTTTAAGAAAAGGAAGAAGAAGAATAAAGGGAAAAAGGTGCTTAGTGCTTCTGGGCCCAATCAGACCAAGAAAGTGAAGGCTGATCAGAGTCGTGCAGAGTGCTTCTTCTGTAAGAAGCAGGGATATTGGAAGAGGAACTATCTTCTTTACATTGCGTCCCTTGATCCGAACAAGACCAAGAAGAGTAAGCTGTAGGATGGTCCTGGACAAGGTATTTATATGATAACACCTTGTAGTTTCTCTGTTTGCGATACTACTAACTGGGTATTGGATATAAAAGTCCAATTCATATTTGCAATTCTTTGCAGGGACTTCAAGTTAGTAGAAGATTCGAGGACAGCGAGAGATTCTTGAACGTGGAAAATAGAAGCCGAGTTCCAGTTCTGGCTTGGGAGTCCTTAAACTTGTTTTCGAGTCCTGTACTATCATTTTGAACGAGTATCATTTTTGTCCTTCTTTTATTTTGAATGTCATTTCTGTAGGCCAATTGGCCATGTATGGTTATGAACTATTAAAAAAGAATGACATTTGCAAAATCATTTTGAATGATTCTGTTATTTTGAATGGACAAATGCGTGATGGCATCTATGTATTGTCGCGACCTGTTAGTGTAATGTACACGTCTAGCAAACACCCTAGGATAGATAATGTCAGCGAAGCATACCTATGGCATTGTAGGCTAGGTCATATCAACAAGAATAGGATAAATAGGTTGAAAATCGAGGGTTTCCTCGATTTTAGTGAAGATAGTTCACTTCCAACCTGTGAGTCCTGTCTTCTTGGAAAAATGACTAAGTCATCTTTTACTGAAAAAGGTGAATGAGCCAAAGAAATTCTGAGTCTGGTGCATACTGATGTATGCAGACCCATGAATGTTAGTGCCAGGGGTGGGTACGTTTATTTTATTACATTTACAGATGACTTTTCGAGGTTCGGTTATGTCTTCTTGATGAGATATAAATCTGAATCGTTTGAAATATTCGAACGATATCATAATGAAGTGAAAAAACAAACTGGAAAGTGTATCAAAACCCTTCGATCTGATTGAGGCGGTGAATACCTTTCGGGTGAGTTTTTGACATATCTCGAGGAGAATGAGATTCTCTCTCAATGGACACCTCCAGGGATACCCCAGTTAAATGGAGTGTCTGAAAGGAGGAATCGAATCCTATTAGATATAGTTTGGTCCATGATGGGCTTTGCTTCTCTGCCGGTATCCTTTTGGGGATATGCTTTAGAATCAGCCTACTACCTTCTGAATAGGGCTCCAAGTAAGTCCGTTAATAAAATACCATATGAGATGTGGACTGGACGTAAGCCGACACTTTCACACCTTTAGGTCTGGGGTGCCCGGCTTATGTAAAATGTTTGGAAACGGACAAACTTGGACCTAGGTCTAATCGGTGCCTATTTGTTGGGTATCCGAAAGAGTCTAAAGGGTATTGCTTCTACTTAGCTGAGGAACAAAAGTTGTTCATCAGTCTTAGGGCTATCTTTTTGGAAAAAGAGTTCCTTGGTGAAAGAACTGTAGCCGCTAAGATTAAACTTAATGAAGTTCAACAAGTAGAAGAACCGACACACTTAAGGGACTACATAGAACCTGTTGTGATTAGATCACACCCAGAGCCCACTCAGGAACCATTAAGGAGATCCGGTAGAGTACCAAGCTGACCGGACAGATACTATAATTTCTTAGTTCGGGACGATGATCCCATTGAACTCGATGAGAATAATGAGGATCCAATCACCTATATGGATGCATTGCAAAGGACCGACTCTGAGTCATGGCTAAAAGCCATGAAATCTGAAATGAAGTCCATGGAGATCAACAATATGTGGACATTGGTTGATCCACCTGAAGGGATAAAATCTATTGGGTGCAAATAGATTTTCAAAAGAAAAAGGGGCGCAGACGGAAAGGTAGAGACCTATAAAGCCCATCTGGTTGCTAAGGGGTATCGTCAACATTATGGTATTGACTATGACAAGACATTCTCTCCTTTGCTAATGCTCAAATCCATTCGGATTATGCTTGCTTTTAGCAGCGCACTTTGACTATGAAATCTGGTAAATGGATGTCCAAACAACTTTCCTAAATGGTGAGCTGGAAGAGGAGGTGTATATGATACAACTTGAAGGGTTCACATCCACAAATGAGTCAAAGGTGTGCAAGCTTCAAAAGTCTATTTATGGACTGGAGCAAGCATCAAGGCTTCGTTAGGAATGGAGAAGAGCCTTGTATTTACAAATGGGCTAATGGTTCTGTGATTGTATTCCTTGTGCTATATGTAGATGACATTCTTTTATTCGGGAATGACATCACAGCACTGCAAGAAATAAAGGTCTGGTTATCATCTTAGTTCTCTATGAAGGACTTGGGTGAAGCCTCTTACATACTGGGTATGAAGATCTATAGAGATAGATCTAAGAGGCTTCTGGGACTGTCCCAGTCTACGTACATCGACACCATGCTGAAACGATTCAGCATGGAGAATTCCAAGAAGGTCTATCTCTCGATAGGCACTGGAATTGATCTCTCTAAATGGAATTGTGCGATAACTCCTGAGAAGAGAAAGCGTATGAGTAGAATTCCATATGCTTCAGCAGTGGGTTCTATCATGTATGCCATGACATGTACTAGACCAAACGTGGCATACTCACTAGGTGTAGTGAGCAGATACCAGTCTGACCTAGGTGAAGCTCATTGGAAAGTGGTTAAAACCATCCTTAAGTATTTATAAAATACTAAGGACCAATGGCTAATTTATGAAGAATCTGACTTGAAACTTGTGGGGTATACTGATTCCAGTTTCCAGTCAGATAAAGATGATAGCAAGAGTATGTCAGATTTTGTCTTTACCCTGAACGGAGGAGCTGTTTGCTGGAAAAGCTCCAAGCAGCCTACTGTGGCGGACTCAGTTTATGAAGTAGAGTACATTGCAGCATCTGATGCAGCGAAGGAAGCTGTGTGGTTGCAGAAGTTCCTTGGCGAGCTGGGAGTGGCACCTTCCCTGGATGGTCCTGTTCTGGTGTACTATGACAACACTGGAGCCATTGCTCAGCTAAAGAGCTGAAGTCTCATCACTACATAAAGCATATTCTGCGGTGCTATCACCTTGTGCGAGAGATCATGGAACGAGGTGACATTCGCACAAGGTGACATTAACCTTTACAAGATCGATGGAAAGGAGAACCTGGCTGACCCCTTCACTAAAGCCATTGAAGTTCAAGAGTTCAACTATTGTAAAAGGAAAATGGGAATGAGTTCTGTACTGATTGGCTTTAGTCCAAGTGGGAGTTGTTGGGAATTGTATCCTAAAGCCAATCGTCTAGGCTGTAGACGGTTGTGCTACTTTGTATATGAATTTTTTATAATAAATAAAAGTTATTTATTGGCTGTCCATCATTTTACATTTTTCTATAATGAACTCTTGTATGATGGAGTCCTTAGAACTACATTATTTGATATAGAGAGAATATATCAAGTAGTTCTTAAACTGGTTCACAACCAAATGATACATTGTTAGAGGATGACGATGTATCAAGTATAGGTTATTGTATATCATATTTGTTGGTTATTCTCTTAACCAAGGAGTGTGGAGACACTGGTGTGACATACAAGTGAAGTGTATGACACTTCACTGAATGTGACCATCTGCGGAGCTCCCTTCTGCCAAAGGGTTGCTCGCGAAGGGAAATGGGTATATGTGTCCCTCAGACCTGAGGTCACCATGACAGCTTGCAAGCAACTCACTATACTTTAGTATCGGACTACCTGGATTTCTAATCCAGTGATGGAAGGTTTCTGGGTGCAGTCAAGTACTTGTGGAGCGGTGGTGAATCAAGATGGAATTTACCTCTCCAAATAGTTTGGAGTGAATGACTCACTATGTCTTAATTCAGCAAAACCTTGGCCAAGGTAGTTCTTGTGAGGAGTCACAAAACTTGTGAGGTTGAAACATGATCTAGATAGAACAAATTAGGGTTGGCAGTCTAACCCTAGGTCATCCTGAGCATTGTAAGGTCAAAGGGATGAATTATGCGGCAACCATATGCCAGAGGTTCTTGTGAGGTGCTCTGCATCTTCGACCTATCCGGACATCAAGTATCATTGCTAAATGAGGACTTTGACTAGTGCTGGAAATATTCCAATGCTACCGGTTTAGTGTTCGAACCTATGGGGTTACACACCATAGAGGATTTCTATCTGATCTTTTGGGTTGATCAATGATTGAGAATCGTTTGCCGTCACCTGAAGTCAATTTGGTTGACTTTGCTCCAAGTGTCAACACTTGGATTTTTGCAGGTGTCGACACTTCACCTGGTTTGAGTTTTGAATTCAAACTAGTTTTGGCTCCAAACCTTTATGGTATGAAAGTTATACTTGCCCAAATGGGTTAGACCCATATGGCATGCCCATGATCTTCTCCCCCATTCTCTCCTCTCATCTCTCCTCCTTCCTTCTTCTCCCTCTCCCTGCTGCCCCTATAAATGTGAGACATTATGGTGGCTACTGGGGTTAGACATACAAAAGCAGCAACTATTTCTTGGGAAAAGAAGGTTGAGAAGAGTGAGAGCTTTAGGGTTTGGGTGTGAGCTACCTAGCAATCAAGCTAGGTCTTGGAAAAGAGATTTGGGAAGGGGTTCCTGCTATCTTTCTTATCTTCCTGGAAGAAGAAGTTTGGCCCACGGATCCCGAAGAGCTAGCACTCCGAGGGAGTTGATCAGAGTCGAGCCCAGGTGTGGACATCCTGTAGAGGCCAGACGCTTATGTGGCTCGAGCGCCCTCTTCCTCATCAAAGCTCTTCACTGCTTCTCTCCAGCACTCATCGAGGTATAGAGGTATGACCTTCATGTTTATGTTGCTTTCTTATTTTGATGTTATATGCATGCTAAGTTTTTATACTAAATCCTGTTGCGGGCAGATTGGTAGAAAGTTTTGATCTATCTACCGAGCCTTCCGCTGTGCATGATTTAAAATTATTTTAAAATGCATATTCTCTGCCCTGTTTTTCTTGCATAATGTATGCTAGGTGTACGTATTTTTCACCTTCAACTTCATCATCCACATAGACGCCATATGTATAACTAGTTGCAACCGATTTTGGTTATAACTAATTCTAGTTTTTTGTTAGAACTTCCTAACCAATTTAGTTAGTAGTTAGAACTAGAGTTGGTTAGCCAAACCCACCCTCTCTTAGATGAATTTTATGGAGGACATAGGCCTATAAATATCCCTCCAAGCTTTCCTTTGTAGGCAATCTCTTATCTCTAATGAAATGAAGTCAAGTTTAAGTATTTTCTTCCCATTGCTTTGTGCTTTGGTCACTCCATTTGAGAGAGGGTGTGAGGCTCATAGTTTTATTTATTTTTTTTGTTTTCATTGCTTAGGAGCAAGCTCACTTCACGAGGGAGGGGGTGTGAGAGCCACTCCGCTTCAAAGGAGTCCCTCCATGGTCTTTTGAAGAGTCCAGGCCACCTAGCTCCAAGCATCCCCCACTTTCTATCTATCTTCTTTCCATCTTTCAATTCCTTCATTTTCTATACTTCAATGCCTCATATTAAAATCTTTTGCAGGTTCTCTCATGGATCCTGAGTTGAAGATGAAGGTTTCCAAGCCATAAAACATCTACAAAGTGAGTCCACAGGTCTAGGGAGTGTAATCTTATGACCAAGCCTCTTTCCTAGAGAGTTGAGTAAACCCTTCCACCAAATATTTTTAGCTATCATTGTTGGTAGGAGAACTATTCCTAACCTTTTTAGATCTGATCATTTGAAGGTTAACTTGTCCTAGTAATGATGGTTTCCTTGCCATAAAGGTCCTACTTTTTGTTTGAACTAGATCTACATTACGGGTGTTGAAACTTAGTTATACTAGTCTCTTTCATAAAACTCTTTCTTTGGATTAATTTAGATCATATGTATATGGATTCATTACTCAATTTAGCTTACTAATCTTCTTGCTTGATTCTCCATCTATCATGATTGCATGATTTCATCTCGTCCCGCATCAATATTATGTCTTACGTAGGGCATTATATTTGTACTAATCATATTTTCATCAATAAAATTAGGCAATTATTATCCATTCTTATTAATATATCTGAGAATCATTCTAGGAAAAAATAGTCAATAACCACCATATTCTCAATAGTTGAGAATTTAAGATATGTGTCATTATAGGTTAATTTTTGAATTGCTTCTAATCATTGGATCATCACGAAAATGATGATTGATCTATCAAGATCGATGTGTGGATCACTCTCCTTTGGGTAGACTGGTCTTGAATCTGTGGTATCAAGATACCGAAGCAAGAGTCCAAGTGCTTGTTAGGAACAAGGGTACTGAGTATAACCAATCACGAATTCTTACAGGATATCTACCTTTTCGTCAATGTCGTACTCGATACTATAGTTATGTAAATAGTTATATGACCTGAGGTACCTTGGCTATTCACAATAAGGGTGCTATGATTTGACTATATCAAAACTTGATCTCCTAGCCATACAGAGTCTTGAGATGTAAGTTGGTTTCAGTATGTTCATTATAAGAATAAGGTGTGCACCAATACAAAATCTATCGATCTCGATAGAAGAGTAGTCCTATGTACATCATGAGATTGAGTCCTAAAGTCTATGGCCCTGGCAGTGTGAATGATCGAAAGGTATTTCCATAAAGTTTCATAATAGACTCGAGTCAATCGAATCTAATATATGACAGGAATCAAGTTTGACGAGTTATCTTTGACCTATATTATCAGGACTCATGATAGAAGAACCGATCACATGGTAACTATACTTAGAGGTTCATCCATTTGATTCTAATGGCTTGCCACTACATACTGCTAGGTATCATTGGTGGATTATGAGACCAATTAGAATTATTTAAATAATTAATAATTCTAATTGGCTAAATTGAAAAGTGTTCTAATCCATTGAAAAAGGGTTTCAATGATATTAATGATAAAAATTACAATATGTCTAACTACCAAACATGATCAAACCTATGGGATCACATAAATAAGGGTTTTGATCTTGGATTGCTTAATTAGACTTGAGTAGTCTGATCGGGTCTAAGAAAATCATGCTAGTACCTGTTAAATCTATGTCTTTCCTTAGGTTTTCCTATTAAGATTAGGCTTGACCTAATCAATTGGGCTCGTATTGTTTCATTTATTTAGATTGTTAATTAGATTGGGTTTGGCCTATTCTAATTGGGTTTATTTATTCCTTAATTTGGTTTCTTATTTAATTGGGTTTGATCCAATTATATTTGGCTTGCAGGGGCACCAAAAGTTGGTGCGATCTAGGTTACTAATTTGGATTAGGTGAGGAGGCACCAAGTGTTGACACTCCCTCTTCATTTTACATGATTTTTCCTTTACAAAAGGAACAAAAGGAGGTGCCACTTTATTTGGATTTCAAAGAGGGCATTTGCTCTTTTTAAATGTGAATGGGAGATGGAGAAAGAAGGTGCACACCCTTCTTGGATAAGATCCAAAGGGGCTTATGCTCCTATTTCATTGTTTCAAGAAATTGGGAGAAAGAAAGAGGGCACATGCCCAATGGAGAAAGAAGGTGCACACCCCTCTTGGATAAGATCCAAATGGATGTACACTCACATTTCATTATTTCAAGAAATTAGGAGAAAGAAAGCGGGTGCACACCCACTTCTAGATAAGATCTAGGGGGAGTGCTCCCCCTTTCTTATTACAAGGATATGTGGAGAAGGAGAGAAAGAGGGTGTGCAATCTATTTGAATTTTGAATTTTTCGAAGGGCACATCCTAGGTGGTTATTCACAGGATTTTCTATGCGGAAAGGGATTTCTTTAAAAAGATTTTTACTAAGGATTCCTGCTTTTGTGTGAACCCCAATCCCCTAAACACTTTCTCTTTCTCCCCTTCCCTCGAATCCCATGCCATATCCTAGCACTCGAACTAATCAGGTGCTAATCGAGCGAAAGAAATCCTAGGAATCGAGGAGCCCCTGATCCTTCTTGGAGTAGAAAGATTAGATCTGGATAAAGCATCCATGATCGACATGAGTGGATACTTGTAGAGGCCGGACAACTAAGCGACTCGACAAGGAACCTCAAATCCATGATCATCAGATTGTGGAGATCATATATCTATGCAAAGGTGATGAGATCATTCTTGGTTAAATTAAAATTCTAATTTTATATTTAATTTAGATCTACCATCTATTAATCTAGCAGTGATCGAGATCTTATCTCCATCAAATTACATGTTGGATCTGCATAAAAAAATTTAAAAATTAGTTGCCCCTTGATCTGCATGATCAGGTGTGCGAAAAATCCTTTAGGGGTAGTGTTATGGAGTACTTCAGATACCTCAAATATATCTTTGGAATACAATCATAGAGGTAGATACTTCATCTGTTGACCTATCTACCGACCAGAGCCTGTCACCAAAGCATCTTCTAGCTAGTAGTAATCAATTACTGCATCCTTATTTGCCAACCTACTTGCCAGCCTATTAACGGCCCGAACCTAATGTCAAAGTAATTCTCACTTAGCTATTATCAGCTACAATTCTTCGATGCATTCCCTATCACATGAGCAATTTCTATGATTTTAAAGAGACAATCACTCAACATGCAAAAATGGTTATTCCATGTGGATAAGATTGACAGCAACCAATTTCTTCCTATGCGGGAGGGGATGAGGGCTAAAATTCTATGCCCGTAATAGCATGTTTAATAGCTCACCATGCTTGAGTGCAAGTAGTTTTTCAACCATCTTCTATAAATAACCAGAGCCCCAATGATCCCAAATAAGCATTTTTTTCTTTGTTCACTACTTTCTTTCTACTTTAGAACTTTGACTTGAATATTAGAGAGTCCTTGTTGGAGTTAACTCTATTTAGGAACTTTTTTCTGGTCTTTCCAGTAGCGATCCTCATCAACCAATCTCTTCTCTGATCTTGAGCTAGAATCTGCAGCGATAGAGACATGATACAGAGAGGAAGATGATAATATTATTGCTTGATGGTATGTTAGGTGATTATAAAGGATGCCCCAAAGAAACTTCTTCTATTTGTTGATTGTTAGAGCAAGAAAGTATATATATATATATATGTATATGTATATGTATGTGTATATTTATGTAATTTAAAATATTTGAAAATAATTTTGTGGTGTGTGTGGTAAAATAAAGTTTGTGTAACAAATTAATTATAAATACAATAAAATAGAGTTAGGAAGTTTGGCCTGGGTGAAGATAGATCCATTACCCTGAAGGAGATTTGGCTCCCTTCTCGTGCAAAGATTGATGGGCCACACGATCTCCTCTAATGTATAATTCGGAAGCCAAAACTTCAATGCCCATTGGTGGCACGATCTCGAACGGATGTCGATCAGCTCGTCTTTAGTCCAAAAAATTTAAAATGAGAAAAATACAAGAAATTGAAATAGAGGAATATAGAGAGGGAGAGCTTAGAACTTATTTTTGGATCCTTTATAAGGCTGGGATAGAGGCCTATTTATAGACTTAAAATCCCAGAGAAAATTTTCAAAATACTCTCAAACTAGTCGTTATGGCTATCATAAAATTTAATTCAAAATTAATTAAAAACTACCCGTTATCTTATTAAATAAGAAATGAATAAAATAATTATTATGATCATTATAAAATTAAATACAAAATTAATGAAAATAAAAATGGTTAAAACTTTTGGGGGATTGTTTTATTTTATTTTTAATGTATGGTAATGTCAACAATCCCCCTCAAAAATAAAATAAAAAAAGAAGATAAAAGTTTAATATTATTAAACTCAATAAATAATATAAAATTTTGGACTTTTACTGTGCTTAGTGCAAGTACGTTCTAGGTTTGAACTTGCATTTAGTATAAAATACATACAGTATGAAGATGAGCTAATCATAATGCAGGATAGCGCTATCCAGGCCATGCGCTTGTCTTGATTTTCATGAGTTACTAGGGATTCTCCTGAATTTCATAATTATGGCCTCACGACTACTCTCACTAAGATAGATCCTCCAATAGTACATGCAATGAAATCGTACCTCGCTGAACTTACAGTCTTGGATATATTAAGAGCTATGCTCAACCTAACCGTCATAATAGAGTACCATGCTATAGGGATGGGATGGAGACATACTCCTTAAAATGGTACTCTTAAACATTATCTCAAAGATCGTTTTCCTTTGAACCTTAACCATGAGGTTGCTATGATGGAAGGAGTCCACTCTGGTGACTAATATATGGGCTTAAACTCCATCTCCCTCGATGTCTCAAATACCGTAGGCTTTCGAAAGATCTTTAGTCAAAAGATTTACTAGATATATAAGTCTATCACTCATCCACAAATATGGCATTTGGCAGCATCACCACAGAATAATTCCCTTATTCCATGGTTATACTGCCAATTAGAGCCTAGTGTAAACACATTATTGGTATGTCATAATCATAGCATAACAACAGAAAAGTATGAGTAAGGACTAAGTTGTATAGGGTGACCTGTACCTTTTTTTTATAAAAAAAAGTAACAAACTGATACCCTGTAACTATAAACATGTAAGAATTAATCATATGTGCAACAGGCTTTTATTTGTTCAATTTTCGTATGTTAGTATATGACAAGATTTACAAGGAGATGATATCCCAGTATTCAATAGTTAGGGCTTAGTTTCCATTAGTATATAAGACCATGCCAAATATTGTTAATCTAAAAAATATATGTAGTATCATCTTATCATTCTGCTTGCTCCATTGTGTTTACGTAGATACACACTAATATAGGATGTATGTGAGGTAATTCAAATGCGAAATACGTGGTATCATCTTATCAGGTGCCTTTGTTATGTTTATATAAACACTTGGACTTGCACACACTCACATATTCTATATTTTGACAAACACAATTGTTGGCGTGAAATCCCTTTTTGACCGGATGGAGCTTCTGGTTCGCAGGGGTCGCTCCCGGGTTCACTTGCAAAACAAGTCCTTGATCGGAGTTGCTCCGGCTGGGGACATTCCGATGCCTAAGTCAGAGGCGGGCTCCAGCCACAGAATGGGGAAGAGAATTCGATGGAGAGGAGAAGGACTCTCTAGTTTTCAAGAGTGTCTTGTGCCTTACCTCAAGCCTTCTCTCTTACCATTATTTATAAGGGGCCGTCTGGCCGGCGGTTCCATCCTCTCCCCGGCAGTTACGATGGGGAGTCAAATCTTTCCCATAATCCGCAATCATGGGTTGTCGTCGAACGATTTCGGCTAGACCGGAGGCATTGCAGCTAGAGTTGTGCACCGTGATTGTGTCCCGGAGATAGTCGATAGTAACCATTAGTAACAATTGCTTATCGTGATTGTAGAGATTTGAGATAGATTGTGGATCTGTCTTCAGACTTCCATTTTTAGGGAGATTCCCGTAATCAGATCGAAAATGTCTTTATCCTCGGATCCTCTCGAGATAGATCGAGGTCCTATCCTTGGCATAGATCGAGGACTTGATCTTTGTCGTAGGCCGGAGACCGTGTCTTGCCGTGAACCGAAGACCGTGTCTTCGAGAGTTGGTGGGGGTCGTTTCTCAGATTAGGCTGAGGGTCGCATCTTCGGGGGCTGATGGACTCAGTCTTCGATGAAGGCCGAAGACATAATCTGAAGGCCTGGCCTTCGGATGCTGGAGGTCCGTGAGGAGCTTCGGCTTGCCCGTAGGTTGTTTGGTTTTTCCCGAACAATTGGCTCCGTAGTTGGTGGTTCAGAAGAAATGTCTTCGACCGGTCCAAACCAGCGGCCGGCTCGTGCTTGGACCAGCATATCCCAACAGTAGCCCCCTACTCTCAGTTTTTGAAGCAAAAGATTTGCCTTGAAGAGTGGAAGTATTATTTGTTTGTCATTTTCCTCCTAGATGATTACAAAAACTCTGATTGGACTGTCTGCCATAACTGCCGACTGATTCGAGGATCAGGCACTGGACAGTTGCCATTCCCTGATTGAGGGATAAAAAGGAGTGGGCGCACTAGGGACTGTCTCTCCTTTTTCGTTGTGTGGCGGTTTGACCAATATTTTGGTTAGGATATGGGTGGCGGTCGTGGCACATCCCTATTCCTTGGATGAAACACGTGCTCCCCTATGGTTGTCGATTTATAAGGATTACGACTCTCAGTCCATTCCGTGTCAAATCATTTTCTAGGGTCATTTTGGGGTTGCGCAATCATCTCGAGGGCTCGTGGCAGGTTATGATGTTGCTTGGGACCCTCTTTGTCTTCTTTTGAGGAGGAGAGAGAAAACTCGGTTGAGGAAGCTTCTTCATCCTCAAACTTTCAGCTTTGGCCTAGCTTTCCTTCCGCAGGTGGAATCTTCCTTTCGTTCCTTTGTCTTGCTCTTCTATCATGGTCGAGTCTGTAGGTAGCCAAAGGGAAAATGTAGGGCCCTCGGGGGTCGATGATGTAGTGAGTCTGGAGTTGGTTCCCAGCTTCATTTCTCCAGGAAAGATAACCTACCTTCGAGAACGCTATCACATTCCCGAAGATTTTTTCCTAATCCTTCCAATATCTAAAGAACGGGTGAACAAGCCTCCTGCTAGGTGTCTGGCTGTAAACGAAGACCACTTGAAGGTCGGTCTTCGATTTTCTTTGCACCCCTTCTTCATCAAGATCTTCCGTCTATATCAGGTAGTGCTGGCACAGTTGACTCCGAATAGTATTCGGAACATCTGTGGGTTCTTGGTCCGGTGTCACATGGCTAATGTGTACCCCGGGACCAATCTATTTACCGTCCTCTTTGTGCTTAAGAGGGACTTCCACGGTCGCGGATGGTGGGTAATCGCCCTCGGCCCGGTCACAAAATCATCAAGGATATGCCCAGTGCCATCCACGGGTGGAAACCTATCTTTACTTTCGTGTTGTCTATTGAACCATGGGGTTTCAATAGCGAGTGGAAGGAGCCGTGTTTAGTCGCCAATGATGGAAAGAAGGTCTTGGTGGCTGATCAGTTCGATTACAAATTGTTGACTGATTCGGAGGCTATTCCCATTCGCGAATTGTTGGAGGAGAGGAATCTCCATCTCGCAGGGATCAGCGAATTCCATGTGTTAGGTATAAATGGAAAAATTTTCACCTCTTTGTCTATATTTCTGTTGTAGTTCAATTGGCTCAAAGGAGGTTTGTCTGTCTACAGGCGGCGGAATGAAGCCCAACCTGAGTTGGCTCCACCAATCTTCCGAGAAGAGGACCGCTCTGGCTCCTCCTTCGAGGTCAGCGGTTCGGAAGAGGGCTCGTCAAGATGGTCCTGAGAAGAGCAGGGGTACTTCATCCTCCCGGGGGACCTCTGGGGAGGATGCAATGCCGACGACGGAGGCCTCCATAGGGCCTCAGCTGGTCGAATCTCCACCGGTGGCCGTCTCCCCCAATCCACATAGGGGAGAGCCCGTCCCCGGTGGCTGAAGTTCCTCTGTCTTGCCCTCCGGCAATGGATAGGGGCAAGGCAGCGCAAGTCAAAAGGGAGCCCGCTCAGGAAACGTCTCCAGCCGGGAGCTGTCCCATGGGCTCTTCAAAGTTTCCCCCCATGGGGGACTGTTGGTCCTCACCATTGCCAGGCAGGCGTTGAAGGCTACTCTATTGCCTCACAATATGGCGGTTATCCGAAGTCAAAGCCTTGCCAGAATATCTGACTCTACCTTTTCTTCTCTGCAACAGGTAAAGTCCTTGTCGTTTTTCATTCTCTTTGTTCTTGCCTGGAAGATTGTTCGGCCTATAATTTTGCTGTGCCAATGCAGTTGGTCTATGACTTCACTTTCATGAAGGAGGGCTTGGAAAATATTGATAGCCTCATCCATGGCCTCAAGGAGGAGCTCTGCAGGCTAGGGCCAAAAAAGAGGTGGCCGAAGAGCTGAGGCAGTCGATGGAGGATCGTCTCGCCCGAACGGACGTCAAAGTCCGAAGCTTGAGGAGTGAGCTGAAGAGCACCCACTTGATGATTGCTGAACAAGGGGTGGAGTTGAGGAAGAATAGGAAGCACGTTGACTCCTTGGAGTAATCTGCCAAAGAGGACCAAGAAAAGATGAGGGACCTGACCAGGGCGGCCGAGGAGGCAACCCGAAGGGTCGAAGAGGTGGCCCTGGAGTTTGAAGTGGCCAGGAGGGAATCTGAAGTCCAGAAAGAGCTAGTGGGTAGGGCTGTAGTAGACTTTAGGAAGTCCTTGCAGTTCCAGGTGAAAATGAACGAGCCAACCTTGTACAGTTACCAGCACAGCTTTAACGATGGATTTGCTAAGGTCAGTAAGGCCTTCCCTAACCTTGATATTTCTTCTATTCCTACCTTCAACATTGTGGAAGAAGGAGAGGAGGAGGATGAAGCCACAGAGGAGGCTATAGAGGAAGTTGAGGAGATGTTGAGTCAAAGGGGGGAGATCCCAGTTGTGGTTGAGGACCCTAGTGTAATTTTGGCCCAGGTCGAAGAAGCCGAAGGGATGCCAAGCTTGGGGGGAGAGGTTCCTATCATAGTTAAAGACTCAGGCGTGATTCCAGTCCCGGCCCAAAAGGGAGTTCAGGCTAAGGAGGGGGCCCAGGTTGAAGGTTCTCCGGACTCAACCCAAGTTGAGGAAGTTATTTCTGCGCATATTGATAAGTTGCTCCAATCCTGTGGTGTAGGGTCTCTTCCATTTGATGCCTAGTGTTTTGTATAACTTTAGGCATTACGTCTCTTCTTTACTTTCTTCAGGAATGTAACTGGCAAACTCTCTTATTGAATTATCATGTAGCTTTCTCCTTCCTTGTACGTGGTGTGTCGCGTTTTTGAATATGGCTTAAGCAAGGCTATCTGGTCGAATGGCTGAAGCCGAAGACCGTTTGGTTCGCAACTAGTGCCGAGACAAAATCTGCAATAAGACCGGAATGCCATTGCCGATGACTGACCATGATAAGGCCACACCGTTGTCAGATAACCGATCCGTATATCTAGGAGTAGACATGACGGACAGGTGTTACTTTCCTGTTGGACATTGATTAAGGAATATTTAATATGATTTTCGACGCCTGCGTTGAGTACGTCGATATCCGAACGGTCGCATCCTCGTGTTCCCCGGGTGCCGCCAAATCCTCCCTTTCCAAGAGGGGGCCTTTAATGTCGTATAATGAAGACCATTCTCGATTTGGGGCACCGGCGGTTGCTATCTCCAAGAGTAGTTATTGGCGATTTTATCATTCCCAGGTAGTCACCCGAGATTTCAAGGCGTCGCTTTGACATGTGGTGCTCTCTGGTTTGCCTATGAAAGGGTGCAAAGCATGTCTCCCTGTGGTCGTTCATGGGCATAGGATCCCTTTAAATAGGACCCCCTCTCTCCCAGTTGAAGGTCACCGTAATTTTAAACTCCTGTTTTAGAAGCTTTCTTCCCTTCTTCGGCATCTCGTCGAAATGAAGTTCTTTGATTTCTCAAGAAAATTCAACAATAAATCACCAAAAATTGTTTAATCCTTCAAAAATAATCATCTTTATAGTTTTCCATAAGATATGGCCGTTGTAGGGCCTTGGATTCGTGAAATGGCCGTTGGAGATGAATTGGGATTCAAATTTCAATTTTAGCAACTAGCCATTGGAGTGCAGAAAACGGCTTCACGAGCTGGCTCGAGCTCCAGGAGTCAGCTTGAAGTCTCAGACAGGCCAAAAACAAACTTCTGTGGGAGCCGGCTCTTCAAGCTAGAGTCGGCTCTTGCCTTCTAGCTTTCAGTCAAGTCAAAACATACATACCTAGAGTCGGCTCTTGGACTAGGAGTCGACTCTAGTTCTCAGAACTTCAAAAAATATATTTCTGGAAGAGTCGGCTCTTGAACTAGGAGTCAGCTCTTGGTTCTCAAACTTTGAAACTTTCTCCATGCCGTGCCACCATGAGTCAGCTCTTGCAAGTCTTTAAAAATTGATTCAAGCTTCTCCAAAAATCTTCAACATTGAATCAAGTAGAAGCTAATCTACATATTCTATCAAATTTTCATAATTTTAAGCCCATTTTACATGATTACAGCACTCATAAGTTAGGGCTTTTACAAACTCAATTGAATTACCCTTAAGTAAATTTGAAAACCATTTTAAACAAAGGTAACCAATTCCTACAAAACTTCTTAAATAATTTGAGAAGAGTTAGTATCAAATACATGCTCCAATGTTTTGTGATCATCAAAATCATTCCAGGGATCAACAATCTCTCCCTTTTTGATGATGACAAAACACTGGGCATGATTAAAAAAATATAAAAGAACTTTACAATTGTAGTATTTTCAAGTCTATGTGTATCATATAGGTTAGGTATCAGTGTATCGATACAATATGCTATAATGTATCAAATGTATAGAATTGAATACTAAATATCATGTGTATCAAGTATATCGAAACATGATGTATCATATGTATCATAACATGATGTATCGATACATGATGTATCAAGGGTATTAACTATACAATGCATATCAAAACTTATGGAATTTCCAAACTTTTGAAGTAAACTTAGGTTTCATCAAATTTTCATGAATCAAACATTCATTTCATCAAAGTTTTATAACATATAGCATTTGTAAACAATTCTTGATCAATTTTCATGAATCAATATAGATTTCCAAGAAATTTTCATGAATCAACGTAACTTTCATGAATCAACGTAACTTTCATGAATCAACATAACTTCCATGAATCAATATAGCTTTTTCTTTTTCATGCCACATACAGTCTCCATTATCCCCCTTTTTGTCATCAACAAAAGGTATATGAGAAATGGACATTCATTTATAACATTAATTCAATCATAACATTAATTCATTCATAACACTAATTCAAGTGAATATGTATTATAACAAGTGAAATATATATATATATATATATATGAAATAACCAGTACATAGCATATGTGATACTTTACAAATGTGCCACGACACGATATAATAGTATCAGGTTCTTCCTCATCAGAGGAGGAACCAACCTCTAGAATACCTGTACTAAGTTTGAACTTGGGGAACCTACGGCAGAGATCCCTAATCCTAGTCTTAGTAGGTGTAGAAGTCCTAGTCACTTTAGATTTAGGTTTAACTTTGGTTTTTGATTCTGAAGAAATAAAGATAGGTGTAGGTCCGGCAGTAGGTGGATCAACAGATAGGGCCAAAGTGCTGGTGGACGAAAGCATCTAAGTAGCCGGAGTCACTCCAACATCAGCAGATCCAATAGCCTCCATACTGTCCTGAGGCTCACCAATAGCAGGTGTGGCGTGATAAGGTGCATCAGTGCAATGTGTCGCCTGTCCCTGCTCCGCATGGGTGCCAGTACCAGTCCCAGTGCCCGTGCCAGTCGCTGCAGAAGTAGAAGGTGCATGTTGGCTAGCCGCAGATAGCTGTCTCAGTAAAGCATAATATCATGAAAACCTTGCTGCATCTCGGACTAAAGTGAACTAATCCTCTTGTCAGTGTCAGTCCTGAGACAAGAAATCTCCTCCAAGACTCTCTGAAGTCTATCATCAGTATCATGTCTAGCAGCAGTAGGAGTCCTGATTGGTGAATGAGGTGAAGCAGGGCTGGCTCGGATGGTCCAGCCTCATCAGTCTGTCCCTCAGTCTCCTCACCATGTCCCTGAGCAGCCTATACATCATCATCTGAATCCTCTGAATGTACTACAGGAACTCCTGATGTCTTCCTGATCCAATTTCCATCAACTTTAATAAATCCCAATCTGGTCAGGGATTTCACAGTGTACCTGTCAGTATGCAGCAGCAGATGGCAGTCCTCTCCAGTAAGATCAATATCAGCATCCTGGAATAACAAAGTAAACACCATCCCGTAAGGCAAACAGGCTCGTGCCCTACGTATAGCCTCTCTCATATGAGAAATCATAATAAATGGAAGGTTGAGGGGCTCCCCCTCAATCAGTCACCTCATGAATATAAGATCTCTCTTGCTACAATCAAATGTCCCCATCCGGGATAAGAAAATCCTGTTAATGATATTGTGCAACCGCCTCATCTCCAATGAGAGCTGATTTGCACTTACATGAATAATCCCTTTCACATTAGATCTTCCCAAAATGAGTCTAAGTGTCTTCACTTTTTCCTTCATAACTAAAAAGCATTCTCCTTCTTTAGGTATATTCAGTAAATTTGAAAGCCTCTGCCCACTTATTTCTATGAATTTCCCTTTCACTGTTCCTTCCAAATGAAAAGCTCCCGGTGACATGCTCTCAAAAAATTGATAAACCAAATTTGGATAAGTTGGAACATTCAATTGACAAAAATCCTTCCAACCCTGTTTTTCAAGCCAAGCACCAATACTCAACTGTTCTTGTTCTAGAAAACAGAAATCGATGCACCTACCAGGGGTGACTTGTCGATTTCCCATGGGTATGACTTGTCGGGGTGCATGGACTTCTTCCTCTTGCTCAATCGGCTGATCCTCTTGTGGAATCGAAGTATCCAGTCACCTCTTGCTCCTCCGTTCCTCAGCCACAGACCGAACTACTTTCCTTGCTTTCTTTGCCACAGCCTTGGGAGGCGCCATTTTGCAAAGATTAATGGTTTGAAGAGGTTTGAGAGGGTTTTTGGAGAGTTTCCTAGTGTGGAGTAAGGAGTCGGCTAGAGTGAAACGGTTAAAACCTAGAAAACACAATGAATAGGAAATACGGAAACCTTAATTAAAAAGCTTCAGCCCGACCTGCGAGTCGGCTTGTCGAGAGCACTAGAACTTGAGTCGGTCGAGCAAAAATTCAAACTAAAGGTTAGAAAGGGTCAAACTCAATTTCTAAAGGTTTCTAGAGTCTAAACTAGGTTGTCCTATGCTCTAAAAAAAATTTAAAATTTATAGATAATTTTTCTTTAATTTTCAAAAATTAGATCAAATAGGTCTAAAATGGGTCACATAGCCCTAATTCTCCTCTAATTTTCTTAAATCTATATTGACTTAATGGTTTAGTAAAAATGTCCACTAGTTGGTCTTCAGTAGGTACAAATTCTAGTTCAACAAAATTATTTAAAACATGATCACGAATAAAATGATGTCGAATTTCAATGTGCTTAGTTTGTGAGTGTTGAATTGGATTTTTTGATAAATTAATAGTACTAGTATTGTCACATTTAATAGGAATTTTGGATTGGACAATACCATAATCTTCTAGTTATTGCTTGATCCATAACACTTGAGCACAACAGCTCCCAGCAACCATATATTCTGCCTGGCAGTAGATAGTGCTACAAAGTTCTATTTGCGACAGTGCCAAGAAATCAAGTTAATACCTAGAAATTGATAGGTGCCACTTGTGCTCTTTCTATCTATTTTACATCCTCCATAGTCAGTATCAGAATAACTAATTAACTTCAATGATGTGTTCTTAAAATACCACAAATTACAGGTGCCTTTCAGGTATTTAATAATTCTCTTAATAGCTGTGATGTGTGATTCTTTAGGATTAGATTGAAAACGTGCACACATACAAGCACTAAATAATATATCGGGTCTACTAGCTATTAAATAAAGTAATGATCCGATCATACCTTGGTACAGCTTTTGATCAACATTTGTGCCATTCTCATCTTTATCAAGTCTACATGCAGGACTCATTGGTGTTCCATTTGCCTTGCTTGATTCCATGCCAAACTTCTTGATTATTTCCTTAATGTACTTGGCTTGGTTGATCAGAATACCTTCTTTAGTTTGTTTAATTTGAAGTCCAAAAAGTAACTCAATTCGCTTATCAAGCTCATTTCGAATTCTCCCTGCATTAGCTTAGCAAAGTCTTGATATAAAGATTCATTAGTAGATCCAAAGATAATGTCATCAACATATATTTGAACAACTAAAATATCATTTTTCTTTCTTTGAATAAACAGTGTGGTGTCAACACTACCTCTTACAAATTCATTTGCAATTAAAAATTTACTTAGTCTATCATACCAGGCTCTAGGTGCCTGTTTCAGATTATATAAAGCTTTATTCAGTTTGAAAACATGATTTGGAAAAGTGCAATCAATAAAACCAGGAGGTTGCTCAACAAAAACTTTTTCAGATAAAAAATCATTCAAAAATGCACTCTTTACATCCATTTGAAATAATTTAAAATTCATAAAACATGTATAAGCTAGTAGCAATCTAATGGCTTCTAATCTAGCTACCGGTGCATAAGTTTCATCAAAATCTATTCCTTCTTCTTGATTATATCCTTGTGTAACCAATCTAGCCTTATTTCTAATTACATTTCCACCTTCATCTAGTTTATTTCTATAAATCCACTTAGTGCCTATAACAGGATGATCATTGGATCTTTCTACTAAGGTCCAAACATTATTTCTCCTAAATTGGTTTAATTCATCATGCATTGCTAACATCCAAATAGGATCAATTTTGACTTCTTCTATATTATATGGTTCTACATGAGAAACAAAAGTAATTAAATCATGTGCATCTCTATGTGCAGATCTAGTTTCAACACCTTAAGATGGGTCTCCTATAATTAATTCTTTCAAGTGTGATTATACATACTTCCATTCTTTAGGTATATCATCATGCTCTTTACTCACCTCTTCTTCATGTGGTTCACTTGATTATTTGTTTTTAAGAGTCAAGTCTTTCATTCCATGTTGTAGAGTACCTGCATCATCATCAGCAAAATCTTCCTTTCTCGAAGATGTAATGTCAAATTCATTGAAAACAACTTAAACAGATTTTTCAACATTCAAAGTTCTTTTATTGAAAACTCGATAGACTTTACTATTTAAAGAATATCCAAGAAAAATAACCTCATCAGATTTTGCATCAAATTTACCAAGATTGTCTTTTCTATTATTAAGAACAAAACATTTACATTCGAAAACATGAAAATATTTAATATTTGGTTTTTTTATTGTTCCAAAGTTCATAGGAGATTTTTCTGATAATAGGTCTAATCAAAACTCTGTTTAAAATATAGCATGCGGTATTAACAGCTTCTACCCAAAAGTATTTTGGAAGATTTCCTTCACAAAGTATTGTTCTGGACATCTCTTTCAAAGTACGATTCTTTCTTTCTACAATACCATTTTACTATGATGTTCTAGGTACAGAAAAGTTATGATCAATACCGTGCTTTGTACAAAAATAATCAAAATACTGATTTTCAAATTCGATGCCATGATCACTATGAATTGAAATGATAAATAAGTTTTTCAAATTTATAATTTTTGTGTAAAACTTTTTGAATACATTAAAAGTATCATCTTTATGTACAATAAACAAAACCCATGTGTATCTTGAAAAATCATCTACAATCACAAGTTTATATTTCATACCACTTAGGCTGGTAGTCCTAGTAGGTCCAAATAGGTCCATGTGAAGTAGCTCTAAGAGTCTAGAAGTTGAAACTATATTTTTAGATTTAAAATTCCCCATCACTTGTTTTCCTAACTGACATGCATCACAAACATAATCAAAATTAACTTTAAACTTTGGCAAACCTTTGACTAAATCTTTTGCAATAACTTTAGCTATTGTGTCCATACTAGCATGACCAAGTCGCCTATGCCATAGTAAACTTGATTCCTTGCTCTTATCATTCATTGCTACAAGACTTGTATTACTTGATATAGGTAGATCATTAAGATCTACCACATAAATGTTACCAAGTCTGTGTCCAATAAATTTAGTACTAGAGTCAAGTGAATTAACTACTATACACATTGATGACTTGAAGAATACATTAAAACCAATGTCACATAGCTGACTAATACTCAAAAGATTATGCTTTAATTTTTCTATGAGTAACACATTTTCAATAAATATAGGAGTAATTTTAATTTTACCAATACCGATTATCCTTCATTTTCTATTGTCACCAAATGTTACCATTCCACCATCCTTCTATTCTATAGTGAAAAATTGATCAACATCATCAGTCATGTGTCTTGAACAGCTGCTATCCAAATACCATCTTTTCTTTATGCTTGTGGCTGCAAGACATCCCTGCAAAACAATCATTTAATAAATCTGGGTACCCAAGCTCTCTTGGGTCCTTGCAAGTTAGTGAAAATGGTTCCTTTTGGAACCCAAACTTTCTTAATTTTCTTTTTGCCATTGTATTTCAAATAACATTCAAATGCTTTATGACCAATATTATTACATGCATAGCATACAATCTTTGAATTTGAATAATAACCATAAGATGATGCAAATTTAGGTCTAACACGTTTTGAACTAATGAACTTAGGAGCATATGAAGTAGAAGTTGAAGATTTGTTTGAAATAGAGCCTTTATAACCAATTCCAAATTTATTATTTATTTCTTTTTGATCCTTTATAATTAATTCAAGTTTGTTAGAACTTAGGATTAATTTTTCAACTAAGGATTTCAATTTTTGAACTTCTTTTTTTAGGTCATCATTTTTATTTTTCAAAACCTTATTTTTCTCAAAAAGCTCTTCTTTTTCAACTTGAACGATCTTAAGTCTTTCACAAACCAAATTTAATTCTCTTTGTAAGATTTTGTTTCTTTCACAAAATTCATTCTTGTCTTTTTCAAAAATATCACATTGAGTTTTTAAATCTCTCATTTTTAAACCAGCCTTTTTGTATTCTATCAATAGTTCACAAAAAGTATTATGCAGTTCATCATAAGTGAATTCTAAATTAGGTTCAGAAGTACTTACCTCATCCTCCAAACCCATAAGACAGATTTGTGCCATTTTTGTTGTCTCTTCATCCTCTTTAGTGGATGTAGTTTCATCACTATCACTCTAAGCAGCTAGCATTGCCTTATTCTTCTTGTTAGAGAATATATTTTTCTTTCCTTCAGGACAATCAGGATGGATGTGTCCTAGCTTCTTGCATCCGTAGTAGATAGGTACTTCATCTTTATCTTTATCTTTATCTTTTTCTTTATCTTTTTTCTTTTCTTTTCCAAAGTCACCTTTTCTATAATGCTTTCTCCATCTGTTTGTTTTTCTTTTGCCCATAAACCTTTTAAATTTCCTCATGACTAGGGAAATTTCATCATTTCCAAGATCATCATCATCTGATGAATCAGATTCTTCATTCTTATCTTCCACAGTAGCTTTAAATGCAATGGCCTTCTTTCTTTTTGTATCTTCTTCAGTCTTTTGTTGCATAGCCAATTCATGTATGATTAAGGATCCAAGTAGTTCATCCAGTGGCAATGTATTTAGGTCCTTTGCTTCTTGAATTGCTGTCACTTTGGCTTCCCACTTATCTGGCAAAGATCTTAAGACTTTTTGGACAAGATCAGCATTAGAATAAATTCTACCCAGACTTTTGAGACCATTTATGATATCAGTAAAATGAGTAAACATAGCAGATATAGTCTTACTAGGATCCATCTTAAACAGTTCATAATTATGCACAAGTAGATTGATTTTTGATGTCTTAACTTGAGAAGTGCCTTCATGTGTGATTTCTAATTTGTCCCAAATTTTTTTAGCAGAATTGCAAGTTGAAATTCTGTTAAACTCATTTGGATCCAAAGCACAATACAATAAATTCATTGCTTTGGCATTCAATTCAACTAATTTCATATCATTCTCGTTCCAATCCTCTTCTGGTTTAGGAACCTCTACATCATTAACTTTAATTATGGGTGTGTGAGGTCCTTTCATGATAATTTTTTATAAGTGAAAGTCTACGGCTTGAATGTATATCATCATTCTTGCCTTCCAATAAGTGTAATTAATTTCGGTGAAAAGTGGTGGTCTATTTATGGATTGACCTTCGGTCGATGAAGTGCTCATGGGATGTGCCATATCTTTACTCTAACTAACTTTCAGAGACTCTACTCTAATACCACTTGTTGCCCAGGTGGTTTTCCAAGAGGGGGGTGAATTGGGATTAAAAAATTTTTACAAGTATATGCACTTTTGAATTCTTTTAGTATATAAGTGAAGTGTGCAAAGCAAAAGTAAATAAATTGAAGTAATAAAATAATGAAAGCACAATCACAAACACCTCTTAATAGAGTGGTTCGGAGTAACCGGCTCCTACATCCACTATCCAAGGACCACTTGGGATTTTCACTATATCCTCCAACCAGAATACAGTCAGATTATTTTATTAGGCTCATAATCCAAACCTATACACTTTGGTTTTACTGGGATCACCAAAGAAATCCTAACTCCCTTTGGTTTTACACGGGATCACCAAAGAAAACCTATTACCCAGAAATGGAGCCCAAAAGGGGGGGTGAATTGGGTCTTTTAAAAATAAAATAATAATATGAAGGTCTAGTGGTGTTTGTGAGTAATAAATTCAATGCACAAGATTGAATGCAGCAGAAAATAATAAGTGAATAGCAATAACCAAAGAGCAAGAGAAAAAAAGGGCAAACACACACAAACACAAGGTTTATAGTGGTTTGGTGTAAACCTAGCATCTACATTCACTCACCAAGCCATCCTTGGGAATTCCACTATAATCCAAACAAGATTATAGCTGACTTATTTTTCACAAGGCTCATAAGTCAAAACCTAAGTTTGTTTTGTCACCTAGGCTCACCAACAAACCTTAACACTTGTTTTGTCTTCGGGCTCACAAGTTAACCCTAGTTGGTTTTATCCCTTTGGCTCACCAACAAACCACAATAACCTTCTTTCAAGACACCCTTGAAAGCAAGGTCAAATCATAAGATAAAAACAGATATACAACTTTAAAACTAAGATAAACTCTCTTCAAGAGTAGAATGGAATCTTTGAAGCTCAAGTTGATGCTTTGTCTTGACTCTTCCTTGAATATCCCTCAAAATGCCTTTTTTGGAATGATATAAGGATGAGCTTGTAGGCTTTTTCAGGGAATCAAACTATAAAAGGCTTTTGATGTAGAGTACTTGAGAGAATATAGGCTTTTTGGCTTTTGAATGGACTTCAATACACTTCAATACCTTTAAAATGATGTTGGTGGAGGTTATATACACCAAGAAACTTCCAAAAAATAGTTTGTGACCATTGAAGCCTCGGATCTAGCCATTTGGAGCTTGAAAAGCAAGTTCTGCAAGTCAGAAAAATAGATCCGTTAGAGCTGTCAGGCTTCAAGTATCGACACTTGATTTCTAGGTGTTGACACTTGAACTTTCAAGTGTCGACACTTGATGCACAGGTGTCAACACTTGATACAAAAATCCTCAAATGGCAAAATTCTGTATTTTCAAAAATCTCAGGCCTTGAGTCGACACTTGGAAATATAAGTATCGATACTTGAATTCTGGGTGTCGACACTTGGCGTGCCAAGGATTTTTGTTCGTGCCAAATGCTAAAGTATCGACACTTGGCTTCCCAGGTGTCGACACTTGAGACTGAAAAGCTCATATTCAAGTACAAATTAGCCCAAAAACATAAATATAAATTTTGAAACTTAAATTGATCATAAATAAATAATAATTAAATATGTAGATGCCCTTTTTTTATGAAGAGGATGTCCAGATTTGTGAAAAATGCTCCGTGCCACGACGTACCATGATACATAAGTCTGAGATTTTGAGGTGCTTTCTTCCTGAAAACTCATAACTTGAAATACATATTAGTATACAATATGCACTCAATATTTTGTTATTCATCAAAATCACTAGGTGGAGCCAACAAAATCCAAACACTTGGTTTTAAACTAGGAAAACCAAGAATCCAAACTTAGGTTTTAAGAGGTTCACCTAAAAACCTTTGACTCTCTCTTAAAACACAGACTCCTTGCTGTTCTTAAAAGTGTAAACAAAGATAAAGACAATGTAATTAAGCAACTACAATAAACCAAGTTTGTTTTGGTGTTGTCGATGTAGATAAAGATGAAGTCAAGCCTTGAGTGCTCTTCAATGCTCTTCAATGCTACTTCTTTCCTTCTTTAATGAGTGGATTCAATGATGGAGTAGAGTTGGTGAAGCTTTGAATCCAACTTGAATGCTCTTTGAGGTAGGTAGTTGAGTGACTTAAAAGCTCTTTGATTTCTCAAGAAAATTCAACAATAAATCTCCAAAAATTATATAATCCTTCAAAAATAATTCTCTTTATAGTTTTCTATGAGATATGGCTATTGTAGAGCCTTGGAATTCGTGAAATGGCCATTGGAGATAAATTGGGGTTCAAATTTCAATTTCAGCAACTAGCTGTTGGAGTACAGAAAACAGCTTCATGAGCCAGCTCGAGCTCCAGGAGTCGGCTCGAAGTCTTAGACAGGCCAAAAACAAACTTCTATGGGAGCCGGCTCTTCAAGTTGGAGTCAGCTCTTGCCTTCTAACTTTCAGTCAAGTCAAAATATACATATCTAGAGTCAGCTCTTGGACTAGGAGTCGGCTCTAGTTCTCAGAACTTCAAAAAATATATTTCTAGAAGAGTCGACTCTTGAACTGGGAGTCGGCTCTTGGTTCTGAAACTTTGAAACTTTTTCTGTGCCGTGCCACCATGAGTCGGCTCTTGCAAGTCTTTAAAAATTGCTTCAAGCTTCTCCAAAAATCTTCAACATTGAATCAACTAGAAGCTAATCTACATATTATATCAAATTTTCATAATTTTAAGCCCATTTTACAAACTCAATTGAATTACCCTTAAGTAAATTTGAAAACCATTTTAAACAAAGATAACCAATTCTTGCAAAACTTCTTAAACAGTTTGAGAAGAGTTAGTATCAAATACATGCTCTAATATTTTGTGATCATCAAAATCATTCCAGGGGTCAACAGGTATGGACCTTCCAAGTTGGAAGAAAACTTGCCCTGTTCTGTTGGCTTGGATACCTCTGCCCTTTGCAGCACCATATCCCCTGTGCGAAAGATTTGCTCCTTAACTATGGAATTGAAATATTTGGCGACCTTATGCTGGTACATCGCTATTTTTATCTGGACCTGAAGCTTGGTTCTTGGTAGCAAATCTAGGTCAACTCCCCTACGATCGGAGTTTCCTGGCTCTTCATAGTTGTCAATCCTTAAAGACTGGAGGGAGACCTCGATGGGGAGAATGGCTTTGGTACCATATGCCAGGTTGAACGGAGATTCGCCGGTGGCTGTCCTCGAGATAGTTCGGTATGCCCAGAGAATGGAGGTCAGCTCTTTGGACCAAAGTCCTTTGGCGGCATTCAACCTTGTCTTCAGATCGTGGAGAATAGTCCGATTAGTTAATTTAGCCTCTCCGTTGGACTGTGGGTGGGCAACAGAGGTCAGCCTGTGCTGCACATGGTACCGAGCACAGAAGTCTTTGAACTTTGGGTTGTTGAACTATCTCCTGTTGTCGGTGATTATTATGTGTGGAATCCTGAACTAGAATATGATAGAATTTTTAACAAAATTCTCGACCTTGCCCTCTATAATTTGAGCCAGTGGTTCAGCTTTGACCCATTTTGTAAAGTAATCAATCGCCACAAGGAGGAACTTCCTCTGCCTAGAGGCAGGCGGAAATGGGCCAAGAATATCCATTCCCCACTGAGCAAAAGGCCAGGGGGCTGTCAGCTGAGTTAAATGGCTTGCTGGTTGTCTCTGGATGTTGGCTATCTTTGGCATTGATCACACCTTCGCACGAAGTCAGCCGAGTCATTTTGGATGGAGAGCCAATAGTATCCTTGGCGTATAATTTTATATGCTAAGGACCGGCCTCCTAAGTGATCGCCGTATATGCCTTCATGGACTTCCCTCAGGGCATAGTCACCATCCGTCAGTCCCATGCATTTCAATAGGGGCTGAGAAAATGATCTTTTATAGAGAGTTCCATCTAGGATGACATATTGAGATGCCATCCAGCGGATCTTTTTGGCCTCTGCCTTGTCTTCCGGTAGCACACCCCCATTCAAGAACTTAATAATGGGATCCATCCAACTTGGCTCGATCTCAATTTGGTGCACCTCTGCAGCTTCTTCTGTTATACCTGGGGCTTCAAGGTGCTCGATGAAGGTGCGACCGAGAGATTTTGGGTCCGTAGTAGCAAGTCGAGATACGTATCCGCCCGAGAGTTCTCTGATCGATGAACATGAATGATCTTGAAATATTCTAGTTAAGAAGATTAAATTTGCACCTTCTCCAAGTACTGCATCATGACGGGATCCCTTGCCTCATATTCCCCTTTAACTTGATTTATGACCAACTGGGAGTCAGAAAAAGCATGGAGTTTCCTGACTCCCAAACTCTTGGCGATCCAAAGTCCTGCGAGCAGGGCTTCGTATTTGGCTTGGTTATTTAAGGTATGGAAGGAGAAATAGAGGGCATACTCTACTGTATGGCCATCGGGTTTAGCCAATATGAGACCGGCCCCTCATCCAGTAGAATTAGAGGCTCCGTCCACATGGAGCATCCAAATGGACTTCGTATCCATCAAATTTCCCTTTTCTGCTGAAGACTCTTCATCTTCGGACTTCTAGGTGCACTCAGCCAGAAAATTCGAAAGTACTTGGGCCTTCATGGCCGATCGGGGTGGAAAACTAATGTCGAACTTGCTTAGTTTCATAGCCCACTTGGCTATCCTCCCTGAAGTATCAGGGCATCGGAGAATGGCCTTTAGGGGCTAATCGGTCAGCACCATAATGTCATGGGCATGGAAATAAGACCATAGTTGCTTTGTCGTAATTATCAAAGAGTAAATCAGCTTCTATATTTTTGAATATCTGGTTTCGGTATCATGCAGAACTTTACTGATATAGTAGATCGGCTTGTAGGAGCCATCTTCTTCTCTTCGGATGAGGACTGAACTAACCACATCGTTCGAAGTGGAAAGGTATAAGTAGAGTACATCGCCTTCCTAAGATTTAGAAAGTAAAGGGGGTGTCTCCAAATACTTCTCAGCTCTTCGAAGCAGCACGACAGCCTTCGATCTATTTAAAGTTACGGGACTGCCGAAGTACCTTGAAGAACAGGAGGCATTTCTCGGCTGATCAGGAGATAAACCTGCTTAAAGAGACGATCCTCCCTGTTAGCTGTTGGACTTCCTTCTTGTAGAATGGATGTCTTATATCTCTGAGGGCCTGAATCTTCTCAGGGTTGGCTTCAATCCCTCGCTTAGTGATAAGGAAATCCAAAAATTTGCCAGAAGTGATGCCAAAGGTGCATTTCGTCGGATTTAGCTTCATCCGATGGCGTCGTAGGGTGCTAAAGGATTCCTCCAAGTCCTATATGTGATCTTTTTTAAGGAGGCTCTTGGCGATCATGTCGTCAACATAGGCCTCCATATTCCTTCTCAACTGTTCTTCGAACACCTTGTTGATTAGCCTCTGAAATGTCGCTCCAGCGTTCTTGAGCCCAAATGGCATCATCTTGTAGCAATACAGGCCTTTGTCAGTGACGAAGGCCATCTTTTCCTCATCTCGAGAATCCATTCGGATTTGATTGTAGCCAGAGAAAGCATCCATGAAACTTAGCAGCTGGTGGCCGGCAGTAGCATCGACCAGTTGGTCGATCTTTGGAAGAGGAAAGCTGTCCTTTGGACAAGCTTTATTGAGATCTATGTGTCGATGCAGATCCTCCACTTGCCAGTAGCTTTTTTTACCATTACCATATTGGCCAACCATTCGGGGTAATGGGCTTCCCGAATGAACCCAGCCTTAAGGAGCTTGTTTACTTCCTTATCTATTACTTTTTGTCTTTTGGGGGCGAAGCTTCGCTTCTTCTGCCGAACTGGTTTATACCTAGGAGCAACTTCTAGCCAATGAGTGATCACCTCGACAGGAATTCCCGGCATGTCTGAAGCCGACCAAGCGAAGACATCTGCATTGTTCCTGAGGAAACAAATTAGCTTCGTTCTAGTCTTTTCATCAAGCATGCTCCCAATCTACACAACTTTGGTGGGGTCCCTTTAGTTAAGGACATCGAGATGGTTCTCTCGAGGGGCTCGCCAGAATCTGTGGCTAGGTCCCTTGGGTCTAACTGATCCAAGGTTGTAGGGTTACTGGAGTGCTTATCTTGAATCATCAGGCATTATCGTGCCATTCTTTGATCTCCCCTAACTTCTCCGACACCATTCCTAGTAGGGAAGCGTACCAGGAGATAAAAAGATGATACTATAGTCCAAAATTTGTTCAAGGCGGGCCATCCCAAAATGATATTGTAGGCTGAAGGGGTTCGGACCACCGTGAAATTGATGGGTTGTGTCTTTTATCATGGTTCGGTCTCGAGGATTATAGGCAAGACTATTTCTCCCTCAGTGTCAACCTGATTACCCCCAAAACCAGTAAGCAGTATAGGGGATCTCCGTAATTCATGTCTAGGCAAACACATCTTAGAGAATACATCGTAGATCAAGACATCGGTCGAACTTTCATTATCAACTAAGATCCATTGTACATCGTAGTTGGCCACAACAGCCAAGATTATAATGGGATCTCATGCAAAAGCTGAACTCCTGCAAGGTCGTCATCGGAGAAAAGTATAGCGTTGTTGTCCTTGAGTCACTTCGAGGCATCGTCTTCGTCTCTTCTCCAGTTGGTAGGTCGGTGTATCATCCCCACACCTTCATTGGTGGGCCTTTGATTTGGTAGCTCGGCCTCTTCAGGAAGTGGCTGGGGAACAGTAGCTTCTGATTGAGGTCCTTGACGACTAAGGTACCGCCCCAAATACCCTCTTTTGATGATATCCTCATCGCATCTCTCGGTTGGATGCATTCTTCGGTGTTGTGGCCGTGGTCCCTGTAGAATCGATAGTATTTATTCCTATTCCTTGTGGAAGAGGGTGCCTTCATGGGACGCGGCCGTTGGAGATATAGCCTTCTTTCTCTATCTCCATAAGGATCTTTTCACGAGGTAGGTTGAGGGGGGTATAGGAGTCGAATCTCTCGCTCGATGTTCGGGGCCTGGGAGGACTCCTTCGGCGATCGGCATACTTGTTGTTGTTGGAAGTTTGGGGACCTTGTCCCTGATTACTTTTTTTTTTGAAGGGGGCTTCCCTTCGATCAATCGTCGATTCGCCGCCTACTTTTCGGCATCGACATATTTTTGAGCTCTTGAAAGTAGCTCAGCATAGCTTTTAGGAAACTTCTTATCCAAGGAAAAGGTGAGCCTGGATGTGCGAAGCCCCTTCTTCAGCGCAGACATGGCCACATGCTCGTTAAGATCATGGATCTCGAGTGTGGCCGCATTAAACGTGGAGATGTAGTCTCGCAAGCTTTCTCCTTCATTCTGATGAAGGAGGAACAGTGTGTCCATATTCCTGGGAGTCTTGTGGCAAGTCCTGAAATGCAAGACAAATAATTTCTCTAACTCGGAAAAAGAGTCGATGATACCTGGGCATATTCTCGAGTATCACATCCGATTAGCTTTCTTCAAGGTGGCTGGGAATGCGAGATAGTACATCACATCGGAGGCTCCTTGGATCATCATATGGGCCTTGAAGCTGCTCAAATGATCATAAGGATCGGACGTGCCATCGTAGTATTCCATCTGGGGGATCCTAAAATGCCGAGGAATGACCTCGGTCATGATACGGTCAGTGTAGGGAGGGCGCAGATCACATACCACTGCATCGTTATGACCCTGTTGCTCCCGGATCCTTGCCATTTCCGATTCGATGGCTTTAAGTTTCCCATCGTAATCGGGAAAGGCTTGCTTCGGCATCTCCTCTACAAGAGTAGAGTTTTCAGAAGAGGGTGGAGAGATTTGCCTAGGCCGTTTCCCTTTTTGCGGGGAATCAGCCGGTCTAGGCATTCTTGAACTTCGGCCTTCAGGTAAGGACCGAGGATGATGGAAAAGGTGTGTGGACCCCTCTTGAGGGGCTCTCTTCCTCCGGGATCGTGAACTATGTTCGGAGGTAGCCGATGGATTTCCCACCGGGAAGGATCTGTTCTGGAAGTCCTGAACCATAGCTGTGAGGTTAGTGACCTGGTTCAAGAGGGCTTCGAATTGTTGCTGTCCTACTACAATGGTGGGGGGTGGAATGTTGTTCTCCACCGGGGGTGCATCCCCTTGGGACGGAGCACGGCTTCGACTCGTTGAGGCAATCTGAGTCTTTCCTCTTGCCATCGGAAGTTTAATACTTTTTTTTTGTCAAGGAGGGGAGCTTAACACGAACTAGCCTTCTTCCTCGTGCACCAATCTATTGGCATGAAATCCCTTTTCGATCGGACAGAGCTTCTGGTTCCAGGGGTCGCTCCCTGGTTTACCTGCAAAACAAGTCCCTGGCCGGAGTTGCTCCGACGGGGGACACTCCGATGCCTAAGTTAGAGGCAAGCTCCAGCCACAGAATGGGAAAGAGAATTCGATGGAGAGGAGAAGGACTTTTTGGTTTTCAAGAGTGTCTTGTGCCTTACCTTGAGCCTTCTCTCTTACCGTTATTTATAAGGGGCCGTCTGGTCGGCGGTTCCGTCCTCTCCCCAGCAGTTATGATGGGGAGTCAAATCTTTCCCATAATCCGCAATCGTGGGTTGTTGTCGAACGATTTCAGCTAGATCGGAGGTGTTGCAGCTGGAGTTGTGCACCATGATTGTGTCCCAGAGATAGTCGATAATAACCGTTAGTAACCGTTGCTTATCGTGCTTGTAGAGATTTGAGACAGATCGTGGATCTGTCTTCAGACTTTCCTTTTAAGGGAGATTCCCGTAATCAGATCGAAAATATCTTTGTCCTCGGATCCTCTCGAGACAGATCGGAGGTCCTGTCCTTGGCATAGATTGAGGACTTGATCTTTGTCATGGACCGGAGACCATGTTTTGCTGTGAACCGAAGACCGTGTCTTTAGGAGTTGGTGGGGGTCGTTCCTCAGATTAGGCTGAGGGTCGCATCTTCGGAGGCCGATGGACTCGGTGTTCGACGAAGGCCGAAGACATAATCCAAAGGCCTGGCCTTCGGATGCTGTAGGTCCGTGAGGAGCTTCGGCTTGCCCGTAGGTTGTTTGGTTTTTCTCGAACACTTGGGTCCGCAGTTGGTGGTTTAAAAGAAATGTCTTCGGCCGATCCGAATCGGTGGCCAGCTCGTGCTTGGACCAACATATCCCAACAACAATGATACGCCTTTTCAACATCAGGATAATGGGTGGTCTCAAACTGGACTAACCTGAGTTATCTTATAAAGCGAGACTCAGTTCACCAAGCAGTCATTTATGTAAACTTTCATTTTGTTGTATGGTTCGCTTGCAAAATTGTTTGTGGTAGCTCTCAATTGTTGTGCCTCCATGGTTCATTACTAGTTCTTTGGTGTGTTTAGGTCACTGATGTCAAAATAAATTCATTACTTGTGTAGGCTTTACGAGAAAAAAAATTGTTACCTAATAGACCTTATGATCCTGCAGTTTATTAGTCTCCCAGAGCACACACTTGTAACTTCTCTCCAAGACCTTATAGTATAGATGCTACAAAAATTACTTTACATTTGGTAGATATTAGCGAAATAACCTTGCATTTGGTAACTACCAAGACGTCTTTAGAAAGTGAACCTCATATTATAGAAACTTAATGAAGGTGCATTCATAGTTGTACGAATTTTTTATCCCGTGCAATATTCTAAGAGATACAATCCGTGTGTTATCAACTGATGCATAGCTTTTATGTTAAACTTAGAGTTTTGTGCATTTATGTTTCAAAAACAATGCAGACAAATCTCCTTTAGACTGTTGATTGTTGAGCAGAAAAGTATATATATATATAATTTAAAATATTTGAAAATAATTTTGTGATGTATGTGGTAAAATAAAGTTTGTTTAACAAATTAATTATAAATACAATAAAATAGAGTTAGGAAGTCTGGTCTGTGAGGCAGATAGATCCATTGTCCTAAAGAAGATTTGATTCCTTCTCGTATGAAGACTGATAGACCACATGCTCTCTTTCAAGATATAACCCGGAAGCCAAAACTTCAACGTCCGTTGGTGGCTTGATCTCGAACGGAGGTCGATCAGCTCGTCTTCAGTCCAAAAAATTTACAATGAGAAAAATACAAGAAATTGAAATAGAGAAATATAGAGAGGGAGAGCTTAGAACTTAATTTTGGATCCTTTGTAGGGTGGGATAGAGGTCTATTTATAGACTCAAAATCTCAGAGAAAATTTCCAAAACATTCTCAAACTAGCTATTATAGCTATTACAAAATTTAATTCAAAATTAATTAAAAAATAGTCATTACCTTATTAAATAAGAAATAAATAAAATGGTCATTATAACCGTTATAAAATTAAATATAAAATTAATTAAAATAAAAATGGTTAAAATTTTTGAGAATTATTTTATTTTATTTTTAATGTACGGTAATGTCAACACTATTTTCATTTATGTGTTATATAGATACTTCATTTGATCACAGCATTCCTTTAAGGACGCGCTTGGTAGACGGTAATCTATCCAGATTACCGGTAATTTTAAAGTGGACCAATTAGATAACTACGTTTGGTATTTATATTAAATAGTAATCTATCTTGAACCAGTAATCTAGATTATCTCTTATGTGGCAATCCAGATTACCTGGAGGGGAGGATATCCAGATTACCGGAGATATGGTAATCCATTTTATTCACTTCGGTGAGAACGAAACATTTCCCTTCTCCCTCTCATCTATCTCTTCTTAAATATATATTTTATTTATAAAAATATATATTTTATATTTTAACTATTTATTAAAAATATAATTTTTATATATTTTATATTATTAAATATAAAATATTTAATATTTTTATATTAAAATTGAAAAATTAAAAATTATTTTTATACTAAATAAATGTAATATATATATATAATCTTTTAATATACTAAGTAATATATTAAATTTATATATATTATATTATTAAATTTAAAATAATATATTTATATTCTACATAAATACATAATTTAAATATATATTATATTATATATAAATATATAAATATATTTCAAATAAATATACTATGTTATATAAATATATTATATTATTTTTGTTGATGCTGAACCTCCGTCGACCGGATAGAGTGATTCTTTCACAGGATCACCGTCGACCGGAACCTGCAAAACAGATCCCTGATAGGAGATTTTTCAGTGGGGGACACCCCGATGCCTAAGTCAGAAGAAGCTTAGGTAGCAGCAGAATGGAGAGTTTTTGAAAGTAGAGAGGAAAAGAGAAATATGTAATGCAAGGATGAAAAAGAATTCAGCAACCTCCTCTGAGTGTCCCCTCTTACCAGTATTTATAGGCTCCAACATAACTACTTACGGTTATGGGAGTTGGCGAATGCAACCTCCTTATAATCGTAAGTGGTGGTTGTTGGAAAATCAGTTACACTCAGAGTTTACCCAATCTTGAGGTTTTGGACCATGTGGATGGTTGCAATAACCAAACAGATTTTAACTGCTTGTTCAAGAAACTCATATGTCCAATAATTCTCCTTCTTTAAGTATAGATCCGAAGTGAGCTCTACATTCTCTTTAGTAGTGTTCCTGAAGGGAATGTTTAGTTTCACACTTCGGATTCTTTTAGATGCAACAACAAAAGTAAAAAATTCTAGTAAACACTTACAGTCTTCGGATTACAATCATAGATAAAGATATTAGGTCAAGTCTTCAGATCAAGGTGGATGTACGAAGCTAAAGACAATAAATAAACTTATCTCCTGGATCATAGATAAATATGCGAAACCATAGATATTGGGCATAGTCTACGGATTGATACAATAATACGATGCCGAAGATAATAAATAAGCCTGGCTCATAATCATAAAAAATGTTAGGCTACGTCTTCAGATCAGGATGGTAATACGAAGCCGAAGACTCTTTTCTTTGCCAGAAATTGGTCCAAAAAGCGATCTAATAAAATAAAATAAAATGAAACAAAAACTGGGATATCATAACAACTGTCCCGCACTCCTAAGTTCGAAATGATTAAGTTTCGAAGAATGGGAGTAATTCAATTTTGTCTCCTAGTGATAACTGTCATGTAATGATGGCAGTGAACCCTGACACGTCTTTCGCCATAACTGCCTGATGGTGCGATAAAACGTGGTGAAGATACGTGTCATCCCACCACAGGCTGCCTCAAAAAGAAATGCCTTGATTCTGGAAAAATCTCGAAAAATTCACGAAAAAGATATTTTTATTTAACTGAGATTGGATACATGGCAGTCATCCGGAGCATGATAGCATTGTTGGCATTATCATAGCCAATAGCGAGGTTTCACGCGGATCGCAACAGCTTATCTCATTAATGAATTTTATAGAGAGCCGTACCCACGATCAAAACCGTCGATACGGCGCACGATAATCCAGATCTCCGAACCATCTCGAAAATCAACTATATTCACCTATAAAGGGAGAGAGAACTTGAGAAAATTTTTTTTTCTGTGCCTGTGCCCTGGAATCCCAGTTTCCCTTGCAATCTGCTATCTTCTTTTGCAGTCCGCCATTTTTGATTTTCCAAAGGTTAGAGGTCTTTTCTTCCCCTTCTCTTCCTTCTTCCTTACAATGTCGGAATCTTCTAGGAGCCCTTCCTCTAGCTCTAGCAGGGGTTCACCGGGAGGTGAAACCGGTAGGGTATTATCGGAAAGAAAAACCAATGGGAACTCACCATGAGGTGGGAGTAGTAGGAATCCACTGGGGGGCGAAACCAGTAAGGGAAGAAGTTCTAGTAGGAAACGAAGCCCGGAACGATCACCAGATTCTATTAGAAGCTCTTTCTCTCTCGCCAAAATAGAAGAAGTTAAACAATGTTACCACGTCCCACGAACTTTTCACATGATTCTTCCAAAACCCGAAGAAAGGGTAGATTAGCCTCCCATGCAATCCATTGCCATATACGAAGATCACTTCAAAGCAGGTCTTCGGCTTCCACTTCACCCCTTTTTCATAAATATTTTTAACGTCTACCAGATAGTCCCAGCTCAATTGACCCCCAATAGTTTTAGGAACATCTGTGGATTTTTGGTCCTTTGCAAACTTAGGAATGTAGAGCCAAAGACATCCCTATTTACCTCTTTATTTAAGTTGAAAAGGGATTTTTATGGCAAAGGGTGGTGGGTTATAGGTCCTTGGCCAGGCCGAAGACTAATAAAAGGAACTCCCAGTGCAATACATGGGTGAAAACCTTGTTTCTTTTTCGTGAATTATACCCACTAGGGATTCAATACCGAATGGAAAACTCCACGTTTGGATGCAAACGCCGGTAAGAGAATCCTGAAAGCCGATGCCAAAGACTTTGAGACTTTATTGGAGCCGGAGATCCCTTCCTTTAAAGAACTGCTGAAGGAAGAAAACCTTCATCGCGCTCATATCAGCGAAGTCCCGATATTAGGTATAGAATTAGTGGTTTTCAAACTTTTTCGCTTCCTTTCTCCGTGCATATGTATATGACGAAACTCTTATTTTTGATTGTAGGTAAAAAAATGAAGCCACAACTTGAGAAAGTTCGGCAATCTTCCAGAAAGAGAGCAGTGGCTACTCCTGTAACAACCGAAGTTAGAAAGAAAAGAAGGGTTGAGGAGGTTTCAAGCACACCTCCAATGAGGCCTGCATCGGATGAAGATATTCCTTTTGCTTCCCCAATTCCACCTGATCCTGCTAGAAGTCCATCTCCGAGGATGCCCGCTCTAAAGAGCCCTCGATCGATGCCAACTTCGGCCAGCGTGACATATCTTTCAATAAAGAATCCGTGATCATACCTCTAAAAAATAAAAGTCAAGAGAGGTCAAAGTATCGATCTGAAGATGATCCTAGGTGGAATGCCACCACAGAGGGGGGATGCAATGTAGATTTCACTATCTTCTCGAACCAAGAGGGCTTAGAGAATCCCGAATTAGCAAGGGAACTGATGAAGCGCACTCTTCTTCCAAAGAACTGGGACAAAGTTAAGTCTCGGTGTAATGAAGAAATTTCAGATTCGGTGTTCTCATATGCATTGAAGGTAAATATCCATTTGTCCTGTCAACTTTAGGTCTATTGTTGTTGAGTCTTCAGCTTGTTATTGCAGATAATGCATGATATTACCCATATGGAGGAGAGCATCTTCGACTTTAGGATGACCTATAGGAAAATGAAAGAGAAAATGAAAGTTGCTGAAGCCGAGAAGGCCATAGCCGAAGAGCAAAGGCATGCTATGGAGGAGAAGCTTGCCTAGAGCGATGCTTTGGCTCAGAACTTAAAAGTTGAAGTGGAGAAACTTAAATCAAGAAATTCTGAGCAAGAAGCGAGGCTTAAAAAGAAGACAAATAAGATTCGCTCTTTGGAAGCTCTCCTCAAAGATGCCCATCAGAAGTCTGAGGAAGAAAAGAAAAATTCTAAGGAAGCCGCGGAAGAAAATCACTCTCTGAAAATTCAACTGGAAAGGGCGATTGAAAATTTCAAGGCCTCTTCAGCTTTTGAAGCCGAGATGGTCGAGGCCGGGACTCATAGTTATAAAGGAGGCTTCAATGATTGGGTAGAGGAAGTGAAGAGGCTTTACCCAGATTTGGACATTTCAGAAATCGAGCTATTTGATATTGAAAGTCCAGATGAGCCCGAATCGCAAAAGGATCATGAAGCACCACCAATAGCCGAAGAAATGGTGGATCCAATTGCTCCCTCCGAAGACACCCCATTAGGGAATGTTTAGCAATTTTACCCTTTTTGAAATGTAAATCATTTTGAATCTTATCAATGAAGACCTTTGTCCATAAAATTTATTCTTCTCTTTCGGATGCATGTGAATGGATGAAAATCTTTCAAGTATAAAGTCTTCAAATAATTAATAATTCCGAAGCATATAATACCAAGTCTTTGGACTTGAGAAATAACTTCATATAATTGTGAAGTCAAGTCTCTTCGGACTTACCAGATAAGAATCAAGTCTTCGGACTTGAAAATATACTAAGTCTTCAGACTTAGGATAAAAGAATACCAGATAAGAATCAAGTCTTCGGACTTGATTTATACAAGTCTTCGGACTTAGGATAAAAGAATGCCAGGTAAGAATCAAGTTTTCGGACTTGAGAATACACTAAGTCTTCGGACTTAGGATGAAAGAATACCAAGATAAGAGTCAAGTCTTCGAACTTGAATTTTCACTAAGTCACGGACTTAGGATAAAAGAATGCTAGATAATAATTAAGTCTTCAGACTTGAAAATACACTAATCCTTCGGACTTAGGATAAAAGAATACCAGATAAGAATCAAGTCTTCGGACTTGAATTTGCACTAAGTCTTTGGACTTAGGATAAAAGAATGCCAGATAATAATTAAGTCTTCAGACTTGAATTTTCATTAAGTCTACGGACGTAGGATAAAATAAATATTAGGTCATTTAAGAATTAAGATAGCCTGATCGGGCCTATCTCGGCACTTCGTTAGGTAGATCTGGAGATCATCCTCATGCATTTTTGCATTGAGACTAAGACAGACTAATCATGCCCACCTCGGCACTTCGTGAGGTAGATCCAGAGATCATCCTCATGCCTTTTTGATTAAGATGGACTGCTTTAAGCCCAACTCGGCACTTCGTGAGGTAGATCCAGAGATCATCCTCATGCCTTTAAGAGAAATAAGATAGGCTAGTTATGCTTACTTCGATATTTCATATAGTAGATCACGGAGATAATCATAATGCCTTTAAGAAATAGAATTAAGATAGACAGATTAAATCTGTATTGATGACATTGAATGAAATCTTTATTGATAATATTTACAAAGGTTTTGTACATTCCAGGGTCGAGATAATAGGACACCTTCCAAAGTTTCCAACCGATAAGTTCTGGGTCGAAGAACCTCTGTGGTTCGATATGGCCCTTCCCATGTAGGAGAAAGTTTACCTTGTTCAGCTGGTTTGGATACCTCGGACTTTCGTAGAACTAGATCTTCAGGGCGAAAGGTTCGTTCTTTTACGCGAGAGTTGTAGTATCTCGCCATTTTCTGTTGATATGAAGCCATTCTCAACTGTGCTTGAAGTCGTGTGCCTTGCAATAAATCCAGATCAATCCTTCGGCGTTCAGAGTTTTCGGGTCTTCATAGTAATTAATCCAAAGAGAGTGTAAAGAGACCTCTATAGGAAGGACTGCTTCAGTACCATAAGAAAGATGAAAAGGAGATTCACCAGTAGCAGTTCTGGGAGTAGTTCGATATGCCTAGAGAACTAAGTTTAACTCATCGGCCCATGAACCCTTAGCATCATTTAATCTGGTTTTAAGGTCATGTAGAATAGTCCTGTTTGTCACTTCGGCTTCTCCATTGCATTGAGGATGTGCTACTGAAGTAAGCTTGTGAAGAATGTGATATTGAGTGCAGAAGCTCTTGAATTTCGGATTGTCAAACTATCTTTCGTTATCAGTTATTATAGAATAGGGAATCCCAAATCGGAAGATGATGAAATTTCTCACAAAAGTTTCAACTTTCGTTTCAGTAATCTGTGCCAATGCCTCGGCTTCGACCCATTTTGTAAAGAATCAATAGCCACTATAAGAAATTTTTGCTGCCTAGAGGCTGGAGGAAACGGACCAAGAATGTCCATTCCCCATTGTGCAAAAGGCTAGGGAGCTGTCAATGGAGTTAACTGATTAGCAGGCCATCTTTGTACATTGGCATATCTTTGACAATGATCACATCTTCGAACAAGTTCTGCAGAATTCTTCTGGATGGTTGGCCAATAATAACCTTGACGAATTATTTTGTATGCCAGAGATCTGCCCCCTAGATGATCTCCACATATTCCTTCATATACCTCTCTGAGTGCATAATCTGCATCGGATGGGCCTAAACTTTTCAACAAAGGTTGTGTGAAAGACCTCTTATATAATGCTTCGTCCAAGATAACATATTGAGAGGCTATCCACTGAAGCCGTTTGGCTTCCAGCTTGTCTTCGGGCAAGACGCCGTCTCTTAAGAATTTGAGAATTGGATCCATCCATGAAGGTTCATGTTCAACTTGACATATTTCAGCTGGGAATTTTGATATGCTGGGGTCTTCAAGATATTCCATATAAGTCCTCCTAAGAGAATCTGACACAGTAGTTGCAAGTCTTGAAAGAGCATCTACCTGAGAATTTTCTGTCCTTGGCACATGAACAATTTCAAAATACTCCAATCCAGATGTTAGGCTTCGGACTTTTTCTAGATATTGAATCATATTTGGATTTCGAGCTTCGAAATCACCTTTCACTTGATTCACCACTAGTTGCAAATCAGAAAAAACTTTGACCCTTTTGATCTCCAATTTTTGGGAGATTCTAAGTTTGGCAATGAGTGCTTCATACTCTGCCTGATTATTTGATGCTTGGAAAGAAAATTGAAGAGCATATTCAATAACCTGCCCATTCGGACCAGCAAGAATTAAACCCGCACCACAACCGTTGGCATTCGAAGCACCGTCGACATGTAACATCCAAATAAACTCTGGATTGTCTTCGGTACCTTCTTCTTCGGCTTTTGGCTGGTCCTCTTCAGATCCCCATGTGCACTCAGCTATAAAATCAGCCAGAATTTGTGCCTTCATTGCTGATTTAGGTTGATAATCAATATCAAACTCCCCTAACTTCACAGCCCACTTAGCAATCCTTCCCGATGTATCAGGACAATGAAGTATGGCTTTCAAGGGTTGATCTGTTAGAACTACAATGGAATGGGCTTGGAAATAAGGCCGAAGATGCTTCGTCACCACCACTAGAGAAAAGATAATCTTTTGTACTTTAGGATATCGGACTTCAGCTTCATGCAACACTTTGCTAGTATAGTAAATCGGTTTTTGTGAATGATTGGCATCTCTTCGTACCAGAACTGAACTAACCGCTTCGTCTGTAGCTCACAGATATAGATAAAGTGTTTCTCCTTCACAAGGTTTGGAAAGCAAAGGTGGGTTTTCCAAATATTCTTTCAACTTGTCAAAAGCGATTCTGCAATCTTCTGTCCATTCAAAATTTTGAGTCTGACGAAGAACCTTGAAGAATGGTAAACACCTTTCTGCAGAGCGGGAGATGAAATGGCTCAAGGAGGCGATTCTCCCTGTTAGCCTTTGAACTTCTTTCTTGCTAGTAGGATGCCTCATAGTCCGAAGAGCCTGTATCTTTTCTGGATTAGTCTCTATTCCTCGCTTGGGAACCAAGTATCCTAGGAACTTTCCAGAAGTTATGTCGAAGATGCACTTGGTTGGGTTCAACCTCATCTGATGGTGTCTTAGGGCATCAGAAGACTTTCAAGTATGCGATATGATCAGACTTACGAAGACTCTTTACTATCATATCATCAACATAGGCTTCTATGTTTCTCCCAATTTGGTCTTTGAAGACTTTGTTAATGAGCCTTTGAAAGGTTGCCCCAGCATTCTTCAACCCAAATGGCACCACCTTGTAACAGTAGAGTCCTTTCTCTGTAACAAAAATGATATTCTCTTCATCCTCAAGATTCATTCGGATTTGATTATAACTTGAAAAGGCATCCATGAAACTCAGCATTTGATGACCAGCCGTAGCGTCGACCAACTGATCGATTTTTGGCAAAGGAAAACTGTCCTTTAGGCATGCTTTGTTGAGGTCCGTATAGTCTATACAGATCCTCCACTTGCCATTTGATTTCTTTATCATGACCATATTTGTTAACCAATTCGGGTATTGGACCTCTCTTATGAAGTTTGCTTCAAGGAGTTTCTTAACTTCTTCATTAATTGCCTTCTGCCTTTCTGGAGCAAAATTCCTCTTCTTCTGCCGTACTGGCTTATAATTGGGAGATACTTCCAAATGATGTGTAATCACTTCAGGCGAGATTCCAGGCATGTCTGAGGCTATCCAAGCAAAAATATCAGTATTATCTCGAAGAAAGGAAATTAGTTTTACCTTGAGTCCTCGTCAAGTAAGCTGCCAATTTGTAAAAGCTTAGTTGGCTCATCTTCGGATAATGCTATGAAAAGCGTCTTTTCTACTGGTTCTCCAGAATCTTCAGATTCATCTCTTGGATCCAGCTAGTCAAGTGCCAAGGGCTTGGACATTTGTTTGTTTTGAATTATGAGATACTGGTGAGTGATCCTTTGATCTCCTCTTACTTCTTCTATGCCTATCCTGGTAAGAAACCGAACCAACAAATGGTATGCTGAGACTATGGCTCTGAATTTATGCAATGTCGGATGTCCCAAGATTGCATTATAAGCTGAAGATGTTCTGGCCACAATAAAATTGATTGGAAGGGTCCTTTAGAATGGTTTAGACCCAAAGGTTACGGACAAGACCGTTTCACCTTCAACCCCAACTTGATTCCCACTAAAATCAGTTATAGGAATGAGAGATCTTCGTAATTCACGTCCAGACAATCCCATCCGAAGGAAAGCATCATATAGCAACATATCAACGGAACTTCCATTATCAATCAATATTCTTTTTACATCAATTTTGGCAATTACTGCCGAGACCACTACAGGGTCATCGTGAGGAAGTTGTACATCTTGGGCATCCTCATCGGAGAAAGTGATAGAATTTTTCCCTTTAAACCTCTTCGGGACACTTTTTTCAGCTTCTATGTCCCATGCCGACGACCGATGAAGCATTCCAACATCCCCCCAGTTGGCTTTTGGTGAGGCAAATCAGCTTCGCCGGATATTCTTGGAAGGGCAGTTGCTTCGGCTTGGGACTCTGGGCGGTTGACATACTTTCCCAGATATCCTCTTTTTATCAAATCCTCGATGGCATCTCGAAGCTGGAAGCATTCTTCAGTATTATGGCCATGATCTTGATGATATCGACAGTACTTGCTTTTGTCCCTTGTTTTTGCAGGTGTCTTCAAGGGATGTGGCCTTTAGAAATATTTTTCTTTCTCAATTTCCAGCAGAATCTTCTCCCTAGGTAAGTTGAGGGATGTGTAGGCGTCGAATCGGTTGCTCTACTGTCTGGACCTGGGGCTGCGCCTTCGAAGCATTGTTAGAGGATGTTAGCGCATTCGGTTCTCTAGTACTTTTCTTCTTGGGAGGGAATTTCCCCTCTGCCAGTCTTCGGCTTGCCGCTTGCTCCTCAACGACGGCATACTTCTAAGCTCTTGCCAACAGCTCGGCATAGCTCGTTGGAAACCTTTTGTCCAGGAAAAAAGTGAACCTGGACGATTTTAAGCATTTCTTCAAGGCAGACATGGCCACATGCTCATTCAAGTTTGGAATTTCCAGGGTGGCCAAATTGAAATGGTGGACAAATCCTTTCAAACTTTCTCCTTCTTGTTGCTGGAGAAGAAACAAACTGTCAGCGTTGCGCGGCATCTTCTGGCACGTCCTGAAGTGTGAGACAAACTGTCGCTCTAACTCAGTAAAGGAATGAATTGAGTTCGGAGGCAGGCTCGAATACCACATTCGAGCGGATTTCTTCAAGATGGCAGGAAAAGCAATGCAGTAGAGAGCGTCAGTTGCTCCCTGCACCATCATATATGCTTTGTAACTCCCTAGATGGTCAAGGGGGTCTGAAGTCCCATCGTAGGCCTCCAATTGTGGGATCTTGAAATGCCTAGGGATAACTTTATCCATAATTTCATCATAAAAAGGGGGCTGAGAGTTGAAAGTCACAATCTCATCGTTTCTTCTCAATTATGAAATTCTTGTTATCTGCGCTTGCATAGCCTTAAACTTCTCCTGCACTTCATGATTGATCTCCTTTTGCCTTGAACTTTCTGGTACAAAACTTCTAGAAGAAACAGAGGGAGAACGACGAACCTTCTTCTTCTTTCCATGATCTTTTACTTGTCGATCTGGTGGAGAGGTGTAGCGGCCACGAGATGACCGAATCTGTGAGAAGCTGGGGGTGATCTCTCGATGTTGATCTTTCTCCTTCTCAGGTTGGTGGCTAGATTGCGGAACAGAGGGAGGGCATTGCTTTTGAGCTACAGCTTCATGCAGGTGCTGCACCAACGCCGTCAAGGTCTCTACCTTGTTCACCAGACTTTCGAATTGCTGCTTTTCCACTATTATCATACGAGGCTGTGATGCCTGAACTGCCGGAAGAGTGCTGACCGGAATTCTATTTGACGGAGGAGCTTGCTGCTCCTGACTCGCAGATACATTCTTGGTTTTCCCTTTCACCATGCTTGCCCAGCAGAAACTCTCCTTCAAAACAGGGGAAATGAACTTCTTTCCCTACCTGGCGCGCCAATCTGTTGATGCTGAACCTCCGCCGACCGGATGGAGTGATTCTTTTACTGGATCGCCGTTGACCGAAACCTGCAAAACAGATCCCTTACAGGAGATTTTCCGGTGGGGGACACTCCGATGCCTAAGTCAGAAGAAGCTCAGGCAGCAGCAGAATGGAGAGTTTTTGAAAGCAGAGAGGAAAAGAGAAATATGTAATGCAAGGATAAAAAAGAATTCAGCAACCTCCTCTGAGTGTCCCATCTTACCAGTATTTATAGGCTCCAATGTAACTACTTACGGTTATGGAAGTTGGCGAACGTAACCTCCTCATAATCGTAAGTGGTGGTTGTTGGAAAATCAGTTACACTCGGAGTTCACCCAATCTTGAGATTTTGGACAATATGGGTGGTTGCAACAACTAAACAGATTTTAACTGCTTGTTCAAGAAACTCATATGTCCAATAATCCTCCTTCTTTAAGCATAGATCCGAAGTGAGCTCTACATTCTCTTTAGTAGCGTTTCTGAAGGGAATGTTTAGTTTCACACTTCGGATTCTTTTGAATGCAACAACAAAAGTAAACAATTATAGTAAACACTTATAGTTTTCGGATTACACCGAAGGGATAAAGCCGAAAATATTCATCTGGGAGGTCAAGTCTTCGGATCAAAATAATAATACGAAGCCGAAGACAAAGTAACAAACCTGGCTTAAAGTCATAGATAAAGTGTTAGGTCAATCTTCGGATCAAGGTGGAGTACGAAGCCGAAGATAATAAATAAACTTATCTCCTGGATCATAGATAAAGATGAGAAACCATAGATATTGGGCATAGTCTTCGGACTGATACAATAATACGAAGCCGAAGATAATAAATAAGCCTCGCTCATAATCATAAAAAATGTTAGGCTACGTCTTCGGATCATGGTGGTTATACGAAGCTGAAGACTCTTTTCTTTGCCAGAAATTGGTCTAGAGAGCGATCCAATAAAATAAAATAAAATGAAACAAAAACTGAGATATCATAATAATTTTAAATATGATATAATCTAATATATTTTTTATAATATATTATATTAAAGTAATATTATATTACATTACTATATTATGTTATATTATAAAATATTTTTAATAAATTTGATTTAGGAATATTTTAGAAATTTGAGCTTAGATTATTAGTAATCTTTTTGTCATACTAAATATAGTAACCAATTTTATTGATAAATTATCTGTGTATACCAAACACAATAATCAGTATTACTGGTAATCTATTCAATGATAATCTATTTTTCAAGTAATCCAGATTATCATTCAAAATTTTTTTAACGATCTACCAAACATAATTTAAGAATAATTCATATTAGATGTTACCTTGCGTCCACATTTTTATCGATGATTACAATTACGCAATATCGGTAAAGAACACTAGGATCCAGAACCGAAACGAACTGGGACACCAACATTGGTAGGTAGGTGCAGGGCTCCTGTTCCAGTGTTCCGCGGGAACCACTAGCAGCTGGCATCCTGCCAAACAATAGGCTCCCCGGTTTGTCAATCCCCACCGTTCATCAATAAACTGCACTAGCTGTGCACATTAGGCAGGATCAGGAAGAGGACCAGGGAAAGACAAAGGCAGACTTTTTATGCGTCTGCCTTGAAAAAAACTCCGAACAATGAGCCACTAGGGAAGGATCATCTCCGTCCCGGACCTCGCTACCGTAATCTAAGGTTTTTGTTCCCGTCTTTTATTTTTCTCTCGTCTTCTCGATTCTTTACTCTTTTCTCGATCGTTGCCAATTAGTGATTATTATTTTTTAAATCTTGCAATAAGGTTTGATTTCCCCCGTAAGCCTTAGATGGAGATTTCATCGGAACCAACCACATCCACCTGCAGCCACTGGTAATCTCTTCCTTTTGTATTATTTTGATGTTTTGATTTCCTAGAAATATGTTTGTAATTCCAGAATTTATGGTTGTTAGTGGTGTTTCCGGTTTATCTTGTTTTGATCTATTTTTTTTTTTTTGTAACCGCTGGTTAGAATTCAAAGGCATTCTTAGCTTCCCATCTCCGGGGTTATATGTCTTCTCAGGAATTTGTTATATGGGAGGGGTATCTTTGTGATTAGCAAGAGAAAAGTTGAATTTTCTTTTATTATGAATTTGTTGGCCTTAGGATCGAGGTGGGGATGGTCGATAATGGAGAGTCGTTGAGTTTAACTTTAACAAGGATGTTCAATTATGTGGTAAGGCAGGCTAGAATAGCTGGATTATCCTTAATGCACCTTATTCTTGAACGTACAAGAAAATCGAATTAAATTTGGAAAAAAAGCTAATCCTATGGAAGTTTAAAATCAGCAGCAGCAACGACAACAGAAACTAGTACTTTCTTTATAAATATGGTTTTGGCTATAGAGAGAAATACAAAGCAAAAAAGCTCCATGGAAGGATGTTGTAGATACAAAAGGCATAATATCAACCTGATGTCAACTTTCTTATGACTTGTGCTGACATTCTAAGTTATGCTAGTGTATGGGTTCAGGGAGCCACTGGAATATGTACACTGCTTGTACCTGGTTAAAGGCTGTTAAGATGTCCTTTCTATTATAATTAAAAGAATGGAAAAGTCAAGTTCAACTTGAACATTCAAACTAAATATTAAGGGCTGCTTTGGTAGTTCTACTGTTTTCTGTTTTTGTTTTAAAAAATCTAAGAAGAAAATTGAACAAGACTTAACCAGTATGTATGATGAAACCCTTTTGTTGCTAAATTGTTTGCAAAACCTTTTGAGTATTTGGCAACAAAGATTTTATGGATCTTATGGTTCCTCGAAATCCTCATATCTGAATGGATATGGTCTAAATTATTGGTGCCTAGGACCTCGTACATACCTAGTAGGTTGTCCAGGATATCTAGCTGTAAAAATTGGTGACTTTACTTTTTTCATAGTCATTCTGTTCGTACTCGTCATCCTTAACTTCCATCTGCAGGATTCTATGGTAAAGAGAATCCTTTAAAGTATTTGTGGAGTGCTATGTAATTGAAGGGGCTATCGTGTAGATTGACGATACTAAAAGGACTAACTGGTGTACTTGACATGATTTTGACTTTCGGTAGGTTTAAAGGTTTGAGAATGTGATTGATGGATAAGTTAACTATTAGGAAGGTCATCTTCTAGTGATTGTTTATTCAATTTTGACTTTCTCAAAGGTAGTTGGCATTTTACTTGCTGATCTTTGAGATTAGCTAGGTCTAACGTGGTTATTAACTTGATTAGCACGAAGCTTACTAATCTCTGTGCGAAGTTGATTTGATGACTGACATATATGATCTAAGATCTTTTGGAATATTGTTTGGGTATTTTTGATGGATTCAAGTTCTTTTTCCATGGTGGTACGTGTATCTTTCAGGTTGCCAATGGTTATGGTAACAAAAATGGATTGGATCTTAGGCTAAAGGCTATAATTACTAAGAATTTTAGCTACGATGCTCACAATAAAATTGTAGAGTCAAATGCGGTGTCAATGCATTTGGTGCGTGCCATAACAGAAATGTGTGGATGAAATATGATGATAGGTAAGGTAAAGGTCTAAGCAATGATAGAAGTTAATAATTTAAAAAGTCCAAATTTCAATGAAGGGATCATAACTTTTATGAGATGGGCTCGAAAACCTCTAGGTTGTTGCTTGCAAGCTGAAGACAAGGAACGTAAAAAACTTCATTTTCTTTTGTGGACCGGGTTTGCAGGCTGGATTTGTAGATCATGTAGTCCACGGACCAAATCTATGGACCGCGCGGTCTACGGACCGTGCCTGTGGGCCATGATAAAACAAGGACTTGCATTTTTCTTCTTTCGGCCTTTTGTCCCTTTCGGTGAGAGTCTTGGCATCCGATGATGGGCGATATGGCAACGGTGAAAGGCAACAACGAGTAGGCATCCTCTCTGGAGACCGGTCACGGGAAGGATGTGGCGGGTGTTTCGGCGACCGGTGATGGGGGGGAGGTGGCGGGTGTTTTCATCTCGTCCGTGCCCCTCTTTGTCGGTGGGTGACATGGACATGGAGACAGGAAAGGTGGCAATGTTGAAGGCCGACGGCAGGTTGGCAATGGTGATGGCGAAGGGTGATGGCTCTGGCGACCGGTGACAGGGAGGAGGCAGCGGGGTGATTCGTGCCTCTTCATTTGTTGGCAATGCGGTGACAACAATGATGAAGCGATGATGGCGACGGTGGAGGAGACAAGGGGAGCAGCGATCGCGGGAGAGGCTTTGATACCAAATTGATAGGGAACATGAATGAAACAAAAAGAAAAATAAATTCAAGAAAAAATCAAATAATTCGGAAATTCAATTCAACCATTCAAGTTTGTCTTTCTCCATATAATTGAAGCCCTTAAATAGAATAACAAATCGTAACCTAATGAAAATTACTGGGTTCAAATAAAAGTAAAAGTCCTAGTCCTAATAAAGGTAATAATGAAATAAAGGAAATTCTACATAAACCCTCTTTTTATAATAGAATTAGGATTATGATTCCTTAAAGCACACGATATTTCCTTTTAAAATAGATGTGAATTTTCTGATTTCCATCACCTCTACTCCAAACATCATTGCAACACTTCTTTGCCACCATCATTTTACACTATTCTGCTCGCCATTGTGATGTTGTTGTGCTACCATTAAGGTTAGCAAAATATGTCTCCACTCGAGAACCTGACCTATGTTTGACTTGTCATAAGCAGGTTTGGATTTAGGTTAAATAGGTTTGGATCATAAATAGGTTGACTCGTTTAACCTGTTTAATATTTGGGTCGGATTTGGGTTTCTGACATCTGACTTGTGTTACCCATTTAACTTGTTTAATATTTAGGTTGTGTTGAGTTACGTAACGCCTTTACTCCATGTAACTCAGTTAAGACCTATTTAATCGGTTAAAATTTGCTTAACTTGTTTATGTCGTGTTTAACCTGATCTATTTAACATGTTTAATCATTAAAAATGCACATTACCTATTTAAACCGTTTAAGCTGACAATACCTATTTAATAAACGGGTTATGTTGGTTTGGTCAGGTTAGCTATTCAATAAATAGGTTAGATTCAGTCTAAATTTTTGACCTGTTTAATAAATAGGGTGGATTTGGATTGACGATCTCTTGACCCGACCTATATCTGACCCAACCCGACCTGATTGCCACTCCTAGTTACCATCAATTGCTCCTCACCACTTACTGCTCTGTGCTACCCATGGAGATGCTACTCTACTGTGGATTAATTCAGCCTGGTTTCTCTAATGGAGATCCATCATCTCTAATGTCATCCCTTATCAACCATGTCAAGATCATCTTCTTCTAAACCTTCTTGTGCTATCGGTGACCATTGCTTGCTTTCTACCCCTTCATGCCTATATACATAATAGATAACTTTCTAAAAGTAAGGTTTAGTGACATATGTTAAACTAGATGAGACCTAGAGTTAACTTGATATGCATTTTGATCAATGGAGATAAACATTTGATATTGGTTGGTCCCATTGATGTATTAGTCTCTTCATTGTTGTCCAAATCTTTATCCATGCTCCATGATATGCCGTGCAAGTAAAATCATTGGAAACAATAGTTTTGGACTTTGACTTGAATAATAAGAACATCATTGAAATGATAATCTACCTTTAACATTGTCTATATGCTTTCACATCGATGCTACTTTCTTTCCCTCCCTCTCTCCACCCACAGGTCCACATCCACATGCATTGAGCTTGCTACTAACATAGACAAGACATCTTTTTACCTTTCTGTTCATTAATTGATGATTTAGACCAAGGTATGCCATACTGTTCCAAACATACAATACTCAGCATATTGTATGATATCAGTTTGGTATTGGTACATGATACAAGGGGGCATATCAACACTCAGTATGCTGAACTTGCCCTCAAACTGGGCATACCAACACAATGATAGGGTGGCACCGGTATGAGGCCCTGTACCAAGATAGCATACCTTGATTTGGACAAATCAATTGTTTATTAAATCCACCCACACACTTTCCTAGCAACATAGTCATTTTATATTTTAAATTATTCAAGTGATGGAATTAATTATTTTTGTATGTTTGTAGTGAGAGAGACATTCCAACTTTGAACATTGAACTTCATTATGCACATTGTTCTCGCAATCTTCAAAAGTGTGAGATTTGCGGAGATATGGTTCCGAGAAAGCATGCCAATGAACATTACTATGAAGCTCATGCTCCGGTAAGATGCTGATCTTGTCCTACATGTTGAGGTTTTATATAAGCTATGATATGTTCTTGACAACTGCTTCCTAGTTTGTCAACCAAATAGTCTTTCCATGTTTCGAATGCATTACTTTAGTTACTTAATGTGAATTTTATGTAGTCGATAACTTTATCTTTTAATGTCCATCAACTTTTCAATAATTGGAAAGACATCGTTTCTATTTTTTACTTTTATACAATTCTAGTTATAACAAGGATTGAGAATAATGTATCAACTATCAAGAATATTTTCTTTGAAAAATAATTGGTATTATTGTGTTATATTCATTTCCTAAGGCTTTGGTTGAGATAAAAATCCTTGATAAATAAAGTTTATTCTTGAGCTATTAAAGTTGATCTCCAAACATGGGAAATAGACCTAATTAAGTGGTGTCTTACAACTACAGTATCTTGTGTCTAATTCCCCAAGAATATGGAATGGTCAAGGTCCAAACATCACCATGCACTAGTGCAAAAGGATGCCTATTGCCAATTGGTTTATTAATGCTAGGGGGAAGTATAGTTTTACGATGTTTAGCAAACTCAGAAGACTCATCAAAGATTCTAGACATATCATGACCACTAGAGGAAACATAGTACAAAATAGAAAAAAATGGCCATGCTAAGTGAAAATGCTACTAACTAAAGCCTCTTTATGATCAACATTGTTGAAGAACTACCATTAGGATCAAGAAGATATATGCCTCCTTTCTCATGTTCACTAATCATCTTCGTCATATGGACAACTTGAAACTCAGGGTGAGATGGATAAAATGTTACATTGCAGTTCAAGGAATTAGTCAATTGACTCACAAAAAAGTATTAATGAAAGTTAGAGACATCAAAACTGAGGACAATAAAATGGTGGAGGAAACCTGGTCTTCTGCTTGACTTGATAGGTCTGAAATAATGAGTAGTTTGGTGTGTACCGCGTTGTACATATTATATCGAGGCTTCATTGATACAAGGTAGGCTCGAGTCCAGACAAAAACTGCTTGGACCTCTCAAATAAAGGGCAGCTTGAGTAGTTTGGTGGTGCATTAAGGTCAAGTTGCCCCAAACCAAGATCAAATAAATTTTGAAACAAGTGGTACCTGAATACTGCTTGAGTTGAAAGGCTGTTTTCCACCATTTGAAGGTGGAAATGAGAGGAATGAAGAGGGAACGAGCTACTTCAGGGCTTTTTGCACTGGATTAGCCAATTTACAACCATTTTTTAAACTAGAAATTCATTCTAGCTTGATATTTTTCTTTCCTGTACTTGTTTCATTTGAAATTTCATCAATGATTTGATTCACTAATTCATGTCTAATTGGTGGAATTAAGCGGAGCTCTGTTAATTTATGAGAAAATCTTGTGTGATCATTGGACCCTAGAGCATGAATTCTGATCAAAATTAACATCTTTTGGGGGCTCTCAGGTTGATTACCAAAAACCTGCATCAAAATTTGGCATAAATTTGAGAACAACCCGAGCAATTAATGTTTGTTTAGGATTTGTTTTTGAATAAGTTGCTGAGAGGGCCCTATCTACCGGTCCCACCAGAATGTGTCATCTCACTATCACGTCAAACTAGCTTGTAGCCCATTCTAACTTATAATCAGGTGATTGTGGGTCTGAGTCTCGCCTCATGTGCTAGAATTATTGGAGCATACATTTACTTTGAAGATGGGTTTGAACCCATCTATAGAGATAAGGGATGCACAACTAATTTTATGGATTAATCCTATCAGGTCCACCCTTGGGGAGTTTTTTTTATAATTTTGATAATGTGGCCTTTTTTTTTGTGGGATAATGTAGCTCATGGCTTCCAGTAGGCTCAAGAGCATGGTTGGCTGTACCATCTAGTTTGAGGTGTATTAAGTCAAATTGATAGGGAATTGGGATTGTTCCCCTTGTCAGATTGAAACAGAGGCCAAACCCAACTGCCTGGTTCAATTAAAAATACCTCCAACTCAATTAACCTGGTCAATCCCCTCACCTAGCTCAATTAACCCCCTTTGCTTGGTCCTCCCTCATCTCACGATTTTGAGAGACCCCTCAACCTTGCTGCTTGTGATCATAGCACCCCCCACCCCCACTGGGTTGGTGATCACCTGAGTGTTCAACGTCACTCGCGATTGTTCGGCAAATCTTGCTTAAGAGTATTCGTATCAGGGCACCTTTGATTAAGAGACCTTAAGAAAATGCTAAAGAAAATTGAAATGATAATATTATTTAATTTTATTGCAATTCCATCAATTTTACATGGCTTAGCCAGGGGTAGTGTGCAATAGGAAAGAAAGATATATATATTAGTTAAGGGTCAAAAAATATGATACTTGGAGATTGGAAAACTTTAGTGTAAATACTAGAAGTTTTTAATATTGATTGGATTAGCCCAATTTAGGGACTTGGAGGTTTATTTCGGAATTTACCTTGTTTGGATAGTTAGAGGCCTATCTTGTTCAATTACAGACTTAGAGGTCTTATCTCGATTTTATGTTTAACCAATTTAGAGACATAGAGGGCTTTCATGGATTTTTTTAGTTTAGATAAAGAGGTCTATCTAGATTTTGCCTTTGTCTAGTTTACAAATATAGAGGCTTTTCTTGATTATATCTTTGACTAATTTAGATATTTAGAGGTTTTTCCTGAACCCATCCAATTTATATACTCAAGAGCAAAATTTTTAAATCCCGTGGGACGGGGATGTCTCGGGTTTTTTATGAAATGGGACGTGCCGGCGTCCTGCCCCGTCCTGATACTCAGGGCAAGGAATGTCCTAAGGCATCCCGATTGGGACACTGGGATGCTGATAGAATGTCTTGTCATATATGGGATGGTACCCTATCCCGGTGTCCTATAGGACGTTTCGCTGGGATCTAAATCCTTGCTCAAGAGGTTTTTCTTGACTTCTCCTTGTCCAGGTTAGAGACGTAGGTGTATTTCTTAACTTTCTGCCTTTGCCTAATTTGGAGAAAGTGTTTTTTCTTCAACTCATCTAGTTTAGAAACATTGAGGTCTATTTTTATCCTAAGAGAGAAGCCATTCCCAAAGGTAATATCTATACCATTGAATGTTTTAAACTTTCCTTGGAAAATCTAAAATTCAAACTTATCAACTACAATGAATGCTGGTCAAAATATCATAAACATTTAACATCCTTAATAAAACCCATATGATCAAGTGAAGTATGACTAAAAACATACTATACCCATGATGTGTATATCAGAAATCTATTTACAACCTCAAGCATTACAACTTGTCATGCATAGTATGATACCATCAAAGGTACAAGCAAAGACATTGCGAACATCACTTCAATGATTGTTGGATAGAAATGACAATTTCCAAAATATCAAATCCATTTTTCAAATAAATCCACTAGAGCTTTCATTAACCACTCTGAAAAATTGTGTACTAAAGAAAGTGAGCTATGAAGCATAGTAAACTCTTATTGTGATCAAAGAACTTAAGGGTCCATAGGAAAATAAATGATTTTAAAGTGGAACACACATGATCAAATTATCGATGAACAAGCTTTAGTAGAAATTCACTAAAATTATTTTGTTATGAAATTTTAAAAGCAAAGTTTTTTTGATATTCAAACTCTAAATTTAGAAAAGAGTGCAAATAACTTATACAAATCAGAAGCTGAATACTTATTCTATTCAAATTGTCAAAGCATAATTCATTTTTAGAAAGCTTGTTTATACATTTTCATATTTTCTTACAAGGAAAGGGTGGTCAAGTGCACAGGGGTTAAGCCATGGTAGGTATTGGGGGGAAGTGGGGCCGGGCTGGCTTGTGGCTCATTGGGCTAAGTCGACTTCAGGTCGGGCTACGGGCTAGGCCTAAGGTTGGTTGGTTCAGGTCTGGGCTTAAAAGTAGGGCCCATAGATAATTTGGATATATACTAGGCCTGGCCTAAGTCTGACACCGAACTAGTCCTTAAAAATAGAGCCCAATTAGGCTAATTAATCATACCTTTTTAAATTTATACCAGCTTAAATCTATCCAGTTTTTTCGACCAAAAATCATTATCCCTATTTGATATTGCAGGATGAGTTCTCCTTTTCTGCCCTATTGCTGACCCTATTGGTTGAGATGAACTGCAAACCGGGGAAGAGCCCAATGACAAGTGGGTATGTGCAGGCAGAGATTGTGCGGAGAGTGGTAGGTACACATGCAATGGTGGTGTAGAGGCAGGGTCTCAAGTGGTGATGGGTTTTGTGTAGGTGGAGGTGGTGTAGAGGTTAGCAGTTGGGGCTGGGATGACAGGGGTCATGGGTGGTGAACGGGATCGTGTGGCTGGATGTGGTGAGGGTGGCAGTGGTCGAGGCTTGGGTGGTGAATGGAATTGTGTGGGCATAGGTGATTTGGAGGGCAATAGTTGGGGCTTGAGTGGCAGCAGCAGTGGTGCTCTTCCTTGTTGCCTTCTTCATCCTCACCACTTACTGTTGCAAGGGCTGGATCTTTGATTCCTATGACCATTGCATGCAATTGTGACCATTTGATCGAGATCAAGCAGTTGTGAATTTTTATTTTTTAGAAAACATTAATGAGGGGGTTCTAGTGGTGTGGCCCATGGGCCTTTGGGTTGGTCTTGGGCCTAAAAATTTAACAATTGCAAGGGCTGGGTCTTCGATTCCTATGACCATTGCATGCAATTGTGACCATTTGATCAAGATCGAGCAGTTGTAAATTTTTATTTTTTAGAAAACATCAATGAGGGGGTTCTAGTGGTGTGGTCCATGGGCCTTTGAGTTGGGCTTGGGCCTTGATTTTTTTAAATTTTTGGGTCCAAGCTTGGCCCAAAGCCTAAGTAAACAATTTGGGCTAGGCTTCAATAAAGGTGTGGCCTGGCCCAACTTAGCTTGTTTCCGGCCCTAATTGTAGGATGTGGGGAGGTTTAGATGTACACAGCTTTACCGCCACTTGTAGAGAGACTGTTTTTGTGTTTTGAACCCATAACACTTAGGTTATAATGGAGCAACTTTACTATTTTGAACCCATGATACTTGGGTCATAAATCTTTGTTGTAGATGAGATGGTATTAAATCCTTCCCAATAAATTGGATGGGGCTACATAATCCTCACCAATGAACCGGTAAACTAGATGAGGCTACATAAAATCCTCCCTGTTAATGTAGGTGAGAGCATAAATCCTCGAGATCCATATATAGTTATATACTTTTTGGCCAAGGGTCCGTATATCCTTATCAATAATTCAAGTGATAGAGAAATACCACCTAGTGACCAAGGGCCGAAAGAAAGTCTCATTGATAATTTATATGGGGCTGAAATACCTCCTAGCAATGAGGTGTCCAAAAAAGTTTCCATCGGTAATTTGAATGACGTCACACATACCACCTAGCTAGTGGTCCAAAGAAATCCGCATTAGTATTTCGAATGAGGCTGATATACCTGGCTGGGGAGCCTAAAAAGGTTTTTCACTTTTATTATAGTTTTAGTTTACAAAACATTCCAAGTTCCTAAAAATATGCTCCAATGGAAACACATTGATGTCGACGTTCTGAAAGATACTAAAAATTCAAGTAACACCCAATTCAAATTCTCATATAAACTTCTAGTTAACATGGTACCAAATTGTCAAAGAAAGGGCTAGTCAAAAGTGTTTGGATTTGGAATAAATGCTAGATTTCAGTTGTGAAACAACTTTAAAACCAAAGCTAATTGAATGTCCAAAATTTTAAAGGAACATTAGGCTTTACCGCTTTAGAAATAGTTTTAAGGCTAGAAATTCTTGAAACAACTCAAATTTCAAACAGATACAATACTTGGAAATTATATGAAATCCTAAGCCGTGGACGTTGATCAGGGTCCTTTTTTTTTTTTTTGGATAAATTGGATGTTTTATATTACTCGAGAAAAAAATACATTTATGAGAATCAGAATATAAAATGTCACTAAATTGATTAGGAAGAATATCCGAATTTGTCCAAATCGTCAATTCTGTATGATGCACCATATATGAAGCCATCCAATCAGCAGCGCTACATAGATCAGGGTCCTTTAGAGTTACAAAACTATAGCTTGGTTTGTGAATTGAGTCAAGGTTGAATTATATAATACTTAAAGTCAAGATGGTTGATAAAAGTACTTATATGAAAGCTATAAATTTCCAAGAGACTTTGATTTAGAATTTCAAAACCATAGATAAGATGCTTTATGAGATTTAAAAATAGTAAATCAATCAAAACTTAATTAATGGCATGGAGGGAGTTGCTTACCTAATGAAGAAATTGAAACAAGCAACTCAAGCTTGAAACAAACAAACTCAAGCTTCCCTTCTCTATCATCATCAACATTTTCTTCTTCTTCTTCTTTCCTCCCAGGCAAGCCATCCTTCCTCCCTTCCCTTGACTTGCTCTCCTTGCCTCCATTTATAGGCAAGGAGAGGTGGTTCAGAAATGCGGTTTACTTCACTAGGTTAGTTCCCCGACCTCCATAGTATGTTTGTCACAAGTGGGGCCCACAAGGTTGAGCACTTGCTTAGGTTTGTTGGTCAAGAGTCCAAAAGAGAAGGTGACTCAGCAGGTAGATTCTTACAGGGACAGGAAAACATAAGACTTATTTGCATGTAATATCATGTTAGTAAATTTCTTCTTCCTTTTATTTTCATTTATATTTTCATTTATTTAAGACATTACATGTAAATAAGGAAGTATCCTAATACTTGGATTCAGGGTTCCCGGTACTGGTACCGGGTGCCGTACCGGTGGCCGGCCGGTACCGGGTGCCGTACATACCGTACCGTGCCGACACACGGTACGGTGGGGCGTACCGGTTCAAACCGGTACGAACCGGTATGCCCAATTTTTTTTTGATTTTTTTTTGTAATTTTAAGATTTTTATTTTATTTTTTAAGGGTTCAGGGTTTAGGAAGAATTTAATGTTTAGGCTTTAGGATTTAGGATTTAGGATTTAGGATGGCGTACCGGTTTAGAGTTTAGGACTAAATACTAATATTTAGGACTATGACTAAATACTAATATTTAGGACTATTTTCAATTGAAATAAAAAAAAATGATAATTAAACTAAGGTTATCAGCAATTAATGAAAGTAAAATGTGGCATAAACATATAATTACATACCAATGTCTAGAATCGGGTAGAGTGACGATGTCCATAAATATAGGGATCATGTATGTTCTCTGTAGAAAATTCGGCATGTCCCTCTTGCCAGGCAGCATGATACTCCTCTAAGCTCATCCCAGGAGGTATGCGTGATGGATCATAATTAATCGCAGATCCCTCTCTAATATCCCAACTCTGAGAGCTGTCCAAAGACTGATGATATGGCAGTGCAGGGAGGAATCCAAATATACCAGCAACAAAATCAGATGCGTAAGATGCTCCGAGATAATAATCACTGGATGCTGACGTCTCATATGCACTATATGGATCATATAAATCAGAAGTTGCCGGTAGCTGCGGATAAGAGGTCCTGAATATGAGGATGATCCAGATACATCCATGGATCTTATTCCACGTGCAAGAGCTGCAGCTGTATCGTGTCCCGAACGACCACGCGGAGCCCATCGTCTATATGGAATCGTATCACCACGGGATCTATCAGATGGTACTCCATGATCTGTATCCTGCGTGGCATGGCTAAATTGCGAGTCCCCAGTGAATCGAATATGAACAGGTGACTGCGACTCCTATCCTCCTGTCCCTCCATGATCACTAGATCCTCCAGTATCTGAAGCACTATCATCACTGTCTCTGGTATCTGAGTGGACTGAGTGCTCCGATGGAGGTGTAACTGCCTTTTCTTTTTCTCTGTCTCTAGGTCTATTAGATGGTGGGGATGGACGATGTGCTGTATCTGCTGGAGCCCTGTGAGGAATATGACTTGTTGCCTATTGTTCAGCATCCATCCCAGCCTCACTAGCTACAAAACTGGCTGGTCGAGGAGGCGATCCTGGCTCATCAAGCTCTGGCGTCTGCTGCTGACTCATGACCCATCCAATCATTGGATCTTCATCCTCATCAACATATGAACTTGCAGTGAGATCGGGATATTTCAATTCTACTTCTTCCTGAATATATTTTAGCCTCAACCTTAAATTATAGTGTACATATACAAGATCGTTGAGGCGTTTCTGTTTCAGACAGTTTCTCTGCTTGGAGTGGATAAGACCAAATGTAGACCAGTTGCACTCATATCCACTGGATGACACCGTCTGGGAGAGGATCTTCATTGCAAGAACCGTCAAATTTTTAGCAGATCCACCAAAATGCACCACCATTCAGCTGCAAAAGACATTACATCATTTAGAATTTTAGATCTGGTAAAATAAAAAATTTAATCCTGATATAATAATAGACTTACTCCTTAGTAGTACCTTCCAGGGTTCATCTTTGATTTACTTCTGATCGCTACAGTGGATCCAAATGAATCTGTGTCCTCCCTAAATCGTCTGCCAGAAAAAAAAATTGTTAGTTTGCTGAAATTAATGCTCTTAAAAATCATTCAATAATTTCAACCTAATTTACTTCTTCAAGATACATAGCAGCGATATTTGGATCGGGCTCCATCTTATTATATATAACATTGCGTAGGGCAGACATAAGATCCTCATCCATGGCAATGTCCGGTACGGAGTATTGAAATCTCGGATTTAGATAGTAAGCTGCACATATATTTTAAGAATCAGTCAAGCGTACTTGTATGAATCTAATTGAAACTTAATTTTTAGGGGCTTCATAAAATACTACGTACCTGCTAGATGCAAATCCGAACTCATTTGATAACTCCACCGTCTATCAATGATCTGGATATACTAATATGCATGTGATGGATCTGTCTCCTGGATCTTTTCTTTTGCCCTTTGCATCATGAAATATAAGAATCCCATCTGAGCATACCTCTCGGAGTCCACGGCACGAAGTACCTCATATAGAGGCTTGATAGCCTCCACTACCCTCTCAGCCCGCTGCCAGAATGTTTGTCTTGTCATTAAATTCTCCACATTGCTTCTCTCAGTTTTGTCCTGGCATATCTGCTCTCTTGCCAGTCTTGATTGACAAACATCTGACGCAGCTCTGCTTTCTTGCCAAGAAGACTATCAAGTGCAATGTAATTAGTAGCAAACCGTGTGAACCACGATCTCAATATTTTCTCCTCTGTAAAGCTCCTCATCAATGATAAGATCCATGTATGGTTATATATAAATTTGGTGGTAGACTGTGTTAGCTCAACAATCTTCTGCACCATCCGAATTTTATCAATATCCATCAACATGAGGTCTATATAATGTGCAGCACAAGGGGTCCAGAAAATACGCGACCGCTGCTCTATCAAGATCTGCCCTGCGGCCCTGTACTGTGGTCCATTATTAGTGATGACCTGCACGACATTATGCTCTCTCACCTGATCAATCACCTCCATCAATCTGAGGATATAACTGGCATCGTGTACCTGATCTGAAGCATTAATAGACTTCTGAAAAAAAGTCTTCCCATCACAATAAGTCAAGAAATTGATGATGCTCCGTCTAGTAGGACCAGTCCAACCATCACACATCACCGTCAATCCATACACGGGCCATTTGCTCTGATATGAGGATATCCATCCTTCTAGCTCCTTATTGCTGTCCAGAAGATGACCATAAATATTTCTCGATGCTGGAGGATCTACACTTGCACCAGCAGCCTGTATAGATGAAATAGCAGAGCGATAATATGGATTATCTGCTGCATGGCTGGGATATGACTAAAATGAAACCAGGAGGAGATGGCCCATCACATATCCTTCTTCTTATCATTTTTCAGTATTGTGTCAATCCTTTGTTGCTTGGAATCTCTACTGGAAAATGCATGTGGATCGACATCATGGATATTGGCTCCCTCTGGAATGTCCCGGGGCCTGGAAGACTTCCTTATACTACCAAATGCTCCCAACATGGATGCAATACGGCCGGTGCCTCTCCTGACGGGCTCTCTGACTGAGGAGGTCATCCTAAACTGTATCTCAGACTCTCCTGGAGCACTAGCAGAAACGGATCCCGATCCTGATTCAAAAGCTGATGTCCCGAATCGCTGTCTATGCCTGGCTGTCTCCTCCTACTGCCTCTGCTCATACAAGCTCGCTTGAATAACAGCCTCCATCTATGCCTCCTCATCAAAAGGAATGGATGCTTCCTCTGACTCCCTGGAGTGATAAGAAGGTGGTTCTGCGGCTCTGCGGTCCATCTTTGCCTTCTTCTTTGCTGCTCTTTCCTTTCCAGCTTTAAATTCAGCAAAGTGTTTCTTCATCAACTGACGGACCTCCTGTGGATACTGTCGGCATGCAGATACATCAGGATAGCCGCCAGCTAAGTGCTGTTCAACCTTGTTACCTCCCATCTTTGAATTCGGTATTGTACCATTTATACCTCCAGTGATGCCGACCCGAGAGCATCTCTCCATGTAACCAGCCAATATCCCGCTCCGGATCCTTCTTCCTCCTTGATGGTTCATACCTGAATATTTAAATTACATATAAGATCAATAATAATCTTCTTTAATTAACATTTTATTAACCTAATTTTTAAAATTTAATTTATTTTTTTAATTTTTTATTTAAAAAATTTAAAAAATAAAGAAAATAAAAAAAATTTAAATTTTAGATTCATGTAGGATTCCATCGTATATGCTACATATATTTTTTTAAGATCCTAGAAATACATTAAAAGTCAATTTTTTTTCAATTTAAGATCTACGGGCATTATTTATGAGATGTACAAAACTTGAATAAATCGACATGAAATTTATAGTGAGAGTAGCTTGCAAGTCCTAGATTAATAATTTATAATTATAATTTTTTTTGATTATTATTTTTTAATTAATTTATTAATCCGAAATTAATTTTTAATTTAAAAAATTATATACTTAACAAAAAATTAAGATTTTAGTATCATTGTGTAGATCTATCTTAGATCTACTACATACTCTAAAATCATTGCCAACAAATAAATTTTGACAGCATTTCTTAATTTTCTTTTTTGCACGGATTTTAACAAAAATTAACGATACGAAAGATGAAAATACGGAAAAAGAAAGGTATACGGACCTTGATTGTAGCTTTCCCTTTGATTTTTGAAGGTTGGATTGGATTTAAATTGATCAACGAATTTTTTTGGGATCATTTTTCCTTCCACGGTGTTGCAGCAGAGAGCTCTTACGAGCTCTTTGCCTTTTTCCTTCTTAAAACCCAAACAAAACCCCCTCACAAAGCAGTCACATGGCTACAGTGCCATGTGACAAAAACAAAAAACCCATGACCCACCTGCCCCCTCCCACCCGTACTGTCCCGAACCGCCCGGTTCGGGCCCGTTTCGATCGGTTCAGCACCGGTTCGGTGCGAAACCTTTTTTTTTTTGATTTTTAGGGGGGTGTGCCATTTTTTAAAGCCGAACCGTGCCGGCCGGCCACCGGTCCAGTTCGGTACGCCACGAACCGGCCGGTTCGGCACGGTTCGAAAAACCTTGCTTGGATTCACTTAAAATACTTTAAATTTCCAAATACATGAGCATAAAAAAATAGTTTACCAACTTTAGTTGAAAACCTCAATTTTTGTCCGAGTCAAAATTTTAACTTCCAAATGCTAAGGTATTTCTCCAATCTCAAGGTTTCATAAATCCTATAATACCTAAACATCACTAAAACCCAAAATTCTGGTTACAAAAGTCTTATAGTCTCAAACATGTCACCTAAAATGATGCTTGATAACAGTTAGCATATTTCACAGATTGGTTCATTTTCATTGGTTACATGCACATAGATTTGTGTACATGTTTTCTAGTTATAGGTTGGTTTATGATATGCTTTCTTCCTAGCTTGATTTCTCGGGCTTAAACCACTTTGAGGGATATGATTATACACTCGTTCTTCCTAGTACCAGTAATTTATTCTTGCACTCTGAAATTCCTGGACTAATATATTTCATGAAATATAACTATGGATTCAATTTTGAAATTTAAAAATTTTGGGCTACGTCAACTTGAAGGATATGAGTCATATGATCATGGACTTCATCTTGAAATTTATAGCTGAGCCTAGGCCAACCCTAAGGACATGGCCATGAACCCAATTTTGAAATTTGCACCTTTTGAGCTAGTCCTTCTAGATGGATATGGTCATAGATCCACTAAGGCTGGAACTGGGCTCAGGCCAGCTCGAAATTGGTCGGGCTTTGGGCCAAGCCCCATAGATCAGGCCGGGCTTGAGCCTAACAATAGAGCCCGTTCAATAATCGGGTCGGGCTTGGGCTTCCCTTTGGGTCGGGCTTGGGCTTCCCTTTGGCCCAAGCCTGGCTCGGCCTAAACTTGGCCTGACCCTTGGCTCGATTCCCAGCTCGAGAATTTTACAGCCTGTCTCCCACTCCCAGTCTTTTCTAGTTTTCCCTATCTCTCCCGTTTACATCAAATTGCCGCCCCTTGCTACTCGGTGCCCCTAACCTAGGGTGCATCTAGAAGGCGGCGTGGTCGTAGGCCCTTGCAACCTTGATGGCAATGTCAAAGGTCCCAAGCCAAACCCGGATCTCGGTTGTGAACTTCCCCCACGACTGCCACCATTTGGGATCAGCGTCGTCGTTTGGGATTGTGGATCTTGGTCGCAAACTTCCCCCAGGGCCACTGCTGCACCCCGCAGTACCTAGACCTGTCGACCATTGTTGTACTTTGCAGGCTTCTTCGCTAACACAACCGGGGGGAGGGGAATGGTGAGCGATGGGCGACGGTCAGAGGCTAGCGAGGCTAGAGGCGAGTCATCCCAGAACCGGATCATGAGGGCGACCAGATTGGCAAAGCGGTGAGATGGTTGTCCCTCAGAGGAATCGGGGAAGGGCTGGGTGGCGTCGAGGTAGTCGTTGATGGCGATGTTGTGGGGAACGGATGGCAGAGGGAGAGGGGAGAGGAGGAGATTGTCGAGGGAGATGGTGGGGTCGCCAAGGAGGTGGTGGTCTAGGGTGGAGACGTCACCGATTGATGCCATGGTGTGATTCAAAGAATTAAGAGAAGAAGATAAGTAGTGACGTATAATTATTTGGGATGGAAAGAGAACGGGAAGAGGAATTCAGAATCCCTGGCTCTTACTTTCTCCTTGTTGGGGGGCTTGGGCTGGATTTTTTCAAAATAATTTGGGCCTAAGCCCGGTCCGAAGCTCGCAATTTTTTTTCGGTTCGGGCTTAGGTAGGAGAATGGCCTGGCCCGACTTAGCCTCGATCCAACCCTAAGATCCACTCATGGAGTTTGAATCTTTTGGGATGGGCATCCCAAAGGATATGGCTACCTTCATCTCTTTTTGGGTGCCTGATGGAGTCCCTCTTCCTCGCTAGAACTTTTCTATCTTCGGCCCTTCCTGCTTATCTGTTTCCTTTGCAGCTATGGAATCAGCTTGTTGAGAATGTGCTCTTCTTGACTGGATGGCTTAGGCTTAGACCATCCATAAGGACCTGGTCATGGTCATTTTTCTGACTCCACCTGACCAAATGTTCTTGATTAGGCATCTTGGCTAAACCACACCAAATGATGTGATTTGGACCCCTAATTACCCAAGCCCTTGGATTTAGCCTAAAGCATCCACACCCAATACTTAAATATAGACATTGGTATGATGCATGGACAAGGCTCCATAAGAAAGCTTTGGATATTGAGACTAAAACATATACCCACACCCATCACATGAACTGGAGTCCATGTAACATAGATTTGGACCGATTGTTCACATCTTCTCATTTTTGGGCTGTGTCAAAATTATGTGTAATGGGCTAATGCTGGTTAACATCAGGTTATGTAGCACATTTGAACATATGTGAGATTATTTTTGGGTTTAGGCCATGAATATGAAATCACACTTGATGACAAATTTGGTCAATTTATGATGCATTTCAGCAACATAAAGGTTTACGTTGGCCCATACCTATATAGGCTATCTTTTGATAGATAAAGATTGCACATTGGATGCTTTTAGTATGTAAATGAAGGGCTGTTTTAAAGGCCATATGGAGAATTTGTTATAGAACTGTATATTTTTAGCAACAAATGTTCTGCAAGTTTGTATCTCTAAATGCATGACATAGGTTTCAAACAAAGGGCTGTAATGTACTCTATTTTTTTATGGACTTGGACTGCACAAAGAACTTGACATGGTTGCCTCTAGTGGTCACTAGTGCGACACAGAAATAGGCTGTTTATGGCATGGTTTTACATCTTGGTATCAGGTCTGTATTGTTAATGCTGGTACGGTATGGCATGGCATGGTCTGCCACTATGCTGACACATGACACAGGTGCTAAGTCAGCAATATGTCAGCATAGCACCCATGCCATGACTTGATATGGTATCATATCGAGTCCCGATACCATGCTGGTTCCCCATGGTACAACATGGTATGTCCAGTATCAGTTGATACAGGTAGGTATAGAAAACACATGGCTCTTGGGCTGTTCATGTATGGTACAAGTTAGGAATTTTGAAGTACATGATAGCACAAGTTAAAATTTCAGAATACTCATGATGGCATTTTTTTCGAACTTGTGTTAAGCATCCAATCAATCCTGACTGAACTGTATAATCAGCACTCTTAAGACATGCTACAAATAAAATTAATTGCCATTGTGATATTATACAAATCATTAATTGATCACAAAAACCAGATGTAAATTGAAAATAAAGCCTTCAGGAACACACTATATCTTAAAAACCAGATGTAAATTAATCACTATTGTGATCTTAGGTTTGTTTTGCTTATCTAAAATCTTTCTTTTCCCTTTTTTCACTTATAGCTTTGTTTTATTTTATCTGTTTTCTCTTCTCTTTTTTCCTCTCCAAGGTCTCTCTAAAGGCATATTTGGAAGTAATGGATAGGTAGACACAATGAAGTTGTGTTCATGGTTTGTTAGGGAGAAGATAGGGGATAACAAGGCAGTGGGGAATTGTGGACTCATGGTGATGTGGTTATACTAGGCCTTCTTTCAGAACAAGTGTTGGGCTAACTTAGTCTATCCAATAGCTACCCATGTCATTTTTTTTTTATTGCACCTCTAGTAGCCTTTCTCTTAGGCCCAAGTTTTTATATGGTCCTCGTCCAACTCATCTCAGTTTATTTTTTTAAACCTTTCTGTTTAAAAGTTTAATGATTTATGATTTTGCAACTTATCAAACTTTTATTTTTAAGTAAAAAATATATTAGAAAAGTTCTCCTCTCCACTTCATCTGTAAGAATACAAATTAGGTGGGAGCAGGGTTCACGGAATCGTCCCGTAGCATCCAATACGGGACGTACTGTACCGTACCGGCCAAGAGCTGGTACGGTTCAGCTATTAAAATCGATACGGCATTAAAAAAATAAAAAAACTCAATTCCGTACCGGCACACCATATCGGTACGTACCGCCCGGTTCGGGCTCGGTTCGGCCTGGTTTAAGTCCATTTCATGTTTGGTTTAGCAATCCTTGCTTGAGAGGGGGGAGAAAGATTTTTTTTAAAAAAAATAATATCGGTATACATACCGGTACGGTATGGTACCGTACCGTACCGGTTGCTGACCGGTATGTTCCGATACCGGTTCAGCGATCCTTGGATGGGAGTGGTGATTGATAAGTATGGTCTAATCTCATCTTGCTATTCTTCAAATGTTTAAGGCTTTTAGAAAGATATGCATTTTTATGTGTTCTCTATATATATTTTTAAATAGAGTAATATATAAGCCAATGAAGGCCTTTTATATTTTGAATCTTCTATGCTTCTGTGCAAGAATGTGAATCTACTTGTTTTATCTACTTTCTTTCTGTGTCTTCCATGTTTCCCTTCTATGCTTGTTTCCTTTTCTCTTTGTTGTCACACAATTTTGTTTGTATTTTTTTGGCACTTTTGCACATCTTGGTTGTGCTAATGCCTGTTCAGAGCAACTTTTCATCCGTATTTAGTTAAGCTGAAAGTGTACCGGACTTAGATGTTCGTGCATAATTTTCTTAACACTTATCTAGCATTGTTAATGCTTTTATTTTTAGCAATGTGGTTGAAAGTTCCCCCATTTTCACAAATAGTATTGTTTTATCTTACCTCACACTATGGACTAAGGCATATAATGCTCGGAAAATAGTATATCCAACAATAGTATGTTTACTTTTTTTGTGCTCTTCAATTACTTCAAGTGATTGACATTTTTGCATAAATTATATAAATTGTAATAAATAAATCAGTGCCATTAAGTTGGATCTGGCTTCCGATTAGTGTATTTTATGTCCTTCCAAGACATGTAATCGTCTTTCAAATGTTTGCAGCAAGGATCTTGGTATCGGGACCTGTACGGCTATACTGGCATTGGGTCGGTATGGTACAGTACTAGTACCGTATTGTACCATGTGTCGGTACAGTAGGCGTGCCGATTCAAACCAGCATGTCCAATTTTTTTTTTAAGGATTTAGGATTTAGGATTTAGGGTTTAGGATTTAGGATTCAGGGTTTAAAAAATACTATTACATTAAAGTAAGCCTCCAATCATTAATTATACTTAAAGTAAGATACAAAGTTCTAATTAAAGTAAGATTATCAATAATTAATTAAAGTGAAAGGTAAAATATAAACATAATTACATATCGATATTTATAATCGAGTTGAGTGTTGATGTCCATAAATATCGGGATCATTAATGTACTGAGAAGGAAGATCAGTAAATTCCTTTAACCAGGTAGCATGATACTTATACAAGCTCATCCCAGGAGATATACATGATGGATCGTAATTCATTGCAGATCCCTCGCTGAAGTCCCGACAAAGGTATCCAGAGACTAATGATATGGCTATGCAGGGGCCCATCCAAATATATTGTAGCAAAATCAGATCTGTAAGATGCTCCGGGCTGCATGGGATAATAACCACTAAAAGATGTCTCGGATGTACCATATAGATCATGGTTTATAAGTTGCCGGTACCTGTAGGTAAATATAAGGATGATCCTGATACATTCATGGATCTTATTCCACGTACAAGATCTGCAACTGCATCGTGTCCCGAATGACCTCGCGAAGCCTGTTGCCTACATGGAATCATTCACCACGAGATCTATTAACTGGTGCACCATGGTCTGTATCATGTATAGTGTGACTAAATTATGACTCACCAGTGAATCAAAAATGAATAGCTGGTTGCGTCTCCTGTCCTCTGGCCTCTCCCTGATTATTAGATTTCCCACTATTTGAAGAAACACTAGTACCACTCTCTGATGTCTGAATCTGAATGAACTGAGTACTTTGGTGATGCAACTGCCTTTCCTTTTCCTTTATCTTTGGATCGAATAGATGGTGGGGAGGGATGATGTGATGTATCTATTAGAGTTCTGTAAGGAATATTACTTGTCTATTGTTCAGCATTCATCTCAGCCTCGCTAGCTACTAAACTAGCTGGCTGCCTTTCCTTTTCCTTTATCTTTGGATCGAATAGATGGTGGGGAGGGATGATGTGATGTATCTATTAGAGTTCTGTAAGGAATATTACTTGTCTATTGTTCAGCATTCATCTCAGCCTCGCTAGCTACTAAACTAGCTGGTCGAGGAGGCGATCTTGACTCATCAAGCTCTGGCTCCTGCTGCTGACTCACGACCTATCCAATTATCGGATCTTCATCTTCATCAACATAATTACTTGCAGTAGGATCAGAGTATTTTGTTCAACTTTTTCCTAAATGCATTTTAGCCTCAACCTTAAATTATAGTGTACATAAAAAAGATCGTTGAGACATTTCTGTTTTAGACGGTTCCTCTGCTTGAAGTAGATATGGTCAAAGGTAGACCAGTTGCGCTCATATCCACTAGATGACATCGTCTAGGAGAGAATTTTGATAGCATGAATTTTTAAATATTTTACTGATCCACCAAAATGCATCCATCATTCAGCTACAAAAGACATTAAATCATTTATAATTTTAGATTTAGCAAAATTCAAAAATCAATTTGAATATAATATTAGACTTAATACTTAGTAGTATCTATCAGGATTCATCTTTGATTTACTTCTGATGGCTATATTGGATCTAAAAGAATTTCTTATTCCTAAAAAATTGTCTAAAAAAATTGTTGTTTTCATGTGCTAATTGTTGAAATTAGTACTAAAAAAATCATTTAACAATTTTAATCTAACTTCTTCTAATCACATAGCTGCGATATCTGGATCGGACTCCATCTTATATATAACATTGCATAGGGTAGACATAAGTTATTCATCTATAGCAATTTCGGTATGGAGTATTAGAATCTCGGATTCAGATAATAAGCTGCACATATATTTTAAAAATTAGTCAAGTATACTTGTACAAATATAATTTAATTTAAAATTTTAGAAAGTTCATGAATTACTGTCCTGTTAGATGAAAATCCGAGCTCATTTGATAACTCCATCGTCCATGAATGATCCGGATATATTCAATAGCATGTGCTGGATCTGTCTCTTGGATTTTTTCTTTGCCTTTTGCATCATGTAATATAGGAAACTCATATGAGTATATCTTTCAGAGTCCATGGTCCGAAGTATCTTATATAGAGGCTTGATAGCCTTTACCATCCTCTCGATCCATTACTAGAATGTATATTTTGTCACTAAATTCTCCACAGTGCTCCTCTTAGTATTTGTCTTGGCATATCTGCTCTGCTACCACTCTTGATTGACAAACATTTGATGCAGTCTTACTTTCTTGCCAAGAAGACTATCAAGTGCTATAAATTTGTAGCAAACCGTGTGATCCCTGATCTCAATATTTTTTTTTTTAGTAAAGCCCCTCATCAATAATAAGATCCATGTATGGTTATAGATGAATCTAGTGATAGTCTGTGCTAATTCAACTATCTTCTGCATTCTACGGATTTTTCAATATCTATCAACATGAGGTCAATACAATGTGCAGTACAAGGAGTCCAAAAAATATGCGGTCGTCGCTGCATTAAGAGCTGTCCTGCGGCCTTGTACTGTGGTTCATTATCTGTGATGACCTGTACGACATTCTGCTCTCTCATTTGATCAATCATCTTCTCCATCAATCTGAGGATATAATTGCTGTCATGCATCTGATATGAAGTATCAATAGATTTATGAAAAATTTTTTTTATTACAATAAGTCAAGAAGTTGATGCTCCGTCTAGTAGGACTAGTCAAACCATACATATGCCACTACTCTGATAAGAGGTAATCTAATTTTCTACCTCTTTATTGTTATCCAGAAGCTAACCATAAATATTCCTCGATCTTGGAGAATCTACACCTACACTAGCAGCCTGTATAGATGCAATAGCAGAGCGATAATATGGGTTGTTTATTGCATGTGCTAGGATGTGACTAAAATGAAACCAGGATCCGATGGCTCATCACATATCCTTATCCTTTTTTAACATGTTATCAATTCTCTGTTGCTTAGAATCTCTGCTAGAAAAGATATGTGGATCGACATCATGGATAGTGGCTCCTGCTGGAATGTTTGTCGAATACTTCTTTCTATTGCCAAATGCTTTCAACATGAATGTAATATAGCTGGTGCCTCTCCTGATGGGCTCTTTGATTGAGGAGGTCTTCGTAAATTGTTTCAGACTCTCCTCCAACACTTCCAGACAAGGATTCAGGTCTCGGCAGGACGTCCCAAAGGATATCAGGATGGGGTATCATCCCATGTATTGGGACAGGACGTCCTACCAGTGTTCTAGCATCCCAATTGGTATGCCTTGGGACATCTTCTATCTTGAGTGTCGGGACGGAACAGGATGCTGGCATGTCCCATTTAGGAAAAAACTGTGGCATCCTCATCCTATAGGATGTAAAACCTTGCTTCCAGAGCCTGATCCCGATCTTGATTCAAAAGTTGATGGCCCAAATTGCTGTCCTTGCTTGGCTATCTCCTCTAGCATCTCTGTTCATACAAGCTCGCTTGAATGGCAGTCTCCATCTGTGCCTCATTGGAAGGAATAGAAGCTCCCTTTAACTCCTTGAAATAATAAGAAGGTGGTTCTGTGGCTATGGTCTATTTTTATCTTTGATATTTTTTACTTTCTTGCTATGAAATTAATAAAAATATTTTTTTATCAACTGACGGACTTTTTGTGGACACTGTCGATAAGCAGATATATCAGAATAGTCACCAGCCAAGTGCACTTCAACCTCGTTACCCCATCATCTTTGAATTCTACATTGCACCATTTGCACTTTCAGTGATGCTGACCCGAGAGCATTTTTCTATACAACCAACTAATATCACGTTCCGGATCCTTCTTCCTTGATGGATTCATTCTTGAATATTTAAAAAGCATATAAGCTCAATAATTACGTATATTAATTAGTATTTTATTTATCTATTTTTTTATTTCATTATATATTTTTTTATTTTTTAGATTTAAAAATAAAAAAAATTAAAATATTATAAAAAATAATTTGATCTTAGCTTTATGTAGGATTTTATCATAGATGCTACATGTATTTTTTTAAGACATTGATATGCATGAAAAGCCACTTTTTCTTCAATATTAGACCTATAGCACTGTTCATAAGACGTATCAAAACTTGGATAAATCGATATGAAATTTATAGTGAGAGTAGCTTATGAGCCATATAACAATAATCTATAATTACAGTTTTTTAATTAATTATTTTATTTTTTATTAATTTTTTAATCTGAAAATAATTTTTAATTTTAAAAATTATATACTTAATCAAAAATCATGATTTTAGCATCATTGTGTAGATCTTTCATAGATCTACAACATACTCTAAACTCATATCCAAAAAAAATTTAACAGTATTTTTTTTATTTTTTTATTTTTCACAAATTTTTAAAAAAAGGGAGAGGTAGAAAGAGAGAAGGGAAGCACGTGTACCTTGAATCTATCTTCTTGCTATTTTGGCATTTGATTGGCTTCAAATCTGGAAAAAATTGCCGCTATAGTTTGTTTCTTGATTTTCAGTCAAAACTGAGAGCCCGAGAGCTCTCAGTTCAATTATATCACCCCCCACTGCAGCACACAATAATACATTAAAAAAAGGTTCGAACCGGTTCCGAACCGGTTGAACCGACTGGTTCTTTATTTTTTTTACTTTTCCAACTTGGAGAACTGATTTTTGGCATCAAACCATGCCGGTTTGCCTCCGGTTCGGTTCGGTATGAGCTGAACCGCCCGGTTCAGCACAGTTCGGCAATCATTGGTTTGCAGAATTTACTGCATATATCATATTGATTACCTATCTTTCACTTATGACAATAATGAAGTTAATTATTTCCTGTTTTGGTGACTGTATTATTGTGCAGGTAGTTTGCTTATTATGCAGTGAGACAGTGGAGCGTGAAATCTGGTCTCTTCATAAAGGTGAACAATGCCCCCAGAGGATTGTTACATGTCGATATTGCGAGTTCCCATTGCCTGCAGTTGATCTCTCAAAACATCAGGTAGCAATTGCTTATTACTGGGACAAATGGTGTTGTTGAAAATTATTTGCAATCGTGTTATGACACATTTGATTGCTTTGCAAATTCAGGAAATATGTGGAAATCGGACAGAATATTGTCATATGTGTAACAAGTATATTAGACTTTGTGAACAAATTGACCATGAAATCCTGTTTCATGGCAATTCAAATGGTACTGCAGAGTCTTCCAGGTAAAGCTTTGACGTGGTCTTTTTTTCGGTAGTTAGTGTCACATCTTTATTTTTTAAACCTCTCTCATATAATTTTTATCTCCTCTTCTTTTATAGCAATTTTTAGATAATGTCTCTCTCAGTAATGTTTGTGAGCATTTTTAAGATGATTAGATAAATATTTATCAAGTAGATCGAGTATCTATTTGCTTAGGTACAATTGTAGCTCCAAAAGTTTAAAATTGCATTCATTTGAGACCCTTTGTCATAAGGCCTCTAACCCAAATTAATTGTTTGTTTCTATTTTGTCACAATCCCAACATAACTGCTTCCTTTGGTCGTGCCTTAGCACATGAATAATTTGGTTGGTTAGAAAAATAATAACAGCCTGAAAAAAGGAGTTTAGGGCCTATGTCCAACTTTTATAGGAATAAACCATGGAGGACCGCTTCCAAACTATTTAGAACCAAATGGGAACCTTGGAGGGCCATCTATACAAAGAAGCATCCTTGACTTTCTTAGGGATGAAATGATTTTCAAACTGCCATTAGGAAAATTTTGAAACTTGAGGAAGATGTATCCCAGGGATTTCGCAATAATGCTTGCCCTGGCGGAGAAATATGCCAACTCGGAGGAATACGAGCGACATGGAGCTTCAGGGGATCCCGGATCTGAAGGAGTAGAAGAACAAATCCCACCAAACTCGGTGGCCTGTACCAAGAATAGATGAAAATCTTGATCTCTGCCTCGTGTCAACTCTTGAGAACCCCGCCCTGATGTCGGAAGTCAAGAACGCCCCCTCAGAATCGTTGACCTAGAAGCCCCTTAAGGGGGTGGCGGTCTTTGCTCTGTAAGTTCGTAGAATACACTCCCTTGAATGCTCCTAGAATGTAGGTACTGAAGTAGATAGGAATGAGCTACCCGAACCTCGATGGATGAGAAGTTGACCAGAATGACGGAACTTGAACAAATATTGCGTCTTCCATGGGCTAGATACACACTACGATGGATAAGACTTGGATTGATAGAGGAAAATAGTTTTTTTTTACTTATCCTATCATGTGTAGTGGCTCCAGAGTCAATGATTCAATGAGATGAAGATGAGGTAAAAAGGCAACAATGGATTATCAAGGAAGACTAGCGGTGCAGGGAAGATCATAAAATAGTTGAGCGGCAGTAAAAAAAAGAAACAACAGCTCCAGCTGAGACTAAGCAGCACTAAGAGAAGGTGAACAGTATTAGGAAAGCCAGCGGCAGCATTTTTTTTGGTTGGAGAGGAGAGTCCAGCAGCAGGAGAGGCAGCGGCAAGGAAGTCCATTGGAGAGAGGAGAAAGAAGAAGGGCAGGCGGTAGCAGCATCAGGTGGAAGTCCAGCAGTAGCCAGTAGCAGTTTTTTTTTTTTTTGGAGAAGAGAAGAGAAAGGAGAAAGGAAGGCGGCGGCAGCAGCAGCAGCCAGAAGTCCAGCAGCAGTTTTTTTTTTTGGAGAAAATGGCAGCTAGGGTTTAGAAGAAGGGAAGGTGGCAATAGTAGCAGGCAGAAGTCCAACAGCAGTTTTTTTTGGTTCTGGAGAAGATGGCGGCTAGGGTTTTGAAGAAGGGAAGGCAGCAGTAGGCAGAAGTCTAGCAGCAATTTTTTTTTTTGGGGAAGAAAAGATGGTGGTGGCTAGGGCAAAGGCAGCAGCAACAGGGAAGAGAAGAGAGAGGAGATGGAGATGGTGGCTAGGGCAAAAGAACCTAGCTCTGATATCATGTTGAAGAAAAATGGCCAACATGACCTCAATTATCAGGTGGAATGATCTTTATATAGGTAACATAAGTAAAATAACTTTCTAAGTTACCCTTGTTATAACAATAACATAATAATTATTCAAGGATAAAATAAGTAAAGGAGAAATAAATAACATAAATAACTAAATCTCAACATTCTTAAATTATCCAAGGAATTAATAGTCAATGACACATTCTCAAGAATTGAAAATTGGAGGCATGTGTCATTATAGATCGATTCCTAAATTGCTCTCGATCATTGGATCATCATGGAGATGGTGATCGATATGTTAAGATTGGTACATGGATCGTTTTTCGTTGAATAGACAAATTTCGAGTCTACAGTGTGAGGATACTAGAGCGAGTGCAAGTAGTTAGAGAAAAACAGTATTGAGTGTGACTATACGAGAAGTCACTTGGATGTCTACTCATCAGTGACTTTCTCGATGTTGTAGTAGTGAATGGTCCTTTGACCTGTGATACCTCAGCTACTCACATGAGCTTGATATAGTTTGACTGCACATTTACTTGGTCTTTTAGTCATTTGGGGCCTTATGGTATATGTTGGTTGCATTATGTTAGCTATAGGAGTAGGGTGCGCATTTAGATGGGATCTATCAACCTCGGTAGATGAGTAGTTCTATGTGATTTATGAAGCTATCCCTAAGATCGTGATCATGGCAATGTGATGAATGAAAAGAGATTTCATAAGATTTTACAACTTGGATTCGAGCAAATTAAATCTTATATATGACAGATGGAGTTTGACCAGTTTTTCATAACTTCTATCTTATCAGGGCTCACGATAAAAGAATTGAATCACATGGTAACCACACCTAGGGATTCTATATATTTTATTTTGTTAGATTGCCACTACATGCTGCTAGGCGTCCAGTGGACTGTGAGAACTCACTAGGATTATCTTCAAATCAATGATCCTTGTTAAGGTGAGTTGGAATCGCTTCATCTATTGAAAAGAGTATTAATAATACCATGATGGAGATTATAGTATATTTCACTACCAGATAGAATAGGACCTATGGGATTATACAATAGGGGTTTAGATTTGATCACTTGGTTGGATTGCGATCTAATTATCAATATGATTGATAATTGGGATCAATTTGTAAAAGTTACGTGTAAGAAGAATTTGTAAGTGGGATCTATTGCAATAGTCGTAATATAATTTGATTTGATCAAATTAAGGTACAAGTTGTAATTAAATTAAATAAGTGGACTTAGTCTAATTCGAGTCGAATTTAGTGTCTTAGTCCAATTGGGACATGGACTTCATTCCTAATTAGATTAGGATTGGGTTTGACTTAAATTGGCTTCGAATTGGATTCTAAGGGATTGGATTGAGCCTACTTGATCAAGACTTTAGAAACCCAGTCAACTAGGACTCTCTCCCGCATCCCACGCCCATGAAGGAAGCATGCCCAAGAGGGAAGGGCACCAAAAGTTGGCGCACAAGAGGTGGCGCCAAATGAGTTTTTGTGTGAAGTTTTCCATGCAAAAGCAAGTGTGGCATCCCCTATCCAAGACTCCTGGTTTGAGGTATTATCTCTTATCCTATCACTTTTGAGTTTGAATTAGATTCAAACTTGAACTAGAATTCAAATTGAATGAGGAATGGGATTTATCATGAAGTGAGGCACAATAATTAAAAGGAGGGCTTTTCTTTGATTTTCATCAATGATTTCATGAGAGAAATTAAGAGTTGTCACCCCCTATTCTTGTTTCTGCACCTCTTATTCTTCCTCATGCCACCAAGAGAGAGTAAGAAGGAGAGAGAAAAAGAGAGAAGGGTCTTTCTTCCTTCCTTTCCCTTCCTCCTTCCAGCGGAAGCTCACGCAACGATCTTCCTTGTCTTGTTGTCTTCTATTTCGTTCTTGAGAAGAAATGAAGATCAAATCCAACTTTGAAGAAGCAAGATCTGCAAAGAGAGTAGCACCTCGATGATCTCGGGAGTTTCTGGTCAAGTCGGCTTCGTGTGGATATTCGTAGAGGTCAGACAATTGTGCGGCTTCATCGGAACTCGATGACATCCACAAATCTGAATTTTTAGAAGGGATTAAGCGTGTAAGGTATGGTTCAATCCTTAATTTCAGATTTCAGATTTTTTGCTTTTGTTATTTCTCATATGAACTAGATCTATAGGTGTTTATAGATTAGATCTATGCATGCTATTGATTAAAATAGTTTGAATCTTCTCTTTCGCTATAAAATCTGAATTTTTAAAAATTTTGTATGCGAACACCTTTGAAAACCTAACACCAACTCCTTGATTCTGGAGCGGGTCTTATCCTCATGGCGCTAGCAGAAGCATTGCAGAATATGCTTTGCAGTTCAAGTTCCACCACTAACAACATCGCTGAATACAAAGCCCTGGTCGCTTGACTTAAAATTGCAAAAGGGCTCGCCATACGACACCTGAAAGTCTACAATAACTCTTAGCTCGTCGTTGGTCAAGTCTAGGGCGAATTCGAGACAAGAGACGAAAACATGAGGAAATACCTCCAGAAGGTAAGAAGCCTAATCCCAGCTTTTGAAAGTCTTTGTGTTTAGGTACCTAGGACAGAGAACTCCTGGGCCGACATGCTTTCCAAATGGTGACCTTGACACCTATCGACCTTCACAAGGAATCATTCGTGGAGACATTGCATATGCCAAGCATCGATGAACCTCTCTTTTAGTGCTATAGGTTTACATCGAACCCCGTTGGATTGACCTATTGGCTGACTACCTCAGGATAGGGGCACTCTTGACTGACTAGAAGGAAACCCGCAAGATAAGACATCAAGCATCCCATTACATACTCCAAGAAGGAAGACTTTATGGAAGGTCATTTTCCTTACCCCTACTTAAATGCTTGCGCCCCCTAAGGCCGATCATGTGCTCTGTGAGGTACATAAAAGGATATGCGAGAATCACTTAGAGGGCAGATTGCTGTCTTACAAGATACTTCGACAAGGGTACTACTGGCCTACCATGCAATAGGATGTCATCGAGTTAGTGAGAAAGTGCAATCGGTGCCAGAGGAACTCCAACATTCAACGGTGACCTGCAGTACCCTTGATGCCAATGACTGCGCCTTGGCCCTTTGTCTGGTGGGGGATGGACCAAGGTTTTAAATCTTGTGGGACGAGGATGTCTTGATTTTTTCATGAAACGATACGTGCCGGCGTCCCACTCCATTCTGACGCTCGGGATAGGAGATGTTCCAAGGCATCCTAATTGGGATGTTGGGATACTAGCGGGACGTCCTATCCCAACACATGGGGTGGTACGCTGTCTCGGTGTCCTATGGGATGTCCCGCCGGGACCTGAATTCTTAGGATGGACATTCTCATACCATTCCCTCATGCAATAGGTCAACGGAAGTTTCTTTTGGTCGCCATCAATTATTTCACGAAATGGGTAAAAGCTGAACCACTTGCTAAAATCACAGGCTCAAGAGGACTTTGTATGGAAGGCGGTCATTGGTAAATTCGGTTTGCCTAGAGTATTGATTATGGACAATGGATGATAATTCAGCAGGGCCTAACTCATAATTTTGCCAAAGTTTAGGTATAGTTCACTACTCTTCAGTCGGCCATCCTTAAAGCAATGGGAAAGCAGAAGTGACCAATAGAACTCTCCTCCAAGGGTTAAAAGCAAGACTAGATTGTGCCAAGGGGTCATAGGCTGATGAACTTCATAATGTGTTATGGGTTTACCGAATCCTAGAGGATACCTATTGGGGAAATCGCCTTGTGCCTAGCTTTCGAAACTGAGGCTGTTATCCTATTAGAAATCGGTGTCCCATCGTTGTGAATCAAAAATTTTAATGAGTAGAACAACTAGGAGGGGTTGCGGGTAAACCTGGATCTACCGGAGGAAGTTAGAGAAAGAGCCGCAATAAGGATGACGGCATATCAACGAAGAGTTGCTTGCTACCACAATAGGTGAGTTAAAGACAAACAATTCAAAGTGGGAGATTTGTTGTGTCGGGCTGAGGTGTCAAAGCCGATTGATTAGAGAAAGTTGTCACCTAATTGGGAAGGGCCCTATAAAGTGGAAAAAGTCATCCGACTTGGCGCTTATCATATAAAGTAATTGGACGGAACTCCCATACCCCGACCATGGAACTCAAACAACCTACGAATGTATTACCAGTAACATGTCTATTTATTTCTCAATAAAGTGAACTTTTCTTCTAGCCAAGTTGTGAAATACTGGTAGCACTCCCTCGAAAAGCCAACACAATCCCCTAAAGCATCCCATGGCTGAGAGCCTTGGCTTAACCAAGAAGCAAGGGCTAACCCCCCAGGGAACCCTCGAAGGCCCTTTGGCTCAAAGACGAACTAAGCTGATTTAAAAACCTTGGCCATCCGGGAAGCGAGGGATTAACACTAGTTGACCCTTAAAGGCCCCAAAACCATTCTCATAGCTGAAGGCCTTGGCCGACCAAGAAGGGCTAATCCCCCAAGAGAACCCTCAAAGGCCTTTCATCCCAAAAGACGAACTGAGCTGACCTAAAAACCTTGGCCGCTCGGGAAGCGAGGGATTAACAGTACCTGACCCTCAAAGGGCTCAAACTGTTCCCATGGCTGGAGGCCTTGGTCGACTAAGAAGCGAGGGCTAATCCTTGAAGGGAATCCTCGAAGGCTCTTCATCCCAAAGATGAACTAAGCTGATCTAAAAACCTTGGCCATCTGAGAAGCGAGGGATTAACACTAGTTGACCTCTAGCTAACCCTCAAAGGCCCCAAACCATTTCCATGGCCGAAGGCCTTGGTCGACCAAAAAGCGAGGGTAATCTTTCAAGGGAACTCTCGAAGGACCTTTGTCCCAAAGACGACGAACTAAGCCGACCTAAAAACCTTGGCCGCTCGAGAAGTGAGGGATTAATGCTAGCTAACTCTCAAAGGCCCCAAACCATTCCTGCAAACGAGGGCCTTGGCCAACCAAGAAGCAATGACTAATCTTCCAAGGGAACCCTTTAAGGCTTTTTGTCCCCAAGACGAACTGAGCCGACTTGAATGACACCAATCACCTAAGAAGCAAGGGAATGATGCTAGTCGACCCTCGAAGCAAGGTATTAAATCTCGTGGGACGAGGATGTCTCGATCTTTTCATGAAACGGGACGTGCTGGCATTCCGCCCCGTCCTGAAACTCGGGATAGGAGATGTTCCAAGGTGTCCCGATTGGAATGCCGGGATACTAGCGGGATGTCCTGTCCCAACACATGGGATGGTACCCCATCCTGGTGTGTCCCATGGGACATCACACCGGCACTTGAATCCTGGTGTATCAGATGATATGTATTAGCCTTTAATAATTTCAGAAATTGATCAATCTGCTCTTTATTGAATGGACCTGAGTTAGCAACAGTGGCAATAGTTTGTGATCGTCTACATTTTGGTTTCCAATTGGCTGGTTTTCCATTAAGTAGCCAACAAGTTTTTCGAGTATGATGTTATTTGTTATAATGATTACACCATACTCGAGGCTTCTCATTATGCTTGTGCTGATCGGGGATATTCCATCTACTAGCATTGGCTTCAGCAACAATCAGTGCAGAGTTCTCAGTCAGACCATTCATGTCAATTCTTTTTTCCAAGCATTATTGATCTGTGGCTTCTAACGAACCTCTAAAAAATCTTCATTAAGTGAAGGTAGAGGATTTAATCCAATAATCCTTCCTCAAACCTCATCAAATTCAACATTGAGACCAGTAAGAAATTTGAAGATTCGATTAGCCTCCACAATTTTTTGATTGTGTTTGCAATCATCAGGAGACTTCGACTCCTAATCATTGAATAGGTCTAGATCTTACCATATTCATTTCAGAGAATGGAAGTATTTGATGACAGTGTCACTTTCTTGCTGGACTTCTTGAAGCTTTAGAGTAAGTTCATATATTTGAGATTGATTATCCAAATTAGAATACATTTGGATAACATTATCCCAGTTCCTGAGCATTATGATAACACATGTAATTGGAACTAATATCTTCTTCTATAGAATTCATAAGCCAAGTCATTACCATTGAGTGTTTAGCATTCCAGGTTGAATAGGTTGGATCTTCTCTATTTGGAACCAGTGTATCTCCTGTCAAGTAGCCGATTTTGCCTCTTCGTTGGATGTACATACGTACTGATTGAGACCAGCATAAGAAGTTATCGTTATTAAGTTGAATGGTGGTAATTTGGATTGGATCAGATTCAGCAGTAAGGATTTGAGGAGCATGGATCGTGGCAACATGGCTTGGATAAGTGGATGGAGTTGATTGGAAGGAGACGTTAGCCATGGTGAAGAAAGAAAAATAGGACAGCAACGGCGCATGGGCAGCAGCAGTATATGGGCAGTGGCTGTTATGGGCAGTGGCTATGCTAGGATGACTACAGGAGCAGAATAACATCCTACTCTGATACCATGAAATAATTTGAAAAAAAGATAATTGTATTTTCTTTTTTCTTCATGGTATTGGTGGGCTCTATATATTGAGCAATAATGAATCCCCAATTGATGTGTTTCTTAATATAGAAGATATTCATGATTGACATATTTTTCAATATACATGATTGACATATTTTTCAATATACATGATTGACATATTTTTCAATATACATGATTGACATATTTTTCAATATACATGATTGACATATTTTTCAATATACATACTTGATATGTTTCTCAATATACATACATGATTGATATATTTCCTAAATAGGATTATTCACCATAATTTTTTGATATTCCTAGAATATTACAAGATATTTTTAGAATATTTTAGACAAAAAAAGGAAAACAGTTCCTTTTTCCACACTATATATTTTTGACCAATGTTTTTTTATTGTTTTCTTTCCTTTCTCTATGGGATTTTTATTGTTTAAGGGGAGAGAGTTAAAGGCTTTTAATAAAGGGTATTGTGCTGTTACAAAATTGTACTATCAAAGCAGAAAAAAATTCGGACCTTTCTATTTAATCTCCGTCCATGGAATTTCTCAGCATTGGACTGAATAATTGCCACTTTTTGTGAGCTGAAATGACATCACTAAAATTTTACAAACCTAAAATTCATTTTCAATACTGTGTCCAAAAATCTGCACAAAAATCAGATCTTGACTTTGTGAGTTTGCAATCAAACTTAAATTTGACCATTGCAATCTGAAATTAAGTTTTGACTTGCATCAGGGCAATCACAAAGCATCAAGAATGTGCTGTCCAAAGCTCCTGCATTTGTCACACATGAAAATTTCTTTATATTCCCCATTTTCTGCCTTTACCACGATTTCATGTTACTTGCCTTTCAAAAGGGTGGATGTGTGACCCATGGTGCTTCTTGGCTTCATCACTCAGAAACTCAATGATGTATTATTTTAGGTTTCCAGGAAGCACTTTAATTTATGTTGTCTCACAACAAAGTTGACTTTAAGGCCTTAAGTTTACTGGAATTTTCTATATTATAGTTACTTATTAATTTTCACAAATTTTCAAGGGATGGGAGAACATCTGAGAGAGAAGAAGGTGCTCGGAGAAGGCAGGCCCATGATTCATCGCAAAGGCGTATTCTGTTTACTATTGCAGTAACGGGGATTGCAGTTCTAATTGGATCAATTTTCTTCCAAAGAAGAGTAGATAGTCATGAACAGCAGTAACCTTTTGAATATCCTTACTGATAAGAAATATTCTTGATTAATGGATGGTAAAATGCACTTGAAACATTATGCTTCAGTCTCATTTTTCATTTGTATACAGCTGTTAGAGATTTGCATGACAATCTCCTTCTGATTCTCGTGATGCAAGATCCCACCAGTTGGTACTCTAGTATTTTCAAGGTTGTTGGTGAAACTTTTTTTTTGCCCTTTCCGTTTTTGTGTCCTTTTTCCACTGTTATTTTACTATATTTGACTTTGCTTCTCTCTGTGCTTAGGCAGCCATCTTATCTCTGATATGCTGCATAAGGCTTATATGAATATTTTATGGTGATCTTCCCTTCAAGATAGAAGTTTTTGAACATGGATTGAATAGACTAAATGACTCATCAGATTCATAGGCCGTTAAATTATATAAAAGAAATTAAACTTAAAGGATATACTAAATTATAAAAGAGAAATAGGCAGCAGATAAAAAATGAAAATTTAAAGTAAAAGGTAATTTTAATTTCTTTTTATTGAGAGAATAAAATTTTAATTTTCTTGATAATAACTAGAGAGCTAATGATTTGTGATGTCATCGTGTTTGCATGTTCAACTATTTAAAATGTTGGAGCATGTTGTTTCAATGATTAAACCAAGGTCAGAATTGTATCCCCTTTCATAAACTATCTTAGAAAATTGGCAATTAATTGAAGCAAATTTGAATAAAAAAGGTTGTATTACTTTTTGCAATTTTGACCCTTTTTCCCCTTGTTACTGGATGTGTATGCCCTTGCCCTTTCGTGATTGTATGGAAAAGCTTTCGTGCTAGTAGAAGCGCTTGTGCATTTAGAAAGGCTTGTGTAGTTTTCATGCAGAACAACTTAATTTGAGTTCTGAGTCAGTTTTTTCGCAAATTTGTTCAGTTATTCTTAAATGCTTGTGCAACTCCTGTTATGCTATTGTGCTAATTTACCAGAGGCAGGAATATGGGCGTAGCAGGTAAAATTAAACTAAATTGTTTTCTTTTGGGGAAATTCTTAATTAATTTATACCTTTAAAATCAGCCCAGATTCTGAAATCGTATTCATAAAAAAATGAGGGATTACCCATTGCAATATTGTCACACTAATGCACTCTCTTTTTTCTGTGTGCGTTTTTACTTCTGTTTTTCTGGGTTTTTTTTGGGGGTCGCGGGGGAAGGGGGGTTAAAAGCCATAATTGTACAGATTTTAATCAGAAACTTAATAAGAAAATGAGTTATTTCTTTTATGTAATGTTGCTGTAATTTTGGTAGATCGACACGAGATACTAGGACGGGTATATGTTACAAGTTTTAGATATAACTGAGCAGCTGTTCGTGGAGAAGGGAGAATGTGGACTGTTTCTTTACTACTTGGCAGAAACTGGTTCTTTTCTTCAGTCACAAAGTAATCCAAATCATAACAGACTCATAAGCTGCTCAAATAGTTCATAAGATTTTCTGAAGGTCAGGTTAGGCATTTACTTTTACCAGAAAATAATGATGCCTGTAACAGCCAAATATGGGAAGGTATAAAAGATTTTAATAATATACTGATGTTTATCATGGATATGAAAATGTTCGGTAATCTTTCACCAGATGTGCCTTGTTAGGCGTGGATTTAGCACTGAATTAGCCTGTTTAATAAATTAGTCGAGTTGAGTTGATTACAACTCTAAGTCGAAAATAACCCATACTGAAGTCCATGAGAAGCATATATAGTAGAAGTTACATTTATGGTTTGACAAATGCTGAAGTCCATGAGTTGACAATGGTTATCCAGTAACCTTGTTAAACTGGTTGTGACTGTTACAAGTTAACAAGTTAACAGTGCCATCTCACGTGATTTATTAAATAGGTTATACAAGCCAGGTTGTATTATCAGTTTTTTTTTTTTTATAAAGAAAAGGGATAGGGGGGATAAATCTGGTGTAGCTATCTCCACAGGTCTCCATCTTACCGGGAAATGTTTGATTCATCCGATATCTCGGGGAATAATTTTTGAATTTAATTGAGTCTTTATCTCATCTCACCGGGAAATATTTGATTTATCCGTATCTCAGAGGATAATCTCTGAATTTAATTGAGTCTTTACCTGATATCTCAGGGGATAATTCTTGAATTGAGTCTTCTATAAAGTTATGTCTTGAATCCGTGATTTATTGATTGTGAGGTAAGATTCCAACTAGCTGGACTACTGCCTTGGTAGTTTTTTTTTCTTTTTTTAATTTATTTAGGTTCAAGTTTTTAACTAGTTTGTAAGCTGGTTTGTGTTTGTTTGACAGTTTTGTCAAAATACCTGAGACCAAACATGAATCAAATGTAAAAGTTGTCCCATCGCCGTTAGAAGAAAGGACATGAACAATTCGTACACTAAACATTTTCTCAAAATTTTCAGTTGTGATAATGGATTGCTTTCGTATGCAGCAACTGCATGCAAATTTTTGTTGAGGCATACCATAAGAAATTCTTCCAGTTGAATTGTTGAATGGAGGTTTAATTGCATAATGCAACAACACAATGTTTTCTTGGTTGTGAAAATATTTTGAACCTTACAGCCACAGATCTCTTGCTATCTAACTTCGGCCGAAAAATATGTTCATGCTCGGTTTATGAAGTATTTTATGGAAGCCAACAATGCATAAGCTATCTACCTGAAATAATAGAGGAATCATTAAGAGTAGGAAAATACTTTGAAGAGTGCATTAAATGAACACCAAAGTCGGTCCTCTAATGGTGATTAGGCTATTTAATGTCCAATAATCATAGTTACACACGGAATAGTTCATATGTTAAACATTGAGCATTGATTTTTTTTTTTGGTATTTTCATGTAATCAATGCTACTACTTCACTATGTGTTGCTATCAGATCGCCCTTTACTGGACTCCGGCAGCGATCAAGGATGCTCTGATCTTCTCTGGCTAGGAAGGAAGACTGGTCTTGAGTGCTATGCGCAAAGACCTATAAGAACAGTCTCTAAGCTAAGATTTCCAGCTACGAACCCTCTAACACTTAAGTTAGTCGGCTCTTTGTCACTCGGCTCGGCTCGAACTTGAAACTTGAAAAACTTAAACTCGAGGAGTCGGCTCTTTTCAGCTTGGGTCGGCTCTTCTTCTCAGGTTCGGAAAACCTTACTCTGGAAGAGTCAGCTCGATGCAGTTCGGGTCGGCTCGCTTTCTCAGGCTTTCGAAATTAGGTTTAGCAGATTTGGCTCTTTCTAGATCGGGTCGGCTTGCCTGGTTGTTCTCAGAAAACTTTAGGAATTGGACTCTGGAGGAGTCGGCTCAGACTGATTCCAGTCGACTCGGATTCACTAGAGTCGGCTCGCTTTCCATCGAGTCGGCTCGGATTGCTGCTTTCCAGAATCCTTGCTGCGTGTCAGTAAGCAGAGTCGGCTCTTCTTCACTTGGGTTGGCTCGAGTGTCTTCTTCAGGATTTTTATAATTGAACTTAAAGAAAACTCTCACCAACTTTTTTACAATTTTACATAGACCAACTCAAAATGAAATCTAAGGCACACACACGCATAGAAGTAACCCTTTTAACTGATTTTTCTTAGTATTTTGATTGGGTTCTTCTTTACAAAAAAATATTTACAACACAACTTAATCAAGAAAACAGAAGTGTAGGAATTAAAGGTTGAACATGGAATTCGTCTTACAAAAACTTGTAAAACACTTGAAGAGTTGTCAGAAATAAATGTACATGCTTCAATGTTTAGTTATCATCAAAATCATTTATGGGGTCAACAATCTTTCCCTTTTTGATGATGACAAAACACTGGGTATGAAAAATCCTTTACACTTTACATGTATAATAGTATTTGAAAATTAAATTTTCACATGTATCAGAGCTAATTGGATTTGAAAAAGTATTAAAGCTCAAGAGATGATATCACTATATATTATCAAAGTGTTAAACTTTTCATGCTTTAAAATGTATTATAATTAGCACCAGATATGGAGTATCAGAGAGTTAAAATATGCAATTGTAATCAGAGCATTAAGATTAATTTGAATATAAGTCAGAGCAAAATTATCTAAGAGAATCTCCCCCCTTTCTCTAGATTTTAAAGTAATTTAAACAGTGCTATTATTTTTGTGCTCCTCCTGTTTCATTGTTTTTATGCACTTCAAGAGTAGTTGGTAATAAGCTCAACCATATATCAAAAATTTTCAAGGAAGCAAGCAAAGTATGTCAGATATTAATACCAATTTTGCTATTAGCTTAATCTCTCTCATTTTCTATGTAAGCTCTTTTTCTCATTTTTATGTAAGCTCTTTTTCTCATTTTTCATATTAGCCCATTTTACTTTTTCCCCCTTTTTGTCAATCAATCAAAAATGTGATTTTAAATAAAGCTCAGAATTTAAAATAGATTGAGAAAGTTTTTAATATTTGTTTGAGATAATTTCACATTCTCAAATTTGAAATTCTAATTAAAATTTCATTACAGTTGTACTATAACAAATTCATTTGTTAAACATACAACTTCCATTTCATTAAAAAGTTTGCTAGATACAATAAGAAAGTACATTATAACTGTAAAAGATAACAAGTGGAACAACGAAATTACACCCAAAAGACTAACTAAGCAATCTAATCTTCTTCTTCTTCCTCAGTTGAAGAAGAGGAGCCTACCTCTATGACTCTATCAGAGGTCTTAGTTTTCAGGGGTTTGAACATTAAATTCCTGAATCTAGTTCTAATAGGAGCTCTAAAAACTTTGGTCTTCTTGGTTTTGGGTTCTTTCTTGGTCTTAGTAGGTTTAGGTGGATCAGATGAAGGAATAGGAGTGTCAAGTGACTCTCCGATGATCTGTTCAGGAGCATCTTCAATGGGAGCAGTTTCCTTCTGGGATTGCAGTAAAATGCTTCTGATTTCCTTGAAATCTTTCATTTCTTTTTTCACTTTCTGCTGGTGAAGCTTTTGTTCAGATCTTAGTTCCTACAATTTGATATCAACTGACTTTTTGATTTTCTCAATTGCAGAATTCATATGATCAGTCAAAGAATTTGAGATAGCTTCCATTTTTTGAAATATCAGAATTTTTAGGTTTGATGGAGTAACCATTGTTTTTTCAGTCCCTTCTTCATCAGCAGCTTCATTTTCTTCAGAAATGGTAGCAGCAACCTGACTAGGCATCTTCTTTATCCATTCTCCTTTTTGTAACTTGTATCACATTCTTTTTAAAGAGTTGAAGGAGTAAATATCAAAGTGATGTAGTGAAAACAAGTTGGAATTGATTAGTAAGCCTGGAAAACTAATCGACTATAATTTAGTATGATTATAGTGAATTTCCAAAGGAAACTTGGGGAGTGGATGTAGGTACCTTGGAGTGCACCGAACTACTATAAATCTTCATATATTTATGATTGTTTTTATCTTGTATTTATTTTTTTATTTCCACTGCATATTATTATCTTGCTCACAAATACATACTTTGAATTGGCACATTATTTGAAGTATTGCGAAAAAATTTTAAAGTCCAATTTACCCCTCTTGGATTGCATCATCACCCTGGCCTACATGTACCGATCTAGGCTTTAGACTCGAGTACCACTATTGAGCTGCTCCCTTTAAAGTGGAGGGGAAGGCTCGGTAGAGAATGGGATCAAGAGCCCCATGGAGGAGCATCGTTGCTCTTAAACTTGCTAGGTGATCGTTGGGGTTGGTGGTTCCATCATAGCTTTCAAGTTATAGGATTTTGAAATGCCCGGGGAGCAGTGCCTGCATAATCTTATCATTAAATGGTGGGTCGTTGCTGAGCCCATCATTTGGTGTCGAGGGAAGATTGTGAATCACCTCGAATCGCTGATCCATGTCCTTGAGTCTCTGATCGAATTCAAGGTCTCGATCGGCCAAGGCTTTCGATCGTTGCAAAAATTGGTGATCAAGGGTGGAGTCATGCTTTGACAGGGGGCTTTTAGGATAGTCTCTTTACCCCTGGACTTCTATGATGGCGATGACGGCGTTAGTGGTCCCTCCAAGATCCATCAGAGGGACCTGTGATTGCTCTGGCAGTGAAGGTGCCACTTCGACTATCGGGTGTTGCATCATCGACGGTGGCACAAGTGTGGGTGGTGTCAGATTTTGAGAGGCTATGCATGGTGCACTTGGTTGGAGTGGCATCATCAAAGGTGGCATAGGCACAGCCTGGATGGCTGTTATCAGGTTTTAGACTTGCTTGACAAGCAAGTTAAATCGATCCAGGCTCACCACTGCTGCTTGCAGTGGTGGTAAGACTCTTGCTAATGCAAGGCGAGATGGATCATTCACCTGGCTCTTTGCTATCCTTTTTGCCGGTTGAGAAGCTGCGGTATTGGTGCAGTGAAAGGCAGTCTTCTTGAGTGGCATGGCTTTCCCATTCATGGGTTACACCCTTCGCAAATATTCAGGCCCTTCCTCTAATCGTTGGTACCAAAATTCATCAAGTGTCGGAAAGGAAGCTGGAGATGCTAGAGTTGGTGGTGAGGCCGGTCTCTGGGAAAAGGTAACTGCAAAAAAGCCTCATCGGGGTGGCCTCAGTGATGGCATGTCAATGCTCAAGTTAGTATCGATACCAATAGTGGGGGAGTGTAAGCGGGAAGGCTCGTATACCTTTGGGAGCTAGCTCGGAATCCTTTTTATAGAGGGATGGTCTAGGGTATTTCTGGTGAGATCAAGATCATGTTGGATTTGATGAAAGGTGGCTGGACCTCCATGTGTCGCCTGGGATCTTTTTGCTAGTAAAGAGGCATCTTGTCTCCTTAAATGCATCATTGTCATTAGTCCAAGGTAAGCCATGCTTCATTGAATGGTGGCTCAAGTTACGGGATATCTAGTCATACTCATCTCTCTTGTGGAGATCTCATAATGATTTGGTGATTTTAGGATGTGATAGAGAGCTCTACCAGGTGGTGTTGTGGTAGCGGGGATGAGCTTCAAAGTGCTTGCTATGGGGGTTTAGAATGGGTGTGCTGCTAAAGCAGTACCAGCTAGCATTCTGGCTGAGCATCTTAGGGACGGTTGGTAGGGCTTGCTGATGCCTTTGGACATAGAAATTGGCCTTTGCCATTATCCGCATAGAGGCTTCAGGCCGAGCACCTTAGGGGTGATTAGCAGGGCTCGCTGATGTCTTGGGGCATAGGAATTGGTCCCTGCAGTCATCCATTTGGAGGCTTTTGACCGAGCATCTTAGTGGCGGTCGGTAGGGCTTGCTGATATCTTGGGACATAGGAATTGGTCTCTGTCGTTATCTGCTCGAAGATTTCTGGCTGAGCATCTTAGAGGCGGTCGGCAGGGCTTGTTGATGCCTTTGGACAGGAATTGGCCTCTGTCGTCATCTGCTTGGAGGCTTCTAGATGAACACCTTAGATGCGGTTGGCAAGGCTCATTGATGCCTTGGAGCATAGGAATTGGTCTTTGCCGTTATCCATGGGAGGTTTTTGGCCGAGCGCGTTAGGGGGGTGGTTGGCAGGGCTCGCCGATGTCTTGGGGTATAAGAATTGGCCCCTGCCATCATCCACTCGGAGGTTTCTGGCTAAGTGCCTTGGGAGCAGTTGGCAGGGCTCGCTGATAGCTTGGGGCATAGAAATTGGCCCCGCCATCATTTACTTGGAAGCTTCTAGCCGAGTGCCTTAGGAACGGTCGATAGGACTCGTTAATGCCCTGGCCGATCAGAGCGCATCATGTCCATCTATGCCTGTCCTGGCTAGTATCCTCGATTCAAGTACGTATCGCCCTGTCAATAGAATGCTTGTACAGCCATGGGTCCCATGTATCTAATCCATCCGTGATTTTCCACCAACATGGGATTTGAATTTATTTTATATTTCTATGCAGAAAATTAGATATGGGAACAAGTTTACATTTCCAAAGAAAATCATTCTATGATTTGGAGTAATTTCTCGAACCTAAATAGAGACAAAGAAGAGAGATGGAAAGGAAGGAAACAACAATAATATAGATTATTCATCACCGATGCTGATTATGCTCTCTTCTTCTCCCTATATAACTTAACGCATATGACTTAATAAAAAATAAGACCACTTATTTAATTAGGATGCCTCTAGACTTTCTTCCTAATAAAGTTATATGACAATAAGCAAACAGATTTTCTAAAAACAGCAAAATTGTATGATATAAATAAGTCATCCTAGAATGTTGTAATAATCTTTCCGAAACAAATTCCTAGCGACTTTAAAACTTTCATAACCAACATAGGCTAAAAGTAAAGCCAGTAGATTTCTTTTTTTAAAAAAAGGCTCCAAAGTCCACATGGAAATAGCAATATACAATGCTTACTTTAAAGCAAGGAAAATAATTGGAAATTAAAATGTTAGCTAAATTTAAAACTTTAAATTATATCAGATGCTTCCATTGTGTGCATCTTGTTTGATAGATCTTTTGAATAACGTTGATGTGCCCAATCCATTGTTGGATCTTCATAAGATGGTGGTGAAGCACAGCATATATGTTCCTTGTGATCATTTCATTATGTGGCTGCTCTAGTGCATTATAATCAACAATCTCAAACCTTCTAATATCTTGACTGAGATAAAGTAGCACTAGATTTGAAAAACATAAGAGGGACGGATTGTTGAAGTGTGAAACTAAATTAGACTAGTGAAAGAGAACTAATTTTTTTTTGGTCAGGTTATCATGGTTAATGCATGATGGATCATTGACAACTTTTTCTGATGCTTGCTTCCCTAAGAATGTATGGACCATTTAACACTATCCTTGCATAATTTTGCAGCGGTAAATTGTTGGGAAGTCATGATGAACATACAGCTGATTTCAAGTTTTGAAATCATCATATTTCTATTGAATCTGATAGCATGCATTCCTTGGACATGTAAAGACTGCTTTCTCTGTGCATCTTGCTGCTTATATTGGTATTATCTCGTAAATTACATGAAGTGGAAAGATGTGACATATCCTATCCAATGTTCTTCAGAAGTTCCATAACATCATCAAATGTCTGGTCCACAGTATTCAAGCAGAATGTAGTTGATTCCAGTGCTACTTTTCTGATTGCAAAGCGATTTGTCGAGGTCATATTCTTTATGGCATCAAAATTTTTGATCATGGTCCATGTTGGTCACCGTTATTATTTGATGTTGAAGCCCCTTTGCATCATGATCTGGTGGTCTGGTACTAAGTGAAGCATACGTGAGGGCCCGTCTAACTCATTGTGGCTAGGGTCCATTGATCAGCTCAAACAAGCCGAAACAGCTAGGATAGGGCAACGCCCTATAGGAGTCGGGCGAGGCCTTCTTTGACTTCTTCTTGAGATTGCTGGAGGCTAGGAAACCCTAGCATCCGCCTCCATAAAAATCTCCCCACCCCTGGTGATTGGTGAACCACCACAATCTCTCTCTCTTCCCCTCCCTCCACGCACACCCACACACTCTCTATCTGTCTCTCTCTTCAATTTCTTGGATTTCATCATTACCTCCGCCCCTTATTCTGCCAATATCATCGCCAAATCTTGCTAGGGAATGGCATCATCTCCTCCATCTCTCTTGACATTCCCTTGTTACCTAATCCTGAGTAGGGCTGCACGTGTCCTAGTTTCCACCGGAAACCTACAAAATTCACTGCCCAAAAAAACTCTTCCCTATTCTGCCATTCATGGTGTTAGTCATCTATGTTTGGTGATAATAGCACTTCTGTTGGTCCTCTTTGAGCCTTAGTAGGGGACCTTTTATGTCTAGGCAACAGAGCCCAATCGTCGGCAAGCTGCTGAGGCTCAACCTGATGCTGAACTAGCACCTCTTGTTCCGGGTTCTTTTTGTTTTTCCTTCGATCAACCGCCACCCATCGCCTATTGCCAGACCTCTGGCCATGATGCCGCTGAACCACCACCTCTTTCCCTCCCCTTCCTTTTCTTGATGCAACAGGGAAAAAAGGGAATCGATGAGGTTATGTTTCAAAGATCAACACACAAATAAAAGAAAATCGAATTGAAAAATCCTTTTGGTGAAAAAAAAAATCTTGAAAAGAATTTTCTTAGTATCTCAAAGGTGTTATTACAATATATCATTCGCATATTTATAGGATATGATACTGTAACCCAAATTTGGACATTAAACTTGATACAAAATTATACTTAAAATAGGACTCAATGATAAGAAAACATTAAAATTATTCTATTATAAATATGGAAACCTAACTAAACTTTGATATTATCTCTAATGAAAAATTTATAAGAAAATCTGCCAAAAACTTCTAAATCCCATTTGCTTGCACGCTCACTTACAAGATGGAAATAAATCAAATGTTTGCTTACTACAGTCTTCACCTGTGAATCTGCTGTGTCCTTTTTGATGCATGGCATGGTCTGGTTGGTCATACTACTTATTGGCTGCACCTTATACTACATAACTTCCCTTTAAGGTGGCTGCAAAAGGGCTCTTCGTCTCCTCTATTTTGATACAAAAAAGAGAAGAAAACGTTCCCCATCCCCTTTTTTCCTATCATCTATCATTTCTTTTTCTTTCTTTTTTTTTTTTTCTCTCTCTACATAGTTTCATGTATCCAATGGACTGTCCCAAACTCTTTCCCTGTAGACCCTAGTAGAGGGTCCCAGAACATCTTGGCAACTATGCATTGTATTGGCCTCTACTTGGCCTTAATCGGGCATCACTGGAGCCTACTATTGGCAGCTTTGTTGCACTGCTTTCGTCTTAATTGAACTTGTGTTTCGTCATTCAATAAGTCGTCACACCTATCTGGGCCATCGGATGCCGCCTCCCGAGGTGCATTGTTCGGACAGTGAGTTCGTCGTGGGATTTTATTTTACACTTTAGTTCATTCATTGAGATAATGTGTAATCTTGTTGATTGAATTTTGTCAATCTAGATTTGTAAGTACCTCTACCCTAATGTAAATATTTGAAATTCAAAAATATTATTTCTGCATATTTATGTCTTTGTTTAAATAAAACATCATAGATAAAAATATTAGATCAAGCATGAAATAGCTTGGGCATGCACTAAATTTTGATGCATTGAAACCCACGTTGATTTAAATGAATATGATCTTTATTCTCTAGTTTGACTATGATGACGCAAGTTTAGGATCTAGTTTCATTTCAGCCTAGGCCAGTGTGGCGATCACTAGCACATATTGATTGATGGTATATTTTATATTAGTTCTTTTTGGGTTTAGCTAGATAAAGCGATTGTTGGTACATGCTATTAGCAGGCATATTTTCTATGATTTAGAGTTAGTTTCCTTTTAGATTAAGCTAGTAGGGTAATCATTTGCTTTAGATTTAGTTTCCTTTTAGATTAAGCTAGTAGGGTAATCATTAGCACATGCTAATTGATGACATCAATGTATTCTATACCATACGGAACCAGGCAATATACGGCATACTAATTGATTTAGTACTGATACACGGTATGAAGGGTATACCAATATTTATATATTGAACCGGTACTGGGCATACCGGCACGATATTAAGGTGGCACTGATATGGGGACTAATATCAAAAGGGCATATCTTGAATGACATATATTGTAATAGGAGCTAGTTATGGGGACTAATATCAAAATGGCATATCTTGAATGACATATATTGCAATAGGAGCTAGTTTCTTTTTACTTTTTTCATGGGCAATCATGACAATAGTCGCAAAGGCTAAGGGAGAATTGATGGTTTATATACTGTCATTTGAAATTTATTTCTTGATCAGATGCATTAAATACTTTAAAGATTTTGTCGGTAAACATTATTTGTGAAAATCCATCCTATGTTTATCAAAATAATTTTATTCATAATTGAAAATTTTATACTTTGAGAATTGGTATTTTATTTTGTATTTAATATGCTTGATCACCTAAAGGTAAATGTTACTTACTGAGCTGCTAGCTTACTATTCCATCTTGTCCTTTTCTAGGTGCCTAGAAATAGCATAGACGAGATTTGGGGATGTGAGCAGGAGAATTAGGAATAGCTTGACTTTTACTTTAGTTAGAAAATTAGTTGGCAAAGTGATTGCATAAACTTTTGGAATACTTTAAGATGAAGGGACTCTGAGTTTGTTTTCTTTTAAACAGATACCATGAATTGTTAGATCTTTTCTTAGAATTATTGCTCTAAGTTATGGGATTTTTTTAAATAATATTTTTTAAAAATAAAATTATTAAAATATGATCTTTTTAAATAATTTTATCAAACTAACATGATTTTGGTCACGTGTTAGCTTTTTTTAAATTTTTGTTACCACGCGGGAGGTGAATGATGACATGGAGAAGATGCAGGTTTTATCTGCATCTTCTGAGTAAAGATGCAGGTTTAACCTGCATCTTTAGTGCAACCAACAAAAAAAAAAGGCTTGAAGATACAGGTTAAACCTATGTCTTTAGTACAACCAACTAAAAAAAAATTAGGCTTGAAGACACAGGTAGAACCCGCATCTTCTCAACCAATCAAAAAAAAACTGACTTGAAAACGTAGGTTGAACCTGCCTTTCAAGTTTGTTGCCCAAGTGGAGGGGGGTGAATTGGGATTATAAAAACTTTAGCAAGAATGTGCAATTTAAAATCCTTTGTGTTGTGGTGAAATATGTAATGCGGAAGCAAGTAAATAAATGCAATGAAGTTAAATAAGCACAATTACAAATACAAGGAATTTAGAGTGGTTCAGAGCAACCCGCTCCTACGTCCACTATCCAAGCATCACTTGGGATTTGTACTATATCCCCTATTAGAATACAGTCAGATTGTTTTAACAGGCTCACAATCCAAACCTATACACTTTGGTTTTACCGGGATCACCAAAGAAAACCCTCACTTGGTTTTAACATAGGCTAACCAAGAACCTAAATTCCTTTGGTTTTTAGAACCGGGCTTACCAAAGAAAACCTAATCTTGGTTTTATACCGGGATCACCAAGAACCCAAACTTAGGTTTTAAAAGGCTCACCTAAAAACCTTTAACACTCTCCTAAGACAGCCCCTTGCTATTCTTGAGAGAAAACAAGATATATCAAAAGTATAAAGCAACTATACAACAAACCAAACTTGTTTAAATATTCCCGATGAAGATCAAAGTGAAGCCTAGCTTTAAATGCTCTTTAATGCTCTTCAAGCTGCTTCTTTTCTTCTTCAAAAAGTTGGATTCAAGGATGAAGAACAGTTAGTGAAGCTTTGAATCCTTTCTTGAATGCTCTTGAAATGGGTTGGTAAAAGATTTGAAAACTTTTCAACTTCCAAAGGATAATCAATGAATAATCTTTCAAAAATTGTTTAAATCTTTATAAATATTTCCTTTTATAGTCTTCAATCAAAAATAGCCATTATAGGGCCTAAGGAACCGAAATAGAGCCATTGGAGGGTTTTTGGAATTCAAAAAATGAGATTTTGCAACTAGTCGTTAGACTACAAAAACCTGTCACTCGAGTCGACTTGAGGTCCATGAGTCGGCTCGAAGTCTTAGACAACCCAAATAAAAATTCTGTGCGAGTCAGCTCTTCTGGGCTGAGTCGGCTCAAACTCTCAATCAATAGAAAATCAAATTCTACATGAGTCAGCTCTTCAAGGCTGAGTCGGCTCGAAGTCACAGTCACCAACAAAACAAACTCTAGACGAGTCGGCTATTCTAGGCTTGAGTCGGCTCGAGGTTCTGAAACTCTGAAATTTTTTGTGTCGGCTCTTAATCCATGAGTCGACTCTTACAAAAAATTCTTCTTATGCATTCAAACTTCTTCCAACTTCTTTAATTCAAGATTCTAACAAGAACAAGTATTCTAAGAAGCTTCAAAGAGTTTACTAAACGAGTTCTAACCTACTTACTCTCATTTTTATAATTTTAGAGCCTTTTTTACAAGATTACATACATGAAAGATTAGGGCTTTACAATTTGAAGTATACAACAGTTCATACATTATTGAAATACCTTTCAACTAGATAGAAAACCAACTAATGTAAAGATAAACATTTTCCTGCAAAACTTCTTAAGTAATTGAAAGAATCAGTAAAGCATACATGCTCTAATGTTTTGTGTTGGGTTTGCCCTTGATTTTGATGATTAACAAAATGTTGAGTACATATTTTGTACTAATGCTTCAAATGTAGTTATGAGTTTCAAGATACAGGCACCTTAAATTTTTAAAAGAAAAGTATCTTGAAGCTAGGAAAAATTTATATTTTAAGAAGTCTTCTCACCATGAAAAAAGGCTAAGAAATGCTCAATTATTGTTTATATAAGTGCATCTAAAGCTCGATTATATATCCTTATATTTTTGGGACATTTGGCACTCATTTTTGATAATTTCAGGTTCAAGTATCGACTCAAGCATTGCCAAGTATTGACACTTCAGTGAATGGCACGCAAAAATCTCTGATTGGCATGCCAAGTGTCGACACCTGAGACACAAGTGTCGACTCAAGGCCTGAGTCTTTTTGAAAATCCAAAACATGCCATTTGGAGGATTTTTGTATCAAGTGTCGACACCTGAGCTTTAAGTGTGGACACCTGAAATTCAAGTGTCGACACTTGCAGGACCAAGTATCGACACCTGAGAACCAAGTATCGATACCTGAGAACCAAGTATCGACTCACGGGTTCTGATAGCTCTAATCGATCTATTTTTCTGAATTACAAAATTATCTTTTCAAGCTCTTAACGGCTACTTTTTGATCCTCCAATGGTCTCAAACCATTTTTTGGAAGTTTTTGAAGTATTTAAGCTTCACCAAACTCATTCATGAAGCATTGAACTCTATTGAATACTCAAAAGTCAATATTCCCTCAAGAACTTCACTTCAAAAGACATAAAATGAGAGATTCCCTGAAAAAGCTTACAAGCCTATCCTTTCATCCTTCCAAAAAGAGAGCTTGAAGAAGATTCCAAAGAGAAGACAAGACAAGCATCTACTAGAGCCTCAAAGCTTCACATTCTATTCTTTGAAGAAAGTTTGTTGTATTTTATTTATTTGTATCTCTGAATTTTATTTGGTTGACCTAGCTTTCAAGGATTTCTTGAAAGTAGGTTGTTGTGGTTGTTGGTGAGCCGATGGTACAAAACCAACTAGGGTTTGACTTGTGAGCCCGAAGATAAAATAAGTTATAAAGGTTATTGGTGAGCCTAAGTGACAAAATCAACTTAGATTTTGACTTGTGAGCCTTGTAAAACAAGTCGGTTGTAATCTTGGAGAGATTATAGTGGAATTTCCAAGGATGGCTTGAGGAGTGGACGTAGGTACTTGGTTTGCACTAAACCACTATAAAACTTGTATTTGTGTGTGATTGCTCTTCTTATTTCTTGCTCTTAGCATTTAATTCTCATTTATTCGCTGCACTTCTTTGAGTTATTCATATTGCTCACAAACACTTCAAAGACCGGTACATAATTGCTTTAATTTTTTTAAAGACCCAATTCACCCCCCTTCTTAGACTCCATTTCTGGGCAACAAGTGGTATCAGAGTACCGGTACTCTACTTGTAGGTCCAACGATCTTGAGTGAAAGATCATGGCAGCCCCAATAGGTATAGATGTTGTAGAAGGTCAAGCTTCTAATCTTCCCCCTTATTTAATGGCACTAACTACATATATTGGAAGACACGCATGCGTGTTGCCCAGAAATGGAGCCCAAGAGGGGGGTGAATTGGGTCTTTTAAAATTTAAAACAGTAATGTGAATGTCTAGTGGTGTTTGTGAGTAATAAATTCAATGCTCAAGATTAAATGCAGCGAAAAGGAGTAAATGAAGTGCAATAAATAAAGAGCAAGAAGGAAAGAAGGCAATCACACACAAACACAATATTTATAGTGGTTCGGTGCAAACCTAGCACCTACATCCACTCCCCAAGCTACCCTTGGGAATTCCACTATAATCCAATCAAGATTACAGCCGACTTGTTTTTTAAAAGGCTCACAAGTCAAAACCTATGTTGGTTTTGTCATCTAGGCTCACCAACAACCTTTTACACTTATTTTGTCTTCGGGCTCACAAGTTAACCCTAGTTGGTTTTATTCCTTTGGCTTACCAACAAATCACAACAACATTCTTTCAAGATACCCTTGAAAGCAAGGTCAAATCACAAGACAAAATCAGATATACAATTTCAAAAATAAGACAAATTCTCTTCAAGAGTAGAATAGAAGCTTTGAAGCTCAAGTTGATGCTTTGTCTTGTCTCCTACTTGGAATATCATTCAAACTCCTCTTTTGGAATGATGTAAGGATGAGCTTGTAGGCTTTTTTCAGGGAATCAAACTATAAATGGCTCTTGATGTGAAGTTCTTGAGAGAATATTGGCTTTTTGGCTTTCAATGGACTTCAATACACTTCAATGCCTTTAGAATAAAGTTGGTGGAGGTTAAATACAACAAGAAACTTCCAAAAAATGGTTTATGACCGTTGGAGCCTCGAATCTAGCCATTTGGAGCTTGAAAAGTGAGTTATGTAAAAGCCCTTTTTTCATGAAGAGAATGTCCAGAATTGCGAAAAATGCTCCGTGCCACGGCGTGCCACGATACATAAGCTTTTGAGATGCTTTCTTCTTGAAAACTCATAGCTTGAAATACACATTAGTATACAATATGCACTCAATGTTTTGTTATTCATCAAAATCACTGGGTGGAGCCAACAATCTCTCCCTTTTTGATGATGACAAAACCTTGAATAAATCAACATTAATTTTCAAATTTCAACTATGATAATTCGTGAATATGATTGTAAGTTTATATGAGCCATAATTTTCATAGTTAGGAAGAATCAATCTCTCCCTCAATTAGATAATTATAATCAGAACAAACAATATGTCAATCTGGGTACCAAATCAAATTGGAAAATTTGCAAACACATATAATTATACCATACTCCCATACAATTTATACAATCTATACCATTACTCTCCCTTTTTGTCAATCATTAGAAAAGGGGAATAACCTCCCCCTCAAAATGAGCATGGAGACAAAAAGTGGTAGAGTATCAGAATTGACAGGTTTCAGAGCCAAAGAAAGTAAATGTAATCAATCAAGCAATCATAGTGAATCACAATTTATAAACATCAAACTGATATATATATAAATATATATATATATATCTGATAAGTGAAGTTTTCAGTACAAAACTTGCTGACTCGTCAGCAAAATTGAAACATACAAAATATATCAAGAGTCATATATCAGAAATAACATGAAACATAAAGATCATACAACAGAATAGACATATATGAGGCTAATCCTCATCAGATGGAATCTCAAAGGAAATAGGACCTGTAACTCTAGTCCTACGGGCTAGACTACTAGGAGTCTTCAAAATACCATGACTCCTAATCCTAGTGGATGGCCCAAAACGAGGTGCGACTCTAGAGGCTCTAGAAGAATGAGGGGGTAGAGTCTCAGTGGGGATAACAAAGACTGGATCAGTGGTAGCTGGGGTGCCAGTAGCATCAGCTGGAGGAACATCAGGGGACTGCAGCTCTGGACTAATGACCTCATAACCATCAGCACCATCATCATTGTCACTGCCGTCATTAAGAACATATATAGCTCTATCCTCCAACCCATCAGTGCGATCACCACCCTCCATAGTATCATCATGGTCATCCTGGTGGTCGTCGCCATCATCATCATCACCAGCAAGAGCAATGGGAGGAAGCAGTGATCTAAGCAAACCCTCAATGCGAGCAAATCCTACCTCCACAGTCTGACGAATCTCAGCATGCTCAGTAGCAGTGTGAGCTCTAAGGCTCTCAATCTCAATCCGTAGCTGAGTCGTCCTAACTCCCAGACTGATGAGCTCACCTCTAACCTCTGCAAACTGCTCACACGAATACTCCTCAAAGTGTAATCCAGTAGATGCTGGAGGAGCTGCTGAAGGAGTGGTAGGCTCAGTCTCTGAAGCATGAGCTGCCTGAATAGGAGAACTGACCGGCCCTGATGGCCCTACCTCTACCTCACGTAACTCATCCTCCTCATCTGGCTCCTGGCCAGACTCCCTTCGGACCCATCTGCCTCCAACCACTTTATAGCCCATACGATGGAGTGACCTCTCATCATAAACATCCGTGTGTAAGATCTCCTTAGGGATCTCCCCCTCCAAGGATACTCCACAAGCTCTAAAGAGTCGGGTCAGTCCCATATCATAAGGCAGACAATGACGATGCTGGCTGGCTGCATCTCTCATCTATATCAACATCATAGAAGGAATATCCACCTGGGTCCTCTGTGTCAAGCAAACCATGAGCCTCAGCTCCCTCTCTGTGATAAAATCAAAGCGCCCCATCTTCGGTAGTAGAATCCGGGCCGTGATATGATGAAGGAGCCGCATCTCCATCGACAGCTGATTTGTGGTGACTACTGTCACACCGCGAACATCCTCGTACTCTAAAATACAACGGAATGCGGCCTTCCTGTCCTCCATAGAGAAAATGCTACTACCTCGATGTGGAATCTCCCAAACTCTACTCAACAGCTCCTTGGTCAGAAGAATCTCCACACCCCGCACAGAGGTCCTCCATGTCAAACACCGGCAGTCCAAAGCTCCATAAAACTCCCATACTAGGTGGGGATAATACCTCTCCTGCATAGTGCAGAAGGGCACCAATCCCGCATCGGTAAGGGTCTGACGAATCTAAAAATGCTGCCTATCGAAAAACTCGAGGTCCACTCGTCGACCAGAGGCAACAACCTTCCCTGCCATCCTTTTCGCAGGGGAACCTGGCGTAACTGAGCTACTCGACTCACCAGTGTCATGTCTGTCTTCATCCTCCTCTCAGATCTCTGACTAGGTCTCCTAACCGCTAATCTCTTTCTTGGACGTCCCCATGTCAAACAAGCTGAATAGGAAAGAAGGAAGATAGGTTCAATCAGACTTAGAACTATAGGACTGGCTACAGGTTGAGCTGAGGAGAATTTCATTTCTTTGAGACAAGTTTTGAAAAATAGGATTAAAACAATTTTAGGTTGTAAAATACCAAAAAATCTTAGGAAATCTACCAACAGTTTGAAAATGGGAATTTTACAAACTACATTTTGATTAAAAGATATTACCCCGTATAAATAAATGTAGAGAATGTTTTTGGTTGTAAAAATATATTTGAACTTTTGTAAAATACATTTTGTAAGGCCAAAATACCAAAACACATGGAATTTGGGTTAAAATCAATTAGGATTTTAGCAAAGTGGTGAAAATGTCGCAAATACATCATAAATAATCTTTCCAAAATAATGATAAAACAATAAATGATTTTAGAACACTAGATTTTAGATGAAAACCCTATTTTTTTTCCGACCAAAATCAATCAAACAGTGATTTTCCAAAAAAATGGATGGAATAAGCATGAAAACGGCCAAAAAACCATGGGAAATCCAAGAAAAATGCCTTTAAACTTCCATTTCCTCAAATGGAGTTTTAGAAATCCATCAAAACTCATGAAAATTTGATTAAAATCCCTAAAAATAGTCAGAAGAACCCTATTCTAGGTTACACAGTTTGACGGTAACAAAAGGAAAATGAAAATAAGAGAAATAAAATGGAAATAAAATGAAAATAAGGGAGGGAATACCTGATATGTGATGGGGTAAATGGGAAAAGGAAGGATTTGGAGTGTAGGGGACCACTATTGCTTGAGAGTGACGGGGGAAAACAAGAAAACAAAATCCTCGGTCTGTCGTTTCAAAATAGATTTTTCTCGCAAGTGTCGACACTTAAGATTTGTCAAGTGTCGACACTTGGTCAGGTGTCGACACTTGACACAATCCAAGTATCGACACTTGGCCAAGAAAATTCAAAAAAAACTCAAAAAATTCTCAAAAAAATTAAGGTGTTTAAAAGCTTTTGGGACTAAAAGCAAGTATTTTTTTAGTAAAATACCTTGGTTAAGATGAAGTTTGTGAGAGTTCTAGGAGAATGGGTCAATAACACCTAACTCTCTTCTAATCAGACAGAATCTTTCTTCACTTAATGGTTTGGTAAACACATCAGCTAATTGATCATCAGTACTCACAAATTAAAGTAAAACATTAGAGTTTTGTACATGATCTCTTATAAAATGATGTCTTATTTCAATGTGTTTACTTCTTGAATGTTGCACAGGATTCTTAGTTAGATTGATTGCACTAGTATTGTCACATCTTATAGACGTTTTAATTAGTTTAATGCCAAAATCTTTGGGTTGTTGTTTGATCCAAAGGATTTGAGCATAACAGCTTCCAGTTGCTATATATTCGGCTTCCGCCGTAGATAGAGCAACTGAATTTTATTTCTTGCTACTCCAAGAGATCAAATTTACTTCAAGAAACTGACATGTTCCACTAGTACTTTTACGATCAAGTTTACACCCAGCAAAGTCAGCATTAGAATAAGCAATCAATTCAAATAAAGAATCTCTAGAGTACCACAAACCAATTTCAATTGTGCCAGATAAATATCTAAGTATGCGTTTAACAGCCAAAAGATGAGACTCTTTAGGATTAGACTGATATCTAGCACACATACAAATACTAAACATGATATTTGGCCTACTGGCAGTAAGATATAGCAATGAACCGATCATGCCACGATATAATTTTTGGTCAATAGATTTACCTGATTCATCCTTGTCAAGTCTATAAGTAGAGCTCATAGGGGTACCTAAAGGCTTGGTGTTCTCCATCCCAAACTTCTTGAGTATTTCTTTTGTGTACTTTGCTTGGTTGATGAAGATCCCCTCTTTGGTTTGCTTTATTTAGAGTCCGAGGAAGAAATTTAGTTCTCCCATCATGCTCATCTCGAATTCACCCTGCATTAACTTTGTAAATTTTTGACAAAGAGATTCGTCAGTAGCACCAAATATGATATCATCTACATAGATTTGTACTACTAAGAGATCATCATTATTTTTCTTCAAAAATAAAGTTTTGTCTACATTACCTCTAGCAAAATCATTTTTGAGCAAGAAAAAACTTAAACGATCATACCAAGCTTTAGGAGTTTGTTTCAAACCATACAAAGCTTTATGAAGTTTGTAAACATGATTTGAAAATTCAGAATTTTCAAAACCAGGAGGTTGTTCAACATAAACCTCTTTTCCAATAAGACCATTTAAAAAGGCACTTGTAACATCCATTTGAAATAATTTAAAATTCAGAAAGCAAGCAAAAGCCAACAATAGCCTAATTGCCTCAAGTCTAGCCACAGGAGCAAAGGTTTTATCAAAATCTATCGCTTCCTCCTGATTGTATCCTTTGGCAACTAGTCTAACCTTATTTCTAGTAACAACACCATTTTCATCAAGTTTATTTCGGAAAACCCATTTTGTGCCAATAATTGAAGTATTTGAAGGCCTATATACTAAAGTCCAAACATTATTTCTTTTGAATTGGTTAAGTTCATATTGCATAGCATTTATCCAATTACTATCACATTCAGCTTCCTCAAAAGTTTTTGGTTCAATTTGAGAAACAAAAGCTAAATAATTACAGACATTTCTAAGGGATGATCGAGTATTTACACCTTTAGATGTATCACCAATAATTAGTTCTTTTGGATGTCCATGAGCATACCTCCATTCTTTCGGTAGTGGATTAACAGTAGATGTGTTTTCATCACCTTATGCTTGATCTTCTTTAGTGTTTTGATCTTCTTGTTCCTTGGTAGGCTCTTCGTTGTTGTTTACACTTTCAATTTTCTTGGTACCTATTTCATCAGAAAACACATCTTCTTTTCTAGAAGATTTTTGGTTAGATTCATCAAATACCACATGTATGGATTCTTCAATAACAAGTGTTCTTCTGTTGAAGACCCTGTATGCCTTACTAGATGTGGAGTAGCCTAAAAAGACTCCCTCATTTGATTTGGCATCAAATTTGCTCAAATTATCCTTACCATTGTTTAAAATGAAACAACAGCATCCAAAAACACGAAAATAACGAATTGAGTGTTTTCTACCCTTCCAAAGCTCATAAGGTGTTTTCTTTAAAATCGGTCGGATCAAAACTCGATTTAAAACATAGCATGCAATATTTATGGCTTTCGCCCAAAAATATCTAGGTAAGTCATTTCATAAAGCATGGTGTGTGCCATTTCTTCAAGAGTTCTATTTTTCCTTTCTACCACCCCATTTTGTTAAGGTGTCCTAGGTGCTGAAAAATTATGATGAATGCCATTTTTAATACAAAATTTATCAAAATCAGTATTTTCAAATTTGGTTCTATAATCACTTCTCAAAGATATGATTGAAACACCTTTTTCATTTGAAACTCGTTTATGAAATCTAATGAATTCAGAAAAAGTTTCATCTTTATGTGCTAAAAACATGACCCATGTAAATCGTGAGAAATCATCTGCAATGACTAGACCGTACTTCTTACATCCCAAACTAGATGTTCTAGTCGGCCCAAAGAGGTCCATATGAAGCAACTCTAAGGACCTAGATGTAGAGATTGCTTCTTTTAGTTTGAAAGAGGATTTGATTTGTTTTCCAAGCTGACATGCACTGCAAATCTTGTCTTTTTCAAAACTGAGTTTAGGCAAATCTTTTATCAAATTCATTTTGCTAAGTTTTGAAATCAAATACATACTAGCATGTCCTAGTCTACGATGCCAAAGCCAACTAGTTTCATTGATCTTGGCTTCCATTGCCACTAGGCATTGATCATTTTGAATCGGAAGATCATCAAGATCAACCATATAAATATTGCCATGCTTATGACCAATGAACTTGATGCCATTGTCATCTAAACTAGAAACAATACACATAGAAGATTCAAAAATAACTTTAAAATCCTTGTCGCAAAACTGACTAATACTAAGCAAGTTATGTTTCAAACCATCAACATATAAAACATTATCAATGTAAAAAGAGGGGGTGATATGGACTTTACCAATACCAACAATTTTGCCTTTTCCATTATCACCAAAAGTCACATTGCCCCCATTTTGATATTCGAGTGATGAGAACTGCTCCACATCTCCTGTCATATGCCTTAAGTAACCGCTATCAAGGTATCACATTCTTTTCTTATTGGTTGCAAGGCATACCTACAATAAAGATCAAATGGAGACTTTAGGTACCCAAGTCATCTTGGGTCCTTTTAGGTTAGTGGCATTGGTTCCTTTTGGAACTCAAACTTTCTTAATATTACTTAATCTTATTTTGTTGCACATATAATATTTATGCCCTATGGTACCACATGCATAACAAGTAATGGATGAAGATGCAGGCACAAAGAAATTTTTGAAAAGTTTTTGTTTCTTATGAATTCTAAACCCTAAACCTGCTCTATCAAAAATAGCCCTTTAATTGTTGAAAAGCAAGTTTAATTTTTCAGAACTGTATGTAAATTTATCTACAAAAGGTTTTAACTTTTCAATTTCTTCTTTATATCTTTTATTTTCATCCAAAATATCCTTGCTTTGTTTTGAAAGATTTTCATTTGAAACTAAAGAACTTTTCTTTTTCAAAACTCCTTTTTCCTTTTCAAGAACATAAATTTTATCATTTAATTTTTTATTTTGAAGAAGAAGACAGTCATTTTCATTAGAAAACTTATGATTTGCTTTAGCTAACTCCAAATTTTGCCTTTTCAAATCTTTATGTTTTGACTTTAGTTTTTGAAATTCTATAACTAGTTCATCAAAAACTTCATGAAGTTCATCAAAAGTAAGTTCATTCTCTGTTTCAGATTGTACCTCATCATGATCCGCCATCAAATAGAAGTTTGTCACTTCCTGCTGTTCTTTCTTAGAGCTGGAGTCCTCATTATCACTCTAGGTTGCCATCATAGCTTTCTTTCTCAATTTTCTTCTACTTTTCTTGAGCAAGGGGCAGTCCACCTTAAAATGACCTGATTTCTTGCATTCAAAATAAGTGGGCTGCTCCTTTTCTTTCTCCTTGTCTTTCTCTTTACTTGGCTCATCTTTCAGGGATTTTTTCTTGAAGTTGAACTTTTTTTCCTCATAAACCTTTTGAATTTTCTTGCCATTAGAGCCGTCTCATCTTCTTCATCATCTTCTTCAGAGTCATCGCTTGATTCTTCTCTAGCAGTGGATTTGAAAGCGATCACTTTCTTCTTCTTGTCGACTTCTACGTTCTTTTGCTTGAGGGAGAGCTCAAAAGGCATCAGTGAGCCCAACAGTTGTTCAAGTGGAAGAGTGTTGACATCCTTGGCTTCTTCAATAACTGTTATCTTTGCATCCCAAGAAGCTGGTAGAGACCTGAGAAGTTTGTTCATAAGTTCACCATTAGAAACAACTTTTCCTAAGCTTCTCATGCCATTCACAATATTTATGAACTTAGTGTACATCTCATTAATAGATTCATTAGGTTCCATTCTAAACATTTCATAAGTATGAATGAGCCATGTTGACCTTAGTTGTTTTCACTTGGTGTGTACCCTCATGGATAACCTCAAGTGTATCCCAAATCTTCTTGGCAGAGAGATAATTAGATATTCTATTAAATTCACTTTGGTCAAGAGAGCAAAACAACAAATTCATAGCCTTAGCATTAAGCTCTATTTGCTTAATGTCATTCTCATCCCAATCATCTTCCATTTTTGGAGTGAGAATGCCATTAACCAACATAGTAGGCTGATAATGACCTTTTACAATTGTCCTCCATAAATTATAATCAATAGCTTAAATAAAAATATGCATGTGTGTTTTCCAATACGTGTAATTTGTGCCATTGAAGAGTGGGGGACGATTTGAAGCTTGACCTTCAACTACACCCATTCCTATTGGGGCTGTCATGATCTTTTACTCAAGATCCTTGGACCTACAAGAGTATACCGATGCTCTGATACTACTTGTTGCCCAGAAATGGAGCCCAAGAGGGGAGATGAATTGGGTCTTTTAAAATTTAAAATAGTAATGTGAAGGTCTAGTGGTGTTTGTGAGTAATAAATTCAATGCTCAAGATTAAATGCAACGAAAATGAGTAAATGAAGTACAATAAATAAAGAGCAAGAAGGAAAGAAGGCAATCACACACAAACACAATGTTTATAGTGGTTCGGTGCAAACCTAGCCACTCCCCAAGCCATCCTTGGGAATTCCACTATAATCCAATCAAGATTATAGCCGACTTGTTTTTCAAAAGACTCACAAGTCAAAACCTATGTTGGTTTTGTCACCTAGGCTCACCAACAACCTTTTACACTTGTTTTATCTTCGGGCTCACAAGTTAACCCTAGTTGGTTTTATCCCTTTGGCTTATCAACAAACCACAACAACCTTCTTTCAAGACACCCTTGAAAGCAAGGTCAAATCATAAGACAAAATCGGTCAAATCACAAGACAAAATCAGATATGCAATTTCAAAAATAAGACAAACTCTCTTCAAGAGTAGAATAAAAGCTTTGAAGCTTAAGTTGATGCTTTATCTTGTCTCATCCTTGGAATATCCTTCAAACTCCTCTTTTGGAATGATGTAAGGATGAGCTTGTAGGCTTTTTCAGGGAATCAAACTATAAATGGCTCTTGATGTGAAGTTCTTGAGAGAATATTGGCTTTTTGGCTTTCAATGAACTTCAATACACTTCAATGCCTTTAGAATGAAGTTGGTGGAGGTTAAATACAACAAGAAACTTCCAAAAAATGGTTTGTGACTGTTGGAGCCTCGAATCTAGCCGTTTGGAGCTTGAAAAGTGAGTTATGTAAAAGCCCTTTTTCCATGAAGAGGATGTCCAAAATTGTGAAAAATGCTCCGTGCCACAGTGTGCCACGATATATAAGCTTTTGAGATTTTGAGGTGCTTTCTTCCTGAAAACTCATAGCTTGAAATTCATATTAGTATACAATATGCACTCAATGTTTTGTTATTCATCAAAATCACTGGGTGGAGCTAACAATGCGCATTTTTATTCAAGCCATTGATTATAATCTTTGGAGGACTATTGTTAAAGGTCCTTATCAGTCTATTATTTTGATTAATGGCATTCCTACTCCCAAAATAGAAGATGATTGGAATGAGAATGACATTAAGCAAATAGAGCTTAATGCGAAGGCTATGAATCTATTATTTTTCTCTTTGGATTCGAGTGAATTCAATAGAATCTCAAATTGTATCTTCACAAAGAAATATAGGACACACTTGAGGTTATCCATGAGGGTACACACCAAGTGAAAACAACTAAAGTTAACATACTCATTCATATATATGAAATGTTCAAAATGGAACCTACTGAATCTCTAAATGAAATGTATACTAGGTTCACCAATATTATGAATAGCATGAGAAGTTTAGGAAATATTATATCTAATGGTGAACTTGTCAATAAACTTCTCAAGTCTCTTCCAGTTTCTTGGGATGCAAAGGTTACTGCTGTAGAAGAAGCCAATGATGTCAATACTCTTCCTCTCGAGCAACTGTTGGGCTCATTGATGACCCATGAGCTCTCCTTGAAACAAAAGAATGTGGACATTGACAAGAAAAAAAAAGTGAGCCTTTAAGTCCACCACAAGAGAGGAGTCAAGTGATGAACCGACGAAGAAGATGAAGAAGATGAGATGGCTCTCAGGGCTAGAAAGTTTAGGAGGTTCATGAAAAAGAAGAAGTATAACTTCAAGAAAAAATATCAAAAAGGAGAGCCTAGCAAAGAAAAGGACAAAGAGAAAGAAAAGGAGTAGCCCACATGTTTTGAATGCAAAAAACCTGGCTACTTCAAGATGGACAGTCCCCTACTCAAGAAAAGTAGAAGAAGATTGAGAAAGAAAGCCATGATTGCAACCTGGAGTGACAGTAAGGATTCAAGCTCCGAAGAAGAGCAACAAGAAGTTGCAATTTTTTATCTAATGGCCAATAATGATGAGGTAACATCTGAACCTGAAGAAGAGTTTATATTTGATTAGTTGCATGAAATTTTTGATGAACTGGTTATCGAATTTCAAAAACTTAAATCAAAGCATAAAGAACTAAAAAGACAAAATTTGGATTTAGTTAAAGCAAATGATAAGTTTTCAACTGAAAATGATTGTTTGCTTCTTCAAAACAAAAAGCTAAATGATAAAATTGTTTTCCTTGAAAAAGAAAAGGAAGTTTTGAAAAAGAAAAACTCTTCTGCATCAAATAAAAATTTTTAAAACAAAATAAATAGATTTTGAAAGAAAACAATAAATATAAAGATGAACTTGAAAAATTGAAACCATTTGTTGAAAAATTTACTTACAGTTCTAAAAAACTAAATATGCTTTTAAACAACCAAAGAACTGTTTTCAACAAAACCGGTTTGGATTTCAAAACACAAAAGAAACAAAAGTTTTTCAAGAATTTTTTTGTACCTGCTTCCTCTTCAATTACTTGTTATTCATGTGGTAAGGTAGGACATAAATCTTATTTATGCAATAAAAAAAAAATTAGTAAAGGTAAAAAAGTTTGGGTTCCAAAAGGAACCATCACCACTAACCTTAAAGGATCCAAGATGACTTGGGTACCTAAAGTCTCCACTTGATTTTATTGTAGATGTACCTTGCAACCAATAAAAAAAGATTGTGGTACATCGATAGTGGTTGCTCAAGGCACATGATTGAAGATGTGGAGCAGTTCTTCTCACTTGAGTATCAAAGTGGTGGTAATGTAACTTTTGGTGATAATAAAAAGGACAAGAATGTCGGAATTGGTAAAGTCTATATCACCCATTCTACTTTCATACATAATGTTTTATATGTTGATGGTTTAAAGCATAACTTACTTAGCATTAGTCAGTTTTGTGACAAGGGTTTTAAAGTTGTTTTTGAATCTTCTATGTGCATTGTTTCTAGTCTTAATGACAATGGCATCAAGTTTATTGGTCATAGGCATGGCAACATTTATATGATAGATCTAGATGATCTACATGTTCAAAATGGTCAATGCCTAGTGGCAATGGAAGCCAAGATCAATGAAACTAGTTGGCTTTGGCATCGTAGACTAGGACATGCTAGCATGCATTTGATTTCAAAACTTTGTAAAAAGGATTTGATAAAAGATTTGCTAAAACATAGTTTTGAAAAAGATAAGATTTGTATTGATTATCAATTTAGAAAACAAACAAAATTATCTTTCAAATCTAAAGGAGTAGTCTCTAGAGACATCTAGACCCTTAGAATTACTTCATATGGACCTCTTTGGACCAACTAGAATATCTAGTTTGGAAGGTAAGAAGTATGGTCTAGTCATTGTAGACGATTTCTCTCGTTTTACTTGGGTGATGTTTTTAGCACATAAAGATGAAACCTTTTTTGTATTTATTAGATTTCATAAAAGAGTTTCAAATAAAAAAAGAGTTTCAAATAAAAAAAGTGTTTCAATTATTTCTTTAAGAAGTGATCATGGTATTGGATTTGAAAATCATGACTTTGAAAAGTTTTGTAGTGAAAATATCATTCATCACAACTTTTCTACACCTAGGACACCTCAACAAAATGGGATGGTAAAAAGAAAAAATAGAATACTTGAAGAAATGGCATGCACCATGCTTTGTAAAAATAATTTACCTAGATACTTTTGGGCAGAAGCCATAAACACTGCATATTATGTTTTAAATCATGTTTTAACCCGACCTATCTTAAAGAAAACACCTTATGAGCTTTGGAAGGGTAGAAAACCTTCAATCAAATATTTTCGAATTTTTTGATATCGTTGTTTCATCTTAAACAATGGTAAGGATAATCTAACAGAAGGACATTTGTTGATGCCAAGTTAGATGATGGTATCTTTTTAGGCTACTCTACATCTAACAAGGCATACATGGTCTTCAACAGAAGGACACATGTTGTTGAAGAATCCATCCATGTTGTGTTTGATGAGACTAACCAAAAGTCTTCTAGAAAAGAAGATATTCTTGATGATGATACAAGTATCAATAAAAGTGAAGAAGTGAACAACAATGAAGAATCCACCAAGGAGCAAGATAATAATGAAAAAGATCAAGCACAAGGAGATGAAAATACATCTACGGTTAATTCTTTATCTAAAAAATGGAGGTATGCTCATGGACACCCCAAAGAACTTATCATTGGTGATCCATCAAAAGGTATAAGTACTCATTCATCTCTTAGAAATATATGTGATTACTTATCTTTTGTATCTCAAGTAGAACCTAAATCTATTGAAGAAGCTGAAAATGATTACAATTGGATTAATGCTATGCAAGATGAACTAAATCAATTCAAAAGAAACAATGTTTGGACTTTGATTGATAGGCCTACTAATGTTTCAATAATTGTCACAAAATGGGTTTTTAAAAATAAGGTTGATGAAAATGGTATTGTCATTAGAAATAAAGCTAGACTAGTTGCCAAAGGATACAATCAGGAGGAAGGGATTGATTTTGATGAAACCTTTGCTCTTGTGACTAAACTTGAGGCAATTAGGCTATTATTGGCATTTGCATGTTTTATAGATTTTAAATTATTTCAAATGGATGTCAAAAGTATATTTTTAAATGGTTGTATCGTAGAAGTTTACGTTGAACAACCCTCTAGTTTTGAAAATCATGAATTTCCAAACCATGTTTTTAAATTACATAAAGCTTTGTATAGTTTGAAACAAGCTCCAAGACCTTGGTATGATCGATTGAGTTCATTTTTGCTTAAAAATAATTTTACTAGAGGTAATGTAAATACTACTTTATTTTTAAAAAAGAAGAATGATGATCTTCTAGTAGTACAAGTTTATGTGGATGACATTATATTCAGTGCTACTAATGAGTGTCTTTGTCAAGAGTTTGCAAAGTTGATGCAGGGTGAGTTCGAGATAAGCATGATGGGAGAACTCAATTTCTTTCTTGGACTCCAAATAATGCAAACAAAAGAGGGGATCTTCATCAACCAAACCAAGTACACGAAAGAAATATTAAAAAAGTTTGGGATGGAGAGCACCAAGCAATTAGGTATGCCTATGAGCTCATCTTGTAACTTGACAAAGATGAATCAGGTAAATCTGTAGACCAAAAATTATATCGTGGCATGATTGGTTCATTGTTATTCTAACTGCTAGTAGGCCAGATATTATGTTCAGTGTTTGTATGTATGCAAGATATCAATCTAATCCTAAAGAATCTCATCTTTTGGCTGTTAAACGCATACTTAGATATTTGTTTGGCTCTATTGATATTGGTCTTTGGTACTCTAGAGATTCATCATTTGAATTGATTGCTTATTCTGATGCTGATTTTGCTGGGTGTAAACTTGATCGAAAAAGTACTAGTAGAACTTGTTAGTTTCTTGGAGTCAATTTGATTTCATGGAGTAGCAAGAAACAGAATTCAGTTGCTCTATCTACGACAGAAGCTAAATATATAGCAGTTGGAAGCTATTGTGCTCAAATTCTATGGATCAAACAACAACTCGAAGATTTTGAAATCAAACTAATTAAGACACCAATAAGATGTGACAATGCTAGTGCAATCAATTTAACAAAGAATCTTGTGCATCATTCAAGAAGTAAACATATTGAAATAAGATATCACTTCATAAGAGATCATGTGCAAAACCCTAATATGATGCTTGAATTTATTAGTACTGATATTCAATTAGCTGATATTTTTACCAAACCTTTGAGTGAAGAAAGATTTAGCATGATTAGAAGATGTTAGGAATCATAGATCCCTTTTCTTAGAACTCTTTCAAATCTTATTCATGGCCAATTCTAAGTGCTCAAATTCATATTCTTTAGTCCTAGACTCCTCATTAGAGTTCCCCTGAATTTTAATAATTTTATTAGATTTTTCTGGGATTTTCTTGGCCAAGTGTCAACACTTGAAAAATCTCAAGTGTCGACCAAGTGTCGACACTCGGGCGGAAAGTTTTGTTTTTCTAGGGCATCACTGAACTGTTTGTATTTGTCTTTTCCTCCCTCTGCTGGTGCCCTAGTGGTCCCCTAACCATCCTTAAGCCGGGGAATAGTGTTCTTCCCCTTGTGCCCTCCATTTTTGGGTAAATCCTTCACCTTCTTTCATTTTCTATGGTTAATCCACGGTTTTTCAACCGTTTCTTCACTGTTTTTCCATGTTTTTCCCTCTTTCCCATCGAAAATCACTGTTTTATCCTTGGATTTTGGGATTGTGCTCGAGTTCTTGGTTTTTTTTCCCTTTTTGGACCGATTTTGCACTTTATTCTTCCGGTTCATGCCTTGTTCTTGCTCGGTTCTTCATAGTTTAACTGTTACATTGAAGTTTTTGGGCCGATTTCTATCCCATTTGGTTTCTTTCCTTTGGACCAAACCCTAATCAATTTCTTTGAATCCTTGTTGATTTAAATCAAAACCAAGCTTTGATTTCTCTCTTTTTTTATCACTTTCTCGGCCGATCCCTTGTTTTCTGGCCCTGTTTTCCCTATTTCTCCATTTGACTGTTCCTTGTTCCATATCTTTTACCCTTTCTACTTCCTTCCCTCAGTTGGTTATAATGGGACCTAGGAAGCAGTTGGCCTTTAAAAGGAAAGCAGGACAGGCATCAGCAGAAAGGAGAACGAAAGCTAGAAATGATAGTGGACATTAGACTGGCAGTTCAGTAGCTCCAGCTTCACCTTCAGCAGAGAGGATGTCTGGGAAGGTGGTCGCAGCTGGGAGACAAGTGGATCTTGGATTTTTTGATAGACAGGGCTTTCAGATTAGACAAGTTCTTTAGAATGTTTGGTTGATCCCCTTCTGCACCATGTAGGAGAAGTATTATCCACACTTGATGCGTGAGTTCTATGGGAGTGTCGATTGTCAATGAATGCTTTGGAGTATGACTGTCAGAGGCATCCATATTCCACTTTCACAGGAGGTACTGAGTCACGTCTGGGAGATCCCGCACCATGGGATTGTTACTTCTACTGTTGAGGATCGAGAGGAGGCGTTCAGATATATCTTAGAGCGCGAGGATGTTCGCAGCATGGCTATGGTCACTGCGAACCAGTTGTCTATAGAGATGCATCTGCTTCACCATATCACTGCCCAGATCCTTTTGCCGAAGACTGGGAGGTTTGACTTCATCACAGAGTGTGAGTTGATGGTGATGACTTGCTTGACTCAGAGGACAGAGTCGACCTTCCAGCATTGATACTTATTCAGATGAGAGACGCCGCCACTCAGAGGAGACATTTCTTACCCTACGGTATGGCGCTCACACGTTGTTTCGTGCATACAGTGTTCCTTTGGAGGGAGAGACCTCCAAGGATATCCTTCATATGGATGTATATGATGAGTGATCACTCCACCGTATGGGGTACAGGATGATTTCTAGTTGCTAGGTGCGCAGAGGTCTAGCCAGGGCCAGATGAGGAGGACGAGATCAGAGAGGCTGAGGCAGGGCCATCAGGACCTTCAGTTACTCCTCCTCGATCAGCACCAGCAACTGCCAGTGAGCCAGTCACTCCAGCTCCAGCTCCAACTACTTCACCAATCAATGCTCTTCCTTCTACTGTTGGTACATCTTTCGAGGAGCTAGTTAGACAGGAGTTCACTGATATTAGGAGCGAGATGATAGGATTGGATGTCCGCACTACTCAGTTGTGCATTGAGATAGAGAGTCTTAGAGCCCACACTGCTAAGGAGCATGCTGAGATGCGTCAGACCATGGAGGCAGTTTTGCTCGGATTGAGGACTTACTGAGGTCTCTTCTACCTCTAGCAGCACCTGTAGCTCCACCTCCTAATGATGATGATGATGGTGACTACCATGAGGGATACGATGACACAGTTGGTGGTGGTGACCGAGATGATGGTGGTGATGACAGAGCGACATATATTATTGATCATGACAGTGACAGTGATGACGGTGCAGATGACTATGGGTTGGTCAGTTGAGAGACACAGACTCCTGCTATTCCACCTGCTGATCCTTGTGATACACTGATCTCCACTGCTCCAGTTTTCATCACATTTGCTGAGACTCTTCCATAGCCTTCCACACGTTCATCTAGGGTTGTACCCCGCATAGGACCTTCCACTAGGACTAGGAGTCGTAGTATCATGAAGACCACTAGAGCTCTAGTTCATAGGTCTAGGATTACCAGTCCCATATCATTTGAGATTCCATTTGATGAGCATTAGCCTCACAGATGACTATTCTGTTGTTTGATGTATTAGTATTTATCTTATGTTTCATGTTTATGTACTTCACTATGTTGTATGTTTCAGTGTATGCTGATTATTTCAGCAAATTTTGTATTGAAAACACTCTTTTATATATATATTCCACTTTCTCACTTGACTATTCTGTTGTTTAATGTTTAAATTTTTGCTCTAACAATATTGACTCTGATACCCTACTCTTTAGCTCTGATACCTGTTAATTATTACAAAACTAATCTTGTATCATGGCTCTTCTGTGTCTTAATGCTTTTATTAAGGGGGAGTTTGCTCTCTTTGTTGCTTAATGATTGACAAAAAGAGAGAGTAAGATATAAAGTTTCAAATTTTATATTTTAGTCTTCAATTGAAAAATGCTCTGATACGAAATGCGCTCTGATATAAAATATTTCATATCTTAATTACGAAATGCTCTAATGCAAAATGTTTCATATCTTAATTCATTGAGGGGGAGAGTAAATATAATTTCCATATTTAACTTATACCTCTCCTTTATTAAGATTGTGTTGTATGAGCTTTAAGTTCATATTTATGAAATATCATATCTAAAAACTGAATTTGAATGCTTATATACTCAAGATTTTGTCATCATCAAAAAAGAGGAGATTGTTAGGTTTGCCCTTGATTTTAATGATTAACAGAATGTTGAGTACATATTTTGTACTAATGTTTCAAATGTAGTTATGAGTTTCAGGATACAGGCACCTCAAATTCTCAAAAGGAAAGTATCTTGAAGCTGAGAAAAATTCATGTTTTAAGAAATCTTCTCACTATGAAAAAGGGCTAAAAAATGTTCAATTATTGTTTACATAAGTGCATCTAAAGCTTGATTATATATCCTTATGTTTTCGGGACATTTGGCACTCATTTTTGGCAATTTCAGGTTTAAGTGTCGACTCAAGCATTGCCAAGTGTCGACACTTCAGTGAATGGCATGAAAAAATCTCTGACAGCATGCTAAGTGTTGACACCTGAGTTCCAAGTGTAGGCACCTAAGACACAAGTGTCGACACCTGGAATCCAAGTGTCGACTCAAGGCCTGAGACTTTTTGAAAATCCAGAACATGCCATTTGGAGGATTTTTGTATCAAGTGTCGACACTTGAGTTTTAAGTATCGACACTTGAAATTCAAGTGTCTACACCTGCAGGAACAAGTGTCGACACCTGAGAACCAAGTGTCGACACTTGAGAGCCAAGTGTCGACTCACGAGTTCTGACAGCTCTAACGGATCTATTTTTCTGAGTTGCAGAATTATCTTTTTAAGCTCCCAACGGCTAGTTTTGATCCTCCAACGGTCTCAAACCATTTTTTGGAAATTTTTGAAGTATTTAAGCTTCACCAAACTCATTCATGAAGCATTGAACTCTATTGAACACTCAAAAGTCAATATTCCCTCAAGAACTTCACTTCAAAAGCCATAAAAGGAGAGATTCCCTAAAAAAGCTTACAAGCCTATCCTTTCATCCTTCCAAAAAGAGAGCTTGAAGAAGATTCCAAAGAGAAGACAAGACAAGCATCTACTAGAGCCTCAAAGCTCCACATTCTACTCTTTGAAGAGAGTTTATTGTGTTTTATTTATTGTATCTCTGAATTTTATTTAGTTGACCTAGCTTTCAAGGGTTTCTTGAAAGTAGGTTGTTATGGTTGTTGGTGAGCCAACGGTACAAAACCAACTAGGGTTTGACTTGTAGGCCTGAAGACAAAATAAGTCATAAAGGTTATTGGAGAGCCTAGGTGACAAAACCAACTTAGATTTTGACTTGTGAGCCTGGTAAAATAAGTCGGCTGTAATCTTCGAGAGATTATAGTGGATTTCCAAAGGTGGCTTGGGAAGTGGACGTAGGTGCTTGGTTTGCACCGAACCACTATAAAACTTGTGTTTGTGTGTGATTGCTCTTCTTATTTGTTGCTCTTAAGCATTTAATTCTCATTTATCTGCTGCATATCTTTGAGTTATTCACATTGCTCACAAATACTTCAAAGACCAGCATATAATTGCTTTAATTTTTTTAAAGATCCAATTCACCCCTCCTCTTGGGCTCCATTTACGGGCAACATTTTGTAATCATCAAAATCATTCCAGGGGTCAACAATCTCTCCCTTTTTGATGATAACAAAACACTGGTCATGAAAAAGATTTAAAATACTTTACAATTATTTGTAATGATATACTATGTACCATATTCACAAGTATTAAAAAGTATTCAAAGTAGTGTGTATCAACGCAAATAGAGTATCAAGTTGTTGAAGTGAAGAGTATCAAAACAATGTATCATTTATATCATTCATGCACTAAGTATCAAATCATCACAATACTAACTTTGCATTTGAAATAAGTTTTAATAAAAGCTTAACATAAGCTCTCCCTTTCTTATATAACAATACTCTCTTCACATTTTCATGCTTAACTCATTTTTCATGCTCATCTCCCCTTTTTCCATATTTTTCCATGTTCACATTTTCTTGTTTTTCCATGTTCACATTTTCATGCACACTCTTCTCCCCCTTTTTGTCATCAATACAAAAGTATATATAATTTAGGGAGAATATTCATTCATAGACTAAATCATTCATAATCATTTAAACATGTATCAAGTGAAACATAAGAAAAGATATATATATATAAAGTGTCAGTACAAAGGTGATACATTACAAGAGTGCCAAGGTACACCAAAAATAGTATCACATCAGCCTCAGTATCCTGTCCCTGACCAGTCTGGTCATCATCTCCTGACTCCTCATCTGAATGTGTCATTGGTAGTCTTGAAGTCTTCTTGATCCAGTATCCATCAAACTTCAAGAATCCCATCCTGATCAATGACTGAACATTATATATGTCTGTATAAAGTAATGGCCTGCTATCTTCACTAGACAAATCTACTTGGGCATCCTGAAAGAGCAATGTGAATACCATGCCATAAGGAAGACATGCTCGTGCCCTACGAGCAGCTTCCCTCATCTGGAATATCATGTATAAGGTAAGTTGAGGGCCTCCCCCTCAACCAAATATCTCATAAAAACTAGATCCCTCTTGCTCACCCAGTCAAACCTTCCAGTTCTGGGTAGAAAAATACAACTGATGATATTATGAATTAACCTCATCTCCAAAGAAAGTTGATTAGCCCTGACATGTACCACACTAGTAACATCATTCCTCTCAAGAATTATCCTCAAAGTCTTTTGTTTTTTCTTTAATACCAAAAAGCTCTCTCCTTAGGTTTCGAAGAATGTCACTTCATCTTTGCTCATTTATCTCAATATGCTTCCCTTTCACACTTGATTCCACATGAAAAGCACCAAGGGACATATTTTCAAAGAACTGTCTTACTAAATTTGGAAATGTAGGTAAATTTAACATGCAAAACGATTTCTAACCTTGTGCAATGAGCCAATCACCAACTCTCAAATCTTCTTGCTTTAAAAACGTGAAATCAACATAACGTCCGGAAGTAACTTGCCTATTCCCCCATAAGAACAACTTGTCTTGGAGCTTCTAGAGCCTCTTTATGTTCTTCTTCTGGCTCATCCGTGGGGTTTGAAGTGTCAAGCCTCCTCTTGGTTCTTCTCTCCTCTGCTACAGTCTGCACAACCCTCCTTGGCTTCTTCCCTATGGCTTTCTTAGGTGCCATTTGGGTTGGATTAGGGTTTAGGAAAAGTTTAGAGGAGTTCTAAGGCTTTTCCTAGGTTTGGAATAGGGAACGGTTGAAGTAGAATAGGAAGGATGGAAATAAAATAAGATTTGAAACCTATGATGCCCTATTTAAGAAAGGTCAGCCCGACTCTCGAGTCAGCTCGACAAAGCAGCAGGGTGCTCGAGTTGGCTCGAGCAAAAATCAAGGTTAAAGCTCAGAAAACTAAAAAATAAAATTCTATAGGTTCCTTAGCACTAGAGAAGGTGGTCATAAGCTCCAAAGAGAATTTTGAGATATTTAGATAATTTTTCTTATTTTTGGAAAATTAGGTCAAAACTCTTAATATGGGTCACATATGCCTAACTCACCTCTAATTTTTTCAAATCTATCTTGGCTAAGAGGTTTGGTAAAAAAATCAGCAAGTTGATCTTCTGTAGGCACAAATTCTAATTCTATAACATTATTTAAAACATGGTCTCTAATGAAATGATGTTTAATTTCTATATGCTTTGTTCTAAAATGATAAATTGAATTTCTAGATAAATTAATAGTACTAGTATTATCATATTTAATAAGAATTTTAGACTGGATAACACCATAATCTTCTAGCTGTTGCTTGATTCACAACACTTGTGCACAATAGCTCCCCGCAGCCATATATTCTGCCTCAACAGTAAATAGTGCTACAGAGTTCAGTTTACGACGGTGCCATGAAATCAAGTTGACACTTAGAAATTAACAAGTGCCACTTGTACTCTTTCTATCAATCTTACAACCACCATAATCAACATCAAAATAACTAATTAACTTTAAAGATAAATGCTTAGAATACCATAATCCTAAATTACATGTGCCTTTAAGATACTTAATGATTCTTTTAATAGCAATAATGTGTGATTCTTTTGGATTTGATTGAAAATGTGCACACATACAAACACTAAATAGAATATCAGGTCTACTGGCAGTTAAATAAAGTAGAGAACCAATCATACCTCTATATAATTTTTGATCAACAGTTGTGCCATTTTTATCTTTATCAAGTTTGTATGTAGGATTCATGGGTGTTCCAACTTCTTTGCTTGATTCCATGCCAAACTTTTTGATAATCTCTTTAATATATTTGGCTTGGTTGATTAGAATCCCTTCCTTTGATTGTTTGATTTGAAGCCTGAGGAAGTAGCTTAGCTCACCTGTTAAACTCATTTCGAATCACCTTGTATTAACTTAGCAAAATCTTGACACAAGGATTCATCAGTATATCCAAATATTATATCATTAACATAAATTTGAACAACTAAGATATCATTGTTTTTCTTTTGAATGAACAAAGTAGATCAACACCACCTCTTATAAAATCATTTTCAATTAAAAACTTACTTAATCTGTCATACCAGCCTCTAGGTGCCTGTTTAAGACCATATAAAGCTTTATTCAACTTAAAAACATGATTTGGAAATATGTGATCAATAAAACCAGGTGGTTGTTCGACAAAAACTTCTTTAGATAGAAAATTATTTAGAAAATAATTATTTATGTCCATTTGAAATAATTTAAAGTTCATAAAATATGCATATGCCAAGAGTAATCTAATAGCCTATAGCATAGCTACTGGTGTATAGGTCTCATCAAAATCTATTCCCTTTTCTTGATGTAACCTTGAGCTACCAGTTTAGCTTATTCCTAATTACATTACCTTGCTCATATATTGTTTCTATAAACCCATCTAGTGCCTATAACAACGTAGTCATTTGGTCTTTCTACAAGTATCCAAATATTATTTCTCCTAAATTGGTTTAACTCATCATGCATAGCTAACATCTAATTAGGATCGATTTCAGCTTCTTCTATAGTGTGTGGTTCTACATGAGATACAAAAGTAATCAAATCATGTGCATCCCTATGTGAAGCTCTGGTTCTAACACCTTGAGATGGATCTCCTATAATAAGTTCTTTAGGATGTGAGTGTACATACCTCCATTCTTTAGGTATATCATCATGATCTTTGCTTACCACTTCTTCATGTTGTTCACTTGTTTGTTTGTCTTTGATAGTCATATCCTTCAGTCCATGTTCAAGTGTACCTGTATCATCATTAACGCAGTCTTCTTTTTTAGAAGATGTTATGTCAATTTCATTGAAAACAACATAAATTGATTCTTCGACAGTTAAAGTTCTTTTATTGAAAGCTCGAAAGGCTTTGCTATTTGTAGAATAACCAAAAAAGATAGATTCATCGGATTTTGTATCAAACCTACCAAGATTGTCTTTACCATTATTAAGAACAAAACATTTGCAATCGAAAATATGAAAGTAATTGATATTAGACTTTCTATTATTCCATAGTTCATAGGGGATTTTTCTAATAATAGGTATAATTAAAACTCTGTTTAAAATATAGCAAGTGCTATTTATAGCTTCTGTCTAAAAATACTTTGGAAGATTTCCTTCACAAAGCATTGTTCTAGACATTTCTTCCAAAGTTCTATTCTTTCTCTCTACAACACCACTTTGCTGTGGTATTCTAGGAGCTAAGAAGTTGTGATCAATACCGTGCTTTGTGCAAAAGTGATCAAAATGTTAATTTTCAAATTCTGTACCATGATCACTATGAATAGAAATAATAGAAATATTTTTTAAGTTTGAAACTCTTTTGTAAAACTTTTTGAATACCTTAAAAGTTTCATCTTTATGTGAAATGAATAAAATCCAAGTATATCTTGAAAAATCATCTACAATCACAAGGCATACTTCATACCACCTAGGCTTGTTATCCTAGTAGGTCCGAATAGGTCCATGTGAAGTAGCTATAAGGGTCTAGTGATACAAATAATATTTTTTAATTTAAAACTCTCTCTCACTTGCTTTCCTAATTGACATGCATCACAGACATAATCAAAATTTACTTTGAACATTGGCAAACCTTTAACTAAATCTTTTGAAATAAGTTTTGCAATAGTATCCATACTAGCATGTCTAAGTCGCCTATGCCATAGTAAACTTGATTCCTTGCTCTTATCATTCACTGCCACAAGACTTGTATTGCTTGACATAACTAAATCATTAAGATCTATTACATAAATATTACCAAGTCTATGTCGAATGAACTTTGTACTAGAGTCAAGAGGATCAACTACTATACACATTGAAGACTTGAAAAAAACATTAAAACCAATATCACAAAGTTGACTGATGTTTAAAAGATTACGCTTTAATTTCTTACAAGTAGTACATTCTTAATAAAGGTAGAAGGAGTAATTTTTATTTTACCAATACTGATTATCCTTCCTTTGTGATTATCATCAAAGGTTACCATGCCACCATCTTTTTATTCTAGGATGAAGAATTGATCAATATCACCCGTCATGTATCTTGAACAGCCGCTATCAAGATACCATTTTTTCTTTACATTTGTAGCTACAAGACATCACTGCAAAACAATCAAGTAATAGATTTAGGTATCCAAGTTTTCTTGGGTCCTTGTAAGTTAGTAGGATTAGTTCTTTTTGGAACCCAATTTTTTTTTATTTTCTTTTTGTCATTATATTTCAAATGACATTCAAATGCTTTGTGACCAATACCATTACAAGCATAGCAGATAATTTTTGGCTTTGAATAAGAAGAATATAATGATGCAAACTTAAGTCTATATTGCCTTGATGTGATGAACTTAGGAGTATAAGATGTGGATGCAGAAAATTTATTTGAATTTGAACTTTTATAACTGATTCCAAACTTGTTATTTATATCTCTTTGATCTTTCAAAATCAGTTCAAGTTTGTTAGAGCTTAAAGTTAATTTTTTAACTAATGGTTTAAGCTTTTGAACTTTCTTTTGCAAATCGGTATTTTTATTTTGTAAAATCTTATTCTTTTCAAGAAGTTCTTTCTTTTCAAATTGAGATGTTTTAAGTCTTTCATAAATCAAACTTAATTCTCTTTATAAAATCTTATTTCTTTCACCAATTTTATTTTTATTTTTTTCAACTATATCATAATTAATTTTCAAATTCTTCAATTTCAAACCAGATTTTTTGTACTCTATCAATAATTCACATAAAGCATTATGAAGTCTTTATAAGTAAATTCTAAATTAGGTTCAGAAGTTGTTACCTCATCCTCCAAATTTATAGGGTAGATTTGAACAGTTTTTGTTGTATCTTCATCTTCTCTGGTTGATGTAGATTCATCACTATCGCTCCATGTTGCAAGCATTACCTTTTTTTTCTTTATTTTAATCATTTTTTTCTTGATCTCTAGACAATCAGGATGTATGTGTCTTGGTTTCTTACATTCATAAAAAATAGGAGTTTGATCCTTGTCCTTATCCTTTTCTTTGTCTTTTTCTCTTTCTTTTCCAAATTCTCCTTTTATGAATTACTTTCTCTATTTGTTTGTTCTTCTGTCCATAAATCTTTTGAATTTTTTCATTACTATAGCGATTTCATCATTTTTCAAATCATCATCATCAGATGTATCTGAATCTTCATTTTTGTCCTCTTTTGTTGCTTTAAATGCTCTAGCCTTTTTCCTTTTTAAATCTTCATCTATTCTTTGTTGCATGGCTAGCTCATGAGTAATCAATGATCCTAGCAGTTCATCTAATGGTAGGATGTTCAAGTCCTTTGTCTCTTGAATTGCTGTAACTTTAGCTTTCCAATTATTTGACAAAGATCTCAAAAACTTTTGGACTAGATCAGCATTAGTATAAGTCCTACCAAAACTTTTAAGACCATTTATAATATTAGTAAAATGTGTATACATAGCAGATATAGTTTCATTAGGATCCATTTTGAACAATTCATAATTGTGCACAAGAAGATTGATTTTTGAAGTTTTAACTTGTGATGTGCCCTCGTGTGTGATCTCAAGCTTATCCCAAATTTTTTTAGCATAATTGCAAGTGAAAATTCTGTTAAACTTATTTGGGCCCAAAGTGCAATAAAGTAAGTTCACAGTTTTGGCATTCAGCTCGGCCAATTTCATATCATTTTTGTCCCATTCCTCTTTCGATTTGGGAACCTCAATATCATTAATTCTAATAGTGGGTGTGTGAGGTCCTTTTAGAATTATTTTTCACAAATGAAAATTTATGGCTTGAATGTATATTTTCATCCTAGCCTTCCAATAGGTGTAATTGGTTCCAGTGAAAAGTGAATGTTGATTTGTGAATTAGCCTTCGGCCAAAGAAGTGCTTATGGGATGTGCCATCAATCTTTACTCTAAGAAATTTTCAGAGACTCTGCTCTAATACCACTTGTTGTCCAGGTAGCTTTCTAAGAGGGGATGAATTGGGATTATAAAAACTTTAGCAAGAATGTACAATTTAAAATCCTTTTAGTGTTGTGGTGAAATATATAATGTGGAAGCAAGTAAATAAATGCAATGAAATTAAATAAGCACAATCACAAATACAAGAAATTTAGAGTGGTTCGGAGCAACCCGCTCCTACGTCCACTATCCAAGCACCACTTGGGATTTTCACTATATCCCCCACCGGAATACAATCAGATTATTTTAACAGGCTCACAATCCAAATCTATACACTTCGGTTTTACCGGGATCACCAAAGAAAATCCTCACTTGGTTTTAACATAGGCTAACCAAGAACCTAAATCCCTTTGGTTTTTAGAACCAGGCTTATCAAAGAAAATCTAATCTTGGTTTTATACCGGGATCACCAAGAACCCAAACTTAGGTTTTAAAAGGCTCACCTAAAAACCTTTAACACTCTCTTAAGACAGCCCCTTGCTGTTCTTGAGAGAAAACAAGATATATCAAAAGTGTAAAGCAACTATACAACAAACCAAACTTGTTTAAATATTCTCGATGAAGATCAAAGTGAAGCCTAGCTTTAAATGCTCTTTAATGCTCTTCAAGCTGCTTCTTTTCTTCTTCAAAAAGTTGGATTCAAGGATGAAGAACAGTTAGTGAAGCTTTGAATCCTTTCTTGAATGCTCTTGAAATGGGTTGGTAAAAGATTTGAAAACTTTTCAACTTCCAAAGGATAATCAATGAATAATCTTTCAAAAATTGTTTAAATCTTTATAAATACTCTCTTTTATAGTCTTCAATCAAAAATAGCCATTGTAGGACCTAGAGAACCGAAATAGAGCCATTGGAGGGTTTTTAGAATTCAAAAAAGAGATTCTGCAACTAGCCATTAGACTACAAAAATCCGTCACTCGAGTCGACTCGAGGTCCATGAGTCAGCTCGAAGTCTCAAACAACCCAAATAAAATTCTGTGTGAGTCAGCTCTTCTGGGTTAAGTCGGTTCGAACTCTCAATCAATGGAAAATCAAATTTTGCATGAGTCGGCTCTTCAAGGTTGAGTCGGCTCGAAGTCACAGTCACCAATAAAACAAACTCTGAACGAGTCGGCTCTTCTGGGCTTGAGTCGGCTCGAGGTCTCAATTATCAAAAAATAAGTTCTTCATTGAGTCAGCTTTTAAGGCTTGAGTCGGCTCGAGGTTTTGAAACTCTGAGATTTTTTGTGCCGTGCTAGAATAGGAGTTGGCTCTTAATACATGAGTCGGCTCTTACAAAAAATTCTTCTTATGCATTCAAACTTCTCCAAACTTTTTCAATTCAAGATTCCGACAAGAGCAAGTCTTCCAAGAAGCTTCAAAGAGCTTACTAAACAAGTTCTAACCTACTTACTCTCATTTTTACAGTTTTAGAGCCATTTTTTACAAGATTACATACATGAAAGATTAGGGCTTTACAATTTGAAGTATACAAGAGTTCATACAATATTGAAATACCTTTCAACTAGATAGAAAACCAACTAATGTAAAGATAAACATTTTATAGCAAAACTTCTTAAGTAATTGAAAGAATTAGTAAAGCATACATACTTCAATATTTTGTAATCATCAAAATCATTTCAGGGGTCAACAAAGTTAATCAGCTAAAAATTAAAAAAATCATAAAATCTGAAGTTCAAAAAATTAAAAAAATAATTAAAATAAAGACAAATTTAAAAAATATTATAAAATGATCCTGTTCGATATGAGCTTCCAGGCGAGGTCGAGCTTTCATTACAGGTGATCTCCCAGCCAAGGTCGAGCTCTTAGCTAAGGTTGAGCTCCTATCCGAGGTGAGCTTCCAGTCGAGGTCGAGCTCCCATCCGAGGTGAGTCCTACCGAAGAGAGCTTTAGACCAATCGAGCTCTCGGCTAGACCAAGTCCCCGAAGGCAAGAAGACATTCCCCTGACCATGGTAGTAGGAATTGTAGAAGGCAAAATCCAACTCCCGGAGGGTAGACATGAGGGAGGCCTAGATGGTGACACCGAGGCACAACGTTGCCATCTTCGCTAGACTGGTCGCAACTCTCGTAGGGACATGTGCTCCACTGGGACTCCAAGCCCTGCAACAAGCTACCCGCACCTTTTGCAAGGCACGTGCTCCAGGCCCTATAGCACGCCGCCTGCATCTCCTACAAGAAAAGTGCTCCACCAGGGCTTCAAGCCCTGTAGTACATCGTCTGTATCTCCTGCAAGAAGAGTGCTTCATCGTGGCTCCAGATCCTGTACCGTGCCACCTGCACCTTCCATAGGGGATTGCTCCACCAGAGGGCAGGCTCTTCGGCACGTCGACTACGCCCCCTACATGAAGACATTCTCTTGGGAACCTCGAACTTTGTCTGACAGAGGCTCTGACGAGTTTATGCCCTCCCGCAAGGGACAACCAGGGAGAAGCACCTAATCGAGGCTCTAGGCTCAATCTAGCAGGATCAATTCCTATATAATGGCAAGAGGGACCTCTACAATGAGGGAGCAAAGCAAGAGAGAGAAAAAGAGTAAATAAGCAAAGGCAAAGGGCAGGAGCGGTGAATGACCCCCTAATATCCAAGAAACCCTAATTTTCCTTTATATTCCCTTCTTTTCTATCTCCCTCTACTTGGGGGCACCTCTTGTCTCCATAATAGAGGGTCTGTTCCCCTTGGTCACCTTATTAACTTGACCATCGAAGTGTCCCCGCCAGAATCCTTGGCCGGGATTTTCTTTTTTGCAGGACTAATCGATCGCGAGGATGCGAGGACAAAGCACCTGACATCCCTAGGGGAGGGTAGTTCCAACCAAATCCCACCGGAGCTACAGGCCACGGCGATCTAGGTGGCAACAATAGTCGCATGAACTTTTTAAATATAATATATCAATTTTTTTTGTAAAAAATTGATGAAAATATCAGTAAAATCTATAAATTTTAAGATGAACATGATTAAGTAATAGTATAATAAAAAATCACTTAGCTATATTTATCATAAAAAATAATTTAAATAAATACTAACATTTAAAAATTTAAAATTATAATATTACAAAAAATTATAATAATATATAAAATTATAAAATATTTTATAATATTTATAATTAAATAATAATTTAATATAGTATATGAATACTTAGTTGTGTATACCTGAGTGTATACCTAACATTTAAATAAAAATCTAACAATTAAATTTGTGATAATACATGAACTTAGTATTGAACATTCATTGTAATGCTAGAACCCTAAAATAATATGGTCCACACATAAATATAATGCATAAATGAAAGTAAAAAATATATCCTAAGTCCCATAAGATGGCCGTCTCCTCCTATACGGAGGTTACTTCCGAGGATGTAAAGATTGTAGTTCACTCGATCCCTGATACCCCGTCAGAAGCTCTATCTCAGTATGAACTGGGTCCTATGTAGCACCCTTATGTGTCGATCCCTCATCGATAAATTCTTTACCATGGACTAAGTATCTCTGATGCATCATGTACTTCGGCACGATAGTTTTATCGAAATGCACTATAGCATCCTTCATAGATGTAAACTGTCTGACATCCTCGTATAGAAACTGCTCTCAGATAAGTGTGGAGTGAACTCAGGCATTGGATATGAAGAGGTACTGCATTGGTGAGTATGTCGTGAATGTTGAGGTACAGGAGCTGCTCATGATGATGATCCATAAGAGAAATGTGTAAGAGTCTCGTCCTCTCTATCATCGTCATGAGCAAATCCTCGTAACTGGATATAAGCACGCTCATGGACAGTATGAAGAATGGTATCACATATATCCATGATGGATTGTGATGATGTGGATATAGAATCTGGCTGAGCAAGTTGTTGAATCATGACCATCCCATCACTTTGAAATATACATGCAATTAGGTATATACATAATATTCAACTATGAAGAATGTTTAATAAAATAATTTAAATGCTTACCAGGTAATCATGCATCGCACCAGTATGATTGTAACAACCTAGTGATGCGACAGTACCACTACATGTATGGATCATGATAATCCATGATACCATCAATAGGAGGTCTATCTAAAATATGATCTCGATGGCTTCCCGTAGCTATATAAAATGCTGATGAGTGAAGGACTAGTCTTAATCTCGATGGCTTCCCATAGCTGTATAAAATGCTGATGAGTGAAGGACTAGTCATGATCTCGATGGCTCCCCATAGCTATATAAAATATGATCTCGATGGCTCTCCATAGTTGTATAAAATGCTGATGAGTGAAGGACTAGTCTTGATCGACTTGTCCTTTGAGATCGATATGGTGCAGTGCAGCATCTGTATCACACTGATTTGGTATAGACTGCTGGATCACAAACTGCCATAACACTCTATTAGGAAGTGCCACTCTATGATGTGAAAACAAATAAGAGATACTCGGGTACATCATATATCCTGACTGTGTAGATAATAATCGGGTAGATGGGCAAGAATGTCAGGAGTATATGGCTGCCATATCACCTGTACATCATAATTTTAAATAACAAGATGTTAAAGATAATAATAAAAAAAATATTTTATTTTACTTATTACCTGCTTCAATCTTAGATGATCAAGATATAGTCTATATGAAGAGACAACATGTGTTGGCACCTCTTTAATCAAAAATTAATCTCTCCATCTATAGATAATAAAGATTAGATGATTAACATAATAAATAAATTTCAACAAGAAAATAATGATAAATGTTGATGCTTATCTCATCCCCAAGGGATCCTGTAGTAATCTAGCTCCACCATCATCTAAATCAATCATAGGATTTGCAATCGACCGGAATAATCTATGTGGTGCCATATCCGAAAATCTATCCCATGCCTAGAGCTATTGCAATATCAATGGTCCAGCAATATCATGGGTATCTCTCCTGCTAGCCTTGCGCATATGTCTATACAACCATGCTAAGCTTGCACCACCCCAACTATAATGTCCAGCTATCTCAAATCATATAGTGGGGTAAAAACATGAGATGTATCTCCTTTACTAACTTATCCATAAATAAACATCCATCCATAAACTGTAATATTTAAGCTCTAGCATGTCGCTGTATCACTATCTCATCAGCATCATGGAGTAACTCGTAAAACTCTCTGTTAGCCATACTAGACTCAATCATGATCCTTGGAGTTGATCCTACTATGGAATGACTCTTAACAATCGGTGACAAAGCTGATGCCAATCGATCTGTGTACTGCTTGTGACTAGTAATCCATAATAGGTAAACCTAACTAGATGGCAATGTCCTATAGTGTGATAGTGCACTCTCCACATAGTAAATGAAATGTATGAGTCTCTGGATGCCACTATTCTATGAGTGGCATAATCAAATGCCAATCCAACTGTATATAGCTTATATGTGCCAGTTCATAAAATCTGGCCTACTGCAGGTAAGGTACTATACATCTATCTACTGGTGTCGACCTACGTGTAACAAGCTTCCTACGTTGATACAGGAAACCTACCTCTTGACCATCCCATATTAATCTGGAATGATGGCTATCCTGATCATACAACACAGAATGGTCTACTAGCCTTGGATCCATATCTATAAAAATATGCACATATTTACAAAGGTTTGATTTAACTATAATTAAAAAAATCTATTTAACAATCATCAACACCTTATTTAAAATAAAATACATAACATGAATATATAATAAACACATACATGAATACAGAACTAGATTGCATTATATTATCTTGTATTCAACTACTAATATATAAAATCTGGATAACAACAACAATCCAAGTACAACAACCAACAATACAGGTAAATATATGAAAAATAAATATATCCTGAATTCGTCAAGAAACCATCAGGATCAATGAAGTATGATGGCCCTCATATAGATTTAATATAATTCCAGTAACATGCAGAATGGAATCTGAAGTCTATTATCCATAATACAATAAAATCCAATCCTAGTAGATCAAATGATGTTCGATGTTAAAAACATAACATGAAAAATTTTACACATCATATACAATAAATTTGTTATGTGTAAAAATGGATTTGGATGAACTATGTAATTACCTTTCGATGATATCACTAATATGCATTTCTAGTTATTCGACATGACCTTCTATCATATCCTTCCTCTCGATAGATCATGCATCTCTATCTATTACCGCTTTCCCTCAAACCATATCATTTCTAATCTGGTAGAGCATGGCCTACCTTTTTGCCGTAAACATATTTTATCTGGTATAACGATAATATCTTGACCAAGCTGTGACCAAAATGCTTGGTGAGGAATGGGTTGAAATTGAGATGCATAAGATTGATGATAATTATTTAAACTATATTATCGATCAACATATTTATAAAAATCAATTGAAACACGAGCACAAGTAGCCATGATATGTGAACAAGGTAAATGGTAGTACTATCATTTTTGACATATATATGTATGATCTGACAGTCGAACATTTTGCATTATAAAATTTAATAATTGGTACATTAAAAAGTAGATGATACAAAGATGTAATAAATTTATTAACTTTAAAGCTGTACCTAAGTATTGTTGTCTTTGTTCATATATGGACCATGCATCACAGTTTAAATTTGAAATATACCATTGGCTTTATCAAATCTTGTAACTGTGTGGGATGCAACTTTAGCTTGTTTGGCGATTACATGACCCATAATGAATGGAGTAAATCTTTCATTCCTATCAAGTGCATCAGCTGCTTGGGCATGCCAACCATCAAAGTATGACACAAGTCAGAAGAATGTCAACTGTGTCAATGCAGTTACAAGCAGGAATCGAGCATTTTTAAGTACTCCATTAAAACACTCCGACAGATTGATTGTCATTATTCCATACCTTCGACCACTATCATATCACATGTCCATTTATCTAATGGAATATCACTCAACCATTGAATAGCTTCTGGTTTCAATTTTTTGATATTTTTCATATATCTTTCAAATTTTCTAATCATTGTTTACATTCCAGCCTTTTTTACCATATCCCTTAATTTGAAATCCCTAAATGTGGTATAAAGGCTGCTTGCCACATGATATAAGCAGTATACATGATATGCATTTGGTTATTGCTAACCTAGGTGCTCATTTTGTACTTCGGCTAGTATGCCAGGATGCCAATCATAAATTAAACAAATTTTCTATCATGGGGTAACAAAAGTTCGTAGATAAGCAAGAAACTAACCCCATGAAAGAAAAGTGCCTTAAAAGCCAATCTTTGTAAGGGCATTTTTGTAATCTTTTAACTCTTGTATGACATTATTATATTAATAAAGGCATTTTATTTCGTCATATTGCTGTCTTATTTAAAGATTATGATGAACCCCATAGGTTAGGACAAATAGAATTAGGGTTATGATGGAAATCATAATAGTGAGACCTAAGTTCCTATAAACCCTAATCTAAAATGTTCCTAATCAATGGACTATCGATTCGAGGATCGATAAGTCCAGAAAGACTAGCTTATCCTATGTATGCTCGGTTGAGAGGGTGGTTGGTCTCACAGCGACTTATGTAGAGACACTAATACAAGGATAAGGGGGATCATTAGGGTATAAGTTGACTGAACTGATCCTCACCGAGACTATCTTATGGAAGTCTTACTACTTGTTAAGAGATAGTTCTCATAGTAGGAGTTGTGCAAGTGATCTTTAGACCTGAGGTCACCATGGTTCCTTATGCACACTAAGCCATGTTTTGGTTCATACTTATTCATGATATGTTCTTGGATATGGTAGAATGTGTATGAAGGATGTGAGTAGACCAACAAGGAATCGATCATTCCTAGTAAGAGAAATTGTTATCCCAAGTAATCTCTTCGATTGATGACTCAGAGAGTCTTTGATCAAAGCAAGATGAGATTAGAAGTGGTTTCTAATCAGTCATCAACAGAGTCTTCATTATCGAATAGAAATTTGAAATGATTAAGTACTAGGGTTTGACAATTATCCATACCCATCACTTATTCGAGATAAAGGGAGATCGAAAGATTGAGTTGTACGGTAACTTTCCACCGAAGGATAGTTTGATACTTTTCATCAAATTTTTTATCTTCCAGGTAGGCATGATACATTGCTAGATGTCAATCATGTCTTATGGGTTATCATGAATCAATTGGATTGAATTCATGAGTCAATTTGAAAGCTAGTTTGAATTGGCAACTTGGGTCAGCTTAATTTGACCTAATTAGGTCAATTGGGTTCGATTGGATCGAATCGGCTAGAACCTAGACCTACTGCTGGCTAGATGTGGAACCCAAAGAGTCACACACATTAGAGAATTTACCTAGGAAGTCAATTGACATTTAATTAGGGTCATGGGATCCTAATTATTTAGCCAAATTTGTCAAGGGAATAGATCAGTGTCAGATTATATTGCTGAATTTGATGAGTTTGCTGTTAGGTGTAGTGTAACCGAGTCTTTAGAACAAACCCTATCCAGGTTTAGAATTGGATTGCATGAAGATATCAAAAGAGAATATACATGAGAGAGGTCCATGATTTGGAATAAGCCTATCAAATAGCTAGACATTTGAACAATTCCAAAGAGGACCTACCTATCAGAAATCTGAACCTGTTAGGAACAATACCCAATTCCCAAGATCAAACCTAACCCTAACCCAATCCGATTCAATCCCAACCCATACCATCCCAACCCTAACCCGTCTCGACCTAACTCGAGTCTGAGTCCATCTAGTTCAAGTAATTATGCACCTGCTAGAATCGACAAGGGTAAGGCACCTGCATTTCAGAAAGCCCCAAGCCGTAGCCCCAATGCTTGTTTTAGGTGTAACAAGGTAGGTCACTATGCTAGCTAGTGTCCCACTAGATCCTTACACATAGGGAAGCTAGAGGAACAAGAGCCTGAACCCAATAATGAGGATGTAGAAGAATAAATCTATGAGGCTGAACCAGACTTGGTAGAAGAATACGAAGGAGATGAGGAGGAATTTGATCAAATAGGGGTAGTTAGATGTATTTTGACCCAAACCCAAACTGAGAAAGATTGGTGTAGGACTAGCATCCTACATACTTTTGTTAAAATTAGGAATAAAGTATGTAAGATTATAATAGATAGTGGGAGTTGTGTCAATGCCATTGTTACTGAAATAGCTAAATCCTTAGGCTTGACTTTAGTTCCACAACCCAGCCCCTATAAAGTATCATGGGTAGATTCCACCTCTATGCCAATCAAGTCTAGATGTCAAATCTTAATTAAATTACAATCATATAAAGAAGAGATTTGGTGTGATGTCCTTCCCATGAAGGTTAGTAGTGTCATTCTAGGTCAACAATGGCTATATGATCATGATGTTGCCCTATTTGGTCGAACCAACATCATACCTTTCATCATCATGGGAAGAAATTTGTGATTTACCTCACTTAGCCCAGAAATTCAATCAAGAGAAATTCTAGTAGCCTTAGAGCAAAACTAGGAGTTAATCTAATTAAGGCTAAAGAATTAGAGGAATACCCTTCTGAACTCACTAAGAAATTAATGAGAATTGATCCTGAACCCACTATAATAATTGAAGAAGTAATTGAGCTAGGATCAAACATTATAATTGAGAATTTACAAGAGTTGTTTATAGAGGAAGCCCAGGATCAAATCCCTAAAGAACAACCAAAAGGAATAGGTATAGGTAATGAAATAAACTCTGATTTTGAGTCCACAAATCCGATTTATCTGTCTGCACCTACACTAGCCTCTGCATAATATTTGCATTTGGAAATTAGCCAAAAGCTGAATATAAGTAATGAATTAAATAAAAACTTGGCTAATTCCCAAAAGAGAGATAAAGAAATTTTTGTAGAGGATTCTGTGATTATGAAGGAATTTCATGCTCACGAAGCTGGTCCATCCAAAATAATGAAGAGCAGTGGACCCAATGCCTATGTGCTTGAGATATCACCTGATTTAGGTATTAGCTCAACCTTCATCATCTCAGATCTTATAGAGTCTAGGGAGCCAGCAGTGATACCCAGCAAGCCCCTTGAACCACTCCCTTTCTTTGTGAATGAACCCACCCCAGAGCGACCACATACAATTTGGCCTTTTGGTGAGGCAAAGATTGAGAGAACCCTAGATGATCAAGCCATCAATACCCGTGATGGAGACTGTTAGCGATACTTGGTCCAATGGCAAGGTCGGCCAGAATATGAGAACTTATGGAATGCTGGTGTGGATTTGCAGCACCTCAACCCAAGCCCTCCTTGAGTAGCCAAATTGACTCTTACTCGACGGGGTTGAGTTCCTCCCATCCCGAAAGAATTGGTGGGGACACTAGGATCAGACACAGATCCCTGGATCCCATATGGTTTACTAATTAGGATTTTTTTTAGAACCTTAGTCATGTGTCACAATTTTGTAATCAAGTAAGATTGAGTCATGTAATAAGTTGAGGCTAGTTGATTTGTCTCAACATAGTCCAGTCTATTGAGTCCTGTATTTCAGTATAAGTCTAGTATGAGTCTAATTTTTGTACAAGAGAGGAGGTTACCCTACTTTGGAGTTCCACCAGGCCTCATCCAGGAGTCAGAGGCCACTACATTAGCTAATTGGATTTTGTGTAACACCCTAGGTCCAAGATGCCTTCTAGATATCTTGATTCCCTCTAGATGTTCTCCAGATGCCCAGATTCCCTCTAAATGCCAGAATATATTCCCAGACCAGATCATATTATGAATTCAGAGGTCCATCTGCACCCAGCCCAGGAGAATTCCAAGCTTAGGAATCAATCCCAAGTCCATAAATAACCAAGATGCTCTTTTAATACCAAGAATATTCCGGCCTATGCACCCCAGCTTTCCAAGGCCCAAAAGCCCATGCACCCCAGCTTTTTGGCTGGCCCATTGATGCCCTTGGAAGCCCAACATGCCCAAGAGAGGAGGCATCCCCATGTTGACTTGGTCCAAGGAAGAAAGAGATTCCCTGGTATATGCTTTCCTAGCTGTATAAGGACTACTCTTCCCAAGTCCTTAAGGATATGTACTTAGATTACTAACCTACTTGTAATGACCTATCCTACCTAAGAGAGGTCCTCTAATCTATCAAGGAGAGGGCATGGGAGCTCTATAAATACCCCACCCCTCTTCCTCTTGTAATAATCTTTTCTCATATGAATTAAACTTTGCTGAATTTTGTCTTGAGTATTGTTCTTGTGTTGGAGTTTCGTGTTTTGTGGAGTGTTCTTCTTGTGCTTGCCCGAACCCCTGCTGCCTTAGCCTTCTACTGCATCCTAGGAGATCAGTCATGCCCAAGGGAAAGGAACCCTATGCCATCCAAGTAAGGAGTTCATCATCCTTCTTCAAGTCGCCTACATCCAAACCCTGATTCCATCCTCTTCTAACCCTAATCTCCTCTATTTATTTTGTTGTTGCTTTCTAAACATCCTCTGATGCTTGCAGGATCCTCGAGGTATTTTTCTCTCCCCAGAGGAGGCTTTCCTTGCCTCCAAGACTGCCCAGGTCAGCCATTGTTCAAGGGAACCGAAGCTTCATCATCCAGGGTCCAATCATAGTGTGTGTGATCTCTTCATCTGTTGAATCTACAATCTTTGTCTGGTAACATCCTTCCCTACTTTTGATTTTTGATTTGATGAGGATTAGCTATCCTAAGCCAGAAATTTCTCAATTCTCAGATCCTGATTCTTATTATTTTGCATGAGTATGTTTGTGATATGATGATTTTTTGTATTGCTGAATATCCTTCTAGTCTTTACTTAACTTTGGAAATTTAGCCTGCAACTTAAATTATAAAAAAATTAGTTTATTATTTTTCCTACATATTTAGCAATCTTAGAGTCATCCTTTATCATTTTATAATGAGAAAGTTATTGAATATAATTTTTCTATATCTAAGATACCTCAGCAGAATGGGATGGTAGAAAGAAAAATTCATACTTTAGAAGAAATGGCATGCACTATGCTTTGCGAAAATGATTTACCAAAATATTTTTGGACTCAAGTAATTAATACTGCTTATTATATTTTAAATCAAGTTTTAATCCATCCTATTTAAAAGAAAACTCCTTATGAACTTTGGAACCAAAGAAAACCAACTTTAAAATATTTTCAAGTTTTTGGTTATCAATGCTTCATTTTGAATAATGATAAAGATAATCTTGAAAAATTTGATGCCAAGCCTGATGAAGGTATCTTTCTAGGATACTCAACATCAAGCAGGGCACACAGAATTTTTAACAAAAGAAGCCTAGTCATAGAGGAGTCTGTACATGTAGTTTTTGAAGAGTCTACTAACAAATCCTCTAGAAAAAAGGATACTTCTAATGCATGTGCAGGTGCTGATAAGTTACAAAAGCTGACATTGGATGATCAACCCTCTTAACAAAGTGAAGAAGATCAAGACAAAAATGAAAAAGGTGAAGCCATACAATCCACACAAAAGCATCAAGATCTACCTAAGGAGTGGAGGTATGCTCATGGATATCCAAAGGAATTAATCCTAGGAGATCCATCTAAAGGGGTAAGAACTCGATCTTTAATTAGAAATGAATGTGATTATATTATTTTTGTTTCTCAAGTAGAGCCTAAATATTTTGAAGATGCTGAAAAATATCCTAACTGGATAAATGCTAAACAAGATGAACTAATTTAATTTGATAGAAATAATATTTGGACATTAATAGAAAGACCATCAAATATTTCTATTATTGGCACAAAATGGATGTTTAGAAATAAATTAGATGAAAATAGAATTGTAACTAGAAATAAAGCTAGGCTAGTTGCCAAAGGCTATAATTAGGAGGAAGGAATTGATTTTGATGAAACTTTTGTTCTTGTTACTAGACTTGAGGCAATTAGAGTACTATTAGCATTTGCCTATTTTATAAATTTCAAACTTTTTTAAATGGATGTTAAAAGTACTTTTCTTAATGGTTATATAGCAGAAGAAGTTTTTGTAGAACAACTACCTGGTTTTGAAAATCACGTACATCTTGATTATGTTTACAAATTGCATAAAGCACTTTATGGTTTAATGCAGTACCCCGAGTATGGTATGAAAGACTCAGCAAGTTTTTGATTGAAAATAAATTTTTTAGAGGCCATGTTGATACAACTTTATTTTTAAAGAAGAAAAATGATGATTTATTAGTAGTGCAAATCTATGTTAATGGTATTATTTTCGGTGCTACTAATAAAATTCTTTGTCAAGAGTTTGCTAAGCTTATACAGGGTGAGTTCAAAGTGACCATGATGGGAGAACTCAATTTCTTTCTCGGATTCCAAATCAAGCAAACCAAAGATGGAATCTTCATTAACCAAGCTAAGTATACAAGAGAAATCTTAAAGAAGTTTGGGATGAAGACTACTAAGTCAATAGGTATACCTATGAGCCCCTCTTGTAAACTTGATAAAGATGAGAATGGTAAATCTGTTGATCAAAAATTATATAGAGGTATTATTGGCTCTTTATTATATTTGACTGCTAGTAGACCAGATATAATGTTCAGTGTATGCATGTGTGCTATATATTAGTTTGATCCTAAGGAATCTCATATGTTGGCTGTTAAACATATTATTAGATACTTATCTGGTACAATTGATATTGGTTTGTGGTATTTTAGAGACTCATCTACTGATTTAATTGGATATTCTGATGCTGATTTTGCTGGGTGTAAACTTGATAGAAAAAGTACTAGGAGAACTTGCCAATTTTTTGGAGTTAACTTAATCTCCTGGTTTAGCAAGAAACAAACTTCAGTTGCACTATCCACAACTGAGGCTGAGTATATTACAGCAAGAAGTTGTTGTGCTCAAATCTTGTGGATTAAGCAACAACTTGAAGATTTTGGAATCAAATCAACTATGACTCCCATAAAATGTGATAACACTAGTACAATATGCTTAACTAAAAATCCTGTTCAGCATTCTAGAAGCAAACATATTAAGATTAGGCATCATTTTATTAGAGATCATGTTGAAAATAATGATGTTCTACTTGAATTTATTTGTATTGAAATGAAATTAGCTGATATTTTGACTAAGCCTCTCCAAGAAGATTGGTTCGGTATGATTAGAAGAGAACTTGGGGTCATCAATCCTTTTGATGGAAAATTTCTGCCCTTTGATCCATGAAAGATCAAATTCGATATCAATTACATTCAATTTTCTTGAATTTCACTGTAATTCTAATGATTTTTGATCTTTGCTTCATTTTTTGTGTTTTCGGTTATAAGTCAAAGTGTTGACACCTGTAAGTGTCGACACCTGTAAGTGTCGACACCTGTAAGTCGGTTATATTTTGACTAAGACTCAGCAAATTCGATATCTACTTCCTCCCTCCAAATTTCAACTCCAACCCTCTCAAATTCCTGATTTGAATGATTTTTGTTTCGGTTTTGCCACATTTACTCTCCTATTTAGGTTTTGGACCATGAAAACCCTAGATCTCTCTCCTATCTTGCTTCAATCTTTGAAATCAGTGGAATGGGGCCTAGGAAACAAGTTGTTCGTTGTCCTCGCCATCCAACCAAGGAGATGAAAGAAGAATAAAGGCTAGACATAAAGCCTGTGCACCGGATGCCCCTGCTCGACCTCTTTTTCTTGTAGGCAATCGGATGGGTACGAAGAACGTCATTGGAGGATGCCGTGTAGACTTCGCATTCATCGACCAGTAGCATTTTTAGATAGGCCAGTGGCTCAAGGATGCTGGCTTGGTTCCCTTCTGTTCTCTGATCAAGTGATTTTACCCGGGCTTGATATGAGAGTTTTATGGATCTTTAGTCCGAGGCAGTGACGGATGGATCGCATAGGTTCATGGCCGAGATGTCCCAGTGATAGCTAAGATTTTGAGCAGAGTTTGGGACATACCCGTGAGAGGATCTGTTGTTGATAGCTTGGTGGATAGGTTCTGTGGTCTCCGATGTATCTTTGAGTCAGATTACCTGCCTGAGGGAGCCACTATTGTTACATCCAGACTTTCTACTGAGATGAGGTTACTGCATCATATTGTTGCCCGGATCCTTCTACTGAAGACCGGCTATTTTGATTTCATCATAGAGAGAGAGAGCTTTTAATGATGGTGTGTCTGGTTTAGCATTCACCTGTTTGCCTTCTGGTACTTATGGTACATCAAATGATGGAGGCATCTACTAGTCAGAGACTATGTTTGCCCTACGGGATGGGCTTGACTTTGCTCTTCAAAGCATATGGTGTAGTATTGGATGATGAGCCCTACTGGGTGTTATTGCACACTGATGTCTATGAAATCAGATCTCTTCACTGGATGGGGTATCAGCTAGTTAGAGGCCAGTGGAAAGGATGAGTATCAAGTCAGGCCGCTGACAGAGATGTGGATGTTGTGGAGGAGGAGCGCATATTTTTGGGTGAGGCAGGACCTTCAGAGACATATTTGCCTGAGATTCAGCCCGAGCCTATAGCACAGCCAGAGCCTGCTCCTTAGCATGACCCAGCACGATCAGATATTCCAAGAGCTTCTAAGAGTCTTGAGGATAGAGTCACTCGCATTGAGATAGATATTATGATCATTCATCAGCAAGTCAACAATTTTATTATAGAGACTAGAGAGAGCCATTGAGGATTGAGAGATGGTATCTCTGCTATATTGTCCATTCTGAGTATACCCTCTTCTGGGAGTGTTGATACTTCAGCTCCAGTTGATTCTACTATAGTTCCACCTGCTTCAGGACCAGTCATGGATGATGATGATAAGGTGACTGACTTTGATGAGTTCGACTTTCCAGATATGATGACAGAGCTAGTGCTGGAGACAGCAGCTAACCCTCCTAGGAGTTCCATTCATGATCCTTTAAGTTCATCCTTCTAGACTCCTATACTACCCACACCTCCTTTTAGACCTATTGATCATCTGTTATTCCAATACTCACACCTATCATTTCTTCACTTGATACACCTATTATTGATACACCTATTGTTGATACACCTATTGTTGATACATCTATTATTGATACACATGTTGTTGGTACTCCATCTTTACATACATCTTCCCTTATCCGGGAACTAGGATTCTATACTCCTGGTTTCCATCATCTTGATTCTGGTCTTTTATTTGATCATACACCACTTCATACAGTTTTCGAGACTGTCACTCTGATCAGTTTTTCTCCTGCTGCTGACATAGCTTCTACCTCTTCTGCTCTAGCTAGAGGGAGGACTTATGTTAGATGCAGAGGACGAGGTAGTCATATTCCATCCAAACCAACCAGGACATGTCTTCGTGATCTTCGATCTATGGCCTTGATCTCGTGCTTTTACTGATACCAGACCGATCAAAATTGGATCCTTAGAGGATGAGGATGATGCTTAGGATAGTTTTTATATTTCGATAGTTTACATTTCTGTACTTGTTGCATGTTTCTTTTGATGTTCACTCTTTTATGCCAATCTTGTATCAAATGAATGAAATATTATGTTTTACTTCATGTTATGACCTTGAATGAATGAAATGTATTACATATTTTCAGAATTTCAATATTATCCTTCATGAATGAGTGAATGACTTACATTTATGTTCAAGTTTATTGCCTTCTTCCTTCCTTTTTAATGATAATAAAAAGGGGGAGAAATAAGTATAAACGGAGAGAAATAAGTTCATGTGCAGTGAATGAGAGATAAGTTCCTTTTTTAAAACTTTTTTGAAAAATGCTGAAAATCTAAAAAATTTCTATTCATTGTGTGATGGGGAGTTATACCTCCTTTGAATTGGAAAATCTGTCTTGCTAATTTTTTTTTTCATGCCTAATTCTTATTCTTTAGATGTTTAAATTTCAGCCTTTTATCATTAAAAGATCTTCAAAAATCAATTTTATTGATCATCTTTTTAGGGGGAGTATTTATACTCTTCATAGTGTTTATTGCTGAATTTGTTTCTCTTGAGAATTTTTTTTTGGGGAGTATCATGATACATGAATCTTTTTCTTATATATATTTTAAGCTCTGATACTCTTAGCTCAAATTTATTTCATAAGAGAATTTTAAAATTTGTAATTCAACATTTCGTTGTATTTCATACCTATTGCAATAAGCTCTATGTACATTGAAAATTTTCTTTGAAAGCTTATTATGTAATTTATACTTAAAGATTTTATCATCATCGAAAAGGGGAAGATTGTTGACTCCGTTATTGATTTTGATGATAAACAAAATGATTAAGTATAAGTTGAGTACTAACTATTTCTTTGAAGTATGTTTTTATAGAAAAAGGTGCTCATCAATTCAACAAAATTTGATTGATTGTCAAATAATGAAAAAGTCCTAACTATGGATGAAAGATTTGTTTAAAGTGGACTTTTGTAGTTGAAGAATGCTTGAAAGGACACAAAAGTTCAACATAAATTTATTTCAGCAGAAGTTTAGATGTTTTTGAAGAAATCCCAGTCAAGTGTCGACTCAAAGTATCGACTCACAACCCAAGTGTCGACTCATGACAGTGAAAGTGTCGACTCAAGCTGGTATGCAGAAAGAGTTTCAGATGGCACGGCTGAAGTGAGGACTCATGCCAGTCAAGTGTCGATTCAAGATGTCGACTTATGGATCGGCTCATCACTTGAGACTTTTTGTTACAATACTTACTGAAGTTGAAGACCTGCCTGAAGTGTCGACACATGGATATCAAGTGTCGGCTCAAAGTATTGACTCACTAGTGGAGGTGTCGACTCACTTGAGAATTCCAGAGAGCCTCATTGAAGATATTTGAGCTAGGAGTCGACTCATGGAGTGCAAGTATCGACCCTAAGTGTCGACTCATAGCTTGAAGTGTCGACACTTGAAGTTTTGGAAATAGTAATGGCTAGTTTTTCAAACACAGAACTTGCTCCTCTTAGCTCCCAACGGTTAGTTTTTTGTATCTAACAGCTAGAAACCAAGTTTGAGACCTTGGAAAGGTATTTAATTGATTCAAATCAAATCTAAACATGAGATAGTGAAAAGAGGATAAAGAGAGAAACTCAAAGAGAAAGAAAAAGCTAATGCATTCATTCCTATTCATTAAGAGCAACTACCTTTAAGCAAGAAGTCTTCAAGCATTCAAGAGCCTTCAAGAGCATTCAAGATCAACCTTCTTGAGCATTTATTGAAGCATCATCAAATTGAAGGAACAAAGCTTCAAAGAGATATCCGCTTTTATTAGAAAGCTTTCACTGTTTCTTTACTTCAAACTTATTATTATTGTAAAGATTTTTGGTTAGCCTATTGGAAAACTAAGGAGGTTGTTGGTTAGCCTTTGAAAACCAATTAGGTTCTTGGTTAGCCCACAAAATCAAGGAAGGTTGTTGGTAAGTCTTAAAACCAATTAGGTTCTTGGTTAGCCCGGAAAACTAAGTGAGGTTTTGACTTGTGAGCCTTATGAAAACAAGTCGAGTTTGATTAGTGAGCCCGAAAAACTAATCGACTATAATCGATTGAGATTATAGTAAATTTCTAAGTGGGTTTTGGAGAGTGGATGTAGGTGTATTGGAAAGCATCGAACCACTATACTTCCTTTGTGTTTGTGATTGCTTGTCTCTTTAACTTGCTCTTATATTTATTGCTTTATATTTTCGCTGCATACTCACTAAGAACACTTCACACTTGCATTCATAGTACTTAGTTTGATTATTAGATTGGATCACACACTTGCATTTAAATAATTTTTAGAGACCCAATTCACCCCCCTCCTAGGTTGCTTACTGGGCAACAGACTTGGGTATTTCACTATAATCCAAACTTGATTATAGTAGACTAGTTTTTCTAGGCTCACTAATCAAAATCCCTTGATTTTTGCAAGGCTAACCAAAAATCTAGTTGGTTTTCACAAGGCTCATCAACAACCTAATTGGTTTTTACAAGGCTGACCAACAATCTAGTTGGTTTTCATAAGGCTCACCAACAATCCAATTACTAGTTTCAATCTACTTGAAACTAAGAACAACAATAAATTCAAGTATAATGAAAGAATATAATAAACTTTCAAAAATAAAAGCAAATATCTCTTTGAAGCTCTTGATTACATTGAGAAGGCTTGTCTCCAAGTTATTGAAGCCTTAATCAATGCTTGAGGATTGGACTTGAATACTTCTTGAATGCTTTTGAATGCTTGAAGGCTTAACTTCACTCAAAAGTAATAGTTCTTTAATGAATATTTGAATGAATGCTCATAACTCCTCATTAGTTATTTTTCTTTTGAGTTTGGTCCACTTTAAATACCTTTTCAAGCCTTAAATGACCATTTATGATCTTTGGAGAGGAGAAAATAGCCATTAGACATAAAAAGCATCAATTTTATGCTTCAAAAAACTAGTCATTACTATTTATCCAGACCTGTAGGTGTCGCCACTTCAGGTCATGAGTCAATACTTGAGTCGATACTAGGTCAAAAATATCTTTCGAAGCTCTCTAGAATGTACTGGTGCATCGACACTTCTTCTGGTGAGTCGATACTTGAATCGATACTTCATCTTTATGAGTCGACACTTGAGCAAAACCTTAAAATCAGCAAGTTCTGTATCATTTTTGGTCTCAGGCCTTGAGTCGACACATGAGTTGATACTTGGTCTTCATGAGTCGACACTTCATGCGTACCAGCTAAAACTTCTTCTGTGTATCAGCTCAAGCTTCTGTGAGTCGACACTTCACTTCCATGAGTCGATACTTGGTTGAAACATTGCTGAAACTTGTCCAACTTCAAAATTTGAGTCCTTCAAAGTGATTCTTATATGCCAAAGTTTATATAACTTGAAATTTCATTAGTTTAGATGACTTCTTCAACTTTTGACAAGCAAATTGATCTTTCAACATACTTTAACTTTGATGAGTACTCTGTTCTGATAAACATATTTTTAACACACAGTTAGCACTCAAATATACTTAAGTATTTTGTTATTCATCAAAATCAAGACAGGAGTCAACAATCTTTTTCTTTTTGATGATGACAAAATCTTTAAGTATATACATATAGTAAGCTCAAAAGATTTGTAATAAGTATAGAGCAATTGACTATAAGTATTAAAGCTATTGATAATAAGTATCAGAGCTAAGTTGTAATGTTTATCAAGAGCAAAAACTCATCTATAATGTATCAGGGATATATATGTATATATAAGAAAGAATTCAATTCACATAGTTTTAATATATCAGAGCTATAACTATAATGTATCACAGCTATAATTATAATGTATCAGAGTTTATAATTGAAATGTATCAGAGCTGTATACTTATATAAGATGTTCAAAAGGTGTATCAGAGCTTAAAATAGATTTGAAAGATAAGCATTAGATCAGAAACATATTGAACATGAAAAGTATCAGAGCAAGATCTTTAGGAGTATCAGAGTAAGCAATACAACTCAAAGATAGAGAGTATCGAAAAATGAAATATGTCAGAGCATGTCAGAGCAAGTAATATAACATAAAGATAGTGAGTATCTGAGCAAAATATTAAAGCATGAAGAGTATCAGAGCATGAAAACAAAGAGTATCAGAGCATAAAAGAAAGTATAAATAAGGAGTATCAGAGTATAAAAATAAAAATAAGGATAAAAGTACCAGAGCATAAGAAATTAAAGCTCACCTTCAATATATGATCTGAAAATATTTTTCAAAAATTTAACCATGCTTTCCTCTTAATTGTTACCATTTATTCTCCCCCTTTATTTAGCAATTAGATACCACAAAATATTAATTATTGTGCCATTTGCTTTTTCTCATTAATATTACCATTTTATTTCTTTTGCATTTTCCCATTAACATTTTTCAAAAAGTTTCTTCTCCCCCTTTTCTTATTAACATTACCATTATATTTCTTCTCCCCAAAATATTTCTTCTCCCCCATTATGTTTCTTCTCCCCCTTTTTGTCATCATAAAAAAGGTGAAAAAGAAGTAAAAAGGAAAGAGAAAAAGACAGGTAGTATGGAACAATTGATACACAATAATTTGATGTAATTCCAAACTATTCATAAGATTCAATTTTATACAATTCTAAACATTTGATACATGATACAAAGTGTGATACAAACAACATATAACTAATACACTAGGACATTGATATATAGATACATTGATATACTGATCAACCTTATGGGGTGCTGTCCTCATCAGAGGAAGACCCAACCTCTAAGATGATCGGTCCCGTAATCCTAGAGGGATGGGATCGTGGCCACATCAGTCGGAGATTGGCAAGTTTGGTTTGGACAGCTCTGAAATGTCACCACATCTTCGGCTTCGGCTTCTAGCTTATGCTTTCCCTTTGGCTCGTACCGAAGAAGAAGCAATGTCAGGAGCAGAGTCAAGAGAGGGAACAGGGTCAGGATCGGTATTAGTATCAGGAATGGATGGAGTAATATCAAAAATCGTGGGACCAGATGATAGAATATGAAAACCAGGAATATAAAATCCTAGTTCTCTGGTCAAAGAAGAAGCATGTAAGGTAGTGGAAGGAATCACTGGTGTAAAAAGGTTAGCTAAACTATCTGGTGTATTAGAATAAAGTACAGGGGTAGATATATCAAGATCAGAAGGATCTGGTAAAATGGGGGTGCTGGAAAGAATAAGAGTTCGATAAACTAGACTGGAGGGGCAGGAGCAGTCTCTGAGGTCCTCTTAGCATCCTGGTTAGTTGCAGCATATGGATTAGGGTCTGCCATGAAGTCAGCAACATCAAAATCTATATAAGAGTCTCCTTGTCTGTCTCCTATCTCAGTGTTTGCAGGTGGACCTGGTGGTGCTAGAGGAGAGGAAGGTGGCCTGCTAGAAGATAATCTATGTAGAGTAGCTAGAACAGTAGAAAAGCTCTCCCTAATCTCCTAAAAACCTGCTCTCATCTCCACATGCATAAGATCCACTCGCTATCTAATGATCAGCATCTCCATCTCTAGTCGAGTGATTCGATCCCCATTACTGTCTATAGGAGGTGGCACCTCTGCATGTGCCGAAATAGAGGGCTTTGGCTATGTCTCAGGTATATCCCTAGGTGGCTCAGATGGCCCAGCCTCATTTCTGTGCATCAGCTCCTCCTCCTCAGCTGCATCCTCCTCATCATCCTGGTCAATGTTAGATGTTTATCCTAATATCCTACACCTCCACTGACCTCTGTGTCTATGATAACCTATCCTGTGAAGTGATCTCTCATCGTATATATATGTATAGAGTAGCTATCAATATGGCTCTCCATCTGGGTCTACTCCATAAGCTCTAAACAATATAGTGAGATCCATCTCATATGGTAGACACAGCCTCCTGCTAGTCGCTGCCTCTGTCATCTGATGGATCATAAGCACCAGTAGGCAAACAAGAGTCCTCCATATCAGGGAAACCATCACAAGAAGCTCCTTCTCAAGGATGAAGTCAAAATGCCCAATCTTCGATAGAAAAATTTGGACAACTGTATGGTACAGGAGCCTCATCTCTATAAAATGTCATGAAGCCACAGTGGTGGCTCCCTCTCCAATATCACCTCTCTTAAATATGCATCTGTATCCGCTGAACCTATCAACCAGGGAGTCTACTGCCATACCCCTCATCGGGATCTCCCATGCTTTGCTCAGTATCTCAGCCGAAAGTGGAATGGTAACCCCTTTGATCTCTGCCATCCAACTGTCAGCTCCTCTGGGTAGAGTACTATAAGATTTCCTCATCAATGCTGGGTAGAATCTCTCCATGAGGGAACAAAACTGTGCCAGACTAGCCTCTCTCAGCCAATCACCAATCCAAAAATGTTGCCAGTCTACAAACTCAAAATCACCACTCCGACCCCTAACAATGGCCTTGGAGGCCATTCGGTCTGCTCTTGTGACTGGTGGTCGGACTGGAATCTCCTGCTGAGCAGCACCTTTGTGAGCTGATCCTCATGATGGGTCTTTGTGCACTACTCCGCATCCTAAGTGGAAGGTCAAGGCCTCCTAACTAATTGTTTCCTGGGCCCCATCATCCAGGAAAAAGAGGAAATACGGATGGAAAGGGAAATGCACAAGGAAATCATAGTAAAACCATGAAGAATAGTGAAAACGAGAGGGAAAGAGGGCTCAAAAATTGATTGAACAGTGAATAGGGATTAATGGAAGTGAGGGAATAGTAGGAGGAAGTGTCGGCTCATGAGATTTGGGAAGAAATGGGAAGAATCAGATCGATTTCCTTATTTTATCACCGGTTCCCATCGGTCAAGTGTCGACTCACGGGATTAGTCCAAGTATCGATACTTTGAGGTATTGACACTTCCAAGTATCGACACTTCAAAATAAAATCAAAAAAATAGGGACAAATCATAGAAAATCAAGATAATTGATTTTAATAGCTAATAAATGATTGAATGTGGTTTTCAAGGTCATTTTGATCAAGAAATTTTCAAAGAGAATTTGAAAGATCATGAAGAGTGTCGAGATCTAATCAAAAGGATTAATGATCCCTAATTCTCTTCTAATCATACTGAACCTATCTTCATTGAGTGGCTTGGTCAGTATATCAGCTAATTATATTTTAGTACAAACAAATTCAATCATAACATCATTGTTTTGAATATGATTTCTAATAAAATGATGTTTAATTTCTATGTGCTTACTTCTTGAGTATTGAACATGATTTTTAGTTAAGTTTATAGCACTTATGTTATCACATCTTATAGGTGTCTTAGTTAATTTAATGCCAAAGTCCTCGAGTTGTTGTTTAATCCACGAGATTTGAGCACAACAACTTCTAGCTGTAATATATTCAGCTTCAGCTATAGATAGTGTTGGGTTTGTTGACCAAGGCGGAAACATAGTTTTCAAAATTTTTATCTTATGAAATCTATACCAAACCCTTTAGCCCTAGATCTCCTTAAAAAAAAAAATTAAAAATATATATCATTCATATACATGATTTAAATATATATATATGTAAGTACTAACCTGTACCGCAATATCCAAAATGCAAATCTCCACCAGGTAACCAAATGTTCACCCTCCAATGGTGATCCACACGGAGAAGAGATGAAGACAACAACTTCTTGATCTTGGATCCTCTTCTTGAATTCTTTTTCAAGAATTCAATTCTTGGACTTATAGGCTGGAATTTTCTTTCTTGAAAATTCCCTTTCTCCCTTCTTTCCTCTTCTTGATCCTTTCCTCAACTTCAATCCTTGTAGAAAATTCTTATTTGAAGTGGAAGAAAAATTAAGACAAGTAATGTCTTAATTCAAGAAAGAAAAGAGACCCTTCCTGTTTCTTTCCTTTACCGTTCAAGACCTTACTCTTATTCTTGTTTAGGGTTAGAGTTTCGACAGAGGATACCTCTGTAAGGGAAACAATACCCTACAAGAACAAGGGGAAGGAGTATTCTGGAGAGGAAGAAAGGGAATCTGATCTCTGAATTATCTTACATGAAAACCCCCGAGAACCCAACCCTATTTATAGATATCAGAGGGGTGTCTTTTCAAAAACAACGCAACCCTCTGCTATCCCAAGAACCACATTCTTTCCATCCTCACGCATCCCCTCAGATTTTTCACGCCTTTCCTGATTTATTTCAAGATTTTCCGATGAAGAAAAACCTCGGAAGAAACCTCAGAAAAGTCGCGATGTTCTGAGACGGAGTTCCCACCGAAAGCAATGGATTTCTTCTGGCCATCTGATCTTGATCCAAGGGACTCCAGATGAGACGCCTAAAGAAAAGATTTCCGCCCCCTCCCATCTGGTTTTCACAGTAAAAGAAGTCCCCACGCGCGTGAAGAGGAGTCCACGCACGTGGACTCTTCCTTTGGTGCGCGCGCATGGGAAAGATGGCTTGGGCGGTCTTGGGAAAAGGGTTTAAATTGATTTTTAATCAATGGGTTCAGCCACAGGTTAGCCCAAAGTCCCAAAATTTAAATTAGACTCTAACTAGGTTCAATTAGAACCCAATTAAGCTCAATTCAGAACCAAATTCGAATCCAATTCGAATAGAAGTTGGGTCTGCAACACATGCTAGTGTTTTATCCTGCAAACATGATTTAATTCTAAATTAAATCCCTCATCGACTCTCTTTTGTGTGTGACCCATTGGGTTCCACATCTAGCCAGCAGTAGGTCCGAGTGCTATTTGACTTAATTCGGTTAGATCTCAACTAAGCCGATTTAGGTCAACTCAAGCTAGCTCGACTTAGTCAATTAGAATCTAATTCTAATTAACTGATTTAAATTATCATAATTTAATCATTTCCCTACAAGACAAGATTGATGTCTAGCAACGTATCATGTCTACCCGGAAGATGTGGAATTTTGGTGGAATTACCAAAATACCCTTCAGTGGTGAGTTACCGGGCAATTCAGTCCTTTGATCAACTTGCATCCTGAATATGATTATGGATATGGACACCTTGTCAAATCCAATTTCATATTCATCCCTAGCTCAATCTTTTTAATGATGATTCATTAATGAACTATTAGAAACTACTTCTAATGTTCATACTTTGATCAAAGATTTCTCGAATCATCATTTGATTGAAATTGGCTGGATGCAATATCCTCTTACTAGGGCTGATCAATTTCTTGTTGACCTACTCACAACCTTCATATACAATCCACCATATCCAGTATCACCTCATGCATAACTCAGTGTTATGATTGAGTGTGAACCAAAATGTGGATTCATGTATATAAGGTACCATGGCAGTCTCAGGTCAAAGGACCACATGCATTACTTCCCCTATGAGAAATATCTATTGACAAACAGATAAGGTTCCATTAGATATTCTCAATCTGGATCTATTCAGTGAACTCATTCTCTAATGAGCACCCACATCCTAGTACTACTATCAAACACAAGTGACTGTGAGATCAGTCACCCTCATACATAAGAAGTGCTGATCTTTACCAGAAACATTGATCCCTTACTCAATGTCCCGTTGACCAGGAATATTTTAGATTAGGGTTTTAAGGCTTTAGGTCTCATTGGTATGATCTCATCATAACCCTAGAACCATAGCCCTAATCTATGGAGTTTATCATATAATAATTAAGACACAGCGTATGATGAAAATAATGCCTTTATTGAATGATAATGTCAATACATTGATTTTTGGGATGGATAAGGAAAAATCCCAACGAAATATAATATTTCGATTGGCCTTTAGGGCATAATCCTTTCAGATAGTGCAACTGAATTTTGTTTCTTGCTAAACCATGAGATTAAATTAACTCCAAGAAATTGACAAGTTTTAGATGTACTTTTTTGATCTAACTTACAACCAGCAAAATCAGCATCAGAATATATAATTAAATCAATAGCTGAATTCTTAGAGTACCACAGTCCAATATCAACAGTGCTAGATAAATATCTAGGTATACATTTAATAGCTAATAAATGTGATTTCTTAGGCTCAGACTGATATCTTGCACACATATATATACTAAACATAAATCTGGTCTACTAGCAGTTAAGTACAATAAAGATCCAATGATGTCTCTATAAAATTTTTGATCAACTTTCTTACTAGATTCATCCTTGTCAATGAAGGGCTCATAGGTGTACTAATAGGTTTAGTCTTCTCCATCCCAAACTTTTTCAGAATCTCCTTTGTGTATTTAGCTTGGTTGATGAAGATCCTTTCATTTATTTGTTTAATCTGGAGTTCGAGGAAGTAGCTTAGCTCTCCTATCATGCTCATCTCGAACTCTCCCTGTATAAGCTTTGCAAATTCTTGACAAAGAGATTCATCAGTGGCACCAAAGATAATATCATATATTGTACTACTAAGAGATCATTAGCCTTTTTCTTTAAAAATAGAGTAGTATCAACATGACCCTAGTAAAACCATTTTCAATTAAAAATTTACTAAGTCTTTCATACCATGCACGAGGGACTTGTTTTAAACCATAAAGTGCTTTGTATAATTTGAAAACATGATCAGGATGTGCATGATTTTTAAAACAAGGTGGTTGTTCAACAAAAACTTCTTCAGCTATATAACCATTCAAAAATGCACTTTTAACATCCATTTGAAATAACTTGAAATCTATAAAATACACAAAAGCTAAAATTAATCTAATAGCTTCAAGTCTAGCTACTGGAATAAAGAATCATCAAAATCAATTCCTTCTTCTTGATTGTAATCCTTACCTACCAGTCTAGCTTTATTTCTAGTTACTATTCCATTTTCATCCAATTTATTCCTATATATCCATTTAGCACCAATTATGGAAGCATTAGATGATCTTTCTATTAGTGTCCAAACTTTATTTCTTTCAAATTGATTTAATTCCTCTTGCATAGCAATCATCCATTTTGGATCTTTTTCAGCTTCTTCTATATTCTTAGGTTCAATTTGTGAAACAAAAGCAATTTAATCACATTCATTTCTAATAGAGGATCTAGTTCTTATCCCTTTTGATGGATCTCCTAAGATTAATTTCTTAGAATGTCCATGAGCATACCTCTATTCTTTGGATAGACTTGTCCTTTGATGAAGATCTTATGGCTTTTTTTTCATTCTCCTTGTTTTGGTCTTCTTCACTTTTTGGAAGGGGGATCATCCAAAGTCAGCTTCTTAAGCCTTCGATACCTGCAACATTATCAAAAGTATCCTCTTTTCTAGACGACTTGTTAGTAGACTCTTCAAATACAATATGCATAGATTCTTCTATTACAAGTATTCTTTTATTGAAAACTCTGTATGCCTTGCTAAATATAGAGTACCCCAAGAAGATACCTTTATCTGACTTGGCATCAAATTTGTCTAAATCATCTTTTCCATTGTTTAAAATAAAACATTGGCAACCAAACACACAAAAATATTTTAAAGTAGGTTTTCTTTCTTTCCAACGCTCATATGATATTTTCTTTAAAATTGGTCTGATTAAAATATAGTTTAAAATATAACATGTAGTATTAATAGCTTCAACCCAAAAATATCTAAGAAGATAATTTTTGCAAAGTATTGTGCGTACTATTTCTTCTAAAATCCTATTTGTTCTTTCTACCACCCTATTTTCTTGAGATATCCTAGGTGCTAAAAAATAATGTTCAATACCTTTTTCATTGCAAAAATCTTCAAAACTTTGAGTTTCAAATTCAGTTCCATGATCGCTTCGAATACAAATAATAGAATTACCTTTTTTATTTAAAACTTTTCGATAAAACTCTGTGAAAGCAGAAAAAAGATTCATCTTCATGTGCTAAGAATAAAATCTATGTAAATCGAGAGAAATCATCCACTATAACTAGTGGATATCTCTTACCTCCTAGGCTTGTGGTCTTAGTTGGTTCAAAGAGATCCATATGGAGTAGTTCTAGTGGCCTAGAGTTGAAACAATTTCTTTAATTTTAGAAAAGGTTATTGTTTGTTTTCCAAATTGACAAGCATCACAAATTTTATCTTTTCAAATCTAAGTTTTGGTAAATCTTTAATTAAATCTTTTTTGCACAATTTGTAAAGTAAATGCATGCTTGCATCACCTAATCTATGATGCCATAACCAACTGGTTTCATTAATTGTGGCATTCATTAAAACTAGGCATTCACCATCTTGTATAGGTAAAATATCAAGATCAATTAGGTAGATGTTGCCATGCCTATTTTTAATGAATTTCATCCTATTATCATCAAGACTAAATACCATGCAAAGAGATGATTCAAAAACTACTTTAAAATCTTTATCACAAAATTGAGTAATGCTAAGCAAATTATGTTTTAATCCCTTTACTAACAATATATTATCAATAAAAGTAGATGGAGAAATGTAAACTTTATCGATACCAATGATTTTACCTTTACTATTATCTCCAAAAGTTACATTCCCTCAATTCAAAGCTTCAAAAGAAGTGAACTACTTCACATCTCCTGTTATGTATCTTGAACAACCGCTATCAAGATACCACAATCTCTTTTTCTCTTTGGTTGCAAGACACACCTACAAAATAGATCAAGTTTTTAGTTTAGGTACCCAAGCCATCTTAGGTCCTTTAGGGTTAGTAGTAGTGGTTACTTTTGGAACCCAGACTTTTCTAGAATTATTTACTTTTCTAAGATTGCATTGATAAGCTTTATGTCCAAGTTTTCTACAACAAAAACATGTAATACTAGTAGAAGCAGGAACAAAAAAAATTTAAAAAAAATTTTGTTTTTTTTGTTGCTTGTAACTGAGTCCAGCTTTAACAAATATAGCTCTTTGATTATTTAACAATAAATTCAACTTTTCAAAACTAAATATAAACTTTTTAATAAAAGGTTTAACTTTATGAATCTCACCTTTTAATTTCTTGTTTTCCACCTCAAGTCTTTGTTTTTCTTTAAAAGTTAATTATTTGTAACAATTGCCATGGGTCTTTTTAAAATATCTATTTCTTTTGATAAAGCATTCTTTTATTTTTTCGAACATCAATCTTGGCTTTTAGATCATTGTTTTCATTAACAAGATTGTTGTTTTCAATAGAAAAGGAATCAACATGCTTTTTCAACTACTTGTATTCAATTTTTAACATTTTATACTCATGCACAAGTTCATTAAAAGTAAATTTAAGTTCTTCAAAAGTAAATTTAAGTTCAAGTTTAGATTGTACCTCATCTTCATGTGCCATAAGGCAAAGGTTAGCGACTTCTTGTTATTCTTCTTCTAAACTGGAGTCTTCACTATCGCTCCAATTTGCCATTATTGCTTTCTTTTTGAGTTTCTTTTTAAACTTTTTTAGCAGAGGACAATCAAACTTGTAGTGTCATGGCTTCTTGCACTCAAAGCAGATTGGTTGGTCCTTCTCCTTCTCTTTCTCCTTTTTTTTATCCTTGCCTTTGTCTTTACTAGGCTCTCCTTTTTGTGGCTTCTTTTTGTAAGTGTATTTCTTCTTCCTCATGAATCTTCTAAATTTTTTAGCCACCAGATCCTTTTCATTTTCATTTTCACTTTCTTCTGATTCTTTATTTGAAGGCTCATTTGGTGTAGTGGATTTGAAAGCAATTGTTTTCTTCTTTCTATCCGCATCCACTACTTTTTGCTTCAAGTTCAACTCATAAGTCATGAGTGAACCAACAAGTTGCTCCAAGGAAAGTGTCTCTACATCTTTTGCTTCTTGGATTGTTGTGACCTTCGGATCCCATGAAGTTGGTAAAGAGCTGAGAATTTTATTAACAAGATCAGTGTTAGACATAACTTTGCCAAAACTTCTCATACCATCAACAATATTAGTAAAACTTGTATACATATCAGTAATAGATTCATTAGGCTCCATTCTAAATATTTCATATGTATGAACAAGCATATTTACTTTAGTATTTTTTACTTGATCGGTACCCTTATGAGTAACCTCAAATATGTCCCAAATTTTCTTTGCCGACACACGTGGATATCCTATTGAATTCACTAAGATCCAATGCGCAATAAAGCAAATTCATTGCTTTGGCATTAAACTTGGATTGCTTAATATCATTTTCATCATAATCCTCTTCGAGTTTTGGAACAAAAATACCATTAACTATCATAGAAGGAACATGTGGACCTTTAATAATAACTTTCCAAAAATTGTAATCAATAGAGTGCATATAAATTCTCATGTGAGTTTTTCAATATATGTAATTAGTGCCATTAAAAAAAGGTGATCTATTTGAGGCTTGACCCTCAACGACACTAGAACCTATTGGGGCTGCCATAAATCTTTAACTCATGGTGGTTAGACCTACAAGCTGAGTACAGGGCTTTGATATCACTTGTTGCCCAGCTAAAGTAACTCAAGAGCGGGGGTGAATTGGGATTCGAAACTTTTTGCAAGAATTAAAAGCAAGTGTTAGTATGTTTGCAAAGTGTTTATGTGCTTTATAAAAGTATGCAGCAGAATTATAAAGTAAATGCAAGAAAAGAAAGATAAGTAATCACAAACATAAGAGTTTATAATGGTTCGGTTCACTCCAAGCACCTACGTCCACTCCCCAAGGTCCACTTGGGTATTTCACTATAATCCAAACTTGATTACAATAGATTAGTTTTCCCGGGCTCACTAATCAAAATCCCTTGGTTTTCAAAAGGCTCGCCATCAACCTAGTTGGTTTTCACAAGGCTCACCGACAATCCAATCACTAGTTTCTATCCACTTGAAATTAGTGATAATTATATTTTATATATATATAAGAGTATTAAATTAATAATTAGTTATCTTCAGAATTGATACTTTTGTATATTTTTTAGTACAAAAGAAGGTCATCATTCGTAGATCTTGAATTATGTAATCCAATGGCATAAATAGGACCCAAATCGGAGTTCATATGGGCCTGAAATTAATTTTAGAAGAATTTAGCATGATTTTTAAAGTAGCACGATTTCTGGAGTAGCCCCTAAAATCTTTCAGCCGGTTCACTGTGGACCGGCTCAATGGTCCACCCACAACCTGCCGATCCCTACCACCATTACCGCCAGTCCACGGAGCAGAATCGTGGACCATCGTCCACCGTTTGCGCCCAAACTCACCGGAGGGACAGCCTCGATGCCGCCCAACCCGCCGGAGACCTCACCACCGGTCGAAGAAGCTCTGATTGGCCAGAAAATCACTGAGAAAGGGGCTACTATTCACCATCTTCTTAACCATCATGCGAAGCCGTTCCAGCATCACCACGAGCTGACCGTCATCGCTGCGAGCCGCCCGTCACTACCCACTGCCAGGAGAAGCCATCGGCCACCGTTTGAGTGTAGCCTAATCTCTAATTTCCTCTTCCAATGCCACCGATCTATTCTCCTCATCTCCACCATCCTGATGCCGCCGCCCCCGCCATCACCGTCGAAGCCGCCTGTCTCTGTCCTGAAGCAGTCGCCGCCCAAGACACTATCAAAGCCTTCTTCCATCGTGGAGTTCAAGCTGATGGTTTATCTTCTTCTTCCATCATCGATGGTTCATCTTCCATTGTTTCTCCCTCTTCGGCCAGTCTCCATCATTCACCGCAGAAATTTTTGGTCTCATGTTAGAGGGAAAGGGTTTGTGGTCGGGAGAAGAGATTTGTTGTTGGACGATGCTTGGTGGGCACGGAGAAGTCTGTTCGAATGAGGAAGGAAGTTCGCGGATGTGGAGGAGTTTGCTGGGATCGCGCGAACAGGTATGACGATAAGGAGATAGCGTCGAGTTTGAGAAGTAGATTGAGATAAGAAATCACCGCAGTTCCCACACAGGCCCGACACGGTGTTTTTCCATTTATAAAACCTTCGGTCATTCTCCACTCCGAGGGAGGATTAGGGAAACTTCCATTTTGCACCCCATTCCACTTCCAATTCCCGTATTTCTTTTCTATGAAGCTGATGTCCAGGATAGAAGGCTAGATCATGTTCTCGGGATTCCGCTATAGTGCTTGGCACAAGTGGTTTATTTTATTTTTCATCTTTTGTACTTAGTTTCTTTAAAATAATGTGTTTCTTTCCAATATTTTTATGAATCATTATTTAATTCTTATTAGGCATAATTTATATTCTTGGGACAAGCTATATTCGAGATAGGAACAGTTTGTACTCTTAGAATAAATTATTTCTAAAAAAAAATTTATAATTTGTATGTGTCCGGTTTCTGACTAATCTATATTTCAGGGGAACGGGCCATGATCAAACAGGTACGAGTCATGATCGCCAAGAATAGGTTATATCTGGATCAGAATATATAGATAATTTATATAGAAGTGCCAGCCCACCTAGCAATAACTAGTTAAAATTCCAAGATTCTTATCTTTTGCATTTATGTTTGTATTTTAGTTTAGCTTTTACTTTTTAAAAGTTCTTTTTTAGAATAACACAAAAGTCCTTGTGAGTTCGATCCTTACTCCCGCTATTCTATCTTTTAGAGTAGTGTATTTAAGGTTTCAAATCGGTGCATTACGACGCGCATCAGATTTTTGACGTCGTTGCCGGGAACTTTTGGCATTATTAAATTAGAATTTCAAAAAAAAAATTTAAGTTTCAAAATTCAAAATTTTTTTTAAAAAAAAAATTAAAAATTAAAATTTTCAATCTTGAGTGCCCTGATATAAGGTTGCCCTGGCATAACTGGGAAGTTATGTTGAATGGTTGTCCTAGGGTACAAAAAGGTTGAGCAAAAAAAATTTTGTGCCTTTTGTTTTCAACTTTTAGATTGACTTAGGTAAATTTATTTTTTCTGCAAAACCAAAAAAAATTTACCCTGACATTTCATAATTTATTAGGATTAGAGACTTAATCACCAAACTTTAAAAAAAATTAGTTTTAGTTTAATTTTGTTTGTTTATAACTTTTATTTTGGACACCTTACTTGTTGCATTCCATTTTTCCATAATCAACTTAAGGGCATTACCCAATTAATCAGATAAGGTGGGGAGTTCAATATCCTTCCTTACCCCTCAAACCACCACCTAGCATTTGCATGGACCTAAGCCTTTAATTTTAAAATCAATTAGACATCAACCCTAGAAATTTTGTGCTCAATAGGACAGGGGAACCCTAAAGTTGGATCGGGTTCAAATCATTTAGCTACTTGGTGTCTAAGAAAAGTGATTCAGGGACAAGAGCCCGAAGGAAAGGTGATTCTTTATAATTGGTTCCATTCGCTTACCTAGCCAATTTCAATTGGTGTCTAAGGCAAGCAACGGGGGGACCCCCACCAACCTTATACTTACTTGGTCGAGTCAGTTAGTTGATCTTGGGCTTGGAGTGCTCAAAGGTGGTTAACCTTGGATCAGTTAGGAGCTGTCTAGATCTAGGTAAACCCTAGGATAGTGATTTTAATTTTTTCATTTGTTTGAAAAAAAAAAGTTAATTAAAATAATTTCTTTTCTTCTCTCTAGTCTAGGACTCTCTTAGGAGTTTTTTCTTTAGACCTTTTCTCTCTTTCCCCCTTCTCCTCTTTTTAAAAATAATAAACAAAATAAAATAAACTACCCAACTATATACCAATTTTCTAAGTCTAGGTATGACCAAATTTATCAAGACCGAACTCATATGGCATATAGACCAGGAGAAAATTTTGATGCTTACAACCCAGGTTAGGGGGCTCAATTAGATTTTTCGTGGCAACTACACCCAGTAGTTGTCCCGGTACACTAAAGACCTTCATTCGCAGATGCTTCTTATTACGATCTGCCCTATTTAGATTGTCAACCTTCTTCTACTCCTTATAGCCTACTTTTCAAGAAAAGGTTTTACAACAACTAGACCAGATTAAAAAAATTAGTCAGAACCCACCTCTTCCTCAGACTAACCTAGAAGTTGATAGATTTGCTTCAACAGCAATCTATCAATGACTAAGGCAGAGAAACCACTGGTGGGATGAACTACTTCCATCATCATCTTACTCACCAATGACTCCCTTTCATGATATGATTGAATTCATTGAGGCACCCTAGGAACCACAACAGAATAACACAGTAGGGGAAGCCATACCTCCTAGTTATCCCCGAACTCATTAGATCCCTATATGGCTTAATGTGAGATAGATGATTTTAATGAAGATGAAGATATCATAGGGAGGGATAACCCACTTTTCAAACCCATCCCACTTTTGACGGAACAAGTTGAGCCAACACCTAGCCCCCAATAGCTCCTCCGTTAGAATCACCATTAGATTTAGAATTGACACCACTTCCTGTTATACCTACGACACCCTACCAGTGATCTCTAATCAGGAAGACCTAATAGTTGGTGTTCTAAGGATGCATAGACAAGTTGTTGGATGGGATGTGTATGACATGAGGGATAATGATCTTAAGAAGTTTGTCATTGATTTTTCTATAGTTGGCACTACTTTCGAAGATCGCCTCCAAAATCTATCTGTTATTCTGAAATGATGTATGGAAACAGGCCTTCAATTAACTTGGATAAAGTGCCATCAGGAAGGGATGATATCAAGTCATACCATACTCGAGAATGGGATTAGGATAGACCTTTTTAGAGATAAAAAAATTTCAAGCCCCCACCCCCACTCTCGGCCCAACACACACACTCCCTTCCTAATCTTCAACAAAATTATTCTAGAATTTTTCAATTTTGGTCTAGCAAGCTTACCTCCTGTATTTTCTAGATCAGGGATAATCATCGTAGAATACTCTACGAACGTTTTTCTGCCATGTTGACAAGGCCTCCTGATTGGCCTATCTTCTAAAATTTTTTTTAGGGATGTACCTAAGTTCAATATCAATAACACTCCCTCTTAGCATCTGGCTGAAGACTTTAAACTTAGCGGTCCTGGGAGGCAGCCCAGTTCTTGCCTTATTTCATGCTTTTAGTTTTACCCTTGTGTTCTTTCTTTTTAGAATAAAGAGGAGTGATTAAGGAAGATTGTGAGGAACATGGCGATAAAAGGACATCCAATGTTCATACCCTACCAGGTTGTACCTTTCTTAGTCATTACATTATTAGTATCCTCTTTCATTGGGGACAATGGAAATTAAGTTGGGGAGATTATTAAATTAATCTAATCCTCGAGTAAAACTTTAATCAATTTTTGTGTACAAGCTTTGTCTTGAATTGAAAATAATCGAGCTCGCTAAATGAGAAGTGATTAACGGTTTAGATAATTTTAGAGATACTGAGAGATGATTTATCAAGGAAACCCTATAAATGGTAGAGTGTAGTCCAGAAAATTTTAGAAGAGCAATTCCAGACCCTTCGGCCTATCGATATTGATAATAAATCCTACTTACAATGGTATAAGTATCATAAAAAGTTCCCAAGTTTAAATAATTAAGGTTTTTAGTATTTCTCATTGAGTAACTGGGCCCCTTCGTCTAAGTAAGTGGTTGTTCACGTCAAAAGGTGGGGATGTAAAGAAATCTTTTGTAGAGTCAGTCTTGACTTGAAGCCTTTTTGACTTGAGTCAGTAAGCCTGAGGGGTATTTACACCTAATGCCCTAAAGCCAACTGGTTTGGGAGTCATTGGCATAAAGCTCGCTACAAGGGTTAACTAGAAAGCAAGATGTCAGGACATTGCACTGACTCTACGTTTTATTTAAAAAAAAGAAAAAAAAGTGGGGACTAAATAAATATTACACCAAAACCAAAGTTGGAAGATTCAGAGAGTGAGATAAAAAGTTGGGAAAAGAAATGCTCTTAAAACTTCTATGGACTCACTCAACCACTAAATGGATGGAATTGATAATCCAGTGAAGTACATTTTTAATGGTCTAATCGAGTATCCTCTGATTTTAGAGTTAGCAAGATGATTTTCATTTCTTGGATATGTTAGTACACAAGACTAATTCATTTCCTTTACTCGAGGACGAACAAAGTTCGAGTTGGGGGATATGATAATTATATTATATATATATGTATTAAATTAATAATTAATTATCTTTAGAATTGATACTTTTGTGTATTTTTTGGTAGGAAAGAAGGTCATCATTTATAGAGCTTGAATTATGAAATCCAACGGTGCAAACCGAACTCAAATCGGAGTTCATATGGGCTGAAATTAATTTTAAAAGAATTTAGCACATTTTTTAAAAGAAGAATGATTTTGGGAGCAGCCCCTAAAATCTTTCAGCTGGTTCACTGTGGACCGGCTCAATGGTCCACCCACAACCCGCCCGTCCATTGCTGCCATTATCGTCGGTCCATGGAGCAGAACCGTGGACCACCATCCTGAAAGAAACCGGGTTCAGGTGGTTTGACATGATCCTATGCTAGGCATGCAAATAGCTACTGGAGCAGAAAGGATTTTAAAACAATTTTTAAAAATCACGCAGCAAAAAACTGCTCCGCCCAGAACCTAATCTATTCAAGTTGCAAACAGGCATGTAAAATGATATAAAATATTTATAAAATATTTGAATTAAAAATTCAAATCATGCATGAAAAAAAATAATTTTTTTATACCTTATTTCGGCTGGAATAACCCTGGGATAAACCTGGAATAGACTGGAATAACTGGAATAAAGTTATTCCAGTCATCTTCCTTTTTGGAACTCTGTTTTTGGCTTGCAAAACTTCATCAGAACACCACCTTCCGGACCTCTGTTTGCTCCCAAATTTGAGCAGCGGCAACTTGGACAAGTGCTCTTCAATCTACAATTGAAATATGCAAGAAATGGTTAGCCAAATAATTATAAAAAATCACCAAAGTCTGTTGCCAGATTTCTGTAGCAGAACTGGGCAGCAGACTTTGGCCTTCGTTTTGGAGTGGTTGGGGTGATCCCGGTCCGCGTAGCTTGCTCCTAGGAGTAGAAGGATACTCCCTCTAGAGGGGAGACATGCCCGGGGCTCTCGGATCCTTCTCCACGTGCGGTGCTAGCCGCTGGAAGAGAGCTTCACGGTCACAGGAATTCTGCAACAGGGCAGGCAGAACTGAGCACTTGAAACAAGGGATTTAAAGCCTTGTTTCTGTACCTCAAAAGCTCATAAACCCAGTCCCAAAGATCTCTACTTAAGCCTCTCAAACACTCAAAGGAAGAAGGAATGAGACTCCCAAAGAACAGCACCCAAAAAATCTTGCTGGATGTTGCACGGTGATGAAAAAAACAACACCATTCAGAAACAGAGCAATGGCTGGTATAAATAGGCAACAGAGGGAGAGAGGGAGCTGGAGAGACAGGGAGAGGAAGAGGCAGCAGTTGCCTTTCACCATTAACCAGCAATAACCAAGGATTAATGGAAGGGTGGAGGAGAGGAAGGGATGCCCAACCGGCGTCAAAACCTTGGGACGTTCGGCTTCATTTGGGACGTTTGGCATTCCACTCCCAGCAAAATGGAAAAAGACCGTGTAAATGGTCACAAGGGAGAAGAAATAAAATCGGTCCATTCCCAATAAATGGTTCAATCCCATTAAACCACTTGGTTCAATCCAATTGAACCGGTTTAAGCCCAATTAAATTGGGTTCAATTGGTTCACAACCAATTGGAGGCCGAAACGAACTCCGAATCAGTTCAAAACTGATTCAGAAAAATCCTGGCGCAATGCTGGTCAACCCGGAACAATTTTCGGTTGACACAGACAAGGGCAAGACAGGAAAAATAATGCTCAAAAATACTGTGATCATAAAATCGAGACGATTCCCAATCGTAATCGGTATCCGGATCAAGAGTTATCCTCTGTGGCGTGTGACCTCATAGGTTCAAACCTAAACAATAGCACTAGAACAATTTTAGTACCAGCACAGGAAACCATCTAGCAATGGGTCCCGGCGTCCGGATAGATCGAAGATGCGGGAGCAAACTATCGAACCTCTGGCATATGGTTACTGTATAATTCATCCCTTTGACCTCTAATACTCAGGACGACCGAGATTGGGCTGCCAACCCAGACTGAGTCAGTCGACTACGTGTCTCAACCTCGCAAGCCCAGTGACTCTTCACTAGGGCTACCCCGATCGAGGATTTGCTAAATTGAGACACTGCGAGACATTCAATCCAAACTGTTTGGACAGGTCAATTCCATCTTGGTCCATCACTGCTCCACAAGTACTTGCCTGTACCCAGAAACCTTCCATCACCGGATTAGAAATCCGGGTAGTCCGGTACCAAAGCACAGGGAGTTGCTTGCAAGCTACCGTGATGACCTCAGGTCGGAGGGACACATATACCCATATCCAATCGTGAGTATCCCTTTGGCAGAAAGGGGCTGCACGGAGTCACGTTCAATGAGATACCACATATCCCACTTGTAGATCACATCAGTGTCACCACACTCATTTGGTCAAGAGGACAACCAAACAATGTGAACTACAACAACCTATACTTGATATATTGCCGTCCAGTACAATATATCCTTTGGTTTTGAACAGGATTTAAGGACCACTCGATACATCCTCTCTGTATCGAAGTCAGTGTAGCCCTAAGGACTTCATCACATGGAAAGAGTTCATTTCAGGGAAATACAATATATGATGAGTAGCCAAAAAAAATATTTTATTAATTCATAAAATGAATACAATATTGAGCCCAACCGCCTTACAACCCAGGCGATTGGCTTTGGGACACAATTCCCAACAACTCCCACTTGTACTAAAGCCAGTCAGAAGAGTATCTAATACACCCATTTCTCATTTACAATAGTCGAACTCTTATATTCCGAGGGCTTTAATGAAGGGGTCGGCCAGATTTTCCTTTCCATCGATCTTCAGAAGATTGATGTCGCCTCGTTCCACGATCTCTCGTACGAGGTGGTAGCGCCGCAGAATGTGCTTGGTGCGGTGATGAGCTTTAGGCTCCTTAGCTTGAGCAATGGCTCTAGTGCTGTCACAGTACACCGGAACAGGACCATCTAGGGAAGGTGCCACCCCTAGCTCTCCAAAGAACTTCCGCAACCATACAGCTTCCTTTGCTGCATTTGATGCTGCAATATATTCTGCTTCGCATACCGAGTCTGCAACAGTTGCCTGCTTGGAACTTTTCTAGCAGATCGCTCCTCCATTCAGGGTAAATACAAACCCTGACACACTCTTGCTATCATCTCTGTCCGACTGGAAACTGGAGTCAGAGTACCCCACAAGTTTCAAGTCAGGTTCTTCATAAATCAGCCATTGATCTTTAGTATTTCTTAAATACTTAAGGATGTACTTAACCACCTTCCAATGCGCCTCACCTGGGTCAGACTGGTATCTGCTCACTACTCCTAGTGAGTATGCCACGTCTGGTCTAGTACAAGTCATAGCATACATGATAGAGCCTACTGCAGAAGCATAAGGTACTCTATTCATGCGCTCTCTTTTCTCAGGAGTTTTCGCACAATCCTTCTTGGAAAGAGTAATTCCAGAATCTATCGGGAGATAGCCTTTCTTGGAATTTTCCATGCTGAACCGTTTCAGCACGGTGTCAATATACGTAGACTGGGACTATCCCAAAAGCTTCTTAGATCTATCTCTATAGATCTTCATACCTAGTATGTAAGAAGCTTCACCCAAGTCCTTCATGGAGAACTGAGATGATAACCAGACCTTTATTCTTTGTAATGCTGCGACATCATTCCCGATTAAGAGAATGTCGTCAACATATATAGTACTAGGAATACAATCACAGAACCATTAACCCATTTATAGATGCACAGTTCTTCTCCGTTCCTAACGAAGCCATATGATTTGATACATCTATCAAACCGTAAGTTCCAACTTCGAGATGCGTGCTTGAGTCCATAGATGGACCTCTGCAACTTGCATACTTTTGATTCATCTGTGGATGTGAACCCTTCAGGCTGTATCACATACACCTCTTCTTCCAGCTCTCCATTTAGGAAAGCAGTTCGGACATCCATCTGCCAGATTTCGTAATCAAAATATGCTGCCAAAGCAAGCATGATCCAAATGGACTTGAGCGCCATAGGGGAGAAAGTTTCGTCATAATCGATACCATATCACTGACGATATCCTTTGGCAACCAGACGAGCTTTATAGGTCTCTACCTTCCCATCTGCGTCCCTTTTCCTCTTGAAGATCCATTTACACCCGATGGGTTTTATACCTTCAGGTGGATCAACCAATGTCCATACATTGTTGATTTTCATGGACTCCATTTTGGATCACATGGCTCCAAGCCATGCCTCAGAGTCAGATCTCTGAAGTGCATCCATATAGGTGATCGGATCCTCATTGTTCTCATCGAGCTCAATGGGATCGCCGTCCCGGACGAAGAAACCGTATTATCTGTTCGGCTGACGCGGTATTCTACCGGATCTCCTAATGGGTTCTGGGTGTGATTCAATCACAGCCGGTTCTACGATGTCCTTAGAGTGTGCAGGTTTTTCTATTGGTTGAACTTCATCAAGTTCAATCTTAGAAGCTATAGTTCCTTCTCCAAGGAACTCCTTTTCCAAAAAGATAGCTCTAAAAGCAACGAACACCTTTTGTTCATTCTCCAAATAGAAGAAATACCCTTTGGTTTCCTTAGGATAACCAATGAATAAACACCGATCAGACCTAGGACCAAATTTTTCTGAGTCTAAATGCTTTACGTAAGCCGGACAACCCCAGACCCGAAGGTGTGAGATTGAGGGTTTACGTCCAGTCCACATCTCATACGGAGTGGAGACAACAGACTTACTTGGAACATCATTTAATAAGTAACAGGTTGTCTGAAGCGCATATCCCCAAAAGGATAGCGACAGAGTTGCAAAACCCATCATGGATCGAACCATATCCAACAAGGTTCGATTCCTCCTTTTGGACACACCATTCAACTATGGTGTTCCTGGAGGAGTCCACTGAGAGAGAATTCTATTCTCCTCAAGATATGTCAAAAATTCACCAGATAAGTATTCACCACCTCGATCAGATCGAAGGATTTTAATACTTTTTCCAGTTTGCTTTTCTACTTCATTACGGTATCGTTTGAACATTTCAAACGACTCAGACTTATGTCTCATTAGAAAGACATAACCGAACCTCGAAAAGTCGTCTGTAAAAGTAATGAAATATTTGTATCCTCCTCTGGCACTAACTGTCATCGATCCACATACATCAGTATGTATTAGACTTAGAAGTTCTGTAGCTCGTTCACCTTTTCCAGTAAAAGGTGATTTGGTCATTTTACCAAGTAAACATGATTCACAAGTGGGCAGTGATTCAGAATCACTGACCTCGAGGAGTCCATCTCCTCGCATCTTGTTTATCCTATTTTGGTTAATATGACCTAGCCTATAGTGCCAAAGATACAAATCGTTGACATTATCTAACCTTGGGCGTTTGCTAGAAGTGTACATTACATTAACAGGCCTTGATAGTACATATATGCCATTATTTAATCTAGCTTTCATTATCAGAGAGTTATTCAAAATAACATTGCAAAAATCTCCCTTTATTGATAGTTCAAAACCATAATTGGCCAAAAGCCTATAGAGATTATGCACATAATGAAACTAGGACAATAGTGACAGTCGACTAGTTCGACAGTACAAGACTCAAAGACAAGACGCAGGACTCTGACCGCCAGTACTGGAACACGATTTCCATTTCCGACGCTCAGAAACTGTTCTCCATCTTCAAATCTTCTGCTAACTTGAAGTCCCTGTAACGAATTACAAACATGAATTGGACTACCAGTATCCAATACCCAGTTAGCAGTATCAACAATTGAGTAATTACAAGGTTTTATCATATAAATACCTTGTTCAGCAGACTTCTGCTTCCTCGGCCTGTTCGAATCAAGGGACGCAATATAAAGAGGACAGTTCATCTTCCAGTGTCCCTTCTTCTTGTAGTAGAAGTACTCTGCAGAAGACTGATCAGCCTTATACTTCCTGGTCTGACTAGGGCCAAGAGCATTCTGCACCTTCTTTCCCTTTTTATTTATTTTCTTCTTCCCTTTCTTAAAGGGACGACGACCTCTACTTCCTCCCACTAAATTCACCACCCCCTTATTCAGTTGGTGGTCTTTCTCGAAAGTCTGCAGCAACCCCAAAAGTCCATGGTAGTTGACTGCAGGCTTGTTCATTCTGTAATGAACGAGAAAATCAAGATAGGAGGAGGGAAGAGAATTCAGGATCGCATCCTTGCCGAGCTACTCGTGCAAGGGACATCCGAGTTTGCCCAACTTTTCAATCAACTCGATCATGTACAATACATGATCAGTGACTGAACCACCATTCGACATCTTGGAGTTGTAGATGGCACAAGACACTTTATACCGTTCTACATCATCCGGGGTGCCGAAGGATTCCTTCAATTTTTGAAGGATTTCATCAGGTTGGGCCTCCTTGAATTTGCGACTAAACTCGTCGTTCATTGCCGCTAACATAATGCAATGGACAGTAGTCCGATTAGAGACCCACTTCAGATAAGCGTCTCTGACCGCACTCCGTGCATTTACGGGAGGGATTTCAGGTGCCGGATCCGTTATCACATAAAGGATCCGTTCATGCTCCAGAACGATTCTCAACCTTCGATACCAACTATCGAAGTTGTGACCCTTTAACTTCTCGTTATCGAGAAGTGACCGGAGCGATAAATTGGAAGACATCTGAAAAGAAAACAAGACCAAATTAGTGTATGAATTAATAATTTAACCAAAAGACTTGGACTTTAGTCTAAAGGTTTTTTCCACTAATTTTTTTAGATTGGTAGCCTCTAACTCCAATCCGTGAAAACACTTTTTCAAGTGGGTACTGAAATCCAATAGGCCTCGCATGAGCCCCACTTTGGCCGGCTCACCCATACGAGCCTAAAGGTAGGTTCGTAAACCAATTGTTTCCCTAAACAATTTTCAGTATTACATTTTGCCCCAGAGAACACCGCAATCGGCCTTGGGGCCTCCTATTGCGGGTCTCTGGTTAGGTCCAACCATTAATATGACAAATCCAATGCTTCCAGCTAACAAAAGACCAAGCCCGACTTTGGCCGACCCACCTGGTCCCGTTAAGGAGGTTGCACTGAACCATCATCGATCAGATAGAAATTCCAGTCGCCAGATGTACACCCGTTCTTTGGAACTGCCGATGCACACCAAGCTTGTGGACACATTTCTAACCGACTTAATGGGAGGCTAAGACATTGTCAACTCCTTGACTTAGTCTTTTTAAGGACCTAATAATTTTAGAGGATTTTTTAATTGTGACAGAAGAAAAGACAAGGACATGGATCAACCTCCCACTGAATCAATCAGATTTCAAGAGGGTTGAACTAAATCAACAAACGATCCATGGGCACCTATAGATCAGTCAAACCGATCAACCTGGGTGACATGGGTTAACTCGAGTCATTGAGCTTTTCCAATCAGTTCTGGTCGACTCGACTAGCCAGGTAGGTGAGATCATGGGTGAGTATCCACCATTAATTATCTTTCCTAGACACCAACCAAGTTGGCCAGGAAAGAGGTAGCCTCATACAACCATGATCACAATGCCAAACCTACCTCGACACCAGTCGGTTTACCAGACTCGATCAGATTAGCCTAAAGACTCGGGCATCCATTGAGCCACTAATTGGATCCATTTTAGATGAACGGATCAACTAATCTAACTATTAGATAGTTCTAAAGAAGGGCCTTAAACAACTTTTGTTTAATCTTCTTGTTATCCGGTTCAACTAAACTTAGGTCTAACCCAGTAATGGACCCAACTAGTCAGCTAACCCAATATAACCCAAAATGGCTTATGCAAGTGTTTTAGATTTCATAAACCTAAAAGATTTTAATAAGCCAAAGATTTAATTAAAACAATTTTTAATTAAGTCACAATGTAAAACATTTTTACATAACCAAAAAATCATGCATCAAGATATTTTACACATATTTTATATCCTATAGAAAACATGCCCAAAACCATGTATCATCAAATCAAAACATTTTTAATTTTAATATTCTTTAAGGATCCTTCTGAAGAGGCCAACACAGATGAACCACATCGTGTCAAAGACACACGGTCATGGTGAAGGTCTCAATTAGGTTCCAAAAAGAAAATTTTGATACATCATTAGATTAAACCAATTTTAATCTACATACATGCAAACATAAATAGATTACACATGCAACCTGGCTCTGATACCATTGAAAGAAACTGGGTGCAGGTGGTTTGACATGATCTTACGCTAGGCATGCAAACAGCTACGGGAGCAGAAAGAATTTTAAAACAATTTTTAAAAATCACGCAGCGGAAAACTGCTCCGCCCAGAACCTAATCTATTCAAGTTGCAAACAGGCATGTAAAATGATATAAAATATTTATAAAATATTTGAATTAAAAATTCAAATCATGCATGAAAAAAAATAACTTTTTTTATACCTTATTCCAGCTGGAATAACCCTGGGATAAACCTGGAATAGACTGGAATAACTGGAATAAAGTTATTCCAGTTGTCTTCTTCCTTGGAACTCTATTTTTGGCTTGCAAAACTTCGTCGGAACACCACCTTCCGGACCTCCGTTTGCTTCCAAATTCGAGCAGCGGCAACTTGGACAAGTGTTCTTCAATCTCCAATGGAAATCTGCAAGAAATGGTTAGCCAAATAATTATAAAAAATCCCCAAAGTCTGCTGCCAGATTTCTGCAGCAGAACTGGGCAGCAGACTTTGACCTTCGTTTTGGAGTGGTTGGCGCGATCCCGATCCGCGTAGCTTGCTCCTAGGAGTAGAAGGATACTCTCTCTAGAGGGGAGACACACCCGGGGCTCTCGGATCCTTCTCCACGCACGGTGCTAGCCGCTGGAAGAGAGCTTCACGGTCACAGGAATTCTGCAACAGGGCAGAACTGAGCACTTGAAACAAGGGATTTAAAGACTTGTTTCTGTCCCTCACAAGCTCCTAAACCCAGTCCCAAAGCTCTCCAGTTAAGCCTCTCAAACACTCAAAGGAAGAAGGAATGAGACTCCCAAAGAATAGCACCCAAAAAATCTTGCTGGATGTTGCATGGTGATGAAAAAAACACCATTCAGAAACAGAGCAATGGCTGGTATAAATAGGCAATAGAGGGAGAGAGGGAGGTGGAGAGATAGGGAGAGGAAGAGGCAGCAGTTGCCTTTCACCATTAACCAGCAATAACCAAGGATTAATGGAAGGGTGGAGGAGAGGAAGGGACGCCCAACCGGCGTCAAAACCTTAGGATGTTCGGCTTCATTTGGGACGTTGGGACATTTGGCATTCCACTCCCAGCGAAATGGAAAAAGACCGTGTAAACGGTCACAAGGGAGATGAAATAAAATCGGTCCATTCCCAATAAATGGTTCAATCCCATTAAACCACTTGGTTCAATCCAATTGAACCGGTTCAAGCCTAATTAAATTGGGTTCAATTGGTTCACAACCAATTGGAGGCCAAAACGAACTCCGAATCGGTTCAAAACTGATTCAGAAAAATCCTGGCGCAATGCTGGTCAACCCGGAATAATTTTCGGTTGACACAGACAAGGGCAAGATGGGAAAATAATGCTAAAAGATACTGTGACCATAAAATCGAGACGATTCCCAATCATAATCGGTATCCGGATCAGAGAGTTATCCTCTGTGGCGTGTGACCTCATAGGTTCGAACCTAAACGGTAGCTCTAGAATAATTTTAGTACCAGCACAGGAAACCATCTAGCAATGGGTCCCGGCGTCCGGATAGGTCGAAGATGCGGGAGCAAACTATCGAACCTCTGGCATATGGTTGCCGTATATATAATTCATCCCTTTGACCTCTAATGCTCAGGATGACCGAGATTGGGCTGCCAACCCAGACTAAGTCAGTCGACTACGTGTCTCAACCTCGCAAGCCTAGTGACTCTTCACTAAGGCTACCCCGGCTGAGGATTTGCTAAATTGAGATATTGCGAGACATTCAATCCAAAATGTTTGGACAGGTCAATTCCATCTTGGTCCATCACTGCTCCATAAGTACTTGCCTATACCCAGAAACCTTCCATCATCGGATTAAAAATCCGGGTAGTTCGGCACCAAAGCACAGGGAGTTGATTGCAAGCTACCATGATGACCTCAGGTCGGAGGGACACATATACCCATATCCAATCATGAGTATCCCTTTGGCAGAAAGGGGCTGCACGGAGTCACGTTCAATGAGATACCACATATCCCACTTGTAGATCACATCAGTGTCACCACAATCATTTGGTCAAGAGGACAACCAAACGATGTGAACTACAACAACCTATACTTGATATATTGCCATCCAGTACAATATATCATTTGGTTGTGAACAGGGTTTAAGGACCACTCGATACATCCTCTCTGTATCGAAGTCAGTGTAGCCCTAAGGACTTCATCACATGTAAAGAGTTCATTTCAGGGAAATACAATATGTGATGAGTTGCCAAAAAAAATATTTTATTAATTCATAAAATGAATACAATACTGAGCCCAACCGCCTTACAACCCAGGCGATTGGCTTTGGGACACAATTTCCAACACGTCCATCGTTTATGCCTAAACTCGCCGGAGGGATAGCCCTGATGCCGCCCAACCCACCGGAGACATCACCGCCGGTCGGAGAAGCTCTGATTGGTCGAAAAATCACCGAAAAAGGGGCTGCTGTTTGCCATCTTCTTCACTATCGTGCGAAGCCGTTCCAGCACTACTGCGAGCCAACCGTCACCGCTGCGAGCCGCCCGTCACCGTTGCGAGCTGCCCATCACCGCCCACTGCCAGGAGAAGCCGCCGGCCACCGTTTGAGCGTAGCCCAATCACCAATTTCCTCCTCCAATGCCGCTGGCCTATTCTTCTCATCTCCATCGTCTTGATGCCGCCACCCCCGCCGTCGCCGCCGAAGCTACTTGTCGCCGTCTCGAAGCAGCCGCCGCCCAAGAGACCGTCAAAGCCTTCTTCCACCGTGGAGTTCCGGCCGATGGTTTATCTTCTTCTTCCATCACTAACAGTTCATCTTCCATGATTTCTTTCTCTTCGGCTAGTCTCCATCGTTCACTGCAGAACTTTTTGGTCTCATATCGTAGGGAAAGGGTTTGTGGTCGGGAGAAGAGGTTTGTTATTGGACGACACTGGGTGGGCATGGAGAAGTTTGTTTGGATGAGGAAGGAAGTTCGTGGATGCGGAGGAGTTTGCTGGGATCGTGTGAACAGGTGCGACGATAGGACATAGCGTCAAGAAGCAAATTGAGATAAGAAATTATCGCGGTTTCCACACAGACCCGACATGATATTTTTTCATTTATAAAACTTTCGATCATTCTCCGCTCCAAGGGAGGATTTGGGAGACTTTCATTCTACACCCCATTCCACTTTTAATTTTCATATTTCTTTTCTGCGAAGCTGATGTCATCTTCTCGGGATTCCACTATAGTGCTTGGCACAGAGGGTTTATTTTATTTTTCATCTTTTGTACTTAGTTTGTTTCTATGAAATAAAGTGTTTCTTTTCAATATTTTTATAAATCATTATTTAATTTTTATTAGGCATAGTTCATATTCTTGGGACAAGCTGTATTCGAGATAGGAATAGTTTGTGCTCCTAGAATAAATTATTTCTAAAAAGGATTTTTATAATTTGTATGTGTCCAGTTTTTGACTAATATATATTTTAGGGGAACGGGCCATGATCGACCAGGTACGGGTCGTGATCACCAAGAATAGGTTATATCTGGATCAGAATATACAAGTAATTTACATAGAAGTGAAGTGCCAGCCCACCTAGCAAGTAACCAGTTGAAATTCCGAGATTCTTATCTTTTGCATTTATGTTTCTATTTTAGTTTAGCTTTTACTTTTTAAAAGTTCTTTTCAGAATAACATAAAAGTCCTTGTGGGTTCGACCCTTACTCCAGCTATTCTATCTTTTAGAGTAGTGTATTTAAGGTTTCAAATCGGTGTGTTGCGATGCGCATCAATTATGAACAACAATAAATTCAAGTACAATGAAAGAATATAATAAGCTTTCAAAAATAAAAGCAATTATCTCTTTGAAGCTCTTGATTGCTGTTGAGAAATCTTATCTCCAAGTTATTGAAGCCTTAATCAATGCTTGAGGATTGGACTTGAATGCTTTTTGAATGCTCTTAAATGCTTGAAGGCTCAACTTCACTCAAAAGTAATAGTTCTTCAATGAATATTTGAATGAATGTTCATAACTCATTGGTTGCTTCCTTCTTGAGTTTGGTTCACTTTAAATACCTTTCCATGTTTTAAATGACCATTTATGATCATTAGAGAGGAGAAAATAGCCGTTAGACATAGAAAGGAGCAATTTTGTATTTCAAAAAATTAGTCATTATTGTTCATCCAGACCTGCAGGTGTCGACACTTCAGGTCATAAGTCAACACATGAGTCGACACTTGAGTCAACACTAGGTCAAAAATATCTTTCGAAGCTCTCTTGAATGTACTGGTACATCGACACTTCTTTTGATGAGTAGATACTTGAGTCGACACTTCATCTTCATGAGTTGGCACTTGAGCAGAATCTTGAAATCAGCAAGTTTTGTATCATTTTTGGTCTCAGGCCTTGAGTATACACTTGAGTCAATACATGAGTCAACACTTGGTCTTCATGAGTCGACACTTCATGTGTGCCAACTGAAACTTCTTCTATGCATCAGCTCAAGCTCTGTGTATTGAAAATCTTAGATCAGAGTATATACCATGAAAGCAACGAGAGAGAGTTCCTAATGTGATGATGGTAGCCTTCTTGATTCATATAGAAGTAGAAGAAGATATAGAAGAGAGATTAGGAGAAAAGAGAGATTGTTTTATTCCTTGGAGAAGAATTTGTTATAATAAGAGATACCAGCCTCCTCTCACAAACCCGAGAAGAAGCTCAGACCTGCGGACAATACCTCATGCAAGGTTCCCTTCTCCAAAACCCCATAGTGTTCCCACAGTCTCAAGCCTTCATGCACAAGAGTCTCCACTCACGAATATCTCCCTCACGCATGCCCTCTTGTTTTCCACCCCCAAACCATTGCCCCCTCATTTTATAAGCACATGGGGTGGTGTTTTAGTTCTAGCCATTCTTGGACTTGGATAATTAGGTTCAAGGTGGTTAGGAGCCCTAGGTAGTTAGGATCCTTAGTTGGTTAGGCCTCCTAGTTAGTTAGACCTCTTGGATAGTTAGGACTCAACCACCAATCGACTAACCAACTAACCATATGTTAACCAACTAACCAATTAACTACCTAACCTCGAATCCCTTTCACATCAAAGGGCAACCGACTACACCTTTGGACCTAAATCCCATAACCCAATAGGATTATGTTACAATCTCTCAAAAACTCCCCCAATAAGCCAATTGAGAAAGCCCTTAAACCTGAGCCATGTACACCCATGTCTCACATGCTCTCTCAACCCTGGGTCAAACCACCAGACCCAACATGACTCTAGGGCCCTTGGAAACTTATAAACCTAAGCCTTCCAAGCCTTGTTGCCTTCTTTGGAACACCTCCAAGACCTTTGGAACACCTCCAGAACCGCTTGGCATGCCTCCAAGCTCCCAGGGATTCTCCAACATCCCTACCATGACCTTCCAAGTCTCTCTAAGGCTTGGAAGCACCATGCAAAACCCTACAGTATGAGTCGATACTTCACTTCCATGAGTCGATACTTGGTTGAAATATTGCTGAAACTTGTCCAACTTCAAAATTTGAGTCCTTCAAAGTGATTCTTATGTGCCAAAGTCTATATAACTTAAAATTTCATTAGTTTAGATGACTTCTTCAACTATTTGACAAGCAAATTGATCTTTCAACATATTTTAATTTTGATGTGTATCCTATTCTGATAAATACACTTTTAACACTTGGTTAGTACTCAAATATACTTAAGTATTTTGTTATTCATCAAAATCAAGACAAGAGTCAATAGGCTCTCTACTATTTTAAGCATATTCAGTAGCTTAGGTAATGATAAATTCAGTTTGTTCATATGATAATTCATGACAAACTATGAGAAGGAATCCGAGAGTGACTATAGGATCAAGTCCTGATTTAGTTCCCCGTCCATTACAAACCCTAATTGACTTAATTGAGTGATCAAGTCAATCATTTTAAGGGCATGAGCCTGGATGAAAGAACCATCACTCATTCATGCTTGGAATAACTACTTTGATATTTCATATCGAGCAGTTCGACTATGCTCTCCATATAGCTCCTTAAGATTGAGCAATATGGACTGAGGTTCCATTTTCTCATGTTGTCTCTGTAACTCATTACTCATTGAGACCAACATGATACACTTGATAGTCATGTTGTCATTCGACTACATTTTATATGTGGCCCTTTCCTCAGTAGCATCCTCTCCTATTGGAAGTGGGTCAGGAGAATCGAGAAAATAAGCAATTTTCTCCTGAGCTAATACAATTCTCAGGTTCTTCAACCAATCCACTTAATTCAGACTAGTCAACTTATGGCATCCAAGATACCCCGCAGTGAAAAAGTAGAAGCCATAATATAAAATCTATATTAAATAAAGAACAACTATAAGCAGATCACTCATGATAATATTCATAATTAGACAAGGTCTTTTGCATCTAATTATGTCTCCCACTATTTTCTACAAATACCATAACCCTCTCCTATGGTAAACGAGAAACCAGTATCCAGTTTCTTTAGGGGGGTTGAGATCCCAATTCCTTATAAATGCCTTGTGTGTACACAACAAACACTTATAAGTTCAAGGGTATGAAATGACTCTTTCTAATTGCTTCCCTTGCAATTCTCAACATAACTTTGCCTCTAAGACATTTATAGTCTTGTGTATGCACAACAAACCATAATGTCTTAATTTAGTCGAACCCTTCATTTTATAGCCATGATTGAATAATGTTGCCCTTGTATGTACATAATAAAGCAACATTACCAGTCATGCTATAAAACACTAGGTGCACCAAGACACATTTTATACCAAATGCTAGAGCAGGCCTTGTGTGTACATAACAAACCAACTATAGTGTTGACATAAATTTGGCTTAGCATGAAGGAAAACAATTTGTAGTGTGCTTAATCAATTAACACTTCCATATTAAAGTTTAGATATGATCAAATTGGCCAGGTAAGTGAAAAAGATGAGGGGATCTCCCCGTTGCTTTCCTTAAATACCAAATAAATTGGTCAGGTCAGACAATGAACTAATTAAAAACCTCATTCTCTTTACATTCCCAGAACTACTTGTCTAGACACTAATTGGCTGATCAAATCCTAATTGGATTTGTATCATGATTAAATTACACTACAACTAAATATAATTTTTATGAGGGCTTTGATGGTCTCATAACACATCCTAATTAATTATGTCGATGTGACATTCATTCTAGCTATCAACCATATTAATCCTAATATGCATAACATAAGCATGATTATAACAACGTTCTGTTCACCTCACTTGTTCATGGGATAAGGCCACATCGATACCCCTACATGCCATAGGTGACCCCATTGAATAAAAAGAAAGGGCCTTTAAACCCTAATTGGCTCCTATGACCGAACGGCCATGGTGACTAACCCAATTCGAAGCAGTTACTAAGAGATATCATATCACATGTATATAATATAAACTAATCATGCATTAATTCATACCAAAACAAGCAATCAAAACTATTGAGACTATTAATTGCAAGCATCAAGGTGGTTCTGATACCACTATTGGATTCTTCGAGCCAGGTGCAGTGGAAGACTGGGTTTCAAAAATTTCTTATTTGAAATCCTGACCGGTCGGAACCCTAAACCCTTGGACCACTTGATCTTGACAATCAAGAAATCTAAACTTTAGGACTATAGAAGAATACCTGGAGTGCTATTATCCTTTATTTCCATGAGGCACACAAATGCATGCCCTCCAAAGGTGATCTACACAGGAATCGAACCAAGGAAGCACTCCTACAATAGTTGCTTGTTTGATTGGGACTCCTTTTGGCAGCCTTCTGGACTTTCTCCCTTGTTGGACTCCCTACCCTCTTGTTAGCCTCTCTCAGATCTCAAATACCTCTTCTATTTTTTCCCTAGGCCCTTGTCTTAAAAGACTAGCCTTTTCTTGAAAGAATAAACCTTATCTTAAAAAGACAAACCTTGTCTTAAAGGGGAGGGAGAGAAAATAGCAGGTTGGAGTATTCAGATAAAAAATGTTAGTTCTTTGGCATCAAATCACCGATGCCTATTTGTAAAGGGAAATGGGGCACCTGATATGTAGCCATCTGATAAGACTCTTTAATCATAAAGAGTCTTATTAATAGAAAAACATATCATGATAACACCCATTCATACACCAAGAGACATATAAGTGTCTCTTGGTTTTTCTAGCCAAGTTTTCCTTCTACCACATGGCAATAACTGGTTGCAGGAAAGCCAAGGGGTGTGAAATGAGAAAGGAAGCATTGGAGAAAATTAAGAGACTTAAAGTAGAAGGACTCTGCTTCTCAAATTGGTGCCAACAATGAAGGGATGCATCCCTTCATTATGTGCATTCCAATTTCATGCCATTGCCACCTATTGACCATCAAACCATAGCAGGGGGCATGGAGATAAGGTAGGAGTCCTTTGGAATTAATCTGGGATTTGTGATTGATCTGAAAAATGACTCTTGGTCCTTTTGCACACACATAATATGCGTGAAAGCATTATGGTGCCCAAGAGTCCATGCCAACATGGACTCTTTCATTAATCCAAGATAAGTCCCAATAAAATATAGATAGATACTGGATTAGGCTTCCCCACTTAGGACTCTAACCAAAATAAATCTCACTTAAATTGGTTAGCCCAAATAACAAGAAAACAAACCTAATCCAATTGGATTAGGAGTTAAGCTAGCCAACATATGCTAGTATGTTAATTAGCTAGCCAATTAGTATCCCATGACCCTAATAAAAATATAATTGACTTTTTTGGCCAATTTTCTAATGTGTGTGACATTTTGGGCTCTATATCTAGCCAACAGTAGGTCTAGGTCTAAGCCAATTTGATCCAATCAAAACCAATTTGACCTAGTTAGGTCAAATTGAGCTGACCTAGGTTGCCAATTCGGACCAGCTTTCGAATTGACCCATGAATCCAATCAATTTGATTCATGAAAATCTACAAGACATGATTGATGTTTCACAACATGTCATGCCTACCTGGAAGATAAGGAATTTAGTAGAAATTATCAAAATACCCTTCAGTGGAAATATACCATGCAATTCAATCCTTCGATCTCCCTTTATCTCGATTAAGTGATGGGCACGGATAAATATCAAACCCTAGCACTCAATCCTTTCGAATATCAATTTGATAATGAAGACTTAATCATTGAAAGATTAGAAACCTTATTTAATCTTATTATGCTTTGATCAAGACTTCCTGAGTCATCATTCGAAGAGATCACATGGGATAACTTTTCTTCTTATTAGGAGTGATCGATTCCTTGTTGACCTACTCATTACCTTCATACACAATCCACCATATCCAGAAATATCACATACATGACTTAATTGCCATGAATGAGTATGCACCAAAATATGGGTTCATGTACACGAGATACTATAATAGTCTTAAGTCTAAGGATAACATGCACAACTCTCACTAAGAGAACATTCTTTTGACAAGTAAGACTTCCATTTAATGTTCTTTTGTCAGATCAGTTCAGTGGACTCATAACCTGATGAGCACCCAAATCCTTGTATTAGTGTCTCTACACAAGTGGTTGTGAGACCAACCACCCTCTTCATCGAGCATACATAAGATGTTCTAGTCTTTCCGGATTCATCGATCCCTGAATTGATTATCCAACAACTAGAAATATTTTAGATAAAGATTTATAGGAACTTAGGTCTCACCATTATAATCTCCATCATAACCCTAATTTCATTGCCCTAACCTATGGGGTTCATCATAATCTTTATAAGATGCAGCAGTATGATGAATCAAATGCCTTTTATTAAATAAATAATATCATACATGAGCTGGAAGATCATAGAAATGCCCATACAATGATTGGCTTTTAGGGCACCATTCTTTCAATACTGATCATAGAACTCTAGCCGGTGAGTCACTGCCATTGAAGAATCCTAACACAGCCAGGTTAACCTGGATTCACCTTGACCTCTCATGAGACCTAGACCTTGATATCATGAACTTGATATATAACTCTCTTTGGATAGACTTTATCTCTGTGACCTAAATGATCAAGATGATCGAATCCTTAGGAGTACCTGAATTGAAGCCCCTAACTTCAATGGATGTCTTGATCCAAAGGTTTACTTAGATTGGGAGAGTGACATGCACCACTACTTTGAGTGGCATAACATATCCAAGGATCGATGGTTTAGGTTTGCTAAGCTTAAGTTAGTGATTTAGGCTAGGTTGTACTAAGGCAACATTAAGTGCCTTCATCGACAAAGAGGCCAACATCCCGTAGAGACTTGGAAGAAAATGAAATTAATCCTTAAGGAGAAGTATATTTCCATATCTTTTCACTAGAGACTCCTAGATCAATGATAGAAATTAAGCCAATGAAAATTGAAGGAATCATCAAATGATCCCAGGGTTGCATGCATAATTTTTTTATGAACAAAATGTAGTGGAATAAAACTATCCTAGCATGCATATAGATCATATCATGAACAAATATATTAGATTAAAAAAAAATACAAAGTCAAGTAGATCATATATACTTACCTAATTTGCTACTCCATTTTGATCGTCAGATTGGATTCGATGGATGTCCTAGGCTTTGCTAGAGCCGTACATATACCCGACCTCTGCTGGTATCCATATGGAGAAGTCTTGATTGAAGCACCATAGCCACTAGAATACTAGCACCTTACTGGCTTCATTTTGATTGTTGGATTATAGCCTTCCTTAAGAAGAAGAAAATCTTAGAATTCCTGCACGAATTCTTCATGCAAATTCAAGCGAGATGGATAAGGAACTGCTTAAGAATAAAAACTCCTTTTTTCCCTCTTCTTCTCCTCTCTCTTTCTCTCTATTTTTCTACTTTTTGGATGTGTGGAACTTGGAAGAAAGGAAGGGACGGTAGAAGATGGCGCAGCATGAAGAGATCACATCTCCTTCTTAGCTCTAAAATCCCTCTCCCAATATTTTGTCGCAGAAAATATATTTCCCTTCCCTAAGAACTCCACTTTTAGATGAGATCTAATCATATCTTAAATTGAATCATATTCAGATTTGAAGGAATGGTGGAAGAGATTTTGCATGAAGAAAGATTGGCAACTGGGAAAGAAGTCTGACTCCCCTTTGCGCCCCAACACAAAACCCATGCTAAATCCATCCACATGCCATCTAAAAAATCTAGATAAAATTGAAGACCTGATCTAATTTGAATCAAACTCAAATCAGATAAGAATCCAAAGTTATCCAGAAAGAGAAAGAGTTCTAGAAGAGAAGGAGATGTGCCTATCATGCACCTCTCTTTTCTTCATGCACTCCAAGAAAAGTGGGGCACTATTTTAGCAACCCTTTTCTTATTTAGTGTGAAAATAAGAGAGAGAGTCCATGGGCTTTTGAGTTTAGGCTTCCTAGTTTGATTTGGCTTTGTTTTGGATCAATTTTGAATCTTATTCGAACCCGAATCGAGCCAAATTCTAAAGGCTATCTACCCTAATCTAATTAGGATTGCAACTCAAGTCTAACTTGAATTATTAAATAAATTAGCCTCAAATTATGTCAAATCTAATTAGATTAAATCCTATTTAATTAATGAGGACTTGATCTAAAATTTGATTAAGCCCAATTGTGTTGCAACTCTTGTAATTAAGTCCCTTGTGCGTTAAACAATTGGCGGGTGCCAAAATTAACAAGTACTAAAATTAGTAGGCATTAAAATTAGCAACTATGAAATTTATAATCTTTACAAATTTAGTAGTTTTTAAATATGTAACTCTTATATATATTACCAACCATGTAATCAGGTCAAGCTTCTATTGTATGTGACATCTCAGGTTCCATTTTGGCTAGTAGTGGATATATCATGGTCTCCATCATAGTATCATCAAACTCTTTTAATGGACAGAAATAATTCCAACTCATCTCATCAAGAATCATTGATCTGAAATGATCCTAGTGAGTTTCCACAATTCATCAGTGATACTAGTAGTATGTAGTGGCAACCTAGTAGAATAGAAGGATAATCTTTTAGGTATAGTTACCATGTAATTAAGTTCTTCTATCGAGAGTCCTGACAAGATGCAAGTCATAGAAAGTCGCCAAATCCTAAGCATCTACCATATGTATGATTTAATCAGCTCAAGTCTAAATTATGAAAACTCATAAAAACTCTTTTCCATCATTCACATTACCATGGCCACGGTCTTAATGACTTAACTTCTTAAATTGTATAGGACTATCCTTAACTACTAATGTTGATAGATCCCTTATAAGTGTACTCCTACTCTTATAGTAAACATATTATAACCAAAAACACTATAAGGACTCAAATGGCTAGGGCCAATGCTTTGTATTTTAGACTATAGCAACCCTACTATGAGTGGCTAAGGTATTGTAGGTCAAAGAACCACTCACATAATTATAGCATCGAGAAAGTCACTGACGAGTGAGTAGACATCCATGTGACTTCTCATAATAGTCATGCTTGGTGTCATTATTCTCTAACAACTACCTGCACTCTTGTTCCAGTATCTCCATACTATAGACTTGAGACTCATTTATCCAAAGAGAAGTGATTTATGCATCGATCTAACTAGATTTATCACCATCTGTGTGATGATCCTATGATTGAGTGCATTAGGAATTAATCAATAATAGCACATGTCTCAAATTCTCAACTCTTAAAAATATGTGTCATTGTCTATCAATTTCTTGGATAAAAAATAGACACAACATGTATAGATAAAAAAGTCTAATTTTAAATATTAAATATAATTTTATGTCCTAAAAATAAAATATGTATTAGCCAGATTGGCTTCTAGGATATACATCTAACAATAGGCCTGTGACTGAGTATATCACCAAATTTGATGAATTTATCATGAGGTACGGTGTTAGTGAAGACTGTGTTGTGACATTTCTAGGTTTAGGGTTGGCCTTAGGGAAGGTCTCCAATGTGAACTGTACTTGCATGAAGTTATCATCTTTGAACAAGCTTACCAAGTCATGCAAGATTGCGAGCAACTTAATAGACCAACCTATACTACCGCTTAGATCATAGTGTTGCCCAGGTGGCTTTCCCAAGAGGGGGGTGAATTAGGAATTTAAAAAGTTTAAGTAATTATATGCTCTTTGAAAATCTCTTGAAGTGTTAAGTGCTGTGATTGAATAATTAAAAGCAGAAGCAAGATATAAAAAGAATGCACAACACAAATACAAGAAATTTTATAGTGGTTCGGAGCAACCCAGCTCCTACATCTACTATCCAAGATTACCACTTGGGATTTTCACTCTATCCCCCACTGAAATACAGTCGGATTATTTTAACAGGCTTACAATCCAAACCTCTACACTTTGGTTTTTAAACCGGGCTCACCAAAGAAACCCAACACTTGGTTTTAACAAGATCATCAAGAACCTAACACTTGGTTTTAACATAGGCTAACCAAGAATCTATTTGGTTTTTAAACCGGGCTTACCAATAACCCAACAATTCAAAAAGAATTGTAAAGAGAAAGTAACAAAATAATAAACAAATTTTATCGGATGGTTGCCGATGCAGCTCGAGAGAAGCCCTCTTAATTGTACTTCAATGCAAGTATGGCTTCATCAGCTTCCTCAATAATTGCTTCAAGCTTTAGGTTGGAGTTGGCGAAGGCTTGAAGTCTATCTTGATTGCTCTTGTAGTGCTCTCTAGCTTACAAGCTCAAGTGAGCATTAAACATTCATCAATCAATTCAAAAGATGTCCCAAACCTTCTCTTATAGAGTCTTGTACTCATTTCAGATGATTTTAATCATTGTAGAATGTTGGGATGTGATACTTGACCGTTGGAGAACTTTTTGGATTCAAATTTCAAGTTCTGGAACTAGCCATTATAAGCCTGAAATCGACCTTCGAGTCGGCTCGGATCCATAGAGTAGTTCTGGTCGAGTCACCTCTCTTCATTCTAGTCGGCTCGATTGCACAGTATTCTGATTCCTCACTCTTTAAGAGTCGGCTCGCCTTGATTCTAGTCGACTTGGATACTCAGGCCTTCAAAAATATAGATTAGAAGAGTCGGCTCTTTCTCTTTATAGTCAGCTCGGTTGGCTGTAGTTCTCAGAATTCTTTTTCTGGACTCTAGAGGAGTTGTTTCGAACTTCTGAAGGGTCAACTCGGATGTTTGATTGAATAAAAAAAGTTGGCTCAGATTACCTTTGGGTCGGTTGTTGCCCAGTAAGAAACCCAAGAGTGAGGGTGAATTTGGTCTCTAAAAATTATTAATGGAATGCAAGAGTGTGTGATCCAATCCAATAATTTAAACTAAGTACTATGAATGCAAATGAAGTGCTCTTACGTAAGTGTACAGCGAAAATATAAAGCAATAAAAGTAAGAGCAAATAGAAGAGACAAGCAATCACAAATACATGGAAGTATGGTGGTTCGGTGCTATCCAATGCACCTACATCCACTCTCCAAGATCTTCTTGGGAATTCACTATAATCATAACCGATTACAGCCGATTAGTTTTCTGGGCTTACTAATCAAAACCCTACTTGTTTTCATAAGGTTCACAAGTCAAAATCTCACTTGGTTTTATGGGCTAACCAAGAACATAAATGGTTTTAAGGCTCACTACCAACCTTCCTTGGTTTTGCGGGCTAACCAAGAACATAAATGGTTTTCAAAGGCTCACCAATAATCTCCCTTGATTTTCCAATAGGCTAACCAAGAACCCTTACAACAAATATAGTTTGAAGTAATGAAACAATGAAAGCTTTCTAATAAAAAGTGGGTATCTCTTTGAAGCTCATTGTTGTGATGCTTTTAACTTGAAGAAGCCTCTTTAATGCTCAAGAATGATTGAACTTGAATGCTCTTGAAGGCTCTTGAATGCTTGAAGACTTCTTCTTGCTTGAAGGTGGTTGAACTCAATGAATAGGAGTGAATATTCTTCTTTTCCTCTCTCTTGGTTATTCCTTTTTCAACAACTTATGTTTTGATTTGATTTGAATCATATAAATACCTTTCCAAGGCCTCAAATTTGGTTTCTAGCTATTGACATGAAAAACTAGCTGTTGGGAGCCAAGAGGGATGAGTTATGTATTTGAAAAACTACCCATTACCGTTCTTAGAACTCCATGTATCGACATTTCAGGCTGAGTTGACACTTCATGTCGACACATGCACTCCTTGAGTCGACACCTAGTTCAAATATCTTCAATGTAGCTTTCTGGAATTCTCAGGTGAGTCGACACTTCTACTGATGAGTCGACACTATGTGTCGACATTTCACCCAGATCTTCAACTTCAGCAAGTTCTGTAATCCAAAAATCTCAGGCGATGAGCTAATCCATGTGTCGACACTTTGAGTTGATACTTCAAGTCCATGTGTTGACACTTCAGCTATGCCATCTGAAACTTTCTTTGTGTACCGGCTTGAGTCGACACTTCACTGTCATGTGTCGATACTTTGAGTCACGTGTCAACACTTTAAGTCAACACTTCACTGAGATTCTCTCAAAACATCTGAACTTGTACTGAATCAAGTATGTGTTGAACTCATGTATCCATTCAAGCAATCTTCAACTGTCGAAGTCTTCTTTGGACAGATCTTTCATCTAAATTTGGGACTTCTTCAATCAAACAATATTTGTCAAATTGATGAGTACCTTTTTTCTATAAGAACACACTTCAAAGAAATCATTAGTACTCAACTTATACTTAAGCATTTTGCTTATCATCAAAATCAATAACGGAGTCAACAATCTCCCCCTTTTTGATGATGATAAAATCTTTAAGTATAAATTGCTTAAAAAGCTTTCAAAATAACTTTTCATGGTGCGAAGAGCTAATTGCAGTAGGTGTTGAGATATTGGAAAAGATGTATTAGAGCAAGAGTATTATAATGGCTAAGAGTATCAGAGCTTGGAATATATATAAGAGATAAATTCATGTATCATGATACTCTAAAAGAAAACATGCTCAGGAGAGACAAATTCAGCAATAGACTAGACTCCCCCTGAATAGATGATTCGTAAAAGAATTTGTAAACATCTTTTTAAACATCTAAAGAAAAGATTTGACATGAAATTCAATTCAAAATTGATCTTCAATACAAAGGAGGTATTACTCCCATTTACTTAATAAATTTTGTAAAGAATTTTCAATTCAAGCTCGAACAAATCTCAAAGAAATTCTCAAACATTCAAACACATTTATACTTTAGTCTTATTACTCCTTTTTGTTATCATTAAAAAGGAAAGAAGAGAATAATAAGTAAGTCAATCAAGATAAAACATTGAAGTACAACATAAAAATTCATTCAACCATTCATTCATAAACAAAGACAATGAAGTACTGAAGGTAATTAATGCATTTCATTCATTTGAATTCATAACATGAAGTATAACATAAAATTTCATACAAAGTCAGAATTTTGTACAAAAAGAGAATATCAAAACATACAAAAAGTACAGAAAAGCAAACTAACTAAGCATAAAAACTATCTTAATTCTTATCCTCTGAAGATCCGATCTCTATCGATCCAGTATCAGTGACAGCACAAGCTCGGGGCCACATCGATCTGAGATCACGAAGACGAGTCCTGGTCGGTTGTGAAGGAGTACGACAACCACATCCTCTGCATCGAACATAGGTCTGACCTCTAGCTGATGCAGAAGAGGTGGAGGCTATGTCATCAACAGGAACAAAACAGGAGTGACAGTCTTTACAACTATCAGATGTGGTGTACAATTGAATAAAGGACCGGAATCAAGATAATGGAAACTAGGTGTGTAGAAACCTAGCTCTAGAATAAGAGAGGATGTATGTAAGGATGGTGTATCAACTATAGGTGAATCAAAAATTGGTGTATTAGTTGAAGAAATGATAGGCGTATCGATGATAGGGATATCAGCTGAAGAAACAGTAGGTGTATATCAAATAGGTGAGTCAATAATAGGAGTATCAATGATGGGTGAGTCAATAATAGGTGAAAGGATAGGTATAGCAGAATGATCATCAGATCTAGAAGGTGAAGTAGATATAATAGGAGTCTAAATGGGTGAACTAGAAGGATCTCGAATGGGACTCCTAGGTAAGTCTGCTTCCGTCTCTGTCGCTGGTTCTGACATCAAGTCTGGAAAGTCAAAACCATCAGAGTCAGTATCCTCATTATCACCATCAATATCATCCATGACTGATGCTGGAGAGGTGGAGCTAGAGTAGAATCAGCTGGAGTAGATGAGTCGGGAACACTCCCAGAAGAGGGTCTATATAGTGTTGTCAGAATAGCGGAGATGCCATCACTCAATCCTAGATAGCTCTCTTTGGTCTCTATGATGAAACTGTCAAGTCGCTGTCGAATAATCATAATATCCATCTCAATGCGATCGACTCTATCCATGAGACTCTTTGAATCTCCTAGATCATCTGACTGAGATGGTTGAGGCTGAGGTATAGGCTCAGACTGAGGAGCAGACTCTGGCTGTGCTGCTGGCTCAGGCTGAATCTCCAGAAGATGTGCCTCTGAAGCTCTTGCCTCGTCTAAAAATATGCGCTCCTCCTCTATAGTGTCCTCATCTCTATCATCAGCCTGTCCTGATACTCCGCGTCTCCACTGGCCTCTAACCAACTGATATCCCATCGGTGTAGTTACCTAATGTTATAGACATCAGTATGTAGAAGCATCCGGAAGGGATCATCATCAAAAGTCACATCATATGCTTTGAAAAGCAGTGTCAACCTCATCCTGTAGGATAAGCAAAGTCTTTGACTGGTCGATGCCTCCATCATCTGATGTATCATGAGTACCGGAAGGCAAATTGGAGTGTGCTAAACTAAGGAGACCATCACGAGCAACTCTCTCTATGATGTAATCAAAATGTCTGGTCTTCGGTTGAAGAATCCGGGTGACAATGTGATGTAGAAGTCTCATCTCAGTAGAAAGATGGGATGCTAGAACAGTGGCTCCCTCAAGTAAAATGTCTAATTCAAAAATATACTAGAGTCCACTAAATCTATCCATCAGACGGTCAACTACTGATCCAGTCAAGGGTATATCCCATACTCTACTCAAGATCTCTACAGTCACGAGGATCTCTTTACCTTGGACCTGAGCTAACCATCCATCACTGCTACAGGCTAAAGATCCGTAGAACTCTCGTATCAGGCCCGAGTAGAATCTCTCACTCAATGAGCAAAAAGAAGTCAGACCAGCATCTCTAATCCACTGACCAATCCAGAAATGCTGCTGGTCGACAAATCCAAGTCTACACGGCATCCTCTGATAACTATATTCGAACTCATGCGACTGGAAGCGATGAAAAGTGATCAAATAGGTGGATCTGGAGCTGCGGCTTCATGTCTTGCTTTAGTCCTTCTCTCTTCTTCTTGATTGGATGGTCGAGGGTGACGGACGACTTGTTTTCTAGGTTCCATTGCACAAATGAGAGGTTTGAACGAGAATGGAGTAGAAACCTAGGGTTTCTATGGTTCAAAATGGAAATGGGAGAGGGAATGTCGCACAATCCAAACCAAAAACCATCCAAAATAAAGATTTAAGGGGGTTTGAGCCGAGATTTGGAGGGAAGAAGTGGTTAGAATGGAGCTAGGGCAAGTGTCGGCTCGAGCTGGGAAGAAATGGAGGTAGAGGACACTTTGTTTCTGCCTTTATCTTCAGTCTACAGCCATTCATGTGTCGACTCACGACACAGTACCATGTGTCGACACATACAGGTGTCGATACATCGACTTAAAATTGAAAATTCAGAGAATGAAGTGCATATCAAAATCACAAGAAATACAATAAAATTCAAGGAAATTGATGTCAAATTTGATCTATTTTGAGTCAAAAATTGAAAAATTTTAATCAAAAGGATTAATGATCCCAAGTTCTCTTCTAATCATACTGAATCGATCTTCTTGGAGAGGCTTAGTTAAAATATTAGCTAATTACAATTCAGTACAAATAAATTCAAGCACAACATCATTATTTTCAACATGATCTCTAATAAAATGATGCCTAATTTCAATGTGTTTACTTCTAGAATATTGAATAGGATTTTTAGTCAAGCAAATAGCACTGGTATTATCACATTTTATAGGTGTACTAGTTAATTTGATTCCAAAATCTTCAAGTTGTTGTTTAATCTACAAGATTTAAGCATAACTTCCTGCTACAATATACTCAGCTTCAGTTATGGATAGTGCAATTGAAGTTTGTTTCTTGCTAAACTAGGAGATTAAGTTAACTCCAAGAAATTGGCAAGTTTCACTAGTACTTTTTCTATCTAATTTACATCCAGCAAAATCAGCATCAGAATATCCAATTAATTTAGCAGATGAGTCTCTAGAATACCATAAGCCAATATCAATTGTACTAGATAGATTTCTAATAATGCGCTTAACAGCCAACATATATGATTCCTTAGATTTAGACTGATATCTAGCACACATACATACACTGAACATTATATCTAGTCTACTAGCAGTTAAGTACAATAAAGAGCCAATCATACCTCTGTATAATTTTTGATCAACAGATTTACCATGCTTATCTTTATCAAGTTTACAAAAGGGACTCATAGGTGTACCTATTAACTTAGTAGTCTCCATCCCAAACTTCTTTATGATTTTTCTTGTATATTTAGCTTGGTTGATGAACATTCCATCTTTAGTTTGCTTGATTTGGAGTCCGAGAAAAAAATTAAGTTCTCCCATCATGCTTATCTCGAACTCATCCTGCATTAGCTTAGCAAACTCCTGACAAAGAATTTCATTAGTCGCATCGAAAATAATATCATCAACATAGATTTGCACTACTAATAAATCATCATTTTTTTCTTTAGAAATAAAGTTTTATCAACATGGCCTCTAGAAAACTCATTTTCAATCAGAAATTTGCTGAGTCTTTCATACCATGCTCGGGATGCTTGCTTTAAACCATAAAGCGCCTTATGGCAATTTAAAGACATAATCAGGATGTGTGTGATTTTCAAAACTAGGTGGTTCAACAAAAATTTCTTTTATTATAAAGCCATTTAGAAAAGCACTCTTAATATCCATTTGAAAGTGTTTGAAATTCATAAAACAAACAAATGCTAATAGTAGTCTAATTGCCTCAAGTCTAGCAACATGAGTAAAAGTTTCATCAAAATCAATTCCTTCCGAGATTATAGCCTTTGGCAACTAGCCTAGCTTTATTTATAATAACAAATCCATTTTCATCTAACTTATTCCTAAACACCCATTTAGTGCCAATAATAGAAACATTAGATGGTCTTTCTATTAATGTCTAGATATTATTTATATCAAACTAAATTAATTCATCTTGCATGGCATATCCAGTTATGGTCTTTTTCAGTATATTCAAAATATTTAGGCTCTACTTGAAAAATAAAAGCTATATAATTATATTAATTTCTAATTAAGGCTCGAGTTCTTATCCCTTTAGATGGATCACCTAGGATTAATTCCTTAGGATGTCCATAAACATACCTCCACTCCTTAGGTAGATCTTGGTGCTTTGGAGTGTCTTTACCTTTTTCATTTTTATCTTGATTTTCTTCACTTTGTTGAGAACATTGATCATTCAGAGTCAGCTTTTGAAACATATCAGCACTTGCACATGCATCAGAAGTATCCTTTTTTCTGGATGATTTGTTAGTACATTCTTAAAAAATAACATGTACAAACTCCTCTACAACTAGGGTTCTTTTGTTAAAAACTCAGTATGCCCTGCTTGATGTAGAGTATCCTAGAAAGATACCTTCATCAGACTTGGCATCAAATTTTTCAAGATTGTCTTTACCATTATTTAAGATAAAACATTGACAATCAAAAACTTGAAAATATTTTAAAGTTGGTTTTCTTTGATTCCAAAGTATATAAGGAGTTTTCTTTAAGATAGGGCAAATCAAAACTCGATTTAAAATATAACATGCAGTATTAATAGCTTCAGCCCAAAAATATCTTAGTAAATCATTTTCACAAAGCATAGTATGTGCCATTTCTTCTAAAGTATGATTTTTCTTTCTACCACGCCATTTTGTTGAGGTATTCTAGGTATAGAAAAATTATGTTCTATACCTTTTTCATTACAAAAACTTTCAAAATCCTAATTTTCAAATTCAGAACCATGATCACTACGTATGCAAATAACTAAAGTACCTTTTTTATTTGAAACTTTTTGATAAAACTTTACAAATGCAAAAAATGATTCATCTTTATGAGGAAGAAAGAAAATCCAAGTAAATCTTGAAAAATCATCTACTATAACCAATCTATATCTCTTGCCTCCTAGACTGGATGTTCTAGTTGGTCCAAAGAGATCCATATGAAGTAGTTCTAGTGGCCTACTAGTAGTAACAAAATCTTTAGGTTTGAAAGAAGTTTTGACTTGTTTTTCAAATTGGCAAGCTTGGCAAACTCTATCTTTTAAAAAAACAAGTTTTGGTAAATCTCTTACGAAGTTCTTATTGCAAGTTTTGAAAGTAAATATATAGTAGCATGACCTAGTTTTCTATGCCAAAGCCAACTAGTCTCATCTTTAGTAGAATTCATTGCAACTGGGCATTCTCCATTAGGCAAAGATAGATCATCTAAATCTACAAAGTAAATATTACCATGCCTTTTTTCAATGAATTGTACTCCATTTTTATCAGGACTAGCAATTATACAATAAGATGATTTAAAAATAACTTGAAAATCTTTATCGCAAAATTGACTAATACTTAAAATATTATGCTTTAAACCTTCAACTAAAAGTATATTGCTAATACATGTAGAAGGAGTAATATGAACCTTACCAATACCAATGATTTTTCTTTTACCATTATCCCCGAAGGTCACATTCCCTCCATTCATTGCTTCAAGAGAGGTGAATTGCTTCACATGTCCCGTCATGTGCCTTGAGCAACCAATATCAAGATACCAAAGTCTTTTGTTCTTCTTGGATGCAAGACACACCTGCATTAAAAATCAAGCTTTGTTTTTAGGTACCCAAGCCAACTTGGGTCCTTTAGGATGAGCACTTAAATTTGTTCCTTTTGGAACCTAAACATTTCCATAAGTATTAATTTTTCTTATATTACATTGAAAAGATTTATGACCTTATTTTTTGCATGAAAAATATGTTATGCTAGATGATGTGGGTACAAAAAAATTTTTGAAATACTTTTGTTATCTTTGGGGTCTATAACCTAATCCTGCTTTGATAAAAACTGCTCTTTGGCTGTTTAAAAGAAGATTTAATTTTTGTGAGCTATAGGTAAACTTTTTAACAAAAAGGTTTCATTTTGTCAAGCTCATTTTTGTACTTTTCATTTTCCAATTCTAAATCCTTGTTTTTCTTTAAAAGATCACCATTTGAAATGATAGTTTTGGATCTTTTTAAAATATCATTTTCCATTGTTAAAGCATTGTTTTTCTTTTCTAAAACATCTAACTTGATTTTCAAATCACTAACTTCATTTAATAAAGAATTATTTTCATGAGAAAAGCTGTTTGCATGCTTTTTCAATATTTTGTTTTTAGATAAAATCAATTTGTAATCATGCATTAGTTCATCAAAAGTATTTCTTAATTCATCAAAAGTAAAATCTATTTCTGTATCAGAAGTTACCTCTTCCTACTCTTGATGTGCCATGAGACAAAGATTTGCAATTTCAGCTTGTTCTTCTTCTGAACTGGAGTCCTCACTATCACTCCAGGTGGCCATCATTACCTTCTTCCTTAGCTTCTTCCTTGACTTCTTTAAGAGAGGGCAGTCAATATATAGTGTTCCGGCTTCTTACACTCGAAGCATGTAGGTATCTCCTTCTCCTTGTCCTTTTCTTTTTCTTTCTCTTTTCCCTTCTCTTTAGTTGATTGGAACTTCTTCTTGTAAGGGAACTTTCTTCTCTTCATGGTGACCTTCAAAATTTTCTTACAAGAAGTGCTTCTTCACTTTCATCTTCTTCTTCTTCTTCGGATTCATCAATTGAGGATTCTTCTTGTATGGTAGATTTGAATGCAATCTCCTTTTTCTTCTTATCCATATCCATAGATTTTTTCTTCAAATTCAGCTCATAAATTATGAGCGATCCTACCAGCTGCTCCAATGGTAGCTTGTCAACATCTTTAGCTTCTTGGATAGCGGTCACCTTCAGATCCCATGATGATGGAAGTGACCTGAGGATTTTATTGACAAGATTAGCATTAGACATTATTTTTCTTAAACTTCTCATTCCATTTACAATATTTGTAAATCTAGTATACATATCAGTGATAGACTCAGTTGGTTCCATTTGGAACATTTCATATGTGTGCAATAACATGTTCACTTTAATATTTTTTACTTGATCGGTACCCTCATAGGTAACTGCAAGTGTGTCCCATTTTTCCTTGGCTGAAGTGCATATAGAAATCCTATTAAACTCACTAGGATCTAATATACAATAGAGGAGATTCATTGCTTTTGCATTAATCTTGGATTGTTTAATGTCATTTTCATCCCAATCCTCTTCGAGCTTTGGGATGGAAACATCATTAACCACAATCGAAGGAACATGTGGACCTTTATCAACTACCTTCCATAGGTTATAATCAATATAATGCATGTATATTCTCATTGTAGTTTTCCAATAAGTATAATTTGATCCATTAAAAAGTGGAGGTCTATTTGAGACTTGTCCCTCAACTATACTAGTACCAATAGGGGCTACCATAAATCTTTACTCAAGGTGGTTAGACCTATATACTGAGAACAGGGCTCTGATACCACTTGTTGCCTAGTAAGCAACCCAAGAGGGGAGTGAATTGGATCTCTAAAAATTATTAATGCAATGCAAGAGTGTGTGATCCAATCCAATAATTTAAACTAAGTAATATGAATGCAAATGAAGTGCGCTTAAGTAAGTATGCAGCAAAAATATAAAGCAATAAAAGTAAGAGCAAATAGAAAAGATAAGCAATCACAAACACAAGTATAGTGGTTTGGTTCTATCCAATGCACCTACATCCACTTCCCAAGATTCTCTTGGAAATTCACTATAATCTTAATCGATTATAGTCGATTAGTTTTTTGGGCTCGCTAATCAAAACCCAATTTATTTTTACAAGGCTCACAAGTCAAAATCTCACTTGATTTTACGGGCTAACCAAGAACCCAAATGGTTTTAAGGCTCACCACCAACCTTCCTTGGTTTTGCGGGCTAACCAATAACCTAAATGGTTTTCAAAGGCTCACTAATAACCTCTCTTAGTTTTTCAATAGGCTAACCAATAACCCTTACAACAAATATAGTTTGAAGTAATGAAACAATAAAAGCTTTCTAATAACAAGCGGGTATCTCTTTAAAGCTCATTGTTGCAATGCTTTCAACTTGAAGAAAGCCTCTTTAATGCTCAAGAATGATTGAACTTGAATGCTCTTGAAGGCTCTTGAATGCTTGAAGACTTCTTCTTGCTTGAAGGTGGTTGAACTAAATGAATAGGAGTGAATGCTCTTCTTTTCCTCTCTCTTGGTTATTCTTTTTTCAACAACTTATATTTTGATTTGATTTGAATCATATAAATACCTTTCCAAGATCTCAAATTTAGTTTCTAGTCATTAGACATGAAAAACTAGCATAGTGTTCCCAGAACTCTATATGTCGACACTTCTAGCTATAAGTCAATACTTCAGGTCGACACATGCACTCCTTGAGTCGACACCTAGTTCAAATATCTTTAATGGAGCTTTCTAGAATTCTCAGGTGAGTCGACACTTCTACTAGTGAGTCGACACTTGGCATCCATGTATTGACACTTCACCCAGATCTTCAACTTCGGCAAGTTCTGTAACCCAAAAATCTCAAGCGATGAGCTGATCCATGTGTCGACACTTCAAGTCCATGAGTAGACACTTCAGCCGTGCCATCTGAAACTTTCTTTGCATACCGGCTTAAGTCGACACTTCACTATCATGTTCGATACTTTGAGTCATGTGTCAATACTTTGAGTTGATACTTTATTGAGATTCTCTCAAAACATCTGAACTTGTGCTGAATCAAGTCTGTGTTGAACTCATGTATCCATTCAAGCAATCTTTAACTGTTGAAGTCTTCTTTGAGCAGATCTTTCATTTAAATTTGGGACTTTTTCAATCAAACAACATTTATCAAATTGATGAGCACCATTTTCTATAAAAACATATTTTAAAGAAATCATTAGTACTCAACTTATACTTAAGCATTTTGCTTATCATCAAAATTAATAACGGAGTCAACATCGGCTCGCTTGTCTGATTTAGTACTCTAGATGAGTCAGCTCGGGTCCCTTAGAGTCGGCTCAAATATCTACATGCCAAAATTTTCATGTGTGCCATGTGCCAGAGTCGGCTCTCTTCTCCTCGAGTCGACTCAGATGAATTCTTCAGTGAATTATCAGTTTTTCTCCAGAAATCATCCAGCAAGTCTTCAAAGTCTCAAGATGCCTTCAAACTCTTCTAACCATATTTCTAAAGAATTTTAAGCTTGAAACACATCTAGAAGTAACCCATTTTCATGATTTTTACTTAACCTTTTCTTTGGGTTCTTCTTTAAATGAATCACTTACAACACGACTCATTTGAAAAACTAAGGATGTAGGAGTTGTAATTGAGCATTAGAATCATCCTACAAAAACTTATAATACACTTGAAGAGTTGTTAGTAAAATAAATGCATGCTCCAATGTTTGGTTATCATCAAAATTACTTATGGGGTCAACGCATAGTAAGCCCATGTCTTTAGGTCCTAGACTTGGAATGAGCCAAATGCTTATTAGTTAATTTGCATCTATGAATCCATCGATCCATAGAGAAGATAAAGGAAAAGAAATCATGACTGAACCCTAGAAAGGAAATAGCTCAAATGCTAGGTGCTTTAGATGTCATGGTATTGGACACTTTGCTAGATAGTGCCCTTCCCATTCTTTGCACATAGCTAAACTAATAGAAGGCACCCCTGAGGATCCCATGAAAAATATAAAAGAAGTCTATGAAGCTAACCCTGATATGGTAGATGAGTCCATTGAACCTGATGAAGATCTTAGGATGAAAGTTGTCAGGTGCATCCTTATCCGGGACCTAGAGCCAGAGGACTGGCAATGGATCACCATCTTTCATACCTTTATCAAGATTAGTGAAAAGGTAATTAAAATGATTATAGATAATGGAAACTACATCAATGCTATTTCCATTGACATTATGAAATACTTAGGGTTAACCTTAGTCGACTACCCACAATCCTATAAAGTATCATGAATGGATACCTCTTCAATCCCTAAAAAGTATAGATGCCATGTACCTGTTGACTCCGTTATTAATTTTGATGATAAGCAAAATGGTTAAGTATAAGTTGAGTACTAATGATTTCTTTGAAGTGTGTTTTTATAGAAAAAGGTGCTCATCAATTTGAAAAAGTTTGTTTGATTGAAGAAGCTAAGTTTAGATGAAAGATCTGCTCAAAGAAGACTTGGACAGTCAAAGTTTGCTTGAATGGATACTTGAGTGAGATATACATTTGGTTCAGCACAAGTTCAAGTATTTTTCTGAAGATCTCAGTGAGGTGTCGACTCAAAGTGTCGACACATGACACCAGGTATCGACACATGACAATGAAGTGTCGACTCAAGCCGGTACGCAAAGAAAGTTTTAGATGGCACGGTTGAAGTGTCAACACATAGACTTAAGGTGTCGACTCAAAGTGTTGACACATGGATCAGCTCATCGCCCGAGATTTTTAAGTCACAGAACTTGCTGAAGATGAAGAATTGCAGAAGTATTGACACATGAATATGAAGTGTCGACTCACCTAAAGAAGTGTCGACACATCTGAGATTTCCAGAAAGCCAGATTGAGGATATTTGAACTGGGTGTCAACTCAAAAAAGTTCAAGTGTCAACCTGAAGTGTCGACTCACAGCCTGAAGTATCAACACATGAAGTTCTGGGAATAGTAACGGCTAGTTTTTCAAATGCAGAACTTGTCTCTTTTCATCCCGACGGCTATATTTCAAGTTTAATGGCTAGAAACTAGATTTGAAGCCTTGGGAAGATATTTATATGGTTCAAATCAAATCAAAAGACATGGAAATGAAATAAAAATATCCAAGAGAGAAGAAAAGAGAGCATTCACTCCTATTCATTGAAGTTCAACCACTCTTAAGTAAAAGCAAGCCTCCAAGCTTTCAAGAGCCTTCAAGAGCATTAAAGATCATCCATTCTTGAGCAATCAAAGAGGCTTCATCAAGTTGAAAGCATCACTACATCGAGCTTCAAAGAGATACCCGCTTTTTATTAGAAAGCTTTTATTCTCTTTATTTCAAATTATCATTTATTGTAAGGGTTCTTGGTTAGCCTATTGCAAAACCAAGGGAGGTTATTGGTGAGCCTTGAAAAACTAATTAGGTTCTTAGTTAGCCTGAAAAATCAAGGGAGGTTGGTGGTGAGCCTTAAAATCATTTAGGTTCTTGGTTAGCCCATAAAACCAAGTGAGGTTTTGACTTGTGAGCCTTATGAAAATAAGTCGGGTTTTGATTAGTGAACCCAAAAAACTAATTGACTGCAATCAGTTGAGATTATAGTGAATTCTTAAGGGAATCTTAGGGAGTGGATGTAGGTGCATTGGATAGCACCGAACTACTATACTTCTTTATCTTTGTGGTTGCTTGACTTCTCTACTTTTCTTACATTTATTGCTTTATATTTTTGCTGCACATTTACTTAAGAGCATTACATTTGAATTTATAGTACCTTGATTAATTGTTGGATTGGGTTACATACTATTGCATTGCATCAAGTAATTATTTTTTAGAGATCCAATTCACCCCCCCTCTTGGGTTGCTTACTGGGCAACAAGTGGTATCAGAGCCCTGTTCTCAGTTTATAGACTTTACTTCCTTGAGTAAAGATCTATGACAGCCCCTTTTGGTACTAGTATAGTTGAGGGACAAGCCTTAAATAGACCTCCATTTTTTAATGGATCAAATTATACATATTGAAAAACTAGGATGAGAATTTATATGCACTCTATTGATTATGATTTGTGGAGAGTAGTTGATAAAGGTTCACATATTCCTTCGGTTGTGGTTAATGGTGTTTCCATCCCAAAGCTCGAAGAAGATTGGGATGAAAATGATATTAAGCAATCTGAGATCAATGCTAAGGCAATGAATCTCCTTTATTGTGCATTAAATCCTAATGAATTCAATAGGATATCTACTTGCACTTTAGCCAAAGAAATATGGGACACACTTGAAGTTACCCATGAGGGTACCGATCAAGTGAAAAATACTAATGTGAACATGTTAGTGCATACTTATGAAATGTTCCGAATGGAACCTAATGAGTCTATCATTGACATGTACACTAGATTTACAAATATTGTAAATAGAATGAGAAGTCTAGGAAAAGCAATGTTTAACATTGATCTTATGAATAAAATCCTCAGGTCACTTCTGACATCGTGGGATCTGAAAGTGACTGCCATCCAAGAAGCAAAGGACATTGACAAGCTACCATTAGAGCAATTGGTTGGATCGCTCATGACTTATGAGCTGAATTTGAAAGAAAAGTCAATGGACATGGATAAAAAGAAAAAGGGGATTGCATTCAAATCAAATATACAAGAAGAATCCTCAATCGATGAGTCTGAAGAAGAAGAAGAAGATGAAAGTGAAGAAGCTCTCCTTGCAAGGAAATTTAGAAGATTCATGAAGAGGAGGAAGTTTTTTTACAAGAAGAAATTTCAATCAAATAAAGAAAAGGGAAAAGAGAAAGAGAAAGAAAAGGAAAAAGAAAAGGATAAGGAAATACCTACATGCTTCGAGTGCAAGAAGCCAGGTCACTACAAATTCGACTGCCCTCTCCTAAAGAAGTTAAGAAAGAAGTTAAGGAAGAAAGCAATAATGGCCACCTAAAGAAGTCAAGAAAGAAGTTAAGGAAGAAAGCAATGATGGCCACCTAGAGTGATAGTAAGGACTCCAGTTCTGAAGAAGAGCAGACAGAAGTTGCAAATCTTTGTCTTATGGCACATTAAGAGCAAGATGGGGTAATATCTGATACCAAAATAGATTTTACTTTTGATGAGTTAAGAAATGCTTTTGATAAACTTATGCATGATTATAAATTGATCTTATCTGAAAATAAAAAGTTGAAAAAGTATGCAAACAAATTTTCTTATAAAAGCAATTCTTTATTAAATGAGGTTAGTGATTTGAAAACTAAACTGGATATTTTAGAAAAGAAAAACAATGCTTTGACAATGAAAAATGAATTTTTAAAAAGACCCAAAACTATTATTTTTAATGGTGATCTTTTAAAGAAAAATAAGGATTTAGAATTAGAAAATATAAAGTACAAAAATGAACTTGATAAAATGAAGCCTTTTATTAAAAAATTTACCTATAGTTTAGAAAGACTAAACCTACTTTTAAATAGCCAAAGAGCCATTTTCAATAAAGTAGGATTAGGTTATAGACCCCAAAAATAGTAAAAGTACTTTAAAAACTTTTTTGTACCAGCATCATCTAGCATAACATGTTTTTCATATAAAAAGCAAGGTCATAAATCTTTTCAATGTAATTTAAGAAAAATTAATTTTTTTGAAAAAGTTTGGGTTCCAAAAGAAACCATTTTAAGTGCTAACCCTAAAGGACTCAAGTTAGCTTGGATGCCTAAAAATAAAGCTTGATTTTTATTGCAGGTGTGTCTTGCAACCAAGGAGAACAAAATACTTTGATATTTTGATAGTGGTTGCTGCTCAAGGCACATGATGGGAGATGTGAAGCAATTCACTTCTCTTGAAGCAATGAATGGAGGGAGTGTGACCTTCGGGGATAATGGTAAAGAAAAAATTATTGGTATTGATAAGGTTCACATCACTCCTTCTAGTTGTATTAACAATATACTTTTAGTTGAAGGTTTAAAGCACAATCTTTTAAGAATTGGCCAGTTTTGTGATAAAGGTTTTCATGTTGTTTTTAAATCATCTTATTGCATGATTGTTAGTTCGGATATAAATGGAGTATGATTCATTAGAAAAAGGCATGATAATTTGGTAGATTTGGATGATCTATTTTTGCCTAATGAAGAATGCCTTGTTGTAATGAATTCTACTAAAGATGAGACTAGTTAGCTTTGGCATAGAAGATTAGGTCATGCTAATATGTATCTACTTTTAAAACTTTGCAAAAAGAATTTAGTTAGAGATTTACCTGAACTTTGTTTTGAAAAAGATAGAGTTTGCCAAGTATGTCAATTTGGAAAACAAGTTAAAACTTCTTTCAAATCTAAAGGTTTTGTAACTACTAGTAGGCTATTAGAACTACTTCATATGGATCTCTTTGGACCAACTAGAATATCAAGTCTAGGAGGCAAGAGATATGGATTAGTCATAGTGGATGATTTTTCAAGATTTACATGGATTTTCTTTCTAGCACATAAAGTGAATCATTTTCAGTATTTGTAAAGTTTTATCGAAAATTTTCAAATGAAAAAGGTGTTTCAGTTGGATGCATTCATAGTGATCATGGAACTGAATTTGAAAATCAGGATTTCGAAAGCTTTTGTAATAAAAAAGTATTGAACCCAACTTTTCTGTACCTCCTAGGACACCTCAGCAGAATGGGATAGTAGAAAGAAAAAACCATACTTTAGAAGAAATGGCACGCACTATGCTTTGTGAAAATGATTTACCAAGATATTTTTGGGCTAAAGCTATTAATACTGCATGTTATATTTTGAATCGAGTTTTAATCCATCCTATTTTGAAGAAAACTCCTTATGAACTTTGGAATCAAAGTAAACCAACCTCAAAGTATTTTTAAGTTTTTGGTTGTAAATGTTTTATATTAAATAATGACAAAGATAATCTTGGAAAATTTGATGCCAAGTCTGATGAAGGTATCTTTTTAGGATACTCTACATCAAGCAGGGTATACAGAGTTTTCAATAAAAGAGCCTTAGTTGTAGAGGAGTCTGTACATGTTGTTTTTGAATAATGTACTAATAAATCCTCCAGAAAAGAGGATACTTCTGATGCATGTGCAGGTGCTGATAAGCTTTAAAAGTTGACACTAAATGATCAACCCCCTCAGCCAAGTGAAGAAGATCAAGACAAAAGTGAGAAAGGTGAAGACACTCCAAAGCACCAAGATCTACCTAAGGAGTGGAGGTATGCTCAGGACATCCTAAAGAATTAATCTTAGGTGATCCATTTAAAGGGATAAGAACTTGAGCCTCAATTAGAAATGAATGTGATTGTATAGCTTTTGTTTATCAAGTTAAGCCTAAATATTTTGAAGATACTGAAAAAGACCCTAACTGGATAAATGCCATGCAAGATGAACTAATTCAGTTTGATAGAAATAATGTTTGGATATTAATAGAAAGACCATCTAATATTTCTATTATTGGCACAAAATGGGTATTTAAGAATGAATTATATGAAAATGGGATTATTGTTAGAAATAACGCTAGGCTAGTTGCCAAAGGCTACAATCAAGAGGAAGGAATTGATTTTGATGAAACTTTTGCTCCTATTGCTAGACTTGAAGCAATTAGACTACTATTAGCATTTGTTTGTTTTATGAATTTTAAACTATTTTAATTGGATGTTAAAAGTGCTTTTCTGATTAGTTTTATAATAGAAAAGGTTTTTGTTGAACAACCACCTGGATTTGAAAATCATGCACATCCTGATCATGTTTTTAAATTGCACAAAGCACTTTATGGATTAAAGTAAGCACCTAGAGCCTGGTATGAAAGACTCAGCAAATTTATAATTAAAAATGAATTTTCTAAAGGCCATGTTGATAAAACTTTATTTTTGAAGAAGAAAGATAATGAATTATTAGTAGTACAAATATATGTTGATGATATTATTTTCAGTGCCACTAATGAAATTCTTTGTCAAGAGTTTGCTAAGCTAATGCAGGGTGAGTTCGAGATGAGCATGATGGGAGAACTCAATTTCTTTCTCAAACTCCAGATCAAGCAAACTAAAGATGGAATCTTCATCAATCAAGCTAAGTATACAAGAAAGATTATAAAGAAGTTTGGGATGGAGACTACTAAATCAATAGGTACACCTATAAGCCCCTCTTATAGACTTGATAAAGATGAGCATGGTAAATCTGTAGATCAAAAATTATATAGGGGTATGATTGGCTCTTTACTGTACTTAACTGCTAGTAGACCAGATATAATGTTCAGTGTATGCATGTATGCTAGATATCAGTCTGAATCTAAAGAATCATATTTGTTGGCTGCATTATTAGATATCTATCTGGTATAATTGATATTGGCTTATGGTATTCTAAAAATTCATCTACTAAATTAATTGGATATTCTGATGTCGATTTTACTGGTTGTAAATTAAATAGAAAGAGTACTAGTGGAACTTGCCAATTTCTTGGAGTTAACTTAATCTCCTGGTTTAGCAAGAAACAAACTTCAGTTGCACTATCGATAGCTGAGGCTGAGTATATTGCAGCATGAAGTTGATGTGCTCAAATCTTATGGATTAAGCAACAACTTGAAGATTTTGGAATCAAGTTGACTAGTACACCTATAAAGTATGATAATACCAGTACTATTTGCTTGACTAAAAATCCTGTTCAACATTCTAGGAGTAAACATATTGAAATTAGACATCATTTTATTAGAGATCATGTTGAAAATAATGATGTTGTGCTTGAATTTATTTGTACTGAATTTTAATTAGCTGATATTTTGACTAAGCCTCTTTTGGAAGATCGATTCTGTATGATTAGAAGAGAACTAAGGATCATTAATCCTTTTGATTAAAATCTTCCAATTTTTGACTCAAAGCAATCAAATTTGACATCTATAATATTCATTTATCATAAATTTCATTGAATTACCTATGATTTTGATCATACCTTTAGTCTCTTAATATTCAATTTTTAAGTCGATGTGTTAATACATGAATGTGTTGACATCTGAATGTGTCGACACATTAGTGAGTCGACACATGAATGGCAGTAGACTGAGAATAAAGGCGTTTTGAAGCATTTTTCTTCCATTTTTCCTCCCCACTTGAGCCAACACATGCCCTAAGCTTCTCCACACTCCTCTTTCCCTCCAATTTGTGCTCAAAACCTTTTGATTCTCCATTTGGGATGCTATTTGGCTTGGATTGATCGACTTTCCGCTTTCCATTTCCAAATTGAACCCTAGAAATCCTAGGTTTCTCCTCCAAATTTGTTCAAATCCTTATTTTGTGCAATGGGACCCCGGAAATAAGTAGTCCATCACCCTCGACCATCCAATCAGGAAGAAGAGTGAAGAACCAAGGCCAGACACGAAGCCAGAGCTCCAGATCTGCTTGCTCGACCTCTTTTTGCAACTTCTAACTGGATGAGTTTGAAGACGGTTGTTGGAGGACATCGTGTGGACTTCAGTTTCATCGACCATCAGCACTTCAGGATCAGTCAGTGGATCAGAGATGCTAGTTTGACATCTTTCTGTTCTCTGAGCGAGAGATACTACCCAGGGCTTATACGAGAGTTTTATAGATCATTAGCCCGTGGGAGTGATGGTTGGCTAGCTTAGGTCAGAGGCTGGGATATCCCTGTTACTTCAGAGATATTGAGCAGAGTATGGGATATTCCTATGACTGGGTCAGTTGTCGATAGTTTGATTGATAGAGTGAGTGGTCTCCAGTGTGTATTCAAGTCAGACATTTTTCCTGAGGGAGCCACCATGCCTGCATCCCATTTATCTGCAGAGATGAGACTTTTGCATCACATTATCGTCCAGATCCTTCTGTCGAAGACCGGATGTTTTGATTACATCACTGAGTGAATTGCTCGTGATGGTCTCATTGCTACAGCACACACCTATCTGCCTTCCGATGCTCATGGTTCATCAGATGACAGAGGCTTCGACGAGTCAGCGACTCTATTTACCCTATGGGATGGGGTTGACATTGTTGTTCAGGGAGTATGGTGTTAGTTTTTAGGATGAGCCCTTCCGTATGCTCCTACATACTGATGTTTATGATATCAGGTCATTACATCAGATGGGTTATCGCTATTCAGAGGCCAGTGGAGATGTAGAGTATCTGGTCAGGCCGACAACAGAGATGATGATGATGCTGCAGAGGAGTGCATCCTTTCCAGCGAGGCAAGACCTATAGAGGCATCTCTTCCAGAGAGTCAGCCTGAGCGAGCAGTGCAGCCAGAGACTACTTCTCAGTCTGAGCCTACTTCTCAGTCTCAGCTAGTTCAGTCGGATACTCCAGGAGTTCTAGAGATTTTGATGGACAGAGTCAGTCGCATAGAGATAGATATATTGATAATTAGACAGTGACTTGACTGCTTTATTGCTGAGACCAGAGAGAGCCATAGAGGACTAAGTGATGGCATCTCAGCTATTTTGACTGCACTGTCAGACCTTCTACAGGGAGTACTCTAGTTTCTAATACAGCTCCACCTGCTCCAACACCAGTTGTTGATGATAGCAATGATGATGAGGAGACGACTCTGATGGATTTGACTTTCCAGATTTGATTTCAGAGCCAATGGCTGAGATGATAGTAGACTTGTCTAGGAGTCCTATTTATGACCCTTCCAGTTCACCTACTCAGACGCCTGTCCTATCTACTCCACCATCCAGATTTGATGATCATGTTCCTATTCCTATTCTTTCACCTGTTGTTGATTCACCCATTATCGATACACCCATTATTGACATTCCGATTATTGACTTACCGATTATAGATTCACCCATTCATTCCTCAGCTGATATGCCTATCATTGATTCGCCTATCATTTCATCAGCTGATACACTTGTTTTTAACACACCCATTGTTGATACACCTACCATCCATACATCCTCTCTTATCTGAGAGCTAGTTTTTTACACACATGGCTTTCAGTATCTTGATTCTGGTCCATCTTTTGATCATACACCACATTCGATTATTGCAGAGACTGTCACCCCGATCTACTCTATTCCTGCTGAGGATATAGCCTCCACCTATTCTGCTCCAGCTAGAGGTCGAATGTATGCTCGACGTAGAGGACGTGGTCGTCATACTCCTTCACGACCGACCATGACTCGCCTTTGAGATCTCAGATCGATGTGGCCCTGAGCTCGCTCTTTTACTAAATACTGGACCGATTGAGATCGAATCTTCTGATGATGATGATGATGAGGATGAGGATTAGGATATCTTTGTATGATTAGATAGTTTAATTTTTTTCATCTTTTGTATATTTTGTTGTTGTACAAATTCTAAATTTAAATGAAATATTATGTTGTACTTCATGATTATGACTTCAAATGAATTAAATGCTTTAACTTTCCTTTAGTACTTCATTCTCTTCATTTATGAATGAATGAATGAATGAATTTTTATTGTACTTCAATGCTATATCTTGAATGACTTGCCCATTTGTCTTCCTACCTTTTTAATGATAACAAAAAATGGGAGTAATAAGACTAAAGTATAATATGCAAGGGAGTAATAAGAGTAACAGAGTAATAAGAGTAACATTGTAAATATGCTTGAAAATTTATGAAAACTTGAAAATTATTTTGAAAACTTAGTTGAGCTTGAATTGAAAATTGTTTATAAATTCCTTAAGTAAGGGGAAGCAATACCTTCTTTATTTTGAAAATCTTTTTTGAATTGAATTTCATCTTAAATCCTTTCTTTAAATGTTTGAAAGGATATTTACAAACTCTTATATGAATCATCAATTCAGGGAGAGCCTTGTTTATTGCTGAATTTTTGCCTCTCCTAAAGCATGTTTTCGTGTAGAGTATCACGATACATGAGTTTATGTCTTATATATCCCAAAGATCTGATACTCTTATTTATTATAACAAGCTCGATACTCTTAATAATTATATCACTCTTGCTCTGATACATCATGTCATTATTGCAATTTACTTTGATACACCTATTGCATTTAGCTCTTTGCACCTTGAACATTCTTTTAAAAGCTTTTTATGCAATTTATACTTAAAGGTTTTGACATCTTCAAAAAGGAAGAGATTGTTGACACCGTTATTGATTTTGATGATAGGCAAAATGGTTAAGTATAAGTTGAGTACTAATGATTTCTTTGAACTGTATTTTTATAGAAAAAGGTGCTCATCAATTTAAAAAAGTTTGTTTGATTAAAGAAGCTAAGTTTAGATGAAAGATCTGCTCAAAGAAGACTTGGACAGTCAAAGTTTGCTTGAATGGATACTTGAGTGAGATATAAATTTAGTTCAGTGCAAGTTCAAGTATTTTTGTGAAGATCTCAGTAAGGTGTCGACTCAAAGTGTTGACACTGACACCAAGTGTCGACACATGATAGTGAAGTATCGACTCAAGCCGGTACGCAAAAAAAGTTTTAGATGGCATGGCTGAAGTGTCAATACATAGACTTGAAGTGTCGACTCAAAGTGTCGACACATGGATCTGCTCATCGCTTGAAATTTTTAAGTCACAGAACTTGCTAAAGATGAATAACTGCAGAAGTGTCGACACATGAATATGAAGTATCGACTCACCTGAAGAAGTGTCGACACATCTGAGATTTCCAGAAAGCTAGATTGAGATTTTTTGAACTGGGTTGACTTAAGAAGTTCAAGTGTCGACCTGAAGTATCGACTCATAGCCTGAAGTATCGATACATGAAGTTTTGGGAACAGTAACGGTTAATTTTTTAAACGCAGAACTTGTCTCTTTTCACCCCCAATGGCTAGATTTTTGAGTCTAATGGCTTGAAATTGGATTTAAGACCTTGGAAAGGTCTTTATATGGTGCAAATCAAATCAAAAGATATGGAACTGAAATAGAAATATCCAAGAAAAAAGAAAAGAGAGCATTCACTCCTATTCATTGAAGTTCAACCACTCTCATGCAAAAGCAAGCCTCTAAGCTTTCAAGAGCCTTCAAGAGCATTAAAGATCATCCATTCTTGAGCAATCAAAGAGGCTTCATCAAGTTGAAAGCATCACTACATCAAGCTTTAAAGAGATACCCGCTTTTTATTAGAAAGCTTTTATTCTCTTTACTTCAAACTATCATTTGTTGTAAGCGTTCTTGGTTAGCCTATATTACAAAACCAAGGGAGGTTATTGGTGAGCCTTTGAAAACTAATTAGGTTCTTGGTTAGTCTGGAAAACTAAGAGAGGTTGGTGGTGAGCCTTAAAACCATTTTGGTTCTTGGTTAGCCTGTAAAACCAAGTGAGGTTTTGACTTGTGAGCCTTGTGAAAATAAATCAGGTTTTGATTTGTGAGCCCAGAAAACTAATTGACTGTAATCGATTGAGATTATAGTGAATTTCCAAGAGAATCTTGGGGAGTGGATGTAGGTGCATTGGATAACACCGAACCAATATACTTCTTTGTCTTTATGGTTGCTTGACTTCTCTACTTCTCTTACATTTATTGCTTTATTTTTTCGATGCACATTTACTTAAGAGTATTACATTTGAATTCATAGTACCTTGATTAATTATTGGATTGGATTACATACTATTACATTACATAAAGTAATTATTTTTAAGAGACCCAATTCACCCTCCCACTTGGATTGCTTACTAGGCAACATTACCAATCCAATTTAACTTGTATCAGGATCGAGTCTAATGTGATGATGTCCTATCCATGGAGGTTAGTAGCATCATCCTTGGTGGACCATGGCTATTTGATAATAATGTCACCTTGTATAGTCACTAGAATTCCTATTCATTTATCCATGAAGGCAAGAAGATTATAGTAAATCCTATAGCACCTAAGAAAAAGAGACTAAGAAATCTAGTGGACCGAAGGATAAGAAGAAAAGCACTCATTTGATTAATGCTTAGGAATTAGAGAAAGAGTTAGTTGAGGGATCTTCTGTCTGGATGTTGACTATTGTAGAAGCCAATAAGGAATCCCCAACCAAGTATCCCCTTGAAGTAGCATCCCTTCTTAGCAAATTTAAGGATATTTTTTTGAGGCTCTCCTGAACCACATACCACCTGAGAGGAATATTTAGCATGCATTAGATCTAGTTCCTCGATCAGCCCTACCCAACTTATCCTTTTATAGGCTAAATCCTACCAAGCATATCGACTTATAAAGGCAAGTTAGAGAACTTCTAAGAAAATAATTTATTAGGGAAAGCCTTAGCCCTTGCACAATTCCTACACTATTAATTCCAAAAAAAGATGGAACTTGGAGGATGTGCATGGATAGCTATGCAATAAATAAAATTACTATCAAATATCAATTCCCCATCCCTAGACTAGATGACATCCTTAACATGATGGCTAAAGCCATGATCTTTTCTAAGGTAGATCTTCAGATTGGTTACCATTAGATTAGAATTAGACTGGGAGATAAGTGGAAGACCACCTTTAAGACAAAGGATGGCTTATATGAGTGGATGGTCATGCCCTTTGGACTATCAAATGCTTATAGTACCTTTATGAGATTGATGAATTAAGTGTTTTATTGGATTATTCATAGTCATATACTTTGATGACATCCTATTCTATAGTAATCTAGAGAAGAATATTTGGATCATCTTCAGCAAGTTTGCCAAAACATGAGGATGGAAAGCTTGTACGCAAACCTTAAGAAATGAGATTGCATGACTAATTAAGTTACTTTATTAGGCTTTGTCCTCATCCCTAATGGCATGCTCATAGATCCTAAAAATATAATAACAATAGTCGAGTGGCCTATACCCCAAAGTGTTCATGATATACACGGCTTCCATGGCCTAGTGACCTTTTATTGTAGGTTTATTAAGAGACTCAATACCATCATAGCTCCAATTACCGATTGTATCTGCAAGGGAGCTTTCAAATGGACCAAAGCCATCGATAAAGCTTTCTAAGACATTAGGGACAAGATGACCCATGCCCCTATCCTGTGACTACCAAATTTCAAAAGTATTTGAAGTCACATGTGATGCCTTAAGTATAGGAATTGTAGTGTCCTTAGTCAAGAAGGTCATCCGGTAGCATACTTTAGCGAGAAACTGAATGATACCAAATTAAAGTACTCTTCCTATATAATAAAGAATTCTGTGTGGTGGTGTAAGCCCTAAGATATTGAAGGCACTACTTGTTACTACAAGAATTTATCTTGTTTTTTGACCATGAGGTCCTCTGCTTCCTAAACTTCTAAAAGAAACTAAATCATAGGCATAAAAGTGGCTCAAATTTTTACAAGCATACACTTTTATACTTGAATATCATGTAAATGTCGAAAACCAAGCTGCCGATACTTTTAGCCATAGGTATACCCTGTTATCCACCATTAGTGTAGAAGTGATTGGATTCGACAAGTTGAATGAGAGCTATGAAGACTATCTAGGCTTTAAGGAAATTTATTTCACTTTGCTTCAAGGATCCTTTACAGAGTTTATCAAATTTGACCTTCAAAATGGTTACTTATTCAAAGGAACCAAGTTGTATGTCCCCCATACTTCTATTAGAGATTTCCTTGTATGGGAAAAATATGCAGGAGGATTAGACGGACACTTTAGCAAGAATAAAACCATTGAATTTGTAGAATACCAATTCTTCTAACCTAGCTTAAAATGAGATGTAGCCATAATAGTTGCTCAATGTAGAACTTGTGCCATGGCCAAGCATCCAAAATAGAATACTACTATATACACACACTTCCCATACCCTGGCAGGACATTAGCATGGACTTTGTCTTAGGTTTGCCCAGGACAGCCCATAGACATGATTTAGTTTTAGTGGTAGTAGACTGGTTCTCTAAAATAGCCCATTTTATCTCTTATTCCCAAACATCCGAAGCATCTAGAGTTGCTAGGATATTCCTTGATAAAATTGTCAAGCTGCATAGCTTTCTAGAATTATAGTGTCAGATAGGGATGTTAGACTTATGAGCTATTTTTGGAAAACCCTTTAGCACATATTAGGCATAAAACTTAAGTTATCTTTCATTTACCATCTGCAAATAGATGGCCAAACTAAAGTAGTAAATAGGAGCCTTAGGAAGCTATTACACTATCTAATTGGAGAGCATGCTAGAAATTGGGATCATTTACTACACTGAGGTGAAGTTGCATACAATAGTTTGGTAAATAGGTCCATAGGTATGAGTCCATTTGAGATAGTTCATGGTTATCAACCTAGAAAACCAGTTGACCTCATTATTTTGCCCATGTATGCTCGAGTAGTTGGATCTACCAAGTCATTTGCCCAGCATATTAAGAGTTTGCATAATGAGATCAGTAAAATAATTAATGCAAGTAATGCAGCATATAAGCAAATGGTAGATATGCATAAGTGAGTCAAGGAATATGCAGAAGGAGATGAAGTCATGATTAGGATTAGACTTGAGTGGTTCCCATCAGGGACCATAAAGAAATTGCAAGCTCAAGGAGAAGGTTTTTTTAAATTATAAAGAAAATTGCACCCAATGCATATGTTTTGGACTTGCCACCAGAATTAGGAATCAATTCTACTTTTAATATATCTGATCTTACTACTTATAAAGGGCTAGCAATGATTCTTAGTGAGCCATTTGGGCCTAATATATCCTTTAAGAGTGAGCCTACCCATAAGTGTCTATAATAAAAATCTCAACAAAACAATACTAGATTGAGAGAATCTTGGATGAGCAGATCATTTCTACCAAGACTTGAGGTTATTAACAATACTTGATTTGGTGGCAAGAATGACCAGAGTCAGAAGACACTTAGATCACTCGAGAGGAGCTACAGTGCATTGATCCAAATTTACTCAAGCTATATCAGAGCAATGTCAATCCATACTCGATGAGGTCGAGTTCTCTCCATCGTAGGGGAATTGGTGCGGATACTCGAGCAATCAAAAGGAAATTATCAAAGTTACAGCCTATCTAGATTGAGAAAGTAGTATAGTGGAGTCCAGAAGTAGTCGATTGAAGCCCTTCAATTCAATTTCAGTTTAGCCTAGTCAAGTCAAAGTCAATTTTATTTTATTTTAGTTAATTGAGTCAATTTAGTCTATATTTTGAGTTAAATCAAGTCTAATCCCCTAATTGGCTTGATTTAATTAAGTTATTTTGATTAAGTACTAGAACCAAAGTTTGAACATGACTTATGGGAGAAACCAGTGTTAACATAACTTAGGCTGGTACCTCCCCTATTCTTGCCATCCCATATTTATGCCACTTCTTTTTTTATAGCATGAAAAATAATGTGGCACCTCCCTAGGTGTCCTTCCTTACAAAGGACTCCTCATAAGTTAGGTCTTTAGTCATTATAGATCTGCATTCGGTTTGGAACTGATATTCCTACTTGGACTAAGACTCTTTCATGGATCTATAAAAAGAGATGTGCTCAGGTTATTAAATTAATAAAAATTGCTGATATATTTTTTTCTCTACTATGTATGGTGTGATTTCTCTGAGAGAAAGAGGGTGGGAGATCCATAGTGCCTATAAAGGAGGGTGAGAGGCCCATCTTCGCTCTTCATTCTTCTTCACATCCTAGTCCTGGATTTGTATGCTAGTAAGCTTCCAACCTCCACAAATCTCTAACCCCACATCCAAATCACTTCCTATTTCTTCTAGAAGCTCAATATCTATAAGCTTCTTATCCAACTTATGGATCTTTGAAACTATAATCTAGATTCTCCATATCCTGTTGAATCAGCCCCTATGTGCAAAAAATCATGTACCCAGATTTTCCTAAGCACTGCCTCTTCCAAGCTTCTCCAGCCATCCACATCATGCTCCAAACCCATCATCAATTACCTAATCCTATTCCCTACAGTCTCATGCACCTACACAAATTTTTTAAAAATTTTTCAAAAAGTTTTGGAGCTCGGATAATCCCTTGGATTCTCCTAAACCAAAGCATCTTGTCTCCAAGTGAGTTCTAGGTTCTTCAACACCTAGTCCCCATCTTCAAAAGCCTTATATAAAATTAGCCAATCAATCAAAGAGTCAAGATCTAGATTCTAATGATTGACATATGAATTATCATGAATCCAAATAGTTAAAGTCAGCTCCATAAAAGGTTTAACTCTTCCAAGGTTCTGATTTGGCTTATTTTGTAAGTATCTTTCCACAAATAAATTAAGTTCTTTGTTTGGTAATTTTGTAAGATATCGTATTATCTTTATTGCATATAGTTCTCATATATTTCAGAAAAAACTATCTTAATTTGGATGGTTTTCCTAAATACCATAGATCTGAGTTTTATATTGTTTTAAATTGCTTATTCTTAGGGCACCAATTTATGTTTAGTTTAATTTGATTATTCTCCTTTTGGCAATATACTTAATCTTGCTTAGAATTATTATCATTTGGTTAATGCTCTATGAATTGTGTTAATCAATTACTGATCTCAAATTGTTCATGCATCATGTTTTGCATCACCTTCTGAGAGGATGACCATGGGATCAGTGACCTGAGTGGCATTACAAAAGATGCATTCAGGGCTGGATTGGGGCTTTCACTCCCTGCTATCATCGCTGAGCTTCTCAAGTGGTACCAAGTATGCCCCACACAAATGGTCCCCAATGCCTGGTGGTTAATCATGGAATCTTTCTGCCATATGGTGCAATATGAGGGATGCATTGTGTACAAGTCTTCAAAGCCTTTTTTCAGTTGAAGTTTAGTTCAAATGGCTAGTGGTTGCTTCACCAAGGAAACGATATGAATTTTTGAAGGGTCCAACCAAGGTATACCACTAGAAGGGCTGATTCTTCTTTGTGACTTTTATGGTTGCCTTGTCATTCCCATTACTTAGGGATCACTGGATAGGAGAGGATGCAGGATCACATGGAACTATAGTTTCTAGAGGGTGATGGTGCATAGATTAGAGTTGGTTGCCATTCCTCTCCTCAAAGACCTTTTGTGAGAGGAGCATCTAGTGGCATTATGTTGCAGGGATCCATCTTCTACCATTAAGAGCTTTTCTGGGCTTCTTCAAGTTGTTTTACCTTTTCAAAAAAAGAAGGGGGAAAATGATTTATTTGCTAGCAGTCCTATCTCTTTAGAGGATAGAGACAATAATCCAGAGGCCTGCTTCACCTATGGAGAATAGAAAGGGAAAGCGGGTCCTAGATGAATCGGAGAGGACTTCGAAGGTTGGGAAGCAACAGTAGCACCTGGAGGGCTCCCCTGTTCCTAGGGTAGGTGAGGCTTCCTCCAGGGTCATCGGTGCTCCGATCAATAAGATTGCCATGGAGACTGCTACTGCAATTGGTGAAGCTACAAGGATTGTTGAAGAGGCTTCAGAGGTTCCCTACAGAGCAATGGAGACTACCGATAAGGCAGTCGAGATGGTGAAGTTAGGCTGTGGCACCATCGCAATCGTGGATCAAGCCATGAACAAGGTCCGTGGGGCACCAAGTGAGGCTAGCGATGGCCATAGTGGTAATGTGGAGGGGGGCACTATGTTGCCTGCAAGGAAGGGCAAGGCTTCAAGGAGGCACCACCTGAAGGTGATGAAAGTGAGACGGTCAACTATGTCCAACCTCAAGACTTCGATGGGGAGCCCAATTACTTAATAATGGAGAAGTTCATGCCTTCCGACTTCAGGGAGGAACTCCTCTAGGAGGACATCTCGGAGAGCATTAAGGGACTCATCTATGCCTTCCGACCAGGCTCTTTTATAGACTATCTTTGTAGTATGAACCAACTTCAGCATCTGGCAAGGCTAGAGAATGATTGAGAGTAGACTCACCGATATACCTCGGTGCTAGAAATTGAATAGATTGTTAGATGTGTATGCTCTAGAAGCCAATTTGGCCAACACATTATAATATTCAAGTCATAATTTGTACTTAATCAAATCTTTTATTGATAAAATTAGATATTTTTTCATTCATATTTATGTGTCTATGAATCACCCATGAAGTTAATGGATAAGGACACATATTTTTAAGAGTTTAGAATTTAAGACATGTATCATTATAGGTTAACTCTCATTGGATTATCATGAGGATGGTGATCAATCCATCAAGATTGGTGCATAGATTGCTTTCCTTTCGAGTAAACAAATTTTAAGTCTATATTGTAGGAAAACTAAAGTAAGAGTGCAGATGGTTGTTAGAGATAACGATACTAACCATGACCAAAGAATGACAAATCACATGAATGTCTACTCATTGTGACTTCTTGAGATATAGTTGTATAAGTAGTTCCTTGACCTACAGTCCTTTAGTTATTCATAATGGGGTTACTATAGTTTGACAAGTACATAAACATGGTTCCTAGCCATATGGTGAAAGAATGGCACCCTAAAAGCCAATCTTTGTATAGGCATTTCTATGATCTTTCAGCTCTTGTATGATATTATTTATTAATAAAAGGTATTTGATTCATCATACTACTTCATCTTATCAAGATTATGATGAACCTCATAGGTTAGGGCAATGGAATTAGGGTTATGATGGAGATCATAATGGTGAGACCTAAGTTCCTATAAATAATAATGTAAAATATTTCTAGTCATTGGATAATCTATTCAGGGATTGATGAATCCAGTAAAACTAGCACATCTTATATATATGCTTGATGAAGAGGTAGTTGGTATCATTGCCACTTATGTAGAGATACTAATACAAGGATGTGGGTGCTTATTAGGCTATGAGTTCACTGAACTGATTTGATAAGAGAACATCAAATGGAAGTCTTACTTACTTGTCAAAAAAATATTCTCTTAGTGGGAGTTGTGTATATGATCCTTAGACCTGAGACTACCATAGTATCTTGTGCACATGAATCCATATTTTGGTGAATACTCATTCATGGCAATTAAATCATGTACAAGGTGCTTCTGGATATGGTGGATTGTGTATGAAGGTAATGAATAGGTCAACAAGGAATCGATCACTCCTAGTAAGGGGAGAAGTTATCCCGTGTCATCACTTCGAATAATGACCAAGAAGTCTTTGATCAAAGCATGACGAGATTAGATAGGGTTTCTAATCTTTCATCAATTGAGTCTTCATTATCGAATTGAGATTCGAAAGGATTAAGTGCTATGATTTGATATTTATCCATGCTCATCACTTATTCGGGATAAAGAAAGATCGAAGGATGGAATTGCATGGTAACTTTCTACTAAAGGGTATTTTGATAATTTCTATCAAATTTCTCATCTTCTGGATAGGCATGACATGTTGCTAGATGTTAATCATGTCTTGTAGGTTTTCATGAATCAAATTGATTGGACTCATGAGTCAATTCGGAAGCTAGTTCGAATTTGCAACTTAGGTCAGCTCAATTTGAACTAATTAGGTCAACTAGTTTTGATTAGATCAAATTAGCTTGGACCTAGACCTACCACTGGCTAGATATGGAATCCAAAGGGTCACACACATTAGAAAATTGGCCAAGGAAGTCAATTATATTTTTATTAGGGTCAAAGGATCCTAATTGGCTAGCTAATTGACATACTAGCATATGTTGGCTAGCCCAACTCCTAACCCAATTGGATTGGGTTTATTAGCTTGCTATTTGGGCTAACCAATTTAAGTGAGACTTAAATTGGGTTGTGTCCTAATTAGGACATCATTTATCTGGATTTATTTGGGCCTTATCTTGGACTTATGATAGAGTCCAAGATGGAAAGAACACTGGGTGCCAATTTTGGCATGCGCCAAGGATGAAGGGGTGCAGAAAGAACACTGGGTGCCAATTTTGGCATGCACCAAGGATGAAGGGGTGCAGAAGGAGTCCTTCTGCTTTTAAAACACCTTTTCTAGATAAATGTTAAGCCTTTTTCTGTTATCTCCATGCCTAATTGGATGGGCTTTGACCGGTCAAAAATTGGTAATTGGTGTGAAAAATAAGTGTGCATAATGAAGGGTCGTGTCGCTTCATTTTGGTACAGATTCAAGGGGCCAAAGTCCTTCTGTTTGAAGACTCTTAATTTCTTTGATGCATTCCTTGGGGTCCCATACCTTTTAGCCATCTTATAACCAATTATATGCCATGTGGCAAGTGGAGAAATTGGCTAGAAAAATTGACGAGATATTTATATGTCTCTTGGCACATGAAAGGACATTTCATGATAAGGCTTCTCATCCAAAAGACTCCTTCTGCTTGAAGGGTCTTATCAAGGGGCTGAGAAAGAGACTTATTAGGCACCTCATCCCTCTCTATAAATGGGTTGATGCCAGAACTTCAATTCTGATCCGAAGAAATTCACTTTCAATTTTCTCTTCCTTCTTAAGACAAGGCTTGTCCTTTCAAGACAAGACTTGTCACTTTAAGAAAAGGCTTGTCATTTTAAGACAAAGCCCTAGGAAGAAAATTAGGAGGGATATTCAAATTTTGAAAATGATTCAGAGAGGTCTCTGAGTGCCCTTAGGATGGTAGGGGTTCCAGCAAAGGGTGAAAGTCTGAATGGCTGTCGGAAGAGTCCAAGTCGGTTGCCCAGAAATGGAGCCCAAGAGGGGGGGTGAATTGGATCTTTTAAAAAATTAAAACAATTATGTGCAGGTCGTGTAGTGTTTGTAGATAATGCACTTAAATGTATGCAGTGGAAAATAATAAGTGCTGGAAATAAAGTGCAAGAAGTAAAAGGAGATAATCACACATAAACACCAAGTTTTATAGTGGTTCGGTGCTCTCCAAGCACCTACATCCACTATCTAAGCTCCCCTTGGGAATTTTCACTATAATCTCTTAAAAGATTAGAACCGACATGTTTTCCAAGGTTCACAAGTCAAAACTTAAGTTAGTTTTGTCAGCTAGGCTCACCAACAAACCTTTACACTTGTTTTGTCTTTGGGCTCACAAGTCAACCCTAGTTGGTTTTGGCTCACCAACAACCTTACAACCTACTTTCAAGAACTTTGAAAGCTAGGTCAAACAATAATAAATTCATAATACAAGAATTTAAACACAAGGAAACTCTCTTCTTAGAGTGGATGAGGAATCTTTGAAGCTCTTGAATGATTGCTTGATGTGACTTGACTTGGAATCTTCTCAAGAATACTTTGGGAAAGATGAAATGAAAGGAATATAGGCTTTTTCAGTGGAATCTCTCCTTTTTAGCTTTTGGAAGTGGAGTTCTTGAAGAAGGGCTTTAACTCTTGGATATTTCCTTGCTTTTCTCTCTTCTCTTTCTTCATGAATGAGTTTGGTGAAGCTTAAATACATGAAAAATATCCAAAAAATTATTTTAGACCGTTAGGAATCAAGAACTAGCCATTAGGAGCTAAAAACCATAATTTCAGGCTATCATAAAATAGTTTCGTTGAGGCTGTCACCCGAGTGTCAGCTGTCAGGTGTACACTTAGGGTGCCGATACTTGGCTTCCAAGTGTCGATACTTGAACTTTCAAGTGTCGACACACAAAAAATTCTCTAGAGGCAAGTTCTGTATTTTCAAAATGTCTCAGGCCTTGAGTCGACACTTGGAAACTTAAGTATTGACACTTGAGTTTCAAGCATCGCTACTTGAGTTCTGAGTGTTGACACTTGGCATGCCATGAAAAATTTGTACGTGCCAAATGCCGAAGTGTCGACACTTGGGCTCCCATGTGTTGACACTTAGTTCTTCAATTTTCAAAAGCAAGTGCCAAAATGCCTAAAACATAAAGATTTTTTATGAAACTTAAATGCAACACATATAAACAATAATTGAACTTATTTGTATCCTTTTTGGATGGAGAAGATTTCTCAAATCACAAAAAATGCTTTGTACCAAAGCATGCCATGATACTCTTAACTTTGAAAATTTGAGGTGCTTGATTCTTGAAAACTCATAACTACAATTGATCATTAGTACAAAATATGTACTCAATATTTTGTTATTCATCAAAATCATAGGGCAGAGCCAACAATCTCTCCCTTTTTGATGATAACAAAACCTTGAGTAAATAAGCATTTAAATTCAATTTTGACATTGTATCCCATAAGTATGAACTTGAAATTTCTACAATGCAATTCAATGATATTGAAATCAACATACTCTCCCCCTAAGGGAGTTAAGTTAAGAGACAATTCAAAAATTAAAGAAAATACTTGTAACTACTCCCCCTTTTTGTCAACATAAAACATAAAAGGGAGTAAACTTTCCCTGAATCAATGCATTAGGTCATGATAAAGTTGATATTAGAGTTGATTAGATCTTTAAGAAATCCAATAAAGTTCAATATCAGAGCAAATGCATAGACGAAAATAAACTTCATTACACACATAATTGATACAATAATGGTCATAAACTGAAACACACATATATATTATCAATGTTTTCAGGTACAAAAAATGCTATTAGAGATACAGCAAATCTGAAACATGATACAAGATACATAGAGTAAACAAGTACAGTGATATGAGCATGTAAGCAAATAACTAAACATAAAAATAACAAGCAAATATAGTAAACATCTGTGAGGCTACTGCTCATTAGATGGAAGCTCAAAGCTAATGGGGCACTGATCCTGGACCTAGGTACAAGGGCCTTAGGTGGCTCTAGAACCCTACGACTCCTAGTACGGGTAGAAGAGCTCCATGTGCGGGTACAATCCTGGATGATCTGGTCGACGGGGGTGGAAGTAGCTCAGTTGGAGTCACAAAATCAGGAGTTGAAACGATCTCATCAGCTGGAGGAGGGACCTCAGGAGTAGCTGGTGTCTGAGCATCTCTGTTGATCATCTGATATTGCCCAGCTAGGTCTACACTGCCATCCATACTGCCATCACCAGAAATATCTGTGCCACAATCTGCATCATCGCTATCATCACCACCATTAACACCATCACCACCATCACCACCCTGGGAATCATCATGACCATCATCAGCAGAGGGTGAAGGAGGTGGAGGATCAGCTGGACCAAATGTCCCTAACGGCAATAGAGCTCTCAGCATCTCCTCAATATGGGTGAAACCGGCCTCCATAGTCCTGTGAATCTCAGTGTGCTCCTCTAAAGTATGAGCTCAAAGGCTCTCAATCTCGATACGCAACTAAGTCGTCTGGATATCCAAACCAACTATCTCACTCTTCAGCTCTGTGAACTACTAGCGAGTGTGCTCCTCAAATGATATATAGTAGAAGATGGAGGAGGAGTAGAAGGGGTAGCTACAGGAGTCACCAGCTCAGGCTCTGATGTAGGTCCAACTCGAGGAGGTGTAACAACTGGCCCTGATGGCCCAGCCTCGACCTCTCTCAGCTCGTCCTCCTTGTCTGGCTCTTGACCAGACTCTCTACGAACCCAGCATCCATCGGCCAATCTATATCCCATTTGGTGCAAGGATCGCTCGTTATAGACATCCATGTGTAAGATCTCCTTGGAGGTCTCCCCGTCCAAAGGTACTCTGTAAGCACGAAAAAGACGAGTGAGAGCCATCCTGTATGGCAAGCAGTGCCTCTTTTGTGTCGCTGCGTCTCTCATCTGGGCTAACATCAGTGATGGGAGATCTATCTGTGTCCTCTGAGTCAAGCTCACCATAAGCATCAGTTCTCGCTCTATAATAAAATCGAATATGTTAGTCTTCAGGTGCAGGATCCATGCAGTGATGTGATGGAGAAGCCTTATCTTGACTGATAACTGGTTCGCGGTGACCACTATCACACCACGAACATCATCTCTCTCAAGCACACATTGAAAGGCCTCCTCACGATCCTCAATAGCAAAACTACAAATCCCTCGGTGTGGGATCTCCCAGACCTGACTCAGAACCTCCTCAGATAGTGGAATATGTATACCTCTAACTATCGTACTCCACAGTAAACGACGACAATCAAAGCTCCCATAGAACTCTCGCACCAGATGTGGAAGTGTCTATCGAATGTGAAAGTGCTGCCTGTCAAAGAAATCGAGGTCCACCCGTTTGCCAGCTGCTACTACCTTCCTTGCCATCCTCTCTGCAGGGGTGACCCGGGGGCTGCTGAACTACTGGTTTGTCCACTGTCATGCCTAGCCTTCGATCTCCTCTCTGCTAAACTCTGACCAAACTTCCTTTTGACTGCCAATCTCTTCCTAGGTCCCATATCTACCTGCTGAGGGAAGAAAGGAAGGAAGAAGGGGTAAACTTAAGGAATAGGGATCGATCTAAAGAATACATAGGGGAAACAAGTCAAAAACAGTGGTTCGACCAAGAATCTGACTGAAAGAAAGGGAAATCAGGACTTGGTTTTGATTTTAAAATGACAATAATTTGAGGAAAATAACTAGGGTTTGTTTTAAAAAGGGAATGAAAGCAAATAGGTTGATTTAGGTTTGGGATTAATCATAAAACATGAAATTGGAAGGTAAAAGTTGGAGAAATTGGTTAAAAATTGTGAAATCAAACAATGCCGAGTGAAACTAAAATTTTTATTTGGTAGAAAACTTGTTTAAATAAGGAAAAACATCAAATGATTGATTTTGGCCCAAAAACTTCCATTCAACAGTGAAACCGTGCGGAATAAGGGGCAAAATGAGACAAATTGTAAAATCAACCACATAATCCATCTAAATGAGAGAAATCCAAGAAATCCAAACTCAAATCCAAGAAAAATAGGATTTTTGGCCAAGAACCTTCAATGCAACAGTAAATCGGCAGAAAACAAGATAAAAATCGGAGTTTTAAGGTGAGGAAATGGTCCAAAATAGGAAAGAATCCAAGAAAAATAATGGCAAAATGGTTCACCATAGATGAGGAAGAAAAAAATGATCCAAAAACTATGAAAAATAGGGATTAAATGGAATACACGGATGAAATCAAAGAAAAACACGGATTCACGATTTGAATGAGAGAAAAGAGGGAGAGAAATACCTTGAATCGAAGGGTTAATGGGGGAATCAACTGTTTCGGAGGTTAGAGGATGATAGGGGACCACTAGGGCACTTGGGAAAGGAGGGAAATAAAAAACAAAATGGTTCAGACAAGTCCTAAAATTTTGAAATTTCTGTGAGTGTTGACACTTCAAATTTCTCAAGTGTCGACACTTCGCAAAATCCAAGTGTCGACACTTGGCTAAGAAATTTCCAAGAAAAATCAGAAAAATTTTCATAAAATCAAGGGATATTTTAAAAAGTCTTGGGACTCAATAAAAGTGATTTTGAGCAAAAATAAATTGGGTAGGATGGAAATTGAGAGAGTTCAAGAGAATGGGTCAATGATTCCTAATTCTCTTCTAATCTTACAAAATCTCTCTTCACTCAAGGGTTTGGTAAATACATCAGCTAGTTGATCATCAGTACACACAAATTCAAGGATCACATTAGAGTTTTGTACATGATTTCTTATGAAATGATGCCTTATTTCAATGTGTTTACTTCTTGAATGTTGCACAGGATTCTTAGTTAGATTGATTGCACTAGTATTGTCACATCTTATGAGTGTCCTAATTAGTTTAATGTCAAAATCTTCGAGTTGTTATTTGATCCATAGGATTTGAGCACAATAGCTTCCAGCTACTATATATCCGGCTTCCACTGTAGATAGAGCAACCGAATTCTATTTCTTGCTACTCCATGAGATCAAATTATTTCTAAGAAACTGACAGATTCCACTAGTACTTTTACGATCGAGTTTACACCCAGCAAAGTCAGCATCAGAATAAGAATCAATTCAAATGAAGAATCTCTAGAGTACCAAAGACCAATATCAATTATGCCAGATAGATATCTAAGTATGCGTTTAGCAGCCAAAAGATGACTCTTTAGGGGCAGACTGATATCGTGCACACATACAGAAACTGAACTTAATATCTGGCCTACTAGCAGTTAGGTATAGCAATGAGCCTATCATTCATTTGTAAAGCTTTTGGTCAACAGATTTACCTGATTCGTCTTTATCAAGCTTACAAGAGGAGCTCATTGGTGTACCTAAAGGCATGGTATTCTCCATCCTTCTTTGGTGTACTTAGCTTGGTTGATGAAGATTCCCTTTTTGGTTTGCTTTATTTGGAGTCCGAGGAAGAAGTTAAGTTCTCCCATCATGCTCATCTTGAACTCATCCTATATTAACTTTGCAAACTCTTGATAAAGAGATTCGTCAGTAGCATCGAATATGATATCATCCACATACACCTGTACTACTAAGAGATCATCATTCTTCTTTTTTTAAAAAAAGTAGTATCTACATTACCTCTAGTAAAATCATTTTTGAGCAAGAAGGAACTTAAACGATCATACCAAGCTCTTGGAGCTTGTTTCAAACCATACAATCTTTATGAAGTTTAAAAACAAGGTTTGGAAATTTATGATTTCCAAAACCAGGTGGTTGTTCAACATAAACTTCTTCGATAAAACCATTCAAAAAGGCACTTTTGACATCCATTTGAAATAATTTAAAATTCATAAAACAAGCAAAAGCCAACAATAGCCTAATTGCCTAAAGTCTAGCAACAGGAGCAAAGGTTTCATCAAAATCAAATTCGTTTCACCCATTTTGTGCCAATAATTGAAACATTTGAAGGTCTATCTACTAAAGTCCAAACATTATTTCTTTTAAATTGATTAAGTTCATCTTGCATAGCATTAATCCAATTGCAATCATTTTCAGCTTCTTCAATAGTTTTAGGTTCTATTTGAGATACAAATGCTAAATAATCACAAACATTTCTAAGAGATGATCGAGTACTTACACCTTTAGATGGATCATCAATAATAAGTTCTTTGGGATGTCCATGAGTATACCTCCATTCTTTAGGTAGAGGATCAGGTAATGAAGCATTTTCATTTTCTTGATCTTGTCATCTTTCAATGTTTTGATCATCTTTTTGCTCCTTGGTAGGCTCTTCATTGTTGTTCTTCTCTTCAGTTCTTTTGGTACATGTTTCATCACCAAGCAAATCTTCTTTTCTAGAAGATTTCTGATTAGATTCATCAAATACTACATGTATGGATTCTTCAACAATAAGAGTTCTTCTGTTGAAGACCCTGTATACCTTGCTAGATTAAAGTAGCCTAGAAAGATGTCCTCATTTGACTTGGAATCAAATTTGCTTAAATTATCTTTACCATTATTTATGATGAAACAACGGCATCCAAAAACTCGAAAATATCTGATTGAAGGTTTTCCTACCCTTCCAAAGCTCATAAGGTGTTTTTTTTAAAATTGGTTGGATTAAAACATGGTTCAAAACATAGCATGCAGTGTTTATGGCTTCCACCCAAAAATATCTAGGTAGGTCATTTTTGCAAAGCATGGTGCATGCCATTTCTTCAAGAATCCTATTTTTCCTTTCTACCATCCCATTTTGTTGAGATGTCCTAGGTACAAAAAAATTATGATGAATGCCATTTTCACTACAAAACTTATCAAATTTAGAATTTTCAAATTTGGTTCCATGATCATTTCTTAAAGATACAATAGAAATACCTTTTTCATTTAAAACTATTTTATGAAATCTAATGAATGCAGAAAACGTTTCATCTTTGTGCACTAAAAACATGACCCATGTAAAACGTGAAAAATCGTTTACAAGTAAAACGTGAAAAATCGTTTACAAGTAAAACGTGAAAAATCGTTTACAATAACTAGACCGTACTTATTACCTCCTAAACTAGATGTTCTAGTTAGCCCAAAGAAATCCATATGAAGCAACTCTAAGGGTCTAGATGTAGAGACTACTCTTTTTGGTTTAAAAGATGATTTGGTTTGTTTTCCAAGTTGGCAAGCACTACAAATTTTATCTTTTTCAAAACTAAGTTTTGGCAAATCTTTTATCAAATCTTTTTTGCTAAGTTTTGAAATCAAATTCATACTAGCATGTCCTAATCTACGATGCCAAAATCAACTAGTTTCATTGATCTTGGCTTCCATTACCACTAGGCGTTAACCATTTTGAACAGGAAGATTATCAAGATCAACCATATAAATATTGCCATGCCTATGACCAATGAACTTGATGCCATTGTCAAACTAGAAACAATGCACATTGAAGATTCGAAAACAACTTTGAAATCTTTGTCACAAAATTGACTAATGCTAAGTAAATTATGTTTCAAACCATCAATTATCAATTAAGTAGAAGGGATGATATGGACTTTACCAATTCTGATAATCTTGCCCTTTCCATTATCACCAAATGTTACATTACCACCATTCTAATATTCAAGTGATGAGAACTACTCCACATCTCCGGTCATGTGCCTTGTGCAACCGCTGTCGAGGTACCACATTCTTCTTTTATTGGTTGCAAAGTTCACCTATAATAAAAAATCAGGTGGAGACTTTAGGTACCCAAGTCATCTTGGATCCTTTCAGGTTAGTGGTAATGGTTCCTTTTGGAACCCAAACTTTCTTAACATTGCTAAATTTTCTTTTATTACCAAGTAAGATTTATGTCCTACAATACCACAAGTATAGTAAGTAATAGATGATGATGCAGGCACAAAAAATTCTTAAAGAATTTTTGTTTCTTTTGAGTTTCAAAATCTAAACTGGTTTTATTAAAAATAGCCCTTTGACTATTTAAAAGCATGTTCAATTTTTTAGAACTATATGTAAATTTTTCAACAAATGGTTTTAACTTTTAATGTTCTTCTTTGTACTTTTTATTTTCTTGCAAAATCTCATTGTCCTATTTTGAAAAGTTTTTATTTGATACAAAAGAGTTCTTCTTTTTCAAAGCTTCCTTTTCTTTTTCAAGGAGAATAATTTTATCATTTAGCTTTTTATTTTGAAGAAGCAAGCAATCATTCTCAGTTGAAAACTTGTCATTTGCTTTAACTAAATCCAAATTTTGCCTTTTTAGTTCTTTATGCTTTGATATCAGTTTTTGAAATTCAATAACTAATTCATCAAAAACTTCATGCAACTCATCAAAAGTAAACTCATTTTTGGTTTCAAAAAATATATCATCATTATTGTCCATCAAACAGAAGTTTGCAACTTCTTGCTATTTTTCCTCAGAACTGGAATCATCGCTGTCACTCCAGGTTGCCATCAGACCTTCTTTCTTAGTCTTCTTCTACTCTTTTTATGTAGGGGACAGTCCATTTTGAAGTGGCCCGGTATCTTACACTCAAAGCATGTGGGATGCTCCTTCTCTTTCTCCTTTTCTTTTTCTTTGCTAGGCTCTCCTTTAAGAGGTTTATTCTAGAATTTATACTTGTTTCTCATGAACCTCCTCCTAAGCTTTCTAGCCATGAGAGCCATCTCATCTTCTTCATCTGAATCTTCACTTGATCATCTTTATTGGTAGACTTGAAAGCAATCACTTTCTTCTTCTTGTCAACACCCACATTCTTTTGCTTTAATGAAAGCTCATATGTCATCAATGAGCCTAACAACTTTCGAGAGGAAGAGTGTTGACATCCATGGCTTCTTCTATAGCAATTACCTTAGCATCCCATGAAGCCGAAGAGACCTGAAGAGTTTTTTTACAAGTTCACTATTAGATATAATCTTTCCTAAGCTTTTTATGCCATTTACAATATTTGTGAACCTCGTATACATCTCACTTATAGATTCAGTAAGTTCCATTTTGAACATTTCATATGTGTGAATGAGCATGTTAACTTTAGTTATTTTCATTTGGTGTGTACTCTCATGGGTAACCTCAAGTGTGTCCCATATTTTCTTAGCGAAGAGACAGTTAGAGCCTTAGCATTAAGCTCTATTTGCTTAATGTCATTCTCATCCCAATCCTCTTCCATTTTGGGAGTGAGAATGCCATTAACCAACATAGTAGGCTAATGAGGACCTTTGATAATAGTCCTCCAAAGATTATAATCAATGGCTTGAATGAAAATGCGCATGCAAGTTTTCCAATAAGTATAGTTTGTGCCGTTAAATAGCGGGGGATGGTTTGAAGCTTGACCTTCAACAACACCCATACCTATTGGAGCTACCATGATCTTTTTTACTCAAGATCCTTGGACCTACAAGAGAGTACCGGTGCTTTGATATCACTTGTTGACTAGAAATAGAGCCCAAGAGGGGGGATGAATTGGGTCCTTTAAAAAATTAAAACAATTATGTGCAGGTCGTGTAGTGTTTGTGGATAATGTACTTAAGTGTATGCAGTGAAAAATAATAAGTAAAGTGCTGGAAATAAAGTGCAAGAAGTAAAAAGAGATAATCACACACAAACACCAAGTTTTATAGTGGTTCAGTGCTCTCTAAGCATCTACGTCCACTCCCCAAGCTTTCCTTGGGAATTTCCACTATAATCTCTTCAAAGATTATAGCCAACTTGTTTTCCAAGGCTTACAAGTCAAAACCTAAGTTGGTTTTGTCGGCTAGGCTCACCAACAAACCTTTACACTTGTTTTGTCTTTGGGCTCACAAGTCAATCTAGTTGGTTTTGGCTCACCAACAACCTTACAACCTACTTTCAAGAACCTTGAAAGCTAGGTCAAATAATAATAAATTTAGAATACAAGAATTTAAACACAAGCAAACTCTCTTCTTAGAGTGGATGAGGAATCTTTGAAGCTCTTGAATGATTGTTTAATGTGACTTGACTTGGAATCTTCTCAAGAACACTTTTGGAAAGATGAAATGAAAGGAATGTAGGCTTTTTCAATGAAATATCTCCTTTTTAGCTTTTGGAAGTGGAGTTCTTGAAGAAGGGCTTTAACTCTTGGATATTTCCTTGCTTTTCTCTCTTCTCTTTCTTCATGAATGAGTTTGGTGATGCTTAAATACATAAAAAATATCCAAAAAACCATTTTAGACCATTAGGAATCAAGAACTAGCCATTAGGAGCTAAAAACCATAATTTCAGGCTGTCAGAAAATAGTTCCGTCATGCTATCAGAACTCGTGTTGATACTTGGCTGTCATGTGTCGACACTTGACTGTCAGGTGTTGATACTTTATTCTCAGGTGTCGATACTTGACACAAAAATTCTCTAGAGGCAAGTTCTGTATTTTCAAAAAGTCTTAGGCCTTGAGTCGACACTTGGAAACTTAAGTATCGATACTTGAGTTTCAGGTGTCGACACTTGAGTTCTGAGTGTCGACACTTGACGTGCCATGAAAAATTTCTGCATGCCAAATGCCGAAGTGTTGACACTTGGGCTCCTGGTGTCGATACTTGGTTTTGTAATGTTCAAAAGCAAGTACCAAACATGCCAAAAATATAAAGATTTTTCATGAAACTTAAATGCAACATATATAAACAATAATTGAACTTATTTGTGTCCTTTTTGGATGGAGAATACTTTTTAAATAATAAAAATACTTGGTGCCAAAGCATGCCATGATACTCTTAACTTTGAGAATTTGAGGTGTTTGATTCCTGAAAACTCATAACTACAATTGATCATTAGTACAAAATATGTACTCAATATTTTGTTATTCATCAAAATCATGGGGCAGAGCCAATAAAGTCAAATAAGCAAGCTTGGTAGGAGTGCTTCCTTGGTTTGGTTCCTGTGTGGTGATCACTGGAGGGCACATACTTGTGTGCCTCATGGAAATAAAGGAATATAGCACTCTAGGTATCCTTATATAACCCTAAAGTTTTGATTTATTAGTTGTCATGATGAAGTGGTCTTAGGGTTTAGGGTTTTGACCGATCAGAATTTTATTAATGAAAATTTTGAAACCTGATCTTCCATTGCTCCCTGTCCAGATCCCAACATATGGAACCTTGTGGTATACATTGGCTGTTGTAGGTTCATTATAGGAATTGGGAGTGTACCTATAGAAGATCTATCTATCTTAGTAGATGAGTAGTCCTATGCAACTTAAGAGGCTAGGTTCTTGAGTTTGTAGCTACAGCAGCATGATAATGGAAAATAATTTCTATGAGAATCATGATTAGGCTCGAGCTAATTAAGGACTCTTGATAGAGAAACTTGATCACACAATAACTATACCCAAGGGTTCATCCTTTTATTCTTCTAGGTTGCCACCATATACTGCTAGGTATCACTTGTAGATTATAGAAACTCACTTGGATCATTTTCAGATCAATGATCCATGTTAGGGTTAAGCTGGAATTATTTTGATATATCGAAAGGGTTTCGATGATACTATAATAGAGATCATAATATGTCTTACTACTAAATAGAATGGAACCTAAAGGGTCACACACAATAGGGGCTTGATCTGATCAAAGCTTGGATCGAATTTAGAAACTACTAAATTTGTAAGGATTACAAATTTAGCAGTTGCTAATTTTGACATCTACTAATTTTAGCACAAGGGACTAATTACAAGAGTTATAATATAATTGGACCTAATTAAATTATGGATCAAATCCTAATTAGTTTAAATGATATTTAATTTAATTAGGCTTTAATTAATTGGGTTTAAGAATCCAAGTTAGATTTGGATTTCAATTCTATTTGGAATAGGGTTGATAGCCTTTTTCAAATTAGATTTGAATTGGGTTCAAATTGAACCAAAATTGAATCCAATTAATCATGACACTTAAACCTAATAGGATTGGTCCTAAACATATCTGATCATGGGCATTGGATTTTAATTTTGTGCAACAAAACAATGAGGAAATAAAGTCATGTGCACATATATCTTATCAGAAATTTCTTCTCATCATCAACACCAATTGTCACCCACTTTGTTTAAATCTTGATTCAGATAAGAAGGGTTCTTATCAAGATTAGGATGGATCCTTATCCAAAGTAGTTATCATGGAGTGTGGGGAGTTTTATTTGTGTGACAAAACATAAAATTAAGATGTGTGCACAACTTTTCTTACCGCTAGTCTTTCTTTCTCAATGCCACTAATCCTTTGTAACATTCTTAATTTAAATGTGATTTAGATTAAGAAAACTTCTTATCTAATAAGGCATCAAGGATTATTTGATGATGGCAAGATGTGCTTTGAGAATTTTGTGCAACAAATCTCATAAGAAGAGGGATTGTGTGCAGGCGCTATTATTCTTTCCAACCTTTGCTACAAACTTCTTCTTCTCAATTGCCCCTTCTTTAGATTTTTCCAATGCCCAAAACCTCTTAGAGTGTGTGTGATTAGAGAGAGTACATGGGAGGAAAAAGTGTTTGGTTCTCCCTTGTGTGTCCAAGAAAAAGTCCTAACCAATTGTACGAATGGTTCATACAAAGGTTGCAAAGGCAACAAAGGCTACAACCTTCCAGTTCAAGATCATCTTGAAGGGAAGACTAGATCTAAGCTGGAGGAGAGGCCTATAGGGAGCTAGCACTCTAAGGGCCTTGGGGAATTGATTAGCATCATCTTCATGTGGATACCAGTAGAGACTGGGTGCGTGTGCAGCTTTGAAGAACCCCACGAATTCACCAAATCCGATCTGATCATGGTTGAAGGGAGGAATAGTGATCACGGTAAGTTGATTTTTCTTTCCACTATTTTATTTCATATCTCAGTTCAAATGATAAAATTCTAATCAGCATGATTTAGATAGATCCTTAAGTATATTTTTAATTAATTTACATGCTTTTATTTGAAAGAGTTTCAAATTTGCTTCTGCTAGGATTTTAGAAACTTTGAAATTGAGAATGCTTGCACTTGCATTTCTTTCAATGGGATTAGAGCCTAGGATAATCTAACATGCTAGATTAGATTCAAATCTAAAATTTTTATTTATATTATATATGATATGACCATTTAGCTTAGTACTAAGATTTAGTGCATCACCGTGGTTGTCCAATCATAAGAGGAAGCAGGGTTTAAAGTCCCACTCTTCCCATTAGATGGGATTCTCTTATGACATGTAAGGGTAATACTATGATTTGACTCATAAAGAAGAATTGTGAAAAGGATTTTTAGAATTGTTACTTTTCAGATCTGAAAGTGAGGTTTGATTAAGATTGATCTTGTACTAAGTGTAAGGTTGTCCTAGAACATAGATTAATCAATTTTAAAAATTATTTTTGAGATATAAAACCTATTATTTTAAATCTGATTTTTGATATATGAGAGGTATCAAGTTTTAGTTTTAGATATGAAAATTAAATATATATAATGTATGTTAATTATTTTTGATCTAAAATAACATATATGAGATATATTCAATTAGATTTAGATCTAAAAATTATTTCAAGATCATAAATCATTAATTTCATGCACTTAAATATAATCTAAAAATCATTTTAGAACCTAATTTTTTTAGTTTGTATATGAGGATGTGGGTATAATAATTAGGTCCAGTAGTTGGATTATAATTAGGATTTTGATTAGATCATGCTAGAACATTGTTTCAATTTTGAGCAGCTGATTAAACCCAATTAATAGTTGATTAGGGTTAGATCAAAGAGGCTCAAAATTAATTTTAGTTATAGTTTGGTCACATCTATTTACATTTGATGTGAATTGATTAATTTATGATATAATTCAGCTCAGTGGAGAGCTCGAGTAGCTAGACTGACCTACTCGATTATTGTTGACCAATTGGTATCTAAGGCAATCTCAATCTTGGTTTTTAATTAGGACTAACTCTTACCTGGCCAACTTCATTGGTATCTAAGGAAAGAGAAAAAAGGCATAAACATCTCATTGATCTTACTTGGCCAACTTGGTCATTAAATTTTGAATTAGGTTGCTTGTTGATTCAAGTTCACCCATGCCACCTAGGTTCATTAGATATGAGATATGCTAATATGAACTAGGTTAGCCAGACATGAGATGTATTGACTGTAATTTGGCTTTGTCAAACATGAGATGTACTAATCTAAATCGAGTGAGTCAAACTTAAGTTGTGTTGACCTAATCTAGCTTAGTCAGATGTGAGATGTGATGACCTAAACTGGGTTTATCAGACATGAAATGTGCTGATCTAATTTAGTTTAATCAAACATATGATGTGTTGACCTAAACTGGGTTAATCAAACATTAGATGTGCTATTCAGTTAAGATATGACCTGAACCCAAACCTCCTCATAATTATTAAGTCAATAGGTCTTCCATCATTGTAAAGATGCGGACATCTCTTGAGTGTTAATTGTTCTTGGCTGGATATAGTGGTTCAATTGCATCAAGGGGGTGCAACCATTCTATTAGCATGAGATGTTATAGGATGAAGATGGGATTGGGCCCAAAACTATTAGATAGAAACCCAATGATGGCTTTAGTTTCATGTTGAATGGTGGGTCTGGCTTAACTAAGAAATGTGGTCAATAACTGTTATGTGAGCCTACATACTTATAGATCGAGTTGTTGCAATATGCTTGAGAAACATTAGACAAGAGTTGTCCACTCATTGGTTGCATATTACTAATAACTATTAGGTGAGGTGTACATAGATCAGTGGGACCGTAGTACCCACTAGGAACCCTAGTCATGTAGGGATTTTGCATCTCCACTAAGGAGTATGAAAGATCCTAGAAAATAGTAAAAGTTCTTATTTATTTTTTAAAGTCCCTAGAATAAATAATTAATTAAGCATGAACATATCTAACTAGAATCTTTTCTCTCTTCAGATAATCATGTTAGCTTCAATTCCTTTAGTCCAAAACCTTGAGTCTAAATATTTGACTGAATCTAATCATAAGAACTGGCCTGAAGTTTTGGGGTATGTCTTAGCCCAAGATATAGAAGGGACCTTAAAGAGTTAAAGGAAACCAATATACTTGGAGAGCTTGAAGAAAAGGGTTGACACACTTTAAGAAGGTTTGTCAAATGTGCTCGTTGTTGAAACAAACCTAACGATTTCGTTGTTGAAACAAACCTAATGGTTTCTTCTACTTCTAGTTGGATCATAGAATTTGGTTCAAGTGCACATTTAACACTTCAATGCAGGGTTTGCTAGAATGTAGAAGGTTGTGGAAGCCGAAGTCATCCTTCAGGTTGGCAATGGTGCAAGAGTTGTGGCTATTGTTATTGGAACCTATCCTCTTCGATTATAGTTTGGTTATTGTTTAATGCTTAGAGATTGTTACTATGTACTTGTTGATAGCAAAAATTTAATTTCTGTATCTATATTAACAAGAAGTGTATAGTTTCAATTTTAATAAAGACTATGTTCCATTTATTTAGAAAATAAGTTGGTTGCACATGGCTTTATGATTGATAGTTCCTACCATTTACATATTAATGAGTTAGTTAATGTTAACAAGAAATTAGTAAGTGCTATAGGCTAGAAGAGATCTAGAGATGACCTAAACCATAAGTACATGTGGTGATTGAGACTTGGTCATATTGGTGAGAACAAGAAAAACAAACTGGAGAAGGATGTATCCTTCACTCATTGAACTCTAATTCATTTTTAGTTTGTGAAACCTATCTTCAAGAAAAGATGACCAAGTTATCCTTTATGGGACATGGAAAGAGGGCCACTTTTATGTGTGGGTCATTTGATGTACAGGCTGGGGATGGTTATCAATACTTCATAACCTTTACTGATGATTACTCACAGTATGAGTATGTATTTCTTATGAGAAACAAGTTTGAAGTATTTGAAAAGTTTAAATAATTCATATGTGAAGTAGAGAAGCAAACAAGAAAACCCATTAAGGTTCTCTGATCAGAACAGGGAGGAAAATACCTTAGTGAAAAATTTCTAGGTTATCTCAAGAAAAATGGCATAGTCTCACAATAGTCTCCTCCTAGTATGCATTAGCTCAACAGATTGTTGGAAAGGAGAAATAGGACCCTATTGGATATGGTCTGGTCCATGATGAGCTCCATTGATTTATCCTTATATCTTTGGGAACACACCTTATTATTATTTACATATTGAATATGGTTTCCTTTGATTCTGTTTCTACCATGCCATATGAGATGTGACATGGTAAGAAACCAAGTCTTAGTCACATTAGGATTTGGGGATGTCTAGTCTATATCAAAATGCAACAGGTGGACAAGTATCAGACATTCCCATACTGACCTCGGTCAAGTGTTGGTTGTTCAAGTAATTTTTCATGAAAGATCTAGGTAAAGTATCATACATTCTAGAAATTAAGGTCTACAGAGATAGATCGAATAGGATGCTTGCCTATCATAGAAAATGTACATAGAAGAATTGTTGAAAATGTTTAGCATGGAAAACTCTAAGAGAGGACTTCTATCCCTCAAATATGGTATAAATCTCTCCAAGAAGATGTGTCCTAGCACACATGAGGAGATTCAGTGGATAAGCAAGATCCCTTATGCTTCGATAATTGGGAGCCTCATGTATGCCATGTTATAATTGCTATGAAAAATATCATTAAATACTTAAGAAGGACTAAAAATTTGTTCTTGATTTTTGAAAGAAAATTAGAGTTGCAAGTTGAGGGATACACTAATTCAGACTTTATATTTGATCCTGATAATAGAAAGTTTATATCAGGATGTGTATTTCTTTGTAATGATGGTTTTACTAGCTAGAAGAGTTTCAAGCAGCCCATCATTACAGATTTGACCATGGAAGTTGAGTATGTTGCTACCTTGAAATATGCAAAAGAAGTATTCTAGTATAAGAGTTTATCACAGAGCTTAGAGTGATGCAATCTCTTTGTACTGTGACAACAATAGTGCCACAGTCCTAGCTAAGGAGCTCAAGTCTCACAAGAAATCCAAGCACATTAAGTAGTGGTTTCATATTATATACGACTACCTTAAGAAGAAGTACATCGAGATGAAGAGAGTTGACTCTGTAAACAATATGGTAGATCCACTGACAAAATAGTTGAGACAACAGAAGACTGAAGCCCACTTTGAGAAGATGGAACTTAGGTACAAGTGGGAGATTGCTAGATGTGTATATCCTAGTATTAGATGTATGCCCTAGAAATCAATCTAGTTAACACATATTTTAATTCTAGATATAAAATTATATTTAATATTGTAATTGGATAATTTTTCTATACATGATGTATCCATGTATTATTTATGTAATTAATGAACAATGACACATATTCTCAAGAGTTGAAAATTTGAGACATGTGTCATTATAGATTAATTCTTAATTACTCCCATCGTAGGATATCCAAGGATAGTGATTGATCTGGTTTGATCGGTGCATAGATCACTTTCCTTTTAGTAGACGAGTCTCGAGTCTATAGTGTGAAGATCTAGAGTGAGAGTATAGGTGATTGTTAGAGAACAACGATATTGAGTGTGACCAACATGAGAAGTTACATAGATATCTACTCACTTGTAAATGACTTTCTTGATGCTATAGTTGTGTGAGTGATTCTTGACCTACAATGCCTTGGCCCCTCATAGTAGGGTTGATATAATTTGATAATACAAAATATTGACCCTAGCTAGTTGGGCCCTTATGGTGTTCGTTGCTATAGTAGGTTCACTATAAGAGTGGAAGCATACTTATAGGGGATCTATTGATCTTAGTAGTTAAGGTGTAGTCCTATACAATTTAAGAAACTAAGTCCTTAGACTGTGGCCATCACAATATGAATAATAAAAAAAAGTTTTCATGAGTTTTCATAATTTGGACTTGAGCTGATTGAATCATGCATATGATAGGTACTTAGGGTTTGGCGAGCTTCCATGATTTGTATCTTTTCGAGGCTCTTGATAGAAGAACTCAATCACATGCTAACTATACCTAAGGGTGCATCCTTCTATTCTTGTAGGTTGCTACTACATGCTATTAGACATCATTAGTAGATTATGGGAATCCATTAGGATTATTTCGAATCAAGATCCTTGATAGGATGAACTAGAATTATTTTAGTTCATCAAAAATAATTTCTTTGATACTATGATGGAGATCATGGTTTGTCTCACTATGAGATAGAATAAAACCTGAGGGATCACATATAATAGGAGCTTGACCTGATCACATGGTTAGATCAATATATGTAAAGAGTTACATATATAGAACTTACTAATTTTGGCACTTGCTATTTTTAGTACATGGTAGTTTTAGCACAAGGGATATCATTGCAAGAGTTGCAATACAATTGAACTAATTGAGTTTAATAATTCAAGTCAGACTTGAATTGTAATCCTAATTTGATGAGGGTTGATAGCCTTTCGAATTCAGCTTGAATCAGGTTTGAATCAAATTCCAAATTGATCCAATTTGAGTCAGTAAGCTAAAGTCCCAGTCTATTGTGATGAATTAAGAAAAGGGGGTGCTAAAGTAGTGCCCCTCTTTTCTTGTTACAGATTTTGAGGAGGGTGTGCGTCAAGTGTTGACTCCCCCTCCTTTAGAATTATCTCTCTTCAAATAAATATTAAATTTAATTTATTTTGAATTAAATTCAAAATAGATTATAATTTAAATTTATCTGAATTTTTGGATATTAAATTATCTGGTATTTGCATTGAGTTATTGAGAAGAAATAAAGGTGACGGTAAGGTGATCTCACGCTAATCCTCTTCTCATGCCAATTTACTTCTCTATGCCCCCTAGCATTTGAATTTGATTCAGATGTGATTGGTAGGACCTTATCTAGTATTCCAAGTGGCATGGAGTTCTAATGGGCATGAAGTCTTTTTGTGCAAAAAAATTAAGATAGGAAATGAGGATTAGCACTAAATAGAATTGAGATTAGCTCTTCTTACCACAAATCCACCTCTACCATCCCCTTTTGACTTTGAATGTGATTCAAATAACATAGGATAAGATCTTATCTAGAGTCCTAAGGGGATGTGGAGTCCTAAGGGGGCGTAGCTAATTTTTGTGCAACATAAGGTAGTAACGAAGGGAATTTTAGCATGAGAAAAAATAAGATCTCTTTATATATTCCTTGCCTCTAATTTTCTTTGATTGCCCCTCCTCCCTTCCATGGATGACTCCAAGTGAAAAAACTAATGATAAAGAGAAAAAATAGAGAGGAAGATGATAGGAAAAAAAGTGTTTTTATCCTAGGCTTCCCTTCTTCCCTTATTCCCTTGAATCGGCACGAGGAGTTCATGCAGGGTGATTCTAGGGTTTATTCTTCTTTTGAAAAAGGAGTTGATCTAGTAATTGAAGCGAGGCTTGCAAGGTGCTAGCACTTTAGTGGCCTTTGTACTTCAATCGGCATCTTTGTGTAGATACTAGTAAAGGTCGGGTATGTGCGCAACTCCAGCAAAACCTAGGACATCCATTAGATCTGATTCGATGAACACGGAGTAGTGCAACAAGTAAATAGATTTGATCTACATTTTTTTTTATTTTTAAAATTGATAGATGTTCATGATGTTATTCTATTTACATGCTGGATTAGGTTTTCTTTTCTACTACTATTTATTTTAACTTGATTAAAATCTTTTTGAAACCTATACATGCTGCCCTAGGATCGTTAGATAATTCCTTCAAGTGGTATCGGAGCTACTATTTCATGAACATATTAGAACTAAAATCAGATCTAAATATTCTAATATTTGACCTAAGAATTTAGATCTCAAAAGAAGTTTTAGATCTGAAATCAAATCTAGAAATTTGGAATTTAAGATCTAGAAAATTAGATCTAAAGTTTTGTTTGAGGACTAAAATTTTAGATATGAAATTTCTGCAGTTTAGAACCATACTAGATCTAAAAATTTTAGATACTTTGATCTATAAATCAGATCTAAAAAATCTGATTTCTAGATCTGGGTATTATATCAAGAAGTCATGGTTCATATACATTTTATAGATCTTAAAAATTATTTTTAGATTTAATGTTATGAATTTTTAAATACATGAGTGCTAATTTTTCTAGGTCTGAAATTTTCATATCTTTATGTTTTTCATGAGATGATTAAACCTAATTGTTTAGATTAGAAATTAATTTTGACATCTAGACTAAACCTTCATGTTCATAATGCATCTAATTAAATGTTTAAAACTAAAATTAGTTAGATTAAATCTTGTGTTGACATAAGGTTGTCCTACTATAAGATTAATACCTTATAATATAAGGTTGTCCAAGTACAAGATTGATCCATTTTGAAAAATAGGTTTCAAGACTTAAATGGTGTGGGCACCAAGATTCAAAATAGGCTACATTCGATTCAAACCAATCTAAGCTCATTATGGATTGCAGATAATTAAGCTTTTAGGTCCTGTCAGTTTTGTTTTTTTCTTAAATTATGTCCTGTGCTTAGATACTTGAGTCAATTTATTCTTTCTTCAGTTTATGTCATATAATTTATTTTATTTGAGTCAAGTTTAACTCAAGAGGACAACCAACATAGACCCAAGTCAAGACCAAGAAGGATGACCACTAGATAGGGGATGCCACTTCACTCTCCATTAAAGAAAAGACTCTAGAAAGAATCCATTCCTTGTGCCACCTCATCTTCCATATAAGATGGTCCCCACCTCACTTCCATGCCAACATGGAAGTTCCCCACCCTTAGCGCCCAAAGCATGGAATTCAAAATTCAAATGGAGTGTCCCATTTTCATCTCCATGCCAACATGGAAGGTTTTTCAAATTCAATGAGGCGTCCCACTTATTCATCCTTGATTAATGCATATAATCTCTCTAATTCAAATTTCAAAGAGGCTTGGGTAAATGATAAATACCCCTTCTCCTATTGTAATGGGATGTTAAAGAATGAATGAAAAAAAAAATTTCTTTTATTTCCATTGCTCCAAGCATTGCCACTCCATAAGGGAGAAGGGCGTGAGGCCCAATCGAGTTCTCTAGTCTTCAAGACTCCACCACATCCTCTTCTCCTTCCCTTGCTAATCTCCTTTTCTTTTCCTTTCCCTATTCTCCCATTGGTCTTTGATTAATTTGTCTATAGGATCCTTGGGTGCCCAGAGCCAAAGAAGAGGTCCTCCTTGCCTTGGAAACATTGACGTGAAGCCAGCACATTCAAGAAATTCAGCCTTCTTATCTAGATGCCCAATCTAGGAGTGTTGAGTGATCCAACTATTGAGGGAAGAGAGATCATTGTCTGGTAACAAGCCCCTTTGTCTCTCTCGAATCTGAACTCTTGGAAGAGCTTGTCCTAATTCAAATGGTTTCTCAACCATTAGGTCTAATCATTTTATTGATTAGATAGGTCTAATCTGCGGGAAAGTGATTTAATCTTCTAGTAGTTTGCTTTAGTACTCTTTTTTTATTCTCTTACGAAAGAGTTAAGCCATATTTTTAGAATCATTGCTCATCTTAAATTTCTGCATTTTATTATGTTGATGTTCGCATTCCTACACTGTTAGATGTTTGCCCTGAAAGCCATGTTGGCTTGACACATTATAATTTTTAGGGCATTAACTTTGTACTTAATTCTTCTTTATTAATAAAGAGCATTAGTTTCATTCATATTATTGTGTTTATAAATCATCCATGGAGTTAATGGACAATGACACATATACTTAAGAGTTAAGAATCTAAGACATGTGTCTTTATAGATTAACTCCTAAAAGCTCCTGATTATTGGAATATCATGAGGACAGTGATTGATCCATTAAAATCAATGCATAGATCACTTACCTTTTAAGGTAAATGAGTCTCTGACCTACAGTGTGGTGAAACTAGAGTGAGAGTGCAGGTAGTTGATAGAGATCAACGGTACTAAGCATGACCAAGTACAGGAAGTTATATGGATGACTACTCACTCGTCGATAACTTCTTGATGCTGTAGTTGTATGAATAGTTCCTTGACCTAGAGTGTCTCGGCTACTCACAATAATATTGCTGTAGTTTGACAGCACAATCACATGGTTCCTATCCTTGCAGGACCTTGCGGTGTCGTTGGCTGCAGTAAGTTTATTGTAGGAGTAGGGTGTTTACTTGTAGGGATCTATCAGCCTTAGTAATAAGGTATAATCCTATGCAAGCTTAATGAGACTAAGTCCAGAAGTCTTTGGCCATAGCAGGGTGATAATGAAAATGTATTTTCATTAGTATCATAATTGGACTTGAGTCGATTAGGTTAAGTATATGATGGATGGGTTTGACGAGTATCCGAAACCAACATCATGTCGGGATTTTGATAGAGAAACCGAATTACATGGTAACTACACCTAGGGGTTCCAATCTTTTTCTGCTGGGTTGCCACTACATACTGCTAGGTATCACTGGTGGATTATGAGAGCCCGTTAAGATCTTTCTCGGATCGATGATCCTAATTAAGGTTGAGCTGAAATTATTTCAGTCCATCAAAAGGAGTTTTGATGATGTATAATAAAGATTATAGCATGTCTCATTACTAGACAGGATAGGATCTAAGGGTCACACATTAGAAGCTCAAGTAACCAATCAGCAAATCAATTTGGACCTAATTATAATTTTATAATTAATATTTAACCTAATTATAAATATTATAATTAATTGATTATGGATTAAATGTTAATTAAATTAAATTAAATTAAATTAAATTAAATTAAATTAAATTAAATTAAATTAAGTTAGACTAAATTAATTAATCCTAATTGATTCGGGTCAATGTCTGCTTCAAAATGGTTCGATCGGATTTAAAATCACTTCAGTTTGACTATAAAAGCATTACATTTGGGCCAAGACCTAGAGTCCAGTTAGACTGGGACTCTCTCTCCTTGTCTCCCCCTCCCTCCACATGCCAACCTAGTGGGTCCCATTTATTTTGTGTAGCAAATAGTGGGGCGTGAATATTAGGTGGGCGGTATAAGAGTTTAGGCCGAGAGAATAAGAGAGGAGGAAGAGTCCTCTTCTACTCCTCTTAAAAACCTAAACTAGATAAGTTCAAACTCCTTTTATTTTGAAGTGGAGAGTTTTTGTAAGGCAAAAACTAAGAGGCTTATCCTTGTGGAGAATATTTGTACGACAAAAAGGAGGGCGCTAATATGGAGTTAGCATGAATTAATTAAGAGAGGGGATGAGTCCTTCTCTTCCACTTCTCTTAAATCCTAGCCAGATAAAATGAAACACTGGTATTTTGTTTTGATGGGATGGGAGACTTAAATTTTAAATAAAAGAAGAAAGGTGGTTGACTGAAGTGATCTGATTTTGGGCATGAAGAATTATTCCTTCTCACCATGAATTAACTTTTTGAGTCCTCTCTTCTCTTGGATGCTATTACCTGAGGTTCTCTCTCCTAGTGCCAAGTTCAATTCTTCCATTTTACTTGTTTTCTCTCTTCTTCCTTGAGATCTTCAAGAGTGTTGAGAGGTCTTCTACATAAAAGAAAGAAGAGAGGAAAGGGTCTAAAGGTCTTGCACTATGATTGCAAGACAAAAGTCGAAAGCCGATCCGGATTCGGATCGGCACAATTTTTAAAGCAGACAATTTGTTGAAAGAGGAGAGGGCTACAAGGATCTAGCAGTCCGGTGCCCTCTATGACTCGATTGTGAGAGCTTCGTGTAGATACGTGCAAAGGCCAGGCAATTGCGCGGCTCTGACAGAATCCCAGCTTTTTAGTAGCGGATCTACATGCCTTTCAGAGCAAGCCCGAATAGCGATCCAGGTAAGTATTTTATACTTAAAATAATTTTTATTTTAGATCTAATATTTTTATCATGTTATGCAGTATGTTAAAAATTTATGATAAATAAATTAGATTTATTTATGAATTGCATGATTAGATATAAATTATTTTTATATCTGCTTCCGCTGCGACAGGCTGTTGATGCCTGTTTAGTTGCAAGTTGCTATTCCTAGAAGAAAACCAACAGTGATATCAGAGCTGCGGTTCTCTCTTTAACATGCATGCATGAGAATCAGATCTGAAAAATATTCAGATCAGTTTGAAAGATTATGATTTTTAGATCTATGTTGAACATAAGATTGTTCTAGCATAGAATTTTATGTTTTGAAAAATTAATTTTGAAATTAAAATTATAATTTTCAGATAGGAAATTAAATTTAATAATCTGAAATTAAATTGATCAAGGTTGCACAAAGTGGCATAAGGTTGTCCTGCTATAGGGTTTACCCTCTATAGTGTAAAGGTTGTCCTACTTTGATGTATACCGATTTTAAAAAAGGGTTTTCAAAAGTTTTTGATCGATTTATGATTATGTATGTTGTTGTATGAGATGCACAAAACTAGGGTTTAGATCTTTATATGATTTATGATCATAAGCCATTAATGTCATGCACTTAAACCTAATTTTAAAATTGATTTGATCAAGAAAATCAAATTAGGTGCATGAGGGTTTGGGTTGAACAAATAAGGTCTAGAGATTGGGCTGCGTGATTAGGGCTTGATTAGATCAACTAGTAACCCTAATATGATTTTGAGCAAGTGACTTAACTGATGATTTGGGTTAGGTCAAGTGTGCTCAAAATTGATTTTAGATGTAGTCTGGTCAGATCAATTCATTTGATAGTGAATCAATAAGTTAAGACATAATTTGGCTTAGTGATGAGCCTAGATCATTAGATGACCTAATTGAATCTTGTCAGTTAATTGGTGTCTAAGAAAGGTTTCGATCATGGTTTGCTAATTGGGGCCAACTCTTTCTTAACCAACTAGTTTGATGGAAAGAGGGTATATTGGCAGAACCCTCTTATGGATCAAACTGACCTGGCCAATTTGGTTGATTAAGTTTTCAAAAGGGTCACTTTTGATTTGAGTTCACCCATGCTGGTTTTATTAATTCAGACATGAGATTGTGCTGACCTAATGTAATTTTAGTTAGACATGAGATTGTGTTGACTGAATGTAATTGGTTAGTCATGATTTGACTGATCAATTTAGAAGAGACCTGAACCTAAGCTCCTAATAAATATTAAATCATAGGTCTTCCATCATTGTAGGTGTGCAGGTATCCTACTGGTGTTGATTATTCTCGGTTGTTTACATGGTCTAGTTGCATCGAGAAGACAACCACCCTATTAGGCATGAGATGTTCCTAGGCACTGATGGGGTTGGGCCCAATAAACAAGCACGTTGAGGGACTCAATGATGGCTTTGTTTAGCAGGAATGGTGGGTCTGACTTAACTAATGATTAGACCAATAAACGGGCACGTTGAGGTTCCATGATTTAGAGACCAAGAGCTATAACTTATATTAGATACATTGGATAAGAGTTGGCCACTTATTGGTGTAGCATGTTACCAATAACCGGATATGGTGAGGTGCTGCACATCGATGGGACTGTAGCACCCACTAGAAACCTAGAGTTGCAGGGTTTTTGTATCTCCACGGGGAGTGTAGAGATTCAAGAAAATAGTGGGAGTTCTAAAATTATTTCTTAAAAATCCTAAAATAATTTTTATAATTAAGTATAAAGCATCTAATTTGAATCTTCTACTTTTGCAGTTAACCATGTCTGCTTCAAATCCCTTAGTCTGTATTTTAGAGACAAATCGACTAGTTGGTCTCAATTTTAAAGATTGGTTGAGAAACTTCAAAATTATTTTGAGTTTTGAGAAGTTGGGCTATGTGCTTGACCAGGAACCCCCTATCTTACTTGACCATCTTTGTCAGATGACTGCACATGAGAAATGGATGGAAGATGATAATAAGGTTAAGTGTTATATGTTGGCCTCAATGTCAAATGAATTGCAGAGCCAACATGAAGATATGCCAACTGCTAAATCGATTCTGATTCACCTACAAGAGTTATATGGTGAACAAAGTCGGATTGCATGCTTCGAAGTGTCAAAAAGGCTTTTCAACATCAAGATGCGTGAAGGGTAGTCAATGCATGATTATTGTTTGACAATGATCAAGGACATCGAATAGCTTGAGAAGCTAGGCATTCCTATTCACAAGGAGCTTCAGGTGGATTTGATCGTCCAGTCCTTGACAAGTTCACATGCTCAATTTGTTATGAACTATAATATGAACAAGTTGAACTATACTTTGCCTGAATTTTGAACATGCTGGTAAGCAATGAGGGGGCCCTGAAGAGTTCAAGGGGCTCTGTTTTCTCTGTGGAGTGTCCTTCTTCTATTTGCTTTCCTTATTTTGCTTCTTTGCAGGTTTCTTCTTCTTCCAAGTAGACTTTCTTTTAGAGGATCCTAAGAAAGCCAAGGTTAGCAAAGGAAAATATTTTCACTGCAATACAGATGGCCACTGGAAAAGGAATTATCCTCTCTACCTAGAAAGCCTAAAGAAATAGAAGGAGGTTGCACCTTCTGAAGGTAAGCCTATGCTCGTTATTGAATCTAACCTAACGGTTTCATCTACTTCCAGCTAGATTTTAGACTCTAGCTCTAGTGCTCATATATGCATTTCAATGTAGGGTCTGGAAAGAAGTAAAATGCTGAGAAAAGATGAGATGGTCCTCCTACGTGTCAGAAATGGAGCAAAAGTTGCTGCTCAAGCCGTTGGATCATATTCTCTGGTGTTACCTTTAGGGTTTAGATTAGTGCTTAGTGACTATTATTTTATGCCTGGAGCTAGTAGAAATTTGATTTCTATCTCTGTGCTAGCACATGAAGGATTTGAATTTATATTCAATAAAAACTTTTGTAGTATTTATTTGAGAAATAAATTGGTTGCAAAAGCTATTTTAATTGATAGTCTATATCATTTGCATGTCAATGCATCTTTGAATATTAACAAGAAAATTAAAGTGAATGCCATAGGAAATAAACGTCCTAGAGATGACCAAAATGAAAAATACATGTGGCACCTAAAGCTTGGTCATATAGGTGAGAACAAAATTAATAAACTGGAAAGGGATAGGATCCTAGATTCAGTTAATTCTGAATCATACCTACCTTATGAGTCATGTCTTCAAAGCAAAATGACCAAGTTACCCTTTGTAGGACATGGGGAGAGGGCCATAGAATTACTTGCCCTGGTACACACTGATGTGTGTGGTCTATTTGATGTGTAGTCCAGGGGTGGTTTTTACTACTTTATAACCTTTACTGATAATTGTTCACGGTATGGTTATGTGTTTCTTATGAGATACAAATCTGAATCTTTTAAAAAGTTCAAGGAATTCGACATGAGGTAGAAAAATAAATAGGTAAAACCCTTAAGGTTCTTCGATCAGATCGGGGAGGAGAATACCTTAGTAGAGAATTTTTAGGTTATCTTAAGGATAATGGCATAGTCTCACAATGGGCTCCACCTGGTATGCCTCAGCTTAATAGGGTGTCTGAGAGGAGAAACAGGACTATTAGATATGGTCCGATCCATGATGAGCTTTACTGACTTGCCTTTGTTTCTTTGGGGATAAGCCCTAGAAACTTCAATTTATATTCTAAATAGGGTTCCATCTAAATCTGTTCCTACCACACCATATGAGATTTGGCATGGTAAGAAACCAAGTCTTGCCCTTTTCAAGATTTGGGGATGTCCAGCTTATGTCAAAAGACTAATGGCGGACAAGTTGGAATATAGATCTGTGAAAGCTCGGTTTATAGGATATCCTAAAGAAACTTTAGGATATTATTTTTACCTTCCAGAAGATCATAATGTGATTGTAAGCAGACATGCCATATTTCTTGAAAAATAGTTTATTCAGGAAGGTGGTAGTGGGAGGTTAATTGAGCTTGATGAGAAAGTCTCTGAAGAGCAACCAACTAGAGATCAGATCGAACCCAATCAACCAATACATATAAATGCTCTTCCACCTCGTAGGTCTATTACAGTCTCCAAACCTCCTGAAAGGTACTTGGGTATGCTTATAGAGGATTTAAAGGAAATGTTTCTTGTTGGGGACAAGGATCAATTGATTGATCCTAAGACTTATGATGAGGCAATGTCAGACATCGACTCCGAGAAATGGTTGAATGCTATGAAGTCAGAAATTGATTCAAAGGCATTCTAGCAAAGTTTGGTCCTTAGTGGATCCACCATAGAGTATTGTACCTATTAGTTGTAAATGGATCTACAAAAGGAAAATAGGTGCAGATGGTAAGGTAGAGACCTTTAAAGCTAGGTTAGTGATGAAAGGGTATAGTCAACGTGAAGGCATTGACTATCATGATACCTTTTCACCAGTAGCTATGCTGAAATCCATCCATACATTGCTTGCAATTGCAGCATATAATGATTATGAGATATGGCAGATGGATGTGAAAACTACATTCCTAAATGGATATCTTGAGAAAGATATCTATATGGAACAGCCTTTGGGTTTCACTTCCAATGATGAAGATCATAAGGTCTGTAAGCTACATAGATCAATCTATGGATTGAAGCAAGCTTCTCGGAGTTGGAATACTCGTTTTGATGATGCAATCAAATCATTTGATTTTATCAAGAATGAGGATGAGCCATGTGTTTACAGGAAGGCCAGTGGGAGGGCAGTGACATTCCTTGTATTGTACATCGATGACATCCTCCTTATAAGGAATGATATTTTCATGTTGACTTCTATCAATAGTTGGTTATCTAAGGAATTCCTTATGAAAGACTTAGGTGAAGCATCTTATATTTTGGGGATTAAGGTCTATAGAGATAGATCTAATCGGATGCTTGGCCTTTCACAAAAATGTACATAGAGGAAGTGCTGAAAAGGTTCAGCATGGAGAACTCTAAAAGCGGATTGTTACCTCTTCGGTATGGCATTAATCTCTACAAGAAAATGTGTCCCAACACACCTGAAGAGATTCAACGCATGAGAAAGATTCCATATGCTTCAGCAATTGAAAGCCTTATGTATGTCATGTTATGTACTCGACCTGATATAGCTCTTGCTATGAGTGTCACGAGCAGATATCAGTCGAATCTAGGTGAAGAACACTGGATAGTTGTGAAGACCATTCTTAAGTACTTGAAAAAAACTAAAGATTTGTTCTTAGTCTTTGGAGGGTATTCGGAATTAGGAATAAAGGGACATACAGACTCAGACTTTATGTTTGATCCTGATGATAGAAGGTCTACATCAAGGTCTATGTTTTTGTGCAATGGTAGGGCAACTAGTTGGAAAAGTTCCAAGTAATCCATCATAGTTGATTCAACAATGGAAGCAGAGTACATCGCTGCCTCCGAAGCTACAAAAGAAGCCTTCTGGTACAAAAAGTTCATTACGGAGCTTGGAGTGATGCCATATGATGCCATCCCCATGTATTGTGATAATAATGGTGCAATAGCTCTTGCTAAGGAGCCCAGGTCTCACCAGAAGTCCAAGCATATTGAGCAGTGATTTTATATCATACGCGACTATCTTGAGAAGAAATATGTTGAGGTGCAAAGAGTAGACTCCATGAACAACGTGGCAGACCCACTGACTAAGACTCTGAGCCAACAGAAGGCTAAAGTCCACTTTGAGAAAATGGGACCTAGATATGTAGCCAATTGGCTTTAGTGTAAGTGGGAGATTGTTAGATGTTTGCCCTGAAAGTCATGTTGGCTTGACACATTATAATTTTTAGGGTATTAACTTTATACTTAATTCTTCTTTATTAATAAAGGGCATTAGTTTCATTCATATTATTGTGTCTATGAATCATCCATGGAGTTAATGGACAATGACACATATTCTTAAGAGTTGAGAATCTAAGACATGTGTCCTTATAGATTAACTCCTAAAACCTCCCGATTGTTGGAATATCACGAGGATGGTGATTGATCTGTTAAAATCGGTGCATAGATCACTTCCCTTTTAGGATAGATGAGTCTCTAACCTATAGTGTGGTGACATTGGAGTGAGAGTGCAGGTAGTTGATAGATATCAACGGTATTGAGCATGACCAAGTACAGGAAGTTATATGGATGACTACTCACTCGTTGATAACTTTTTGATGCTGTAGTTGTGTGAATAGTTCCTTGACCTAGAGTGTCTCGGCTACTCACAATAAGGTTGCTGTAGTTTGATAGCATAATCACATGGTTCCTATCCATACGGGACCTTGCGGTGTTTGTTGGCTGCAGTAAGTTTATTGTAGGAGTTGGATGTTCACTTGTAGGGATCTATCAACCTTAGTAGTAAGGTATAATCCTATACAAGCTTAATGAGACTAAGTCCAGAAGTCTATGGCCATAGTAGGGTGACAATAAAAATGTGTTTTCATTAGTATCACAATTGGACTTGAGTCGATTAGGTTAAGCATATGACTGATGGGTTTGACGAGTATCTGTAACCAACATCATGTCAGGATTTTGAAAGAGGAACCGAATTATATGGTAACTACACCTAGGGGTTCCAATCTTATTCTACTGGGTTGCCACTACATACTGCTAGGTATCACTGGAGGATTATGAGAGCCCGTTAGGATCATTCTCGGATCGATGATCCTAATTAGGGTTGAGCTAAAATTATTTCAGTCCATTGAAAGGAGTTTCGATGATGTATAATGGAGATTATAGCATGTCTGATTACCAGACAGGATAGGACCTGAGGGGTCACACATATTAGAAGCTCAAGTAACCAATCGGCAAATCAATTTGGACCTAATTATAATTGTTATAATTAATATTTGACCTAATTATAAATGTTACAATTAATTGATTATGGATTAAATGTTAATTAAATTAAATTGTATTTAATTTAATTGAGTTAGACTCAATTAATTAATCCTATTTGATTCGGGTCAATGTCCGCTTCGAAATGGTTCGATCGGATTTAAAATCGGCTTCAGTTTATGATGCGGGACGACTCTAAGATTTCTAAAAATAGTAGAAAAATTGTAAAATAATTTTTTATATTTTTTTATTATTTAATTTGCAGGAGTGATTCCTAAAATTAAATAAGAACTAGCATAAGGAATAGCAATGCAAAGAATCATCGTATCACAGGCAAAGTCATGCAAAATAATAAATTCCAGGACCCGAGAATTGAGAAACTTCCAGATTATGATAGCTTATCTTCATCAAATCAGAAATTAAAAGAAGGGAAGGATGTTACCAATCAGTGATTTGAAGAATTTCTGATGAAGAGATCACACAGCACTGTGATTGGAGCCTGGATGATGAAGTTCGGTTCCCTTGATTAGATGGCTGATTCGGATGGCTCCAGATATAGGGAAAGCCTCCTCTGGGGAGGTGAAACATCTCGAGGATCCTGCAAAACATCAAGGGTCAATCAAAACAGCAAGTAAGAAAAGGAAAGGAAACTAGGTTTAGAAGGAATCAGGTTAGGGTTTAGAAGCGGGGTAGCTTGAAGCTTAATGAAGATCTCCTTGCTTGGTGGCCTAAGGCACTCCTTCTTGGACGTGTGAAGGCTTGGATGGCAGTGAGTTAGGACGTGGAAGGATGCTAGTGCAGCAAGGAAACACAAACACAAACCAAAGAACCAAAAAAAATAAAGTAACACAAGCTCGCAAGCTCAAATAAATTTCACCAGGGTTTCGATATCATGAATAAAAGTTGATTATAAGAGGGGGAGGGGTGGGGTATTTATAGAGTTTCCATGCCCTCACTAACCATGGTTACACTTGGGTTACAAGTCCTTTTCTAAATTGGAATACAATTCTTTTCCTAGCTAGGTTAGAAAAACAAATCCCTATTAGGTTAGGAATTGACCTAGTCTTCTCCTTTTTCCTTCATGCTTTGACTATTCCACTCAAGAACACCTCTTGGACTTGGTCAACACTTCAAGGATGCCTAGGAGGGTGTGTTGGGCTTCTAGGGGCAACAAGGAGCCAGCTCAAAGGGGCTTGGGTGCATGGGTTTGGGCCTCTGGAAGGTGGGGTGGCCTGGTAGTCTAGTAGCAGGAATATTCCATGGAATCTTGCTTCTTTAGGGTTTGGGCTTGGCACCTGGGCTTGATTTCTTTGGACTACGTGGTGTGGGCACCAGGATCTGACAGAGGCTCCTCAACCCTCTGTGGATCTCAGATTAGGGTTCCCCCTTTCTATGAGTCCTGTAATAAGGCCTTGAGCCCAAAAACATTGTTATAATTTCTTGTCAAAGTTGTTTAGTCCTGTACCTTGACCAATTTGGATCAAGTTAGGTCATGAGTCCTGTATTTGTTCGAGTCTGAGTTAGATCTGGACCCAAGCCCAATTGAAGTCACTCTGGTTTTCTTCACCAAATCAAGTTCTGGTGGGCCAACCCACCCCTTCTACTTGGGATAATGCCAACTCAGGTGCCACCTCAGCTACCTACGTGGCACCACATCAGCTGCCACTTGGGCATCCAAGAAGGAAAACAAAGTGGCATCCTCTTGCTTTCCACATGCCTTGGACAACATCCTGCTCTTCCCTCCCCCACATCACGCCTTGTTCCATCTAAAGAGGGCGTTGAAGATCCTTGAAGGAACCAAGCCTTAAAACAAGCCTCCTCCCAAGCTTTCTTCCCAAAGTGATCTTGCAAGGAAGGAAGGTCAAAGGACACACTCCCCTCTTCAAGCCCTCAACCATGCAACACCCCATGGAGTTCTCCCTTGGTCGACCAAGAATCAATCCTAGAAGATGGCGTGAAGAGCCCAAGGGAACACATCCCTCCAAGCAAGCCATGCCCCACTCCTTCTTCCCAAAATAAGCATGCTAAGGAAGGAAGTCAAGGGACCAATCCCCCTCTCCAAGCCTTTGCTCATGCCACGCCCAACTCCAAATATTTGGTCGACCAAAGAGATGGGATGTGGAAAAGTTTTGGGCACCACCATGAGTCTTGTAAGTTGAATTTCAAAAGGGCCTTGGGTGCCTATTTAAAGGACCCAATCCCTCCCTTGTAGAACAAATGAATGAATGAATGATTGAGTGATTAATGAAAAGTTTGAGTTTCTTCCACCCTCCAAACATTGTCTCTTAGGCTAGGTTTGAGTGGAATTGCCTTCGTCCCCAGGGACGTCGAGTGGTATGAGGCCACCTGTCCATCGTCCCAGGGCATCGTGAATCCTTCGTCCTCCAGGATGTCGCGTGGTGTGAGGCCACATTCCTTCATCCTCCAAGACGTCGCGGGGTGCGAGGCCCCAAGTTATCTCCAACTTCGACTTCGGAATCCAGCCGGACACCGGGCTCGAAGCCCCTTCCCAACTCCAGTTCAATTCCTTTCCGTACACCTCCACATTTTGCTGACCTTTCTTTTGTTTGCCTACAGGTCCTCCCTAGCATCTCGGGCATTGGAGACAGTCAACTTTGCCATCGCGACCTCCCGACCCAAAGCCAGTGCTCCCACGGGTTTGACTGCTCGGGCATCCAGGCCGCATCCGCCGAGTTGAGCGATCTCTGCACCGGGCGCTTCAGAAGTTTGAGGTTTGCTTTCTCTTTATCTCCTAAGTAGATATTGTAGGTCAAGCTAGTCCTACCGGGGTTTCTTAATCCCGGGGTCCTGTTCTCGTTTTCACTTTTAGGGCTTTGAACTGCTAGCGTAAGCTTTCATTATTATTCTTCATATTTCTTACATTTTATTGTGATCGGGAATCGAAACCCTAAAAAGAATTCCTTTGCATCATAAGCATCCTTATTAGCATCCAGCATCCCTAGCCCTAACCCCCTTGTTCCACATCACTACGATGTAGAGGGACCTCTGGAATCATGGGTGCCCTGGTTTGGGAATATGCTCTAGCATCTGGACTGGAATCTGGGTATCTGGAAGGAATCAGGGTTTCTGGAAGCATCTTGGACTTGGGTTGTCATACAAAATCCAATGGGCTGATGTAGTGGCCTCTAACTCCTAGATATGGCCTGGTGAAACTCCAAAATAGGGTGACCTCCTCTCTTATACAAAAATTGGGCTCATAATGGATTCATAATTGATGTACAGGACTCAAAATACTGACTAGGTTGAGGGTTGAGACAAATCAACTAATCTCAACTTATTAGAGGACTCGATCTTAATTGATTACGAAATTTTTAAAACTTTGACACATGACTAATTAAACCATATGGGACCCAGGGATCTGTGTCTGATCCTAGTATCCCCACCAATTCTCCCGGGATGGGAGGAACTCGACCCCGTCGAGTATGGGTCAATTTGGCTCAAGTAGGGTCTGGGTTGAGGCACTACAGATCCGCACCAGCATTCCATAAGTCCTCAGATTCTGGCTGACCTTGCCACTAGACCAAATATCGCTGACAGTCTCTATCCTGGGTACCAATAGCTTGATCATCCAGAGCTCTTTCAATCTTTACCTCACCAAAAGGCCAAATTATATAGGTCGCTCTGGGATGGGTTCTCTCTCAAAGAATGGGAGTGGCTCAAGGGGCTTGCTGGGTATCACTACTATTTCCCTAGACTTTACAAAGTCTGAGATGATGAAGGTGGAGCTGATACCTAAATCAGGTGATATCTCAGGCACATAGGCATTGGGTCCACTACTATTCATTATTTTGGATGGGCCAGCTTTGCGAGCAGAAAATTCTTTGATAGTCACATATTCCTCTGCAGAAAATTTTTCATATTTCTTTTGGGAATTAGCCAAGTTGTTATTTAGTTTATTATATGTTCAGCTCTTGACTAATTTCATGATGTATATGTTGTGCAGAGGCTAGTACATGTGTGGACAGGTAGATTGGGTCAGTAAATTTATTGGACTTTAGACTAACACCTATTAGACTCGACTAGACTTCCCTATCAAAGAATATTTATTAAACTCTAGGGACAAAACCTAACAGACTATTGACTCTTTATGTTTGACCCTAGCATGGCATGCACATGAAAACTTACTATGTTTGCCTACTAAATGCCAAAGGGTATGCAAGAAGTAAGATGCAAACCTAACATGTTCAATAAATGAATGCAACATGCAAACCTCTACATGATGCAGGTGAATGATTAAAGAAATATAAAAAAAATCAAGAAAATGCAAGAAATATGAGGTGGATTCTGGGTTAGTTTGGTGGGGTAGAAAGGGCTCAAGGTTGATTGGATAGAATAAGATGTAAGAAGGGGTGTCAGGGATTAAATATAGACTAATAAGATTGACCATTTGGGGTTGATGTCTGTCTACTGGGTCTGCCTTATGGAAGAATGGGTAACTAATTTTAGAAAAAAGATCTTCAATTGGGAGCAAGGAAGTGACTTCATCCAGAGGGTACTGGGTGAGATAAGCCAAGTCCTCAATAAACTCTTCTGGCTCAGGAAATTCAGGACTAGGCTATACAATTGGATCCTCTTCTAAAGTCTCCTCTAATTGCTCTTCCATTATAGCTTGGGTGTGATCTGGGTCATCTAACTCTAGGTCGACTACTATGTGGGTATGGTCAGGGTCAACTAATTTTAGGATGGCTTCTATCTAGGTATCTATTGATTTAATTAACTCTAAGTCTTCTATGGGGAACTTCTCTTTTTCCTCCTCATACTCCTCCACTAAGCTTGGGTCAGTCTCATATATCTCCTCTTCAAGGTCATTTGGGTGAACCAATGAGGTGGTAAGAGGGGGTAGACTAAGGAAAAATTGACTAATGACTGGGGTGACAAGGGTAGGTTGGCTAAGGTGCTCTTGAGTAACACTAGGTTCATATTTAAGGATAATAATCCTATTGGGCTCAGGTTGACTAAGAGATGGTGGGTTACTACTGGGTTCATATCTAGGGACTATGGGTTCCTGGGGCTCATAAGGAAAGGGTTCAACTCTATGGATCTTGCCTAGGGTTCCTAACTAATCTCCTACTTGGTCAAAACTATGGATTGCTTGATTACTTGATTGGATCAGTTGGTCAAGCTTATGGTTCAATTGGGTATTGGATTGGTTAATCTGGGTGATTAATTGGGTAACCATCTATTCATTCATGGTTCTTATGAGAGCTTCAAGACTGAACTCCTTGGTTGAACTAGGTTGGGGTTTAGACTTCTGGTATTGGATTCCTAGTCTAGTGGTCATGCAATCAAACAATTAGTCAGGATGAGATGGTGCAGCCAAGCATGCAAAATGGGTTAGCTTAATCTAGGGTTTCATAGACCTAGAGCCAAAACTGGGTGAGTCAACTCAACTTACACTTAACCCAGCAGCTAATCCTTTCACTGGCCGGGTAGGGGGTGGGGTGGTGGGAGGCTTCCCCTGCTTGTCACAGGGTCCTAATTATAAACCACCAGTCCATTTAGGTCGTTTGACTCTAGACCCCCAGCCCACACGGTTCGGACCTGACCTGTTGGGTGTCACCTAGCCTACTAGGACAAATTAAGTCTAATTAATTTTAATTAAGGCTTGGATGAAAATGCTGGATGGTTGTTTTGGGCCCAGGACAGGTTATGACCTCCTGCCCTGATGTTATATTGATTGCCCTTAAGATTAGATTAAAAGATGATGAACATTCAATGGTCCTGAAGCAATCTAAAATAATTAAAAAATAAAATAATTTTTAATTAATTTATGAGATGTCAAGTTAAGTTTAAGTTTGGCTTGGGATTGGAGGGTTTGGAAGTTGATTAGGTTAGGTTGAGTCAAAATGCAAAAATAGCAAAATTCAAGATATTAGGGTTTCAACCGATGCAAAATTTGATACATATTTCGATGAAAAAAAAAATCAAAAAAATTCTAGAATAGAGGATGGGTGGTTATGATTCTACATACCAAATTTCATGTAGAAAAAAAATCAAATGATGATGAAAATATTAGGGGTTTTGGACTATAGCAGAAATATTAGAATTTTTGTTAAAGTTCTAATATGACTAGTTTTAATGATTTAGTTTTCTATAAAATTAATTAAAAATTATGATAAAATATAGGACTAAATAGAGAACAATTCAAGCAAATTTCATGGAAAAATAAAATTTCTAGGTGGTCAAAATTAGATAAAAAAATAGAAACCTAATGCAGTGCACGAGATGTAGAAAATTAGGGTTTGTGATTCTGATGCAGATGCGAGCTATCCTAAACTCGCTCTGATACCAAACTGATGCGTGATGACTCTAATATTTCTAAAAATAATAGAAAAATAGTAAACTATTTTTTAATATTTTTTTATTATTTAATTTGCAGGCTTGATTTCCAAAATTAAGTAAGAACTAGCATAAGGAATAGCAATGCAAAGAATCATCGTATCACAGGCAAACTCATGCAAAATAACAAGTTCCAGGACATGAGAATTGAGAAAATCCTGGATTATGATAGCTTATCTTCATCAAATCAAAAATTAAAAGAAGGGAAGGATGTTACCAATCAGTGATTTGAGAAATTTCTAATGAAGAGATCATACAGCACTCTGATCGGAGCCTGGATGATGAAGTTCGGTTCCCTTGATTAGATGGCTGATTTGGATAGCTCTGGATGAAAAAAAAGGCTCCTTTGGGGAGGAGAAACACCTCGAGGATCCTGCAAAATGTCAAGGGTCAATCAAAATAGCAAGTAAAAAAAGGAAAAGAAACTAGGTTTAGAAGGAATCAGGTTAGGGTTTAGAAGCAAGGCGGCTTGAAGTTTGATGAAGATCTCCTTGCTTGGTGGTCTAGGGCACTCCTTCTTGGACGTGTGAAGGCTTGGATGGTAGTGAGTTAGGGCATGGAAGGATGCTAGGGCAGCAAGGAAACACAAACCAAAGAACCAAAAAAAACAAAGTAACACAAGCTCGCAAGCTCAAATAAATTTCACCAGGGTTTTGATATCATGAATAAAAGTTGATTACAAGAGGAGGAGGGGTGGGTATTTATAGAGTTCCGATGCCCTCACTAACCATGGTTACAAGTCCTCTTCCAAATTGGAATACAAGTCTTTTCCTAGCTAGGTTAGAAAAACAAATCCCTATTAGGTTAGGAATTGACCTAGTCTTCTCCTTTTTCCTTCACGCATTAACTATTCCTCTCAAGAACACCTCTTAGACTTGGTCAACACTTCAAGGATGCCTAGGAGGGCGTATTGGGCTTCTAGAGGCAGTAAGGGGTTGGCCCAAAGGGGCTTGGGTGCATGGATTTGGGCCTTTGGAAGGTGGGGTGGCCTGGTAGCTTAGTAGCAGGAATATTCCATGGAATCTTGCTTCTTTAGGGCTTGGGCTTGGCACTTGAGCTTGATTTCTTTGGGCTAGGATATAGAGGGACCTCTGGAATCATGGGTGCCCTGGTTTGGGAATATGTTATGGCATCATGGCCTGGAATCTAGGCATCTGGAGGGCATTTGGAAGGAATCAGGGTTTCTAGAAGCATCTTGGATCTTGGGTTGTCACACAAAATCAAATGGGCTAATGTAGTGGCCTCTAACTCCTAGATATGGCCTGGTGAAACTCCAAAATAGGGTGACCTCCTCTCTTGTACAAAAATTGGGCTGATAATGGACTCATAATTTATGTACAGGACTCAAAATACTGACTAGGTTGAGGGTTGAGACAAATCAACTAACCTCAACTTATTACAGGACTCGATCTTAATTGATTACAAAATTTTCAAAACTTTGACACATGACTAATTAAACCATTTGAGATCCAGGGATCTGTGTTTGATCATGGTGTCCCCACCAGTTTGACTGTAAAACCATTATATTTGGACCAAGACCTATAGTCCAGTTAGATTGGGACTCGCTCTCCTTGTCTCCCCCTCCCTCCACATGCCAACCTAGTGGGGTCCCATTTATTTTGTATGGCAAATAGTGGGGCATGAATATTAGGTGGGCAGTATAAGAGTTTAGGCATGAGAGAATAAGAGCGGAGGAAGAGTCCTCTTCTACTCCTTTTAAAAACCTAAACTAGATAAGTTCAAACTCCTTTTATTTTGAAGTGGAGAATTTTTGTAAGACAAAAACTAAGAGGCTTATCCTTGTGGAGAATATTTGTATGACAAAAAGGAGGGCGCTAATATGGAGTTGGCATGAATTAATTAAGGGAGGGGAAGAGTCCTTCTCTTCCACTCCTCTTAAATCCTAGCCAAATAAAATAAAACACTGGTGTTTTGTTTTGATGGGATGGGAGACTTAAATTTTAAATAAAGGAAGAAAGGTGGCCGACTATAGTGAAGAATTATTCCTTCTCACCATGAATTAACTTTGGGCATCCTCTCTTCTCTTGGGCGCTATTACCTGAGGTTCTCTCTCCTAGTGCCAAGTTTAATTCTTCCCTTTTATCAGTACTTTGAATGGTATGAGATGTCGAAAGAGAGAAAGTTTAAATTTTCCAAACTTAGATTAGTCCGCCAGGTGGATTATATTGGAAAAATGTTAAGCACATATGTTGTCAGAGAAGAGATATGCCCATAGCTACCTGGAGAGCCATAAAGATTAAACTTAGGAAAAAGTACCTCCCCATGTCCTATCAATAGAGACTTTTAGACCAGTGGCAAAGGTTGAGTCAGGGCAATAGAACTGTATCTGAATACATTGCCAAATTCGATGAGTATGTTATGAGATGTAGCATAGATGAGTCCGAGGCCATGACCCCATCTAGATTTCGAGCTGGCCTACATGAGAAAATCCAAAGAGAATTATTTCTGGGAGAAGTCCAAGACCTAGAACAAGGTTATCAAATTACTAGGGACTTTGAGAGATTTTAGAGGGGACCCATGATCCATCGACCTAAACCCATCAAGATTAGTGCCCATGGTCATAAGCCAAGTTCTAGCCAAGTCCCTTCCAATCGACCCACTCCTACTGCCCTATTAGCTTGTAAGGATGACAGGGGTAAGGGCATTGAAATTCAAAAGGGTAATCATCAAAATATTCATTGCTTTAGGTGTCATAAGGTTGGCCATTAGACTAGTCAATGTCCTATTCGAGCCTTACATATATAGGAAAATTAGAAGATGAAGCTCCTGAATCCTGTAAAGAATTTGAGGAAGATGAGGAAACTTAGTGGATGAGTATGAGGGAGATGAGGAAACTATTGATCCACATGAGTTACTGGAAGTCGATAGATGTATTCTGACTCAAACTAAGAAATATGAAGATTGGCGTAGGACCACCATCCGACAAACTTTTGTTAAATTAGGGGAGAAGATTTGCAAAATTATCATAGATAGTGGGAACTATGTTAATGCCATTTCTACTAATGCTGTCAAAAATCTAGGTTTGCCTACGTTCCCCATCCCAATCCCTATAAGGTATCTTGGATTGATTCAACCTCCATTCCCATTAAGTTAAGATGCCAAGTTACAATCCAAAACAATCTTATTAAGAGAAAGTTTGGTGTGACGTTCTTCCTATGGGGATTAGCAGTATTATTCTAGGCCAACCTTGGTTGTATGATCATGATGATATCTTGTACGGTCATTCCAACTCTTGTTCCTTCAACCATCATAGAAAGAAAATTGTCATAAACTTTTCACTACTTAAGGACAACACCAAAAGAGGGTCTACCAAGTTGAAGGGAAAGAAACGAGGATTACACTTGATCAATGCTAAGGATTTAGAATGCAAGCTTAACAAGGGTTCACCTATTTGAATATTGTCTACTATGGAAATCCAGGATCAACCCCAAAGAGAACAACCCCATGTTAGATTCATGAGCTATTTTTGGAAGACCCAATGGCACAAAGGAACCAAGCTCAAATTTTCTACCACCTACCATCCACAAACTGATGGCCAGACTGAAGTTGTGAACAAGAGCCTTGGAAACCTATTAACGTGTCTTGTAGGTGAAAATGTTGGAAATTGGGATCTCTTATTACCACGTGCTGAATTTACCTACAATAGCTCAGTCAATAGGTCCACTGGAAAGAGCATATTTGAAATTGTCCGTGGATACAAGCCTAAGAGACCCATACATCTTATTCCTTTACCCATGTATGCACAAGTTTTTGGGTTAGCTGAGTCATATGCACAGGATGTTAGAGATCTACATAAGGAAATCAGCAAGAAAATTAATCCGAGCAATGAAACTTATAGGCATATGGCTAATTCCTATAAGCGAGTCAAAGAGTTTACTAAGAGAGACTACGTGATGATTAGGCTTAGGCTTGAACGTGTCCCCCCGGAACCATAAAAAAATAATATGCTTGTAGAGTTGGTCCTTTCAAAGTATTAAAAAAATTGGACCTAATGCTTATGTGCTCGAGTTACCACCCGAATTCGGCATTAGATCAACTTTCAATATTTTAGATCTAGTTGAGTATAAGGAACCAGCAGTGATACCTACTGAGCCTTACGAGCCTGATTGCTTTCTTGAGAGTGAACCTTCACCTGAGTGTCCACTAGTCACTTTACCAGAACGGTGAGATCAGATTGAGCGTATTCAGGATGACCAGTCTATTACTACCATGAATAAAGGCTATCAGCATTATTTGGTTTGTTGGCAAAGTCAACCTGAATATGAGGACTCATGGATCACTTGAGAGGATCTGCAATGCATTGATCCGGACTTACTATAGCAATATCAAAGCCAAGTTGACCCAACTTGAAAGGATCGAGTTTCTCCCACCGTGGGAGAATTGGTGCAGGCACCGGGATCTGAAATAGGCTACATTCGATTTAGACCAATCCGAGCTCATTATAGATCGCAGATAATTAAGCTTTTAGGTCCTGTTAGTTTTATTTTTTCCTTAAGTTTATGTCCTGTAGTTAGATACTTGAGTCAATTTGTTCTTTCTTCAGTTTATGTCTTATAATTTATTTTATTTGAGTCAAGTTTAACTCGAGGACAACCAACATAGACCCAAGTCAAGACCAAGAAGCATGATCACTGGATGAGGATGCCACTTCACTCCCCATGCAAGAAAAGACTCTAGAAGGAACCCATTCCTTGTGCCACCTCATCCTCCATATAAGATGGTCCCCACCTCACTCTCCATGCTAACATGGAAGGTCCCCACCCTTGGCGTCCACAGCATGGAATCCAAAATTCGAATGGGGCACCCCATTTTCATCTCTATGCCAACATGGAAGGTTTTTCAAATTCAAATGAGGCATCCCACATATTCCTCCTTGATTAGTGCATGTAATCTCTCTAATTCAAATTTCAAAGAGGCTTGGGTAAATGATAAATACCCCTCCTCCTCTTGTAATGGGATGTTGAAGAATGAATGAAAAAAATTCCTTTTATTTCTATTTCTCCAAGCATTGCCACTCCATGAGGGAAAAGAGCATGAGGCCCAATCAAGTTCTCTAGTCTTCAAGACTCCATCGCATCCTCTTCTCCTTCCCTTGCTAATCACCTTTTCTTTTCTTTTCCCTATTCTCCCCTTAGTCTCTAATTAATCAATCTGCAAGATGATTCGGTGCCCAGAGCCAAAGAAGAGGTCTTCCTTGCCTTGGAACCATTGACATAAAGCCAGAACATTCAAGGGATTCAGCTAGATGCCCAATCTAGGAGAATTGAGTGATCCAACTATTGAGAGAAGAGAGATCATTGTCTGGTAACAAGCCCCTTCCTCTCTCTCAGATCTGAACTCTTGAAAGAGCTTGTCCTAATTCAAATGGTTTCTCAACCATTAGGTCTAATCAATTTATTGCTTAGATAGGTCTAATTTGGGGAAAAGTGATTTAATGTTTTAGAAATTTGCTTCAATACTCTTTTTTTATTCTCTTACAAAAGAGTTAAGCTACATTTTTGGAATCATTGCTCACCTTAAATTTTTGCATTTCATTATATTGATGTTCACATCTCTGCACGTCTCGCATCATTAAATCAATTATTTATGATATGAAATTAAGGTTAATAAATCTAAATTGAGAATTTAATATCTTAACCCAAAGCATAAAATATGAGGGCACAAAACATTACTTTGGACGAGTCAGCTCTTGATAGCTCGGGTCGGCTCGAACTTCTTTCTTTGAAAAACTTGAACTCGAGGAGTCGGCTCTTTTCAGCTTGGGTCGGCTCTTCTTCTCAGGTTCGAAAAACCTTATTATAGAAGAGTCAGCTTGATGCAGTTCAGGCCGGCTCGCTTTCTCTAGCTTTCAAGATTAGGTCTGGCAGAGTCGACTCTTTTTGGTTCGGGTCGGCTCGCATGGCTATTCTTAGAAATCTTTAGAAACTGGACTCTAGAGGAGTTGGCTTGGACTGATTCCAGTCGACTCGGATTCATTGGAGTCGGCTCGGTTACCTTCGAGTCAGCTCGGATTGCTGCGTTCTAGAATCCTTGCGCATGCCAGTAAACAGAGTCGGCTCTTCAACATGTTGGGTCGGCTCGAGTATCTTCTTCAGAATTTTTACATTTGGACTTAAAGAAAAGCTCTTACCAACTCTTTACAAATTTCAAATAAACCAACTCAAAACTAATTTCAAGGCACACACACAGAAGTAACCCTTTTTACATGATTTTTTTCTTAGTCTTTTTATAGGGTTCTTCTTTACAAAAACACATTACAACACAACTCAAACAAGAAAAATAGAGGTATAGGAGTTGAAGTTTGAGCATTTAAATCATCCAACAAAAACTTGTCAAATACTTGAAGAGTTGTCAGAAATAAATATACATGCTCCAATGTTTGGTTATCATCAAAATCACTTATGGGGTCAACAATCTCCCCCTTTTTGATGATGACAAAACACTGGGCATGAAAAAGCAATAAAACACTTTACAATTACTTGTATAATTATATTTGCAAGAATATATGAACAAGCAATAAGAATTAACTTTTGATTAGAGTCAAACTATGAAGGAGAATTAGGGCTTAGAGAGATAATCTCTCCCTCAATAAGATACTGCATGTTTTGACATATTTTCTATGCATTTTCAAATGAATCAGAGCTAAAAAATATTTCAACTAAACTTTAAGTGTTTGAGCTAATAGAAGTCAAAACTTGAAACATTATGTATCAAAGCTTGAATATGTATCATTATATATCAGAGATTATTATGTATCAGGGCTTCGCTTTCAAGTTTTATGTATTATAGCAAGAACATGAATCATATTTGAACCTTTTCATGCAATAATTGCATAATTTTCTCCCCCTTTTTGTCAATCAATCAAAAAGGTAAAATAAGGGAAAAACTCATATTTTTTAAATAGTATGAGAAAGTATTTGATATTTGTTTGAGATAATTTCACTTTCTCATATTTATCTTGAAATGCTAATTAAAATATCAATCATTGTATAGACAATTGAATATTTGCATAGAACAATTCAAGGGACAAAATGTGTACTTTTCATTTCATTGCAAAAATATTCAGTACAAAGTTCAAGATGAAAAGTAATACACTTAGTCACTATCTATATCTATGCTAGGTTTTGAATGAATTTGGCCAGGAATTTGAATGCCAGGTGGCAGAGAAGCAAGTGGGTCAATAAATTGTGGGATACTATGGGATCCTGGTGGCCTAATATATGGTGCAGGTTGTCTTGGATGAGCTGAATGGCTATGAGAAGGTCTAGAAGCACTTTGAGCAGCTTGGATATCTTCAATTTTAGCCATCATTTTCCATAGGAAGCTGTTCATTGATTTTAACTCGGCTTCGACTTTCTTTATACTTTTAGAGGCAGCCAAGTCTTCCATTGCTTCTTTGATTTCTATTATTTTTTGCATTGAAAACATTTCTGAAGCTTGAGCATTGGCAAATGCTTTAGCTGAGCCACTCAATCTTCCAAACTCACTTCTGACCCAATTCTGAAGTGACCCAATTCTGATCCTTTTACCTTTGGTGTAATCTTCTTCCATCCTTTTACCTACTTCAATTGACCCAATTCTGATCCTTAAGTTATCCATTTCAGTTCTATAGGCTTTAAGAACTTGAGGGATTGAGCTTTTAGTAGATTCATAACTTGATGCAATCAATTGAAGGATTGGTTGTAAATCAGTTTCTGTTGCACTAGTTACAGTCTTGGAGGTTTCAAATATGTCTATTTTTTCCTTCAGATCATTTATCTGTTCCCTAAATTGAGTTAGTTTGTCATCAACTGACTTTTGAAGTTTTCCAAACATAGCAACCATAGAAGCCTTTATAGTTTCAGTTTGTTATTCATTTGCTGTGTCATGAAGTTTTATAACAATGAAGTATCCACAGCTGGAACAGTAGTAGCATGACTGGGAATTGGAATTTCAGTGGACTGATTGAAAGTAGGTGCACTGTATGGCATATCAGTCACATCTGGTACTGAGATGTCTAGAAAAGATGTGTCGAAGTCCATCCTGAATGGAGATCCCAATTGTGGCTGTGATTCAGGAATGTGCATTGTAGTGCCATCACCAGCCTCTAATTCAGTCTATTCTTGGACTTCTTCAATTTCTTCAACTATTGAAGTATCAATCTTCTTCCTACAGGTGCCATCTGATAATAAGTATCCCATTCTTTGACAGGTTTTGGCAGTATATATATCAGTATGGAGTAGTGTTTTGCTATCCTCTCCTGTCAAATCTACATTTTCATTTTGAAAGAAGAGAGAAAGGACCATTCCATAGGGCAGGCAAGCTTTAACTTTTCTAACTACCTCCTTCATTTGGCAAATCATAATTGCTAGTAGATTAATCTTATCACCATTAATCAAGAGCTCCATAAAGCATAGATCTCGTTCACTAACCCAATCAAAATGCCCAGTTCTGGGTAAGAAGATCTTGCTAATAAAATTATGTACAACTCTCATCTCAATTGAAAACATGTTTGCTTTGAGAATTCCTATTTCATTTACCTCATTCCTCTCCAAAATGGTTTGTAGTGCCTTGGTTCTATCTTTCGGTACTAGATACTATGTGCCTTCAAAAGGCATTTCTAAAACACTTCCCAGCACTTCAGTAGATATGATTATCCTTTTTCCTTTAACAAAAGGATTCAATGAAGTTCTCTCCAAACCTTAAATTTTCATAAAACATTCTTATTAGGTTTGGGTAGGTTTTAACATATAGGGAACACATATTCCTCCATCCTTGATTCTCAATAAAATCGCCAATCACGAAACCTATCTCTTTCAAATATTCAAATAAAATTCATCTCCCAGTGATGATTGGTCTCATACCTAGAGAGATGTGGTGACTTGGAGATACTAGGCTAGCCTCTTCCTCAGACTATGGTGCATTCCGGGAAACAGTGTCTTCTCGGAAATATACTAACTCTTCCTGATTTCTTTCCAACTGCTCTTTTAGGTGCCATAGTGCAAAAAAAATTAAATTCAAAAGAGGTTTTTGGAAGTTAGTATATTTGGAAGGTTTCTCAGAAAGAAATGGAATAGGGTTTAGAAGTAAAAATGGGAAAAGCAAACCCTACGGCTCGACTAAAAAGAGGTGGCTCGACATCCGAGCTGGCTCGATCAACAGTTCATCAGCTCGAGTCGGCTCGAGTAGAGGGAGCACAAAAAAAATTTGGAGTTCGATTAAAGCTCATAAAAATTTAGGATTAGGATTAGGAGGTAATCTAGATAATTTGTCTTTAAGATTATGGGAATAATTCTACAATGGATCACATAATCCTAATTCACTTCTAATCATTGAAAATCTATCAAAGTTCAATGGTTTGATAAAAATATCAGTAAGTTGGTTTTCAGTTGGCACGTATTCAAGAACAATATCATTATTCAATACATGTTCTCTTATAAAATGGTGCCTAATTTCAATGTGCTTAGTTCGTGAATGCTGAACAGGATTTTTTGTTAAATTAATAGTACTTGTATTATCACATTTGATTGGAATTTTAAATAGTGTAACACCAAAGTCTTCTAGCTATTGTTTAATCCATAACACTTGAGCACAACAACTACCAGCAGGAATGTACTCTGCATCAGTAGTGGATAATGCTATGGAGTTTTGCTTCTTACAGTGCCATGAAATTAAATTCAATCTTAGAAATTGGCATGTACCACTAATGCTCTTTCTATTAATTTTACAACCAGCATAGTCAGCATCAGAAAAACCAATTAAGTTCAAAGATGATTCTTTAGAATACCAAAGACCTAAGTTGCTTGTACCTTTCAAATATTTGAAAATTCTTTTAACAGCAAGCATATGTGTTTCTTTAGGGTTACATTGAAATCTAGTACATACACATACACTGTACAAAATATCAGGTCTACTGGCTGTCTAGTATAATAGGGATCTGATCATACCTCTATAGAGCTTTTGGTTAACATTGGATCCACCTTCATCTTTGTCTAGTCTGCAGGTAGTGCTCATGGGTATGTTAGCTTCTTTGCTTGTTTCCATGCCAAATTTCTTAATTGTTTCTTTGATATACTTGGCTTGGCTTATAAAAATTCCTTCATTTGTTTGATTTGTAATCCAAAGAAGTAGTTGAGCTCACCCATAAGGCTCATTTCAAACTCACCCTGCATCAGCTCAGCAAATTCTCCACAAAGATTTTCATTAGTTGCACCAAAGATAATATCATAAACATAAATTTGTACAACTAACATATCATTACCTTTATTTTTAATGAAAAGAGTTTTATCAGCATTTCCTCTTTTGAAATCATTTTCAAGTAAAAATTTACTCAATCTATCATACCAGGCCCTAGGTGCTTGTTTCAAACCATATAATGCTTTGTTCAATTTAAATACATGATTTGGAAAAGCATGATTTTCAAAACCTAGTGGCTGTTCTATAAAAACTTGTTCAGAAATAAGATCATTTAGAAAAGCACTTTTGACATCTATTTGAAAGAGTTTAAAGTTCATGTAGCAAGCAAATACAATAAGTAGTCTAATAGCTTCAAGTCTTGCTACGGGTGCATAAGTTTCATCAAAATCAATACCCTCTTGTTAATTGTATCCTTTTGCTACCAACCTTGCTTTATTTCTTATAATCTTGCCATTCTCATCTAGTTTATTCCTATAGACCCATTTGGTTCCTATAATTGGATAGTCTATAGGTCTACTAACTAGTATCCAAACATTATTCCTTTCAAATTGATTTAATTCATCATGCATGGCCATCATCCAGTTATGATCAGTTTCAGTCTCTTCTAAACTGTGGTTCAATTTGAGAGACAAAGGCTAGGTAGTCATGTGCATCTCTATGTACTGACCAAGTCCTAACACCATGAGAAGGATCACCAATAATTAAATCTTTGGGATGTGAAGTTACATACCTCCATTCCTTTGGTAAATCAACATGATCCTTGCTTACCATTTCATTTCCATCTTGCGTTGGCTTGTCTTGAATGCTTAGATCTTCCATTTTCTTTTGTAGTGTACCTGCATCATTATCTATATACCTCTTTCTGGATGGTGAGGGGTTAGCTTCATTAAAAATAACATGAATTGACTCTTCTATAGTAAGAGTCCTTTTGTTAAATACTCTATATGCTTTGCTATGTAATGAATAATCAAGGAATATAGATTCATCGGATTTTGCATCAAATTTTTCTAGGTTATCTTTGCCATTATTTAACACCAAGCATTTACATCCAAAAACATGAAAATAATTGATATTTGGTTTTCTTCTATTCCAAAGCTTAAAGGGGGTTTTCTTTGAAATTGGTCGTATTAAAACTCGATTCAATATATAACAAGCAGTGTTCACCGCTTCTGCCCAAAAGTATCTTGGAAGATTACCTTCATACAACATTGTTCGGGCCATTTCTTCCAAAGTCCTATTCTTTCTCTCTACAACACCATTTTATTAAGGTGTTCTAGGAGCAGAGAAGTTGTGATCAATGTCGTGCTCAGTGCAATATTCATCAAAAGATTTATTTTGAAATTCAGTTCCATGATCACTTCTTATAGAAATAACAGAAAGATTTTTCTCATTTGAAATCTTTTTACGAAATTTTCAAAATACATTAAAAGTTTCATCCTTATGTACAATAAATAATATCCATGTGAATCTAAAAAAGTCATCTACAATCACAAGGCCATATTTCATACCTCCTAGGCTTGTTGTCCTAGTTGGTCCAAATAGATCCATGTGAAGTAGCTCAAGGGGTCTAGTTGTTGAAATAACATTTTTCGATTTAAAACTCCCCTTAGTTTGTTTACCTAATTGACAAGCATCACATGCATAATTAAGATCAACTTTAAAATGTAGCAAACCATTAACTAGATTCTTTGAGATTAGTTTGGCAATTGTATGCATGCTAGCATTACCTAATCATCTATGCCAAATAAACATGACTCCTTGGTCTTAGCATTCATTGCTACTAGACTGGAACTACTGGACATGGCTAGATCATTTAGATCTACAACATAGATGTTTCCAAGTCTATGGCCAATGAATTTGTTGCTAGAATCAAGAGAGTTAGTTACTATACACATAGATGACTCAAAGATAACTTTGAAGCCTTTATCACATAATTGACTAATACTTTATAAATTATGCTTCAATTTATTTACTAGTAGCACATCTTCAATAAAAGTACAGGGGATTATTTTGAAATTACCAATTACGATTATTTTTCCCTTGCCATTATCTCCAAAAGTGACTAATCCTCCTTCTTTCTTTTGTAGGGTGATGAACTAATCTTTGTCACCCGTCACATGCCTTGAACAGCCACTATCAAGATACCATCTTTTCTTTATCTTGTGGGTTGCAAGACAATCCTGCAAAACAATCAAAGAGTGATTTTAGGTACCCAAGCTAACTTGGATCCTTTCGGATTAGCAAAATTGGTTCCCTTTTGAACCCAAATAGTTCTATATTTTAATGCACCGATCATGGATTTTTTCAAAAAATTGCATTGATAAGATTTATGCCTAAATCTATGACATGCATGACAAATAAGTTTATCATTTTTGAATGATGCATGCTTTGAAGCTATATGAGATGCAGAAACAGTAATATTTGGTTTGAAAAATTTTTGCATAGAATTCTTAAGAACATATTTCAAGCCATTTGAAATAGATTTTGATGGAAAGGCTTTTTCAAGTTTAACATTTGAAGCTGAAACCTTTGAAGATATAAATCTTGTTGCTGAAATTTCTTTGTCATTCAAATCATCAAATCCAATTCCAGCTTTACATTTTGAATCCTTTTGTTCTTTCAAAATTAGTTCAAGCTTATTGGAACTCAATGTCAGTTTTTCTACTAAAGGCTTAAGCTTTTCAACCTCCTTTTTCAAATCAATATTTTCGATAACTAAAATATTGTTTGTCTCATTTAAAATATTTTTCGCATTTTCAAAGCCATAACATTGTCAAAAAAGATATTCAATTCTTTTTGCAAGATGTTATTCTTTTCAGAAATCTCATCCTTGTCTTTTGATAAAACATCATTTTGTTTCTTCAAGGATTTAATTTTAACCCAGTTTTCTTGAATTCAATAAGTAAATCATGAAATGCTGAATTTAGTTCATCATATAAAAATTCAGTTTGTAGCTCCGGGGATGATACCTCATTTTCGAGACGCATTAAACATAGATTCACAGATTTTGTGGCCTCTTCTTCTTCAGTTGATGAGGATGCTTCGCTGTCGCTCCACATTGCTACCATAGCTTTTTTTTTCTTTTTCTTAAATCTCTTTTTCAATAATGGATAATCTGGTCAGATGTGCCCTGGCTTTTTGCATTCATAATAGGTGGGCATTCTTTTTGTTTCTCCTTTTCCTTGTCCTTCTCCTTACTGAACTCTTTGTTCTTGTGGAATTTTCTAAAATATCTTCCTTTTCTTCTTTCCAAGAACTTTCTAAATTTTCTAACGACCATGGCAATTCGTCTTCCATGTCGCTTTCAGTAGAGGAGCTTTTTTCTTCCGATTCTTCATCCTTTTTGAAATCCATAGCAACTTTGAAGGTGATAGATTTCTTCTTCTTTTGATCATCTTCAGTTCAATGCTGCATGGTCAATTCATGTGTGATGAGATATCCTAGTAGTTCATCTAGCAGTAAGGTGTAAATCTTTTGCTTCCTAGATAGCTATCACTTTCGGATCCCATTTGTCTGGAAGAGATCTCAGTATCTTCTGTACCAGATCTATGTTAGTATATACCCTGCTCAGACTCTTTAAGCCATTAATAATATCAGTGAAATTAGAAAGCATGGCAGAGATTGTTTCATTAGGTTCCATCTTAAATAATTCATAACTGTGCACAAGAAGATTAATTTTAGAAAACTTGAGAAGTTCCTTCATGGGTCACTTCGAGTCTATCCCAAATTTCTTTTGCAGAAGAGCAAATAGAAATTTGATTAAACTCATTACTATCCAAAGCATAATATAATAAGTTCATGGCTTTGGCATTTAATTCATCCATCTTCATATCGTGTTCGTCCCAATCCTCTTCAGGTTTAGGAATGTCCACTCCATTAATTTTAACCATGGAGATATAAGGATCCTTTAGAATGACCTTCCACAACTGAAAATCAATTGCTTGAACATAAATTTTCTTTATTGCTTTCCAATATACATAATTTGTGCCAGTGAAAAGTGGAGGTCTATTAGTTGATTGGCCTTCCGTCAAGGACGTACTAATTGGATGAAACATCATCTTTACTCTTATGTATTTAGAGATACTGCTCTGATACTAGTTGTTGCCTAGGTGGCTACCCAAGAAGGGGCACCAATTGGGAATTTAAAAAATTTAAAGCAAATAATGAGCAATTAAAATCCCTTAGAAGTGTTAGGTGCTGTGACAAAGTTATAAATTATAGAAGCAAAAAGAAGTAAAGAGGCACAACACAAACATACCAAATTTATAGTGGTTCGGAGCAACCTAGCTCCTACGTCCACTACCCAAGATATCACTTGAGATTTTTACTATATTTATACCTAAATATAGTAGGATTATTTTACAGGATCACAATCCAAAACCTCTACACTTTGTTTTATGGGATCACCAAAGAAAATCCAACACCCTTTGGTTTTAATAGGCTCACCAAAGAAACCTAACTTGGTTTTACCATGATCACCAAGAACCCACACTTGGTTTTTATCAAGGCTCACCAAGAACCTATTTGGTTTTTCAACTGGGCTCACTAATAACCCAACAATTCAAAAAATGAATTGAAAGAAATGCAACAAAAATAACAAACTCAATTTGTCTGATATTTGCTGGTGCAGCTTGATGGAAGTCCACTTGAGTGCACTTGAATAAGCTTTAATTACTTTAGTGGCTTCTTCCCAAAGTTGCTTCAAACCTCAGATCAGAGTTGGTGAAGTCTTGAAGTCTGACTTGAATGCTCTTGTGCTCTTTTGCTGTTGGTTGGTAGGATATTCAATGAAGCTCTCTTTTCTTTGAAGAACTCACTAAAACTTTACTTCTTTGAAGTTCAAAATCCTTCAAATATAAAATCTTTCATCACTCCAAGGTAGATAGAGACATTTTTTACCGTTGGGATGTGACTTGTGACCGTTGGAGCACCTTTTAGCATTCAAAAATAAATTCTAGAACTAGTCATTAGATACTTGGAAATGATATTCGAGTCAGCTCGGATTCCTTCGAGTTGACTCGGATCCTTCGAGTGATAGGTCGAGTTGCCAAATTTTCGATGTAGTTGGCTCTTTGTCTCAGGCGCAAAACATCACTCTGGATGATTCGGGTCTTGATAGCTCAGGTCGGCTCGAACTTCTTTCTTTGAAAAACTTAAACTCGAGGAGTCGGCTCTTTTCAGCTTGGATCAGCTCTTCTTCTCAGGTTCATAAAACCTTACTCTGAAAGAGTCAGCTCGATGCAGTTCGGGTCGGCTCGCTTCTCAGGCTTTCAAGATTAGGTCTGGCAGAGTTGGCTCTTTCTAGTTCGGGTTGGCTTGCTTGGCTGTTCTCAAAAATTTTCAAAAATTGGACTCTAGAGGAATCGGCTTGGACTGATTTCAATCGACTCGGATTCATTGGAGTCGGCTCGGATTGCTGCATTCCAGAATCCTTGCTGCATGACAGTAAATGGAGTCAGCTCTTCAACATGTTGGGTCGACTCGAGTATCTTCTTTAGGATTTTTACATTTGGACTAAAAGAAAAGCTCTTACCAACTCTTTACAAATTTCAAACAAACCAACTCAAAACTAATTTCAAGGCGCGCACACACAGAAGTAACCATTTTTACATGATTTTTTTCTTAGTCTTTTTATAGGGTTCTTCTTTACAAAAACACATTACAACACAACTCAAATAAGAAAAATAGAGGTGTAGGAGTTGAAGTTTGAGCATTTAAATCATCCTACAAAAACTTGTTAAACACTTGAAGAGTTGTCAGAAATAAATATATATGCTCCAATATTTGGTTATCATCAAAATTACTTATGGGGTCAATAATGCCTGAAGGCGAAGGCAAGATGGGCCTCACGCCCACTCCTTTATGGAGGTAGAACGAAGAATCACTCTTCCCTAAAAGCTCATCTTCATTAACCAATCTTTTACAAAAGAATGATGGTGGTACTTATAGACCTTTCCAACCCTCATTTGAATTTGAATACAATATAAAATGATAAGGACAGTTCAAATTTAAATACAAGATAAGATGAGGTTGATAGAAAAGTGCCCTAAGAGCCAATCATTGTAAAGGTCTTTTTTTTGTATTCTTCCAACTCTTGTATGACATTATATATTAATAAAGGCATCTGTTTTAATCATATGCTGTTGTGTCTTATTTATGATTATGATGAACCCCATAGATTAGAGCAATGAAATTAGGGTTATGATGAAGTTCATAATAGTGAGACCTAATTTCCTATAAATCCTAATCTAAAATGTTCCTAGTCATTGGACCATTGATTCGGGGATCAATGAATCCGGTAGGACTAGCTTATCCTATGTATGCTCAGATGATGAGAGTGGTTGGTCTCACAACCACTTATGTAGAGACAGTAATACAAGGATAAGAGTACTCATCAGGGTATGAGTACACTGAACTGATCCATACCAGGGCTATCTTATGGAAGTCTTACTACTTATCAAAAGATAGATCCCTGAGTAGGAGTTGTGTATGTGATTTTTAGAACTGAGGTCACCATGGTTTCTTGTGCACACTAAGCCATATTTTGGTTCATACTCATTCATGCCATTGCGACATGTACGGGGTGTTCTGGGTATGGTGGAAGGTGTATGGAGGATATGAGTGGACCAATAAGGAATCGATCATTCATAGTAAAAGAAATTGTTATCCTATGCAATCTCTTCGATGAGTGACTTAAGGAGCCTTTGATCAAAGTAGGATGAGATTAGTGGAATCTAGTCAATCATCAGCTGAGTCCTCCTATCGAGTTAAGATTCGAAATGATTAAGTGTTAGGGTTTGACATCTATCCATACCTATTACTTAACCGGGATAATGGAAGATCGAAAGATTGAATTGCATGGTAACATACTACTGAAGGGTATTTTGATAATTTCTACCAAATTTCTCATCTTCCGGGTAGACATGACATGTTGTTAGACGTCAATCTTGTCTTGTATAGGTATTCATGAAGGATTGGTTTCATGAGTCAATTCAATGGATGGTTCAAATTAGACAATTAGATGAGCTAGTTTGACCTAATTAGGTCAATTGGGTTCGATTGGATCGAATTCGCTCAAACCTAAACCTACTGCTGGCTAGATGTGGAACCCAATGGGTCACACACACTAGAGAATTGGACAAGGAAGTCATTCATGATTTAATAAGGGTCATAGGATCCTAATTGGTTAGCTAGGTGACACACTAGCATGTGTAGGCTAACCTAATTCCTAAACCCAATTAGATTGGGTCCGGTTGCTTGCTAAATGGACTAACAAATTTGTGAGAGACGTAAATTGGGTTATGTTCTAAGTAGGATGAATTTATCAGATTTTATCTGATATTTTTTGGAGGTTTTATCTCGGAATTATGAAGAGTCCCTGAGGCATAGGACTCTTGGTACCTAAATGACATGTTGGCATTCAAAAGGGCCTAGAAGGGTCTATAGTTCTCTGATCGAAAAAGTTTTTATATAGTTGGAAAGATTATTTAATGCCCTTTCATTTGACACCCATATTGCATATACTTTGACTTTGTCAAAGGTAGCATATGGCATGGAAAAATGTTGACCGAATTGTGAAGAGAAGTGACTCTTCATTTGGCACGCAGAAAGGACCAAGAGTCCTTCTGCAGATGAGTTTCTTCTGTTGATTGGACTTCTTCTAATATTTATCTTTATCTCCACACCCTTTCATGAAGGATTTGACTGGTCAATGTTTTTTGAATTGGTGTGAAGAAGGAAAGGATGAATGGTGCACATGAAAGGTTATGACTTTTCATGAGAGGGTGCACGGTTTGAAGCAGAGTCCTTCTGCTTTCAGATCTCTTCGATTTTCTCCAACTTTTGAGAAATGAGAAGACACCTCTTGGCTCTTTCAGAGACTGGTACATGCCATGTGGGGTGAGAAGGTTTCATTTGGACATGAAGAGATGTCAGATAAGACTCCTCAATCCTAAAGAGTCTTATCAGATATGAAGAAACATATCTGATAAGAGATTTTGGGATGTGTTTCATGCCCCTTAAGAATCTATTCAAAGGGTGTACGGTGGAATGAGAATATATTCATTCAATCATCTAAAAATAGGATTCTAGATTCTACCATATTATCCATCTGAGTTTTTCTCTCTCCCTCTTCCTTTCTTTAAGACAAGACTTGTCTTGTTAAGACAAGGTCTTTTCTATTAGGACAAGGCTTTGTTTTAGGACATAAGCCTAAGGGGTCCTAAATGAGGATTGTCCTAAAACCAAGAGTGGTTTAGAAGAGTGTCCAAAGTATCCTATAATGGGATAGTGAATCCTACAACGGCCAAAGTCTAAAAGGCTGCCGAAAGAGTCTTACCCGGGCAAGCAACTTCAAGAAGGAGTTCTTCCTTGTTTCAAATCTTGTGTGGATCACCGTTGGAGGACTGACACTTGTGAGTCTAGTGGAAGAAGTGGAATATAGTGCTCCAGGTATGTTTCATTAACCTTCTTTTATAACATATTAGTTATAATCGAATAAGGGATCTTGGGAATTAGGGTTTCTAACTAATAAAGTGTTATCTTTATGCATGAAATTTTATAATTCAGTCTTACTAAGTTGCATAATGATCTCCTTGAAACCCAACAGTGGTATCAGAGCCACCCTTAGTTTATTTCAACTATTTGTCATTTGTAATAAAGATGATCCTCCTAGGATTATGACTCAATGCATATTAGGGATCATTTGTTTGGTCTCCTCTTTATTATGAAAAATAGCATGTTATTATTTTATGCATATTGTAGATCAAATGCATCGTTATAGCATGTTTTATCCTAATAGCTATTTAGGATTAGATTAGTCAGCGGGGTATTTGAAATATCATGCTATGATATGATTGCTATATACATCATGCAATGTTATGCATATGCTAGATTGATATGCCTTATGCTAGTCACTAGTTAGGGTTTTTTTAACACTTAAACCCTAATCTTTAATATATGTCAAGATATATATTTTTTTTAGTCACATTCTGAAATAAGGTTGTCTTAACCTAACGGTGGATGTCTGTTATATTGTAAGGTTATCCTAGAATGATGACACACTTAGATATTTTGCATCATGTCATATATGTATTTATGGTTTTCTGTTATAAGTACATTATGATATGTTAAATAGTATTAGAATGTGTTTGAGACCATCAAAGTCCTTATTAAAAATCATATTTAGTCTTAGTATCAAATTAATCATGATGCAGAACCAATTAGGGTTTGATCAGCCAATTGGTATCTAGGCAAGTGGTTATGGGAAGGTAAAGGGATTGAGGTTTATTAATTGGTTCCGTTATCTAACCTGGCCAATTTAATTGGTATCTAAGGAAAGCAACGGGGGGACCCCCTCACCCCTTCCACTTACCTGGCCAATTTGGTCATATCTAAACCTTAACTTGAGAATGTTAATTGATTATGTATACTATAATTTGCCTTCCTTCATGCTAAGCCAAATTAATATCAAAACTATAGTAGGTTTGTTGTGTAACACAAGATCTACTCTAGGGTTTGATATGAAATTTGTATTGGTGCACTTAGTGCTCTATGACATGGTTGAAATTGTTGCTTTGTTGTGTAACACAAGGGCAACAATCTTCAATTATAGCTATATAGAAATGAAGGGTTTGACTAAACTAAGACATTATAGTTTGTTGTGTAATACAAGACTATAAGTGTCTTAGAGGCAAAGATAATTGTTGAGAATTGCACAGGTTGCAATTGGAAAGTAAGTCCTACCTTTGAACTTATTAGTATTTGTTGTGTAACATAAGGCACTAATGAGAAATTAGGATCTCAACCCTACTAAGGAAACCGGGAAGGTTTCTCATTTACCATAAAATGAGGGTTATGGTATTTGAAGAAAATAGTGGGAGACATAATTAGATAGTAAGTCCTTATGTAGTTATGAATGTCATTCTTGAGTGGTCTGCTGATATTGTTCTTTAATTAAATATAGGATATTTATATTTATGGCTTCAAACTTATCACTGAGGAGCATCTTGGATGCCAATAAGTTAACCGATCCAAATTATGTGGATTGGCTAAGGAACCTGAGAATCATATTAACTCAGGAGAAGCTTTCCTATATACTTGATTCTCCGGATCCTGAGGTGATTGGAGACGATGCTTCAGAGGAGGAAAGGGCCACACATCAAATGTGACTAAATGACAGTATGACTGTCAGGTGCATCATGGCTTCCATGAGCAACGAGCTACAGAGGTAACATGAAGGTCTGGAACCTCGATCCATATTACTCAATTTAAAAGAGCTTTATGAAGAGCAAAGAAGGGCTGCCTGATATGAGATATCGAAGTAGTTGTTCCGAGCACGGATGAGTGAAGGTTCACCTGTGCAAACCCATGTGCTGAAATGATTGACTTAATCACTCGATTGGGTCAATTAGGGTTTGTGATGGATAGTGAACTTAATCAGGACTTGATACTGCAGTCACTCCCAGATTCCTTCTCTTAGTTTGTTCTTAACTACCATATGAATAAATTGAATACCACTTTCCCAGAGCTGCTTAACATGCTTAAGATAGCTGAGAGCCACTCCAAAGGAGATAAGGCTCATGTTCTTCTTGTTAATGGAAGAAAGAAACAGGCAAGGAAAAAGGGTATGAAAAGAAAGTTTAACTTTAAGAAGAGCATCTAGAAGAAAAATACGAAAGCTAAGAAGGATGATGGAGCCTGTTTCCATTATGGCAAGACTGAGCATTGGAAGAAGAATTGCAAGGTTTACCTTGCAAGTGTGAAGCAAGATGCATGTGAAGCATCTAAAGGTTTGTACATGATACAAACTAATTTATCATTGAGTGCTTCTATTTCTAATTCATGGGTATTAGATACCGCATGTGGATCTCATATATGCAATTCATTGCAAGGACTCCACAGAATTAGAAGATTGAAGAGGGGTGACTTTAAGCTGCATGGGGCCAGTGGTGAAGCCATATATGCTGAAGCTGTGGGCACCTATCTTCTTTTATTACCTTCGGGTGATGTAATAAAGCTAGAAGAATGCTTTTATGTAGTAGATATTATTAGAAATATTATTTCTATCCCCTTGTTATTACAACAGGGATATGAAATAAGTGTTAAGAGCAGTGGCTGCTCTATTCTTTATAATAATAAAATATTTGGACATGGATCTTTTATAAATGGTCTTCTAACTTTGCAACTCAATGATAATATTTTTCTTGTTGATGATAAGAAGAGAAAAAGAGATAATGACACAATGTCACATATCTCTGGCACTGCCATTAGGTCATATCAGTGAGTTAAGAATAAACAAGTTAGTCAAAGATAATTATTTTGACTCTAATGATTTCCAAACATTAGGAACTTGTGAATCTTATCTCAAAGGAAAAATGACTAAGTCTCCATTCACTGGACATGGAGAAAGAGCAACTGAATTGTTAGGTCTTATACATACTGCTGTGTGTGGACCTATGTCAACTCAGGCCAGAGGAGGATATTCTTATTTCATCACTTTTATTGATGATTTATCAAGGTTCGGTTATATGTATCTTATGAAACACAAGTCTGAAGCTTTTGATAGATTTAAAGAATATCAAAGTATGGTTGAAAAACAAACTGGACTTAGTATTAAAACTCTTCATTCTGATCGAGGAGGTGAATACTTGTCTAGTGAGTTTTTGAACCATCTCAAAGACAAAGGCATTATTTCTGTATAGACTCCTTCTTATACACCCCAGTTAAATGGAGAGGCAGAAAGGAGAAATCGCACCTTATTAGATATGGTGAGATCCATGATGAGCTTTACAGATCTTCCCATTTCCTTTTAGGGACATGCCCTGGAAACTACTATATATATATTAAACAGGGTTCCGTCTAAGTCAGTAAGTAGCACTCTATATGAGTTATGGAATGGCAAGAGACCAAATCTTAAATACATAAAGATTTGGGGTTGCCATGCTTATGTCAAGAACAATTTAAGACATAAATGCTAGGGCTGACAAATATAGGTTTGTTGGTTATCCAAAAGAGGGTGTTGCATACCTTTTTTATAATACTACTGAGCAAAAGATAATTGTCAGTAGGCATGCTACATTCTTGGAGCAAGAATTTATCTAAGAAAGAAGTAGTAATTCTTCACTTGAGGTATGTGAAGAACTGAACCAACAAACTGATGAGCCTTCAAGAGAATTCCTCAACCAAAAGTTCTTGAGGATCAAGAACAGCCACATTACACACCTCCTCTCTGAAGGTCAGAGAGGGTGCGAGGAGCACATCTTAGATATGGCCGATGACAATGAAGCCAGTATAATACAGAATGATGATCCTGTGACCTATTCGGAAGCTGTCGAGAGTAGAGACTCTGACAAATGGCTAAGTACCATGAAATCTGAAGTGGACTCCATGTATTCCAATCAGGTTTGGACTTTGATAGATCTACCTGAAGGAATTAACCCAATAGGGTGTAAATGGGTCTTCAAGAAAAAGATTGGAGCAGATGGTCAAATTGAGACTTACAAGGCTAGACTGGTAGCAAAAGGTTTCAGACAAAAACATGGTATAGACTATGATGAAACTTTTTCTTCAGTAGCCATGCTCAAGTCCATTCAGATAATGCTTGCCATAGCAGCATACCATGACTATGAGATCTGGCAAATAGATCTAAAGACTGCTTTTCTCAATGAAAATCTTGAGGAAGAAGTCTATATGTCACAGCCAGAGGGTTTTGTCTCAAGTGGGATCCCAAATCAGGTATGCAAATTAAAGAAGTCTATTTATGGACTTAAGCAAGCATCGAGGAGTTGGAACATTTGTTTTGATGAAACAATTAAAGGATTTGGTTTTATCATAAATATGGAAGAACCATGTGTGTATAAGAAGACAAGTGGGAGTGCACTTGTTTTCTTGGTTTTGTATGTGGATGACATACTGATCATTGGGAATGATATCCCAATGTTGCAATTGGTTAAGACTTGGCTATCATCAAAGTTTTCCACGAAGGATTTGAGAGAAGCATCCTATATACTGGGTATAAGGATCTATAGAGATAGATCCAAGAGGATGCTAGGCTTATCCCAATCCAGGTACATTGACTTAGTGTTGAAGAGATTCAACATGGTTGGAAGTAAGAAAGGTTACTTGCCAATGAGTCAAGGCATACATATCTCTAAAAATATGTCTCCTAAGACATCAGAAGAAAGAGAGAGGATGATTAAGATTCCTTATGCTTCAGCTATAGGATCAATTATGTATGCGATGTTATGTACCAGACCTGATGTTGCTTATGCTTTAGGCATAGTGAGCAGATTTCAGGCAGATCCAGGAGAAGATCATTGGAAAGCTATGAAAAAGATTCTTAAGCATCTTAGAAGGACTAAAGATATTTTTCTAGTATATGGAGGATCTAGGTTGAAATTAGAAGGCTATACATATTCTAGTTTTCAATCAGATCCAGATGATAGCAAATCCACATCGAGGTATATCTTTACCCTGAATGGTGGTGCAGTGAGTTGGAAAAGTACAAAATAGTCAACAGTAGCTGACTGGGTCACTGAGGTAGAGTACATAGCTACAAGTGAAGCCGCAAAGGAAGCTGTCTGGATGATAAAATTCATCATGGAATTTGGTGTGGTTCTTGATATACAACAGCTAGTGCCATTGTACTATGATAACACTGGAGCTATTGCACAAGCCAAGGAACCAAGGTCTCATCACAAGTCCAAGCATATTCTAAGACGGTTCCACCTCATTCGAGAGATAATAGAAAGACAAGATGTTGTCATCAATCGAGTAGATACAAAGAACAATATAGCAGACCCATTCACTAAAGCATTACCTAAGCAACAGTTAGATCACCACTTAGATGGTATGGGTATAAAGTACAAGGGCGATTGGCTTTAGTGCAAGTGGGAGTTTGATAGAAAAGTGCCCTAAGAGCCAATCATTGTAAGGGGCTTTTTTTTGTATTCTTCCAACTCTTGTATGACATTATATATTAATAAAGGCATCTATTTTTATCATATACTATTGTATCTTATTTATGATTATGATGAACCCCATAGATTAGAGCAATGAAATTAGGGTTATGATGAAGTTCATAATAGTGAGACCTAATTTCCTATAAACCCTAATCTAAAATGTTCCTAGTCATTGGACCATTGATTCGGGGATCAATGAATCCGGTAAGACTAGCTTATCCTATGTATGCTCAGATGATGAGAGTGGTTGGTCTCATAACCACTTGTGTAGAGACACAATACAAGGATAAGGTTGCTTATCAGGGTACGAGTACACTAAGCTGATCCATACCGGGACTATCTTATGGAAGTCTTACTACTTGTCAAAAGATAGATCCCTGAGTAGGAGTTGTGCATGTGATCTTTAGACCTGAGGTCACCATGGTTCCTTGTGCACACTAAGCCATATTTTGGTTTATACTCATTCATGTCATTACGACATGAACAGGGTGGGGTGTTCTAGGTATGTTGGAAGGTGTATGGAGGATATGAGTGGACCAACAAGGAATCGATCATTTCTAGTAAGAGGAATTGTTATCCTATGTAATCTCTTTGATGAGTGACTTAAGGAGCCTTTGATCAAAGCAGGATAAGATTAGTGGAATCTAGTCAGTCATCAGCTGAGTCCTCACTATCGAGTCGAGATTCGATATGATTAAGTATTAAGATTTGACATCTATCCATACCTATCACTTAACAGGTATAATGGGAGATCGAAAGATTGAATTGCACGGTAACTTACTACTGAAGGGTATTTTGATAATTTCGACCAAATTCCTCATCTTTCAGGTAGGCATGACACATTGCTAGATGTCAATCTTGTCTTGTAGGTATTCATGAACCAATTGGATTGGTTTCATGAGTCAATTCAATGGATGGTTCAAATTGGACAATTAGATGAGCTAGTTTGACCTAATTAGGTCAATCAGGTTCGATTGGATCGAATCGGCTCAAACCTAAACTTACTGCTAGCTAGATGTGGAACCTAATGGGTCACACACACTAGAGAATTGGACAAGGAAGTCATTCATGATTTAATTAGGGTCATAGGATCTTAATTGGTTAGCTAGGTGACACACTTGCATGTGTAGGCTAACCAAATTCCTAAACCTAATTGGATTGGGTCTGGTTGCTTGCTATATAGACTAATCAATTTATGAGAGACCTAAAATAGGTTATGTTCTAAGTAGGATGAATTTATCAGATTTTATCTGATATTTTTTGGAGGTTTTATCTCGGAATTATGAAGAGTCCCTAAGGCATAGGACTCTTGGTACCTAAATGACATGTTGGCATTTAAAAGGGCCTAGAAGGGTCTATAGTTCTCTGATCGAAAAAACTTTTATATGGTCAGAAAGCTTATTTAGTGCCCTTTCATTTGACACCCATATTACATATACTTTGACTTTGTCAAAGGTAGAATATGGCATGGAAAAAGGTTGATCGAATTGTGAAGAAAAGCGACTCTTCATTTGGCACGTAGAAAGGACCAAGAGTCCTTCTGCAGATGAGTTTCTTCTGTTGATTGGACTTCTTCTAATCTTTATCTTTATCTCCATGCCCTTTCATGAAGTATTTGACTAGTCAATGTTTTTTGAATTGGCGTGAAGAAGGAAAGGATGAATGGTGCACATGAAAGGTTACGACTTTTCATGAGAGGGTGCACGGTTTGAAGCAGAGTCCTACTTTCAGATCTCTTCGATTTTCTCTGACTTTTAGGAAATGAAAAGACACCTCTTGGCTCTTCCAGAGACCGGTACATGCCATGTGGCATGAGAAGGTTTCATTTGGACATGAAGAGATGTCAGATAAGACTCCTCAATCCTAAAGAGTCTTATTAGATATGAAGAAACATATCTGATAAGAGATTTTGGGATGTGTTTCATGCCCCTTAAGAATCTATTTAAAGGGTGTACGGTGGAATGAGAATATATTCATTCAATCATCTGAAATATGAGTCTAGATTCTACTGTATTATCCATCTAAGTTTTTCTCTCTCCCTCTTCCTTTCTTTAAGACAATACTTGTCTTGTTAAGACAAGGTCTTTTCTATTAGGACAAGGCTTTGTTTTAGGACATAAGCCTAAGGGGTCCTAAAGGAGGGTTGTCCTAAAACCAAGAGTGGTTTAGAAGAGTGTCCAAAGAGTCCTATAGTGGGATAGTGAATCCTACAAAGGCCAAAGTCTAAAAGACTACCAAAAGAGTCTTACCCGGGCAAGCAACTTCAAGGAGTTCTTCTTTGCTTCAAATCTTGTGTGGATCATCGTTGGAGGACTTACACTTGTGAGTTTAGTGGAAGAAGTGGAATATAGCGCTCCAGGTATGTTTCATTAACCTTCTTTTATGACATATTAGTTGTAATCGAATATGGGATCTTGGGAATTAGGGTTTCTAACTAATATAGTGTTATCTTTATGCATGAAATTTTATAATTTAGTCTTACTAAGTTGCATAATGATCTCCTTAAAACCCAACAGAGGTCTATCCCTATCCTAACAACTAGATATCTCAATCCAAACCAACTAATAAATTTCAAAATAAAGATAAAACCTAAACATCTAATCTTCGAATTTAAATTTATTTGCATCAAAATCTATGCTACTCCAGGATTCATGATGCTTCGGGATCCATGTTGCTTCAAGATTCATGCAGGTCGTTGTCCCCATCACATCTCTACTAGATTGTGAAAATCCACTAGGATTATTTGGAACAACGATCCTTGATAGGGTAATCTGGAATTATTTTAGTCCATCGAAAAGAGTTCGATGATACTATGATGGAGATCATGGTATATCTTACTACAAGATAGAATAGAACCTAAGGGGTCACACACAATAGGGGCTTGACCTGATTATGTAGTTGAATCAATATATGTAAAGAGTTATATATGTAGAACCTACTAATTTTTAGCACCTTCTATATTTGATACCTACCAATTTTGGCACTTGCTATTTTTGGCACCTTCTATTTTTAGCACATGCTAATTGTTAGTATAAGCGACATCATTGCAAGAGTTGCAATGCAATCAAACTAATTGAGTTTAATAATTTAAGTTAGACTTGAATTGTAACCCTAATTTAATTAGAGTTGATAGCTTTCTGAATTCAGCTCAAATCAGGTTCGAATCAAATTTCAAATTAACCTAATTTGAGCTAGGAAGCCAAAGTCCTAGTCTACTATGACTCTCTCACCTCTCCTCTCAATTTGGCGAGGAATTGAGAAGAGGGGGTGCTAAAGTAGTTTAGCACCCCTCTTTCTCTTGTCATAGATTTTGAGGGAGGGTATGCATCAAGTGTTGACTCCCCCTCCTCTAGGATTCTCTCTCTTAAGATAAATATTAAATTTAATTGATTTTGAAATAGATTCAAAATAGATTATAATTTAATATCTGAATTTTTGGACATTAAATTATCTGGTTTTTGCATTGGGTTTTTGAGAAGAAAGAAAGGTAGCAGTAAGGTGATCTCAAGCTAATCCTTTTCTCATGCCAGTTTACTTCTCCATGCCCCCTGGCATTTGAATTTGATTCAAATGTGATTGGATAGGACCTTATCTAGTGTTCCAAGTGGCATGGAGTTCTAATGTGGCATGAAGTCCTTTTGTGTGACAAAATTAAGATAGGAAAAGAGGATTAGTGCTAAATAGAATTGAGATTACTTCGTCCCACCACAAATCCACCTCTACTGTCCCCTTTTGACTTTGAATATGATTCAAATAACATAAGATAGGATCTTATCTATAGAGTCTTAAGGGGGCATGGCTAATTTTTGTGTGACAAAAGGTTGTAACAAAGGGAATTTTGGTGTGAGAAAAAAAAAGATTTCTTTATATATTCGTTTCCATTAATTTTCTTTGATCACCCCTCCTCCCTTCCATGGATGATTCCATATGCAAAAACTAGAGATAAAGAGAGAAAATAGAGAAGAAAAAGATAGGAAAAAAGTGTTTTTATCCTAGGCTTCCCTTCTTCTCTTATTCCCTCGAATCAGCATGAGGAGTTCATGCAAGGTGATTATAGGATTCGTTCTTCTTCTTGAAGGACTCAATCTAGCAATTGAAATGAGGCCTACATGGTGCTAGCACTTTGGTGGCCTCGGTGCTTCGATCAGGCATCTTTGTGTAGATACTCGTAGAGGTTGGGTGTGTGCATAACTCCAGCAAAACTAGGACATCCATCATATCCAATTTGATGAAGGCGGAGTAGCATAGTAGGTAAGTAGAATTGATCTACTTTTATTTTTATTTTCAAATTTGATACATGTTCATGATGTGATTTTATTTACTTGCTAGATTAGGTTTTCTTTTTTATTGCTATTTATTTTAATTTGATTAAATTTTTTTTGAAACCTATGCATACTACCTTGGGATCGTTAGATGATTCCTTCACCTAGAAGCTAATTTAGCTAACACATTATAATATTCTTGATCATCATTTGTATTTAATCAAATCTTTTATTAATAAAATTAGGTATTTTTTCATTCATGTTTATGTATCTATGAATCGTCCATGGAGTTAATAGATAATGATATATATTTTCAAGAGTTGAGAATTTGAAACAATATCTTATAAATTAAGTCTTAAATACTCCTAATTGTTAGATCATTATGGTGACGGTGATCGATCCATCAAGATCGGTGCACAAATCACTTACATTTTAGTAGATGAGTCTCAAGTTTATAGTGTAGGGATGCTAAAGTAAAAGTTTAAGTGGTTGTTAGAGAACAATGATACCGAGCATAACCAAAGAATAAGAAGTCACATGGATGTCTAATCACTTATTAGTGACTTCTCGAGCTATAGTTGTGTAAATAGTTTTTTGATCTGCGATGCCTCAATCACTCATAATAGGGTTGCTGTAGTTTGACAACCATATAACTATGGTCCCTAGCCATATGGGGCCTTGTAGTGTACATTGGCTATAGTAAGTTCATTGTAGGAGTTGGGAGTGTACCTATAGGAGATCTATCATCCTTAGTAGTTGAGGAGTTGTCCTATGTGACTTAAGAGGCAAATTCCTTGAGTATGTAGCCATAGTCACATAATAGTGGAAAGAGTTTTCATAGAAATCATGATTGTGCTTGAGTTGATTAAGTCTAGTATATAATAGATGCTTAGGGATTGACGAGATTTCATAACCTGTATCCTATGAAACTCTTGATAGAGAAACTTAATCACATGGTAACTATACTTAGGGGTTCATCCTTCTATTTTGCTGGGTTGCCACTATGTACTGCTAGGTGTCACTAGTAGATTGTGAGAACTCACTTGGATTATTTTCATATTAATGATCTATGTTAGGGTTAAGCTAGAATTATTCTATCCATCAAAAGAATTTCGATGATACTATGACAGAGATCATAGTATGTCTCACTACTAGATAGAATGGAATCTGAGGGGTCACACAATAAAAGCTTGACTTGATCAAGACTTGGATCAAATTTAGAATTGCAAAGTTATAACAGCTACAAATTTAGTAGCTACTAATTTTGGCACCTACTAATTTTGGCACTACTAATCTTAGCATCAGTGACTTAATTATAAGAGTTACAATATAATTAGACTTAATTAAATTATGGATTAAGTTTTAATTAATTTAAATATGATTTAATTTAATTGGACTTGACTTTGTTGGATTTAAGAATCCAAGTTGGACTTGGACTTTAATCCTATTTGGAATAGGGTTGAGAGCCTTTTTTGAATTAACTAGGACACCTAAACCTAGTAGGATTGGGTATAAACCTATCTAATCATGGGTGTTGGATTTTATTTTTGTGTGATAGAATAATGAGGAGAGAAAGTCATGCACACATATATCCTATCGAAACTTTCTTCTCATCACCAACACCTTTTGTCATCCACTTTGTTTGAATTTTGTTCAAGATAAGAAGGTTTCTTATTTAGACTAGGGTGGAACCTTATCTAAAGTAGGCATCATGGAGTGTGGAGAGTTTTATTTGTGTGACAAAATATAAGATTAAGATGCGTGCACAACTTTTCCTGCTACTAGACTTTCTTTCTCAATGTCACTAATCTTGTTCATCATTCTTAATTTAAATGTGATTTAGATTAAGAAAACTTCTTCTCTGATAAGACATCAAGCATTATTTGATGATGGCATGATGGGCTTTGAGAATTTTGTGCAACAAATCTTATAAGAAGAGGGATTGTGTGCGGGCACTATTATTCATTCCATCATTTGCCACAAACTTCTTCTTCTCAACTGCGCCCTTCTTCTGATTTTTCCAATGCCCAAAACCTCTTAGAGAGGTGTGATTAGATAGAGTACAAGGAAGGAAAATGTGTTTGGTTCTTCCTATTCAAGTTCACCTTGAAGAAAAGTCTAGATCCAAGCTAGAGGAGAGGCCTGCAAAGAGCTAGCACTCTAGAGGCCTTGGGGAGTCGATCAGTGTCATTTCCATATGGATATTAGTAGAGGCCGGGCACATGTGATGCTCTAAAGAAACCTTGCAAATTTGCTAGATCCGATCCGATCATGGTTGAAGGAAGGAATAGCGATCAAGGTAAGTTGAATTTTCTTTTCTTTATTTTATTTTAGATCTGAGTTCATATGATGAAATTCTAATTAGCATTATTTAAATAGATCCTTAGGTGTATTTTTAATTAATTTACATACTTTTATTTGAAAGAATTTCAAGTCTACTTCTGCTAGGGTTTTAGAAACCCTGAAATTCAGCATGTTGCACTTGCACTTCTTTCAGGGATGACACTGTGAAGCAACTGAGCATTGTCTCTGATCAATTGATCATCAAGAAGAACCAGAATGAGAAGGTCATGGGCAACCTGGTGACAAAACAAATATAGGTCAAAGATGTACAGGTTGAAGTCACTAGGTTGAAAAAGGATGTGTCTTGGTGGAAGGATGAGGTAGCAAAATTGATGAAGTCAATCATCGAAGCCAATGATGAGGCAGCATTGCTGAGAGGTCTGCTCACCGAGGTGGAGGGTGAGGTGGCCAAGCTGAGGGCCTTGCTCACAAGTGCAAAGAGTAAGGAAGCTTGATTGAAGGAGGAGATAGCCAAGCTACAAGGGTTGCTTGTCGATGCAGGGCAAGGTAACCAAGCTAAGGGAGGAGATGGCCAGGTTGCGGGGAATGCTTGTTGAAGCTGAAAGGAGAGCATCCTTTGAAGGAAAAATGTAGGATTTCTTGCATGCATTTTGAATTTTTTGAAATTAATATAAATAGTGGAAGTAATATATTAATCAAACTAACCTATGCAAGCAAATGATTTAACCATAAATTACCTACAACAGGATCCTCATATGATATAATGTATATAAACATAGACTAAAATAAGAGCAAGTAAAGAAGCATAGATCATCTCTATGTTACAAACCTATTGCTATAGATCATTTCTATAGCCAATGAGTTCAACAACTTATTAGCTTTTAGTAGTAAATGATGCACGCTACTATAGAAAGGTAGAGATATGACGACCCTACTAGCCACACAATTTGTCTGGCCTCTATAGGTGATCCATACAGGAATGCTATCCTGACCAGTCTTCATAGAGTGCTAGCTCTTGTGGAACCTCAATAGCTGATCTTTCTTCCTCTTTCTAGATGTCAGGATACTTCTAGAGCTGATGAAGAACCTGTGAGAAAATAGAGTGGAGAAGATGAACAAGAAATCCGTTTCCCTTTCTCTCTTCCCAAACCCTAGTAAGATACTAGGGAACACACATCCAAAGCCCTTTCCTCTCTTCCCCACTCTAACTTTTTCTTAGGTAGAAAACCTTTAGCTAGGCCTTTTATTCTCTCTAACTTGGATCAATTTTTGATCACTTTTGTATCACCCTTCACACCCACCAACCACCCATTCTAAATAGGCACCCAAAGGGAGTTAAGGTGCTAGGGAGTTAGAGTAAAATAGGGAGAGGTAAGGGGAGAGAAGTTAGGGAGGTTAAGATAAGAACTTGAATTCAAAATTTAAGTTCAAATTCAAATTTGAATTTGAAATTCAAGTTTGAATTTGAATCCAAAAATTTGTTTGAATTTGAATTTAAATTTCAAATTTAAAACATGGGCTAGGGTGCATGGGTTGGTCGAATCCAATTGGACTCAATAGGGGTTCAAACCAAATAATATTTGGGTTGACCCAAATTTCACCACTCTTTAACTAGCAATCCAATTACTAATTTATCCTCTAATAATTCACCAAATTTTAGTGAAAAATTTTTGTCATAACATTTGCAATAATGATGGATCGACACTTGGATAAGTCGACACTTTGATGAGTCAATACTTGAGATTTTTCCAAGTATCGACTCAAATTTCATTTTGATAATTAAACTCTTAAATGATTTACAACCATTAATTAGTCATCACATCAGGTAAAAATTTCTATTATGTGTGACCCCATAGGTTTGAACACTAAGCTAGCAGTACAGGAACACTTTGTATATCAATTGAAGTTGCCATCTAGCAATGACACCTAACGTTCGGATAGGTCAAAAGTTATGGAGTAACATATAAGAACCTCTATCATATGGTTACCATATAATTCATCCCTTTGACTCTCCATGCTTAGGATGACTTTAGGACTTAACTGCCAACCCTTAAATAGTATATCCATATGTTCCTCAACTTTACAAGTCCATGACTCTTCATAAGAACTATCCTAGTCAAGGTTTTGTTAAATATAAATACAATGAGACATTCACTCCAACATTTAGAGGGGTCAATCCTATCTTAACTCACACATCGACTTTATAAGTACTTGACTACACCTAGAAACTTTCTTTTACTAGATTAGAAATCTAAGAAGTCTGGCCCCAAAGTATAGTGAGTTGCTTGCAAGCCATCATGGTGATCTTAGGTCTAAGGGATACATATCTATATCCCTTCACGAGCAATACTTGATAGAAAAGTGCCCCATAGGTGGGTTACATTCAGTGAAATGTTCTACACTTCACTTGCATGCCATACCAGTATCTTCAAATCCCTTGGTTAAGAGGACAACTATTGATCCCATAAGTGATTTTGATGATAACCAAACATGGTGCATGCATTTGTTTTACTAACAACTCTTCAAGTGGTTTACAACTTTTTGTAGGATGAATTCATTACTCAAATTTCAACTCCTACATTTTCATTTCTCGTTTTGAGTTGTGTTGTAATTGAAAATTATAAAGAAGAACCCAAAGAAAAGAGTTAAGAAAGATCATAAAATTGGGTTACTTCTAAATGTGTTTCAAGCTTTTGATTTCTTAGAAATATATTAAGTTTGAAGATTCTTGAAGCTTGAAGACTTGTTGGATGAATTATGAAGAAAAACTGAGAAAACCACTGAAACATTAATCCGAGCCGACTCGAAGAGAAGAGAGCCGACTCTGGCACATGGAACGCATGAGGATTCTGATATGCAGATATCCGAGCCGACTCGAAGGGACTCAAGCCGACTCGTCCAACGCACTACTTTCTGAATCAGACAGGCGAGCCGACCCAAAGGGAGTCCGAGCTGACTCTATCATATTGTCAGACATCCGAGCCGACTCATCAGAAGATCGAGTCGACTCCTCTAGAGTCTAGATATTGCTTTCTGAAATCCATAGCCAGCCGAGTCGACTATAATGGAAGTTAGCCAACTCATCCAGACTGACATGTTGAAGGCTTGAGGATCCGAGTCGACTAGAATCAAGGTGAGCTAACTCTTACAGAGTGAGGAATCAAGATACTATGCAAGCAAGCCTACTTGATTTAAGAGAGTCGACTCAACCAAAACTTCTCTATAGATTCGAGCCGATTTGAGTGATCCGAGTCGACTCGAAGTTCGATTTCAGACTTACAATGGCTAGTTCCAGAACTTGGATTTTGAATCCAAAAAGTACTCCAACGGTCAAATGTCACATCCCAATGATCTACAATGACTTAAACTACCGTGGAATGATGGAAGGCCATATATTTGAGAGATTTGAACTTCCTTGAAGAAGTTTTTAGAAGTTTTCAGAAAGTTAATGCTTTATTGAATATCCAAAAGGGCCAACAAGCAAGAGAGCACTAAGAGCATTCAAGATAGCCTTCAAGTCTTCACCAACTCTCATCTAAAGCTTGAAGCACTTAGTAAAGAAGCTATAGAAGCCACTAAAGTGCATTGAAGTGTGTTCAAGTGGGCTTCTCTCGAGCTACATAGGCAACCATTCGATAAAAAATTTGTTTATCATTCTGTTACTTTGTTTTTTCAATTCATTTTTGAATTATTGTGCTATTGGTGAGCCCGGTTAAAAAACCAAATAGGTTCTTGGTGAGCCTTTGATAAAAATCAAGTGTTGGGTTCTTGGTGATCCTGGTAAAACTAAGTTGGGTTTCTTTGGTGATCCCAGTAAAACCAAAGTGTAGAGGTTTGGATTATGAGCCTGTGAAAATAATCCGACTATATTCTGGTAGGGAATATAATGAAAATCCCAAGTGGTAATCTTAGATAGTGGACGTAGGAGCTGGGTTGCTCTAAACCACTATAATTGTTATGTATTTGTGTTGTGCTTTTCTGATTTGATTTAGCTTATGTAGTTAATTACTTTATCATAGCACCTAACCCTCTAAAAGAGATTTCAAAGAGCACATAATTGCTAAAATTTTTTAATTTCCAATTCAGTCCCCTCTTGGGAAAGCCACCTAGGCAACAACCGGTATCAGAGTAGTGTCTCTGAATAAATTTAGAGTAAAGATTGATGGCTCATTCCATGAGTACATCTTTTGGCCGAAGGCCAATCTACTAATAGACCTCAACTCTTCACTAGCACAAACTATTCTTATTGGAAAGCTAGAATGAAAATCTATATACAAGCTATTGATTTTCAATTATGGAAGGTCATTCTAAAAGGGCCACAAATTTCTATGATTAAAATTGATGGGATGGATGTCCTTAAGCTTGAAGAGGACTGGGATGAACATGACATGAAGATGGGAGGATTAAATGCCAAAGTAATGAATTTACTATCTGTACTTTGGATGCTAACGAGTTTAATCGAATTTTTACTTGCTCTTTAGCAAAGAAAATTTGGGATAAACTCGAGGTGACCCACGAAGGAACTTTCCAAGTGAAGACTTCGAAAATAAATCTTCTAGTACATAGTTATGAACTATTTAAAATGGAACCTGTTGAAACCATATTTGCCATGTTTACTCGATTTACAGATATCATTAATGGTTTGAAAAGTCTTGGCAAGGTTTACTCAAATGCTAACTTAGTACAGAAGATCCTAAGATCACTTCCGAACAAATGGGACCCCAAAGTGATAGCCATCCAGGAAGCAAAAGATTTAAATTCCTTATCTCTGGATGAATTAATAGGTTCACTCATCACACATGAATTGGCCATGCAGCATAGAACTGATGATGATCAAAAGAAGAAGAAGATAATTGCCTTCAAAGCTACATTGGAATCAAAAAAAGATGAGGAATCGAAAGATGACTCCACCTCCTCTGAAGATGATCTAAAAGATGAAGATATCATAATGGTCATGAGGAGATTCAGAAGGTTTATGGAAAAGAAGAACAGAAGATTCAATAGAAAATTTTATAAACGAGGAGATCACTCTAAGGCTAAGGACAAGGATAAAGAAAAAGAAAAAGAACAAGTGCCCACATGCTACGAATGTAAGAAACCGGGGCATATTCATCTAGATTGTCCACTATTAAAGAAATTCTTCAATAAAAAGAAGAAGAAGGTGATGGTTGCCACATAAAGTGATAGTGAGGAATCCACCTCAATTGAAGAAGAAGAGATCACAAAAATAGCTAATTTATGTCTAATGGGTCTCGAGGATGAGGAATGTCTTGTAACCTAAAAATTAAAAAAAAGATGGTATCTCGATAGTGGCTGTTCAAGGCATATAACGGATGACAAGGATCAATTTATCATTCTAGAGATGAAAGAAGGAGGTATGATTACTTTTGGAGATAATGGCAAGGGAAAAATAATCGAAATCGGTAAGATCAAGATAACCCCCTATACTTTTATTGAAAATGTATTACTAGTAGATAAATTGAAGCATAACTTGTTAAGTATCAGTCAATTATGTGATAAAGGCTTCAAGGTTAACTTTGAATCATCTATGTGTATTGTAACAAACTCTCTTGATTCTAGTAGTAAGTTCATTGGACATAGACTTGGAAATATTTATGTGGTAGACCTTAATGATCTTGCTATGTCAAGTAGTTCCAGTATAGTTGTAATGAATACTAAGACCAAGGAGTCTTATTTACTTTGGCATAGGCGATTAGGTCAAGCTAGCATGCATACTATTGCCAAGTTAATTTTCAAAAAATTAGTTAGAGGCATGCTTAAGTTTAAAGTAGACTTCGATCATGTTTGTGATGCATACCAAATGGGTAAACAAACTAAGGAGAGCTTTAAAAAAAAAAATGATTTCAACTACTAGACCTCTAGAGCTAACATGGACTTATCTGGACCAACTAGGACCACAAGCCTAGGAGGTATGAAATATGCCCTTGTAATTGTAGATGATTTCTCTAGATTTACATGGGTTTTGTTTATTGCTCACAAAGATGAAACCTTTAACATATTTTAAAAATCTCACAAAAAGGTTTCAAATCAGAAATTTTTTTTAATAATTTCAATTAGGAGTGATCATAGCACCGAATTTGAAAATCAGTTTTTCGATGATTATTGCACAAAAAATGGCATTGATCACAACTTCTCCGCTCCTAGGACACCACAAGAAAATGGTGTTATAGAGAGAAAAAATAGGACTTTGAAAGAGATGGTCCGAACAATATTATGTGAAGGCAATCTTCTAAGATACTTTTGGGCAGAAGTGGTGAACACTACTTGTTACATTTTAAACTGCATTTTGATCCATCCTATTTTGAAGAAAACCCCCTATGAGCTTTGGAATGAAAAGAAATCCAATATTAATTATTTTCATATTTTTGGATATAAATGCTTTATGCTTAATAATGGTAAAGATAATCTAGGAAAATTTGATGCTAAATCTGATAAAGCAATTTTTCTTGGTTATTCATCATTACATAGCAAAGCATATAAAGTATTTAATAAAAGAACTCTTATTATAGAAGAGTCTATGCATGTTATTTTTGATGAAACTAATCCCACACCTTCTAAGAAAGAAGAGTACATAGACAATGATGCATGTATAACTCAAAAGGAAATGGAAGACATGAGCATACAAGAAGGACCAATCGAAGAAGGAGAAGAAACGTCAAGTAAGGATCATGCATATCTACCAAGAGAATGGAGGTATGTAACTTCCCATCCAAAAGAATTAATTATTGATGATCCTTCATAAGGTATTAGGACTAGGTCATCATATAGAGATGCACATGATTATCTAGCCTTTATATCATAAATAGAATCTCATACCTTAGAACAAGCCGAAAATGATCCAAACTAGATGATGGCCATGCATAAAAAACTAAACCAGTTTGAAATAAATAAGGTTTGGATATTAGTTGATAGACCTTCAGACCATCCAATCATAGGAATCAAATGGGTCTATAGGAACAAATTAGATGAACAAGAAAATGTTAATAAAAACAAAGCTAGATTAGTTGCTAAGGGATATAAGCAAGAAGAGGGCATTGATTTTGATGAAACATATGCACCCGTAGTAAGACTAAAAGCCATTAGATTACTTCTTGCATTTACTTGCTACATGAATTTTAAACTTTTTCAAATGGATATGAAAAGTGCATTTTTAAATTGTTTCATTTCAGAACAAGTTTTTATAGAACAACCACCAGGTTTTGAAGATCATGTTTTTCCAAACAATGTGTTTAAATTGAATAAAGTATTATATGGTTTGAAATAAGCACCTAGAGCCTAGTATGATAGACTTAGCACTTTCTTGATTGAAAATGATTTTTCAAGAGAAAATGTTGATAAAACTTTTTCATCAAGAAAAAAATAATGATATATTAGTTGTACATATTTATGTTGATGATGTTATATTTGGTGCAACTAATAAGGCTCTTTGTAGAGAATTTACTAAGTTAATGCAGGGAGAATTTGAAATGAGCCTAATGGGTGAACAACTACTTCCTTGGACTTCAAGTGAAACAAACAAAGGAAGGAATCTTCAACAACCAAGCCAAGTACACCAAAGAAATAATCAAAAAGTTTGGTATGGAAATAAGCAAACAAATGAGCACACCCATGAGCCCATCTTGTAGATTGGACAAAAATGAAAATGGATCTAATGTTGACCAAAAGCTCTATAGAGGTATGATCGAATCCCTATTATATTTGACTGTAAGTAGGCCTGATATCTTGTATAGTGTATGTGTATGTACAAGATTCCAATCTAATCTTAAAGAATCACATATGCTTGCGGTTAAAAAAATTATCAGATACTTGAAAGGTACAAGTAATCTAGGTCTTTGGTTTTCAAAACATTCTTTATTAAATTTAATTGAATTTTTGTATGCTGACTATGCTGGTTATAGAATTGATAGAAAAAGTACTAGTGGCGCATGCCAATTTCCATGGTTGAATTTAATCTCATGGCACTGTAAGAAACAAAACTCAGTAGCACTTTCTATTGCTGAGGCAAAGTATGTTGCTGTAGAGAGTTGTTGTGCACAAGTGTTAGAGATTAAACAACAACTAGAAGACTTTGGTGTTGCACAATCTAAAACTCCAATCAAGTGTGATAACACAAGTGCTATAAATTTGACAAAAAATTCAATTCAACATTCTAAAACTAAGCATATAGAGATTAGACACCATTTTATTAGAGATCATATTTTGAATGGTGACATTGAACTAGAATTTATCCCAACTAAAAATCAATTAGCTGACCTTTTTTTTCTAAGCCACTGAATCAGGATAGATTTGAATTGCTTAGAAGTGAATTAGATCTTTGTGATCCTTTCAAGATTTTCCTAACCTAATTTCTTCAAAATTAAGAAAAAATTATCAAGAAAACCTCCTACATCTATTCAAGATCTTTGAACAACTTTCCTTAAGATTTCACTAAATTAATTTCAATTTCTGAATCATTTCAACTTTTGTGGAATGTTTCTGTTTGAGTCAACTCTGGCAATTTTGCTCTGGTCGAGCCGACTCGAATCTCTATTATTTCTACTCTTGCTCTGGTCGAGCCGACTAGGTCAATTTAGGGTTAAGATCCACCCCTCTTTGATGGGACCCTAGATCCCAAGATCTACATAGATTGGAAAGGAGGGATGGAGAGATACTTCCAATGGTATGCCTTGAGTGAAGAGTGATGGGGACATCAGAGGCCCCAGACTTTGGCAGAGGCATTTCAACCCTCTATGGTTATCAAATTAGAGTTTAGGATTTGAGTCCAAGTTTTGTTCAATTTGTAATTAGGGTTTAGTCAATTTGAGTGAGTTCATTTGAGTTTTGTGAGTAAGTCCATTGGAGTCCTGCCCATACTTGAGCCTCGTATTTAGAATGCCAAGTTAGTTGAGTCAGGTCAAGTTTTGAGTCCTGTAAGTTTTGAAGTTTATCAATCAAGTCAGCTTATATTGAGCTAGTCATTTTTTGAGTCCTGTAAATTTTATAGTGAGTCCAGTCAAATTTTGCAAGTAAGAGAATTGAAGATCTAGTTAGCTTAAAGTCATTGAGCCACACTTAAAGACCATGGAAGACCCAGTAAGAGAATTTGAAGGCCTTGGAACCGTGGACCGCAGCCTGGAGCATGCTGGGCCGCCCAAGGCCCATGAGGAGCATCAAGAGGGGTGCCAACCCTTATGGTCACCCCCCTTAGAGTTACCTCTCTTTGGCTGACCAAGAGAAGGAGAGGGAGAGAGAGGCTCAGTCAAAAGTGGAGAGCCCTAGTCTATGTCTTTGTATGGGTTTAGGACTAATGTAATTCATCATGAATACCCCTTACTTGAGCCCCAAGCATGTCACCCCCCTTGGTCAGCCTCCTTTAGAGTCACCCCTCTTTGGCCAACCAAGAGAAGAAAAGGGAGAGAGAGAGAGGCTCAGTCAAAAGTGGAGAGCCCTAGTCTATGTCTTTGTATGGGTTTAGGACAAATGTAATTTCTCATGAATACCCTTACTTGGGCCCCAAGTTGTAAGCCTATTTAAAGGCCTCTCCTCATGTAATTTTAGAATATTGATGAATTAAATTTATGTTTTCTCTCTTTGCTGTGTGCCCTTGCTATGTGCGTGCTGTGTGTGAGCTGTGTGCAAGTTCTTCTTGTTCCTACGCCCTGCCTCCATTTATAACATCAAAACCCTAGCCGCCCCTTCCTTCCAACCCTTGGCTGCCATCATCCAAGAGTCTTTTTTTTCTATTCTTTCAATTATTTAGTCTTCATACTCTTAGTTTTCTAATCCTAGATGGTGATTTGTAGGTCCCTCAGTTCCCACGAGTCCGAGGATACCGACCGTTGGATCACCGAGCAGAAAGCCACGAATCCGCAAGGTCAGAAGCTTGTTCTTCCAGGCCGTATCTGGGAGCATTAGCAATTTCTTCTTGGAACAATCTTCAGCAGGCACTTCTACCATTGCTAGGTACACCCCCTTGATTCATCAGTAGTGGTATTGTAGGAAAGCTAGCCTGACCAGGGTTTCTCAACCTTGGCGATCCTGCTTATCTATTACTTTAGGGTTTATTTATGCATGCATGACTTCTAGAGTTTCCATAGAATTCTATACTTTGAATCTTGACTTGAAATTCGGGATCTAAAACCTTAGCTTCATTCTTAATCATTGAAAAATACTTTTCATGCATATTTAATCCCGCATCATTTGGTATCAGAGCATAGTTTAAGGATAGTTTCTGCATCTTGTCATCTCATTATATAGGCTATTATTCTTTCAATTTCTATATGTAGGAAGATCCAAAAATCCTGATTTTTATTTTTGTGGATTCCTTATAATTTATAGTATTTTTCAGAGTTTTATCATGATTTAATTCAGTCTATAGTTTTTTGTACACCGGAATACTTCATAAGAATAATTCTGCTCTATTTTTCAACAAGAAAAATTTTAGTATGTTTAGGGTTCTTCTTGCATAATATTTCCATATTTTAATTTTTCTACATATTTCATTCATATTAGGTATTTTTCTGTATATTTTATTTCCTACCAAAATAATGACAAAAAAATTATTCAAAATCAGAAAATACCAATACTACAAAATCATAATTTGCATTTCATATATGTTTCATCATCTACATAACTTACCTTAAGGGCACTTTTACTATGTCAGAAAGAGGGAGGATTTGATCACTCTCCTTAGCCCAAAACCACAATCCTTACATCTAAACCCAACCCTAGCTAAAATTGATTAGACCTAATTTGCTCTAGAGAGCTAGGAACATCAACAGGTCGGGTTCAACCATTTTGGGAAGACTAGTGCACCCAATTCATCTTCTATTACTAGAAGCTGGTGTCTGGCTAGAGGTACAGTGTCAAACGACCTAAGCGAATCGATGGTTTTTTTAATTGGGTCCTGCATTAAGCAAGGGGGCCTCCCACCATTCCACCTCTTACCTAGCCAGTGGAAGGATTAGGGGTTGAGTTGTGTGTAAGTTGAGTCGACCCATTCTGTTTGGGCTCTAGGTCTAGGTACCCATAGTCGATTTGTTTGAGTCTTGCATGTGCACTAGATCAGGAGCTTCATATCATCTACCACCTCCATAACCGGCTGAACCCAGGGAATCCCACCTTAATGCTGTCCTAAAGACCTTGAGTGACCAGATGGCCCGATTGAACACCCGATTAGATCAAATGGATGACCAGATGACCCAATCGAATGCCCAATTCATTCATAGATTTGACCAAGTAAATGTTCGGCTAGGAACCCTAAAGGAGACACATAGGTCCCATTCTGAACCAAATCTTAAGTCACCTCCCCATCCTAGGAGAACCCCATTCCAAGATCCTTACTATGAGGCTGACCCTAGGAGAAACCCAAACCCTAATCCATACTTTGAGGTTGAACCTAGGAGAGCCCATCGTCATGACCCAGTTCTAGAGGTTCACCCAAGGAGATCCAATCAGGATTTCATAGACCAGGAAGACAGGGCCTATAGAAACATTAGACTTGATGCACCCACTTTTGATGGCTGTCTTGACCCAAAGGTTTATATAGATTGGGAGGGAGAAGTTGACCAGTATTTTGAGTGGTACGATATACCTGAGGAATGTAAGTTTAGGTTTGCCAAGCTTAAGCTAGTCCGCCAGGCCAGGTTACATTGGGCTACCATTGAAAGAACACTTAGGCTTGGAGGCCATGAACCCATAGTCACCTGGAGGGCCATGAAGGCCAAGCTTAGAGGGAAATACGTTCCAACCTAATATTGCCAGGGTTTGTTGGATCAATGGCAAATATTGAGTCAGGGTAGCAAGAGTGTAGACTCACATCACATAATTTGATTAGTATTCCATACGATGTGACTTAGATGAAGATGAAGATGTTGTCCTATCTAGGTTTAGGGCTGGCCTTAGGGATGACATTAAGAGGGAGCTTTACCTGAGAGAGGTCAAAGACATAGAGCAGGCCTATCAGATTGCTAGGAATGTTGAGCATTTCCAGAGAGGGCCCATCTTTCTTAAACTTGAGCCCATTAGAAACCCTAGCCCATACTCAGGATCTAGTCAAGCCTACCCTAGTCGACCTAACCCAAATCGACCCAACCTAAGTCGGCCTAGTCTAAGTCACCCTGACCTGAGTCGACCTTAACCTAGTACCTCCATGACCCATAGGAAAGATAAAGGCAAAGCTATAGAGGGTCAGAGGGAACTCATCTCCTAGAAGGTATGCTATAGATGCCATAAACCAGATCACTTTGCTAGCCAGTGTCCAGCCAGTGCCCTACACATAGGTGAGCTAGGTGAGGATGAGCCTGAGGGAGAAGTTTATGAAGCTGGTAAACAATTGATAAATGAGTATGAGGGAGAGGAGGAAGTACCTAAGTCTAAAAACCTGTTAGGAGTGGTTAGGTGCATCTTGACCCAAACCCAAATTAAAAAAGATTGGCATAGGACCAACATCCTACAAACCTTTATTAAGATAGGAGGTAAGGTATTCAAGATCATAATAGATAGTGGGAGTTGTCTCAATGCCATCTTTACCAGTACAGTGAAATCTTTAGGATTGACCCCAGTTCCCCATCCTAGCCCCTATAAGAAATCTTGGGTAGATTCTACCTCCATCCCAATCAAATCTAGATGCTAAATCCTGATCAAATTGCAAACATTTGAGGAGAAGATTTGATGTGATGTCTTTTCCATGGGAGTTAGTAGTATTATCCTAGGTCGACTATGGCTTTATGATCATGATGCAATCTTGTTTGGTTGAACCAATACCTATACATTTAGTCACCATGGGGAGAAGTTTTTGATCCACCCGACTCAACCTAAAGACCCATTTAAGGGAGCTTCTAGTAGCCTTAAGGAGAAGAAAACAGGAGTTAATTTAATTAAGGCTAAGGAATTGAGGAAAGAAACCCTTGAGCCCATTGATATTGAAGAGTTGAGTCCAGTAGAAGAGAAGCTAGAGAGTGAACCCCTTGAGGAATCAAAGGAAAAGGATCCTGAACCCATTACAAAATTTGAAGAAGAAGTGACTGAGACAGGATCAAATATAATAGAGGGTTCAAGAGAGTTGTCTATAGAGGAAGTCCAGGAACAAGTCCCTAAGGAACAACCCCAGGAGGTAGACATTAGTTTATGATACTTTCTTCCCAAAGACCTTCTTGATGACCTTCGAACTGGTGTTGAGCCTGATAAGTCCATAAACCCAGTTCAATTGTCCACACCTGCACTAAACACCGCACAGCATATGCATCAGGATATTAGCCATAAGAGTAATTTAAGTAATGAAACATTTAACAAACTGGCTAATTCCTGAATAAGAGCCAATAGATTCAATGTAGGGAATTCTATCTTGGTTAGGCTTAGGCCTAAAAAGAAGTTTCATGCTTGCAGAGCTGGATCCTTAGAAGTGATAGAGAAGGTAGGACCCCATGTGCAAGATTTATCCTTGGAGTTTGGCTTTAGCTCTACCTTCAATACCATAGACCTGATTAAGTCTAGGGAACCGGCAGTGATTCCTAGTGAGGCCTTTGAACCTACCCCATCCATTGAGAGTGAGCCAGACCCTAAGGTCCACCTATAATTTGGTCTAAGAGAGGAATACGGATCGAGCATGTCCTGGATGATCGAGCTTTCATGACTCGAGATAGCAATTTTCAACGTCACCTCATCCATTGGCAAGGTATACCAGGACTTGATGCTTCGTGGGATACTCGAGAGGCTTGCTGCGCCTCCACTCAAACCTTCTTGAGAGGCACCAGGTTCAGTGTGACCCTTACTCGATGGGGTCAAGTTCCTCCCACCCCGGGAGAATTGATGGGGACATCAGAGGCCCTAGACTTTGGTAGAGGCATTTCAACCCTCTGTGGTTATTAAATTAGAGTTTAGGATATGAGTCCAAGTTTTGTTCAATTTGTAATTAGGGTTTAGTCAATTTGAGTGAGTTCATTTAAGTTTTGTGAGTAAGTCCATTGGAGTCCTGTCCACACTTGAGTCCTGTATTTAGAATGCCAAGTCAGTTGAGTCGGTTAAGTTTTGAGTCCTATAAGTTTTGAAGTTTATCAGTCAAGTCGTTCATGTTGAGCTAGTCATTTTTTGAGTCTTGTAAATTTTATAGTGAGTCCAGTCAAATTTTGCAAGTAGAAGACTCAAGATAATCGAAGATCCAGTTAGCTTAAAGTCATGGAGCCACACTTAAAGACCATGGAAGATTCAGTAAGAAGATTTGAAGGCCTTGGAACCCTGATCGCAGCCTGGAGCATGCTGGGCAGCCTAAGGCCCATGAGGAGCATCAAGAGGGGCGCCAACCCTTATGGTCACCCCCCTTGGTCGGCCTCTCTTAGAGTCACCCCTCTTTGGTCGACCAGGAGAAGGAGAGGGAGAGAGAGAGAGAGACTTAGTCAAAAGTGGAGAGCCCTAGTCTATGTTTTTATATGGGTTTAGGATTAATGTAATTTTTCACGAATACCCTTACTTGAGCTCCAAGTTTGTAAGCCTATTTAAAGGCCTCCCCTCCTCATGAAATTTCAGAATATTGATGAATTAAATTTGAGTTTTCTCTCTTTGCTGTGTGCCCTTGCTGTGTGCGTACCATGTGTGAGCTGTGTGCGAGTTCTTCTTGTTCCTGGGCCCTGCCTCCATCTACAACATCAAAACCCTAGCCGCACCTTCCTTCCAACCCTTGGCCACTATCTTCCAAGAGCCTTTCTTTTTCCTTCTTTCAATTATTTAGTCTTCATACTCTTAGTTCTTTAATCCCAGTGGTGATTTGTAGGTCCCTCAGTTCCCACAAGTCCAAAGATACCTCTGATCAGCTATCGGATCATCGAGTAGAATGTCGCGAATTTGTAAGGACAGAAGCTTGTTCTTTCAAGCCGCATCCAGGAGCGTGAGCGATCTCTTCATGGAACAATCTTCAGCAGGCACTTCTACCGTTGCCAAGTACACTCCCTTGATTCATTAGTAGTGGTATTGTAGGAAAGCTAGCCTGACCAGGATTTCTTGTTGCCCAGGTGGCTACCCAAGAGGGGGATGAATTAGGACTTTTGAAAATTTAAATCAAATAATGTGCAATTCAAAATCCTTTGCTAGTGGAGGTGATGTAATAGAGTTATAAAATGCAGAAGCTAAAAAGAGTCAAGTAAGCACAACACAAACACACCAAATTTATAATGGTTCGAAGCAACCCAGCTCCTACGTCCACTACCCAAGATATCACTTAGGATTTTCACTATATTCACACCCGAATACAGTAGGATTGTTTTACAAGATCACAATCCAAAATCTCTACACTTTGGTTTTACGGGATCGCCAAAGAAAACCCAACACCCTTTGGTTTTAACAGGCTCACCAAAGAACCCTAACTTCGTTTTACCAGGATCACCAAGAACCCAACACTTGATTTTTATCAAGGCTCACCAATAATCCAACAATTCAAAAATTGAATTGAAAGAAATGCAACAATAATGAGAAACTCAATTTGTCGGATAGTTACCGGTGCTGCTTGTTGGAAGTCCACTTGAATGCACTTGAATAGGCTTTAATTACTTCAGTGGCTTCTTTCCAAAGTTGCTTCAAGCTTTAGATTGGAGTTAGTGAAGACTTGAAAGCTTGACTTGAATGCTCTTGTGCTCTTTTACTGTTGGTTGGTAGGATATTCAATGAAGCTCTCTTTTCTTTGAAGAACTCTCTAATTCATTGCTTCAAGGAAGTTCAAATCCTTCAAATTTAAAGTCTTCTATCATCCCAAGGTAGTTCTAGCCATTGTAGACCATTGGAGAATGATTTGTGATCGTTGGAGCACCTTTTAGCATTCAAAATTAATTTTTGGAACTAGCCGTTAGATACCTGGAAACAACGTTCGAGTTGACTCGGATTCCTTCATGTCGGCTTGGATCCTTCGAGTCGATAGATCGAGTCCCCAAATCTTCAATGCAGTCGGCTCTTTGTCTCAAGGCATAAATCATCACTCAGGACTAGTCGGCTCTTGATAGCTCGGGTCGGCTCGAACTTCTTTCTTTGAAAAACTTGAACTCGAGGAGTCGGCTCTTTTCAGCTTGGGTCGTCGGTTCTTCTTCTCAAGTTTGAAAAACTCACTTTGGAAGAGTCAGCTCAGTGCAGCTCGGGTCGGCTCGCTTTCTCAGGCTTTCAACATTAGGTCTGGCAGAGTTGGCTCTTTCTTGTTCGGGTCGGCTCGCCTGGCTGTTTTCAGAAATCTTCAAAAATTGGACTTTGGAGGAGTCTGCTCGGATTGATTCCAATCGACTCGGATTCACTGGAATCGGCTCGCTTTCCATCGAGTCGGCTCGGATTGCTGCATTACAGAATCCTTGCTGCATGCCAGTAAGCAGAGTCAGCTCTTCACCATGTGGGGTCGGCTCGAGTGTCTTCTTCAGGATTTTTATATTTGAACTTAAAGAAAAACTCTTACCAACTCTTTACATTCTCAAACAAACCAACTCATAATAATTTCATGGCACACACACACATAGAAGTAACCCTTTTAACATGATTTTTTCTTAGCTTTTTCATTGGTTTCTTCTTTACAAAAATACATTACAACACAACTCAAACAAGAAAACAGAAGTGTAGGAGTTGAAGATTGAACATTTAATTCATCCTACAAAAACTTGTTAAACACTTGAAGAGTTGTCAGAAATAAATATACATGCTCCAATGTTTGGTTATCATCAAAATCACTTATGGAGTCAACATTTCTTAACCTTGGCGATCCTGCTTATCTATTACTTTAGGATTTATTTCTGCGTGCATGACTTCTAGAATTTTCATTGAATTCTATACTTTGAATCTTGGCTTGAAATTTGGGATCTAAAACCTTAACTTCATGCTTAATCATGGAAAAATACTTTGCATGCATAAATCATCGCACATCAAAGAGAGGGAGTGCCAGTTTGCCAAATTTAGGCTATCTAACCAAGCTAGGTTATACTGGGAACAAGTAAAGAAACCATCCACCCATTGTCAAAGAAACCATCCACCCATTGTCACATAGGAAGCCATGAAACTAAAGCTTAGAAAAATGTATGTTCCTCCCTACTACCAACAGTGCCTTCTAGACCAGTGGCAAAGACTTAGACAGAGAACCATGACTGTTAGAGAATACATAACCCAATTTGATGAGTGTGCCCTTAGGTGTGGCCTAGATGAACCTGAGTCAGTTACCCTATCTAGGTTTAGAGCTAGCCTTAGAGAGGATATCCAAAGGAAGCTATACATTAGGAGAGTTGAACACATAGACCAAGCCTATCAGGTAGCTAAAAACTTTGATAGGTTCTAGAGAGTACCTGCAGTTAGAAGACCTGAACCCTTTAAGGCCAACATCCTAGCTTTAGGCCAAACCAGAACCAGGCTTACCCAAACTGACCCAGCTTTAACCAAGCCCGCCCTAACCCAAACCCAAGTCAACCAAACCCAAACCTAAGTCAACCAAATCCCAACCCAACCTGTCCCAACCCAAACCTCGTCCTAACTTGAGTCCGAGTCAGGCTAACTATATTAACTCAGCCTCTTGTAGGAATGATAAATGTAAGGCACCAGCTTTTCAGAAGAACCCAAGCCCCAGCCCCAATGCCTGCTTTAGGTGCAACAAGGTAGGTCATTTTGCTAGCCAGTGTCTCACCAGATCCTTGCACATAGGGGAGCTTGAGGAAGAAGAGCCTGAACCCAATGAGACTGAGGAAGAAGAGATTTATGAAGCTGAGGCAGACTTAATAGAGGAGTATGAAGGAGATGAGGAGGATTTTGATCAGTCTGACCTCGTAGGGGTAGTTAGATGCATCCTGTCCTAGACCAAAACCCAGGAAGATTGGTTTAGGACTAACATCCTACAAACCTTTTGTGAAGATTGGGGATAAGGTCTACAAGATAATTATAAATAGTGGGAGCTGTGTGAATGCCATCTCACACAAAGCTATCAAAATCCTAAGCTTGAACCCAGTTCCCCACCCTAACCCCTATAAGTTATCCTGGATAGACTCCACATCCATATCTATTAAGTCCAGATGCCAAGTCCAAATCCAGCTTCAGTCATACCAAGATAGAGTGTGGTGTGATGTTGTGCCCATGGGGGTAAGCAGTATAATCTTAGGACGGCCATGACTTTTCATGGAAAGAAGATCACCATAAACCCTACCCCACCTCAAGAAACAATCAAGAGAGGATCTAGCTCACTTAAGGAGAAGAAGTCTGGAGTTAATCTTATCACTACAAAAGAGCTAGAAAAAGAGATATCTGAGGGAACTATTGTTTGGATGTTAGCTATGAAAGAAGTATCTGATCAATCTTTAAGTACCCTTAGGAGGTCAAGAAAATTTTAAGTGAATTCAATGATATATTTCCTGATGATTTACTTGACCAATTATCACTATTAAGGGACATCTAACATGCTATAGATCTAGTCCCAGGAGCTACCCTACCCAACCTGCCCCACTATAGAATGAACCCCAACTGAACACGTAGAGCTTCAAAGACAGGTAGGTGAAATCCTTAGAAAAGGGTTTATTAGGGAGAGCTTAAGTCCTTGTGCTATACTAGCCCTATTAACCCCTAAAAAAGATGGTACGTGGAGGATGTGTGTTGACAGCCATGCCATAAATAAAATCACTGTGAAATATAGGTTTCCCATCCCTCGCTTGGATGACATATTAGATATGATGGCAGGTGCCATAATTTTCTCAAAGATAGACCTTAAGAGTGGCTATCATCAGATGAGAATCAGACCTGGGGATAAATGGAAAATAACTTTTAAAACCAAAGATGGTCTATATAAGTGGGTTGTAATGCTTTTTGAGTTATCCATGCCCCTAGCACTTTCATGAGAATTATGATCCTAGTCCTTAGGATGTTCATAGAAAAATTTGTGGTAGTATATTTTGATGACATCCTGATTTATAGCAAAACTAAGGAAGACCGTCCAGAACATCTGAAACAAGTTTGCTTGACCCTTAGGAAAGAGAACCTCTATGCTAATTTGAAGAATTTCATGACCCATAGAATTATCTTCCTAGGCTTTGTGGTGACCCCTGAAGGAGTAGCAGTTGATCCTGAAAAGGTCAAATCCATAGTAGAGTGGCCAGTACCCACTAGTGTCCATGAAGTTAGAAGTTTCCATGGTCTAACCACTTTCTATAGGAGGTTTATTAGGGGATTTAGCACCATAGTAGCACCAATTACTGATTGTATTAGGAAGGGTAATTTTGAATGGACCAAAGCAGTAGATAGAGCCTTCCTAGAGATCAAGACCAAGATGACACAAGCACCTATCTTGAGGTTACCTAATTTCACCAAAGTCTTTGAGGTAGCTTGTGATGCTTCAAGAGTAGGCATAGGAGGAGTTCTGAGCCAAGAAAATGATCCAGTAGCCTTCTTCAGTGAGAAACTTAATGAGGCTAAACTTAAGTACTCAACCTATGACAAGGAGTTTTATACGGTAGTACAAGCCCTTAGATACTGGAGACATTATTTACTACCGTAGGAGTTTGTCCTTTACTCTGATCATGAGGCACTCCATTTCAGAACTTCCAGAAGAAATTAAACCCTAGGTATGCTAAGTGGGTAGAATTCATACAAGCCTATACCTTTGTACTAAAACACCAAGCTGGAACTGAAAACAAGGTAGCATATGCCCTTAGCAGACGAGCCTTACTGTTGAATACTGTTAGTACTGAAGTCATTGGATTTGATAGGTTAAAAGAAAAATATGAAACCTGTCCAGACTTTAATGAGTATTTCCAAGCCCTTGCCCAAGGACCATCTAGTATCCATAGCAAATACACCATTCAAGATGGTTATTTGTTCAAGAATAATAGACTATGTATTTCCAGGACATCCCTTAAAGAATTCTTGTCTGGGAAACCCATGCTGGAGGCCTTGCTAGTCACTTTAGTAGAAACAAGACAATCCTAGCTATAGAGGACCGGTTCTTTTGGCCTAGTTTGAAGAAGGATGTTGCCAACATTGTGTCCCAGTGTCGAACTTGTGCCGTTGCAAAGCAGTAGAAGCAAAACACTGGATTATATATCCCTTCGCCAGTACCAGACCATCCATGGCAAGATCTAAGCATGGACTTTGTGTTAGGCCTACCTAAGATCCTAAGGAAACATGATTCCATATGTGTAGTGGTCGATGATAGGTTTTCTAAAATGGCTCATTTCATACCTTGCTCCCAAACTTTTGAAGCATCTAAAGTAGCCCGACTTTTCTTTGATCATGTGGTAAGGTTACATGGCCTTCCTAAAATCATAGTGTCAAATAGGGATGTTCATTTCAGCAGTTACTTTTGGAAAACCCTTTGGCACTTATTAGGAACCAAGCTTAAGTTTTTCACAACTTACCACCCATAGACTGATGGCCAAACCGAGGTAGTGAACCGCAGTTTAGGAAATCTGCTTAGATGCCTTGTAGGTGAACACACTAGAAATTAGGACCTTCTTTTACCCCGAGCTAAATTTGCTTATAACAATTTTGTCAATAGGTACATAGGGAAATGTCTATTTGAGGTTGTGCATGGTTACAAACCCAATAAACCTCTTGATCTGATCCCCTTACCCTCATATGCACGAGTTTCTGAGTTAGCTGAGTCTTTTGCATAGCATGTTAGGGATTTGCATAAAGAGATTAGCCAAAAGATAAAGCAAAGTAATGAACTTTATAAGAACTTGGCTAATTCCTGAAAAAGAGCTAAAGAATTTTCTGCAGGGGATTTTGTAATGATCAGGCTTAAACCTGAGCGGTTTCCTCCAGGGATCGTCAAGAAATTGCATCCTCGCAGAGCTGGACCATTCAGAATAATAAAGAGAGTTGGACCCAATGCCTACGTGCTTGAGTTACCACCCGATCTAGGTATTAGTTCCACATTCAATATTTTAGACCTTGTGCAATACCGGGAGCCAGCAGCGATACCTAATGAGCCATTTGGACCTATTCCTTCCCTTGAGAGTGAACCCACCCCAAAGTGTCCACCAACAAATTGGCCTATAAGGGAGAAAAGGATTGAGCAAATCCTAGATGATCAAGCCATCGGTACTTAAAACAAAGGTTATCAGAGGTATTTGGTCAGATGGCAAGGTCGACCGAAATCTGAGGCCTCGTGGATCACCCGTAAGGATCTGTAGCGCTTCAACCCAGACCTTCTTGAGCAATATGAGAGCCAAGTTGACCCTTACTCAATGGGGTCGAGTTCCTCCCATCCTGGGAGAATTGGTGGGGACACTAGGATCAGACACAGATTAATGAGCCCTATCTGGTTTACTTAGCCTTGTGTCAAATTTTGTAATCAAGTAAGATTGAGTCCTGTAATAAGTTGAGGCTTGTTGATTTGTCTCAACCCTAGTCCAATCTTTGAGTCATGTACTTGAGTATTAGTCTAGTACCAGTTAAATTTTTGTACAAGAAAAAAGGGTACCCTATTTTAGAGTTCCACTAAGTCTCATCCAGGAGCCAGAGGCCTTCACATCAGCTTATTGGGCTTTGTTTGCCATCCCAGGATCCAAGATTCCTTCCAGATGCCCAGATGCCCTCCAAATGCCTTCTAGATACCTTGATACCCTCCATATGCCAAAGAATATTCCCAGATCAGGGTATTTCATAATTCTATGAATATGCCAACACCTAGGCTAAGAGATTCCAAGTCTAGGAGTCAAGCCCATGAATCCCAGAACTAAGATTCTAAGAAATATGCTGATACCAAGGCACCCCAGTTTCCAGGGCCCAAAGCCCATGCACCAACCCAAAGGAGGCCGCCCACCCATGCTTCCCTTGAAGCCCACACACTCAAGCCCAAAGCCTATGGCATCCTAGCTCAAATGGAAGACTCTTGTCCAAGTCAAAAGAGGAGAAGGAATCCAAGTAGAATAAGGAGAACTAGTTTGATTCAAAATGTATTCTCCTAATCTTAATCAAACTTGTAATCCCTTTCTTTCTTAACTTTGTAATCCTATCCTATCTAGGAGACGACATGGGGAACATATATAAATACCCCTCCCCTCCTCTTCTTGCAGGTAATCTTTTTTATGAAATAAAACCTTGCTGAAATTTTGAGTGAACTTGTCTTCTTGTGTGTTCTTGTGTTGGGTTGTGTGATAGTTGTTTGAGAGCCCTAGCCTTCCAAGCCTTGGCCGACCAAGCACCATCATTCAAGACCGAAGATGCCTAAGGAGAAGCAGCCATCAGCCATCCAAAGCAAAGAGCCTACTTTCCCTCTTCAGCCGCTATCAACCGAAACCCTAATCCCTTCTTTCTCTTCATACCTAGTTTCTTTTCTTTGATTGTTATTTCTTGCCTAACTTCTGATGCTTGCAGGATCCCCGAGGTATTTTCCCCTCCAAAGAGGAGGCTTTCTTTGCCTTCTGGACCAATCCAGATTACCTTCTGATTCAAGGAACCAAAGGCTTGTCTTCCAGGAGCCATCCAAAGTGCTAAAGAACTCTTCATTAAGTAGATCTTCAATCTCTGCTTGGTACAAATCTTCCCCCTCTTAATTTTTGACTGGTTGAAGGTACGCTATCCTAAACCGGGGGTTTCTCAATTCCTGGGATCCTATCTTTTATTATTTTGCATGTCTTTTTGCGGGTATGATAGTTTCTTTCATTACATATTTGCCTGCAATTCTTACTTGCTTTCGGGTTATTAGCCTACAAACTTAAATCCATAAAATTACAAAAAAAATATATTTTCTATTTTTTCTTCATCTGCATCAGTCCTAGGATCATCTCGCATCAAACTACTTTGATGATAGCCTTTTGTCACTCACGAGAGAAGCTTCTTTTCTTTTGTTTCACAGGTTGGTAAGCAAGATCCACCTCTAAATGATGCACCATCACTTCTGGATGAATGCTCGGCATATATGCAGGAGACAAAGCAAAAATGTCTGCATTTTTTTGTAGAACGTTCACAAGTTGTCTTATGAACTCATCCAGTCTGGAGCCAATGCGAACAGTATGCTAGAGATTTTTGTCGAGCAAGAAGATTGTTGCCCAGCGAAGCAATCCAAGAGAGGGGATGAATTGGGTTTTAAAACTGGTTGCAAGTATGTGCTAATTCAAAAATAATGAAGGTACTAGTGATTTCAAGTATATGTGTGCTTGATAATAAAATTCAGCAAAATTAAAGTAAGAGCAAGAAGAATAGAAGCAATCACAAATACACAAAGATTTATAGTGGTTCGGTGTACACCAAAGCACCTACATCCACTTCCCAAGGTCCACTTGGAAATTTCACTATAATTCCACTTGATTACAGTCGATTAGTTTTCTAGGCTCACTAATCACAATCCATTGGTTTTCACAAGGTCACCAACAATCTCTTGGTTTTCACAAGGCTAACCAAAAACCTCTTGGTTTTGATAAGGCTAACCAAAAGTCCAAGTCAGTTTTACAAGGCTCACCAACAACGCAACCACTAGGTTCCATCCACTTGAAACTAGGAACAATAATAAAGTTGAGTTTAAAGTAAGAATACAATAAGCTTTCAAAATAAAAGCAAAATCTCTTTGAAGCTCTTTGATTGTTGTTGAGAAATCTTGTCTCCAAGTTGTTGAAGCCTTAATGAGTGCTTGAGAGTTGGACTTGAATACTCCTTGAATGCTCTTGAATGCTTAAAGGCTCAACTTCACTCAAAAGTAATGAACTCTTAATGAATTCTCTTTAATTCCTCATTAGTTGATTTCCTTTTGAGTTTTGGCCCACTTTAAATACCTTTCCAAGCCTTAAATGATCATTTTTGACCATTGGAGAGAAAAAAATAGCTGTTAAAAATAAAAAGGATCATTTCTGTGTTTCAAAAAACTAGCCATTACTGTTCATCTAGCCTGCAGGTGTAAAACTTCAGGTCATGAGTCAACACATGAGTCGACACTTGAGTCGACACTTGGTCAAAAATATCTTCTAAAGCTCTCTGGAATGCACTAGTGCATCGACACTTCTTCTGGTGAGTCGATACTTGAGTCGACACTTCATCTTCATGAGTCGACACTTAAATAAAAACTTGAATTTAGTATGTTCTATCTTCATTTTGGTCTTAGGACTTGAGTTGATACTTGAGTTGACATATAAGTCAATACTTTATCTTCATGAGTCGACACTTCATGCGTGCTAGTTGAAACTTCTTCTGCATATCAGCTCAAGCTTCTGTGAGTCGACACTTGGCTGAAACTCTTTTGAAACTCTACTGAAGCTCTGCTAAATCTTTTTCAACTTCAAAATTTGAGTTCTTCAAGGTTATTCTTATTTATCAAGATTCATTTAACTTGAAATTTCATCAATGAGAGTGACTTCTTTAACAAGATGACAAGCTTTGAACTTTTAACACAAAACAGCTTTGATGAGCATCCTGTTTTGATAAACACACTTTTAACACATAGTTAGTACTAAAATATATTTAAATATTTTGTTATTCATCAAAATCAAGATAAGAGTCAATAATCTCCTCCTTTTTAATAATGACAAAATCTTTAAGTTTATACATATAGTAAGCTCAAAAGATTTTCAATAAGTATAGAGCAATTGACTAAAATTATCAGAGCTATTAATAATAAGTTTCAGAGTCTGAGTTATAATGTTATCAAGAATAAACACTCATCTACAATGTATCGGAGCTAAATGTGTATATAAGAAAAGAATTCAATTCATAAAGTTTCAATGTATTTAGCAGTAACTATATGTATCAGGGCTATGATTATAATGTATCAAAGCTATAATTGAAATATGTCAGAGTTGTGTACATTATATTAGATATTCACATTGTGTATCAGAGCTTAAAATAGATTTGAAAGATAAGCATTAGAGCAAAACATGTTGAATCATAAAGAGTATTGGAGTAAGAGCTTTAAGAGTATCAAAGCATGAAAAATGTCAGAGCACATCAGAGCAAATAATATACCAAAAAGATGAAAAGTATCATAGCAAAATTATTAGAGCATGAAGAGTATCAAAATATGAAAACAAAGAGTATCAGAGCATATTAAAATAAGAATAAGGAGTATTGAGCATAAAAAATAGAACAAATAATATTAATAATGAGTATTAGAGCATAGAATTGAAGGGTATAGATCAAAAGTAATAGAGTATAGAATAAAAACTCCCCCTCAATATATGATCTAAAAACTAATTTTCAAAAAGAGATTTTGAAAAATTTTCAAAATTTACTACTTTAGTACTTTTCTCTCTCCCCCTTAGTTATTGCTTTCTTCTTTTCTCCCTCTTTTGCTTATCATTAATTCTCATTAATTTTCATTAATTCTTTATTACTCCCCATTATTAATTCTCATTAATTCTCTCCCTTTTTGTCATCACTAAAAAGGTAAGAAAAATAACAAAGTAGACATGAAACATTACAGTAGTAAAGTGTGCACAGACAAAATCTGAAAATGTCAATATATATATAAAACTTCAAGCATTTGATACATCAGATTCGGAATTTGATACAAATAACAGATAACTAGTACAAGAACACACTAAGACACAAATACATAGAAACACTGAAATACAGACTAACTGATATACTAAACAACCCTAAGGGGTGCTTTCCTTATCAGAGGAAGACCCAATATCTAGGATGATCGGTCCGGTAACCCTAGAAGGTCAGGGTCGTAGCCACATCGATCGAAGATCTGAAAGTCTGGTCCGAATAGGTTTGGGTACATCGCCACACCCTCTGCGTCAACTTCTAGCACGTGCTCTTCCTCTGGCTGGTGCTGAAGAAGAGGAAGTGACATTAGTATCAGGAACATGAATAGTAATGGAATTAGCAACTATATCAATGATTGATGGTGTGACATCAAAATGGGTCCAAAAGAAAGAATGTGGAAACCAGGTATGTAAAACCCTAGTTCTCGGATCAAAAAAGAAGTGGAAGGTACCGGTGGTGTCCTAGTTGGTATACTTAAAGTAGGAGTCGGTAAATCAATAGAAGTATTAATTGGATCAGTGTGAAGAATAGATGTGGAAACTAAGGTGTCAGATGGATCAGGAATGATGGGAGTGCTAGGTAGAACAGGAGTCTGGATAGATGAACTAGGAGGATCAAGAATAGTCTCTGGAGTCCTCACCTCATCCACTACAGGCAATGTATCCTGATCAACAGTAACATCTGGCTCAGGGTCAGCCATATAATCTGCAATGTCGAAATCCATGGAAGAATCGCCATGGCCATCTCATGTCTATGTGTCTGGTGCTGGAGTTGGAGGTGCTGGTGGAGCAGGCGAGGAATCTGACAACAGAGGTGAAGGTGCTCTAGTAGAAGACAATCTCTCAAGTGTGGCCAGAACAACTAAGAATCCCTCTTTCATCTCCTGATGTCCTGCTCGCATCTCCATGTGAATGTGATCAACTCACTATCTAATAGTCATAACCTCGGTCTCCAAGCGAGTGATCCTCTCATCTATAGAGTCTCCAGGAGCTGGCACCTCAAGATGTCAGGTATTGATGGCTCAGGCTAAGTATCAGTATTGTCCCTCGGTGGCTCAGACGGTCTGGCCTCATCTGTATATATATCTGCTCCTTCTCAGTAGCTCCTCATCATCCATATCAGTAGCCTATCTAGAGATCCTGCATCTCCACTGACCTCTATGCAAGTGATATCCCATCCTGTGCAGTGATCTCTCATCGTAGATGTAGTGTGAAGCAACTGCCTGAAGGGCTCTCCATCTATGACAACTCCATAAGCTCTAAAGAGAATGGTCAGATCCATGCCATATGATAAACATAACCTCCTACTAGTAGTTGCGTCAGTCATCTTATGTATCGTGAGTCCATCGAATCAAGGACACCATAACAAGCAACTCTCTCTCTATAATGAAATCGTAGCGTTCGGTCTTTGGTAGAAGTATCCGGGCGACAATGTGATGCAATAATCTCTTCTCTGGAGAAAGTCAAGATGCTACCATGGTGGCTCCCTCACCGATATCCTCTATCTCAAAGATGCATAAAAAATGCTCACCTATTAACTAGGGAGTCCGCTACACTACCCCTCATAGGGATCTCCCAAGCTCTGCTCAAAATCTCTGCAGTCAGGGGTATAGAAGTCCCTCTGACCTCTGCTTTCCAGCCATCTGCTCCTCTGACCAATATACCATAAAACTCTCATATCAGACCAGGATAGAATCTATCTCTCAATGAGCAGAAATGAGCCAGTCCTGCATCCCTCAGCCAATCTCCTATCTGGAAGTGTTGTTGATCCATAAAGCAAAAGTCTACCCTCTACCCTCTGATGATGGCCTTGGAGGCCATCCTGTTAGCTCCATGAACCTGTGGTCGGATAGGGAACTCCTACTATGTAGCTCCCTCTGCTACTGGATCCTCATGATGCACCTTTGTGCATTGCTCTGTATCCTGTGTAGAGGGTCGAGGTCTCTTGACTAACTGTTTCCTGGGCCCCATCATCCAGGAAGAAGGAAACAAATAAATAAAAGTGGAATGGGAAAAGGGATCACGGTAAAACCATGAGCAACGATGAAGAAGGGAGAAAAAATGGGCTCAAATCAACAGTAGAGCAGTAAAATCATGAAATGGAAATTAGGGAATAGTGGAGCAAGGTGTCGGCTCAAAGGATTTGGAGGAAAAATGAGAGAAATTGAATCAAATTTCTTATTTAATCACCGGTTCCTGCCAGTCAAGTGTCGACTCATGGGCTTGAGTTCAAGTGTCGACACTTCAAAAAATAAGAAAAAAATGGAAAAATCAAAGGAAATTTAACTGCTTGATTCTAACAGCCAATAGATGATTGAATATGATTTTCAAGGATATTTTGATCAAGAGATTTCCAAAGGAAATTTGAAGGGTCATGAAGAGATCGAAGTTTAATCAAAAGTATTAATGACCCCTAATTCTCTTCTAATCATACTGAACCGATCTTCATTGAGTGGTTTGATCAGTATATCGGCTAATTGCATTTTAGTGCAAACAAATTCAAGCATAACATTATTGTTTTGAACATGATCTTTAATAAAATGATGTCTAATTTTGATGTATTTACTTCTTGAATGTTGAACAGGATTTTTAGTCAAGTTTATAGCACTAGTATTATCACATCTTATTGGTGTCTTAGTTAATTTAATGCCAAAATCCTCGAGTTGTTTAATCCACAAGATTTGAGCACAACAACTTTCAGTTGCAATATATTCAGCTTCAGCTGTAGATAGTGTAACTGAATTTTGTTTCTTGCTAAACTATAAGATTAAATTAACTCCAAGAAATTGACAAGTTCTAAAAGTACTTTTTCTATCTAACTTACAGTTAGCAAAATTAGCATCAGAATATGCAATTAAATCAATAGTTGAATTCTTAGAGTACACATACCAAAATCAATAGTGTCAAATAAATATCTCAATATGTATTTAACAACCAATAAATATGATTCCTTAGGCTCAGACTGATATCTAGCATAAATGCATACACTAAACATAATATATGGTCTAGTAGTAGTTAAGTATAGTAATGATCCAATGATGCCTCTATAAAATTTTTGATCAACTTTCTTACTAGATTCATCCTTGTCAAGCTTACATGAAGGGCTCATAGGTATACCGATAGGTTTAGTCTTCTCCATCCCAAACTTTTTCAAGATCTCTTTTGTGTATTTAGCTTGGTTGTTGATCAAATCCCTTCACTTGTTTATTTAATTTGGAGTTCGAGAAAGTAGCTCAATTCTCCCATCATGCTCATCTCGAACTCTCCCATCATTAGCTTCACAAATTCTTGACAAAGAGATTCATTAGTGGTACCAAAGATAATATCATCAACATATATATGTACTACTAAAAGATTATCATCCTCTTTCTTTAAAAATAGAGTGTTGCCTAGGTGGCTACCCAAGAGGGGGGTGAATTGAGAATTTTAAAAAAAATTATGCAAGTAATGTACAATTTCAAAATCCTTTGCAAGTGGTAGGTGCTGTGATAAAGTATATGATGCAGAAGCTAAGCAGAGTAGAGAAAGCACAACACAAACATACCAAATTTATAGTGGTTCGGAGCAACCCAGCTCCTACGTCCACTACCCAAGATACCACTTAGGATTTCCACTATATTCACACCTGAATACAGTAGGATTGTTTTATAGGATCATAATCCAAAACCTCTACATTTTGATTTTTATGGGATCACCAAAGAAAACCCAACACCCTTTGGTTTTAACAGGCTCACCAAAGAAACCTAACTTGGTTTTCACAGGATCACCAAGAACCTAAACCTTGGTTTTAATAAGGCTCACCAAAAACCTATTTGGTTTTTCAACCGGGCTCACCAATAACCCAACAATTCAAAGATTGAATTGAAAATAAATGCAACAATAAATGACAAACTCAAGTTGTCGGATAGTTGCCAGTGCAGCTCGTTGGAAGTCGACTTGAATGTACTTGAATAAGCTTTAATGACTTCAGTGGCTTCTTCCAAAGATGATTCAAGCTTTAGATCAGAGTTGTTGAAGGCATGAATGCAGAATTGAATGCTCTTGTGCTCTTTCTCTTGATTGGTTGGATATTCAATGAAGCTCTCTTCTTAATTGCTTTTAGGTAGTTCAAATCCTTCAAATTTAAAGTCTTCCATCATCCCAAGACAGTTCTAGCTATTATAGACCATTGGAGAATGATTTATGACCGTTGGAGCACTTTTTGGCATTCAAAAATAAATTCTAGAACTAGCCATTAGATACCTAGAAGTGACATTCGAGTTAGCTCGGATTCCTTCGAGTCAGCTCGAATCCTTCGAGTCAGCTCGGATCCTTCGAGTCAATAGGTCAAGTTGCCGTTTCTTCAATGCAGTCGGCTCTTTGTCTCGGGGTGCAGAATGTCACTCTGGACAAGTCGGCTCTTTGCAGCTCGGGTCGGCTCGAACTTGAATCTTGAAAATCTTGAACTCGAGGAGTGCCGGCTTGGGTTGGCTCTTCTTCTCTGGTTCGAAAAACCTTACTCTGGAAGAGTCAGCTCAATGCAGTTCGGCTTGGCTCGCTTTCTCAGGCTTTTGAAATTAGGTCTCGCAGAGTCGGCTCTTTCTAAGTCAGGTCGGCTCACCTGGCTGTTCTAAGAAAACTTTTAGGAAATGGACTCTGGAGGAGTCGGCTCGCTTTCCATCGAGTCGACTCGGATTGCTACGTTCCAGAATCCTTGTTGCGTGCCAGTAAGCAGAGTCGGCTCTTCTTTTCTTGGGGTCAGCTCGAGTGTCTTCTTCAGAATTTTTACAAATTGAACTTAAAGAAAACTCTCACCAATGCTTTTACAATCTCACACAAATCAACTCAAAACAAGATTTAAGGCACACACACTTATAGAAATAACCCTTTTAGCTTGATTTTTCTTATCATTTTTAATTGGGTTCTTCTTTACATTAACACTTACAACACAACTCAAACAAGAAAATATAAATGTAGGAGTTGAAGTTTGGAAATGTTATACATCCTACAAAAACTTGTCAAACACTTGAAGAGTTGTTAGTAATAAATGTACATGCTCCAATATTTGGTTATCATCAAAATCACTTATGGAGTCAACAATCTCTCCCTTTTTGATGATAACAAAACACTGGGCATGAAAAATCAAAAGAACTTTACATTTACTTGTAATAGTATTTGCAAGAGTATATGAACAAGTAAAATTAATTAACTTCAAATAGAACCAAACAATGAAAGGAGGATTAGGGCAATGAGAAACAATCTCCCCCTCAATGAAATACTCCATGTTTTGGCTTTGTTTTTATGCAATTTGTAAGTTTCAGATTTTCATGGCTCAAGAATTTTGTGTATCAGAGCTTAGCTAATGAAAATTACAGAGCTTTGTGTATCAGAACTTAAGAAAAACTTAACATATTAAACATTCTTTTCATAGCAAATAATATCAGTAATGTCAGAGCAAGTTTACTGCTAAACAAGGCAAAGACATTGCAAAGACATTTTATTCTTTTCATGCAACATTATATCTGAAACCATTCTCCCCTTTTTTGTTAATCAATCAAAAAGGTGATTTTAAATAAGGCTTAGATTTTAAAATAGATTGAGAAAGTCTTTAATATTTGTTTGAGATAATTTCACTTTCTTAAACTTATCTTGAAATTCTAATTAAAATATTAATCATTGTAAGAGCAATCAAACATTCAATTCATAGAGAAATTGAAGAATTTGTGAGGCAAAAGATGTACTTCATTCCATTTCAAGAGTGCAGTACAAAGTACAAAAAGGTAACATATTTAGTCACTGTCTACATCTATGCTAGGTTTTGAAGAAGTTTGGCTAGGGATCTGAATTCCAGGAGGTAGAGAAGAAATAGGATCAATGAATTATGGAATATCATGAGATCTAGGTATCATAATATGTGGAGCAGGTTGTCTTGGATGGCTTGAGTGACTAGGAAAGGATTTAGAGGGAGTTGTGAGAGTAGCTAGGATGTCTTCAATTTTGCCCATCATCTTCCATAGAAAGCTACTCATTAACTTCAATTCGGCTTCAACTTTCTTCACACTTCTAGAAGCTGCCAAGTCTTCCATTCCTTCTTTGATTATTGCCATTTCTTTTTGTAGAGCAAGCATTTCTAAAGCTTAGACATTGGCAAAAGCTTCTGCAGACCCTCTTAGCCTTCTGAATTCACTTCTTATTATACCTATGCCCTTGGTATAATCTTCTTCCATTTTCTTTCTTGCCTCGAGAGATCCCATTCTAACTCTTAAGCTATCCATTTTTGTTTTGTATGCTTCGAGGATTTGAGTGACTGAATTTTTGGTTGAATCAGAACTGGATGCTATTAATTGGAGTATTGGTTGGATATCAGTTTCATTTGTACCAGATGCAGTTTTGGAGCTTTCAAGAATATCAATTCTTCCTTTTATACTATCTATTTATTCTCCAAACTGGTTTAGCTTATTGTCAACAGATCTTTGAAACACTTCAAACATTTCACTCATTGAAGATTTGATGGACTCAGTCATATTGTTCATCTGTTGTGCCAAGAAGTCTTGTATACTTGAAGTATCCATAGTAGGGGCAATAGAAACTTGACTTTGACTTGGAATGTCAGTAGTCTGATCAAATGTGGGTGTGCTGTAGGGTATATCAGGCAAACCAGAGATAGAAATATCTGGGAAGGAAATACCAAACTCCATCTAAACTGGAGAGTCATGCTGTGGTTGTGGCTCAGGGATGTGTGAAGTAGTGCCTTCACCAGCCTCTTCTTCTTTCTGTTCTTGGACTTCTTCAGTTTCTTCAATTGTAGGAGGGTCAGACTTTTTCTTCCAGGTACCATCAGTCAGTAAGTACCCCATTCTCTGAAAGGTCTTCGCTATATAGGTGTCAGTGTGAAGTAATACCCTGTTATCTTCTCCCGTCAAGTCAAATTGGCTCTTTGAAAAAAGATTATGAGAACCATTCCATATGGCAGGCAGGCTTTGACTTTCCTAACTGCCTCTTTCATCTGGCTAATCATAATTGCTTGTAAGTTGATTTTCTCGTCAATGATTAGGAGTTCCATGAAGCACAAATCTCTTTCACTCACCTAGTCAAATCGACCTTTCTGGGTAGGAAAATATGACTAATGAAGTGGTAGGACCCTCATTTCAATTGATAGCATACTTGCTTTAAGAATCCCAATGTCATCAACTTCAACTCTTTCCAAAATAGTTTGCAACGGCTTGGATCTATCCTTTAGTACAAGATATTCAATTCCTTCAAATGGCATCTCCAAGATACTTCCTAGAATCATAGTAGAAATGATTATTCTTTTTCCTTTAACTGTAGACTCAACGAAATTTTTTCCATAACTCAGATTCTCATAGAACATTCTGACTAAATTAGGATATGTCTTAATATCCAATGAACATAAATTTCTCCAGCCCTGATTTTCAATTAAATCCCCAATCACAAAATCGATTTCTTTAAGATATTCAAAAAGAATGCATCGGCTAGTGGTGACTGGGCTCATACCTAGGGATCTTTGCTGGCTAGGAGAAACTGGGCTTCCTTCCTCTTTTGACTGTGGTTCATTTCGGGGAACATTATCTTCACGGAACTTGCTTCTCCGTTCCTGTGGAGCTACAACATCACTTCTCCCTAATTTCTTCCCAACCGATCTCTCTTTGGCACCATTCCAAGGAAATTGGGTTTAAAGAAGAGGTTTATGGAAGTTTAGAGAAGTTTGGAACATTTCTTGGAGGAAATGGAATAGGGTTTAGGAGTAAGGAAGGTAAAAACAAAACCCTATGGCTCGAACTAAAAGAGACAGCTCGACATCCAAGCCAGCTCAACCAACAGTTCATCTGCTCAAGTCGGCTCGAGCAGAGGGAGTACAAAAATATTTTTTGTTTTAATCAAATCCCCAAAAGATTTGGGATTTGAATCAGAGGTTGTCTAGATATATTCTCCTTATAGTTTTGGGAATTCTTCTAGATGGGATCATATAATCCTAATTCAAAAATTTAATCAATGCAAACTTGTTTAAATTCAATGGTTTTGTATAGATATTAGCAAGTTGGTTTTTCATAGATACATTTTCAAGAATAATAACATTGTTCGAAACATGTTTTCTTATTAAATGGTGCCTGATTTTATTTAGTTTGAAAGAAATTTAGTGCAAACACATACATAGTACAACATGTTAGGCCTACTTACTGTCAAATATAAAAAGGGATCCGATCATACCTCTATATAGCATTTGATCAACGTTGGATCCACTTTCATCTTTGTCTAGCCTGTAGGTAGGACTCAAGGGTGTGTTAGCCTCTTTGCTTGTTTTCTTGCCAAATTTCTTGATTACTTCATTGATATACTTGGCTTGGCGTATAAAGATTCCTTCCTTTAATTGTTCGACTTGTAAACTTAGGAAGTGGTTGAATTCACCCATAAAGTTCATTTCAAACTTAACCTGCATTAGCTCAGTAAATTCTTCACGAAACCTTTCATTAGTTGTATCAAAGATAATATCATCAAGGTATATTTGTACAGCTAACGGATCATTTCCTTTATTTTTAATAAAGAGAGTTTTGTCAACATTTTCTCTTTTGAAATCATTTTCAAGTAAAAGCATTCCCAATTTATCATACCAGGTGCTAGATGCTTGTTTCAAATCATGTAAAGTTTTGTTCAATTTAAACACATGATTTAGAAAAGCAAGATTTTCAAAACCTGGTGGCTGTTTTACAAAAACTTGTTCAAAAATAAATTCATTTGAAAAAGTGCTTTTGATATTCATTTGATAGAGTTTAAAAGTTTATGTAGCAAGCAAATGCAGAAAGTAATCTAATAGTCTCAGGTCTTGCTACCAAAACATAAGTTACATCAAAATCGATATCCTCTTCTTGATTGAATTCATTTATTGCTTATTACCTTATCATTTTCATCTAGTATTTTCTTATAGACCCATCTGGTTTCTGCTATTGGATGGTCTGTAGGTCTACTAACTAGTGTCCAAACATTATTCCATTCAAACTGGTTTAATTCATCAAGCATGGCCAACATCTAGTTATAATTATTTTCAGCTTTTTCTAAGCTTTGTGGTTCAATTTGAGATATAAAGGCTAGGTAATCATGTGCAGTCCTATATGCTGACCTAGTCCTTATACCATGAGAAGGATCACCAATAATTAATTCTTTAGGATGGGAAGTAGCATACCTCCATTCAGTCGGTAGATCAGTATGATCCTTACTTACCATTTCTTCTCCTTCTTCAATTAGTTTTTCTTGAATGTTTAGATCTTCCATTTTCTTTTGTAGAGTACCTACATCATTGTCTATCCACTCATCTTTTCTAGATGGTGAAGGGTTAGTTTCATCAAAAATAACATGAATTGACTCTTCTACAGTGAGTGTCCTCTTGTTAAACACTCTATATGCTTTGCTATGTAATGAATAAAACCAAGGAATATAGATTCATCAGATTTTGCATCAAACTTTCCTAGGTTATCTTTGCCATTATTTAACACAAAGCATTTACACCCAAAAACATGAAAATAATTAATATTTGGTTTTCTTCCTTTCCAAAGCTCATAGGGGTTTTCTTTGAAATTGGTCGTATCAAAACTTGGTTTAGTATATAACAGGGAGTGTTCATGGCTTCTGCTCAAATGTACCTTGGAAGATTACTTTCACATAACATTATTCTAGCCATTTCTTCCAAAGTTCTATTCTTCCTCTCTACAACACCATTTTGTTGTGGTGTTCTAGGAGCGGAGAAGTTGTGATCAATGCTGTGTTCAATGCAATATTCATCAAAGAATTGATTTTGAAATTCAGTTCCATGATCACTTCTTATAGAAATAATAGAAAGATTTTTCTCATTTGAAACTTTCTTATGAAATTTTCGAAATACATCAAAAGTTTCATCTTTATGTGCAATAAATAATACCTATATGAATTTAGAAAAGTCATCTACAATCACAAGTCCATATTTCATACCTCCTAGGCTTGTGGTCCTAGTTGGTCCAAATAACTCCATGTGAAGTATCTCAAGGGGTCTGGTTGTTGAAATAATATTTTTTGATTTAAAACTCTCCCTGGTTTGGCAATAGTATGCATGCTAGCATGACCTAATCATCTATGCCATAATAGACATGACTCCTTGGTCTTAGCATTCATGGCTACTAGACTGGAACTATTTGTCATGGCTAGATCATTTAGATCTACCACATAGATATTTCCAAGTCTATGACCAATGAATTTATTGCTAGAGTCAAGAGAGTTTGTTACTATACATATAGATGATTCGAAAATAACTTTGAAGCATTTATTACATAATTGACTAATACTTAACAGATTGTGCTTCAACTTATCTACTAGCAATACATCTTCAATAAAAGTACAAGGGGTTAATTTGATCTTACCAATTTTGATTATTTTTTCTTTGCCATTATCTCCAAAGGTAATCAATCCTCCTTCTTTCATTTGTAGGGTGATAAACTGATTCTTGTCACCCATCATATGCCTTGAACAGTCGCTGTCAAGATACCATCTTTTCTTTAATTTTTGGGCTACAAGACAATCCTGCAAAATAGTTAAGGAGTGATTTTAGGTACCCAAGCTAACTTGGATCCTTTCGGGTTAGTAAAACTTGTTTCCTTTGGAACCCACATGGTTTTATATTTTAATGCATTGTACATGAAACTTTTCAAAGAATTGTATTGGAAAGATTTATGCCCAAATCTATGACATGCATAACAAATAATTTTGTCATTTTTGAATGATGCATGCTTTGAAGCTATAACAGATGCAGAAACAGGAATATTTGATTTGAAAGATTTTTGCATAGTATTTTTAGGAACATATTTCAAGCCATTTGAAATTGATTTTGATGAAAAAGCTCTTTCAAGTTTAGATTTTGAAACTGAAGCTTTTGAGGGTACAAACTTTTTTACTGGAATCTCTTTAGCTCTTAAATCATTAAATCCAATTCCAACATTACTTTTAGAGTCTTTTTGTTCTTTCAAAATTAGCTCAAGCTTATTTGAACTAAAGGTCAATTTTTTTACTAAAGGTTTAAGCTTGTTAATCTCCCTTTTTAAATCAGTGTTTTCGGCAACTAAAATATTGTTTGTCTTATATAAAATAATTTTTTCATCGTTCAAGACTATAACACTTTTAGAAAGGTTATCCAATTTTCTTTGCAAAATGTTATTCTTTTCAAAAATTTCATCCTTATCTTTTGATAAAACATCGTTTTGTTTCTTTAAGGACTTAATTTTAACCCCAGCTTTTTTGAATTCGATAAGTAAATTATGAAATGCTGAATTCAATTCATCATATGTAAATTAGTTTGAAGCTCAGGAGATGATACCTCGTTTTCGAGACCTATTAAACAAAAATTCATAGATTTCGAAGCCTCTTCGTCTTCAGTGGATGAGGATGCTTCGCTGTCGCTCTACGTCGCTACCATTGCTTTCTTTTTCTTCTTCTTAAATCCCTTTTTCAATAACGAATAGTCTGGTCTAATATGCCCTGGTCTTTTACATTCATAGCAGGTGGGCACTTCCTTTTCTTTTTCCTTTTCCTTGTCCTCCTTACTGAATTCTTTGTTCTTGTGGAATTTTCTAAAATATCTTCATTTCTTTCTTCCCAAGACTTTCTAAATTTTTTGACAACCATAGCAACATCATCGTCTTCCATGTTGCTTTCAGTAGAGGAGCTTTTCTCTTCGGATTCTTCATCCTTTTTGGAATCCATAGCAGCTTTAAAAGTGATTGATCTCTTTTTCTTTTGATCATCTTCAGTTCGGTGCTGCATGGTTAGTTCATGTATGATGAGAGATCCTAACAGTTCATCCAGCAGTAAGGTATTCAAATCTTTTGCTTCCTGGATGGCAGTCACTTTCAGATCCCACTTGTCCGAAAGAGATCTCAGAATCTTTTGCACTAGATCTGCATTAGTATATACCCTGCCAAGACTCTTTAAGCCATTAATAATATTAGTGAATCATGAAAACATGGCAGATATAGTTTCATTCGGTTCCATCTTAAATAATTCGTAACTATGCACAAGAAGATTAATATTAGAAGACTTCACTTGATAAGTTCCTTCATGGGTCACTTCAAGTTTATCCCAAATTTCTTTTGCCGAGGAGCAAATAGAAATTCTATTAAACTCATTACTATCCAAAGCATAGTATAAAAGATTCATGGCTTTGGCATTTAATTCTCCCATCTTCATGTCATGTTCGTCCCAATCATCTTCAGGTTTAGGAATGTCCACTCCATCAATTTTAACCATGGAAATGTAAGGACCCTTTAGAGTGACCTTCCATAACTGAAAATCAATAGATTGAATATAAATTTTCATTCTAGCTTTCCAATATGCATAATTTGTGCTAGTGAAGAGTGAAGGTATGTTTATTGATTGGCCTTCTGCCAAGGACGTACTCATGGGATGAGCCATCAATCTTTACTCTAGTGTATTCAGAGACACCGCTCTGATACCAGTTGTTGTCCAAGTGGCTATCCAAGAGGGGGGTGAATTAAGAATTTTTAAAAAAATTATGCAAGTAATGTACAATTTCAAAATCCTTTGCAAGTGGTAGGTGCTATGATCAAGTTATAGGATGCAGAAGCTAAGTAGAGTAGAGAAAGCATAATACAAACACATCAAATTTATAGTGGTTCAGAGCAACCCAGCTCCTACATCCACTATCCAAGACACCACTTGGGATTTCCACTAATTCACACCCGAATACAGTAGGATTGTTTTACAGGATCACAATCCAAAACCTCTATACTTTGGTTTTTACGGGATCACTAAAGAAAACCCAACACCCTTTGGTTTTAACAGGCTCACCAAAGAAACCTAACTTGGTTTTCACAGGATCACCAAGAACCTAAACCTTGGTTTTAATAAGGCTCACCAAAAACCTATTTGGTTTTTCAACAGGGCTCACCAATAACCCAATAATTCAAAGATTGAATTGAAAATAAATGCAACAATAAATGACAAACTCAAGTTGTCGGATAGTTTCCGGTGCAGCTCGTTGGAAGTCCACTTGAATGCACTTGAATAAGCATTAATGACTTCAGTGGCTTCTTCCAAAGATGATTCAAGCTTTAGATCAGAGTTGTTGAAGGCTTGAATACAGAATTGAATGCTCTTGTGCTCTTTCTCTGGATTGGTTAGATATTCAATGAAGCTCTCTCTTTTACTTTTTGAACTCTCTTCTTAATTGCTTTTAGGTAGTTCAAATCCTTCATATTTAAAGTCTTCCATCATTCCAAGGCAGTTCTAGTCATTGTAGACCATTGGGGAATGATTTGTGACCGTTGGAGAACTTTTTGGCATTTAAAAAAATATTCTAGAACTAGCCATTAGATACTGGAGGCGACATTCGATTCGGCTCGGATTCCTTCGAGTCGTCTCGGATCCTTCGAGTCAATAGGGCACAGAATGTCACTCTTTGTCGTAGGGCACAGAATGTCACTCTGGATGAGTTGGCTCTTTGTAGCTCGGGTCGGCTCGAACTTGAATCTTGAAAATCATAAACTCGAGGAGTGGCTCCTTTCAGCTTGGGTTGGCTTTTCTTCTCAGGTTCAGAAAACCTTACTCTGGAAGAGTCGGCTCGATGCAGTTCGAGTCGGCTCGCTTTCTCAGGCTTTTGAAATTAGGTCTGGCAGAGTTGGCTCTTTCTAAGTCGGGTCGGCTAGCCTGGCTGTTCTCAGAAAACTTTTAGGAAATGGACTCTGGAGGAGTCAGCTCGAACTGATTCCAGTCGACTCGGATTTACTAGAGTTGGCTCGCTTTCCATCGAGTTGGCTCGGATTGCTGCATTCCAGAATCCTTGCTGCATGCCAGTAAGCAGAGTCGGCTCTTCTTTTCTTGGGGTCGGCTTGAGTGTCTTCTTCAGAATTTTTACAATTTGAACTTAAAGAAAACTCTCACCAACGCTTTTACAATCTTACACAAACAAACTCAAAACAAAATTTAAGGCATACACACTTATAGAAGTAACCCTTTTAGCTTGATTTTTTTTAGTATTTTTAATAGGGTTCTTCTTTACATTAACACTTACAACACAACTCAAACAAGAAAATAGAAATGTAGGAGTTGAAGTTTGGATATGTTATACATCCTACAAAAACTTGTCAAACACTTGAAGAGTTGTTAGTAATAAATGTACATGCTCCAATATTTGGTTATCATCAAAATCACTTATGGGGTCAACATAGAGTAGTATCTATATGACCTCTAGCAAAACCATTTTCAATCAAAAATTACTAAGTCCCTCATACCATGCATGGGGGGCTTGTTTTAAGCCATAAAGTGCTTTGTATAGTTTGAAAATATGATCAGGATGTGCATGATTTTCAAAATTAGGTAGTTGTTCAACAAAAATATTTTCAACTATATAACCATTTAAAAATGCACTTTTAGCATCCATTTAAAATAATTAGAAATCCATAAAATATGCAAAATCAAGAAGTAATCTAATACCTTCAAGTTTGCTACTGGAGCAAAGGTTTCATTAAAATCAATTCCTTCTTCTTGATTATAACTCTTAGCTACCAGTCTAGCATTATTTCTAGTTACTATTCCATTTTCATCCAATTTATTTTTATATACCCATTTAGTACCAATTATGGAAGCATTAGATGGTCTTTCTATTAGTGTCTAACCTTATTTCTTTCAAATTGATTTAATTCCTCTTGCATAGCAATCATCCAATTTGGATCTTTTTCAGCTTCTTCTATATTCTTAGGTTCTATTTATGAAACAAAAGTAATATAATCACAATTATTTCTAATTGAAGTTCTAGTTCTTACCCTTTTTGATGGATCTCCTAAGATTAATTCCTTAAGATGTCCATGAGCATACCTCCATTCTTTGGATAGTTCCTTTAGTGAAGATCTTGTAACTTCTTCTTCATTTTCCTTGTTTTGATCTTCTTCATTTTCTTTGGAAGGGAGATTATCCAAAGTCAGCTTCTTAAATCCTTCGATACCTACAACATCATCAAAAGTATCCTCTTTTCTAGAGGACTTGTTAGTAGATTCTTCAAACATAACATGCATGGATTCTTCTACTACAAGTATTCTTTTATTAAAAACTCTGTATGCCTTGCTAGATGTAGAGTATCATAAGAAAATAAATTCATCTGACTTGGCATCAAATTTGCCTAAATTATCTTTTCTATTATTCAAAATAAAATATCGACAACCAAAGAAACGAAAATACTTCAAAGTAGGTTTCTTTCTTTCCAAAGCTCATAAGGAGTTTTATTTAAAATTGGTCTAATTAAAATATGGTTTAAAATATAACAAACAATATTAACAGCTTCTGTTCAAAAATATCTAGGAAGATCATTTTCACAAAGCATTGTCCATGCCATTTCTTCTAAAGTTTGATTTTTTCTTTCTACCATCCTATTTTGTTGAGGTGTTCTAGGTGCAGAAAAATTATGTTCAATTCCTTTTTTATTACAAAAATCTTCAAAATCTTGATTTTCAAACTCAATTCCATGGTCACTTCGAATACATTTGAAGTACCTTTTTCATTTGAAACCTTTTGATAAAACTTCATGAAAGCCAAAAGGATTCATCTTTATGTGCTAAAAGTAAAATCTAAGTAAATCGAGAGAAATCATCTATTATAACTAGTCCATAGCTCTTGCCTCCTAGGCTTGTGGCCCTAGTTGGTCCTAAGATATCCATATGGAGTAGTTATAGTGGTTTAGAAGTTGAAATCATTCATTTTATTTTAAAAGATGTTCTTGTTTGCATTCCAAATTAACAAGCTTCACATATTTTATCTTTTTCAAATCTAATTTGGTAAATCTTTGAGTAAATCTTTTTTGCATAATTTGTAAAGCAAATGCATGCTTGCATGACCTAATCTACGATGCCAAAGCCAACTAGTCTCATTAATTGTGGCATTCATTGTAATTAGTCATTCACCATATTGTAAAGGTAAATTATCAAGATCAACAATGTAGATGTTGCCATGCCTATTTCTAATAAATTTCACTCCATTATCATCAAGACTAGATATCATGCAAAGAGATGATCAAAAATTACTTTAAAACCTTTATCGCAAAACTGACTAATACTAAGCAAATTATGTTTTAATCCATCAACAAGTAAAACATTATCAATATAAGTAGAGGGGGTGATATAGCTTTACCAATATCGATGATTTTGCCTTTACCATTATCACCAAATATCACATTTTTACTATTCAGAGCCTCAAGAGATGTGAATTGCTTTATATCTCCAGTCATGTATCTTGAGCAACCACTATCAAGATACCATAATCTTCTATTCTCTTTGGTTGCAAGACATACCTGCAAAACAGATCAAGTTTTATTTTAGGTATCCAAGCCATCTTGAGTCCTTTAGGGTTAGTACTAATGGTGGTTTCTTTTGGAACCCAAATTTTTCTTGAATTATTTAACTTTCTTAGGTCACACTGATACGCTTTATGTCCAAATTTTTTATAACTAAAATAGTTAGATGATACAGGAACAAAGAAATTCTTGAAAAATTTTTGTTTCTTTTGTTGTTTATAACCAAGTCCTGCTTTACCAAATATAGCTCTTTGATTGTTCAATAATAAATTTAACTTTTCAGAACTAAATATAAGTTTTTCAACAAAAGGTTTAACTTTGTCAAGCTCATCTTTGGATTTCTTGTTTTCTACCTCAAGGTCTTTGTTTTTCATTAAAAGTTCATTATTTGTAACATAGCCATGGATCTTTTCAAAACTTCTATTTTCATGGATAAAACATTCTTTTATTTTTCTAAATATCAATCTTGGTTTTTAAACCATTATTTTTATTTGCAAGATTGGTATTTTCAAAAGAAAAAGAATCAGCATACTTTTTCAACTTTTTGTTTTTGATTTTCAGCAATTTGTATTCATGCATGAGTTCATCAAAATCATCTTTAAGTTCATCAAATGTAAATTCAAGTTCAGGTTCAAATTATACCTCATCTTCATGTGCCTTGAGACAAAGATTGGCGACTTCCTGCCATTCTTCCTCGGAGCTGGAATCTTCGCTGTCACTCCATGTAGCCATTATTGCCTTCTTTTTGAATTTCTTAAGGAGAGGACAATCAAACATGTAATGTCTAGGTTTCTTGCATTCAAAACAGATAGGTTGGTCCTTCTCCTTTTCTTTTTCTTTCTCTTTGCCTTTTTGCTTGCTAGGCTCTCCTTTGTATGGCTTTTTTTTGAACGAGAACTTTTTTCTTTTCATAAATCTTTTAAACTTTCTAGCCATAAGTGCCTCTTCATCCTTGTCCTCATTTTCACTTTCATATGTTTCTTCACTCGAAAGCTCATTTGGTGTGTAGTGGATTTGAATGCAATTATCTTCTTCTTTCTATCCGCATCCATTATCTTTTGCTTAAGTTCAACTCAAAGTCATAAAGTGAACCAACAAGTTGCTCCAAGGGAAGTGTCTTAACATCTTTAGCTTCTTGAATTGCCATGACCTTCGGATCCAAAGAAGTTGGCAAAGACTTGAAAATTTTATTTACAAGGTCAGTGTTGACATAACTTTGCCTAGACTTCTCATTCCATTCACAATGTTAGTGAATCTTGTGTACATATTAGTAATAGATTCATTAAGCTCCATTCTAAACATCTCATATTTATGTACAAGCATATTTACTTTAGTATTTTTCACTTAGTGGGTACCTTCATGAGTAACCTCAAGTGTGTCCCAAATTTTTTTCATGGATGTGCATGTGGAAATCCTATTAAATTCACTAGGATCCAATGCACAATAAAGCAAATTCATAGCTTTAGCATTAAGCTCTGTTTGCTTAATGTCATTTTCATCCCAATCCTCTTCTAGTTTTGGAATGAAAATGCCATTAACAATTATTGAAGAAACATGAGAACCTTCAATAACTATTTTCTGAAGATTGTAATTAATAGAATGCATATAAATTTGCATGCGAGTTTTCCAATATGTGTAATTTGTGTCATTAAAATAAGGTGGTCTATTTGAGGCTTGACCCTCAACAACACTTGAACCTAAAGGGGCTACCATAGATCTTTTTTAACTCAAGATGATTAGACCTAAGCTGAGTATGTGGCTTTGATACAACTTGTTGCCCAGCAAAGCAACCCACGAGGAAGGGTGAATTGGGTTTTAAAACTTATTGCAAGTATGTACCAATTCAAAAACAATGAAGGTGCTAGTGATTTCAAGTATATATGTGCTTGATAATAAAATGCACCAGAATTAAAGTAAGTGCAAGAAGAATCTGCAATCACAAATATACAAAGATTTATAGTGGTTCGGTGTATACCAAAGCACCTACATCCACTTTCTAAGGTCCACTTGGGTATTTCACTATAATTTTACTTGATTATAGCCGATTAGTTTTCCAGGCTTACTAATCACAACCCCTTGGTTTTCACAAGACTAACCAAAATCTAGTTGATTTTCACAAGGCTCACCAACAACCTCTTGATTTTCATAAGGCTAACTAAAAATCTCTTGGTTTTCATAAGGCTAACCAAAAATCCAAGTTGGTTTTACAAGGCTCATCAATAACCCAACTACTAGTTTCAATCCACTTGAAACTAGGGGAAATAATAAAGTTGAGTTTAAAGTAAGAATACAATAAGCTTTCAAAATAAAAGTAAATATCTCTTTGAAGCTCTTTGATTGCTATTAGAAAGCTTGTCTCCAAGTTGTTGAAGCCTTAATGAGTACTTTAGAGTTGGACTTGAATGCTCCTTGAATGCTCTTGAATGCTTGAAGGCTCAACTTCACTCAAAAGTAATAAACTCTTAATGAATTCTCTTTAATTCCTTATTAGTTGCTTCCCTCTTGAGTTTTGGTCCACTTTAAATACCTTTCCAAGCCTTAAATAATTTTTTTTACTGTTAAAGAGGAAAAAATAGCTGTTGGAAACAAAAAGGATCATTTCTATACTTTAAAAAACTAGCTGTTACTGTTCATCTAGCCCTGTAGCTGTCGACACTTCAGGTCATGAGTCGATACATGAGTCGACATTAGGTCAAAAATATCTTCTGAAGCTCTCTAGAATATACTAGTGCATCGATACTTCTTCTGGTGAGTCGATACTTAAGTCGACACTTCATCTTCATGAGTCAACACTTGAGTAAAAACTTGAATTCAGTATATTCTATCTTCATTTTGGTCTCAGGCCTTGAGTCGACACTTGAGTCGATAAATGAGTCGACACTTGGTCTTCATGAGTCAACACTTTATGCATACCAGCTGAAACTTCTTTTGCATATTAACTCAAGCTTCTGTGAGTTGACACTTTAAGTCTACACTTAGCTGAAACTCTCCTGAAACTCTGCTGAAACTCTACTAAGTCTTTTTTAACTTCAAAATTTGAGTTCTTCAAGGTTATTTTTATGTATTAAGGTCCATTTAACTTGAGATTCCATCAATGAGAGTGACTTTTTCAACAAGATGACAAGCTTTGAACTTTTAACACAAAATAGCTTTGATCACCTGTTTTGATAACATACTTTTAATATATAGTTAGTACTTAAATATACTTAAGTATTTTATTATTCATCAAATCAAGACAGGAGTCATAGAAATGATTTGGAGATCTTCAACAAGTTTTATCTATTCTTCAATCAGCTCTTCCATGGTATCCAGCCCTTCAACTAGAGCTATCAAAATGGGCTAAAGTCCATGGGCCATGGGCCAGCCCATTTGTCCCTAAAAATGGGCCAGATGGGCCAATAAATGTGCAACAGAAATAAAGAGCAATATAAAGAGCAAGTAGAGAAGACAAGCAAACACAAAGACAAAAAAGTATAGTGGTTCCCCAATGATCCTCTTGGGAATTCACTATAATCTCAACCAATTACAGCCGATTATGTTTTTGGGTTCACTAATCAAATCCAACTTATTTTCACAAGGCTCACAAGTCAAAACCTCACTTGGTTTTATGAGCTAAACAAACCTAAATGGTTTTAAGGCTCACCACCAACTTTCCTTGATTTTTTGGGGATAACCAAGAATCTAAATGTTTTTCAAAGGCTCACCAATAACCTCCCTTGGTTTTGCAATAGGCTACCAAGAACCCTTACAACAAATATAGTTTGAAGTAAAGAGAATAAAAGCTTTCTAAAAAAAGCAGGTATCTCTTTGAAGCTCGAAGTTGTGATGCTTTTGAACTTGATTAAGCCTCTTTGACTGCTCAAGAATGGTTGATCTTTAACGCTCTTGAAGGCTCTTGAATGCTTGGAGGCTTGCTTTTGCTTGAGAGTGGTTGAACTTCAATGAATAGGAGAGAATGCTCTCTTTTCTTCTCTCTTAGATATTTTTATTTTATTTCCATGTCTTTTGATTTGATTTGAACCATATAAATACCTTTCCAAGGCCTTAAATCTAGTTTCTAGTCGTTAGACTTGAAAATCTAGCCATTGAGGGTGAAATGAGACAAGTTCTATGTTTTAAAAAACTAGCCGTTACTGTTTTCAGAACTTCATGTATCGATACTTCAGGCTGTGAGTCGGCACTTCAGGTCGACACTTGAATTTTTGAGTCGACACCCAATTCAAATATCTTCAATCTAGCTTTCTAGAAATCTCAGATGTGTCGACACTTTCTCAGGTGAGTCGATATTTTGAATCGATACTTCGTATCCATGTGTCGACACTTCTGTAGTTCTTCATCTTCACCAAGTTCTGTGACTTAAAATTCTCAGACGATGAGCTGATCCATGTATCGACACTTTGAGTCAATACTTCAAGTTCGTGTGTTGACACTTCAGCCATGCCATCTGAAACTTTCTTTGCATACCAGCTTAAGTCGACACTTCACTGTCGTGTATCGACACTTGATGTCATGTATCGATACTTTGAGTCGACACCTTACTAAGATCTTCACAAAAATACTTGAACTTGTACTGAACTAAATTTTTATCTTACTCAAGTATCCATTCAAGCAAACTTTGACTGTCAAAGTCTTCTTTGAGTAGTAGATCTTTCATTTAAACTTGGCTTCTTCAATCAAACAAACTTTTTCAAATTGATGAGCACCTTTTTCTACAAAAACACATTTCAAGAAAATCATTAGTACTCAACTTATACTTAACCATTTTGCTTATCATCAAAATCAATAACAGAGTCAACAATCTTTTCCTTTTTGATGATGACAAAATCTTTAAGTATAAATTGCATACAAAGCTTTTAAAAAAATTTATCAAGGTGCAAAGAGCTAAATGCAATAGGTGTATCAAAGTAATTTGCAATATTGACATGATGTATCAGAGCAAGTGTGATATTATGATTAAGAGTGACAGAGTTTATTATATGATTAAGAGTATCAGAGCTTTGGGATATATAAAATATAAACTCATGTATCGTGAAACTCTACAAGAAAAACATGTTTAGGAGAGACAAAAAAATTCAGCAATAGATAAGGCTCCCCCTGAATTGATGATTCATAAAAGAGTTTCTAAATATCTTTTCAAACATTTAAAGAAAGGATTTAAGATGAGATTCAATTCAGAAAGATTTTCAATGTAAAGAAAATGTTGCTCCCCTTACTTAAGGAATTTGTAAACAATTTCAATTTAAGTTCAACTAAGTTTTTCAAAAATTTTCAAATTTTCAAAAAAAAATTTTGGCATATTTACATTGTTACTCTTATTACTCCCTTGCACATTTATACTTTAATCTTATTACTCCCCCTTTTGTTATCATTAAAAAGATAGGAAGAAAAAAGTCAAGTCATTCAAGATATAGCATTGAATTACAATAAAAATTCATTCATTCATAATAAAAAGACAATGAAGTACTAAAAGAAAGTTAAAGCATTTCATTCATTGAAGTCATAATCATGAAGTACAACATAACATTCTATTTAAATTCAATTTGTACAACAACAAACTACAAAAGATGTAAAAAAAGTAAACTATCTAAACATACAAAGATATCCTAATCCTCATCCTCATCATCGTCAGAAGATCCGATCTCGATCGATCTAGTATCAGTAAAAGAGCGAGCTCGAGGCCATATCGATCTGAGATCTCGAAGGCGGGTCCTGGTCGGTCGTGGAGGAGTACGACGACCATGTCCTCTGTGTTGAGCATACATCCGACCTTTAGCTAGAGCAGAAGAGGTGGAGGCTATGTCCTCAGCAAGAACAAAGCATATCGGGGTGATAGTCTCTACGACTATCATAAGTGGTGTATGATCAAAAGATGGACCAGAATCAGATATTGAAAGCTAGGTGTGTAAAAACCTAGCTCCTGAATAAAAGATGATGTATGGATGGTAGGTGTACCAATAGTGGGTGTATCAAAAACAAGTGTTTCAGCTGATGAAATGATAGGTGTATCGATGATAGGCGTATCAGCTGAGGAATGAATGGGTGACTCAATTGGTGGTATTGATAAGACTGTCATAATGGGTGTATCAATAATGGGTGAATCAACAACAGGTGAATCAACAACAGGTGAAAGAATAGGAATCGAAACATGATCATCTGATCTGGATGGTGGAGTAGATAGGACAGGAGTCTAAGTAGGTGAACTGGAAGGGTCATAAATGGGACTTCTAGGCAAGTCTGTTATCACCTCTGCCACTAGCTCTGAAATCAGATCTGAAAAGTTGAATCCAACAGAATCAATCTCCTCATCATCTCCATCATCATCACTGTCATCAACAACTGGTGCTGGAGCAGGTGGAGCTGTATCAGAAACTGGAGTACTCCCTGTAGTAGACAGTGCGATTAGAATAGCTGAGATGCCATCACTCAGTCCACTGTGTCTCTCTATGGTCTCAGCAATGAAACGGTCAAGACATTGTCTAATGATCAAAACATCTATCTCTATGCACCTGACTTTGTCTAATAGATTCTTTGTAGCTCCTGGAGTATCCGACTAAATTGGCTGAGGCTGAGAAGTAGGCTCAAACTGAGAAACAATCTCTGGCTGCGCTGCTCGCTCGGCTGACTCTCTGGAAGAGATCCTCTGTAGGTCCTGCCTCACCGAAAGGATGCTCTCCTCCTCTGCAGCATCATCATAATCTCTCTCGTCAGCCTGACTAGATACTCTGCATCTCCACTGGCCCTCTAAACAGATGATAACCCATCTGATGTAATGACCTGATGTCATAAACATCAGTATGAAGTACCATGCAGAAGGGCTCATCCTCAAATGTAACACCATACTCCCTGAAATAATAAAAAAACCCCATCCCATGGGTAAGCAAAGTCACTGACCGTCGAAGCCTCCATCATCTGATGAACCATGAGCACCGGAAGGCAGACGGGTGTGCATTGTACCAATGAGACCATCATGAGCAACTCTCACTCAGTGATGTAATCAAAACATCTGGTCTTCGGTAGAAGGATTCGGGCAATAATGTGGTGCAAAAGTCTAATCTCCGCAGACAAATGGGATGCAGGCACGGTGGCTCCCTCAGGAAACATGTCTAACTCCAAATACACTGGAGACCACTCACACTATCAATCAAACTATCAACAACAGACCCAGTCATAATATCCCATACTCTACTCAATATCTCTGAAGTAACGGGATATCCCTGCCTCTAACTTGAGCTAGCTAACCATCACTCCCATGAGCTAAAGATCCGTAGAACTCTAGTATGAGTCTTGGGTAGTATCTCTCGCTCAGAGAACAAAAGGATGTCAAACCAGCATCTCGAATCTATTGACCGATCCTGAAGTGCTGCTGGTCGACGAAACTGAAGTCCACATGGCATTCTCTAACAACCGTCTTCGAACTCATCCTACTGAAGCTGCAAATAGGGGTCGAGCAGGTGGTATAGAGCTCTAGCTTCATGTCTAGCCTTGATTCTTCATTCTTCTTCTTGATTGGATGACCGGGGTGATGGACTACTTGTTTCCGGGGTCCCATTGCACATAATAGAGATTTGAACAAATTTGGAGGAGAAACCTAGGGTTTATAGGATTCAAATTGGAAATGGTAAGCGAAAGTCATTCAATCCAAGCCAAAAAGCATCCCAAATGAAGAATCGAAGGGTCTTGAGCATGATTTGGAAGGAAGAACTGTTGGGAGTGGTTAGGGTATGTGTCGGCTCGAGTGGGGAGGTGAAATGAAGGAAAAAATACTTCGAAAAGCCCTTCCTCAATCTGCTGCCGTTCATGTGTCGACTTCATGTGTCGACTCACGAATGTGTCGACACATTCAAGTGTCGACACATTCATGTGTCAACACATCGACTTAAAAACCAAAATTAAGAGAGAAAATCTGATCAAATACACTAGAAATTCAATGAAATTTGTGATAAGATATGATTGTTGTCAAATTGACCTATTTGAGTCAAAGATTGGAAGATTTTAATCAAAAGGATTAATGATCCCGAGCTCTCTTCTAATCATATAGAACCGATCTTCCAGAAGTGTTGCCCAGGTGGCTACCCAAGATGGGGGTGAATTGGAAATTTAAAAATTTAAGGCAGATAATGTGCAATTAAAAATCCCTTACAAAGTGTTAGGTGCTGTGACAGAGTAATAAATGTAGATAGAACTAAATAGGAATGAAGAAGCACAACCAAACACACAAGATTTATAGTGGTCAGAGCAACCCAGCTCCTACATCCACTACCCAAGATATCACTTGGGATTTCCACTATAATTCACCCCAATACAGTAGGATTGTTTTACAGGATCACACAATCCAAAGTCTCTACCTTTGGTTTTTACGGGATTATCAAAAAACCCAACACCCTTTGGTTTTGAAGAGGATCACCAAAGAAGCACAACTTGGTTTTCACAAGATCACCAAGAACCTAACTTGGTTTTACCAGGATCACCAAGAACCCAACACTTAGTTTTCATCAAAGGCTCACCAAGAACCTATTTGGTTTTTCAAATGGGCTCACCAATAACCCAGATAATTCAAAAATGAATTGAAATAAATGCAACAATAAATGACAAACTCAATTTGTTGGATAGTTGTCAGTGCAACTTGTGAGAAGTCTACTTAGATACACTTGAATCAGCTTTAATTGCTTTAGTGGCTTCTTTCCAAATTGCTTCAAGCTTCAAATCTGAGTTGGTGAAGACTTGAAGACCGACTTGAATGCGCTTGTGAAGACTTCAAGATATCTTTCTTGTTGTTAGGTAGGATATTCAATGAAGCTTCTTTTCTTTGATAAACTTTTCTAACTCTTACTGAGAGAATTTCAAATCCCTCAAATATAAGGTCTTCCATCACTCTAAGATAGTTTGAGACATTGTAGACCGTTGGGATGTGATATATGACCGTTGGAGCACTTTTTGGCATTTAAAAAGAAATTCTGGAACTAGCCGTTGTGTACCTAAAATTGATATTCGAGTTGGCTCGGATTCCTTCGAGTCGGCTCAGATCCTTCGAGTCAATGGTCGAGTCACCAAATCTTCAGTGCAGTCGGCTCTTTATCTCAGGGTGCAAAACTTTACTATGGACGAGTCGGCTCTTGATAGCTCGGGTCGGCTCAAACTTACATCTTTGAAAATCTGAACTCGAGGAGTCGACTCTTTTGAACATTGGTCGGCTCTTCTTCTCAAGTTCTGAACCATCACTCTGGAAGAGTCAGCTCATTGCAGTTCGGGTCGGCTCGCTTTCTTAGGTCTTTAAAATTAGGTCTGGCAGAGTTGGCTTTTTTTGGTTCGGGCAGCTCGCCTGCCTGTTCTCAGAAATCTTTAAAAACTAGACTCTGGAGCAGTCGGCTCGGACATATTCTAGTCGACTCTCAGATTCACTGGAGTCAGCTGGTTAACTTCGAGTCGACTGGGATTGCTGTGTTACCAGAATCCTTGATACGTGTCATGAGGTGGAGTCGTCTCTTCAACATGCTGGGTTGGCTCAAGTGGCTTCTTCAGGGTTTTTCTATAATTGAACTTCAGAAGACTCTTTCTAACACTTTAAACTTTTTAAGCACACCAACTCAAAATAAATTTAAGCACACACACTCATAGAAGTAACCCTTTACATGATTTTTTTCTTACTTTTTCATTGGGTTTCTTCTTTAAAAATCATATTACACACAACTCAGAACAAGAAGTAAAGATGTAGGAGTTGAAGTTTGAACATAAATCATCCTACAAAACTTGTAAACCATTTGAAGAGTTGTTAGAAATAAATATGCATGCTCCAATGTTGGGTTATCATCAAATCACTTATGGATCAATAAGAAGAGGCTTAGTCCAAAATATCAACTAATTAAAATTTAGGTACAAATAAATTCAAGCACACCATCATTTTGTCAACATGATCTCTAATAAAATGATGTCTAATTTCAATATGTTTACTCCTAAATATTTAACAGGATTTTTAGTCAAGCAAATAGCACTGTATTATCACAATTTATAGGTGTACTAGTCAACTGATTCTAAAATCTTCAGTTGCTGCTTAATCCCAAGATTTGAGCACAACAACTTCCTGTTGCAATATACTCAGCCTCAGCTGTGGATAATGCAACTAAAATTATTTCTTGCTAAACTAGGAGATTAAGTTAACTCTAAGAAATTGGCAAGTAGTACTAGTACTTCTTTCTATCCAATTATAACCAGCAAAATTAGCATCAGAATATCTAATTATTCAGCAATGAATCTCTAGAATACCATAAGCCATATCAATTATACCAGATGGATATCTAATAATGCGCTTACAGCCATAGATGTGATTCTTTAGGTTCATACTGATATCTAGCACCATGCATACACTGAACATTATATCTGGTCTACTTGCAGTTAAGTACAATGAGGGCCAATCATACCTCTGTATAATTTTTGATCTACATAGTTGCCATGCTCATCTTTATCAAGTCTACAAGAGGGGCTCATAGTGTACCTATTAATTAGTAGTCTCTATCCTAAACTTCTTTATAATCTCTCTGGTATACTTAGCTTGGTTGATAAGATTCTATCTTTAGTTTGCTTGATTTGGAGTCCGAGAAAGAAATTGAGTTCTCCCATAATGCTCATCTTGAACTCAACCCTGCATTGCTTAGCAAACTCTTGACAAAAAATTTCATTATAGCATCGAAATAATATCATCAACATATATTTGTACTACTAATAAATCATTATCTCTTCTTCAAAAACAAGGTTTATCAAATGGCCTCTAGAAAATTCATTTTCAATCAAAAATTTGCTGAGTCTTTCATACCAGGCTCGAGGTGCTTGCTTTAATCCATAAAGTGCTTTGTGCAATTTAAAAATATAATTAGGATGTGTGTGATTTTCAAATCCAGGTGGTTGTTCACACAAACTTTTCCTGTTATATAAAACCATTTAGAAAAGCACTCTTGACATCCATTTGAAACATTGTTGAAAATTTAACAACAAGCAATGCTAATAGTATTTTAATTGCTTCAAGTCTAGCCAGGAGCAAAAGTTTTATCAAAATCAATTCCTTCCTCCTGATTGTAGCCTTTAGCAACTAGCCTAGCTTTATTTCTAATAATAATTTAATTTTTAATCTAATTTATTCCTAAATATCCATTTTGTGCCAATTAGAAATATTATATGGTCTCTATTATGTCCAAATATTATTTCTATCAAACTGAATTAGTTCATCTTACATGGCATTTACCAGTTAGGATCTTTCAGCATCTTCAAATATTTATGCTTAACTTGAGACAAAGCTATATAGTCACATTCATTTCTAATTGAGGCTCGAGTTCTTACCCCTTTAGATGGATCACCTAGGATTAATTCCTTATGATTCCATGAGCATACATCCACTCTTAGATAGACTTGGTCCTTTGGAGTGTCTCCACCTTTCCTCATTTTTGTCTTGATCTTCTCACTTGGCGAGGGGGTTGATCATTCAGGTTTCAACTTTTGAAGCTTATCATGTATCTGCACATGTATCGAAGTATCCTCTTTTCTGGAGATTTGTTAGTAGATTCTTTAAAAACAATATGTACAGACTCCTCTACAACTAAAGTTCTTTATTGAAACTCTGTATGCCCTACTTTATGTGTATATCCTAAAAGATACCTTCATCAGATTTTGCATCAAATTTTTCAAGATTATCTTTGCCATTATTTAAGATAAAATATTTACAACCAAAACTTGAATACTTTAAAGTTGGTTTTCTTTGATTCCAAAGTTCGTAAGGAGTTTTCTTGAAAATAAGGTAGATTAAAACTCGATTCAAAATAACATGCAGTATTAATAGCTTCAGCCCAAAAATATCTTGTAAATCATTTTCATAAAATATAGTGCATGCCATTTCTTTTCTTCTAAGTATGATTTTTTCTTCTACCATCCCATTCTGTTGAGGTATCCTAGGTGTAGAAAAGTTGTTTCAATACCTTTTTCATTACAAAGCTTCAAATCCTGATTTTCAAATTCAGTTCCATGATCACTATGAATGCATGCAACTGAAACACCTTTTTTCATTTAAAACTTTTTGATAAACTTTATAAATGCAGAAAATGACTCATCTTTATGTGCATGGAAGAAATCCATGTAAATCTCGAAAATCATCCACTATGACGAATCCATATCTCTTGCCTCCTAGACTTGATATTCTAGTTGGTTCAAAGAGATCCATATGAGTAGTTCTAGTGACCTACTAGTATTACAAATCTTTAGGCTTGAAAGAATTTTAACTTATTTTTCCAATTGACATTCTTGGCAAACTCTATCTTTTTCAAAATAGTTCAGGTAAATCTCTAACTAAATTCTTTTTGCAAAATTTTGAAAGTAGATACATACTAGTATGCCCTAATCTTCTATGCCAAAACTAACTAGTCTAATCTTTAGTAGAATCATTACACCAGGCATTCTCCATTAACAAAAATAATCATCTAAATCTACCAAGTAAATTTTACCATGCCTTTTTTCAATGAATTGTACTTCATTTATATTCGGACTAGCAATCATGCAATAAGATGATTTGAAAATAACTTGAAAATCTTTATCACAAATCGACTAATACTTAAAGATTATGCTTTAAACCTTCAACTAAAGTACATTACTGATACCACTAGGAGTTATGTGAACCTTACCATACCAATGATTTTTCCTTAACCATTATCCCCGAAGGTCCCACTCCTTCCATTCATTGCTTTAAGAGAAGTGATTACTTTACATCTCCCGTTATGTGCCTTAAGCAACCACTATCAAGATACCAAGTCTTTTGTTCTCCTTTGTTGCAAGACACACCTGCAATAAAAATCAGATTTATTTTTAGGTACCTAATGCCAACTTGGATCCTTTAGGATTAGCCACTTAAAATGGTTCCTTTTAGAACACAAACTTGTTCAAAAGAATTATTTTTTTCAAATTATATTGAAATATTTATGACTTGCTTCTTACATGAAAATTGTTATGCTGATATGCAGGAACAAAAAGTTTTTAAAGTACTTTTATTATTTTTGGGTTTATAGCCTAATCTTGCTTTATTTGAAAATGGCTCTTTGGCTATTTAAAAGTAGGTTTAGTCTTTCTGAACTATAGATAAATTTTTCAATATAGGGCTTCATTTTAAATCAGTTCATTTTGTACTTTACCTTTTCTAATTTCTAATTCTAAATCCTATTTTTCTTTAAAGATCATCATTAGAATAATAGTTTTTGGATCTTTTTAAAACTTCTTTTTCATTGTCAAAGCATGTTTTTTCTTTTCTAAATATCCAGTTTAGTTTTTAAATCACTAACCTCATTTAGTAAAGAATTGTTTTCATGAGAAAAATTGTTTGTATACTTTTCAACTTTTTATTTTCAGATAAAATCAATTTATAATCATGTATAAGTTCTCAAAGTAAAATCTATTTCGATATCAGATATTACCTCATCTTGCTCTTGATGTGCCACAAGACAAAGATTTGCAACTTCTATCTACTCTTCTTTAGAACTGGAGTCCTCACTATCATTCTAGGTAGCTATCATTGCTTTCTTTCTTAACTTCTTTTTTTACTTCTTTATGAGAGGGCAGTCAATTTGTAGTGACCCGGCTTCTTACACTCAAAGCATGTAGGTATTTTCTTCTCCTTTTCTTTTTTCTTTTCTTTATTTGATTGAAATTTCTTCTTGTAAGGGAACTTCCTTCGCTTCATGAATCTTCTAATTTCTAGCAAAGTGCTTCTTCACTTTCATCTTCTTCTTCTTCTTCGGACTTATCATTAATGATTCTTCTTGTATATTGATTTGAATGCAATCCCCTTTTTCTTTTTATCCATGTCCATTGACTTTTACTTCAAATTTAGCTCATAAGTCTGAGTGATCCCAGCTACTCTAATGGTAGCTTGTCAATGTCCTTTGCTTCTTGGGGCGGTCACCTTCGGATCCCACGATGTTGGAAGTGACATGAGGATTTTATTTACAAGATCAGCGTTAGACATTACTTTTCCTAGACTTCTCATTCCATTAACAATATTTGTAAATCTAGTATACATGTCAGTGATAGACTAATCAGGCTTTATTCGGAACATTTCATAAGTATGCACTAACATGTTCACTTTAGTATTTTTCACTTGATCGATACCCTTGTGGATAACTTCAAGTGTGTCCCATATTTCTTTGACTGATGTGCAGGTAGATATCCTATTGAATTCACTAGGATCAAGTACACAATAAAGGTGATTCATTGCCTTAGCATTGATCTCAGATTGTTTAATATCATTTTCATCCTAATCCACTTTGAGCTTTGAGATGGCAACATCATTAACCGCACCGAAGGAATATGAGGACCTTTATCAACTACTCTCCATAAGTTATAATCAATAGAATGCATATAAATTATCATCCTAGTTTTCCAATATGTAAAATTTGATCCATTGAAAAATGGAGATCTATTTGAGGCTTGACCCTCAACTACATTAGTACCAATAGGGGCTACCATAGATCTTTACTCAAGGTGGTAAAGCCTATAAACTAAGAACGGGGCTCTGATACACTTGTTGCCCAGTAAGCAGCTCAAGAGGGAGGGTGAACTGGGTCTCTAAAAATAATTACTTGATGCAATGTAATAGTATGTAATCCAATCCAACATTAATCAAGGTATTATGAATTCAAATGTAATGCTCTTAAGTAAATGTGTAGCAAAATAAAGAGCAATAAATGAAAGAGAAGTAGAGAAGACAAGCAACCCACAAGATAAAGAAGTATAGTGGTTTGGTGCTATCCAATGCCCTACATCTACTCCCCAAGATCTCCTTGGGAATTCACTATAATCTCAATTGCAAGTCGATTAGTTTTCCGGGCTCCACAAATCAAAACCAACTTGTTTTACATGGCTCCAGTCAAAACCTCACTTAGTTTTACGGGCTAAACCAAGAACCTAAAAGTTTTAGGCTCACCACCAACTTCCCTTGATTTTTCGGGATAACCAAGACAAATGGTTTTCAAAGGCTCACCAATAACCTCCCTTAGTTTTGCAATAGGCTAACAAGAACCCTTACACAAATAATAGTTTGAAGTAAAGAAATAAAAGCTTTCTAATAAAGCCAGGTATCTCTTTGAAGCTCGAAGTTGTGATGCTTTTGAACTTGATGAAGCCTCTTTGATTGCTCAAGATGGTTGATCTTTAATGCTCTTGAAGGCTCTTGAATGCTTGGAGCTTGCTTTTACTTGAGAGTGGTTGAACTTCATGAATAGGAGTGAATGCTCTCTTTTCTTCTCTTTTGAATATTCTAGTTCATTTCCATGTCTTTGATTTGATTTGAACCATATATACCTTTCCAATGCCTCAAATCCGGTTTCTAGCCGTTTAGACTCGAAAATCGCCGTTGGAGGTGAAAAGAGACAAGTTCTATATTTGAAAAACTAGCCATTACCGTTATGAGAACTTCATGTGCCGACACTTTAGGTTGTGAGTCGACACTTCAGGTTGACACTTGAATTTCTTGAGTCAACACCCTGTTCAAATATCTTCAATCTAGCTTTCTGGAAATCTCAGATGTGTCGACACTTTCCTCAGGTGAGTTGATACTTCATATCCATGTGTCTACACTTCTGCAGTTCTTCATCTTCACCGTTCTATGACTTAAAAATCTCAGGCGATGAGCTGATCCATGTATCGGCACTTTGAGTCGACACTTCAAGTCTATGTGTTGACATTTCAGCCGTGCCATCTGAAACTTTCTTTGCATATTGGCTTGAGTTGACACTTCACTGTCATGTGTCGACACTCGGTATCTTGTGTCGATACTTTGAGTCGACACTTTACTAAGATCTTCATAAAAATACATAAACTTATGCTGAACCAAATTTTTATCTTACTCAAGTATCCATTCAAGCAAACTTTGACTATCCAAGTCTTCTTTGAGCAGATCTTTCATCTAAACTTGGCTTTTTCAATCAAATAAACTTTTTCAAATGATGCGCACCTTTTTCTATAAACACACTTCAAAGAAATCATTAGTACTCAACTTATCTTAACCATTTTGTTTATTATTAAAATCAATAATGGAGTCAACAACAAATATTGCCCATTTATGTAACCCCACTTTTTGGCCTAGCCCCTATAGCCCATGGGCTGAACCGAGTTAGGATCAGGTCAGCCCGTGGGCCAGGGAAAAATATTTTTGAAAAAAACTTAATATTAAAACTAAACACCACTGTTGGGAATTGTGTCCCAAAGCCAATCGCCTGGGTTGGTAGACAGTTGAACTCATATTGTACTCTTTCTTTGAAATTAATAATATTTTTTGGCAGCTCATCACATACTAAATTTCCCTGAAATGAACTCTTTCCATGTGATGAAGTCCTGACTTCGATACAGAGAGGATTTATCGAGTGGTCCTTAAACCCTGTTTACAACCAAAGGATATATTGTACTGGACGGCAATATATCAAGTATAGGTTGTTGTAGTTCATAAGTTTGGATGTCCTCTTGACCAATGTGTGGGGACACTGATGTGATCTGCAAGTGGGATATATGATATCTCATTAACTGACTCCGTGCAGCCCCTTTCTGCCAAAAGGATACTCACGATTGATATGGGTATATGTGTCCCTCTGACCTGAGGTCATCACGGTAGCTTGCAAGCAACTCCCTGTGCTTTGGTGCCGGACTAACCCGGATTTCTAATCCGGTGACGGAAAGTTTCTGGGTACAGGCATACTGGTGGAGTAGTGATGGACAGATGGAATGACCTGTCCAAACAGTTTGAATTGAATGTCTTGCAGTATCTCATTTAGCAAATCCTCGGCCAGGTAGTCCTAGTGAAGAGTCACCGGGCTTGCGAGGTTGAGACACGATATTCGACTGACTCTGTCTGGGTTGGCATCCCAATCTCAATCATCCTGAGAATTAGAGGTCAAAGGGATGAATTATACGTAACCATATGCCAGAGTTCGATAGTTTTTGCTCCAGCATCTTCGACCTATCCGGACGCCGGACCCATTGCTAGATGATTTCCTATGCTGGTACAAGAATTGTTCTAGTGCTACCGTTTTTGGTTCGAACCTATGAGGTCCACACGCCACAAGGATTACTCTCTGATCCGATACCGATTATGATTGGAATAATCTCTCAGTTTTTTATATGGTCACAGTATTTTTTGAGCACTCCTTTTCCCATCTGCCCTTGTTTGTGTCAACCGAAAATTGTTCTGGGTGCACAGGACTGTGCCAGATTTTTCTGAATCAGTTTTGAACTGATTCGGAGTTCATTTTGGCCTTCAATTGGTTGTGAACCAATTAATCCATGAATCATTTAATTGGGCTTGAACCGGTTCAATTGATTGAACCAAGAGGTTTAATGGGATGGAACCAATTGGGATTGGACCGGTTTCTTTTGAACCGGTGATCATTTTTTCTCCCAGCCGTTTTACACGGTTTTATCTTGCATTAGAATTCCTAACACTGGGAGAAGGCCAATCTACCATAGTCTATTCGACCGAACGTTTCCTCACGCTTGGCGTCCCCTTCTCCTCCCTCCACCGTCCGTTTAATCCTCCTATTAACTGCTGGTTAAATGAGAACGGCGGCTGCTGAGACCTCCTCGTTCCAGCCCTTTCCCCTCCCTCTCCCAGCTGCCTATATAAACCTCTGCAGTGCCCCTGTTTACAACTCAGTTGAAGTTACACCGTGTGAAGAGAAAGTAAAAATTCTGGGACATTTTTGAGAGAGTTTTTCCTCTTCCTTTGGGTACTCATAGGCTGGGTTTTGGAGGGTGAGAGGGAGAGTCTAAGGCACCATTTCCTGTCCATTTGGTTGCTCAAACCCAGGGACTGCAGCAAGGCCAGTTGCTGCCGTTCACTATGGCCGAATCATCTTCCAGCGGCTAGCACCGCGTGTGGAGTGGGATCCGAGAGACCCGGTGCATTCCCTCCTAGAGAGAGTACTCTTCTACTCTAGGAGCAAGCAAAGCCACACGAGTCGGGATCACCGCTGCAGCTCCAAACGTGAAGCAAAGAGTGGCTGTCCAGATTCTGCAGCGAATTTCAGCAGTAGACTTTGGCGATTTTCCACATTTGTTTTTAGCTGATTTGCTTGCAGATATCGATGCCAAATCGAAGAGCGCTTGTCTACTTGCTGCTACTCAAATTTGGAGCAAACGGAGGTCCGGAAGGAGGTGTTCCGATGTCCGTTTTTCAAGCCAAAAATAGAGCTCTTTTCAGTCCAAGGAAGAAGAAGGCTGGAAAATTTATTCCAGCTATTCCAGCCTATTCCAGGTTTATTCCAAGTTATTCCGGTGGAATAAAAATAAAGGTATAGAATTATTTTTTTTATCATGCATAAATAGCTTATTTGTTTAATTTTTGCAAATATTTTATATCATCATACATGCTTACATGCCACATGAATAGGTTTGGTTCTGGGCAGAGCATTTTTCTGCTGCGCGATTTTTAAAAAAGTTTTAAAATCTATTCTGCTCCCGCAGCTGTTTGCATGCCTATGTAGGACCATGTCAAACCACCTGCACTGTTATTCTTTCAGTGGTATCAGAGCCAGGTTGCTGTGTAATCTAAATATGTATCCTGATTTCTTTTGGAACCTAGTTGAGACCTTCACCATGATCGTGTGTCTTTGACACGATGCGGATCGTCTGTGTTGCCTCTTCAAAGGATCTTTAAAGAATATTAAAATTAAAAAAGGTTTTATTTGTTGATACATGATTTTAGGCATGTTTTATTGGATATAAAATATTTGTAAAATTTTGAATCTAGATGCATGATTTTTAGTTATGTAAATTATTTTACATAGAGACTTAATTAAAAATTATTTTAATTAAGTTTGGCTTATTATTAACATTTTTTAGGTTTATGAAATCTAATAAAATTTGCATAAGCCATTTTGGTTAAATTGGGTTAGCTGACTAGTTGGGTCATAAATGGGTTAGACCTCTAAGTTTAGTTGAACCGGATTACAAGAAGATTAACAAAAGTTGTTTAAGGCCCTTCTTTAGAACTATTTAATAGTTAGATTAGTTGATCCGTTCATCTAAAATGAATCCAATTAGTGGCTCTGTGGATGCCCGAGTCTTTAGGCTAGTCTGATCGAGTCTGGTAAACCGACTGGTGTCGAGGTAGGTTTGGCATTGTGATCATGGTTGTATGAGGCTACCTCTTTCCGGCCAACTTAGTTGGTGTCTAGGAAAGATGGTTAATGGCGGATACTCACCCATGATCTCACCTACCTGGCTAGTCGAGTCGACCAGATCTGATTGGAAAGCTCAATGACTCGAGTTAACCCATGTCACCCAGGTTGATCGGTCTGACTGATCTATAGGTGCCCATGGATCATTTGTTGATTTATTTCAACCCTCCTGGAATCTGATTGATTCATGGGAGGATGATCCATGTCTTTGTCTTTTTCTTATCACAACTAAAAAAAATCCTCTAAAATTATTAGGTCCTTAAAAAGACTAAGTCAAAGAGTTGATAGTGTCTTAGCCTCCATTAAGTTGGATAGAAATGTGTCCACTAGCTTGGTGTGCATCGGCAGTTCCATAGAACGGGTGTACATCCGGCGACTGGAATTTCTATCTAATCGATGATGGTTCAGTGCAACCTCTTAACGGGACCAGGTGGGCCGGCCATAGTCGGCTTGGTCTTAGTTAGCTGGAAGCATTGAATTTGTCATTTTAATGGTTGGACCTAACCAGAGACCCGCATAGGAGCCCCTAGGCCGATTGGGTGTTCTCTAGGTTAAATAAAATACTGAAAATTGTTTAGGGAAAATGGTTTACGAACCTACCTTTAGGCTCGTATGGGTGAGCTGGCCATAGTCAGGCTCATGCAAGGCCTTGGATTTCAGTACCCACTTGAAAAGTTTTTTTTTTTCACGGATTGGAGTTAGAGGCTACCAATCTGAAAAATTAGTGGGAGAAACCTTTAGACTAAAGTCCAAGTCTTTTGGTTAAATTATTAATTCATATACTAATTTGGTCTTATTTTCTTTTCAGATGTCTTCTAATTTATCGCTCCGGTCACTTCTCGATAACGGGAAGTTAAAGGGTCAACTTCGATAGTTGGTATCGAAGATTGAGAATCGTTCTAGAGCCTGAACGGATCCTCCTATGTGATAACGGATCCGCACCTGAAATCCCTCCCGCTAATGCACGGAGTGCGGTCAGAGACGCTTATCTAGTGGGTCTCTGATCGCACTACTGTCCGATGCATTATTAGCGTGTGAACGACGAGTTCAGTCGCAAATTCGAGGAGGCCCAACCTGATGAAATCCTACAAAAGTTAAGGAATCCTTCGCATCCCGGATGATGTAGAATGGTACAAAGTGTCTTGTTCCATCTACAAACTCCAAGATGCCGAATGGTGGTTCAGTCACTGATCATGTATTGTACATGATCGAGCTGATTGAAAAATTGGGCAAACTCGGATGCCCCTTGCACGAGCAGTCGGCAAGGATGCGATCCTGAATTCTTTCTCTCTTCCTATCTTGATTTTCTCGATCATTATAGAATGAATAAGCCTGCAGTCAACTACCATGGTCTTTTTGGGTTGCTGTGACTTTCGTGAAAGACCACCACTGAATAAGGGGGTGGTAAATTTAGTGGGGATGAAGTAGAGGTCGTCGTCCCTTTAAGAAGGGAAGAAGAAAACAAATAAGAAGGGAAAGAAGGTGCAGAATGCTCCTGGCCCTAGTCAGACCAGGAATTATAAGGCTGATCAATCTTCTGCAGAATGTTTTCTACTGCAGAGGACGTCCTCTTTAATATTACGTCCCTTGATCCGAACAGCCGAGAAGCAGAAGTCTGCTGAACAAGGTATTTATATGATAAAACCTTGCAATTACTCAATTGTTGATCTGCTACTACTGGGTATTGGATACTGGTAGTCCAATTCACATTTGTAATTCATTACAGGGACTTCTTCAAGTTAGAAGATTTGAAGATGGAGAACAGTTTTGAGCATCGGAATGGAAATCGTGTTTCCAGTACTGGCGGTCGGAGTCCTGTGTCTTGTCTTTGAGTCTTGTACTGTCAAACTAGTCGACTGTCACTATTGTCCTAGTATCATTATGAGCATAATCTCTGTAGGCCTTTTGGCCAATTGTGGTTTTGAACTATCAATAAAGGGATTTTTGCAATGTTATTTGAATAACTCTGTTATAATGAAAGCTAGATTAAATAATGGCATATATGTACTATCAAGGCCTGTTAGTGTAATGCACCTTCTAGCAAACCCCAAGATTAGATAATGTCATGATTTTGTATCTTTGGCACTGTAGGCTAGGTCATATTAACCAAAATAGGATAAACAAGATGCGAGGAGATGGACTCCTCGAGGTCAGTGATTCTGAATCACTGCCCCATTGTGAATCCTATTTACTTGGTAAATGACCAAGTCACCTTTCTGGAAAAGGTGAACGAGCTACAGAACTTCTAAGTCTAATACATACTGATGTATGTGGACCGATGACAGTTAGTGCCAGAGGAGGATACAAATATTTCATTACTTTTACAGACGACTTTTCAAGGTTCGGTTATGTCTTTTTAATTAGACATAAGTCTGAGTCGTTTGAAATGTTCAAACGATACCGTAATGAAGTAGAAAAGCAAACTGGAAAAAGTATTAAAACCCCTTCGATCTGATCGAGGTGGTGAATACTTATCTGGTGAGTTTTTGACATATCTTGAGTAGAATGGAATTCTCTCTCAGTGGACTCCTCCAGGAACACCACAGTTGAATGGTGTGTCTGAAAGGAGGAATCGAACCTTGTTGGACATGGTTCGATCCATGATGGCTTTGCAACTCTGCGCTATCCTTTTGGGATATGCACTTCAGACAGCCTGTTGCTTGTTAAATAATGTTCCAAGTAAGTCTGTTGTCTCCACTCCGTATGAGATGTGGATGGCATAACCCTCAATCTCACACCTTCGCTAGGTTGTCCAGCTTATGTAAAGCGTTAGACTCAAACAAACTTGGTCCAAGTCTGATCAGTGTTTATTCATTGGTTATCCTAAGGAAACCAAAGGGTATTTCTTCTATTTAGAATGAATAAAAGGTGTTCGTTGCTTTTAGAGCTATCTTTTTGGAAAAGAAGTTCCTTGGAGAAGGAACTATAGCCTCTAAATTGAACTTGATGAAGTTCAACCAATAGAAGAACCTACACACTCTAAGGACATCGTAGAACCGGTTGTGATTGAATCACACCCAGAACCCATTAGGAAATTCGGTAGAATATCGCGTCAGCCGGACAGATACTACGGTTTCTTGGTCCGGGACGGTGATCCCATTGAGCTCGATGAGAACAATGAGGATCCGATCACCTATATGGATGCACTTCAGAGATCTGACTCTGAGGCATGGCTTGGAGCCATGCGATCCGAAATGGAGTCCATGAAATCAACAATGTATGGACATTGGTTGATCCGCCTGAAGGAATAAAACCTATCGGGTATAAATGAATCTTCAAGAGGAAAAGGGGCACAGATGGGAAGGTAGAGACCTATAAAGCCCGTATGGTTGCAAAGGGGTATCGTCAGCGATATGGTATCGATTATGACGAGACTTTTTTCTCTGTGGCAATGCTCAAGTCATTCGGATCATGCTTGCTTTGGCAGCATATTTTGATTACGAGATCTGGCAGATGGATGTCCGAACCGCTTTCCTAAATGGGGAGCTGGAAGAGGAGGTGTATATGATACAGCCTGAAGGGTTCACATCCATAGATGAATCAAAAGTATGCAAGTTGCAGAGGTCCATCTATAGAGCTCTCGAAGTTGGAACTTACGGTTTGATAGATGTATCAAATCATATGGCTTCGTTAGGAACGGAAAAGAACCGTGCATCTATAAATGGGTTAATGGTTCTGTGATTGTATTCCTAGTACTGTATGTTGACGACATTCTCTTAATCGGGAATGATGTCGCAGCATTACAACGAATAAAGGTCTGGTTGTCATCTCAGTTCTCCATGAAAGACTTGGGTGAAGCTTCTTACATACTAGGTGTTGAAGATCTATGAGATAGATCTCAAAAAGCTTTTGGGATTGTCCCAGTCTACGTACATTGACACCGTGCTAAAACGGTTCAGCATGAAAAATTTCAAAAAAGGCTATCTCCCGATAGGTTCTAGAAATACTCTTTCCAAGAAGGATTGTGCGACAACTCCAGAGGAAAGAGAGCGCATGAGTAGAGTACCTTATGCTTCTGCAGTAGGCTCTATCATGTATGCTATGACTTGTACTAGACCAGACGTGGCATACTCACTAGGAGTAGTGAGCAGATACCAGTCTGACCCATGTGAGGCGCATTGGAAGGTGGTTAGTCCATCCTTAAGTATTTGAGAAATACTAAAGATCAATGGCTAATTTATGGAGAACCTGACTTGAAACTTTTGGGGTACTCTGACTCCAGTTTCCAGTCAGATAGAGATGATAGCAAGAGTGTGTCAGGGTTTGTATTTACCCTGAATGGAGGAGTGATCTGCTGGAAAAGTTCCAAGCAGGCAACTATTGCAGACTCGGTATGCGAAGCAGAATATATTGCAGCATCAGATGCAGCAAGGAAGCTGTGTGGTTGTGGAAGTTCCTTGGAGAGCTAGGGGTGGCACCTTCCCTAGATGGTCCTGTTCCGGTGTACTGTGACAGCACTGGAGCCTTGCTCAAGCTAAGGAGCCTAAAGCTCATCACCGCACCAAGCACATACTGCGGCGCTACCACCTCGTACGAGAGATCGTGGAACGAGGCGACATCAATCTTCTGAAGATCATGGAAGAAAATCTGGCCGACCCCTTCACTAAAGCCTCGGAATAAAAGAGTTTGACTATTGTAAATGGGAAATGGTATTAGATACTCTTCTGATTTGGCTTTAGTACAAGTGGGAGTTGTTGGGAATGGTCCCAAAGCCAATCGCCTAGGTTGAGGCGGTTGAGCTCAGTATTATACTCTTTCTTTGAATTAATAAAATATTTTTTTGGCAGCTCATCACATATTAAATTCCCTGAAATGAACTCTTTCCATGTGATGAAGTCCTTAGGACTACATTGACTTCGATACAGAGAGGATGTATCGAGTGGTCCTTAACCCTGTTCACAACCAAAGGATATATTGTACTGGACGGCAATATATCAAGTATAGGTTGTTGTAGTTCACATCGTTTGGTTGTCCTCTTGACCAATGAGTGTGGAGACACTGATGTGATCTGCAAGTGGGATATGTGATATCTCATTGAACGTGACTCCATGCAGCCCCTTTCTACCAAGGGATACTCACGATTGGTATTGGATATATGTGTCCCTCTGACTTGAGATCATCACGGTAGCTTGCAAGCAACTCCCTATGCTTTGGTGCCGGACTACCTGGATTTTTAATCGGTGACTGGAAGGTTTCTGGGTACAGGCAAATACTTGTGGAGCAGTGATGGACCAAGATGGAATTGACCTGTCCAAACAGTTTGGATTGAATGTCTCGCAGTATCTCAATTTAGCAAATCCTCGGCCGGGGTAGTCCTAGTGAAGAGTCACCGGGCTTGCGAGGTTGAGACACGTAGTCAACTGACTCTGTCTAGGTTGGCAGCCCAATCTCAGTCGTCCTGAGCATTAGAGGTCAAAGGGATGAATTATACGGAACCATATGCCAGAGGTTCGATAGTTTGCTCCCGCATCTTCGACCTATCCAACACCGGGACCCATTGCTAGATGGTTTCCTGTGCTGGTACTAGAATTATTCTAGGTACTACCGTTTAGGTTCGAACCTAATACGGTGAGGAAGGTTTCTGGGTACAGGCAAATACTTGTGGAGCAGTGATGGACCAAGATGGAATACTCTGTCCAAACAGTTTGATTGAATGTCCGCAGATCTCAATTTAGCAAATCCTCGGCCGGGGTAGTTAGTGAAGAGTCACCGGCTTGCGAGGTTGGACACGTAGTCAACTGACTCTGTCTAGGTTGGCAGCCCAATCTCAGTCGTCCTGAGCATTAGAGGTCAAAGGGATGAATTATACGGAACCATATTTCGATTTTGCTCCCGCATCTTCGACCTATCCAAACACCGGGACCCATTGCTAGATGGTTTCCTGTGCTGGTACTAGAATTATTCTAGTCTACCGTTCCCTTGTTTGTGTCAACCGAAAATTGTTCCGTGTTGACCGTGTTGACCAGGACTGTGCCAGGATTTTTCTGAATCAGTTTTGAACTGATTCGGAGTTCGTTTTGGCCTTCAATTGGTTGTGAACTAATTTTAATCCCATGAACCAATTTAATTAGGCTTGAACCGGTTCAATTGGATTGAACCAAGAGGTTTAATGGGATTGAACCAAATTGGGATTGGACCGGTTTCTTTTGAACCAGTGATCATTTTTTCTCCCAGCCGTTTTACACGGTTATCTTGCATTAGAAATTCCTAACGCTCGGAGAAGGCCAATCTATCGTAGTCTATTCGACCGAACGTTTCCTCATGCTGGTGTCCCTTCTCCTCCCTCCACCCATCCATTTAATCCTCCTGTTAACTACTGGTTAAATGAGAACGGCGGCTGCTGAGACCTCCTCATTTCCATCCCTTTCCCCTCCCTCTCGCAGCTGCCTATATAAACCTCTGCAGCGCCCCTGTTTACAACTCAGTTGAAGTTACACCGTGTGAAGAGAAAGTAAAAATTCTGGGATGTTTTTGAGAGAGTTTTTGCCTGCTTCCTTTGGGTACTCATAGGCTGAGTTTTGGAGGGTGAGAGGGAGAGTCTAAGGCACCATTTCCTTGTCCATTTGAGTGCACAAACCCAGGACTGCAGCAAGGCCAGTTGCTGCGTTCACTATGGCCGAATCATCTTCCAGCGGCTAGCACCACGTGTGGAGTGGGATCCGAGAGCCCCGGGCGTGTCTCCCCTCTAGAGGGAGTACTCTTCTACTCCTGGGAGCAAGCCACGCGAGTTGGGATCGCCGCTGCAGCTCCAAACGTGAAGCAAAAGAGTGCTGTCCAGATTCTGCAACGAATTTTAGCAGCAGATTTTGGCGATTTTTCACATTTGTTTTAGCTTGTTTTGCTTGCAGATATCGGTGCCAAATCGAAGAGCACTTGTCTAACTTGCTGCTGCTCAAATTTGGGAGCAAACAGAGGTCCGGAAGGTGGTGTTCCGATGTCGTTTTTCAAGCCAAAAATAGAGCTCTTTTCAGCCCAAGGAAGAAGAAGGCTGGAATAGTTTTATTCCAGCTATTCCAGCCTATTCCAAGTTTATTCCAGAGTTATTCCAGGTGGAATAAAGGTATGGAAAATTATTTTTTTTCATCATGCATAAATAGAGTTATTTGTTTAATATTTTGCAAATATTTATATCATCATACATGCAACATGAATAGGTTAGATTCTGGGCGGCGCAATTTTCTGCTGCGAGAATTTTTTAAAAAAGTTTTAAAATCCATTTTGCTCCCGCAGCTGTTTGCATGCCTAGTGTAGGACCATGTCAAACCACCTGCACCGTTATTATTTCACTCACCTATTCTTCCAGCATTCCCACTTCCCTATTTTGATTCACCTGAGGGTTAGGGACTTGAGACTTTGGCACTTTGGTGGAGGAGAAAAGAAAAACCAGCACTGACAGTGATAAGGGGGTGGAGAGAAGTAGTGGTGCCGGTGTCAAGATAACTCATGGTGTGCGGCGAGCTAGTGACAACGAACACCAGTGATGAGGACTCAATCATTTTTTTTTATTTGTCTCTAAACGAAGAGTCGGAGATGGGTCAGGAGCTGCTATCATGTTGGCTTGCCAAGCGAGCTCGTCAGGCTAGTTCTTCTTCCTCCATTGCCGCATTCGATGTCGGATCTCTTCTATGATCTTGGATGTCGGATCTTTGGCTCTGCCCCATGACCACAAGGCCCTTCTCAACTCCCATCGGTCCTAGACTCCGAGACTCTGGCCTCCTCCACACTCTCTCCCCATTAGTATTGCCTATTAAGTTGCCTCCCCTCTAGCTAAGGAATGGGCACTACATGGTCCCCTCTAGAAAAAGAAGATCGATCTAATATTTATCAGGCCATGGGGAATTAATAATCAATGCACAATGCACTCAAATCCATCAATGCATAGTGCATGGATGTAGTGCATAGTGCTGTGAGATTAATCAATGCATAGTGTATGGATATTGTGCAGTGAAAATGAAATAAATAATTAATAAAAAAAATTGTCATGCCATAATTACTTTCGTTAATAGATTTTATAGTTTTAGATTTAAAGTTTATTTCATTTAAATGCATTAGATTTTGAATAAGGTGATGACCATATTGATTTATTTGAATATTGGATTACATAAAAATAATAGTCTATGAATACGACTATTAATAATTTGGATGATGATGAAGTTACTAAAACTCTTCATTCTAAAAATACTAGAAAAGAAACATCAAGTGTTAAAAAATATATCTCCAAAATTGGTAAAGACAAAGAAGGGATTGAAAGGGTGGCTTGCTGTTGGATTATGGTTGCACAGTAGAAGACCAAATTTCAAAATTTTAATCCTTGAAATCCTAGTCAACCAAAATACTAGACACCGGACTCCCTTGATCATATCAATTAATAGGAAAAATATTAGGAAATAGAAGAATACCTGTAATGCTAATATCTTTTATTCCATTAGGCACACAAGTATATGCCCTACAGAGGTGATCCACATAGGAACTGGATCAAGCACTCCTCTTGCTTGCTTGAATATGGATCAAGCCTTTCCTCTCTTCCAGGACTTTTTTTCTTTCGAAGAGTACCTTAAAATCTCTTCGAAAACTCTCTTACTATCTTATTGTCCTTTTTAATTCTCTTTCTAAGACCTTGTCTTAAAATGGGAACTTGTCTTAAAATAAAAAACTTATCCTAACAAGGGAAGGAAGAGAGTTGTCTAGACAAACTTTAGATGATTTAGTTTCAATCACCAAAGCCTTTAAATAGGAAGAGAGGAGGTTCTTAAAACACCCTTTCATTAGCCCCTAATATAATATTTAACATATCAGATAAGACTCTTCAAGTAGGAGTCTCTAGGCAAAATAGTGCTAAGTGAAACATACATTATTTCACAAAAAATTTGTGCCAAGAGCTGCTTATTGTAACCCTTAAAGAAAAAATTGATTATTATTCTTTAATTTAAGAATTAAATACTTGGTCCAACACCCCAATAGGCATATAAACTAAAGAGGATTTCTAAAAAAGGTGATTGATAAGTAGGACTCTAGTCATTACATGCACCATATATCCCAAGCGTCGCATCCCTTCATGCACCGATATGAAATCACATCCATAATTTTCCAATTTAACTAGTAAAATTCAGTCTAATTGGACATGGATGAGAGAGGATAGGGGCTAAGATTTATTACCAAAAAGGTGATTTAATTGTAAAAGGACTCTTGGTCTTTCTGCACCCCTTAATATGTGTGCATGCCAATATTAGTGCTAAGAGTCCCAAGCCCTTGGGACTCTTGGTTTAATACATGGATAAAGATGATAAAATCATGATAAATCCCAATTTGACTGTCCCACTTAAGGTTCAACCCAATCTAAGTCCTACTCAAATTAGTTAGCCCAAATAGCAAGTATTTAAATTCAACTAATTAGGTTAAGAGTTAGGCTAATCAACATATACTAGTATGTTAATTAGCTAGCCAATTAGGATCCTATGACCCTAATAAAAATATAAATAACTTCTTTGATCAATTTCTTAATATGTGTGATCCTTTAGGATCATCATCTAACTAGTAATAGGTTTAGGTTCATGTCAATTTAGTTCAGTTAAAAATTAACTAATCAAATTAGGTCAAATAGAGCAAACCAATTCAATTATTTAATTCATGAAAATCTACAAGATAGGATTGATGTTTAGCAACATGTCATGCCTACCCAAAAGATGAAAAAATTAATAGAAATTATCAAAATATCCTTCAATGGAAAATTATCGTGTAATTCAATCTTTCGATCTTTTCTTATCCCGAATAAGTGATAGGTATGAAAAATTATCAAACTCTCATACTTTATTTATTCAAACCTCAAATATTAATGAAGACTTAACTGATGAAATATTAGAAACCTTTTTTCTAATTTTATCTTGCTTTGATAAAAGACTTTCTAAGTCATCATTTGATGAGATTACATGGGATAAACACTCTTACTATGAGTGATTGATTCCTTGTTGACCTACTCATAACCTTCATACACAATTCACCATATCATGAACATCCTGTACATGACTAAGTCATGCATGAGTATGAACTAAAACATGAATTCATGTGTACAAGATACCATGGTATCTCAAGTTTAAGGATCACTTACATAACTCCCACTAAGAGAATCATCTTTTGACAAGTAAGACTTCCATAAGAGTTCTTATGATGGATCAATTGAGTGAACTCATATCCTGATGAGCACCCACATCCTTGTATTAGTGTCCCTATATAAGTGGTCATGAGACCAACCTCTCTCTCCATCGAGCATACATAGGACGTGCTAGTCTCTTCAGAAATATCGATCCCCAACTAGATAATTCTTTGATAGAAAATATTTTAGATTAGGATTTATAAAATCTTAGGTCTTATTGTTAAGAACTCCATCATAACCCTAAAATCATTGTCCTAATCTATGGGGTTCATTATAATCTTAAAAATAATAAAGTATAAGACAAAACAAATGATGAAACAAAATGCCTTTTATTAATATCATATATGAGTCAAGAAGATTTTACCAAAATCTGTGCAACGCATGCTCCACCAGCCTTTAGGCCCTATAGCGCATTGCCATGTCAATGATCATGCAACTGGGGGGCTCCAATCCTCACGACACGAAACTTGAACCTCCAAGAAAACTATTCCATTAGGGCCACAGGCCCTGCAACACTTCGATAGTCCCTCCTGGAATAGAAATGCTCCATCGTGGCTTGGGGCTTGGTGGCACGGTGCACTCACTCCTCACGAGAAACTGCACCACCAGAGGGACAAGACCTGTACTACACCAGCGAATGACCACAATAGAAGGATCTCCATCCAAGGATTGGTACGACAGGGGGGAGACCGCAGGCAAAGGAAGACCCCTCTCGAAAGGGGCATGAGAAAAGGGATACCTGGACAAAGCCCCTAACCTGGTCTAGGCCACTCCATACACATAAGACAGAGAGAGGGCCCCTAGTGAGGAAGGAGGCAACTGGTAAGACATAGAAAGCAAACGGGCAAGGGACCGGCGAAGAGAACCTCCCAACTTTCTAATCTCAACTTGACCTCATCTTTCCATTTCAATTCCAACATTCATCCTCTACGTGGAGAGACCCCAAGCTCTCCATCACAGAGGTTCTGTTCCCCTTGATCATCCCAACTGACTTGAGCATCGGAGTGTCCCCACCGGAATCCCTGGCCCGGGTCTCCTCTTTTTTTGCAGGGCAATTCGACCAAGGAGCCAACCAGAAGAGAGGGCTAAGCATCCAATGGGAGCCCGACGCGTCCACGACACATCAGAGCTACAGGTCATGGCAATCTTAGCGGCAATAGATACAAATCCTAAAACTTGCATCAATTATGGTACTTCATATTTAACTCATCACATTTCAAGCTAAAAAGAAATTGCATATCAAGATATGGGTTAAATGCTCATTAATTAAGATGGAAAAATGAGGTCAAGAAAAAAAAATCCAAAGGTTCATCATCAATTGCTAGCACAAGCTCACAAGCTATGATTCGGCATGATTTGCCTTTTTCCTTTTCTGAATATAAGAAGATTAGGATTTGGGCAAATTACTTAAATCCAAATATAGTAATGCATTTTAGGAATATTGCTGTCTAATATCAAAAAATTCCATATCAAAGAGAAGTAAAAGCTTAAGCAAGTCATGGATAAGATTCCTAATAGAATGTGTTTAACTTCTAATATATGAACATCATTTACTATAAAGGGTTATATTTGTTTAACTGCTCATTTTGTTCATCAAATTGAGAATTATGTAGTAAAATTCTTAACTTTTGTCGTATAAAATCTTCATACACTGGAACAAAATTGGAAGCAAATATATTTGATTGTTTGAAGCAATGAAAAATAGATGGAAAGGTTTTCTCTCTTACCTTGGATAATGTTTGCTAATGATAATATGCAAGATATCTTGAAAAACCATCTTCGTTTGCAAAATAACTTGTAATGTGATGATGGCTTCTTTTATGTGCAGTGTTCTACTTATATATTGAATCTCATTATTCAAGAGGGCTTAAAAGTAGCCATTGAAACATTAATTTATTTAAATCATAGTGTCAAGTATGTGAGAGGATCATATGGAAGGATGATCAAATTTCAAGAATGTGTTCAACAAGCTAGCATTGACATAGGGATTGGTTTAAGGTTGGATGTGTCAACCAAATGGAATTCAACATGATGCTTGATAGTGCAATCAAATATCAAAAAGTCTTTCATATGCTCCAGGTGATTGATAGAAATTATAAATATTGTTCAACAGATGAAGTGTGGAGGAGAGAAGACAAGGTGTGCAAATTTTTGGAACCATTCTATGATACTAGAAACATGATCTCAAGTTCATCTTATCCGACCTTTAACTTATATTTTATGCAAGTTTGGAAAATTGAATGTATGCCGAATGAGAACTTAGATAATAATGATGAGGTAATAAGAGAGATGGCTACCAGAATGACAGAGAAGTTTGACAAATATTGAAAGGATTATAGTATGGTGCTTGCTTTTAGAGCTATTCTTGACCCATGAATGAAACAATTTCGTAAGAAAACCTACTTTAAAGTATTTTCATGTATTTGGTTGTCGATGTTTTATTTTAAACAATGAAAAAAATAATTTAGATAAATTTGATGCCAAGTTAAATGAAGGTATCTTCTTATGATACTCTAGATCTAGCAAGGCATATAGAGTTTTTAATAAAAGAATACTTGTAGTAGAAGAATCCATGCATGTTGTTGTGTTTGAAGAATCTACTAATAAGTCCTTTAGAAAAGAGTATACTTTTGATGATGTCGCAGGTATCGAAGGACTTAAGGAGTGACTTTGGATGATCCCCCTCCCAAAGAAGATGAAGAAGATCAAAACACGGAGAATGAAGAAGAAGTTACAAGATCTTCACCAAAGGAACTATCCAAAGAATGGAGGTATGCTCATGGACTTCCTAAGGAATTAATCTTGGGAGATCCATCAAAAGGGATAAGAATTAGATCTTTAATTATAAATGAATGTTATCATATTGTTTTTGTTTCACAAATAAAATCTAAGAATATAAAAGAAGCTGAAAAATATCCAAATTGGATGATTTCTATGCAAGAGAAATTAAATCAATTTGAAAAAAATAAGGTTTAGACACTAATAGAAAGACCATCTAATACTTCCATAATTGGTACTAAATAGGTATATAGAAATAAATTGGATGAAAATAGAATATTAACTAGACTGGTAGCTAAGGGTTACAATCAAGAAGACTGTATTGATTTTGATGAAACCTTTGCTCCAGTAGCTAAACTTGAAGCTATTAGATTACTTCTAGCATTTGCATGTTTTATAAATTTCAAATTATTTCAAATGTAAAAGCATATTTTTGAATGGTTATATAGATAAAAAAGTATTTGTTGAACAACCACCTGGTTTTGAAAATCATGCAAATCTTGACCATGTTTTTAAATTACATAAAGTACTTTATGGTTTAAAACAAGCCCCTCGTGCATGGTATGAAAGACTAAGTAAATTCTTAATTGAAAATTATTTTAATAGGGGTCATTGATGCTTGTCGAATTTACAAAATTAATTACTGTTTCACTAATTCTTGTGATTTTTTTTTCCTTGTAGTATTAGTGAGTCTAGGTCGAACCCTAGAGATTGAATATGATGATCAAATTTAATAATTAGATGGGGGTTTTGAATAATTATGAAATCAACTAAATAATTATGCAAATAAGGGAAAACTTTAATTCAATTTAGATTTGTTTCAAATTCAATTTAAGTTCGATTCATATTTGATCAAGGGGTTCAGTGCTAAGTTGCAGATTGATCATTGGTATATAATATATCATTCCCTCTTTAAATACTTAGCCGAGGACTTATCTAGGAGCTAGATAAATTTAATCATCCCCATGTTCATTAATTCAACTCAAGCACCCAAATTAAATTCTTATCAATAAACCAATTGGCATTAAGCAATCCTCATGAATTCATTGATAGCATTACATACTAGGGTGAAGCTAAGAATGAACAACAATTTGACAAGCATCAAAATTATTTAATTCATTCTATGTTTCCTTTTAGACAATAATAAAAACTGTGATCATAATCATTTTATCTAAGTACTAATTTAACAAAGTTGCATAACAATTACGGATTAAGAACTTAGTTTAGTAATCAGTCATGTAGACAATCAATTAATAGGCCTCTAAATCAATTAATCTACACAATAAATCAATAATTAAAATTAGAAAATATAGATATTTAGCAAAAGAATAATATTAAATTAACATCACAACCTCATAACCATGCTAACATAGCCAACTATCCCTTGAATTGATATAAAGAAATTACTCAATCATGGAAAAGGAAAATAACATGAGTTTGATCTGATTTCCTTTCCAGTTCATAGCAAAAATCTTGTTCTTCTCCCTTCCAGCAGTAATAGATGCTCTGTTTCTTCCAACAAAAATAATGAAGTAGCAAACAAATCTATCCTGTTCTTCCAGTAGAAATCAAATCTTCTTCTCCTCTTCTCGCTGTGTTCTTCCCTGCTACCCAGAACTCCTCTCTTCTCTTCTCTTGCTGTAGCACTCGTTCCCCTCTCCTAAAACAGAACTCTAAACTCATTCTGCTACTGAAAATAGAGCTCTTGCTTCATTCTCCACTGAACTCCCTTCCAGCAACACGCCTCCTCACTTGATAAACTTTTTCCTGGTCTCCCAACAAATCCAACAAGCCCCTATGTTCTGTGACTGTCTCCATAACCTATTCTGCATCCATCTGCTCTGAGCCTTTCTCCCGTATCCCAACTGTGTATTCCAGCATCTCCATTTTTTTAAATTCAGAAAATCATCACCTTGGTCTTCCAACAAACAGGGACTCTGTTTCCAACAATCTATTCCGGATTTATGCTCTTATCTGCTCCCCACTTGGGTCCTTAGATCACACCAGGATTACTTCACCAAACCAACTTTGCTGGTGGCTATCCATGCTCTTTTCCAATGGTTCCAACTAGCCAGAAATTAGTTTCAGCCATCTTCTGCACGGACGCCCAACATTCTAAAATAGAACTTGATTCCTGAATTTTTTCTAATAGGATAGCTACATTTTTAGACCTTGGTCTCTTCATGAAACATGTAGCTGATCAAATGCACTTGAATTTAGGCCTTTGGATCATATCATTTGGCCCTTGGAAGCTCCAGATATTCCCTTTCAAAGCTTCAGCCTTTAGATAGAAATTCCAGTTTCTAGATGTCACATTGAATCACAGTTTGGAGGTCTAAATGAATTTAGATTTTAATGCACCATACTCTCTGGAAGCTTAGGAAGTCCCCTACAACTTCATCGAAAACCATTTCTTCCAATTCTGATATTATTATTATCAAAATCCTATGAGAAACCAGAGGGGTGAAATTATATAATGCTGAAAATTAATCCTCATATATAAACTTATGCATTAATCATCACAATTAAGATAATAAATATACCAAATAGATTAAATATAAAAAGAAATAAAATGTGTAATTATGTCTTTATCAGTCATGTTGATACTACCCAATTTTTAAAGAAGGCTGATGATCTCTTAGTAGTACAGATATATGTCGATGATATCCTTGGTGCCACTAATAAATCTCTTTGTCAAGAATTTGCTAAGCTTATGCAAGAAGAGTTCGAGATGAGTATGATGGGAGAGTTAAGTTACTTTCTTGGACTCCAGATCAAACAAACAAGTGAAGGAATCTTCGTTAACCAAGCTAAATATACAAAGAAGATTCTGAAAAAGTTTAGGATGGAGAAGACTAAACCTATTGGTACACCTATGAGTCCTTCATGTAAACTTAACAAGGATGAATCTGGTAAGAAAGTTTATCAAAGATTTTATAGAGGCACTATTGAATCTTTATTGTACTTAACTGCTAGTAGACTAGATATTATGTTTAGTATATGCATATGTGCAAGATATCAGTCTGAATCTAAGGAATCACATTTATTGGCTGTTAAATGCATACTTAGATATTTATCTGGCATTGTTGATATTGGATTGTGGTACTCTAAGAATTTAGCTATTGATTTGATTACATATTCTGATGCTAATTTTGTTGGCTATAAGTTAGATAGATAAAGTATATATAGAACTTGTCAATTTCTTAGAGTTAATTTAATCTCATGATTTAGTAAGAAACAAAATTCGGTTGCACTATCCACAGCTGAAGCTGAATATATTGCAACTGGAAGTTGTTGTGCTCAAAACTTATGGATTAAACAACAACTCAAGGACTTTGGCATTAAATTACTAAGACACCAATTAGATGTGATAATACAAGTGTAATTAACTTAACTAAAAATCCTATTCAATACTCAAGAAGTAAGCACATAGAAATTAGACATTATTTTATTAGAGACCATGTTCAGAACAATGATGTTATGCTTGAATTTGTTTGTACATAAATGCAATTAACTGATATACTGACCAAGCCACTCAATGAAGATAGGTTCAGTATGATTAGAAGAGAATTAGGGGTCATTAATCCCTTTGATTAAATCTCAATCATGTCTTTTATGACCTTTGAAATTTTCCATGAAAATTTCTTGAATAATTATCCTTAAAAATCATATTCAATCATTTATTGGCTATTAAAATCAATTTTCTTGATTTTTTATGATTTTTTCCCTATTTTTTTGATTTTTTTTGAAGTGTCGATACCTCGAAGGGTCACACTTGGACTAATCCCGTGACTTGACACTTAACCGGTGGGAACTGGTGAACAAATAAGGAAATTGATCAGTTTCTTTCCATTTTTCTTGCCATTCTTCTTGAGCTGACTCATCTACCCACTATTCCCTCACTTCTGTTAATTTCCATTCACTGTTCAAACGATTTTTGAGCCCTCTTTTCCTCTTATTTCCACTGTTCTTCATGGTTTTACCATGGTTTTCTTTGTTTTTTCCTCTCCATTTTTGTATTCCCTTTTTCTTGGATGATGGAGCCCAGGAAGCAGTTGGTTAGGAGACCTCGACCTTCCACTCAGGATGTGGAGTGGTGCACGAAGGCCTGTCATGATGATCAGTATATAATGGCAGCTGCTCAGCTGGAGATTCTAGTCCGACCATCAATCCCTGGAGCAGACCGGATGACCTCTAAGGTCATTATCGGGGGATAGAGAGTGGATTTTGAGTTTGTAGACTAGCAGCATTTTAGGATTGGTGATTGGCTGAGAGAGGCTGGTTTGGCACAATTTTGTTTCCTCGGGGAAGAGATTCTATCTAGCATTGATGAGGGAGTTTTATAGTACTCTAGCTATAGAGGAGCCAATGGTGGATGGTAGAGGTCAGAGGGACCACTATACCACTGACAGTAGAGATACTGAGCAGAGTATGAAAGATCACGATGAGGGGTACAATTACAGACTCACTTGTAGATAGGATCAGTGGCTACAGGTGTATATTTGAGAGAGATGATATTAGTGAGTGCTGACTCCGTTATTGATTTTGATGATAAGCAAAATGTTAAGTATAAGTTGAAGACTAATGATGTCTTTGAAGTATATTTTTGTGAAAAAAGGTGCTCACAAATTTGAAGAAGCTTATCTATTTGAAGAAGCCAAGTTTGAATGAAAAGGATTGCTCAAAAAGGACTTGGAAACTCAAGAATTGCTTGATTGATGGTTAAGTTAAAGTGGAAATGTGTTTCAGCTTAAGTTCAGCCTTTTTTGTGAAGTTTTCAGTGAGGTGTCGACTCAAAGTGTCGATACATGAAAGTAAAGTATCGACTCAAGTTAGTACGCAAGAATGTTTCAGATGGCACGGATGAAGTGTCAACACATGGATCTGATGTGTCGACTCAAAGTGTCAACACATGGATCAATACATCGCCTGAGATTTTCAAGCCACAAAACTTATAGAAAATGAAGAACAACTGAAGTGTCAACACATGAAAGCAAGGTGTCGACTCAACTGAGCAAGTGTCGACACATCTAAAATTTTCAGAGAATCGGATTGGAGCTATTTGAATTGGGTGTCGACTCAAGAAGTGCAAGTGTCGACATTACGTATAGGCTCACAGTCTGAAGTGTCGACTAGGAAGTTTTAACAATAGTAACGGCTAGTCTTTCAAATACAGAACTCGCTCATTTTGCCCTCCAATGGCTAGTTTTTCAAGTTTAACGGCTAGAAATGAAATTTGAGGTCTTGGAAAAGTATTTATATGCTCCAAATCAAATCAAATGATAATCTATTGAATATTATTGAATACCATTGAAGAGTTTTAAGAAGAGAGAAGAAAAGAGAGCTTTAACTCCTATTCTTTGAAGATTCAACTACTCTCAAGCTAAAGCAAGCCTCTAAGCATTCAAGAACCTTCAAGAGCATTGAAGATCATCCATTCTTGAGTATTCAAGAGGCTTCAACAAGTTCAAAGCATCTCTACATCAAGCTTCAAAGAGATACCCGCTTTGTTTTAGAAAGCTTACTTTATTTGATTACTTCTAAACCTTATTTGTTGTAAGGGTTATTGGTTAGCCTATTGTAAAACTAAGAGAGGTTATTGGTGAGTCTTTACAAAATCAATTAGATTGGTGGTTAGCCCGCAAAACCACTTAGGTTCTTGGTTAGCCCGAAAAACCAAGGGAGATTATTGGTTTGCCTTTGAAAACTAATTAGGTTCTTGGTTAGCCCGTAAAACCAAGTGAGGTTTTGACTTGTTGGCCTTATGAAAATAAGTTGGGTTTTTGATTAGTGAGCCCACAAAACTAATCAACTGTAATCGGGTATGATTATAGTGAATTTCCAAGAAGATCTTGGAGAGTGGATGTGCATTGGATAGCATCAAACCACTATATTTCTTAGTCTTTGTGGTTGATTGATCTATCTTATTGCTCTTTACTTATTGCTCTTTATTTTCACTGCACTTTTATTTAAGAGCATTGCACTTGAACTCATAGTACCTTGCATAATTAATTAGGATTGCATTGCATTGCAACAAGTTAAGTCATCTTAGATTTATTTTCTAGAGACTAATTCACCCCCTCTCTTGGGTTGCTTACTGGCCAACAAGTGGTATCAGACCCTGTTCTCAGTGTATAGGCTTTACCACCTTGAGTAAAGATCTATGGCAGCCCTAATGGTACTAGCATAGTTGAGGGTCAAGCCTCAAATAGACCTCCATTTTTCAATGGAACAAATTGTATCATATTAGAAAACTAGGATGAAAATTTATATACATTTTATTGATTACAATTTATGGAAAGTGGTAGATAAGGGTCCTCATATTCCTTCAGTAGTGGTTAATGGTGTTTCCATCCCAAAGCTTGAAGAAGATTGGGATGAAAATGACATTAAACAATCTGATATCAATGCCAAGGAAATGAATCTCTTATATTATGCATTAAATCCTAGTGAATTCAATAGGATATCTACATGCACTTCTGCTAAAGAAATATGGGACACACTTGAAGTTACTTATGAGGGTATCGATCAAGTAAAAAATACTAAAGTAAATATGTTAGTGCACACTTATGAGATATTCCGAATGGAACCTAATGAATCAATCACTGATATGTACACAAGATTCACTAATATTGTAAATGGTATGAAAAGTCTTGGAAAGGTAATGTCTAATGCTGTTGTAAATAAAATCCTTAGATCACTTCCAACATCATGGGATCCGAAGGTGATGCAATTCAAGAAGCCAAGGACGTTGACAAATTACCTCTTGAGCAACTGGTTGGATCGCTCATGACTTATGAGCTTAATCTGAAACAAAAATCAATGGACATGGATAAGAAGAAGAAGGGAATTTCTTTCAAATCTAATATTCAAGAATAATCCTTAATATATGAGTTCGAAGATGAAGAAGAAGATGAAGGTGAAGAAGCCCTCCTTGCACGAAAATTTAGAAGATTCATGAAGAGGAAGAAATTTTCTTACAAAAAGAAATATCAATCAGAAGAAAAAGGAAAAGAGAAAGAGAAGGAAAAAGAAAAGGAAAAGGAGAAGGAAGTACCTATATACTTCGAATGCAAGAAGCCGTGATACTATAAGTTTGATTGTCCTCTCCTTAAGAAGCTAGGAAGAAATTAAGGAAGAAAGCAATGATGGCCACTTGGAGTGACAATGAAGACTCCAGTTCTAAGGAAGAGCAGACCGAAGTTGCAAATCTCTGCTTAATGGCATATCAAGACAATGATGAGATAAATTCCGATACCAAAATTGACTTTACACTTGATGAACTTAGAAATGCATTTGATGAACTCATGCATGATTATAAACTAATTTTGAGTGAAAATAAAAAGTTGAAAAATCATGCAAATAGTTTTTCTTTTGAAAACTATTCTTTACTAAATGATGTTAGTGATTTGAAATCTAAATTGGATATTTTAGAAAAGAAAATCAATGCTTTATCTATGGAAAATGAAGTTTTGAAAAGACCTAAGAATGTTATTTCAAACAATGATCTTTTAAAGAAAAACAAAGATTTAGAACTTGAAAATACTAGGTGCAAAAATGAACTTGAAAATATAAAACCTTTTGTTGAGAAATTTACTTATAGTTCAGAAAAATTAAACCTACTTTTGAATAATCAAAGAGCCATTTTTAATAAAGCAGGATTAGGATATAAACCACAAAAGCAACAAAAGTATTTCAAAAATTTTCTGTACCTGCATCATCTAGCATTACTTATTTTTCTTGCAAAAATTTAGGTCATAAATCATTTCAATGTAATTTAAGAAAAATCAATTATTTTGGTAAAGTATGGGTTCCAAAAGGAATCATTTTGAATGCTAACCCTAAAGGATCCAAGTTAGCTTGGGTATCTAAAAATAAAGGTTGATTTTATTGCAGGTGTGTTTTGCAACCAAGGAGAACAAAAGACTTTGGTATCTTGATAGTGGTTGCTCAAGGCACATTACTGGAGATGTGAAGCAATTCTTTTCTCTTGAAGCTTTGAATGGAGGGAGTGTGACCTTCGATAATAATGGTAAAGGAATAATCATTGGTATTGGTAAGGTTCACATAACTCCTTCTAGTAGTATTAGTAATGTACTTCTAGTTGATGGTTTGAAACACAATCTTTTAAGCATAGTCATTTTGCAATAAAGGTTTTCAAGTAGTTTTTAGATCATCATATTGCATGATTGCTAGTCCGGATATAAATGGAGTACAATTCATTGGAAAAAGGCATGGAAATGTTTATTTGGTGACCTAGATGATCTATCTCTGCCTAATGGAGAATGCCTTGTTGCAATAAATTCTACCAAGGATGAGACTAGTTGGCTATGGCATAGAAGATTAGGGCATGCTAGTATGTATCTTCTTTCAAAACTTTGCAAAAAGAATTTAGTTAGAGATTTACTTGTACTTTATTTTGAAAAAGATAGAATTTGCCAAGCATGTCAATTTGGTAAGCAAGTTAAAACTTCTTTTAAACCAAAAGGTTTTGTAACTACTACTAGTAGGCCAGTTGAATTACTTCATATAGATCTCTTTGGACCAACTAGAATATCAAGTTTAAAAGGCAAGAGATATGGATTAGTCATAGTGGATGATTTTTCGAGATTTATATGAGTTTTCTTTTCAGCACATAAAGATGAATCATTTTCAGCATTCATAAAGTTTTATAAAAAAGTTTCAAACAAAAAAGGTGTTTCAGTTGTTTGCATTCGTAGTGATCATGGAACTGAATTTGAAAATCAAGATTTCGAAAACTTTTGTAATGAAAAAGGAATATAACACAATTTTTCTGCACCTAGGACACTTCAGCAAAATGGGATAGTAGAAAAGAAAAATCATACTTTGAAAGAAATTGCACGTACTTTGCTTTGCAAAAATGTTTTGCCAAGATAGTTTTGGGCTAAAGCCATTAATTCAGCTTGTTACATTTTAAATCGAGTTTTAATCCACCCTATTTTGAAGAAAACTTCTTATAAACTTTGGAATCAAAGAAAACCAACTTTGAAATATTTTTGAGTTTTTGGTTGCAAATGTTTTATTTTGAACAATGAAAAAGATAATCTTGGAAAGTTTGATGCTAAGTCTGATGAAGGTATCTTTTTAGGATACTCCACATCAAGCAGGGCATATAGAGTTTTCAATAAGCAAACTTTGGTTGTAGAAGAGTTAGTACATGTTGTTTTTGAAGAATGTACTAACAAATCCTTTAGAAAAGAGGATACATCTGATGAATGTGCAGGTACTGACAAGCTTCAGAAGTTGACATTGAATGATCAACCTCAGCTAAGTGAAGAAGATCGAGACAAGAATGAGAAAGGTGATGACTCTCCAAAGCATAAAAATTTATCTAAGGAGTGGAGGTATGCTCATGGACATCCTAAGAAATTAATTCTAGATGATCCATCTAAAAGGATAAGAACTCGAGCCTTAATTAGAAATAAATGTGATTATATAGCTTTTGTATCTCAAGTAGAACCTAAATGTTATGAAGAAGCTGAAAAAGATCCTAACTGGATTAATGCCATGCAAGATGAACTAATTCAATTTGACAGAAATAATGTTTGGACACTAATAGAAAGACCATCTAATATTTTAATTATTGGCACTAAATGGATATTTAGGAATAAATTGGATGAAAATAGAATTATTGTTAGGAATAAAGCTAGGCTAGTTGCTAAAGACTACAACTAGGAGGAAGGGATTGATTTTGATGATTTACTCTTGTTGCTAGACTTGAAGCAATTAGACGATTATTAGCATTTGCTTGTTTTATGAATTTCAACCTATTTCAAATGGATGTTAAGAGTGCTTTTCTAAATGGTTTTATAACTGAAAATGTTTTTGTTGAACAACCACCTGGATTTGAAAAGTATGCACATCCTGATCATATTTTTAAATTACACAACGTACTTTGTGGATTAAAGCAAGCTCCTCAAGCCTGGTATGAAAGACTCAGCAAATTTCTGATTGAAAATGAGTTTTCAAGAGAAAATATTGATAAAACACTATTTTTGAAAAAAAAAGATAATGATTTATTAGTAGTACAAATATATGTTGATGATATCATTTTCAGTGCTACTAATGAAATTCTTTGTCAAGAGTTTGCTAAGCTTATGCAGGATGAGTTCGAGATGAGTATGATGGGAGAACTCAATTTCTTTCTCGGACTCCAGATTAAGCAAACTACAGATGGTATCTTCATCAACCAAGCTAAGTATACAAGAGAAATTATCAAGAAGTTTGGGATGGAGACTACTAAAGCAATAGGTACGCCTATGAGCCCCTCTTGTAGACTTGATAAAGATGAACATGGTAAATCAGTAGATTAAAAGTTATATAAAGGTATGGTTGGCTCTTTATTGTATCTAACTGCTAATAGACCAGATATAATGTTTAGTGTATGCATGTGTGCTAGATATCAGTCTGAACCAAAAGAATCACATCTTATAGCAGTTAAGCTCATTATTAGATATCTATCTTATACTATTGATATTGATTTATGGTACTCTAGAAATTCATCTGCTGAATTGATTGGATATTCTGATATGGATTTTGCTGGTTGTAAATTGGATAGAAAGAATACTAGTGGTACTTGCCAATTTCTTGGAGTTAATTTAATCTCCTGGTTTAGTAAGAAACAAACTTCAGTTCCACTATCCATAGCTGACACTGAGTATATTGCAGTAGGAAGTTATTATGCTCAAATCTTATGGATTAAGCAACAACTTGAAGATTTTGGAATCAAGTTGACTAGTACACCTATTAAATATGATAATACCAGTGCTATTTGCTTGACTAAAAATCCTGTTCAACATTCTAGGATAAATACATTGAAATTAGACATCATTTTATTAGAGATCATGTAGAAAATAATGATGTTATGCTTGAATTTATTAGTACTAAGTTTCAATTAGCTAATATTTTGATTAAACCTTTTCTGGAAGATCGATTCTGTATGATTAGAAGAGAGCTCAGGATCATTAATCCTTTTGATTAAAATTTTCCTGTATTTGACTCAAACTAGATCAATTCAACACCAATCATGATAAATCTTACTCAATCATTGCTGATTTCTCTTCAAATTTATCAACTTTCTAGTGATTTTGATAAATGCTTGAATCCCTAAATTTTTGATTTTTTAAGTCGATGTGTCGGCACATTCGTGAGTCGACACTTGAACGACAGTGGACTGAGAATAAAGGATTTTCCGAACCATTTTTCTTCCCATTTTTTCTCTCCTTCAAGCCGACACAAGATTTCAAGGTATCCTCACTATTCCCATTCTCAGTTACATGTTTTAAGCCCGCTAATTCTTCATTTTGGACATTCGGTTGTTCGGATTTCGTTGGATTTCTCCTTGCATTTGGATTCTAAGCCCTAGAAATCCTAGGTTTCAACCAAAACCTTGCCCAATTCTTTAATCCAAGCAATGGGACCTCGCAAGCAAGTTGTCCATCAACCTCGTCAGTCAAATCAAGAAGAAGAGCAAAGGATGAAGGCCAGACATGAGACTAGAGCTCCTGATCTGCCCGCACGACCACTATTTGTTCCTTCTAGCCGGATGAGCTCGAAGACTGTTGTTGGAGACAGCATGTGGACTTTCTTTTGTCGACCAGCAGAATTTTCAGATCGGGCAATGGATTCGTCAGGCTGGTCTGACTTCATTTTGCTCACTCAGCGAGAGGTATTATCTCGGGCTTATGCGAGAGTTTTATGGATCACTCACCCATGGGACTGATGGATGGTTAGCACAGGTTAGAGGTCGAGATATCCCTGTTACATCAGAGGTTCTGAGCAAAGTATGGGATATACCGATGACCAGATCTGTGGTAGACAGTTTGATGGATAGAGTCAGTGGACTTCAATGCATCTTTGAGTCTAACATATTACCAGAGGAAGCCACTGTACTAGCATCTAGATTATCTGCAGAGATGAGACTGCTACATCATATCATCGCCATGATACTTCTGCCGAAGATCGGATGTTTCGACTATATCACTAAGTAGGAGTTGCTAGTGATGGTCTCTTTGGTTCAGCGCATGCCCATCTGCATTCCAGTGCTTATGATTCATCAGATTATGGAGGCGTCGACTAGTTAGCGACTCTGCCTGCCATATGGTATGGGATTGACCATTCTTTTTAGGGAGTATGACGTCAGCTTTGAGGACGAGCCCTACCGTACACTACTTCATACTAATGTGTATGACATCAGGTCATTACACTGGATGGGCTATCATTTATTCCGAGGCCAGTGGACTCGTAGGATATCTAGTCAGGTCGAGGACAGAGCTGATGATGATGATGCAGTAGAGGAGGAGCGCATCCTCTCCAGTAAGGTAGGACCCAGCGAGAGTTAGCCTGAGATGGTGGCACAGCTAGCAGTTGCTTTTCAATCTAATCCTACTACTTCAGCACAGCCTCAGCCAGCTCAGACGAAGACTCCAAATACTTCTGACAGCTTACTAGACAGAGTCAAATGCATTGAGATCGACATTTTTACAATGAGGTAGTGTCTTGACTGTTTCATAGCTGAGACCAGAGAGAGCCATATTAGACTTAGTGATGGCATCTCAGCTATACTTTCTGCACTGTCCAGACCTTCAGCGAGTACTCTGGTTGCTGATATTGCTCCTACACCTGCTCATGCACCTGCTCCTGCACCTGTTAATGATGTTGAGGATGTTAATACTGGTGTTGATACTGTTGTTGTTGGTGATATTGTTGGAGATGTTGTTGGAGATGTTGATGGTGATGATAGAGATGATGAGGAGACTGACTCCAATAGATTTGATTTTACAGATCTTACTTCAGAGCCAGTAGCGGAAGTGATGGCAGACTTGCCTAGGAGTCATGTTCTTGACTAATCTTGTTCACCTGCCCTGACTCCAGTTCCATCTTCTCCTTCTAGATCGGATGATCGCATTCCTGTTCCCATTCCTATTCTGACACCTGTTATTGATTCTCTAGCTATTGATACTCCTGTTATACATACACCTATTATTGATTCCCCAGTTATTGATACTCCACATTCACCTGTTGTTGATTTACTTGTTATTGACACCCCTACCACTCATACACCGATTACAGACTTACCAGTTCATTCTACAGCTGATATTTCTATCCTTGATATGCTTGTTGTATCATCAGCTGATACTCCTATATTTGACACACAGATTATTGATGCTCCCACACTTCACACATCCTTGCTTATCCGAGAGCTTGGGTTTTATACACCCGGCTTTCAGTATCTTGACTCAGGTCCTTTTGATCGCACACCTCTTCCAGCAGTTGCTGAGATTGTTGACCCGATCAGTTTCGTTCCTGCCGAGGACATTGCTTCTACCTCTACTGCTCCAGCCAGAGGTCGGACTATGCACGACACAGAGGACATGGTCATCGTACCCCTCCACGGTCGACCAGGACCCGACTCAAAGATCTTAGATCGATGTGGCCGCGAGCTTGATCTTTTACTGATATGATACAGGACCGATTGAGATCAGTTAATCTTTTGATGATATTGATATGGATGAGGATTAGGACACTTATGTATTTTTAGACAGTTTGTTTTTATGCATCTATGTATATTTTATAGTTTGATTATACAAACTCTGACTAGAAATGAAACTTCATGTTGTACTCAATGTTTGCGATCTTGAATGTAATGAAATGATTTACACTTCTCTTAGTTCTTTATTGTCTTCACTCTTGAATGAATGAATGAATTTTAAATTTATTGCAGTATATTGTTGAAGAAGTAGTGACAATTAAATGCAATATCTTATATTCAGCTTATTTGTCTTCCTACCTTTTTAATGATAACAAAAAGGGGGAGTAGTTTAGTGAGATTTAAGTATAAAAATGCAATATAATTTATGATATATTTGTGATATGCAAGGGGTAAACAAATTTTTGAAAACTTGAATTGAGAAATGTTTACAAAATTCCTTAAGAAAGGGGGAGCTTTACTTTAATTTCATTGAAAATCTTTTTAAAGTGAATTTCTTCTTAAAATCCCTCTTTAAATATTTGAAAAGATATTTGCAAACTTTGTATGGATCATCAATTCAGGGGGAGTTTTGTTGGTTGTTGAAATTCTATTGTAGAGTATCATGATACATGTTTTCTATGTCTTAAATGTATCCCAAAGATCTAATACTCTTAATTATTATAACAAGCTCTGGCACTATTACTTTTGTTCTGAAATGTCATATCATTAATGTAAATTATATTGATACACTTAATGCTTTCAATTTTATGTACCTTAATGAATTCTTTCAAAAACCTTTTTAAGCAATTTATACTTAAGGATTTTGTCATCATCAAAAAGGGGGAGATTGTTGACTCCGTTATTGATTTTGATGATAAGCAATATGGTTAAGTATAAGTTGAGGACTAATGATGTCTTTAAAGTATGTTTTTGTTGAAAAAGGTGCTCACAAATTTGAAAAAGCTTATCTGTTTGAAGAAGCCAAGTTTGAATGAAAAGGATTGCTCAAAGAGTACTTGAAAACTCAAGAATTGCTTGATTGATGGTTAAAGTGGAAATGTGTTTTAGCTCAAGTTCAGCTTTTTCTGTGAAGTTTTCAGTGAGGTATCGACTCAAAGTGTCGACACATGATACCAAGTATCGACACATGGAAGTAAAGTGTCGACTCAGGCCGGTATGCAAGAATGTTTCAGATGGCATGGATAAAGTGTCAACACATAGACCTGATGTGTCGACTCAAAGTGTTGACACATGAATCAACACATCGCCTGAGATTTTCAGCCATAGAACTTGCAGAAAATGAATAGCTGAAGTGCTGACATATGGAAGCAAGGTGTCGACTCAAGATGTTGACTCAACTGAGTAAGTATCGATACATCTGAGATTTCCAGAGAATCAGATTGGAGCTATTTGAATTGGGTGTCGACTCAAGAAGTGCAAGTGTCGACCTTATGTGTCAACTCACTGTCTGAAGTGTCGACAAATGAAGTTCTGACAACAGTAATAGCTAGTTTTTCAAATGAGAACTTGCCCATTTTACTCTCCAATGGCTAGTTATTCAAGTCTAACTGCTAGAAATGGGATTTGAGGCATTGGAAAAGTATTTATATGCTCCAAATCAAATCAAATGATAATTTATTGAATATTATTGAATACCATTGAAGAGTTTTGAGAAGAGAGAAGAAAAGAGAGCTCTAACTCCTATTCTTTGAAGATTCAACTACTTTCAAGCTAAAGCAAGCCTCCAAGCATTCAAGAACATTCAAGAGCATAGAAGATCATCCATTCTTGAGCATTCAAGAGGCTTCAACAAGTTCAAAGCATCTTTACATCGAGCTTCAAAGAGATATCTGCTTTGTTTTAGAAAGCTTACTTTGTTTGATTACTTCTAAACCTTATTTGTTGTAAGGGTTCTTGGTTAGCCTATTATAAAATCAAGTAAGGTTATTGGTGAGCCATTATAAAACCAATTAGGTTGGTGATTAGCCTGCAAAACCACTTAGGTTTTTGGTTAGCCCAGAAAACCAAGAGAGGTTATTGGTTAGCCTTTGAAAATTAATTAGGTTCTTGGTTAGCCCATAAAACCAAGTGAGGTTTTGACTTGTTGGCCTTGTAAAAACAAGTTGGATTTTTGATTAGTGGGCTCGCAAAACTAATCAACTGTAATCGGGTGTGATTATAGTGAATTCCCAAGGGGATCTTGTGGAGTGGATGTAGGTGCATTGGATAGCACCGAACCACTATATTTCTTAGTCTTTGTGGTTGATTGATCTCTCTTCTTTCTCTTTACTTATTGCTCTTTATTTCTGTTGCACTTTTATTTAAGAGCATTGCACTTGAACTCATAGTACCTTGCATAATTAATTATTGAATTGGATTGCATTGCATTGCAACAAGTTAAGTCATTTTAGATTAATTTTTTAGAGACCTAATTCACCCCCCCTCTTGGGTTGCTTACTGGGCAATAGTGAGGGAGCAAGCATTGTAGCTTCATGATTGTCACCAGAGATGAGGCTCCTATGCCATATAGTTGCCTAGATCTTACTACCGAAGACTGAGAGGATCGACTTCATCACTGAGAGGGAGCTACTAGTGATGGTTTTTCTGATATAGAGGACTCCTGTCTACCTACCTGTGCTCATGGTACATCAGATGATGGAGGCAACAACCAGTAGGAGACTTTATCTGCCCTATGGGATAGGTTTGACTATACTATTTAGGGCATACAGAGTAGATCCAAATGGAGAGCCTTATCGACAGCTACTGCACACAGATGTGTATGATGAGAGGTCTCTTCATAGGATGGGCTATTAGAGATAGAGGTTAGTGGAGGCGCAGGATGTCAGGACAGGCACCTGATACTGACCAAGTGAGGAGGATACTTCTGAGGAGGATGAGCAGACACAGAAAGATGAGGCCAGGCCATCAGAGCCACATACAGATATACCTAAGACATAGCCCGAGCCATCAGTAGTGGCACATGTTGAGGTGCTACCTCCTACAGACAGTACTCAAGACCTGATCACTCGACTAGAGATGGAGATGCAGATCATTAGACAGCGAGTGGATATGATGCATGTGGAGATGAGAGCAGGTTTTCGGGAGATGAGGGAGAGTTTCAATATTGTTTTGGCTACTATACAGAGGATATCATCTAGCAGGCCACCTTCTGCTCCTCCAACACCACTAGCTCCACCTGCAGACATTAGGATGGGAGACGGACAGGGTGACTCTTCTACAGACTTTGATATTGCTGACTTCATGGCAGACCTTGAGCTAGATATTGCACTGACCAGGATGCTGAGAGGGCCTCTGAGACTGCTCCTACCCCATCTAGTCCAGTTCATCAAACTCCCATCCTCCCTAGCACCCCCATTTTACCTGATACTTTAGATCCTATTATTTCCACACCCATTCTTTATACTGACCCTTCTGATACTATAGTTGACCTTCCTACACCTTCCATTAGTGTACCCTCTACTTTTTTTGATAGGACACTAGTGATTCCTTCCACTTCCTCACACACTTCTTTCGTGACCAGAGAGCAAGGATTTTATACTCCTGTAATCCACATTCTATCATCCATGAAAGAATGGTGCCCTAAAAGCCAATCATTGTAAGGGCATGTCTATGATCTTCCAATTCATGTTTGATATTATTTATCAATAAAAGGCATCTTTTGATTCATCATATTGCTGCATCTTATCAAGATTATGATGAATCCCATAGGTTAGTGTAATAGAATTTGGATTATGATGGAGATCATAATGGTGAGACCTAAGTTTTTATAAATCCTAATCTAAAATGTTTCAAGTCATTGGATAATCGATTCGAGGATCGATGAATCTCGAAAGACTAGCACATCTTATGTATGCTCGATGGAGAGGGTGGTTGGTTTCACAACCACTTATATAAAGACACTAATACAAGGATGTGGGTGCTAATTAGGTTATGAGTCCACTGAACTGATCCGACAAGAGAACATCAAATGGAAGTCTTACTTATCTATCAAAAGAATGTTCTCTTAGTGGGAGTTGTGCATGTGATCCTTAGACCTGAGACTACCATAATATCTTGTACACATAAACCCATATTTTGGTGCATACTCATTCATGACAATTAAGTCATGTATGGGGTGTTTCTAGATATGGTGGATTGTATATGAAGGTAATGAATAGGTCAACAAGGAATTGATCACTCCCAGTAAGAGGAGAAGTTATCCCATGTGATCTCTTCGAATGATGACTCAGATTGTCTTTGACCAAAGCAGAATGAGATTATATAGGGTTTCTAATTTTTCATCGGTCGAGTCTTCATTATCAAATTGAGATTCATAAGGATTAAGTGCTAGGGTTTGACATTTATCCATGCCCATCACTCAATCGGGATATAAGGAGATCGAAGGATTGAATTGCATGGTAACTTTTCATTAAAGGATATTTTGGTACTTTTTATCAAATTTCTCACCTTCCGGGTAGGCATGACACATTGCTAGACGTCAATTATGTCTTGTAGGTTTTCATGAATTAATTCGATTGGATTCATGAGTCAAATCGAAAGCTAGTTTGAATTGGTAACTTAGGTTAGCTCAATTTAACCTAATTAGGTCATTCGGATCTAATTGGATCGAATTGGCTTAGACCTAGATCTACTGCTGGCTAGATGTAGAACCCAAAGGGTCATACACATTAGGGAATTGACTTAGGAAGTTAATTGACATTTAATTAGGATCATGGGTCCTAATTGGTTAGCTAGATTGCACACTAACATGTGTAGGCTGACCTAATCTCTTAACCCAATTAAATTGGGTCTAAAAGATTGCTAAATGGACTAACCAATTTATGGGAGACCTAAATTGGGTTGAGTTTTAAGTGGGATGAAATTATCAGAATTTATATGATAATTTTTAAACATTTTATGTGCCAAATACTAAGAGTCCTAAGGGCATGGGACTCTTGGTGCCAAAAGAAGTGGTCGGCAATTAAAGGGGGTGCAAAAGGACCAAGAGTCCTTCTGCCTGTTAATCACTTATGAGGTGATAAACTACACTTTATCCCCTTTCATATGACAACCCTATTGCATGGTCTTTGACTGGTCAAAGATGAGAAATGGCATAGAGAAAAGGTGGTGGTGCATAAGTGAAGAGTAGCGACTCTTCACTATTGACGCACAGAAAAGGACCTAGAGTCCTTCTGCTTTGGGGAATTGTTTCTAGATGAGACAAGATGTCCCTAACCTTATCCCATGGCTAAATGCTATGGCATGTTAACAGTGGAAATGAGAGTGGGCGGTGAAGAAAGATGGCGCGCACATGAAGGGTTGCATCCCTTCATGATAACCGCAACATTTAAATTCCAAGAGTCTTTCCTAATGAAGGAACTTGACTCTTGGATAAGTCACATTGCTTCCACACCATCTTAAGACCCCTATCAGCTGGTGACATGCCACATGGCATGAGGATAAAATGCCAAATCATTCAGAGAAGTCAGATAAGTCTTTTGGTGCAAGAAAGGCCATGGTCTTTGGCACAAGAAGGGTCATGATTTAAGATAAGACTCCTTCTTAATGAAGGGTCTTATATGATCTATTGATTGACAGATCAAGGGCTGATGAAGAGCCATATATGGCACCTCTCCATCTCCTATAAATAGCCATTGGTTTTTAGGCCGATGGTAATCATAAATCCTTTCTTTCTTACACTTATACTCTGCCACACTCTCCTTGTCTCTTCCCACCCTTGTTGGAACTTAGGTCTTTCTTAAGACAAGTTCACTATTTTAAGATAAGGGTTTAGGAAGAGAATGAGAAAGTGTTAAAGAGAGTGAAGAGAGGTTTTGGAAAGGGCTTAGAGTGCTCTACTGGAGGGCAAGGGTCTGAGCAAAGAATGAGAGACTGCCAAAAGAAGAAAGGCCATCAGAAGAGTCCTGGTGGTTTAAGCAACCTACTAAGGAGTGCTTTCTAGGTTCAATTCCTGTGTGGATCACCTCTGAAGGGCATGCACTTATGTACCTAGAGGAAAGAAGAAGGAATTAGCATTCCAGGTATTTTTCCAAATCCTAATTGAATGACTTGTTAATTGTAATGAAATAAATGATCTTGGGCTTAGGGTTTCAAGTTGTTTGGAGTTTGAAAATAAAATTTTTTTGAAATCCATGCTTCCACTGCATCACCAAAACCCAACAATCTGGTCCCATTTTTGATATCACTCCATCTATTCTTGATACTGATACTGATCTTGACCCTGTACCATTTCCTGACTCTGCTCCTGACATCGCTTCTTCTTTGATACGAGCCAGAAGTAGAAGTCGAGGATGTGGTGATATCCTTAGAGCTGTCTGCACCAGACTTGCCAATCTCCGATCGATGTGGCCATGACCCCATCCCTTTAGGATTACGGGACCTATCATTCTCAAGATCGGGTCTTCCTCTGATGAGGATAGCACCCCTTAGGGTTGGTCCATATATCAGTGTATAAATATGTAGTATATTGTTGTATCAGTTCGATGTTGTTTGCATCAAATTTTGTATCAAATTTTGAATGCTATGTATCAATGGTTGAAATTATATATATGATGACTTTTTTTTTACAATTTCTCTTGTCTCTCTTTTCACTACTGCCTTTCATTTTATCTCCACTTTTTATTGTCTTTCACCTTTTTCTTTTATGATGATGACAAAAAGGGGGAAAATTAATATGGGAGAATTAATGGTAATGGTATCGAATTAATAGTAATGAAAATGGAACATGGAAATGTTTAAGTGTTTAATGTTTTGCAGTATCAAAATAAATGGTTAAGGGGGAGAAAAGTAATAGAGTAGGAAACTTTTTGAAAATTTTGAAAAAATATTTTCAGATCATATATTCAGTGGGAGCTTTGGTCTTATACTCTGGTACTCTTTATTTCTTGTATTTTTGCTCATTTTTGATCTAATACTCTTTATTATTATGATCTGATACTCTTTATTTTCTATTTTTTATGCTCTGATACTGTTAATTTTCATGCTCTAATACTCTTCACGCTCTAATATTTTTGCTCTTACACTCTCTATCTTTATATTATATTATTTGCTTAGATATGCTATGATACCTTTCATGCCTTGATACTTTTAAAGAATTTGCCCAGATATTTTTCATGTTCAACCTATTTTTGCTTTAATGCTTATCTTTTAAATATATTTTAAAGCTCTGATACACCTTTTTGAATATCTCATATAAGCATACAGCTCTGATACATTTTAATTATAGCTCTAATATGTTTTAGTTACAGCAGAACAATGGCATAGTAGAACAATGGATTTCAAAAAATTCTTTCTTGATAACCCTAACAACTAGAAACCCTAAGCCCAAGATCACTTATTTCATTTCAATTAACAAGTCATGTAATTAAGATTTAGAAAAACACCTGGAATGCTAATTCCTTATTCTCTCTACTAGGCACACAAGTACATGCCCTTCAGAGATGATCCACATGGGAATTGATCCTAGGAAGCACTCCTTAATAGGTTGCTTAAGCCATTGGGATTTTTATGATGGCCCTTCTTCCTTTGGCAGCCTCTCCATCCTTGCTCAGATCTTTGCCCTCTAGTAGAGCACTCTGAGCCCTCTCCAAATCCTTTCTTCACTCTCTTTTCCACTTCCTAAATTTTTTTCTAAATCCTTGTCTTAAAATGATAGACTTGTCTTACGACAAGACCTAAACTCTAACAAGGGAAGGGGGAGACAAGGAGAGTGAGTGGCAGAGTGTGAGTGAATGCAAGAAAGAAAGGATGAAATCAGATACCATCGGCCTAAACACCGATGGCTATTTATAAGAGAGGAGAGGGCACCAGATATGGCCTCTCATCAGCCTTTGATCTGTCAATAAATAGATCAAATAAGACCCTTCAATGAGAAGAAGTCTTATCTTAAAGAGTCATGACATTTCCTGCACCAACTGCCATATATCTGTCTCTTCAAGTTTCCTGCCAACTTTTCCACTGCCACATGGCAGTGACTGGTTGCAGGAAGGCCAAGGGACATGGCTTTTGATTTAGAAGCATCAGTGATTTGAAATTCCTTAAAGTAGAAGGACTTTGCTTCATGGAATTAGTGCCAAACATGAAGAGTCACAACTCTTCATGTGCGCCAACTTCCTTCCACTGCATTCTTCCTTTTGTTGACTGGTCAAAGCCCATATAAGAGGCCATGGAGATGAGGATAAAGTTCCTTAGACTTTATCTAGCTTTGGTGAATGACAAGCAGGACTCTTGTCCTTTTTGTGCACCAAAAATTTGTGCGCCAACAGCGAAGAGTTGCGACTCTTCACATTGCACGCCACCTTTCTCCACGCCTTTCACATATTTGACCCAATTAAAAGATATGCAAAATGGATGTCAAATGAAAAGAAATTTAATTTACTATATCACTGTATCAGTGATTATCAGGTAGGACTCTTGATCCTTCTGCACCCTTTTATTTGCCGAGCACCCATTTTGTGCCAAGAGTCCTATGCCATTTGGACTCTTCATATATGGCGCATAACATGTCCAAAAATTATCAGATAAAATCTGATAAATTCCTCCCACTTAGGACACAACCCAATTTAGGTCTTCCATAAATTGGTTAGTCCATTTAGCAACCTTTTAGACCTAATTCGGTTGGGTTAGGAGATTAGGTCAACCTACACATGCTAGTATGCAATCTAGCTAACCAATTGGGATCCCATGACCCTAATTAAAATGCAATTGACTTCCTATGTCAATTCTCTAATGTATGTGATCCTTTGGGTTCAATATCTAGCCAGTAGTAGGTCTTGGTCTGAGCCAATTCGATCCAATCAAATCTGATTGACCTAGTTAGGTCAAATTGAGCTGACCTAAGTTGCCAATTCGAACCAGCTTTTGAATTGACCCATGAATTCAATCCAATTGATTCATGAAAACCCACAAGACATGATTGATATCTAGCAACATGTCATGCCTACCCAGAAGATGAGAAATTTGGTAGAAAGTACCAAAATATCCTTCAGTGAAAAGTTATCGTGCAATTCAATCCTTTGATCTCCCTATATCCTGATTAAGTGATGGGCATGGATAAATGTCAAACCCTGGGACTTCATCCTTTTGAATCTCAATTCGATAATGAAGACTCAACTAATGAATGATTAGAAACCCTATCTAATCTCATCCTGCTTTGACCAAAGACTTCCTGAGTCATCATTCCAAGAGATCATATGGGATAACTTCTTCTCTTACTAGGAGTGATAAATTTCTTGTTGACCTACTTATTACCTTCATACACAATCCACCATATCTAGAAACACCCAGTATATGACTTAATTGCCATGAGTGAGTACCAAAACATGGGTTCATGTGCACAAGATACTATGGTAGTCTTAGGTCTAAGGATCACATGCACAACTTCCACTAAGAGAACATTCTACAGAGAATTGGGATCTAACTTCAGATTTCATGTTGAACTGAAATCACAAAAACAGCCTTGTTCCCGATCAAGAATAAATACCCTGATCAACTAAGCAATAGTGGAAGCATATCATAGGTTGTGGATGACCCTCTGCCAGTGATCTCCTTGGAGAACATGGTAGGATATATGTCTTTGAGATCAATCATATTAAGATCCAAGAACGGGAGAAGAAGGGAGAAGAAGAGAGAATTCTCTGGAGAAAGGAGATTTTTTTGATTCCACATCCGAGAAGTTTGTTCAACTCTCCTACAACCTCTCAAGAAGTTATAATATATATACCTCGATCACACGTGGTCGAGTACCCCAAAACTCCCTCTAATTGGCACCGCTTAAAAAATAGCTCACCCGTCATTCGAGCCGGCTCTAGACACTAGAGTCGACTCGACCTTGACACCGAATCGACTCTAAGCATCAGAGCCGACTCGTCCAGACCACAGGGTTTCCTGACTATGTAACCGAGCCGACTCGAATCCAATGAGATGACTCGACCAAAATACAATCCTCTGTTCTGAGCCGTGCCAACTAGCAAAGCTAACTCTTACATCAAAGGTGCCAACTCTGAGACCCATACTGATCAAAACTCGGCCTAAAACACCTAGGACTCATTCCGAACTTATTCCTAGCCCTAGATACATCATGGACAACCATGATAGACTAGACCAATACAAGGATATTGACCTAACAAGCCTTGAGCGCACCACCCGAGACTCAACAATCTCCATCTTGGTGCTTCAAGGCTACATATGCCAGACTCCTCAAACCCATCAACCACATACAAGAGTAGAAGCTTTCCCTTGGTAGAGCTTTTGTAAGTGCATCCACCTAGTTCTCCTTTATATGGACTTTCACTAGCACCACTTCTCCTTCCTCCACCAGCTTTCTGACTCTGTGGTATCTCACACTATATGCTTGGTGTGAGCATGATAGATTGGGTTTTGAGTCAACTGTATGGCCCACTGGCTATCACTGTGCAGGACCACCATACACTATTTCATCCCCATTTCAGCCACTAGCCTTCTTACCCATAGTGCTTCCTTTGTAGCCTTAGTAATCCCTATATACTATGCTTCCGTTGTAGACAAAGCAGTAATAGGTTAAAGGGTAGATCTCCAAGAAACTGGTCCACCATACATGCAGAAGATATAACCTGTTATAGACCTTCTTATATCAAGATCACCTGCATAGCTTGCATCAACAAACCCTTCCAAAGGACCTAAATATTCACCTAACTCTATAGAGTTCCATTCATGTCTTTCTAGCTGCCTGCCAAATACCAGTCCATGCTTTTGAGTCCCTTGAAGATATCACAAAATCTACTTCAATGCCTTCTAGTATTCTTTCCCAGGGTCAGCCTTGTATCTGTCTGCTCACCTGGCTTACAACATATGCTATGTCTGGCCTGCAACAAACCATAGCATACATCACACTGCCCACTGCATTAGCATATGGAACTCTTTCCATGTACTCTCTCTCCTTCTCTATCTGGGGCTATGATTTCTTGAGAGAGAAATATGCCCTAGTAATGGTGTATCTATTGGTTTGGCCTTCTCCATCCCAAACCTCTTGAGGACCCTTTTGATGTACCTACCTTGTGACAAATGGAGTATTCTTTTGCATCTATCCCTGTAAATCTCCATTCCAAGGATTTTCTGTACTGATCCCAAGTATTTCATCTCAAATTCATGAGACAATGCTCTCTTCAACCCTTTCATAGCTTTCATACTTTTGCTAGCTATCAACATATCATCCACATATAGAAGTAAATAGGAGCATCCATAATATCCATGATGCGGGATAGAGATCGGGGTTGGATCGCTAGTGAGCTGAGAAGTCATCAAGGGATTAGGGCTTGCCTGGAAGAAGAAAGAGGAGGGTGACTAGGGTGTAGGAAGGTAGTAGCAGGGATGGGGTTCACATAGATTTCCCTTGGAAGGACAAAGCACACAACAATGTTGAGGACAAAGCACACAGCATAGGGATCACACAGAAACCCTGATGGATCACACATATACCCTTCACATAGAATAATAGGGTTCACACAAATATCCTAGGGATCACACAGATTCTCTCACATAGTAAATCACATAGAACTCAAGAAAATCTTATTAATTCATGGCATCAAAAAATACAAGGGGGGTGGGGTATTTATAGATCCACCCAGGTCCCTGGACTCCATTACAGATTGGGACTACAAAACTTGGGGGCCAAGTAAACAATAACTTGAGGGCCAAGAAAGCTCTCCTAGGCTTGGGCTTTAAACTCCCTATTGGACTTGGTCTTAGGGTGCCATCACTTGAAGCTTTGACTGGGACGCTCTCTTATGGGCTTGGAGGCATGAAAGGGCCTAGGTGCTTGGAATCCAGTTTTGGTTAGGGAGGGCCTGGTGAATCTCCTGGTCTATTGACTCTTTTCTTGAACATGACTTGGATAAAAACTACGTGGACTCGATTAGACTTGACTGGATAAAAATGACTGGACTTGACTAAGTAGACTAAACTAGACTCAATTGCTCACTTTGATACAAGTGACTCAGGACTAATGGTTTATATATCCCAAAGTTATGATATTCTTAATCATTATAACAAGCTCCGACACTCTTAATCTATCACAAAGTAGATGGTGTATGGGTCAAGAAGACATCCTGTCAGAGAGTAGCAGATTACTCTGATTCAGATGATGAGGCTAAGGCTGCTAAGATTGCTGAGACTACTACTGGAGAGACAGTTAGAGATGCTAAGCATGAGTCTGATAGTGGCAACTCTGATGATTCTAATGAGGATTCCATTGATGAGAGGATCCAGGGATAGACTGGATAGATTGACACCCCAGGACACCTCCTATTCCATCAGCTATACCTATGCCTTCTAGACCATCGACTTCAGCACCATCGACTACCTTTAGGTAGATATCTCTATGCAGCTCACTCACTTTACCGACACTCTGACAACTTCTTTCAGATCCTTGTTTGATGAGCTTCGTCAGACAATGGACCATGGACTTCAGGAGTTCAGAGCAGAGATGAGGGAGCTCACTATGAGGGTGGAGTCAGTTGAGATGCGACAGCGAATGCAGGATAAGCACAACAAAGATCTCAGGGACATGCATTCAGATTTTTGGTGACTTCGAGGAGCCTCAGAGTCATTTGTCACTCAGCAGACTGCTACTCTTCAGAGCATTCAGGAGGGAGTTCAGAAGATACAGTCCGGGATAAGCACTATTGCCGATCTTACCACTGTGGCCTGTAGCTTATGAGCTGGCACTGGACCTTGGACTCCTTCACCTCGGGATCTCCAAGTCTACAGTCCTGCAAAACAAGGTCAGAGACCTAGGCCGGGGGTTCCGGTGGGGGCACTCCGATGGTCAAGTTAGCAAACGGCAAGATGGAACAAGTCTACTAAGACGGGTCTCCGATGGATTCCCATGCTTAGAGGAGTTTTTGATGAAAGAAGTGTGGAAAAAAGAGGGGTTGATGCCCAGCTTCCTGCGCTGGACCAGCCGGACTTGCATTTGAGAACTTTCGAGAGCCCTAGAATCATTATCTCTCGGTATCCATCCCTCTCTGTGACTTACCTTTCCATCCGCTTTCCTCGTCCCCTTTATACTACTGGATCGCCTTCAGCTTATGTTTCCTCCCCCGGAGACCCTCGGAGGTCCCCGGCTCCTCTCCCCCCTCCTTCCCTCTTCTTCGAGTCAGGGAGTTAAGCAACGAGCTCGCCTCGTCCACCGTGCTATCATGAAAGGGGAAACCTGGCAGGATCTCGAGCCAAGCACGGGAGCCCTCATCTCGAGCGTTGACTGTGGATTTCCTGGGTTCCAGGCCCATGACCGCAAGGATTCAATATCTCGATCATGGGGCCCTCTTTAACTGATGTAAACGAGGTTTCGTGCATCGTTGCGAGCCATACTGGGTACCCTGTACAGGGCACACCACACGCCGACTCTAGCAGCGACCTCGTGACCCATGCCTCAGACCCCCGGGGGCTTTGCAGAGTAGGGCTGACTTTGACCGAGGTGGACCCATTAGGGGGTTCCACCTGGTGGTGGAGCAGGAGCACCTGGCAAGACCTAGGATGAGGTGGACCCATCTTGGGATGCCACCTGGTGAGGGAGCAGAGGTCGCCAGCTTTAGTCGAGGTGGACCCCTCCTGGGCGGATACCTGGCAAAGCGGTAGAGGAAGGCTCGACTTCGATCGAGGTGGACCCATCTTGGGGTGCCACCTGGGAAAGGAGTAGGAGCACAAGGCTCGACCTCGGCTGAGGTAGACCCATCTTGGGGCGCCACCTGGTGAGGGAGTAGAGGCCGCCAGCTTCAGCCGAGGTGGATCCCTCCTAGGTGGACACCTGGCGAAGTGGCAGAGGAAGTCTCGACTTCGGCCGAGGTGGACCCATCTTGGGGTGCCACCCGGCGAAGGAGCAGGAGCACCTAGCTCGACCTCGGCTGAGGTGGGCCCATCTTGGGGCACCACCTGGCAAGGGAGTAGAGGCCGCCAGCTTCGGCCAAGGTGGAACCCTCCTGGGCGGACACCTGGCGAAGTGGCAGAGGAAGGCTCGACTTCGACCGAGGTGGACCCATCATGGGGTGCCACCAGGCGAAGGAGCAGGAGCGCCTAGCTCGACCTTGGTTAAGGTGGACCCGTCTTGGGGTGCCACCAAGCAAGGGAGCAGAGGCCACCAGCTTTGGCTGAGGTGGACTCCTCCTGGGCGGACACCTGGCGTAGTGGCAGTGGAAGGCTCGACTTCGACCGAGGTGGACCGATCTTGGGATGCAACTAGCGAAGGAGCAAGAATGCTTGGCTCGACCTTAATGGAGGTGGACCCATTTTGGGGTGCCACCTGGCGAGGGAGCATAGGCCACCAACTCGGTCGAGGTGGACCCCTCCTAGGCGGGCACTTGGCTGAGTGGCAGAGGAAGGCTCGACTTCGATCGAGGTGGACCCATCTTGCGATACCACCCGGCGAAGGAGCAAAAGTGCCTGGCTCGACCTCGACTGAGGTGGACCCATCTTTGGGTGCCACCTGGCGAGGGAGCAGAGGTTGCCAGCTTCGACCGAGGTGGAACCCTCCTAGGCAGACACCTGGCGAAGTGGCAGAGGAAGGCTCGACTTCGACCAAGGTGGGCCCTTCTTGGGGTGCCACTAGTGAAGGAGCAGGAACGCCTGGCTCGACCTCGATGGAGGTGGACCCATCTTGGAGCACCACCTGGCAAGGGAGTAGAGGATGCCAGCTTCGACCGAGGTGGACCCCTCTTGGGTGGACACCTGGCGAAGTGGCAGAGGAGGGCTCGACTTTGGCCAAGGTGGACCCATCTTGGGGTGACAACTGGCGAAGGAGCAAGGAATGCCTGGCTCGACCTCGACGGAGGTGGACCCATCTTGGGGCGCCACCTGGTGAGGGAGCAGAGGCTGCCAACTTCGGCCGAGGTGGAGCCCTCCTGGGCGGACACCCGGCGAAGTGGCAGAGAAGGGCTCAACTTTGGCCGAGGTGGACCCATCTTGGGGTGCCACCTGGCGAAGGAGCAGGGAGCGCCTGCTCGACCATGGTGGAGATGGACCCATCTTGGGGCACCACCTGGCAAGGGAGCAGAGGCTGCCAGCTTTGGCCGAGGTGGACCCCTCCTGGGTGGACACCTGGTGAAGTGGCAAAAAAGAGCTCGACTTCGGTCGAGGTGGACCCATCTTGGGGTGCCACCTGGCAAAGGAGCAGGATCGCCTGGCCCGACCTCGGCTGAGGTGGATTGGGATGCCACCTGGCGAGGGAGCAGAGGCCTCCAGCTTCAGCCGAGGTGGACCTGATGCGGCACGCATATGATTAATGTTTTGAATATGGTGTTTGTAGAGCAATGAAACCTAATTATACTTAGCATTGTACTCATATTAATAAGATTTAAGGATTATATGAAAAGGGACTATTACATGATTAGACACAACTCTAAAACTAAGAAGGAAGAAGATCTAGACAATAGGGGCTAATGATTGAGGACTTACCTTGATGAGTTTTCCAACCTTCCTATGATTCAAAACTTGAAACTACTGATGCTCTGGACTGGAGAACTTGGATAACAGTGATCAGAACCCTGGACTTGGGCTTCAGCTTGTTGGTTCATTGTCAAGGGGAACCCTGTTCACAACTCAAGGACTTCGAAGGACCCTGCAATGAAGATCAAAGTTAAGGTTGAAGGATGCAAACATAAAGAAGGGATGGGAGAACTTGTGAACAAAGAAAAGATAGTTGAGAAGATCTGGCCGACTCCAATGCCTTTGCCTTGAGCTTGGATGATGAATTGCTAGGGAAGAGAGTGGCTTTGGGCGTGGAAGAAGAAGATAGGAAAAATTTCACACATAAAACTCAAGACAACTTCACTTCAAACTTCATTCATTTCCAAAATCAATCTCCTTTACAATGGGCGTCCAAGGCTTTTAATAGCCTCACAAAGCTAGCTTTTGAAATTTAAAAACTCCCCAAATCGAGGAGGATTACAAGGGGGGTTGGAGGATTTGGTGGAGGACTTGGAGGGATGTGGCCAACCTCCTTGAATTTGAATCTCCCTTGTTGGCGCCCAAAGGGTGATGAGGTGGCTGGTGAAGTGGCACCTGATGATGTGGCATGGTGAGGTGGTCTTCTACTTGGATAAGATGACATGTGGTGCCCAATGGTCCTAGTTGATGGTCTTTTTCTCTTGCTTGGTTGATGTGTCTTCTCTTCTTCATGTGGTCAAATTCTGGGGTCTAGAATTTGAGTCTTGTTACTGGCTTTCATGGCTTTAAGACTTGATTAGACTTAACTCAACTGAATTAGACTTGACTGACCTAGACTTTAAAACTTGAAATGGACTTACAGGAAATGAAATTTTAAAAGTAATTACAGGACTCAATAAATACTCTTGATTTGAAACTCAAAATTAATTACAGGACTCTTGAAAAGGAAATGACTCTTGAAAATAAATTTTTTTTAAACTAAAGGATACAAGGTAACCTAATTATCTTCGATCCAAATTGGGATAAGGCTAACCTTGTTGGAGTGAAGTTTCTTTCGGCTTCTGGTGTCCACACCAATTCTCCTGGGGTGGGCAGAACTCGACCTAGTCGAGTATGGTTCAGTTTTGCCCTGGTAATGCTCGAACAAGTCTGGGTTAAGTCTTTGCAGGTCCTCTCGAGTAATCCAAGAGTTGTCAGACTCAGGTCGACCTTGCCATTGAACCAGGTATCGCTGATAGTCCTTATTCCTGGTAGTAATGATCTTGTCATCCAGGATTCTCTCAATCCTCTCTCTCTGCTCAGGTAAGGTTGGTGGTGGACACTCGGAAATATGTTCACTCTCAATGAAAGTTTCTGGCTCAAAAGGCTCACTAGGTATTAGTAGTGGTTCTTTGTATTCTACTAGGTCTGAAACATTGAAGGTTGTACTAATACCCATATCAGGTGGAAGTTCCAAAACATATGCATTAGGCCCTATTTTCTTTAAGATCTTAAAAGGTCCCGCTCCATGGGCATGCAGCTTCTTTATGGTTCCAGCGGGAAACTGTTTAGGGTTGAGCCTAATCATCGCATAATCCCCTTCACAGAATTCTTTAGCCCTCTTATGTGAGTCAGCTAAGTGTTTATAAGTTTCATTGCTCAGGTTGATCTTATTACTGATTTCTTTATGTAGATTTGTGACATGCTGTGCAAAAGACTCAGCAAACTCAGAGACTCGTGTGTGAATAGGTAGTGGGATTAGATCTAAAGGCTTCCTAGGCTTGCAACCATGGACTATCTCAAAGGGACTTTTGCCCGTAGATCGATTGACCGAACTATTGTAAGCGAACTCAGCACGTGGCAATAACAAATCCCAGTTCCCTAGACTTTCTCCCACTAGTCATCTCAGCAAGTTTCCTAGACTTCTATTTACAACCTCGGTTTGTCCATCAGTCTGGGGATGGTAGGCAGTGGAGAATTTCAGTCTGGTTCCTAATAGGTACCAAAGGATTTTCCAGAAGTAACTTGTGAAGTGGACATCCCTATCAGAAACAATGGTTTTTGGTAACCCGTGGAGTCTGACTACTTGATCAAGAAAGAGTTTGGCTATCCTAGAGGCATCGGAAGTTTGGGAGCAAGGTATGAAATGGGCCATTTTTGAAAACTGGTCGACCACCACAAAGATTGAATCATGTTTTCGAATGGTCTTGGGTAATCCTAGAACAAAGTCCATGCTTAGATCCTGCCATGGACACTCAGGTACAGGTAATGGAGTGTATAGCCCAGTATTCTTCTTTTGTTACTTTGCAATAGCACATATCCTACATCGGGCTACAAGGTTTGCTACTTGTTTCTTAAGACCTGGCTAGTAAAATTGTTCCTCAACAGCTAAGATAGTCTTGTTTCGTCCGAAGTGGCCAGCCAAACCTCCCGCATGTATCTCCCAAACTAAAAAATCTCTTAAGGAGGTTCTTGGGATGCAAAGCCTATTCTCTCTAAAAAGATAACCATCTAGAAGGGTATAGTCACTATGATCACTAGATGGTCCTTGACGCAAAACCTGATAAATTTCACCAAAATCTGGACAGGTTTCGTACTGCTCCTTAAGTCTTTCAAAACCTATGACTTCAGTACTGACTGAAGTTAAAAGAAACATTCTATGACTTAGGGCATCAGCTACCTTATTATCGATTCCTGATTGATGCTTTAGGATAAACGTATAGGATTGGATGTACTCTACCCATTTGGCATGCCTAGGGTTTAGTTTCTTTTGGGAACTCAAAAACCTAAGGGCTTCATGGTCTGAAAATAAAATAAATTCTTGCGATAGGAGATAATGCCTCCAATACCTTAATGCCTGCACTACCACATAAAGCTCCCAATCATATGTGGAGTATTTCTTCCTGGCTTCATTCAGTTTCTCACTAAAGAATGCTACGGGATGGTTCTCTTGACTCAGAACTCCACCAATACCTACTCCCGAAGCATCGCATGCTACTTCAAAGACCTTAGAAAAATCGGGTAGTCTTAAGACTGGTGCTTGGGTCATCTTATCTTTGATGTGAAGGAAGGCCTTATCAGCTGACTTCGTCCATTCAAAGTGGCCCTTCCTAATACAATCCGTGATAGGAGCAACTATGGTACTAAACCCTCTAATAAATCTTCGATAAAACGTAGCGAGGCCATGAAAACTTCTTACTTCATAATATTATTGGGTGTTGGCCACTCTACAATTGCCTTAACCTTCTCAGGGTCAGCGGATACTCCTTCAGGGGTCACAACAAATCCTAGGAAGATAACTCTAGTAGTCATGAAAGCACATTTCTTTAGATTGGCATAGAGGTTATCTTTCCTAAGTGCTAAACATACCTGCCTCAGATGTTGTTGATGATCTTCTCTAGTCCTACTATAGACAAGTATGTCATCAAAGTAAACGACAACAAATTTTCCAATAAAGGCTCGTAGGACTTGGTTCATGATTCGCATAAAAGTGCTAGGGGCGTTTGATAACTCAAAAGGCATGACTACCCATTCAAATAACCCGTCCTTAGTTTTAAAGGCAGTCTTCCATTCATCCCCTGGTCTGATCCTAACTTGGTGATAGCCGCTCTTCAGGTCAATCTTAGAAAATATAGTTGCACCGGCCATCATATCTAACATATCATCCAAGCGGGGGATGGGAAACCTATACTTCACTGTGATTTTATTTATGGCACGACTATCAACACACTTCTCCATGTGCCATCTTTCTTAGGGGTAAGTAAGGTTGGGACTGCGCATGGACTCAAACTCTCCCTAATGAATCCTTTCTTTAGGAGTTCTCCTACTTGACATTGTAATTCTTGGTGCTCGGTAGGGTTCATTCTATAATGGGGAAGGTTCGGTAGGGTTGCTCCGGGGACTAAGTCTATCGCATGTTGTATATCCCTAAGAGGTGGGAGTTGGTCGGGCAAGTCATCGGGGAACACGTCTTTGAACTCCTCTATCACTTCACTGACTTCTGGAGGTTGTTCTTTTGAAAGAGGTTCTTGATAATCCTTAATGGTCAAAATCCAAACAGGTGACCCATTGCTAATTTCTTTCTCCATTTCTCTAGCAGTGATCACGTTTATCCCCTTTTTCTTATCACTCAATTGGCTTGATCCTCTCTTAATGGGGTTCTTAGGTGGAGAAGAATGGATTATAATCTTCTTTCCATTATGAGTAAACGAGCACGAATTAGAACAACCATAGAGTGTTACGTCAAGATCGTACAACCATGGTCGGCCTAAAATTATGCTACTTACTCCCATTGGAAGTACATCACACCATACTTTCTCCAGGTAAGATTGGAACTGAATGGTTACTAGGCACCTAGACTTAATGGAAATCGTGGTTGAGTCTATCCAGGATACCTTATAGGGATTAGGATGGGGTACGGTGGGCAATCCTAGGTTTTTAACTGTGTTGGTGGATATGGCATTGACACAGCTACCGCTATCTAAAATGACTTTGCATACTTTCTCACCTATCTTAATGAATGTCTGTAGGATGCTAGTCCTATGCCAATCTTCTTGGGTTTTAGCTTGGGTGAGAATACACCTAACCACTCCTAACAGATCTTGATCTACCAGGACTTCCTCATCCTCATACTCTTCAGCCAAGTTCTCATCTGCCTGGTATACTTCCTCCTCAAATTCACCTTGGGATTCTACGACTTCCTCTTCTACTTCCCCTATGTGTAGGGCTCTATTAGGACAGTTGCTCGAATAGTGACCCACTTTGTTACACTTGAAACATGCGTTTGGAGTTCTTTGGGTCTCAGGTGTTTTCCCCTTGTCATCTCTTCGGGTCACAGGCACATTAGGATTGGGTCGGTTGAATCTAGGCTTATTGGATCCTGATTGCTGATAAGGTGCACTAGTCCTAGGGGCTTCGGGCCTTCGATAGACTGGACCTCTATGGAATCTCTCAGCATCCCTAGCTATCTGATAAGCCAATTCTAGGTCATGTACCTCTCGCATGAACAATTCTCTTTGAATTTCTTCCCTCAGTCCGGCTCTAAATCTAGACAAGGTCACCGACTCGGATTCATCAACATTGCACCTCATAACGAATTCGTCAAACTTCGCTATGTACTCTGCGACACTCCTATTTCCTTGAGTAAGTCTTTGCCATTGATCTAGGAGTCTTTGGTGGTAGGACATAGGAAGGTATTTCTCCCTAAGCCTAAGTTTCATAGCTCGCCAGGTCACTATGGGCACATCACCTCTCTGTCTAGTGATTCTCTCAACATTTCCCCAATATAACCTAGCTTAGCGCACAAGTTTAAGCTTTGCAAACTTACACTTGCGCTCTTCACTCATCTCAAACCAGTCAAAATACTGGTCCATCTCACCTTCCCAATCAATGTAGATCTTTAGATCTAAAATTCCATCAAAGGTGGGAGCTTCCAGCCTAATGTTCTTCATGGTTCGGTCATCTTGATCAAAGTGAATTGGGGTGGGTCTCCTGACATTGGGTTCATAGTTAGGCTCATGATGGAATCTCCTTGGGTTGGGCTCAATGGTTTGATCAGGGTGGGGTCCTCTAGGAATTGGATCATAAAACTGATCTTGGGGAGCTCTCCTAGGGTTTGTTTCTTAGAAAGGGTTTTGATATGGAATCCTTCTAGGGTTCAATAGGGTCTCGAGTTCAGGTGCAAGACTAGGCTCAGGCTCAGTCTGGGCTTCATGATTGCTTTCTGGGGTTCTAGCCTCTAACTGATCCAACCTAGTAGTGATGTGGGCTAACTGCTCATTCATGTCTTGGTTGGTTTGTGCCACATTCTGATTTGTTAGGGCCAATTGCTCAGTTAAACTCTTAGTCAGTTGGGCCACTTGATCATTTAGGCCTTTGATCAAATTCCCTAAGTTTTGGTCCATGGCTACACTTGACTAGGCTTGGATTGGTGAATACGGTGTCCCTGCTCTAGTTGTCATGCATGCAAATGGACTCAAGTTCGAGCTAAGGTTTCCTAGACCTAGAGCACAAATTAGAAGTCTAATTAAGTGAACCAACTAGCTATAGTACTTATGGGACTTAGCCAGGTAGGTGGAGGGGAGTGAAGGTCCCTGATTGCCAACCTTAGACACCAATCTGAGATTGGCCAGGTAGGCGGACCAAATCACAAGCCCTGATGCACCAATCTTAGACACCAAGCTAGTAAGCACACACCAATTAACTGACACAGTTAACTTGACCCTAACCTAAACCCAACTTGTTGGTGTCCCTAACCCACTAGGGCAATTAACGTTCTACTCAATTTTAAATAATGGGCTGGGATCGATATACTGGTTGGTGATTTTTGGACTAGGGGCAGGTGATGAAACCCTGACCCTATGTCAAATTGATGCCCTTAATTTGATTTCCCATAAGATGAATGAAATACAAAGGTGCTGCAGAAGTGTGTTGCAGTTTGAAAGTGGTGTGGAAAACGTGATCAAAAAATGTCCAAAAATTCTGAGAAATTCATAGAGGATTCCTAACTTATATGTTTCAATGAAGATAAAAAAAAATTTAAAACTAAAATCTATACTACTCTAAGAAGATCCTACAAATGAAAATAAATAAAAAGGACAGAACATAACCCTAATGATAGTATCGAACTGAAGAAATTTTCATTTTTTTTATAATTATTTTCTGATGATGAAATTTAATATGGTGATAACTGACTTAAAAAGGAACAAGAAAAAAAATATTTCAATAAAAAATTAGCGACTTGCCTTTGGAGTTGCAGACGGATTACAGTAAACAGATGCAAATTTTTAGAAAACAGAACCTAATCAAACAAGTGCAATGGCTTACCCAAAACTTCAATCTAAAAACTCACATCCTGCCAGGGGCTCATTATTCCCATGGGTCGTGATAGTGTACTGGAGTACACCCGCTCAGGAGGCGTGAATTTTAGATCTTGCTTGGATTTAAAGAAAACTATTCTACCCTAATGCAACCATGCTCTGATACCAATTTGATGCGGCACACATATGATTAATGTTTTGAATATGGTGTTTGTAGAGCAATGAAACCTAATTATACTTAGCATTGTACTCATATTAATAAGATTTAAGGATTATATGAAAAGGGACTATAGCATGATTAGACACAACTCTAAAACTAAGAAGGAAGAAGATCTAGACAATAGGGGCTAATGATTGAGGACTTACCTTGATGAGTTTTCCAACCTTCCTATGATTCAAAACTTGAAACTACTGATGCTCTGGACTGGAGAACTTGGATAACAGTGATCAGAACCCTGGACTTGGGCTTCAGCTTGTTGGTTGATTGTCAAGGGGAACCCTGTTCATAACTCAAGGACTTCGAAGGACCCTGCAATGAAGATCAAAGTTAAGGTTGAAGGATGCAAACATAAAGAAGGGATGGGAGAACTTGTGAACAAAGAAAAGATAGTTGAGAAGATCTGGCCGACTCCAATGCCTTTGCCTTGAGCTTGGATGATGAATTGCTAGGGAAGAGAGTGGCTTTGGGCGTGGAAGAAGAAGATAGGAAAATTTTCACACATAAAACTCAAGACAACTTCACTTCAAACTTCATTCATTTCCAAAATCAATCTCCTTTACAATGGGCGTCTAAGGCTTTTAATAGCCTCATAAAGCTAGCTTTTGAAATTTAAAAACTCCCCAAATCGAGGAGGATTACAAGGGGGGTTGGAGGATTTGGTGGAGAGTTTGGAGGGATGTGGGGGGGGTTGGAGGATTTGGTGGAGGACTTGGAGGGATGTGGCCAACCTCCTTGAATTTGAATCTCCCTTGTTGGCGCCCAAAGGGTGATGAGGTGGCTGGTGAAGTGGCACCTGATGACGTGGCATGGTGAGGTGGTCTTCTACTTGGATAAGAATGACATGTGGCACCCAGTGGTCCTAGTTGATGGTCCTTTTCTCTTGCTTGGTTGATGTGTCTTCTCTTCTTCATGTGGTCAAATTCTGGGGTCTAGAATTTGAGTCTTGTTGCTGGCTTTCATGGCTTTAAGACTTGATTAGACTTAACTCAACTGAATTAGACTTGACTAACCTAGACTTTAAAACTTGAAATGGACTTACATGAAATGAAATTTTAAAAGTAATTACATGACTCAATAAATACTCTTGATTTGAAACTCAAAATTAATTACAGGACTCTTGAAAAAGAAATGACTCTTGAAAATAAAATATTTTTGAACTAAAGGATACAAGGTAACCTAATTATCTTCGATCCAAATTGGGATAAGGCTAACCTTGTTGGAGTGAAGCTTCTTTCGGCTTCTGGTGTCCACACCAGGACCCCTCATAGGCGGACACCTGGCGAAGTGCAAAGGAAGGCTCGACTTCGATCGAGGTGGACCCATCTTGGGGTGCCACCCAGCGAAGGAGCAGGAGTGTCTGGCTCGACCTTGGCTGAGGTGGATCCATCTTGGGGTGCCACCTGGAGAGGGAGCAGAGGCCACCAGCTTCGATCGAGGTGGACCCCTCCGGGGTGGACATCTGGTGAAGTGGCAGAGGAGGGCTCGACTTCGGCCGAGGTGGACCCATCTTGGGGTGCCACCCGGCGAAGGAGCAGGAGCACCTGGCTCGACCTCAGTTGAGGTAGACCCGTCTTGGGGTGCCACCTGGCGAGGGAGCAGAGACCACCAACTTCGGCCGAGGTGGACCCCTCCTGGGCGGACACCTGGCGAAGTGGCAGAGGAAGGCTCAACTTCGACCGAGGTGGACCCTTCTTCGGGTGCCACTGGCGAAGGAGCAAGAATGCCTGGCTTGACCTCGACTGAGATGGACCCATCTTGGGGCGCCACCTAGCAAGGGAGCAGAGGCTGCCACCTTCTACCAAGGTCGACCCCTCCTAGGCGGACACCTGGCGAAGTGGCAGAGCAAGGCTTGACTTCGACCAAGGTGGACCCTTCTTGGGGTGCCACCTGGTGAAAGAGCAGGAATGCCTGGCTCGACCTCGATGGAGGTGGACCCATCTTAGGGCGCCACCTGGCGAGGGAGCAGAGGCCGCCATCTTCGGGCAGAGGTGGACCCCTCCTGGGAAGACACCTAGCGAAGTGGCATAGGAGGGCTCGACTTCGACCGAGGTGGACCCATCTTGGGGTGCCACCTGGCGAAGGAGCAGGGAACGCCTGGCTCGACCTCGATGGAGGTGGACCCATCTTGGGGCGCCACCTAGCAATGGAGCAGAGGCCGCCAGCTTTGGCCAAGGTGGACCCCTCCTAGGTGGACTCCTAGCGAAGTGGTAGAAAAGGGCTCGACTTCGACCATGGTGGATCCATCTTGGGGTGCCACCTGGCGAAGGAGCAGGAGCACCTCGCCCCGGAAAAAATTTTGAAAGAAAAATCCACGTGGCATCAACGATATCCAGCTGGATCTGACACACACTCTATGTCAGCGATGTTGCCATATCAGTTCCCCCCATCCCCAAGTCCCATCGAAGCGTCGTGGTTTGGGGTGTGGGGAGTTAATGCAGAGATGATGTGGAAAAGGTGGAAATCCCATGCCATAATTGCCATGATCGCCGCCGCCACGTCCATCGTGCCCGAGGCCCTATGGGAGACCACCACGTCTGCGCATCTGACGGGCCATTAATATGCCATTTCAAACCTGAGATAGTTTCCATCAGACCGAAGCGTCTCCATGTGGCGGTCATCTAATGGCCCAGGCCAAAAAAAGGCATACGGCCACTATTGATTGAGTTTGAAAAGGAGGGAGACTTTCCAGAAATGAGGTCTCTTGGCTTTCTCACACATCACCGGTGGTTGCAGCGATCTTTCTTCATCTCCAGGGGTTGCCACTCCTCCGGTACAAAACATCCTGGTGACTGCCTGCGATACCTTTCTTTCCTCTTCTTCCTTCCGATTCCATGTCACCCTGAACTCATCTCCTTCTCATTTCTTCCTTCCTAATGGCTTGTCGCCATCATGTTTCTTCTAATATGGACGAGGCCGGTCCTTCCAGGCCAAGGACTCCATGGCCTTCCTCCTCAGAGGGGGAAGAGATCCCAATCGAGGTCCTGAGGTAACTACAGCCAGGGACTATGACCATAGGCATCCCTAGGGGTCCTAGGTCTCCCCCCATTGTTTCTGCACATCCCATCTCTACCCTTCCTCCTCCGGTGGCAAAGGCCTCCTCTTCTGGTCCCTCCAATTATGTTTCAACGATGATTGGAGATGATCTCTCCTAGATCCGGGACAAGTATGGGGTCTCGGATTCAATCCAGCTTTCGCTCCCAGGTCCGAGGGACCGAGTAACCTCGAGTGGCCCAGGGAGGGTTGCTTTCTATGAGGACTTCCTTGTTGGGGGTCTTCATTTTCCGCTTCACCCTTTCTTTCTCTCCTTTCTCAGTCACTTCCGCCTGGTCCCGGCCCAGTTGGCTCCCAATACCATTCGGGTCATCTTCACCTTCATTATCTTCTGTCACTTTCATGGGTTTGTTGCCCGCTTCTCACTATTCAGGGCCCTCTTCATCCTGAAGTGCTACTCTACCGATGATGGCTGGTGGTATCTTTCTTTCCGGCCTAGGTGCCTTAAGTTCGACCTCCCCACATCTATCAAGGGGTGGAAGAACCACTTCTTCTTTGCCTCGGTCCAGGAGGTCGACTGGGCCTGGAGTGAGCTAGACCGGTCTCCGAACCGGAACTCCCAGGTCAAGCCGGCAAACGAGGAGGTCTACACACAGATGCTGGGTGACGTGGTCCCAGCTCTTAATGTCCTGCTCTCGGAGCAGAATTTGTTCGAGGCAGGAATTAGTCCAATCCGAGCACTAGGCGAGACCCCGGGTTTTCTTCTTTCACCTTTACTTTCTTTCCACTTTCTGCTTCTTTCTTCTTGAACTAGCCTGACCATTTTCTTTCTCCAGGATGAAGTTCTCCATTGAGAGCTTGATGGAGGGCTTCTAGAAGAGGGGTGCCACTGAAGGGGCCCAAGAGGCTCAACCAAAGAAGGCCTGCACCGAGGTGAGCCAGGCATCCAGGCCGACCCCAGCTCCTACTGGCCCCGTAGCCATGGGCCCTGCCCCCAGACTACCCCAGTCTCGCACACCCGACGCACCCATCATCGAGCTCGATAGGGTTGAGGGTGAGGGGAGGCCAAAACCTCCCCGGGCGACGCCTGCTACGGCTACCGCACCGGTCATCACCGCGGTGGCCACCAGGTTGGTGGCGGCCCCACCGACAGCCGCACCGCCAGCTGAGGGGCAGCTACTCAGCCTGCTACCGATGCTCACCTTCTACCTTTGGGACTCAACGCCAGCTCCTCCATCATCCACGATCAAGGACTCGCGAAGAGGATGATGGAGTTTGCTTGTATGCCCCGGGACCATCACCTGAGGGGCGGCCTGACTATGCCGACGTGCTTCTTAGAATCCTCCCCCTGCTCTTCATGGTAAGCTCCGAACTCTTTCCTTTTTATGTCCTAGTTGGGTCCCTCTAACATCCCATTCTCTTTCTAACGCAAATTGGGACTAACGTGCTGCTGTTGAGGAACTTCCTCTCCAGCTCGGCGAAGAAGGATGTCGACAAGGAGAGGAGGCTCGGCAAGCTCACAACCGATGTGAAGGACCTTATATAGAAAGGTCACAAGCTACGGGAGAGCAACCAAGCCCTCCGGGTGGACCTGGGTCGCATCGAGGGGTGTGTGAAGGAGCTCGAGACCTCTCTATCTGAGGAGAGGATCTCGAGCCAACGTCATGCCGAGGACGACATGGCAGAGGTATCACGCCTCAAGGCCCAGTCCCGGTCACTAGAGCACCACGTCAAGGAGGTCTTGAAGTAGCTGAGCACAGCCAAGGAGAAGAACTCCTACATCAACGGGCTGCTGGAAGGAGGTGCAAGAGGCCGTGCCAAGATTCCAAGCATCTGAGGAGTTCAAGGGGGAGCTGCACGAGGCGACGGTCGACTCCTTCCTGAAGGACTTCCACATGTACCGGGAGAAGGTAGGCTCCTTCCCCGAGCTCGATCTCAACGGGGTCGTCCTAGGCGGCCAAAGGGAGGAGCCCGATGAGGGAGCTCCGATTGCAGGAGGTACTGACGTGGAGGCTTCCGCACGATCTTCTGACAACGCCACCGGCGGCGAAGGTGCCCCCCAGCCCAAGGAGGACGCGGTTGCGGTGAAGTGACTTCGGGGCCTCTCTCTCCTTTTTTTTTTGTTTCTAGCATATGTTTCTCTTTCTGTTTCTTTGGATCTCCTGATCTGTCGGGGCCCTATTTTTGTAACAAACCCTTTAATAGAAATGAAGATCCTTTTTAATCATTATGCTTTGTCTCCCACTTTTTCCTTTCTCTTTTTCTTTTCGTGTTTGCAATCTGAATTGCTGATTCGAGACCAGGCCTGAAGACCTCCTGGTTTCCGGTAGGGGCCCCCTAAGTCTTGTACTTTACACACCAAATGAGCAGGAGACTTAGGTTTTCTTCTCTTTTCTTTTTTTTTTTTTTGAGCATCCTCCGGACTGAACCCCATGGCCAACCACTGGAACAGAGTCCCGTGGAGTGTTCCGGGCTAAACTCCAGGATCTTGTGGGGGAACTGGGTTCTGCTCCACCTTCCAGACCAAGGTCTGGGACTTCGCTTTAAAATTTGGTTCCATGCGAACTTCCGGACAGAACCCCAGGGCCACAGGTGGGAGTTGAGCCTTGCACGACCTTCCGAGCTGGACTCTCGGATTAGTGTGACCGGGACATAAGTCTTCGGAACTTCCTCCAGATTGAACTCCGGGGTTGCATGCTGGAGTTTAATTCCGTGTAGCACACCGGACTGAACTCGGGATTTTTATGGAAGGGGACTTCGTGCCTTCGAAGATCTTTCAGGTCGGGGACTTCGTGCCTTCAAAGGATCTCCGCTATGCCCCTGCTGGCCGAACTTAGAACTGGATGGCGATTGTCCTACGGGATGAGAACAGGCATTTTATATAAAAAGATTTCATTGTTAAAGTTTAAGAGGTCTTACACTATTGATAATACATCCTCAAGTTTGAGGCATTCCAAGTCTGCGGGAACCGGGATCCGCCGAGCTCCTCCAAGTAATATGCTCCATGGGGGAGTGCCTCGGCCACCCTATAAGGGCCTTCCTAATTTGGGAAGAGCTTGCCGCACTCCCGCGACTGGGAAGCCTCAGCACGACACAGCACTAAATCTTCCTGGGGGAAGGACTTCGGCCGCACCTTGGAGTTGTAGTATCTGACAACTCGTTGCCGGTAGGCCACCATCCAAACTCGGACCCTGTCTCTTGTTTCTTCAAAGAGATCCAGGTTTACTAGCAGCCGCGCCGGACTCTCAGCCTCGTTGTACTGCTCTATACTCAAGGTCGGCAGGCTGAGCTCTACTGGAATAACTGCTTTCGCATCGAAGATGAGGTTGAAGGGGGTCTCGTTAGTGGCCATCCTTGGGGTGGTATTGTATGCCCATAGGATGCTTGGAAGCTCCTCCGCCCACCTTTCCTTGGCCTGGTCCAATCTTGTTCGAAGACCTTGCAAGATAGTTCTGTTCGTCACCTCGGCTTCTTCATTGGTCTGAGGATGTGCCACTGAGGTGAAACAATGATGAATCCCGAGGTCATTACAAAACTCCTTGAACTCCCGATAGTCAAATTGGCATCCGTTGTCAGTGATGATGGTGTGGGGCAAGCCGAAGCGGTAGATGATCGACTTTCAAAGGAACTTGGTGACATTTGCCTCTGTGATCCGGGCTAATGGCTCGGCCTCGACCCACTTTATGAAGTAGTCGATAGCCACAATCAAAAACCTCCACTACCCGGACGTAGGGGGGAAAGGTCCGAGGAGATCCATGCCCCACTGAGCGAACGGCCAAGGGGCAGAGAGCTGGGAGAGTGGAGAGGCAGGCTGGACTATACAATAGCGTGCCGCTAGCATCGATCACACCTTTTCACAAAGTTAGCCACGTCTTCTCTCATCGTCTCCCAGAAGTAGCCTTGGTAGAGGGCCTTATATGCCAGTGTCATGCCCCCCATGTGGTTCTCACAGATGTCATCATGGATCTCCTGGAGCACGAGTGCGGCCTCAGTGGGTCTCAGATACTTGAGGAATGGGTAGGAGTAGGACCTCCGGTACAGTAGCCCATCCATTAACATGAACCGTGCAACCTTCCTCTTAATGAGACCAGCCATCACTCGATCGTCTAGCAAGGTGCCGTTAGTGATGTACTCGACGTACTTGTCCATCCAGCTGGGCTCCGGGTTGACCTGCTAGACCTTCATGGGTGTCTCATAGCTCGGGGCTTGAAGGTGCTCGATGTAGGCACAACCCAGCGATGAGTCCGGCAGGGTTGCCAGGCGGGAGAGGGCATCCGTGTGAGCATTTTCCCCGCGCGGGATGTGAGAACCACTGAAGCATCTAAAACCCACTGTGCTCGCTCGCACGAGCTCCAGGTACTTCGCCATTTGGGGATCCCGTGCCTCGTTCTCTTCCGAGACCTGCTCGGCCACCAGCTGAGAGTCGATGAAGACCCTGAGGCAGGCCACACCCAGCTCGCGGGAAACTTTGAGCCCTGCGTGGAGCGCTTCGTACTCCACCTGGTTATTGGTGGCGGAGAACTAGAAGCGAAGCACACATTCGACGACAACCCCCTTGCTGTTGGCGAGGATGAGTCCGGCTCCACTCCCACCAAAATTTGAGGCCCCGTCCACATGAAGGATTTAGATATCCTCCTCCGGTCCAAGCTCTGGTTGTCGATTCTGGGGGCTCGCTTCCGACCCCTCGCCCAATCCTGCACATTCAACCAAAAAATCAGCGAGTACCTGTACCTTCATGGCCGACCTCGACCGGTAGGCGATGTCGAACTCGCTGAGCTTCAGCGCCCACTTCGTTAGGCATCTAGACGTTTCAGGTAGGCTGAGCATTGCTTTCAATGGTTAATCTGTCAGGATCGCGATGGGGTGCGCTTGGAAGTAAGGCTTAAGGCGCTGGGTGGACATGATTAGTGTAAAAATCAATTTCTTGGACTGAGAATACCTGAGCTCCGTGTCACGGAGGAGTTTGCTCGTGTAATACACCGACCTCTGGATTCCTTTGTCATCTGTCCGAACCAGGACCAAGCTGATGGCCTCCGGAGTGACCGCTAGGTACAGAAGGAGCTCTTCTCCTTCCTCCAGTCGGGAGAGCAATGGTGGCGATGCCAATGTCTTCTTCAGTTCATCAAATGCCTCCTGGCACTCGTTCATCCAAGCAAAGTCGTGCATCCTCCTCAGCGCCTTGAAGAAGGGCTGGCAGCGGTCAGCGAACCTTGAGATAAACCGGCTCAGGGTAGCTATCCGGTCTGTGAGTCGCTGCACTTGCTTCTTACAGGTGGGCTGCTCCATGTCTAGGATTGCCTGAACCTTCTCCGGGTTGGCTTCTATCCCTCTTTGTGTCTCCATGAAGTCGAGGAACTTCCCCACCGACATGCCGAAAGCACACTTCGCGGGGTTCAGCTTCATTTGGTGAAGACGAAGGTTATTGAAGGTTTCCGCCAGGTCACTGACGTGGTCCGAGGTCGGCTTGCTCATCACCAGCATGTCGTCCACGTACACCTGCATGTTGCGGCCAATTTGGTCCTTGAAGACCTTGTTAAACAAATGTTGGTACATGGCACCTACGTTCTTGAGGCCGAATGGCATCATCTTATAGCAGTAGGTCCCATAATTCATGATGAAGGCAGTGTGCTCCTCGTCCTCCAGGTGCATTAGGATCTGGTTGTACCCGGAGAAGGCATCCATGAAAGAGATGAGGCGTTGTCTCGAGATAGTGTTCATGAGCTGGTCGATCTTAGGAAGTGGGAAACTATCCTTCGGGCAAGCTCGATTGAGGTCGATGTAGTCCACATAGATCCTCCACTTGCCGTTCTTCTTCTTCACCATTACTATGTTCGCCAGCCAACTAGGGTACTGTACTTCTCGTACAAAGCCGGTGGCGAGAAGCTTTTCCACTTCATCATTGATTGCCTTTTGTCTCTCTATGGCAAAACTTCTCTTCTTCTGGTGGACTGGGCGGCACCTTGGATCAATCTTCAGTTTGTGGGTGATAACTTTCGAGGGAATACCTGGCATATCCACAGCAGACCAAGCGAACACACCCTTATTTGCCCAGAGGAAGTCAGCAGGCAAGCTCATTCATCCTCCGGGAGCTGGGCTCCCACTTGCACTGTCTTTTGAGGGTCTGAGCTGAGGGGGTACGTCAATAAGCACTCTACAGGGCCTCTCCTAGGGTCTTGCACCCTCTGGTCGAGGTCGTCGATGTCAGAGCCGAGCTCGGCACTCCGGGCCCCCAGGATAGCTTGTAAGTAATGCAGGATAGGCTGGGCCATCCCCCTCATCACTCCCATCCCAAAGGCGGTAGGGAACTACACCAGCATCTTTTTGGTGGAGATGACCGCGTCTAGTTGGTTGAGACCTGGACAACCCAGGATAGCATTGTAAGATGATGGGAGTCGAACGACGGTGAAGGTCATCATGACCGTGTTCTACCGGGATGGGGATCCAACGATAACGGGGAGAGTAATCTCCCCTTCGACCCCTACGAGAATCTCCAGTGAAGCCCACGAGAGGGGTGTGCACTGGCTTTAGCTGATCATGAGACAAATTCATCCAGGAGAAAGCATCATAAAAAAGTATGTCAGTAGAGCTCCCACTATCCACCATAATATGATGTACAGGATGCTTAGCAATGGTCATCTCGACTACCACTGCATCATTGCTTACATTTTTATTTTCATTTCCCTTTTCAAAGGGAAGTACATTTTCCAGGTCTCCCGCCTCCCGGGCTCTCTTCGACACGCACCCTATCCCCCAAGAGATCAAGCCCATAGGTTTCTCCGTAGGGCGGTTATCAACTATAGGGACGGGGGGAAGGGCCGCGAGTGGCTGGTCCTCCATCGAGGCCTTGCTCCTCATGAACTTCCTGAGGTAGCCCCTCTTGATCAGCTCCTCAATCTCCCACTTCAGATTATGGCACTCCTCCGTGTCGTGGCCGTGGTCACGATGAAACTGGCAGTACTTAGTCTTGTCATGATTATTTCTTGGGTTCTGAGGACGAGGTCGGCGAAGGTAATGTTCGCCCTCGATCTCCATGAGGATCTTCATTCTTGGAGCAAGGAGAAGGGTGAAGGTTTGCTCTAAAGCATAACCGTTCATCGGCTTTGGACCCGGACGGAAGTCTGTAGGTAGTCCAGGCCTCCAGGTCCCAAGGACATCCTTCAAGGTAGGCTTCTTCGAAGGCTTCCCATCTAGCTCTTTCCTGGTACGGTTGGCCTCCTCAGCATGGATGTACTTATGGATGCAGATGAGGAGCTCGGAATACGTCTTGGGGGGCTTCTTGTCTAGGAAATATATCTGGTAGGAGGACTTGAGCCCTCGCTTCTTGTCCAGGGCTACAGTCTTGAAGCGGGTGACGTAGTCACGCAGTGGCTCCTGGTCCTACTGGCAAATAGAGAAGAGGCTATCCACCTCCCTTGGCACCTTGCGGCAAGTGTCAAAGTGTGCCAAAAACTTTCATTCCAGTTAATGGAAGGAGCTGATAGACTCTGGCTCGAGGTGAGTGAACCAGACTCGAGCAGCCTTCTGGAGGGTGGTCGAGAAGGCAATGCATAGGAGAGCATCCGTCACCCCCTGGACTCTCAAGAGAGCCTTGTAGCTCTCCAGGTGGTCCAAAGGGTCGGTCGTCCCATCGTAGGGATCCACCTGAGGTATGCGGAACCAATTTGGGATCGGTTCCTCTTGGATTTCCCGGGATAAGGGTGGTTGGGCATTATAGCCCACTGGCTCACTTGGGGAGCCCTGTATGTTGGCGAAGCGACGGGAGAACTCCGCCAATTTGCGCTCAAGCTCCTCCAGACGCCTCTCGGCCAGGTGCCTGATGGCCTCATCAGTGGAACCTTCCACCGAGGCCACTGGAGAAGGAGGTGCCGATCGATCGCGGTGAGGGGCCTTGCCTCGATGGCGCCTGCTGTGTCGGACGGCTTTAGGATCGTTGACCGGGGATCGACTCTCGTGATCCATCGAACCGGTGTGGTTTCTTTTCACGGGAGTCTGATGGCTCTCGCGGGGGTTGGTTACTGCCTGTGGATGGGATGGCCTATCTTGAATTGAGCGCAGGCTTCCGCGGGGGCCCGCAGCTCGGGCTGCGGGGGTCCCTGGCTGGGACTGAGTGGCCAAGGAGTGTTGCTGATGCTGTAGCTACCGCATAGTTATAGTCAGTGTTTGCAGCTGCTGGACGATGGCTACAAAAGGACCGTCCACCAAGGATAGCTAAGGAAGAGGAGGAGGAGCTGGAGGTTCCCTCTCTAGGCTGCGCGGGCCCGGAGGAGAGGGGACCTCTCCCGCTCGGCTGGTGGAGGCTTCACGTCCATGTGTCACCACCATGGTTGAGCGATTCTCTTGCCAATGAGGGGCTTGCTTGCACAGGGGTTGCTATTCTGCCCCCCTACCTGGTGGGCCAATTTGTTACCGATCTTACCATTGTGACCTGTAGCTTATGAGCTGGCACCGGACCTTGGACTCCTTCACCTCGGGATCTCCAAGTCTTCGATCCTATAAAACAAGGTCAGAGACCCAGGCCGAGGGTTCCGGCAGGGGCACTCCAACGGTCAAGTTAGCGAACGGCAAGATGGAACGGTCCACTAAGACGGGTCTCCGATGGATTCCCATGCTTAAAGGGGGTTTTGATGAAAGAAGTATGGGAAAGAGAGGGGTTGATGCCTAGCTTCCTGTGCTGGACCCATCGGACTTGCGTCTGGGAACTTCCGAGAGCCCCAGAATTGTTATCCCTCGGTGTCCTTCCCTCTCCATGGCTTACCTTTCCGTCCGCTTTCCCCGTCCCCTTTATACCACCAAACCGCCTTCAGCTTTTGTTTCCTCCCCCGAAGACCCTCAGAGATCCCCGGCTCCTCTCCCCCATCCTCCCCTCTTCTTCGAGTTAGGGAGTTAAGCGGTGAGCTTGCCTCGTCCGCCATGCTGTCATGAAAGGGTAAACCTGGCGAGATCTCGAGCCAAGCACGGGAGCCCTCATCTCGGGGCATTGACTATGGATTTCCTGGGTTCCAAGCCCCTGACCGCAAGGATTCAATACCTCGATCATGGGGCCCTCCTTAACTGATGTAAACGAGGTTCCACGCATCATTGTGGGCCATACTGGGTACCCTGTACGAGGTGCTCTGCATGTCGACTCTAGCAGAGACATCGTGGCCCGTGCCTCTGACCCCCGGAGGCTTTGCAGAGTAGAGCTAACTTCAACCGAGGTGGACCCATCATGGGGTGCCACCTGGTGGTGGAGCAGGAGCACCTGGCCCGACCTCAGCTGTGGACCCGTCTTGGGATGCCACCGGTGAGGGAGCAGAGGCCACCAACTTTAGCTGAGGAGGACCCCTCTTGGGCGGACACCTGGCAAAGCGGCGGAGGAAGGCTCGACTTCGACCGAGGTGGGCCCGTCTTAGGGTGCCACCTGGGGAAGGAGCAGGGGCGCCTGGCTCGACCTCGGCTTAAGTGGACCCATCTTAGGGTGCCACCTAGTAAGGGAGCAGAGGCCGCCAGCTTCAGCCGAGGTGGACCCTTCCTGGATGGACACTTGGCGAAGTGGAACAAGAAGGCTCGACTTCGACCGAGGTAGACCCATCTTGGGGTGCCACCTAGCGAAGGAGCAGGAGCGCCTGGCTCAACCTCGGCTGAGGTGGACCCATCTTGGGGTGCCACCTGGTGAGGGAGTAGAGGCCTCCAGCTTCGGTCGAGGTGGATCTATCTTGGGGTGTCACCCGGCGAAGGAGCAGGAGTGCCTTGCTCGACCTCGACTGAGGTGGACCCGTCTTGCGGTGCCACCTGGTGAGGGAGTAGAAGCTGCTAGCTTCGGTTGAGGTGGACCCCTCCTGGGAGGATACCTGGTGAAGTGGCAGAGGAAGGCTCGACTTTGGTCGAGATGGACCCTTCTTGGGATGCCACTGGCGAAGGAACAGAAATGCCTGGCTCGACCTCGATGGAGATGGACCCATCTTGGGGTGCCACATGGCGAGGAAGCAGAGGCCGCCAGCTTCGACCGAGGTGGACCCCTCTTGGGCGGACACTTAGCGAAGTGGCAGAGGAAGGCTCGACTTCGATCGAGGTGGACCCATCTTGGGGTTCCACCGGGCGAAGGAGCAGGAGTGCCTGGCTAGACCTCAGCTGAGGTGGACCCGTCTTGGGGTGCCACCTGGCGAGGGAGTAGAGGCCGCTAGCTTCGGTCGAGGTGGGCCCCTCCTGGGCGGACACCTAGCGAAGTGGCAGAGAATGGCTCGACTTCGACCGAGGTGGACCCATCTTAGGGTGCCACCCAGCGAAGGAGCAAGAGCGCCTGGCTCAACCTCGGCTGAGGTGGACCCATCTTGGGGCGCCACTTGGCGAGGGAGCAGAGGCCTCCAGCTTCGGTCGAGGTGGACCCATCTTGGGGTGTCACCCAGTGAAGGAGCAGGAGTGCCTGGCTTGACCTCGGCTGAGGTGGACCTGTCTTGCGGTTCCACCTGGTGAGGGAGTAGAAGCCGCCAGCTTCGGTCGAGGTGGACCCCTCCTGGGAGGATACCTGGCGAAGTGGCAGAGGAAGGCTCGACTTCGGTCGAGATGGACCCTTCTTGGGGTGCCACTGGCAAAGGAGCAGGAATGCCTAGCTCGACCTCGATGGAGGTGGACCCATCTTGGGGTTCCACATGGCGAGGGAGCAGAGACCACCAGCTTCGGTCGAGGTGGACCCCTCCTGGGCGAACACCTAGCGAAGTGGCAGAGGAAGGCTCGACTTCGATCGAGGTGGACCCATCTTGGGGTGCCACCGAGCGAAGGAGCAGGAGCGCCTGGCTAGACATCAGCTAAGGTGGACCCGTCTTGGAGTGCCACCTGGTAAGGGAGCAGAAGTCGCTAGCTTCGGTCGAGGTGGACCCCTCCTGGGCGGACACCTGGCGAAGTGGCAGAGGAAGGCTCGACTTCGGCCGAGGTGGACCCTTCTTGAGGTGCCACTAGCGAAGAAGCAGGAATGCCTGGCTCATCCTCGATGGAGGTGGACCCATCTTGGTGCACCACCTGGCGAGGGAGCAGAGGCCGCCAGCTTCAGCTGAGGTGGACCCCTCCTAGGTGGACACCTAGCAAAGTGGCAGAGAAGGGCTCAACTTCGATCGAGATGGACCCATCTTGGGGTGCCACCTAGCGAAGGAGCAGGGAACGTCGGGATCGACCTCGGTGGAGGTGGACCTGTCTTGGGGCACCACTTGGCGAGAGAGCAGAGGCTGCTAGCTTTAACCGAGGTGGACCCCTCCTGGGCGGACACCTGGCAAAGTGGTAAAGGTGGGCTCGACTTCGACCGAGGTGCACCCATCTTGGGGTGCCACCTGGCGAAGGAGCAGGGAATGCCTGGCTCGACCTTGGCGGAGGTGGACCCATCTTGGGGCACCACCTGGCGATGGAGCAGAGGCCACCAGCTTCGACCGAGGTGGACCCCTCCTGGGCGGACACCTGGTGAAGTGGCAGAAAAGGGCTCGACTTCGCCGAGGTGGACCTATCTTGGGGTGCCACTTGGTGAAGGAGCAGGAGCGCCTGGCCTGACCTCGGTTGAGGTGGACCCATCTTGGGATGCCACCTGGCAAAAGGGCAGAGGCCGCCAGCTTCAGCCGAGGCGGACCCCTCTTGAGCGGACACCTGGCGAAGTGGCAGAGGAAGGCTCGACTTCAACCGAGGTGGACCCATCTTAGGGTGCCACCCGGCAAAGGAGCAGGAGTGCTTGACTTGACCTCGATTGAGGTGGACCCATCTTGGGGTGCCACCTGGCAAGGGAGCAGAGGCCGCCAGCTTCGGCCAAGGTGGACCCCTCCTGGGCAAACACCTGGCGAAGTGGCAGAGGAGGGCTCGACTTCGGCCGAGATGGATCCATCTTGGGGTGCCACCCGATGAAGGAGCAAGAGCGCCTTGCTCGACCTCGGCTGAGGTGGATCCATCTTGGCGTGCCACCTGGCGAGGGAGCAGAGGCTGCCAGCTTCGATCGAGGTGGACCCCTCCTGGGCGGACACCTGGTGAAGTGGCAGAGGAAGGCTCAACTTCGATCGAGGTGGTCCCTTCTGGGGGTGCCACTAGCGAAGGAGCAGGAACACCTGGCTTGACCTCGGCTGAGGTGGACCCGTCTTGGGGTGCCACTTGGTGAGGGAGCGGAGGCTGCCAGCTTCGACCGAGGTGGACCCCTCCTGGGCGGACACCTGGCAAAGTGGCAGAGGAAGGCTCGACTTCGACCGAGGTGGACCCTTCTTGGGGTGCCACCTGGCGAAGGAGCAGAAATGCCTGGCTCGACCTTGACGGAGATGGACCCATCTTGGGTCGCCACCTGGCGAGGGAGCAGAGGCCACCAACTTCGATCGAGGTGGACCCATCTTGGGGTGCCACCTAGCGAAGGAGCAAGGAATTCCTGGCTCAACCTCGACGGAGGTGGACCTATCTTGGGGTGCCACTTGGTGAGGGAGTAGAGGCCGCCAGCTTTGGTCGAGGTAGACCCCTCCTGGGCGAACACCTGGTGAAGTGGCAGAAAAGTGCTCGACTTCAGCCGAGGTGGATCCAACTTAGGGTGTAACTTGGCGAAGGAGCAGGAGCGCCTCGTCCCGGGAAAAATTTTGAAAGAAAAATCCACGTGGCCCCGACAACATCCAGCTGGATCTAACACGCACTCCATGTCAGTGATGTTGCCATATCAAGCACTATTCTTTTTCATCTCTCTGGTGCTTCCACTTCAGGATACCCACCTTCTCAACCTACTCCCAGTCCAAGATCATCACTTGTTAGGCAGTCATCACCTCCTGGTCAGCCTCTACCTTATGTCAGTTTGCCATCACCTCTTGCCACATAGCCACCACCTCCTACTCAGACTGACCCTATGGCTTCTGTTGACATCAAAAATGAGCTTACTCCTATTAGTTCTAAACATAAAGCCAAACCTAAAGCCAAATCCACTAGACCTAAGGCTCCTACAAGAACTAGATTCAGAGATCTTAGGTTTAAACCTTTAAAAACCAAGGTCTCTTCCACTATTTTAGAGATAGGTTCTTCCTCTAGTGATGAATGAGATTAGTTCTTGTTCTTTTTGTTGGATGTATCTTTTTTATGGTTGTATCTTTTTTGTATCAAAGACTTGATTATATATATATATATATATATATATATTTTATTACATCGTTCTTCCTCTATGTGTGCACTTTGTTCCAATTATCTTTTTACTCTTTTAACTACTCTGTGATTCTTATAACTTGCACTCAATAAGAAATATCAAACAACTTTCATTGAAAAAGAAAAAAAAAATGATTAGAATATCAAGAAAATAAAAGAAGGTGAAATTATCTCAAATTATAACAATGTTCTTATTCTATTTCAAAAATCATTGAATGCTTAATCAACCTTTTTATTGATGACAAAAAGGGGGAGTGATATTAATGATGTGCATGGAAAATTTAAAGAAAATTGGGGGAGAAATATCATTTTATGCATGGAAATCAATGAAAATCTTTAGTTGACTTTGATACTTTTGAATGCTCAATTAAGTTTAATACATTTTTCTACTAAATTCATGGAAATTAGCTCTGTTACATTCTGCTACATTATTGACTCTAATAGCTCTGATACATTCTGCTACCCAATTCACCTTGATATATTATTGACTTCCATATATTTTAAGCAAAACTAGCTTTTGATAAATATTAACTCTAATACATATTGAATCTATTACAAAAGCTCCGATAATTTTTGATAAGCTCTGATACTTTCTAATACATTCTTGACACTTGTTGATACATATAGATATACATCAATTTAAAATCATATACAAGTTATCTTGATACGTTTAAGTGTTCATATACTCATAATTGTAAAGTTCTTTTTTGCATGCCCAGTATTTTGTCATCATCAAAAAGGGAGAGATTGTTGACCCCTGAAATGATTTTGATGATAACAAAATATTAGACCATGCATTTGATACTAACTACTTCTAAGTGTTTTATAAGTTTTTGTAGGATGATTTAAATGAACAACCACTCTTTCTACAGTTCTGAAATTATTGATGTATGTCAAGTTTATTTTTTGGAAAAGTATCATGTAGTGTAGAGCCCAAAGAAAAAGCACTTATGTATTCAAGAAAATGGGCCAATTAAATGTAATTTTTTAACTTTAAATTACTTAGTTTAGGCTTTGAAGGTGTTTAAAAACCTTTGGAGTTGGTTGGAAGCCTTGGAAAAAAATCTAGAGAAATTTGGAAGGTTTTTGTCAAAAATCACTCGAGCCGACTAAAAGATGAAGAGCCGACTCAATGTTCTGGCACGGCATTGAGTTTTCTAGCACGTAGTCATCCGAGCCAACTCGAAGGAACTTGAGCTGACTCGTCTAGAGCTACAATTTCTTAGTCAGACAACCGAGCTGACCCGACAGAATCCGAGCCAACTCAAATATTCAATCAGACAACCGAGTCGACCTGATAGAAAATCGAGCCGACTCCTCTAGAGTATTGAAAAATCAGTTCTGAGAAAACCAGTCAGGCAAGCCGACTCAGCCAGAGTTCAATTTCTGAAGGACTGAGAATCCGAGCCAACTCAATGCATCCGAGTCAACTCGAATCACTATTCTAGGCACGTAATGGCTAGTTCCAGAACTATCTTTTTGGATCCAAAAAATGCTCCAGCGGCCATTTTTGGAATCCTAATGGTCTACAATGGTCATATTCATCTAAAATTAGTTTAAGGACTATATATATAAGATTTGAACAACTTTTGAAGAAGTTTTAATGAACTTTTAATGAATTTTTAATAGAACATTCAAGAGAGCTTTCAAGAGAAGAACTCAAGACTTCACCAACTCCCATCAGATTCTTGAGTCATTTATTGAGAAAGATTAGAAGCCTTAAAGAGCATTCAAGGAAGGAATCAAAAAGGCTTCTCAAGAGCTACAACTGCAAGCACCCAACAACGATCGATTTGTCATTAGTGTTGCTCTATTTTTAACTCTTTATTTGAGTTGTTCCAAGTATAGCAAGGGCTATAACTTGGGATTTGTTTAGATTTTTGGTGAGCCTTTGAAAACCAAGTTTGGGTTGTTAGTGAGCTCAGGAAAAATAACATTATATTGGATTCTTAGTGATTCTGGGGTAAAACCAAGTTTAGGTTGTGGTTTGTAATCCCGACGAAAAACAAACTGGCTGTATTTTGAGGTGAATATAGTGAAAATCCCAAGTGGTATCTTGGATAGTGGACATAGGAGCTGAGTTGCTCCGAACTACTATAAATTTCTTTTGTTTGTGCTTATGTTACTTATGTTATTTATTTGCTTTTGTACTTGATACTTAACTCATATCACTCACCACACTAAGAATTTTAAAAAGAGCACATACTTGAGAAAATTTTTAAATACCCAATTCACCCCCCCTCTTGGGTTGGCCACCTGGGCAACACCTTAGACAACTTGCTCCACAACACCGTCATTCACCCATCTGACTGGAAGTCGGACAAAGCTCGATGGGTTGCTCCACATCACCATCTCCTTAGATAACTTGCTCCACAATATCATCTTCATCTATTTGATCGAAAGTTGGACAAAGCTTGATGGGTTGCTCTGTAACACCGTCTCCTTAGACGACTTGCTCCACATCACCATCATTCACTTGTCTGACCAAAAGTCAAATGAAGCTTGGTGGGTTACTCCATAGCACCATCTCCATAGATGATTTGCTCCATGGCACCATCATCTACCCATCCTATTGGAAGTTCGGGAGGGTTCGATAGATCGCTCCGTGGTTCCTTCCCTATGGGCTATTTTTCGAGTTGCTCCTATGGAGTACTAACCTATGTTAGATGGGCACTAAGTAGCCAAGGTAGCTCGTCATCCATGGCTGAACACTGGCAGCAAAAATAAGAGTGAAAGAGAAAAGAAAATGATTCCAATAATGAAAAACTTGGAAGTTTCATTTCATAAGAAGAGTTTTAGAAGAAAGGGAAAGTCCCTTGACAGGCCAGGGGCTTTGCAAAATTTCCTAAGATAGAAACTGAGTAAAAGGACAAAAGCCATCTATTAGAGCTTGGAGTTGGGGCCTCGCTGGATTTGAGGGCCTCCATGGTGGCGTCGCTCATCATCCCCATCTCGACCATCACCTGTGCCATGGTTTCTTACACCGAGGTCATTTGGCCTATCACTTCGATGGCTATGATGGTTTGAGGCTCCTAAGGGGGCTCTAGATCAACCTCGAGCTCGGTGATCTTGTCGACCTTGGTAGCTCACATTGGGCAGCGGCAACCCCTTCCTTCTCTATCCCTTTGGGCTCGTCTATGATGATGTCCTTTAGGTCAAGGAGGTGGAAGGCCCACTCGACCTTCCACTTGCACTCTTCGAAGCCTTCATAATAGGTGTTGCAGATGGCCTCGTTCACCTCATTGTCGAATTTGGTGGAGGACTTGTATCACTCTACTACACGAGCTGCCTCTTCCCTAGCCACCTTGGCTACCACTTCAGCTACCACAGCCTTCTCCTCGATCGCTTCTGCCCTGCCCTCGGTAAACTAAAGCTTACCTACAGGGTGATGCGAGACTATTTATGCATGCCAATTATTTTTTCATTATTAGGCATTAAGTTAGAAGTTTGTATACCAAATTTCAAGCCAAGATATTAAGTAAGAAATTCTATAGAAAATATGAAACACATGCATGCAGAAATAAACCCTAAAAGTGAAAAACTGGACCGCCAAGGCTAAGAAACCATGGTTAGGACTAGCTCTTCTACAATATCACTACCAGAGGAGTCTAGGGGGTGTACCTGGCAGAGATTTGAATTTCGATCCATGAAGAGTTTTCTCTACGCTCTCGAATACAGCCTGGAAAATAAAGCTATCGATCCTGCAGATTCACGGCTTTCAATCTGGTGACCCGAAAGCTGGTCAGATGGAATCCTTGGATTTGTGAACTCTGAGGGACCTACAAATCACCTATCACGGGTTAAAAAACAAAGAAAAAAAGGGATAGATCACTGAAAGAATAAGGGGAAGAGGTTTGAGGAAGGTGGCCAAGGGATGAAGAAGGCTGGCAACTTGGAGGTAGGGCACAGGGATCACACAGATTCCCGGAGGGATCACACAGATACCCTTAATCACACAGAAATTCACTCAGAATTTTGAGAAAAACTCAAGAGAAATTCATTCATAACAATTCATAATAATTGATCATTAGATACAAGAGGGTGGAGGGGTAGGGTATTTATAGATGTTCCCATGTCCTCTCCTTTTTAGGATAGAATTACAAAGTTGAGTGGGAGAGGGATTACAAATTGGCTTAAAACTAGGAGTATACAATTTGAGTAGAACTAGAACAAAATCTCCTTGTTTAATTTGGACTTCTCCCCTTCTTTGACTTGGTCAAGGTGCTCTCTCTCGGGCTTGGGCACCAAATGGGATTGGGCTTGGACTTTAGGGTAGCAAGGGCATCCTCCAATTGGGCTTTGGGTGCATGGGCTTGATGCAAGGCTTGGGCAGCCTCCATGGTTGGCGCATGGGCTTGGTCCATGGTTGGCTCATGGGCTTGGTACTTGTCCTGTGGTGGGCTGGAAACTCCTGGGCACCCATTTGAAGTTAGACTAGAATACACCTTGGGCGCCATGGGCTTCACTTGAAATTAGACTTCTGGGCTAGGGCGCCTGGAAGAAGAATATGCCTGGAATCTTCAAGTGGAGAGACTTCATGGGCTTCTACTTTGAGGCTGGTTCTTCTCTTGTATAAAACTAGACTTATACTTACAGGACTCAATTGGACTAGACTAGGGTTGAGACAACTCAATTGGATTGGTTGAAATGCTCAACTTATTACAGAACTCACTTCAACTAAACTGGACTATACTTAACATATGACTTAAACAAAACTACAGGACTCAAATTGACACAAGACCCAAAATGATATATTAAGACCAAAATAACTATAGACTCACAATGAGCTGACTTGAACAACAAAGCTCAACTGAGCTGATCATAATCCAAAACTTGATTCATAAACCCTAATGGTGTGAGTTGACTCTAAATACAGGACTCAAGTGTGACAAGGCCTAAAAATAAAACTCAAGGTCCAAATATAGCACTCAAATAGCTAACACAGCTAGATTATTAGACTCAAAGAAAAAATTTGGATCATGGCTAAGGGACTCAAAACTCAGGGACCCATAGTGAACTAGGATTGACATGATGTCCCCATCACAGGGCATAGATCCACCCCTCCTGTCAGATTGACTTGGTGGTAGCCTCGGCAAAGTAGTCCTCCAAGAGGGCGGCATACTCCTTCTTGGTGACCTCTGCCTCACGATCTCTCACCCATAGCTTGAGCTCGCAGACATTGTCACATGCATCTCAGAGGTCAGCCTCCAACCCCCTCACTTGTGTCTCGGAGGCCAACAGCTTGCCCTCTAGGGTTTTGGCCCTCATCGACTCGATCTCCACCTTGCTTCGGGATGCCCCCCTGCTTGGCTAGCCGCTTTCATGTCTCCTTGATAAGAAAGGCATTGTGGATGAACTGGAAAGAGAAACCAAAGCAATTGGTTAGTCGAACTCTCCCTCTCAAAGCCTTAAATTAACATAAATGAAGATAACTTACCCCAAGAACATAAGGGAAGAGCTTGGCGAGGATTTCGCTCATCAAGCGCCCGCTCCTCTTAGCTCTGTCTTGAGGTAGAATGATGAATTCAAGGAGCTTCTTGGCTAAACCAGCATCCTGGAAGATTGATGCATCAGCCAGCAACATCGCTAATGTCTCCACCATCTCGGGAAACAAAGTGGTCATCCTAGAAGGACCTGCCAGTGCTGGGCTTGGAGGCTACACCTCCATTGCTAAAAGGGATGTGAGCAATGTTGAGAGTTTCTCTTGCTCCGTTGGGATTCTTGCCCTAGGGATCGGTAGCATCGGCAAGATCTCAAGAAGAACCAAGCAGGCCTCGAGGGTCTTCTCACATGAATCTATAGCTTGTTCGACTTGCGGAGCCATCGCCTTTGCCTCCCCTATCATCGAGACCCGAGTCTTCTTTGCCCCCTTTTTATAGGGATTTTTTGCCACCTTCTCATTGGGTCTCTCAGTAGCCATCTGCTTTCATGTCATCTACTTGATTTTATTCATAGAGAACTTCATATCTGCACTAGCAAAGCAATTCAATTAGTCAGAAGAAACCAATAGAGGAAACATCACTGTGATTCTTATGTAAGGACCGGATCGGACTGATCTTGATATCGAAGAGGTTTTGCTTGAAAGGGATCCCACTCGTGGGGGATCTTTGAGGTGACAAGCTGATCATACACCTCTGATTCAGCAGGCTCCACGATAGTGTTTTGGTTCGGAGACCTATCAGGATCATTCTAAGCCTAGTTAACTCCCTTGACAGATATAAAGAAATACTGATTCTTCTATCCCTTGATGAAAGTTAGAAGTTTGGAGTGTAGAGTTCCTCATCGAGGTGCTACGAACCACCACCCTCATTTAATGGGGTGGTGCTTCAAGGTGAAGAGGACCCTGAAGAGAAAAAATCGAGCAACTATGCCATGAAAATGGTAGAGGACAATGAAGGAACAAACAATCCTAATGGAGTTTGGGATGAGCTAGGTAGGGATCAACCAATAGTTGTGTAGAACAGAAAGGATGAAAGGATAGAGGGGGAGGCAAAAACCCGCAAGGAAGATGTCCTCATAAAGGGTGATTCTACTAGCTCTCATAAGGTAACTCGCTCATTCAGATTATGGGCTAAAACCTGGATGTCATCCAGAATCCCATACACCCCTTGGAGGTGATGGGCATCACCCCTAGTCATCGTCGAGATTGCACTGGACGGACCTACCAAGTCTGGGTTCAAGGGTGCTAGGGGAGGACAAAGGGCCAGGACACTAGGGTCGCTCGCCAGGTAGGGCCTCCATACAACCCTAAAGGGAACGTTCTCCTCATTACTATCCAAAAAAAGAGGCCTAACCCGAGGCAACTCTTTAGTGCCCGAAAGATTCAAAGTATGCCTCGAGGAATGATCCTTGCCCTCGGAGGAACTCATGGCTACCTAGTGATGGGAAAGCACAGACAGGGGAAAGGAGGACCAGGGCCACTAAGAAATACACCCTCTTGGGACAACCTAGAGGGAATGAGAAGGACAAGAGAAGGAGACTGATCTGGAGCGAGCAAAAGTTTATGGGGTTAACGTGGGTCAATGTTTCCCTCCCTCTTCTTTCTCCTCTCTACAACTATTTGAAGATTAATGAAGCAAGGAACCCTCCTGGAGAAGACGAGAGGTTCTTTTAAAGGCACCCTCAATGGTCAGATGTGACTCTCTCTCGATATCCCCTGCTGGGCTACGGACACATTGTGGGCTTTCATTAGGGAGCACCCCACCCCCTCGAGTGCCTCCCTGAGTCATGAGCTCTTGTGTCGGGAGGTGCAAAAGCATCATTTCGAACCGTCGCTCCCTTGCATGCATGCTGACTCCCCTCTGCTCTCGGTCCGGCCCCCGGTGCGCCCCCAGTCCGATCGCCAGTCCGGCCCCCGGTGCAGCCCCCGGTCCGGTCGCCGGTCCGGGTGTCGGTTCGGCAACCCGGGTTCAACTACCTGTCCGACCGACAAGATCCTGTCACTGGTCTAGCCCCAGTCATGCCACAGATCCGATTGCCGATCCGGTCATCGGGGTCCTGCCACCGCTCCTGAGCAAGGAATTGGATTGACACCAGGTTGTCGACCGAACTGGTACCAGGCTAGCGACCGAATAGTATCGACATGATGATTATTTTTTATTTTTTATTTTTTAAAGAATTTTTATACTATATTATAAAAATTATAATATATAATATAATAAATTATAATATATTTATTATATTTTAGAATATAAAATAATTATTATAATATAATATATTATTATAATATCTTTTAATTAATGTTATTTTTAATTAATATCATTTTTTAGTTAATTTATTATTAATTTTAAATTAATATTATTTTTATATAGTTAATTAATGCTATTTTTAATTAATGTTATTTTAAAATATATAATAATTAATATTACCAAAAAATAATATATAAATTTTTAATTAATACTTATTTTTTATTTTTTATTTATTTATTTAAAATTAAAATTTATTAATTTTATTTAAAAGAAATAATAATATTTATAAAATTGTAAAGAAAAGAAATTTTATTTGAATTCGTCTTTTGCAAAGACGAATTCAAAACTAAATTCGTCTTTCCATAAAATGAATTTAACATCACATCAAATTAAATTCACATCATATCAAATTTAAAATTATATTTAAAAAAAATAACGATGGGTTACAAGAAATTCATCTTTTCAAAAAATGAAATTGGATTCAACTTTTGAAAAGATGAATTTAAATTTCCATGACTATCACGTCAGTCGAAATTACCTATTTCGATAAGTTTATCCCGAATCACCTATTTCGATAATTTTTTATCAAAAATATATTATTTTAAAAATTATATATATATATATTTCTTTGACGGCCATAGCCAAGTGCCGCAGCCTCTCCCCTGTATCCCAGCTCCAGTTGGCCTCCTGGTTCCCACGTGGACTTACATCCACCGGAGGCAGTTTATTTCACTGACGTGGGTGACGTAAAATGAGATGTAATGGACGTAGGCCTCTAACCTTTTTTTTTTTCGAATTATTATAAATATTATAAAAATATTTTTATTTTTTAAAAAATAATAAAGAAAGTATAATATTTCTCGATTTTATTAATAAAAAATTAATTTATTTATTAAAGTAGCATAGTTTTTAAAAAATATGAAATAGGGAACAAGCAAATCTGCAGATAAGTTTTTTTTAAAAAAATCTGCTTGGAACTTTTTAGGATATAATAAAATAATTTAATCAAGGATCTTAAAATAGAAGAAAAACAGTACCATGAAAAAATAATGACAGGAAGAGGGACACGAGGATAAGAGCTATTGAGCATCGATCCTTAGATAATTCAATAGGATGTCATTGGAACATGAATTAACCAAATAATTTATATTAACTCATATAAAATAAAGATATGTTCAACCTACCGTGGACACCATCGTATTCTATAAATAAACATACATACGCATCAACGCTCCATTGAATTTGTCATATCAGATTGTTTTGTCCTATTTGTTTCAAATTCAAATCGTATCTTATATATGTGGCAAATGATATTGATTGTGTATTTCTATATGCCCTATAATTTTTTTTTGGATAAATAAAAAGGGAAGGAGTTAGAACCCGGGCGTGACCACCCCCAAACGGACCTCCAACCCCAGCTAGGGAATGTTCGATAAACGGCGCATATTAATTTTTCTGCAGTCATTCCCCATCCAAAGGTGATTATGTCAACCTGGCTACTACTGATGTCTGCCAAGTGAACGGGATTTGTTGCTGCGCTTACCCCTGGACCGGGCTTGCCTTGCTGCGCTGGAGAGCTTCCTGGCTTGATAACCTGCAAAAGGTCCCCCTGGATGCCGGAGATGCTCCGATGGGGGACACTCCGATGCTTAAGTTAGTAAGGGATTTGGAGCAATAGAATGAAAAGAATCAGAGAAAAGCATAAAGAGGAGAAAGAGCATCTTACCCCTACGGAGGTCCCCTGGACACCTTTTATGGGCATGAGATACTGCCAAAATTCGTTGGAAGACGGAGTAGAGTCCCTGATTTACCCCCGGGAGGATCGAAGTGATGGCCAGGTGGCACAAAGTCGTGACCATGTCGTGGAGTCCATTGTAACAGAATTCTGGTACCAACTGGAGGGAATCTTCCGGAACCTTCGGGCGGCTCCCCGGACGTGGATTGAGTTGGTCGGCCTTCATTAGGTCGGTCTTAGATAGGTCGGCCTCCAGTAGGTCGGCCTCGAGTAGGTCGGCCCCGAGAGCAATAAACCCAATGATCAATCAGCTCGTTGGACCTTCGGCGGAGAACATGTCAGGACCTCCAGAATAGCCGATCGATGGGAGTTTCAACCCGCATCAACCGGCTGAACACCTTGTCCGGCCCAACACAAGCCGGCAGGATGGATATAACAGTTGCCCCCTTGCTGCTGGGCTTTGAGGAGGCACGTGACCTCGAAGTGCATGAGCATAGCATTTGATATAGATTGCGTTCGTTCAGGCCCGATCCGGAATCATCCCGATGGGTCGTTTCGAATCTCCCACGATCGGCCTCTTGGACAGGTGTCGGCCCCTTATTGGGGACGCAAGGGTCGCAGTTAACGATGAAAAAGTCGTCATGATGGAGAGTCAGGCTGGCGAGGGTATCGACGAGAACGAGGGGACGCGCCACTCCATGTGGCAGCATCCGGGCGGTCGGCTGTGACCTCTTCACCGTTGATTCGACCTTCACGCGGATCACCGTCTGGCCTCAGGATTGGCATGTCGCTTCGGTCTCGGGGATGCAAACGGACGTGTCTCCCGATAAGGTGGCTGAAATGCCAACGAAGAGGGGCGGTGCCCCCCCCCCCCCCCCCCCCGAGATCTATAAAAGGAGGGGCGAACTCCCTTTTCACGGTTCGCCCCTCTGTCTTTGTCTCTTCTCATTCTTTGACTAACCCTGAGTTTCTTTGCAATAGGAGGAAGGACGAGGAAAATAGACAAGGCCAAGGTCGTTCAGCGAGCGGTGCGAAAAAGGCCCACCCCAGGGTCGGCTCCAACCTCGACGGCCGAAAGGCATAAGAAGAAGCAGGAGGAGAAGCCGCCCGCACCCGTCATGGAGGTGGAGTCTGACGAGGACGACACCCCTCTCACTGAGGTGTTGGCCAGGAAGGCATCTGGAGCCCCATCCACTATCGGGGAGTCGGCCGTCCCACAGAAGCAGGAGCAGTCGGACCTACCTGTTGCGCCGGACGTGCCAGCCCCTGTACCCATCGGCTCGGACACAGCAGGGCCCTCAAAGGGCAAGGGAAAGGAAATAGCCGCAGAAGAGGCTGATGAGGAGGGGGCCGAAGGGGAATCGGATGACGAAATCCGCCAGGAGGAGTTCCAACACTAGAACACTCTGGACCACCCCGGAGAGCACAGAGCCTGCTCAGAGGGGCGATGACCGACTTCGACTGGGAGCAGTCAATCCAAAGAAACCTGAGTGATGTGGCGGTAGAGTCCTACCGCAACCTTATGAGGGTAAGGCACCTTACTTGATTCTTTGCCTCCACTTCCCCCTCCTTTTTTTTTTTTTTTTTTTGCGCTAACCTAGTCTCATGTCTGCAGCTCCTCCATGACATTTCGCTGATGGACGATGGCATCGGTCGGCTGCTCCACGCAGCGAAGACCTCCGCCAGGAAGGTGCAGGAATTGGAGGCCACTCGGGAGGCCATGGAGGCAACTCAGGTTGTCTTGGAGGTGTCCCTAAAATCCGCAAAAGAGAGGTCAACGGCCGCCCAAGCAGAGGCCAAGTCATCGAAGGAGGCCCTGAAGGAGGCAGAGGGCCAACTGGCCGAGCGGGAGGCCAGACTGAAGAGGAGGAAGGCGAAAGTAGCTTCCCTCACGCGCTGGCTGCAAGAAGAAGAATGTCGGTTCTCGGAGGCCGATAAGAAAACACAGGCTGAAGGGGCCATGGTGGCGCAGCTGACGGCCCAGCTTGAGGAAGCCAGGGAGCAGGCTGCAAGACCCGGGAGGTGGTAGCGGCATATAATGCCTCCTCCAACTTCGACGAGGAGGTCGAAGAGGCAGCGTCGGACTTCTATAGGGAGGGCTACGACGACTACTTGAAGAAGGTGGCCCTTCTTTTTCCGAAGCTGGACATGTCGGGTGCGGAGCTGAAAGGGCCTGCAGAGGAGGGAGAGCCCCAAGGCGAGGGTGAAGCGAAGGAGGCCAAGGCCGAAGTAGAGGTAGCGGGCACTCCGGTTGAGTCCCCTAGAGCCACAGTCCCAGCCATCCTCCCTGTTGTAGCAGACGGGGCCGAAGTGGAGGTCCCCGAAGCACCTTCCATGGGTCCGACCTAAGGGGTTTGTAAAGGTCTGACCCACTCGTTGTAAGCGTCTGCTTTGTATGCAATGATAATAAAACTTTATCGTTGTCTTATATGTGCATGTGTGGGATGAATGTTTTCTCTCCAAATCCTTCTAAGTCTTTTTAGTCTGCTTCTCTATACCGTAGGTTACTTTCTTTTTCTTCCAAAATTTTTCCAAGTGTTTCCAGTCGGCTTCTTCATACCACAGGTCACTTTCTTTTTCTCCTGAAACTTTTCCAAGTGTTTACGGTCGGCCTTTCGAAGTTCGAAGCAGGAACGTTGGAAACTATTTAGTTCGGGCTCATGAACCAGGAGATTCGCTCCTAGTTTGCTTCGTCAGGTGGCCCAGGTTTGCCATCTGTTCTTTACACGATCCCTCATGGGACATGCGCGGTGATTGCCGATCAAAGTCGCGCTTTCGGAGTGGGCTGCCCTAGAGCCTCTGCCGACCGGAGTCAGACTTTTGGAGTGGGCTGCCCTAGAGCCTCTACCGACCAGAATCGGACTTTCGAAGTGGGCTACCCTAGAGCCTCTACCGACCGGAGTCGGACTTTCGGAGTGGGCTGCCCTAGAGCCTCTGCTGACCGGAGTCAGACTTTCGGAGTGGGCTGCCCTAGAGCCTCTGCCGATCGGAGTCGCACTTTCGGAGTGGGCATGGAGGAAACTGTAGACTTTATTGGTAGTACTTGCGAAAGTTGTCTACATTCCATGGGCATGATATTTGCTGCCCGTCCAACTGCTCAAGCTGATAGGTTCCAGCTCGAATTACTTCACTGACTCGATAGTGACCCTCCCAATTAGGAGACAGCTTTCCTTGCTCAGTCGGCCTTGAAATCTCCGTCCTCCGCAGGACCAAGTCTCCAACCTGGAAGGTTTGTGCCTTAACCCTCGAGTTGTAATATCGAGCCATCTTCTGCCGGTAAGCTGCCATCTTCATGCTTGCTTGTAGCCTGGTTTCCTTCAGCAAATCCAGGTCAGCCCTTCGTTGTTCCGAGTTGGTCAGCTCGGTGGGGTGGTCGACCTGCAAGGATTACAATGAGATTTCTACGGGGATGACCTCCTCACTCCCATAAGTCAAGTTGAACAGAGTTTCTCCGGTTGCCATCTGAGCGGTGGTCCGGTATGCCCATAATATAGAATAAAGCTCTTCCGCCCAAAGTCCTTTGGCTTCATTTAGCCGAGTCTTCAACCCATGCAAGATTGTCCGGTTGGTGACTTCAGCCTCTCCGTTGGATTATGGGTGGCTGACTGAGGTGAGCCGATGAGAGATATGGTACTGCTGGCAAAAATCTTGAAACCATGAGTTATCAAATTGCCTTCCATTATCTATGATGATCGTTCGTGGGATGCCAAATCTGAAGATAATGCAATTTCAGACGAAGTTTTCCACCTTGGCTTCCGTTATCTGGGCCACTGCTTCAGCCTCCACCCACTTGGTAAAATAATTAATAGCCACGATAAGGAATTTTCGTTGGCCGGACGCCGAGGAAAAAGGTCCCAAAATGTCCATGCCCCACTGGGCGAATGGCCACGGCACCACAAGCAGGATCAGTTGACTAGCGGCCCTCCTTTGGACTCCCGAATACCTTTGACATGCGTCGCACCTCTGCACGAAGTATGACGCATCTTTTTGAATTGTGGGCCAGTAATATCCCTGCCGAATGATTTTATAGGCCAGGGATCTCCCTCCAAGATGGTCGCCGCAAATGCCTTCATAGACCTCCCTAAGTGCATAGTCTGCATCAATCGGCCCCAAGAACTTCAACAATAGTTGTGAGAATGGCCGCTTGTAGAGGGTCCCATCGAAGACGACATACTTGGAGGCCATTGAGCGTATGCGTTTGGCTTTAGCCAGGTCATCCGGAAGGGCACCCTGGGTCAGGTAAGTACGGATCGAGTTTATCCAGGATGCCCCCTGCTCAACCTGGTGGACATCGATTGGCTCTTCAGAGATGCTCGGATGCTGTAGATGCTCCACAAAGGCCCGATCGGAGGTGCCGGCCACGGCCGTGGCCAACCGCGACAAAGCGTCCGTCCGGGAGTTCTGCAGTCGAGGTATATGGAGAATCTCGAAGGACTTGAGCAAGGATATAAAGCCTCGTACCTTGTCCAAGTACTTAGCCAAGGTCGGGTCCCTTGCTTCAAACTCACCTTTCACCTGGTTGACTACCAACTGGGAGTCAGAAAAGGCCCGGATCCTGCTGATGCCCAACTCATCGGCTATCTTTAGCCTTGCAAGTAAAGCTTCATACTCCGCCTGGTTATTAGATGCTTGGAATGCAAAGTGTAGGACGTACTCCAAATATTGTCCATCGGGGTCAGCTAAAATCAGCCCCGCCCCACACCTGGCGAGGTTGGAGGCTCTGTCTACATGAAGAGTCCAGGTGGGCTTGCACTCTCTTGTGGGATCAGCCACGGGTACTTCGGCAATCGAAGGGGCGGCCTCCGGCCCCCATGTACATTCTGCAATAAAATCAGCAATTACTTGGGCCTTCAAGGTCGACCGGGATAGAAAGGAGATGTTGATCTCGCCCAGCCTGACAGCCCACTTAGCGAGCCGTCCAGAGGTGTCAGGACTTCGGAGGATTGCCTTGAGGGGTTGGTCAGCCAGCACGACAATCGGGTGCGCCTGGAAATAGGGCTGGAGGCGCTTCGCCGCCGTGACCAACGAGTAAACCAGCTTTTGGACTTTGGGGTACCTCGTCTCGGCATCATGGAGGACTTTACTGATATAATAGACAGGTTTCTGCTGGCCGTCTTCCCCCATCTGCACAAGGACGGTGCTGACGGCTTTGTCAGAGGCTACCAGGTATAGGTACAACACCTCCCCTTCCATGGGCTTAGCCAACAGTGGGGGATTCTTCAAATAGTTCTTCAAGGCTTCGAAGGCCGACCGGCACTCATCGGTCCACTGAAAACGGTCCGACCGGTGCAAGGTTCTGAAAAAGGGTAAGGACTTATCTGCCGACTAAGAAATGAAGCGGCTGAGAGAGGCACTACAGCCCGTAAGCTCTTGCACCTGCTTCTTACTGGTCAAATGTACCATGTCCATGATAGCCTTGATCTTTTCAGGATTGACTTCAATACCCCTTTGGGTGACCAGGAAACCAAGAAATTTTTCGGAAGTCACCCCAAAAATGCACTTGGCAGGGTTTAACTTCATCCGATGGTGTCTCAGTGCGCCGAAGGATTCCTGCAAGTCCTTGATATGGTCGTCCTTTCGGAGGCTCTTAACAATCATGTCATCAATGTAAGCCTCCATGTTTCTTTCGAGTTGTCCCTCAAAAACTCGGTTGATTAGCTGCTGGAAGGTAGCGCCCGCATTCTTTAGACCGAAAGGCATCATCCTATAACAATACAACCCCCTATCCATGATAAATGCTATATTCTCCTCATCCTCGGGGTGCAACCTGATCTGGTTATAGCCAGAGAATGCGTCCATGAAGCTCAATAACTAGTGGCCGGCTGTGGCATCCACCAGTTGATCAATCTTTGGCAGGGGGAAGCTATCCTTTGGACAAGCCTTGTTGAGGTCCGTGTAGTCCACGCAAATCCTCCACTTTCCATTGGCCTTCTTCACCATAACGACATTGGCCACCCACTCTGGATAGTGGGACTCCCTAATGAAATCGGTGTCGAGGAGCTTTTTCACTTCTTCCTCGATGGCCTTCTGCCTTTCAATAGCAAAGCTCCTCTTCTTCTATCGGACAGGTCTGTACGTTGGATCCACCTTTAGTTGGTGAGTAATGACATCCGGGGGGATGCTTGGCATGTCCAAGGCCAACCAGGCGAAAACGTCGACATTGCTCCTTAAGAACCCTATCAGCTCCTGTCGGGCTTCTTCACTTAGTGTACTCCCAATTTGAAGTACCTTAGTGGGATCATCCTCTCTTAGTGGAATGAACACAACCTTTTCGATAGACTGACCACAGTCATCAGCTCTATCCCTGGGATCCAGTTGTTCCAACATGGGGCGCTCATTTAGTTGCTTATCATGTATGGCTAGACATTGTCTGGCCATCCTGCGGTCTCCCCTTAGTTCTCCGACCCCATTGCGAGTTGGGAACTTAGCCAGCAAATGATAAGTGGATACGATGGCGGGGAACTTATTAAGGGCCGGTCGGTCCAGGATGGCGTTGTAGGCCAAAGTCGTGCGGACGACCACAAAGTTGATTGGAAAAGTCCGTTGGCGGGGTTCCATCCCGAGGGTTACGGGTAAGATGATTTCTCCTTCTACTCTAACGGAGTTTCCCCCAAAGCTAGTGAGCGGCACTAAGGAGTCCCACGGCCTTGATCTAGACAAATTCATCCGAACAAAAACGTCATACAACAAAACCTCCGCATAGCTTCCATTGTCAATAAGGACACATTTTACATCATAATTGGCAATGATTGCCGACACAACGATAGGGTCATCCCCTGGGAGATGGGGTTCCAAAAGATCTTCATCAGAAAAACTGATCATACCAGAGCCCCTGGGCCTCTTCACAATCTCTTGGCCCCCTCTAGACCCTTGGTCGGACCTTCGGTGCAGCATGCCAACACCTCCGCCCGTTGACGTTGATTGGGGAGTTCGGCCTCTTTAGGTGGGTCTCTGACAGTAGAAGCTTTAGCTCGATCCCGACGAGGACGGACATATTTGCTCAGATATCCCCTCCTGATGAGGTCTTCAATAGCATCCTTCAGTTGGATGCACTCCTTAGTGTCGTGTCCATGGTCCCTGTGGAACCGGCAATATTTACTCTTATTTTTGGCGGCAGGGGGGCCCCTCATCAGTTGAGGCCTTTGAAAGTAAGCCTCGTTCTCAATTTCCATGAGAATCTTCTCCCTCGGGAGGGAGAGGAGCGCGTAGGTCTCGAACTTCTTAAAGGAATCTCTCGGCTTCGGGCTTCGGCGCCGAGTGGGTCGACTGTCATCGCCAGGAGGTCGGACTACAGGGGCTTTGTCGCTTCATTTCTTGGCGGTTGATCTCCCCTCCGCCCCCTTCGCCTGGCGGCGATTTGCAGATTGCTTCTCCTCCAAGGCGTACTTGTGAGCCCTAGTCAACAGCTCGGTGTAATCCTTTGGAAACTTCTTGTCCAAGAAGAATGCAAGCCTGGACGAACGGAGTCCTCTCTTGAAGGCAGACATTGCTACCGCCTCGTTCAAATCTGGGACTTCCATGGCCGTTGAGTTGAAGCGGGCCATGCAGTCCCGGAGAGTCTCCCTTCCTTCTGGAGTATGAGGAAGAGGCAGTCGGTATTCTTCGGGGCTCGGCTGCATGTCCTGAAATATGAAAGAAAAAGAGTCTCGAGCTGAGAAAAAAACCGGATCGTACCTGGTCGAAGGGCCGTGAACCATATCTGGGCGGCCTTCTTTAGAGTAGTTAGAAAGGCGATATAGTGGAGGGCATCGGAGGCGCCTTGTACCATCATATGGGCTTTGTAGGTGCCCAAATGATCCAGTGGGTCGGTGGTACCATCGTAGGGGTCCACCTGAGGAATCTTAAAGTGTCGGGGGATAGACTACCCCAAGATCTCAGCAGAAAAAGGTGGGCGGGTGTCATAAGCCTGCCCCCCTTCGGCCTTTTGTCGTTCAATAATCTCCGCCATGTGCTCTTCTATGCGCATGATCTTACTACCGTAATCATGAGGGTCTTCAGCAGGGCGCCAACTGCTGAGGGGAGCAGAGTCAGTGAAGGATGGGGAAGCCGACATCGCCCTCTTCCCGCTAGCGTGAGCCCCCAAAGATCTCCGGGGCTCCGGAGCATCATAGGAGAGAGGTGGCGGCTCCTCCGGCTGCTGACTCCCCCCAGCAGCCGGTTGATGGTTAATGCAGGACACCGCGGGCGGCTACTGTCGGTCTTCAGCCACTTCCTGAAAGTGCTGGACTGCTGAGGTTAGTGTTTCGATGTGGTTTACCAGCATCTGGAATTGCTGCAGCCCCAGAGTGATAGTGGGCTCGGCAGCGGCGGTCGTGGCGTCCTCTCCACGAAGTGCTTCAGGCCGGTGGGGGGAGTGCCTCCCCCTGGTGGAAGCACTCAGCGTTCTTCCCCTCACCATCTGTAGCTTTCTTCAGTCGATCTCTCCTTTTAGAACAGGGAGCGGAACAAAGGTTCAAGCCGCCCTCCTTCTAGCGCCAATTTGTTGCTGCGCTTACCCTTGGACCGGGCTTGCCTTGTTGCGTTGGAGAGCTTCCTGGCTTGACAACCTGCAAAAGGCCCCCCTGGACGCCGGAGATGCTCCGGCTGGGGACACTCCGATGCTTAAGTTTATAAGGGGTTTGGAGCAACGGAATGGAGAGAATCAGAGAAAAGCGTAGAGAGGAGAAAGAGCGTCTTACCCCTACGGACGTCCCCTGGACACCTTTTATGGGCATGAGATACTGCCAAAATTCGTTGGAAGACAGAGCGGAGTCATTGATTTACCCCCGGGAGGGTCGAAGTGATGGCCAAGTGGCACAAAGTCATGACCATGTCGTGGAGTCCGTTGTAACAGAATTTTGGTACCAACTGGAGAGAATCTTCCAGAACCTTCGGGCGGCTCCCCGGACGTTGATCGAGTTGGTCGGCCTCAAATAGGTCGGCCTCAAATAGGTCGGCCTCCAATAGGTCGTTCTCGAGTAGGTTAGCCCCGAGAGCAATAAACCCAATGATCAATCAGCTCGTTGGACCTTCGGCGGAGAACATGTCAGGACCTCCTGAAGAGCAGATCGGTGGGAGTTTCAACCCGCATCAACCGGCTGAACACCTTGTCCGGCCCAACACAAGCCGGCCGGATGGATATAACATGATTTATTATATATATCCCTAACTTTTTCACTACCATCGGCCAACAGGGACTTTAGGATTATTTTATTAATTTTTCTCTTTTTTTGATTTTATTCTTGGACTATTTTTTTATTTTTTATTTTACTGCAAGACTTTCTCATCAAAATATATCCAAATCAAGATTCGAATCCCTGCCAGCTGGTTGTGAAGCTTTATAATTCTTCCGATCAGAGAACGTGTCCAGCAAATTGCATGTTTCCTATATAGTCTCCAATCTATCTCCTTGGGCAAAAGATGCTTATTTGTCATTTATATCTAGTGGGATAGCAACTCTTTACCATTTAACAAGCTTAACGGCCTAAATAGAGCCATTTGTATTATTATACCATTAGATAAACCGACATTTACAATCTAAGATTAATATACAAGGCTATGCTAGTTTAAAACTACATACAGGAATGTTGTCGGCCAACAAGGATTAATAAAGCCTCCAACTTTTGCTCAAGGGACAAGACAGCCAAGCAACAGCCGCGTTGTGGGGGAAACATGTGTCGCATCTCTTCGCTGGACCACCTGCATGCCGTGCATCACGTCGTCTTTAATATGAAGGTTTAGGTTAGTTTAATTATAGTGTGTTTTGTTGCTTTCACCCATATTTGTAATGGGACTAGGGCCTTATATTACCTTCATCCGTTTGTCATCCGTATGTCTAGTCTGAGATTAGTAGTCTAATTCTGAATTCCAAACCCTGTGGGCTGTTTACCGTTCTGACCGCTGCCATGATAGAAATGTAACGTGGGATCAGGGGAAATTGCACTCCTTTGCAGCGTCTGATTGTCTCCATTTCAAAGACTCGACCACCAAAAAAAGCTTGGATGAAGGGCATAATGCGTCAAACCTACATTCCTGCATGGAAGTCAGGAAGGAGGCAACCAGACATCCCACCCACCGATGATGCCAGTGACTCGGACCAAGTAGCTGAGTTTGTGCTGACTAGTTTAAGCACCGTGGCTATGCCTATGGTCACTCGATGCGGACCAGGCTTCATTCTTTAAACAATAGTAAACAGATAAAAAATTTCAGATTTATTGGTACAAGTTGTTTAGTTATCCTTTCTCTTCTTCGATTGACATACTAATCAAAAAATAATTTCTGAAAAATTACAAATGCATAAATAAGTGCTAAAACAGTCAAGAAAATCTTTTTCACTTGAATGAACCTATGAAGAGATAATATTCTAACATACAAAGCAGCAATAATGATAACCATGAAAACAAAACTAGTAAACATGATGAGCACGTATGATTTTAACATGGAAAACCCTACAAATTTGAGAAAAAAAATCACGAGACACAAAGTCCATTCCAAAATCTCTACTATACTTGAAGGTGAGATGCAAGATATAGTTCTAAGAGATCAAATAAGTACACAACTCCAATTCATCCACCAAATCAACCCCTCAATAAAAAAGATTAATGTAATTTTATTTTCCCAAAACATAACTATTAGTTTCGAGCTATAACATTATAATCTCTAAAAATATCTCCACCATTTAGAATGAAGATTATGAGTTGTCTATCTAATTAAAATTTCAGCTAAATTAGACTACAAATGATCCTCCGATAAGTTTCATCACAACCGCACTCTGTTGGAAATTGTGATAGTTTTCAAAATCGAGACTTCTGCTCAAAGGATGTCAAGAACTATGAATTCTCTATTTGTTGAGAACAAATCAGCCAGATCGGATCATGAGTGACCATCCGATTGCTTGGTTGATCAAGGCTACAACCTTTTAGAAAGATATGCTCCCTCTTTTCTTTTCTTTTTTTTCTTTCTTTTCTTTCTTTGAATGCCGATGCTGCCTCTCGCTTCTGCGCCAAAAAATAACCCTAATGGACTTTTCTAATTGTTAGGCTTTCTCCACATTGGAGAGATCCATAAAATCTAACAATTCCCCCCTTTTGACTATGCAGAGATATTCACCAACCTGGCATTCAAGCGATAGGACTCAAACTTTTTTTTTTGTAGAGGCTTTGTCAACATATCAGAACAATTATCATCAATGTGAATCTTTTCAAGTGCTAGCAATTTATCATCTAGCACATCATATATCCAATTACCATAGTACCAATTGCACTGATACTACTTGTGAGGAAATCTCTCATATGGAATATGGATCCCCATGCCTAAGATCAAATTCATTGTTAATATCACAAGAGAAGGAAGAAGAAAGAATAAAATAAAGGATACAATTAATACAGTATGCAAGACTTGATTATTTAAAAAAATAATCACTTATAGGATAAGAACTCGTACTCTCAATCTTGTATAATTTATCTTAACAAGAAGTTCTAAATCTCTCATAAAGCTTTTAATTCTCAAGGAGACTCCCCTGTTCCTATAGGCTTTTTCTACTATTGCCATACCTCTTGGAAGCCCTTTGGATCCTCATGTACCTCTTAGAAGACTTTTCTAGTTAGCTACTCTAAAGACCCTTGGCTCTCTGCTTTTATAGTAGTAAAATCAGTGTTCAATCAGAGTCTAACGGTGCAAACCGAGTCAAAAATGAACTCCTAAATCGCCTAAAAAAAGCTTGGACCATCGCAAACCATCCTTGCCTTAAACTAGTGCATGAACTGGCCAACCTCCACATGCCACGATGCGTCTCGCCCATCTGGTCCATGCCCGGTCATGTGGACCATGAGAAATGCCCTAGAAATTCCTGTGAACCATGCAAACCATGGTCCGTGGACCACGAGAAACGTGTAGTGCATGGACTGTGCACATGTGCCACGCACTGTAGGTTGCATGTGCCTATGTCATGCACTCACGTGTACCTAGGCCACGTGCTAGCCTATGACCATGTATGCAGGTCTAGGTCTATTGCAGGCTTGGGTCTATTGTGGGCCGAGCTCGAGGCATAGTGTAATACCAATGATACCTCACATCAATGTGTTTTGATCTAGCATGAAAAGTTTAATTTTTACTAAAACGAATGGTGCTTTGATTATCACCAAACAATATATATCTCTTCCGAGTAAAGTCAAGCTCTTCCACAAATATTTTTATCCAAAGCAACTCCTTGTATGCTTCGATGATTGTAATGAACTCTGATTCAATGGTAGATAGTGCAACACATTTTTGTAGTCTTGATTGCCAAGCTACTGCTCTACCCATGAAAGTGATCAAGTAACCTGAAGTTGATTTTCTAGAGTCAACATTCCTAGCCATATCAGAATCAATATAGCCAACAAGAATAGGTTCATCATTTCCAAAACAAAGCTTTAAATCTGCTATGCCTCGAAGATATCTCATGATTCACTTCACTTCATTCTATTATTCTCTACCTAGTTCAAAAGAAAGTCGATTGACTATGCCAATAGCATAGGCTATATCTAGCCTTATGCACACCAAAGCATACATTAAACTACCTACTCCAGATGTATAAGGGACCCTCCGCATGTCTTCTTTCTTTTTCTCTATGGAAGGACTCTAGTTGTGACTAAGCCTAAAGTGTGTAGTAAGAGGAGTGTTAACCACTTTAGCTTGATGCATATTGAATCTATGAAGTACCTTCTCAATGTATTTCTCCTCCAATAGCCAAGAAGTACCTTCTCAATGTACTTCTTTCTTCCCTTTTTATCCCTGCATACCAAGAATTCAGTTTGCTAGCCCCAAATTCTTCATTGAAAAAGACTTGCTCAACTCTTACTTCAACTTCTCAATTTGGAAAGTATTCAGACCAACAATAAGTATGCCATCAATATAAAGCAACAATACAATAAAGTCATCATCAAAGAGTTTTTGTGTGAAAATACAATGGTCACAAGTAGTCTTCTTAATAGCCTTGCTCCTTAATAGACTCAAACATTTTGTACGATTATCTTGGAGCTTGTTTCAAACTATACAAGCTCTTCTTCAATTAGCACACATAATTTTTATTTCCTTTTATAACCCTCTAGCGGCTCCATGTAAATTTCTTCTTCCAAATTATCAAAAAAAAATATTGTCTTCACATCCATTTGCTCAATCTCCAAATCAAGCTTTGCAGCCAAGGCTAATACAACTCTGATAGAAGATATTTTCACAACAGGTGAGAAGATCTTCAAAATCAATTCTCTAGTTTTGACTGTAGCCTTTGACAACTAATCTAGCTTTATATCATGGATGTGATGAGTTCTCTTCTTACTTCAACCTATAAATCCACAAATTTTTCAAAGCTTTCTTATCCTATGGAACCTGTACTAGTTCAAAGATGCAGTTGTCATCTAGAGACTTCATTTTATCTTCCATAGAATCAATCCACTATGCTTTTGGTCACGTTCTATGGCCTCTTCATAATACTTAAGCTCTCCCCCATTAGTCAGGAGTGCATACTCATCAAATGAATACCGAGTGGAAGGTCATCAACCTTTGGTAGACCTTTGAGGTGGATAAATAGGTGATTGCAACTGATCACCAATTATGTCATCTACAGGGTCATTATTATCCACAATGCCCTATTGTTCATCTTGATGTTGATAGCCATTCTGAGCAACATCATTTACATTATTTTGATTTGCATCAGGCAAAGGCATCAAAGAGATTGGATCCAATTCACTCAAACTATCATTGCTTCTAGAAGTTTTATTTGCCTTCTCAATGTCTTTGATAGTTTACTCCTCATAGAATACCACATCTTTTCTTCTGACAAACTTCTTTTCTACAGGATCATATAACCTATGGCCAAATTCATCTCGACCATAACCAAGAAAAATGCACTAACGTGTCTTGGCATCTAGCTTCAATCTTTCATCTTTTGGGACATGTACAAATGCCTTGCAACCAAAACTATGAAGATAGTTGTAAGAAACATCACTACAAACCATACCCTATCTGGAACATCATCCTGCAGTGGAACACTAGGTGACAAACTAATCACATTTGTCAGCATATTTAATGCTTCACCCTGAAAGAACTTTGATAATTTTTCTTCTGAAAGCAAGCATCCGACTCTCTCAATCAATGTTTTATTCATGCTCTCAGCTAAGACATTAAGCTAAGGTATTTTTGGAGTGGTATTTTGGTTCCTAATATCCTGCAACCTACAATAATTAATCATCAGAAGGGCCTCCATATTCTCCACTATTATCAGTGTGCACCTTCTTTCCATCTACATTTCAACTAAAGCTTGAAACTATTTGAACAAATCAAGTATCTGGTCCTTTCATTTCAAGGCATAAACCCAATGTTTTCTCAAATGATCATTAATAAAGATGACACAATAAAATGAACCACTAAGTGATCGTGCCTTTAAAGGACCGCAAACATCAAAGCATATCAATTCCAGTAAGTCTAACTTTCTGGAAGGGGGATGACTCTTGAAAGAGACTTTGTTTTACTTTCCTGCCAAACAATGAGCATATTTTTTCAACTTTGCACTTTTCACTCTAGGAAGCAAGTTCTTCTTGGCTAGACAATCAAGCCCTTTCTCACTCATGTGATTGAACCGCTTGTGCCATAATTCTATTGATTCTTCATTCTCCAATACATTCACCACAACTTTGGAGATTGAAGCCTATGTCTAATATAAACTAGAACATTATTTTCCTTGAGCAAAAATCAAAGAGCCTCTGATAAGTTTTCATTTACCTCCTCCAAAATCATTGCAGTATCCCTCATCATCAAGCTTTCCCACTAAAATCAAGTTGAGGCGAATATTAGGTACATGTCTGACATCTTTCAATATTAGTTGTGCTCCATTATTAGTCTCCAAGTATACATTTTCGATACCTACAACTTGTGACTCAACATTATTGCCCATCTTCAATACACCAAAATTAACAAATATGGAGGATGAGAAGAATTCCTTATAAGGTGTAACATGACGTGTTGTAGCAGTGTCTACCACCCAATTTATCTCATCACAAGTGAAGTTTATAACATCTCTTCTTCACGAACAACAATGAGATCATCACTAGTAGAAGTGGTGTCAACTCGATCATCATCTTTTTTGATCTTTTCTTTTATGTTTGTCATTGCTACCCTTGTTCTCTCTTCAAGTGTTTTACAAGTTTTTGTAGAATGAATTCCTTTCTAAATCTCAACTCCTACATTTCTATTTCTTATGTTGAGTTGTATTATAATTGATTCTTGTAAGAAAGAATCCAAAGAAGAACTTAAGTAAAAACCAATCAAATGGATTACTTCTAGATTATTTCAAGCTTTAAATTACTTTGAGTATGTTGTAAGAAGAGTTTGAAGATATCTTGAAAGCTTGAAGCCTTGCTGGATGAATTTTGGAAAAGAATTGAAAATTCACTAGAGAACTCATCCGAGCCGACTCAAAGAGAAGAGAGCTGATTCTGGCACATGGCATGCATGAGGATTCCGGCACGCAGATATCCGAGCTAACTCTAAGGGACCCGAGCCGACTCGTCCAGTGTACTACTTCCTGAATCAGACAGGCGAGCCGACCTAAAGGGAGTCCGAGCCGACTCTATCATATAGTCAGACATACGAGCCGACTCTTCAAAGATTCGAGCCGACTCCTCCAGAGTCTAGAAAAAGAGCTCTGAGAACTACAGCCGATCGAGCTGACTCTTCCAGACTACATTTTTGAAGACCTGAGGATCCGAGTCGACTAAAATCAAGCCAAGCCAACTCTTATAGAGTGAGGAATCAAAACACTTTGCAAGTGAGCCAACTAGATTGAAGAGAGTTTACTCAACCAGAACTACTCTGAGGATTCGAGCCGACTCGAGTAATCCGAGTCGACTCGAAGGTCGATTTCAGACTTATAATGGCTAGTTCCAGAACTTGGAATTTGAATCCAAAAAGTACTCCAATGGATAAATGTCACATCCCAATAGTCTACAATGACTAAAACTAGTTGAGAAGGGTACAAGACTATATATTTAAGGGATTTGGACTACTTTTAAAAAAGAGATGATGAGTAAATGCTAAATTGAATATCCAAGATATCTTGCAAGCAAGAGAGCACTGCAAGAGCATTCAAGACAGTCTTCAAGCCTTCACCAACTATCAACTAAAGCTTAAAGCATTTATTGAAGATAGTAAAGAAGCCAGCCCAGTGCATTGAAGTGCAATCAATTGGGCTTCTCTTGAACTGCATCAGCAACCATTCGACAAAAATATATTTATCATTATGTTACTTTTTTTTACAATTCTTTTATTGAATTGTTGGGTTATTGGTGAGCCCGATTTAAAAACCAAATAGGTTCTTGGTTAGCTTATGTTAAAACCAAGTGTAGGGTTCTTGGTGATCCTGGTAAAACCAAGTTGGATTTCTTTGGTGAGCCTGACTTAAAAACCAAAGTGTAGAGATTTGGATTGTGAACCTGTAAAAATAATCCAACTATATTCTGGTGGGGGATATAGTGGAAATCCTAAATGGTAATCTTGGATTATGGATGTAGGAGCTGGGTTGCTCTGAACCACTATAATTTGCTTGTGTTTGTGTTGTGCTTTTCTTATTTGATTATGCTTCTGCATTCAATTATACTATCATAGCACTTAACACTTATAAGGGATTTTAAAGAGCATATTATTGCTTAAATTTCTTTTTTTCAATTTTCAATTCACCCCCCTCTTGGAAAAGCCATCTGGACAACAACTGGTATTAGAGCAGTGTCTCTGAATACATTTAAAATAAAGACTGATGGCTCATCTCATAAGTACATCCTTGGCCGAAGGCCAATCTATCAATAGACCTCCACTCTTCACTGGAACTAATTATTTTTACTATAAAACTAGAATGAAAATCTATATACAAGCTGTCGATTTTCAATTATGGAAGGTCATTCTAAAAGGGCCACAAATTTTCATGATCAAAATTAATGGCATGGATATCCCAAAGCCTGAAGAGGACTAGGATGAACACGACATGAAGATGGGGGAATTAAATGCCAAAACAATGAATTTATTATCTGTGCTTTGGATGCTAATGAGTTTAATCAAGTTTTTACTTGCTCTTTAGCAAAGAAAATTTGGGACAAACTTGAAGTGACCCACGAAGGAACTTCCCAAGTGAAGACTTCAGAAATAAATCTTCTTGTACATGTTATGAATTGTTTAAAATGGAACCTACTAAAACTATCTCTACCATGTTTACTCGATTTATAGATATAATTAATGGTTTGAAGAGTCTTGGCAGGGTTTATTCAAATGCTAACTTAGTACAGAAGATCCTCAGATCACTTCTGGACAAGTGGGACCCTAAAGTGACTGCCATCCAAGAAACGAAAGATTTAAACACTTTATCTCTAGATGAATTAATGGGTTTACTCATCACTCACGAATTGGCTATGCAGCATCGAACTGATGATGATCAAAAGAAAAAGAAGACTATTGCATTCAAGGCTACAACTGATTCTAAAAGACTTGATGAGAAATCGGAAGATGACTGCACCTCCTCCAAAGACGATCTACAAAATGAAGATATTGTAATGGTCATGAGGAGATTTAGAAGGTTTATGGGAAAGAAGAAAGAAAGATATAATAGAAAATTCTATAAACGAGGAGAGCACTCCAAAGACAAGGACAAGGATAAAGAAAAGGAAAAAGAACAAGTGCCTACATGCTATGAACGTAAGAAACCTGGGCACATTCGTCCCGACTATCCTTTGTTAAAGAAATTTTTCAAGAAAAAGAAGAAGAAGGCGATGATTGCCACATGGAGTGATAGCAAAGAATACACCTCAACTGAAAAGGAAGAGACCATGAAAACTGATAATCTTTATCTAATGGGTCTCGAAGATGAGGTAACATCCCTCGAACCTCAATTAGAATTTATATTTGATGAATTGAATTCTGCTTTTCATGATTTATTTTCTGAATTCAAAAAGGCTAGAATAAAGATTAGATCCTTAAAGAATATCAATGATTCTTTACTAAATGAAAAGGAAGAAATTTCAGAAAAGAACAATATATTGCAAAAGAATTTATATATCTTTTCTTAAAAGTTTAAAGCTTTGAAAACTGAAACAATGCATGTCTTGTCAAGAACAAGCTTTAATCATTGAAAATAATGACTTGAAAAAGGAGGTTGAAAAACTCAAGCCACTTGTTAAAAAACTTATATTATCTTCAAACAAGCTTGAGTTGATTTTAAAAGAATAAAGAATTTTAGGAAATAAAGCTAGAATTGGTTTCAATTCTTCAATTTCAAATGGAATTTCAGCTACTACTTTTATGACATCAAAAACTTATGATCCAAAACTAATATCTCAAAAAGCTTTTGCAACAAATATTTCTGCTTCTACTCCTAAAGCTACATTGTATATTCCTAAGAGCTCAAATAGAAAATCTTTTATATCTGCATCTCATGCATCGACATCTAGAACTACAAAATTTGCATCTTTTCATAATTCTAGAGTTGAATGTTATGCATGCAAAGGGTTAGGACATAAAGCTTTTCAATGTAATATCTTTAGAAATGTCAAGAATAAAGTAAGAAAGATTTGGATTTTCAAAGGAACCACCTCCACTAACCTGCAAGAATCCAAGTTAGCTTGGGTACCTAAAAGAAATTCTTGATTGTCTTGCAAGAATGTCTTGCAGCCCAAAAATTAAAGAAAAGATGGTATCTCAACAGTGGCTGTTCAAGGCATATGACGGGTGACAAGGATCAATTTATCACCCTAGAGATGAAAGAAGGAGGTATGGTTACTTTTGGAGATAATGGCAAGGAAAAAATAATCAGAATCGGTAAGATCAAGATAACCCCCTATACTTTTATTGAAAATATATTGCTAGTAGATAAATTGAAGCATAATTTGTTAAGCATTAGTTAATTATGTCATAAAAGCTTCAAGGTTATTTTTGAATCATCTATGTGTATTGTAATAAACTCTCTTGATTGTAGCAGTAAGTTCATTGGACATAGACTTGGAAACATTTATGTGGTAGACCTTAATGATCTTGCCATGTTAAGTAGTTCCAGTCTAGTTGCAATGAATACTAAGACCAAGGAGTCTTGCTTACTTTGGCATAGATGATTAGGTCATGCTAGCATGCATACTATTGCCAAGTTAATATCCAAGAATTTAGTTAGAGGCATGTCTGAGTTTAAAGTAGACTTTGATTATGTTTGTAATGCATGCCAAATGGGTAAACAAACTAGGGGAAGCTTTAAATCCAAAAATATGATTTCAACTACTCAACCCCTCGAGCTACTTCACATGGACTTATTTGGACCAACTAGGACCACAAGCCTAGGAGGTATGAAATATGCTCTTGTGATAGTAGATGATTTTTCTAGATTTACTTGAATTTTATTTATTTCTTATAAAGATGAAACCTTTAAAGTATTTAAAAAATTTCACAAAAAGGTTTCAAATCAAAAAAATCTTTCAATAGTTTCAATTAAAAGTGATCACAGCACTGAATTTGAAAATCAATTTTTTGATGATTATTGCATAGAAAATGATATTGATCACAACTTCTTTGCTTTTAGGACACCACAACAAAATGGTATTATAGAGAGAAAAAATAGGACTTTGAAAGAGATGGCCTGAACAATGTTATGTGAAGGCAATCTTCTAAGGTACTTTTGGACAAAAATGGTGAACACTGCTTGTTACATTTTGAACCGTATTTTGATCTGTCCTATTTTGAAGAAAATCCCCTATGAGCTTTGGAATGAAAAGAAATTCAATATTAATTATTTTCATGTATTTAGTTGTAAATGCTTTGTGCTTAACAATGGTAAAGATAATCTAGAAAAATTTGATGCTAAATCTGATGAAGCAATTTTTCTTGGTTATTCATTACATAGCAAAGTATATACATTATTTAATAAAAGAACTCTTACTGTAGAAGAATCATGCATATTATTTTTTATGAAACTAACCCTTCACCTTCTAAGAAAGAATAGTGCATAGATAATGATGCAAGTACAATTCAAAAAGAAATGGAAGACATGAGCATACAAGAAAGACCAATCGAAGAAGGAGAAGAAAAGGTAAGTAAGGATAATACTCATCTACTAAGAGAATGGAGGTACGTAACTTCTCATCCAAGAGAATTAATTATTAGTGATCCTTCACAAGGTATTAGGACTAGGTCATCACATAGAGATGCATATTATTACCTAGCATTTGTATCACAAACAGAATCTCATACCTTAGAAGAAGCTGAATCTGATCTAAACTGGATGATGACCATGCATGAAGAACTAAACTAGTTTGAAAGAAATAAGGTATGGACTTTAGTTGATAGACCTTCAGACCATCCAATCATAGGAACCAAATGGGTCTATAGAAACAAGTTAGATGAATAAGAAAATATAATTAGAAACAAAGCTAGATTAGTGGCTAAGGGATATAAACAAGAAGAGAGCATAGATTTTGATGAAATATATGCACCTGTAGCAAGACTAGAAGCCATTAGATTACTTCTTGCATTTGCTTGCTACGTGAACTTCAAACTTTTTTAAATGAATGTGAAAAGTGCATTTTTAAATGATTTCATTTCTGAACAAGTTTTTGTAGAACAACCACTAAGTTTTGAAGATCATGTTTTTCCAAATTATGTGTTTAAAATGAATAAAGCATTATATGGTTTGAAACAAGCACCTAGAGCTTGGTATGATAGACTTAGCACTTTCTTGATTAAAAATAACTTTTCAAGGGGAAATATTGATAAAACTCCTTTCATCAAGAAGAAAAATAATGATTTATTAGTTGATAGATTTATGTTGATGATATTATATTTGGTGCAACTAATGAAGCTTTTTGTAGAGAATTTGCTAAATTAATGCAGGGAGAATTTGAAATGAGCTTAACGGGTGAACTCAACTACTTCCTTGGACTTCAAGTGAAATAAACAAAGGAAGGAATCTTTATTAAGCAAGCCAAGTACACCAAAGAAATAATCAAAAAGTTTGGTATAGAGTCAAGCAAACAAATGAACACACCCATGAGCCCATCTTGCAGATTAGATAAAGATGAAGATAGATCCAACATTGACCAAAAGCTCTATAGAGGTATGATCGGATCCTTGTTATATTTAACTGCAAGTAAACCTGATATCTTGTATAGCATATGTATATATGTTAGATTCCAATCTAATCCTAAAGAATCACATATGCTTGCTATTAAAAGGATAATCAGATATTTGAAAGGTATAAGTAATCTAGGTCTATGATTTTCAAAACATTCTTCATTGAATTTAATTGGATTTTCGGATGCTGATTATGCTGGTTGTAGAATTGATAGAAAAAGTACTAGTAGCACATGCCAATTTCTAGGATTGAATTTAATCTCATGCACTGTAAGAAATAAAACTAAGTAGCACTTTCTACTGTTGAGATAGAGTATGTTGCTGCAGGGAGTTGTTGTGTACAAGTGTTATGGATTAAACAACAACTAGAAGACTTTGGTGTTACACAATCTAAAATTCCAATCAAATATGATAACACAAGTGCTATAAATTTTACAAAAAATCTAATTCAGCATTCAAGAACTAAACACATAGAGATTAGACACCATTTTATTAGAGATCATGTTTTGAATGGTGACATTGAATTAGAATTTATCCTAACTAGCTGATATCTTCACCAAGCCGCTCAATCAGGATAGATTTGAAATGATTAGAGTAGAATTAGGTCTTTGTGATCCTTTCTAGATTTACCTAACCTAATTCCTTCAAAATTAAAGAAAAAGTTATCTAGAAAACCTCCTACATCTATTCAAGTTCTTTGAACAACTTTCCTTGAAATTTTATCGAATTAATTTCAATTTCTGAATCATTTCAACTTTTATGGAAAGTTTATGTTCGAGTTGACTCGAGCAATTTGGCTCTGGTCCAGCCGACTCGGACAATTTAGGGTTGTTAGAGCCGACTCGGATGTCGAGCAATCAATTTTTTAATAGAGCCATGCTATTTTTTTTCGAACTTTTTCTATCTCTCTATTCTTGCTCTAAACCCTAACTCTCCACTCAAAACCTCTAGCAAAACCCGGAAATCTTCTTCCTCAAGCTCCCTATCCACATTTCTTCCGGCAAGTGTTGCAATGGCACCGAAATCAGCAATGGGAAAGAGATCCAAAAGAGTTGTACCCTCAATGGAAGTAGAAAGAAGAACAAAGCGTCGGTAAGAAGAGCCGACTCGAGTAGTTGAGAGGGAAGAAGAAGAAATTGAACAGATGGCCTCTACTCACTCTCCAAGATAGGTAATGTCAATGTATAACCAGCCTGTTACTAGCAGTAGAAGGATCATTTACAAATTTCTTGAGGAAATTGGACTGAAAATTGGGGATTTAATTAATGAACAAGGTTGGACATTCTTTTGTTCTCTGAATTTATCTACTTATCCAACCCTTGTTAGAGCATTCTATGAAAACCTAAGACTTGAACCCCAACATATTGAATCCACTATAAAGGAAAAATGGATTATAGTGATAGAGGAGAGGCTCAACACTATTCTGGAAATGCCTGTTGAAGGAACCAAGCACCTAATCTTGAAGGATAGAGAGAAAGCCCTTCAAACAATTCTGGGGAAGACTGATGTTAGTGGAGTAGAAACTGTAATGGCTAATACACTTTCATTTGAAATGAGACTACTCCATAACTTCATTAGCAGAATATTTCTTCCAATGACCGGTAGATTTGATTGGATAAGTGAATGTGACCTCAACTTTATGGAACATATCATTCAGGGGGAGGCACTAAATCTACCCTATATCATGATTATGCAAATGAAGGAAGCTATCAAAAAAGTTAAGGCTTGCTTACCATACGGAATGGTTCTAACATTATTGTTTCAAGCCTCCAGAGTCAGTTTAGAAGGAGAAGATGGTAAACCCCTTCATCACACCGACACTTATACTTCCAAATCCCTACTCCAAATGGGATATATACTTAGTGAAGGGATATGGAAGAAGAAGGGAACTGAAGAGAGGGCCATAGCAGGATCCAACAATAGTAGTAGTAGTACTGAGGATAGTGATAGTGAAGAAATTCCTAGGAAGATCTCCACTGCAGGGCCTTCAGCATCTGAGCAAATTGTTGATATTCCAGTTGGCACTTCTACTGACTTTGCTAGCATTTCTGAGCCAGTTGAGACTACTGTACCAAAGTTTACACCTTTGGATACTGAGCACATTGATCATCCTCTACCAGCATCTCCACCTATGCCAGATTCCACTTATGTTCCTCCAGCACCTTTAGTTCAGGATCCATCAACTTACTCTACTGTTACTTTAGTGATCCAAGACTTTATTGCTCAGCAGATGAGGACATTGACCGATACACTGACTTGCTCCTTGACTAGTATGTTTGGCAAGTTTCGCTAATCAGTGGATGCTAGATTAGATCAGTTTGGAGGAGAGATCAGAGATTTGCACAGCAGGGTTGACACACTCGAGACCTTCAGACCTACATCTCAGCCTGATCTATAGCCTATCATTGACACCATATCATCTGGTTCTGATTCTATTAAGAAAATAGTTGATCAAGCTTTAGAAGAATACAGAACATAGCTAAAGGAAATAAGGTTCAATATGGGATCATTGGAAGAGGGAAAAAGGATGGAGGAAGATTATACAAGAGGATAGGGATCTTAAGATCAGAATTTAGAAGATTATGAGGATCTGCTGAAGCTTTTACAAAAGTGCAAGCTGCTGAATTAGTTGCTTTAAACACTGAGGTGAAAAAGCTTCATGAGGAGATGGAGGTGGTTCAATTTCAACTTGATCAGCTGAAAAAAACAGTCATTACATCTTTTGCAACTCCTAAGCCTAGACCTGTACGTACACCTGAACCTACCTTTACTACACATCCTAGGCAGCCAGCTCCTCACCTTAGGCCCCAAACTTCTGAACCACAATTTGTAGACCCCATAGCATCTATACCACCTTTTGGGTCAACTAATATTACTTAGATGATAGTGATTGATTGTACTGCTTTCAATTTCTTGTAACTTGTATTGAAAACCTTGAATGAAATGAAAGCACTTTTGTTGACATATTTTCTATGTTTGAAATGGATTGTGCAATGTCTTACAATCACATCTTCAATTGTACAATGCTAATTTGATGAATTTTAATTAGAATATCAAAGTTGATTTGAGAAAGTGAAATTATCTCAAACAAATTTTATGAACATTCTCATTCTATTATACAAATTGAGCTTTATTTGAATACCTTTTTGATTATTGACAAAAAAGGGGAGAACATTGATATTGCATGAAAAATACCTGAGAATATATAGAAAGGGGGAGAATATATTTGACTAAGCATGAAATTGTTTCAAAATTTTCAAATCATCAAAAAGGGGGAGTAAATTATTGAAATTGAAGGGCTCTAGCTCAAAACTTGCAATTTGCTCTGATTGTTTCAAAAATTTGATTTGCTCTGATTGCTTTAAAAAAAAAAAATTAGCTCTAATATTTACAATTTTGAGCTCTGATACTGTGTTTGTGCTAGTTTTGATACTTTGAAACATACAAACTTTAATACTCTGATACATACAAAAGCACTAACACCAATACTATATAGTTTTTCACAAAAGCTCTGATACTTACTTGCAAATACAGTTAGCTTTGATACATGTAAATGCTTACTCATAAATACAATCATACATGTAATTGTAAAGAATTTTTTATGCCCAGTATTTTATCATCATCAAAAAGGGAGAGATTGTTGACCCCATAAGTAATTTTGATGATAACAAAATATTGGAGCATGCACTTGTTTTACCAACAACTCTTCAAGTGTTTTACAAGTTTTTATAGGATGAATTCCTTGCTAAATCTCAATTTCTACATTTCTATTTCTTGTATTGAGTTGTATTATAATTGATTCTCGTAAAGAAGAACCCAAAGAAGAACTTAAGTAAAAACCAATCAAATGGGTTACTTCTAGATTATTTCAAGCTTTAAATTATTTTGAGTATGTTGTAAGAAGAGTTTGAAGATATCTTGAAAGCTTGAAGCCTTGCTGGATAAATCCTGGAGAAGAATTGAAAATTCACTAAAGAACTCATCTGAGGTGACTCGAAGAGAAGAGAGCCGACTCTGGCACATGGCATGCATGAGGATTCTGGCATGCAAATATCCGAGCCAACTCTAAGGGACCTGAGCCGACTCGTCCAGAGTACCACTTCCTGAATTAGACAAGCGAGCCGACCTAAAGAGAGTCCGAGCCGACTCTATCATTTAGTCAGACATCCGAGCCGACTCTTTAGAGATTCGAGCCGACTTCTCCAGAGTCCAGAAAAAGAGCTCTGAGAACTATAGCCGATCGAGCTGACTCTAAAGAGAAAGAGCCGACTCTTCCATACTACATTTTTGAAGACCTGAGGATCCGAGTCGACTAGAATCAAGGTGAGCTGACTCTTATAGAGCGAGAAATTAGAACACTGTGCAAGCGAGCCGACTAGATTGAAAAGAGTCAACTCAACCAGAACTACTCTGAGGATCTGAGCTGACTCAAGTAATCCGAGCCGACTCGAAGGTCGATTTCAGACTTATAACGGCTAGTTTCAGAACTTGAAATTTGAATCCAAAAAGTGCTCCAATGATCAAATATCACATCCCAACTATCTACAACGAGTAAAACTACTTGAGAAGGGTACAAGACTATATATTTGAGGGATTTGAACTACTTTAAAAAAAGAGATGATGAGTAAATGCTAAATTGAATATCCAAGCTATCTTGTAAGCAAGAGAGCACTGCAAGAGCATTCAAAACAGTCTTCAAGCCTTCACCAACTATCAACTAAAGCTTGAAGCATTTATTGAAGATAGTAAAGAAGCCATCCTAGTGCATTGAAGTGTAATCAATTGGGCTTCTCTTAAGCTGCATCGGCAACCATTCGACAAAAATCTATTTATCGTTCTATTGCTTTTCTTTACAATTTTTTTATTGAATTGTTGGGTTATTGGTAAGCCCGATTTAAAAACCAAATAGGTTCTTGGTTAGCCTGTGTTAAAACCAAGTGTAGGGTTCTTGGTGATCCTGGTAAAACCAAGTTAGGTTTCTTTGATGAGCCCGGTTTAAAAACTAAAATGTAGAGGTTTGGATTGTGAGCCTATGAAAACAATTTGACTATATTTCGGTGGAGGATATAGTAGAAATCCCAAGTGCTAATCTTGGATAGTGGATGCAGGAGCTGGTTTGCTCCGAACCACTATAATTTGCTTGTGTTTGTGTTATGCTTTTCTTATTTGATTATGCTTCTGCATTCAATTATACTATCACCGCACTTAACACTTATAAGGGATTTTAAAGAGCACATTATTGCTTCTTCTTTTTTTTAATTCCTAATTCACCCCCTTCTTGGGAAAGCCACCTAGGCAACACCCATCTTTCCACAATGGTGACATTGCACATTCTTATACTTTGATCTGAACTTGCTTTTACTTTTATCTTTGTCCTTCACAAATTTTTGTTTACTTCTCCCCCTATTTTTTATGAATAGAACCTCTGCCTATGATGATGAAGAACCCAAAGAGTTTCTCCTTATATCCTCATTTAAAACAACAACCTTAGCAAATTCCGTAAACACAATACCATTTGGGACTGAATTAGTAAACAAGATCTAAAATGTCTCCCATAAATCTGATAGAGTGTTAAGCAACCTAAGTCCAAGAACATCATCATCAAATTTTATACCCATTCCAAACAATTGATCACACGCCGAAATTCATTCAAGTGATCAACCACAGATCGTCCATCTCTGTATTTCAGTTGCAACATTTTCTTAAGCAAGAACAACTAATTATTGCCTATCTTTGAAGCAAATAGTAATTCAAGATTATTCCACATGGTGTGTGTGTGTGTGTTTCATTGCAAATATGATTATAAATATCATCATCTATAAACTATCAAATAAAACTGCATACTTGTTCATGCTCAAACTCACATTCCTCGTCACTTTTAGATTCAGGCTTTTTAGTAGTAAATACCGGTAGATGTAGTTTTTTCACAAACAACAAATCTTTCATCTTATTTCTCCTATGTGGTAATTTGTGACATTCAAACAAACCATCTTAGCAAAATTGTTCTCCCATTGTTCAATAAAGCCAAACCCATACTAACCAAAGCTTTGATACCATTGTGTTGAGAGAGAATTAACCAAAAAATATTATTTGAGAAAACACAAATGTTCAAACAAGTACTAAAATAGCCAAGACAATCTCTCTTGCTTGAATGAACCTCTAAGAAGATAATATTTTAGCATACAACCAACCCTAATGATAACCATGAAATCAAAAATAGCAAACATGATGAACACACATGATTTTAACATGGAAACCCCAAAAATTCGAGGAGAAAAAAATCACAGGCCAAAAAGTCCACTCCAAAATCTTCACTATATTTTAAGGTGAGATACGAGAGATAGTTCCAGTAGATCAAATGAGTCCACTACTCCAATTCATCCAACAAATCAACCACTCAACAAGAAAGACTAATACAAATTTTTTTTCTAAAATAGAGCTATTGGTTTCAAACTAAAAACTAACATTCAGATCTTCAAAAACATCTCCACCATTCAAAATGAAGATTGGTGAGTTGTCTATCTTTTATCAAAATTTTAGCACAAATGATCCTTCAATCGCTAGTTTGATCACAGCTACGCTCTGCTAAAAATTCTGATAGTTTTCAAAATTAAGACTTATATTTATGTGATAGAAAAATAGTATTCTAGTGTAGACAATAAAAAAAATCAGTTGTAGGATGTTAAGAATTATGAGTCCTCTATTTACAAAAAAAAAAATCAGCCCGATTGGACCATGAGTGACCATCCAATTATTAAATCGATCAAGGCTGCAACCTTTTGGAAATATCTGCTCTTTCTTTCTCTTTTTTTTCTTTCTTTCTTTTTTCTCTTTGAAAGCCAATGCTACCTCTCGCTTGTACCTCCCACGCTCTTATTTTTGCCCTAATCAATAAATGATGAATATATATGATCATGCATAGGCCAAAAATTAACCTTAATGGGTTCTTCTAATTGTTGGGCTTTCTCCACATATGAGAGGCCCATAAAATCCAACAGTTGATGGAAAGTGGGCTATAAATTGCTATTTTACTTGGCAATAATAAAATAAATTAAAATTTTTTTATATAAAAAATTTTGAAAATCAATTATATTTGAAAGCTTGTCTGAATGAAGACATATGAGAATACTACTCTAAGAGCATGTTCGCCCCGTATGTATGGGTTTACAACGATCTTATCCTTAAGGTACAATAACCCAACTCATTCCAATCCTCTTATAACGAGTACAATTGTTAGGAGGCTTGATCTAAATGATTTGTTTTGTTGCCTAGAAAAGAAAGAAAAAAGTGGAAGAAACATAGAAAAGGAAATGTAATGGAAGTGGCATCTTAGTCGTGAAAGAAGTGTGCTATGAGAAACAAAGTATCTGAAGGAGTGGATGTGATGTGTCTCAGTTTCTCGATATTTCCCAGAGCATTGGATCCAAAGCCTATTTATAGAATTTATCTAGATGACCAAGATCATGTAATGGTTTCGAAGATGTATGATATTTTGGAAATATCATATCTCTTTAAAACCAATGTTCTCTTCTGAAGAAACATAATGCTTCAGAAAAAGGCATGTGGCAATAAGGTAAGCGATATAATATGCCCCACCTTACTATAAGCCTTTGCATGACATGATCGATTATGTAGAATCAAGCATGCACGCTCGTGTGTGCTTATTAGCTTACTTCTTGCAAAGCCCAACTTGGGCTTTATAGGATGGGATTTCCATTTAAGTAATGAGACTTACTTTCACATATTTGATGCACGGATAATATAATTAAAAAAATTTTAAAACTTTTGAAACAACTAACAATGAGAGGAAAAGATTGATTTTTTTTAAAAAAAATATTTTTAAATTTAAATTTTTTCAAATTAAAAGTCCAACAATCCCTCCATAGAATATTTAATTTTTTAAAAAATACAAAGAAAAATATCTAGACAACTTATACTATGCAGTGGATGAGGTGTCCAATAGATTTAAACCTCAACTTAAGATTGATTATATCCATATGAAAGAATCATAATGGATTAGATCTTGACTCAAACTATAACTTATCACGCACAATACCAATTAATTGGATTTTTATATGGTTAGTGCCAAATAAAAGTCTTATACCTAGTATCTTGATTTTTTCATAAGAATTTGTTAAGGTTAGCCTGAACTTGTAGTTGTGTCCTATACACAAATTATCACATAAATAAGCTCTCTAAGGATATTTGCGACCTGATATTCTACAAATTTTGTGTCTTGGACTCGTTAAGAGTATAACTCAATATTTTCAAATTTACCTTGTCATTACCATCAATACCCATCATATGGATGAAAGGAAATACACTCTAACAATGTGCTATGATATGTATTACTCAATTAGTTTCATTTCTAATATATTGGATCTCTTCTATAAGGTATCCAATCATAGAGATTGGGTATCCACTATCGGTGACCAATTAGTAGGCTTAATCCCCATCCCCCTTAATGATTATAAGACTCCACTCCAAGATAAATATTTGGTTAATTGATTAGCCAGGTTTGATGAGGGAACAGATGCGGGGATCGGATCACTGGCGAGCGTAGAAGTCATCAGGAGATTAGGGCTTGCTTGGAAGAAGAAAGAAGAGGGCGGCTAGGATAGGGCACAGGAGGCTGGGGCAGCAAAGGGATCACACAGATATCCTTAAGAACAATAGGGATCGCACAAATACCCTTAGGAATTACACAGATACTGTGGACACATAGCACGCACACAGCAAGAGAAGAAAACTCAATATTATTTCATTAATCCATGACATTAAAAAAATAAGAGAGGGGGTGGGGTATTTATAGATTCATCCCAGGGTACATGACTTGAGGGCTAAGAAATCCTGACTTGTGGACCAAGAAATCCTAGTAGACCTGGTCAATAGTGGGCCTTTCTCTTGGACTGGAGCTCTCTCTTATGGGCTTGGTGGCATGAAAGGGCCCAGGTGCATGAAGGCCAACTTTGGTTGGGAGGGCCTGGTGAATCTCTTGGTTTGCGGACTTTCCTCTTGTACAAAACTGGACTAACTCAAACTTACATGACTCAATTGGACTCATGAGGTTGAGATAGCTCAACTTATTACAGGACTCAAAACTTGAAACAAAAGACTCATAGGACTAAAGGGACACTAGTAGACTCTTGGGTCCCCATCATTTCCTTGAGGTCGAGAGAACTCAACTTTGTCGAGTCAGGCTCAGCGAGGGTTGATGGAACCGAAACCAATCACATCAAAGCAAAAAAAGCTAGGTTCATCTTCTTTTTTACTATTCATTTCCTTCTATGCTTGAAGTCAGTGAACGAATGTAGGTTATGCATTCATGTTTGTGCGGCTTCTCTGCATCTCCTTCACGAACCAAAAAATAGAGGAGCTTGCAGGGAGGCTTCACCAGCAGGCTTCATCGGCAACGACGTTGAGAATGACGGTGGCACGAGAAGATGATTCTGGTGGATGGCATGGGGGCGATGGCGTTCGGTGACAGAGGTGGGGGCATGGGCTACGGCCTTCCGATGGAGAAGAGGGGAGCCTGCCTTCACCGTTTGCTATGAGGACGGAGCATCAGGCATTGCGGCACAAATGCATGGAGAGGAGACAGGGGGCTTGGATCTGGGCGGGGAGGGTCGGTCATCATGGCAGCGGGAGAAGCCAAACTCGTCAAAGGGAATGATCATCTGCCAATGGGATCGGACTTTCATCACCAGGACCTTCACCATCAATGGCCAGAAGGAGGCTAGAAGCACCACCACGTGGAGGAGAAAGAGGCGAAGGAGGGCCATCATCGGGGGGTGCATCGAAAGGGACATATCAGGCGAAGAAGCCATTGGTAGAGGTGGCTAGCTCACAGCGGGCCGCCTCCTCATGGATGTTCTCATTCACAAGGCAGCGGTTCTTCGATGGCTAGGCCTTCGCGTCCGGTGGGACCACGGAGCATGAGATCCAGGGGCGGCGGCTACGAGGGTTTCGGAGGATGAGATGTTTGGGAGGCGACGCCTTTAGTGTTATGAGATGAGAAGCATGAGAGATGGGGTGGTGGTGGCAGCGATGAGATGCAGAGAAGGATGGAGAACAAGAAATGGCAGTAGTGGCCATGGTGAATTGGAGAGAAAGGGAGGAGGAGAAAATCCTAATCCTCTAGACTCTGATACCAAGTTGATGGGGGACAGAGATCGGGGATTGGATCGCTGGCGAGCGTAGAAGTCATCAGGAGATTAGGGCTTGCTTGGAAGAAGAAAGAAGAGGGCGGCTAGGGTAGGGCACAGGAGGCTGGGGCAGTAAAGGGATCACACAGATACCCTTAAGAACAATAGGGATCACACAGATATCCTGGGCACATAGCACGCACACAGCAAGAGAAGAAAACTCAATTTTATTTCATTAATCCATGACATTAAAAAAATAAAAGAGGGGGTGGGGTATTTATAGATTCACCCCAGTGTACATGACTTGAGGGCTAAGAAATCCTGACTTGTAGGCCAAGAAATTTTGGTGGACCTAATCAACAGTGGGCCTTTGTCTTAGACTAGAGCTCTCTTTTATAGGCTTGGAGGCATGAAAGGGCCCAGGTGCATGAAGGCTAGCTCTGGTTGGGCGGGCCTGGTGAATCTCCTAGTCTGCGGACTCTTTTCTTGTATAAAACTGGACTAACTCAAACTTACAGGACTCAACTGGACTCATGAGGTTGAGACAGCTCAACTTATTATAGGACTCAAAACTTGAAACAAAAGACTCACAGGACTAAAGGGACACTAGTAGACTCTTGGGTCCCCATCAAGGTTTTTCTCAGACTTGACAAATTTCAATAAAATATCATTATGTTTTTTGAGTTGTCTTATGAATTTACAATGAATTCAAATATGCCAGTTTATCCTTTCATTAGTATTCTTTTGATTAATTAGTTCTATCATAGCTTTATTATCGTAATGGACAAATATTGTTGGAACTTAGGTACTAAAATTAGCTCTAAGATAAAATTTTTAATCCACTTTACTTCATTACAGATCGTATCTAGAGTAATCAACTTAACCTCCATGATTCTTCGAGATACAATAATTTATCTGAAAGATCCCCAAGCTATGATAGAACCATCAAGAACAAAATGATATATGATGGTTTATTTTAGATAAAAAGAATCAATAATCCAATTTGCATTGCTATAATGCTTGGCCACCTTAAGATATTTAGCATACAAGAGAGATGAATTAAGTGTTCCCTAAAGATATCAACTGACCAATGAGATTAACTTAGATTTTGAGTGTATCTACTTAGTCATCCTACAACAAAGGCAATATTAGATCTTATCCTATTTGTCATATATAGGAGAAAATCTATGATTTGCGAGCATATGATTCGATCAATTATTTCCTCTAAGTTCTTTGTAAGATGAAAACTTGGATTAGTAGGAGTAGAAATAGATTTTTTATTGGAGTGTCCAAACTTTTCAAACATTTTCTTGAAGGATGAGCAAGGGAGAGTACTATCCTTGTAAGAAATTTGATCAAGTTCATGTCTAAGATAAAATTAGCTTTACCTAAGTCTTTCATATAAAAATAATTTAAAAGAAATTATTTAATTTTAGATATGATTTTATGAGAAGATTCAAAGATTAGACTATCATCGACATACAAAAAAAGAATCATATAATCATCATCAATGATTTTGGAATAAACATACTTGTCATCATCATTGATGGAGAAACCAAAGGATAGGATGGCTTTATAAAAATTTTCATGCCATTTTTTATGTGTCTATTTAAGACTATAAAGAGACTTAACAAGTTTACAAACTTTATTCTCTTGTCCCTTCATAATTAATCTTTTAGACTATTTTATATAAATCTCTTTATCTAGATCTCCATTTTGGAATGCATTCTTTACATCCATTTGATAAATGATTAACTTATGGATGAAACAAGGGGTAAAAATGATTCTAAAGATAGTAATTCTAGCTATAGGAGAATATGTATCAAAATAATCTAAATCCTTTTTTTAGTTATACCTATTAGCCACTAGTTTAGTCTTATATTTTTTTGTAGATCTATTAGGTCTAATCTTCTTATAGAATACCCACTTATAACCTAATGGTCTACTTTTTAGAAGAAGATCAATTAGGATCCAAGTTTGGTTTTGGACAACTAAGTTGAATTTTGGAGTTTATGGCTTCCTTCCAAAAAGTGGTGTCAAGTGAAGATATTGAACAAAATACAATATGATGGCTAAAATCCTACTTGATTTGTTAGGATTTTTTTAAGTACGTATTAAATATATATAGTATGCATAAAAATAATTAAAAAAATAAGGAGAATATTTTAGCAATAATCAAATTTAAAATTTGAATTTCATTTTGAATTGAGGAAATTTTGGGAGAAAAAAATAAGGAAACGATTAATTACAACAATAATTTGGATTCAAACTTCAAAATTTGAATTTGAATGGAGAGAATTTATGGCATGTTATCATCCCCCTTTAAGCTGAGTATTTGATTGAGTGTAAGGTTTTGACTATAAAAAAATGAATGTAGTTAGAATAAAGATCTTTGATGAAGATATTGATGACTTGATTTGTAGAAGAAATGAATTTGACATCTGAATGCTTACGACCAATCAATTCTTAAGCATCATGATAGTTGATTTTCATATGTAGTTAGAATGAAAATCTTAGAATGAAGTTAGAATGTAGTTAGAATGCTTCAACTATAAAAATTGATTGTAGTTAGAATGAAGATCTTTGATGCAGATGTCGATAACTTGATTTGTAGAAGAAATGAATTTGATATCTAAATGCTTACAACTAATCAATTCTTAGACATTGTGATAGTTGATTTCAATATGCTTAGTTATTGCATTGAAAACCAGAATAAAAACAAGAGAGATGGTAGAAATATTATCATAATACTAGATTAAAAGAATTGATGGAGAGGAATATATAATTCACATAAGTGAGAACATAATTATTGTAGTTTAGCAATAATTTGGGCAAGACAGATCCATACTTCATTTCAGTTGATGATCAAGTAACTGATGTTTGCTCTTTGATACTCCAAGAAATAAGGTTAAGTGCAAGAAAAATACAAAAACTACTCTTAAATCTTCTATCAATGGGGCTGCTAGCTTAATCTACATCCAAGTAAGCAACAAGATTCCTTGGTCATAATTGAAGTCAAAAAGTGATAGTGTCTTTGAGAATTCAAAGTATGCATTTGATTACTATCATATAGGCTTCTATTAGATGTCATAAAAATTGACAAATCTAATTGACTAAAAAAACTACATTGGGCTATATGAAGGTTGCATATTGGAGGTTTATAATAATACTCCGATAAAATAAAGAATCAGCAAGAGGAGGGCTATTAATGTAGCCCAATTTTTTCATAGAGCAAAGACTTAAAACATGATTTCTGTCCAAGCATGTTGGTACATTGTAACAAGTCTAAAATATATTTGAGTTGATGTAGAAAAATTCTATCACTTGATCAATCTACTTGGAAGGAAGTAGGACAATAAGCTCATGTCCTTCATCTTAAAAAAATTAGAAAGTTCAATAAAAAACTTGTGAAAATCATTGTTATTATTGTAAGTGAGAATAATATCATCAACATAAAGAAAAAGATATAGCATATTACTGCCATGATGATATATAACTAGTGAAGGATTAGATTATGAAATAATAAAATGCAAATCCCTAAGTTTTAAGCTAAACTTTTCGTACAGAGTATGAGGAGCTTGCCAAAGTCCATAAATTGATTTGAGCATCCAATATACATAAGCAAATTTTGATGGATCAATATAACTAGCAGGTTCTAATATAAATATCATTTTTTGAAAGTCATAACATAAAAAAATATATTGGTCAAGTTGATGGAGTGACCAATTATGAGTCAAAGCTATTATGAGAATAATCCTGATTGTGGTGGAGGTTGACTTCTAACTATTGGTGAAAGTCTTTGACAATTAAGCAAGCTTTATATTTATTAATGGATCAATTTGAATTTCATTTAATTTGAAACACTTACTTGCAACCGACAACATTCATGTTGAGCTGAAAAGAGATAAAAATCCAAGCTTACTAATTCTAGAGAGAAGTAATTTAAAATACATAGCACATCACCACTCTGAACTTCTTGAGGCTATTGTATAACATGTTAATTTAATAGGATAGGACATGGTAAGGGCAGTATCGAGAGAGTGATGGATATAGTATAGCATTTTATATTTGTAGATATCAAATTGAGACTGGATGGCCATGGGATAGATATGCTATGGTAGGTTGGTTAGTATGGGAAGGGAGTTTGGTGATCGGAGATGGTGCGGTGGTGGTGGTGGAGACTCAAGGGAGGGAATTTAAGAGATGATCTTGAGTTAAGGTAGTGGGATGGGTTTGAATGGAATTCTTATATTGTAATGTGATGTAGTGATTGAATTAGATACTATTACAATGGAAGAATCCTAAGATTGACATATTGTACCTACAAAGTTATCTGGGAATACATTGTTATCAATAGTTCAAATAGTTTTGGTAGGTATAGAAAGTTGAGGTAACCACATAGAAAGGGAGTTAAGAGCGGACATGGAGTTGTGAGAAGTTGGGTGAGGTGGTGATATAGTTGAAAAAGGAAAGTCATGATTATCAAAAATAACATGATGTAATATAATATATGTATATACATACATGTATATATACATACATACATATATATATACATACATATATATATATACATACATATATATATATATATACATACATATATATATATATATATATATATATATTTCCTTTTACCAAATCAAGGCATCTATACCCTTTATAAACCGTGTTATACCTAAAGAAACAATATATAATGGATTAAAATTCTAGTTTATTGGACTTGTATCGCTGAAGCTAAGGAAAATATAAATAATTGAAAGCTTGTAAATAAGAATAGTCAGAAGATTTTTGAAAAAGTTTCTCATATGGTAAAATTGTGAGATAACAAATAATAAGTATTGAATTTATTAAATATACTATAATAGAAAATGCTTCTAACTAGAAATTTGGTGGAAGAGATGCATGAGCATGAAAATAAGATTGATTTCAATTATATGATAGTACTTTCTTTTGACATATCATTTTTTTTCTAAAGTATGAGGGCAAAAAAATTGGTGCATTATTCCATGTAAAAATAAAAAATACTTAAGAGTATTTTTTTTAATTCACCTTCCATATTGAAATAGAAGATTTTAATTTTAATATTAAACAAATTTTCAACTTGTGCTTTAAAAGAGATAAAAATATCAAATAAATAATATTCATAATGCATAGGAAACAACCATGCAAAATGTGAAAATCATCAACAATAGACATAATAAGAAAACTTTGAGAATGAAAGAGTAGGGGAAGGTTCCTAAATTTCACAATGCATTAGTTTTAGAGGACATTGAGAAGCCGAAACAAATAAAAAAAATGGCAACCTTATGCTTTTCCTAATTAGCGAGATTAATGTAGAGTTTGCCTTGGCTTATTTGAAATTGAAAGATTGGACAAAATAAAGAACTGGATAACATAAGATGATGGATGGCCAAGTTGATGATATCAGAGATCAATAAAGATATAATGGCTGACATGGGCTACTGGTGAGTGATTTTGTACATCTTTTGCAAGAAAATAAAATGGATAAATTATATTCTTAGTCATTCCATGGTACAATGTAACTCATGATTCTTTGTCCTTATCAATAAAGCTAAATTTATCAAACAAGAAATAATAGTTATTATCATGAGAGAAATTATTTACATAAAAGAGATTTGTAAAGGCTTAAGGATAATGAAGAACGCTAGATAAGTAAAATTTAGTTTTGACTATTGATGAGAGATGAACCAATATGGGAGATAACTAAACCTTGTCCATTGCCAACCTGGACACTATTATAATCACCATATTTTTATGAAACAAATAGTTCATTGAGATCGATAATGATATTTTGAGTAGCACCGGTGTTAGATACAAAGTATTGTCATCAATGAGTAAGGAAGCAGTAGCTATACCTATAAGTTTTTCAGACCTTGATCTATATAGTTTTTGTAATAACAACAATCACTGAGAATATGTCTAACCTTATTATAGATTTGATAGGTTAGGTGAGTAGAATGTGAAGAGAAAATATATGAGGAAAGGAAATGAACATGCATATTTAGGAGACGAGATGATGCCATCAGTTGAAAGATGACTGAGGCATGTGATGCCAATAATTATCACGATGAGCAAAACCATGGCTTGGATTGAATGTTATACCAAGTTTTAAAGAAATAAATATATTAATAGATTGCATGGAGGCTTCTTTTATGAGACTAATTTCCTTACAAATTAATAAAGTATGGAATTCATTAAGAGAAAGAGGACAAGTGTGAGCACAAACCTGAATTGAAGAACAGAATGAGCAATAAGATAGAGAAAGTCCATCCAGGTTGTAGATAAGCAAATGATCATCACTTACTGGTAATCCACATGGAGCTAGTTTATTGGCAAGAACTTTAATTACTAAAGATAATCTTCCATAAAGAAGATCCAATTTTAATATAATGAACCTACCATTTCATAGTTATGATATAAGAATGAGCACAAAAGGCAAAGTACTGAGAGAAAGCATCAACAATGTAAGGAAGAATTGATTTTGATAACGTAGCATTGATCCAACAAAGAAGCATCTGATCATATATCATGAAGCATAGGTTGGATGTATTGGGGAAGGTAGTAAAAGTGAGTCATCAATGAAGGAAAGCTTATATCCCCATAGAACTGGTTCAATGAGAGACTTCCAAAAGAGTTTGTTACTGCCATCAAGCTTGATTGGGATTAAATTTGAGATATTGGAGATGATAAGGGAGGTGTCAAGAGAGGATTTGAGTTCGGATGAAGAATAAGATGTTGCTAACATTGTTGGGATGAGAATACAAGTATGAGAAGAAAAGTTGGGTTTGCACAAAGAAGACAATGATGCCAAGTTATGCTTTGATTCCATGAAAGAGATATATAACGTTCTTGATCTAAGAATTGATTTTAATGATAACAAAATACTTGAATGCAAATGGAACTAATTGTGTACTTCAAGAATGGATGAAGGATCTCTTAGGTGCTCACAAAGACATTAAATCAAAAAAGAAATCCTCTCAAATAGGCTAGGTCAAAAGAGATTTTAAGCAGAATTACACAAGTCTTGGCCTAAAGGAGCCAATCCCTAAATGATCATTGGCTTTATAAAAGATGGTTATTTTCTAGAAGGTTTAGGAGTCAATCCTAGCATTCATGAGTTGATCATAATGCATTCGACCAAACTAGCATGCTACACAAGTTGATCACAAGTTTCCAAGAGTCAACCCTAAAACATTCTCAGAACTAAGATTCAAAGTGTGTACAAATGATCATTTGAAGAGTCAACTCTAGAGTTGCACAAGTTTATCCCAAACAAGGACTAGTCAACCCTAGTTCCAAGCAAGTCAATTCTAGAATGGTCTCAGGGAGGAGATAAGAAGTATGGGAAAGCCTTGAAGCATAAATCTTAAAGTAAGAGAAGTATTTCAAGTGTTTGGAGAAATATGTAAAACTTTTTAAAAGTTTCTAGAGTGGAGGAGTTGATTCCAAATATCCACAAGTCAATCCCATAAAGTCACAAGCTAAAAATAGAGGGCTATCAAAACTATAGGTTTCAAAAGCCAACCTATGAGCAAATGAATCAACTCCTAAAGATGAGTCAACTTATGAGTAGATGACAACTTAATAGCTAATTTTTCTATAAGCTTTCAATGGGCAAATATGACTTCCTAGAGCTAGTTTGGTCTCTCCACTAGTTAGTACACTTCCTCCAACTAAATTTAAGTGTATTTAAGACATGAAATCAATTAGAGAAATGATCCAAGAGAAAAAACTTAAAGTTCTTGGTGCAAACGTTGAATATCTTTGTAAAAGGTCAATAAAGAGGATTCATGAGCAATAAATTGAGCTACCAAAGAAAACATATACAACAATCATGGAAAGGTCTCTCATTCATTGAAGAGAAGAAATCAAAGCTTCAAAGAGCATCCATTAGTAATTTCTCTATACTTCAACAAGTTTGACTGTTTCTTGAGCCTTTCGACTTATTTGTTCTATATTCTATTGCACTTTGTTAATTTATTTGCAAGTTTCTTAGGATAGAAACTTATGGGATAAGCTGGTCTAAGCCCATAATTGGATATTATAATTAAGTTTTGGGATAACTTAGTTGGGAAGGTTTTGGTTAGTGAGTCTGTGCAAAACCAATTGAGTTGATTGTGAGCTCATTTTAAATAATCAAATTGGAAGGTTTTGATTGGTAAGATTGTACAAAACAAACTTGGTTAGTTGTAAGTTTGTCGAAACAATTGGTTGGATCGATTATGAGTCTAATTAAAATAATCATATCATAATCAAGAGGATTATATCAGACTTTCTAAGTAGGGAGACTTGGAAAGTAGATATGGTGCTGAATTTGGCATCGAACCATTATAAATTATTGTATTTGTGTTGTTTATGTTCATTCTTGTCATATGCATTGATTTATCATTTATTTTGTTATGTATATTTATTTTAAATTTAAATTAAAAAATTAAATTTAAATTAATTTTACTTAAGAATTATTTAAGTTTACAAAAAATTTTGAAAACCTAATTCATCCCTCTCTTGGGTTGTTATATTTGGATAACAAATATGATGGCTAAAACCCCACATTATTGGTTCAAATTTCGTTTAGTATGTATTGAATATATACAACATGTAAAAGAGTGATTATCGAAGAAAATAAGGAAAATATTTTATCAATAACTCAAATTCAAAATTTGAATTTGAATTTGAATTGAGAAAAGGTATGAGAAGAAAAAGGAGAGGATTACAACAATAATTTGATTTCAAAGTTCAAAAATTGAATTTGAATAAAGAGAATTTATGGCATGTTATTAAATATTGCCTATGCAAAAGTAGAAGGTTTACCTTCAACTAGGAAGGTAAAGAATCCTTCATTAAGGTCTTTTTTCTTCCTTGTCCTTGTACTTCTTTTAGGTTTAGAAGGTCAATGATTAGTGTTAAACCTCTTCCTTTTTCTTGAATAACAAAGTTTCTTATTCAAAATCACTAGAATTAAAATATAAATCAGATTAAAGTGAATTAGGGATTTGGTTTTTAAAAGAAAATAATATTTTCAAAATAACTAGCATCTCAAGTCTCGATGAGAGTATTATTGGAGAAGTCACTTATCTCAAAATTTATTACTAAGATTCTATTGGTGCTACTATCTAAGGAATACCTATAAAGATTGCATTTATGATTATACGTCCAATTTTCTTTGCTTAGGTTCAGGTATACCTAGCTTAGTTAGGCACCCCAATATTTGAGGTAATCTAATTTAGGAGTTCTACCTTTCCAGAGTTCAAAAGGTATTTTATTGCCATCCATAAAAGGTATTATATTTTGGATGTAATAGGCTACTAAAAGGCTTCCTTCACAAGTTTTTGGGTGTTCATGAACTGATTAACATTGAGCTAACAATATCAATTAGGGCATAGCTTTCAGTTCTACTATACCATTGGACTGTGGAGAATAAGAATGAGTAATCTCATAAACAATCCCATGTTCTTGAAAGAATATAGACATTTCATTTGAGGTATATTCTCTACCTCTATCAGACCTAATTCTTTTAAGATTTTTTTTAGTTTGGTTTCTAGTTTTAGCCTTATAGATTTTAAACCTATCAAAGAAATTATTTTTAGATTTGATTATACATGTGTACAATATCAAGATAAATAATCAATGAATGTTATAAGGTAACAATTTCCTACCCAAGTTGGTAGTTCGGTAGAGTTGAACACATTACCAAGAATGTGATCAACAATATTAGAGTTTCTATAAACTAATTTGAAAGTTCGAGTACTTTTAGCTTTAATACAAATTTCATATTTGATCTTTTTATCCAAATGAATGTTAGAAATTAGGTTTAAGTTAGCCACATTATGGATATGATGAAGGCTCACGTGACAAGCCTACCAGGCCAAATATTAGAAGATTCAATGTTTAGAACAAGTGAATGAAGTTTATTAGATTCCTTAGGAAATACACTTAATTAGAATGTGCCCTCTAATACAAAGTCTTCTCCAACAAACTTATTATTATGAGTGATTATAAGTTTATTAGATTGTAACACAATTTTATAACTTCTAGATACATGAAGATTTTCACTACTTAGGTTTTTCCTAATGTTTGGGATGTACAACACTTTGTGAAGGATTAGGGTTTTTTTAAATATCATCCTTAGAGCCATTTGACCTTTTCCCAACATTTGTTTGCAAAGTTTCTTCCAAGCATTACGTATCCTCTACTTGATCCATGAATGTAAGAGAATCAGTAGCAATCGAAATAAACATGCACATTTTGCCTAGAGGAAGCAATCTAAAAAGGAGGGATGAATTGGATTTTCAAAAACTTTTGTAGAGTTTTGAAAAAACTTTTTGACTCACTTAAAGAAACTATGAACAAGTGAGTGCAACATAAAAAACAATGAAATCATAGTAGAGAGTGGATATAAAACTTTAATCAATTTTTGAAATTTGTGGTAAAGTGTGTGTAGAAGTTATCTTAGAGTATTAAGCATAATTAAGAATGTGTATAGAAAATTATAGCAAAAAAAATCCAAAAGGAAAGCAATAAGAACACAAGCACAAACATAAAAAAATTATAGTGGTTTGGTACTAATCCTTGCACCTACATTCATTTTTTAAGCTCATTCACTTAGAAATTTTACTATAATCTTCCCAAGATTACAATCATATGATTTTCTAGGCTCACAAATCTAACTCAACTGGTTTCACATGTTTACCAACTAAGTTTTTTTTCCAAACTAAGTCACCCCTACTTAGTTTAATACAAACATCCAATTTATAGACTTAGGTAGGCCATTCATCCCAAGTTTCTTATCCCAAGAAACTTAATACGATAACTAGAGTAGAAGAAATAATAAATTCAGAGCATAATGAATAAAACTCTTGAAACACTTGGAGGTAATTGAAGTTGTAGATCAATTCTAAAGAACTTCTTTAATGCTTTAAGTAAAAGCTTAAAAGAATATTTGAAAAAGATTCTCAGTAGCTAGCTTGCATAATAAATGCACTCAAGTTCTTAACTCTCAATTATGAAGGTTGTGAGTTCTCTCAATAAGTGATCTTCCTTCTTTTCTTTTTTTTTTCTCAAAGGTTTTTAAATGTAAAATATCAAAAGTTAGTTTTTAAATCAATTCTCATGCTTAAATAAGTCCATGGAAGGCTATAAGACTTGAAATGACGGTTAGAAAGTACAAAATACAAGCTTGCTGTTTGTAGCCATTAGAGAAAAGGTGGATAAACTAGCCATTTAACTTATCATAATGTTGTAGAGTAAGCTCTTAATCTTTAGGGATCTACTCGACTTTTGCTAGGGTTGACTTGGCTTCTTACTAGGTCAGCTCTTGAAAGCCTTGGAGTTGGCTTGGACTTAAGAATTCAAAATTTGCTACTCTCTATCTTTCTTCTCTAAGACATTAGGGGGCTTGACTTTTGAACATTTGGGGTTAGCTCTATATCAGGGTTGACTCATGAGACTTCTAGAGTTAGCTTGAATTGAATAATTTAACTTTTGCTACTCTTTATTATTTTGCTCTAAGACATCAATATAGTCAACTCTTAAACATCTGGTATCAGTTCTATATCAAGGTCAACTCATAAGACTTCTAGAGTCAACTCGAGTTCTTGTGCTCTAAAATATAGCTCTTTATCTATCATTTTGAGAGTACAATGGAGTTAGCTCTTGAAATAGTAGGATCAACTTAATTTAAGGGTTGAGAAAATACTGAGTTAGCTCGACATGTAGTTTGGTTGACTGGTCAAACATCTAGGATTGACTTGATTTAAGGTTTGACTTATGAAAATGCTAGAGTCGACTTAAGCACTACAAATTTCTAATACATTGCTCATGCCATGATATATTCCCTTGTGTCTTGATATTGTTTTTCGAGTAGTTTTACTCAATAAAAGATATTTCTAGGCTAGCTTTGGTGGGGGTACCAGGATCTGACATAGATTACTGGGCCCTATCTAGTTTACTGATTAGGGTTTTTTCGAACCCTTCATGATATGTCAAAATTTTGTAATCAAGTTTTATAACAAAGTTGGTCCAACTAAGAGTTTTGTAATGAAGTTAACTCAGTTGAGTGAGTCCTGTAATAAGTTGAGGTATGTCTCAACCTCAGTCTAGTCAAATTGAGTCCTGTAAGTCATGCCCAATACAAGTTAGGTTTGTATAAGAGGAGGAGCACCGAAGCTAGAGTTATATCAAGTCCAGAAGCCCATGATACCCAGATGCTTAAGCAATATACCAAGAGCCCATGGCGCCACTTGATACCAGGAGTTTTCTAGCACCCAGCCTAAGAATTCGGCCACCAGAAGACCCATGTGCCCATGCTTTGAAGACCGTACCCAAGGCCCATTGGAAGATGCCCAAGGCCTATTGGAGGATGCCCACTTGCTGCCCCACACACCAAGCCCAATAACATTAGGCATCCAAGCCCTTTTGACCAAGTCCAAGCTCTATTTGACCAAGTCAAAGGAGGAAGGAAATCCATATCAAACAAGGAGAACCTATTCCTACTCAACTTGTGATCCTATTCCTATTCTACTTGTAATCCTTCTCCCTATCTAGCTTGTATTCCTATTCTAAAAAGGAGAGGGCATGGGATCATCTATATAAACCCCACCCCTCCCCCTCTTGTAAGTAACTTTATCATGAAATAATACCTTGCTGAAATTTTTTTAGCTTGTTCCTTGTGTTCTTCTTTGGTGTGTGAGTGTTTGAGATTGGTGTGCCCTAATTCTACCAAGCCCTAGCCACCCCAGGTGTTCTTCTTCTAAGCCCTAATCCACCCAAAGAAGAAGTGCCCTAGGCTACCCAAGCAAGGAGTTCTTCTTCAAGCGGCCACATCCAAAACCCTAATTTCTTCTTTCTTCCAAACCCTAGTTCTCTTTCTTTACTTTCTTATTTGTTTATTGACTGACCTCTGACGCTTACAAGATCCCCATGGTATTCACCTCCAAGAAGGAGGCCCTCTTTGCCTCCAGGATCGATCCCAGATAGCTTCCCGAACCAAGGAACTGAAGGCTTGACTTCTAGAGCCAATCCCGAGTACTGTGCAACCCCAGCTTCAAACAAATCTTCAAATCGATGCTTGGTAAAATCCTTCCCCCTCCTAACTTTTGATTTTCTGAAGGTACACTATCCTAACTAGGGATTTCTCAATCTTTGGGATCCTCCCTTTTATTATTTTGTATGAGTTTTTTGCGGGTATGATAGTTTCTTTCGTTACTAGTTTTCCTGCTATGCTTTACTCAATTTCGGGAACTTTAGCCTGCAAATTAAATTCCTAAAAAAATTCTAAAAAAATTAGTTTCTATTTTCATGAAATCATGTTAGTCCTAGAATCATCCCGCATTAGTTTGATATCAGATCTAGTTTAGGATAGCTTGCATCTTCACCAAAAACACAAAAATATGCTTTTCTATTTTTTAGCATACTGTCATCTACAGTAGGTGTCTGAGATTCGGTCTAGTTCATCATCTTAGGAGTCTTATTTTTTGTTGAGATTTTAATGACATGTTCTCTGTTTAGTCTTGATAATTAAAATAATTTTTAATTAATTTTATCAAAACAAAACAGATATAAAAATTCTGCATTTTAGAAACCCTAACAAAAATCCTGAACTTCTGCATACAGTCTGATAATCCTAGGTTTTGCATCATCATCCAAATTTATATTTGCATAGAAATTGGTAGAGATAATCTTAGTTGTTATTCCTCTGTCCTAGAATTTTTCTGATTTTTTTCTGTATCAAAAACTATACTTAATTTTGCTTCCAAATAAACCTTAATTTTTGTTCTGCATACTTGATCAAACCAAACCTAATCCACTTCCAAACCCTACCTCACCCAAGCCCTGATTTTGTTTGCTAACTTAATCAACTTAAACCTAACTTGCCATCTCATAATAAAGATAAAAATATATTTTATTTTTTTTGATTGTTAGTAGATTGCATCAAGATCATCAATTGTCATCATCTGCATTAAATCAATCTTAAGGGCACTTTCATTATCTTAGATTACGGCAGGAGGTCATAACCTGTCCTGGGCCCAAAACAATCTCCTTGCATTCTCACCCTAGCCTTAACTAAAATCAATTAGTAACTTAATTGCTCTAGAGAGCTTAGGGACACCAACAGGTCAGGTCCAAATTATGTGGGTCAACTAGTGCACCTAATTCACTAGCTATTATTGAAAACTGGTGTCTAAGGCTAAAGGTCTAGAGGCAAACTCCCTAAGCGGACTAGTAGTTTTTAATTAGGAGCCTGTTACAGGCAGGGGGAGCCTCCCACCACCCCATCTCTTACCTGGCCAGTGGAAGGATTAGCTGGTAAGTTAAGTGTAAGTTGAGTAGGCCCATTCAATTTTGGCTTTAGGTCTAGCAAGCTGTAGTCCAATTTTTTTTTACCTTGCATGCTTGACTGCATCATACTACCCTGCTTGTTGAGTGCATGACCACTAGACTAGGAACCCAATACCAAAAGTCTAAACCCTAACCCAGCTCAATCATGGACCCCAGTCTAAAGATTTTCATTAAGACCTTGACTGAACAGTTTGACCAAACCCAAAACTAACTTGCCCAAATAAACCAATCCAACACCCAATCCCAAAACCAGCTTACCTAATTAACCACCCAGATAAACCAAATGAATCATAGGTTTGACCAGCATACCCAATCTAATAATCAAGCAACCCATAAGATTGACCAGTTAACTAATAGGTTGGACCAAGTAGAAAATCGATTAGGTACCATTGAAAGAACCCAAGAGTTTAATACTAAACCTAATCCTGATTCACCCTGTTCCACCTTTCATAACCCTAGGGAAGCCCAAAACCAAGACCAATTCATGGAACCCAATCCTAGGAGAACCCAGAACCAGGACTAATTTGTGGAACCCAATCCTAGGAGAGCCCAATGCTAGGAGCTATACCTGGAACCCAACCCTAGGAGAGTCCAAAACCCTGACCCCTATCCAGGAACCCAATCATAGAAGGCACCACCAAGAAGTTTGTGCTCAAGATGAGAGGGTCATGAGAAACATTAAGGTAAAAGCACCCACCTTTGATGGTAGTCTTGAATTGAAAGTCTATGTAGATTGGGTAGGAGGCATGGAGTATTATTTTGACTGGTATGATATAAGTGAAGAAACGAAGTATAAATTTGCAAAGATGAGATTGATTTATCAGGCTAGGCTACATTGGGCTAACCTTGAGCATAATAGGAGACAACGAGAGCTACCTTCCATACCCACCTGGAAAGAGATGAAACAAAAACTTAAGGAGAAGTACTTCCTGCATCCTACGATCAGAAACTTCTAGACCAATGGAATAAGATAAGTCTAGGGAAGAGGTCTGTATCTGAGTACATCACCCAGTTTGATGAATTTGCCATTAGATGTAATGAATCAAAGTCTCTATCACAAACCCTATCTAGGTTTAGAATCAGATTACGTGAAGACATCCAAAGAGAGCTGTTTATGAGAGAGGTCAATGATTTGGAGTAAGCATACCAGATAGCTAGACATTACGAACAAATCCAAAGAGGACCTCCATACCAGCAATCTAAACCTATTAGGAACAATGCCCCTTTCTCAAAGTGAAACCCAAGTCCAGTATACCAAGGTCGACCCAGCCCTAACCCAGTCCGATTCAATGCTAACCCTGTAAGACCGAACTCCAATCCAATCCGACTGAACCCTAACCCAATTCAATCTAATCCCAACCTGACTCGTCCCAACCCTAACCCACTTCGATCTAACCCGAGTTTGAGTCAATCTAGTTCTAGCCACTCCACACCTCTTAGAACTGATAAGGGTAAGGCACCCATGTTTCGGAAAAGCCCAAGCCCCAGCCCCAATGCTTGCTTTAGGTATAACAAGGTAGGTCATTATGCTAATCAATATCCCACCAGATCATTACACATAGGGGAACTTGAGGAACAAGAGCCTGAACCCAATAATGGTGATGAAGAAGAAGAGGTTTATGAAGTTGAGGCAGACTTGATTGAGGCATATGAAGGAGATGAGGAGGAATTTGATCAGTCTAACCTAGTAGGGGTAGTTAGATGCATCTTGACCCAAACCCAAACTGAAGAATATTGGCGTAGGACTAGCATCCTACAAACCTTTATAAAAACTGGGGATAAGGTATGCAAGATTATAATAGATAGTGGGAGTTGTGTCAATGCTATTGCTGCTGATACACTTAGATCTTTAGGATTGATCCTAGTTCCCCATCCTAGCCCTTATACAGTCTCATGGATAGATTCCACATCCCTTCCAATCAAGTCTAGGTGCCAAATCTTGATCAAATTGCAATCATATAAGGAGAAGATTTGGTGTGATGTCCTTTCCATGGGAGCCAGTAGTTCATTTTAGGTCGACCATGGCTTTACGATCATGATGCAGCCCTGTCTGGTCAAACCAACATTTGTACCTTTAGTCACCATGGAAAGAAATTTGTAATCTACTCGACTTAACCCAAAGATTATAGTAGCCTTAAAGAAAAGAAACCGGAAGTTAATCTAATTAAGACTGAAGAATTAGAGAGCGAGCCCATTGAAGAATTAGAGCAAAATGATCCTGAACCCACTATAAAACTTGACGAAGAAACTAGGCCGGGATCAAACATCGAAAGCAAGGGTTCTAGTCTTGAGTCCAATGAATCCACGGCACTAAATCACCAATCCACACCTGCATTAACCTCTGCACAGCATTTGCATCAGGAATTTAGTCAAAGTTAAACATAAATAATGAACTATATAAAAACTTGGCTAATTTCCAAAAACAAGTTAAAGAGTTTTCCACAGGGGATTATGTGATGATTAGGTTTCGGCCTGAGCAGTTCCCTCTAGGGACCATAAAGAAATTGCATGCTCATGAAACTGGATCATTCAAAATAATGAAGAGAGTTGGATCCAATGCCTATGTGCTCGAGTTGCCACCCGGATTAGGTATTAGTTCACTTTCAGCACTTCAGACCTTGTAGAGTATCAGGAGCTAGCAGCGATACCTAGTGAGCACTTTGAACCAGTTCCTTTCCTTGAAAGTGAACCCACCCCAGAAAGTCCACTTACAAATCGGCCTAATAGGGAGGAAAGGATTGAGCACATCCTGGATGACCAAGCCATAAGTACTTGGAACACAGGCTATCACCGGTATTTGGTCTGTTGGCAAGGTTGACCAAACTCTAAGGACTCGTGGATCACTCATGAGGATCTGCAGTGTCTCAACCCAGACCTTCTTGAGCTGTATGAGAGCCACATTGACCCTTACTCAACGGGGTCAAGTTTCTCTCACCCCGAGAGAATTGGTGGGGCACCAAGATCCGACACAGATTACTAGGCCCTATCTTATTTACTGATTAGGGTTTTTTTGAACCCTTCATGATGTATCAAAATTTTGTTATCAAGTTTTATAATTAAGTTGGTCCAACTGAGAGTTTTGTAATTAAAGTTAACTTAGTTGAGTGAGTCCTCCAATAAGTTGAGGTGTGTCTCAACCTCAGTCCAGTCAAATTGAGTCCTGTAAGTCGTGTCCAGTACAAGTCAAGTTTGTACAAGAGGAGGAGCACCAAAGCTAGAGTTATATAAAGTCTAGAAGCCCATGATACCCAGATGCTTAAGGAATATACCAAGATCCCATGGTGCCACTTGATACTAGGAGTTTTCCAACACCCAGCCCAAGAATTCAGTGACCAGAAGACTCATGCACCCATGCTTTGAAGACCGCCCCCAAGGCCCATTGGAGGATGCCCAAGGCCCAATGAAGGATGCCCACTTGTAGCCCCACACATCAAGCCCAATAACATTAGGCATCCAAGCCCTTTTGACCAAGTCCAAGCTCCATTTGACCAAGTCAAAGGAGGAAGGAAATCCATATCAAACAAGGAGAACCTATTCCTACTCAACTTGTGATCCTATTCCTATTCTACTTGTAATCCTTCTCCCTATCTAGCTTATATTCCTATTCTAACAAGGAGAGGGCATGAGATCATCTATATAAATCCCACCCCTCCCCCTCTTGTAAGTAACTTTATCAAGAAATAATACCTTGCTAAAATTTTTCTAGCTTGTTCCTTGTATTCTTCTTTGGTGTGTGAGTGTTTAAGATTGGTGTGCCCTAATTCTACCAAGCCCTAGCCACCCCAGGTGTTCTTCTTCCAAGCCCTAATCTGCCCAAAGAAGAAGTGCCCTAGGCCACCCAAGCAAGGAGTTCTTCTTCAATCATCAAGCCGGCCACATCCAAAACCTTGATTTCTTCTTTCTTCCAAATCCTAGTTCTCTTTCTTTACTTTCTTATTTGTTTATTTGCTGACCTCTGACACTTGTAGGATCCCTATGGTATTCACCTCCGAGGAGGAAGCCCTCTTTGCCTCTAGGACCGATCACAGATAGTTTCCCGAATCGATAAACCGAAGGATTGACTTCCAGATGCCAATTCCGAGTATTAGGAGACCCCGGCTTCAAACAAATCTTCAAATCGGTGCTTGGTAAAATCATTCCTCCTCTTATCTTCTAATTTGCTGAAGGTACGCTATCCTAACTAGGAGTTTCTAAATCTCCGAGATTCTCCATTTTATTATTTTGCATTATTTTTTACGGGGATGATAGTTTCTATCATTACTAGTTTTCCTGCTATGCTTTACTCGATTTCAAGAACTTTAGCCTACAAATTAAATTTCTAAAAAAATTAGTTTCTATTTTCCTGCAATCATGGTAGTCCTAGGATCATCCCACATCAAACTTGTCTTCTCAGAATGAGCAATATGTTAGCTTAGAAAATCTTCACCGACACATATTCTCAAGCCTTCATTAATACCAAAAGTATCTAAGTATTTTGGTATCATCAAAGTTAATTCTTGGATCAACATATATTAGCTCGAAATCAAGCTACTAATCATAAGAAGAATGGACAAAGAATATCCAAGGATTTTGATTTTCTAACTTGAAAGAAGGTCTAGCACGATCTTCAATCATGTTCACTTGTGATTTAGGTGCTCAATTCTTCCATGGTCAGTATTCCTAAGGTAGAGTTCTTTGCCATATGATTGGCCCACCTGCACATGAAGCAAAAGGTCTCCTTTTTTAGCTTCTAATTTGGATGGTTTTGGCTTTTAGGAGGTTTGGAGAAAGAGACTTGGTTTAATGGATTTTAGGATTTTTTTTTCTTTTGAAAGATTTTCCTTAGATTTGAAATGGGTTTAATTAAATTCAATCAAATTGATCTTAGATCCAAAATTAGATTTAGGCTTTTGCTTAAGTTGATGCTCTTCAATTCTAACAGAGTTTATGACCTCTAATAGAATTAAGCTACCTTGCTTATGACTCAACTCACAAAAAAAGCTTGCTTGGTGTTGGGTGGTGGAGCCTAATCCACCTAATAATTAAAAAAAATCAAGAAGTAGAGGACCCAAAATGAAGACCAAGAGCCCAGCCAAAAAGGAGACCAAAATTGGTTTCAAAACCCAACCCAAAATTGGCCCATAGCCTAGCTGGTTCATTGTGGCCCACTGCTATGTCCACAGAACCAAGCGCACAATCCACAAGAGCAGTTGGCATGGTCCATGCATGGTGCAAGGGTCTGGAGCACCTTCCGATGGTAGCGGGCATATGATGCATGGGATCAAATGGTCAGGATTGATCTCTCCCATATACAATAATGGTGGCCCATTGTTTGGGCATGATCAAGTAGTCATGAGTGATTTTTGTGCATGATCCAATAGTCAGAGAAGCTACAAGCTAGAAAAGCTGATCCAAACCTCTTTTGTGCATGATCTAATGGCCTAGAATCATCATCTGAGCATGATCTAATAATTGGTAGAGAGTTTGATCAATTTAAGATGCTGTTAAGGCTAATTTTGGGGTGTTTGATTGAAATCAGATGGCTGGTTGAGCTCCTAGGGGTCAAATGCCAATTAGACAAGGTTTTAAAGTGGAATTTGATATGAACTTAATGCTACTTTGGCCCTATTTAAAGGAAGGCCACATGTAGCAGAGAACAGAAAGCAAGCAACCATAGGTTTTTCTAAGAGAGAAAGAAAGGAGAGGAAGAGAGATAGAGAGAGGGCTTGGATCTTCTTGTGTGCTATCCTAGGGTGCTTTCAGGTTTGAGGAGCATCTCTAGGAGAGGTTTCTTCTTTTTGTTGGGGTTCTTCTTATATCTAGAAGAGAGAAACAAAGAGAGGTTCTTCTTTATTTTCATCTCTTATAAACTTCTTGTTTTGCTTTATAGTAAAAGAAATATTTTGTGAGGCCATGGACATAGAAGCAAGAGACTCCAAACCATATAAAATCCTTGCATTTTGTGTACTTGTATTCTTTATTCTTTTAGATTTTTCTTTCCTTCTCCTACGACTTCCATAATCCATGGCATACTGCTCCCTAACAACTAGTATCAGAGCAAGGTTTGAGGGAAAGAGCGGGAGTGATGGTAGGAGACGAATGAAAGGTAAAGATTAATAGGTTTGATAGGAAGGACTTTGGATTCTAGAAGATGTAGATAAAGAATTATCTATACTAGAAGAAGCTTTACCTACTGCTATAAGGAAAGAAGTCTATCGAGATGTCACAAGCTGATTGGGAGTTACCAGACCACCAAACTTTTGGAGTAATCCATTTGACATTGCCCAAGATCGTCATGTTCAACATCTTGGAGGAGAAGATGATGGTTGATTTGATAAAGTTTCTGTCTAATATGTATGAGAAGCCTTCGACCTCCAACAAGGTATATCTTATATGTCATCTATTCAATTTAAAGATGAATGAAAGTGCATATATTATTGATCACATTAATGAACTTAATCTAATTACTAGTTAATTGAGCTTTGTTGATATTAGCTTTGAGGATGAAGTTTGAGCATTAATCTTACTATCTTCTTTGCCTGAGAGTTGAGGTGCTACATGACTATGATGAGTAATTCTTGTAGCTAAACTAAGTTGATATTTGAAGAGATCCAAAACCTAATTCTCGATGAAGATATCAGGAGAAAAGAATCTAAAGGGAACTCTGGTTTTGCCTTGATTACTTAAGAATGTAGAGAAAGAACTATATAATATAACAAAGGCCATGAAAGATCCAAGTCCAAATAGAGAAGCCAATTACAATCAAGGGTGATGGTTGTTGGCACTGTAGCAAGAAAGGGCACACCAGGAAGAACTGTTGGATAAGAATGGAGAACAAAAGATAGAATAAAGAATTCATCAATGCAGCAATAGAGACAATTATTGATGCCATAGTCCTTAGTGTAGACAATCCAATGGAGTCATGGATGCTAGACTATGGAGCTTCATGTCATTCCACCTTATAGAAATAGTGTATGACAAATTACATTGCTGGAAATTTTGTAAATGTTTATCTTATTGATGATGAGCCATTGAATATTATGGGAAAAGTAATGTATACATAAAGATGCCAAACCAATCGGTATGGAAGCCCAAAAAATGTTAGACATATTCTAGGTTTAAAGAGGATCTAATTTTAGTTGGACAGTTGGATATAGTGGGATTCATCACAACTTTCATCGGTGACTCTTGGAAGTTCATCAAAGATGCTATAGTGATAGCACAAGAAAACAAGTTAGGTACCCTCTACATGACCAATAATACCAAAGATTTAGTGATACTAGCATAGATAGATTCAGAGTTATGGCATTACAAACTAGGTCACATGAGCAAGAAAGGTATGTAGGTACTATTGAAGAAGGGCAAGTTGGCAAGTTTAAAGTCTCTTGATGTTCATCTTTGCAAGGATTATATTCTTGAAAAATAGAAGAAGGTTAGTTTCTTTAAGATAGATAGAACACCAAAATCAGGAAAGCTGGAGTGTATACACACTGACATATGGGGTCCCCGTATGATTGCATCCCTTAGAGGCTTGCATTACTATATGATGTTTATCGATGACTCCACTAGAAAGGTATGGGTTTACTTTGTAAAGAATAAATCTGACATATTCTCTACTTTCAAGAAATGAAAGAGTCTAGTAGAGAACTAGTTTAGTGAGAAAATCAAGTACCTGAGATCAGATAATAGAGATAAATATGACAGCACTGAGTTTAAGAAATTATGCATAGCAAGTGGAATCAAGATGGAGGAGACCATCCTTAGTATGCCATAACAGAACAGGAAAGCTGAACAGAATCGAGTCTTCAACAAAAGAGCTAGGAGCATAAGGATTCATGCTAGTTTGTCTAAGATGTTCTAGGCTGAGGTAGTTAGTACTGTTACTTACTTGATCAATAGAGATCCCTTAGTTCCTCTTGATTGCAAGCTACTAGAAAAAGAGTGAATAAGGAAGTCAATAAATATATCTCACCAAAGGTCTTTGGCTATGTCTCTTACATACATGTCAATGCTAAAAAGAGAGACAAGCTCGATAAAAAATCAAAAAAGTATATCTTCATTGGGTATGGCATTAATGATTTGGCTATAATTTCTAGAATAAGTAGGATAGGAAAATCATCAAGAGCAAGGATGTGGTCTTCGATAAAAGAAATCTCTATAAAGACAAGGATGATCTTGATAGTGTAGGAGAGTCAGTTAAGGAGAATGAGCAGATCGAGTTAGAAGAGATCATAGAGCAACGATGATATTACTGAGAGAGCAAAAGAAGATCCTGAACCAAAGTTAGAGATACCTCAGCTAAGGAGATCTGCGAGAATGTTGAAACCACCGAAAATGTATTCATCTTTTCTTCATTATTTGTTGTTGATAGATGGTGGTGAACCCAAATGCTTCGAGAAAGCTATGGACAGCAAAGATTTGATCAAGTAAGAGCTAGCAATGAAGCACAAAATGTAGACCTTGAAGAAGAATTTGTCTTAAGAACTCAGCATACCACCGAAAGAAAAAAAGGCTCTACACAACAAGTGGGTTTACAAGATCAAGGAAGAGCATGATGATAACAAAAGATATAAAGTTAGATTGGTTGTGAAAGGCTTCCAACAAAAATAAGGTATTGACTATACTGAAATTTTTCTTCTATCGTTAAGCTTTCTACTATTAGAAATATTCAAAGCATAGTAGCTGCTGAGAACTTATACTTGGAATAGTAAGATGTTACTACTGCTTTCTTATATGGCAAGATAGATGAAGGCATATATATGCAGCAGTTTATTGGCTTTGTAGTCCCTAGTAAAGAAGATCTTGTATACAAGCTAAGAAAGAGCTTACACATTTGAAACAGACCCTTAGGTTATGGTACACAAAAATTCGATGGATTCATGCCTGACAATGGTTTTGCAAGGTGCCAGGAGGATCATTGCTACTATCATAAGATACTCGATGAAAGCTTTATTATCTTACTCTTGTATATTGATGACATGCTAATAACTAGATTGAACATGCGAGAGATTGAAAGATGGAAAAGGAAGCTATCAAAAGAATTTGCAATAATGAAGGATATGGGTGTAGTGACACGAATACTTAGATTGAGAATTGAAAAAGATAGAGCAAATGGTACATTGAAGTTGATTCAAGGTAGCTACATCAAAAAGGTACTGGATAGGTTCAACATGAAAGATGCTAAGCTTATAAATATATCTTTGGCCACTTATTTCAAGCTTTTGAAGGAACAATCATCTAAGGACAAGGATGAGCTAAATAAAATGGCAAGGGTTCCTTATACTTCAGTGGTTGATACTTGATTTATGCAATGGTTTGCACGAGACCTGATATTGTACATGTAGTTGGAGCAGTGAGTAGTTAAATGGCTAATCTAGATGAACAATATTGAGAAGCTATTAAGTAGATCCTAAGATACTTGAAAGGTACCAAAGAGGTTGGCTTATGCTATAGGAGGGGTCATCAAACTTTATAGGGATTTATGGATATAGACTTATGTAGTGATGTTGATACTAGGAAGAGCATGATTGGATATATTTAGACTAGTAATGAGATAATAGTGAGCTGGATTTTCTAACTATAGAAGATTGTGGCTCTTTCTTTCATTGAGAAAGAATACGTTGCAATCATGGAAGCTAATAAGAAAATGAGTTGGCTACAGAATTTACTAAAAGAGTTGGGTAGAGAGTAGAGTTATAGAGTACTGTTTAGTGATAGTCAGAGTGCTATTCATCTAGCAAAGAATCTAATATTCCATGTAAGAACAAAGTACATACAACTGAGATATCACTTCATAGGTGTATTGCTTAATGATGAAAGTTTGTCACTGAAAAAGATCAAGGCTCAAAGAATTTGGTAGATATGTTGACTAAAGTGTCACTACAAAGAAATTGAGGCTATGTATGGCCTTACTTGACCCCTGAAGCTAGTTGAAGGGAGGCATTGCACATAATACTGACCTATATTATGGAAGATTGCTTTTCTATTTCAGGTGGATGTATTTTGGATGTCTTAGTCTCCAAGTAAGAGAGTTTTTGGGTGGTGAAGCCTAATCTATCAATAAGTGGATGAAATCATGATCTAGAGGACCCAAAATAAACACCAAGAGCCCAGCCAAAAAGGAGACCAAAATGTGCTTCAAAACCTAGCCCAAAACTAGCCCATGACTTAGTCGGTTCACTGTCAACCACTGCTCGGTCCATAGAATCGAGCGCGCAATCCATAAGAGAAATTGGTGTAGTCCATAATGGTACAAGGGTCTAGAGCACCATCTGATGGTAGCAGGCATGTGATGCATAGGATCAGATAGTTTGGATTGATCTCTCCCATGTATAGTGGTGGTGGCCAATTGTTTAGGCATTATTAAGTGACCATGATTGATTTCCGTGCATGATCCAATGGCCAAGGAAGCTGCCAACCAGGAAAGCTGATCCAAACCTCTTTTGTGCATGATCCAATAGCCTAGAATCATTGTTTGAGCATGATCCAATGGTTGGCAGAGAGTTTGACTAGTTTAAGGTGCTGTTAAGGTTGATTTTAGGGCATTTGATTGAAATTGGTTGGCTAATTGAGCTCCTAGGGGTCAAACACCAATCGAACAAGATTTTGAAGTGGAATTTGATATGGACTCAACCCTGCTTCAGCCCTATTTAAAGGGAGGCCATGGGTAATAGAGAATAGAGAGCTAGTAGCCGTAGGTCTTTCCAAGAGAGAAAAGAAAGGAGAAGAAGAGAGATAGAGAGGGCTAGGGTGTTCTTGTGTGCTATCCTAGGATGCTTCCAAGTTTGAGCATCTCTAAGAGTAGTTTCTTTTTCTTATTGGTGCTGTTCTTGCAATTAGAAGAGAGAAAAAAAGAGAGATTCTTATTTGTTCTCAAATGTTGTAAACTTCTTATTTTTCTTCATAGTGAAAGAAATATTTTATGTGACCATGAATGTAGGAGCAAGAGAATCCAAATCATGTAAAATTCTGGTGTTCTGTGTGCTTGTATTCTGATGGTGCTAAAATCTATCCGATCCCTAGAGTAAGCTAGAGGAGAAGTGCTGGTGGCTATTCTTGTAAAAGAAGTCCAAGCCAGAGATGGCTCTAGCCAAGGCCCTTCGGTGCTCAAGTCAGTATCTCAGATCACAGGATAGAAACGAAGTGATGTCGACGTTCCGCTTGGTGGTTCCTCCTAAAAATGGGTAGATAGTAGCCCATCATTTCCATAGATGGCCCCAATCTATTAACACTACTTCCTGCCTGTATGTCGAAGGTCATTGGAGGAGGAGCTTCTAGGATGGTACCTACAAAAGAGACCACCGAGGGTGGCCCCAATACGAGTACTCCGATGCTCAAGTCTGTAAATAGACAACAATGGAAAGAAATTTAAGTGGAATAATGAAAGAGATAGATCGAGCTCTATAAAAATGAAAGCATAGATAAATGCATACCTAGGGGCTCCCAAGGAGCCCCTTTTATAGGTAAATGGAGGGGGTATTTTGGGAATACAGAAATCTCTAGTGGGTTTGATAAGAAGTGATTGGGTTGCAAGCTTTTATTGAAGAATCTGATAATGAGCCATTCTATTTATCTAAAATATCTACTCTCATTATTTAGAATCTATATCTCATGCATACTGCCAACTACTTTTCTTAATGGTGATGGGAACTGTTACCTGGGATGGGTCACATCTCCCTTGATTAAGTGGGCTTGCTGGCATATAGGATATATTCTCCTAGTCATGCATGGGAATAAGCATCAGTTATTTATTTTATTATGGTTGCCTGGAAGTATTTTATTAAGGCATATTCCTCTTCCTGAGCTTAAGGGTCCTAGGCCGAACCTAATCCCCTTGCTAAGGTTGAGGGCCTAGGGTTGGCTAGAGTCAAGGATCCTTCAAAAAGGGCACTAGATAGAGCTAGGCTCAATTATTGAAGGCAAGGTGAGCCTTTTGAAGAGGCTGAGTTGACCAAGCTGAGGGTTAATAAGGTTAAGGGTTCTAAGGATGAATCAAGTTGATGGTACTCCAAGTTTAAGATAAATTAGGTTGAAGGTCAATTTTGGTAAAATCTCTATACTTAGCCAGAATATGTAAAACTAAGATCTACCAGGCTGAGGCACATTTAGATCAAATCTCCATCCTTAGCCAGAATATGAACTAGGTAGAAGGCTGAATTTCTACCTTAGTGAACATAAGTTGGGCTAAAGGCCAAATCTTTGAATTAGTAAATATGAGCTAGGCATAGGCCAAATCTTTGCCTTAGTGAATATAAGTTGGGTAGAAGGCTGAATCTTTGCCTTAGTGAATATGAACTAGGCAAAAGGCTGAATCTCTACCTTAGCAAATATAAACCAGACAGAAGGTCAAATCTTTGCCTTAGTGAACATAAAATGGGTAGAAAGATGAAACTTTGCCTTAGTTATGAACTGGCTAGAAGGCTAAATCTCTGCCTTAGTGAACATAAACTGGGTAGAAGGCCAAATCTCTGTCACAGTGAATATGAGCTGGGCAAAAGGTCAAATCTTTGTCTTAGTGAATATAAATTGGGCAGAAGGCCGAATCTCTATCATAGTGAATATGAATTAGGTGGAAGGTCGAATCTCTATCTTAGTGAATATAAGCTAGGCAGAAGGTCGAATCTCTACCTTAATGAATATTAACTAGGCAGAAGGCCGAATCTTTACCTTAATGAATATGAGTTGGGCAGAAGGCTGAATCTCTACCTTAGTGAATATGAACTAGGCAGAAGGCTGAATCACTATCTTAGTTTTATTCTTAATGATGCTAGTAAATATGCTACCTTGGAGATTTTTATTTTCCTCCAAGCCAAATGGACTCTCAAGGATAGACTTTGGATGAGGCATCTTATGGAGATATCTTATAATTAATGTTGTTTCATCACAGAATTCTAGGGGCAACTCTGGTGACATTCCTCTATTTTTGTAGATGTTTGGTTGATGTTCTTTTTGAGCAATTGCTTTGCATATAAACAATCTGAGCATGAAGGACTCAACTCCAAGGGTTGGTGTGCTGAGGGAGACCTAAGCATGACCTTAATTCATCTAGGAGATGGTCAGCGGCCGCATGTGCCTTCATTATTCCTAGGGATCCTTAGAATTCTTAGGGTGGGGGGTTTATCCCATATCAGATACCCCCCACTCTTTAGTTTGAGTGCAAAGCATCTTAGACTGAAGAGTAGATCCTGTTACATGTTTGAGAAATTTTGAGAATTGCCATAGTCAGTTATATCAATTTATAGCAAAGAATGAAGATGCATTAGGCTTTATTGATGTCCTTGTTAAGCACTGATACTTTAAATTTTGTTGGACTGATCACAGGCCCTCAAGATTATTTTATCCTGAACAAAGGTGATTGAAGAATGACTCATAGAGCAAATGCCAATCAGAGGCTTATTTCATAGAATAAATGCCAGTTAGAGACTTACTTTATAGCATAGATGCCAATTAGAGGCTCATAGCATGAATGCCAAACATGGGTGCACTTTGTAGAATAAATGTCATTTCGAGGCTCATAAAATAAATGCCTATTAGAGGCTTATAAAATAAATACCTATTAGAGGCTCATAGAATAAATGCCTGTTAGAGACTTTTTGGTGTTGAATATGAGGCTCGGCCAAAGGCTTTCGAGTACTGAATCTTCATATCCTGGTCAAAAGCTTTCAAGAATTGAGCATCAGGCCAAAGGCTTTCTAATACTGGCTCAGTCAAAGGCTTTTGAAAATTGACTAGATACTCGATCAAAGACTTTCAAGAGTTGAGCGTCAGGCCAAAAACTTTCCAATGCTGGTCTAGCCAAAGGCTTTCGAGCATTGACTGGATGTCCCAGTCGAAAGCTTTCGGAAGTTGAGTATCAGGCCAAAGACATTCCAATGCTAGCCTAGCCAAAGGCTTTTAGGCATTGACTAGATGTCTCGGTCAAAGATTTTTATGAGTTGAACATTAGGCCAAAGGCTTTCCAATACTGGCCCAGTCAAAGGCTTTCAAGTGTTGACTAGATGGGCCAAAGGCTTTCAAAAGTTAAGCATAAGGCCACAGATTTCCAATGCTAGCCCAGCCAAAGACTTTCACATTGACTAGATTTCCTGGTCAAAGATTTTTTAGAGTTAAGCATCAGGCTAAAGGCTTTCAAGTGTTGAGTCTTTATATCTTAATCAAAGACTTTCGAGAGTTGAGCATCAAGCTAAAGGCTTTCTAACACTGGCCCAATCAAAGACTTCAGGCATTGACTGGATGTCCCGGTCAAAGGCTTTTGGAAGTTGAGCATCAGGCTAAAAACTTTTCAATACTAGCCCAATCAAAGGCTTTCAAGAGTTGATTAGATGTCTCGGCCAAAGGCTTTTGGGTGTTGAATCTTTGTATCCTAACCAAAAACTTTTGAGAGTTGAGCATCAAGCCAAAGACATTCTAATACTAGCCCAGTAAAAGGCTTTCGGGCATTGACTGGATATCTCAGCCGAAGGCTTTCAAGAGTTGAGGCTCAAGCCAATCAAAGGCTATTTTGGAGCCATTCTGCTCTATGTACAGTAATAGGAATATGTCCCATCTTATTGTAAATTCTCTTTAAAATGGAGAAAATTATTTGGGTTGAGGCTAAGAAGGTTTCCTTTAAATAATTGGCTAAGGTATTTTAGCTTGTCGTAGTACAAGATTCCCAAAATTAAAGCTAGGTGATGAATCGATGGAGGAGGATGTCTTGAGAAGTAAGGAGGTTAAGCCATCTCGTATTAATCTAATAAATTAGAGGACTTTCATGGGTTGAATAGCAGAGTCTCTTGGACTTTTTGGATTTACTACCGAACCACCCCCCAGTACTGGCATTCCTCTTCCATGCTACGGATTAGTTTTCTTGTAGCTTGTTACAAGCTAGTGGGCCTACAAGAGAAAAGGTCAGAGCAACAGGTGGGAGTTTTTGATGCGAGACTATTCATGCATGCCAATTATTTTTCGTGTATTAGGCATTAAGTTAGGAGTTTGTATCCCAATTTCAAGCCAAGATATTAAGTAAGGAATTCTATAGAAAATCTGAAGTACAGGCATGCAGAAATAAATCCTAAAAGTGAAGAAACAGGACTGCCAAGGCTGAGAAGCCCTGGTTATGACTAGCTCTTCTGCAATACCGCTACCAAAGGAGTCTAGGGGGTGCTCCTGGCAGAGATTTGAAGATGATCCATGAAGAGTTCGCTCGTCGCTCTCGGATGCAGCTTGAAAAAACAAGCTGTCGATCTTGCATATTTGCGGCTTTCAATCCGGTGACCCAAAAGCTGGTCAGATGGAATCCTTGGATTCGTGAACTCTGTCTGAGAGACCTGCAAATCACCTAACACGGGTTAGAAAATAAGGAAAAATAGGCTAGATTGCTGAAAGAAGAAGAAAAGGGAAGAGGTTTGAGGATTGTGGCCAAGAGATGAAGAAGGCTGGTGGCTTGGAGGCAGGGCACAAGGATCACACAGAAGCCCTGAGGGATCATACAGATACCCTTAATCACATAGAAATTCACTCAAGATTTTGAAAAAAACTTAAGAGAAATTCATTTATAATAATTCAATCATTAGTTATAAGAGGGTGGAGGGGTGGGGTATTTATAGATGTTCGCATGCCCTCTCCTAGTTAGGATAGGAATACAAAATTTGATTGGGAGAAGGATTACAAAGTTTCTTAGAACTAGGAGTACACAATTTGAGTAGAAATAAAACTTAATCTCCTAGTTAGAAGTGGACTCTTTTCCTTCTTTGACTTGGTCAAGGGCTCCTTATGGGCTTGGGCTAGGATGAAATTCTCTTGGACTGCTTTGACTTTTTCACTCCTTGCTGGGCTTGAACTTGGGCACCAACCTTGTTGGACTGGACTTAGAGGGGCGCCTAAGGTAAGAATAGGCCTGAGGGTGTCATGGCCTGATGGAATGAGGATGCCAGGGACTTGGACTTCGGCCTGGGGTGCCACTTCATGAATTCTTATGGGCTGATATGCTTGGGCGCTTCTCCTAAAGGACTTGGGCAGCATGAAGGAAGTCCAGATGCTGGGCTGGTGACTTGAGTGTGGGTCTAATGGTCCTCCTCTTGAATATGACTTGAATGAAAGTAATAACAGGACTCAAATTGACACAAAACCTCAAAATGACAAACACTCATAATGAACTGACTCAACCAACTTAGCTCAACTGAACAGAACATAACCCTAACTTGACTCAAAATCCTAATGGTGTGAGTCGACTCTAAATATAGGACTCAAGTGTAATAAGGCCTGAAAAACAAAACTTAAGACCCAAATACATGACTCAATGGGCACAATCGGGCTTAACTGATCAAAATCCTAATTACAGGGCTTCAAGTGACTGAACTGACTTAAGCCCTACTTATAAGACTCAAAGGGCTAACAAGACTTGATTATTGGACTCAAAGATAAAATTGGAATCATGTCTAAGAGATTCAAAACTCAGGAATCCATAATGAACTAGGGTTGACCTGATGTCCCCATCAGTTTTCTAGAAAAATTAAATTCAAATAGGAGTTCAGGTGTTGAGCCGACGAGGGAGAAGGTTTTGTAATGTGAGCATATAATGCCTAATATTACATACAGTGAACATCTTCGATGTGGGAGGGCATCTATGCACCTAGCTTCTGGTCATGAAATAATATTCATACATGTGCATCAATTTGATATGCCAACATGGCTAATCTTATATGGGGTAAACTATGGAGTTGGTAAGAAAATAAGTTAGACCAGGAACTTCCCTCGAAGTGATGAAGTTAGCCCTTTTTTTCAAAATGTCATTATTGATCCATAGTTGATGGTGGTACTTAACTATGCTTCACCTCAATTCTTTTTGACCGAGCCATCTAGGTGGTTAGTTCCTTTTTTACCAAGCCATCTGGGAGGGGAACCCAACTGCACTTCATCTCGTTTCTTTTACACCATGTAGGGCATCTATTTGGCAGAAGCACCGTGGCCGAAGCAACTTGGCTGAGGTGTTGCAAGGCTTCCTTTTAGTCGGGACATCATGGCCAAAGCAGCTTGGCTGAGGTGCTACAGGGTATCTTTTTGGCCAAGACATCATGGCCAAAGTAGCTTGGTTGAGACACTACAGGACATCTTTTTGGCTGAGACATTGTGAGAGGTGGTGGATCCAAAGTAATCTCGGTGCAACTAAAATTGATTTACAGAGAACCCGAGGCTATGGCATGATGGGGCTCTCATGATTGAGGGGATCTTCGACCCAGCCAAGACTAAGCTAGAAGAACCTCATCACCACGTGACTTTCATAGCCAAAGCTTCTTCCGACCAAGGCTTTTGTGGCCAAGGAGGTCGAGGCCTTGCCGAAGTGCTGCAAAGTGCCCCTTTGGGTGGTCCCTTTAGACATCATTGCTTTAAAAATAAGGGAACTACTGATCGATCTAGAGAACTAGCCCATTGAGATGCGACCGAGGGTGGAAGACTATGGAGCCGAAGCATCTCACCAGGGCAGCCCAAGCCATGCCACAGGACTAAGCATTTTGCACCATTCGAGCCTGAGGAGATTGATGTAGTCGTTGATCATGCCAAAATAGAACCAAGGGGAGGAACTTTTTGTAGATGGGGAAATTTATGATGCTGTGCTTGATGATGCTAGAAGAAGAGCATGGGCGGGCTTCCACTAGTAGGTACAAGATGGATCTCCAATAGATGAGGAGAAATCGAGGGTGAAGATCTCCAGTGGGCCTTCGACCAGTGCTTACTTTAGATGGTTCTCAGGCAGTTTCCCTACAACCTATGAAAAAGATGGAGGTAGAGAACCTCTAACCAGCTTCATGGGGATGGATATAGAGGTTGACGGGCTTCATCTACCCATAGGTGAAGAGGAGATGGTGGCCACGTAGTTCTAATTCTTCCATGGGTGGAGGGGAGATGGTACTTAGGATGACGCTCCCAGCAGGCTTCGCTCAGGCAGGGAAAAATCATTGGTTGAAGCTTCCAGAGCCTTGTTTTTGATAGAGGGGACGGTGGTCAAAAGGTGGAATGGAATATCACCTCTTTCCTCTCCATCAAGCAAGATGTCTGATGTAGCCATGTAATCCAACCTTGGGAGTAGAAAATAGTCTGGCCCAACTTATATGATCTCTGTTGCAGTGAGTGGATGATGGGAGAACCACCGTGAGTTTGATGTCTAGGATAAATCCAATATGTTCTCAAACTTTGGGATCGTATTTGGCTCTGGTCCTTTGGTCATCAGGGGCCAACATCCTATTAATTTGTCTATCAACAATGGCTGTGAGGTCCTCATCAAAGGATGGCCTAGTATTCAAATGTGATGAACCATCATGGCAAATCACTTTATTGTCCCAAGACTAGAAGTTCTAATGGAGTAGTTGACATAATGATATGCACGGACCATCTAATTATCCTATTTGTAGAGAGGAATTGAAGCTGATTTAAGCTGGGACTGAGGTATGGGAGATGCCATGTGTCATCACTATTGGGGCTTCTTTTAGATAAGGGAGGAAGGTAGCAAGGCTCTGACAAACTTCCCTCAGTAATGGCTTTGAATTTTGCCTCAGGCTTGGAGCTTGGAACTTGTTGGCATAGAGTCCCTGGATCGACCGGTCAGAGTCGCTGCATCGCAGGACCGCTCCCTGGTTTACCTGCAAAACCGGTCCCTTGCTGGAGTTATTCCGGTGGAGGACACTCCGATGCCTAAGTCAGTGGCGGATTCCAGCCACAGAATGGGGAAGATGTCGAGAGTGGAAGAGAAAAAAAGTTCTTGGAGATTGAAAGTGTATGTGTGTGAGATTATTCATGCGTACCTCTCGAGCCATCCTTCTTACCCATATTTAAAAGATGGTCTCCGATCTGTGGCCCGCTCTTTTTCCAGAGTTCATAGGGAGCCAATCTCTCCCATGATTGGCGATCGTGGGTTGTCATGAGCGGTTCCAGCCTGATCAGAGGCGTGGCTGCAGGAATTACATGCCATGATCATGGCATGATGAGTGTCGATTGTAACCGCTGGTTATAATTTCCTTTTTGGAACAGATTATGGTTTAAGCTTTGGGTTTCTCCTTGCGTGGGCCGAAGGCTTGGTATTTCCCCGAGGTCGGAGATCATGTCTACGACGGGGACCAAAGTTCGTGTCTTCGAAAGTCGATGAGTAGTTTAGCCTTCGGCCGGGGCCGAAGGTGCTACCCGAAGGACTGGCCTTCGGATGTTGTAGTTCAGTGTGAAGCCTTGAGTTGCTTGTGGTTGGCCTTTGCTTAGTCTGAAGTCCGTAGTCCGGAGAACCGGGGCTTTGATAAGTCAAACTGGAGCCTGGTTAGTAGCTGAACCAGGATATCCCAACAGTTGCCCCGTACTCTCAGTTGTCGAAGCGAAGATCTGCCTCGAGAAGTGAGAGTATTATGGCATTGTCGCTTTCTTCCTGAGAGACGGTGCAGTAAATGATTACGGGACCTCTATTGGGCTGTCCATCATGATCTGAGAATCAGATGGTGGACAGGTGCCATTCCTGGATTCGGGAAAAGTAGGTGGCCCTGAGGCTATCTCTTCTCGTCCCGTTGCATAGTGGTTGAGGCAATCTTTTGGTTGGAATTTGGATAGTTGTGGTGGCTGTTCTCCGCCCGTTGGATGAAGGATAGATCTTATCCTGGCGGTCAGTCGCAAGTGGGTTACCTCTCACGGTAATCTTGAGTCAAAGTAACCCTCGGTGGGGGTCCAGAGACCCTTACTTTTCTTTTGGGGAAGGGTAAAGGTCTGGGCAAGGAAGCTTCTTCAATCTCGTCTCATTCTTCGCCCAAACCGTTCTGGACTTCCAGTCTATTCTTCAGGTAGAATCCTCTTTCCGCTCCTTTGCTTAATTCCTGTCCAAGGTGGTGGAGGAGGCTTCTAGGAGGGCCGAAGAGGAGATCCTGGAATTCGAAGCTGCTAAGAGGGAGGCCGAAGCTGCCAAGAGGGAGTCCGAAGCTTTGAGGAAGAGAATAGACAATGCCATGGCTGACTTCAAGATGTCTTCACAATTTCAGACAGAGATTGATGAAGCATCATTGTATGCCTACCAGCACGGCTTCAACGATGGGCTTTCCAAGGTAAAGGAGACCCTCCCTCACCTCGACCTTTCGATGATCCCCTCCTACAACATAATTGGAGAGGAAGGAGAAGAAGCGGAGGAGGCCGAAGCCGCAAGGGAGGTCGAGGAGTCTCCATGTCCGGCGGAGGAAGCTGCTATCCCAATCGAAAATCCGGAGGTGATCCCAGCTCTGATCTCTACCCAGGAGGTGACTTATGCTGGAGGAGTCCAGTTTGAAGGTTCTCCCGTCCCGGCCCAGATTGATGAGATTCTCTCCGAGCAAGTTGACAAGTTGCTCCAGTCCTGTGGTGTGGAGCCTTCTCCTGCCGATGTTGAGTGACCTAGATCACTCTGAATGTATTTTCTTCCTTTTTTACTTGTATTACCAATGAACTTTGTATTGCAATTTTTCCAGATTTTGGAATGAATTCTCCTTTCTTTGCATATGCATTGTTGTGCCTCATGTGTAGCCCAAAATGGTTCTATCGTTTCTCCTTTTGCCTAGTCGAACGATAGCCTCCGAAGGTCGTTCAATCGATAAGAACCGGTTTTACCGTTCTCTTTTCTGCTTGGTTGAATAGTCATGGCCAAAGGCCGTTTAGTCGGTGAGGACGAACTCTTGAACGGACCAAAACTCCATTGCGTTGCCTTTCTTCGAATGTTGAGCTTGTCCATTGGGGCGGACAGGAGTCATCTCCCCTCCAATCAATAATTAGGGAGATTTGATTAGGATCATCGTTGTCCACGTGGCACATCAAAATTTGTATAGTCGTAATCTCTTGCGCCTTATGAGCCACCAGGCCTCTTTTTCTCAAGAAGAGATCCTTAATGATGCTGTCGTACAATGTGGATTTCTCTGGATTCGAAGCAATGGCGGTTGCGGTCCTGGGGATGGCTTCCAAGAGACTTTCTGGTTCTCGAAGCATCACCCGTACACATGGTGCCTTCTCATACGGCCGGGAAGGACATGGGACGTGCCTCCCCACAGTCGATCGTGGGTGCAGGGTTTCATAAATAGGATCCTGCCCCCTGTTGTCGAAGGCCATCATTCTCGTTGGTGTCTTCCCTCCATTAGCCATGAGGTTCAGCACTTCTGAGCTCCGTCGTGCAGCGAAGAGGAGGGCTATTGACCCCAAGAGGAAGCGAAGTCCGGAGTCATCTAGGCCTGTAGGCAAAGAAGAGGAGCCTCTGGTGGACCGTCTCGAGAAGAAGGTCCGCCTTCTGGAGGCTCAGTTGAGGGAGGCCTGGGCCCAAGTCACGATGGCGACCACGGTGGCAGAGGAGGCGAAGAAGGAGGCGACGGATGCCGTTGCAAACTTCAGAGCTTCTGCCGCATTCAAGGATGAGCTCACCGGGGTGGCCCTGCACTCCTTCTACCAGGGGTTTTGGTAGTGCCGGAGGAAAGCCTCCAAGTTTTATAACTTGAAGGGCTTGGATAATATCAAACCCTCCGTTCCCTTCACCAGCCATGAATTCGATTCTGACTCCGATGAGGGATCGGACTCGAGTTCGGACGGGAACCCCGAGGGCCCTTCGTCGTCCCATCTGGTCTCTCCCCGACGATACGGGAAAAACCCGTCGGGGAGTTAATGCAAATTTTCCAACCTTGCTGTTGTTGCAGCTGCTCTTTTCTTTTTTCTTTTTTTTTTTATACCTCTCTTTATGAGAGTTTCTTTTCTCTTTCTTACTCTCTTTTTAGGAGAGTTTCTTTCTTTCTTTTCTTTTTCTTTTCTTTTTGTAAAAAATTGAAAGAAATGAAAGATCTTTTCTTTTACCTCTTCCCGTGTATTTTCTGTGATGTGTTGCTTCATGATTTGTCCATAATGTAGACTCCGTAGACCACTTACGGTCTGTAGGGAAGAAGTAGGGTCCATTGGACCCTTCTGAAAGTGTTTGTTATTGACAGAGAGGATAATAGTGGTCCTTTTAGGCACGTGTTCGGATTTTCTGTAGGATAGGGTGTTTACACCATCCCTGTACACTTTCTGTCATGATTAAGGTAGGTTGTTCAGGCCTGCCTCGGTGCATGTTCAGATTCACCATAGGGTAGGTTATGAAAACCATCCCTGTGCCTTTGATTTTTTTGGTGGCCTGGTTAGGCCATCCATTATGCTTGTCGGGCATACCGATAAGGTGAGTGGATCAGACTCTCCTTTGCGCAGTTGACCAATTTTTCAGATCGGGTCACTTGGGCTGTTGTCATTCAGTCGATGCAACTAGCCGTTCTGAGTTGAGTAGGGTTGAGGAGCTTTGCACAGAAGTTTTTTGGAACTTTTTTATTGATAGTATTTGCGAAGGTTTTGTACATTCAATGGCCAGGATAGGATCTTCCCCTCAAGGGTCTTGAGTCGATATGTCCCTAAGGAAATGGATCAGCTTCGTTCTGGTTTCCTCATCAAGGGCGCTCCTGATCTGCACAACTCTGGAGGGATCTTCCTCTTTCAAAGGAATCGGGATGGTCCTCTCCATGGGTTCACCAAGGTTTATGGTCGAATCCCTCGAATCCAGCTGATCCGGAGTAGTCGAATCCTTGAAATGCCTATCTTCAATCATTAGACATTGCCATGCCATCCTCTGGTTCCCTCTAACTTCTCCAACACCATTCCTGATGGGGAAGCGTACCAAGAGATAATGAGAGGAGATCACGGTCTGGAACCTGTTCAAGGTGGGCCTTCCCAGAATAATGTTGTATGCTGAGGGGATCTGGACCACCGTGAAGTTGATCAGCAATGTCTTTTGTCAAGGCTTAGAGCCGAGGGTTACAGGCAACACTCTCTCCCCTTCGGCATAAACTTGGTTGCCCCCGAAACCAGAGAGTGGTATGGGAGATCTTTGCAGTTGATGTCTAGGCAAACACATTTTGGAGAATGCATCGTACATCATGACATCAGTCAAACTTCCATTATCAATAAGAACTCTCTGTACATCATAATTGGCCACTACGGTCGAAATTACAAGAGGGTCATCGTGCGAGAGTCGAACTCCCGCAAGGTCATCATCGGAGAAGAGGATGGAGTTGTTATCTTTCAGTCGCTTTGAAGCTTCATCTTCATCCCTTCTCTAGTTGGTGGGCTGGTGTATCATCCCTACACCTCTGTTGGTGGGCCTTTGATTTGGCAATTCGGCCTCTTCGGGAGGTGGCTGGGGAACAGTTGCTTCCGACCGGGATCCCTGGCAATTGATGTACCACCCCAGATATCCTCTCTTGATGAGATCCTCAATCGCATCCCTCAGTTGGATGCATTCTTCTGTGTCGTGGCCGTGGTCCTGGTGGAATCGGCAAAATTTGTTCCTGTTCCTTGCAGAAGAGGAGGCCTTCATGGGACGGGGCCGTTAGAGATAGTTTTCTTTTTCTATCTCCATGAGGATCTTCTCTCGAGGGAGGTTGAGGGGGGTGTAGGAGTCGAATCTTCCTCCCAATGCTCTGGGCTTGGGAGGGCTTCTCTGGCAGTCTGCATATCTATCGTCGTTGTTATTGGAAGTTTGGGAGCCTTGCCCCCTGTTATTCTTCTTCTTTGAAGGGGGTTTCCCTTCAATCAAACATCGATTCACCGCCTGCTCTTCAACATCGGCGTATTTCTGAGCCCTTGATAGAAGCTCAGCGTAGCTTTTAGGAAACTTCTTGTCCAGGAAAAAAGTAAGCCTAGAGGTTCGAAGCCCATTCTTCAGTGCTGACATGGCCACATGCTCGTTGAGATCAGGGATCTCAAGCATGGCCGCATTGAACCTAGAGATGTAATCTCTCAGGCTCTCTCCTTCATTCTGGTGAAGGAGGAAGAGTGTGTCCATATTCTGAGGAGTCTTGTGGCAGGTCCTGAAATGCAAGACAAATAATTTTTCTAACTCGAAAAAGGAATCGATGGTACTTGGGTGTAGGCTCGAGTACCACATCCGAGCAAACTTCTTCAAGGTAGCCGGGAATGCCAAACAGTACATTATATCCGAAGCTCCTTGGATCATCATATAGGCTATGAAGCTGCCCAAATGGTCGAGGGGGTCGGAGGTGCCATCGTAGGGTTCCATCTGGGGAACCCTGAAGTGCCGATGAATGTCCTCAGCTATGATGCGGTCGGTGTAGGGTGGGCGTAGATCACCCACAATCAAGTCATCGGGATCTCTCTGATCCCGCATTCTCTGTTCTTGCACTCTTGCTATCTCTGATTCGATGGCTCTGAACATCCTGTCATAATCAGGAGTCTGCTTGGATGCTCTCTCCACCAGAGTGGAGTCTTCGGAGGAGGAGGAGGAAGTTTGCCTAGGCCTTTTTCCTTTTTGTGGGGAATCGGCAAACCTAGGCAGTCTCGAAGTTCGGCCTTCGGGAGAGGGCTGAGAATGGGAGGGATGTGTTGAATCCTCTCGTGGTGCTCTCCTTCTTCGGGATCGAGAGCTATGTCTAGAAATAGCCGGTGGGTTTGCCACCGGAAAGGCTCTGTCTTGGAACTCTTGAACCATGGCCGTCAGGTTGGCGACCTGGTTCATAAGAGCTTCGAACTGCTGTGCTCCCACAACAATCGTGAGAGGTGGAACATCATTTTCCTCTAGGGTGCACCCCCCTGAGATGGAGCATGACTCCGGCTTGTAGAAACATTTTGAGCTTTTTTTCTTGCCATCAAAAACTTCTTTGTTTCTTCCCCTTGTCTGGGAGGGAGCTTAACAAATGTTAATATTATGTTCCCCCTACCTGGCACGCCAATCTGTTGGCATGGAGTCCCTAGATCGGCCGGTTGGAGCCACTGCATCACAAGACCACTTCCTGGTTCACCTGCAAAACAGGTCCCTTGCCGGAGTTGTACTGGCGGAGGACACTCCGATGCCAAGTCAGTGGCGGATTCCAGCCATAGAATGGGAAAGATGTCGAGAGTGGAAGAGAAAAAGAGTTCTTAGAGATTGAAAGTGTATGTGTGCGATATTATTCACGTGTACCTCTCGAGCCATCCTTCTTACCCATATTTAAAAGATGGCCTCCAGTCTGTGGCCCATTCTTTTCCAAGAGATCATGGGGAGCCAATCTCTCCCATGATTGGCGATCATGGGTTGTCAATGAGCGATTCCGGCCAAATCGGAGGCGTGGCTGCAGGAATTGCGCGCCATGATCATGGCATGATGAGTGTCGATTATAACCATTGGTTACAATTTTTTTTTTGGAATAGATTGTGGTTCAAACTTTGGGTTTTTCCCCTTGCATGGGCTGAAGGCTTGGTATTTTTCTGAGGTCGGAGATCATGTCTATGACGGGGACCGAAGTTCGTGTCTTTGGAAGTCGATGAGTAGTTCAGCTTTCGGCCGGGGCCGAAGGTGCTACTCGAAGGACTGGACTTCGGATGTTGTAGTTCGGTGTGAAGCCTTGAGTTGCTTGTGGTTGGCCTTCGCTTAGTCCAAAGTCCGTAGTCCGGAGAACCAGGACTTCGATAAGTCGAACCGGAGCCTGGTTTGTAGCTAAACCAGGATATCCCAATAGAACTAGAAGGATATTTGCTTGATTCCCATGTTACCGTGGGAGGCAATTCCTACTTTTGGCTTCTATCTATAGCACACTATTGTGCAGTCACGCCAAATCCCATAGTATATAATGGACCATATTATCATCAATTCTCTGTTGCACATCGTGCACCATGCATATATTCTATAATTTGCATAGTTGCATTGAACATCGACATAGTTATGGAGATAATTTATAACTGATGTTGTTTCATCAAGGAATTCCAATGGCAGCTCTAATGACATTCCTCTATTTTTGTAGATGTTTGGTTGATATTTCCATTGAGCAATTGCTTTGCATATAAACAATCTAAGCATGAAGGGCATAACTCTGAGGGTCGGTGATGCTAGGGAGACTTCTGCATGGCCTTAATTTATCTGGGAGATGGTCGGCGATTCTATGTGCCTTCATTATTCTTGGGGATTCTTGGAATTCTGAGGGTGGGGGGTTTACCCCACATCATATTCTTTATTTTTCAGATTTTTATTCCTTTCTCTTATGACTTTCATAATCCATGGCATAGCACTCCCTAACACTTAGAAGGGATGGAGAGAATCAACTAAGTTTTGAATATTAAATCATTTAAAGAACTTGCAACCAGCTAGTTTAGCCTTTCTAAGAAGATCTTGAAATTCATGGATTTGGAAGTTTGAATTCCTGCATGGCATATTTATCGAGTTTGGATATAACAAATCAATCAAGATTGTCATCATCCATTCCATATTTTGCTTCAAAAGCATCCCAAAGCTCTTGTTTCCCAGGTGGCTACCCAAGAGGGGGATGAATTAGAAAATTTTAAAAAATCACTGCAGATAATGTGCACTTAAAAATCCCTTTTTGAGTGTTAGGTGCTGTGGCAGAATAATAACTTGCAGAAACTAAAATAAGATCAGAGAAGCACAACACAAACACACTGAAATTATAGTGGTTCGGAGCAACCCAGCTCCTACGTCCACTACCCAAGATACCATTTGGGATTTCCACTATATTCACACTCGAATACAATATGATTGTTTTACATGCTCATAATCCAAAATCTCTATACTTTGGTTTTACCGGGATCACCAAAGAAACCCAACACCCTTTGGTTTTAAGCGGGATCACCAAAGAAACCCAACTTAGTTTTCACAAGATCACCAAGAACCCAACACTTGGTTTTTATCTAAGGCTCACCAAGAATCTATTTGGTTTTTCAAACGAGCTCACTAATAACCCAACAATTCAAGAATGAATTGAAAATAAATGCAACAATAAATGACAAACTCTAGTTGTCTGATAGTTGCCGATGCAGCTTGAGAGAAGACCACTTGAATGTACTTCAATGCTCTTTACTAGCTTAAGTGGCTTCTTTCCAAAGTGCTTCAAGCTTCAGATGATCGTTGGTGAAGACTTGAAGGCAAACTTGAATACTCTTAGTGCTCTCTTGCTTGTTGGTAGGTTGGATATTCAATAAAGCATGAGAAACTTTCTATATCTTTTTTTTTTAAGGAAGTTCAAATCCCTCAAATATATGGTCTTCCATCATTCCAAGATAGTTTGAGATGTTGTAGACTGTTGGGATGTGACATATGACTGTTGGAGCACCTTTTTGCATTCAAAAAAGAATTATGGAACTAGCCATTATGTACCTGAAAATGATATTCGAGTCGGCTCAGATTCTTCGAGTCGGCTTGGATCCTTCGAGTTGATAGGTCGAGTTGCCATTTCTTCAGTAGGGTCTGTTCTCTATCTCAGGGTGCAAAAACTTCACTCTTGACGAGTTGGCTCTAGATAGCTTGGGTCGGCTCGAACTTCCATCGTTGAACACATTGAACTCGAGGAGTCGGCTCACTTCTACTTGGGTCGACTCTTCTTCTCAAAATCAGAAAACTTTACTCTGGAGGAGTCGGCTCGTTGCAGATCGAGTCAGCTCACTTTCTCAGATCTTCAAAATTTTGTTCTGGCAGAGTTGGCTCTATCTAGTTGGGGTCGACTCACCTGGCTGTTCTCAGAAATCAATAGAAATGGACTTTGGACGAGATGGCTTGGTTCCACTTGACTCGACTCGAATTGCTGTGTGCCAGAATTCTCAGTGCGTGCCATGAGTAGAGTCAACTCATCTTCAGACTAGGTCAGCTCGAGTGACTTTTTCAAAATTTTTACTAATAGACTTGAGAACACTCTCACCAACACTCTTCAACATTCAATATAAACCAACTCAAAATAAATTTAATGCACAACACTTATAGAAGTAACCCTTTTACATGATTTTTTCTTAACTTTTTCTTTGGGTTCTTCTTTACAAAATATAATTACAACACAACTCAAAATAAGAAGTATAACTATAAAAGTTGAAGTTTGAACGATAAATTTATCCTACAAAAACTTGTAAACCACTTGAAGAGTTGTCAGTAAAATATGTGCATGCTTCAATGTTTGGTTATCATCAAAATCATTTATGGGGTCAACAATCTCCCCCTTTTTGATGATGACAAAATACTGGGCATGAAAAATTCTTTTCATTTACATGTATAAAAGTATTCGAAAGTAAGTATTCACATGTATTAGAGCCAATTATATTTGTAAATAAGTATCAAAGCTCTAGTGATGAAATTGTATAATATTGATGTTAGTGCTTTTATGTATATCAAAGTATTAAACTTTGCATGCTTCATAATATCAGAATTAGCACAAACATGGAGTATCAGAGTTTAGAATTGAAAGAATTAAGGCTAATTTTAGAGCAATCAGAGCAAAAGAAGAGTTTAGAGTTAAAGCCATTTTTAAGAGAATCTCTCCCTTTCTCTAGGTTTTAAAATAATGAAGTAGTTAGGTTCATTTAAATACAATCACTTTTGTGCTCCCCTTTTTTCATTCTTTTCATGCACTTTTAAGAATAATTGTAAGGAAGCTCAGCATAGAATTTTCATGACAGCTCAAGCATTAATAATGATATTGATACCATTCTCCCCCGTTTTGTCAAGCAATCAAAAAGGTATTTTCAATAAAGCTTGGATTTTGAAATAGATTGAGAAAGTATTTAATATTTGTTTGAGATAATTCCACTTTCTCAGTTTGATTTAGAAATTCTAATTTAAAGTCCATCACAGTTGTATTGAAAACATTGCATAATTAGAAGGGTAATTCATGACAATAATAGAAATTATCAAGAGAACTTCATTGAGAAATTTTCCATACAAAGTACAAAACATGAAAGAAAGTACATTCATTCAGGAAGATTTCTTTCTATTCAAAAAGTTCCTTAATTGTAAAAGATAAAAGTACGGCATACATATTATAAAAAGTCAGAAGTACAAAGATGTGATCAATATAACCAAAAGACTAACTAAATAACCTATTCTTCTTCTTCACTAAAAGAAGAGCCAACATCTATAACCTTATCAGAGGTTTTGGTTTTCAGAGGTTTAAACCTTAAATCCCTGAATCTAGTTCTAAAAGGGGCTATAGATGCCTTAGTCTTCTTGGCTTTAGGTTTCTTTTTGGTCACAACAGGTTCAAATTTGAATGAAGGTGGATCAGATGAAGGAACTTTTGAAGGAGCAGGAGATGGTTGAGTAGAAGTTTCAAGTGGGTCTTTGTTGATTAGTGAAGGAGTATCCTCAGCAGTAAATATTTCCTTTTGAGATTGATGGAGGATACTTTGAATTTCTTCTTTAAAACTGTCCATCCCTTTTTCCATCTTTTTCTTGTGAAGCATTTGTTCTGATCTCATTTTCTGCAAGCTGATATTAACTGAATTTTGTAAGTCCTTAAGTGCAGCATTTATGTGACCTGTCAGTGAATCAGAAATTGTCTCTATCTTTTGAAATATTAACTCCTTAAGTTTAGATGGAGTTATCATTGCATGTTCAGTTCTGTCTTCATCCTTGTTTCCAGGTTCATTAGCTTTAATAGTAGCAGGTTCATCCATGTCATCATCGGAGGAAGTGGCAGATGTTTGATCAGTCATTTTCTTTATCCAAACTCCCTCTTGCAATTTGTATCCCATTCTTTTAAGAGAGTTGAAGGAATAAGTGTCTGAATGATGTAAAGGCTTGCCTATCTCATTAGTTAGGTCAATTCCTGCATCTTCAAATAGTAAAGTGATACCATACTGTAGGGCAAGCATGCTTTAATCTTTCTTGCAGCCTCTCTCATTTCTATCATCATGATGAAAGGAAGGTTGAGAGGTTCTTCTTCAATCAAATATCCCATAAAAGTCATGTCTTTTTCACTCACCCAGTCGAAACGACCAGTTCTAGGAAGAAAAATTCTGCTAATCATATTGTGGAGAAGTCACATTTCCCTGGATTGTAAGTTGGCTTGAACATGTTGGATGAAGCTTACATCTTCTCTTTCCAAAATGAGCTTCAAAGTGTGTTCTTTGTCATTTAGGGTAAGCTTGGTGGCACCGTCAGTTGGCATTTGAAGCAAGCTGCTCAACTTTTCTTCATCCACAATGATTTTAACTTCCTTAACAGTTGATTCCAAATGGTAATCTTCAAGAACTAATTTTTCATAGAAAGTTCTTACCAATGTAGGGTAGGTTAGAATATCCAAAGAATAGAAAAATTTTCAGCCTTGATTGTCAATCCAACTTCCAATCCTCATTTCCATTTCTTCCAGGAAGGAGAAATCGATCCTTCTACCGCAAGTGACAGGCCTATTGGCCATTGAAGTGGATTTCCCAGTTGGAGAGGATGTTTCTTCTTCTTTTTGTTCAGGAGAATACCTTTTTCTCTTTTCTCCCTTTTTCTTCAGATCTTCACTACGTGTGCTTGTTTCACCTGCTTGAAGAGTCTTTCGTGACGATCTCCTTATATCATATAAAGGCTTCGAAGAATGGTTTTTGAGAAATTGGTACAGGTTCCATGTGGAGTGGAAAGAGTTTAAAGTGGGATAGAAAGAGTGAAATGTAAGAGAAGGTTACTTGGTTCTAAAAAAAAATGATTTCCCAACATTCGAGTTAGCTCACCTAGTCCTAAATATATTCGAGTCGGCTCGACCAGAGCGAACTCAGAACAGGCAAAAAAATCAGACATTCGAGCTGGCTCCACCAGAGCAAAATTGCTCAAGTCGACTCGAACAGAAACTTTCCATAGAAAGTAAGATGATTTAGAAATTGAGTTTGATTCAATGAAATCTTCAAGGAGAGTTGTTCAAAATATTTGAAAAGTTATAGAAGGTTTTCTAGATATTTTTTTCTTAATGTTAAAGGAAATTAGATTAAATAAATTTAGAAAGGATTACAAAGACCTAATTCTCCTCTAAGCAATTCAAATATATCCTGATTTAGTGGCTTAGTGAAAATGTTAGTTAATTATTTCTCAATTGGGATAAATTCTAGTTCAATGTCACCATTCAAAATATGATCTCTAATAAAATGGTGTCTGATCTTTATATGCTTAGTTCTGGAATGCCGAATAGGATTTTTGAACAAATTTAAAGCACTTGTGTTATCACACCTGATTGGAATTTTAAATTATGTAACATCAAAATCTTCTGGTTGTTGTTTAATCCATAATACTTGTGCACAACAACTCCCTGCAGCAATATACTCTGCCTTAACAGTAGAAAGTGCTACCGAGTTTTATTTCTTATAGTGCCATGAGATTAAATTCAACCCTAGAAATTGACATGTGTCGCTAGTGCTCTTTCTATCATTTTTACAACCAGCATAGTTAGCATTCGAAAATCCAGTTAAATTCAATAAGGATTGTTTTGAAAATCAAAGACCTAGATTACTTGTACCTTTTAAATATTTGATTATTCTTTTAACAGCAAGCATATGTGTTTCTTTAGGATTACATTGAAATCTAGCACATACATATATACTATACAAGATATCCGATCTACTTGCAGTTAAATATAATAAGGATCCGATCATACCTCTATATAGCTTTTGGTCAACATTGGATCTATTTTCATCTTTGTCCAATCTGCAAGATGGGCTCATGGGTGTGCTCATTTGTTCGCTCGTCTCCATACCAAACTTTTTGATTATTTCCTTGGTGTACTTGGCTTGGTTGATGAAGATTCCTTCCTTAGTTTGCTTTACTTGAAGTCCGAGGAAGTAGTTAAGTTCATCCATTAGGCTCATTTCAAATTCTCCCCGCATTAGCTTAGCAAATTCTTCAAACAAACTTTTATTAGTTGCACCAAATATAATATCATCAATATAAATTTGTATAACTAAAATATCATTATTTTTCTTTTTGATGAAAAGGGTTTTATTAACATTTCTTCTTAAAAAATTATTTTCAATCAAGAAAGTGCTAAGTCTATCATACCACGCTCTAGGTGCTTGTTTCAAACCATATAAATCTTTGTTCAGTTTAAACACATGGTTTGGAAAAACATGATCTTCAAAATCCGGTGGTTGTTCTACAAAAACTTGTTCGGAGATAAAACCATTTAAAAATGCACTTTTTACATCCATTTGAAAAAGTTTAAAATTCATGTAGCAAGCAAATGTAAGAAGTAATCTAATGGCTTCTAGTCTTACTACAGGTGCATATGTTTCATCAACATTATTACTTTCTTCTTGACTGTATCCCTTAGCCACTAATCTAGCTTTGTTTCTAATGACATTTCCTTGTTCATCTAATTTATTCCTATAGACCTATTTGGTTCATATGATTGGATGGTCTGTAGGTCTATCAACTAGTATCCAAACCTTATTTATTTCAAACTGGTTCAATTCTTCATGCATGGCCATCATCCAGTTTGGATCATTTTCATCTTCTTCTAAGGTATGAGGTTCTATTTGAGATACAAAGGCTAGGTAGTCATATGCAGCTCTATGTGATGACCTAGTCCTAATACCTTGTGAAGGATCACCAATAATTAATTCTTTAGGATGAGAAGTTGCGTATCTCCTTTCTGTTGGTAGATCTGTGTGATCCTTACTTACCATTTCTTCTCCTTCTTTAATAGGTCTTTGTTGTATGCTCAAGTCCTCTATCTCTTTTTGAATTATACTTGTATCATTGTCTATGCACTCTTCTTTCTTAGAAGGTGAATGGTTAGTTTCATCAAAAATAACATGCATTGACTCTTCTACAGTAAGAGTCCTTTTATTAAATACTCTATATGCTTTACTATGTAATGAATAACCAAGAAAAATTACTTCATCAGATTTACCATCAAATTTTTCTAGATTATCTTTACCATTATTAAGCATTAAGCATTTGCATCCAAACACATGAAAATAATTGATATTGGATTTCTTTTCATTCTAAAGCTCATAGGGGGTTTTCTTTAAAACAGGATGGATTAAAACGTGGTTTAAAATATAACAAGCAGTGTTCACACTTCTGCCCAAAAGTACCTTGGAAGATTACCTTCATACAACATGGTTCGGGCCATTTCTTGTAAAGTTCTATTTTTCCTTTCTACGATACCATTTTGTTGTGGTGTCCTAAGAGCGGAGTTGTGATCAATATCGTTTTCAGTGCAATAATCATCAAAAAACTGATTTTCAAATTCAGTGCCGTAATCACTCTTAATTGAAATTATTGAAAGATTTTTTAGATTTGAAACCTTTTTTATGAAATTTTTGAAATACTTTGAAGGTTTCATCTTTGTGAGTAATAAACAAAACCCATTTAAATCTAGAGAAATCATCTACAATCACATGGGCATATTTCATACCTCCTATACTTGTGGTCTTAGTTGGTCCAAATAAGTCCATGTGAAGTAGTTCTAGAGGTCTAGTAGTTGAAATTATATTTTTGGGTTTAAAGCTCCCCCTAGTTTGTTTACCCATTTGGCATGCATCACAAACATGATCAAAATCTACTTTAAACTTAGGCATGCCTCTAACTAAGTTTTTGGAAATTAACCTAGCAATAGTATGCATGCTAGCTTTACCTAATCGTTTATGCCAAAGTAAACAAGACTCCTTGGACTTAGTATTCATTGCAACTAAATTGGAACTACTTGACATAGCAAGATCATTGAGATCAACTACATAAATGTTTCCAAGTATGTGTCCAATGAACTTACTACTAGAATCAAGAGAGTTTGTTACAATACACATAAATGATTCAAAGATAACCTTGAAGCCTTTGTCACACAATTGACTAATACTTAATAAATTATACTTCAATTTATTTACCAGCAATACATTTTCAATGAAAGTATAAGGGGTTATCTTGATCTTACCGATTTCGATTATTTTTTCCTTGTCATTATCTCTAAAAGTAACCATACCTCCTTTCATTTCTAGGGTAATGAACTAATCCTTGTCACCCGTCATATGTCTTGAGCAGCCACTGTTGAGATACCATCTTTTCTTCAATTTATGGACTGCAAGACATTCCTACAAGATAATCAAGAAGTTCTTTTAGATACCCAAGCTATCTTGGATCCTTGCAGGTTAGCTGAGGTGGTTCCTTTGGGAACACAAATCTTTCTTGATTTATCATGGACATTTCTAATAATGTTGCATTCAAAAGCTTTATGTCCTAGCTCTTTTCAAGCAAAACATTTAATTCTAGAATTCTAAAAAGATTTATATTTCAAAATTCTAGATGCATGAGATATATAAATAGCAGATTTTGTATTTGAATTTTTAGGAACATACAAGGTAGCTTTTGAAATGGAAGTAGAACCTTTTGTAGCAAAAGCTTTTTGAGATGTTAACTTAGGAACAAAATCTTTTTGTTTCACAAAGGTAGATGCTGAAATATAATTTGATTTTGAATAATTAAAACCAATTACAGTCTTGTTACTAGAAATCCTTTGCTCTTTAAGAATCAACTCAAGCTTGTTAAAGGATAAAGTGAGTTTTTCAACAAGTGGCTTGAGTTTTTCAACATCCTTTTTCAACTCATGATTTTCATTCAACAAAACTTTATTTTTGTCAAGATAATCATTATTCTTAGTTTTCAATACTTTACTATTTTCAGAAAAGATATGAAGTTCTTTTTGCAACAAAATATTCTTTTATGGAATCTCCTCTTTTTCTTTGAGTAAAGAATCATTAATATTCTTTAACGATCTAATCTTTACTCTAGCCTTTTTAAATTCAGATAAAAGATCATGGAATGCAGAATTTAACTCATTAAATGTAAATTCAATTTGAGCATTGAGGAAAGTTATCTTGTCCTCGAGACCCATTAGACATAAATTAGCTATTTTTGTGGTCTCTTCTTCTTCAATTTAGGTGGATTCTTCACTGTAGCTCCATGTGGCAACCATCGCTTTCTTTTCTTCTTCTTAAAGAATTTCTTCAATAGTGGACAGTCTGGACGAATGTACCTCGATTTCTTACATTCATAGCAGGTGGGGACTTGTTCCTTTTCTTTATCTTTGTCCTTGTCCTTTTCCTTGGAATGCTCTCCTCGTTTATATAATTTTCTATTGAATCTTCCTTTCTTCTTTCCCATAAACTTTCTAAATCTTCTCACAACCATTACGATATCTTCATCTTCTAGATCATCTTCGGATGAGGTAGAATCATCTTCCATTTCTTTATCATTCTTTGATTCCAATGCAGCCTTGAATGCAATAGTTTTCTTCTTTTTCTGATCATCATCAGTTTTGTGCTACATGGCCAATTCATGTGTGATGAGAGAACCCATTAATTCATCCATAGATAGAGTGTTTAGATCTTTAGCCTCCTGGATGGCAGTAACTTTAGGGTCCCATTTATCTGGAAGTGATCTCAATATCTTTTATACTAAATCAGCATTTGAGTAAACCCTGCCATGACTTTTCAAACCATTAATAATATCTGTAAATCTAGTATACATGACTGAGATATTTTCATTAGGTTCCATTTTAAATAATTCATAATTATATACTAGAAGATTAATTTTGAAGTCTTCACTTGAGAAGTTCCTTCATGGGTCATCTCAAGTTTATCCCAAATTTTCTTTACCAAACAGTAAGTGGAAATTCGATTAAACTCATTGGAATCGAAAGCATGGTATAGCAGATTCATAGCTTTGGCATTTAATTTTCCTAACTTCATGTCATGTTCAACCCATTTCTCTTCAGGTTTAGGGACATCCACGCCATCAATTTTGATCATAGGAACATGTGGCCCTTTAAGAATGACCTTCCATAATTGAAAATCAATAGCTTGTATATAGATTTTCATTCTTGCTTTCCAATAAGAATAATTTGTGCCAGTGAAGAGTGGAGGTCTATTGGTTGATTGGCCTTCGGCCAAGGATATACTCATGGGATGAGCCATCAATCTTTACTCTAATGTAATCAGAGACACTGCTCTGATACTAGTTGTTGCCTAGGTGGCTACCCAAGAGGGGGGTGAGTTTGAAATTTTTAAAAAACTACAGCAGATAATGTGCACTTAAAAATCCCTTTTTGAGTGTTAGGTGTTGTGGCAAAATAATAACTTGCAAAAGCTAAAATAAGATCAGAGAAGCACAATACAAACACACAGAAATTATAGTGGTTCAGAGCAATCCAGATCCTACATCCACTACCCAAGATACCACTTGGAATTTCCATTATATTCACACCTGAATATAGTAGTATTGTTTTATAGGCTCACAATCCAAAATCTCTACACTTTGGTTTTACCGGGATCACTAAAGAAACCCAACACCCTTTGGTTTTAAGCAGGATTACCAAAGAAACCCAACTTGGTTTTCACAGGATCACCAAGAACCCAACACTTGATTTTTATCTAAGGCTCACCAAGAACCTATTTGGTTTTTCAAATAGACTCACCAATAACCCAACAATTCAAGAATGAATTGAAAATAAATGCAATAATAAATGACAAACTCTAGTTGTTTGATAGTTGCCGATACAGCTTGAGAGAAGACCACTTAAATGTACTTCAATGCTCTTTAATAGCTTCAGTGGATTCTTTCCAAAGTGCTTCAAGCTTTAGATGATCATTGGTGAAGACTTGAAGGCAGACTTGAATGCTCTTAGTGCTCTCTTGCTTGTTGGTAGGTTGGATATTCAATAAAGTATTAAAACTTTGAGGAACTTTCTATATCTTTTTTTAAAGAAGTTTAAATCCCTGAAATATATGATATTCCATCATTCCAAGATAGTTTGAGATGTTGTAGGCTGTTGGGATGTGACATATGACTGTTGGAGCACCTTTTTGCATTCAAAAAAGAATTCTAGAATTAGCCGTTATGTACCTGAAAATGATATTTGAGTTGGCTCGGATTCTTCGAGTCAGCCAGATCCTTCGAGTCGATAAGTCGAGTCACCATTTCTTCAGTAGGATCGGCTCTCTGTCTCAAGGTGCAAAAACTTCACTCTGGATGAGTCGGCTCCTGATAGCTTGGGTCGGCTCGAATTTCCATCGTTGAACACATTGAACTCGAGGAGTCGGCTCGCTTCTACTTGGGTCGACTCTTCTTCTTAGAATTAGAAATCTTTACTCTGGATGAGTCGGCTCATTGCAGATTGGGTCGGCTCGCTTTCTCAGGTCTTCAAAATTTTGTTCTGGCAAAGTCGGCTCAATCTAGTTGGGGTCGACTTGCCTAGCTATTCTCAGAAATCAATAGAAATGGACTCTGGACTAGACGGCTCGGTTCCACTTGAGTCGGCTCGGATTGCTGCATGCCAGAATCCTCAGTGCATGCCATGAGTAGTGTTAGCTCATCTTCAGACTAGGTCAGCTCGAGTAACTTCTTCAGAATTTTTACTAATAGACTTGAAAACACTCTCACCAATACTCTTCAACATTCAATATAAACCAACTCAAAATAAATTTAATGCACAACACTCATAGACGTAACCCTTTTACATGATTTTTTCTTAACTTTTTTTTTGGGTTTTTCTTTACAAAATATGATTACAACACAACTCAAAACAAGAAGTATAATTGTAGGAGTTGAAGTTTGAACAATAAATTCATCCTACAAAAACTTGTAAACCACTTGAAGAGTTGTTAGTAAAATATGTGCATGCTCCAATATTTAGTTATTATCAAAATCACTTATGGGGTCAATAGCTCTTTACTTGATTTGGTAAGAAGGTACACAGTATATAAAAAATTAAAAATGGCACTAAGGATCCTCTCGATATAATAGAAATAAATTTTTTCTGGAATTTTGTGTGAGAGCTTCAAGATCTTGAATCTTGAGAACTAGAAGTAGATAAAGGTTGAAAGTAGATCCAAAAGATAGTCTAGAATTAGAGGGCTCTTGCAAGGTTACGGTTGCATAGCAAAAAACCGGATTTTAAAATTTTAAACCTTGAAACCCTAGTCAATCGAAATCCTAGACCCGGGACTCCCTTGATTATTTGAATTAATAGGATAAAATATTTGAAAATAGAAGAATACCTATAATGCTAATATCTTTTTCTTTCCTCTAGGTATATAAGTGTATGCCCTCCAGAGATGATCCACACAGGAACCGAACCAAGGAAGCACTCCTCTTGCTTGCTTGACTCCTTTCAGTAGCCTTTCTTTCTTCCACAACCTTTTCTTCCTTCTAGGACCTTTTTCCTTCCAAAGAGTAGCTTATCTCTCTAAAAACTCTCTTACTATCTTATTATCATTTCTAATTTTCTTCCTAAGCCCTTATCTTAAAATGATGGACTTATCTTAAAATAATAGACTTATCCTAACAATAGAAGGAAGAGAATTATCAAGATAATTATTGGATGCCTTGGCTTCAATCATCGAAGCCTTTAAATAGGAAGAGAAGAGGCACCTAATATATCCTTTAATTACATATCAGATAAGACCCTTTAATCAAAAAGAGTCCCTTGGCATAAAGGTGAAAAGTGAAACATCATTTCACTAATTATTTGTGCCAAGTGTTGCTTATCACAACTCTTTGGAAAAAATAAAAAATTAGTTTTTATTTCATAATTAAAGACATGGTCCCACCCCTAATAGGCATATCAAGTAGGGAGCTTATCTAGAAAATAAATGATTAACAAGCAGAAGGACTCTTAGCCTACCCATTCACCATATGCATGAAGCATCACGTCCCTTCATTATTCATGCCCTTTCTTACATCAATTGACCAGCTAATTCCAGTCAATTTAGGCATCCAATAAACAGGATAGGAGATAAGCCTTATCACCTAAAAGCTGATTAATTTGTAGGACTCTTAGTCCTTCTATGCCCCTTATCTTATGCACACAACACCAATATGGCACCAAGAGTCCCATGCCCTTGGGACTCTTGGTTTAATTAAGGGATAAAGGCTGATAAATTAAGATAAATTCTAATTTGGCTACCACACTTAAGGCTCAGCCCAATTTAAGTCTCACTTAAATTAGTTATCCTAAATAGCAAGTATTTAAACCCAATCTACTTAGGTTAGGAGTTAGGCTAGCCAACATATGCTAGTATGTTAATTTCCTAGACAATTAGGATCCTATGACCCTCATAAAAATATAAATGACTTCCTTGATCAATTTCTTAATGTGTATGACCCTTTGGGCTCTTCACCTAGCTAACAGTAGGTCTAAGTTCATGTCGATTAGTTCGACTAGAAATCAACTAATTGAATTAGGTCAAATCGAGCTAACCCTAGCTATCAATTTGAACCATTTATTAAATTGACTCATGAATTTAATAAATTTAATTTATGATAACCTATAAGACATGATTGACATGTAGTAACATGTCATGCCTATCCAGAAGATGAGAAACTTGATAGAAATTATCAAAATACTCTTTTGTACCAACTTATCATGCAATTCAATCATTTGATCTCCCATTATCCTGAATAAATGATGGGTATGGAAATTATCAAATTCTCACACTTTATTCATTCGAACCTTAAATCACTACTAAAAACTCGATCAATAAAAAATTAGAAACAATTTTCTAATTTCATCTTGCTTTGATCAAAAACTTTTTGAGTCATCATTTGATGAGATTGAATGGGATAAATACTTTCCTTAGTATAAGTGATCGATTTCTTGTTGACCTACTCATAACCTTCATACATAATTCACCATATCCATGAACATCCCATACATGACTAAGTCATGAATGAGTATAAACCAAAATATGGATTCATGTATATAAGATACCATGGTGATCTCCGATCTAAGGATTACTTACATAACTTTCACTAAGAGAATCATCTTTTTGATAAGTAAAACTTCCATAAGATGTTCTCATGATAGATCAATTTAGTGAACTAATACCTTGATGAGCACCCATATCCTTGTATTATTATCCCTACACAAGTGGTCATGAGACCAACCACTGTCTCCATCGAGCATATATAAGATGTGCCATTCTCTCTAGAAACATCGATCCCTGACTCGATGATCCTACGATTGAAAATATTTAAAATTAGAATTTATAAGATCTTAGGTCTTACTATTATGAACTACATCATAACCCTAAAATCATTATCCTAATTTATGAGGTTCATCATATTCTTAAAATAATAAAGTATAAGAATAATATATGATGAAACAAAATACCTTTATTAATATCTTACATGAGTTAGGAGAATTTTATAGATAAGCACTTATTTCATATAAAATATAATTGGCTTTTAAGGCATTATTTTTCAATCTTTGCCTTGTAATAAAGCCAATCGCCTTTGTGTTTAATTCCCATACAATCTAAATGATGATCAAATTACTATTGAGGAAGGGCCTTAGTAAATGGGCCTGCTATGTTGTTCTTTGTATCTTCTTGTTCTAAACTCACATATTCTCTTTGAATGATTTCACAAATGAGATGGAAGCGCCTTAAGATGTGCTTGGATTTTTGGTAAGACCTTGGTCCTTAGTTTGTGCAACAGCTCTAATATTATCATAATAAAGTGGCACCAATTGTTGTATCGTAGGAGCTATATCCAACTCCAAGATGAACTTTTATATCTAGACAGCTTCTTTAGTAGCTTCACTAGCAACTATATATTCTGCCTCAGTAACTAAGTCAGCTATAGTTTACTACTTGATACTTTTCCAACTCACTGCACCTTCATATAGAGTAAGGACATACCCTAATATGGATTTACTATCATTTAGATCTGATTGAAAACTAGAGTCAATATAACCTTCTAGTTTTAAATATGATCCTCCATACATTAGAAAAACATCTTTAGTCCTTCTAAGGTACTTAAGAATATTTTTCACAGCTTTCCAATGATCCTCCCCTGGATCAGCCTAAAGATAAGCAACATTAAGCCTAGTACACAATATGGCATACATAACTGATCCTATAGCCGAAGAATAAGGAATCTTACTCATCCTTTATCTCTCTTCAGGTATCTTAGGAGACATCTTCTTAGAAAGATGTTTGCCTTGACTCATAGGCAAGTAACCCTTTTTACTTTCCTCTATATTAAATCTTTTCAATACTAAGTCAATGTACCTGGATGGATATAAGCCGAGCATCCTCTTGGATATATCTTTATAGATCTTTATACCTAGTATATAGCATGCTGCTTCTAAATCCTTCATGGAAAACTGTTTAGATAGCCAAGTTTTGATCGATTACAACATTGAAATATCATTTCTAATAATAAATATGTCATCAACATACAATATTAAGAAGACAATGGCACTGCCATTTATCTTCTTATACATATATAGTTCATCCATATTTTTGATGAAACCAAATTCCTTAATTGTTTCATCAAATCAGATGTTCCAACTCCTCGATGCTTGTTTTAATCCATAAATGGATTTCTTAAGTTTGCATACTTGGTTTGGTCTCCCACTTGAGACAAACTCCTTGAGACAAACCCTTCTGGCTATGATATATAGACTTCTTCCTTAAGATACCCATTGAGAAAGGTAGTCTTTACATCTATTTATCATATTTCATAATCATAGTATGCAGTATAGCAAGCAAAATTCTAATGGACTTAAGCACAACTACTGGTAAAAATTTCATCATAGTCAATTGCATGTCTTTGTTTGAAATCTTTTTGTAGCCCAGTGATGAAGCAACCCAAGAGAGGGGGTGAATTGGACTTTAAAACTTTTTTGCAATACTTCAAATAATGTGCCAATTCAAAATATGTGTTTATGAGCATGATAATAAAGTACAGCGGAAATAAAAAAATAAATGCAAGAATACAAATAATCACAAACACATAAAGATTTATAGTAGTTTGGTGCACTCCAAGGCACCTACATCCACTCCCCAAGTTTTTCTTGAAAATTCACTATAATCACCAAGATTACAACCAACTTGTTTTCCGGGCTCACAAGTCAAAATCCCTTAGTTTTCATGGGCTAACTAAAAATCCCTTGGTTTTCATGGGCTCACCAAAAACTCTTTGGTTTGTCAGGCTAACCAAGAACCTAGTTGGTTTTACGGGCTCACCAACAACATAGTTGGTTTTACAGGCTCACCAATAACCTTGATGGATTTGCGGGCTAACCAACAACCCAACTTATTTTCACGGGCTCACAAGTCAAAACCCTTGTTGGTTTTTGATGCGCGTCGCAATGCACCGATTTAATTATCTTAAAACTACTATTCTAGAATAGGATAGCAGGAGCAAGGGTCGAATCCACAGGAACTTTCTTAATTACTTTGAAAACAATAAATGTGCAATAGAAATTGAAATCTTAAAACTAAAACAAAGATTAACGAGTAATTAGCAGTAAAGGTAACTCAAGGAATGATCTATCCGAGTAAGAGCACGGTCTGTATCCGTGAATCGGCCCGTCCCTTTTTAGGAATAGATTGATTTAAATGCTAGTGAAATAACCTAGATATGATGGTGCGGGCACCAGACTCAGAAGAAGACTTCAGAGCTCCATCTAGATCTCTGATTGACCTTGCCCGAAGAATTAGGGTTTTCTGGCTTGTATTAAGGGTTGACTTGATCAACTCAATTTTAGCTTAAGTCTGTACTCCCTGTAATTTATTTTGTTGAGTCATGTTGACTCAGTAGTGGTCTAGGACTTCAACCTGGGGTGTCACATTTTCTCCCAAGGCCAAGCAAGTGGGCGCCACACTCCCAGCCACACGCCTGAGTCCACGGGGTGCCACATCTCCATCCAGTATACTCTGGTCCCCACACCATAGATAGCATCTCCCTTCTCTCATGCACCATTTGAGGAGAAAGCAACCAGGGATCCACAAATCAAGCGGGCGGCCCAAGACCTTCCATAAGAGCCAAGCTATGAAAGGGAAGAAATTCTTCTTGGAGAGAACTTCAAGGAGGCGCCCATTCCCTGCCAAAAATACCCAAAACAAAGATGGGAAGGACCATGACTTAGGGAGAAAGAAAAGGAGGAGTCCAAAAGAGCTGAGCCATGGAAGGAAAGAAATCCTCTCTTGAAGAACGAAGCTTGGAGGCGCCATCTACCTTCCTTTTAAAACCCAAATCAAATTTTTTTGGAACCTTTGGCCGGCCATATGTGTAGGGATTGATCCTACAATCCTAATTTGAAGATCCCCTCCTTTAGTCCCACATGGGAAGATGTAAAACCCTACTCTCTTGTAAAGTCCTATAAATTAAACCCTTCTTGTAAATTTGAAAGTAATCTGATGAATGAATTCAAGTTTTTTTGTGTGAGCAAACTCTGTGTTTTCTCTCTTCCGCACTTGCATCCAGGTGTTGAGCTCCGTGAGGGAGTAAATCCGGGTTCCCCAGGAACCTTGAGGAGGTGTGAGATCTCCAAACCCCAAACCATAGGTTAGCCACTTCACTCCCAAACCCTAGCCGCCAGGAACCTTGAGGAGGTGTGAGATCTCCAAACCCCAAACCATAGGTTAGCCACTTCACTCCCAAACCCTAGCCGCCCATCATCCTTCTCTTTCCACCAAGCCCTAGCCTATCCCACCTCTCACGGCCACTCTCTCCAAGTCAAGGCCGGCCCTAGCATCCGGGTCCAGTCCGGATACTTCAGATCCAGAGCAATTTCCAGAGGAAGTCAGATCAACCTCCAGGAGAATCCGGATTTCAGCACATCAACTTTCAAGTTCTTCAATCTGGTAAATTCTTCCTTGAGTATCTGATTCCATCACTTGTTCTTCTTCTTTCCCAGATCTTGAGTCCAAGAGAAGCCGACTCAGCCACAGGACCAGTATTGGAGGATCCATTGCGAAGATATCCGAATCCGAGGATCCAACAATCTACTCGAGAGAGTTCTTCCACCAAACTCTGTGAAGATCACTGTCTGGTTGGTAACCCATCTCTTCTCTTTATTTCTGTCCTGTTGAAAGTTCAGAGCGAAACCCTAGGTCTGGGAGTTTCTCAACCCCCAGCGATCCGTTACTTCTGAACTACTCTGATAATCCAGTTTTATTTAAATTATGCTTTCAATTATTACCTAGTTTCTTTCAATTTAGTTTAACTTTCCTTTGAGTCAAAGCCGACTTCTGAAAATATTAAAAAAACAACAAAAAAAAGAATTAGTCTTAATTTACTTCCGCATTGCATCATCTCTTCTTTTTATTCTGCATCATATGATCTATCTCATGAGAGTACAGCCCGTACTCACTTGGGAATAGGTCAATCAGGATTAATTTCACTTGACTTATCTCCAAAGCTTTGCCCTGGCAACGCTTCTGAATCAAAAAACAAAAACAAAAACAACAGAATATCAATTACTCGAATGATTTCTTTATTTCAAGTAAGAGGGAGTACATCAAAGTAATAAAACCAAAAATAAAATTTCCTTTCCTAAGTGAAGCTCTGGACTCGGTTGATTTCTGCATGAAGATGGTGCTGACCGGTAGAGAATAGGTCTGCTGGAATAAAATTGGGATAAACTTGGAATAGTGTTGGAATAGTGGGAATAAAGATGGAATAAGTGGAATAGCAGAAAACCAAAAGATCGCAGGGAAGATTTTCGGGACTGTGACTGAACTGAGGGTTGGAAGAATGAAGAGGTGGACTATACTCTGGAATGGGGTCTCTACGACTAAGCTGGAGTGGTGGGAGATGGCTTGCTGCTCTCTATGGAACGGAGAAGAGAAGGCACTGCTGCTCTCTGTGATGGAGAAGAACACAGGGGAAAAAGAACTGCAGATGGCTTCATCACTGATCCACCGAATACCCCCTTCTGGCTCCCCTGGACCCCTTTATATAGGCTCTCCCTGCTCCCAACCCGCTCCCTCGATCCGACAAACCCGCTCCACTATTGAAATGAACACAACAGAGCAACGAACACCGCTCCACAGTTGCAACGAAGCCGCTCCACAATTGCAACGAAGACGCTCCATTGATCTCCAGCTCATCCGGTGGTGCTCCAGATTCTTCTTCCCAGTTCGGTCCAACCGGTTCGGTCCAACCCAGTACATCGGTTCGGCCCAAAAGAAGTTCAAACCGAAAGAGATCATCGGCTGCAACTCATTGTGAAGACCCTCCTGGCGGCGAGGAAGGGCACTCCACCGTCATCTCCAGTCGGTGGTGGACTGGGTAGGCGGTCCGGCGGTGGAGGATGGTGGTTTCGGTGAGGTTCGGCCAAGAGGAACAAATCACTATGAACAGCCCACCTCGAAAGCATCTTTCTGGCCACCGGGGCTTCTCCAGCCGGCGGTGAGCGTGCCGGCGACCTCCCCGACGGTGGGGGCGGCTCTCCGGCGAGTCTCGGTGTGATTGGGGCATGGCGGTCCACGGCTCTGCTTATGTGGACCACGTCAATGGCAGATCGTGGCCCATGGGTCGTTCGGTGGACCTATCGATCGGTCCACTATGGACTGGCTGCTTTAAACTTCGTGCAATTCATAGTAAATTCTTCAAAAATTCATTTTGGGCCCGTTTTGAGTCTTATTCGAGTGCCGTTCATGTTGTTGGACTTCTAAAATTGGGCTCTCCATGTTGGTAATATTCTTTCCTGTAAATGACATATAAAAGTATTAATTTTGGAGGAATAATAATATTTTAATATTAAATTAATACTTTTATATTTATGTTTAATGTAGTTATCAGTTTTCATCACATAGGCTTACCAACAACCTAGATACAAGTTTAAATTCCATTGGAACTAGTGAGAAATATAAGTATAAATTCAACAATAAAAATATAAAAGCTTTCTTACAAAAAGCAGATTTGTCTTTGAGGCACTTGATTATTGTTATTGAGCTTGTCTCCATGTTATAGAAGCTTCAATGGATGCTTGAAGATGCCACTCTTGGAAGCTCCTTCTCCACTTTGAATCCTTGGAGGCTCAACACTCTCAATATGAATCCTTAAAAATCCTTTACATATTTTTACTTGTAAACCAAAGGATTTATCGTTTAAACCATGGATTCTCTTCTTCCCCAAGAGCTTAGTGGTGTATAAATAGCCATCCATACCTTTTTGACCGTTTGTGACCGTTGGACGAGAAACTATAGATGTTGGAGCCAAGTTGGAAAAGTTTTACACTTCAGAAAAACTAGCTGTTATAGCAAGTGTCGACACTTGACAAAAAATATCTTCTGAAGTCTTCTGCTTTGCACTGGTGAGTCGACACCTTGAGTCGATACTTTAGTTCCATGAGTTGACACTTGATCAAACTCCTAAAATCATCACGTTCTGTATCCTGTTTGGTCTCAGGCCTTGAGTCAACACTTCACTGTTCATGAGTCGACACTTTGAATCGACACTTGGATTTCATGAGTCGATACTTGGCTACACTAGTGCTGAAACTTCTCTAAATTCAAGTCTTGAGTACCTATAACTAATTAACATACTTAATACACAATTAGTACTCAAATATACTTAAGTGTTTTGTCATAATCAAAATTAGAGTCAATAATCTTTTCCTTTTTAATAATGACAGAACCTTTAAGTATATAAACAAGGTAAGCTCAAAAATAAACATAACATGCACCAAAGGATTAACAATAAGCATAGAGTAATGTAGTAATGAAAAACATTGAGCTCCCCCTCACAATATGATCCAAAAATAATTTTTTAAAAGCTCTCCCTCAACATTTGATTTGTAAATTCTTTTCAAAGTTTTTCAAAAATTTCAAACTTTCAAATTTTCAAACATGGGCTAGCATGATCTTTAACTCAAAATTGTTAGATTTTCAAGAAGAGTACTAGGCTTTGATACCAATTATAGCCCAGTGATGAAGCAACACAAGAGGGGGGGTGAATTGAACTTTAAAATTTTTTTATAATACTTCAAATAATGTGCTAATTCAAAACATGTATTTGTGAGCATGATAATAAAGTGCAGCGAAAATAAGGAAATAAATGCAAGAATAAAAATAATCACAAATATAAAGATTTATAGTGGTTCGATACACTCCAAGGCACCTACATCCACTCTCCAAGTTTTTCTTGGAAATTTACTATAATCACCAAGATTATAGCCAACTTGTTTTCTGGGCTCACAAGTTAAAACCTCTTGGTTTTCACGGGCTAACCAAAAATCCCGTGGTTTTTACGGGCTCACCAAAAATCCCTTGGTTTTGCGGGCTAATCAAGAACCTAGTTGGTTTTATAGGCTCACTAACAACCTAGTTGGTTTTACGGGCTCACCAATAACCTTGATGGTTTTCTAGGCTAACCAACAATCCAACTTATTTTCACGAGCTCACAAGTCAAAACCCTTATTGGTTTTCATCACATAGACTCATCAACAACCTAGATACTAGTTTCAATTCCATTAAAACTAATAAGCAATATAAGTACAAATTCAACAATGAAAATATAAAAGCTTTCTTATAAAAAGTGGATTTGTCTTTGAGGTACTTGATTATTGTTATTGAGCTTGTCTTCATGTTATAGAAGCTTCAATGAATGCTTGAAGATGCCACTCTTGGAAGCTCCCTTTCCACTTTGAATCCTTAGAGGCTCAACACTCTCAATATGAATCCTTAAAAATCCTTCACATATTTTTACTTGTAAACCAAAGGATTTATCATTTAAACCATGGATTCTCTTCTTCTCCAAGAGCTTAGTGGTGTATAAATAGCCATCCATACCTTTTTGACCATTTGTGATCATTGGAGAAGAAATTATAGCCGTTGGAGCCTAGTTGGAAAAGTTATGCACTTCAAAAAAACTAGCCATTACAGTGATTGTCGACACTTGACCAAAAATATCTTCTGAAGTCTTCTACTCTATACTGGTGAGTCGACACTTCATCTGGTGAGTCGATACCTTGAGTCGACACTTTGGTTCCATGAGTCGACACTTGACCAAACTCCTGAAATCATCATGTTCTGTATCCTGTTTGGTCTCAGGCCTTGAGTCGACACTTCATTGTTCATGAGTCGACAGTTTGAGTCGACATTTAGATTTCATGAGTCGATACTTGGCTGCACTAGTGCTGAAGCTTCACTAAATTCAAGTCTTGAGTACCTATAACTGATTAACACAATGCACAATTAATACTCAAATATACTTAAGTGTTTTGTCATAATTAAAACCAGAGTCAACAATCTCTCCCTTTGTAATAATGGTAGAACCTTTAAGTATATAAACAAGGTAAGCTCAAAAATAAACATAACATGCCCCAAAGGATTAACAATAAGCATAGAGCAATGTAGTAATGAAAAATATTGAGCTCCCCCTCACAATATGATCCAAAAATAATTTTTCAAAAGCTGCCCCTCAACATATGATTTGTAAATTCTTTTCAAAGTTTTTCAAAAATTTCAAACTTTCAAATTTTCAAACTTGGGCTACCATGATCTTTAACTCAAAACCATTAAATTTTCAAGAAGAATACCGGGCTCTGATACCAATTGTAGCCCAGTGATGAAGCAATCCAAGAGGGGGGTGAATTGGACTTTAAAACTTTTTCGCAATACTTCAAATAATGTGCCAATTCAAAACATGTATTTGTGAGCATGATAATAAAATGCAGCAAAAATAAAGAAATAAATGCAATAATAAAAATAATCACAAACATATAAAGATTTATAGTGGTTCGGTGCACTCCAAGGCACCTACATCCACTCCCCATGTTTTCCTTTGGAATTTACTAAATCATCAAGATTACAGCCAACTTATTTTCCGGGCTCACAAGCAAAACCTCTTGGTTTTCACGGGCTAACAAAAAATTCTTTGGTTCTCATGGGCTTACCAAAAACCCCTTGGTTTTGCAGGCTAATCAAGAACCTAGTTGGTTTTAGGGGCTCACCAACAACCTAGTTGGTTTTACGGGCTCACCAACAACCTTGATGGTTTTCCAGGCTAACCAACAACCTAACTTATTTTCATGAGCTCACAAGTCAAAACCCTTGTTGGTTATCATCACATAGGCTCACCAACAACCTAGATACTATTTTAATTCCATTAAAACTAGTAAGCAATACTGTTGGAAATTGTGTCCCAAAGTCAATCGCCTAGGTTGTAGACGGTTGTGCTCAGTATTATAATCTGTATATGAATTAATAAAATATTATTTTGGCAGCTCATCACATCATTAATTTCCCTGTAATGAACTCAATTTATGTGATGAAGTCCTTAGGACTGCACTGACTTCAATATAGAGAGGATATATCGAGTGGTCCTTTAAAAGGTTCATAACCAAACGATACATTGTACAGGACGGCAATGTATCAAGTGTAGGTTGTTGTGGTTCACATCGTTTGGTTGTCCTCTTGACCAAAGGAGTATGGTGATACTGATGTAATCTACAAGTGGGATGTGTAACATCTCATTGAACGTGACACCATGGAGCTCCATTTCTGCCAAAGGATTGCTCATGATTGGATATGGGTATATGTATCCCTCCGACCTGAGGTCACCATGGTAGCTTGCAAGCAACTTCCTGTGCTTTCGTGCCGGACTACCCGAATTTTTAATCCAGTGATGGAAGGTTTCTGGATACAGGAAAGTACTTGTGGAGCAGTGGTAGACCAAGATGGAATTGACCTGTCCAAATTGTTTGGATTGAATGTCCGTAGTGTCTCAATTTAGCAAATCCTTGGTCAAGGTAGTCCCAGTGAGGAGTCACTAGACTTGCGAGGTTGAGACATGTTGTGAATTGACTTAGTTAGGATTGGCAGTCTAATCCTAGGTCATCTTAAGCATTAGAGGTTAAAGGGATGAATTATACGGTAACCATATGCCAGAGGTTCAATAGATTGCTCTCGCATCTTCGGCCAATCCGGATGCCGGGACCCATTGCTAGATGGTATCTTGTGCTGGTATTGGAAGTGTTCCAGTGCTACCGTTTAGGTTCGAGCCTATGAGGTCACACACCATCGAGAATTTTTTTCTGATCCAGGAACCGATCAATGATTGAGAATCATATCAAGGTCAAACAGACTAATTTAGTACACATTAGATTTTTCTGGTTTGATTTGGATCAACTAGGATTGGTTTGGGTTAACCAAGAATTGTTCCTAGTAGACCAGGACTGAACCAAGTTTTATTACTCATTGGGTTTAGTCGGACCGGGTTTTATTAAACCAATTTTTGAAATTGATGAACCAAGTTTTCGTTTTAAATAAACCAAGGTTTTAAATTTTTATTTGGTTTGTTGAACCGGATTTATTTGGATGAACCGGTTTAAAAGCAAGTTCTCACGGTATTTGTTTTTATCCTAAATGCCCTATTTCAACGATTGAATGGTTTAAGACTTGGTTGGACTCTTTGCTCATGGAATTGCCGCCCCAATCCAAGACTTCTCACGGTGTTTCTCTCCCACTCAAACTCTCTATCCTAATCTCCATGTTGCACCGGTTTGAATGGATGTAATCTCGCTTGGGAGATCAGTTTGATCTGGACTCATCCCTCGCGTATACTTTCCATGCCTTCATGGATTGGTTCCTCTGCCTATAAATATAGCCTGATGGTTGATCGCGAGGAAGAGCAAGATAGTGCGGAGAACAAGAAGCAGTCCCACCCATCACCACCGATCAGAGCTTTTCCAAGGGGTTTTTGGATTTGATCTGTTTTCCCAGCCTTCACGATTTATTCCCTTCTTTGTTGTTTTTCTTGGTCTCTGGTTTTGAGCAGCAGGCCGTATGATCAAGATTGGATGAAAACAGAGTAGGGGCCTTCACGATGTTCTCACATTGTTTTCCTTTTCACGGAGTTGTCTCCCCTTCTTCACGGTTGTTCTCAATCAATTATTTTCCTTGGTTGCTGGCCGTATGGATAGCGAGTTTTATATATTCGTTGCTGGCAGTGAGCGTGAGAGACCAAGGCTGTGTGTTGGAAGCAGAGAGGGAATAACAATGGAAAAGAAAACATGGCTTATGTCTTGCGGTGAGAAAGGATGAAACGAGAGATTGTAACAGAGCATGTTTTGGGTGAGTGCAGAAATTTGTTCTGCATACGTGATTCCTTCCATGGTTTTAAGCTTTCCAGTGTTTGCTTTTTTTCGCGGAGTTTAGGCGGTCTTGGAGAAGACCGTCGATATGGATTATTTGATATTCCCTGCTCCATCTGATCGCGACCAGTTTATGGATTCTTGGTGGACTAGCATCCATCTGGGAGTTGGATCAACGAGAGCCCTATGCATGGATATTCTAGAGGGTGAACGCTTGGACACCTCGAAAGTTTGGACCGATCAATTTATTCTTGCTATTATTGCAGATCTTATTCTTGCTGTGTATCTTATTTTGCGGTTGAAAGAGATCAACCGGTTGCTGCTAATCTATTCTGATGACTGAGGGAGCTAGCATCTTCCTGCTTCGGTCAGGTATGATTTTATTTTGGTTATCATGCATGCTTAGATCTAGTTGTTATCATATGATTGCACTTGCCTATACATGCCTGTATATTTTGTTATATGCATCATGATATGTTAGACCCTGTGCATGAGTAGGTACTTTCAGCTGCATGCTTAAAAAATTTTAATTATGCAACACCTGCTCCCTAGTGTTGCATTCCTAGAGTAGGTTTCTGCTGCACCAGGTTTTCCTTCAAATACAAGTTCAAATTCAACAATAAAAATATAAAAGGTTTCTTACAAAAAGCGGATTTATCTTTGAGGCACTTGATTATTGTTGTTAAGCTTGTCTCCATGTTGTAGAAGCTTCAATGGATGCTCGAAGATGCCACTCTTGGAAGCTCCCTCTTCACTTTAAATCCTTGGAGGCTTAACACTCTCAATATTGAATCATTAAAAAACCTTCACATATATTTACTTGAAAACCAAAAGATTTATCATTCAAACCATGGATTCTCTTCTTCTCCAAGAGCTTAGTGGTATATAAATATCCATCCATACCTTTTTGATCATTTGTGACCATTGAAGGAGAAATTATAGCCATTGGAGCCAAGTTGGAGAAGTTCTGCACTTCAGAAAAATTAACCATTATAGCAAGTGTCGACACCTTGAGTCGACACCTCATTTCCTTGAGTCAACACTTGATCAAAAATATCTTCTGAAGTCTTTTGCTCTGCTCTAATGAGTCGACACTTCATCTGGTGAGTCGACACCTTGAGTCGACACTTTAGATCCGTGAGTCGACACTTGACCAAACTCCTGAAATCATCATGTTCTGTATCATGTTTGGTCTCAGGCCTTGAGTCGACACTTCATTGTTCATGAGTCGACACTTTGAGTCGATACTTGGCTACTCCGGTGCTGAAACTTCTCTAAATTCAAGTCTTGAGTACCTATAACTGATTAACACACTTAATGCATAATTAGTACTCAAATATACTTAAGTATTTTGTCATAATCAAAACCAGAGTCAACAATCTTTTTTTTTTAATAATGACAGAACCTTTAAGTATATAAACAAGGTAAGCTCAAAAATAAACATAACATGCTCCAAAGGATTAACAATAATCATAGAGCAATGTAGTAATGAAAAATATTGAGCTCTCCATCAAAATATGATCCAAAAATAATTTTTCAAAAGCTCTCCCTCAACATATGATTTGTAAATTTTTTTCAAAGCTTTTCAAAAAATTCAAACTTTCAAATTTTCAAACTTGGGCTGCCATGATTTTTAACTCAAAACCGTTAGATTTTCAAGAAGAGTACCTGGTGGGAACACCAGGATCGGACACAGATTACTTATTCCATATGGTTTACTGATTAAGATTTTTTTAGAACCTTAGTCATGTGTCACAATTTAGTAATCATTTAAGATTGAGTCCTGTAATAAGTTGAGGCTAGTTGATTTGTCTCAACCCAATCTAGTTTATTGAGTCTTGTATTTCAACCATGAGTCCAGTGAGAGTTAATTTTGGTGCAAGAGAAGAGGATACACTATTTTGGAGTTCCACCATGCCTCATTTAGGAGCCAGAGGTCTTCATATCAGCCAATTGGATCTTGTATGCCATCACAGGGTCCAAGATTCCTGCAAAATGCCCAAATGCCCTCTAGATATTTTTCAGATGCTAGATTCTCTCCAGATGCCAGGGAATATTCTACAACTAGGCCACCCCAGGATCCTAAAGACATACCTGCACCCCAGCCTATGAGAATTCAAGGCCCAGGTCCATAAAGAACCAAGATTCCATATTGATTCCAGGAATATTCCAGCCCAGGGCACCCCAGCTTCCAAGAGGCCCTAAGCCCATGCGCCCCAAGCCCTTGGCCGGCCCTTGCTGCCCCCCCATGAAGCCCAACATGCCAAGAGGGGCGTCCTTTAATGGTTGATCAAGTCCAACATGGTGGAAGACTTCAAAAGCAAGGAGTTTGAGTTTTTATTATATTTAACTTGCATACTCTTAGTTCTAGGTTTATTTTGTAGTCTTTCTCTCACTTAAATTGTGTAAACCTATTTTAACTAGGAGAATACTTGTAATCCCTTTAGGAGAGGGCATGGGAACTCTGTAAATACCCCACCCTTCTTCCTCCTGTAATAAACTTGTATCATATTGTTACATCCGTGACAGTGACGTGGCCAGGCTCAGGTATCGCCGAATGCGAACGAGCCACGTGTGAGTTTTCCCGCCAGAATCAGCGCCACGCCCTTAAAGCTGGGGTCGGCAAGATCGCGCCGCCCGACGATTATCCGAGAGCAGACCGCCCAGGCCGAGGTCGAGCTCGGCGCGGGGTTCCTCCACCGACCCATCTGCGCCCGCGCGCGAAGGAGACGACCCAAGTGAGGTCGGCCGAGGTCGGCCGACCCCTCGCCTTGCGCCAGGTGGCCACCCGGAGGCGGGCCCACCTCGGCCGAAGCCAGGCGACCCTCTGCCGCCTCGCCAGGTGTCCACCCAGGAGGGGTCCACCTAGTGCGAGGTCGGCCGACCCTTCGCCTTGCGCCGGGTGGCCACCCGGAGACGGGCCCACCTCGGCCGAAGCCAGGCGACCCTCTGCCGCCTCGCCAGGTGTCCACCCAGGAGGGGTCCACCTAGTGCGAGGTCGGCCGACCCTTCGCCTTGCGCCAGGTGGCCACCCGGAGACGGGCCCACCTCGGCCGAAGCCAGGCGACCCTCTGCCGCCTCGCCAGGTGTCCACCCAGGAGGGGTCCACCTAGTGCGAGGTCGGCCGACCCTTCGCCTTGCGCCAGGTGGCCACCCGGAGACGGGCCCACCTCGGCCGAAGCCAGGCGACCCTCTGCCGCCTCGCCAGGTGTCCACCCAGGAGGGGTCCACCTAAGCCGAGGTCGGCCGATCCCTCGCCTCTCGCCAATTGGTCCCCGGAGATAGGTCCAACTCAGCCGAGGCCAGACCGCTCGTACGGAGAGGCCCCCGGGGAAAGCGACGGGTCCCGAGGCCATCCCTCGGGCCGTACCGACCCCAGACGGCATCCCGTACGGAGGGCGGCGGCACGCGGAATGTCACTTACATTGGCCCGGCAGGTCCCGCGGTCGAGAGACCCGATCCTGACGGAACAGGGGCCGTAAACGGATAGCGCCCACGCCCGGGGAAAAGAGCACCCTCACGAAGCCCGAGGCCTGACGACTTGCCGCTCTGCCAGCGCCGCCTTCCCTCTTCTTCTCTTCTGTCCTTGCCTTTTTCCTGCTGGGCCCGGCGGACGAGGTCGGAAAGCCGCCTGGCCTCCTTCACCAAAAAGGGAAAAGAAAGGAAGACAGGGAGGAGGAGTTTTCGAGGGAGAAAAGGACAAGCGCACGACGGAGGGAGATAAAGAGGGAAGGATCCAAAGACTGCAGGGTAAGCCAACAAGCCTGGGGACAAGAAGGAAGCACCGGCACAAGGCCTCGCTCCGAGGAAGAAACCAGAGATCCCGAGAGGGGAATACTGGACGCGAGCTCGGCGGGCAGGCCCAGCCGAGATTCCGGTCCCCGGCGCTTTCCCTTCACCAGTTAACTCTCCGAACCAGAGACCCTCCAGGGGGCCTGGGAGGGAGAGTCTGTTCCTCCACGTCGTCTACTGACTTGACCGTCGGAGCCCCCTCGCCGGAATCCCCGGCCAGGGTCCTCTAACCCCATTGTTGCAGGTTTCTCGCAGGAAGGGAGGCTCCCTTGCCAGGCGGTCAGGGAGGATCGGCTGATCCTCTGCACGGGCGCGGCGACGAGGACGGCAACATATTGGCGCGCCAGGTAGGGGGCAGCAGGACACTAACCCCCAGTGGGAACTAGCTTTCTGCAGGTGTCACGCTCTCTAGCAATGGTGGTCACTCGTGGTCGCGAGGCGTCCACCAGCCGAGTGGGAGAAGCCCACACCCCACCAGGGGGCCACACCCCCGAACGGGAGCTTCCCGCTCCCCCTCCTCTTCTGCAGCAGCCTACCCCGGCGGACGGATCCCTTGCGGCCATCGTCCAGCAGCTGCAGACCTTGACCTCAGCGGTCCGACAGCTTCAGCATCCGCAACGGTCCCTGGCCACTCAGCCGCAGCCAGGGACCCCCGCGGCCCGGGTCGCGGGACAGCGTGGGAGCCTGCGCTCAATCCAGGGCAGGCCATCCCATCCGCAAGCCGTCTCCAACCCCCGAGGGAGCCGCCAAGCTCCCCCGAAGAGAAACTATTCCGGCTCGGAGGATCACGAGAGTCGATCCCTGGCCGATGGGGCCGAAACGGCGCGTCACAGCAAGCGACGCCGGGTCCAGACCTCGCGCCGAGACCGATCGGCGCCCCCCTCACCTGCAGTCTCGGTGGAAGACTCCACCGACGAAGCCATCAGGCGCCAGGCCGAAAGGCGCCTAGAAGAGCACGAGCGCAAGTTGGCGGAGTTTGCCCGACGATTCGCCGACCTGCAGAACTCGTCAGCCGACCCGGCGGGCTACGACTCCCGCCCCCCTTTCTCCGCAGAGATCCAGGCGGAACCAATCCCGAAACGGTTCCGCATGCCGCAGGTGGACCCCTACGACGGGACCACCGACCCCCTGGACCACCTGGAGGGTTATAAAGCCCTCATGCGGGTCCAGGGTGCCACCGACGCCCTTCTATGCATCGCCTTCCCTGCAACCCTTCGGAAGGCCGCCCGAGTCTGGTTTGCCCGTCTCGAGCCCGGATCCATTTGCTCCTTCCAGCAGCTGGAAGGAAAGTTTGTGGCGCATTTCGACGCTTGTCGAAAGGTGCCAAGGGAGGTGGACAGCCTCTTCTCCGTCCGCCAGCAGGACCAAGAGCTGCTCCGTGACTACATCGCCTGGTTTAAGACCGCGGCCCTGGAGATCTACAGCTTGGACGAGCCCGTCGCTATGCTGGCTCTAAAGCGCGGGCTCAAGACGTCCCGCCTGATCTATTCCCTGGACAAGAAGCCGCCCAGGACGTATTCCGAGCTCCTCCTCCGCGCCCACAAGTACATCCGAGCAGAGGAGGCCGACCGCACCCGTCGAGAGCTGGACGGGAAGATTTTGAAGAAGTCGACCCTGAGGGACGCCCCGGGAGCTCGGAGGCCCGGGCCACCAGCCGACCCTCGCCCGAACCCAAGGCCGAGGGCCGAGTCTGCCCCCGAGCGGAGGTACACCCCTCTCCTCGCACCTCGAGCCAAAATCCTTATGGAAATCGAGGGCGAGCGTTATCTCCGCCGACCTCCACCTCAGAACCCGAGGGCAGCCCGAGATAAATCAAAGTACTGCCAATTCCACCGCGAGCACGGGCATGACACGGAGGAGTGCCGCCACCTGAAGCGGGAGATCGAGGAGCTGATCGGGAGGGGATACCTCCGGAAGTTCGTCAAGAACGAGGCTCCCTCCGAAAAGCAGCCGCTCGCGACCTTGCCACCTGTCCCTGCGATCGACAACCGGCCAACAGAGAGGCCCGTGGGCATGATCTCACGCGGATCTGGCCGAGCAGAGAAGAGAGCCCGGGAAACCCCGGAGAATGTAATCCCTCCCAAAGGAGGGGAACTTAGCGGCAATGTAAACGATGATGCCGTGGTGGTCGAGATGACCATCGCGAAACACCCTGTACATCGAATCATGGTGGATAGTGGAAGCTCGGCCGATGTACTTTTTTATGATGCTTTCTCTCGGATGAATTTGTCTCTCGACCAGCTAAAGCCAGTGCACACCCCACTGGTAGGTTTTACAGGGGACTCCGTCGGAGTCGAAGGGGAAATCACTCTCCCAGTTACCGCCGGATCCCCGCCTCGGCAGACGACCATCATGGTAACTTTCACTGTAGTCAAGCTCCCTTCGCCTTACAACGCCATTCTTGGGCGTCCCGGGCTCAACCGACTAGACGCCACTATCTCCACAAGGAGACTGCTGGTGCAGTTCCCCACGCCTTTCGGGTTTGGGGAAATGAAGGGGACGATCCAGCCAGTCCCACTCTGCCTGCAGGCAATCCCGGGCATCAAGGGCGCAGAGCTCGCCCGCGAGGTCGAGGACCTCGACCTAAGAGAAAAGGAACCCAGGGGAGGGCCCGTAGAGCGCCTGCTCTCCTTTCCCCTTGGTTCAGACCCCCTGAAGACGGTGCAAGTCGGGGCCCAGCTCCTCGAAGAGGAGCGAACCCGCCTGCTGGAGTTCCTCCGTGCCAACGCCGATGTGTTCGCCTGGTCGGCGGTCGACATGCCGGGTATTCCGCCCGAAATTATCATGCACAGCCTGAACGTGGACCCAGGCAGCCGCCCGGTCCGCCAGAAGAAGAGGAGCTTTGCCATGGAGAGGCAGAAGGCGATCGACGAGGAGGTAGAGAAACTTCTCGCCGCCGGTTTCGTCCGAGAAGTCCAATACCCCAGCTGGTTAGCAAATGTGGTCATGGTAAAGAAGAGCAGCGGTAAGTGGAGGATCTGCGTGGACTACACCGACCTCAATCGAGCTTGCCCGAAGGACAGCTTCCCTCTGCCAAAGATCGACCAGCTGGTCGACACCACCTCGGGACACCGTCTCCTGTCATTCATGGACGCTTTCTCCGGATACAACCAGATCCGGATGAATCCGGAGGACGAGGAGCGTACCGCCTTCATAACTGACCGCGGGACTTTCTGTTACAGGATGATGCCCTTCGGCCTCAAGAACGCGGGGGCGACGTACCAACGTCTGGTCAATAAAGTCTTCAAAGACCAGATAGGCCGCAACATGCAGGTGTACGTGGACGACATGCTGGTAATGAGCAAACTTGACTCGGACCACGTAGCCGACCTGGCAGAGACGTTCGGCAACCTCCAGCGCCACCAGATGAAGCTGAATCCGGCGAAGTGCGCCTTCGGGGTCTCCGCCGGAAAGTTCCTAGGGTTCATGGTGACCCAGAGAGGAATCGAGGCCAACCCGGAGAAGGTCCAGGCCATCCTGGACATGGAGCAGCCAGCCTCCAAGAAACAAGTGCAGCAGCTGACCGGTCGGGTTGCGGCCCTTAGCCGTTTTATTTCCAGGTCGGCGGACCGCTGCCGTCCCTTCTTCAAGGTGCTGAGGAAGATGAACGGTTTCGCCTGGACCGAGGAATGCCAGCAGGCCTTCGAGGAGTTGAAGAAGACGCTCGCATCACCACCTCTGCTGTCCAGGCCCGAGGAAGGGGAGGAGCTTACCCTCTACTTGGCCGTTACCCCGGAGGCCGTCAGCTCTGTCCTGGTCCGAACCGACGACCACGGGATCCAGCGACCGGTGTACTATACCAGCAAACTCCTCCGGGACACGGAGCTCAGGTATTCCCGGCCCGAGAAACTCGTTTTTGCGCTAATAGTGTCTGCCCAGCGTCTCAGGCCCTATTTCCAAGCGCACCCCATCGCCGTCTTGACGAATCAACCGCTGAAAGCGGTGCTCAGCCGACCCGACACCTCGGGGCGATTGGCCAAATGGGCACTGAAACTCAGCGAGTTCGACATTACATACCGACCGAGGTCGGCAATGAAGGCACAGGTGCTGGCCGACTTCTTGGTCGAATGCGCAGGTCTGGGCAAGGAGCCCGAGGAGGACTCTTCGGCCCAGCCGACGGAGGTCGGCACCAACGAGCACGGAGAGGACGCTTGGATCCTCCATGTGGATGGAGCCTCAAACTCCGGAGGGAGCGGAGCTGGGCTCATCCTTGCCAACGGCGATGGAGTCATCGCCGAATGTGCGCTCCGTTTCCAGTTCCCCGCGACAAACAACCAAGCGGAGTACGAGGCGCTTCTCGCCGGACTCAGGGTCTCCCGCGAGCTGGGCGTGACCAACCTCAGAGCTTTCACTGACTCCCAGCTCGTGGCGGGGCAGGTGTCCGGGGAGTACGTCGCTCACGACCCCCAGATGGCGAAGTATTTGGAGCTCGTCAAGGCGGGCGCGTCCAAGTTTCGGCGCTTCAACATCTTCCATATCTCCCGCAGGGAGAACGCCCGCGCGGATGCTCTCTCTCGATTGGCGACTCTGCCGGACACAATGCTGGGACGCGCTCATGTGGAGCGACTTGAAGTCCCCAGCCTCGAAGCACCGGCGGGGGTCCATCAGGTCAGCCAGGAGCCCGGCTGGATGGACAAGTACGCCGCGTACATCACCGACGGCATTCTGCCGGAAGACCGAGACGCGGCTCGCCTCATCAGGAAGAAGGCCGTGCGGTTTGTCCTGATGGATGGGCAGCTGTATCGAAGGTCCTACTCTTATCCCCTCCTCAAGTGCATTGGACCTGCAGAAGCCAAGCTTGTGCTCCAGGAGATTCACGAAGGCATCTGTGGGAACCACGTGGGGGGCAGGGCATTGGCATACAAGGCCCTTCGTCAAGGCTACTTCTGGGAGACGATGAAGGAGGACGCCGCCGACTTCGTGAAGAAATGCGACCGGTGCCAGCGCCACGCCACGGTACAGCGGCAACCCTCCAACCCGATCTCTCAGCTCTCAGCCCCATGGCCATTCGCCCAGTGGGGAATGGACCTTCTGGGCCCATTCCCGCCGGCATCCGGCCAGCGGAAGTTCCTGATAGTGGCCATCGACTACTTCACAAAGTGGGTCGAAGATGAACCCTTGGCAAGAATCACCGAAGCAAACGTCGCCAAGTTCTTCTGGAAGTCCATCGTCTGCCGCTTCGGCCTCCCCCACACCGTGGTCACCGACAACGGACGCCAGTTCGACTGTCGAGAGTTCGAGGATTTCTGCAACGACCTCGGCATCAAACATCGCTTCACCTCGGTGGCGCACCCCCAGACCAACGGGGAGGCCGAGGTCACAAACAGGACCATTCTTCAGGGCCTCCGCACGCGGCTAGACCAAGCCAAGGGCAGGTGGGCCGACGAGCTTCCCAGCGTTCTTTGGGCATACCACACCACTCCAAGGACGGCTACCGACGAAACCCCATTCAACCTCGTCTTCGGGGCCGAGGCAGTCATCCCGATCGAGCTCAGCATACCCACGCTGCGCGTGGAACAATACGACGAGACAGAAAACCCGGCCAGGATGATGCTCAACCTAGACCTCCTCGAAGAAACAAGGGACAAGGCCCGAATCCGAATGGCGGCATACCGGCAACGTGTAGCCAGATACTACAACTCCCGAGTACGGCCGAAGGTTTTTCGTCCCGGGGACTTGGTCCTCCGGCGTGCAGAAGCCTCCCAGCCACGAGAGTGCGGCAAGCTTTCACCCAACTGGGAAGGCCCTTATCGGGTAGCAGAAGCCCTCCCTCACGGGGCATGTTACTTGGAAGAGTTGGGAGGTGCCAGGTTCCCCCGGACATGGAACCCCTCGAACCTGAGAATGTACTACCAGTGATGTAAGTCTCCCAGTTCCTTTAACAAAGCTTCTTCGCTTCAAACATTCTTCTCTGACTTCAACAAAAAGCCCGGAGCACAGCTCAGCAAGCCGCGCAAGGTTTGAGAAAGCCTGCGGCATTGAGCTCAGTCCGGAAGATCCTGGGCTTCGGCCTGGAAGGTGGCGTCGAACCCAGTTCGCCCACGCAAGCCCGGAGCACAGCTCAGCAAGCCGCGCAAGGTTTGAGAAAGCCTGCGGCATCGAGCTCAGTCCGGAAGATCCTGGGCTTCGGCCTGGAAGGTGGCGTCGAACCCAGTTCGCCCACGCAAGCCCGGAGCACAGCTCGGCAAGCCGCGCAAGGTTTGAGAAAGCCTGCGGCATCGAGCTCAGTCCGGAAGATCCTGGGCTTCGGCCTGGAAGGTGGCGCCGAACCAAGTTCGCCCACGCAAGCCCGGAGCACAGCTCAGCAAGCCGCGCAAGGTTTGAGAAAGCCTGCGGCATCGAGCTCAGTCCGGAAGATCCTGGGCTTTGGCCTGGAAGGTGGCGCCGAATCCGCTTCGCCCATGCAAGCCCGGAGCACAGCTCAGCAAGCCGCGCAAGGTTTGAGAAAGCCTGCGGCATCGAGCTCAGTCCGGAGGATCCCAGGTTTCGGCCCGGAAGATGGTGCAGGAACTGTGTCGTCCGTGCAAGCATGAAGGCAGCCCAAAGTCGGACCTGCTCAGGATTCTTGCTTTGCCGCAACACGGCTTTGCAGACCCCGTCCTTCGATTTAGTATGGAAGAACCGGGCCCGCAGTTGTCTCAGGTATCCCAGACCGACATCTCAGGAACAAACAAACAAAGAAGAAGAAAAAGAGCCAAAGTTGATAGACAAATTTTTACAAAGAAAGGAGTCTTCATTACAAAGTGTTCAGTACAAACAGGGAGCTCCGACAGGCCGGAACTCCCCAAAAAAAGAGAAAGACACGGAAAGCAAAAGTACAAGTCAGCAGTCACTGGGGCGCAGGGTCGGCGCCGTCCGTCGGAGGTGCGGGCGCCTCCTCTTCAACTTCCACGACGACCGGCTCCGGAGGCTGTGTCTGGGCCGCGGCGTCGTCGGTCGGAGCTGCTGCAGGTGCCGCCTGAAGTGTCGCCTGGGTCGTGCCGGAGGCCCTGCCCTCGCTCCCCGGCTTCCTGCCGCCGACGACGACCGCACTCAGGTCCAGTTGGGGGAAGAAGGCCCCACCTTTTCCCGGCACATCCGGAACCCCTTCAGGAAGGAGTCCACGGCGGCCTCCCGGACTTCCGACGTAAACTCGTCGGAAGCCCGGAATTTGGGGACGGCCTCCAGCGCTTCCCGCTTCGCCGCCTCCAGGAGCCCGTTGATGTACGAGCTCCGGTCCCTTGCCATGGCCGCCTCCCGCCGGGCCTCGTCCAGCTGACGCTCCAGGAACAGTGAGTGGGCCTGCAGGCGGGCTTTCTCCGCCGCGTCCTCCTCAGTGCGGCGCTGGTTGGAGGTCCGCTCCTCCGCCAAGGAGGCCTCCAGTTCCTTGTTCCGCTCCTCGGAACGCGCCAGGTCGGACTGGAGGGCCTGCTTCTCCGCTCGCAGCTCGGCCCCCTTGTCCACCAAGTCCTTCACGTCGGCCGCGAGTTTTCCAAGCTTCTGCTCCCGCTCGGAGTCCCGCTTGGCGTTCCCTACGAGGTAGTTCCTTAGTAGGAGGACGTCGTTCCCGATCTGCAAGGACAAAAGCAACATGTCAGTACCGAGGCAGGAGGCCTCGGATTGAAAGAGAAAAGAAGAGCTGAAGCTGAAGAACAGACTTACCGAGAAGAGCTGGGGCAGGATGCCGAGCAGCGCATCCGCGTAGTCCCGGCCGCCCCGGGCTCGGCGGTCCCGGGCGGTGGAAGCATACTCCATCACCCTCTCCGCCAGCCCTCGGTCGAGGATGACCGAGTCCCGGTGCGAGATTACCGGCGCTGGGCCCTTCGGGCCGTTCCCTGCGACGGCCGCCCCTTCTGCTGGAGCCGCAGCCGACGGACCGGTGGTCGCCACTGGCGGTGCCGTCGGACTGCTGGCCGGAATGGGCCCGGCGGTGGGCAGAGCGGCGGGCGCCGGAGCCCTCTCGGCTGCACCGCCAGGTCGTGGAGCCGAGGTCCCAAGGGCGCCGCCCTGAGGAGGTCTGGGCGGAGAAACTACGGCGGCTGGGCCGGGCGCGGTCGCCGCTGCGACCTCCCGGCTCGTCTCCGTGCGAGCCCTCTTCGCCACGGGCTCGTCCACGTCAACGACCTCCCTCTGAGCAGCCCCTTCCAGCAAGTTCTCCAATGAAAACTTCATCCCTGCAAAGTGGAGAAATCAAAAGGTTAGTTCAATCTTAAAAAGAGAGAGGGGGGAAGGGCAGAATTTAATGCGGAGCCGAATCTCACCGGCCTCCCGGATGGGACTGATGCCGGCCTCCAAAAGATTCTGCTCAGAAAGCAGAACCTCGAGCGGCGGGACCACGTCACTCAGGAGCTGGGAGTAAGCCTCCTGGTCCGCGGACTCGACCCGAGAACTCCGGTTCGGCGACCGGTCCGGTTCGCTCCAGGCCCAGTCGACGTCGTCGACCGAGGCAAAGAAAAACCGGTTCTTCCATCCCTTAACCGAAGAAGGGAGGTCGAACCGGAGACACCTGGGCCGGGGTGAAATATACCACCAGCCGTCATCGGTGGAGCATTTCTTCAGGGTGAACAGGGACCTGAAGAGCGAGAAACGGGCAACGAACCCATGGAAATGACAGAAGACAATGAAGGAGAAAATGACCGGATGGCATTAGGAGCCAGCTGGGCCGGGACGAGCCGGAAATGGCTGAGGAAGGAAAGGAAGAAAGGATGAAGAGGGAAACGAAGACCCCCGAGGAGGAAGTCTTCGTAGAAGGCAATACGGCCGGGGCCACTCATGGTGACACGCTCCCCGGACCGCGGAGCAAATAGATGGACAGATCCCGGGATGCCATAAGCATCCCGGAGCAGAGAAAGATCACCTTCGGTCATGGTGGAGGCATGACCGGAGGGACCGGCGGGAAGAAGCGGCGGAGCCGGGAGAGCAGCAAGAGCAGGAAGTGAACGGAGGGGCACGGCAGGTGCAACCGGGGGGACCGGATCCCCCTGGGGATGCCAATGGTGACACCCCCGGGTTGCAAACGCCGGCGGACCTCCTCTGGGATTACCTCCTCATCCGAGGAGGGAGAAGATGGAGTCCTCGGCCGGGATGGACCGGCCTCGTCCGGATTAGAAGAAACATGGCGATGGCGCGCCATGGAGAAGAAAAGAAGAAAAGGATTGAATGATTGAAGGAGAAGGAGGAGGGCTAGAGAAGAGGAAGACGCTTACCCAAAAATGCACAGGCGGGCGCAAGCAGCAGAAGTTGTTAGCCTGCAGCAAACCGCCCACGAAGCAAGGGAAAAGGGCCTCGTTCTGGAAAGTCCCCTCCCTTTCAGACTCAGCCGGCAGCAGCCGTACCCATCATTCCGTCTCAGGCCACTGGATGGTCGCCACGTGGGCACACGCCCGACACCGACGCCTCGTTAGCAGAGCAACGGCCTCTGCCCCGAAGCGACGCATTGATTGCGGGCAAGTGGACGACGCGTGGCGACTCCCCATTGGTCTCCAGCCGCATCGAGCCACGACGAGTGAAGATCGCGCCAATTATGAAGCAAGATCTTCGCCTCCCCACGTCATGTCCGCAATTAATCCCGACGTTCCGTTCTACGATGCCCCGACGGAACGGCGGGCTGGGGGGCAACTGTTACATCCGTGACAGTGACGTGGCCAGGCTCAGGTATCGCCGAATGCGAACGAGCCACGTGTGAGTTTTCCCGCCAGAATCAGCGCCACGCCCTTAAAGCTGGGGTCGGCAAGATCGCGCCGCCCGACGATTATCCGAGAGCAGACCGCCCAGGCCGAGGTCGAGCTCGGCGCGGGGTTCCTCCACCGACCCATCTGCGCCCGCGCGCGAAGGAGACGACCCAAGTGAGGTCGGCCGAGGTCGGCGACCCCTCGCCTTGCGCCAGGTGGCCACCCGGAGGCGGGCCCACCTCGGCCGAAGCCAGGCGACCCTCTGCCGCCTCGCCAGGTGTCCACCCAGGAGGGGTCCACCTAGTGCGAGGTCGGCCGACCCTTCGCCTTGCACCGGGTGGCCACCCGGAGACGGGCCCACCTCGGCCGAAGCCAGGCGACCCTCTGCCGCCTCGCCAGGTGTCCACCCAGGAGGGGTCCACCTAGTGCGAGGTCGGCCGACCCTTCGCCTTGCGCCAGGTGGCCACCCGGAGACGGGCCCACCAGCCGAAGCCAAGCGACCCTCAGCCGAAGCCAAGCGACCCTCTGCCGCCTCGCCAGGTGTCCACCCAGGAGGGGTCCACCTAGTGCGAGGTCGGCCGACCCTTCGCCTTGCGCCAGGTGGCCACCCGGAGACGGGCCCACCTCGGCCGAAGCCAGGCGACCCTCTGCCGCCTCGCCAGGTGTCCACCCAGGAGGGGTCCACCTAAGCCGAGGTCGGCCGATCCCTCGCCTCTCGCCATTGGTCCCCGGAGATAGGTCCAACTCAGCCGAGGCCAGACCGCTCGTACGGAGAGGCCCCCGGGGAAAGCGACGGGTCCCGAGGCCATCCCTCGGGCCGTACCGACCCCAGACGGCGTCCCGTACGGAGGGCGGCGGCACGCGGAACGTCACTTACATTGGCCCGGCAGGTCCCGCGGTCGAGAGACCCGATCTTGACGGAACAGGGCCCGTAAACGGATAGCGCCCACGCCCGGGGAAAAGAGCACCCTCACGAAGCCGAGGCCTGACGACTTGCCGCTCTGCCAGCGCCGCCTTCCCTCTTTTCTCTTCTGTCCTTGCCTTTTTCCTGCTGGGGCCGGCGGACGAGGTCGGAAAGCCGCCTGGCCTCCTTCACCAAAAAGGGAAAAGAAAGGAAGACAGGGAGGAGGAGTTTTCGAGGGAGAAAAGGACAAGCGCACGACGGAGGGAGATAAAGAGGGAAGGATCCAAAGACTGCAGGGTAAGCCAACAAGCCTGGGGACAAGAAGGAAGCACCGGCACAAGGCCTCGCTCCGAGGAAGAAACCAGAGATCCCGAGAGGGGAATACTGGACGCGAGCTCGGCGGGCAGGCCCAGCCGAGATTCCGGTCCCCGGCGCTTTCCCTTCACCAGTTAACTCTCCGAACCAGAGACCCTCCAGGGGGCCTGGGAGGGAGAGTCTGTTCCTCCACGTCGTCTACTGACTAGACCGTCGGAGCCCCCTCGCCGGAATCCCCGGCCAGGGTCCTCTAATCCCATTGTTGCAGGTTTCTCGCAGGAAGGGAGGCTCCCTTGCCAGGCGGTCAGGGAGGATCGGCTGATCCTCTGCACGGGCGCGGCGACGAGGACGGCAACACATATGAATTAAACTTTGCTGAAATTTTGTCTTGAGTATTGTTCTGTGTTGGAGTTTTGTATTTTGTCGATTGTTCTTCTTGTGCTTGGCCGAACCCCTGCTATCCTAGCATCCTTCTGCATCCCAGAAGATCAGCCATGCCCAAGAGATGAGTGCCCTTGCTGCCATCCAAGTGAAGGAACCTCTCCTTCTCCAGGTCGCCAGCTTCTAACCCTAATCCTGCTTCGACCCAAACCCTAATTCCTTTTCCTTTTATTATTTGCTATTTTGATTGACCCCTGATACTTGCTGGATCCCCGAGGTGTTTTACCTCCCCAGAGAGGCTTTCCTTGCCTCCAGGACCACCCAAATCAGCCATCTAATCCAAGGGAACTGAAGCTTCATCATCCAGGCTCCAATCAGAGTATGAGTGATCTCTTCAATTACAGATTCTCCAATCTCTGACTGGTAACATCCTTCCCTTCTCTTGATTTCTGATTTGTAAAAGATAAGCTATCCTAAGCCAGGAATTTCTTAATTCTTAGATCCTGGTTTTTTATTATTTTGTATGAGTATGCCTATGATATGATGATTCTTTGCATTGCTGATTATCCTGCTAGTTCTTACCTAATTTAAAAATTTAGCCTGCAAATTAAAATTATAAAAAAATCTTAAAAAATTAGTTTACTATTGTTCCTACATATTTTGTAATCTTGGAGTCATCTCATATTAGTTTGGTATCAGAGCGTGCTTAGGATAAAATTCATCTGCATTACGATCACAAACCCTAATTTCTGCATCCTGCTAGCTACATTAGGTATCTATTTCTCATCTAATTTTGACTACTTAAGAATTTATTTTTTGTGAAGTTTATTTGTCATGTCCTCTATTTTGTCCTAATAATTATAATAATTTTTAATTAATTTTATAAAAAATTAAAAGTTTTAAAACTTGTCATATTAAAAACCCTTACTAAAATCCTGATATTTCTGCATCGGTCTGAATACCCTAAGATTTGCATCATCATCTGATTTTTGTTTTATATAAAGTTTTGTAGAGTTTATCATCACCATCCATCCTATATTATATAATTTTTTAGATTTTTTCTGCATCAGTAACTATGTCAAAATTTGCATTATCTGAAATCCTAATTTATGAATTCTGCTATTTCTGCATTTTGACTGAACCAAACCTAACCAACTTCCACACACCCCAATCCCAAGCCCAATTTGTTTGCTAACCGAAACAACCTAAACTTAATTTGACACCTCATAAAACACACATAAAATATTTTTATTTTTTTTATTATTTTAGATTGCATCAGGACCATCGATTGCTATCATCTATTTAACCTAATCTTAAAGGCAATTGCTATCTAACATCAGGGAAGGATTTCATCCCCTGTCCTGGGCCTAAAACAACCACCATCATTCTAATCTAAGCCTAATTAAAATTAATTAGACCTAATTTATCTTAGAGGGCTAGGTGACACTCACAGGTCGGGTCCGAATCATGTGGGCCAACTAATGCATTTAATTCTTTAGCTATTACTGAAAGCTGGTGTCTAAAGTTGGGGGTCCAGAGTCAAATGACCTAAGTGGACTGGTGGTTTATAATTAGGACCCTGTGACAAGCAGAGGGAGCCTCCCACCACCCCACCCCCTACTTGGCCAGTGGAAGGATTAGCTGCTGGGTTAAGTGTAAGTTGAGTTGACCCATTCAGTTTGACTTTAGGTCTAGGAAATGCTAGAATCACTGATCCTTTGCATGCTTGGCTGCACCATCTCATTTTGATTGATTAATTGATTGTATGACCACGAGATTAGGAACCTAATAACAGAAGTCTAAATCTCAACCCAGTTCAACCATGGAGTCCAGTCTTGAAGCACTCATAAGAACTATGAATGAACAATTAAACCATAAACTTGACCAAACCAATACCTAGATGACCCAATTGACCCAATCCCAAAACCAAATGAACCATAGATTCGACCAAATAGACCAAAGATTTGACCAAATAACCCAAACCAATAACCAAACGATCCATAGGATTGATCCATTAGATGACCAAATAGGAACCCTAGACAAGGCCCATAGAGCTGAACCCTTGCCCTATAATCTCCAGGAACCCATAGTCCCTAGATATGAACCCAGTAGTAACCCACTATCCCTCAGGCAACCTGAACCCTATAGGATTAATACCCCTAGATTTGAGCTTAATATTAGTTAATTTTTCAATAGTCAACCCCCTCTTACCACCCCATTGGTTCACCAGAATAACCTTGTAGAGGAAATATATGAAGTGGATGTGAGCTTAGTGGAGGAGTATGAGAAAGAAAAAGACACACTTATGGATGATCTAGAATTAGTTGACCTGATGATACCCAAGTAGAAGACCATCCAACATTAGTTGAACCTGACCATACCCAAGCTGAACCTGTAGTGGAAGACCAGTTAGAGGAAGAGAACCTAAATACTACTATCAGAACCTTACCTGAGGAGCCACTAAAAGAAAGCCCAACTATAAAGCCCAGTCCTTTGGTTTGTGAGCCAGAAAAATTTATTAAGGACTTGATCTCCTAAAATCAGTACCCTTAGGATGAAATCACTCCATTGACTCCAATTGATCTCTTCCATGAAATTAATGATCCATTCTTCCATAATACAGATCCTGTAGGACTACCTCAAACCCATAAGGTCAATCTCATTAGTCTAGGACTCATCCCTGAAGCCCTTCCTGTATTCTACGCTTTCTGATTAACCTTGAGCCATCTTCTTATTTCTTACCCTGCCAGACTAACCCTGAACCCACCTCTTATTTTCTATCCTTTTCTGAAACTTCTTCTAATTTTGTCACTATTATGTTGCATTTTATAGGAGTTTGCATGTTGCATTCGTTCATTGAGCATGTCATGTTTGCATTTTACTTCTAGAAAATCCTATGGCACCTAGTAGGAGTCCATAGTAAATTTTCATGTGCATTCCATGCTAGGGTTAAACCTAGAGAGTCTATAGTCTGTTAGGTTTTAGACCCAAAGAGTCCAATAAATTTTTTTGATAGGGAAGCCTAGTTGAGTCTATTAGGTGTTAGTTTTGAGTCCAAAAAATTTACAACCCTGATTCATTTGTCCACACATACACTAGCCTCTGCATAACATTTGCATCTGGAAATTAGACAAGAGCTGAACATAAGTAATGAATTAAATAAAAACTTGGCTAATTCCCAAAAGAAAGATAAAGACATTTTGTAGAGAATTTTGTGATTGTAAAAGAATTTCATGCTTGCGAAGCTGGCCCATCCAAACCCACCCTAGAGAGACTACATACAATTTAGCCTTTTGGTACGGAAAAGATTGAGAGAACCCTGGACGATCAAGCCATTAGTACCCAGGATGGAGACTGTCAGTGGTACTTGGTCCGGTGGCAAGGTCAGCCAGAATCTGAGGACTTATGGAATGCTGGTGCATATCTGCAGTGCCTCAACCCAAACCCTCCTTATGTAGCCAAATTGTTCCTTACTCGACGGGGTCGAATTTCTCCCACCCCGGGAGAATTGGTGAGGACACCAGGATCAGACACAGATCACTGGATCCCATATGATTTACTGATTAGGATTTTTTTAGAACCTTAGTCATGTGTCATAATTTTTTAATCAATTAAGATTGAGTCCTGTAATAAGTTGAGGCTAGTTGAGTTGTCTCAACTCAATCCAGTTTATTGAGTCCTGTATTTTAGCCATGAGTCCAGTGAGAGTTAATTTTGGTATAAAAGAAGAGGATACACTATTTTGGAGTTCTACCAGCCTCATCAAGGAGCTAGAGGTCTTCATATCAACCAATTGGACCTTGTATGCCATCCCAGGGTCCAAGATTCCTGTAAGATGCCCAGATACCCTCCAGATATTTTTTAGATGCTAGATTCCCTCTAGATGCCAGGGAATTCCATATACCAGGCCACCACAGGATCCTAAAGACATAACTGCACCCCAACCCAGGAGAATTCAAGGCCCAGGTCCATAAAGAACCAAGATTCCATATTGATTCCAAAAATATTCCAGCCCAGGGCACCCCAGCTTCCAGGAGGCCCAAAGCCCATGCACCCCAAGCCCTAGGCCGGCGCTTGCTGCCCCCCATGAAGCCCAACATTCCAAGAGGGGCATCCTTTAATGGTTGACCAAGTCCAACATGGTGGAAGAGTTCAAATGTAAGAAGGAGTTTGAGTTTTTATTCTATTCAACTTGTATACTCCTAGTTCTAGGTTTATTTTGTAGTCTTTCTCCCACTTAAATTGTGTAAACCTATTCTAACTAGGAGAATACTTGTAGTTCCTTTAGGAGAGGGCATGGGAGCTCAATAAATACCCCACCCCTCTTCCTCTTGTAATAAACTTTTATCATATGAATTAAACTTTGCTAAAATTTTGTCTTGAGTATTGTACTTGTGTTGGAGTTTTGTGTTTTGTGGATTGTTCTTCTTGTGCTTGGCCAAACCCCTGCTACCCTAGCATCCTTCTGCATCCTAGAAGATCAGCCACGCCCAAGAAAAGAGTGCCCTTGCTGCCATCCAAGTGAAGGAACCCCTTCGTCTCCAGGCCACCAGCTTCTAACCCTAATCCTGCTTCAACCCAAACCCTAGTTCCTTTTCCTTTTATTATTTGCAGTTTGATTGACCCTTGATGCTTGCAGGATCTTCGAGGTGTTTTACTTCTCTAGAAGAGGCTTTCCTTGCCTCCAAGACTGCCCAAATCAGCCATCTAATCCAAAGAAACTGAAGCTTCATCATCCAGGCTCCAATCAAAGTGTGAGTGATCTCTTCAATTACAGATTCTTCAATCTCTGACTGGTAACATCCTTTCCTTCTCTTGATTTCTGATTTGTAGAAGATAAGCTATCCTAAGCTGAGAATTTCTCAATTCTCAGGTCCTGGTTTTTTATTATTTTGCATGAGTATGACTGCGATATGATGATTCTTTGCATTGCTGATTATCTTGCTAGTTCTTACTTAATTTTAGAAATTTAGCCTACAAATTAAAATTATAAAAAAATTTGAAAAAGTAGTTTACTATTTTTCCTGTATATTTAGCAATCTTAAAGTCATCTCGCAGCAGTATTGGGCTCAGATACCAATTATAGCCTAGTGATGAAGCAACCCAAGAGGGGGTTTGAATTGGACTTTAGAACTTTTTTGCAATACTTCAAATAATGTGCCAATTCAAAACATGCATTTGTGAGCATGATAATAAAGTGTAGCAGAAATAAAGAAATAAATGCAAGAATAAAAACAATCACAAATACATAAAGATTTATAGTGGTTCAGTGCACTCCAAGGCACCTACATCCACTCCCCAAGTTTTTCTTGAGAATTCACTATAATCACCAAGATTACAGCCAACTTGTTTTCTGGGCTCACAAGTCAAAACCCCTTGGTTTTCACGGGCTAACCAAAAACTCATTGGTTTTCACAGGCACACCAAAAATACCTTGATTTTGTGGGCTAACCAAGAACCTAGTTAGTTTTATGCGCTCACCAATAACCTAGTTGGTTTTACAGGCTCACCAACAACCTTGATGGTTTTTCGGGCTAACCAACAACCCAACTTATTTCATGGGCTCACAAGTCAAAATCCTTGTTTGATGGGAGACCCGAAACCCATCCGGGTTTCTCTTTTTATTTTTTTTAGAATTTCTTTTAGTTATTCATGCTATTCCTCTTATTCCCTTTATTCTCGTTGTATCCCCATGTTATTCCCAACTTATTCCATGACTATCCCTATCTTCTTCAACCTCCCAGGAAGTCATAGAACAAGTTTTTTTTCAATTTTTATTGTCCCACCGGTCCCAGATCCGTCATGCCCGTCCCCCCCGGCCGCCTCCGCCGGCCTGCCACTAGTGCTCGCCGGCCTCGCTCTCGCCGGAAAACCGGTGTCCATCGCCCACGCCGTGGGGAGACGAACGGACGCCATGGGAAGACGAACGACCACCCAAGGCCGCCGCCTGCCACTGCCCCACCACCCCGCCGCCCCGCCGTCCGCCGCCTCCTGCCGCCCCACCGTCCCACCGTCCGTCGATGCTCTCACCGGTGCCTGGGCCCCACGGATGCCGTGGGAAGATGAACGGCCGCCCATGGTTGCCGCCGTCCGCCACCTCGCCATCCCACCGTCCGCTGCCCCGCCGTCCGCCGTCCACCATCCGCCATCCACCGCCCGCTGCCCGGCCGATCGCCGGAGATCCGGCCGACCACCCTGTTGCTCGGCTGTGAAGAAACTCCTGCACGGTTCTCAAAGCAACCCAAAGAAGCTTCTGCATGCTTCTTAAAGCAGTTGGAAGAAGAGTTGTTCTGCATGATTTTTGGAGCAACACGAATTTCAGAGTGGAGGGGGATTTCAAAATTCAAATAAAAGGGATTTATTTGGTATTTTTTTCATGAATGTAAGTTAGGTTTAAAAAAGAAAAATTTGGGATTTTTGATTTTGAATTTGAATTCAAAATCAATGGAGGATTTCAGGGGATTTTATTTTGAATTTCAAAGGGGATATGGGAATCTATAAATACCCATACTCCTCTTGTAATAAGTTAGTTGATAAAATAAATTTTGAGGGTTTTTCCACTTGTTTGTGGTTCTGGGCTGAGGCCCGTTTGCCTTTGTCCTTCGGGATGTCGAGGGGTGTGAGGCCCCAATGCCTTCGCTCCAGCGAGAGCGTCGAGGAGCGTGAAGCCGCTCCAAGCCATCAATGTCACCGTGCATGATGGCGGGGTGTGATCTTCAAGTCATCATGCTGATGGGGAACCCGAAACCCATCCGAGTTTCTCTTTTTATTTTTTTTAGAATTTTTTTTAGTTATTCCAGCTATTCCTCTTATTCCCTTTATTCCAGTGTTATCCCCATGTTATTCCCAACTTATTCCATGACTATCCCGATCTTCTACAACCTCCCAAGAAGTCACAGAACGTTTTTTTTTATTTTATTTTTTTTGTCCCACCGGTCCTAGATCCGCTGTGCCTGTCTCCCCTGGCCGCCTCCACCGGCCCGCCACCAGTGCTCGCCGGCCTCGCTCTCGCCGGAAAACCAGCATCCGCCGCCCATGCGTCGGGAGACGAACGGACGCCATGGGAACATGAACGGCCACCCATGGCCGCTGCCTGCCGCCGCCCAGCCACCCCTCCGCCCCGCTGTCCACCCCTCCTGCCACCCCACCGACCCACCGTCCGCCATCCGCCGTTGCTCTCACCAACGCCTGGGGCCCCATGAACGCCGTGGGAAGACTAACGATCACCCATGGCCGCCGCCTGCCGCCGTACTGCCACCCCGCCATCCCACCGTCCGCTACCTCCCACCGCCCCACCATCCCGCCATCCGCCATCCACCACCCGCTGCCCGGCCAGCCACCGGAGATCCGGCCGACTCCCCTGTTGCTCGACTGTGAAGAAACTCCTGCACGAAAAGCAACCCCAAGAAGCTTTTGCATGCTTCTCAAAGTAGCTGGAAGAATAGTTGTTCTGCACGTTTTTGGAGCAGCACGAATTTCAAAATTTCAAATTCAAATAGGATTTATTTGGTATTTTTTTCATGAATGTAAGTTGGGTTTAAAAAAGGGAAATTTGGGATTTTGATTTTGAATTTGAATTCAAAATCAAGGGAGGATTTCAGGGGATTTTATTTTGAATTTCAAAGGGGATATGGAAATCTATAAATACCCATACTCCTCTTGTAATAAGTTAGTTGATGAAATGAATTTTTGAGGGTTTTTCCACTTGTTGGTGGTTCAGGGCTGAGGCCCGCTTGCCTTCGTCCTTCGGGACATCAAGGGGTGTGAGGCCCCAACACCTTCGCTCCAGCGAGTGCATCGAGAAGCGTGAAGCCGCTCCAAGCCATCAGTGTCATCGTGCATAATGGCGGGGTGTGATCTTGAAGTCGTCAGTGCCGCCATGCATGATGATAGGAGATGATCCCAAATAAGGTCTTCGCGGCCAAATAGCTGACGAGGGCCTCGAAGCCTTAGGTACCATTTTTCCCCTCTATCTCTCTATTTTCCATCAGATCTAGATCCTAGGTTCAAGTTTCATTCCCATTCCCCCTCCATATTTCCATCATTCCTTCGCCACCTCCACCAAGAAAAACTGAAAACCAAAAGAGACCAGCCATTTTAGGTTTTTTTTTTCAGGGGTTGTTCTATCCTAGTCCCGGGAGGCTTCTTAGCCCTCCCACAATCATTGGTTTGCTTTAGGTCTTTCCCATTTCTGAATAACCCCAGGATTCTTCGTGTCCGCCATCACCACATCAATTTTTGGTATCAGAGCCAACAGCGAACTAGGATTTGCTTCGTCCTCAAACTCGTCGATGCCGAGTTCTTCATGCTGCAGGAGAATGATGGGGGACCCGAAACCCAGCCGGGTTTCTCTTTTTATTTTTTTTAAATTTTTTTTAGTTATTCCAGCTATTCCTCTTATTCCCTTTATTCCCATTTTATCCCCATGTTATTCCGAACTTATTCCATGACTATCCCTATCTTCTTCAACCTCCCAGGAAGTCATAGAACATTTTTTTTTCGATTTTTTTTGTCCCACTGGTCTCAGATCTGCCGTGCCCCTCCCCCCCGGCCGCCTCCGCCGGCCCGCCACCAGTGCTCGCCGACCTCGCTCTCGTCGAAAAACTAGCATCCACCGCTCACGCCGTTGGGAGACGAACGGAGGCCATGGGAAGACGAATGGCCACCCATGGCCGCCGCCCTGCCACCCCGCCACCCCACCATCCGCCGCCACGCCGTCCCACCATCCGCTGTCCGCTAGTGCTCTCACCGGTGCCTGGGGCCCCACGGATGCCGTGGGAAGATGAACGGCCTCCCATTGCTGCCGCCTGCCACCGTCCTGCTGCCCTGCCATTCCATCGTCCACCACCTCCCGTCGCTCCGCCGTCCGCCATCCATCGCCCGCTGCCCGGCCGGCCACCGGAGATCCGGCCGACCCCCTGTTGCTCGGCTGTGAAGAAACTCCTGCATGGTTCTCAAAGCAACCTAAAGAAGCTTCTGCACACTTCTCAAAGTAGCCGGAAGAAGAGTTGTTCTGCACGATTTTTGGAGCAGCATGAATTTCAGAGTGGAGGGAGATTTCAAAATTCAAATAAAAAGGATTTATTTGATATTTTTTTTCATGAATGTAAGTTGGGTTTAAAAAAGGAAAATTGAGATTTTTGATTTTGAATTTGAATTCAAAATCAAGGAAGGATTTCAGGGGATTTTATTTTGAATTTCAAAGGGGATATGGGAATCTATAAATACCCATACTCCTCTTGAAATAAGTTAGTTGATGAAGTGAGTTTTTGAGGATTTTTCCACTTGTTTGTGGTTCTGGGTTGAGGCCCGTTTGCCTTCGTCCTTCGGGATGTCGAGGGGTGTGAGGCTCCAACGCCTTCGCTCCAGCGAGACAGTCGAAGAGCATGAAGCCGCTCCAAGCCATCAGTGTCACCGTGCGTGATGGCGCGGTGTGATCTTCAAGTCGTCAGCCCCACCGTGCATGATGACAGGAGGTGATCCCAAATAAGGTCTTCGCTGCCAAATAGCTGACGAGGGGCTCGATGCCCTAGGTACCTTTTTTCCCCTCCATCTCTCTGTTTCCTGTCGGATCTAGATCCTAGGTTCGAGTTTCATTCCCATTCCCCCTCCATATTTCCATCCTTCCTTCGCCACCTCCACCAAGAAAAACTAAAAACCAAAAGAGTCCAGTCATTTTAGGTTTTTTCTTTTTTTCAGGGATCGTTCTATCCTAGTCCCGGGAGGCTTCTTAGCCCTCCCATGATCCTTGGTTTGCTTTAGATCTTTCCCATTTTTGAATAACCCCAAGTTTCTTCGTGTCCGCCATCACCACATCATTATTGGTTTTCATCACATACGCTCACCAATAACCTAGATACTAGTTTCAATTCCATTGAAACTAGTAAGCAATACAAGTAGAAATTCAACAATGAAAATATAAAAGCTTTCTTACAAAAAGTGGATTTGTCTTTGAGGCACATGATTGTTGTTGTTGAGCTTGTCTCCATATTGTAGAAGCTTCAATGGATACTTGAAGATGCCACTCTTGGAAGCTCCCTCTCCACTTTGAATCCTTGGAGGCTCAACACTCTCAATATTGAATCCTTAAAAATCCTTCACATATTTTTACTTGTAAACCAAAGGATTTATCATTTAAACCATGAATTCTCTTCTTCTCCAAGAGCTTAGTAGTGTATAAATAGCCTTCCATACCTTTTTAACCATTTATGACCGTTGGAAAAGAAATTATAGCCATTGGAACTAAGTTGGGGAAGTTCTGTACTTCAGAAAAACTAGTCGTTAAAGAAAGTGTCGACACTTGACCTTCATGAGTCAACACCTTGAGTCGACACTTGACCAAAAATATGTTATGAAGTCTTCTGCACTGCACTAGTGAGTTGACACTTCATTTGGTGAGTTGACACCTTGAGTCGACACTTTAGTTCCGTGAGTCGATACTTGACCAAACTCCTGAAATCACCAAGTTCTGTATCCTGTTTGGTCTCAAGCCTTGAGTCGACACTAGGCTGCACCAATGCTAAAACTTATCTAAATTCAAGTCTTGAGTACCTATAACTAATTAACACACTTAATGCATAATTAGTACTCAAATATACTTAAGTGTTTTGTTATAATCAAAACCATAGTCAACACTTTTGCCATTAGCCTAGCCTTGGAGGTTTCTACTTGGCCATCTACTCCAATCTTTTTTTTGAAGACCTATTTACACGCTATTGGATTTACTTTCTTAGGTGGATCAATTAAGGTCCAAATCTAGTTGGTTTTCATGGAGTCCATTTCAGATATCATGGCATCAAGCCATTTGTCAGAGTCTTTACTCTTGACAGCTTCCATATAGGTTAAAGGATCATCATCTTGAATGATGCTGGCCTCATTATCATTACTAATGAAAAAGCCATATTTGAGAGGTGCATCCCGCACTCTCTCTGATCTACGAAGAGGAGGTGTGTATCATGGTGGTACCTTATTAATAAGTACTTATGGTTGAGGAATTTGAGATTGATTATTTTAGGAGTAGGTTGATCTTGTACTTCATTAAGTTCATGTATCCTTCCATTGCCTCCTACTTGGATAAATTCTTTTTCCAAGAAAGTGGCATGCCTATTAATAAAATTCTTTTGTTTAGTAGGATGATAAAAGAGGATAACCTATATGGAAGCTATATTTATCAACCCTAATACTTAGCTTATGTCCAAATACATTTTTAACATAAGCTGGGCAACCTCAAATCCTAAGATATTTAAGACTTGGTCTTTTATCTTTCCATAATTTTTATAGAGTGCTAGCTACTGATTTTGATGGTACTTTGTTTAGTATATAAGCAGCAATCTCTAAGGCATAACCCTAGAAGGATATAGAAAGATCAGTGAAGCAAATCATGGACCTTACTATGTCTAATAAGATACGATTCTTCCTTTCTGCTACACCATTTAATTGTGGTGTATATGAAGGTGTCCATTCTGAGAGAACGCCTTTGTCCTTAAAATGATCAAGAAACTTACTAGATAAGTATTCTCCTCTTTGATCTAATCAAAGAATTTTAATACAATTTCCAGTTTGTTTCTCAACCATACTTTGATACTCTTTAAATTTATCAAAGGCTTCGAATTTATGTTTTATAAGATACACATATCCAAACCTAGATAAATCATCAGTAAAAGTGATGAAATAAGAGTATCCTTCTCTAGCTTGAGTTGATAATAACTCAGTTGCCCTATCTTTATGATCAGTAAATGGAGATTTGATCATTTTACCCATGAGACAGGATTCATAAGTTCCTAATGATTAATAATCATAAGGTTCAAAGAATTTATCTTTGTATAACTTTTTTATCCTAAACTCACTAATATAGCCTAATCAACAAGTCCAAGGAAAAGTGACATTAATATCTTCTCTCTTTCCTTTGTTTTCAACAAGTAAAACTTCATCATTGAGTGAAGAACTAAAAGATCATTAACAAATAAATCAATGCCAAAAAACTCATTAGAATGAGAAATAGAGAATCCACTACTCTTTATATTAATTTCAAAACCTTGATGTAATAACAAGGATACAGAAATAATATTTCTGATAACATTTGTAACATGGTAACAGCCTTTCAGCTCTAAGATTTTGCCAGAAGGCAATAACAACAGATAGGTGCCCACATCTTCTACTTGAATGGCTTCACCACTCACACCATAAAGCTCAAAGTCATCCTTCTTCAAGATCCTAATTCTATGAAGTCCATGCAAAGATTTGGATATATGAGATCCACATGCAGTATCCAATACCCATGAATCAAAAGCTGAAGTACTTAATGACAAGTTAGTTTATATCATGTATAAACCTTTTGATACTCCATCGGTATAAGCTTTCAGACTAGCAAGACAAAACTTGCAGTTCTTCTTCTAGTGTCCCTGCTTGCCACGGTGAAAATAGGTTCCATCAGCAGAAGACTTCTTTGCCTTCTTCCTCTTCTCGATACTTTTTTATAGTTATTAAAATATATTAATTCATATAATATTATTTAAATAAAATTGATACTTTTATGTAGTATTTTATAGGAAAGAATCTTGCCAACATGAAGAGCTCAAATTTTAGGAGTCCAATGGTGTAAATGATAATCAAATTGAACTTGAAACGGGATTGGAATGGAATTTTAAAGAATTATTACAAAATTACATGCATTTTGGAGTAGTTGGCCCACCATGGACCAGCCATTTGGTCTATAGAATAGAGTTGGATCCATAGGTAGCCATTGCTGCCTGTCCATGGAACTGATCTATGGACCATCGACCTCTCCAAGCTGATTCTTCACTGGAGAAGCTGTTGTGCCCCTCCTTTCGCTGCCGAGAAGCCACCCATCACCAGAAAATAGCCAAACACTTGTTTATGATCGGAAAAACCCAATCCAAGCACCAGCCATGACCCACTTCATTCCTGATTACCGGTCCTTCTCCCTCATTGTCGAAGCCCCATAATTGTCATCTCTTCCTTCTTTTCTGACTAGAGAATATCCTGGAAGCACTGCTGCACACCTTCACGGTCAAGTTCCTGAGCTAAGATCACCATCCCATGGTCTTTTTCTCCCTAAGGCTCTTCACTATATCTAAAATGTTGTCCGCCACCCCTTAATGGACCTGCTCCTCTCTATTGGAACTGCCATCCACTGGACTTCCTCCCAAGTTGCTAGAGTAGTCGGGTGCATCCTCCTCAGTCCAAGACTCGGCTTCTTCCAAGATCCCTACTTGGTGGTTCTCCAATGGCCACTTCCCATGGTCATGACTCCTCAGCTGCTATATGCCATCTACCAAATGACTTCTCCCTCTGCCTTGACATCGAGCAATCACAGTTGTGGCCGGCCCCAAGATCCTAGCACCATCAACCACTCTTTCCTCTTGTTGTCGATCCAAGATGCAGTCGAGAGTTGGATCAGGATGTCCGAATGGGAAAAGTGATCAAAAGAAGCTTCATCTTGTTGTCGATCCAAGATGCAGTCGAGAGTTGGATCAGGATGTCCGAATGGGAAAAGTGATCAAAAGAAGCTCAATCATAGAGTTTGAATTTGAAAAAATAAGGTTAAGAGGGTGTGAGGAATGAAAAGCGATGATCGTATGAATGGGTGCGGGGATAAGGCTACAGTATCGAGGCCGTTGGGGCCAATTACGATGGAAAACCAATGTGGTTTCCACGTGGGCCCAATGCACTTCTCTCATCTATAAAAGGAGCAACCTTCAAAGCTCCTTCGACCATTCTTCAAAGATCCATTATGCGCTCCTTCCATCATTCCCTCCGCTCCATTCTTCTAATTTTCACTTCCATCTTCTTGCCCTTCCACCATCCCATCCACTTTTGTTCCCTCGCACCACTTTTCTATCTGCTCCGGTCTGCCCTGGTGATGTTGTTCCTCTGTTGCTGCTCCTCTGCTACCGAGTCTACTACCGAGTCTTCATGGAAGCGTGATCTTAAGAAAGAGAAACTTTCATTTTAGGAATTTGTTATAGTTTATTATGAGATATATATTTTTTTCCATGTTTTGAAATAAAAATTATTATTGCTTTATGTTATCCATATTGCTTTTAAATTAAGTGCTCTTTAAGTGAAGTTAATCTTGACTGATATATTCCTAAAAGGGATGAGCCATGAACTATGGGTACGGGTCATACTCTCGTTAAGATAGATCATATCTTAATTATATTCATGGATAATTCTCTTTTTGGTCTTTACTATTTTATTGCATACTCTTTTTAAAATAACTATAAAAGTCCCTATAGATTCGACCCTTACTCCCGCTCTCTATCAAGAATAGTGGAATTAAGGTATTAAAATCAATGCGTAGTGACGTGCATCATATTTTTGGCACCATTATCAAAAAATTTTGGTATTATTTTGAAAAAAAAGACTAAGAAAAATAATTAAAAATTAGTAGTTAGTATTTTTCAATCATATGTATCCTATTATAAGGTTGCCCTGGCATAACTTTACGTTATATTGAACGGTTGTTCTAGGATACAAAAAAATGAATAAATTTAAAAAACTTTAAAATATAATTTTTTCTAAAAAAAATTAAAATCTTGACATCTTCATAACTTATTAGAAGATTAGAGACTTAACCACCAAATTTTTTTTAAAAAATGTAATTATTTAATTTTATTTATGTGATAACTCTTAGTTTGGATACCTTGTTTATTGTATTTCATCTCTTCATAATTAAATTTAAGGGCATAACCCCATTAATCAGATAAGGTGGGGAGTTCATTATCCTTCCTAAGCCCACAAATTACTACCATGCATGTGCATTGACCCAAACCTTAATTATTAAAATTAATTAGATGTTGGCCCTAAAATTTCAAGCTCATAGGACAAGAGAATCCTAGAGCTACCCCGGATTTAGTTCAGTTAATTGCTCGGCATCTAAGGCAAGTGGTTTAGGGATAAGAGCCCAAAGGAAGGTATTTTTTTAATTGGTTCCATTCGCTTACCTTGCTAATTCTAATTGGTGTCTAAGGCAAGCAATGGGGGGACCCCCACCAACCTTACACTTACTTAGTCGAGTCAGTTAATTGATCTTGGGCTGGAGTGCTTAAAGGTAACCTTGGAATAGTTCGGAGCTATCTAGATTTAGGTTAACTCCAAGATAGAAGTGATTTTGATTGTGTCACTTATTTGAAAAGAAAAGAAAGTTAATTAGAATAACTCTCTCTTCTTTCTATTCTAGGACTCTCTTATGAGTCTTTCCTTTAGACTTCCTCTCATTCTTCTAATTTTTTTTAATTAAGTTTAAAAGAAAAATATAAAGAAATTGAACCACTGTTTGCTTTAAAGTACTAATGTAGGTGTATGCTAGGTCGTCGATTATTAAAACCTAAAATTATATCCCTAGACTCAAAAATAGACCGAACTTGTAGAGCAGACAAATCACGTACTATGGATCCTGGTGCAGATACCAGAGGCACCAGAATAAGACAGAGGCTTCTCAACCCTCTGTGGATTACTTAGTAGTGTTTGAGTCCAGTTTGTAATAAGGGCTTAACCTATTTGAGTTTTTCCTTTGGCCCCTGAGTCATGTTCATTTTGGGCCTCCATCGTTTGAGTCCTTTATTCAGAGTTTGATTCATACTAGTAGGGTTTGGATCAGTCAGTCAAGTCAGCTAGTCATAGTCTGAGTCCTATAAATGTTAATCCAAGTCCAATGAAGACTCAATACAAGTGAAGACAAAGCCAGCACAAGTGAATACCAACCCAGCTTGAAGACATGGAAGACCAGCAAAAAAAGTGAAGGCCCTAAAACCTTGGGACGTAGCCTGGAACCCTGGACCGCAGCTTGGAGTATACAGGGCCGTCCAAGGCCCAAGTGGAGCATCATTTGGCTCCATCCACCCTTATGGTCACCACCTCTTGGTCGGCCACTTAGGGTCACCTCCCTTGGCCGACCAAGGCAAGAATGAGAGAGGGATTTTGAGGGAAAGAGGGCTATTGACCTACCATGTATTTTAGCTAGGGTTTGGGTGGGACTCAAATTGCTATGAAATGTCCTTTGTATCTTTACTTGGGGGCAAGTTTATGGGTCTATTTAAGAGGCCCCCTTCTCTTGTATGAAGACTAATTTTATTTATGAAAAAATATTGAGTTTTCCAATTTGCTGTGTGCTTACTATGTGCTAAGAGGAATCTGTGTGAAACCCTTCTTCTTCCTTGTTTCCTGCACCCTGCATCCAATCGCCATCAAAACCCTAGAAGCCACCTCTCCAGCCTTGGTCGCCTAACATCAAGACCATTCTTCCCTTGCTGTTTTCAATTTATTTCTTCATCCATACATTATTTTCTAACCCTTGACAGGCGATTTTTAGGTCCCTTGAAGTTTGTGAATCCATAGATTCCAACTGGGCAGCGATCGGATCATCGGGTTGAAAGCCACGAATCTGCGGGATCTTCGGCTTGATCATCCAGGCTGCATCCGGGAGCGAAAAAAGACCTCTACAAGGATTCATCTACAAGATCCTATCAGGTACACCCCCTCTACTTGCCAGTAGTGATATTGAAGGGGAACTAGCCCAACCGGGGCTTCTCAGCCTCGGCGGTCCTTCTTCCTTATCATTTTAATGGTCTACTTGCATGATGTTGCTTCTTATTTTTGTATAGAATTCTCTACTTTAATTCTTGGCCTTATTTTTAGAAATTAGATACTTAACTCAACACATAAAAATATAAAAATATTTTGCATGCATATTTAGTCCCGCATCATTTGGTATCAGAGCCTGTTTGGGTTCAGTTTCTCTTTGAATATTCGGATCGGGTGCTTCACCATGGCCGTCTGGTCATAGGAGACATGTAGGGCTACAAGACTATCTCTTTCTAATCGAAGGGATCTTTTATGGCGTGTAGGGGTGCCACTGTGATTGACCCCTAAAGAAGAAAACAAAGAGCTTCATTAGGATAATTTTACATCTCGGCCATCATAGTATATAGTCTAGTATTTTAATTATTTCTACCTGTAAAAAACTCATAAAAATCTAATTTTTATTTTGTTGGAGTTATTATAATTGAAATTATTTTGAAATTATTTCAGTCTGTGGATTTTCTACCATCCGGAACACTGCCTGAGAACAATTCTGCCCTATTTTTATCAGCAAAGCTAATTTCAGCAAGTTTAGGATTTTTTGACATAATCTTTGCATATCTTAATTTTTGGCATCTTTCTTGCATATTAGGTACTTTTTCAGTAAATTATATTTCTGCTTAAAAAAAATACCAAAACAAGAAGAAAAAAATTTACATATACTCATAAAAAATTTGCATTGTGTGTAAGTTGATTCAACCCATTCTGTTTGGTCTCTAGGTCTAGGCAGCCGTAGTCGAGTTATTGTTGAGTTTTACATGTGCACTAGATCAGGAGTCCCATTTCATCCACCATCTCCACCTTTGGCTGAACTCATGGATAAGCTGGAAGCCCAGATTCGAGCCCTTGTTGACCAAATAGCCTAGATGAACCATAGGTTTGACCGCATGGATAACCAGATAGAAATAGAGAAAAGGCACGTAGGCCTCGCAGTGAGCCAGACCCTGAGACACCTCCCCATTCTAGGAGAATCCCTCGACCTGATCCATTCCCAGAGGTTCACCCAAGGAGACCCAATCAGGATTTTATAGACCATGAAGATAGAGCCTACAAGAACATAAGGTTAGAAGCCCCCACTTTTGATGGTTGTCTTGATCCAAAAGTTTACATATATTGGGAGGGAGAGGTAGACCAGTATTTTGAGTGGTACGATATGTCTGAGGAGTGAAAGTATAGGTTTGCTAAGCTTAAGCTAGTCCGCCAGGCCAGGTTATATTAGGCTAATGTTGAGAGAACACTTGGCAAGCAGGCCGTGAACCCATAGTTACCTGGGGTGCCATGAAAACTAGGCTTAGAGCCAAATACCACCCAGAGTCATACCACCAGGGGTTGTTGGATCAGTGGTAGAGATTGAATCAGGGTAGCAAGAGTGCGGCTAAGTATATAGCAAAGTTTGATAAGTATGCCATGCGATGCAACATAGATGAGCCTGAGTCAATCACCCTGTCTAAGTTTAGAGCTGGCCTCAAGGAGGAGATTCAGAGGGAGCTTTACATGAGTGAGGTTAGTGACCTGGACCATGCCTACCAGATTGCTAGGGATTATGAGCATTTCCAGAGATGGCCCATCTACCAAACACCCGAGCCCACTAGATATCCTAGTCAGTACCCAGGAGCTAGCCAGACTCACTAGAGTCGACCCAGCCCAAGCCAACCCAACTCAAGTCAACCTAGCCCGAGTCACCCTGACTCGAGTTGACCCTAGCCTAGTACTCCTAGGTCCCATAGAGATGATAGAGGTAAGTCAGTAGAGGTTCATAGGAGTCCCAATCCCTAGAAAACATGCTTTAGATGTCGTAAACTAGGCCACTTTGCTAGGTAGTGCCCAGTTAGTGCCCTACACCTTGGTGAACTAGAGAAAGAAGAGCCTGAACCCATAGTTGAACCTGAAGGAGAAGTCTATGAGGCTGATGACCAATTGCTAGATGAGTATGATAGAGAGGAAGAGGTTCTTAAGTCTGAAAACCTGTTAGGAGTGGTTAGGTGCATCTTGACCCAAATCCAAATTAAGGAAGACTGGCGTAGGACCAACATCTTACAAACCTTTGTTAAGATAGGGGATAAGGTGTTCAAGATCATCATAGATAGTGAGAGTTATGTCAATGCCGTCTCTGCTAGTATAGTAAAATCCTTAGGATTGACCATAGTTCCCCACCCTAGCCCTTATAAGGTTTCTTGGATAGATTCCACCTCCATCCAGATCAAGTCTAGGTGCCAAATCTTAGTTAAACTGCAATCATATGAGCAAAAGATTTGGTGTGATGTCCTTTTCATGGAAGTTAGTAATATCATTTTAGGTCGACTTTGGCTATATGATCATGATGCAACCCTATTTGGTTAAACCAATATTTGTGCATTTAGTCACCATGGGAATAAGTTTGTTATCCACCCAACTCCACCTAAAGACCTAGTTAAGAGAGGTTCTAGTAGTCTTAAGGATAAGAAACCAAGAGTTAATCTGATTAAGGCTAAGGAGTTAGAGAAGGAAATTGCTGAGGGTAACCCAATTTGGATCTTGACCACCAAAGAAATATATGAGCCGACCCAAAAGGAACACCCTCTAGAAATTGTTGAGGCTCTCAAAGAATTTGAGGATGTCTTTCCTGATGATTTACCTAATCAATTACCACCCCTTAGAGACATCCAACATGCCATAGAACTGGTCTTAGGAGCTATTTTACCAAACCTTCCTCGTTATAGAATGAACCCCAATGAGCATCAAGAGCTACAAAAACAAGTGGGAGAGTTACATAGGAAGGATTTCATTAGGGAGAGCTTGAGTCCATGTGCAGTCCCTGCTCTACTGATCCCTAAGAAAGATGGTACCTAGAGGATGTGTGTAGATAGTAGAGCCATCAACAAAATTACTATGAAGTATAGGTTTCCCATCCCTCGATTGGATGATATGCTAGATATGATGGCTGGTGCTAAAGTTTTCTCAAAGATAGACCTTAAGAGCGGCTATCATCAGGTTAGGATTAGACCTGGGAATGAGTGGAAGACCACATTCAAGACTAAGGATGGCCTGTTTGAGTGGGTTGTGATGCCTTTTGGCCTCTCGAATGCACCATATACATTTATGAGGATCATGACCCAAGTCCTAAAGGAATACACTGGAAAATTTGTTGTGGTCTATTTTGATGATATATTGATTTATAGCAGGACTAGAAAGGACCACCTTAGTCACCTTAGACTAGTGTGCCAGACCCTTAGGGAGAATAGCCTATATGCCAACTTCAAGAAATGTGAGTTCATGACACATAGATCTTCCTAGGTTTTGTTGTCACCCAAGAGGGAGTTTCTGCTGATCCTGAAAAGGTTAGGGCAATTATCGAGTGGCTTGTACCCTCTAGTGTCCACGATATGCGTAGTTTTCATGGCCTAGCAACCTTTTACAAGAGATTTATTAGGGGTTTTAGTACTGTCATCGCACCCATAGCAGATTGTATTAGGAAGGGTACATTTGAGTGGACCAAAGCAGCTAATAAAGCCTTCCTAGAACTTAAGGATAAGATGACCCATGCACCCATCCTTAGATTACCTGATTTCTCTAAGGTGTTTGAGGTCGCTTGCGATGCCTCGGGAGTAGGAATAGGTGGGGTAATGAGTCACGTAGCCTTCTTCAGTGAGAAGCTGAATGAGGCTAAACTTAAGTACTCTACCTATGACAAAGAATTTTATGCTATAGTCCAAGCCCTTAGATATTGGAGACATTACTTATTACCATAAAAGTTTGTCTTATTTTCTGACCATGAGGCACTCCGATTCCTGAACTCCCAAAAGTCAGTCAACACCCAAGTCATATGGTTTAATACATTAAAGGATGAGTATGAAGCCTGCCCTGACTTTGGAGACATTTACCAGATCCTTAGGCTAGGACCATCCAGTACCCATAGTGAGTATACAATTCAGGATGGCTAACTGTTCCAGAATAGTAGGCTCTATATCCCAAGAACATCCCTTAGAGAGTTCTTGATTTGGGAGATCCATGCTGGAGGATTAGCTGGTCACTTTGGTAGGAATAAGACCATCTTAGTGATAGAAAACTAGTTTTATTGGCCAGGTTTGAAAAGACATGTTGCTCAGATAGTAGCCAGGTGTAGAACTTGTGCTGTTGCAAAATAGCAGAAGCAAAACACTAGTCTCTACACACCTTTACCAATGCCTGATCATCCTTGGCAGGATCTCAGTATGGACTTCGTGTTAGGATTACCTAAGACCCAGAAAAGATACGATTCTATCTTTGTAGTGGTCGACAGGTTCTCTAAGATGGCTCACTTCATCCCATGTTCCCAAACCTTTGATGTGTCTAGAGTAGCCAAGCTTTTCTTAGACAATGTGGTTAGACTCCATGGCCTACCCAAGACCATCATATCAGATAGGGATGTTAGGTTCACCAGTTATTTCTAGAAAACCCTCTGGCACCTGTTAGGGACCAAGCTTAAGTTTTCTACAGCCTACCACCTCCAGACAGATGGCCAAACTGAAGTGGTAAACCGTAGCCTAGGAAACCTCCTTAGATACATGGTAGGTGAACACATTGGAAATTGGGACTTATTGTTGCCTAGAGTAGAGTTCGCCTATAATAGCTCAGTAAATAGGACCACGGACAAGAGTCCTTTTGAGATAGTCCATGGGTATAAGCTTAATCGTCCCATTGATCTGATTCCTTTACCTATTCATGCATGAGTCTCTTAGTCTGCAGAGTCATTTGTACAGCATATTAGAGACTTGCATAAGGACATTAGCCAAAAGATTAATCTAAGTAATGAAACATATATGAAACTGGCTAATTCCCGAAAAAGAGCCAAGGAATTTGATATAGAAAATTCTATGATGATTAGGCTTAGGCCTGAGTGGTTCCCACCCAGGACTATTAGGAAGCTTCATGCTCACAGAGCCGGACCTTTTAGAGTGATAGAAAAGGTTGGACCAAATACCTATGTGTTAGATTTGCCCCCGGATTTTAGTATTAGTTCTACCTTCAATATCACAGACCTGGTTGAGTATAGGGAACCGGCAGCGATACCCAGTGAGGCCTTTGGACCTACTCCATCCCTTGTGAATGACCCTAGCCCAGAGTGTCCACCAATAAATTGGCTTGAGAGAGGAGAACAGATCGAGTGTATCCTGGACAATCAAGCCATCACGACCCAAGGTTGCGGCTATAAACGCTACCTGGTCTGATGGCAAGGCCAGCCAGAATCAGACGATTCATGGATTTCTCAAGAGGACTTGTAGCATCTCGACCCAGACCTTTTCGAGAAATATGTGAGCTAGTGTGATCCTTACTTGACAGGGTCAAGTTCCTCCTACCCCGGGAGAATTGGTGCGGACACCAGAGGCACCAGAATAAGACAGAGTCTTTTCAACCCTCTGTGGATTATGTAGTAGTGTTTGAGTCCAGTTTGTAATAAGGGCTTAGCCTATTTGAGTTTTTCCTTTGGCCCCTGAGTCATGTTCTTTTTGGGCCTCCATCATTTGAGTCCAGTATTCAGAGTTTGATTCATACTAGTAGGGTTTGGATCAGTTAGTCAAGTCAGCTAGTCATAGTCTTAGTCCTGTAAATGTTAATCCAAGTCCAATGAAGACTCAATACAAGTGAAGACCAAGCCAACACAAGTGAAGACCAACCCAGCTTGAAGACATGGAAGACCCAGCAAGAAAAGTGAAGGCCCTAAAACCCTGGGACATAGCCTGGAACCCTGGACTGTAGCTTGGAACATACTGGGCCGCCCAAGGCCCAAGTGGAGCATCATATGGCACCATCCACCCTTATGGTCACCTCCTCTTGGTCGGCCACTTAGGGTCACCTCCCTTGGCCGACCAAGGCAAGAAAGAGAGAGGGATTTTGAGGGAAAGAGGGCTATTGACCTACCATGTATTCTAGCTAGGGTTTGGGTGGGATTTAAATTGCTATGAAATGTCTTTTGTATCCTTAGTTGGGGTGCAAGTTTATGGGTCTATTTAAAAGGCCCCCTTCTCTTGTATGAAGACTAATTTTATTTATTAAAAAATATTGAGTTTTCCAATTTGTTGTGTGCTTGCTGTGTGCTAAGGAGAATCTATGTGAAACCCTTCTTTTTCCATGTTTCCTATGCCTGCATCCAGCCGCCATCAAAGCCCTAGAAGCCACCTCTCTAGCCTTGGCCGCCCAACATCAAAACCATTCTTTCCTTGCTATTTTCAATATATTTCCTCATCCCTACATTGTTTTTTAACCCTTGATAAGCAATTTGCAGGTCCTTCGAAGTCTGCGAATCCATAAATTCCAGTCGGGCAGCGATCGGATCACCGGGTTGAAAGCCACAAATCCACGAGGTCTTCGGCTTGATCATCTAGGCCGCATCCAGAAATGAAGAGAGACCTCTGCAAGGATTCATCTACAAGATCCTATCAAGTACACCCCCTCTACTTGCCAGTAGTGATATTGATGGAGAACTAGCCCAACCGGGTCTTCTCAGCCTCGGCGGTCCTTCTTCCTTATCATTTTAAGGGTCTACTTGCATGCTGTTGCTTCTTATTTTTGTATAGAACTCTCTACTTTAATTCTTGGCCTTATTTTCGGGATTTAGATACTTAACTCAACATATGAAACACAAATATATTTTGCATGCTGTTGCTTCTTATTTTTGTATAGAACTCTCTACTTTAATTCTTGGCCTTATTTTCGGGATTTAGATACTTAACTCAACATATGAAAACACAAATATATTTTGCATGCATATTTAGTCCCGCATCAGATCCTAATCAAGAAATTGATCCACCATGATAATTGAAGGAGTACTTCACTCCTTCAAAGTACACCTACTCTCCCTATATACAAATACCTCCAGTAGAGGCTGCCTAGTATGAATCAAGTCTAGTATAATTCAGATGTTACCATCTTTCTATGGACTGGCAAATGAGGACCCTTATAAATACTTAGATGAATTTCTCAAAATATGTTCGACTGTTAAGATCCAAAATCTAAAATTTCTTCGATGATGCCCTTAGGCTTAAGTTGTTCCTTTTTTTCCTAAAAGATAAGGCCAAGTACTAGTTGAATTCTCTAGACACTATTACAATTTTGACTTGGGATCACTCTAAAGGAAATTTCTTAAGAAATATTTTTTGATAGGAAAAATAAATCAAATTAGAAAAGCCATAATCAGTTTTTTCCAATTAGATGGAGAAAAATGTTCCATGAGACATGGAAGAGATTGAAAGAATTGATTAGAAAATGTCAGCACGATGCTATACCTAAATGGCAATTAGTCTAGTGCTTTTATGATAGTTTGTCAGAAAGGCACCGGCAAAGTAGATGAATTATCACAAGCTTCACCAAATTTTACAAGTTGAAAGTACTTCCTCCTCATCTATTCAAGTTCATGATGTATGCATTATCTATTCAAGTCCCAACTATTTGATAGGTGATTGTCTAGCTGCATACCAATTTCCTGAGCTTGTTCAAGAGCAAGCCCATCAAACCGAAACGTGAATGGCTCCTAGACCAGGAAATGATCCTTATTTAAACACTTACAATCTTGGCTAGCAAAATCATCCAAATTTTTCTTAGAAACCCTAACCTGTCATTAATCCAACATCAATCAGGCCAAACCATCAGGAAACCAGTTTAGAAGCATGCCTTATTCCCAATTCTTGAGTGCCCCACAACCACAACCTTCACCAAATAATCATGATCCTACTTTTGAAGAAAAGGTGCTGCAAGCACTGAAGGGGCTAGAAATGAATACCCAACTCCTGCACTCCCACATACAATCTATAGCAAAGCTAGAAACCCAGATAGGTCAGCTAGCTATAGCTTTTAGTAAGAGGGAGAAAGGTTAGTTACCTAGCTGGCCCATTAGTAACCTAAAAGGATAATACATGGTTGAGAGCTCCACTAGTCCTAAGACTTTCCCTGAACATGCTAAATCAGTTATAACCCTAAGAAGTGGGAAAACATTAAACTAGCCTAACCTAACTCACAAGCTAGAGTTAGCTAAGCTAGAAAAGAAAAATAGTGAAGAGGAAAAGGAATCCATTAGCCAAGCACCTATACCAAAGGCTCCCTTCCCTAGTACTTTAGAATCCCCTTTATCTTTGGATAAGAAGAGTCTAAAAATGAATGAGATGCATGAGCTATTCAAGTAAGTTTAGATAAACTTACCTCTTCTCGATGCCATTAAACAAGTTCTGGCTTATGCCAAATTTCTTAAGGATCTGTGCACATAAACATAAAAATCTAAATCTCGCATACCAAAGAAGATCCAGTTGACTGAGCAAGCTAGCTCAGTTTTTCAACAAATAGCCCCACCCAAACTTAAAGATCCTGGTACCCGGATTATATCTTGTGTCATAGGGGATCTCATAATTAAGAAAGCTTTACTAGATTTGGGTACAAGTGTAAACCTTCTTCCCAGTTCAGTGTATGATTTATTTGAATTTAGAGAATTGAAACCCATGGCAGTGGATTTACAATTGGCAGACCGATCTATTAAGGTACCTCATAAAATGTTAGAGGATGTGTTGGCAAAAGTAGATGAATTGTACTTTTCTGTTGATTTTCTTGTATTGGATATGGAATCTAGCAGTAACCCCAGCCAAATATCCATTATTCTTGGAAGGTCCTTCATAGCAAATGCCAATGCTTGTATAAATTATAGGACAGGAGTTATGGATGTATCTTTTGGAAACAAGAAGATGAGGTTGAATATTTTTAAAGCATCCCAAGGACTACCTATGTATGATCATAATGAGATGAACATGCTAGAGGAAGTTGTAAATTGGAAACTCCCTGTTTTGCTTGATTCAGGCCCTCTACAAGCATGTCTGACACATTCTGGAATAGATGATTTTGATGTTAATGAATATACCAAAGAGATAAATATATATATTATTAGAGCCTTCTCAGTTTAGCACCACTCCTTCCTGTACTGTAAAATATGAACAATTTTGGACTCAATCAAGTCCTTTAGTGCCATCCATAAAAGCACCACCCCTGTTAGAGTTGAAACCTTTTCCTACAGAATTAAAATATTCTTTCTTTCAATCCAATGATACCCTTTCGATAATCATTACATCTACCCTAACTTCTGATCAGGAAGATAAATTTATAGATGTACTTACAAAACGTAAAGAAGTAATTGGATGGTGTTGACCCCTAGAATGATTTTGATGATAACAAAATATTGGAGCATGCATTTGTTAGTAATATTTCCAATTGTTTAAGAAGTTTTTGTAAGAAATGTCAAAGAACTTTTATTCTAATCACAACTCAGAAGTGTGTATCAAAATTCAATGATTTCTTGAAAATACAGTTATAATTGGAAAGCCCAAAGGATTTTAACTGTACACTCGTGTAGAAGAGGGCAAGTCTGTGTATTTTTCAAGTTTAAGCCTCCTAGATTTGTACTAGATGAATTATGGGAATCATTAGAAGAATTTGAATGGAGTTTGTACTCATTTAAAGATAAGTCACTCGAGCCTACTCAAGCAACTCGAGCCGACTTTATATTCTGGCACTGTACAAGAATTTTGATACGCGACATCCGAGCCGACCCAAAGAATTCGAGCCGACCCAAAGAATTCGAGCCGACTCATCCAGTGTTCAGTTTTCTAAAGACAGACATTCGAACTGACCCGAAGAACTCGAGCCGACTCTTGCAGTATGCATTTTTGTGAAGCCAGTCAATCGAGTCGACTCTTGTACCAGTGAGTCGACTCTTCCTGCGTGAGCAAAAATAATCCTGAGGATTCGAGCCGACTCAAGGGATGTCGAGCTGACTCTTCTAGAGTGATGATTTCTCAAACTGGCATTCGAGCCGACTCAAGTTTTGAAGAGCCGACTCTTCCAAAGTGCACATTTTCTCAGTTTTGAAGAACCAACCAAGCAAGCCATCTCAAAGAAAAGGAGCCGACTCGACCAGAGTTATGTTTTAACCTGTCTGAGAATCTGAGCCGACTCAAAGCATCCGAGCTAACTCGAAGCCCAGTTCCAGGTTTGTAATAGCTTCAGAACTTTCTTTTTGAATTATGCTCTACAATGGTCATATTTCGAATCCCAACGGTCTACAACAGCTAGATTCACTTGAAATTAGTCAAAGGGACCATTTAAAAGGGGATTTGAACCACTTTTTGAAAGCAATGCACTAAAAGAGAAAAAGAGAGAAAATATTTTTGAAGAGGATTCAAGAGAGCACTCAAGACTACACCAAACTTCCATCTATCTTCTTGAGGCATTTATTGAAGAAAGGTTGAAGCCTTGAAGAGCATTCAAAGCACATTCAAGAAGGCTTCTCTAGAGCTGCAACTGCAACCATCCGACAATAATTAGTTTATCATTTAGTTGCTCTATTTTATTTCTACTCATTATTTAAGTTATCCCAAGTACAGTAGAGGTTGTGACTTGGAGGTTGGGTTATTTGGTGAGCCCGGCATAAAACCAAAGTAGGTTGTTAGTGATCCCATGAAAACTAATAGTGTATTGGGTTTTTGGTGAGCCTGGCATAAAACCAAAGTGGGTTGTTAGTGATCCCATGAAAACTAATTGTGTATTGGGTTTTCTGTGAGCCCGAGATAAAACCAAGTTTAGGCTTTGGATTGTAAACCTGTGAAAACAATCCGGCTATATTCCATGGATGAATATAGTGAAAATCCCAAGTGGTATATTGGGTAGTGGACGTAGGAGCTGGATTGCTCCGAACCATTATAAATCTCTTGGTGTTTGTGCTATGAATTTCTGTGTTGTGCTTTTACTTCTGCTGCTTACTTATTTAATCACTTCACTAACCTCACTCTGATTTTAAAAGAGCATATACTTGAAGAAAATTTTTTAAATACCCAATTCACCCCCACTCATGGGTAAGCCACCTAGGCAATAACTTGTATTAGAGCAGTGTCTCTGAACTTGTTTGGAGTAAAGATTGATAGCTAATCCCATGAGTACCTCCTTGGCTGAGGACCAATCTACCAATAGACCACCACTCTTCACTGGCACTAATTATGGCTATTGGAAGGCCAGAATAAACATATATATACAAGCTATTGATTTTCAATTATGGAAGATAATTCTAAAGGGGCCTCATACATCCACGAAAAAAGTTGATAGCATGGATGTTCCAAAACCTAAAGAGAAATGGGATGATCACGACATGAAAATGGGTGAGTTAAATGCCAAAACTATGAATGTTCTATATTGTGCTTTGGATGCAAGCGAGTTTAATTGAATTTTTACTTGCCTATCTGCAAAAAAAAATTAGGATAAACTCGAGGTTACCCATGAAAGAACTTCATAAGTGAAAACTTTTAAGATTAATCTTTTTGTACATAATTATGAATTATTTAAAATGGAGCCAAATGAAACTATTTTTGCCATGTTCTCTAGATTTATAGATATTATTAACGATTTTAAGAGTCTTAGCAGGATATATTCAAATGCTGACCTTGTACAGAAGATTTTGAGATTTCTACCAGATAAATGGAATCCAAAAGTTACTGCCATCCAGGAAGCTAAAGATCTCAATACACTACCATTGAATGAACTGCTAGGTTCCCTGATCACTCATGAGCTTACCAGGCAGCACCAAAATGAAGATGAAATAAAGAAAAAGATGTCAATCACCTTCAAGGCTACTACGGAGCTAAAGAAACAGGAAGAAGAACTTGAAGAAGAAAGCTCCTCCTCCTTTGATGAACTAGAAGATGATGACATCGCCTTAGTAGTGAGGAGATTCAGAAAGTTTATGGAAAAGAAAAAGAAAAGATATTGGAGAAAATTTCATAAAAAGGAAGAATTCAGCAAAGATAAGGAGAAAGAAAAAGAAAAGGAGCAACAGCCAATCTGCTATGAATGCAAAAAACCTGGGCACTTTAGATCTGATTGTCTGAATCTAGAGAAAACTTTTAAGAAGAAAAAGAAAGTTATGGTTGCCACTTGGAGCAACAGTGAGGAGTCAACTTCAACTGAAGAGGAAGAGATCACAAAAATTGTAAACTTATGTCTAATGGATCTCGAAGATGAGATAAGATCTCCCGAACCTCAAGATGAATTTACTTTTAATGAGTTGAATTTTGCATTTCATGATTTACTATCCGAATACAAAAAGGCAGGACTCAAAATCAAAAGTTTGAAAACTAGCAATGATATTTTGATAAAAGAAAAGGAAGAGATTTCAGAAAAGAATAAACTTTTGCAAAAAGATCTGAATGGCTTTTCTAAGAAATTAAAGTATTGCAAACTGAGAAAAATGATTGTCTTAAGAAAAACCAAGCTTTACATGAAGAAAATTTTGGTTTACAAAAGGAGGTTGAAAAACTCAAGCCTTTGGTTGAAAAACTAACATTAAGTTCTAACAAGCTTGAGTTGATTTTGAAAGATCAAAGAGTATCTAGAAATAAGGTTGGAATTGGTTTTAATTCTATACATACAAATAAAATTTCAGCTACAAAGTTTATACCTTCTAAAACTTCTGTGCAAAATTTCTCAATACCTAAATTTTATGCTTCAAAGTTTTCTGCATCAAAACCTGTTGCTTTCAGAACTTCAAAATATGCATCTAAAGTTGTTTGTTATGCATGCAAAAGGGTTGGACATAAAGCAATTCAATGCAATATAAATAGAAGTATTAAAAGTAAAATTATAAAGATTTGGGTTCTCAAAGGAACCACCTCCACTAATCTGCAAGGATCCAAGAAAGCTTGGGTACCTAAAAGAACTCCATGATTATTTTGCAGGAATGTCTTGCAGCCAAGAATTCAAGCAAAAGATGGTATCTAAATAGTGGCTACTCAAGGCATATGATGGGTGACAAAGCTTAATTCATCACCCTAGAATTAAAAGATGGAGGAATGATCACTTTTGGTGACAATGGTAAGGGGAAGATCATTGAAATTGGTAAGATCAGAATTACCTTTCTACATTTATAAAAAATATATTGCTTAGTAGATAAATTGAAGCATAATTTGTTAAGTATAAGTCAATTATGTGATAGAGACTTCAAGGTTGTCTTTGAATCTTCAATGTGCATTCTAACTAACTCTCTTGATTCTAGCACTAAGCTCATTGACATAGACTTGAAAATATATATGTAGTAGATCTAAATGATCTAGCCATGTTTAGTAGTACAAATCTTGTAGTAATGAATGCTAAAACTAAGGAGTCCAGTTTACTTTGATATAGGAGGTAAGGTCATGCTAGCATGCATACAATTACTAAATTAATTTTCAAAGATCTAGTTAGAGGTTTACCTAAATTCAAAGTTAATTTTGAACATGTTTATGATGCATGCCAAATGGGTAAACAAACTAGGGGGAGATTTAAATCAAAAAACTTGATTTCAACTTCTAGACCTCTTGAGCTACTTCACATGGACCTATTTGGACCAACTAGGACTACAAGCCTAGGTAGTATGAAATATGAACTTGTGATAGTAGATAATTTTTCAAGATTTACATGGATCTTATTTATTGCTCATAAAGATGAAGCTTTCAAAGTTTTTCAAAAATTTTATAAGAAAGTTTCAAATCAAAAAGGTCTTTCTGTGATTTCAATTAGAAGTGATCATGGCACAAAATTTGAAAATCAATATTTTGATGATTACTACACTGAGCACAGCATTGATCATAACTTTTCCACTCCTAGAACACCATAGCAAAATGGTGTTGCAGAGAGAAAAAATAAGACTTTAGAAGAGATGGCCCGAACAATGTTATGTGAAGGCAATCTTCTAAGATACTTTTGGACAGAAGCTGTGAACATTGCTTGCTACATTTTGAATCGTGTTTTGATAAGACTGATTTTAAAGAAAACCTCCTAGAACTTTGGAATGAAAGAAAACCTACTATTCATTACTTTCAAGTATTTGGTTGTAAATGCTTTGTGCATAATAATGAAAAAGATAACCTAGGAAAATTTGATGCTAAATCTGATGAAGCTATATTTCTGGGTTATTCAATTAATACCAAAGCTTATAGAGTTTTTAATAAAAGAACATTAACTGTAGAAGAATCTGTGCATGTTATTTTTGATGAACCTAACCCCTCACCATCTAGAATAGATGAGTGCATAGACAATGATGCAGGTACAATTGATAAAGCAATAGAAGATATGAGCTTGAAGGATAAACCCACTCAAGAATGGAGGTATGTTACTTTACATCCTAAAGATTTAATCAAAGGTGATCCCTCTCAAGGTGTTAGGACTAGGTCTTCACATAGAGAAGTACATGATTATTTAGCTTTTGTTTTACAAGTAGAACAACATAGTTTAGAAGAAGCTCAAAATGACCCAAATTGGATGTTGGCCATGCATGAAGAATTAAACCAATTTGATATAAATAATGTGTTGACCTTAGTTGATAGACCCTTTAACCATCCTGTTATAGGAACAAAATGGGTTTATAGATATAAACTAGATGAAAAAGGTCAAATAATTAGAAATAAGGCTAGACTAGTGGCCAAAGGTTATAATCAAGAAGAAGGAATAGATTTTGATGAAACCTATGCACCCGTAGCAAGATTAGAAGTTATAAGATTGTTACTTGCATTTGCTTGCTACATGAATTTCAAATTATTTCAAATGGATATAAAAAGTATATTTTTGAATGGTTTTATTTTAGAAAAAGTTTTTGTAGAATAGTCACCTAGTTTTGAAAATTATGCTCTTCCAAATCATGTTTTCAAGCTTAATAAAGCATTATATGGTTTAAAACAAGCACCTAGAACATAGTATGATAGATTAAGCAAGTTTTTACTTAAAAATAATTTTGTTAGAGGCAATATTGATACAACTTTATTTATCAAGAAGAATACAAATGATATGCTAGTTGTATAGATTTATGTTGATGATATTATTTTTGGTGTAACTAATGAAATGTTATGTGAAGAATTTGCTAAGCTAATGTAGGGTGAATTTAAAATAAGCTTGATGGGTGAAATAACCTACTTTCTTGGACTCAAAATTAAGCAAACAAAAGAAAGCATATTCATAAAGCAAGCAAAGTACATTAAGGAAATCCTTAAGAAGTTTGGTATGGAGTCATCCAAAAAAATGAGCACACCCATGAGCCTCTCCTATAGATTAGATAAAGATGAAGATGACTGCAATATTGATCAAAAGCTTTATCAAGATATGATTGGATCACTATTGTACTTAACTATAAGTAGGCCTGATATATTGTTCAGTATTTGTATATGTACTAGATTTCAATCTAATCCTAAAGAATCACATATACTTGCTATCAAAAGAATCTTAAGATATTTAAAAGAAACAAGTAATCTTGGTCTATTGTTTTCTAAGCAATCTTCATTAAATTTGATTGGTTTTTCTGATGCTGACTATGGTGGATGCAAAATAGATAGAAAAAGCATAGTGGTACTTGTCAATTTTTAAGATTGAACTTAATCTCATGGTATTGTAAGAAACAAAACACTGTAGCACTGTCCACTACTGAGACAGAGTACGTAGCTACAGGGAGTTGTTATGCACAAGTGCTTTAGATTAAGCAACAACTAGAAGACTTTGGTATTATTCAATCTAAAATTCTTATCAAATGTGATAACACAAGTACTATTAATTTGTCAAAAAATCCAATTCAGCATTCTAGATCAAAGTATTTAGGAATTAGACATCATTTTATTAGGAATCATATTCAAAATGAAAATATTGTACTTGAATTTGTTCCTGCTAAAAATCAACTTGCTGATATCTTTACTAAACCTCTTAATGTAGATAGATTTCAATTGATTAGAGGAGAATTAGGCTTGTGTGACCCTTTTTAGAATTTCTATCATAATTTCTTCAAAACTAAGAAAATATTATCTAGAAAACCTCTTATATCAATTTAAGATCAATGACCACCTCAACTAGTGTTCTTCTATCTTTAGAAACCTTGTTTGAGTGTTTTCAAGTCTTTTTAAGAGTTTTTGCTTGAGCCGACTCAAGCAACTTAAGTTTTGGTCGAGCCAACTCGGATGTCGGGTTAGAATTTTGTGTAAGTCATAGGACTTGACTAAAGCTACCGTTCTTTCTTTTTCACCCTACCATTTGTTTAGAACATTCCTTTCTGAGCTAGGGACCACTCCCTTCCCTCTTAACCTCCCTTGTCTGCCTCAAACTTGCCTCTCTAGATGTTTTTGAGCAATGGCACCGATGAATGCAGTTGCGAAGCATTCTCGAGGAAATGAAGAGAACTCTTCAAGAGAAAGAAGGTCAAAAAGATGAGAACATGAGTCAACTCAAGGTCGACAACAAGAAGAGGAACAAAATGTGTCACCTTCATCACCAAGGCAAGTGATCTCAATGACCAATCGTCCAGTTACTTGTGGTAGAAGGATCATTTTCTCTTTTGTGAAAGATTTAGGGCTTCGAATAGGTGATTGGATCGAAGTTCAGGGTTGGATGTTTTTCTGTTCTTTGAATATTCCCACCTATCCCAACCTAGTTTGAAGCTTCTATGAAAACTTGATTTTAGGAGAATACCATATATAATCAAGAGTAAAAGGGAAAAGAGTAATTGTTAATGAAGAAAAGTTGAGCAGTTTGTTGGAAATGCCGAATGAGGGTGTAAATCACTTGGTTTTAAAAGATAAACAAAAAACCCTCAAAATAGTTTTAGAAAGAAGTGATGTAGGTGACATTAGAAATGTTAAAGCAAACAGGCTATCCTTAGAAATGAGACTGATACATAACATGATAAGTAGAATTTTCCTTCCAAGAATAGGTCATTTTGATTGGGTAAGGGAAAGAGACCTATGTTTTATGAGTCATTTGATTGAGGGGGAGGCCCTCAATCTACCTTACATCATGTTGGTGCAAATGAGAGAAGCTGCAAGAAAGGTGAAGGCTTGTTTGCCATATAGGATGGTCTTCACTTTATTGTTTCAGGACTCTAGAGTTGATCTGACAGGAGAAGATGGTAGATCACTACATCACACATATACATATTCTGCCAAGTCACTACAGAGGATGGGATATCACCTGAAGATGGAGCTTGGAAGAAGAAGTATCTGGACAGAGAGCAGTGGAGTCATCTACTGATGATGATGAGGAACTTGAGTCACTTTTGCCTGATGCTGAGACTGCCACTACTGCTGATCATTCATATTCTAAGGCTGAGGAGTAGGAGCATATAGAGAGAGAGCCTGGTAGTCCTAGGACTTCACCAGTACCATCAGCACCTCCTTTAGCACCAGCCCAGCACCAGCAGAGACTTCTAATACTACACCACCTGCAACCACTCCACCTAACATATCTACATAGCTTAGACAGTTCAATGAGGATCTGACTAGATCTTTTAGTTCTCTATTTGATGGTATATGTCAGACAACAGATCATGGTTTACAGGAGTTCAGATCACAGTTACATGAGCTGACTCTTCGAGTGGAGACTCTAGAGCAGAGCAGGAGGAGAGAATATAATTTTACAGCAGATCTAGGTGAACTTCGCACTGATTTTGGCCGACTGAGAGGATCTGCAGAAGCTTTTGCTAATGCTCAAGCCAGTGAGCTTATTTCCTTTCTTGAGGGGATTAAAAAGATGCAGATTGATTTTAGCATTGTTTGGCTTTACCTGTCTCGGCTATCTTCTACTACTGGAGGAGCCAGCTCATCTACCCCTAGATAGCCACCACCTCACTCTAGACACCCACCTCCTGGACCATTTATTAGGATTAGAGCTTCCTCTGGTCCTCCTAGGTCTTGGTATGGTGGGTTAGAGTCTGTTAAAGTTGAGTCTAGTGACAGTGAGTAGGCTAGTCTTTAGTGTTCTTGTATCTGCTTTCAAATTTTGTAAGTTGTAATGAAAACTTTGAAAGTAATGAAAGAATCTATTTCTATGAGAATGTGAAATGTTATCCGTGCTATGATGATTGTATATTCAACATAAAATCAAGATAAATTTGAATTAGAATATTAAAATTTCTATGGGAATGTGAAATTATCTCAAACAATATTTTTAATTCTCTTTCTCTACTTCAACATTCATTGAATGCTTCTTGAACCTTTTTGTTGATGACAAAAAGGGGGAGAATTGTTTGTATTGTGCATGGAAATTTCAAACATTCAATATTTTAGAGAAATATACAAGGGGGAGCTAATTGATTTTGAATCTAATGTGTTTTTTGCTTTATGCTCTGATAGGTTTCCTAAATTTAGCTTTGATACATATTAGATCCAATACATTCAATAGCTCTGATACTTTTAAAAGCTCTGATTGATATTTTTTAAGCTCTGATACATCTTTGATCTGATACATTTTTTTTCAAAGAAGCTCTGATACATATTTCTTTAAAAGCTCTAATACATATCTCTCTAAATCTATAGCTCTGATACATTTGCTTCGATAAATAGTATGTCCAATACAGAAAATTCTAATGCATAATGATACACTCTGATTCCTATCACTTCAAATGTTCTTACACACTCCATTGTAAAGATTTTTTTTCCATGCCTAGTGTTTCGTCATCATCAAAGGGGGATATTGTTGACCCCTAGAATGATTTTGATGATAACAAAACATTGGAGCATGCATTTGTTACAAATATTTCCAATTGTTTAAGAAGTTTTTGTAGGGAATGTCAAAGAACTTTCATTCTAATCACAACTCAAAAGTGTGTATCAAAATTCAGTGATTTCTTGAAAATATAGTTATAATTGGAAAGCCCAGAGGATTTTAAGTGTACACTCATGTAGAAGAGGGCAAGTCTATGTATTTTTCAAGTTTAAGCCTCTTAGATTTGCACTGGATGAAGTTTGGGAATCATTGAAAGAATTTGAATGGACTTTGGACCCATTTAAAGATAAGTCACTCGAGCTAACTCAAGCAACTCGAGCTGACTCTATGTTCTGGCACTGGACAAGAATTCTGATATGCAGACATCCGAGCCAACTTGAAGAATTCGAGCTGACTCGTCTAGTGTTCAATTTTCTAAAGACAGACATCCGAGCCGACCCGAAGAACTCGAGCCAACTCTTGCAGTATGCTATTTTGTGAAGCCAATCAACTGAGCCGACTCTTCCAGAGTGAGCAAAAATAGTCCTGAGGATTCGACTCGACTCAAGGGATGTCGAGCCGCCTCGTCTAGAGTGATGATTTCTCAAACTGACATTCAAGCTGACTCAAGTTTTGTCGAGCCGACTCTTCTAAAGAGCACATTTTTTCAGTTCTGAAGAACTAGCCAGGAGAGCCGACTCGACCAGAGTTATGTTTTAACCTGTTTGAGAATCCGAGCCGACTCAAAGCATCCAAGCCGACTAGAAGCCCAGTTCCAGGTTTGTAATGGCTAGCTCCAAAACTTTCTTTTTGAATTCAAAATGCTCTACAACGGTCATATTTCGAATCCCAACAGTCTACAATGGCTAGATCCACTTGAAATAAGTCAAAGGGACTATTTAAAAGGGGATTTGAACTGCTTTTTGAAGTAATGCACTAAAAGAGAAAAAAAGAGAAAATATTTTTGAAGAGCATTCAAGAGAGCACTCAAGACTACACCAAACTTCCATCTATCTTCTTGAAGCATTTATTAAAGAAAGGTTGAAGCCTTGAAGAGCATTCAAAGCACATTCAAGAAGGCTTCTCTAGAGCTGCAACTGTAACCATCCGACAACAATTAGTTTGTCATGTAGTTGCTCTGTTTTATTTTTACTCATTATTTAAGTTGTCCCAGGTACAGCAGGGGCTGTGACTTGGAGTTTGGGATATTTGGTGAGCCCGACATAAAACCAAAGTGCGTTGTTAGTGATGCCATGAAAACTAACAGTGTATTGGGTTTTTGGTGAGCCCGGCATAAAACCAAAGTGGATTGTTAGTGATCCCATGAAAACTAATAGTGTATTGGATTTTTGGTGAGCCTGGGATAAAACCAAGTTTAGGTTTTTGATTGTGAACCTGTGAAAACAATCCGACTGTATTCCATGGGTGAATATAGTGGAAACCCAAGTGGTATCTTGGATAGTGGACGTAGGAGCCGGGTTGCTCCGAACCACTATAAATCTCTTGGTATTTGTACTGTAAATTTCTGTGTTGGGCTTTTATTTTTTCTACTTACTCATTTAATCACTTCACTCACCATACTCTAATTTCAAAAGAACACATACTTGAAGAAAATTTTTTAAATACCCAATTCAACCCCCCCTCTTGGGTAAGCCACCAGGCAATAGATGGACAATAGTTAATCTTAAGGGAATTGACCCTTCAGTTTGCATGCATCACATTCACTGTGAAGCTAAAGCCAAACTATATAGGGACAAGCAATGGAGGCTAAATCCAAACATATAGGAAGTTGTGAAGAAAGAAGTGGTAATAAGTCTTGATGTCGGCATTATCTATCCCATTTTGGATAGCCAATGGATCAGTCCAACCCAAGTAGTACCTAAAATATCAGGTATTGCTATAGTAGAGAATGAAAAGGATGAGTCAATTCTTACTATTTAACAACAAGTTAGAGAGTGTATATAGATTATCGAAAATTGAATGCCATTACTAGGAAAGATCACTTTCCTTTACCTTTTATCGATCAAATTTTAGAATGGCTAGTAGGGCAGAGTTTCTTTTATTTATTGGATGGATATTCAGGATATAACCAGGTCCCATTATTTCTTATAGATCAAGAAAAGACCACGTTTACCTATCCCTTTGGAACATTTGCCTTTAGACGCATGCCATTTGGTCTCTGTAATGCACCAGCCACCTTTCAACGATGTATGTTGGCCATATTTCTTGATATGGTTGATCAATTTCTTGAAGTGTTTATGGATGATTTTTTAGTATTTGGATCTTCATTTGATGACTACCTCCAGAACTTGACTAAGGTACTGAACAATATATGGAGATGAATTTAGTTTTAAGTTGGAAGAAGAGCCATTTTATGGTTCATGAGGGAATCATGCTAGAACATATTATTTTCGAGTGAGAGATTGAGGTCAAAAAGTGAAGGTTGAACTAATCTCGAAGCTGCCTCTCCCAACCTTGGTTAGACAAGTACGATCCTTCCTTGACCATGTAGGTTTTTATAGACGTTTCATTAAGGATTTCAGTAAAATTTTTTGACCCTTGTATAATTTGCTTGCCAAAGATAATTCTTTTGATTTTGATGAAGAATGTCTGGCCACTTATAATATTCTAAGAATTGCTTTGACCACTGCACCAGTTATTAAGTCTCTACATTGGACCCTACCCTTTAAAATCATGTGTGATGCCTCAGATTATGCTGTAGGGGCAATTTTAGGATAGAGACTTAATCGAGAACCACATGTAATTTACTATGCTAGCAAAACTCTTTCATATGCACAAATACATTATACTACTATAAAAAAGGAGTTATTAGCAATTATTTTTGTCTTGAAAAAATTTTGATCATATCTATTTGGGTCTAAGGTCCTAGTTTATTCTGATTATGTAGTATTGAAGCATCTGCTATCTAAAAAGGTACTAAACCTAGACTAATTAGATGGATCCTTCTATTACTAAAATTTGATCTAAAAGTTTTAGATAAGAAGGATTCTAAAAATATGATAGCATATCATATTTCTAGGATCTTAGTAGAATACAACCAAAAAACAATCAGAGATAGAATCCTTGATGAATAATTGTTCTCAATTTCCTCTAGTAGTCTTCCCTAGTTTGCCCATATTGTAAATTACCTAGAAATAGGATAAATTCCTTTTCACTGGTCTAAACAAGAAAGGGATAGATTTTTCTCGTAGATCAAATATTATTTTTTGGGGGAACCTAAACTATTTAAGTACTGTTCAGATCAGCTGATTAGACGATGTGTCCATGAGAGTGAATTCAAAAGTATACTTACTTTTTATCATTCTCTTGCTTGCAGGGAACACTTTAGTGGAAGTAGAACTATAACAATGGTGCTACAGTGTGGGTTTTACTAGTCAACTCTTTTTAAAGATGCTCATGAATTTGGCCGTAATTACCTCCGATGAAAGCAAACGGGAAGTATTTCACGAAGAGATATGGTGCCCCTAACCCCTATCTTGGTTGTTAAGATTTTTGATGTATGGGGTATTGACTTCATAGGATCATTTCCTCCTTCCTTCGGATTTGAGTACATTCTAGTAGTAGTTGATTATATGTCAAAATGGATTGAAGCTATGGAAACTCGAACCAATGACCATAAAGTTGTGAGTAGGTTTATTCAGCATAACATCCTTAGTCAGTTTGGGTATCCTAGGGCTATTATTAGTGATGGAGGTGCACATTTCACAAATAGGCACTTTGAAGGATTCATGAAAAAATATGGAATTATCCATAAAGTAGCCACACCTTACCATCCCTAGACTAGTGGCCAGGTCAAGGTGTCGAACAAAGAGATTAAACATATCCTTGAGAAAATGGTAAGATCCGATAGAAAAGATTGGTTAGAACGTTTGGATGATGCATTATGGGCTTACCAAACTACTTTTAAGACCCCTTTAGGAATATCTTCTTACCAGTTAGTATTTAGAAAGGCTTGTCATTTACCAGTAGAATTAGAATACCATGCATTTTGGGCCATTAAGCAATTTAATTTTGACATGAAGGATGTAGGGTCCAATAGGAAACTTCAACTGAATGAGTTAGAAGAGCTACGAAATGAAGCATATGAGAATTCCAAAATTTACAAGGCTTGAACTAAGGCATATCATGATAAATTTATTAATAAAAAAATGTTTGAACTTAATCAAAAAGTGTGGTTCTATAATTCTAGGTTACGACATTTTCCTAGAAAGCTTCGCCTACGATGGGATGGACCTTTCATAGTAACTTAAGTATTTTCTCATGCGCTATAGAATTTAAAGATCCCAAGCAGGGAAATACTTTTAAAGTAAATGGCCAGCATTTGAAACCTTATATAGAGGAAATTAATGATGAACAAATTATTGAATTAATTGATCTTGTGAACCCGACATTGCCAATAAAATTAGTTAAGTCTGGCTAAAAACTTTAAACTTAGCACTTCTAGGAGGTAACCCAGTTTATGCTATTATTTTTAATCATCTACTTTTCTTTTTTAGAAAAAAAACTTGAAAAGAACAATAAATTGAGAGGAGTATGGTAACAAAGGAACAATCAATGCTCAAGTACCTTCCAGGTAGTATCCTTCTTTTTCATTTATTTTTAGTATCCTCTTCCATTAGGGACAATAAAAATTAAGTTAGGGGGATAATTAAATTAATCAAATCCTCAAGTAAAACTTTAATCAGTTTTTGTGTACTAAACTTTGTCTCGATTTAAAAATAATCAAGCTTCCTAAATGATGAATGATTAACAGTTTAGACAATTTTAGAGATACTGAGGGATAAATTATTAAGAAAACCCAATAAATAATAGAGTTTAGACCATAATTTTTTTTTTTTGAGTTATTCCAGACCTTTCTATTTATTAATCTTGATAAAGAATCTACCTTATAATGGTATAGGTGAAAATATTAATAAAACATAAAGGTCCTTTTTAAAGTTTAATAAATAAGATTTTTAGCATCTCTCACTAAGTAATCGGGCCCCTTCGTCTAAGTAAGCATTATTATTCGCGTCAAAAGGTAAGAATGTAAAAAAACTTTTTGTATAGATAGTCTTAACACATAGCCTTTTTGACTCGAGTTAGTAAGTCTGAAGGGTGTTTTATACCTAATGCCCTAAAACCAACTAGTCTAGGAGTTATTGACCTAAAGCTCGTTACAATGGTCATCTAGAAAGCAAGATGTTAGGGCATTACACTAACTCTACATTACTTTAAAAAAAAGGGAAGAAGAAAAGAAAGAAAAAAAATGAGACTAAATAAATTGATACTATACTAAAACTAGAGTAAGTTGGAGGATTTAAAGAGTGAGGTAAAAAGTTAGAAAAAGAAGAACTCTTGAAACTTCGTGGGCTTCACTCGACCACTAAATGGAGGGAATTGGTAAACCGATGAAATACCTCTTCAATGGTCTAACCAGATATCAACTGATTTTAGAATTATTAAGATAAGTTTTACTTCCTGGACAAGTTAGTACTTGTTGCTGTGCCTCCACATGGATCGGGCTCGGTTCGTTGCGCTGGAGAGCTCTCCCGTCGGTCGACCTGCACAAAGTCCCCTGGGCGCTGGAGGTGCTCCGGTGGGGGACACTCCGATGCCTAAGTTAGCAGGAGATCTGGAGCAACAGAATGGAGAGAAGAATGAGAAAGAGTAGCCTGGAGAAGGAAGAGAGCACTCACCCCTTCACGGAGGTCCCCGGGCCCCTTTTATGGGCATGGAATACTGCCAAAATTCATTAGGGGATAGGCTAAAAAACCCTAATTTGCCCTTGAGAGGATCAGAGTGATGGCCAGGTGGCATGGAGTAGTGGCCATATCGTGGAATTCGTTGCAACATAATTCCGGTACCAGCTGGGAAGGATCTTCTAGAGCTTTCGAGCAATTCTGAGAAGAACCAAGGGTCGGTCGGATTCAGCTGGAGGCTATCGTCCGGCTGACCGAGAGTACTTGCCAAGACATTTAAGGGAGCCGATCGATAGACGTGAAGGGGAGCACCTGGAATTCCCCATATGGAGGCGGGCCAGTCGGACCTGGCGGGAGTCCGTCGGGATCTTCGAGAAAAGCCGAATGGCATGTTGAAGGAGAGGGGCCTCTTGGAATTCCCCATATGGAGGCGGGCCAGTCGGACCTGGCGGGAGTCCGTCGGGATCTTCGAGAAAAGCCGAACGGCATGTTGAAGGAGAGGGGCCTCCAAGAGGCCCCCGAAGAGGGTCAGTTGTGCCTTGGTAGGAGATGGTCGACCTTAGGTCAATCGGTCCCCCGGGCCGGTCAAACCTCCCATGAGAGCCGATCGGTGGTGCTTAGAAGGAGATGGGTCGTGCGGACCTCTTCCGCCCACAGGTCAGCCGGTCGGACTCCTTAACTAGCCTAACCCAGGATCGGCTGGATGGTACAACAGTACTCATAACTAATTCATATGCTTTAGTCGAGGACAAGCAAAGTTCAAGTTGGGGTTGTGATAGTTATTAAAAATATATTAGTTAATACAATCTTATGTAAATAAAATTGACATTTTTATGCAGTATTTTATAGGAAAGAACCCTATCAATATGAAGAGCTCAATTTTAGAAGTCCAATGATGCAAATGGCAATCAAATCGAACTTGAAACAGGCTCGGAATGGAATTCTAAAGAATAATTACAAAATTGCATACATTTTAGAGTAGTCGGTCCATCATGGATTAGCCATTTTGTTTACGAAATAGAGTTGGGTCCATGGGGAACCATTGCTATCGATCCATGAAATAGATCCATGGACCATCGGCCTCCCCAAGCCAATTCTTCACTAAAGAAGCCACCGGTAACCCTCCTCTCACCGCTGAGAAGCCACCCATCACTAGAAACTCGCCAAACACATGTCTATGATAAAAAAAAAACAAATCCAAGCACCGGTCATGACCCACATCATTCCCGATCGCCGGTTTATCTCCCTTGCTATCGAAGCCTCGGAATCGCTATCTCTTCCTTCTTTTCTGGCCAGAAAATATATTGGAAGCACTGCCGCACACCTTCACGGTCAAGTTCCCAAGCCAAGATCACCATCCCATGGTATTTTTCTCCCTGAAGCTCTCCACCGTATCTGAAACATCATCCGCCGCTCCCTCACTGGACCTGCTCCTCTCTGCCGGAACTGCCATCCACCAGACTTCCTCCCAAGTTGCCAGAGCAGTGGGGTGCATCTTCCTCGGTCCAAGACTTGGCTTCTTCCAAGATCCCTTCTAGGTTGTTCTCTAGTGGCCACTTCCCATGGTCATGACTCCTCAGCCATTGTATGCCATCTGCCAAATGACTTCTCCCTCTACCTTGACATCGAGCCATCACAATTATGACTGGCCAATCCCAAGACCCTAATGCCATCAACCACTCTTTCCTCCTATTATCGATCCAAGATGCTGTCGGGAGTTGGATCAGGATGTTCGAATGAAAAAGTGATCAAAAGAAGCTCGATCACAAAGTTTGAATTTGAAAAAATAAGATTAAGCGGGTGCGGGGAACGAAAAGTAGGGATCATGCGAATGGGTGCAGGGATAAGGCTATGGAATCAAGGATGTTGGGATCAATTATGATAGAAAACCAATGCGGTTCCCATGCAGGCCCAACACGCTTCTCTCATCTATAAATGGAGTAGCCTTCGAAGCTCCTTTGACCATTCTTTGGAGATCCATTCCATTCTCCTTCCATCATTCCCTTCACTCCATTCTTCCAATTTCCACTTTTATCTTCTCGCCCTTCCACCATCCCACCCACTTCTGTTCCCTCGCTGGTGATGCTGCTCCTCTGCTGCTGCTCGTCTGCTACCGATTTTACTGCCAAGTCTTCATGGAAGCATGATATCAAGAAAAAGGAACTTTCATTTTAAGAATCTGTTTCAATTTATTATCAGATGTATTTTTTTTTCATGTTTTGAAATAAAAAATGTTATTACTTCATGTTCATCCATATTGCTTTTAAATTAAGTTCTCTTTAAGTGAAGTTAGTTTTGACTAATCTATTCCTAAAAGGGATGGGCCATTATCTGCGGGTACGAGCCATACTCTCATTAAGATAAATCATATCTTAATTATATTCATGGATAATTCTCTTTTTGGTCTTGACTATTTTATTGCATACATTTTTTGAAATAACTACAAAAGTTTCTATGGATTTGACCCTTACTCCCACTACGCTACCGAGAATAGTAGAATTAAGGTATTAAAATCAGTGCATAGCAATGCGCATCACTTTTCTTAAGGTTCCACTATTTCTTTGAACCCTTTTTTTATTACTATTCTCTTCTTTCCATCAATTAGAAGAAGATGAGCCTATTCCCTTTAAAATAGCTCTCAGCTATCTTAAGCATGTTAAGTAGCTCTGGTAATAAAAGGTTTAATTTGTTCATGTGATAGTTTATGATAAACTGAGAGAAAGATTTAGGAAGTGATTGCAGGATCAAGTCCTGATTAAGCTCTCCATCCATAATAAATCCTAATTGACCTAATGAGTGATTAAGTCAGTCATCTTTAGTATACGGACTTGAATATACGAGCCCTCACTCATATGTGCATGGAATAACTGCTTCAATATTTCATATCGGGCAGCCCTACTTTGCTCTTTATAAAGCTCTTTAAGATTGGATAGTATAGACTGAGATTCCATATCTTCATGTTGCCTTTATAATTCATTGCTCATACAGGTTGACATAATGCACTTGATAGTTAAACTATCATTCTGTATATTTTATATATGGCCATTTTCTTTTTTGAAACATCATCTTCGATCGAATTTGGATCAAGAGAATCGAGGATATAAGAGACCTTCTCTTGAGTTAAGACAATTCTCAGGTTCTTTAACCAATTCACATAATTAGGACCGGTCAACTTATTGGCATCTAAAATATCCTATAATGATAAAGTAGAAGCCATAATTAATCTATATAAATAAAAAATAATGTATCAGTAGACTACTCAAGATGATATATATAATTAGATAAGGACTTATCAATCTAATTGTCTCCTACTATTTTTCTATAAATATCATAGCCCTCATCTATGGTAAGCAAGAAATCCTAATAAGATTTTTTTAGTAGGGTTGAGATCCCAATTCCTCATAAATGTCTTGTGTTTACACAACAAATAGTTATGAGTTCAAAGATTAGAAATTTTCTTTTCCAATTGCAACCCATGCAATTCTCAACATGATAGCTATTATGGAAAATGCTCTCGGATACCAATTATTTGAGAGATCCCTCTAGCCCTATGGAATGCCCAGGGGCATGTTCAACCCTTTGCCAGTGATCCTCTATGGATGCGGTAGGATACAGGTTTTTTGAAGGAAGATGGATTTCGATTGATAGAAAAGAGAAGATGAGAAGAGAGTAAAAGTAAAAATTCTTAGGAGAAAATGGGATTCCAATACTTGTATTCAGCCATCAAGAAGACATACAAAACATCCACACATATACATATATATACCTAGGTCATATAAGACCTAGCCCCCAAAAAACTCTCCAGGTTAGCACTATCGAGATTCTGAAATCTCGACATCCGAGTCGACTCGCATCCTGTGAGTCGACTCAAAGCTGGTAAACATCCTCTGGACGAGTCGACTCTCAAGCTATGAGTCGGCTCGTCCAGAACATCGTGCTACAGTCTATAGACACGAGCCGACTCTTTCATGAGAGAGCCAACTCGTCCAGACCACCGCGCAATAGCTCACTACGGTGCCAACCACCGAGTCAACTCGAGTACTAAACGAGTCAACTCTAATGTTCAGACTGACAAAAAACATAGCCTAACACCAAGGACATGTCATGGACTCACTCCTAGCCCTAGACATATCATGTAGAAACATGACTAATAGACCAATACCTAAACCTTGGCCCCCCTTTGAGCCTTGGACGTACCACCAGAGACTCAACAATAGCTCTCTCTAAGATACTTATAGCCTTGTGTTTACACAATAAACTATAATGTCTTAGTTTAGTCAGACCCTTTATTTTCATATAGTCATAATTAAATAATGTTGCCCTTGTATTTACATAACAAAGCAATATCAATATTCATGCTATAAAGCATTAGATGCACCAAGACAAATTTTATATCATACCTTATAGGCCTTGTGTTACACAACAAACCTATTAGTTTTGACATAAATTTGGCTTAGCATGAAGGAAAGTAATTAGCAGTGTTTTAATCAATTAGTATTTCCAAATCAAGGTCTAAATTAATCAGATTGGCCAGGTAAGTGGGAGAGAGGTGGGAGGCCCCCGTGCTTTCCTTAGGCACCAAAAATTTTGGTTAGGTAAGCAACGTACCCAATTAAAAACCATATTTTCTTTACTTCCCAGAACCAATTTCCTAGATACCAATTGATCAATCAAACCCTAAATAGATTTGCATTATGAATTTATAACACTACACTAAATATAATTTTTTTTTAAAGAGGACTTTTATGGTCTTACGCATATCTTAATTCTACAAACTATCTAATAGGCATACAACAACTCATATGTGCCAAGTGTGTCATCATTCTAGGAAACCTTACAACATAGCAGACATCCACTGCTATGTTTGGACAACCTTATTTCAGAATGACGATTGAGTAATCTAAACAAATCTATATATCGATTAGGATTTAAGTGGAACCCTAATTAGTAGCATACATCAATCAACATATGCAACAACTTTATGCTAGACATAATCATCCAAACATTTCATTATTAATTGAATAAATCAAGGTGGCTCTGATACCACTGCAGGGTTATGGTTGCATAATGGAAGACCAAATTTTAAAATTTTAAACCATGAAATCCTAGTCAATAGAAACCCTAGACCTAGGACTCCCTTGATTATATCAATTAATAAGATAAAATATTTGAAAATAGAAGAATACCTGTAATGCTAACATCCTTTTCTTTTCATTAGGCATACAAGTGTATGTCCTCCAAAGGTGATCCACACAGAAACCGAACTAAGGAAGCACTCTTGCTTGCTTGACTCCTTCCGATAGCCTTTCTTCCTTCAGCAGCCTTTTCTCCTTTCTAGGACCCTTTTTTTTTGAAGAGCAGCTTTGTACCTCTCTAAAAACTCTCTTACTATCTTATTAACCTTTCTAATTTTTTTTCTAAGCTCTTGTCTTAAAATTGCAGACTTGTCTTAAAATAATAGACTTGTCCTAATAAGAGAAGGAAGAGAATTATCAGAACAATTATCGGATGCCTTGGCTTCATCACCAAAGCCTTTAAATAGAAATAGAGGAGGCACCTAATACATTATATCAGATAAGACATTTTAATCAGGAAGATTCCTTTGGTAGAAAGGTGCAAAGTGAAACATCGTTTCACTAATTATTTATGCCAAGTGTTGCTTATCACAACTCTTTGAAAAAAATAGAAAATTAGTCTTTAATTTAAGAATTAAAGACATGGTCCTACACCCTAATAGGCGTATCAATTATGGAGCTTATCTGAAAAATAAATGATTAACAAGCAGATGGACTCTTAGCCTATCCATGCACTATATACATGAAGGTCACATCCCTTCATTATTCATGCCCTTTCTTACATCAATAATCGACCAATTCTAGTCAATTTGGGCATCCAATAAATAGAATAGGGGCTAAACCTTATCACCTAAAAGGTGATTAATTTGTAGGATTCTTGGTCCTTATGCACCCCTTATCTTATACCCACACTAATATGGCCCCAATAGTCCCATGCCCTTGGGACTCTTGTTTTAATTAATGGATAAAGGCCAATAAATTAGGATAAATCCTAATTTGGCTGTCCCACTTAAGGCTCAACCTAATTTAAGTCCCACTTAAATTGGTTAGCCCAAATAGTAAGCATTTAAACCCAATCAATTAGGTTAGAAGTTAAGCTAGCAGACATATGCTGGTATGTTAATTAGCTAGCCAATTAAGATTCTATGATCCTAATAAAAATACAAATGACTTTCTTGATCAATTCTTTAATGTGTGTGATTTTTTGGACTCCTCACCTAGCCAGTAGTAGGTCTAGGTTTATATCAATTTAGTTCGATTAAAAATCAACCAATCGAATTAGATCAAATCAAGCTAACCCTAGCTATCAATTTAAACTATTTTTTAAATTGACTCATGAATTTAATCAATTTAATTCATGATAATCTATAAGACATAATTGACATCTAGCAATATGTCATGCCTACCCAGAAGATGAGAAATTTGATAAAATTTATCAAAATATTTTTCAGTGGTAAGTTACCATGTAATTCAATCCTTTGATCTCCTTTTATCCCGAATAAATGATGGGAATGGGAAATTATCAAATCATCATACTTTATTCATTTGAATCTCAAATCACTAATGAAGACTTGATCGATAAAAAATTAGAAATCCTTTTCTAATTTTATTCTGTTTTGATCAAAAACTTCTTAAGTCATTATTTGATGAGATTGCATGGAATAAATACACCCCTTACTAGGAGTGATCGATTCCTTGTTGACCTACTCATAACCTTCATACATAGTTCATCATATCTATGAACATTCCATTTATGACCAAGTCATGAATGAGTATAAACCAAAATATGAATTCATATGTACAAGATACTATAATGATCTTAGGTCTAAGGATTACTTATACAACTTTCACTAAGAGAATCATCTTTTGATAAGTAAAACTTTCATAAAATATTCTCATGATGGATTAATTCAGTGAACTCATACCCTGATAGCACTCATATCCTTGTATTAGTATTTATACACAAGTGGTTGTGAGACCAACTGCTCTCTCCATCGAGCATTAATAGGATGTGCCAGTCTCTCCGGAAATATCGATCCTCAACTCGATGATCCTATGACTGGAAATATTTTAAATTAGAGTTTATAAGATTTTAGGTCTCACTATTATGAACTCCATCATAACCCTAAAATTATTGTCCTAATTTATGGGGTTCATCATATTCTTAAAATAATAAAGTATAAAACATAGCATATGATGAAACAAAATGCCTTATTAATATCATACATGAGTTGGGAGAATTTTATAGATAAGTCCCTATTTTATATGAAATATAATTGGCTTTTAGGGTACTATTCTTTTAGCTCTAAAGTAAAGATCAAATCTAAAGTGGCGAGCTTAATCTTTTACTCAGCTTTGCTACTTTCTAAAGAAGCATCCCTTATATTTCTTGGGTTTAATTGCACTATGATCATCAAAAGAAGCCAATTATGAAATTTTTATTGTTTATTTTTTCTACAAATATAAATTTCAAGGGGTTAAGCCTCAAATGCTTGAATAGAAATTAATGATTTTCAATAATACAATGACAGGTTTTGAAATAAATGAAATAGAAAAATAATAGTAAAAAATTAAATAATTGCACTCAAAAAAATGACAGATAAAATACTTTGACTTATGCATGGTTTTCAAAATAATAAATTTTTTTGCACAATATTTAAATCTATATAAAAATTTGCATAGATTTTAAATTTAGTTGAAGTAAATTTTTATACAGATTTGTAAATCCATAAAAAAATTCTGCATAGATATTAAAGATATAAGAAAAATTATATACAGATTTTAAATCTGTAGAAAATTTTTGCACATATTTAAAGATTCAGAATATATGTTTTGCACTACTTTTAGATCAATATGAATTTTTAGAAGGCTGATTTTTGTAATGAAAACAACCTCTAAATGATGAAATTAAAGTTTTCTAATTTTATGCAATCAAAGCAAATTTAATTATGAGCTATAAAATCAAATCTAATAACCAACCAATAGCAATTTCTAGTTTTATCAAAATCTTGTTCTTAGATCGTTGGTAGAAAATAACCAATAAATTATTTCTTTGCTTTGAAATAATAAAATGATTTAAAAATTTGATATCCATAAAATCATGAGAATTGATTGGTGGAAAGCTTGTTTAGATTGGGATGTGTGGGAACATTGTCCTAAAAGCATGATTCATACCCTATAAGCTGATTTGCAACGATCTCGTTTTCAAGATATAACAATCTGTCTCAAATTGATCCTTCTCTAAAAAGCATGATTGCTAGGATGCTGGGCTCAAATGACTCTTTCAATTGCCTATAAAAAGAAAAAAAAAAGAAAAAACTTAGGAAAAGAAAAGCAACGGAAGTAGCATCTTGGTCTTGGAAGCAGTGCACTGGAAGAGAAAGTATAAGAGGGAGCAGATGTGATGTATTTAGATATATCTTTGGGTGCTCGACCTACAGCCTATTTAAAGACTCTGTTTTAGTGATCGGGGCGAAGCGATGGTTCCAAAGATGCATAGTATTTTGGAAATGTTGCCCCTACCATGCATGTGGCAGGGTAGCATATTGCAATGTGTATCCTTTTGCAAATGCCTCTTTGCAAAGTGGTCACCAATCCCACTTCCCCCAAGGCCTGACTTGGGCTTTATAGGATGGGACTTTTATTTTAACAAGACGACTTACTTTTACCTATTTGATTGGGGACTACAAAATAAAACATTTGTAACAACTAACAATTAAAAGATAAGATAGATAAGATAGTTTCTTTATTTTCAAAATATCCTTGGAGATTGATGTTCAAGGCATTATTTTGAGCTAATTAAGCTACTTCAATTCCTTCTATTTTCACTTTCTTTTGAATCAACAAATCTTTGTTTCTAAAAACACTAAAAATTTACCAATAATTTTGAAAGAGAGAACAATATCATGATGCATTATCGAGTCTTGTTGTACCGATCCGGCTAATTCTGAGTTGAACTGGCAAAAAAAGTCTGACCGGCTGACCCATGGAAGGAGAGGTCCGAACGACTTGCTTCCTTCGAGGTCCCACCGGTTGGTTCCCTAGGGGATCCTAACATATTTCTTCACTAGAAGGCCGAAGGCCGACCAACCTGAAGACCGACCCAATGAAGTTGAGGTCTGAACAACCAACTCCTCTGAGGTACGGCTGACCCACTCTAAGGATGTCTTGGAGACTCCAGGAGCTTCTTTCTACACATACCGGTCGGCTTCCTCAAAGCTCCTGTCAGACACTTCCTGTCGGCTAGATGATGGGCTCCTGTTAAGTCCGACTAACTCGTTCTCCTTCTGTAAACTGCTCGAAGGCTCTAGAAGCCCTTTTCTAGCTGACACCAGAATTCTGTTACAACGGATTTCACAACGTGGCCACGTCTCCGCGCCACCTGGTCATCACACTGATTCTCCTAGGGGCAAATCAAGACTTCCTAGCCTATCCCCTAACAGAATTTGGCAGTACTCCATGCCTACTTAAGGTGACCGGGGGATCTCCGTTTGAAGCTAAGTATCCTCTTCCTCTCCGCACATTATATTCTCTCTGGTTTTCTCCATTCTGTTGCTCTCAGACCCCTACTAACTTAAGCATCGGAGTGTCCCCCGCCGGACCACCACCGATGCCTGGGGGACTTTGTTGCAGGTTGACCGACAGAGGAGCTCTCTAGCGCAGCCGACCAAGCCCGGTCCAGGAGAAGGTGCAGCAACAGATTAGCGATAGAAGGAGGGGTTGAACCTCCATTCTGCTCTTGACTCTAAAAAGAGAAATCGATTGAGAAAATCCTGTAATGGCAAGGGAAAGAACTCAAAATACCTCTGCCAAAAAAGGTCATTCCCAGCACAGGTCTAAGGCACCTCCCAGGGAAGATGACCCCGCTACTGCCTCTGAGCCCACCATCACTCTGGGACTACAACATTCCAAATGTTGGTGAACCGCATCGAAACACTCACTATGGCGGTCCAGTGTTTCCAAGAGGCAGCATACAACCGGCAGTAGCCGCTTACGGTGTCTTGCATCAACCATCAACCGGTTGCCGGGACAAGTCAGCAACCGGAGGTTCCTCCACCTCCATCCCACGTCGTTCCGGAGCCCCGAAGGTCCCTGGGGCCTCGCGCTGATGGGAAGAGGGCAAGGTCGACTTCTCCCTTTTTTGCTGACTTCATCCCCTATAACGGTCAGCAACCTACTAAAGATCTGAGGGACTATGGCAGCAAAATCATGCTCATGGAAGAGCGCATTGCCGAAATTGTTAAACGGCAGAAGGCCAAGGGGGGGCACGCTTACGACACCCGCCCACCTTTTTTTGCTAAAATCTTGGGGGAGCTGATCTCCCGTCGCTTTAAAATTCCTCAGGTGGACCCCTACAATGGCACCACCGACCTCCTAGACCATCTAGGCACCTACAAGGACCACATGATGGTGTAGGGCACCTCCGACATGCTTTACTGCATCTTCTTCCCAGCAACCCTAAAGAAGGCCGCTCGGATGTGGTTCAATGCCATCCAACCAGGTACGATCCACTCTTTTTCTCAACTTGAGAACCTCTTTCTTTCCCATTTCAGGACATGCAGCCAGACCCCAAGGAACACCGACTACCTTTTCCTTGTGCTTCAAAAGGAGGGAGAGACCCTCCAAGACTACATGGCCCATTTCAACTCAGCGGCCATGGAGGTCCCGGGTTTCAATGAGCCGGTAGCTATGTCAGCCTTCAAGAGAGGGCTCCGCTCATCCAGGCTCATATTTTTCCTAGACAAGAGGTTTTCCACGAGCTACATCGAGCTGTTGGCCAGAGTGCAAAAGTATGCTCTGGTAAAGGAGCAAGCGGCGAGCTGATACCAAGCTAAAGGGAGGTCAGCCCCCAAGAAGCAGAGCGACAAGGCTCCCGAAGTCTGACCTCCCATCTCTGATAGCCTATCCGCCCAGCACCGAAGTCCGAAACAGAGGGACTTCCCTAGGAGGTTCAAGACCTATGCGCCCCTCTCCCTTCCGAGGAAGAAGATCCTCATGGAGATTGAGAACGAGGCCTTCCTGCAAAGGCCTCGACTGATGAGGGCCCCTCCTGCCACCAGATATAAACAAGTACTGGCGGTTCCATAAGGACCACGGGCACAACACCGAAGAGTGCCTCTAGTTGAAGGATGCCATTGAAGACCTCATCAGAAGGGGGTACCTAAACAAATACGTCCGACCCCACTGAGATCGGACCGAGACCTCGATCACCAGGGACCCTACGGAGGAGGCGGAGCTTCCTAACCAGTGCTTGACTGATGGGGATGTTGGTATGCTACTTTGATGGTCCGATTAGGGGCACGAAGGGGACCAAGATATTGTAAAGAGGCCCAGGGGTTCCAATATAATCAGTTTTTTTGACGAAGACCTCTTGGAGCCACATCTCTCAGGATATGATCCTGTAGTTGTGTCAGTAGTCATTGCCAACTATGATGTAAAGCGCATCCTCATTGATGATGGAAGCTGTGTAGAAGTTTTACTGTATGATGCCTTTATCCGAATGAACTTGTCCAGGTCCAGGCTCCGAGAATCCCTAATACCATGACTGGCTTTGGAGGAAACTCTGTTGGAGTTGAGGGAGAAATAACTTTGCCCGTGACCATTAGGACGGATCCTTACCAAAGAACTTTCCCCATCAACTTCGTGGTTGTCCGTACGACCTTGGCATACAACGCCATTTTAGGTCACCCGGCTCTCAACAGGTTTTGGGCCATCGTATCCACTTATCATTTGCTGGTAAAGTTTCCGACTAGTAACGGAGTCGGAGAAATGAGGAAAGACCATAGGATGGCTAGATGATGCCTGGCTATTCATCACAAACAATTGGAAAGACGCCCCACTCTTGAACAACTTGACCCCTGAGATGAAGCTACCGACTGGGATCAGCCTATCGACAAGATCGTGTTCATTCCCCTTAGGGAGGATGACCCCACCAAGGTCCTCCAAATTGGGAGCACACTAGGTGAAGAGGCCAGACAAGAGCTAATTGGCTTCTTGAGGAGAAATGCTGATGTCTTTGCTTGGTCAGCGTCTGACATGCTAGGCATTCCATTGGACATCATCACTCACTAGCTTAGGGTGGATCTGACCTGTAGACCTGTTCGACAGAAAAAGAGGAGCTTCGTCACTGAAAGACAAAGGGCCATCGAAGAAGTGAAGAAGCTCTTTGATGCTGGCTTCATCAAGAAGGTTTATTATCCCGAGTGGCTGCCAATGTCATCATGGTGAAAAAGGCCAATGGGAGGTGGAGGATCTGTGTGGACTACACTGACCTCAACAAAGCTTGTCCGAAGCACAGCTTCCCCCTGTCGAGGATCGATCAACTGGTAGATGCTACGGTGGGCCATCAGCTCTTAAGTTTCATAGATGCCTTCTTCGGGTACAACCAGATTAGGATGCACCCTGAAGACGAGCAGAAGACAGCCTTTGTCACAGACAAAGGGCTGTATTGTTACAAGATGATGCCCTTCGGCCTAAAAAATGCAGGTGCCACTTTCCAAAGGCTGATCAACCGAATCTTTGAAGGGCAACTCAGAAGGAATATGGAGGCGTACATCGATGATATGATTGTCAAGAGCCTCCACAAGGCTGACCACATCAAGGACTTGCAAGAATCCTTCGATCCACTAAGGCACCATCGGATGAGGCTAAACCCTGCCAAGTGCATATTTAGGATAACCTCCGAGAAGTTTCTTGGTTTCTTGGTCACTCAAAGAGGAATTGAAGTCAATCCTAACAAAATTAAAGCTATCATCAACATGGCACATTCGACCAGTAAAAAGCAAGTGCAAAAGCTCACAGGCCACATAGTTTCTCTCAACCATTTTATCTCCCGGTCGGCTGAGAGGTCTCTACCATTCTTCAAGACTTTGCACCGGTCGGACTACTTTCATTGGACTGACGAGTGTTGGTCAGCTTTTAAAGCCTTGAAGGATTACCTGAAGAACCCTCCGCTATTATCTAAGCCAACGGAGGGGGAAGTGTTGTACCTATACCTGTCGATGTCGGACGAGGTGGTCAGTTCCATCCTAGTGCAGGTGGGCGAAGATGGACAGCAAAAACCTGTATACTATATCAGTAAAGTCCTCTATGACACCGAGACAAGGTATCCTAAAGTGTAGAAACTGGTCTATTCCTTGGTCATAGCGGCAAAATGCCTCCGACCCTACTTCCAGGCACATCCGATCGCCGTGCTGACTGACCAGCCCCTCAAGGCGATCTTTCGAAGTCCTGACACCTCTGACCACCTAGCCAAGTGGGCCATCAAGCTCGGCGAGTTTGACATCTCCTTCCAATCCTGATCGGCTTTGAAAGCTCAGGTAATCACTGATTTCATTGCAGAATGCACCTGGAGGCCGGAAGCGACCCCACCAGCAGTTGAAGCACCAGAAGCTGATCCCGTGGAAGAGACCGAACCTGCTTGGACCCTCCATGTGGATGGAGAATCCAACCTCACAAGGTGTGGGGTAGGCCTAATTTTAGCTAACCCCGATGGGGAATGCCTGATTTTAGCTAACCCCAATGGGCAATGCTTGGAGTATGCTCTACACTTTGTATTTCAAGTATCGAACAACCAGGCAGAGTATGAAGCCTTGCTTGCAGGGCTAAAGATAGCCAATGAGTTAGGCATTGGCAGAATTTGGGCCTTTTCCGACTCTCAATTGGTGGTCAATCATATGAAGGGCGAATTCAAAGCGAGGGACCCAACTTTGGCCAAGTACTTGGATAAGGTATGAGGCCTCGTGTCTCAGTTTAAATTCTTTGAAATTCTCTACATACCTCAACTGTAGAACTCTCGGGCGGATGCTCTGTCACGATTGGCCACTGCCACTTCCAGTACCTCTGATCGAACCTTTGTGGAGTATCTATAGCACCCCAGCATTGCCAAAGAGCCGACCGAGGTTCACCAAGTTGAGCAGGAGGTCTCATGGATGGAACCAATCCATGCATTCCTGGTCCAAGGGACTCTCCCGGACGATCCGATCAAGGCTAAGCATGTGCACTGGATGGCTTCCAGGTACGTCATCCTTGATGGCATCCTCTACAAACGATCATTCTCACAGCCGCTACTAAAATACTTGGGGCCGACCAGTGCGGACTATGCACTCAGAGAGGTACATGATGGCATCTGTGACGACCACCTCGGAGGGAGATCCCTGGCTTATAAAGTCATCCAGCAGGGATACAATTGGCTTACAATCCAAAAGGATGCGTCGGACTTCGTCCGAAAGTGCGACACGTGTCAAGGGTATTCTAATATCCAAAGGAGGCCCGCCAGCTAGTTGACCCTGCTTTCAGTGCCTTGGCCATTTGCGCAATGGGGCATGGACATTCTGGGACCCTTTCCCCCGACGTCCGACCGATGGAAATTCCTCCTTGTGGCCATTGATTACTTCACCAAGTGGGTGGAGGCTGAACCACTAGCGCAAATAATGGAGGCCAAGGTGGAGAACTTCGTCCGAAACTGCATTATCTTTCGATTCGGCATCCCGCGGATAATCATTACTGATATTGGAAGATAGTTCGACAACTCTAAATTCCGGAATTTCTGCCAATGATATCACATCTCCCATCGGCTCACATTGGTCAGTCACCCTCAGTCCAACGGAGAAGCCAAGGTTACCAAACGGACGATCCTACATGGACTGAAGACCTGGCTGAACGAAGCCAAAGGGCTTTGGATAGAAGAGCTTCACTCAGTGCTCTGGGCATATCGGACGATCGCCTGAACGGCGACCAGGGAGACTCCATTCAACCTGACCTACGGAAGCGAAGCAATCATCCTCGTGAAAGTCTCTTTGCAATCCCTACGGATTGATCACTTCACTAAGCCGACCAACTCAGAGCAATGGAGGGCTGACCTAGATTTACTTGAAGAAACCAGGCTCCGTACCAATTTGAATATGGCAACTTACCGCCAGAAGATGGCTAAATATTACAATTCGCGGGTCAAAGCACGAACCTTCTGGGTCGGAGATTTGGTTTTGTGAAGGACTGAGATTTCAAGACCAACTGAGCAAAGGAAACTCTCCTATAATTGGGAGGGACCCTATCAAGTCATTGAGGTGATTCGAGCCAGAACCTACCGACTCGAGCATTTAGATGGACGGCAGATAGCACACCCATGGAATATAGACAATCTTTGCAAGTATTAACAATAAAGTCTACAATTTTCTCTAAGGCAGCCCTCTTTAAAAAGTCCAACCCTGGTCGGCAAAGCTCTAAGGTAGCCCACTTCGAAAAGTCCGACCCCAGTTGGCAAAGGCTCTAAGGCAGCCCACTTCCAAAAGTCCAACCCCGGTCAGCAAAGGCTCTAAGGCAGCCACTTCCAAAAGTCTGACCCCGGTCGGCAAAGGCTCTAAGGCAGCCCACTTCCAAAAGTCCGACCCCGGTCAGCAAAGGCTCTAAGACAGCCCACTTCCAAAAATCCGACCCCGATCGGCAAAGTCTCCAAGGTAGCCCACTTCCAAAAGTCCGACCCCGGTCGGCAAAGGCTTCAAAGCAACCCACATGAAGGACAGGCCTCAAATTTGAATGAGCCGACGAACCAATACTTGGCGAGATTTCTAAGTACCTGGGTCCGGACCGAGCTACTATCCATTGGCTATCCTATAGGCCTCAATTTGAACCAGCTGACGAGCTAACACTTGGAATTTTTTTAAATGTTCAAATTTGGATTGAGCTAGTGCTTGGCAACTACTTCAACAAGCTGGCGGTCCTAAAATGCCAATCGAAAACACTTAGAAGAATTTTAAAAAAAGGTGTTCCATTTTATATACATCAATACACATAAGTGACAAAAGGCTTCTTCTATTAAGTTCGAAGAAACTATTTACAAAGGTAGGTTAGACCTTTACAAATGCCCTAGGTTTGACCCACCGAGGGTACGGCAAGGGCCTTAACTTTGGCCCCGCCCGTTACAAATGGAGCTTCAACCGGGATGTCAGTCGTCCCTACATCAGCTTGAGCTGGGACTTCGACCCTAAGCTCTTCCGCACCGCCTTCAGCCTGGGGCTCGACCCTGCTATCAGCCAGGTGCTCTTCTTCCTCCATTGGTTCCCCTAACTCGGTGCCGGATAAGTCAAGCTCCGGAAAAAGTCCGGCCACCTTCTTCAAGCAGTCGTCATAGCCTTCTCTGTAGAAGTCTGATGCCACTTCTTCTACCTCTTCGATGAATTTGGCCGAAGCCTTGTACTTTGCTACGGCCTCCCGGACTTGTCCTGCCGCCAGCTCCTTGGCTTCCTCAAGCTAGACTGCCAACTTCACTACAGCCGCACGCTCAGCCTGGGCGCTCCCATCGGCCTCAGCAAAACGCTCCTCCTCCTCTCTCAGCCAGCGGGTAAGGGAGTCCACTTTCACCTTCCTCCTTTTCAGCCTAGCTTCTTGATCAGCTAGTTGGTCTTGCATCACCTTCGATGCCTCTTTTGATGACTCAGCCTCTGCCTAGATGACTGACAGAATCTCCTCCGCGGACCTCAAAGATGCCTCCGTGGCTGCCTGAGCCATCTCTAGCTCCTACACTCTCTTGGCAGAGGTCTTGGCTGCATGTAGTATACGACCGATGCTATCATCCATCAAGGAGATGCCATGAAGAAGCTATAAATAGGAGCTCGAATTAGCACTATGCAAAATAATTGGGAGAAAAGGAAAAGTACAAGGAAGCAAGATAGATGTTTTACCCTCATGAGGTCGCGGTAGGACTCCTTGGCCACATCACTCAGATTCCTCTGAATGGACAGCTCCCAGTCGGCGTCTGTCATGGCCCCCCTAAGCAAACTCTGCACTCTTCTCGAATTGTTCAGGACGTGCCAATGCTGGAATGCCTCCTGACGGACCTCTTCCCCGGACTCTTCTCCGGCCGTCTCTCCCTCGGCCACCTCTACTTCGACCGCCTCACCTTCGACCACCCCTCCTTTAGCTGTCCCCTTTCCCTTGTCTGTGAGGGGAACCGCCTCTTCCGGGTCGACGAGTGATGGGGCTGACGTTGCCGCCATGCCGGATAATTATGGCTGTTCCTACTCCCATCGGGCGACCGACCCCCCGACAGGAGCCGAAGACCCTGACATCCTCTTAGCCAATACCTCTATAAGAGGGGCGCCATCTTCATCGGAGTCTATGTCTACTACGGGCGTAGGTCGTTCCTCCTCTCGCCTCTTCTTTTGTCTCTTTGCGGTCGGCTCCGTGGTCGGCTTCGGGGCAGCCCTCTTCCGCACTGCCCGCTGGATGACTCTAGCTTTGTCGATTTTCATTGCCTTTCCTGCTCCGAAAAAAGAGATCAGAGTGAACTAAAGGAAGGAGACACAACAAGATAAATGAGGTGAACACAGGAGGTCGGCCAACCCCGATGGCCCCTTTGTTCCTACCTGGGTGTCTCTGTCGGTTGATCCCTGCCTGGTGAAGGGCACCCTCCCCGAGCAGTTCATATGCCATGGTCGGGTCGGCTCCATCAATCTCATTAAACTTGGCCTGGTCGGCCATCAGGATCGCCCTCCCCTCGCGAAGCCTCGGCCACGGCTCTCTCCATAAGGGTTCAAAACCCTAAGGGTGAAGACTATCCATAAAAAAGAATCTGGCCTTCCACCCATGAATGGCCGAAGGGAGGCACTTCAGGATCTTTCAATTAGGACAGGGACTTAACATCCACCACTCTCGGCTCCTGAAGTCCTTTAGAAGAAAGAAGTTTCCAAAGAGTGATAGCCTAAGTTCAGTCTCGACCTTGTGATAGAGCACTATGAAGCAACAGATCGCTCGAATGCTATTCGGGGTCAGCTGCACTAGAGTGACTCTGTAGTAATTGAAGACCTCTAAGAAAAAATTGTGTGGGGGAAACCTGAGGCCGGCCTTAAGGTGGGCCTCGTACATGGGGAGGTTCCCCGGTCCTAGTGGGTTATTGGCTCTACCCTCTCGGCCCGAAACAGATAGATGCAAGGTCGACAAAATGCTGTACACGGCCCTAAGGTTCTCGACTCGTTCCCGGGTCATCACCGATTGAATCTCACTCGGCCCTGGTTCCCTATGCCTGTGGGTCAGACCTTGCATACTGGATGCCATTAGAGCTAAAGGAAAAGAAGGGATGGGGGACTAACCTGAGGCCGGACTCCTAAAAGATCGGTCTTGGGGAAGAAGAGGAAGAGGCTCTCTTTCTCTCGCGGAGCACAGTCGCAGCGAAAAAATCCTTCCTGAGCGCCTTGCCCCTCCTTTTATAGGTCTCCGGGGGAGCGCTGGCCTTCGCGTCGTGGGGGTTCTAACTATCCCATCGACGGACGTGACCTTCCATACCTCAAAAATTGAAGCACCGGGTTGAATAGAACCGGCAGACAGCAATCCATGTGAAGGCCGAATCAACGGTGCAAGGATTGCCTGGAAAGCGACATCGACCATTCGGATGCTGCCATGTGGTTCGGCACATCCCTCCACTCAGACCATCACGTGAGCCAGCCAAGCCCCTCATCATGGTGCCCTCTCCGCATTAATTGTGACTCCTACACCCCTAATGCGGGGCCGATATCTATCCATGACACCGGTCGTGGGAGATTCGAAGTGATCCAGCATGATGATTCCAAATCGAACTTGGACGGACGTGAGCCATGCGATAACAGTGCTCCTATCCTTTGAAGCTGATAAAAAAGTGCCCTAAGTGCCAATCATTATGAGGGCCTTTTTATAAACTTCCAACTCATGTATGAGATATTTTCATATTAATAAAGGCATGTGATTCATCATATACTGCAGTATCATGTTTCTGATGATTATGATGAACCCCATTGAATAGGGCAATGGAATTAGGGTTATGATAAAATAACAGTGAGACCTAATTCCTATAAACCTTAATCTAGAATGTTCTAGTCATTGGACCATCGATTCGGGGATCAATGAATCCGGAAAGACTAGCTTATCCTATGTATGCTTAGTTGATGAGGGTGGTTGATCTCACAACCACTTGTGTAGAGACACTAATACAAGGATAAGGGTGCTCATCAGAGTATGAGTATACTGGAACTGATCCGCACCGGGACTATCTTATGGAAGTCTTACTACTTGTCAAAAGATAGATTCCAGAGTAGAAGTTGTGCATGTGATCTTTAGACCTGAGGTCACCATGGTTCCTTGTGCACACTAAGCCATACTTTGGTTCATACTCATTCATGGCATTGCAACATGTACGGGGTGTTCTGGATATGGTGGAGGGTGTACTAAGGATGTGACTGGACCAACAAGTAATCGATCATTCCTAGTAAGAGGAATTGTTAACCCATGCAATCTCTTCGATGAGAGACTCAAGGAGCCTTTGATCAAAGCAGGATGAGATTAGTGGAATCTAATCAATCATCAACTGAGTCCTCATGATCGAGCTGAGATTCGATATGATTAAGTGTTAGGGTTTGACATCTATCCATACGTATCACTTAATCAGGATAATAGGAGATCAAAAGATTGAATTGCACGGTAACTTACTACTGAAGGGTATTTTGGTATTTTTCACCAAATTCCTCATCTCCGGGTAGGCATGACACGTTGCTAGACGTCAATCTTGTCTTGTAGGTTTTTATGAACCAATTGATTTGGTTTCATGAGTCAATTCGATGTGTGATTCGAATTGGACAATTAGGTGAGCCAATTTGACCTAATTTGGTAATCGGGCTCGATCGAATCGAATCGGCTCAAACCTAAACCTACTGCTGGCTAGATGTTGAACCCAATAGGTCACACACAATAGAGACTTGGCCAAGGAAGTCATTCATGATTTAATTATGGTTATAGGATCCTAATTGGTTAGCCGGATTACGTATTAGTATATGTAGGCTAACCTAATTCCTAACCCAATTGGATTGGATTTGGTTGTTTGCTAATTGGGCTAACCTAATTATGGGAGACCTAAATTAGGTTGAGTCCTAAGTGGGGCTAGCCAAATCAGAGCTTGATCTGATTTTAATTTGGGCTTAAGGGCATTTTATGTGCCATATATGAAGAGTCCCAATGGTATGGGACTCTTGGTACCTAAATGATACCTTAACTTCAAAAAGGCACAGAATGAGCTATAGACCTCTGATTTGAAAATAAATTATATAGTTAGAAAGCTTATTTAATTCTCTTTCCAATGACACCCATATTTTATATATTTCACTGATCAATATATGCTGCTTTAGTTGGAGAGAGAAGTGGGAAAGGAAAGTGGCGCCCTTTTGGCGCACCCGGGAGAAGTATGGTGCGCGTAGAAGGACTAAGAGTCCTTCTGCAGATGAAACTCTGAGAGCTTCATCAAAGTGGCGCCTCTTCACTTTATTCCCACACCTTTTGGAGAGGATTGACCGGTCAAAGAAGTGGAAGGGGTAGCGTGAAAGCAGAAAGAAATATTGGCACGCAGATGAAGAGTCGCTTCTCTTCATCTGCGCGCGCACTATTCTGAGGCAGAGTCCTTCTGCCCTTAGGACTCTGCCTATTCCATGCTCTTCAAGATTGAAAGGATGCCTCCTTCCATTCTTCATAACCGGTATATGCCACATGGCATATGGGGAACTGCTTTGGAAAGGGAAAGAACATTAAATAAGACTCTTGAAGCATGAAGAGCCTTATCAGACAGGAAGAGTCATATCTGATAAGGAGTCTCGGGATTCTTTTCACACCCCATCTGAATCTATATAAAGGGGGTACGGTGAAATGAGACTTTAGAATTTCGGTCATCAGAAACAGAAGTCCATTTTCCCGAGAGTTATCTGAGTGCCTCTTTCTGTTGTCTCCCTCCCTCCTTCTTTTAAGACAAGACTTGTCTTGTTAAGACAAGGTCTTATCTTTTAGGACAAGACTTTGTTTTAGGATATAAGCCTAAGGGGTCCTAGGGGAGGGTTGTCCTAAAACCAAGAGTTCCTTAGGAGAGTGTCCAGAGAGCCCTACAGTAGGACAGGGTGTCCTACAGTGGTCAAAGGTCCAAAGGCTATCCTAAGAGTCCTATTGATGCAAGCAACCCCGGTAGGGATTCTTCCTTGGTTCAAGTCTCGTATGGATCACTGTTGGAGGGCTTGCACTTGTGAGCCTCGTGGAAAGGATTGGATTTAGCGATCCAGGTATGTTAATTGACTTTATTTTATGATTCATTAGTTGTAATTGCCCAAGGAGTTCCTGAGAATTAGGGTCTTTTATACATGTTATACATGTTAGGGTATCATGCTATAAAATTTTATTTTGAAAGTCAATTCTGCATGCTGCATGATCCCTGTGACCCTGGGAGAATTCCTATCAGAAGCCACGTGCCCCCTCAAAGTCCAGAAGCAGGGGGGCAACTGTTGTACTAATTCGGCTAATTCTGAGTTGAACTGGCAAAAGAAGTCCGACCGGTTGACCCATGGAAGTAGAGGTCCGAACGACCCGCTTCCTTCAAGGTCCGACCGGTCGGTTCCCTAGGGGATCCTGATAGATTTCCTCACCAGAAGGCCGAAGGCCGACCAACCGAAGACCGACCCAATGAAGTTGAGGTCCGAACGACCCACTCCTGCTGAGGTACAGCTGACCCACTCTAAGGATGTGTCGGAGACTCCAGGAGCTTCTTTCTACACGTACCGGTCGGCCTCCTCAAAGCACTTGTTAGACGCTTCCTGTCGGCCAGACTACGGGCTCCTGTTAAGTCTGACTGACTCGTTCTCCTTCTAGAAACCGCTCGAAGGCTCTAGAAGCCCTTTTCCGGCTGACACCGGAATTCTGTTACAACGGATTCCACAACGTGGCCATGTCTCCGCGCCACCTGGCCATCATTCTGATTCTCCTAGGAGAAAATCGGGACTTCCCAGCCTATCCCCTAACAGAATTTGGCAGTACTCCACGTCTAAGTAAGGTGACCGGGGGACCTCCGTTTGAAGCTAAGTATCCTCTTTCTCTCCATGCATTATATTCTCTCTGGTTTTCTTCATTTTATTGCTCCCAGATCCCTGCTAACTTAAGCATCGGAGTGTCCCCCGCTGGACCACCACCGGCGCCTGGGAGACTTTGTTGCAGGTTGACCGGCAAAAGAGCTCTCCAACGTAGCCAACCGAGTCTAGTTCAGGAGAAGACGCAACAACAAGTTTAATTCAATTTTTTTCTTAAACTTTTGAAAACAAAAAGAAAAATCAAGGGAGATACTTAATGAGCCACCCCCTTTTGCTCGAAGTGGAGACCACATTAGTGAAGTTTTTGTTACCAGAAGGCGTGGCATGTTGGATACCTCATGAAGCATACCAAACCGCATGGTGCCAGGGAAAAGCGAACTGCATGTGACTGAATAGTGTCGTTAGGTGCTGCTTTCTTTTAGTCAATGGTACTAGTAGGTGACATACCTACTACTAATATATATTGTTGAAATTTAAAGTTAACTAATAATTTTTTAATTTATAATTTTAAAACATTTATATCAAAATTATCTCATGTTAAAATAAATACAATATATAAAAGATAGTATCATCGTAATGCTCTTATGAAAGTACTTAAAGTTTATTGATGGAACCATCCAGAAATATATAACCCACTGAATGATCATCGTGGACACCTGCATGTCCACTGTCTCGTTTAAAATTCCCCAACCCTATCTCATCCCACGCATGCATATAATTGATGCAATTTGACGTACATCACGTATCCCAATGCCCTCATAAACCCATACTTAAACGGGGCATCTACAAATTCCTTTCTTCTAGAAAATATCGCCCAATATTTTAGATCAAATGGCAAGCAGCGTATTCTAGTGGAGCTTAACAGAGAGGGACCATGCTTAGCTTACACAATAATTGAACCATGCATTGGTATTTAGAGATCTAGCCTTACTCTCAAGCTTATGCATGGCATGACTAATTTAGTACTAAGGCAAGCTAGAGCGGTGCACAAGCATCTTGCTCGGGGACAGGCAAGAGTATAAGGTTTCCCAGGTCATAAAACCTGAGAATCATTATTAAAGAAGTGTTTATTTAAAGGAAATTGAGAATTTCGAAAATTTTCATATAGACATCAGTGTATCTGTTGAGCAGTTTTTTTTTAAAAAATAATTCTTAGAATGAGGACATGATTGGGTAAAATTTGGATTAAGGGTTGAATTAAGTCAGATAATTTATATCTAACAGCCAATGACATTACCAACTCAATCACTTGGCATCGTCAATTTATTTCCAAAAACAGACCTAAAATCATGCAAGACAAAGCAAGAAATCGTATTCATGTACAGAATATCGATTCATTGTTATGCATTCATGAATAGCTCGATTGCCAATCATGTTTCTAGCATCGATCACCAAAAGCCACCGAGTAGCCATAGTGGCAATAAAGTTTTCACTATGTGGCCAACAAGAACTGCGCTGATTTGGTGCACAGGGCTTATTTGGTGCTCAAATGTAATAAAATTTTCAAGCAATGCACATATCGATCTGAAACCTTTTAGCTTTTACTACAAAAACATAACGCTTTCTTAAAAGCATATTTATATGCCTTCATGTAGGGAAGTAAATTTTGCTGAATAAAGACTACATCATAGCTCTGCTAAGAGACTAGAAGAGTGCATGGTGAAAACAAAAAAATTACATTCTCAGGCCTTAGATAGGAGATTTCAGAAAAAGAAGAAAAAAATTAATAAGGAGAGAGTCGACAAAGGTGACACTCGAACACTTGTTTCATGTAACAGTCAAAAGACTTTGCTAGTTTGATATTCTCAATAACTTCTACAAGCTCAGTTATTTGATACTATTTGGTTGGAAAAATAAACCAATTGATTTAGTTGAATTAAGTAAATAGAAAAAAGAAATAAATAATTAAACTACTACACCAATTTTACATATTAATCTAATTTTTAATCAGATAGAATAAAATAGATTAAAAGGTAACAAAATGAAGCACATGAGTCAAGCATCTGACCCATCCTCCCCTTATAAAACCTCACAGGCAGCATAACCTCTCCCATGCTCTCCCTTCTACTTATTTTCCCCTCCATGGCTGGCACCACCCATATATTTTAGACACCCCAAACAACCCAAAGGGAAGAAGAAAAGCTAGTATTCATTCCCTTGGTCATGGCCTCAACTCTACTTTTTTTCTTCTCTCTCCTCGTCCTTCCACTTCCATCCTTCTCCCAGACCTGTTCCTCCCAAAATTTCTCCAAGAATCGTCTCTTTACCACCTGCAACGACCTCCCTCACCTCTCCGCGGCCCTCCACTGGACCTACGACGCCGCCAACTCCACGCTTTCCATCGCCTTCGCCGCCCGCCCATCCCTCTCCGGCGGCTGGGTCGCATGGGCCCTCAACCCCACCGGCACCGGCATGGTGGGGGCGCAGGCTGTCGTCGGGCTCCGCCAGTCCGGCGGCTCCCTCGTGGTCAAGACATTCAACATCTCTGCTTATGGCCCTGTCACGCCGTCGCCGATCGCCTTCGAGACGTGGGGGCTCGAGGCCGAGGAGGATGCCAGCGGCGTCATGACGGTGTTCGCCATGCTAAAGCTGCCAAGTGGCGTGACGAGGATGAACCAGGCGTGGCAGGTTGGGCCGAGCTCTACTGATGGGTTGCCTAGCAAGCATGACTTCGGGGTGGAGAATTTGAACGCTAAGGGGACGCTGGATGTGGCCAGTGGGCAGAGCTCAAGAGGAACGGATTCCAGGTTGAAGGAGAAGAATGTAAGTATTTATGACTCTCTTTGTAATGAACGGAGTAGAGGTATTTTGAACTTGGTAAGAGTTTAAATAAGAGTTGATATGATATATGCCTCGATTTTTCGGGAAGTAGGATTTTTTTTTCCCCCTACAAAATGTTCAGATATATATATGAATTGGTTGTGCCCAATTTGAGTGAATTGTGTTCTCCTTTGCTTTTCTTTCTTTCTTTCTTTCTTTTTATTTTTTTGTGTATTTGTTGTTTCGTCGAGTTGTGTACTGACTTGGAGTTAACCGTTTCATTGCCTAGTTTTAAATGAAGAAATAAAAAGAAGTCTAGATCGAGGTGCTGGATTTGAGTAGACCATGTTTTCTACTATGCCTTTTCTTTTTAACAAATCTTTTATGGAGTTGTTTTCCGATATTGATACTAATGTTTGTTTTATTTCTAATATAAATATAAATATTTTATTTTTGTTTATTTTAAGTATTTTTTCCCTGCTTTTCATTTTTCGTTTTAGCTTGACTTGTTCAGCGCCTCTCTTTCCTTCTCTGAAACCTTTCAATTATCGTTCCAGAATTGATTTCCAGAGCAGTTATTTGTCTTTTCTTTCGATTTTCTTTTACCTCCTTGGGGTACGTCCTGCTGCCACCAACTAAGATGGAAGGTTCTTGTCATGTTACTTATGACAGTTGATATGCTTGTTCAGTTGATTAACGTGTCTAATTCTTTATCGGTAGTTTCCTCTACCACTATGAACATGGTGAGCTATCGATCGATATTACCATGAATAACTGGAGGGAGCCAAAGTCCCTAAAACAGATGGACAGTATATTACTATATTTCCAGTGATCACCATCCTAACTTATCCTTTTTGATAAGATGGAAAGTTTTCTTTTGCAAAACAATTCCAAGTAACTTTCTTTATGTCCACTTTGTTGCAATCTATCTGGCAAGACTGTTTTCAGTTCAATGCTTTTCACTTTTCCTTGTGGTACAGATACATGGCATACTAAATGCTGTGAGTTGGGGTATTCTGCTTCCAATTGGAGCAATCATCGCAAGGTATCTGAAGGCATTCAAGTCATCAGACCCAGCTTGGTTCTACCTTCATGTGTCGTGCCAACTCGTTGGTTATGCTTTGGGGGTCACTGGCTGGGGAATTGGTCTTAATCTTGGGAGCAAATCTAAGGGAGTTCAGTACACCACTCACCGAAACTTAGGCATCGCCCTCTTCTCCCTTGCCACCTTACAGGTAACATTACATGATTTATAGGCCAATCTTAATCCAATCTTCCTTCTAGTATTCATAAAATGTTTTTATGTTCTCTCCTTATGTTATTAAAATAAAAAGATCTGATTCCTGTTTTAAGTCTAGATTACCTAATGCACAAATTTGCTTCTAATTCTTTGACATACCATGTATCATTAAGTGTCGGAGAAAAGTTGGATCTTTTGTAGATCACTGCTTTGTTCCTGAGGCCAAAGAAGGATCACAAGTACCGCGCCTACTGGAATCTGTACCACCAGGTAGTAGGAATGGTCATCATTCTTCTGGGCATCATCAATGTGTTCAGGGGCCTAGAAATCTTGAATCCTGCCCAGAAGTGGATGGATGCTTATATTGTTGTGCTTTGTGTCTTGGGTGGCATTACATTGGTGTTGGAAGTAACCACCTGTATCATAGCTCGGAGGAGAAAGTCTGATGGATCCACGAAGCAGTGCCATAATAGCTCCGGTGCCGCCAATGATCAGCGTGGCGTTCAGCAGCCACTCTCAGTCTGATTGTTTTTGCCCTTGGATTTTGGTTTGTGCATCTCTGTAACTGTTTTGTTGTCTCGTTAGATTTTGAGGATGGAAGTGCTGTATATATTAGAATTTTGCTTTTACTTGAGAGTGTCCTATTTCTACCATGAGTTCTACAGAGTCTGTTATAAACCTTCTCTTTGTAACTTGATGTATTGTATTCTGTATGGAAAGATGAACTGGAGCCTTTTAGTCTTCTTCACTAGTATCTGTTTCTTCAATTGATTACTGGCGGGCCGAGCGTAGAGTTGACACTCATGAAACATTAGTATAGGACTGCTGAGATTTAAGTTCAAATTTAGGTCTTCAGGTGATTTGATAATTTGGTATCAGAGCGATTGATGGGCTTAAAATCCATCAATGCATAAGGCTGCCCGGTAGATGGTGGTGAGACTATGAAGTGTTGGCAAGTGTAAATCTATATGATAAGTAGATGAGAGGATTGACCGCCAATCTCTTGGATGGTAAACCTCTCTGTTTACAAATTGATAGACAATATATTTATACCATTCAAGCCCTTATATATACATGTCAATACAAAATCGTTGACATCATCTAAGCTTCACCATTTGGCTGCCGTTCCAAGACTCCCACCAGTTTGAGCCTCCTGAGGATGGAAAAATTGGAGGAAAAATCAGTGGAAAATATAAGAAAAATCAACAAAAACAGGAAAAAGATGGAAAAATTAAAAAATAAGACATTTTCCTACATAGATTGATCATTTTTTTTTTTTTTTCATTTCATTGTCTTTTACAGAGATATGTGGGGAAGGGGAGTACTTGAGGGAGGTTAGAGGGATTTCTTAGGTTCCAGTTGGTTTTTTTTTTTTTTTTTCCTCAAAACAAGTGGGATTTTGTATGAGTTGTGGTAGTGTGAGTTAGTCCCTTGAGGTATCGGGAGCTTAATCTTGGTAGAAGTACGATATTTTATAGGATTTGAGAATTTTTGATCGAAAGGATTCTTCTTTGGTTACAAATTTTTAATTCACTAAGTTCCATTCTCATAATAATATGAATATGAATGAAGGTTGATCGGGTGGGTTCAGGTATCCAATGGATATACCAATTTTAACTAGGACAGGTTTAGGATTTTTGGTTTATTTTGTAATTAAGTTTAGGATGGGTTTAGATGGTAAGATTTTAAATAGATTCAAATACGGGTAGGGCAAATTTTATTCCCTAATCATTGCCATCCCTAAGTATATTGTCATGCTCAAATCCATCAATTATGTTGGCTCAAAAGATGGCAACACATTCCAAAGATGCAAACCTTGAGAATATGCAAAGCCTACGGATTGAACAAAATCTCGACAATATAATCATCATTTTTATTGACAAGATTAATAGCTCCAATATTATTAACTAGCAAAAATAATTTACTTACAATTTCTGAATAGCCAATGTTTTCAAAGCTTGGCATTCTAATTTCTTTATGTTATATGGTAGATGGCCTATTATAAGTAATTACTAGTATAGTAAAAAGTGTTCGATAAGGAGTTGAATACTTATTTAGGGACAGGATACTAGACAGCTAGAAGCAGATTACTTATTTGGGGCATAGGATATCAAATGGCTAGGAGTCGATCACTTATTTAAGGTACAAAATACGAAACAGTCAAGAGTCAATCACTTATTAACATATAGTGTATCAGATGGCTAGGAGCTTATCATTTATTTGGAACACAGGATGCCAGACAGCTAGGATCCGATCACTTATCTGAAGTATAGGTTGCTCAACTACTCATCGGATAGGTACTGACTACTTATCTAAGCCAGGCATAAAGTTTCATTACTTTATTTAATTTGAAGTATATACCTTAAAGTCGTTAGAGCTATTATGACAAGGTTGGTAAAGTGGTTATCAAGAAGTATATGATCACTTAGCAAGCTGACCTCTTAATGGCCTAACCTACTTAACAACTTTCTTGATGGAATAACCACCTTATAAATAGTTATAACAACCTAACCAACTCAGTCCTCAACCTTTATAAATAGGGGGTCATGGAGAACTCCAGGGGACATCTCTTACATATACACTTTCTTTCCATTTTCTTCTTATGTTCTCTCTCTCAAAGCTAACTTAAGCATCGGAGTGTCCCCTGTTGGAGAAATCCTACTAATTTTTTCAATGACAAGAACTTCTTTTGCATGTTTAGGAGCGAATTGAGTCAACCTTGAAAGTTATCAACCAGTTTACCAAAGATTTTTAGGGACTCAAGGCTACTTCAGTACATCTAATTTTTCAAGCTTGGAGAGGAGTAGCAACATTTGGTACTAGAGGAAGGACTACCCAAATCTTACAAGAAAATGACGAGAGGAAGACCTCCACTTTACTCCTTGATGGTGATCTTCCCGAAATACTCCAGTACAGCAACAATTGAGGTAACAAATCCTTAATCTACTCTTATTGCTGATCCAAGGTTGGACACTCTGATTAAGCAAATCTAGCTACTAACAAGTGCTGTCCATCTTTTCAATAATATGGTATCCGGCATCAGTCTGATAGAGATGATAGAAGTCATCAACCTCCCTATAGGAAAGAAGAAACCCGATAATCAATTCCTCTTTAGGAAGGAAGAAACTCACCATCACTCATTAGAGAATTTTCAAGAAGATTTTACTTCAATGCACCCTTCAAATCATCACTCTTAGTGAGAGGATAATATCAAAAAGAAAGTCTAGGAGTTGGAAGCTAAACTCGGAGACATTTATATGGAAGGCTGTCACCGAAAAAACTTTCATGACTTCAACACTCAATCCTCTTTCTCTAAACAAATAATGAATGAGCCGATTCCCCATTAATTCAAGATATTATCAATTGAACCCTATGATGGTTCTACTGATCTTGTTGACCATTTGGAGGGATACAAAGCTCTCATGAGGCTCCAAGGTATATATAATGCCTTATTATGCTGGGCTTTTCTGGCATCCCTGAAGAAAGCTGTTAGTATATTGTTTTCAAGCTTGCTATCCATATTCATCTATTCTTTCTAGCAGCTAGATAGTCAGGTGGTGACCTACTTCGATAGTCATTGACCGTAGCTAAAGAATAACGATAATCTCTTTTCTATCAAGCAAGAAGAAGGGGAGATACTTTGAAGCTATGTGGCCCATTTTAACATCAAAGATCTTAATGAGTCTGTCACTATATTAGCTCTAAAGCAAGGACTCCAAAATGGTTGCTTGAGTTTCTCTTTGGATAAGAGTTTTTTAAAGAGTTATAATGATCTCCTCATGCATGTAGGGAAATATGCCCAAGTCAAGAAGAGCTATTTCTTTTATTAGAAAGAAGAAGGAAAGAAAGAGAGCAGGAAGAAGCAGGCTCATAAGGAAGAAACTCATGTTCAACTAGAAACCACCAAATCCTTGAAGAGTTTATAGCCAAACCATCCTGCATGGCAATTTGCCGACTATATCCACTTGAATGTATCTCAATCTCAAATTCTGATGGAGATCAAAAATAATAATTTTCTGCACCGACCACTATCCATGAGGGGTCCACCAGAGAAAAGGGTATAATAAATTCTGCTACTATGATAGAGATCATGGTCATGATATGGAAGATTATTAATAGTTAAAGCAAGAGATCAAGAACCTAATTCATAAGGTCTATCTCAACAAGTATATTAATAGCCAGAAAAAAAAAGTGACCCATCGAACATGGCTTGAACATGAAGCTAAGCTAAATAACTAACCAACTAAGGGGATAATCAGCATGATCTCGGACCTCTCCAAGAACTGAGGAGCAGGAAGACTAGATGAGGAGCCACTGAATAAGAGGCCTCGGGCAAAGTCAACTAATTCTCAAGATGAGAACATTATTACATTTTTTGATGATGATGTAAAGAGGATTCAAACTCCACATAAGGATGCAATTGTCATCTCTATTATGATGGTCAAATATGATGTGAAAAGGTTTGGTTGATAATGAAAGCTCTATCGATATCTTATTCTATAATGCTTTCCAGAAAATAAAACTATCACTTGAAAGGCTGAAAAAGGTGCATACTTTACTCATCGAGCTTTCTTAAAATTTAGTTATCATTGAAGGAGAGATCATCTTACTAGTAATTGTAAGCTAGCTACCAAGACAAGCAATGATTCAACTCAACTTCCTGGTTGTCTGAGTACTATCAGCCTATAATACTATTTTCGGATGACCAGGGTTAAATACATCGAAGGCAGTAATATCTACTCATCACATGCTCATTTACTTCCCAACCAAGCATGGAGTCAAAAAAATTAGAGATCAGATAGTGGCAAGGTAATATTTTCTTCTAGCTTTCAAAATCCAAAAATTGATCAAAGCCTTGTAGATAGATGAGCTAGATGTCAGAGAAGGCACCACCACAAATAGAGGCAAACCTACCGAGTAGTTGACAAGCATTCTTTTAGGAGAGAACCTAGATAAAACTATACATATCAGATCTCTTTTGGCTCCTGAAATCAGAGAATAGCTGATCTTTTTTCTTTGAGCCAATGTCGATGTCTTTGCATGGACAACCGCCTACATGCCAGGCATACCTATCGATGTTATCATTCATAAGCTTAGTGTGGACTCTCACTATCTTTCTATTAAACAAAAGAAAAGAATTCTTGCTTTAGAAAGATAAAAGGTCATTGAAGAGAAAGTAGATAAGCTTATAAAGGCAATCTTTATTAGGAAAATCCATTATCCAAACTAGATAGCTAATATAGTTATGGTCAAGAAGGCGAATGGGAAGTGGAGAATTTGCATTGATTATATTGATCTTAACAAAGTCTATCCAAAAGATAGCTATCCTCTACCAAAAATTAATTAATTGGTAGATAATACATTCGGACATAAATTACTCAGCTTTATGGATGCTTTCTCAGGATATAACCAGATCTGGATGGCGAAAGAAGATGAAAAAAAAATGATTTTTGTTATAGAAAAGGTCTCTGCTATTATAAAATGATGCCCTTTGGACTAAAAAATACTGAGCTACTTATTAATGTTTGGTCAACAGAGTCCTCAAAAACTAGATAGGGAGAAACATAGAAGTCTTTGTGGATTATATGTTTGTTAAGAGTACAAAGGTTGATTGCCACATAACTGACATGGAAGAAGCCTTCTATGAATTAAGACAATATCAAATGAAACTCAATCTGAACAAGTTTGCATTCGGTGTTATACCTAAAAAGTTTTTGGCTTTATGGTGACCTAGAAAAGATTTGAATCCAATCTCGAGAAAATCTGAACACTTTTAAAAGTGAAGCACCCCCGGAACAAGAAGGAGGTTCAATGCTTAACTAGTCAGATTGCATCACTCAACCGATTTATCTCATGATCAGCTAGAAAGTGCTTGCCATTCTTCAAAGTTATAAGACATACCAACAACTTTAAGTGGTTAAAAAACTACCAATTAGCTTTTGAAGATGATGTGGCACAACCATTGATGTGGAGCCCATGATGGTGAAGCTGGCGGCCATGCTGGTGAAAAGTGCCACTGGATGCAGTGCCCAAATGAAGACCCAAAGGCGAGCCATCCATCCGAGGTTAGCTCCTAGTCGGGGTTGTGCTCATAAGACGAGCCCTCCATCTGAGGTTAGCTCCTGGCCGGGGTCATGCTCATCATGCCAAGGGCAAGCCCTCCGTCCGAGGTCAACTCCAAGCCGGGGTTGTGCTCATAAGGTAAGCCCTTTATCCGAGGTCAGCTCCCGGCCGGGGTCATGCTCATGCTTGCCAAAGGCGAGCCCTTCGTCCGAGGTCAACTCCTAGCCAGGGTCGTGCTCATGAGGCGAGCTGATGGGGACATCAATAATAAGAATATATACTTTGATTAACTAACTTTATTTTTGCAGCTATAGTTAATAAAATCTTGAGCCATGAAACAAGTCCCAAATTTTCTTGAAGCATACTCATGAGTCAACACATGGAAGAAGACAATTTTTCATGAGTCGACTCAAGCTCAAAGCATGATGAAAAGCAACCTCTTCAAAGCCCAATTCAAGCCATTCAAGCCAAGACTTAAAGCCAAAATTTTTACATGGGGGGACACCTCATCAAGAAACTTTGAGAGAGAAGAAATTACACTATATCAAGACTTTTATGGGAAACATAAAGATACCTTCCAACAAGTGACATGTGGGGCGCCACCTATAATGACACCTAGGCCTCCACATTAGCATTTGACAACCACATGAAGACCTTCTAGAATGCCACATGTCAAGTGGTTGTAATTTTCTACCAATAATTTGTTTTTAGTTAAAACCACTTAACTAAAAATTATTGGAGCCAACTAAGCCATCCTTATCCCCTCCTCTCCACCCTTGGACGAAATTCCTAGCATTGGAGCATATAAATAGGGCCCCTAGGCTCCCATTGTATTCATTCTATGCTATGATTTGAGTTAATGAAAGGATTGTTTCCTTGTGTTCTAATTTTCTTGAGTTCTTGTTTGGAATGAAAGTTTTCTAGCTAGTTTGAGTGTGTAGATTTTTATCCAAGAAGATAATGAGAGTTTTCTAAGTTTAAGTTTGAGAGTGAAGAGTCCTTTTGCAAGGAGTAAAGGATGGGACACCCATTGATGGATCTATGATCAAGCTCTAAGTCCCAAGCCGCCGGCCACTTTCTTCTTCTTCCTTTTTTTTTTTGTTTCCATTCCAACTCTAATTCTTCTTCCATGTCTAATCCCAAATTTCTTTGCAGGTTCTCTTAGGTTCATAGGTCAAGGATGAAGATCTCCACGCCATGGATCAAGGCCAAGATGAGTCTCAAAGTAGAAAGTGCCAATCTTGACTTCTATTCCTCAATCCTTGAGTAATGAGAGCTCCTTCTTCCACTAAATAATTAGCCATCATTGTTGGTAGGAAAACTCTTCCTAAGCTTCATTAGATCTGATCATTTGAAGGTTAACTTGTCCTAGTAGTGATGGTTTCCTTACCATGAAGATCCTAATCCTTATTTTGAACTAGACATACATTGTGGATCTTAAAAATTAGATCAACTAGTCTCCTTATGAAATTTTTTTTCTTGGGTTAATTTAGTCAGTTTATTTGATAATTAATTGCTCAAGTTTGCTTGCTGGTTAGCTTGCTGAAACTCTCCATCCATCATTTTATTTTCATCCCCTATCAATTTTTTTGGTATCAGAGCCTATGGTTTACTAGGTCAAGTGTTTGATTGCTGAAATTTCTATTCTAGTATTCACTCAAATTTTTCATGGATTTTAGTAATTTTTTTATATCACAAACAAATCCATAAGAATACTTTTATAGTACCTTTGTGTGATAGGATTCAAAAAATAGAATTCAAAAAATATTTTCTATTTATTTCTGGATTTAAAAATATGACTTCTTAGATCATTTATGAAGTTCTGTCCAGAATTCTGTTTCTGCCTTCCATTTTATTTAATTTTCGGAAAAATACAAAATATTTTTTCTAAGTTTTTAATTTTTATATCTGAGATCCAGACTTCGATTTTTGTTATTTTTCATAGGAATTTTGAATTTTAGAAGGATTTAGAATATGAAATTTGAAATTTGAATTCAGGTTGTTAAGAGTTAGCTAAACTGCTGGAACCTTCTAGCAATTGTTTTCAAACTACCTTCTCAACCAAAATTTGAGTTAATCCAAATTCAAAACTTTAAAATCCAAGAATTCTTATATGAGAGTTAACCAAATCAGTTTTATTTTGAATTTTTGAATTTTTAAAAGATTAAATTTTGAATTTTTAAAACTAGCTAGTTGAAAGTTGTTTCCTGCTGAAATTTTCTTATACAACAAGCTTTCAAAATGAATTTCTTAACCAAATTCTAGGACTTAAATTTCAAATTTTGGAATATGGAATCTTCACTGAGAGATTTAACAATTTAAATTTAAATTTTAACTTTTTAAAATTTTAAAATCTTAATTTTGAATTTTTTAAAACTAGTTGACTAGAATTTATTAGGGATGAAACTATCTTGCAACAACTCTAACTTCTAGAATGAATTTTTAATCCTAATTCGAGATTTAAATTTTAAAATTTGATTTCTGAAATCTAGACTTCAAAATCTAAATTTTTCAATTTAATTTTTTTAAAAAAATTTTAATTTTTTTTAAAAAAATTTAATTTTTTTAAATTCATCTTTGAATCACATGTTTGTGCTAATACTAGTTATTGTGTTATCTAGTTGGTGAATTATTTGTGCATCCATTCCTAAATCTAATTAAGGGAATTCAATCATAACATAAGGGAAGGAGGTTATTACCTTTCCTTGGCCTAAAAATATCATCCACATTTGCATTGACCTAAACCATAATTGAAATCGAGTAGGAACCTAAAACTAGGGACACCCACAAGTCAGGTTCAAGTGCAAGATGAGACCAAATATTAGTTGAGTTAGTACTTACTTCTTGAAATTTGTGTCTAAGGCAAGAGGTCCAATGGTAAACGCCTTAAGTGGACTTGCGATTTTTAATTAGGACCTCGTGAAAGCGAGGAGAGCCTCCTGCAACCCCATCTCTTACCTGGCTAGTGAAAAAGGTAATTACAACTTTAATTAGTACTTAGTTAATTCCTGTATTTTGAACTTTTAAGTCTAGGAGTCCTAAAAGTTAGGTTTGTACTACTTGCCTATTTTATCTGAAGCCCTATACCAATAGTTCTACACATATCCATGGATCCCAATCTTGAATTCTTTATGAGGACCCTGACTGAAAAATTTGATACCCTAACTAAATAATTAGGACTAGTGAACAAAGAGTTAGGGCAAGTAAATAATCAAATCGGGAACCTCGAAAAAGATCGCTTGACCCGTACTAATCCTAAATCATCTTCCTTGGTCCAAGAGCCCATTATCATGATCTCACCCCTAAGTATAAACTTAGATACCCCTGCCAAGGATACGTAGATCAGGAGGAGAGAGTCTTGGGGAGCAATCGACCCTATGCACCCACTTTTGATGGAAACCCTGAGGTGTACATCGATTGGGAGAAGAAAATGGATCAGTACTTTGAATTTGATGAAATGTCGGAAGTAAAGAAATATCAATTTATCAAATTAAAGCTAGTCTGACATGCTAAGTCATATTGGGAACATGTTGAGCATAAAAGTTATTATAGTGAGGATAAAATAATTACTTGGAGAGATATGAAGAGTAAGTTGAGGGAAAAGTACCTAGGCAAATCTTATAAGCAAAATCTTCTAACCCAATAGTACAAATTGAGACAAGATGATGAAACTGCATTTAAATATATTGCTAAATTCAATAAGTATGAGGGAGATAAAGAAGAGACTGAATCCATGAAAGAATTAGAGGAAAAATCTCCTGATCCTATTAAAGAATTTAAGGATGAAATAGAATCAAAGTCTTGTCCAAATGAAGGGCTAGAAAGAGAAAATCCTAAACTCGTTGAAAAACTTAAGGAAGAAGTTTATGAAGCTGGGTCTAACCTTATGGATGAATATGATCAAGAACAATTACTTGAAGATAAAATAATTATCCAGCCTAAAGAAATGAACAACGGGGATGATCAAAATGAAATCCAAGAACAAAACCATGGACATCAATCTGAGGATAACATAGAAGATCTAGAATTAATTGATGTTGAAGGTTTAGATCTAGAGATCGATGAAGGATCACATGTTGGGGTATTGACCATCAAAGAACAAAACCCTACGAATCAGCCCCAAGAAGCTGTAGAGCCTTTGAAAACCCTGCGAAATATTTTTCCTAACAATTCTTCTATCCCTGATTCCCTATTTTTGAACATCCACTATCCTGATCCACTATTACGTTTCATTCACTCTTCTATCCCATCCAGCTGGGACATCTACAATACCATTGATCTGGTCCCAGTGATATTCAATAGTTACATTATTAAGACTTTTTGGCATATGTTGGGAGCCAAATTAAGATTCACTGCCACCTACCTGAAGTTTTGTGCCAGAGTCTTCAAAGCCATTTAGGAAATATTGAAAATTAGGAACCTTGTTTCCTAGCCCAACAATAAAGTTTAGTCCATAGATAATAAAGTCCATTTGAGCTTGTTTTGTTTTTTTGTTTGTCTTTTACCATTTAGTATCATTTGTGTTTGTCTCTTGTCATTTGTGTCCCATGCATAAGTATCCATGATTACGAGAGTCATATGCATAGTGTGATTAGTAAAACAAGTTTTGAGCAATGAAATTAACAAGCATATGGCTAAATTTTATAAAAAAAGCCAAAGAACTTCATGAAGGAGACTATGTCTTGATTAGGCTTAAAATGATTATATGCCCATGGTGTAGATCCTTTTCAAAATAGTAAGGAAAATTGGACCTAATATGTGCTAGATATACCATTCGACTTTGGTATTAGTTCCACTTTCAACATTTCAGATCTAGTAAAGTAGAAGGAACCAATAATGATACCTAATGAGCTATTCAAGCCTGATTCCACCTTTGAGAGTAAACCAACCCTTGAGTATCTACCAGCCATATTACCAAAGTGGCAAGATAGGATTGAGCGAATCTTAGATGGCAAGATTGTCACTACTCAAAACAAAGACTATGAACGCTACTTGGTTCACTGGCAAGGATGACCTGATTCCAAAGATTTATGGATCACTCGAGAGGACATACAAAGAATCGACTCTGACCTCTTAGAGTATCACCAAAGCCAGATGAATTCCTACTCGACGGAGTCGAGCTTTTTGTCCACCCCAAGAGAATTAATAGGGACATCAATAATAAGAATATATACTTTGATTAACTAACTTTATTTTTGCAGCTATAGTTAATAAAATCTTGAGCCATGAAACAAGTCCCAAATTTTCTTGAAGCATACTCATGAGTCAATACATGGAAGAAGAAAATATTTCATGAGTTGACTCAAGCTCAAAGAATGATGGAAAGCCATCTCTTCAAAGCTCAATTCAAGCCAAGACTTGAAGCCAAATTTTTACATGGAGGGACACCTCATCAAGAAACCTTGGGGAAGAAGAAATTATACTACATCAAGACTTTTATGAGGAATATAAAGATACCTTCCAACAAGTGACATGTGGGACGCCACCTCTAATGACACTTAGGCCTCCACATCAGCATTTGACAACCACATGAAGACCTTCTAGAATGCCATATGTCAAGTGGTTGTACTTTTCTATCAATAATTTGTTTTTAGTTAAAACTACTTGCCAAAAAATTATTGGAGCCAACTAAGCCATCATTATCCCCTCCTCTCCATCCTTGGATGAAATTTCTAGCATTGGAGCCTATAAATAGGACCCCTAGGCTCTCATTGTATTCATTCTATTCTATGATTTGAGTTAATGAAAGGATTGTTTCCTTGTGTTCTAGTTTTCTTGAGTTCTTGTTTGGAGTGAAAATTTTCTAGCTAGTTTGAGTGTGTAGATTGTTGCCCAGGTGGCTACCCAAGAGGGGGATGAATTAAGGCTTTTAAAAATTTAAACAAGTAATGTGCTATTTCAAAATCCTTTGCAAGTGGTAGGTGCTATGATAAAGTTATAGAATGCAGAAGTTAAACAAAGTAGAGAAAGCACAACACAAACACACCAAATTTATAATGGTTTGGAGCAACCCAGCTCCTACGTCCACTATCCAAGATATCACTTAGGATTTTCACTATATTCACATCCGAATACAGTAGGATTGTTTTACAGGATCACAATCCAAAACCTCTACACTTTGGTTTTACGGGATCACCAAAGAAAACCCAACACCCTTTGGTTTTAACAGGCTCACCAAAGAAACCTAAATTTGGTTTTCTGAGTGGCTTCTTCCAAAGTTGATTCAAGCTTTAGATCAGAGTTGTTGAGGGCTTGAATGCAGACTTGAATGCACTTGTGCTCTATCTCTTATGGTTGGTTGGATATTCAATGAAGCTCTCTCTTTTTCCTTTTTGAACTCTCTTCTTAATTAAATCCTTTAAGGTAGTTCAAATCCTTCAAATTTAAAATCTTCCATCATCCCAAAGCAGTTCTAGCCGTTGTAGACCGTTGGAAAATGATTTGTGATCATTAGAGCACTTTTTGGCATTCAAAAACAAATTCTGAAACTAGCCATTAGATACCTGGAAGATTCATTCGAGTCGGCTCGGATTCATTCAAGTCAGCTCGGATCCTTCGAGTTGATAGATCGAGTCACCATTTCTTCAATGCAGTCGGCTCTTTATCTCAGGGCGCAGAATGTCACTCTGGACGAGTCGGCTCTTTACAACTCGGGTTGGCTCGATGTAGTTCGGGTCGGCTCGCTTTCTCAGGCTTTTGAAATTAGGTCTGGCAGAGTCGGCTCTTTCTAGGTCGGGTCAGCTCGCTTGGCTGTTCTCAGAAAACTTTTTGGAAATGGACTCTGGAGGAGTCGGCTCGGACTGATTCCAGTCGACTCGAATTCATTAGAGTCGGCTCGCTTTCCATCGAGTCGGCTCGGATTGCTACGTTCCAGAATCCTTGCTGCATGCCAGTAAGCAGAGTCGGCTCTTCTTGTCTTGGGGTCGGCTCGAGTGCCTTCTTCAGGATTTTTACAATTTGAAATTAAAGAAAACTCTCACTAACTCTTTTACAATTTCACACAAACCAACTCAAGGCAAAATCTAAGGCGCACACACTTATAGAAGTAACCCTTTTACTTGATTTTTCTTAGCATTTTCATTGGGGTTCTTCTTTACAAAAACACACAACATAACTCAAGCAAGAAAATAGAAATGTAGGAGTTGAAGTTTGAACATGTTATACATCCTACAAAAACTTGTCAAACACTTAAAGAGTTGTCAGTAATAAATGTACATGCTCCAATGTTTGGTTATCATCAAAATCACTTATGGGATCAACATAGATCCTTATCCAAGGAGAGAATGAGAGTTTTCTAAGTTTGAGTTTAAGAGTGAAGAGTGCTTTTGCAAGGACTAAAGGATGGCATGCCCATTGATAGATTTATGATCAAGCTCCAAGTCCCAAGCCGCCGGCCACTTTCTTCTTCTTCCTTTTTTTCTTTGTTTACATTCCAACTCCAATTCTTCTTCCATTTCTAATCCCAAATTTCTTTTCAGGTTCTCTTAGGTTCCTAGGTCAAGGATGAAGGTCTCCTTGCCATGGATCAAGGCTAAGGTGAGTCTCAAAGTAGAGAGTGCAAATCTTGACTTCTATGCCTCAGTTCTTAAGTGATGAGAGCTCCTTCTTCTACCAAATAATTAACCATCATTGTTGGTAGGAAAACTCTTCCTAAGCTTCATTATATATGAACATTTGAAGGTTAACTTGTCCTAGTAGTGATGGTTTCCTTGCCATGAAAATCCTAATTCTTATTTTGAACTAGACCTACATTGTGGGTCTTAAAAATTAGATCAACTAGTCTCCTTATGAAAATTCTTTTCTTGGGTTAATTTAGCCCATTTATTTGATAATTAATTGCTCAAGTTTGCTTGCTAAAACTCTCCATCCATCATTTTATTTTCATCCCCCATCACGAGCCCTCCGTCTAAGGTCAGCTCCTGGCCGGGGTCGTACTCATGCATGCCAAGGGCAAGCCCTCTGTTCGAGGTTAGCTCCTAGCCAGGGTCATGCTCATAAGGCAAGCCCTCTGTTCGAGGTTAGCTCCTAGCCAGGGTCATGCTCATGCTTGCCAAGGGCGAAACCTTTGTCTGAGATCAGCTCCTAACCGGGGGCGTGCTCATAAGGTGAGCCCTCCATCTGAGGTCAGCTCCCAGCCGAGGTCATGCTCATGCTTTCCTAAGGTGGCCCCCTGCATCTATCATGATACACCGGATGAGATCACCCCATCCGGACCACTTACAACGCCTCAAACACGAAGCACCATGAAGAGACTATAATGGAAGCAACAACCCTGGCATGAACTCTATACCACGGATATTAGGAGATAGGGGTAATGAAGATCAAACAAGTAATAAATCAAGATTAAGCAGAAGTTTAGGGAGAGAAACAAGGATTTAATATATTATCTCCTGTCAGAATAGATTACAAGACCTCTTGGAAGACTCAAGAGATATCTTCTCTTCTTCTTGACCCAAGACCGTACAATGTATATATATCCCTAGGTTAAACTAAACCTAGCCCCTTGAACCAACTCCCAACTGGCATAGCGTCAAAACAGTGAAACCGTCATCCGAGTCGACTCGCAGGGTTTGAGTCGGCTCATCCAGACCACTCCTTCATCTGTTCTGAGAATACGAGCCAACTCCTGCAAACCGAGCTGACTCATCCAGAGTGTCAACATACCTACCCTAAGAACTAGAGTTGACTCCTAAAAATCAAGCCAACTCGAAATAGGTAAATCACCTAGACCCCCCGTGCTATGCCAAGTCAACTCGAAGGACCATCGAGCTAACTCGAATAGACAGACTGAATAATAAACATTGTAAACACAGTTTATCACCTAGGACTCTTACCGGACTCACTCCCAGCCCTAGTTACATCATGACCAACATGACAAAGACCCAAAACTTGACTCTAGATGCCTTGGATACACCACACGAGACTCAACAATCTCCACCTTGGTATTTCAAGGCTTCGGTCAACTCCATCTTATCCATCAACCGCATCAGTCCTATACACTTGTAAAAGCTTTCCCTTGGAAGAACCTTCATCAGTGCATCAGCTAGACTCTCCTTGGTATAAACCTTCTCCAGATCCACCTCACCTTCTCCACCAGCTCTCTAATCCGATGGTATCTGATGTCGAAGTGCTTTGTCTTGGCATGATACATTGAATTCTATGCAAGTAACAATGCACTCTAGCTATCACAATACACCTTGACAGCCTCCTATTTGCAGCCCATCTCCATAGTCAATCCCTTCAGCCATAGATTCTCCTTTGCTACCTCTGTGATGCCAATATACTCTGCTTCAGTGGTGGATAATACCGTTATAGGCTATAAACAAGACCTCCAAGACACAGGTCCTCCATTCATGTTGAATATGAAACCTGTTATGGAACAACAGGTATCCACATCTCCACCAAAGTCTATATCCACAAAGCCTTCCATCTGCCCCTGGGCAGCCTTGGCTATGTTAGAGTGTTCCACAGCACCTCCTCGCTGTCCATAGCAGACGCCCACTCCAACTGATCCCACCAAGTATCTAAAGATCCCCTTCAATGCTTGCCAGTGTTCCTTGCCAAGCTATGCCAAGAATCTACTCACTTGACTCACTGCATGGACTAGATCTGGCCTACAATACACCATAGCATACATTAGGCTTCCCACGCCAGATGCATAAGGCATCCTTTCCATTTCCTGAGCCTCCACCTCAGTCTGTGGTGACATACTCTTTGAAAGTTTGAAATGTCCTGCAAGTGGCAGCACTGCTGGTTTGGCCTCCTTCATTCCAAACCTCTCTAGCACCTTTCGAATGTATCCACCCTGAGATAAATGTAGCAACTTCTTAGCTCAATCTCTGAAAATCTTCATGCCCAAAATCTTCCATACAGCCCCCAAGTCCTTCATCTCAAACTTACGAGATAGGCTTGCTTTCAAATCCTGCATTATCCTCTTACTCTTGCATGCTATCAGCATGTCATCTACATACAAGAGTACATATACCATGGATCCATCCTCCAGAGATTTTATATACACACATGGATCAAAATTGCACCTAGAAAGTCCAATGCTCCTCATGAAGGTATCAAACCACTTATATCATTGTCTTGGTGACTGCTTCAACCCATACAATGATTTCTTCAACAAGCATACCTTCTTCTTTGATCTAGGCTCCCTGAACCCCTGTGGCTGCTCCATGTAGATGCTCTCCTCAAGATGTCCATGGAGAAATGTTGCCTTCATGTCCATCTGCTCCAGCTCTAAATCCTGAGCTGCTACAATGCTAATATCACCCTAACAGACGTATGCCTGACAACGGAAGAGAAGACCTCAGAGTAGTCAATTCCTTCTTTCTGTGAGTACCCCTTGGCTACCAGCCTAGCCTTGTACCTCACTCCACCTTGCTTTGAATTTCCCTCCTTCCTTGCAAAAACCCATTTGGAGCCAATGGGTCGACTCCCTCTTGGTAGATCCACCAGCTGCCATGTCTTGTTCTTCCGAAGAGAGTCCATTTCCTTCATCATGGCTTGCATCCGTGATCTCGCATCTGAATTATCCATGGCCTCCTCAAGTGTCTCTAGATCTCCATTGGCAGAGATGAGAGTGTATGAGATGGTCTCATCTATGTCGTACTGCACCGGTTTCTAGATGTTCCTCTTGGGCTTGTGCAATGCTACACCTCTTGGGTTGTCCTGCAAATCTATAGTTTCTGGCTCCTCTTGCACATCCTCCTGGTCAGAAGTCCCCCTCGTAGTTCCTCCACATGTATGGGAATATGACTGCTACTCGCCACCTCAAAGTGAACCTGTTTTGAGGCTAAAACTGATGACCCATCTCCTGACTGCAAAAAACGAGATCCGCTATCCTCCACAGACTTGTCAATTCCAGTTGCAACACCGGGCTTCCTTAAAAGGCTCCTCTCATCAAAGATAACATTCCTACTAATTGTAGACCACTGAGAGTGAGGATCCACCAGTAGGTAACCTTTCATGCCCCTTGGGTATCCAATGAATACCAGTTTGCATGACTTTGGATCCAATTTATTCCTTTCAGCTCCTTCCACCAGTGCATATGCTGGACTGCCGAAAGCTTTTAGGTGACCAAGCTCCACCTTCTTGCCACTCCAGACCTCCTCTCGGATGCCTCCATCGATCCTTCTCTTTGGAGACCTATTTACAAGAAAACAAGAAAAGGTTATAGCATCACCTCAAAAAATTTTGGGCAGTGATGCTTGCAGCCTCAAGCTCCTGGCCTTCTCTGTCAATGTCCGGTTCATCCTTTCAGCTACACCATTTTGTTGGGGAGTCATCTTCACTATGAATTGGTGTTTGATGCCATTCTTCTCACAGTAGCTTCTAAACTCAAAGCTTGTGTACTCTCCTCCATTATCAGACCGCAGGCACTTGATTGATTTTCATGTTTCCTTTTCCACTTCAGCTCTCCAGGCCTTGAATCGGGCAAATACCTTTGATTTTTTCCTGATCAGATATAGCCACACCTTCTTGGAGAAGTCATCGATGAAGGTAACAAAGTATTTTGCTCCACCCCTGGCTGATATGGGTGCCAGCCCCCATACATCTGAGTGAACTAACTCCGAAACTCCTTCACTCCGCTTGGTACTCCTGGCAAACATTACTCTGTGCTGTTTATCATAAATGCAAGGCTCACATAGATCATCTCCCTCTTTCCTAAGTGTTGGAATTAGACCCTTCTTGGAGAGTTCCATGAGTCCTCGGTCACTCATGTGAGCCATCTGATAGTGCCATAGCTGATATGTAAGTTGCTCCTCCTGTGCTGCAGCAAGGATCTCCGCACTATCTGTCACCACTAAGCCTTCCATCCTATAAAGGTTGTTGCTCAGTCTCCTTCCTCTCATCACCACCAAGGTGCCCTTGGTTATCTTCAAGCATCCACTACCCGGTGAATAGCTAAAGGCATACCCCTGCTTCTCCAAATAACCTAGGAAAATCAGGTTCCTCTTCAACTCCGACACATACTTGACATTGGTAAGCCTTCGTATGACTCCATCATACATTCTTACCCTGATTGTACCAACACCAGCAACCTTACATGGGTGATCATCCCCGAGACTCACACTTCCACCATTTGCTTTGGCATAAGAAGCAAACCAATTCCTGTGAGAAGTGTAATGAAAAGAACAGGTTGAATCCAATGTCCATTCACTGCCATACTCCATGGCTCCATCTGATACAACCAATAAATCACCTTCACTATCCTCAGATGAATGTGCACTACTCCCACCGATCAAATCTCCTTTGGAAAAGCATCTCCTTTGGAAAAGCCCTTCCTCTTCTCATTCTTCAGAAGTGGACAGTTCCTCTTCATATGACCAGGCTGATGACATTTAAAACACTTCTAGCCTTACTGACTACCTCGAGACTTGGACTACCTTTTGATTTTCCTCGAGTCCTTTCCCTTGGCCTTCCTTGCCTCTCATTCACAGCAAGAACCTTTGAACTTGAACTCCCTTTACATAGCTTTTCCCACTGTTCATTAGACCTGAGAACTCCAACCACTTCTTCAAAGTTTAAGGTCTCCTTTCCATAAACCATAGTTGTAATGAGACCACCATATAATACTGGAAGTGAACACAGCAACAGGAGAGCTCTATCCTCTTCATCTATCTTCACATCAAGGCTCATAACATCCAAGCACACTTGATTGAATTTCTAGATATGAGCAATCATATCTCCTCCCTCAGGCATCCGCAAGCTGTACAGTTGTTTCTTTAACTACAACTTGTTCATCATATTCTTGCCCAAGTATGTGTTCTCCATCTTCCTCCAAAGACCCTTCACCATGGTTTCTCCACTAATCTCAGGTAGAACCTGATCAACCAAGCACATCTTGATTGTGCTAAAAGCTATCTCCTCTAGTTCCTCCCATTCTTCCAGACTAACCTTCTATGGCTTCTCTCATACTAACACCTTATAGATCCGGTTCAGTACGAGTAAATCCTTCATCCTTTGCAGCCAAAGGGTGAAGTTTCCCTCGCCATCAAATTTTCCAAAGTCTGCCTTGATATTGCTAGATGCCATATCAATAGATATGATCAAAACAATAACACCAACTACTCACCTTAATGTTTTGATCAAAAACTATTCCGCACCTGATCCCAGCAGTGATCTTCTTTCCTTCACGCAACCCAGGCTCTGATACTAAATATCATGACACACCAGATGAGATCACCCTATCCGAACCACTTACAATACCTCAAACATGAAGCACCGTAAAAAGACTATAACGGAAGCAACAAGCTTAGTGTGAACTTTATACCACGGATCTTAGGAGATAGGGGTAATGAAGATCAAACAAGTAATAAATCAAGATTAAGAAGAAGTTTAGGGAGAGAAACAAGGGTTTAATATATTATCTCCTGTCAGAATAGGTTACAGGATCTCTTGGAAGACTCGAGAGATATCTTTTCTTCTTCTTGACCCAAGACCATATAATGTATATATATCCCTAGGTTAAACTAAACCTAGCCCCTTGAACCAACTCCAAACTGGCACAGTGTCAAAACAGCGAACTCATCATCCGAGTCTACTCGCAGGGTTTGAGTCGACTAGTCCAGACCACTCCATCTGTTCTAAGAATACGAGCTAACTCCTACAAACCGAGCCGACTCGTCCAGGGTGTCTACATACCTATCCTGAAAACTAGAGTTGACTCCTGGAAACCGAGCCGACTCGAAATAGTTATATCACCCAGACCCCCCGTGCTGTGCCACCAACCAAGTCGACTCGAAGGACCATCGAGCCAACTCAAACAGACAGACTGAACAATAAACATTATAAACATAATCTATCACCTAGGACTCTTACCGGACTAACTCCTAGCCCTAGTTACATCATGACTAACATGACAAAGATCAAAAACTTGACTCCATATGCCTTGGATGCACCACACGAGACTCGATAGCATCCGGGGTCGAGCGCCCAACCGAGGTTGGTCCCCCGCATCCGAGATCGAGTGCCCAACCGAGGTTGGCCCCCCGCATCCAGGGTCAAGCACCCAGCCGAGGTCATGCTCCCACTTTCGAAGTCAGGCTTCCCAAATTGAGCTCTCCCCCTCCTCCTGTCGAGATAGGAATTCCCGCCAGTGACAGAAAGAGAGAGGATCAGCAGAGGTATAGACTGTGACATGGAAGCTCCCACATATTTGCAACTTCCCATGATGAGGAACAGGAATAGGTAGGATCGTTGGTGAGCCTAGAAGTCACCTAAATTAGGGTACTATTTTTTTTGGTATTTTTTTTTCTAGGGATGGCAAAGGAATAGTGGGGATGGAGGATAGGGATCTGGATCTCATGGACTCTGGGATCCACCCTAACGAAGAGACCTCTCACCTCTAAGGCATTACACCCTCCTCGATACTTGGAGGCGCTAGGTTAAATTTCAAAGGTCATGAGGGGTTAAAGAAAATGGGTTAGGAATGGGATAACTAGGGCCTCACGCCCATACCCGAAGGCAAAGGCAAGAAGAATCACTCTTTTAAAAACTCAAATTTTTTTCTCCAAAAACTATTTTTTTACAAAGGACTGATAGTGGTATTTATAGACCTGTCCAACCCTCATTTGAATTTGAATATAGGATAAAAAGATAGAGATGATTCAAATTCAAACACAAGATAGGATAACATAAGCCTATCCATATCTCAATCCTAACCAACCAAATCCTAGTTCAAATTTCAAATAAAAGATAAATTCTAAATTTATTCTAGATATGCTCCAGGATTCGTGCAGCTCCAAGATTCGTGCTTGCTCCGGGATTTGTACAGGTGAGGTCCCCATCATTCTCCTGAGGTGGGGAGAACTCGACTTCGTCGAGTGTGGATCAGCAGGGACTCTAGTGAACCACATCCAATCAAAAGAGAGCCGCTCTGAAAATGGTATAGCTTCGAGAGTGGTGCGGCTTTGAGAACCATGCACTTTGAAATCCGTGCAGAGGAAGAAATCAACAATAGGGAACCGACTGCTTTGAAGAACATGCAGTGCATTGAGATTCGTGCGGGCCTCATCTTCTCCATAGACCGAAATCAGAACAGGGGTTCGTGGAGGGGTGTCGCCAGTGACGATGCTGGATGGAGAAGGCCTTGCCGATGGCATCGATGGAGCCGGTGACGATGGCCCACGAGCAATAGCGGGTGCGGAGGTTCTTGGTGGGGTGGAGGAAGGAGACGTAGCATGAGGGTGGAGGGGTGATTGATGGAGACGAGGAGGAGACTCCAAGGTGGCTGAACTCGGTGACTAGATCTTTGAATCTGATCGGAGGTGCCACCATCGACCCGGCCCCGCTCCTCGGCACCCGTACCAGTGGTGGGGACATCCAATGAACTCTGAGACTACAAGCATGCGCTTTCTAAGGCTGTCAGCTTCTGAACCAGGATCAGAACCGGCAATCCCCTGCCTGCAGACAATGTACTTATAAGGTGTGAGATTCATCCCATCTCTCACTGCAGTGACCACAACACACTCTGCAATAGCGTAGAAGGCAATCCTTTCAACAATGGACACAGGGCGGTCAATGAATACAACCAGGCTATACTCAGAATTCCCAAATTCCTCATTGATCCACCTGCAGCTCTCCTGTATCTCGGCCTGGATCTCCTCAAGATCTCGTCCTCTTCCCATGGCCGGGTTGGCAATCTGGACCAGAACTGCCCTTCCCTTCCACTTAGGGTGTAGTCGGAGCATGTGCTCGAAAGCAAGTAGCTTGAGGTTGATTCCCTTGAAAATGTCCATGTCATCGACACCCAGCTGCATGGTCTTTCCCTCAAACTGCTGGCGGAGCTCATTTACCTGCCAATCCTTATCAGGAAGCTGGAGCACGGACTGTAATTGGCCCATATGGATGCCTACTGGCATGATCTTGATACCAACAGTGCGGCCAAAGTAATCAAGCCCAATATAACCCCACTTCGACTGGTACTCGAGCCCAAGCATTCGGCTACAGCAAGAGAGGAAGTGGCGGGCATAGTCGAAGGTGTGGAAGCCAAGGAGGTCGTAGTTGAGCAGTCCCTTGAGAATCTCCTCCCGGACGGGAAGCGTCCGATAGATCTCCCACGAAGGGAACGGGCTGTGAAGGAAAAACCCCATTCTCAGCCGATTGAACCTTCTCTGGAGGAAGGTCGGCAGAGCCATGAGATGGTAGTCGTCGAGGTTGAGGGACGCGGTGGTCCAAATGTGGCGCCACCGGGTGGAGAGGATGCTGGTCCGGACGGAGTCTCTGATGGGAGGAGGGAGACGATGTAGGGGAGGACGTCATCCGGGAGGTCGCTGATTCGATCCAGATCATTTGCGCTGCCTTCTTGGTAGCGTGGCGCGTAGGATTTGGATCTCCGTGCCCTCCTCTTCCTCTTCCTTCTGCCACTGGTTTTGTATGGGTTGGAACTTGGAACAGAGACCAAGAACAGAAGAAGCTCGGTGGAACGCGTGAGAATGAAACAAGATCGTTGGTGAAGGAAATCTGAGAGGTGGTGGTGGAGTTTGGGAGGAAGCACGGAAAGAAAAAATGGCATTGTTGGCAACTTGGATTTTTTTTTTTTGTTTTGGATCTGAGAAGATGGTAGGGTGGAAAAAAAATTGAATCGGTGGTGAAGGAAAAATCTGGGGTGATGAGGGGATCACAGTGATCGACACGATGGTTAATTCACGAGTCACGGTGGTTAATTCACGAGTCACGGTGATCAGGTAGAAACGGGATTAGAGATTAGGGGATCAGTGACAGGAAAGTGAAGGGACTCACCAGGGCTGATGGGAAGGAAGGAGAATTTAGGGTACCCTAATTTTTCTGGGCTCTGATATCAAAATTGATGAGGAACAAAAATAGGTAGGATCGTTGGTGAGCCTAGAAGTCACCTAAATTAGGTACTATTTTTTTGGTATTTTTTTTCTATGGATGGTGAAGGAATAGTATGGATGGAAGACAGGGATCTGGATCTCATGGACTTTGGGATCCACCCTAACGAAGAGACCTCTCACCTCTAAGGCATTACACCCTCCTCGATACTTGGAGGTGCTAGGTTGAATCTCAAAGGTCATGAGGGGTTAAAGAAAATGGGTTGGGAAGGGGGATAACTAGGGCCTCACGCCCATGCCCGAAAGCGAAGGCAAGAAGAATCACTCTTCTAAAAACTCAATTTTTTTTCTCCAAAAACTATTTTTTTACAAAGAACTGAGGCTGGTATTTATAGACCTGTCAAACCCTCATTTGAATTTGAATGCAGGATAAAAAGATAGAGATGATTCAAATTCAAACACAAAATAGGATAAGATAAGCCTATCCATATCTCAATCATAACCAACCAAATCCTAGTTCAAATTTCAAATAAAAGATAAATTCTAAATTTATTCTAGATATGTTCCAAGATTCGTACGGCTCCAAGATTCGTGCTTGCTCCGGGATTCGTACAGGTGAGGTCCCCATCATCCCAGAAGTGGTGCACGCCCTGTTGAAAAACTCAAACTCTGCAATGCGCCACCCGCACGTTCTGTGCAATGCTTGCTCCACCAGGCTTCACACCCTATAGTACACCGCCACGTCAACAACCATGCAACCGAGGGCTTTGATCCTCATGATAGAGAACATGAACATCCTCGAAGAGGAGTATTTCATCAAGGCCACAGGCCCTGCGATACTCTGACGATCCCTCCCAAAATGGAAATGCTCCATCATGGCTTGGGGCTCAGCAGCACGGTGCCCACCCCTCCCATGAGAAATTGCACACCAGAGGGACAAGATCTATATTACACCGATGATCACCCCCAAATAGAAGGATCTCCTCCAGAGGACCAGTTTGACAGGGGGGAAGATGCAGACAAATAAAAAACCCCCCCATAAAGGGATACAAGGAAAGGGATATCTCAATGAAGCCCTAGGCTTGGTCTTGACCACTCCTACTTATATAAAAACATAAGAAAGGACCCCCGAGAGGGGGAGAGAGGCAACTGGTAAGACTCGGAGAGCAAACAGGCAAGGAACCAGTAAAGAGAACCTCCGAGCTCTCCGATCTCTACTCAACTCTGTCTTTCCATTTCAATTCCACCTTTCATCCTCTACGCAGAGAGTCCCCAAGCTCTTCACCACAGAGATTCTGTTTTCCTTGATCGTCCTAATTAACTTGATCATCAGAGTTTCCCTGCCAAAATCCTCAACCCAAGTCATCTCGTTTATGCAGGCCATGCCAAAAGAGGACCGAGCGCCCGACAGGAGCCCGATGAGTCCGTGCCATGTCAGAGCTATAGGCCACAATGATCTTGGCAACAACAGATTGGCATAGCAGGTAGGGGGCGACAGAGCTCTAGCGACTATGGGAAGTCCAACAATGAGTCTCCCACCACCAGCAAAGCATCTATGGAAGCCCAAAGCTCCATGGTGACAATGCGAGCATGTGAGGCATCCACCAGCCAAGTAGGGGCCCCCTCATCATGGCAACCTATAGAGCCCTGAGTGGGAGCTCCCCTCTCCACCACCGCCGCCTCCGGTGGATCCCTAGATCATCACATTGGCCCAACAGGTCCATGCCCTGGCTATGGCGATGCACCAGCTTCATCAAAGATACTGATCCCTGGCAACATAGAAGTAGGCCGGGATGCTGATGGCCTATGCCACCGATCCCTATACCAGCCTACAGTCCTTCTGGGAGGGGCTGTTGCATGCAGCCTCCAACCTGTGAGGAGACCACCAGGCAATCAAAAAGAAGCAGCATGATAGCCCAACCAACTAGGAGAGTCGCTCCCCGGTCTTGGACCATGGTGCATACTCGAACCAACGGCATTGGCATGGCCGGGAACTCAGGTGAGAGTTCCCCCACTCCGCACCTCCTTCACCCCTGATTGATCCACCAAGGGGTCCACAGACAAGGCCATTCGCCATCAGGTGGAGAGGCGCCTCGAGGAGTAGGAGCGTAAACTTGCTGACCTCTCCCACATGTTTGTAGAGATTCAGGGCTCCCCCAATGAGCCCACGGGTTACGACACCCGTCCTCCCTTCTCCCGTAGAATCCAAGAGGAACCAATCCCCAGCCGATTCCACATGCCCCAAGTTGATCCCTACGATGGGACAACCGACCCCCTCGACCACTTGAAAAGCTACAATACCCTTATGAGGGTCCAAGGGGCCACTGATACTCTCCTCTGCATTGCCTTCCTAGCTACACTCCAGAAGGCTGCTCGAGCCTATTTCTCCAGACTCAAGTCTGAAAGCATCAACTCCTTCTCCTAGTTAGAGAAAAAGTTCATGGCGCACTTTGATGCATGCAGAAAGGTGCCACACGAAGCCGACAGCCTTTCTCGATCCGCCAATAGGACCGAGAGCCCCTCCGAGACTATGTCCTGGTTTAAAATCGCCACCTTGGAGATCTACCACCTCGATGAGCCAATCACCATGCTGGTCCTAAAGAGAAGACTGCAGACCTCCCACTTCACCTACTCCCTCGACAAGAAGCCTTCGAAGACTTACTCAGAGCTCCTCCTTCAAGCCCACAAGTATATCCGCATGGAGGAGGCTAACCACACCAAAAGGAAGTTGGACGGGAGGCCGTTGAAGAGGCAGGCCATCAAGGAAGCATCGCTCTCCTAACCCAGAAGATGGCACCGGTCCGCGGCCGAGGTCGAGTCCCAGAGTTGACCCCATCAAAGAAGAAAAGCTCACTCCTCTTCTTGCCTCGAGAGCAAAAATCTTGATGGAGATCGAGGGCGAGCACTTTTTGCGTCGACCTCCCCCACTGAGGTCATCCACTAGACGTGACAAGTCCCATTTCTACCGCTTCCATTGAGACCATGGCCATGATACTAAGGAATGCCGCCACCTGAAGAGGGAGATAGAAGACCTGATCAAGCATGGCAACCTCGGGAAGTATGTAGAGAGGGAGCTCCCCCGGTAGCCCAAAATGAAGAACCCCAATCGCTCGCCACCGATAACCAGCCCACTGAGAAGCTAATCGGGATGATCTCCTGGGATCCAGGAAGAACCTCGAAGAGGGCTAGGGGTGAGGGAGAATGATGATGTATTCCCCTGTAAGGGAGAAGGGCTGACCAAAATAAATAACCCAATAAATGATGCTGTCGTCATAGAGATGATGATAGCAAAGCATCCTATAAAAGGAATTATGGTTGACAGTGGAAGCTCTACAGACATCCTTTTTTATGATGCTTTCGTAAGGATGAACTTGTTCATTGACCAAATAAAGCTGGTGTTCATGCCCTTAGTAGGCTTCACCGGGGACTCAATCAGAGTCGAGGAAGAGATTACACTCTCAATAACTGCTGGGATCCCACCTCGATGAAGTACTGTGCTGACAACATTTATCGTTATGAGGCTTTCCTCGCCTTACAACGTGATCCTGGGGCATCCCTGACTTAACCAGCTTGATGCCACCATCTCCATAAGGCACCTCCTTATTCAGTTCCAAACCCCTTAGGAGACCAAAGAGATGAGAGGGTCCTGCTAGCCGGTCTAGCATTGCTTGTAGACCGTCCCGAGATCACGAGGGGCCGATCCGAGCCTAACCATTGATCAACTGAATTTGGTGGAATTGGAGCCGAAGGGCAGACCAGTTGAGCCCTTGCTATCCTTCACCTTGGAAGAGGATTCCTTGAAGATTGTGCAGGTGGGATGATGGGGACATCGGCCCAGAATCTAAAGCAACCAAGATTAAACCTGAAGCCCAACCCAGAAGCCAATCCAGAACCTGAAGCCCAGCCCAAACCTAGAAGCCAACCCAACCTAGAAGCCAGCCCAGAACCTGAAACCCAGCCCAAACCCAGAAGCCAACCTAACCTAGAAGACAACCCAGAACCTGAAGCCAAGCCCAGCCCAAACCCTGGGGCCCAAGATCCTAGAGTCGATGAGCACACATTCTGGTGCAGCACAAATCCCAAAGTACACAAACCTCGGAGCAGTTTATTTCTATGGGTGTATGAGGGATTGGGATATTAGGATTTTTAGGGTTTATCTCGATTATTTGAAAGTTTGTTTTAGGATTTACTTTATTCCTAGGATTTTTAGGGTTTATCTCGATTATTTGAAAGTTTCAATTTGTTATGGATATCTAATTAGGATATCGGATATCTTAGGTTAGTCTATTTAAGATGTTTGGTTATTCATGAATAAAATTAGCGAGCGAAGAATATTATTGTGGAAAAAATCAGGGTATGTCCCGATTCCTCCCCCTCTATCTTCTTCTTCTCCCCCTTCTTCCCTGTTCTTCTTCTTTTCCCCTGTTCTATTTCTTCTCCTCTCTCCCTTCCTCTTTTTCTTCTGGTTCTTTCTTCCCCTGGACTCTCCTTCTCCTTCTACTTTCTCTCCTCCTTCCTCTGAGACAATCCTGTTTCTCCTTCTCTCTATTTTCCCTCTCCCGGTTCCTTCTCTCTATTTTCCATTCCTCGATTTTTCTTTCATCTGGATTCTCCCATTTCTTTTTCTTTTCTCCCAGTTCCCTACTTCTTTCTCCTGCCATCGAGTCAAACTTCCCAAGCACACCATTGATAAGCATCCACAACCCGTCAACAGCCTCCCCTGTTTCAACTCGACAGCCAATCCCACACCCCACCACCATCGTCAGACCTCAAGATCTTCGGTTTTCGCCTCAACGCCATCATCTTCCCCACCACCGGTGATCGCCTCTTCCAGACCTTCTGTAGCACGCCGGTGTTCGTCATGCTAAAGGTCCTCTCCAAGAGGGTCTACGACGGTGCCATGGCCGATATTTGGCCCTCTGGTGTAATCCTCCTCAACCTCACCGCTGGCTATCCCCCCCTCAATGATCCCAATTTGACAAACCTCTGCCCCAAGATAGCCACCAGGTGCCGCCTCCTTCGATGACGAGGCCCCTCCCCTCGAGGAGCTCGAGATCAACACACACCAGATCTTGCACATGGCAGCCTCCTCTTCACTCTCTCCGTCCTCTCCTTCCATGGTCGAAAATAAGCACAAATGGGGAGAAAACATCCGCCAGCTCCTCCCCATCACCGGTCACTAGAGCCCGTGCCACCCTTCTCCCCATCGTGTCACTGCCAGTCGCCAGAGCAGGGCCATGCCACCATCTCCCTGTGACACCATCGGACTCCTCCAAACGCCCCACCGTCGACATCCACCAGCAAAGCGATGGACAACCGCCGGCCACTCTCCATCCAAATCCACAGCGACTGCGGCTCCTCATCCTCCATCATGGTTGATAATCTCGAGAATAACGCATCCGTTTCCCACCATTCGCCTCTACCATTTGATCTCAACATCCTCCCGTTGCCCAACATCGCCGATGAACCTCGTCGCCTCACTGCCGGTCAACTCCTCCAAAGCCCCTTCCTGTCGAGCTCTATTATCCTCCAGGAAGCCGCCCATGCATGAGCGTGAAAGCATAGCCGACTTTCATCGTCGACTTCAAATAAGGCAGAAAAATTTAAAAAAAAACCGTGAGAAAAAAAAAGTGAAAAAAAGAATGAAAATAAAGAAAAAAATAGAAAATAGAAAAAAAAGGGGTTATTTGATTAAAAAAAGAGAGAAAAAAATGATGAAAAAAAAAGTGGATTTTATTTGAATAAAAAAACTGGAGAAAAATAAATTAGGTTTAACCTAGCCTAGGGTCATTTCTTAACGACCAACGGTCCGTCTTCCTCAAATAAAAAATTGATCGGGGTCCGTCCTGCATCAATTTTATTTGGTATCAGAGCTGGCGCATTCCGTACCAATTTTTGGCATCAGAGCAAGTTTAGGTTATGTTATCACATTTTTTAATTACACTATTTGTAAAAAAAAAATTAGTCTATAGATGATGCATCGAGGAGCCTATCTTCTGAAGCCTGACTCGACGGAGTCGAGTTCTCCCCACCTCATGAGAAATGATGGGGACATCGGCCTAGAATCTGAAGCAGCCCAGATTAAACCTGAAGCCCAACCAGAAGCCAGCCCAAAACCTGAAGCCCAGCCCAAACCCAGAAGCCAACCCAACCTAAAAGCCAGCCTAGAACCTGAAGCCAAGCCCAGCCCATACCCTAGAGCCTAAGATCCTGAGTCGATGAGCACACATTCCGGTAAAGCACAAATCTCGAAGTACACAAACCTCGGAGTAGTTTATTTCTATGGGTGTATGAGGGATTGGGATATTAGGATTTTTAGGGTTTATCTCGATTATTTGAAAGTTTGTTTTAGGATTTACTTTATCCCTAGTTGGATTAGTTTGATTTTAAAATAAGTAGTTTGAATTTGTTAGGGATATCTGATCAAGATATTGGATATCTTAGGTTAGTCTATTTAAAATGTTTGGTTATTCATGAATAAAATTAGCGAGCGAAGAATATTATTGTGGAAAAAATCAGGGTGTGTCCCAATTTCTCCCCCTCTATCTTCTTCTTCTCCCCCTTCTTCCCTGTTCTTCTTCTCTTCCCCTGCTCTATTTCTTCTCCTCTCTCCCTTCCTCTATTTCTTTCGGTTATTTCTTCCCCTAGACTCTCCTTCTTCTTCTTCTCTTTCTACTTTCTCTCCTCCTTCCTCTGAGACATCCTGTTTCTCCTTCTCTCTATTTTCTCTTCCACGATTTTTCTTTCATCTAGATTCTCCCATTTCTTTCTTTTTTCTCCCAGTTCCCTGCTTCTTTCTCCTGCCATCGAGTCAAACTTCCCAAGCACACCATTGATAAGCATCCACAACCCGTCAACAGCCTCCCCTATTTCAACTCGACAGCCGATGCCATGCCCCACCACCATCATCGGATCTCAAGATCTTCGGTTTTCACCTTAACGCCATCGTCTTCCCCACCACCGGTGATCGCCTCTTCCAAACCTTCTGTAGCACGCCGGTGTTTGCCGTGCTAAAGGTTTTCTCCAAGAGGGTCTACGACGGTGCCATGGCCGATATTTGGCCCTCCGGTGTAATCCTCCTCAACCTCACCACTGGCTATCCCCCCTCAATGATCCCAATTTGACAAACCTCTACCCCAAGATCGCCACCGGGTACCGCCTCCTTCGATGATGAGCCCCCTCCCCTCGAGGAGCTCGAGATCAACACATGCCAGATCTGGCACAGGGCAGCCTCCTCTTCATGCTCTCCGTCCTCTCCTTCCATGGTCGAAGATGAGCACAAATGGGGAGAAAACATCCGCCAACTCCTCCCCATCATCAATCGCTGGAGCCCGTGCTACCCTTCTCCCCATCATGTCGTCGCCAGTCGCCGGAGCAGGGCCGTGTCACCATCTCCCCGTGCCACCACCGGACTCCTCCAAACGCCCCACCGTCGATGTCCTCCAGCAAAGCGATGGACAGTCACCGGCCACTCTCCGTCCAAATCCACAGTCACTGTGGCTCCTCATCCTCCATCATGGTTGATAATCTCGAAAAAAATGCATCCATTTCCCTCCATTCGCCTCTACCATTTGATCTCAACCTCCTCCCGCTACCCAACATCACCGACGAACCTCACCGCCTCACTGTCAGTCAACTCCTCTAAAGCCCCTTCCTGTTGAGCTCTGTTGTCCTCCAGGAAGCCGCCCATGCACGAGCATGAAAGCATAGCCGGCTTTCATCGCCGACTTCAAAGAAGGCAGAAAATTTAAAAAAAAATTGTGAGAAAAAAAGTGAAAGAAGGAGGAAAATAAAGAAAAAAAATAGAAAATAGAAAAAAAAAAAAGGGGGTTATTTGATTAAGAAAAAGAGAGGAAAAAATGATGAAAAAAATATATATGAAAAAAAAAGTGGATTTTATTTGAATAAAAAAATTGGAGAAAAATAAATTGGGTTTAACCTAGCCTAGGGTCGTTTCTTAGCGACCAACGATCCGTCTTCCTCAAATAAAAAATTGATCGGGGTCCATCCCGCGTCAATTTTATTTGGTATCAGAGCTGGCACGTTCCATACCATGGGAGCCATGTTCCCTGAAGAAGAGAGATCTCTTCTGCTCAGTTTCCTGCAGGCCAATGCGAACATCTTCACCTAGACCATCATAGAGAGGCTGGGATCCCACCATAAGTGATCACCCAAAGGCTAAATGTCGATCCCAACTATCACCCGATTCAGTAGAAGAAGAGGAATTTGCCCCAGAGTGGCAGAAGGCGATCAATGAGAAAGTCGAGAAGCTCTTTGTAGTTGGTTTCATCCATGAGATACGGTATCCTAACTGACTTGCTAATGTGGTAATGGTTAGGAAAGCTTTCGGGAAGTGGAGGATCTATGCAGACTACATCGACCTCAACCGGGCATGCCAGAAGGATAGCTTCCCACTCTCCAAGATTGATCAGCTAGTAAATGCGACCTCGGGCCACAAGTGTCTCAGCTTCATGGATGCATTCTCTGGATATAATCAGATCTGCATGAATCTGAAAGACGAGGATCATATAGCATTTGTCACCGATAGAGATATGTATTGCTACAAGATGTTGCCATTTGGTCTCAAAAATGTAGGGGCTATGTACCAACAGCTGGTCAGCAAGGTCTTCAAGGACCAGATCAATCACAACATGCAGGTTTATATAGATGATATGCTTGTCATTGCCCGAAGTCGGACCATGTTATCTACCTTGCGGAGGCCATTAATAACCTCCACCTCTACCAAATAAAGCTGAATCCCACCAAATGTGCATTTGGCATAGCGGAGGGAAAGTTCTTGGAATTTATGGTCACCCAGAGGGGAATAAAGGCTAACCCTGAGAAGATCCAGGTGATCACCGACATGAGACATCCTATCTCCAAGAAGAAGGTTTAGTGCTTGACCGGATGCATCGCAGCATTGAGCCATTTCATCTCGCATTTTACCGAGCACTGCCAGCCATTCTTTAAGGTGCTACGCAAGATGCATGGCTTCACTTGGATGGAAGAGTGCCGGGAGGCATTCGATGAGATGAAGAAACTCCTCGCCTCCCCACCATTGCTATCCAGGCCAGAGCTGAGAGAAGAGCTCCTCCTGTACCTAGCGATCTCACCTAAAGTGATCAGCTCAGTCCTAGTCCGTATTGATAAGGATATCTTCCAGCAGCCAATCTATTACACCTGTAAGCTGCTCCACGATACAAAAACCAGGTATACCCGATCTGAAAAGATTATTTTTGCACTAATGGTGTCTACGCAGCATCTCAGGCCCTACTTCCAAGTACACCCGATCACTGTCCTCACTGATCAACCTTTGAGGACTATCCTAAGCTACCCTGATACTTCGAGATACCTGACCAAGTGGGCAGTGAAGCTTAATGAATTCGATGTCACCTACCACTCACGGCTGTCGTACAAGGTGCAAGTCCTTGCTGACTTCCTGGTAGAATGCATCTGGGTAGAGGACCCGAAGGAAGCTGACCAGCAAGCCGAACCCGGGCCAGACCCAGCCCTAGGGATGGTGACATGGGTCCTCCATGTTGACGGTTGATGAATGCGATTCATATAGAAATATTTGGATCTTAATTGTATAAAAATTTGGTTTAATCGTTATTAATTTAGTAGCATTTGCAGCCTATTTACATGTAATTATTTTATTTGTTTCAGGTATAAATGCTAGAAGAGTATTGGAAGTAAAATGGACCAAGAAGAATGGAGGCACAGCCCAAAATCAAGAAAACGTGTGGAAAAAAAAAATGTAACATGTTGGAGAAAAAGAAAAGGAATAGCAACATGAAGGGAAAAATTGGAAAATGCATGGAGAATCAAGAAAAAGATGTGAGGGGGGAGAAGAAGTGATGTGTGTGGGGAAAAGAAAAAGAGAGATCATGGAGGAAAAGAGAGAGCACGCACGAAAGGAGAAAGAGGCAGCGGCCAGCAGGAAAGAAAAGAGGACGGACGGAATGCAAAAAGGAAAAGAAGAAGGTAACGCGAGGAGAAGAAGGGAAGAGAGGAAGAACATCAACGCAGAAAATCAACTAAAGACAAGGAGAAATTAATTAGTCATGAATTTATTTGATTTATATTCTTCCTGTCTTTATTTTGTTTTCAATCCAAATATGTGCAACTAATTATTTCTACTAAGGCTTAGGGATTTAACTGATGTGGTGATTATGGATTTCAATGGCTAATTTAATTTTCTATTTTTACTTGAGATTTTTTTTGTGATTGTAATGCTTTGGATGATTTGATTAATTCCTCAATGAATTTTATCTAGAGTTTAATTGATCTATTAAATTTCTAGGTTAAAAAGTAAAAAAAACCCATAAATTTAAATCCTATCTGAATAACTAGGACTGATCTATGCAGTGATTTGGATTATAAGAATTTAATACATCTGAATTATTTAAATCACATCTTAACCACCGTGGTTAATAATTTTGGATAGGATTAGTGCAATTTGAACAAAAGTGCATTAATCAATTAAGAAAACCTGCTGGCTTGTAAAACCAAAAAATCAAATTAGCATATTCATAATTAATTACCACATCGATTTGGTTAAATTTCCAACGCCTTAGCTATTCTAGATTCTATCTTCTTCAAAAACTTTGCGACCACCATAGTTTGATAGTGTGTTTAATTTTCAATTTAATTTTTTTTTACTCGACATCAATTTTCCAAACAATATAAGTAGGTATCATAATTTGGGTGATTGTCTCTGATCCTAGAGGACGATATTGGGTTACTATCCTATATTACTTGTATGACCGATACACTTGCCAAACATGTGTCAAGTTTTTTTTGGCACCGTTGCCAGGGATCAGCAACGGACAACATTCAAATTCATATCTGCTAATTGATTTGGATTTTATTATTATTATTTTATTGCATCTTTTATTATTGTATTATTAACTTTTTATGTCCCGGAGAACTGCAGATACTTTGGAAGATTTTGATCTGGAAATAGAAAGAACGCTCAAAGAAAGATGACGTGGACTCAGAGAACTATTGGAAGTATTAAGTACAGGTTTGGTTGATATCAAAAGCATAACCATGGAAGATGTTGGTGAACATAACCTTCAGAATCTCCCACACGTACCCAACGAGGAGGTGCAAAACCCATATGGAGATAGACCTTTGTTTGAGTACATCAGGCCTAGAGTCATGGGAGCACAATCAAGTATTAGGAGGCCACTGGTTCAGACGAACAATTTTGAGATAAAGCCCACCTTTATCCAGATGATCCAGAACTCGCTCTAATTTTCAGTTTTAGATGTAGCTGCAGGTGGTTCATTTTTAAAGAAGTACAGCCATGAAACTTATAGCCTATTGGAAGATATGGCAGATAGCAATGTGAATTGGAACTCAGAAATATAGGATCACAGGAAAGCCAATGGTGTGTTTGGAGTCGATGTTGTGGCGACACTTTCAGCTTAGCTAGATGCAATGAACAAAAAGATTGAAGCTATGGTAGTATCTCAAACATAAGCATCAACTACAGTGATGGAGTGCAAGCTATGTGGAGGACCTCACACATACAATAACTGCCCACAAGGTAACTTTTCAAATTCAATACCTGAAAATGTTAATTATGTGTCTGGTAATTTCAGGAACAGCCAGATGGGCAATACATACAATCCAGGACTTTGCAATCACCCCAACTTATCTTGGAGAAGCCAAAACATTCAGAATCCACCACCACTTCAGAGGCCATATCAACCACCTGGTTTTCAGCAACGCCCACTACCACTACCATCACAACCGACTCAAGAAGAGAAGAGGCATGGCTTGGAAGATATTATGTGGAAATACATGCAACAAAATGAGGCTAGATTCCAAGCAAATGAGGCAACATTGAAAAATTTGGAGACTCAAGTTGGGCAGATAACTGACATGTTAGCTAACAGAGGACCTGGGACTTTGCCAAGCAATACAGAAAAGAATCCCAGAGAGCATGTGCAAACTTTTAGCCTACAAAGTGGAAGAAAGATAGAGAAGCCAAAAGTGCAACAGAAAGAGCCTAATGTAGAGGAGATTATTGATGAAGAGGGGGACAAGAATAAAAAGGATGAGACACCAGCAAAAGCTCCTACAGTTGCTCCATATAAGCCAAGACTGTCTTTTTCCCAGAGACAACATCAGCAAAAAATGGATAAGCAATTTTCTAAATTTTTAGAAATTTTAAAACAATTGCATATTAATCTTCCGTTTGTTGATGTTATTTCTCAGATACCCAGCTATGCCAAGTTCTTCAAGGAAATCCTATCAAACAAGAAAAAGCAGGAAGATTGTGAGACGGTGGCACTCAATGAAGAATGTTCAGCCATCCTATTGAATAAACTACCATAGAAGCTTAAGGATCCAGGAAGTTTTAATATACCTTGCTTAATTGGTAGTTGCACTTTTAATGTATTATTTGATTTAGGAGCTAGCATCAATTTAATGCCACTCACAATATTTAAGAAACTAGGACTTGGTGAGCCTAAGCCAACCATGGTATCATTGCAATTGGCAGATAGATCTATAACCTACCCCAGAGAAATAGTAAAAGATGTTTTGGTCAAAGTAGATAAATTTATCTTGCCAGTTGACTTTATAGTCCTAGATATGGAAGAATATCATGTTATACCTATCATTTTAGGATGACCATTTCTTAACATAGGTAAAGCATTGATAGATGCGTATGAAGGCAAATTGATATTAAGAATTCAAAATGAACAAGCAACATTCGATGTTTTTAAAGCTATGAAAAAGCCATAAGATGTAGCATTATGTTTTCAGATTGATTGCATTGATTGCCTTGTACAGGACAAGGTTGGAGAGATGATGACTGAAGATGAATTGCAACACACCTTAATTTCAACTTATAGCAATAAAGTAGGAAGCGAAGAACAAAGCCAATATGCAGCAATGATGGATAAAAAAAAACTTGACACGTGTTCGGCAAGCATACTGGTCGTGCAAGTAATACAGGATAGTAACCCAATGTCATCTTCTAGGATCAGAGACAATTACCCAAATTATGATACCTACTTATATTATTTGAAAAATTGATTTTGAGTATTACAAAAAAAATTAAATTGAAAATTAAATACACTATCAAACTATGGTGGTTGCAAAGTTTTAGAAGAAGACAGAATATAGAATAGCTAAGGTGTCAGGAATTTAACCACAAATCGATGAGCTAATTAATTCTGAATATGCTAATTAGATTTTTTGTTTTTACAAGCCAGTAGGTTTTCTTAATTAATTAATGCACTTTCATTCAAATTGCACTAATCCTATCCAAAATTATTAACCACGGTGGTTAAGACGTAATTTAAATAATTCAGATGCATTAAATTCTTATAATCCTAATCACTGCATAGATCAGTCATAGTTATCCAGATAGGATTTAAATCTATGGATTTCTTTTACTTCTTAATCTAGAAATTTAATAGATCAATTAAACTCTAGACAAAATTCATTAAGGAATTAATCAAATCATCCAAAGCATTACGATCACAAAAGAAATCTTAAGTAAAAATAGAAAATTAAATTAGCCATTGAAATCCATAATCACCAGTTCGGTTAAATCCCTAAGCCTTAGCAGAAATAATTAGTTGCACATATTTGGATTGAAAACAAAATAAAGACAGGAAGAATATAAATCAAATAAATTCATGACTAATTAATTTCTCCTTGTCTTTAGTTGATTTTCTGCATTGATGTTCTTCCTCTCTTCCCTTCTTCTCCTCGCGCTACCTTCTTCTTTTCTTTTCTGTGTTGCGTCCATCCTCTTTTCTTTCCTGCTGGCCGCTGCCTCTTTTTCCTTCCGTGTATGCTCTCTCTTTTCCTCCACAATCTCCCTTTTTCTTTTCCCCATGCACATCACTTCTTCTCCCCTCTCACGTCTTTTCCTTGATTCTCCACATGTTTTCCAATTTTGCCCTTCATGTTGCTATTCCTTTTTTTTCTCCAACGTGTTACATTTTTTTTTCACACGTTTTCTCGATTTTGGGTGGGCCTCCTTTCTTCTTGGTCCATTTTACTTCCAATACTCTTTTAGGATTTAATCCTGAAACAAATAAAATAATTACATGCAAATAGGCTGCAAATGCTACTAAATTAATAATAATTAAACCAAATTTTTATACAATTAAGATCCAAATATTTCTATATGAATCGCATTCATCAAATACCCCCTAACTTAAATCTTTGTCATCCCGAGCAAAGCATAAAGAAAAATCAACATCAATTTTAAATAAATAATCAACCCGGGTAACAATTGAAATCTTCTCCAGGAACTTTATCTTTAGGACTATCAATTCATAAGATCTCAAAACATCAACCATAAAATTGTAATTCCTCATCATGACATATTATAATGAAATCAACTCAATATTACTTTCTGTTAGCTTAAAACATTAATCAATACTTGTCACTTTCTTTTTTCAAGCTATTACCAACATAATAAAACTAAGACAACACCTTTCAATTGGGTTCATTTTTTTTTTAGATATTGTTGGCGGTTCTCAACTGTGTAATTGTTATAAACTTTCCTTTTACTGTAAAAGTTTCAAAATTGACTTTTATCATAAAACAATACATCAGTTGAGTGCTTTGCATACTCATGCATTGGGTTACAGTTTTACGCGAATGTTGACATTTGCTAGTGCCAAACCTCCGGTTACTAAGTCATCCTAACACAGCGAAGTAGGGTGCATGGGTTAGCAATTGTAGTTAGCATTTACTCTGTGTATCTTAATTTTATTATGCATAGCTATAACATTCGGAATCAAAAACTTTCTTAACATTTGATTTATGTTGACATAAATAATCATTAATTTAAATCAATTAAAACATGCCTATCAAAGTTCATGCATTCTTATAGTCTCAATTCTAAGCTCCTAATCCTATCAAGTCATCAATTCCAAGTCATTTTTTATTCATTCAATTAGTACACGAGTAAACTCTTTATTTAAAGGATGGTCTAAAGTATCAAATACTCACTCAGTTCAAACAAAGATTCAAGTTGATTGATGAAAGATTTTTTTTTTCAGTTAAATCCCTACCAAATACCCCCAACTTAAAAGCAGACGTTGTCCCTAATGTTTGATGATAATAAAGTAAGCTAGTACAGAAGAAAGGGAAAAGAATAGCTGATACTCCCCTGGTTGCAAGACTCAATTGGAGATAGATAATATGTAATCGTGCCTTTAGTTGTTCACTCCATCATTGCATGTTTCAGTTGCACCTTTGATTACCTTTGATAGGTAATTGGAGACTTCAATGGCAGCCACATCTAACAAGAAAAACAACCAAAATCAATAAATTGAAGTAGAAAAACATAAAACAAACTAAAGCAAAAAGGGAAAGATTGTTGGGTTGCCTCCCAACTAGTGTTATATTTAGAGTCTATAGCTAGACTGTCCTCTCTTTATGGGTCTCTCATCATAATAATGGCTTTGAAAGATTCCAAGCCACTACTAACATATGGTTTCAGTTTCTACCCATTTAACTTGAAAGTGACACCTTTTGATCCTTCACCTCCACTGCTCCATATGAAAAAACTTGTATCACAGTATATGATCTATACCATTTAGATCGAAGCTTACCTGAAAACAGCTTTAGTTTATAATTAAAGAGCAAAACCTGTTGTCCCATCTCAAACTCCTTTCTCATGATGTGTTTGTCATGCCATCTCTTGGTTCGTTCTTTATAGATCTTGGCATTCTCGTAACCTTGCTCTTTAAACTCATCCATCTCATTCAGTTGCAATGTTCTTTTCTCACCTGTGTCAAGCAATTTGATCGCCTCAGCTTTAACTACCTCTTTCATGGCTGGGTTGAGTCTTCTTTGAGGCTACACTGATGGTTTGAATTGCTCCTCCATGAGTATCTTGTGTGTGCATATTGTTGGGCTGATTCCATGGATATCTGCTATTGTCCAACCAATGGCTCTTTTGTGAGCTCTCAGCACCCTCAACAGCTTCTCCTCCATTGCATCTATCAAAAGAGAAGAAATAACAACAGGTAAATGAGATGGTGGTAATAAAAATGCATATTTTAAATATGAGGGAAGCTGTTTTAATTCTAATTCTGGTGGTTAGTTAATGGATGGTATGAGGTAATTGATAGCTTTTCTCTTCGACTCTTCAAATGGTCTTCTCTGTGTATAAATTTGTCTGCTATCCATCATTGCTGCATATTGGCTTTCTTCTTCGCTTCCTCCTTTGTTGCTGTAAGTTGAAATTAAGGTGTGTTGCAATTTATCTTCAGTCATCATCTCTCCTACCTTCTCCTGCACAAGACAATCAATGTAATCAATCTGAAAACATGATGCTACATCTTGTGGCTTTTTCATAGCCTTAAAAATATCGAATGTTACTTGTTCATTATGAATTCTTAATATTAATTTGCCTTCATGCACATCTATCAATGCTTTACATGTGTTAAGAAATGGTCGTCCTAAAATGATAGGTATAACAACGGTGCATCCAATGCTAGAGGGAGTGGTGCTGGTCTCATTCTTGCCAATCCTGATGGGGTTGTTGTGGAGTATGCGCTGCGCTTCCTCTTCAAGACGACCAACAACCAAGCTAAGTATGAGGTGCTCTTCGTGGGATTGCAGGTATCCCACAAGCTGGGCATAAAGTGCTTGAAGGTCTTCATGGATTCGCAGCTCATGGTTGGCCAGGTCTTTGGCGAATATGAAGCCCAGGATCCCATGATGGCAAAGTATCTAGACAAGGTGTGCTTATATACAGCAAACCTCCAGCACTTCGGCATTTCCCATATCCCTCAGGCAGAGAATGCCCGAGTCGATGTCCTCTCCAGACTGGTGACCTTGCCAGAGTCGTTGCTGGGGCATACCTTCATTAAATATCTAGAGACCCCCAGCTTCGAGTCCGTAGCGAAAGTCCAACAAGTTACTGTTGAACCCAGCTAGACCCCTACATCAAATACATTACTAACGGTGCCCTACCTGAAGATCCCAAGGAAGCTTGCCTTCTTAAGAAGAATGCTGCACGATTGTGATGATGCATGGGAAACTTTATCGGAGGTCTTATTCCTATCCCGTACTAAAGTGCTTGAAGCCCTCAGAAGCCACCTAAGTGCTTCAAGAAATACATGAAGGCATCTATGGCAATCATGTGGAGGGCAGGACCCTGACATACAAGGCACTCTGGTAAGGATACTTCTAGGAGATCATGAGTGAGGACACCGCCGATTTCATAAAGAAGTGTGACCGTTGTCAGCATTACACCCACATTCAGTGACAACCGACAGCCCCACTATCCCAGCTATCAGCCCCATGGTCGTTCGCCCAGTGGGGAATGGACATCTTAGGGCCATTTCCTCCTACGTCCGACCAACAGAAGTTTTTAATTATGGCCATCGACTACTTTATCAAGTGGGTCGAGACCGAACCCCTAGCACAGATTAGTGAGGCCAAAGTCAGATCCTTCTTCTAGAAGTCTATCATCTACCTATTCAGACTCTTACACTCTCAGTCAATGAACAAAATGACACCAAGCCAGCATCTTTAAGCCACTGACCTATCCTGAACTACTGCTGATCAATGAACTGGAAGTCCATGCGACATCCTCCGACGATGGTCTTCGAACCCATCTGACTAGCTGCAAGAAAGAGAGGTCTAGTAGTGACATCAGGTGCATCTACTACTTTGGCTTCATGCCTAGCCTTTGCTCTTCTTTCTTCTTCATGATTGGATGGTCTTTGATGACAAACAACTTGCTTCCTAAGCCCCATTCCAAAGATACAAGGTTAGATTGAACAGAGGGAAAAAACATAGGGTTTCTATGGTTCAAAATCAAAATGAAAGCGAGAAATTAAAGGAAAAACCATCCAAAACACAAATTTGAGATGATTGGAGGTTCGATTTGGAGGGAAGAAGTGAAAGGAACAATTTAGGAGATGAGTTGGCTAGATTTGGAAGAAAAATGGAAAAGAAAATACTTCGTTTTCTGATTTTATTTCGGTTTGTCACCGTTCAAGTGTCGACTCATGACACAGAGTCAAGTGTCGACACTTCGACTTAAAATCAAAAAAAAATGAAAATGAAGCATTGATCAAAATTGAATAGAATTTCAATGGAATTCAAGGAGATTTAACATAATCATCAGTGAATTTGATCAATCAAGGGTCAAAATATATAAAAAAATAGAAATTTTCAATCAAAAGGATTGATAACCCCAAGTTCTCTTCTAATTATATAGAACCAATCCTCTTGGAGAGGCTTAGTCAGAATGTCAGCTAATTGCATTTTAGTACTAACAAATTCAAGAACAACATCATTATTTTCAACATGTTTCTAATGAAATGATGCCTAATTTTAATATGCTTACTTCTAGAATGCTAAACAAGATTTTTAGTTAAGCATATAGCATTAGTATTATCACATTTTATGGGTGTCTTAATTAGTTTGATTCCAAAATCTTTAAGTTATTGCTTAATCCATAAGATTTGAGCACAATAACTTCCTGCTACAATATACTTAGCCTTAGCTATGGATAGTGCAATCGAAGTTTGTTTCTTGCTAAACCAAGAGATTAAATTAACTCCAAGAAATTGGCAAGTTCCACTAGTACTTCTTCTATCAAGTTTACACCCAGCAAAATCAGCATCAGAAAATCCAATTAAATCAATAGAAATTTTTTTAGAATGCCATAGACCAATATCAATTGTACTAGTTAAGTATCTAAATTGAGCTTAACAGCCAACAGATGAGACTTTTCAGGATCAGACTGATATCTAGCACACATACAAACACTGATGCGGGACAACTAAGGGGTAGGATCGTTGGTGAGCCTAGAAGTCACCAAAATTAGGGTATCCTACTTTTTTATTAGATTTTTTTTTCTAGGATGGCAACGAAAGAATAATGGGGATGAAAGGCAGGGATCTGGATCTCATGGACTTTAGGACTCACACTAACGAAGAGACCTCTCACCTCATAAGCATTCCACCCTCCTCAATACTTGGAGGTGTTAGGGTGAATCTCAAAGGTCATGAGGGGTTAAAGAAAATAGAATGGGAGGGGGGGATAACTAGGGCCTCACGCCCCTCGATGCCCGAAGGCGAAGGCAAGAAGAAGAATCACTCTTCTAAAAAGTCATAATTATTCTCCAAAACTATTTTTTATAAAGGACTAAGGATGGTATTTATAGACCTGTCCAACCCTCATTTGAATTTGAATACAAGATAAAAAGATATGGATGATTCAAATTCAAATACAAGATAGGATAAGATACGCCTATCCATATCTCAATCCTAACCAACCAAATCCTAATTCAAATTTTAAACAAAAGATAAATCCTAAATAAATAATCTTCAAATTTAAATTTATTTGATGCTCCGAAATCCATGCTGCTTTGGGATTCATGCAGGTCGATGTCCCCATCATTCCCCTGAGGTGGGGAGCTCGACTCCATCGAGTCAGGATCGGAGGGGGGGGGGGACGTTGGTGAAACCGAATCCAATCAATCAAAGGGGCTCTACTCTGAGATTTGTTCAGCTCCAAAAATCATGCAGCACTAAAAATTGTGCAACTTTGGAATCCGTGCAGCTTGAACTCGGCAAGAGGAAACCAGCTTTGCCCTGAGAAGCATGCAAAAGGATGCTGCATTCACGATCATGCCAGTTTTTTTTTTGCTTTGATGGGCATGCAGAACACCCAGAATAGGGGTTCCGGTTCTTGAAGGGTAGATCCAGCAGGCTCTCCTCCGGCGATGAAGTTGGACTGGTGGTGGCGGCACGGCATGTTGATTCTGATAGATGTCACGGGCGACGGCTGGTGACGGTGGAAGGGGACTGCACTGTAGACGGTTCATGGATGGATGGGATGATGCCGATCGGAGGCAGGGTCAGAGGGGAAGACGGGTGTGCTCGATTTTGGGCAATGTGCCAGTGACGATGAATGGAGAAATCTGCTAGGTGGCGGTGTAGGGAAGATCTGGTTGTGGGTGATGCATGATCAGTCATCGAAGGTAAGGAGGACAGCGCCGCCAGCAGCCTTGATCTTCTTCTCCACGATCTTGGACACAAGCTTGGCTTTGACGAGGAGGGGGTAGCATGCCCCTGCCGAGGACCATGAAGTAGCCGAACTGGGTGACACCAATGAGGGAGACAAAGCTACCGCTAGCAGCAATGGCGAACTCCTTGGTATCATCAGGGATGAGGGACCAAAGGCGGTCGACGTTGCTGATGGAGCACTAGAACTTGTTGCAGAGCCTATGGAAGTAGCACATGCCGACCTTGCCAAAGTACCCAGGGTGATACTTGTCGAAGAGGATGCAGTGGTGGTGCAGGCATGAAGAGGAGGGAGGAGTTCTGAGCATCAGATAGAGCACAGCTGCTTCCAATTATTCCCACACAAAGCCCACAGAAGAGATTTGCAAATCCCACAATGATTCCAGAGGCAAATTAGAAGAAGTTAGAAAATAGAGATAAAGAGAGGTTTCATCTCGACTGTCGTATTTGGCATCCAACCCGCACAGGGTTCGTCGGATCCTCTCTTCGAGCTACGATTTGCATGCCATGGAGAGGATCAGAAGGAAGAAGGAGACGGGTTAACGGAAACGGGAGAGACCCACTTCATCTTGGATGGCCCATGACGATGTAGACGAGCATGGAGAAGACGAAGGCGGTGAAGCAAACGGGGGGATACTTTCAGTCTAAGCGGAGGTGGACGGAAGCTAGCAATGGCAGCCGGGGAGCGGCGGTGGTAGTCACAGCATCCAGGGGTAGGGATGAGCCGTCGGTGGTGATGATTGGTTGGGTTCGCCGGTGGCAGTAGGGGTGTTGGTGGGGCGTGGGAGGAGTCACAGGAGGGAAGGCACCGATTGGGAGATCTTTTTTTTTTCTATTTTTTTTGGATCTGGGAAGTGGAGGGATGGGAGTTTGGGAGGAAGCATGGAAAGAAGAAAATTAAATTGTTTGCAGGGATGATTCGGAAAGAAAATATATACCCTAATTTTTCTGGGCTCTCTAAACATAATATCAGGTCTACTAGTAGTCAAAGATAATAAAGAGCCAATCATCCCTCTATATAATTTTTGATCAACAGATTTACCATACTCATCTTTATCAAGTTTACAAGAGGGGCTTATAGAAGTACCTATTGACTTAGTAGACTCCGTCCCAAACTTCTTTAAGATTTCTCTTGTGTACTTAGCTTGGTAGATAAAGATTTCATCCTTGGTTTGCTTAATTTGGAGTTCGAGGAAAAAATTGAGTTCTCCCATCATGCTCATTTCGAACTCACCCTGCATTAGCTTAGCAAACTCTTGGCAAAGAATTTCATTAGTAACACCGAATATAATATCATGAACATAAATTTCTACTACTAATAAATCATCATTTTTTTTCTTTAGAAATAAGGTAGTATCAACATGGCCTCTAGAAAATTCATTTTCAATCAGAAACTTGCTGAGTCAGTCATACCATGCTCGGAGTGCTTGCTTTAAACCATAAAGTACTTTATGAAATCTATAAACATGATCAAGATGTGCATGATTTTCAAAACCAGGTAGTTGTTCAACAAAAACTTCTTCAGTTGTAAAACTATTCAGAAAAGCACTCTTGACATCCATTTGAAAAAGTTTAAAGTTCATAAAACAAGTAAATGCTAATAGTAGTCTAATTGCCTCAAGTCTAGCAACAGGAGCAAAAGTTTCATCAAAATCAATTCCTTCCTCCTAATTATAGCCTTTGGCAACTAGCCTAGCTTAATTTCTAGTAACAATGCTATTTTCATCCAATTTATTCCTAAATATCCATTTCATGCTAATAATAGAAATATTATATGGTCTTTCTATTAATGTCCAAACATTATTTCTTTCGAACTAAATTAGTTCATCTTGCATAGCATTTATCTGTTAGGGTCTTTTTTAGCATCTTCAAAATATTTTGGCTCTATTTGAAAACAAAAATAATATAATCACATTTATTTCTAATTGAAGATCAAGTTCTTATCCCTTTAGATGGATCACCTAGGATTAACTCCTTAGGATGTCCATGAGCATACCTCCACTCCTTAGGTAGATCTTGATGCTTTGATGTGGATTGTATGGCTTTTTCTCTTTCAGATCTTCTTTAGTTTGTTGCGAGAAATGATCTTCCAATGTTAGCTTCTTTAGCTTTTTAGCACCTGCACATGCATCAAATATATCCTCTTTCCTAGAGGATTTGTTAATAGACTCTTCAAAAACTATATGTACAGACTCCTCTACTACTAAGGTTCTTTTGTTAAAAACTCTGTATGCCCTGTTTAATGTAGAATATCCTAGAAAGATACCTTTATCAGACTTGGCATCAAATTTTTCAAGATTATCTTTATCATTATTCAAAATGAAATATTTACAACCAAAAACTTGAAAATGCTTTAAAGTTGGTTTTCTTTGATTCCAAAGCTCATAAGGTGTTTTCTTTAAAATAGGATGAATTAAAATGTGATTCAAAATATAACAAGCAGTATTAATTACTTCAGTCTAAAATATCTTGGTAAATCATTTCCACAAAGCATAGTGCATGCCATTTCTTCTAAGATATAGATTTTCCTTTCTACTACCCCATTCGGCTGAGGTGTCCTAGGTACAGAAAAATTGTGTTCAATACCTTTTTCATTATAGAAATTTTTGAAATCTTGATTTTTGAATTCAGAACCATGATCACTACGTATGCAAATAACAGAAGTACCTTTTTCATTAGAAACATTTCAGTAAAACTTTATAAATACTGAAAATGATTCATCTTTATGAGCAAGAAAGAAAATCCAAATAAACCTTGGAAAGTCATCCACTATAACTAAGCCATATCTCTTACCTCCTAGGCTAGATATCCTAGTTGGTCCAAAAAGATCCATATGGAGTAGTTCTAATGGCCTAGTAGTTGTAACAAAACCTTTAGGTTTAAAAGATGTCTTCACTTGTTTTCCAAATTGGCAAGCTTGGCAAATTTTATCCTTTTCAAAACTAAGTTTTGGCAAATCTCTTACTAAATCCTTTTTATAAAGTTTTGAAAGTAAATACATGCTAGCATGTCCTAGTCTACGATGCCAAAGCTCACTAGTCTCATTTATAGTAGAATTCATTGCAACTAGGCATTTTCCATTAGGCAAAGATAGATTGTCCAAATCTACTAGATAAATATTTTCATGCCTTTTTTCAATGAATTTTACTCCATTTTTACAGGACTAGCTATTATGAAATATGATGATTTGAAAACAACTTGAAAACCTTCGTCATAAAATTGATTAATACTCAAAAGATTATACTTTAAACCATCAACTAAAAGTACATTATTAATGCAAGTAGAAGGGGAGATGTGAATCTTACCAATACCAATAATTTTATCTTTACCATTATCACCAAAGGTCACACTCCCTCCATTTATTGCCTCAAGAGAGGTGAATTGCTTCACATCTGTTGTTATGTGTCTTGAACAACCACTATCAAGATACCATAGCCTTTTATTTTTCTTGGTTGCAAGACACACCTGTAAAACAAATCAAGTTTTGTTTTTAGGTACCCAAGCCAACTTGGGTTCTTTAGGATTAGTGCTCAAATTGGTTCCTTTTGGAATCCAAATATTTCCAAAATCATTGATTTTTTTCAAGTTGCATTGAAAAGCTTTATGTCCTAGTTTTTTGCATGAAAAATATGTAATGCTTGATGATGCGAGTATAAACAAATTTTTAAAATACCTTTGCTATTTTTGCGGTTTATATCATAATCCTACTTTGTTAAAAATAGTTCTTTGATTATTCAAAAGAAGGCTTAATTTTTCAGAACTATAAGTAAACTTTTTAACAAAGGGTTTTATTTTATCAAGTTCTTCTTTATAATTTTTGTTCTCTATTTCTAAGTCTTTGTTTTTCTTCAAAAGATCACCATTTGAAACAATAGCTTTGGCCTTTTTAAAACTTCATTTTTCATTGTTAAAGCTTTGTTTTTCTTTTCCAAAACATCAAGCTTATTTTTCAAATCACTAACTTCATTTAAAAGAGAATTATTTTCATGTGAAAAACTATTTGCATGCTTTTCAATTTTCTATTTTCAGATAAAATCAATTTATGATCATGCATCAATTCATCAAATGCATTTTTCAATTCATCAAAAGTAAAGTCCACTTCAGAGTCAGAAATTACCTCTTCTTGTTCTTGTTGTGCCATGAAACAAAGATTGGCAACTTCAGTTTGTTCTTCATCTGAGCTAGAGTCCTCGCTGTTACTCCAGGTTGCCATCATAGCTTTTTTCCTAAGCTTCTTTCTTCCTAAGCTTCTTTCTTGATTTCTTTAGGAGAGGACAGTCAAACTTGTAGTGTCCAGACTTCTTGCATTCGAAGCATGTAAGCACCTCCTTCTCCTTTTTCTTTTCTTTCTCTTTTTCCTTTTCCTTGTCTTTGCTTGTTTGGAACCTTTTTTTGTAAGGAAACTTTCTTCTTTTCATAAATTTTCTAAACTTTCTTGCTAGAAGAGCTTCCTCACTCTCATCTTCTTCTTCTTCTGATTCTTCATTTGAGGATTCTTCTTGAATTGCAGATTTGAATACTATCACCTTTTTCTTTTTATCCAAGTCCATAGATTTTTGTTTTAGATTTAGCTCATAAGTCATGAGCGATCCCACTAGTTGCTCCAAGGGTAGTTTGTCAACATCTTTAGCTTCTTGTATGGCAGTCACCTTTGGATCTCATGAAATTGGAAGTAACCTAAGAATTTTTTTGACAAGATCAATATTAGATATAATTTTTTCTAAACTTCTCATGCCATTTACAATGTTTGTGAATCTGGTGTACATGTTAGTGTTAGACTCATTTGGTTCCATTCGGAACATTTCATAAGTATACACTAACATATTTACTTTAGTGTTCTTCACTTGATCGGTACCCTCATGGGTAACTTTAAATATGTCCCATATTTTCTTAGCAGATGTGCTTGTAGAAATCCTATTAAACTCACTAGGATCTAATGCACAATAAAGGAGATTCATTGCTTTCGCATTAATCTCGAATTGTTTAATATCATTTTCATCCCAATCCTCCTCGAGCTTTGGGATGGAAACATTATTAACCATAATCGAAGGAATATGTGGACCTTTATCAATAACTTTCCATAAATTATAATCTATTAAATGCATGTAAATTCTCATTCTAGTTTTTTAATAAGTATAATTTATTCCATTAAAATATGGAGGTCTATTTAAGGCTTATCCTTCAACTACACTAGTACTAATAGGGGCTGCCATAGATCTTTACTCAAGGCGGGTAGACCTATAAACTGAGAACAGGGCTTTGATACCACTTGTTGCCCAGTAAGCAACCCAAGAGGGGGGGTGAATTAGGTTTCTAAAAATAAAATATTTACTTGCTCTTGTCAAATGCAATAAACAATTATGAGTGCCAGTGTGAGGTGAATTTGAATGCTCTTAATGAGTATATAATGAAAATATAAATGTAATAAATAAAAGAGCAAGAGAAAGACAAATAATCCACAAACACAATCAAGATATAGTGGTTCGGTGCTTTTCAATATACCTACATCCACTCTCCAAGATCTCCTTGGAAATTCACTATAATCTCAATCGATTATAGTCGATTAGTTTTCCGGACTCACTAATCAAAACCCGACCTATTTTCACAAGGCTCACAAGTCAAAACCTCCCTTGGTTTTATGGGCTAACCAAAAATCTAATTAGTTTTAAGGCTCACCAACAACCTCCCTTGGATTTACGGGCTAACCAAGAATCTAATTGGTTTTAAGGCTCACCAACAACCTCCTTGGTTTTCAAGGCTAACCAATAACCTTTACAACAAGCGATAAGGTTTAAAGTAAAGTAACAATAAAAGCTTTCTAAAGTAAAGTAACAATAAAAGCTTTCTAAAGTAAAGTTGATATCTATTTGAAGCTCGGTGAAGTTACTTGTCTTGAGCTTGATGAAGCCTCAATCAATGATCAAAAGTTGAGCTTGAATGCTTCTTGAAGGCTTTGGAGACTTCTTTTTGCTTGATGGTTGTTGATCACAATGAATGGGAGTGAATGCACTTGCTTTTTCTCTTCTTTTCTTGTTTTCCTTTTATTTTTCTTCTTCCTCTTTTGTTTTGATTTGATTTGAACCACTTAAATACAATCCCAAGGCCTTAAAACCAGTTTATAGCTGTTAGACATGAAAAACTAGCCATTTGGAAGCTAGAGGGCTGAGTTCTGTGTTTGAAAACTAGCCGTTCTATTTCTAGAACTCCAAGTGTCGACACTTAAACCTTGTGAGTCGATACTTAGGGTCAACACTTGCATTCCATGAGTCAACACCAAGTTTAAATTTCTTCAATAAAGTTCTCTGGAATTCTCAATTGAGTCGACACTTGAGTCGACACTTTAGTCATACCATTTGATATACTTTCTGCATGCCGGCTTGAGTCGACACTTCTACTATTATGAGTCGACACTTGAGCTGTGAGTCGATACTTTGAGTCGATACTTGACTGAGATTTCTTCAAAACCATTGAACTATGTTGAAATCAAGTTGTGCTTCACTATTTAAGTCCTTTCAAGCAATCTTCAAGTTCTTAAGTCCATTAAAAGCTGGTCTTTCAATCATGGAAGGGACTTCTTCATTGTTTGATAAGCAAACAAAACTTGTTGAAATTTGTGAGTACCTTTTTCTATAAGTACACTTTAAAGAACCAGTTAGTACTCAACTTATACTTAAGTATTTTATTTATCATCAAAATCAATAATGGAGTCAATACCATCTTAAGTGGACTAGCCGCTGGGGGCAAGCTCCTTTAGATGGCAAGTATAGGGTGATAAACACAAAATTTAGATGCTAGAAGCATTAAATATTTATTAATTAACTTTTATTAATTAGAATTTGATGCTTCTTAATCTCTTTTATACAAAATGGAAGATTGGGTCTATGCAATCAACCTGAATTCAAATTGGTCCAAACCAACCTATTATAGATCTTAAAAGTCCTAGAATTCTAAGAAGGAAGCTCGAGTCTAAGTCCATGCTATTTGATCGCAATCGTAGGTGGTCAAGAATAAAACCTAACTCACTACCATAGCTAGGATGAGTAGGGATCGTATCCTTAGAGATCAAGGATAATTATTTCATGAAGAAAGTAAAGAAAAAAAAAATATTTAGATTTTTAAGAGTGAGATAATAATTTAATTAAATCTAATCAATTAAAACTAAACATGAGATCAAGATATTTATATGATAAAAAGATATATTTGGACTTTCAGATAATCACAAACACAAGTCTTGCATATGTTCTTGATATGGCAAGATCGCTGACGTGGAGTATACCTCAAATCCAGCTGGCAGCCAGGCAAGCAGATAGCACTGCATCTAGTTCTCTTTCGAGCTCCCCCGCTAGGTGGCCTCACCAACGGTTGCGCCCACCTTGTCCTGAGCTCGGCACCTCTGCTCCTCCGCCAGGTGGCTCCCCAAGGGTCGAGCCCACCTCGACTGGAGTTGAGCCCGCCTCCTCTCCTTCGCTAGGTGGCTCCACAAGGATCGAGCCCACCTCGATCGGAGTCGAGCCCTCCTCCATTCCTTTGCCAGGTGGCTCACCAAGGGTTGAGCCCACCTCGGTCAGAGTCGAGCCCTCCTCCGCTCCTTCACCAGGTGGCTCCCCAAGGGTCAAACCCACCTCGACCTAAGTCGAGCCCTCCTCCGCTCCTTCGCCAGGTGGCTCCCCAAGGGTCGAGCCCACCTCGGTCAAAGTCGAGCCCTCTCTTTGGAAGCATTGGGAAGGACGAAGGTGCCAGCCCCAAGATCGCCATCGAGGCAGACGCGCGCTGTTGCCGTCCTCGTCGCCGCGCCCGTGCCGAGGATCAACCGATCCTCCCTGACCGCCTGGCAAGGGAGCCTCCCTTCCTGCGAGAAACCTGCAACAAAGGGGTTAGAGGACCCTGGCCGGGGATTCCGGCGAGGGGGCTCCGACGGTCAAGTCAGTAGACGACGAGGGGGAACAGACTCTCGCTCCCAGGCCCTCTAAAGGGTCCCAGGTTTGGAGAGTTAACTAGTGAAGGGGAAGCGCCGGGGACCGGAATCTCGGCTGGGCCTGCCTGCCGAGCTCGCGTCCAGTATTCCCCTCTCGGGATCTCTGGCTTCTTTCTCGGAGCGAGGCCTTGTGCCGGTGCTTCCTTCTTGTCCCCAGGCTAGTTGGCTTACCTTGCAGTCTCCGGATTCTTCCTTCTTTATCTCCCTCCGTCGTGTGCTTTCCGTCGTGTGCTTGTCCTTTTCCTCCTCGAAAACTCCTCCCCCCTGTCTTCCCTTCCTTTCCCTTTTTGGCGAAGGAGGCCAGGCGGCTTTCCGACCTCGTCCGCCGGGCCCAGCAGGGAGAAGGCAAGGACAGAAGAGAAAAGGAGGGAGGGCGGCGCTAGCAGAGCGGCCAGTCGTCAGGCCTCGAGCTTCGTGAGAGTGCTCTTTTCCCCGAGCGTGGGCGCCATCCGTTTACGGGGCCTGTTCCGTCAGGATCGGACCTCTCGACTGCGGGACCTGTCGGGCCAGTGTAAGTCACATTCCGCGTGCCGCCGCCCTCCGTACGGGACGCCGTCTGGGGTCGGTACGGCCCGAGGGATGGCCTCGGGACCCGTCGCTTTCCCCCGGGGGCCTCTCCGTACGAGCGGTCTGACTTCGGCTGAGTTGGCCCTGTCTCCGGGGGCCGACTGGCGAGAGGCGAGAGATCGGCCGACCTCGGCTTAGGTGGACCCCTCCGGGGTGGACACCTTGCGAGGTGGCAGAAGATCGCCTGGCTTCGGCCGAGGTGGACCCGTCTCCGGGCGGCCACCTGGCGCAAGGCGGGGGGTCAGCCGACCTCGGCCTAGGTGGACCCCTCCTGGGTGGACACCTGGCGAGGTGGCAGAAGATCGCCTGGCTTCGGCCGAGGTGGACCCGTCTCCGGGCGGCCACCTGGCGCAAGGCGGAGGGTCAGCCGACCTCGGCCTAGGTGGACCCCTCCTGGGTGGACACCTGGCGAGGTGGCAGAAGATCGCCTGGCTTCGGCCGAGGTGGACCCGTCTCCGGGCGGCCACCTGGCGCAAGGCGGAGGGTCAGCCGACCTCGGCCAAGGTGGACCCCTCCTGGGTGGACACCTGGCGAGGTGGCAGAAGATCGCCTGGCTTCGGCCGAGGTGGACCCGTCTCCGGGCGGCCACCTGGCGCAAGGCGGGGGGTCAGCCGACCTCGGCCTAGGTGGACCCCTCATGGGTGGACACCTGGCGAGGTGGCAGAAGATCGCCTGGCTTCGGTCGAGGTGGACCCGTCTCCGGGCGGCCACCTGGCGCAAGGCGGAGGGTCAGCCGACCTCGGCCGACCTCACACGGGGCGGGCTCCTCCGAGCCCGGGCGCAGATGAGTTGGTGGGGGAACTTCGGGCCGAACTCGACCTCGGCGGGGGCCGTTTGCTTCAGACAGTATCGGGCGGTGCGGTCTTGCCGACCCCAGCCTTGAGGACGTGGCGCTGATTCCGGCATTAAAACTCACACGTGGCTCGCTCGCATTCGGCGATACCTGAGCCTGGCCACGTCACTGTCACGGCTGTAACAGTTGCCCCCCAGCTCGCCGTTCCGTTGGGGCATCGTAGAACGGAGCGGCGGGATTAATTGCTGACATGACGTGGGGAGGCGAGGATCTTGCATCATAATTGGAACGATCTCCATTCGTCGTGGCTCGATGCGGCTGAAGACCTATGGGGAGTCGCCACGTGTCGTCCACTTGCCCGTAATCAATGCGTTGCTTCGGGGCAGAGGCCGTTACTCTGCTAACGAGGCGTCGGTGTCAGGCGTGTGCCCACGTGGCGACCATCCAGTGGCCTGAGGCGGAATGGTGGGTACGGCTGCTGCCGGCTGAGTTTGAAAGGGAGGGGACTTTCCAGAACGAGGCCTTTTCCCTTGCTTCGTGGGCGGTTCGCTGCAGGCTAACAACTTCTGCTGCTCGCACCCGTCTGTGCATTTTTGGGTAAGTGTCTTCTTCTCCTTCTCTCTCGTTTCTTATTCAGCCCCCTTCTCCTTTCCTTCTTCCATGGCGCGCCGTCGCCATGTCTCTTCTAACTCGGACGAGGCCGGTCCATCCCGGCCGAGGACTCCGTCTTCTTCCTCCTCGGACGAGGAGGTAATTCCAGAGGAGGTCCGCCGGCGTTTGCAACCCGGGGGTGTCACTATTGGCATCCCCAGGGGGGTCCGGTCCCCTCCGGTTGCGCCTGCCGTGCCCCTCCGTTCACTCCCCGCCTTGGCTTCTCTTCCTGCTCCGCCACTTCTTCCCGCCGGTCCCTCCGGTCATGCCTCTACCATGACCGAAGGTGATCTTTCTCTGCTCCGGGATGCCTATGGCATCCCAGGATCTGTCCGTCTGTTTGCTCCGCGATCCGGGGAGCGTGTCACCATGAGTGGCCCCGGCCGCATTGCCTTCTACGAAGACTTCCTCCTCGGGGGTCTTCGTTTTCCTCTGCACCCTTTTTTCCTTTCCTTTCTCAGCCATTTCCGGCTCGTCCCGGCTCAGCTGGCTCCTAATGCCATCCGGGTCATCTTCTCCTTCATTGTCTTCTGCCATTTCCACGGGTTCGTTGCCCGTTTTTCACTCTTCAGGGCCCCGTTCACCCTGAAGAAGTGCTCCACCGATGATGGCTGGTGGTACATTTCGCCCCGGCCTAGGTGTCTCCGGTTCGACCTCCCTTCTTCGGTCAAGGGATGGAAGAGCCGGTTTTTCTTTGCTTCGGTCGACGACGTCGACTGGGCTTGGAGCGAACCGGACCGGTCGCCGAACCGGAGTTCTCGAGTCGAGCCCGCGGACCAGGAGTCTTACAGCCAGCTCCTGAGTGACGTGGTCCCGCCGCTCGAGGTTCTGCTTTCTGAGCAGAATCTTTTTGAGGCCGGCATCAGTCCCATCCGGGAGACCGGTGAGATTTGGCCCCGCATTAACTTCTGCCCTTCCCCCCTCTCTTTTTAAGATTGAACTGTCTGACCTTCTGATTTCTCCACTTTGCAGGGATGAAGTTTTCCTTAGAGAATCTTCTGGAGGGAGCGGCCCAGAGGGAGGTCGTCGACGTGGATGAGCCCGTGGCGAAGAGGGCTCGCACAGAGACGAGCCGGGAGGTCGCAGCGGCGACCGCGCCCGGCCTAGCTGCTGCTGTTTCTCCGCCCAGACCTCCTCAGGGCGGCGCCCCTGGCGCCTCGGCCCCACGGCCTGGCAACGCTGCCGAGAGAGCTCCGGCGCCCGCCGCTCTGCCCATCGCCGGGCCCACTCCTGTCAGCAGCCCAACGGCACCGCCAGTGGCGACCGCCGGTCCGTCGGCTGCAGCTCCAGCAGAGGGGGCAGCTGTCGCGGGGATCGGCCCGAAGGGCCCGGCGCCGGTGATCTCGCACCGAGACTCGGTCATCCTCGACCGAGGACTGGCGGAGAAGTTGATGGAGTACGCTTCCACCGCCCGGGACCGCCGAGCCCGGGGCGGCCGAGATTACGCGGATGCGCTGCTCGGCATCCTGCCCCAGCTCTTCACGGTAAGCCTGATCCTTGACTCTTCTTTTCTCTTCCAATCCGAGGCCTCCTGCCTCGGTACTGACATGTCATTTCTGCCCTTGCAGATCGGGAACGACGTCCTCCTACTGAGGAACTACCTCGTAGGGAACGCCAAGCGGGACTCCGATCGGGAGCAGAAGCTTGGAAAGCTCGCGGCCGACGTGAAGGACTTGATGGACAAGGGGGCCGAGCTGCGAGCTGAAAAGCAGGCCCTCCGGTCCGACCTGACGCGTTCCGAGGAGCGGAACAAGGAACTGGAGGCCTCCTTGGCGGAGGAGCGGACCTCCAACCAGCGCCGTACTGAGGAGGAGGCGGCGGAGAAGGCCCGCCTGCAGGCCCACTCTCTATTCTTGGAGCGTCAGCTGGACGAGGCCCGGCGAGAGGCGGCCGTGGCGAAGGATCGGAGCTCTTACATCAACGGGCTCCTGGAGGCGGCGAGGCGAGAAGCGCTGGAGGCCGTCCCCAAATTCCGAGCCTCCGACGAGTTTACGTCGGAAGTCCGGGAGGCCGCCGTGGACTCCTTCCTGAAGGGGTTCCGGATGTGCCGGGAAAAGGTGGGGGCCTTCTTCCCCCAACTGGACCTGAGTGCGGTCGTCGTCGGTGGCAGGAAGCCGGGGAGCGAGGGCAGGGCCTCCGGCACGGCCCAGGCGACACCTCAGGCGGCACCTGCAGCACCTCCGATTGATGACGCCGCGGCCCCGACACAGCCCCCGGAGCCGGTTGTCGTGGAGGTTGAAGAGGTGGCGCCCGCACCTCCGGCGGACGGCGCCGACCCTGCGCCCCAGTGACCTTTACTTTGTATTTTTGCTGTCTTCGTCCTCTTCTTCTTTTTTTTGGGGAGTTCCGGCCTGTCGGAGCTCCCAGTTTGTACTGAACACTTTGTAATGAAGACTCCTTTTTCATAAAAACTTGTCTATCATCTTTGCTTCTTTTTCTTCTTCTTTGTTTGTTTGTTTCTGGGATGTCGGTCTCGGATACCTGAGACAACTGTGGGCCTGGTCCTTCCATACTAGATCGAAGGACGGGGTCTGCAAAATCGTGTTGCGGCAAGGCAAGAATCCTGAGCAGGTCCGACTTTGGGCTGCCTTCATGCTTGCGCGGACAGCACAGTTCCTGCACCATCTTCTGGGCCGAAACCCGGGATCCTCCGGACTGAGCTCGATGCCGCAGGCTTTCTCAAACCTTGCGCGGCTTGCTGAGCTGTGCTCCGGGCTTGCGTGGGCGAAGCGGATTCGGCGCCACCTTCCAGGCCGGAGCCCAGGATCTTCCGGACTGAGCTCGATGCCGCAGGCTTTCTCAAACCTTGCACGGCTTGCTGAGCTGTGCTCCGGGCTTGCGTGGTCGAACTGGGTTCGACGCCACCTTCCAGGCCGAAGCCCAGGATCTTCCGGACTGAGCTCGATGCCGCAGGCTTTCTCAAACCTTGCGCGGCTTGCCGAGCTGTGCTCCGGGCTTGCGTGGGCGAAGCGGATTCGGTGCCACCTTCCAGGCCGAAGCCCAGGATCTTCCGGACTGAGCTCGATGCCGCAGGCTTTCTCAAACCTTGCGCGGCTTGCTGAGCTGTGCTCCGGGCTTGCGTGGTCGAACTGGGTTCGACGCCACCTTCCAGGCCGAAGCCCAGGATCTTCCGGACTGAGCTCGATGCCGCAGGCTTTCTCAAACCTTGCGCGGCTTGCTGAGCTGTGCTCCGGGCTTGCATGGGCGAACTGGGTTCGACGCCACCTTCCAGGCCGAAGCCCAGGATCTTCGCAGGCCTCCTTGCTGAAGTTTAGAGAAGAATGTTTAAAGTGAAGAAGCTTTGTTAAAGGAGCTGGGAGCCTTACATCACTGGTAGTACATTCTCAGGTTCGAGGGGTTCCATGTCCGGGGGAACCTGGCACCTCCCAATTCTTCCAAGTAACATGCCCCGTGGGGGAGGGCTTCTGCTACCCGATAAGGGCCTTCCCAGTTGGGTGAAAGCTTGCCGCACTCTCGTGGCTGGGAGGCTTCTGTACGCCGGAGGACCAAGTCCCCGGGACGAAAAACCTTCGGCCGTACTCGGGAGTTGTAATATCTGGCTACACGTTGCCGGTATGCCGCCATTCGAATTCGGGCCTTGTCCCTTGTTTCTTCGAGGAGGTCTAGGTTGAGCATCATCCTGGCCGGGTTTTCTGTCTCGTCGTATTGTTCCACGCGCAGCGTGGGTATGCTGAGCTCGATCGGGATGACTGCCTCGGCCCCGAAGACGAGGTTGAATGGGGTTTCGTCGGTAGCCGTCCTTGGAGTGGTGTGGTATGCCCAGAGAACGCTGGGAAGCTCGTCGGCCCACCTGCCCTTGGCTTGGTCTAGCCGCGTGCGGAGGCCCTGAAGAATGGTCCTGTTCGTGACCTCAGCCTCCCCGTTGGTCTGGGGGTGCGCCACCGAGGTGAAGCGATGTTTGATGCCGAGGTCGTTGCAGAAATCCTCGAACTCTCGACAGTCGAACTGGCGTCCGTTGTCGGTGACCACGGTGTGGGGGAGGCCGAAGCGGCAGACGATGGACTTCCAGAAGAATTTGGCGACGTTTGCTTCGGTGATTCTTGCCAAGGGTTCGGCTTCGACCCACTTTGTGAAGTAGTCGATGGCCACTATCAGGAACTTCCGCTGGCCGGATGCCGGCGGGAATGGGCCCAGAAGGTCCATTCCCCACTGGGCGAATGGCCAGGGGGCTGAGAGCTGAGAGATCGGGTTGGAGGGTTGCCGCTGTACCGTGGCGTGGCGCTGGCACCGGTCGCATTTCTTTACGAAGTCAGCGGCGTCCTCCTTCATCGTCTCCCAGAAGTAGCCTTGACGAAGGGCCTTGTATGCCAATGCCCTGCCCCCCACGTGGTTCCCACAGATGCCTTCGTGAATCTCCTGGAGCACAAGCTTGGCTTCTGCGGGTCCAATGCACTTGAGAAGGGGATAAGAGTAGGACCTTCGATACAGCTGCCCGTCCATCAGGACAAACCGCACGGCCTTCTTCCTGATGAGGCGAGCCGCGTCTCGGTCTTCCGGCAGAATGCCGTCGGTGATGTACGCGGCGTACTTGTCCATCCAGCCGAGCTCCTGGCTGACCTGATGGACCCCCGCCGGTGCTTCGAGGCTTGGGACTTCGAGTCGCTCCACATGAGCGCGTCCCAGCATTGTGTCCGGCAGAGTCGCCAATCGAGAGAGAGCATCCGCGCGGGCGTTCTCCCCGCGGGGGATATGGAAGATGTTGAAGCGCCGGAACTTGGACGCGCCCGCCTTGACGAGCTCCAGATACTTCGCCATCTGGGGGTCGTGAGCGACGTACTCCCCGGACACCTGCCCCGCCACGAGCTGGGAGTCAGTGAAAGCTCTGAGGTTGGTCACGCCCAGCTCGCGGGAGACCCTGAGTCCGACGAGAAGCGCCTCGTACTCCGCTTGATTGTTTGTCGCGGGGAACTGGAAACGGAGCGCACACTCTGCGACGACCCCGTCACCGTTGGCAAGGATGAGCCCAGCTCCGCTCCCTCCGGAGTTTGAGGCTCCGTCTACATGGAGGATCCAGGCGTCCTCTCCGGGCTTGTTGGCGCCGACCTCCATCGGCTGGGCCGAAGAGTCCTCCTCGGGCTCCTTGCCCAAACCTGCGCATTCGACCAAGAAATCGGCCAGCACCTGTGCCTTCATTGCCGACCTCGGTCGGTATGTAATGTCGAACTCGCTGAGTTTCAGTGCCCATTTGGCCAATCGCCCCGAGGTGTCGGGTCGGCTGAGCACCGCTTTCAGCGGTTGGTCCGTCAAGACGGCGATGGGATGCGCTTGGAAATAGGGCCTGAGACGCTGGGCAGACACTATTAGCGCAAAAACGAGTTTCTCGGGCCGGGAATACCTGAGCTCCGCGTCCCGGAGGAGTTTGCTGGTATAGTACACCGGTCGCTGGATCCCGTGGTCGTCGGTTCGGACCAAGACAGAGCTGACGGCCTCCGGGGTAACGGCCAAGTAGAGGGTAAGCTCCTCCCCTTCCTCGGGCCTGGACAGCAGAGGTGGTGATGCGAGCATCTTCTTCAACTCCTCGAAGGCCTGCTGGCATTCCTCGGTCCAGGCGAAACCGTTCATCTTCCTCAGCACCTTGAAGAAGGGGCGGCAGCGGTCCGCCGACCTGGAAATAAAACGGCTAAGGGCCGCAACCCGACCGGTCAGCTGCTGCACTTGTTTCTTGGAGGCTGGCTGCTCCATGTCCAGGATGGCCTGGACCTTCTCCGGGTTGGCCTCGATTCCTCTCTGGGTCACCATGAACCCCAGGAATTTTCCGGCGGAGACCCCGAAGGCGCACTTCGCTGGATTCAGCTTCATCTGGTGGCGCCGGAGGTTGCCGAACGTCTGTGCCAGGTCGGCTACGTGGTCCGAGTCAAGTTTGCTCATTACCAGCATGTCGTCCACGTACACCTGCATGTTGCGGCCTATCTGGTCTTTGAAGACTTTATTGACCAGACGTTGGTACGTCGCCCCCGCGTTCTTGAGGCCGAAGGGCATCATCCGCTGCTCTTCTTTACCATGACCACATTTGCTAACCAGCTGGGGTATTGGACTTCTCGGACGAAACCGGCGGCGAGAAGTTTCTCTACCTCCTCGTCGATCGCCTTCTGCCTCTCCATGGCAAAGCTTCTCTTCTTCTGGCGGACCGGGCGGCTGCCTGGGTCCACGTTCAGGCTGTGCATGATAATCTCAGGCGGAATACCCGGCATGTCGACCGCCGACCAGGCGAACACATCGGCGTTGGCACGGAGGAACTCCAGCAGGCGGGTTCGTTCCTCTTCGGGGAGCTGGGCCCCAACTTGCACCGTCTTCAGGGGGTCTGAACCAAGGGGAAAGGAGAGCAGGCGCTCTACGGGCCCTCCCCTGGGTTCCTTTTCTCTTAGGTCGAGGTCCTCGACCTCGCGGGCGAGCTCTGCGCCCTTGATGCCCGGGATTGTCTGCAGGCAGAGCGGGACTGGCTGGATCGTCCCCTTCATTTCCCCGAACCCGAAAGGCGTGGGGAACTGCACCAGCAATCTCCTTGTGGAGATAGTGGCGTCTAGTCGGTTGAGCCCGGGACGCCCAAGGATGGCGTTGTAAGGGGAAGGGAGCTTGACTACAGTGAAAGTTACCATGATGGTCGCCTGCCGAGGTGGGGATCCGGCGGTAACTGGGAGAGTGATCTCCCCTTCGACTCCCACGGAGTCCCCTGTAAAACCTACCAGTGGGGTGTGCACTGGCTTTAGCTGGTCGAGAGGCAAACTCATCCGAGAGAAAGCATCGTAAAAAAGTACGTCGACCGAGCTTCCACTATCCACCATGATTCGATGTACAGGGTGTTTCGCGATGGTCATTTCGACCACCACGGCATCATTGTTTACATTGTCATTAGACTCCCCTCCCTTGGGAGGGGTTACATTCTCCGGGACTTCCCGGGCTCTCTACTCTGCTCGGCCAGATCCGCGTGAGATCATGCCCACGGGCCTCTCTGTTGGCCGGTTGTCGATCGCAGGGACAGGTGGCAAGGCCGCGAGCGGCTGCTTTTCGGAGGGAGCCTCGTTCTTGACGAACTTCCGGAGGTATCCCCTCCCGATCAGCTCCTCGATCTCCCGCTTCAGGTGGCGGCACTCCTCCGTGTCATGCCCGTGCTCGCGGTGGAATTGGCAGTACTTTGATTTGTCTCGGGCTGCCCTCGGGTTCTGAGGTGGAGGTCGGCGGAGATAACGCTCGCCCTCGATTTCCATAAGGATTTTGGCTCGAGGTGCGAGGAGAGGGGTGTACCTCCGCTCGGGGGCAGATTCGGCCCTCGGCCTTGGGTTCGGGCGAGGGTCGGCTGGTGGCCCGGGCCTCCGAGCTCCCGGGGCGTCCCTCGGGGTCGACTTCTTCAAAATCTTCCCGTCCAGCTCTCGACGGGTGCGGTCGGCCTCCTCCGCTCGGATGTACTTGTGGGCGCGGAGGAGGAGCTCGGAATACGTCCTGGGTGGCTTCTTGTCCAGGGAATAGGTCAGGCGGGACGTCTTGAGCCCGCGCTTTAGAGCCAGCATAGCGACGGGCTCGTCCAAGCTGTAGATCTCCAGGGCCGCGGTCTTAAACCGGGCGATGTAGTCACGGAGCAGCTCCTGGTCCTGCTGGCGGACGGAGAAGAGGCTGTCCACCTCCCTTGGCACCTTTCGACAAGCGTCGAAATGCGCCACAAACTTTCCTTCCAGCTGCTGGAAGGAGCGAATGGATCCGGGCTCGAGACGGGCGAACCAGACTCGGGCGGCCTTCCGAAGGGTTGCAGGGAAGGCGATGCACAGAAGGGCGTCGGTGGCACCCTGGACCCTCATGAGAGCTTTATAACTCTCCAAATGGTCCAGGGGGTCGGTGGTCCCGTCGTAAGGGTCCACCTGTGGCATGCGGAACCGTTTCGGGATCGGTTCCGCCTGAATTTCTTCGAAGAAAGGGGGGCGGGAGTCGTAGCCCGCCGGGTCAGCTGACGAGTTCTGCAGGTCGGCGAACCGTCGGGCGAACTCCGCCAACTTGCGCTCGTGCTCTTCTAGGCGCCTCTCGGCCTGGCGCCTGATGGCTTCATCGGTGGAGTCTTCCACCGAGACTGCAGGTGAGGGGGGCGCCGATCGGTCTCGGCGTGAGGTCCGGCCCCGGCGTCGCTTGCTGCGATGCGCCATTTCGGCCCCATCGGCCGGGGATCGACTCTCGTGATCCTCCGAGCTGGAATACTCTTTCTTCGGGGGAGCTTGGCGGCTCTCTCGGGGGTTGGAGATGGCTTGCGGATGGGACGGCCTGCCCTGGATTGAGCGCAGGCTCCCACGCTGTCCCGCGACCCGGGCCGCGGGGGTCCCTGGCTGCGGCTGAGTGGCTAGGGACCGTTGCTGATGCTGGAGCTGTCGGACCGCTGAGGTCAAGGTCTGCAGCTGCTGGACGATGGCCGCAAGGGATCCGTCCGCCGGGGTAGGCTGCTGCAGAAGAGGAGGGGGAGCGGGAAGCTCCCGTTCGGGGGTGTGGCCCCCTGGCGGGGAGTGGGCTTCTCCCACTCGGCTGGTGGACGCCTCGCGACCATGAGTGACCACCATTGCTAGAGAGCGTGACACCTGCAAAAAGCTAGTTCCCACTAGGGGTTAGTGTCCTGCCCCCCTACCTGGCGCGCCAATCTGTTGCCGTCCTCGTCGCCGCGCCCGTGCCGAGGATCAACCGATCCTCCCTGACCGCCTGGCAAGGGAGCCTCCCTTCCTGCGAGAAACCTGCAACAAAGGGGTTAGAGGACCCTGGCCGGGGATTCCGGCGAGGGGGCTCCGACGGTCAAGTCAGTAGACGACGAGGGGGAACAGACTCTCGCTCCCAGGCCCTCTAAAGGGTCCCAGGTTTGGAGAGTTAACTAGTGAAGGGGAAGCGCCGGGGACCGGAATCTCGGCTGGGCCTGCCTGCCGAGCTCGCGTCCAGTATTCCCCTCTCGGGATCTCTGGCTTCTTTCTCGGAGCGAGGCCTTGTGCCGGTGCTTCCTTCTTGTCCCCAGGCTAGTTGGCTTACCTTGCAGTCTCCGGATTCTTCCTTCTTTATCTCCCTCCGTCGTGTGCTTTCCGTCGTGTGCTTGTCCTTTTCCTCCTCGAAAACTCCTCCCCCCTGTCTTCCCTTCCTTTCCCTTTTTGGCGAAGGAGGCCAGGCGGCTTTCCGACCTCGTCCGCCGGGCCCAGCAGGGAGAAGGCAAGGACAGAAGAGAAAAGGAGGGAGGGCGGCGCTAGCAGAGCGGCCAGTCGTCAGGCCTCGGGCTTCGTGAGAGTGCTCTTTTCCCCGAGCGTGGGCGCCATCCGTTTACGGGGCCTGTTCCGTCAGGATCGGATCTCTCGACTGCGGGACCTGTCGGGCCAGTGTAAGTCACGTTCCGCGTGCCGCCGCCCTCCGTACGGGACGCCGTCTGGGGTCGGTACGGCCCGAGGGATGGCCTCGGGACCCGTCGCTTTCCCCCGGGGGCCTCTCCGTACGAGCGGTCTGACTTCGGCTGAGTTGGCCCTGTCTCCGGGGGCCGACTGGCGAGAGGCGAGAGATCGGCCGACCTCGGCTTAGGTGGACCCCTCCGGGGTGGACACCTGGCGAGGTGGCAGAAGATCGCCTGGCTTCGGCCGAGGTGGACCCGTCTCCGGGCGGCCACCTGGCGCAAGGCGGGGGGTCAGCCGACCTCGGCCTAGGTGGACCCCTCCTGGGTGGACACCTGGCGAGGTGGCAGAAGATCGCCTGGCTTCGGCCGAGGTGGACCCGTCTCCGGGCGGCCACCTGGCGCAAGGCGGAGGGTCAGCCGACCTTGGCCTAGGTGGACCCCTCCTGGGTGGACACCTGGCGAGGTGGCAGAAGATCGCCTGGCTTCGGCCGAGGTGGACCCGTCTCCGGGCGGCCACCTGGCGCAAGGCGGAGGGTCAGCCGACCTCGGCCAAGGTGGACCCCTCCTGGGTGGACACCTGGCGAGGTGGCAGAAGATCGCCTGGCTTCGGCCGAGGTGGACCCGTCTCCGGGCGGCCACCTGGCGCAAGGCGGGGGGTCAGCCGACCTCGGCCTAGGTGGACCCCTCCTGGGTGGACACCTGGCGAGGTGGCAGAAGATCGCCTGGCTTCGGCCGAGGTGGACCCGTCTCCGGGCGGCCACCTGGCGCAAGGCGGAGGGTCAGCCGACCTCGGCCGACCTCACACGGGGCGGGCTCCTCCGAGCCCGGGCGCAGATGAGTTGGTGGGGGAACTTCGGGCCGAACTCGACCTCGGCGGGGGCCGTTTGCTTCAGACAGTATCGGGCGGTGCGGTCTTGCCGACCCCAGCCTTGAGGACGTGGCGCTGATTCCGGCATTAAAACTCACACGTGGCTCGCTCGCATTCGGCGATACCTGAGCCTGGCCACGTCACTGTCACGGCTGTAACACGCGCAGTGCGGCGCACCTAGTACGGCACCCCCCAAATCTGTAATGGTATGCATAACCTCGTTTGTACCAATTTGGGAGGGGCACCCTGATCGAGATGTCAGATCCTGCGGCTGACCACCTGAAACCCCCAAAGGAGAAGGCTGCATTCAGTGTCTTAGACCCGAGGGTGGCTGCACCTAGATCGAGGTTCCATCTAATTTTTTCCTTCGTGACAACACACCGGGCAAGACAAGTTCATAACTTAATTCCTAACTATAAGAGGAAATGACCTCGGGGGAGCGACCAATGGACACCGTTGATCCTTAAGCCCCCCAGAGAGGGCAAATCGAGGCATTGGAGCAATCGGCGATCTACAAAGGAACCAACAAGCAAGAAAGAAGGTAAGCAATCGAAAGAGGGCAAACACATGAAGTAGCGAGACAAGTGACTTGAAGGCAGGAGGCTCCTAGAGGACTCCCGGAGCGAGTCCCGCGAGCACAGTCGCCATAATTCAAGCACCGTCCCTCTCTCAATTTCTCCTACTCAATCACTTATTCAAAACTCCTTTAAGCATGGTGACCGAAGTGGGATCTGCCTTAGGGGATCTATTCCACTTTACCATCCGCTGACTTGATCATCGGAGTGGCCTCACCAGGATCCCCGGCCCAAGTCTCTAACATTGTTTTGCAGGTCTGGGAATACCTAGATTTTGGAGTAAAGGGGCAGACGTCTGGTGCCACTTCATAGCTGCAAGCCATGATGGTAAGGTCAGCAACATATTGGCATGCCAGGTAGGGAAAAAAAGCCCCTATACAAACCAGCCCCCCACGAGCTTGAGAATAGCTCTTCTAGAAGCATGGTGGTGACTCACGGACGAGAAGCTTCCACCAGCCAAGTGAGAGATGCCCCCTCTCCCTCGGGCCCACGTAGTCTCGAGAGGGAGCTTCCCGCTCCTCCTCAACCGCCCATGATAGAAGTCCAGTATGCCGCATTCGTCCAACAGATGCAGGCACTGACCGCAGTCGTGAGGCAATTGCAGCATGAACAGCACTCTCTAGTCACTCAACCTCAGCCAGAGACCCCCGGGGCCCAAGTCGCGGGCCCTTGTGGAAGCCTACGCTCCATCCAAGGTAGGCCATCCCATCCACATGCCACAACCAATCCCAGTGGGAGTCACCAGACCCTCGCAAAGAGGAATCATTCCGGGTCGACGGACCAGGAGAGTCGATCCACGGTGAATAATAATGCCGTCATCAAGTATGGCAAGTGTCACCGGGGCAAGGCCCCCCATCACGACCATCCCCAGCTATCAACTCCTTCCCCAGCGACCTTAGTGGAAGGCTCTACTGACAAGGCTATCCGGTGCCTGGCCGATAGGTGCCTAGAAGAGCAAGAGCGCAAGCTGGCAAAGCTCTCTTGCCAGTTTGCTAACATATAGGGCTCCTCCAAAGAGCCAGTGGGCTATGATGCTCGACCCCCCTTCTCCTGGGAAATCCAAGAGGAACCGATTCCAAGTCGGTTCTCGCATGCCTCAGGTGGGTCCCTATGATGGGACCATCGACCCCCTGGACCACCTAGAGAGCTATAAAGCTCTCATGAGAGTCCAGGGGGCGACGGATGCCCTCTTATACATCACCTTTCTGGCCACCCTCCGGAAGGCCGCTCGAGTCTGGTTCACCCACCTTGTGCCTGAAAGCATCGACTCCTTCCAGCAGTTAGAGAGGAGGTTCGTGGCCAACTTCGATGCTTGTCGAAAGATGCCGCGAGAGGTGGATAGCCTCTTCTCTATCCAACAGCAAGAACAAGAGCTCCTGCGGGACTATGTAACCCGCTTCAAAGTTTCCGCCTTAGAGATCTATAGTTTGGATGAGCATGTCGCCATGCTGGTGTTGAAGAGAGGGCTCAAGACCTCTTGCCTGACTTATTCTTTGGACAAAAAGTTGCCAAAGACATACTCTGAACTCCTCCTCCATGTCCACAAGTATATCTGTGCTGAGGAGGCTGATCATACCAGAAGAGAACTGGATGGGAAGCCCCAAAGAAGCTGGTCCCGAGAGATGCACCTGGGACACGAAGACCTGGGCTGCTTGCAAACTTCTGAACGAGACCAAAGCTGAGAGATGGCCACATTCCCGAGAAGACTTTCACTCCCCTCCTAGCTCCAAGGTCAAAGATCCTTATGGAGATTGAGGGCGAGCGCTACCTACACCGACCTCCTCCACTGAGACCGTCAAGTTGTCACGACAAGATGAAGTACTGCCAGTTCTACCGTGACCACGGCCACGACACTGAGGACTACCGTAACTTGAGAAGGGAAATCGAAGCCTGATCAGGAGAGGCTACCTCAGGAAGTTCATGAGGAGCAAAGTTCCGACGGAGGATCAACCACTTGTAGCTATCCCCTTGTTCCTGCAGTTGACAATCGATCCACTGAGAAGCCCGTGGGCATGATTTCTTGGGGAATAAAGTGCACGTCAAGGAGAGCCCAAGAGGGAGGAGACCTAGAAAATGTACTCCCCTTTGTGAAGGGGAAGGGAGGTGAGGAAGAAAATATAAACAATGATGCTATCATGGTCGAGATGACCATCGTCAAGCATCCTGTAAGATGCATCATGGTTGATAGTGGGAGCTCCATGAATGTACTTTTTTATGATGCTTTCTTTCTGATGAACTTGTCCCCCAATCGGCTAAGGCCAGTGCACACCCCTCTCGTGGGCTTTACCGGAGATTCAGTGGGAGTCGAGGGAGAAATTACTCTCCCTGTCACCACCAAATCACCATCCCGGTAGAGCATGGCCATGATGACCTTTACCGTCATCAGACTCCCATCGCCGTACAGTGCTATCCTAGGCTGCCCCGGGCTCAACCTACTGGATGAGGTCATATTCACTAAGAGATTGTTGATGCAGTGTAGGGGATTCCAGTGCACCGCAGCGGAAGTATAATTTCAAAAAGATGAAATTGGCACCACAATCCCTTAGCCAAGATCTCCTTATTCAGAATTAAAACATACAAACTAACATTGTTAGAATTAGGGCACCAACCTTTTAACGCTAAGTCCAATTTTGATGTAGAATCAGAACTTGGTGTTGAATGCTTCTTTTGATTTCACCAGGCGTCCAAATGTCCACCCTCCAATGGTGATCCACAAGATGATTGATCAAGATGCAAGCTTCTTCAAAATTCCCTCACTTGAATTCTTATCCTAGAACTCAAGAGGACTATGGCTTTAAAACTGCAGGGTAGGGGCTCCTTACTTCCTTTCTTTCTTCTTCCTCTCCCTTTCTTAAGACCTTGTCCTAAGAATAAAACTCTTGTCTTGAAGGAGGAGGAGGATTTAAGACACTAATGTCTTAAAGTAAAAGGAAATAAAAACAGAGTAAGAGTTCTATTCTTTTACCGATCAAGAGATTCTTCCTATCTCTTGTTCTGGACTTGAGTTTCAACAGAGAAGAGAACTCTGTAAGAGGGAAACTCTCTGTGTCCTAAACAAGCTAAGGAGGAATCAGTTTCCTGGAAAGAAAAGAAAATAAAAGACTCTGTTGTTCATTAGTCCAAACACCCGAGACCTCTGTTGTTTAAATAGATTACAGAGAGATGTCTTCTCAAAAGAACACAACTCTCCGTAAACCCCATTCCACTTTGTCTCACACCCCTTCCCTATTTCTCATGCCCTATCCTTCCATCTCACGGCCTTCCAGATTAAATCCCATGGCTTTTCTTAAAGGAAAAACCGTGGTGTTTTAAAAGGAAGGAAGTCGCGACTTTTCATCTCCGAAGAGATGTTATTTCGCGCGCCCGGGAAGAGTTAGCGCATTCCTTCTTTCTTAAAATCCCATCAGCCATTGGATTCCCATCCAAGGGGGGACAGATGAGGCGCTAATGAGTAAGAAGGAGGCTGCCCCAAATAAAATCATCGGAGAAATATTTGGGGCGCGCCAAGAGTCCATGCGCCATGGACTCTTCCTAATGGCGTGCCAAGAGTCCATAAGCGCATGGACTCTTGGCATTTGGCATGGAAAAACAAAGGGGGCGGGTGGGGAGGCTAGCCAAGCTACATGGCTAGCCAATAGGGTTAGCCATATTCCTATTTTCTCAATTAGGGTCTAATTAGGTCCAATTAGAACCCAATTTGAACCAATCCGGAACCCTAATTCGAATCCGATCCGAATAGAAGCTAGGGTTTGCAACACCTGCTAGTGTTATCTTGCAAAGATGATTTAATTCCAAATTAAACTCTTGATCAATCCTCTTAAGTGTGTGACCCATTGGGTTCCACATCTAGCCAGCAGTGGGTTCGAATACAAGTTGACCTAATTTGATTAGAACTCTTTCTAATCGATTTAGGTCAAACCGGGCTTACCCGATTCGATCAATTAGGACTCTTCCTAACATGTGATCTTTGAACTTGATCAACCCACAAGACAAGATTGACGTCTAGCAACTTGTCATGTCTACCCGGAAGATATGAAAATTCTGGTGAAATACCAAAATTACCCTTCAGTAGAGAGTTATCGTACAATTAAATCTTTCGATCAGCCTGCACCCAAAATATAACTATGGATATGGATATATGTCAAATCCAATATTATATTTATTTCTAGCTCAATCTTATAATGATGATTCGATTATCTTGATATTAGAAACCATCTCTAATATCTTTACTTTGATCAAAGATTCCCTGAATCATCATGCGATTGTTGACTAGCTGGATGCAATCTCCTCTTACTAAGAGTGATCGATTCCTTGTTGACCTACTCATTACCTTCATATCCAATTCACCATTCCCAGTATCAATCATGTGCATGGCTCAGTGTCATGATTAGGATTGAACCAAAGAATGGGTTCATGTACATAAGGTACTTATGGTAGTCTCAGGTCAAAAGATTACTTGTACTACTCCCACTATGAGAACCTTCTATTAACATATAGCTAAGACTCCATTAGATGTTCTCAAGTTGGATCATATCAGTGAACTCATTCTCCAATGAGCACCCACATCCCAGTATTAGTGTCATACACAAGTGACTGTGAGAGCAGTCACCCTTTCCAGTATACATGAGATGTGCTAGTCTTACCGGAAAACCCTGATCCCCTACTCAGGGTTCCTTTGACTAGGAATACTTTAGATTAAGGTTTTAAGATTTTAGGTCTCACTGGTATGATCTCATCATAACCCTAAAATCATAGCCCTAATCTATGGGGTTCATCATATAGTATAAACACAGTGTATGATGGAAAAATAATGCCTTTATTTAGAAAATTGTCAATTACAATGGTTTGAAAGATAGAACATAGATTGGCTTGTAGGGCATATCCCTTTCATGCTGTTCCTGACCCCTTATGTTATGGGAGAGATGAGGGGGGCAGCTTAACTGGTGCGGGCACCAGGCTCAGGAAGAGACTTCAGCCAATACAAATTAAGCTAGATTCTTTATGGATGGAAGATTGAGAGTTTGAGTCCTGTAATAAGTTTTAATTGGGTTTATTAGTCCTGTATTTATTTTATTTGGGTAATTGAGTCATGTTTTTATTTCAATTGGGTTCTTTATTGAGTCAAGAGGAGTTCAGTCCAAGTCCAATCTGGTTTCAGCATAATCGAGTCAAGAAGGCTAGTGGTGGATGAGCTCGAAAACAATAGTTGGAGGACGACGAGTGGATTTCTCTTTTGTTAACCAGTAGCATTTCCGGATTGGAGAGTGGGTTCGATAGGCTGGTCTGACCACATTCTGTTCACTCAGTGAGAGATATTATCCCAAGCTGATGAGAGAGTTTTATGAATCACTCGCCCGCAGAGCATATGGTTGGATAGCATAGGTCAGAGGATGGGATATCCCCATTTCTTCAGAAATTCTAAGCAGAGTATGGGATATACCGATGACAGGATCTATTGTTGACAGTATGATGGATCGAGTCAGTGGTCTCCAGTGCATTTTTGAATCCGACATACTACCAGAGGGAGCCACTGTACCAGCATCCAAGTTGTCTGCAGAGATGAGACTACTGCACCATATCGTCACCCGGATTCTTCTATCGAAGACCGGACGTTTCGACTATATCACATAGCGAGAGTTGCTCTTGATGGTTTCACTGGTTCAGTGCATGCCAGTATGCATTCCAATTTTGATGGTACATCAAATTATAGAGGCGTCGACTAGCCAGAGGCTCTGCTTATCGTATGGCATGGGACTGACATTGCTGTTTCGAGAGTATGGAGTCAGCTTTGAGGATGAGCCTTATCATACATTGCTTCACATCGATGTGTATGACATCAGGTCATTGCATCGGATGGGCTATCATTTGGTCTGAGGCCAGTGGACATGCAGGATATTAGGTCAGGCCGAGGATCGAGCTAATAATGATGACACAGCAGAGGAGGAGCAGATTCTTTCAAGTGAGGCTAGACCCAGCGAGACTTAGCCTGAGACGGCAGTGCAGCCAATGATTGCTTCTCAGTTTGATCCTTCTACATTTGCACAGCCTCAGCCAACACAGACAGAGACACCAGAGACTTCAGATAGTCTAGAGGACAGAGTCAGATGCATAGAGATTGACATATTCATCATGAGGCAGCGTCTTAACGTATTCATAGCTGAGATGAGAGAGAGTCATATTGGACTTAGTGATGGCATCTCGGCTATTCTTTCTGCACTGTCCAGATCTTTAGCAATTGCTCCAACTGTTGATACTGCTCCTACACTTGCTCATGTACCTACTCCTGCACCAGCTACTGATATTGTTGACATTGATACTAGTGCCAATACTGCTGTTGGAGTTGATGAGACTGTTGGTGATATAGTTATTGGAGATGATGATGGAGACGAGGAGACTGACTCAGACTGATTTGATATTGCTGATCTTACTTCAGAGCCAATTGAGGAGGGATGGGTGACTTGCCTATCAGCCCTATTGACCCATCTTGTTCACCTATCCAGATTCCTATTCCATCTTCTCCTTCTAGATCGGATGATCGCATACCTGTTCCTATTCCTATTCTCACTCCAGTTATCGATACACCTGTTATTGATTTACTTGATATTGATTTCCCTGATATTGATACATCATTTGTACATACACCTATCATTGAGACCCCCACTATGGATACATCTTTTATAGATACACCGATACTTTCTATAGCTGATACACCTGTTATTATATCAGCTGAGACCCCTACTTTTGACTCACAGATTACTGATACTCCTACCCTTCATACTGCATCACTCATTCGAGAGCTTGGATTTTATACACCCGGCTTTCAGCATCTTGACTCTGGACCTTCTTTTGATCGCACACCTCTTCCTGCGGTTGCTGAGTTGATTGACCCGATCACTTCCGTTCCTGCGGAGGACATAGTTCCTACCTTTACTGTTCCAGCCAGAGGTTGGACATATACTTGTCGTAGAGGACGTGGTCGTCGTACCCCTACACAGCCGACCAGGACTAGATTAGAGATCTTCGATCGAGATGGCCGCGAGCTCGATCTTCTACTGATACCGGACCGATTGAGATCAGTTCATCTTCTGATGATTCCATGGATGAGGATTAGGATTTTTATGTATTTTTAGATAGTTTGTTTTTGTGCTTATATGTACTTTTATCTTTGTTATGTATCAGTTTGCTGTACAAACTCTAAGTTTATATGAAAACCTTACTGTTCCTCATCTCTATGTTTGTGATGCAAATGAATGTTCTATCTTGAATTGCATTTATACCTCAATGTCTTCACTTTTAATTGAATAAATTTCTTAGAGATAAAAAGGGATGTAGTTTAGAAAATGAATTTATTATCTCAATGCTATTTCTTGACTATTCGATTTATTTATTTCCCTACCTTTTTAATAATAACAAAAAGGGGGAGTAATTTAATGAGATTTAAGTATAAATGAAAATTTCACAAAATAAAAGTGGAGCAGTTTTGATATAAAGGATAGACAAATTTTTGAAAAACCTGAATTGAAAATTATTTACAAAATTTCTTAAGAAAGGGGGAGCTTTACTTTTTGTTCATTTGAAAATCCTTTCAAAGCAAATTTAACCCTTAAAACCCCTCTTTCAATGTTTGAAAAGATTTTTACAAATTTTGTTATGAATCGTTGATTTAGGAGGAGCTTTGATGTTTGCTGAAATTTCTTGTAGAGTATCATGATACATGCTTTCTATGTATTTAAATAATACCAAAGTTCTGATACTCTCTATCTTTGTAACAAGCTCTAACTCTATTACTTGTGTTCTAAATTGGCATATCTTTAATGCAAGTAATGTTGATATACTTAATGCTTTCAATGTTATGCACCTTGATCAATTCTCTTAATGCTTTATTTTTAAAGCAATTTATACTTAAGAATTTTGTCATCATCAAAAAGGGGGAGATTGTTGACTCCACTAATTGATTTTGATGATAAGCAAAATGGTTAAGTATAAGTTGAGGACTAATGATTTGCTTTGAGTGTGTTTTTATTAAAAAGGTGCTCACAAAATTTGAAGAAGCCAAATTGTCTTGAAGAAGCCAAGTTTGAAAGAAAAGTTTGCTCAAAGAGGACTTGGACACTTAAGAGATGGTTGAATAGATGGCCAAGCTAAGTAGAAACTTGTTCCAGCTCAAATTCAGTAGTTTCTGTGTGTTTTTCAGTGAAGTGTCGACTCAAAGTGTCGATACATGATATGAAGTATTGACACATGAGGATGAAGTATCGACTCAGGCCGGTACGTAGCAAAGTTTCAGATGGCATAGATGAAGTGTCGGCACATGGACCTGAAGTGCCGACTCAAGGTGTCGACACATGGATCAACACATCGCTTGAGACTTTCAAGCCACAGAACTTGCAGAAGTTGAAGGAGCAGCTGAAGTGTCGACACATGGAAATAAGGTATCGACTTAAGGTGTCGACTTAACTAAAAAGGTGTCAACACATCTTAGATTTCCAGAGAATTTGAATGGAACTTTTTGAACTATATGTCGACTCAAGAAGAACATGTGTCGACCTTTTCTGTCGACTCAACTGAGAAAGTGTCGACACATGGAGTTTTGGCAACAGTAACGGCTAGTTTTTTCAAATGCAGAACTCGTCCAAAATGCCTCCAACAGCTAGTTTTTCAAGTGTAACGGCTAGGTTTCAATTTTGAGGCCTTGGGAGGGTATTTATTTGCTCCAAATCAAATCTAAACACATGATATTGAATACCATTAAAGAGTTTTGGGAGAAAAGAAGAGAGAAGAGCCTTAACTCCTATTCATTCAAGTTTCAACCACTCACAAGCTAAAGAAAGCCTCCAAGCATTCAAAAGCCATCAAGAGCATTGAAGATCATTCAATCTTAGGCATTCAAAAGGCTTCAACAAGGGCAAAGTAACTCTACAGCGAGCTACATCAAGATATTCGCTTTGTTATTGAAAGCTTACATTGGTTCTTTATTTCTAAACCTTATTTCTTGTAAGGGTTCTTGGTTAGCCTATTATAAAACCAAGTGAAGTTATTGGTAAGCCTTGGAAAACCAATTAGGTTGGTGGTTAGCCCGCAATACTACTAAGGTTCTTGGTTAGCCCGGAAAACCAAGGGAGGTTGTTGGTTAGCCTTGTGAAAATCAATTAGGTTCTTGGTTAGCCCACAAAACCAAGTGAGGTTGTGACTTATGATCCTTGTAAAAACAAGTCAGGTTTTGATTAGTGAGCCCAGAAAACTAATCGGCTGTAATCGTGTGATTATAGTGAATTTCCAAGGAGATCTTAGGGAGTGGATGTGGGTGCATTGGTTGGCACCGAACCACTAGAGCTTTTGGTATTTGTGATTGCTTGATCTCTCTCTCTCCTTGCTCTTTATTTATCGCTCTTAATTTTCGCTGCACTTTTATTTTAGAGCATTGTATTTGAATCATAGTACCTTGCTCTCTCTCTCTCTCTCTCTATATATATATATATATATATATATATACTTGTTGAATTGGATTGCTTTGCTTAGTATCTAGTTTTATAAAGTTTGTAGCTTGTCATATTAAGTTAGCTTAAATTAATTTTTAGAGATCCAATTCACCCCCCCTCTTGGGTTGCTTATTGGGCAACACATTTTTTTGAGCATAAAGAAATCAAGGAAAATTTATGACATGGGAATTAAGAAGGAAAATAAAGAACCTCTAATTAGAGGTTTTAATCCCATGGACTCCTCATGCTTAAGGTGCTAATTAAAGAAAGAAGTGGGTGCTAATAATTAAGGAGGAAGTTTGAATGGCATGAAGGATTTTATCGGGCATTAATTCTAATTAAAGAAGGATTTGTTAAGAAATCAAAAGGAGATGATATCAAAGATTTCATGGAAGCGTAATCTCATGGGATTCCGATTTGGGCGCTAATTTGGCATGGAGACTTAAGTCAAGAAAAAAAGAGATATGGCATGAGATCTAGAGTCAAAAACCCATTGGCCTCTTGAAGGATTCAAAGATTCAAGGGCCAAGGCATCACTTCAAATTAGGAAAGATATCATATATTGGTATAGAGATTCAAATCAAATCAATGCAGGATTTATTGCATGAAAAATTAAAGAAAAAAATAGCTAAAGATTAGAATGGAGATTTAAATCAAAACAACTAGATTTATAGAAGAAAAAAAGGTATCAAACCTCTTAAAAGTCCAGAGCATTATCATCAAATTAAACCCTAGATTCAATCCACATTAGAAGATAAAATTTTCTCATTTCCACAAGTACAATAACAAACACCATCCAAAAAGGCATCTTTTAGCAGCACCTAATACTCGCTCTTTAAGTGAGTGAGTATGGGCCTCATCTCTCTTAGTGTATTTGGGTAACACTTCTTCTTAAGCACCCTTTGTCCACACTCTTATTCCTCAACCTTGCTTTATCCGTTCTTTTAGAATAGGATTCTCAATTTGTCTTTCTTTTTCCCAAATATATTGCTAGCTACTCTGACAAACTCCCAATCCTTGTCTAATATATGAGATTTCGATTGACCGTTTATAGAATCTTCTTCTGTCCAAAGAACCTCATTAGCTTGCACCCTCATTGATATATGGTGACACTCTGATGTAATCTTGAGAAAATCTGATATCATCCTTGCTTCTATGGATGCAGATTTTGTTTAGATCATCTCTTTTATTATTATTATTTTTTAGCTTAATCTTTGATCTTTTGCTTTTCTTATTTTAATTGATAAAATATCATGGAGAAAGAATAAGTTCTTTGGCTCATTGACATCATTTTTCTGTCTTGAACAAAGTAATCAAGACCCTTGGTTGCCACCAAGAATTGCTAAGAGAATGGGATCAGATCTAAGGTTTTTTGATACATATTAGCATTTTCTAGAATTTAGAAAAAGACCTTCCAAGCAGGGTTGAAATCAAACAGAATGGGAGTGTCCAAATGTCCCCACGAAACAGGGCACCCTGTATCCTACCTAGTCTCAATGGCCGTCATAGTCAAGCATCCCAATACTTGGAACATCCTTTTTCATATTTCTAATTTTTTTTCCCAAATTATCTGTAAAGTTTGACTATTTTATATTTAAACATATTTAAATTCAAAATTGATATACTTAAGATAAATTGGTTCTATTTAGCACTATAAGTCTAAAGTGAGAATCTATGTAAAAGAAAATATAATTACTTGAATAGTTGTAATGCCATGCCACATTAGATAAATGTTGCTTAGATTGTATTAAGACCTATTATTGTAAAATTTCATGAGGGAACATATTCATATAAGCTAAGGAGATCTATTTATAAAGGTCCATCGTAAACAGAAGCATTTCAATTGAATATTCTAATACTTTTTTGGATTATGCCATCTTATTCATATATTTATTTTAAAAAATGACATTATAATTCCATATGGCCTTTTAGGTTATTGGATATCTTTGACAAGAAAAAGTTGAGATCATTTGACAAAATTTTCGAGGGGAGTATCTTATTCCCTCCAATTCTCTTAAAACAAAAATGATTAGACAAAAAAAAAAATGGTAATTTTTATAGTTTATAGCTTGGTTGCATAACCAATATTTTTGCCTTCAATTCTCCAATTTTGAAACTATAACGTGATGCATAGATGCCACATGAATGGAAGCAATGCAAAAGTGCCATATTGTACAACAAAATTAACATAATCAAAACCTATTAAGTATATGTGCATAATTATTTTATTAATATTTAATATTTTTAGATTGTTATTCAAAACGATTAACATGGTGACCCATTCTCCTTAGTTTTAAAATACGGCTATCAGGGAGAAGCATGATAACCATGAACCTTGTTCAAATTTTGATAACCATTAGAAATAAAGGATGGACTAGGTACTTACCTTGAATACCTTTTCATAATTTTGTAATTTTTTTATATAATATTGTTTCTAAAATATATAACAATATATGTATATATAACAGAATATATATTCCCTTTCTATATCTTTTTAATTTTTATACAGCACTGTTTTAAGGGAATATATAATGTTGAATGTGGGTCCAATTCTATATTTTTTTAGTTTTTATACAATTGTATTTTGACAAAAAAATTTAATATTGAATGTGGGATGCTTTTTAAATTTTTATATAATATTTATTTTGATGAAAAATTAATATTGGATGTGGAGTTCAAGTCTATATGCTTTTTACTTTTTACATAATATTATTCTGATGGAAAAAATTAATATTGATAGTGGGGTTCAAACATATGCACGAATCTTATTAAATCACACCCACCGACCACCGCAAGTAGCTATTAAGTTTGCTTAAAGGCCACAACTAACCATGACCCTAACTTTCTACTCTGCCTCCCAACCTCCAAAAATCAGCTGCTACCAGCATCAGATGTCAATGTCATCACCCACTTTGTTGCCACTGGACTAAGCTTTCTGTTGGCATTTGTTTGTACCAAAGGTATACAATGAGATCCGGTGCATAATAATGTTCTTTGGGGTGCAAATTTGTGCTGGACTATATTTGATGATAAGGAAGTAAACATTACTATTTTCCTCCATCCTACTCTATCCTACATATTGCATTAAGAAACTTGTACATCGTTAAACAAAAGGCCTGCGTGGCAAGCACCTCCATGCGAGAGGCACCTTAGCATATCTTTTGACTTCTTATCACAAGGTTATTTTTTTTATTTTTAAGATCATGAGGAGCTAATCCTTATTTACCCTATATCCACCCCAACTTGAAAGCTGATTCTAACCAAACTTGAACCCTCACTTTCTCGCTTAAGTGGCAAGGTGTGATGCCTTTCGTCGCAAAGTTAATCCTTATCCCCTTGTTTTTCTTTCCTTAAAAATCACCTGTTCCCTTTCCTATGTTTATTTCATCCTTCTGTCAGCAATATCGTGCCATGAAACTGCACTGCAACCATGAGTGTACGCACAATGGAGCAAAGAAATTATTAATGGCTTGATAGGGTTTCTCTTGTAACTTTCCCTATCCTTCTCTTAGGAAACATTGCTCCACTTCTATCTTCCAACTCAAAGTGGCTTAATAGACAGTTAAAAAGGTGAGGCAAGATCTAGGTCCAAGGCATCCAAAATGGCGTATAATCTAACATTGTCATGGACTACATTAGTGGTTTTAAATGCCTCGATTTTTCCAGGTGCCTTTCCGACACATACAATAGTTTAGCATGACTAAGTTAGGCACGATCTTTGGTGAACATAATCAAATTCACATTCTAATTGATGATTATATTTATTCTTCATTTCCCTGCACAATGGCGGGTAAGTCTAGAACTTAATCGAACACCCCCAACTAAACCAAAACAAAGATATTCTTACATGTCCTTTCTACTTTATTTAGCCAACAAATCTCATCATAAGATTTTGCTTGCTTCCCCCTTTGCTCATATGTACCAGCCTCCAACCTGTAAGACTACCTACCATGAGCCTTTTTTGGTAGATTGGTCAAGCAAAAGACCACAAAGGATTAGAGATAGGAAAGCAAAAGAGACCCTCGCTCCTTTTTGAGAAGTGGTTAGACCGGCTTTATCCAGGTGGCAACAAAGCCATTGCCACCTCCAAGTGAATTCGAGGCCTAGTACTTTTGAACATTCTTTTCTCATATATTTATTGGTGGACTTTTACGAAATTGAATACCTAATTTGTTGCACAATCTTCTGGAATATAAAACTCTAATGGTTCATGGACTTGCCACCGTCACTTGGAAGAATTTTTGAGACAGTTAGGGAAAGCATAGGAAAAAGCTCTCTCCATTTAATTTGGAGATTAATATCTTAATCTTTTCTAGCTGCTGTGGCATTTACATCGTTATCATTGTTACGATTTGATTATTCTTATGGGCAGCCTGGGCACAACACCATGGTTGCAGTGTTGCAATTTGAAGTACCATATTGCTTGTGGAACATCAGTTTCTAGTACACCATTTCACCTTGCTTTCATCAAAGACTCGTATTATTGATTACCAAGAAACAAGAAAAGCCATGTACTTAAAGAATTGATATAAATCTCTTTTGGGTTTTTTTTCTAGCTTCAGATTATTGAGTCTCAATAATTTTATTGTTAGAATATCTGATGACATAATTGACAAACTTTAAAAGTTATTGAACTAGTAGTGTTTTATTGTGCTTGCATCAAATTATGTGCATACCTCATAGTGCCACCTTCACCACATCAAGCAATTCAAATTAAAATGGCAGTGACTAGCGATGTCATATTTCCATGTCGACATCTCTCCATGCCTATCCGATGAAGAAGCAACCCTATACACCAATTTGGTATGTAGGAGAACAGCATCTCTATATCTAGGACCTGGAAAATAAACATCCTCTCATCCTTTTATACACTTCCCATGATTCTGTATTTTGAAATCTTTGGTCATTTCAATCATTATTGTATGATCTTCTCATGCAACCATAGGATGTGACCCCATTTAAAAGATGGAAGTAGTAACCTGTCTAACATCAACTGATCCCAAATTTCTTAAACAAAGAGAATGAACCTAATTGTACTGTGGGCTGGCTTGGTCTACCAGCTTAGGTACTGTTGTCTGAAGAAGGCCAGCTGTAGAAGAGCAGAGTAACCATTAAGAATTGGAAATGCAAAGCTCGAATCTTCTAAACTTAATAGAAATGAAAAAGGTAAATAAAAAGAAAACAGATTGTGAAAACAGATTTATAACCATGATTAGATTGCAAGTGTCCTATGTAGTTGCTACCACCAACTGATTAAATATTGTGCAAAACTTAACATATTACATTCATGTTTATTAGATTTCAAAATATATAAAGTTTCATTTTATCAATCAAGCTAAATGATGCATGGAAGAACCCAGAAAGGCATTAAAATATTACTTTTATTTATACAAGGTTACCTGAATTGTAATGTTTAATTTAACATAGGTACAGACTAAAGGAGAGGGAAATGCCAGCCGCTACAACAAAATTGCAATCATATATATGAAATAGACTGGTAATCATTCATTATTCTTAACCATTTTTTTAATCTGATCACCAGGTATCGCTCCGTATAAACATATCCTTGCATCACGTTGAAGAAGTCTTTGAAGTAAATGACTTCTATACAAGTCCCAAAACTCAGCACTGCAAAGACAAAATTCAAAGACAAATAATGAACCGTTAAGCTGTGCGTTCAATTAGAAGTCAAACAATACAAGGACTTGGACATGTTCAAGGAACTCAAAGCTAAACCTGACTTGTGGTAGTGTCAACAGTGAATAACCCTTGACATCTCTGTGCATGTCAAGAACAACCACCGCTAAGCGTGAAAGGGACAACGCATCCATGTCAATTAACTTCTTGATCCTGGAGAGAATATATGATAAGCATTTACAAGAAACACCATTTGGACCCAAAATGAAATGCTGAAGAAAAATCAGGGGGGCACCCGGTCTAACCAGATAGGAAATTATTTATTCTTCTTCATGCTTTAGTGTGTAAGAGAGAGAAGAGGGATCAATCTTATAGGCCATGTGTTTCCAAGTGTAGCAAGTCAACCTTGAGATCTCAAGTTACAGTAAGATATCATGAAGTACATAACAAAAATATTCTCATCATTTGACTGGTAAATGGCAACAGATTGAATATTCAATATGTTATACTGGAATGAGGTTAACTGCAACCATAGCATGACAAAATGCACAAGGAAATCAATCTCACCGACTAATCTTTCTAAGCTATCATGCTCTCAATTTTATCACCAAGATCTGGAACTGAAAATTTCTGGTCAGTAGTTCTTTTTATCAGGGATGCAACTCTAGCCAGGTTATCCAAAATCCAACTCAATCCAACCGAGTTTGGCTAGGCTAGACAAATTTATACCCAACCCGGTTACGCTTGGGTTGAAAAATGATAACCGTATTTCAACCCAGGTCCGATTTAGGTTGGAAACTTGACCACCCTGACCACATTTAGCCCAACATAAATTTTCATGACAGGAAATATAACCTGTTCCAACCTTAAACCGTAACTTTTGTGGGGCTTCCAACCCAGGCTGACCACTCTTCTGAACCTAAACTTATCCATAATTTTGCAACAAAGCTACAAATCTAATCTAAGCTGGGCTCTTCTTGAATATGCCCTAACAAGGCAAACCTCGTGTTAAGTTCGAAATTTTGGAGTTGTCTCAGTTTTAGTGCTGGGAGTTTCTTGGTTGGGCTGGGTCATGTATGACCTTTATACCAAACCTACTAACCCAAATTGCAGCCCTAGATCTTATGTCATTTCTCCACTTCAATAATTTTTGCATTTGCTTGTACTCCCATGGAGAACCTATTGAACCATTTCAATTGTTTCAACAATGGAAGTAAGCAGTTTAAAATATTTAATTGAAAAGACCACTTTCTAAATACTTTCTTTCCTAAAAGGCAGCCCGGGTATTATTTCCTTTGCCAGCTCCCATATAGAATTAAATAAGAATTTAGCCAAAAGGTTTTAGTCCATTTTAATGTGATGGTGACATTGCAACCATGAAAAATGTCCACAATGCTCAAGTATTTAGATTGTTATTACCTAATGTTCTCCCCCATACAAAGTTACCACACTTTATGCTATCTAAAATGTTTCCAAAGGGAACACAAATCTGCCCCACAGAAGGAAATGTTTATAAGTAGATATAGGATGCATAGTTCAGTTACTTAGTAATGAACCCAACAAACGCATCCTACGACAAGAGGTCTTAGTTTGTAGTGCTTTTACTAGATACCAGAATCCGCTGCCCATCAACCCTGCAATTTAGGTACCCTCCATTAACAGACCAGTTCAAAACTCTGAAATGAAAACAATATTAAAAATACTACTAAGGCAGTAGCCCGGTTGATAGAGGCCTTGCCTCACTACCAACCGGTCACGGGTTCGAGACATGATCCCACTGGTGACTCGATTAAATCCAGGATTTTCTTGAGGCCCGCGACAATTGGCATTAGTAAGAGGTCAGGATCTCCTCCTTTGTCCCCGTTCTACGGGCTGGCGTCTTAGTGGTGTCAGGTTGACGTACTCACCTTTAGGTGGGGAGAAACTGGACGAATCTAAGCATCTCGTATCGAACATTACCTGACGAGGTGGGGGCCTATAGGGATAGCTACACCAGGGTTTATCCCCCCTATCCCTATTTTCTTATCAAAAAAAAAAACAATATTAAAAATAATAATCATTTCCATTAATTCGCTTAACATTTTGTAGCTAAACTAGCAGCATACCCCTAGTACATTTGAATAAAAAAGTCATTTAGTTTGAATCATAGTTTGCTATATCGCACCATACTGACCATGTAGTGTATCGCACCAATATTAAACTGGTACTTGATATAGGGGGTGTTGCTGCAACTTCTCCCGGACCGGGTACAGTCGGCTTGGCTAGAGTGCTCTCCCGGTTCCTGCAAAAAAGTCTCCGAGGGCCGATGGCGTTTCGGCGGGGGATACTCCGATGGCTTAAGTTAGCGGGAACTTGAGGGCAACAGAATGAATGAATCAATGGAGATTAGCTAATGGAGCAGGAAGAGAGTCCTTGTCTCTAGAGTTCCCCGGTTTACCTTATACAGGCATGGAATAGTGCCAAAATCTGTTAGGGGAGAAGACAGAAACGACCGATCTGCCCCTAGAAGAATCTGGGGAGTGGCCACGTGGCGCCAGGATAAGGTGACATCGTGGGAGTAGTGGAACTGATGTGGCATGGTTCCATTGTAACAGAATTCCGGTATCAGATGGAAGAGGCTTATGGAGTCTCCTTGATAACTCCGAAGTGGTCCCTTAAGAGTAGGTCGGCCGGACCTCAGCAGGAGTGGGTCGGTTGGCCTTCAGCAGCAGTGGATCAGCCAAACATTAGTAAGAGTGGGTCGGTCGGACCTCCGATGGAGAGGGTAACCCAGACCTCAACAAAAATGGGTCGTTCGGACCTCGACTTTAGTGGGTCGGACCTCAGCAGGAGTGGGTCAACCGGACCTTAAGAATAGGTCGGCCGGACCTCAGCAGGAGTGGGTCGGTTGGCCTTCAGCAGAAGTGGATCAGCCAGACATTAGTAAGAGTGGGTCGGTCGGACCTCCGATGGAGAGGGTAATCCAGACCTCAACAAAAGTGGGTCGTTCGGACCTCGACTTTAGTGGGTCGGACCTTAGCAGGAGTGGGTCAACCGGACCTTAGCAGGAATGGGTCAACCGGTCCGGTTCGAAGGTGAACTGATTGGGTACAGCAGTTGCCCCATTGCTCTTGGGATTCGAGAGGGCCTGCGGTTTCAAAGGACGAGAGCATCATTTGGCCTTTAATGCGTCTGTCCTTGAGACGATCGCGGGTCTGATCAGGTATACTGTGACCGGTCGTTTCCCATTCCTGAAATCTGCACCCATGATAGGTGTCGGCACCGCATTGGAGGTGGCAAGAGAAATAGTTAATGCTGAAGAGGCGCAATGATGGGCTGCCAGCCTAACGTGCCCGCTCGTCGAGTCTCAGACGCGACCTGGGCAACGTGGCAAGATCCCGACGGTTGGCGTCGCGTCCGAAGCGGTCCATCCGCCGCTGGTTTGGCGATCAGGCGGATCGCGGTTAGACGTGGTTCGTCGCATCCCCTCGGCTTCTCCGTTGAATTGGGGAGTCGCATCGTCTGACGGTTGATCACGGCGCTCGAGGGACGCTAGGAAGCGGCCCCTCAATGGCTATAAAAGGAGGGGCTGAAGTCCCGGAGGGAGTCTTCCACTGCATCTGTGCTTTAAGAGAAAGAGCTTCCCTCTCCTGCTGCTCTGCCCCTCTAGGAACCCAGATCACCAGGTTAGTTTCCCGTCCGCCCCTTTCACCTTCGGTAGGATGGCTTCCGCCAGCCGTGGCTCCACCCGCGATGATAGGGAACTAGGTCCCAGTCGTATCCCGTCAGAGATGACCCGGGAGAGGGTAAAGGGCCTCAGGATGAGGTACAATATACCGTCCACCCTACACTTGATCGTCCCCAACCGAGATGGAAGGGTGAACGGTCCACTGAATCTAGGAGCCCTTCTTGTGTACAAAGACCACCTTAAGGCCGGCCTTAAGTTTCCACTTCCCGATATTTTTGTCCAGATCTTCAACTCCTATAAAGTGACTCCCACGCAGCTGACCCCGAATATAGCATTCGGGCAATCAGCTGCTTCATGGTCCTCTGCCAGAGAGCCGAAGCCAAGCCGAGAATATCTTTGTTTGCAAACTTCTTCTTAAAAGGGATTTCCGGAGCCAGGAGCGGTGGATGTTCAATCCCCGCCCTGGTCGGAGGATCTTGGGAGGTCTTCCGTCAGCCATCCACGGGTGGAAGTCCCGTTTTTTCTTCATAGACAGCCTGCAGCCTTGGGGCTTCGAGCGGACGTGGAGAGAGCCGAGGCTGCCTTGGGGCTTCAAGCCAACGTGGAGAGAGCCAAGGCCGAAGGCCATTGATGGGAGGAAAGTGCTGAGGGCCGATGAGGCCGATTTTAATAAGATGGACGGCCCCATCTTTGTAGTCGACCTACTTCGGGAGGATAGCCTCCACTCGGCTGGAGCCAGCCAACATCGATACCTGGATAGAGGCCACCATCGTAGGTCTTCTGTTTTTCCTTGTCGGCTTTACTTCTCTATTGCTAACTTCAAGCTTGTTCTGTGGCAGGTGGAAAAAATGAAGCCGGATTGGGCAAAGATCATGGCACGGGCGGCCAAGAAGAGGGGTGTTCGGGTCACGGAGCCGAAAGCCAAGTGACAAAAAGAGCAACGAGGGGAAGAGCCAGCTACTACGGTCGTGTCGGTGGACTCTGATGACGACGTACCCCTACTGGAACGCCGAGTCTTGAGGATGCCGGAACGCTCGCCTTCATTCGGGGAGTCGACTGTCCGGACAGGAGAGGAGCCGTCAGGACCGATGGATGTTGAGAGGGCCTCGACTTCGCCAATTATCGGATTGGCGCAGGGGGCTCCCTTAATGGCCGGAGGGAGAGAGGCGGTCGAGGGAGGAGATGCCGGCAGGGTGGAGGCCGGCGAAGCAGGTGGTGAGGAGCACCAAAGATGGCGCGCCCTACACAATGCTGAGCAGGCCAAAGACCTACTCAAAAGGGCTGTTACAGACGCCGACTGGAACAAGTCAGGTAGGCGAACTCTGAATGATGCCACCAGGAGTTCCTACCGCAACCTGATGGGGGTAAGTCAGCTGCACCTGAATCTTCGTCCTTTTCTTTGTTTCTTGTGTACGATTGACATTGTTTTGCTGTTTGCAACTCCTCCACGATGTTTCGTTGATGGACGACGGCCTAAGCGAGTTGCTCTACTTGAAAGAGCACTCGACCAAGAAGGCCAAAGTGGCTGAGGCGGCCAGAGCCATGGCAGAGGCAGCACTAAAGGCCACCGAAGAGGAGCTATCTGCCTGTCGGGCCGAGGTAGAGGCTCACAAGAAGCAGACGGAAGACCTGCAGGCCCGGCTGGCTGAGCGGGAGGCTAGCCTGAAGAAGAAGAAAAATAGGTCCTTGGCGCTTCAGCTAGCCAAGGAGGCACGGCTGATCGAGTCCGAAAGGCACTCAAGAGGCCACCGGGCCACGTCGGAGAAGTACCTGGGCCTGCTGAAGGAGACCCGGGAGCAGGTGGCACGGGAGGCCGACAACGTCGTGACAAAATACAAGGCCTCCCTCGATTTCAAGGAGGAGATGAACGAGGCCGAAGCGATCAGCTTCGACTTCGGCTACAAGGAGTGCCTGTCAAACTCCTGTCAAAGGTCGGCGATGCCTTCCCGGAGCTGGATCTCGCCTTTCTGCAACTGCCGAGGCAAGCGGAGGAGGGTGAGGAAGAAGCGGGCCTGACCGATGGGGGGGCCGAATCTCAAATTGCAACCGACGCAAAAGGGACACAGGGCCCTCCAGAGTCCGAAGCTGATTCCCAAGTTATAGCTAATGCGGGAACGGCGGACGTCCCGGTCAGAGCCTCGGGCACGGCAAAGGGGGCCGAAGCCGGAGCCTCTCCTGTACCATCGATGGGTCGGACCTAGGATGTTTGTAAAGGTCTGACCTACCTTTTATAAAAACTATTTGCAATGAAATAGAAGTATTCCTTTTGACTCATTTTCAATGCATGTCTCTATGTATGTTTGTGAATGTGGGGTCGGTCGGATCGACTGAAACCCTTTCTCCCAAGAATATTTCTAAGTGTTGACAGTCGGCTTAATTGAACTGCAAGTTCTCAGAAATAGATGTTGAACAGTTGTCCAGTCTGAATCCAATCTCTTCGGAATTTTCCTAAGTGTTGGTCCGTCGGCTCGTCTGAATGCGAGTCTTCCGAAGCAGCTACTAAACAGTGGCTCAGTCCGAACCCAATCTCTTAGAAATTTTTCTAAGTGTTGGTCCATCGGCTCGACTGAGCGCTAAGTCGGATCTTCAAGTGGGCTATTTTGAAGCATCTGCCGACCAAAGTTGAACTTTCAAAAATGGGCTGCCCTAGAGCCTCTGCCGACCAGAGTCAGACTTTCGAAAGTGGGCTGCCCTACAGCCTCTGCCGACCGGAATCGGACTTTCAGAAGTGGTTCATAAAAGAAGTGATGGCCTTTATTGATAATATTTGCGAAGGTTGTCTACATTCCACAGACGCGCCACTTGCCATCCGTCTAAATGTTCAAGTCGGTAGATTCCGGCTCGAATTACTTCAATAACTCGATAAGGTCCTTTCCAGTTGGGGGAGAGTTTCCCTTGCTCGGTCGGCCTTGAGACTTCTGCCCTTCGCAAAACCAGATCTCCAACCTAGAAGGTTCGAGCCTTGACTCGAGAGTTGTAGTATTTGGCCATCTTCTAACAATAAGTCGCCATCTTCAAACCCGCCTGAAGCCTGGTTTCTTCAAGTAGGTCTAGGTCAGCCCTCCTTTACTCTAAGTTGGTCGGTTCGACGAAATGATCAACACATAAGGATTGTAAGGAAATTTCCACAGGGATGACTGCTTCACTTCCATAGGTCAGATTTAATGGAGTCTCCCCAGTCGCCGTTCGGGAGGTCGTCTGATAAGCCCAGAGTAATGAGTAAAGTTTTTCTACCCAAAGTCCTTTGGAGTCATTCAGCCGGGTCTTCAATCCGTGGAGGATCGTCCGATTGGTGATTTCGGCTTTTCCGTTGGACTGAGGATGACTGACTGATATTAGCCGATGAGAGATATGATATTGTTGACAGAATTCCCGAAACTTGGGATTGTCGAACTGCCTTTCGTTGTCGGTGATAATCGTCTTCGGTATGCCGAACCGGAAGATGATGCAGTTACGAACAAAATTCTCCACTTTAGCTTCTGTAATCTGTGCTAGTGTTCGGCCTCCACCCACTTGGTGAAGTAATCAATCGCCGAACCGGAAGATGATGCAGTTACGAACAAAATTCTCCACTTTAGCTTCTGTAATCTGTGCTAGTATTCGGCCTCCACCCACTTGGTGAAGTAATCAATCGCCATGATCAAGAATTTCCGTTGGCCGGATGCTGGGGGGAACGGCCCTAGGATGTCCATTCCCCACTGCGCGAACAGCCAAGGTGCGGTGAGCGGGGTTAGCTGACTAGCCGGCCTTCTTTGAATGTTGGAGTATCTTTGGCACGCGTCACACCTTCTGACGAAGTTCGACGCATCCCTCTGGATGGTCGGCCAGTAGTATCCCTGTCGGATGATCTTGTAAACCAGGGACCTCCCTCCCAGGTGATCGCCACAGATGCCTTCGTGCACTTCTCTGAGTGCGTAGTCGGCGTCAGTCGGCTCCAAGCACTTCAGCAACGGTTGTGAGAACGACCACCTGTAAAGGGTCTCATCGAGGATGATGTACTTTGAAGCCGTCCAGCGTATACGCTTGGCTTTGGTCGTATCTTCCAATAGAGTCCCTTTGACAAGGAATGCAAAAATAAGGTCCATCCAAGAGGCTTCTTGCTCCACTTGGTGAACTTCTATCGGCTCTTCAGCAATGCTTGAGCACTGCAGATACTCCACAAAGGTCGGTCGGAGGTGTTGGTAACGACCGTAGCCAACCGCGACAAAGCGTCCGCCCGAGAGTTCTGCAATCGAGATATATGAAGAATTTCAAAAAATTTAAGCCGAGACACGAGGCTTTGTACCTTGCTCAAGTACTTGGCCAGGGTCGGATCTCTCACCTCGAATTCGCCCTTCACCTGGTTCACCACCAGTTGGGAGTCGAAGAAAACCCTGATCCGACTGATAATTAGCTCATGGCTATTCTTAATCCTGCAAGGAGGGCTTCATATTCTGCTTGGTTATTTGAAACCTGAAATGCGAAGTGTAAAGCATAGTCCAAGCTCTATCCATCGAGGTCGGCTAGGATCAGGCCTGCTCCACAGCCTGCAAGGTTGGACGCTCCATCCACATGAAGGGTCCAAGTGGGCTCTACTTCTTTAATGGCATCATCTTCAGCTGCATCGGTAGCTTGTGAAGGTGCCTCCTGTCTCCAAATACATTCTACAATGAAGTCAGCAATTACCTGAGCCTTCATTACCGATCGAGATTGGAAAGAGATATCAAATTCGCCAAGCTTGACGGCTCACTTGACAAGCCGACCGGATGTATCTGGGCTCCTGAGGATCGCCTTGAGAGGTTGGTCGGATGGGACGACAATCGAATGTTCCTAGAAATAGGGCCGAAGCCGCTTGGCTGCTATGACCAAGGAATAGACAAGCTTCTGCATCTTGGGATATCTCGTCTCGGCGTCGTAGAGAACTTTGCTAATATGATAGACATGTCTTTGTTGATTGCCTTCTCCCATTCGAACGAGGATGGAGCTTACCGCCTCGTCCGACGCCAACAAGTACAAGGGCTCTCCCTACGTCGACTTAGCCAGCAATAGAGGGTTCTTCAGATAGGTCTTCAATGCCTCGAAGGCCGACCGACATTCGTCGGTGCAATGGAAGCGGTCCGATCGCCGCAAGGTCTTGAAGAAAGGTAGGGACTTCTCAGCCGACCGGGAAATGAAGCAGCTAAGAGAGGCTATTCGGCCTGTAAGTTCTTGCACTTGCTTCTTGTTGGTCGGATGCCCCATGTCAATGACAGCTTTAATCTTGTCGGGGTTAACTTCAATTCCTTTTTGTGTGACCAAGAAGCCAAGGAACTTTTCGGAAGTCACCCCGAAAGTCACTTGGCAGGATTCAGCTTCATCTGATGACGTCTCAACGCATCAAAGGATTCCTGAAAGTCTCTAATGTGGTCGGCTTTGTGGAGGCTCTTGACAATCATGTCATCAACATATGCCTCCATATTTCTTCCAAGTTGCCCTTCGAATACCTGGTTGATCGCCTTTGGAAAGTGGCATCGGCGTTCTTCAGGTCGAAGGGCATCATCTTGTAGCAATACAGTCATTTATCAGTAATAAGGGCTATCTTCTCGTCCTCCGGGTGCATCCTGATTTGGTTGTATCCAGAGAAGGCGTCCATGAAGCTTAAAAGCTGATGACCAGCCATGGCATCCACCAATTGGTCAATCTTTGGCAAAGAAAAACTGTCCTTTGGATAAGTCTTGTTGAGATCGGTGTAGTCCACGCATATCCTCCATTTGCCATTAGCCTTCTTCACCATTACAACATTCACCAGCCAGTCAGGGTAGTGGGCCTCTCTGATGAAGCTAGCATCAGAGAGCTTCTTGACTTCCTCGTCAATTGCCCTTTGTCTTTCGGGAGCATAGCTCTTCTTCTTCTGCCTGACAGGCCTGTAGGTCGGATATACTTTAAGCTGTGAGTTATGACTTCCGACAGAATGCCTGGCATGTCCGACGCCAACCAAGCAAAGACGTTGGCATTTTCCTTAGGAAGTCAATTAGTTCCAACTTGACCTCAATAAGAGTGCTCCCAATTTGGACCCTGATGGGATCGTCATCCCGAAGGGAAACAAACAAAATCCTTTCAACTGGTTGGCCGCGGCCGTCGGCTTCGGCTCTGGGGTCAAGCTGATCCAGAGTGGAATGGCCTTCTGACTGCCTGTCTTGAATGGTTAAGCACTGCCTGGCCATCCTACGGTCTTCCCTTATAATTTCGACCTCGTTCCGAGTCGGAAATTTTGCCAACAGGTGGTAGGTAGAGACGATGGCCCAGAACTTGTTGAGGACCGATCGGTCCAGAATGGCGTTGTATACCAAGGTCGTACGTACGACCACGAAGTTGATGGAGAGTCTTCTGGAAAGACTCCATCCCGATGGTCACGGGTAGAGTTCTCCCCTTCCACTCCGACGGAGTTTTCCCCGAAGCCAGTCAGTGGCATAGAAAATTCTTGCAGCTTTGATATGGATAGATTCATTATGACAAAGGCATCATACAACAACACTTCCATGGAGCTTCCATTATAAATAAGGATCCTCTTTACATCATAGTTAGCAATCACTGCCGACACAACTATAGGATCATTCCTAGTGACATGGGATTCTAAGAGGTCCTCGTCGAAGAAGTTAATTACATTAGAACCCCTAAACCGCTTCACAATATCCTGGTCTTCTTCATATCTCCAGTTGGACCGACGGTGCAGCATGCCGACATTTCCATCGGTCGAACACTGGTTGGGAAGTTCTGTCTCCTCTAGGGGGTCTCTGGCAGTTGAAGCTTCGGCCCGATTCCTGAGATCGGACATACTTGTGCAGGTACCCCTCCTGATGAGGTCTTCCATCACGTCCTTCAGCTGGAGGCAGTCTTCAATATTGTGTCCGTGGTCCCGATGGAACCGACAGTATTTATCTCTGTTTCTGGATGCAGAGGGGCCCCTCATCGGACAAGGCCTTTGCAGGAAGGTCTCATTCTTAATTTCCAAGAGGATCTTCTCCCTCGGAAGAGAGGGGTGCATAGATTCCGAACCTCCTGGAGAAGTCCTTCGGCTTTGGGCTGCGACGTCGGGCCGAGTTGTTGCCATCGATGGGAGGTCGGACTTTGGAGGTTAGACTTCGGGAGCCTTGTTGCTCCGCTTCTTGAGAGCCGACCTCTCTTCAGCCTAGCGTCGGCTTAGCCCCCTGTTCCTCTGCCAGGGCATACTTTTGCACCCTGGCCAGCAACTCGGAATAGTTTGTCGAAAACTTCTTGTTCAGGAAGAATGTGAGCCTGGACGAGCACAGCCCCCTCTTGAAGGCCGACATAGCTACGTCTTCATTCAGATCCGGGATCTCCATGGCCGCTGAATTGAAACGGGCCATGTAATCCCGGAAGGTCTCTCCCTCCTTTTATAGCATGAGGAAGAGGCAGTCGGTGTTCCTCGGTGTCCGACTGCAAGTCCTTAAATGGGAGAGAGTTTTCAAGCTGAAGGAAGGAGTGGATCGTACCTGGTCGGATGGCGGAGAACCACATCCGAGCCGCCTTCTTGAGAGTTGCAGGGAAGACGATGCAGTGAAGGGCATCGGAAATGCTCTATACCATCCTATAGGCCTTGTAGGTGCCCACATGGTCCAGCGGGTCGGTGGTACCATCGTAGGGGTCTACCTGTGGGATCTTGAAGTGACGAGGGATAGGTTCCCCCATGATCTCGGCAGAAAAAGATGGGCGGGAGTCGTGCACCTGCATCCCGTCGACCTTTTGCCGATCGACTAGCACAGCAATCTGCTCCTCCATGTGCTGGAGTTTGCTGGTATAGTCTCTCGGGACCTCACTATAGTGCTGGTCACCGTCGAGAGCTGAGTCAGCGAAAGAGGGTGAGGCAGATCCAAACGAATCTGTGCCCCCCTTAAAAAATTTCGTCTGCCATAAAAAAATTTGTTAGCTTGTTGAAATTAATACTATTAAAAATCATTCAATAATTTCAACCTAACTTCTTCAAGGCACATAGCAGTGATATCTGGATCATGCTCTATCTTATATATAACATTGCGCAGGGCAGACATAAAATCCTCATCCATGGTAATGTCCGGTACGGAGTACTGAAATCTCGGATTTAGATAGTAAGCTGCACATATATTTTTAGAATCAGTCAAGCATACTTGTATGAATCTAATTGAAACTTAATTTTTAGGAACTTCATAAAATACTACGTACATGCTAGATGCAAATCCGAACTCATTTGATAACTCCACCGTTCATCAATGATCCGGATATACTCATGTGCATGTGATAGATCTGCCTCCTGGATCTTTTCCTTTGCCCTTTGCATCATAAAATATAAGAAGCCCATCTGAGCATACCTCTCAGAGTCCATGGCACAAGTACCTCATATAGAGGCTTGATAGCCTCCACTACCCTTTCAGCCCGCTGACAGAATGTCTGTCTCGTCACCAAATTCTCTACATTACTTCTCTCAGTATTTGCCCTGGCAAATCTGCTGTCTTGTCACTCCTGGCTGACAAACATCTGATGCAGCTCTGCTTTCTTCTGAAGAAGACTATCAAGTGCAATATAATTAGTTGCAAATCGTGTGACCCCCGATCTCAATATTTTCCCTCCTGTAAAGCTCCTCATCAATGATAAGACCCATATATGGTTATATATAAATCTGGTGATAGACTGTGCTAGCTCAACAATCTTCTGCACCCTGCGAATTTTACTAATATCCATCAACATGAGATCTATACAATGTGCAGCACAAGGGATCCAAAAAATATGCAGCCGCTGCTCCATCAAGATCTGCCCTGCGGCCCTGTACTGTGGTCCATTATCAGTGATGACCTGCACGACATTACGCTCTCCTATCTGATCAATCACCTCCTCCATCAATCTGAGGATATAACTAGCATCGTGCACCTGATCTGAAGCATCAATAGACTTCTGAAAAAAGTCTTCCCATCACAATAAGTCAAGAAATTGATGATGCTCCGTCTAGTAGGACCAGTCCAACCATCACACATCACCGTCAATCCATACACAGGCCACTTGCTCTGATATGAGGATATTCATCCTTCTAACTCCTCCTTATTGCTGTCCAGAAGATGACCATAGATATCCCTCGATGCTGGAGGATCTACACCTGAACCAGCAGCCTGTATAAATGAAATAGCAGATCGATAATATGGATTGTCTGCTGCATGGGCTGAAATATGACTGAAATGAAACCAGGAGATGGCCCGCCACATATCCTTCTTCAGCATTGTGTCAATCCTCTGTTGCTTTGAATCTCTACTGGAAAATGCATGTGGATCGACATTATGGATAGTGGCTCCTTCTAGAATATCCCTGGGCCTGGAAGACTTTCTCCTACTGCCAAATGCTCCCAACATGGATGCAATACGGCCGGTGCCTCTCCTGATGGGCTCTTTGACTGAGGTCCTCCTAAACTGTCTCAGACTCTCCTGGAGCACTGGCAGAAGCGGATCCGGATCCTGACTCAAAAGCTGATGGCCCGAATCGTTGTCTATGCCTGGCTGCCTCCTTCTGCTGCCTCTGCTCATACAAGCTCGCCTGAATAGCAGCCTCCATCTGTGCCTCCTCATCAGAAGGAATAGATGCTTTCTCTAACTCCTTGAAATGATAAGGTGGTTCTGCGACTCTACGGTCCACCTCCTTTTTCTTCTTTGCTGTTCTTTCCTTCTCAGTTTTAAAATTAGCAAAGTGTTTCTTCATCAACTGACGGACCTCTTGTGGACACTGTCGGCATACAGATACATCAGGATAGCCACCAGCCAAGTGCTGCTTCAACCTTGTTACCCCCCACCTTTGAATTCGGTATTGCACCATTTACACCTCCAGTGATGCCGACCCGAGAGCATCTCTCTATGTGACCAACCAATATCCCGATCCGGATCCTTCTTCCTCCTTGATGAATCCATACCTGAATATTTAAATTACATATAAGGTCAATAATAATGTTTATTAATTAACAGTTAATTAACCTAATTTTTAAAATTTTATTTTACTTTTTATTTTTTTAATTAAAAAAATAAAGAAAATAAAAAAATTTTAAATTTTAGTCATACATGCTATATATATTTTTCTAAGAGCCTAGAAATGCATTAAAAGTCACTTTTTTTCAATTTAAGACCTACGGGCACTATTCATGAGATGCACTAAACTTGAATAAATCGACATGAAATTTATAGTAAGAGTAGCTTACAAGCCCTAGATTAATAATTTATAATTACAGTTTTTTTTCTAATTATTTGTTTATTAATTTTTTAATCTGAAATTAATTTTTAATTTAAAAAATTATATACTTAACAAAAAATTAAGATTTTAGTATCATTGTGTATATCTATCCTAGATCTACCACATACTCTAAAATCATTGCCAACAAATAAATTTTGACAGCATTTCTTCTTAATTTTCTAATTTGCACGGATTTTAATAAAATTTAACCCTACGAAAGACGAAAATAGGGAAAAAGAAGGGTATACGGACCTTGATTCGACCTACCCCTTCGATTTTTGCAGGTTGAATTGGGTTGAAATCGGCGGGATGTATTTTTTTCTTGGTTTTCCTTCATTCGTGCGTCGCTGCAGAGAACACACATAGAGCTCTTAAGCTCTCTGTGTCACATTTCCTTAATTAAGGAAAAGCAGCAACGCCCCCCCCTTTGGAAATCACATTGCTATACTGTAGCCATGTGACACAAAAAAACAAACAACCCCCCCCCACCCTCTCCCATACCCGTACCGGGCCGAACCGGCCCGTTTCGACCGGTTTGGGCCCGGTACGGACCCGGTTCTTTTTTTTTTTTCGGTGGCCGTGCCGTTTTTTACAGCCGAACCATGCCGGCCGGTCCGGTTCGGCATGGTTCGGTGAACCCTGATCTAGTCCATGTTGGGATCATGATGGTCTACTGCTTTCCTTAAGCCTCTTATTTCTTTTAAAAAACCAAAACTCTCAAATATAATTAAGATAAGAATTAATAAGTACCTTTTTTTGAGGGGGGGGAACCTAACAACTAATCACATGCATTGCATGTGTTCAGATCTTATATCTAAATGTTAGCCCTTTATAGGAAGTGTGAGTAAGAAGCTCCACATGGCATATCAAACCAAGGTTTAAATTTTGACTAAAACCAAGCCAATACTAACTCTTGAAACTTAGTTCTGATCATTTTCAGCAAGATTTAATAGAAACTAGTTGTCAATGTTGTATGCAAATTTTAAATTTAAGGCAGACTCTGCAAGGTCAGTAGTTCGAGGCAAACCAAAATAATTTAAATCACCAACCATTTGGATTGTGTAAAATAGGATACCCTGGTTTGTACCAAATTTAGATCTCAAATGGTGAGGCAGCTTCAAAATCTAATAATATCATATACATAATATTTGCAATTCATAACCTAGGTTCCTACTCATTTGGATCAGAAGCAAAACAAGGAATTGTTGTCAGCGAGAAGTCACATTTCATTGCGGGTGATTCTTCCCTGAAGGGCTAAGATTTAATCTGTAATAAATTTAAACAGAAGTGATTAGCCAAGAAGGTAGTCCATATAGCAGTGAACTACTCAAAAGCTTAGGGACCAGATCCGTACAAAATTCAAACTAAGGGACTTAAGGTGAATTAGTGGAACTTATATTCATATTATATTTAAGGTGAATTAAATTCCTTGGGAACCACAACAAGGAATTGTTGCTAACTCCATCTAACTATCTAAGGTTGGTAGCTTTACTCAAAATGCAAATGAGTTAAATCCTCTTAATTAGAATTAAGGATGACACCAACCTACAACTTAGTACCAACCCAAAACTGACCCAACGCTAAACTTGATGCACTGTAAATGGGCTGGTATGGGTCTAAAGCAAGGAATACTGGACCGGTACCAGGCCCCTAACCGAATCCATGAAATTCTCTCTTTTCCATGGCTACATAGTTTAACTTGAATCGAATCCAAACCGAACCCAAATCGGTCCAAACGGGGCCGAACCGAGCGTTATGCACCGATACGATACCATACCATATTGTACCAATCTAGTATAAATTTTTTTTTACTTTTTTGAATGATCTAGCACTCCGAACCGTTTTTCATAGATGAATCGTACCGGCTCTTGGCCGGTACAGTATGGTACGCCCCAAACCGGGCTGTTCAGGGCGGTACCTCAAACATTGGTCTAAAGTAAAATTTTAGGTTGGGTCTAGGTTAGAGGTTTTTAGACCCGACCAGACCCCATCTTGACCAATTATCTAGCATATTTATATACATATATAATGCTGGTTTTATTTACATACCCTTCAATTTCTAAATTATTGGCATATGAAACATTGTTTTGTAACTTAATTGGGAAGAAAGAATAAAAACAAGCACATGTTAGACCATGTTTGGGGATTTGCCGTACATGTCAAATCTTTTCAAATTTTAGTCAATAATTCTTAAATAGTTAACTATCAAGTGCTTATTGTCCATGATTAAAATTTTTGAGCATGTAATTGGATGTTTCATTGATTAACTTACCAAATCATGGATGGTTTTAGCTTGACTAATTCCTCAATTTGTATTGTTTCGTAACCAAGGGGAACCTGGACCCGATCCACAAAGACCTGAACCCAATGCACATCATGTAGGATACAGATTTAACATACCCGACCTGAAGACATGATGGATCTTACATTTTTCTTTTTTATTACCCTAACATAATCCTTCAATGGACCGGATATGGAACCAAAGATCTGAAACCCCAAGGGGTCTAGGTCTGGGTTTATCCAATAGCACCCCTGCTTACAATAAGGTCTGGGTTTATCCAATAGCACCCCTGCTTACAATAATCCTTTTCATTTAAGCCAAATGCAATGGGTTTAGTTTCTAGAGTAGAAAAGGGAATATAACCCTAAGTCTAGAATAAGCAACTAGTTAATCATTTGACCTTTGTCAAATTAAGCATTGGATTTATTTTTTTGAGCCTAATCAAATTAAATCAGCTTTAACCTTCTTGGATTTATTTTTTTGAGCCTAATCAAATTAAATCAGCTTTAACCTTCCAAGACTAATCAAAGCAGGATGGATTTAGTTCTTTTGAGCCCAAAAGTGTATAACATTGGACAAAAGTATCTCCCACACAAAATTACTGGCCACAAACTTATTCATTGTAGACATCGTGTTATCTCTACTCCCATAAAAGTTGCAATTCATTAAATTTATTTAATACTGCAAGTTTTTAGATCCTTATCCTACAAACTTTGTAAATTCTGATTTAGAATTCACATATGCTTAATCCTCCAATAAATTAACATATTATCCACAAAAAATATAAGTTGGCAAACCTCTTAATTGTCAGTAATTTATTTGATTATGAGCAACACAAGATAAACTTCGTGATTTAAAAATGACCTAGTTGCATTTTGATTTTGCAGTGTCCATCTTAAATTCGTCTCATAGTTTTCAAGCTGGACATTAAGAAATCAACCAAGGCTTCATAATGCATTTATATGCTACCAGCCTTTAGGGCTATTAATATTTATCATCATATCATCCCACATGTCTTAATAGATAAAAAATTAACCTGTCAAGTGGCTTGAATTCTTCTATGGCCATCAAGCATATTGAATTACTAACTAGGTGTTCATCAACATGCCTCTAGAAACAGCCAATTGGTTGTGGATTTTCTATCATGAGAGACATTCATTTTCTTGTGGCTCGGGCAACCCTACCAAGAGGCGAGATCAATGGATCATTTCTTTAAGAATTATTTTAGGGAGATAAGAATATTGTACAAGGACCTACTTATTTTACAAAATTAAGACCATTGTATAAGGACCTACAGAATTAAGGTTATTGGAGAAAACATAAGCACAGCAAATATCAGAGATAAAAGGAAAGAGACAAAATATCATTCTCTTAACAAGAGAATGAGAGATGAGAAAAGATAAGAAGAAAAAAACAATGTAAGGTAGCAATCTAGGTAATCAAAACCAAAAAAAGTATCTAGATTTGAAATATGTGACGTGATCAAAATTCAATTCAGGTTTTAAGCAATGATCTAGTGTGACTCTTCAAGCCCAAAGAAGAAAGTCGGGATAAAAGAATGAGAAAGACAGAAATGAAAATTTTGTTAATCCATCAAAATCCCCTACACATCTTCCAACTCCTTTTTTAAGCCAACATGATCTCAACAAATTCAACTAATGCTAAAGTCCTGTGATCCAAAGCCCCAAATGTGTGATATAGATGACTAACACAGACCTGTCCAACCAAGGCAGCTAGTTCTCTTTTCAACTTCATTCCTATTTCATGTCTCCTTTGATTTGTTTCTCTTCTTTATTTCTCTCCGTATTTTCTCCTCTCTCCATTTCTTTTATAATGTTACAACCTTCTGACTGCTGCCAACAAATGTGCTGAGACCAGATGCCTTATATTTTCTCTTTATTGCAACCACATCCCACTCTCAACCACCTTCTTAGGCTGAGTTGAATAGGATGTGATGCATAAAGCTAGTGCAGCATTGCAAAAACTGTCCACGATCAAGATTTAATGTCAGCTACTGATGCCTAGAGGGCTAAACTAACCCTCTAAAACCCAAAATCACAGAAGATATCCCAAAATCCAAATCCTTTCCCCTCTATAACTGAAATTAGATCCCTTATAACAAATTTGTCTAACTTTGAACCCCAAACTCTGAACTACATTAAGAGGCCTTTAGGTTTAAGAGAGAAGTAATAAGCAAGAGTTAGGTAACAAAGATTTAGAGAGAGACCAAAGCTACAGGGAGAGGAAAGAGTTTCATTTCATAAACATTTGCTAAAGATATGCATTCATCTTTGATAACAGAAAGTCTCTAGTTGCTACTAAAAAAAATCTTTAACTATTCTTGCTTGATGATATTTATTAATACTTTTCAAGTGTTCTTATGATGCTTAACTCATGTTTACCACTTTGATGTGGCCTTGCTAAAGGGGAGAGCAATACCTTCAAAAGGAAAGGGTTATTCCCTCCAAGCATGAAGGGTGCTTTATTTTGTTCTCACTCTTTTAAATATATAATGAAGTGTTTTGATGTATTTAAATTGTGAAGGTAGGACACATTGTGGTGAGCTGGTAAACCATGCAAGATAACTTATTCTGTTGCAGTATTTCTCTCTCTTGTTTGCACAGACTACTAGTTTTTTGCAATCATAACACTGGATGTGTGTCAAGACATTTAACTAATTGACCATCCTAGCATAAATGAGAATTGATTATTGAAGATTGTCATCATATTTCTTAACATACCTTCCAGGAACAACCATCCTGCCCAGATATGTGGGATTGTATTTATGCATTTCAATCCTCTGGTCATCAGAAACCTCCCATGTGGTGGCATGCATTTCCTTCCCTACTCTTTCTCATATTTTTCACTTGAGCTAGCTTAGGACTTCTCATATTTCATGATCAGAACCTCTCCTTATTTGGGGACTCCTTACATCTTAATTGCACATGCTTATACCATTTCAATCAGCCCATTATCACTTTATTCTCAACTAATGCAACTCTCAGGCCTCCTCTAACTTAAACAATTCTAATGGGATCCATCCTCTCTCATCAATCTTATTCACATATTCTTACTATATATTTTTTTATGTTTCGTCTTGACTTGGTATATTGCATGAGAATGAATTTTATTGCATTAGAATGCTTGAGACTAAGAAAGGAGCCAGGGACTACATGTACATTCAAAAGATCACTTGTAGATGTCTCCATTCAAGAATCACTGAGGACATAAAGCAAAAAAAGAAAACACCAGATTTTAGAATAGTGTGAGGGGGATACTGCAAATCATTAAACCCATCTCTTAGATTTTATGACTCAGGAATGCTTGATAGGATTCAGTTGATCTTGTAATATAAATGATAGATGAGATATACAGGTGGGCAGTGACATACATTACGAAGGATTCAATTCTTTAAATTGCTTTAGGATGTAAATCATTTATTATTTTCTATATAAATATTTACACAAAGACCTACTGAATATTATCTACATCTAGAGTTAAGTATGAATGCAAACTGACCAGGATGGATGACTTTGTGATTGCCTTCACATTCTGGTGATTAGGCTTGACAGGGTCTTAAGGATGCAGCTTCAGCTAGGCATTTACAGTATATGAAATATGTTTTTGATACAAGACAATATGAGCAAGAAAGAATGAATGACAAAGAATTCAGGTGATTATGCTTGACAATGTCCTAAAGATGCAGCGACAGTTAGGCATTTAAGGTGAAATGAAATGTATTTCGTTATTTTCCATACAAAGAAAGGAACAAACAAAGAACGATACTTTTAATGAATCTAACCTTTCTAAACCAACCTAACTACAACCATTTTGAATATGCTTAAAATACTACAGTTAATGAATCCCAAAAAGAACATTTTTTTCCCTAGTCAGAACTGTTTATCTCACCAACCAAAATTTTGAGAACCTCTAAAAACCTTCAAAATTTAGCACTCTAATTAATTTGGAATTGATTTAAAATTAAAAATAAATTACAAGGCACGTTAATGAAGCCTGTAATCCACCTAAGGCTCCCAGAGGCAAGGGTCAAGGATGTCAATCAATGGGCAATGAAGTGGAGCATGCAGCACATTCCTAAAAGCCAAAAATGTGATGATGATGTTCAGGATTCAGAGCTGCTGCTTCTCCACAGCAAATGATGACAAGTCAACAACCATATTAATTTGAATTTGAGTGACCTGTCTCAGGTTCACCATGTGGAAAATGTCCGACAATACAGCATAAAGGACTTGTTCTAGGGTAACGTCTCTAGTTGCACAAAAGAATATGGAAGTCTCTATGGTAGATTATGGGAGTCCAAAACTAAACTCTTCACAAAGCAAAATCCCATGTCAAATATGATGGCAGCAGCAGTGACAATGATAATGGGGCCTTTAGATGTGACAGTAGTGAAGTTCTATAGACATAGTCCAAGCAAAGCTCAGTGTCAACTACAGAGTTCAGATTAACAACAAAATCTAGGATGTCTATCATAGAACTTAGGCCAGTGTTGGTGACCATGGGTACTTCTCATGTTTCGGGACAGCATAAATAAAGACAATAAGGGAATAGACATTCTAACAAAAAAGTCTGAAGAGGCACTATTGGTCCTTCAAGCATGTCATGTCTATTTGGCATGGAGGCTACTAGGAAAGACCTTAAATACATCCAGATGAAGACCAGTAACATGTAGTCGGTACTCTAAATCTCTGCTGTCACATCCATATGGTTTCATTTAGAAGTTATTAACATTGTTCTTAGGGTTTCATCACTCCTTGTAGACAAGTATAACCACCAATAGAGTACATTCATGATTTAGATGTGTATAGCCCATGCCTAAGCCAAAGCCATGCCCGCAACCATGTGATGGCTACCCATGATATCATCCTCATCTTGCCTTGACAGGTGTTTTTGTAAGAGTATTGGTCATTCTCAGTATGAATCACAAAGTTGTGAAATAAACCACTCATCACATAGCATGGAAACTAGATCTTCAATATGCAATTCATTATTTTGGCATTGCATGAGATATATAAAAACCAAATTGACATTCTATCATTTCCTATATTACTCAATCATTGATGTACGTATAATTCTCACTTGTGCCATCCCTTTCATGTTTCATCAAATTCATATTTTCATGTAGCATTCATCTTAAACATTAAACCTATTGTCTTCATCATTGTTTGTAATTTCTCTAAGTGCAATAGATTTCTCTAGATAATAGAATACATATCCATATGGACCATCGAACAGCAATTACTGTGTGCAATGTATAGTGTCAGTTCTAGACCCTGCAATATGTAGTGTCGGTTCTGGACCCCATGCTAGTGCCTTATTGGTAGAGTGGGTTGTCTGTTACACCCCCATAATGGCACATAGTACAGTGTTGGGATAGGCAGCAGTAGTACCATGTGTTAATTTGGGACATGCTGAGCCTTCATGCATACCAATACAATGTTGACTTGGTACAATGCACCCCATACTGGATTGGTATTGTATGCCCCGTAGAGCTGACACAAGATGCCCCATACCAGCCAATTTAAGTCAGTAATAAATATCACAATTGCATGTATTTGATATGATTTATGATACTAGATTTATTTGAAAGACTCAAAAATAGTTTTACATCTAAAATATGTCAATATAATAATAGAAAGCAATTAAATTAACCAAGGGCTGTAAAATGTTATAAATAGTGTAACTTAGCATGCCAGCATTGGCAAGTGCCATGCCAGCACCTTACCAGTGTAGGCACACCATGTGAGACTAGAATCCTTTGAGATACTAAAAATCATTGGAATAACAAATCCTAAGGGACCTGCTCAAATCATTTTCCAATCATGTGTTGAATATGGCTCATCAAAAAATGTACTTAACCCTTCCATGGGACCTTCTAGACAATAAGTCCCACTATATAAAAGAGGCACAAGCCACAAGGAGTCTAACCTATACATCAAAAAAATATCTACTATATTAGACCCATGTTTGTCTGTATTACTGATCATGTCAGAAATAATATATTAGGATATGACTCGTGCATATGACATGCAAGGGAAAGTTTGGCATTTTGCCCACATAAAACATCACCTGGGAAAATAAACATAATATAATTTTTTACATTTGTTGTAAAAATAATCAGTGTTTAATTTGTGCGTCCCTATAAAAAAAAAGGTTTGTGAATTTGCATCACATAAGTTTCTATAAGCAATGAAGCCTAATTCTACATAATTTCATCAAGAAGCCTCCAGACTTTCCATGATGCCTTTTCTCAGGAAATGCAGCAATGCATTTACATAATTTCAGCATTAAGGCTTTTTAGGGAGCCTTATGGTATGCAAAAGGCAACACAAACTTGAAACAAGCCCTTTTTGATGATTATAAATCTTGACAAATCTTTATCACTCAACCATGTGGACTATAATCCCAGACCCCAAGACAAGACTAATAGTAGGGCTTTACAAGTCCACAGTATGTCATTGGGGTAAGGAAAGGCCATGGCATTGGCAGCCTTAACAACTTATGTAAAATTAGTGCATTTTTTGTGCCATTTTGCAATACATACAAGAAAAAAAAACGTGTGATCCAAAAATATGAGAATAACCAAGTTTCTAAAATAAGAAACTCCAAAATAAATACCTGCTTGGTGTACCACTAGCAAAATTTACTCGATTCTTAAGCAAGGCAACCTACAAAGTAAAGAAGCAAGAGTTACAAAATCAAGCTAAGATAATGCGAAGCATGCATACAAAGTTGAATATGAAAGATGCTTTAGCATAGAGACATTCTTAATTAAGGAAACCACTCTATCCATTCTGGTTTAACAATGCATCCCTCTCAACATTCTCATTTCTACTACATATGATATGTTATCTTGGGCACTCTTTATTGCCTATCATATGAATCATGCAATATTACAAGCCATGTGAGCCCAAAAAAAACATAAAAAGAGTAGGTCAAGTTTTCAACCTGTATATTAGTTGGAGATTACAAGATTTAAGGCTTTTGGAGCCACCTGTTCTTGACCATTTCCTAATCCTACTTTGGTTGATGTTTCCTCCATATTATAAGATTCTAAAGATTACAAATATCTCATTCAAAAAAAGGCAAATTTGAGAGCAATAACATGATATCCCACCACTGGTTTGACTAATTATTAGGAATATATGGATGATTTATGTATATTTTAATTACTAAAATCTATATATTTAATAACAGATGATAAAATCATATGATAGAAGAATCATCCACATCAAAAGACAGTAAGAGCTTTAAAACTTGGTGTTGAAATGTTTAGAAATAGTCTTATCCTTGAATAGTAAGCTACTTTATCTCTTCTATTTTGTGATTATGACACATAAATTCAGATCAGGCTTGCTCTATTTTGTTTCTAAATATAAATTTTCTTCATGAAATAAGCAACAATTTCCTGTTTGTATAATCATTGCTTACCTGAAATCACTTTGATCTAGAGTTTCTATCTTGAACTAATATTTCATTGCAACTAATCCTACATTTCCAATAATCCTATATTTCACTTATGTCTCCAATGTTTGTGTAGATCATATTACACCAAAAGCATCTTCCACTTCATCTAACCAAACTTAATTTTATCAAACATATCTTCATCTATATCCACATTTATAATAGATGTTAAATAATGAAACTAATCACTCTTTGCTATCTAATAATGAAACTAATCACTCTTTGCTATCTCTTGCTCATCAATTTTGACTAGGGCCTAATCCTCATTCCCACTTTTTGCAAAAAGCACTCAACAGTTACATAGTGACCAGTATTTGATTTGTGAGAGCATCATGACTTAAGGAGGATGCAAGTTTGCTATTTGACCTTATCATCAACTTGGCTACTACATCTAATAGAGAAAAGAAAAAAACTGAGCAAACATGATATGTATCAAATGATTTGAGATTTTTCAAAATTCTCCACTTCCTAGTGTTCAAATAGAACAAGCATCCTGCAGATATCCTTTTGAAGCTGACTTCTTACACTTGAGACATTATGTACAAAACAAAAATAGAAAGAGTAGGTCAATTCTTCAACCTAGGGATTAGGTCTTAATGCTCTGCCCATCTGTTACTAACTACTTCCCAGTCCCTTTGCTTCATTTGATGGGTCCTCCAATATAATTCTAGAGGTTAGGAGCCTTCAGCTAAATGTCGGGCAATAGAGTTATAAGGTTTTTTTTTTGCCTGAATGTTACAGGGACAGTTTCTTTTACCTTATTTTTACAGTTGTTATATTAGAAAATGGACATTGAAATTACAATGAGAAAAACTATCCACTTCACTAAATCAGGAAAGTTTTAAAATTTGGCAAGGAGACATTGTTTGACCCTTGACTAATCTAGTGAGATTCCCGTCATTGGGAAGGAATGAAAATGTGACTCTTCTAATGATTCCAGCAACAAAAAAAAGGATTTTTTGCATGTATACCCTCCTAAACATTCAAATTTATGTGAATACCCTTTTAAAATTGACATTTGCATGTATACCCCTTTTTTAACGGTGTTAGATAATATATATATATATATATATATATATATATATATATATATATATATATATATATATATATAATTAAAAAAAATTTAAAAAAAAAGGATATATATGCAAAACAAGTATTTTATAACGGTATACATGCAAATATCAATTTTGAAAGGATATTCATGCAAATATGAATGTTTAGGAGGGTATACATGAAAGAAAATCCCCCCCACCCCCCTCCCAAAAAAAAAAAAAAAACAAAGAAAAAACAAATTACATTAGTTGCGCTTTAGTTCTTAGATATAATATTTCATCAAAAGGGAGCATTAATCTTCGATTTAGCAATCCTTGGTTGATCAGCATAAACTTGGTGACAAATGCCCAATTTGAAGATAGTATGTTTGAATGAAATAGTTCAAACTAAATAGTTGAAAACTCAAAATAATTAATATTGAAAAGGTGTATCAAAATTTTCAATCAACAATGCAAGAATTAATAGCAACTTACTAGCAGCTCATCAAAATTAGAGAAAACAAAAGATCCATAAACAATTTCATATAAGCCATGTCTGCATCTTTTAATCATACCAAATCATTATGTTACTGGGTTTTATTTATCGCCTTTATTTTCTTTATATCGATTAAAAAACTATGTGCTAAACAGTAAATATCAAGACTTGAGACCATTTTGAGGCCATCAGCTAAAAGCAAGACAAACTCTGCTAGGATAATTAACAAAACAAACTTAGGTGATCAAGCTAAGCCAACTTGTATCAAAGAACACGAGATACAAAACACAAAGCAAACAGCAAAAGATGGCAGCAGTGACAAAAGAACAGATACTGAATAGACATTGTATTGATTAAATGCTATTATAAATCAAAAGACAAGGAAAACACCAACAAGTAGATATTAAAACCTGTAGAATTCATGAAACAGTGAGACTAGTTAAGAGTAAGAAAAGAAAATAAGTTGTTCTATGCGATTGAATGAAAAGCAAAATACATGGAAGGAACTAACCTGCTCTTCCACTTTCAGATGTTTCGCAAAAAGCTTTGCTGGGCGGCATTCTCTTGTTAACGGTTTCAAACCTCTTCACAACCAATAATGTCATTTTGTTACAGATAAAAAGAATACAAAGAAAGCTTACTAATTGGTTATGTATACAAAGAAAGTTTATTAATTGGTTGTGTTTCAGTTACTTTACGCAATAAGTACATGTAACATAACCAATGCAGAATATCCAATGACAAAATAAAGTTATCACTTGCCAGTTGCCACTGAATTATTTGCAATAATAATGAATGGACTGAACAAATTCACTCTCACGAAATCTAATTCATCTGTGTGCTGTCTAGATAGAGGATGTTATACCTGAGAAGCTCCAATGACCTCAAAGCAGATGTGCTAACAATAAGTACCGCAGGACTCCCTGCATCAATTGTTCCCTCTAAAAGCTTCCCCGCGCAAAGTACTTCCTTCCACGAAGTACTGAAAATAGCCTTCATATGCTCGCTCAAATTCTCCACATCCTGATCCATATCTTCAGCAAGTCTAACCATGGAAGTATCTGCATTTTCCCAGATCCTCACTTAAATTTTACATTTGCTTCTCCAAAAAGACTCCATAATTACACAAAAAATAATAATAATAATGCTTGACGTAACCCCAAATTCCTTCCTAATTATAGATATAGATAATCTAATTAGAAGATCAAGGTTTGCAAACTTATTGAGAAGATACCCAGAAGCTAATGATTCAAGTCAATTATTCACCAAGTTTTGGAAAAAAGAATGTGAATTTGCAATGCTAGTGATTCAGGATGTCTTTAAAAATCTTTAGTAGTTTTTTAAAAAATGCAAATACATTAAAAAGGAATTGATTAATGTTGGCGTGGAGTCCCTGTATCGGCCGATCGGAGCTGCTGCACCACAGGACCGCTCCCTGGTTCACCTGCAAAACAGGTCCCTTGCTAGAGTCGTTCCGGCGGTGGATACTCCGATGCCTAAGTTAGAGGCGGATCCCAGCCACAGAATGGGAAAGAATATTGGGAACGAGAGGGAAAGGCTCTTAGAGTATGCGTAAGTGTATGAGTACATGTGTCGGTACCTCCTCGAGCAATTCCTCTTACCGCTATTTAAAAGGAGGCCTCTGGGCCGCGGCCCCACTCTTCTCCCGGCGATTACGGAGAGTTAATTTCTTCTCATGATTGGCGATCGTGGATTATCATTGAGCGGTTCCGGCCAGACCGGAGGCGTGGCAGCTGGAGTTGCGCGCCATGATCGTGGCATGGAGATTGTCGATAGTAACCGTTGGTTACTGTTGCCTATCTGGACCAGATTGTGGTCCCATCTTCAGATTTCTCCTGTTTAGGGAGATTCTCGATTGGAGATTTCGTCCTCTACGTGGGTCGAAGACTTGGTGTCTACCCAGAGCCAGAGATTGTGTCTTCGGCAGGGACCGAAGAGCGTGTCTTTGGAAGTCGTCAAGAAGCTTGGTCTTCGGTTAGGGCCGAAGACATCATCCGAAGATCTGGCCTTCGGATGTCGTGGACCAATGTGTAGTCTTGGGTCGCCTGTAGTTGGCCTGTCCTTTCCTGGTCCGAAGTCATTGGTCCGAAGAAGAGGTCTTCGGCCAGCCGAACTTGTGTTCAGTTCGTACCTGGATCGGGATACCCCAACAATTGCCACCTACTCTCAGTTTTCGCGGAGAAAAGGTCTTTGGCCAGCCGAACTTGTGTTCGGTTCGTACCTGGACCGGGATACCCCAACAGTTGCCCCCCTACTCTCAGTTTTCGAAGCGAAGATTTGCCTCGAGAAGTGAGAGTACTAATGCTTTGTCGTTTTCCTCCCAGGGAATAGTGTAGTGGATGATTATGGGATCTCTGATTGGACTGCCCATCATGGCTGCTGGGTGATTTGGGAATCAAGTGGTGGACAGTTGTCACTCCCTGGTTGGGAGAGAGGGAAAGAGCGGGCGGCCCTGGAACCGTCTCTCTTTTTTCTGTTGCGTGATGGTTCAACCAATCTTTTGGTTGAGATTTGAAGGGTTGTGGCGGCTTCTCCCTGTCCATTGGATGATGGATGCGCTCGATCATGGCGGTTAGTTGAAGGCGGGTTACCTCCCTGGGTAACCTTCGGTCAAACCAACCTGGTGGGACTTCAAAGACCTCTAGTTTTCTCTTGGGAAAAGGAGAAGGTCCGGCTAAAGAAACTTCTTCAACCTCGCCTCATTCTTCGCTCAGCTTTCCTTGTTCTGGACTACCAGTCTATTCCGCAGGTAGAATCTTCCTTCTGTCCCTTTGTTTCATTCTTTTCTCATGGAAGAAATTGTAGAAAGCCAGGGGGAACAAGTAGGGCCCTCGGGGGCCGGCGACGTAGTAGGTCCAGGGTCGATCCCTAGTTCGGTTTCTCAGGGGAAGATGGCCCTTCTTCGGGAACACTATGGCTCCCCTGAGGGGTTCCCTTTTGTCCTTCCCGTGCCCGAGGAACGGGTGAACGAACCTCCCCCCGGGTGCCTTGCCGTGTACGAAGATCATTTGAAGACTGGCCTTCGATTTCCCCTGTGCATCCTTTCTTCATCAAAATCTTCCGTCTATACCAAGTGGTGCCAGCGCAGTTGACCCCGAACAGCATCCGGAATATCTGCGGATTTCTAGTCCTATGCAGCATTGCAAACATAGAATCTAGGACCAATTTATTCATAGCCCTTTTTGTACTCAAGAGGGACTTCCATAGCAACGGATGGTGGGTGATCGGCCCTCGACCGGGCCGCAAGGTCATCAAGGGCATGCCCAGCGCCATCCACGGGTGGAAACCCGTTTTTTTGTCCGTACTGTCCTTCGATCCATGGGGCTTCGACACTATTTGGAAGAAGCCTTGCTTAACCGCCAATGATGGGAAGAAGGTCTTGGCGGCTGATCAGTCGGACTATGATCTCCTGGTTAATTCGGAAGTCGTCCCTATCCGGGAATTGTTGGAGGAGAGAAATCTCCATCTTGCGGGAATTAGCAAATTCCCCGCATTAGGTATAGTGACGGAAATTTCTGCTCCCTTTCCTCCGGTTTTGTTGTAGCTCAGTCGACTGAAAGGAGTTCTTCTGCTTGTAGATGGCGAAATGAAGCCCGGTGTGAGCTGGCTCCGTCAGACTTCTGAGAAGAGAGTAGCACAAGCCCCTCTCACAAGGTCGGCGGTTCAAAAGAAGGCTCGAAGGGACAGTCCTGAAAGGGACCGCAGCACTTCGTCATCCCGAGGAACCTCAGGGGAAGATGTGGCACCCACGGAAAGGGCCCCGTCGAGACCTTGTCCAGTCGAAACTCCACCGGCGGCTACTTCCCCGATTCGCACAACGGGGAGTCCGCCTCAGGCGGTAGATGTGCCACCGTTTTGCCCCCCTGCGGTTGATAGGGGCAAAGCACGGCAAGTCAAGGAAGAATCCGCTCGCGGGACTTACCCAGCTAGAAGCCGTTCGGCGAACTCTTCGGAGCTTTCCCCTACAGGGGGACTACTGGTCCCTGCCGTAGTTATGCAGGCGCTGAAGAGCACGCTGCTACCTCATGACTTGGCAATTCTTCGAAATCGGAACCTTCCCAGGGTGTCCGATTCTGCCTTCTCTGCCCTGCAACAGGTATGATCCTTGCCGTCTCCTTTGTTTTGAGAATTATTCGATCTATGACTCCATGTTTTTGATGCAGTTGGTCTATGACCTTACCTTTATAGAGGAGGGCCTGAAAAATATTGACGGCCTCATCCATGACCTCAAGGAGGAGCTCCATACTGCCAGGGCCGCAAAAGAAGTAACCGAAGAGTTGAGACAGTCTATGGAGGACCGCCTTGTCCGGGTGAACGATGAGGTTCATGGATTGAAGGGCGAATTGAAGAGTGCCCATCTGACAATAGCGGAGCAAGGGGCAGGGTGGAGGAAAAGCAGAAACAAGTTGACTCCTTGGAGCAAGCTGCCAGGGAGAATCAAGAGAAGATAGAGAGTTTGACCAAGGCAACAGAAGAGGCTGTCAGGAAGGCCGAAGAGGCGATTCTGGAGTCCGAAGCGGCCAAGAGAGAGTCCATATCCCTGAGAAAGCGGGTGGACGATGCTGTAACAGACTTCAAGAAGTCTTCACAATTCCAAGAGAAAATGAATGAAGCATCTTTGTACGGCTACCAGCATGGCTTTAATGACGGACTTTCCAAAGTAAGGGAGGTCTTCCCCCACCTTGATCTTTCTGGCATCCCTCCCTTCGACATAGCCGAAGAAGAAGAGGAGAAGGAAGAGGAGGCCGAAGCCGTAGTAAAGACCGAAGAGGCGCCATGCCCGGGTGAGGAGGCCTCTGCATCAATCGAAGATCTGGGGGCGACCCCAACTCCGATCCCGGTTCAGGAGGAGGTTCAGGCTGGGGGAGTCCAAGCCGAAGGTTCTCCGGCCCCGGCCCAAATTGACGAGATCCTTTCTGCACAGGTTGACAAGTTGCTTCAGTAATGTAGTGTTGGGTCTCCTCCTATTGATGTTGAATAATCCGAGTAGCTTTAGATGCATTTTCTTCCTTTCCTTTTTTGTACTGTCAATGGCTTTCGCATAACAACTTTTCCAAATTTTAAAGTGGCCCTTTTTTTTTGCATATGCTGTATTGTGTTTTTAGACGTAGCCTGAACAAGTTTCACTTGCTCTTCTTTTGCTTGGTCGAACGGCCGTCGCCGAAGGCTGATTGATTGGTAGTTGATGAAGACGAACTCCGGAACAGGTTAGAACTCCGTTGCCGAAGACCGTCTACAATTGATTAGGCTGATGTCACCCTCATTTTGATACTAAATCTATCCGTTGGGGTAGACAGGCGTCAACTCCCCATCATGCGGTGATTAGGAAAGTTTGATCACGTTTCTCATTATCCACGCGACGTATCGATACTCGTACAATCGTGATTTCTTGCATTTTGTGTGCCGCCAGGTCTCCTTTTTCCAAAAAGGAGCCATTAATGTTGCCGTCGCATGATGGGGATTTCTCCGGATTAGAAGCGCCGGCAGTTGTTATCCTAGGAATGACCCCCGAGCGGCCTTCTGGTTCTCGAAGCGTCGCTCGAACACGTGGCGCTCTCTAATGCGGCTGGGAAAAGACATGGAGCACGCCTCCCCGCAGTCAGTCGTGGGTGCAGGGTCTCTATAAATAGGACCTTGCCTTCTGCTGTCAAGGGCCACTACTATCGTAGACTCCTTCCAATTGAAAATGAGGTTCAGTACTTCCGAGATTCGTCGGGCCGCGAAGAGAAGGGCTGTCAACCCAAAAAGGAAGAGGAGTCCGGAGTTCTTCGAGCCGGGGGATGACGATGAGCCTCCCGTGGACCGTCTGGAGAAGAAGGTCCGCCTGTTGGAGGCCCAACTGAGGGAGGTCAAGGCCCAAGTCGCGGTGGCAGTCACGGAGGTAGAGGAGGCTAAGAAGGAGGCGGCAAATGCCGTCTCGGACTTCAGGGTGTCTGCTGCCTTCAAGGAGGAGGTCACCGAGGCGGTTCTGGACTCCTTCCATCAGGGGTTTCGGGAATGCAGGAGGAAGGCCTTCAAGTTCTATGACTTGAAGGGCCTGGACAACATCAAGCCCTCCGTTCCCTTTCCCGGGCATGAATTTGATTCCGACTCCGATGAGGGGTCGGATTCTGGTTCAGATGAGAACCCCGGGGCCCCTTCGTCGTCCCTCCAGATCTCCTCCCGCCGATTCGGGAAAAAGCCGGCGAGAGGCTATTGAAAAATTTCCCGCATCCTCTCTGCTACTACCTCTTTTTTTTTTTTTGGTCTCTCTTTTTGAGTCTCTTTTTTTTTTGTTCTCTCTTTACGAGAGTTTCTTCTTTTTTTTATAAAAATCAAAAAATGAAATGAAATATCTTTCTCTTACCTCTTTCCATATGTTTCTCGCGATATGTTGTATCATGTTTTGTCTGGAATTTAAATTCCTCGGACCATTTTCGGTCCATAGGGAAGAAGTGAGGTCAGTTGGACCGTTCTTGGAATGTCTGTTGTCGATAGAAAGGACAATAGTGGTCCTTTTAGGCACGTTTTCGGATTTACCGTAGGGTAAGGTGTTTACACCGTCCTTGTGTACTTCTGTTGTGATCAAGGTAGGCTGTTCAGGCCTGCCCCGGCGCGTCTTCGGATTTACCGTAGGGTAGGTTACAAAAACCATCCCTATGCCTTTGATCTTCTTGGTGGCCTGACTGGGCCATCCGTTGCGCTCGTCGGGCATACCGATAAGGTGAGTGGATCAGACTCTCCTTTGCACAGTTGACCGATTTTTCAGATCGGGCCGCTTAGGCTGTTGTCGTTCAGTCGATGCAACAAGCCGTTCTGAGTTGAGTAGGATTGAGCAATTTTGCACAAGAAATTTAGGAACTCGTTTATTGATAATACTTGCGAAGATTTTGTACATTCCACGGCCGAGACAGAGTCTTCCCATCCAGGGTCTTGAGTCGGTATGCTCCTGGTCGAATAACTTCTTCGCTTGATATGGACCTTCTCAGTTGGGGGAGAGTTTACCCTGTTCTGTTGGCCTGGATACTTCCATCATTCGCAATACCATGTTCCCTGTGCGGAAAGTTTGCTCCTTCGCTCTTAAGTTGTAGTACTTGACGACCTTTTGTTGGTACGTCGCCATTCTTATCTGGGCCTGAAGTCTGGTGCTTGGCAGCAGATCCAGGTCGATCCTTCTACGATCGGAGTTTCCAGGCTCTTCGTAGTTGTCAATCCTCGGGGACTGCAAAGAGACTTCAATAGGTAGTACAGCTTCGGTACCGTATGCCAGGTTGAACGGAGACTCGCCGGTGGCCGTTCTTGGGATAGTTCGGTATGCCCAGAGAACGGAGGTCAGCTCTTCGGCCCAAAGCCCTTTGGCGGCGTTCAACCTCATCTTCAGACCATGGAGAGTGGTTCGATTAGTGGCTTCGGCTTCTCCGTTGGACTGGGAGTGGGCAACGGAGATCAACCGATACTAAACACGATACCGAGCGCAGAAGTCCTTGAACTTCGGATTGTCGAACTGTCTCCTGTTATCCGTGATTATGACATGTGGGATGCCGCACCTGAATATGATGGAATTTTTTACAAAATTCTCCACCTTGCCCTCCGTGATCTGGGCCAATGGTTCGGCTTCTATCCATTTTGTAAAGTAGTCGATGGCCACAAGAAGGAACTTTCTTTGCCCTGATGCCGGCGGGAATGGACCTAGGATGTCCATTCCCCACTGGGCAAAAGGCCATGGGACTACCAGTTGGATCAGGTGACTTGCAGGCTGTCTCTAAACATTGGCATACCTCTGGCACTGGTCACACCTTCATACAAAGTCAGCCGAATCCTTCTGGATGGAGGGCTAGTAATACCCTTGTCAAATGATCTTGTATGCCAGAGACCTACCTCCCAAGTGATCACTGCATATGCCTTCGTGGACCTCTCTCAAGACAATCCGCATCTGTCAGTCCCAAGCATTTTAGCAGTGGTTGAGAGAATGATCTCTAATAGAGGATCCCATCTAAGATGACATTCTGGGACGCCATCCAGCGAATTTTCTTGGCCTCCGCCTTGTCTTCTGGCGGTACACCCTCATTTAGAAATTTGATGATAGGATCCATCCAACTTGGCTCAACGTCGATCTAGCGCACCTCCACAGCCTCTTCGACTATGCTTGGAGTTTCTAGATGTTCAACAAAGGTGCGTCCGAGAGATTCCGGTATTGTAGTTGCCAGTCGAGACAATGCATCTGCTCGGGAATTCTCTGATCGTGGGACATGAATGATCTCAAAATGTTCCAGTTGAGAGGATAAGGCTCGTACCTTCTCTAGGTATTGCACCATGGTTGGATCCTTGGCTGCATATTCTCCATTAACTTGATTTACAACTAGCAGGGAGTATGAGAAGGTTCGGAGTTGCTAAACTCTCAAATTTTTGGCAATCCAAATTCCGGCGAGCGAGGCTTCGTATTCGGCCTGGTTGTTAGAAGCATGGAAGGAGAACCGAAGTGCGTACTCTATGGTATGACCGTCAGGTTCGGCCAGCATAAGTCCAGCCCCGCATCTAATAGCATTGAAAGCTCCGTCTACATGGAGCACCCAAACGGACTTCGTCTCCTTCGGGACTTCATCTTCTACCAAAGATGCTCCGTCCTTGGACCTCCAGGTGCATTCAGCAAAGAAATCGGAGAGCACCTGCGCCTTCATAGCCGATCGGGGCTGAAAGCTGATGTTGAATTCGCTCAATTTCACAGCCCACTTGGCTATCCTTCTAGAGGTGTCCGGAGATTGGAAAACGGCTTTGAGGGGCTAATCGGTCAGCACCACAATAGCGTAGGCATGGAAGTACGACCGTAGTCGCTTCGCCGCAATCACCAGAGAGTAGATCAGCTTCTGCATCCTCGCATATCGCGTTTCGGCATCATGCAGAACTTTGCTGATGTAGTAGATCAGCTTGTGGGATCCGTCTTCATCTCTCCGGACGATGACCGAGCTAATTGCTTCATCTGAAGCTGAGAGGTACAGGTAGAGTACCTCGCCTTCTTGTGGTTTGGAGAGTAGTGGCGGGATTTCCAGGTACTTCTTTAACTCCTCAAAGGCAGTGTGACAGTCTTCGGACCATTCAAAGCCCTTTGACTGCCGAAGTACCTTGAAGAATAGGAGGCATTTCTCGGCTGACCGAGAAATGAATCTGCTTAGGAAGGCAATTCTTCCTGTTAACTGCTGGACTTCCATTTTACAGGAGGGATGTCTCATATCCTTTAGGGCTTGGATCTTCTCAGGATTTGCCTCAATCCCTCGTTTGGTAACAAAAAAGCCCAAGAACTTGCCCGAAGTGACCCCAAAGGCACACTTTGCCGGATTTAGCTTCATGTGGTAGCGCCATAGAACACTGAATGACTCTTCCAAGTCGTGGATGTGATCTTTTCGGAGGAGGCTTTTGACGATCATGTCGTCAACGTAGGCCTCCATGTTTCTCCCCAGTTGCTTTTCGAATACCTTGTTGATTAACCTTTGAAATGTTGCCCCGGCGTTCTTGAGGCCGAATGGCATCATCTTGTAGCAGTAGAGACCTTTGTCAGTGATGAAGGCCGTCTTCTCCTCATCTTGCGAATCCATTCTAATCTGGTTATAGCCAGAAAAAGCGTCCATGAAGCTCAGCAACTGGTGGCCGGCAGTAGCGTCGACCAGCTAATCAATCTTCGGGAGAGAGAAGCTATCTTTTGGGCAAGCATTGTTGAGAGCTGTGTAATTGATACAGATCCTCCACTTGCCGCTAGCTTTCTTCACCATTACCACATTGGCCAACCACTCAGGGTAGTGAGCCTCTCGGATGAACCCTGCTTTAAGGAGCTTGCCAACTTCTTCGTCCATGGCTTTCTGTCTTTAAGGAGTGAAACTCCTTTTCTTCTGCCGTACTGGTTTGTACCCAGGGATAACTTCCAGCCGATGAGTGATTCACTTCGGCAGAAATTCCAGGCATATCCGAAGCCGACCAGGGAAGACATCGGCATTGTCTCTGAGGAAACGGATCAGCTCCGTTCTGGTTTCCTCATCAAGTGTACTCCCGATCTGCACAACTCTGGTGGGGTCTTCCTTTGTCAAAGGTACCAGCACAGTTCTCTCTATTGGTTCACTGGAACTTGTAGTTGTGTCCCTTGGATCTAGCTGATCCAGGGTTGCAGAGTCATTGAAGTGTCTGTCTTGAATCATCAGGCACTATCGTGCTGCCCTCTGGTCTCCTCTAGCTTCTCCGACACCGTTCTTGGTGGGAAAATGTACCAGGAGATAATGAAAGGAGATCACGGTTCGAAACATGTTCAAGGCGGGCTGCCCCAGAATGATGTTGTAAGCCGAGGAGGTCCGGACCACCGTGAAGTTGTTCGGCAGTGTCTTTTGTCGAGGTTCAGTGCCAAGAGTCACAGGCAACACTATTTCTCCCTCGGTATGAACTTGATTGCCCCCGAAACCAGTGAGCGGTATGAGGGACCTTCATAGTTGATGTCTAGGCAAACACATTTTAGAGAATGCATCGTAAATCTAGACATCAGTCAAACTTCCATTATCAACAAGGATTCGCTATACATCATAGTTGGTCACAATGGCCGAGATTACAAGGGGATCATCATGCGGGAGCCGAACTCCCGCAAGGTCGTCGTCGGAGAAAAGAATAGCGTTATTGTCCTTGAGTCGCTTTGGGGCATCGTCCTCGTCCCTTCTCCAGTCAGTAGGCCGGTGTATCATCCCTACACCTCCGTTGGTGGGCTTTTGATTTGGCAGTTCGGCCTCTTGGGGAGGTGGCTAGGGAACAGTTGCTTCCGACCGAGGTCCTTGGCGACCAATGTATCGCCCCAAATACCCTCTCTTGATGAGATCCTCAATCATGTCCTTCAGCTGGATGCACTCTTCGATGTTGTGGCCGTGGTCCCGGTGGAATCGGCAATATTTGTTCCTATTACTTATGGAAGAGGAAGCCTTCATGAGATGGGGCCGTTGGAGATAATTTTCCTTCTCTATCTCCATGAGGATCTTTTCTCGAGGAAGGTTGAGGGGGGTGTAGGAGTCGAATCTTCCTCCTGATGCTCTGGGCCTGAGAGGACTTCTTCGGCGGTCAGTATATTTACTGTTATTGTTATTGGAAGTTGGGGGACCTTGTCCCCTGTTGTTCTTCTTTTTTGAAGGGGTTTCCCTTCGATCAGTCGTCGGTGAGCCGCCTGCCCTTCAGCATCGACGTATTTCTGAGCCCTTGACAAGAACTTAGCATAGCTTTTAGGGAACTTCTTATCTAGGAAAAAGTTAAGCCTGAATGTACGAAGTCCCTTCTTCAATGCAGACATGGCCACATGCTCGTTGAGTCGGGGATCTCAAGTGTGGCCGCATTAAACCTGGAGATGTAGTCTCGCAGGCTTTCTCCTTTATTCTGGTGAAGGAGGAACAGTGTGTCCGTATTCCGAGGAGTCTTGCGGCAGGTCCTGAAATGCAAGACAAACTGTTTTTCTAACTCGGAAAAAGAATCAATGGTACCTAGGCACAGGCTCGAGTACCACATCCGAGCAGCTTTCTTCAAGGTAGCCGGGAACGCGAGGCAGTACATCACGTCCGAAGCTCCTTGGATCATCATATGGACCTTGAAACTGTCCAAGTGGTTGAGGGGATCGGAGATGCCATCATAGGATTCCATCTGGGGAACCCTGAAGTGCCGAGGAATAACTTCGACCATGATACGGTCAGTGTAGGATGGGCGTAGATCACCCACAATCAAATCGTCGGGATCCTTCAAATCCCGCATTTTCTGCTCCCGCGCCCTCGCCATTTTCGATTCAATGGCTCTAAATCTCCCGTCGTAGTCGGGAGTCTGTTTCGGCGCCCTCTCTACGGAAGTAGAGTCTTCAGAGGAGGGTGAGGGAGTTTGTTTAGGCCTTTTTCCTTTCTGCGGGAAATCGACGGACCTAGGCAGTCTCGAAGTTCGGCCTTCAGGAAAGGACCGAGAACGGGGGGAGAGATGTGTGGGATCCTCCCATAGGACTCTCTTCCTTCGGGACCAAGAGCTATGTCTGGAGGCGGCTGATGGGTTTTCCACCGGAAAAGCTCTGTTCTGAAGTCCAAAAACCATGGCCGTGAGGTTGGTGACCTGGTTAACAAGGACTTCGAATTGTTGTAATCCCACAACAACTGTGGGAGGTGGGGCGTCGTTCTGCCCCGGGTTCGCACTCCCTTGGGATGAAGCACGACTTTGACTCGTGGAGGCTATCTGAGTCTTTCCTCTCGCCATCAGGAACTTCTTACTTCTCCTTGTTTAGGAGGAAGCTTGAAGAGTGATGTGTTGCTCCCCTACCTGGCGCGCCAATCTATTGGCGTGGAGTCCCTATATCGGCCGATCGGAGCTGCTGCACCACAGAACTGCTCCCTGGTTCACCTGCAAAACAGGTTCCTTGCCGGAGTCATTCCGATGGGGGACACTCCGATGCCTAAGTCAGAGTCGGATCCCAGCCACAGAATGGGAAAGAATATTGGGAACGAGAGGAAAAGGCTCTTAGAGTATGCGTAAGTGTATGAGTATGGGTGTCTGTACCTCCTCGAGCAATTCCTCTTACCGCTATTTTAAAGGAGGCCTCCGGGCCGCGGCCCCGCTTTTCTCCCGACGATTATGGAGAGTTAATTTCTTCCCATGATTGGCGATCGTGGATTGTCATTGAGCGGTTCCGGCCAGACCGGAGGCATGGCAGCTGGAGTTGCGCGCCATGATCGTAGCATGGAGATTGTCGATAGTATCCGTTGGTTATTGTTGCCTATCTAGGCCAGATTGTGGTCCCATCTTCAGATTTTTCCTGTTTAGAGAAATTCTCGGTCGGAGATTTCGTCCTCTTGTGGGTCGAAGATTTGGTATCTATCCAAAGCCGGAGATTGTGTCTTCGGCAAGGACCGAAGAGCGTGTCTTCGAAAATCGTCGAGAAGCTTGATCTTCGGTTAGGACCGAAGACATCATCCGAAGATCTAGCCTTCGAATGTCGTGGACCAATGAAAAGCCTTGGATCGTCTATAGTTGGCTTGTCCTTTCCTGATCCGAAGTTATTGATCCGAAGAAAAGGTCTTCGGCTAGCCGAACTTGTGTTCGGTTCATACTTGGACCGGGATACCCAACAATTAATACTAGAAAAAAAATGAAAGAGAAGCCGGTATGAATTTTCAACAACGCATCAAAATAGTTTTAAAATATTTGAAATCAGTGGGCAGTACTATTATCAAACTTCAGCCAAAATTTTAAACAAATAATTTGCACAAAAAAAAAAAAAAGACGGCATAAATAAAATGACCAATCATCAACTAGACACAAAATACCAAACATCCAACAATTATTTTATCTTGCAAAAAAAAAAGGACGCATAAATTAATAAATAAATCGGAAAAAACTGATGGAAAATGCCACATTATAATGATTTAAGAGAAGCTTGGATACCTTTGAAGGCCTCCAACTCGAGAGGGGAGAGCTTGATTCTGTTGGCGGATTGGAACAGGTTGAGGAAGAAGCGGAGCTGCTCGGCCGCCGGAGCAGTGGACAGGAGGACGGTATCGCGGTCAGCTTCTACGCTCTTCTTCTTCTCCTCCTCTCTATTCTTCCCGGCTAGGGTTTTGTTCTTGCCGAGAGGTACGTGGTTTGGGTTTTTGCTCTTTTTCATCTTCTTCCTCTTTATGGAATGGGCTGAGACGGATTTGGAGGGGGAGTGGTCCTGCGGCTTCTTTCGCTTTGGAGCTTTCGGTTCCTTGATCGCCATTGCCCTTTGGGTTTCTCTTGCCCAGCAGGTATCGGCTCAGGAAAGAAAGATGTTTTTCGGGGATTTTTCCGTAACGGCGGAGTCGTACGTTAGGGATCTAATTTGGGCCATATTTGGGTGACATTGGGCCGATACGGAGCCGACACCTCGTTACAAAATCTATGATATCCCGAAATAATTTTTAACATTTTAGATCAAAATTTATAATATTTTAATTTAAAATTTATAGTATCATAATTTAAAATTTATATTTTTATAAAAAAATATAAAATAAAATCTGAAATAGTATTACGATACCGTAGCTCAAAAGCTACGACTTTCTAGTTCAAAACTTATGGCATCCCTGTAGAAAAATATAAAATAAAACCTATTACAACACCCTATTTCAAAAGCTACGACATTCTAATTCAAAACATATAATATCCATGCAGAAAAATATAAAATAAAATCTAAAACAGTATAACGACATCCTAGTTCAAACGCTACAGTACCCTAGTTCAAAACCTATGACATCCATGCAGAAAAGGAACCGGATGGAAGGGTATTTTGGCCTGGACAAAAATTTCTAATAAAAACTGAATGGTAATTAATGTTAGTCACGCTCAACTCCTATCCCGTCATGCTACAGTAGATATATTTGGACCAATAAAAAAATGCAGTATGGGCTACGTTGGATTTACTGCACCACACACAGTGCACAAAGACTTTTCCCCGGGTGAAATGGTAAAATTGCTTGCACATAGCTAATATTTGTCCGATTCATCTCAAATTTTATTAGAACTCCAAATAGGAATGGCAATCAGGTGGATAATTCTAGATATCCGATCCATCTCAAATCTTAATAAAATTTATTTAATATATTCTATTAAGATTTAAAATAAATTTATAATTTATAATTTAAATTTAAAATAAATTCAAAATTCAAAATTAAAATTTGAATAAATTTAAAATAAATTTAAAATTTACTCTCATAGTACCTACTATCTAAATCCATTTTTATATATCCTAACATAAAACCTCAGCCATCATCCAAGCATTCCTATTAAGCCGCATTCCAAGCCTCCCACCCAATGGAGCCTCATGGAAAAAATCTTCCTATTCGGCCGCTGCAAGCCTCCCACCCGATTGAGATATTTTCTGGAATGAAAAAAATAGAGAAAAAAAATTAAAAAAATTAAGAAAAAATCAAGTAAAATAAAAGAGATAAATTGAAAGATAGCACCTTTTTTTTCCGTATAAATTGATTATTTTTTTTTAATTTTATTCTCTTTTTTCCATGTATGAGAGGAGAGCACCTATAAAGAAGATCAAAGAGATTTCTTAGGTTCTAATTGAAATTTTTTCTTGAGCATATAAGTTTTTGTGGAAGCTATAATGGTATGAGTTGGTCCCTTGAGATTTTGAAAGATTCGGAAGATTTTTTTTTCATTAGAGAGATTTTTAATTGAAATAATTTTTCTCTAGCTCCAAAATTTTTGATCCATAAAGCTTTATTCTCATGAATATGATACCAAATCCATGGTGTGATGCCAAATATATTGAACGGGTTCGAGTACCCTATAGCTGTTGGCACAGAGTTCCTTTTCCGACCGAGCGGAGCTACTGGATCGCAGGCCCGCTCCCTGGTTCACCTACAAAATAAATTCCTGGCCGGAGTTGCTCCGGCAGGGGACACTCCGATGCCTAAGTCAGAGACAGGCTCCAGCCACAGAATGGGGAAGATTCTGAGGAGGATTGAATGGAGAAGGGAAAGACTCCGAGATTTTCAGGAGTATCTTGTGCCTTACCTCGAGCATTCCCTCTTACCGTTATTTATAAGAAGTTGTCCAGCCTGCGGTTCCATTCCTCCTCCAGCAGTTACGATGGGGGAGTTAATTTCTTTCCCACAATTTGGAATCATGGGTAGTTATTAGACGATTCCAGCGGCCAGGCCGGAGGCGTTGCCGCTGGAGTAATGCACCATGATTGTATTCCGGAAATAGTCATTGATAACCGTTGCTTGTCGTGTTTGTAGAGACTTGAGACAGGTCAGGGGCTCGTCTTCAAATTTTTCTTTTAGAAAAATTTCCATGATTGATCAGGAAATGTCTTCATCCTCGAATCCTCTCAAGACAAATCGGAGATCATGTCTTCGGCATAGATCGAGGACTTGATCTTTGTTATAAGCCGAAGACTATGTCTTCGACATAAACCGAAGACCGTGTCTTCGGGAGTCAGTGAAGGTCACTCCTCGGTTCGGGCTGAGGACCATGTCTTCAGGGGTCGTAGGTCTTGATCTTCGACGTAGGCTAAAAACTATGTCTTCGACATAACCCGAAGACCGTGTCTTCGGGAGCTGTAGGCCCATTAAGAGTTTTGACTTACCCATAGGTTGTCTGATTTTTTTCGAATACCTTGATCCGAAGTTTACGATTTGGAGAAAATATCTTCAGCTGGTTGAACCGGTTGGTTGGCTCATACTTGGACCGAGATATCCCAACAGTTGCCCCCCTACTCTTAGTTTTCGAAACAAAGATTTGCCTCGAAGAGTGAGAGTATTACTGGTTTGTCATTTTTCTCCTAGGGGATGGTATAGTTGATGATTCTAAAATCTCTGATTGGATCGTCTACCATAACTGCCGGTTGATTGGGAATCAGGTGATGGATAGTTGTCATTTCCTGATTGGGAGGTGAAAAAGGAGTGGGCGGACCAGGGACTGTCTCTCCTCTTTCCGCTGTGCGACGGTTCAACCAATCTTTTATTGGAATTTGAGCGGCGGTCATGGTTCCTCCTCGTCCCTTGGATGATGAGTGTGCTTCATCTTGGCCATTGATTCATATGGATTATGACCTCTGGTCTATTCCATGTCAAATCAACTTAGGGCCGCTTTGGGATTGCGCGGCTACCTCGAGCATCCATGGCATGGCGGGTTTATGACGATGGTTCCATTTATCGAGATGTTACCTTGGACCTTTTCCATCTCTTTTCGAGAAGGAGACAAGGTTCGGCTGAGGAAGCTTCTTCAACCTCATACTTTCAGTTTTGGCTCAGCTTTCTCTGTTCTTGGCCATCAATCCTTTTCACAGGTAGAACCTCCCTTCCGCTTTTTTGCCTCGCTCTTTTATCATGGCTGAGTCTGTAAGAAGCCAAAAGGAAAAAGTTGGGCCCTCGGGGGTCGATGATGTGGTGAGTCCGAAGTTAGTTCCCAGCTCCGTTTCATCAGGAAAGGTTGCTCATCTTCAAGAATATTATCACGTTCCCGAAGGGTTTCCTCTAATCCTTCCCACTTCTAAGGAATGGATGAACAGACCTCCTGCTGGGTGTTTGGCCATGTATAAAGACCATTTGAAGGCTAGCCTTCGATTCCCCCTGCATCATTTCTTCATCAAAATCTTTCACCTGTACCAAGTAGTTCCTGTGCAGTTGACTCCGAATAGCATTCGGAACATCTACGGGTTTTTGGTCCGGTGTCACATAGCTAATGTGAACCCCAGGACCAATTTGTTCACCATTCTCTTTGTGCTTAAGAGGGATTTCCATGTTAGCGGATGGTGGGTGATCGGCCCTTGACCCGGTCGCAAGATCATCAAGGATATGCCCAGCGCCATCCACGGGTGGAAGCCTATCTTCGTTTTTGTGTCTTCTACCAAATCGTGGGGTTTCAGTATTGATTGGAAGGAACCGTGTTTAACCGCCAATGATGGAAAAAAGGTTTTGATGACTGATCAGTCCGATTATGATTTACTGACTGATTCGGAGGCCGTTCCCATCCGCGAGTTGTTGGAGGAGAGAAATCTCCATCTTGCAGGGATCAGAGAGTTTCCTATGTTAGGTATAAATGGTGAAAATTTTTACTTCTTCTCTCTCATTCCTGTTGTAGTTCAGTCGACTCAGAGGGATTATTCTGCTTGTAGGTGGTGGAATGAAGCCCAACTTGAGCTGGCTCCGCCAATCTTCTAAGAAGAGGGCAGCTCAGGCCCCTCCTTCAAGATCGGCAATTCAGAAGAAGGCTCGAAGGAATGGTCCTGAGAGGAGTAGGAGCGCTTCATCCTCCAGAGGAACTTCTGGGGGGTACGCGATGCCAACAATAAAGGCCCCGACAGGGCCTCAACTAGTTAAATCTTTGCCGGCGGTTATCTCTCCAGTTCACACAAGGGAGAGTCCGCCTCCAGTGGCTAATGTGCCTCTGCCTTGCCTCCTGTAGTAGATAGGGGCGAGGCACCGCAAGTCAAGAGGGAGCCCGTTCGGGAGGCTTCTCTAACTGGGAGCCGTCCCGCGGACTCTTCGGAGCTTTCCCCCATGGGGGGATTGTTGATCCCCACCATGGCTAGGCGGCGCTAAAGGATACGTTGCTGCCTCATGATTTAGCAGTTATCCAAAGTCGAAGCCTCACTAGAATATTCGACTCTGCCTTTTCCTTCCTGCAACAAGTGAGATCCTCATTGTTTCTTTTTTGCCCAAAGGATTGTTTGGTCCATGACTTCGCTTTGTCGATGTAGTTGGTCTACGACATCACCTTCATGGAGGAGGGCCTAGGAAATGTCGATGCCTCATCCACGACCTTAAAGAAGAGCTCCATACAGCCAGGGCTAAAAAGGAGGTGGCCGAAGAGTTGAGCAGTCTATGGAGAATCATCTCGCTCATGCGAATGCTGAAATTCGCAGCCTGAGGAATGAACTAAAGGATGCCCATTTAACAATCGCGGGGCAAGGGGCAAAGTTGAGGAAGAGTAGAAAACATGTCGATTCCTTGGAACAATCCACCAAGGAGAATCAGGGAAAGATGGAAGACCTGACCAAGGCAGTTGAGGAGGCAACCAGGAGGGCTGAAGAGGCATCTTTAAGAGCCAAAAATGCATCTTTAAGGGCCGAAGAAGCAGCCTTAGAGTCAAAGGTAGCTAAGAGAGAGTCCGAAGTCTTGAAAGAGCTGGTGAGTAGAGCTATAGTGGATTTCAGGAAGTCCTCACAGTTCCAACAGGAAATGAATAAGACAACCTTATATAGCTACCAGCACGGTTTTAACGACGGACTTGCCAAGGTCAGTGGGGTTTTTCCTAACTTTGACATTTCTACTGTCCCTGCTTTCGACATTGCGGAAGAAAAAGAGGGAGTCGAGGCTAAAGAGGAGATCGGAGGGATGTCAAGTCTGAGGGAGGATATCCCACTCGTGGTCGAGGCTCCCAGCACAATTTCAGCCCAGGTCGAAGAGGCTGAAGAGGTGCCAGATTTGAGAGAAAAAACTCCTATCATAGCCGAAGACTTGAATGTGATCCCAATCCCAGCCCAAGAGGGAGTCCGAGTTGAGGAGGAGATCCAGGTTGAAGATCCTCCATACTCAACCCATTTCGAGGAAACTCTCTCTACGCAAATTGACAGACTGCTTCAATCTTGTGATGCTGGGTCTCCTCCAGCCAATGCTTAGGGATCTGTGTAGCTTTAAGTATTGTATCTCTTTCTTATTCTCCTTTAAAATGTAACTAATGGACTATTCTGAATTTCCAAGTGACTTTCTCCTTTCTGTATGTGTCAAGTTATGTTTTTTTTTTTTAATATGATTTGGATAAGGTTGCTGGCTTTGGTGATGACTTGAATTACATTGCTCTTCTTCCACCTTGGTCGAGGGGCCAAGGCCAAAGATTGTTTGGCTCGTGAATGGTGTCGAAGATGAGTTTCGAAGCAAAATCGGAATGCTGTTGCTGAAGACTGACCATGACTGACCATGATCAAGCCAGACTGATGTCAGCCTCCCTTCATAATTAACCCGTCCGTCTAGGAATGGACACGACGGACATGTGTCATTTTCTTGTTGACCATTGATTAAGGAACATTGATTATGATTATCGTTGCCCATGTTGAGTGTGTCGATATTCGAACGGTTGCATTTTTATGCGCCTTGGGTGCCACCATATCCTCCCTTTCTGAAAGGGAGCCATTAATGCCGTCGCTACATGATGAAGATTATTCTGGATTTGTGGTGCCGGTGGTTGCCATCCCCAAGAGTAGTTATTGGTGATCATACCGCTCCCGAGCGGTCACCTGGAGTCTCGAGGTGTCACTCCAACACGTGGCATCCTTTGGTGCATCTGGGAAAGGGCATGGAGCACGTTCCCCTGTGGCCAGTCGTGGGTGTAAGGTCCTTATAAATAGGACCCTGTCTCCTCCTGTCAAAGGCCATCGCAACTTCATACTCCCATTTTGGAAGTCTCCCTTCTTTCTCAAGCATCCCAGCGGAATGAAGTTCAGCATTTTGGAACTTAAGAAAGTGACAATGAAGAGGGCCTCAGAGGCCCTATCTGATGGGGAGCCTAGCTCTAAGGCTCCTCAGAGAGGTGATAACGATGATCCGCAGGGGGTCATTGCTCGCTTGGAGAGGAAAATCAGGATCTTAGAGGCTCGCGTGGTGGAGGCCAAGGCACAAGTTAAGGTCGCCATTGCAGAAGCAGAGGAGTCTAGGAAGAAATTGGCGGAGGCCATCTCAGACTTCATGGCTTCTCCCACCTACAAGGATGAAGTGGCGGAGGCGGTCTTGGATTCGTACCACCGGGGTTTCCTGGAGTATCGGGACAAGGCTTTCAAGTTCTTCAATTTGAAGGGCTTGGAAAATATTAGGCCTTTCGTCCCCTTCCCCTGCCATGAGTTTGATTCTGACTTCGAAGAGGAGTCGAAGTCCGACTCTGAGGAGAACGCCGGAGCCACTCCATCCTCCTCCCAAGGCCTCGATGCCTCCCGCCGGCATGGAAAAGGGCCGGCTGGTGATCACTGAATCTACTTTCCCCCTTATCTGCAATGATCCTTGTCTTCTTTTCTCCCTTTCTCTTTTTTTTTTTTTTGTAAAAATTCAAAGATGAAATGAAGTTTCCACTTCTTCCACACTTCTTCTATGACTTGTTGTACTGTGATATATCGAAGGTGTAAATTTACCAAAACAATTGGGGTATGTAAAGAGATGTGAGATTGGCTGGGCCATCCCATCAAGTGTTTTACTGTTGACAGGATGAGCGATATAGGTTCACTCTAACATGTTTTCGGATTTATCATAGGGTAGGGCATCCAAGCCATCCCTGTGCATTCCTGTCATGATCAAGGTAGGCTATTTAGGCTCGTCCCGGTGCGTCTTTGGACTTACAGTAAGGTAGGCTATAAAAACCATCCCTGCGCCTTCTTTGGTGTAAGGTAGGCTGATTAGGCCCGTCCCAGCATGTCTTCAGGTTTTCCGTAGGGTAGGTTACTTGAACCGTCCCTGTGCCTTTGATCTTCTTGGCAGCTTGATTGGATCGTCCGTTGTGCTCGTTGGACATACCGATAAGGTGAGCGGATCAGACTCTCCTTTGCACCATTGGTCGATTCCTTAGATCGTGCCATTCAGGCTGTTGTCATTCAGTTGATGCAACGGGCCGTTTAGAGTTGGGCAAATTTGCACTAAAAATTTAGGGATTTATTTATTGATAGTATTTGCGAAGGTTTTGTACATTCCACGGCCGGGACAGAATTTTACCATCCAGGGTCTTGAGTCGATATGTTCCTGAACGTACGACTTCTTCGACTTGGTATGGACCTTCCCAGTTGGGGGAAAGCTTATCCTATTCTATTGGCCTGGATACTTCTGTCCTTCGCAGTACCATGTCCCATGTACGGAAGATTTGCTCCTTTACTCTAGAATTGTAATACTTGGTGACCTTTTGCCGGTATGTCGCCATTTTTATTTGGGCCTAAAGCCTGGTGCTCGGCAACATATCCAGGTCAACTCTCCTGCGATCAGAGTTTTCAGGTTCTTCGTAGTTGTCGTTTCTTAAAGATTGGAGGGAGACTTCGATAGGAAGAACGGCTTCGGTACCGTATGCCAGGTTGAACGGAGACTCACTGGTGGCTATCCTCGGGATAGTTCTGTAGGCCCAGAGAATGAAGGTCAGCTCTTCTATCCAAAGTTCTTTAGCGGCGTTCAACCTCGTCTTCAAATCGTGAAGAATGGTCCAATTAGTTACTTCAGCCTCTCCGTTGGACTATGGATGGGTAGCAGAAGTCAGCCTGTGTTGCACAGGTACCGAGCACAGAAGTCTTTAAACTTCGGATTATCGAACTGCCTCCCGTTGTCAGTGATTATTGTATGTGGAATCCCGAACCAAAATATGATGAAGTTTTTGACAAAATTCTCAACCTTGCCTTCCATGATTTGGGCCAGTGGTTCGGCTTCGACCCACTTTGTGAAGTAGTTAATAGCCACAAAGAGAAATTTTCTCTGCCTAGATGCGGGCAGAAATGAGCCAAGAATATCCATCCCCCATTGAGCAAAAGGCCAGGGGGCTGTCAGCTAGGTCAAGTGACTCGCTGGTTATCTCTGAATATTGGTATATCTCTGGCATTGATCATATCTTCGCATGAAGTCGACCGAGTCCTTTTGGATGGAGGGCCAATAATATCCTTGGCATATAATTTTATATGCTAAGGACATGGCCCCAAGTGATTACCACATATCCCCTCGTGGACCTCTCTCAAGGCGTAGTCAACATCTGACGGTCCCAAGCATTTCAGCAGGGGCTGAGAGAATGATCTTGTGTAAAGAACTCCGTCTAAGATGACATATTGAGATGCTATCCAACGGATCTTTTTGGCCTCTGCCTTGTCTTCCGACAACACATCCTTGTTTAAAAACTTGATGATGGGATACATCTAGCTTGGCTCGATCTCAATTTGGTGCACTTCCATAGCTTCTTCAGCTATACTTGGGACTTCAAGGTGTTCAATGAAGGTGCGACCGAGGGATTCCGGGGTTGTAGTGGCAAGTCGAGATAATGCATCTGCCCGGGAGAACTTCGATTGGGGAACATGAATGATTTCAAAGTATTCCAGTTGAGAATATAAGTTTTGTACCTTTTCTAGGTACCGCACCATGGTGGGGTCCCTGGCTTCATATTCTCCTTTAACTTGATTTACCACCAACTGGGAGTCCGAAAAAGCCTGGAGCCTCCGAACTCGTAAACTCTTGGCGATCTGAAGTCCTGCAAGCAAGGCTTCGTATTCGGCCTGGTTATTTGAAGCACGGAAGGGGAACCGGAGTGCGTACTCCACCGTGTAACCGTTGGGTTTAGCCAGTATAAGGCTGGCTCTGCATCCAGTGGAATTGGAAGCTCCGTCCACATGGAGCACCCAATCAGTCTCCGTATTCTTCGAATTTCTTTCTTTTGCTAGAGGTGCTTCGTCTTCGGATTTCCAGGTGCACTCATCTAGCAAATCTGAAAGCACCTGGGCCTTCATAGTCGATCGGGGCTGGAAACTGATGTCGAACTCACTTAGTTTCATAGCCCACTTGGCTATCCTTCCAGAGGTATCAGGGCATCGGAGAACGGCTTTAAGGGATTGATCGATCAGCACCACGATGGTGTGGGCATGGAAGTAAGGTCATAGTCGCTTTGCTACAATTATCAAAGAGTAGATCAGCTTCTGCATTTTCGAATATCTTATTTCAACATCATGTAAAACTTTATTGATATAGTAGATCGGCTTGTGAGAGCCGTCTTCTTCTCTTTGGATGAGGACTGAACTGACTGCTTCATCTGAGATGGAAAGGTATAAATAGAGCACCTCCCCCTCTTGAGGTTTGGAAAGTAAAGGCGGGGTCTCTAAGTACTTCTTCAACTCTTCAAAGGCAGTATGATAGTCTTCGATCCACTCAAAGTCTCGAGACTGTCGAAGTATCTTGAAAAATGGGAGACACTTCTTGGCTGAGCGAGAGATAAACCTACTTAAAGAGGTGATCCTCCTTGTTAGCTGCTGGACTTCCTTCTTGCAAGATGGATGCCTCATGTCTTTGAGGGCTTGAATTTTCTCAGGATTTACTTCAATCCCTCGCTTGGTAGCGAGGAAACCCAGAAACTTACTCGAAGTAACTCCAAAGGTGCACTTCGTTGGGTTTAGCTTCATTCGATGATGTCGCAGGGTGCTGAATGATTCTCCCAGGTCTTGGATGTGATCTTTTTTAAGGAGGTTTTTGACAATCATGTTATCGACATAGGCCTCCAGGTTTCTCCCCAACTACTCCTTGAACACCTTGTTAATCAACCTCTGAAAAGTTGCTCCAACATTCTTGTACCCAAATGGCATCATCTTGTAGTAATATAGATCTTTGTCGATGATGAATGCCATCTTCTCTTCATCCTAAGGGTCCATTTAGATCTGATTGTAGCCAGAGAAAGCATCCATGAAGCTTAGCAGTTGGTGGCCAGTAGTGGCGTCGACCAATTGGTCGATTTTTGGGAAAGAAAAACTATCCTTTGGGCAGGCCTTATTGAGGTCTGTATAGTCGATGCAGATCCTCCATTTGCCATTAGCTTTCTTTACCATTACCACATTGGCCAACCACTCAGGATAGTGGGCTTCCCAGATGAACCTCGCTTTGAGGAGCTTGCTCACTTCTTCATCTATTACCTTTTGTCTTTCAGGGACAAAGCTTATTTTCTTTTGTCAGACTGGTTTATACCCAGGGATAACTTCCAACCGATGAGTGATCACTTCGGCAGGAATCCCTGGCATGTCTGAAGCAGACCAGGCGAAGACATCAGCATTATCCCTGAGGAAGCAGACCAACTCCGTTCTGGTTTTTTCATCAAGCATACTTCCGATCTGCATGACCTTGGTGGGCTCCTCTTTAGTTAAGGGTACCAAGATAGTTCTCTCCATAGGTTCACCAAAATCTATAGTCAAGTCCCTCAGATCTAGCATATTCCAAGTGGTAGGATCATTAGAGTGCTTGTCCTGAATCATCAGGCATTGTCGTGCCATTCTTTAGTCTCCTCTTACTTCTCCTACACCATTTCTGGTGGGAAAGCGTACCAGGAGGTAGTAGGATGATACTACGATCCGGAATTTGTTCAATACAGGCCATCCCAGAATGATGTTATAGGCTGAAGGGATTCGGACTACCGTGAAATTGATCGGTAGTGTCTTTTGTCAAGATTCGATACCGAGGGTTATAGGCAATACTATTTCTCCCTCAGCATCAACATGATTACCTCCAAAGCCGGTAAGTGGTATAGGAGACCTCCGTAGTTTATCTCTAGGCAAACACATCCGAGAGAATGCATCATAGATCAAGACATCGATCAAACTTCCATTATCAACTAGGATTCGTTGTACATCGTAATTGACCACAACGGTCGAGATTACAAAAGGATCATCGTGCGGGAGCCGAACTCCTGCAAGGTCATCGTCGGAGAAGAGAATAGCGTTGTTGTTCTTGAGTCGCTTCGAAACATCATCTTCGTCTCTTCTCTAGTTGACAGGTCGATGTATCATCCCCACGCCTTCATTGGTGGGCCTTTGATTTAGCAGTTTAGCCTCTTCAAAAGTTGATTGGGGGACAGTGGCTTCTGATCGAGGTCCTTGGCAACCAACATACCACCCCAAATACCCTCTCTTGATGAGATCCTCTATTGCATCTCTCAATTGAATGCATTCTTCGGTATTATGACCGTGGTCCCGGTGGAATCGGCAGTATTTATTCCTTTTCCTTGCAGAAGAAGATGCTTTCATGGGACGTAGTCGCTGGAGATAGTTTTCTTTCTCTATCTTCAAGATAATCTTTTTATGAGGAAGGTTGAGGGGGGTATAAGAGTCGAATCTCCCACCCGATATTCTGGACCTAGGAGGACTTCTTCGGCAGTTGGCATACTTGTTGTTGTTGTTGGAAGTAGGGGGCCTTGTCCCCTGTTATTTTTCTTCTTTGAAGGGGGCTTCCCTTCGATTAGTCATCGGTTTGCCACCTGCTCTTCGACATCGGCATATTTCTGAGCCCTCGACAAGAGCTCAACGTAGCTTTTGGGGAACTTCTTATCCAGGAACAAGGTGAGCCTGGATATGCGAAGTCCCTTCTTCAATGTAGACATGGCCACATGCTCGTTGAGATTGAAGATCTCGAGTGTGGCCGTATTAAATCTGGAGATGTAATCTCGCAGACTTTCTCCTTCATTCTGATGAAGGAGGAACAATGTATCCATATTCCGGGAGGTCTTGCGACAAGTTCTGAAATGCAAGACAAACAAATTTTCTAATTCAGAGAAGGAATTGATGGTACCTGGATATATGCTCGAGTACCACATCCGAGCGGCTTTCTTTAAGGTGACTGAGAATGCGAGGCAGTACATCACATCCGAAGCTCCCTGAATCATCATATGGGCCTTAAAACTATCCAGATGGTCAAAAGGATTGGAGGTGACATCGTAGGATTCCATCGGGGGAACCCTAAAGTGCCGAGGGATGACTTCAGCCATGATGCGATCGGTGTAGGGCGGGCGCAGATCATACATTGCCAAATCATTGTAATCTCTCTGCTCCCGTATTTTCGTCATCTCCGATTCGATGGCCTTGAATTTCTCATCATAATCAGGGAGAGCCTGCTTTGGCGCTTTCTCTATGGGAGTAGAGTCTTCAAAAGAGGGTGAGGAAGTTTGCCTAGATCTTTTTCCTTTCTGCAGGAAATCAGTGGGCCTAGGCATTCTTGAACTTTGGCCTTCAAGAGAGGGCCGAGGACAGGGGGAGAGATGTGTGGACCCCTCTCTAAGGGCTCTCTTCCTCCGAGATCGAGAGCTATGTCTAGAGGTAGCCGGTGGATGTCCCACCTGAAAAGCTCTATTTTGGAAGTCCTGAACCATAGCCGTGAGGTTGGTGACTTGGTTCAGGAGGGCTTCGAATTGTTGCTATCCCACGACGATTATGGGAGGTGGGATGTCGTTCTCTACCGGGGGTTCATCCCCCTGGGTTCGAGCACGATTTTGACTTGTTGAGGCAACCTGAGTCTTCTTTCTTGCCATCGAGAATTTCTTACTTCCCCTTAGTCAAGGAGGGGAGCTTAACAATGCGAACTGCACAGAGCCCCCTTCCTAGCATGCCAATCTATTGGCATAGAGTCCCTTTTCCGACCAGGAGGAGCTACTGGATTGCAGGCCCGCTCTCTGGTTCACCTGCAAAACAAATCCCTGGCTGGAGTTGCTCTGACGGGGGACACTCGGATGTCTAAGTCAAAGACGGGCTCTAGCCACAGAATGGGGAAGATTCTGAGGAGAATTGAATGGAGAAGGAAAAGACTCCAAGATTTTCAGGAGTATTTTGTGCCTTACCTCGAGCATTCCCTCTTACCGTTATTTATAAGGAGTTGTCTAGCCTGCGATTCCGTTCCTCCTCCAGTGGTTACGATGGGGGAGTTAATTTCTTTCCCACAATTTGGAATCGTGGGTAGTTATTAGACAATTCTGGTGGCCTGGTCGGAGGCATTGCCGCTAGAGTTATGCACCATGATTGTATTCCAGAAATAATCGATGATAACCATTACTTGTCGTGTTTGTAGAGACTTGAGACAGGTCAGGGGCCCATCTTCAAATTTTTCTTTTAGGGAGATTTCCGTGATTGAATCAAGGAATGTCTTCATCCTCGAATCCTCTCGAGATAGATTGGAGATCATATCTTCGGCATAGATCGAGGACTTGATCTCATAGGCTGAAGACTATGTCTTCAATATAAATTGAAGACCATGTCTTTGGAAGTCAGTGAAGGTCACTCCTCGGTTCGGGCTAAGGACCTTGTCTTTAAGGGCTGTAGGACGTGATCTTCGACGTAGGCTGAAGACTATGTCTTCGACATAACCCGAAGACCATGTCTTCGGGAGCTGTAGGTCCATTAAGAGTTTTGACTTGCCTATGGGTTGCCTGATTTTTTCCGAATACCTTGGTCCGAAGTTTACAGTTTGGAGGAAATGTCTTCAACCGGTTGAACTGGTTGGCTAGCTCGTACTTGGATTGAGATATCCCAACAATAGTATACTAATCTTTAAATTGACTGATTTGGAATTTTAAGTCAATTTTGTAATGGGGTTTGGGATGGGTTCGAGTAGTAAAATTTTAAATGGGTTCGGATATGGTTTAGGCAAATTTTATGGGTAACCTACGCAGTTGCCACTCTACCTTCTAATCTTCTTTTATTAATCATGGTAGGAGAGATTAAATACTAGCTAGCACAGTCCATTCATTTTAATCAACCGACTTTGAACAGATGTATTGAGTTAAAATATCATCACGAATCGAGCACCATTTCAAATGGATTACCATACTGAATTGGAATACAATCATCAAAGACTTGGCATTATATTGAGGGCCTCCAAGTCAATAAATCAATATATTTTCAATCGTCCCTCATCTAATGCCATACTTTTACCATCTTCGTGCTTGTTGGGATGGACCTTTTGTATTTTCACTCTTATCAACTATATCCATCTCCTATGCCGAAAGCATGCCGCACTTGTTCTACCTTATTTGCCATCATCAAAAAATGTGACATAGCATATTAGCTGATCATGAAGCTTCTGTGGGTATACAATGATGAAAGCCTCCATAACCTATCTCAGGAGTGAATTGAGCACCTTGACAGTATTATGATCGGCCATGCATCCATACTTGTATAAGTATATTAGCTGAAAGTAACTAAGGCCATTATAATTAATTTTAGAAAAAATAATTCCCACTTTTTGTTTTGACCTTACTATAACAAATCATTCTTATTGACTAAAACTCTAACTTTCGATGCTTTGTTTAAGATTTATGATATTCTTTATAATATCATATTTTTCTAAAAAATATTCAAAATATCCTTTATCATATTCCGTTTCCTCTTCCATACCATAATTCTAAAATTTAAACACTTTTCATATTATGTTTATTATTTCTGCACATAATTAACTAAACATAGCACATAGTTAATTTAGTTCTGCATATAATTAACAAAACCTTGTATATAGTTAAATTACTACTATACATAATTAAATTAAGCCAGCTGATAGTTAATTTAACATTGCACATAGTTAATTTAATAGTACACAGTTAAATTAAGCCTGCATATAATTAACTAAACATAGCACACAGTTATTTTACTACTGCACACAGTTATTTAATAGTACATAGTTAAATTGAGCCTGCATATAATTAACTAAATGTAGCACACGGTTATTTTACTACTACACACAGTTATTTAATAGTGCATAGTTAAATTGAGCCTACACATTGTTGCCGACCTTACCGTTGTGGCCTGCAGCTGTGAGTTGGCATCGGACTTCTATCCCCTCTATGTTGAAATCTTGGCATTCCCGGACTTGCAAAACAAGGTTAGAGACCCAAGCCGGGGGTTAGGCGGGGGCACTTTGATGATCAAGTTAGCGAGCGGCAAAGTAGAACAAATCCAGTAAGGTAGATCCCCGCTGGGTCTCTGTGCTTAGAGGAATCTTTGATGAGGAGATGAATGAAAATGAGCAAGAACGAGAGGAGTCAGCACTCTGGTTCTTGCGACTAGGCTCGCTGATCTCACCCCTGAGAGTTCCTTCGGAACCTTTGTCTCAGAGTCACTTGTTCCCTTCTTCTATGCATTTTCCCTCTTGATTGCTTACCTTCCTCCATGCCCGTTGGTGCCCTTTTGAGATTGTTGTTTCGGTGCCTCGATTCTCCTACTCTGGGAGCCTTGGAGGTCAACGGTGCTCATTAGCCATTCCCCTGAGGTTGCCTCCCCTTTCGGTTGGGAGTTAAGTGGCGAGCTTGTCTCGTCCGCCATGCAATCATGGAAGGGGGAGCTAGGTGGGACCTCGATCTGTGCATAGGCGCCCTTGGGTTCAGGGCATTGACCGTGGCCCTCCCCTTCGGGGGGTTCAAGGTCATTGGCCATTAGATCTGCTACCTCGATCAAGGTGTCCCTCCTAATCTAGTGCAAACAAGGTTCCATGCACTATTATAGATCTAGGAACACCGTACTGGACGCGCTGTCCTCGATAGCATCCTCAGGGCTTGCACCCTTGATCCTCCGGACGCTCCATGGAGAAGGCTCGACTTCGATCGAGGTTGACCCATTTGGGGGTGCCACCTTGTTGCCCAGGTGGCTACCCAAGAGGGGGGTGAATTGGATCTTTTTTTAAAAAAAATTGAAGTAAATAATGTGCTATTCAAAATCCTTTGCAAGTGGTAGGTGCTGTGATATAATTATAAAATGCAGAAGCTAAACAGAGTCAATAAAGCACAACCAAATACACCAAATTTATAGTGGTTCAGAGCAACCCAGCTCCTACATCCACTACCCAATATACCACTTGGGATTTTCACTATATTCACACCCGAATACAATAGGATTGTTTTACAGGATCACAATCCAAGAACCTCTACACTTTGGTTTTACGGGATCATTAAATAAAACCCAACACCCTTTAGTTTTGACAGGCTTACCAAAGAAATCCAATTTGGTTTTCACAGGATCACCAAGAATGTAATCCTTGGTTTTAACAAGGCTCACCAAGAACCTATTTGGTTTTTCAACCGGGCTCACCAATAACCCTACAATTCAAAGATTGAATTGAAAATTAAATACGACAAGAATGACAAACTCAATTTGTCGGATAGTTGCCGGTGCAGCATATAGAAAGTTTACTTGAATGCACTTGAATAAGCTTTAATGACTTCAGTGGCTTCTTCCTAAAGTTGCTTCAAGCTTCAAATTGGAGTTGGTGAAGACTGGAAAGCTTGACTTGAATACTCTTGTGCTCTTTTGCTATTGGTGGGTAGGATATTCAATGAAGCTCTCTTTCTTTGAAGAACTTTCTAAATCATTATTTCAAGAAGGTTCAAATCCTTCAAATTTAAAGTCTTTCATCTTTCCAAGGCAATTCTAGCCATTGTAGACCATTAGGAAATGATTTTTGACCATTGGAGCACCTTTTAGCATTCAAAAATAAATTCTGGAACTAGCCGTTGGATACCTGAAAGAGTCATTCGAGTCAGCTCGGATTCCTTTAATTTGGCTCAGATCCTTCGAGTCGATAGGTTGAGTCGCCATTTCTTTAATACAGTCGGCTCTTGGTCTCAGGGCGTAAAACTTCACTCTGGACGAGTCAGCTCTTTGTCACTCGGGTCGACTCAAACTTGAATCTTGAAAATCTTGAACTCGAGGAGTCGGCTCTTTTCAGCTTGGGTCGGCTCTTCTTCTAAGGTTCGAAAAACCTTACTCTGGAAGAGTCAGCTTGATACAGTTCGGGTCGGCTCGCTTTCTTAGGCTTTCAGAATTAGGTCTGGCAGAGTCGGCTCTTTTTGGTTCAGGTCGGCTCGCTTGGCTGTTCTCAGAAATCTTCAGAAAATGGACTCTGGAGGAGTCGACTCAGACTGATTTCAGCGACTCGGATTCATTGGAGTTGGCTCGCTTTCCATCGAGTCAGCTCGGATTGCTGCGTTCTAGAATCATTGCTGCATGCCTATAAGCAGAGTCGGCTCTTCTTCACTTAGGGTCGGCTCAAGTGTCTTCTTCAGGATTTTTATAATTGAACTTAAAGAGAACTCTCACCAACTCATTTACAATTTCACACAAACCAACTCAAACTAAAATTAATGCACACACATACTCACAGAAGTAACCCTTTTAACTGATTTTTCTTAGTATTTTGATTGGGTTCTTCTTTACAAAAATATTTACAACACAACTCAATCAAGAAAACAGAAGTGTAGGAATTAAAGGTTGAACATGTTATTCATCTTACAAAAACTTGTCAAACACTTGAAGAGTTGTCAGTAATAAATATACATGCTCTAATGTTTGGTTATCATCAAAATTACTTATTGGGTCAACAATCTCCCTCTTTTTGATGATGCAAAACACTGGACATGAAAAATTCTTTACTTTTGACATGTATTATAGTATTTGAAAATTAAATATTCACTGTACCAGAGCTAATGGAATTAGTAAGTGATTATCAGAGCTCAAGAGATGGTATCCTAGCATATCATCAAAGTATTAAACTTTTCATTGCTTCAAGATATTATAATTAGCACAAAACATGGAGTATTAGAGTTCCAAAAACAAATTGACAGAATTAACATCAGAGAATTAAGAAGATAAAGATTAGAACAAGATAATTTCAGGAGAATCTCCCCCTTTCTCTAGATTCTGAAGTAGTTTAAGTAGTGCTATCACTATTTTTGTGCTATCCCCTTTTTTTTACTATTTTCATGCACTTTAAGAGTAGTTGGTAGAAAGCTCAACATATATACTATTTCCATTCTTTTCAAGTTTCTCCCATTTTTCTTTTCACATTTTTCATAACTCTCCCCCTTTTTGTCAATCAATCAAAAGGGTGATTTCCAATAAAGCTCAGATTTTGAAATATATTGAGAAAGTTTTTAATATTTGTTTGAAATAATTTCACATTCTCAATTTGGAAATTCTAATTAAAATTTCATTAGTTGTGCTATAGCAAGTACAAAGATTTAATGATTGTACATGACAGTAAATAAAAGATACTTCATTGATAAGATTTTCATATAAGTTCAAAATAGAAGTACATTCACATTGCAGAATAAAGAAGTGTAACATTCAGAAACAACCAAAAGACTAACTAAGGATCTAATCTTCTTCTTCTTCTTCATTAGAAGAAGAGGAGCCTATCTCTATAACTATATCAGAGGTCTTAGTTTTCAAGGATTTAAACCTTAAATCCCTGATATAGTTCTAACAGGGGCTTTAAGAACTTTAGTCTTCTTGGTTTTGGGTTCTTTCTTGGTCTTAGTAGGTTTAGGTGGATAAGACAAAGGAACAGGAGCACAAATCTCAGATGATTCCTTGATGATTTGTTCAGGAGCATCTTCAGTGGGAATGGTTTCCTTCTATGATTGCAGTATGATGCTTCCGATCTCTTCTTTGAAGTCCTCCATTTTCTTTTCCACTTTTTGCTGGTGAAGCTCTTGTTCAGATTTTAATTTCTACAATTTAATGTCAACTGACTTTTTGATTTCCTTAATTGTGGAATTCATATGATCAGTCAAAGAGTTGTAGATAGCTTCCATCTTTTGAAGTATCAGATTTTTAGGTCAGATGGAGTAACCATTGTTTTTCCAGTCCTTTCTTCATCAGCAGCTTCATCTTCTTTAGAAATGGTAGCAGCAACCTAATAAGGCATCTTCTTTATCCACTTATTCTCCTTCTTGTAACTTATATCCCATTCTCTTTAGTGAATTGAAGGAGTAGATATCAAAGTGATTTAACGGTTTGCTTATTTCATTTGATAAGTCAACTCCTGCTTCTTCAAATAATAAAGTGAAGACCATACCATAGGGTAAACATGCTTTGACCTTTCTTGCTACCTCAGTCATTTGAATCATCATTATATAGGGAAGGTTGAGAGGCTTTTCTTCAATTAAGTGTCCCATAACTGTCATATCCTTCTCACTGACCCAATCAAAGCATCCAGTTCTTGGAAGAAATATCCTGCTGATCATATTATGTAGCAGCCTCATTTCCTTCGATTGTAGATTGGCTTGTATATGTTGGACTGCGCTCACGTCTTCTTTTTCCAAAATTAATTTTAAAATATGTTCTTTGTCGGGTAGAAGAAGTTCAGTAGCACTGTTTGTTGGCATTTGCAGCAATCTGCCCAATCTTTCTTCATTTACTATAACTGTCTTCCCCTTGACTGTAGATTCCAAATGAAATTCTTTAATGATAATATTTTCATAAAACATCCATACTAGTGAAGGGTAGGTTAATGTATCCAAAGAACAGAAATGCTTCCACCCCTGACTCTCTATCCAGTTTCTGATCTTCATTCCCATTTCTTCAAGGAATGTAAAGTCGATCCTTCTTCCGCAAGTGACGGGATGATTGGTCATTGAGACAATGTTCGGGAGGAGGAGTTTCTTCATTTTGCTGGATTGGAGCAGACCTTTTTCTCTTTTCCTTTCTTTCTTTTGCATCTGTACTGCGAGCACTTGATTCACCAATTTGAAAAACCTTCTTCGCAGATCTTCGAGGAGCCATGGCAGAGGGATTAAGGAATCTTAGGCTCTAGTGAATGATTTTTGGGAGAATGGTAAAGCTTCCGAGGGAAGTGGAGTATGTTTAAAGTAAAATAAAAGAGTGAAATACTTAGAAAAGGCATATCAGAACTTCTTAAATAGTGATTTTTCGACTTTCGAGTTGGCTTGCTCAGCCCTAAAAATATCCGAGTCGGCTCGACCTGAGCGAACTTAGAACAACCAGAACATCGAGTCGGCTAAGCAACATCTTAGTCGGCTCGAGCAAAGCAAGAGTACGAGACTCAAATATTCGAGCCGGCTCGACCAGGCCAGAATTGCTCGAGTCGACTCGAATAGAAACTTTCCACGAGAAATCAAATGATTTGGAAATTAAATTCAATATACAGAAAATTCAAGGAAAGTTATTCAAGAAATCATGAAAAACTATAGGAGGTTTTCTAGATAATTTTCCTTAGTTCTTGACGGAAATTATGTTTATTAGATCTAGAAAGGATAGCATAGCTCTAATTCTCCTCTAAGCAACTCAAATCTCTCTTGATTTAGTGGCTTGGTAAAGATGTCAGCTAGTTATTTTTCTGTTGGGATAAATTCTAGTTTTATGTCACCATTCAAAACATGGTCTCTAATGAAATGATGTCTAATCTCTATGTGCTTAGTCCTAGAATGCCGAATATGATTTTTGGTTAAATTTATAGCACTTGTATTATCACACTTAATAAAAATTTTGCATTGAGAAACACCAAAATCTTCTAGTTATTGTTTAATTCACAATACTTGTGCACAACAGCTCCCTGCAGCAACATATTCTGTCTCAGTAGTAGAAAGTGCTACGAGTTTTGTTTTTTGTAGTGCCATGAGATTAAATTCAACCCTAGAAATTGACAAGTACCACTAGTACTTTTTCTATCTATTTTATAACCAGCGTAGTCAGTATCAGAAAATCCAATTAAATTTAAAGATGATTCTTTTGAAAACCAAAGACCCATATTACTTATATCTTTCAAGTATTTTAATATTCTTTTAACAGCAATCATATATGTTTCTTTGGAATTACATTGAAATATAGCACATACACATACACATATACTATACAAGATATCTGGTCTACTTGCAGTTAGATATAATAAGGATCCAATCATACCTCGATATAACTTTTGGTCAACATTGGATCCACTTTCATCTTTGTCCAATTTGTTGGTTGGGTTCATGGGTGTATTCATTTGTTTACTCGTCTCCAAACCAAACTTCTTGATGATTTCTTTTGGTATATTTGGATTGGTTAATGAAGATCCCTTCCTTTGTTTGTTTTACTTGAAGTTCAAGAAAGTAATTTAGTTCACCCATTAGGTTCATTTCAAATTCTCTCTATATTAGCTTTGCAAATTCTTCACAAAAACTTTCATTAGTTGTACCAAAAATAATATTATCAATATAAATTTGTACAACTAACATATCATTATTTTTCTTTTTAATGAAAAGAGTCTTATCAACATTTCCTCTTAAAAAGTTATTTTTAATTAAGAAAGTGCTAAGTCTATCATATCAGGCTCTAGGAGCTTGTTTCAAATCATATAAAGCTTTATTGAGTTTAAACACATGGTTTGGAAAAGCATGATTTTCAAAACTCGGTGGTTGTTCTATAAAAACTTGTTCGATGATAAAACCATTTAAAAATATACTTTTCATATCCATTTAAAAAAGTTTAAAATTCATGTAGCAAGCAAATTCAAGAAGTAATATAATGGCTTCTAATCTTGCTATAGGTGCATAGGTTTCATCAAAATCTATACCTTCTTCTTGACTATATCTCTTAGCCACTAATCTAGCTTTGTTTCTAATGACATTTCCTTATTCTTCTAATTTGTTTCTATAGACTCATTTGGTTCTTATAATTGGGTGGTCTTTAGGTCTATCAACTAGTATCCAAACCTTGTTTCTTTCAAACTGGTTCAATTCTTCATGCATGGCTAACATCCAGTTTGGGTCATTTTCTATTTCTTCTAAGGTGTGAGGCTCTATTTGAGATATAAAGGCTAGGTAATCATGTGCAGTCATATGTGCAGACCTAGTCCTTATACCTTGAGAAGGATCACTAATAATTAATTCTTTAGGATGGGAAGTAGCGTACCTCCATTCGGTTAATAGATCGGTATGATCCTTACTTACCATTTTTTCTCCTTCTTCGACTGGTCTATCTTGAATACTCATGTCTTCCACTTTCTTTTGAATGGTCCTGCATCATTATCAATACACTCATCTTTTCTAGATGGTGATGGGTTAGTTTCATCAAAAATGACATGCATCGACTCTTCAACAGTAAGAGTCTTTTTATTAAAAACCCTATATGCTTTGCTATGAAGTGAATAACCAAGGAAAATAGCTTTATCATATTTAGCATCAAACTTTCCTAGATTATCCTTACCATTATTAAGCACAAAGCATTTGCATCCAAATACATGAAAATAATTTATATTGGGTTTCTTCTTATTCCAAGTTTCATAGGGGGTTTTCTTCAAAATAGGATGGATTAAAATACAGTTTAAAATATAACAGGCAGTGTTCACGGCTTCTGCCCAAAAGTACCTTGGAAGACTACCTTCACACAACATTGTTCGGGCCATTTCTTCCAAAGTCCTATTCTTTTTCTCTACGATACCATTTTGTTGTGATGTTCTAGGAGCGGAGAAGTTGTGATCAATGCCATGCTCAGTGCAATATTCATCAAAGAATTCAGTCCCGTGATCACTCCTAATTGAAATTATAGAAAGATTTTTCTGATTTGAAACCTTTTTGTTAAATTTCCTGAACATTTTGAAAGTTTCATCTTTGTGCGCTATAAACAAAACCCATGTAAATTTGGAAAATTCATCTATAATCATAAGGACATATTTCATACCTTCTAGGCTTGCGATCCTAGTTGGTCCAAATAAATCCATGTGAAGTAGTTCCAAAGGTTTAGAAGTTAAAATCAGATTTTTGGATTTAAATCTTCCCCTAGTTTGTTTACCCATTTGGCATGCATCACAAACATGATCAAAATCAACTTTAAAATTTGGCATGCCTTTAACAAGATTTTTGGAAATCAATTTGGCAATCGTATGCATGCTAGCATGACCTAATCTTCTATACCATAATAAGCAAGACTCCTTGGTCTTTGCATTCATTACAACCAAACTGGAGCTACTTGACATGGCAAAATCATTTAGATCTACCACATAAATATTTTCTAGTCTGTGTCCAATGAATTTACTGCTAGAATCAAGAGAGTTTGTTACTATATACATAGATGATTCGAAGATAAATTTGAAGCCCTTATTATACAATTGACTAATACTCAATAAATTATGCTTCAATTTATCTACTAGTAGCACATCTTCAATAAAAGTACAGGGAGTTATCTTGATCTTACCAATTCCGATTATTTTTCCTTTGCCATTGTCTCCAAAAGTAACCATACCTCCTTCTTTTATTTCCAAGGTGATAAATTGATCCTTGTCACCCATCATATGCTTTGAGCAGTCACTATCGAGATACCATCTTTTCTTTGATTCTGGGCTGCAAGACATTCCTGCAAGAAAATCAAAGAGTTCTTTTAGGTACCTAGCTAACTTGGGTCCTTTCAGGTTAGCTGAGGTGGTCCCTTTGGAAACCCAAGTTTTTCTTGATATACTATGGACATTTTTAATAATATTACAATTGAAAGCTTTATGTCCTTGTTTCTTGCGAGCAAAACACTTGATTCTAGAATTTTAAAATAATTTAGATTTTGAAGTTCTATATGCATGAGGTGCAGAAACAGTAGGTTTTGAAATGGAAATAGAGTATTTTGTGATAAAGGTTTTATGAGAAGTAAACTTGGGAACAAAATCTTTTTGTTTCACAAATGTAGTAGCTGAAATGTTATTTGAATTTGAAGCATTATAATCTATTCTAGCTTTATTTTCAGAAATTCTTTGATCTTTGAGAATTAACTCAAGCTTATTAGAAGATAAAGTTAATTTTTCAACAAGTGGCTTGAGTTTTTCAACCTCCTTTTTCAGCTCATTGTTTTCTTTCATCAAAGTATTGTTTTTGTTATGAAATTCTCTATTTTCAGTTTTCAATGTATCACATTTTTCAGAAAATGTATGAAGTTCTTTTTGCAATATATTATTCTTTTCTAAAATCTCATCTTTTTCTTTGAATAAAGAATTATTGATATGCTTCAATGATCTAATCTTTACTCCTGCCTTCTTAAATTTAGATAACAAATCATGGAATGCAGAATTTAATTTCTCAAAAGTAAATTCAATTTATGTGTTGGGAGAATTTATCTCATCCTCGAGACCTATTAGACATAAATTTACTATTTTCATGGTCTCTTATTCTTCAGTTGAAGTGGAGTCTTCACTATTGCTCCACGTGGCAACCATCACTTTCCTTTTCTTCTTTCTAAAAAATTTCTTCAATTGAGGATAGTCTGGACGAATATGTCTCGGTTTCTTACATTCATAGTAGGTGGGAACTTGTTCCTTATCCTTATCTTTGTCCTTGTCCTTTTCTCTTGATTGTTCTCCTCATTTATGGAATTTTCTATTATATCTTCCTTTCTTCTTTCCCATAAATTTTCTGAATCTCCTCACGACTATTGCAATGTCTTCATCTTCAAGATCGTCTTCGGAGGAGGTAGAGTCATCTTTCATCTCTTCATCATCTTTTGATTCCAATGCAGCTTTGAATGCGATTGTTTTCTTCTTTTTCTGATGATCATCCGTTCTATGCTGCATGGCTAGTTCGTGTGTGATGAGAAATCCCATGAATTCATCCATTGATAGAATGTTCAAATCTTTAGCTTCCTGGATGGCAGTAACTTTAGGATCCCATTTATCAGGAAGTGATCTCAAAATCTTCTATAATAAGTCAGCATTTGAGTATACCCTGCCAAGACTTTTCAAACTATTAATAATATATGTAAATCTAGTATACATGGTAGAAATACTTTCATCAGGTTCCATTTTAAATAATTAATAATTATGCACTAAAAGATTTATCTTTTGAGGTTTTCACTTGGAAGTTCCTTCATGGGTCACTTCAAGTTTATCCCAAATTTTCTTCATTGAAGAGCAGATGGAAATTCGATTAAACTCGTTTGAATCCAAAGCACAGTAAAGCAAGTTCATTGCTTTGGCATTCAATTTCCCCATCTTTATGTCGTGTTCATCCCAATCCTCTTCAGGCTTAGGAACATCCATGCCATCAATTTTGATCATAGGAACCTGTGGCCCTTTGAGAATGACCTTCCATAATTGAAAATCAACAGCTTGAATATAGATTTTCATTCATGCTTTCCAATAGGAATAATTTGTGCCTGTGAAAAGTGGAGGCCTATTAGTTGACTGGCCTTCAGCCAAAGACGTACTCATGGGATGAGCGATCAATCTTTACTCCAAGATAATCAGAGACATTGCTCTGATATCAGTTGTTGCCCAGGTGGCTACCTAAGAGGGAGGGTGAATTGGGTTTTTTTTTTAAAAAAAACTGAAGCAAATAGTGTACTATTCAAAATCCTTTGCAAGTGGTAGGTGCTGTGATAGAATTATAAAATGCAGAAGCTAAACAGAGTCAAGAAAGCACAACACAAACACTTCAAATTTATAATAGTTCGGAGCAACCCAGCTCCTACATCTACTATCTAAGATACCACTTGGGATTTCCACTATATTCACACCCGAATACAGTAGGATTGTTTTACAGGATCATAATCCAAGAACCTCTACACTTTGATTTTATGGGATCACCAAAAAAAACCCAACACCCTTTGGTTTTGATAGGCTCACCAACGAAACCCAACTTGGTTTTCACAGGATCACCAAGAATCTAACCCTTGGTTTTAACAAGGCTCACCAAGAACCTATTTGGTTTTTCAACCAGGCTCACCAATAACACTACAATTCAAAGATTGAATTGAAAATTAAATATGACAAGAATGACAAACTCAATTTGTCGGATAGTTGCTGGTGCAGCTTGTTGGAAGTCCACTTGAATGCACTTGAATAAGCTTTAATGACTTTAGTGGCTTCTTCCTAAAGTTGCTTCAAGCTTCAAATTGGAGTTGGTGAAGACTTGAAAACTTGACTTGAATGCTCTTGTGCTCTTTTACAATTGGTGGGTAGGATATTCAATGAAGCTCTCTTTCTTTGAAGAACTTTCTAAATCATTATTGCAAGAAGGTTCAAATCCTTCAAATTTAAAGTCTTTCATCATCCCAAGGCAATTCTAGCCATTGTAGACCATTGGAAAATAATTTTTGACTGTTGGAGCATCTTTCAGCATTCAAAAACAAATTCTGGAACTAGCCGTTGGTTACCTGAAAGCATCATTCAAGCCAGCTCGGATTCCTTCGAGTCAGCTCGGATCCTTCGAGTTGATAGGTCGAGTAGCCATTTCTTCAATACAGTCGGCTCTTTGTCTCAGGGCACAAAACTTCATTCTAGACAAGTTGGCTCTTTGTCACTCGGGTCGGCTCAAACTTGAATCTTGAAAATCCTGAACTCGAGGAGTCGGCTCTTTTTAGCTTGGGTCAGCTCTTCTTCTAAGGTTCGAAAAACCTTACTTTGGAAGAATCGGCTTGATGCAGTTTGGGTCGGTTTGCTTTCTCATGCTTTCAGAATTAAGTCTGGCAGAGTCGACACTTTTTGGTTTAGGTCGGCTCGCCTGGCTGTTCTCAGAAATCTTCAGAAAATGGACTCTGGAGGAGTTGGCTCAGACTGATTCCAATGAACTCGGATTCACTGGAGTTGGCTCATTTTCCATTGAGTTGGCTTAGATTACTGCATTCCAAAATCCTTACTGCGTGCCCGTAAGCAGAGTCGGCTCTTCTTCACTTAAGATCGGCTCGAGTGTCTTCTTCAGGATTTTTAAAATTGAACTTAAAGAGAACTGTTGCCCATTAAGCAACCCAAGAGGGGGGGGTGAATTGGGTCTCTAAAAATTAAAACTAAGCTAACTTGATATGACAAGCTATTGACTTAACAAGGCTTGAAACAAAGCAAAACAATCCAATTCATCAAATATATAAGTAAGGTACTGTGATTCAAATGCAATGCTCTAAGATATAAGTGTAGCGGAAATAAAGAGCATTAAATAAAGAGCAAGGAAAGAGAGATCAAGCAATCATAAACACCAAAAGCTATAGTGGTTCGGTGCCAACCAATGCACCTACATCTACTCCCCAAGATATCCTTGGAATTCCACTATAATCACATGATTACAATCGATTAGTTTTTCGGGCTCACTAATCAAATCCCGTCTTGTTTTACAAGGCTCACAAGTCACAACCTCACTTGGTTTTACGGGCTAACCAAGAACCTAATTGGTTTTCACAAGGCTAACCAACAACCTCCCTTGGTTTTCCGGGCTAACCAAGAACCTTAGTGGTTTTGCGGGCTAACCACCAACCTAATTTGTTTTCCAAGGCTTACCAATAACCTTTCTTGGTTTTATAATAGACTAACTAAGAACCCTTACAAGAAATAAGGTTTAGAAATAAAGAACCAATGTAAGCTTTCAATAACAAAGCAAATAAGTCGATGTAGCTCGATGTAGAGTTGCTTTGCACTTGTTGAAGACTTTTGAATGTCCAAGATTGAATGATCTTCAATGCTCTTGATGGCTTTTGAATCCTTGAAGGCTTCTTTTAGCTTTAGAGTGGTTGAAACTTGAATCAATAAGAGTTATGGCTCTTCTCTCTTCTTTTCTCTCTTAACTCTTTAATGGTATTCAATTTCTCCTTTTTTGATTTGATTTGGAACATATAAATATCCTTCCAAGGCCTTAAAACCGAATTCTATTCGTTAGACTTGAGACTAGCCATTGGAGGCAATTTGGACGAATTCTGCATTTGAAAAAACTAACCATTACTGTTGTCAAAACTCCATGTGTCGACACTTTCTCAGTTGAGTCGACACATAAGGTCGACACATGTTCTTCTTGAGTCAACACATAGTTCAAAAAGCTCCATTCGGATTCTTTGGAAATCTCAGATGTGTCGACACCTTCTCAGTTGAGTCGACACCTTGAGTTGACACCTAGCTTCCATATATCGACACTTCAACTGTTCCTTCAGCTTCTTCAAGTTCTGTGGCTTGAAGGTCTCAAGCGATGTGTTGACACTTTGAATCGACACTTTAGATTCATGTGTCTACACTTCATCTGTGCCATTTGAAACTTTACTGCATACCGGCCTGAGTCGACACTTTATCCTTATGTGTCGACACTTTATGTCATGTGTCGACACTTTGAGTCGACACATCACAGAAAAATTCACAGAAATTGCTGAACTTGAGCTGGAACAAGTTTCTACTTGGCTTAGCTATCCATTCAACCATCTCTTAAGTGTCCAAGTCTTCTTTTGATCAATCTTTTTATTTCAAACTTGGTTTCTTCAAGGCAGTTGAGCTTCTTCAAATTTTGTGAGTACCTTTTCAATAAAAATACACTCAAAGCAAATTATTAGTTCTCAACTTATACTTAACCATTTTGCTTATCATCAAAATCAATTAGTGGAGTCAACAATCTCCCTCTTTTTGATGATGACAAAACCTTAAGTATAAATTGCTTTAAAAGTAAAGCTTTAAGAGAATTGACCAAGATGCACAACTTTGAAAGCATTAAGTGTATCAACATTATTTGCATTAAAGATATGATCATTCAAGACACAAGTATTTGAGCTTGTTACAAAGATAGAGAGTATCAGAACTTTGGTATTTATTGAAATGCATAGAAAGCATGTATCATGATACTCTACAAGAAAATTTTAACAAATAACAAAGCTCCCCCTGAATCAATGATTCATAACAAAATTTGTAAAAATCTTTTCAAAACACTAAAAGAGGGGTTTTAAGGATTAAATTTACATTGAAAGGATTTTCAATTGAACATAAAGTAAAGCTCCCCCTTTCATAAGGAATTTTGTAAATGATTTTCAATTCAGATTTTTTTTTTTTAAAACATATCACATGTATACATACCATATTTAAAAAAATTTGTCATTTATACTTAAATTACTCAAATTATCCCCCATTTATACTTAAATCTCACTAAATTACTTTCCCTTTTTGTTATCATTAAAAAGGTAGGAAATAGATTTAATCAATTTATTTTTGAAAATACTCCCTCTTTTTTTAAGAAGTTCATCCAATGAATAGTGAAGACATTGAAACATAAAAGCAATTCAAGATATAACATTCATTTCATCAAACACATAGAGATGAGGAACAACAAGTGTTTTCATATAAACTTAGAATTTGTACAGCAAAATGATACATAACAAAAATAAAATTACATAGAAGCATGAAAGCAAACTAACTAAAAGTACATAAAAAGTCTTAATCCTCATCCATCGAATCATCAAAAGATGAATCGATCTCAATTGGTCCTGTATCAGTGAAGCATCGAGCTCTTGGCCATCGTGATCGAAGATCTCGAAGTCTAGTCCTGGTCGGTTGTGGAGGGGTACGACGACCACGCCCTCTGCGACGAGTATAAGTCCGACCTCTGGCTAGCACAGTAGAGGTAGAAGCTATGTTCTCCGTAGGAATGGAAGTGATCGGGTCAACCAACTCAACCACAATCGGGAGAGGTGTGTGATTAAAAGATGGTCCAGAGTCAAGATACTGAAACCCGGGTGTATAAAACCCAAGCTCTCGAATCAATGATGATGTATGAAGGGTAGGAGTATCAGTAAGTTGTTTATCAAAAACAGGGGTCTCGGCTGATGGAATAACAGGTGTATCAGCTGTAGGAAGTATCGGTGACTCTATGATAGATGTATCCACAGTGGGGGTCTCAATGATAGGTGATGAACAAATAAAGTGTCAATGTCAGGGAAAACAAAATCAAGTATATCAATGACAGGTGAATCAATAATAGGAGTGAGAATAAGAATAGGAACTAGAACAGAAGTGCAATCATCTGATCTAGAAGATGGATCAGGAATCTGGGTAGGTGAGGAAGATGGGTCAACAACAGGGCTCGTAGGCAAGTCAACCATCACCTCCTCAACTGGCTCAGACGAAAGATTAGTAATGTCAAACTGGTCTGAGTCAGTCTCCTCGTCTCCATCAATATCTCTAATAGTAGTCTCAGCACTAGTATCAATATCAGCAGTGTTATCAGCTGGTGCAGGAGCAGGTACATGAATAGGTGCAGGAGTAGTATCTGCTGCCGCAGCACTCGTCGAAGATTTGGACAGTGCAGAGAGAATAGCCGAGATGCCATCACTAAGAACAATATGGCTCTCTCTCATCTCAGCTATGAAAGTGTCAAGACGCTGTCTCATGATGAATACGTCGATCTTGATGCATCTGACTCTGTCCTCTAAGCTATCAGGAATGTCTGGAGTCTCCGTCTATGCTGGCTGAGGCTGTGCAGCTATAGAAGAATCAGACTGAGAAGCAACTGCTGGTTGCATTGCCATCTCAGGCTGTGTCTCGCTTGGTCCTGCCTCGCTTAAAAGAATTCAGTCCTCCTCTGCTATGTCCTCATCATCAGCTCTATCCTCGGCCTGACCTGATATCCTGCGTGTCCATTGGCCTTGGACCAAATGATAGTCCATCTGATGCAATGACCTGATGTCATACACATCGGTGTGAAGCAATGTGCGATAAGGCTCATCCTGGAAGCTGACTCCATACTCTCTGAATAATACAGTCAATCCCATGCCGTAAGGTAAGCAGAGCCACTGGCTAGATGATGCCTCAGTCATCTGATGTACCATCAGAATAGGAAGGCATACTGGCATGTGCTGAACCAGTGAGACCATCACGAGCAACTCCCGCTCGGTGATATAGTCGAAATGTCTAGTCTTTGGTAGAAGAATTCGGGCGACGATATGGTGCAGTAGTCTCATCTCCGTAGATAGCCTAGATGCTGGAACAGTGGCTCCCTCTCGCAAGATGTCTGACTCGAAAATATATTGGAGACCACTGACTCGGTCCATCAGGCTGTCAACAACCGATCCGGTCATCGGTATTGTTGGGAATTGTGTTCCAAAGCCAATCGCCTAGGTTGTAGGCGATTGAGCTGAGTATTGTACTCTTTGTATGAATTAATAAATATTATTTTGGCAGCTCATCACATTCTGTCTTTTTCCTGTAATGAACTCTTTTTCATGTGATGAAGTCCTTAGGACTACATTATTTTCGATATAGAGAGGATATATCGAGTGGTCCTTAAACCAGGTTCACAACCAAAAGATACATTGTACTGGACGGCAATGTATCAAGTGTAAGTTGTTGTGGTTCACATCGTTTGGTTGTCCTCTTGATCAAAGGAGTGTGGTGACATTGATATGATTTGCAAGTGGGATATATGATATCTCATTGAACGTGACTCCATGTAGCCCCTTTCTGTCAAAGGGATACTCACGATTGGATATGGGTATATGTGTCCCTCCGACCTGAGGTCATCATGGTAGCTTGCAAGCAACTCCCTATGCTTTGGTGTCGGACTACCCGGATTTCTAATCCGATAATGGAAGGTTTCTAGGTACAGGCAAGTACTTGTGGAGTAGTGGTGGACCAAGATGGAATTGACATGTCCAAATAGTTTGAATTGAATATCTCGCAGTGTCTCAATTTAGCAAATCCTCAATCGGGGTAGTCCTAGTGAGGAGTCACTGGACTTGCAAGGTTGAGACATGCTATGGATTAACTCAGCTAGGGTTGGCAGTCTGACCCTAGGTCATCCTGAGCATTGGAGGTCAAAAGGATGAATTATACGGTAACCATATGCCAGAGGTTCGATTGATTGCTCTTGCATCTTCGACCTATCCGGGAGCTGGGACCCATTGCTAGATGGTATCTTGTGCTGGTACTAGAATTCTTCCAGTGCTACCGCCTAGGTTCGAACCTATGAGGTCACACACCATAGAGGATCTCTCCCTGATCCAATTACCGATTTATGATTAGGAATCATTTCGGTAATGGTTTGATTGAGCACTCTTTGGATTGACTCGATTTTGGGTCGATCATGATTTGTTCGGATCCACAGAGAATTGTTCCTGGGTAACTAGGATTTGACCGAGCCATTATATATTAGATTTTGATCTAATAATGTTGTGAACCAGTTTAGAACTAGTTTGGAATTTTTTTGAATCGGTTGTGAACCGGATTAACCCTTCTACATGATGATTTATGGTTTGGGCAAACAAGGCATTCAAGGCATCTCTTCATCTCCTTTTCCATTCATTTTTGATTGTTTTACTCCATAGTTTAATGCCTCTTCTTTCCTTCATTAAGAACGAATTTGATTCATTCAGTAACCTTGTGGCCTTTGGTTTTCCCAGGAGGTCTTTTAAGCTTCCTAACATCACCGTTTTGATGGTTCACAGTGTTTATAATTTCTGGGCGCTGAAAATTTCAGAGGTCGTCTTCTTCATTTTTGAGAGCTTCATCCATCCATTCCATAGAGGTTTTTGGGGCTGGGTTTAGACAAGAGGTTGGGAGTAAAACCATTCCTTGATTCCCTGTTGCTTGTGGTGCTCAATTGATGGAAGGAAGAAAGTGCTATTTTGGAGAAATCAAAAATTTGAGCAAAGTGTTCTATTCTTCTCCTTCTTCCCACCATTTTCAAGAGCTTCCGGCGGCTAGCATCGCGCGAGAAGCCAGATCAAAGGGAGCCCAGGCGTGTCCCCCCTCTAGAGGGTGTTCCCTTGAACACCTAAGAGCTGCAGCGACCTTTCCTTGCTGCTGTCATTTTGGTTGTTCTGTTTTGGTTGCAGATTTTTGTTGTAGCACTTGGAAGAGAGGAAGACAACGATCCAGTACCTCTCCCTTGAAGCAAGTTGCATCAAGAAACTACCTTCCCATTGGTGTAGAAGGAGAGACCTTAGTGTTCCCGTCTTCAGTTCCTCCTTTGTTGCTATTGGAGAAGACGTGAAAGAGTTTTTCAAAAGGCTGCTGGAAGAAGAAGACTGGAATAAGTTTATTCCAATTATCCCAGCTATTCCAGCATTATCCCTGATTTATTCCAAGCAGGAATAAGGTAAAATTTATATTTTTAATTTTCATGCATGTGTAAATCTAGGTTTATAAAATAGTTTATAAATATTACATGCCAATGTTATGCCATGTTATGCCTATACATGTATCTTGAATATGTTAGATCCTGGGCGGAGTAGGTGTTTTCACTGTTATTTTAAAAATGTTTTAAAATACATACCTGCTCCCTTTGCTGTTGCATGCTTAGTTTAGGCACTCGCAACCCCGTGTTTACTTTCAGTGGTATCTTAAACCAGGTTCAGGTGTAACATATCTTGATTACATGTATAGTAGATTAAACTGTTTAATCTTTTGGTATGTATCTGTATCTTAATCATAAGGTATGATTAGGAAGTACTTTTAGGAACCTAGTTGAGACCTCACCATGGACGTGTATCTTTGGCACGATGCGGTTCATCTGTGTTGGCCTCTTCAGAAGGATTCTTTAAAGGAATTAAAATTATTTTAATTCAGATACATTTTTGGCGTTACTTATAAATTTGTTATTTGAGTAATGTAATATTCATAAAAGAATATACTAGATATGATGTATGAATTGATATGTAAAAGGAGTTTTACATGTTTTAATTAAAATTACTTTAATTAAACTATTGGCTTATCTTCAAACAATTTTGAATTAGGGTTTATGAAACCTAATGTCATTTAAATTAGCCAATTGGGTTCATTGGGTTAGCTGTCTAATTGGGTCCATAATATGAGTTAGACCTATGTTTAGTTGAACTGGATAATAAGAAGACTAATCAAAAGTTAATTAAGGTCCTTCTTTTAGATCTATTTAATAGTTAGATGGGTTAGTCCATTCATCTAAATGGATCTAATTAGTGGCTCCATGGAAGCCCGAGTTTTTAGGCTAATTTGATCGAGTTTGGTAAATCGATTGGTGTCGAGGTAGGTTTGGCATTGTGATCATGGTTGTATGAGGCTACCTCTTTCCTGGCCAACTTGGTTAGTGTCTAACAAAGATGGTTAATGGCGGATACTCATCCATGATCTCACCTACCTAGCCAGTCGAGTCGACCAGAATTGATTAGAAAAGCTCATCGACTCGTGTTAACCCATGTCACCCAAGTTGATCAGTCTGACTGATCGATAGGTGCCCATGGATCAATTGTTGAATTAGTTCAACCCTCCTGTAAACTGATTCATTCAGTGGAAGGATGATCCATGTTCTTGTCTTATTCTTCTGTCACAACCTAAAATCCTCTAAAATTATTAGGTCCTGAAAAGACTAAGTCAAAGAGTTGATGGTGTCTTAGCCTCCCATTAAGTGAGTTAGTAATGTATCCTTTAACTTGGTGTTCATCGGTAGTTCCATAGAACGGGTGTGCATCCGGTTACTGGAATTGCTCTCTCATGGATGATGGTTCAGTGCAACCTTCTTGACAGTGATCAGGTGAGCCAGCCATAGTCGGGCTTGGTCATTCGTTGGCTGGAAGTATTGGATTTATCATGTTAATGATTGGACCTAACTGGAGACCCGCAATAGGAGGCCCCTAGGCCGATTGTGGTGCTCTCTGGGGCAAAATAAATTATTGGAAGTTGCTTAGGGAAGCAATTGGTTGGTGAACCTACATTTAGGCGCATATGGGTGAGCTGGCCATAGTCGGGCTCATACGTGGTCTATTGGATTTCAGTACCCACTATGAAATAGTGATTTCATGGATTGGAGTTAGAGGCTCCCAATCTGAAAAATTAGTGAGAGAGACCTTTAGACTAAAGTCCAAGTCTTTTAGTTAATTGATTAATTCATACTCTAATATGGTCTTGTTTTTTCCTTTCAGATGTCTTCAAATCTATTGCTTCGATCACTTCTTGATAACGAGAAGTTGAAGGGTCACAACTTCGATAGTTGGTATCGAAAGTTGAGGATTGTCCTAGAGAATGAACGGATCCTTTATGTGATAATGGATCCGGCACCTGAAATCCCCTTTGCCAATGCTCGGAGTTCGGTCAGGGACACTTATCAGAAATGGGTTTCTGATTGAACTACTGTCCGATGCATTATGCTAGCGGCAATGAATGACGAGTTCAGTTGTAAGTTCGAGGAAGCCCAACCAGAAGAGATTCTTCAAAAGTTGAAGGAATCTTTCGGCACGCCGGATGATGTAGAGCGGTACAAAGTGTCTTGTGCCATCTACAATGCTAAGATGCCGAATGGTGGTTATGTCACTGATCATGTATTGTACATGATCAAGCTGATAGAAAGGTTGGGCAAGCTCGGATATTTCTTGCACGAGCAGCTTGGCAAGGATGCGATTTTAAATTCTCTATCCTCCTCCTATCTTTACTTTCTTGACCATTACAGAATGAATAAGCCTGCAGTCAATTACCATGGTTTGATGGGATTACTGCAGACTTTCGAGAAAGACCACCAACTAAACAAGGGGGTGGTGAATTTAGTGGGACATTCTAGAGGTCGTCGTCCCTTTAAGAAAGGGAAGAACAAAAGGAAGGGAAAGAATGTGCTGAATGCTCCTGGCTCGAGTCAGACCAAGAAAGTGAAAGCTGACCAGTCTATTGCAGAGTGCTTCTATTACAAGAAGCGGGGACATTGGAAGAGGAACTATTTTCTTTACCAAGAATCCCTTGATCCGAACAGGCCAAGGAAGAGAATGCAGCAGAGTGCTGGACAAGGTATTTATATGATAAAACATTGTAATTTCTCTATTTGTGATACTGCTAACTGGGTATTGGATATCGGTAGTCCTATTCATGTTTGTAATTCATTATAGGGACTGCAAGTTAGCAAGAGATTCGAGGATGGGGAATAATTCCTGAGCGTCGGGAATGGAAATCGTGTTTCAGTATTGGCGATCGAAGTTCTGAGTCTTGTCTTTGAGTCTTGTACTATCGAGTTAGTCGACTGTCATTTTTGTCCTAGTTTCATATGTGCATAATCTCTGTAGGCCTTTTGGCTAATTGTGGTTTTGAACTATCAATAAAAAGAGATATTTGCCAAGTTATTTTGAATAACTCTATGATAATGAAAGATAAGTTAAATAATGGCATTTATGTACTGTCACGGCCTGTTAGTGTAATGTACATATCTAGCAAACACTCAAGGTTAGAAAATGTCAGTGATCTGCATCTTTGGCACTGTAGACTAGGTCATGTTAACTAGAATAGGATAAACAAGTTACGAGGAGAAGGCCTCCTCAATGTCAATCATTCTGAATCACTGACTTCTTGTGAATCTTGTTTACTTGGTAAAATGACCAAGTCACCTTTTAATGGAAAAGGTGAACGAGCTACAGAACTTCTGAGTCTCATACATACTGATATATATGGACCCATGACAGTTAGTGCCAGAGGTGGATACAGATATTTCATTACATTTACAGATGACTTTTTGAGGTTCGGTTATGTCTTTTTGATGAGACATAAATCTGAGTCGTTTGAAATGTTCAAACGATATCGTAATGAAGTAGAGAAGCAAACTAGAAAAAATATTAAAACCCTTCAATTTGATCGAGGCGGTGAATATCTATCTGGTGAGTTTTTGACATACCTTGAGGAGAATGGGATTCTCTCTTAGTGGACTCCTCCGAGAACACCATAATTGAATGGTGTGTCCGAAAGGAGGAATCGAATCCTGTTGGACATTGTTCGATCCATGATGGGCTTTGCAACTCTTCCGCTATCCTTTTGGGGATTTGCACTTGAGACAGCTTGTCACTTGTTAAATAATATTCCGAGTAAGTCTGTTGTCTCCACTCTATATGAGATGTGGACTGGACGTAAGCCCTCAATCTCACACCTTCGGGTCTGGGGTTGTCCGGTTTATGTAAAGCATTTAAACTCAGATAAACTTGGTCCTAGGTCTGATCGGTGCCTTTTTATTGGTTACCCTAAGGAAACCAAAGGGTATTTCTTCTACTTGGAAGATGAACAGAAAGTGTTCGTCGCTCTTAGGGCTATCTTTTTGGAAAATGAGTTCCTTGGAGATGGAACTATAGCCTCTAAGATTGAACTTGGTGAAGTTCAGCCAGTAAAATAACTTGCACACTCTAAGGACATCATAGAACCAGCTGTGATTGGATCACACCCATAACCCATTATTAGGAGATACGGTATGGTACCACATCAACCGGACAAATACTATGGTTTCTTGGTCCGGGATGATGATCCCATTGAGCTTGACGAGAATAATGAGGATCCGATCACCTATGTGGATGCACTTCAGAGATCTGACTCTGAGGCATGGCTTGGAGCCATGCGATCCGAAATGGAGTCCATGGAGATCAACAATGTATGGACATTGGTTGATCCGCTTGAAGGGATAAAACCCATCAGGCGCAAGTGGATCTTCAAGAGGAAAAGGGGTGCAAGTGGGAAGGTGGAGACCTATAAAGCCCATCTAGTTGCCAAGGGGTATCGTCAGCGATATGGTATCGATTATGACGAGACTTTCTCTCCTGTGGCAATGCTCAAGTCCATTCGGATCATGCTTGCATTAGTAGCATATTTTGATTATGAGATATGGCAGATGGATGTCCGAACTGCTTTCCTAAATGGGGAGCTAGAAGAGGAGGTGTATATGATACAACCTGAAGGATTCACAACCTCAGATGAGTCAAAAGTATGCAAGTTGCAGAGGTTCATTTATGGACTCAAGCAAGCATTTCGAAGTTGGAACTTATGATTTGATAGGTGTATCAAATCATATGGCTTCATTAGGAACGGAGAAGAATCGTGCATCTATAAGTGGGTTAATTGTTCTGTGATTGTATCTTGGTACTGTATGTTGACGACATTCTCTTAATCGGGAATGACGTCATAGCATTACAAGGAATAAAGGTTTGGTTATCATCTCAGTTCTCCATGAAGGACTTGGGTGAAGCTTCTTACATACTTGGTATGAAGATCTATAGAGATAGATCTAAGAAGCTTCTAGGATTGTCCCAGTCTATGTACATTGACACCGTGCTGAAACGGTTCAGCATGGAAAATTTCAAGAAAGGCTATCTTCCGATAGGTTCTAGAATTACTCTTTCCAGGAAGGATTGTGCGACAACTCCTGAGGAAAGAGAGCGTATGAGTATAGTACCTTATGCTTCAGCAGTAGGCTCTATCATGTATGCTATGACATGTACTAGACCAGATGTGGCATACTCACTAGGAGTAGTGAGCAGATACCAGTCTGACCTAGGTGAGGCACATTGGAAGGTGGTTAAGTCCATCCTAAAGTATTTGAGAAATACTAAAGACCAATGGCTAATTTATGGAGAATCTGACTTGAAACTTGTGGGGTATACTAACTCCAGTTTCCAGTCAGACAGAGATGATAGCAAGAGTGTGTTGGGATTTTTATTTATCCTGAATGAAGGAGCGATTTGCTGGAAAAGTTCCAAGCAGGCGATAGTTGCAGACTCGGTATGTGAGGAGAGTACCTTGCAGCATCTGATACAGCGAAGGAAGCTGTGTGGTTACGGAAGTTCCTTGAAGAGATAGGGGTGGCATCTTCCCTAGATGGTTCTGTTCCAATGTACTATGACAGCACTGGAGCCATTGCTTAAGCTAAGGAACCGAAAGCTCATCATCGCACCAAGCATATTCTGCGGTGCTACCATCTCATATGAGAGATCGTAGAATGAGGCGACATCAATCTTATGAAGATCGATGGAAAGGAAAATCTGGCTGACATTTTTACTAAAGCCCTCAAAATTAAAGAGTTCGATTTTTGTAAAAGGGAAATGGGTATTAGATACTGTTCTGATTGGCTTTAGTACAAGTGGGAGTTATTGGGAATTGTGTCCCAAAGCCAATCGCCTAGGTTGTAGGCGATTGAGCTGAGTATTGTACTCTTTGTATGAATTAATAAATATTATTTAGGCAGCTCATCACATTCTGTCTTTTTCCTGTGATGAACTCTTTTTCATGTGATGAAGTCCTTAGGACTATATTGATTTCGATATAGAGAGGATATATCGAGTGGTCCTTAAACCAGGTTCATAACCAAAAGATACATTGTACTGGACGGCAATGTATCAAGTGTAGGTTGTTGTGGTTTACATTGTTTGGTTGTCCTCTTGACCAAATGAGTGTGGTGACACTGATGTGATCTGCAAGTGGGATAAATGATATCTCATTGAACATGACTCCGTGTAGCCCCTTTCTGCCAAAGGGATACTCACGATTGGATATGGGTATATGTGTCCCTCTGACCTTAGGTCATCATGGTAGCTTGCAAGCAACTCCATGTGCTTTGATGCCGGACTACCCAGATTTCTAATCCGGTGATGGAAGGTTTTTAGGTACAGGCAAGTACTTGTGGAGCAGTGGTGGACCAAGATGGAATTGACCTGTCCAAATAGTTTGGATTGAATATCTCGCAGTGTCTCAATTTAGAAAATCCTCGGCCAGGGTAGTCCTAGTGAGGAGTCACTGGACTTGCAAGGTTGAGACATGTTGGATTGACTCAGCTAGGGTTGGCAGTTTGATCCTAGGTCATCTTGAGCATTGGAGGTCAAAGGGATGAATTATATGGTAACCATATGCTAGAGATTCGATTGATTGCTCTTGCATCTTCGACCTATCCGGACATCGGGACCCATTGCTAGATGAGATCTTATGCTGGTACTGGAATTCTTCTAGTGCTACCACCTAGGTTCGAACTTATGAGGTCACACGCCATAGAGAATCTCTCCCTGATCCAGGTATCAATTTATGATTAGGAATCATTTCAGTAATGGTTTAATTGAACACTCTTTGGATTGACTCAGTTTTGGGTCGATTAGGATTTGTTCGGGTCCACCGGGAATTGTTCCTGGGTAACTAGGACTTGACCAAGCCATTTATATATTAGATTTTGATCTAATAATGTTATGAACCGGTTTAGAACTAATTTGGAATTTTTTTGAACCGGTTGTGAACCAGATTAACCCTTCTACATGGTGATTTATGGCTTGGGCAAAAAGGGCATTCAAGGCATCTCTTCATCTTCTTTTCCATTCATTTTTGATTGTTTTACTCCACAGTTTAATGCCTCTTCTTTCCTTCATTAAGAATGAATTTGATTCGTTCAGTAACCTTGTGGCCTTTGGTTTTCCCAGGAGGTCTTTTAAGCTTCCTAACATCATCGTTTTGATGGTTCACGATGTTTATATTTTCTGGGCGCTGAAATTTTCTGGGCGCTAAAAATTTCAGAGGTCGTCTTCTTCATTTTTGAGAGCTTCATCCATCCATTCCACAGAGGATTTTAGGGCTGGGTTTAGACAAGAGGTTGGGAGTAAAACCATTCCTTGATTCCCTGTTGCTTGTGGTGCTCAATCGGTGGAAGGAAGAAAGTGCTATTTTGGAGAAAACAAAAATCTGAGCAGAGTGTTCTGTTTTTCTCCTTCTTCCCACCATTTTCAAGAGCTTATGGCGGCTAGCATCGTGTGAGAAGCCGGATCAAAGGGAGCCCAGGCGTGTCCCCCCTCTAGAGGGTGTTCCCTTGAACACCTAAGAGCTGCATCGACCTTTCCTTGCTGCTGTCATTTTGGTTGTTCTGTTTTGGTTGCAGATTTTTGTTGTAGCACTTGGAAGAGAGGAAGACAACGATCCGGTACCTCTCCTTTGAAGCAAGTTGCATCAAGATACTACCTTGCCATTGGTTTAGAAGGAGAGACCTTGGAGTTGCCATCTTCAGTTCCTCTTTTGCTGCTGTTGGAGAAGACATGAAAGAGTTTTTCGAAAGGCTGCTGGAAGAAGAAGACTGGAATAAGTTTATTCCAGTTATCCCAGCTATTCCAACATTATCCATGGTTTATTCTAAGTAGGAATAAGGTAAAACTTATATTTTTAATTTTCATGCATGTGTAAATCTAGGTTTATAAAATAGTTTATAAATATTACATGCCAATGTTATGCCATGCTATGCCTATACATGTATCTTGAATATGTTAGATCCTATACGGAGTAGGTGTTTCCGATGTTATTTTAAAAATTTTTAAAATACATACCTGCTCCCTTTGCTGTTGCATGCTTAGTGTAGGCACCTGCAATCCTGTTTTTACTTGCAGGTATATCCCACACTCGGCTCAAAATCTCTGAAGAAAAAGGGATATCTTGTCCTCTGACCTGTGTAACCCAACCATCTGCTCTGCGGGCAAGTGATCCGTAGAACTCTCTCATCAGCCCGGGATAATATCTCTCACTGAGTGAACAAAAAGAGGTTAACCCAACATGTCGAATCCACTCTCCTATCCGAAAATGCTGCTGGTCTATAAAAGAAAAGACCACTCGGCATCCTCCAACCACTGTCTTGGAGCTCATCCGGCTAGATGGAACAAACAAGGGTCGTGCGGGTAGATCCAGAGCTCTAGACTCGTGTCGGGCCTTCGTCCTTCGCTCTTCTTCTTGCTGTGACTGTTGAGGTCGACGAACAACTTGCTTGCGAGGACCCATTGCCAAGATTCAAGGTTTGGGCAAGATATTTTGGTTGAAAAAGGGATTTTCTAGGGTTTAGGAAGCTAAACCTAGGAAGAAATCCAACAAAAATGGCTACCAAACGTTCGAATCCAAGAAAACAACGAGCAAAAATAGTGAAATGGAAAGATGAATAGTATGGGTACCTCAAATTTAGGTGTCGGCTCGAAGGAGAAACAAATTTGGAGAAAAACGGTTCGGAAATCCCTTAAATCTCAGTTCGTTGTTGGTCATGTGTCGGCTCATGCATGTGTCGACTCAACGACTTAAAAAAACCAAAAATTCAGGGATTTCACAGGCAGATCAAAATCAATTGAAGTGAGATAGATCTAGAGTCAATCAATAATGTTTAAACATGATTTATCATAAAAAAGGTCAAATTGATCTAGGTTGAGTCAAATTAAAAAAAATTAATCAAACGGATTGATGATCCCGAGCTCTCTTCTAATCATACAGAATCGATATTCCAGAAGAGGTTTAGTCAGAATATCTGCTAATTGAAATTCAATACTTATAAATTCAAGCAAAATATCATTGTTTTTTACATGATCTTTCATGAAATTATGTCTAATTTCAATGTGCTTACTCCTAGAATGTTGAACAGGATTTTTAGTCAAGCAAATATCACTGGTATTATCACATTTAATAGGAGTATTAGCCAACTTGATTCCAAAGTCTTCAAGTTGTTTCTTAATCCATAGGATTTGAGCACAACTTCCTGCTACAATACTCAGCCTCAACTGTGGATAGTGCAATTGAAGTTTGTTTCTTGCTAAACCAAGAGATTAAGTTCACTCTAAGAAATTGGCAAGTTCCACTAGTACTCTTTCTATCTAATCTACAACCAGCAAAGTCTGCATCAGAATATCCAATCAATTAAGCAGAAGAATTTCTAGAATATCATAAACCAATACTAATAGTACCAGATAGATATCTTATAATGCGCTTAACAACCACAAGATGTGATTCTTTAGGTTCAGACTGATATCTAGCACACATGCAAATACTAAACATTATATCTGGTCTACTAGCAGTCAAATACAATAAAGAGCCTATCATACCTCTGTATAACTTCTGATCTACAGATTTACCATGTTCATCTTTATCAAGTCTATAAGAGGGGCTCATAGGCATACCTATTGGTTTAGTAGTCTCCATTCCAAATTTCTTAATGATTTTTCTTGTGTACTTAGCTTGGTTAATGAAGATACCATCTGTAGTTTGCTTGATTTGGAGTTCGAGGAAGAAATTGAGTTCTCCCATCATGCTCATCTTGAACTCACCCTACATTAGCTTAGAAAACTCTTGACAAAGAATTTCATTAGTAGCACCGAAAATGAATTCATCAACATATATTTGTACTACTAATAAATCATTATCTCTCCTTTTCAAAAATAGAATTTTATCAACATTTTCTCTAGAAAATTTATTTTCAATAAGAAATTTGCTTAACCTTTCATACCATGCTCTAGGTGCTTGCTTTAATCCATAAAGTGCTTTGTGTGATTTGAAAACATTATTAGGATGTGCATGATTTTCAAATCCAGGTGGTTGTTCGACAAAAACTTTTTCAGATATAAAACCATTTAAGAAAGCACTTTTAACATCCATTTGAAATAATTTGAAGTTCATAAAATAAGTAAATGCTAATAATAGTCTAATTGCTTCAAGTCTAGCAACAGGAGCAAAAGTTTCATCAAAGTCGATTCCTTCCTCTTGATTGTAGCCTTTAGCAACTAGCCTAGCTTTATTTCTAATAACAATACCATTTTCATCTAGTTTATTCCTAAATACCCATTTAGTACCAATAATTGAAATATTAGGTGGTCTTTCGACAAGTGTCTAAACATTATTTCTATTAAATTGTATTAGTTCTTCTTGCATAGCATTGATCCAATTAGAGTCTTTTTCAGAATCTTCAAAATATTTATGTTCTACTTGAGATACAAATGCAATATAATCACATTCATTTCTAATAAAAGCTCGAGTTCTTACCCCTTTAGATGGATCACCTAAGATTAATTCCTTAGGATGTCCGTGAGCATACCTCCACTCCTTAGGTATATCTTGATGCTTTGGAGTGTCATCTTCTTTCTTATCCTTATCTTGTTCTTCTTCATTTGGTTAAGCTTGATCATCCAGTGTCAGCTTCTGAAGCTTGTCAACACATGCACATTCTTCAGATGTATCCTCTTTTCTTGAGGATTTGTTAGTAGATTCTTCGAATACAACATGTACTGACCTTCTATAACCAAAGTTCGTTTATTAAATACTCTATATGCCATGCTTGATGTAGAGTATCTTAAGAAGATACCTTCATCATACATGGTATCGAACTTTCCAAGATGATCTTTTCCATTGTTCAAAACAAAACATTTATAACCAAAGACACGAAAATATTTCAAAGTCGATTTTCTTTGATTCCAAAGCTCATATGGAGTTTTGTTTAAAATAGGGCATATCAAAACTTGATTTAAAACATAACAGGCTATATTAATAGCTTCACCCCAAAAATACCTTGGCAAATCGTTTTCACAAAGCATAGTATGTGCCATTTTTTTCAAAGTATGGTCTTTCCTTTCTACTACCCCATTCTGCTGAGGTGTCCTAGGTGCAGAAAAATTATGTTCTATACCTTTTTTATTACAAAAGTTTTCAAAATCTTGATTTTCAAATTCAGTTTCATGATTACCATGAATACAAATGACTGAAACACCTTTTTCGTTTGAAACTTTTCTATAAAACTTTATAAATGCCGAAAATGATTCATCTTTTTATGCTAAAAAGAAAATCCAAGTAAATCTTGAAAAATCATCCATAATGACTAATCTATATCTCTTGCCTCCTAGACTTGATGTTCTAGTTGGTCCAAAGAGATCCATATGAAGTAGTTCAAGTGGCATACTAGTAATTATAAATCCTTTTGGTTTAAAAAAAGTTTTGACATGTTTACCAAATTGACATGCTTGGCAAATTCTATCTTTTTCAAAACAAATTTCAGGTAAATCTCTAACTAAATTCTTTTTGCAAAGTTTTGAAATAAGGTACATACTAGCATGTCCTAACCTTCTATGCCATAACCAACTAGTCTCTTCCTTAGTAGAATTCATTGCAACAAGGCATTCTCCATTAGGTAAAGATAGATCATCTAGGTCTACCAAATAAATATTTTCATGCCTTTTTTCAATGAATTATACTCCATTTATATTCGGACTAGTAATCTGCAATATGATGATTTGAAAACTACTTGAAAATCTTTATCGCAAAATTGACTAATGCTTAAAAGATTATACTTTAAACCATCTACTAAAAGTACATTACTAATACTATTAGAAGGAGTTGTGTGAACCTTACCAATCCAATGATTTTTTCTTTACTATTATCACCGAAGGTCACACTCCCTCCATTCAAAGCTTCAAGAGAAGTGAATTGCTTCACATCTCCAATCATGTGCCTTGAGCAACCACTATCAAGATACTAAACTCGTTTGTTTTCCTTGGTTGCAAGATACACCTACAATAAGATAAGGCTTTGTTTTTAGGTACCCAAGCTAACTTGGATCCTTTAGGGTTAGCATTTAGAATGGTTCCTTTTGGAACCCATATTCTACCAAAAGACATGATTTTTCTAAAATTACATTGATATGATTTATGACATAATTTTTTGCAAGTAAAACAAGTAATGCTAGATGATGCAGATACAAAAAGTTTTTGAAATACTTTTGTTGCTTTTGTGGTTTATATCCTAAACTTGCCTTATTAAAAATTGCTCTTTGATTGTTTAAAAGTAAGTTTAACTTTTCTGAACTATAAGTAAATTTGTCAACAAAAGGTTTTAACTTTTCAAGTTCATTTTTGTGTTTAACATTTTCAAGTTCTAAATTCTTGTTTTTCTTTAAGAAATCATTGTTAGACATAACATTTTTAGGTCTTTTTAAAACTTCATTTTCCATACATAAAGCACTATTTTTCTTTTCTAAAATATCTAATTTAGGTTTCAAAGAACTAACATCGTTTAGTAAAGAGTTGTTTTCTAAAGAAAAACTATTTGCATGCTTTTTCAATTTCTTATTTTTAGATAAAACTAATTTATAATCATGCATTAATTCTTCAAAAGCATTCCTAAATTCATCGAAAGTGAAATCAATTTCAGAGTCAGAACATACCTCATCATTGTTTTGATGCGCCATGAAGCGAGATTTGCAACTTCAGTCTGTTCTTCTTCTGAACTGGAGTCTTCGCTGTCACTCCAAGTGGCCATCATAGCTTTCTTCCTTAATTTCTTCCTTGATTTCTTGAGCAGAGGACAGTCGAACTTGTAATGTCCTGGCTTCTTGCACTCGAAGCATATAGGTACTTCCTTCTCCTTTTCCTTTTCTTTCTCTTTTTCTTTTTCCTTTCCCTTTTTCTTGGACTGATATTTCTTTTTATAGGGAAACTTCCTCCTCTTCATGAATCTTCTAAACTTCCATGCAAGGAGGGCTTCTTCACCTTCTTCTTCTTCTTCATCTTCGGACTCATCTATTGAGGATTCTTCTTGAATATTTGACTTGAAAGCAATCCCCTTCTTCTTCTTGCCCATGTCCATAGATTTCTATTTTAGATTGAGCTTATAAGTCATGAGCGATCCCACTAGCTGCTTAAGAGGTAGCTTGTCCACATCCTTTGCTTCTTGAATTGCGGTCACCTTTAGATCCCATGACGTTGGAAGTGATCTAAGAATTTTATTCACAAGATCAGCATTAGACATGACTTTACCAAGACTTCTCATACCATTAACTATATTTATGAATCATGTATACATATCAATGATAGATTCATTTGGTTCCATCCGGAACATCTCATATGTGTGCACTAACATATTAACCTTAGTGTTTTTCACTTGATCGGTACCCTCATGGATAACTTCAAGTATGTCCCATATTTCTTTGGCATACATGCATGTAGATATCCTGTTAAAATCTCTAGGATCTAATATACAATAAAGGAGATTCATTGCCTTAGCATTGATCTCGGATTGTTTAATATAATTTTCATCCCAATCCTCTTCAAGTTTTGGAATGGAAACATCATTAACCACCACCGAAGGAATATGAGGACCCTTATCAACTACTTTCCATAAATTATAATCAATAGAATGCATATAAATTCTCATTCTAGTTTTTCAAAAAATATGATTTATACCATTGAAAATGGAGGTCTATTTGAGATTTGTCCCTTAACTACACTAGTACCAATTGGGGCTGCCATAATTCTTTACTCAAGGTGGTAAAGCATATATACTGAGAACAGGGCTCTGATACCACTTGTTGTGCAGTAAGCAACCCAAGAGGGGGGGTGAATTGGGTCTCTAAAAATTAAAGCTAAGCTAACTTGATATGACTAGCTATTGACTTAACAAGGCTTGAAATAAAGCAAGACAATCCAATTCAACAAATATATAAATAAGGTACTATGATTCAAATGCAATGCTCTAAGATATAAGTGCAGTAGAAATAAAGAGCATTAAATAAAGAGCAAGGAGAGAGAGAGATCAAGCAATCACAAATACCAAAAGCTATAGTGGTTCGGTGCCAACCAATGCACCTACATCCACTCCCCAAGATTCCCTTGGGAATCCACTATAATCACACGATTATGGCCGATTAGTTTTCTGAGCTCACTAATCAAAACCTGACTTATTTTATAAGGCTCACAAGTCACAACCTCACTTGGTTTTACGGGCTAACCAAGAACCTAATTGGTTTTCACAAGGCTAACCAACAACCTCCCTTAGTTTTTCGGGCTAACCAAGAACCTTAGTAGTTTTACGGGCTAACCACCAACCTAATTGGTTTTCCAAGGCTTACCAATAACCTTCCTTGGTTTTACAATAGGCTAACCAAGAACCCTTACAAGAAATAAGGTTTAGAAATAAATAACCAATGTAAGCTTTCAATAACAAAGCAAATAAGTTGATGTAGTTCGATGTAGAGTTCCTTTGCACTTGTTGAAGCTTTTTGAATGTCCAAGATTGAATGATCTTCAATGTTCTTGATGGCTTTTGAATCTTTGAAGGCTTCCTTTAGCTTGAGAGTGGTTGAAACTTGAATCAATAAGAGTTATGGCTCTTCTCTCTTCTTTTCTCTCTTAACTCTTTAATGGTTTTCAATCTCTTCTTTTTTGATTTGATTTGGAACATATAAATAACCTTCCAAGGCCTTAAAATCGAATTCTAGCCGTTAGACTTGAGAAACTAGCTGTTGGGGGCAATTTGGACGAATTCTGCATTTGAAAAAACTAGCCATTACTGTTGCCAGAACTCCATGTGTCGACACTTCCTCAATTGAGTCGACACATAAGGTCGACACATATTCTTCTTGAGTCTACACATAGTTCAAAAAGCTCCATTCAAATTCTCTGGAAATCTCAGATGTATCGATACCTTCTCAGTTGAGTCGATACCTTGAGTTGACACCTTGCTTCCATGTGTCGACACTTCAACTATTCCTTCAGCTTCTTCAAGTTCTATGGCTTGAAGGTCTCAGGCGATGTGTTGATCCATGTGTTACACTTTGAGTCGACACTTCAGGTCCATGTGTCGACACTTTATCTGTGCCATTTGAAACTTTACTGCGTACTGGCCTGAGTCGATACTTTATCCTCATGTGTCGATACTCCATGTAATGTGTCGATACTTTGAGTCGACACATCATAGAAAAATTCACAGAATTTGCTGAACTTGAGCTGGAACAAGTTTCTACTTGGCTTAGCAATCCATTCAACCATCTCTTAAGTGTCCAAATCTTATTTTGATCAATCTTTTTATTTCAAACTTGGTTTCTTCAAGGCAGTTGGGCTTCTTCAAATTTTATGAGCACATTTTCAATAAAAACATACTCAAAGCAAACCATTAGTCCTCAACTTATACTTAACCATTTTGCTTATCATCAAAATCAATTAGTGGAGTCAACAAGAACTCTCACCAGATCATTTGCAATTTCACACAAACCAACTCAAACTAAAATTCATGGCACACACATACTCACAGAAGTAACCCTTTTAACTGATTTTTCTTAGTATTTTGATTGGGTCCTTCTTTACAAAAATATTTACAACACAACTCAATCAAGAAAACAGAAGTGTAGGAATTAAAGATTGAACATGTTATTCATCCTACAAAAACTTGTCAAACACTTGAAGAGTTGTTAGTAATAAATGTACATGCTCCAATGTTTGGTTATCATCAAAATTACTTATGGGGTCAACAATCTCTCCCTTTTTGATGATGACAAAACACTGGGCATGAAAAATTCTTTACACTTTACATGTATAATAGTATTTGAAAATTAAATATTCACATGTACCAGAGTTAATGGAATTAGTAAGTGATTATCAGAGTTCAAGAGATGATATCCTAGCATATCATCAAGGTATTGAACTTCTCATGCTTCAAGATATTATAATTAGCACAAAACATGGAGTATTAGAGTTCCAAAAAGAAATTGATAGAATTAACATCAGAGCATTAAAAAGATAAAGATTAGATCAAGATAATTTTAGGAGAATCTTTCCCTTTCTCTAGATTCTAAAGTAGTTTAAGCAGTGCTATCACTATTTTTGTGCTATCCCCTTTTTTTTTACTGTTTTCATGCACTTTAAGAGTAGTTGGTAGAAAGCTCAACATATATACTATTTACATTCTTTCCAAGTTTCTCTCATTTTTCTTTTCACATTTTTCATAACTCTCCCCCTTTTTGTTAATCAATCAAAAGGGTGGTTTCAAATAAAGCTCAGATTTTGAAATAGATTGAGAAAGTTTTTAATATTTGTTTGAGATAATTTCACATTCTCAATTTGGAAATTCTAATTAAAATTTCATTAGTTGTGATATAGCAAGTTCAAAGATTTAATGATTGTACATGACAATAAATAAAAGATACTTTATTGATAGTATTTTCATATAAGTTCAAAATAGAAGTACATTCACATTGCAGAATAAAGAAATATAACATTCAGAAACAACCAAAAGACTAACTAAGGATCTAATCTTCTTCTCTTCTTCATTAGAAGAAGAGGAGCCTACCTCTATAACTCTATCAGAGTTCTTAGTTTTCAGGGGTTTAAACCTTAAATCCCCGAATCTAGTTCTAACAGGGGCTCTAAGAACTTTAGTCTTCTTGGTTTTGGATTTTTTTCTTGGTCTTAGTAGGTTTAGGTGGATCAGACAAAGGAACGGAGCAGGAATGTTAGATGATTCCTTGATAATCTGTTCAGGAGCATCTTCAGTGGGAATGGTTTCCTTCTGTGATTGCAGTATGATGCTTCTGATCTCTTCTTTGAAGTTCTCCATTTTCTTTTCCACTTTTTGCTGGTGAAGCTCTTGTTCATATTTTAATTTTTGCAATTTAATGTCAACTGACTTTCTGATTTCCTCAATTGCAAAATTCATATGATCAGTCAAAGAGTTAGAGATAGCTTCCATCTTTTGAAGTATCAGATTTTTTAGGTCAGATTGAGTAACCATTGTTTCTTCAGTCCTTTCTTCATCAGCAGCTTCATCTTCTTCAGAAATGGTAACAGCAACCTGACTAGGCATCTTCTTTATCCATTCTCCTTCTTGTAACTTGTATCCCATTCTCTTTAGTAAATTGAAGGAATAGATATCAAAGTGATGTAACGATTTGCCTATTTTATTTGATAAGTCAACTCCTGCTTCTTTAAATAACAAAGTGAAGACCATACCATAGGGTAGACAGGCTTTGACCTTTCTTGCTGCCTCAGTCATTTAAATTATCATTATATAGGGAAGGTTGAGATGCTTTTCTTCAATTAAGTGTCCCATAACTGTCATATCCTTCTCACTGACCCAATCAAAGCGGCCAGTTCTTGGAAGAAATATCCTGTTGATCATATTGTGTAGCAGCCTCATTTCCTTCGATAGTAGATTGGCTTGTACATGTTAGACTGTGCTCACATCTTCTTTTTCCAAAATTAATTTTAAAATGTGTTCTTTGTCGGGTAGAAGAAGTTCAGTAGCACCGTTCGCTGGCATTTGCAGCAATCTGCCCAATCTTTCTTCATCTACTATAACTATCTTCCCCTTGACTGTAGATTCCAAATGAAATTCTTTAATGATCATATTTTCATAAAACATCCATACTAGTGAAGGGTAGGTTAATGTATCAAAATAATAGAAATGCTTCCAACCCTGACTCTCTATCCAGTTTTCGATTTTCATTCTCATTTCTTTAAGGAATGTAAAGTCGATCCTTCTTCCGCAAGTGACGGGATGATTGGTCATTGAGACATGCTATCCGGGAGGAGGAGTTTCTTCATTTTGCTGGACTGGAACAGACCTTTTTCTCTTTTCCTTTCTTTCTTTTGCATCTGTACTACGAGCACTTGATTCACCGATTTGAAGAACCTTCTTCGCAAATCTTCGAGGAGCCATGGTGGAGGGATTAAGGAATCTTAGGCTCAGTGAATGATTTTTGGGAGAATGGTAAAGCTTCCGAGGGAAGTGGAGTGTGTTTAAAGTAAAGTAAAAGAGTCAAATACTTAGAAAGGGCTAAACTTCCTAAATAGCGATTTTCCAACTTTCGAGTCGGCTCGCTCAGCCCTAAAAATATCCGAGTTTGCTCGACTAGAGCGAACTCAAAATAGCCAGAACACCGAGTCGGCTAAGCAACATCTTAGTTAGACCTATCAAAATGGGCTAGAGCCCATTGGCCAGCCCATTTGGCCCTATAAATGGGCCGGGCCGGGTTGAAAAAAATTGGCCCATTTATGTAAGTGGGCTTTTTGGCCCGGCCCCTGTAGCCCATGGGCTCAACAAGGTTAGGGCCGGATCGGCCCATGGGCCATGATATAAAAAAAAAAAAAACTTAGCCTTACGGGTCAGGGCTCACTTAATCTGTTATTGTTAGTCAACTCACCTATGGTCCTACGGTTTACTAGTTTAGGACTTACTAATTGCTAAGTGAAGACTGAAGGCATTACAGATTTTATTTACTCGACAACGACAGGAGACCGAGAGTCGGGACTCGAAACCCTCTGTTAGGGTTAGGTCAAAGCCGCCGCCCTTCGTCGAAGAGAACTGGTGAGCCCGTGAGTGACTCACAGAGAGCCGTCGAAGAACGGAGTCTCAAGTTTGGCTGTTTGGAAGAACCGGAGATGGAAGAACGAAGAACCCCACCCCATGGCCACCGTTCTTCTTCCGCGAGACCATGATGCCGGCCGGAACCTAGGACTTCGACCGTTCGGTGGTGAGGACTCGTCATTCTTCCATCTTTTTTTTTGATTTCTCTCAATGGATCATTAGAGGCAGTGACCAGTGAGGCACGGGTTCGAGAGGGCTCGGGGTGCCACCGTTGCCATGCCGGCCTGCCATGAGGGCTCACAGGCTTTTCTCGATGTCGTGTCGTTGTGCCGGCCTACCGTGAGGGCTCACAGACTTCTAGTCCAGCCTCTTCTTTTTCTTATTAGATTTACCTGTTGTAATATGCTTCTTTTGTCCTCCAGAGATGCCTCTTATCATTGCATCTCCTACCATAATATCAGCACATATTTTCGGTTTCAAAATTTGCAAAAATGAATAGTATTAATTGATTCATTTTTTCCTACTTGATATTTTCAGCACGTGGATCCCTAGCCCACGGCCCACGGCCCTAGTCCATGGCCCTAGCCCATGGCCCTAGTCCACGGCCCTAGTCCATGACCCTAGCCCATGGCCCATATAGGGGGCTGGCCCGGCCCTAGCCCACGACTGGGCCGGGTTGGATTTTTTTGGCCCATTTGCATAAGTGGGCCTAACCCAGCCTGGCCCACAAAATGCAAACCCATGTGGGTTAGGGCCGGGTCGGGCCAACCCATATTGACAGCTCTAATCTTAGTCGGCTCGAGCAGAGCAAGAGTACGAGACTCATATATTCAAGCCAGCTCGACCAGAGCAAATTGCTCGAGTCGACTCGAACAGAAACTTTTCACAAGAAATCAAATGATTTGGAAATCGAATTCAATATACAGAAAATTCAAGAAAAGTTATTCAAGAAATCATGAAAAATTGTAGGAGGTTATATAGATAATTTTTCTTAGTTCTTGATGGAAATTAGTTTTATTAGATCTAGAAAGGATAGCATAGCCCTAATTCTCCTCTAAGCAACTCAAATCTCTCTTGATTTAGTGGCTTGGTAAAGATGTCAGCTAGTTATTTTTCTATTAGGATAAATTCTAGTTCTATGTCACCATTCAAAACATGGTCTCTAATGAAATGATGTCTAATCTCTATGTGCTTAGTCCTAGAGTGCTGAATAGGATATTTGGTTAAATTTATAACACTTGTGTTATCACACTTAATAGGAATTTTGTATTAAGAAATATCAAAATCTTCTAGTTGTTGTTTAATCCACAACACTTGTGCACAATAGCTCCCTATAGCAATATACTCTGCCTCAGCAATAAAAAGTGCTACCGAGTTTTATTTCTTGCAGTGCCATGAGATTAAATTCAATCCTAGAAATTGACAAGTACCACTAGTGCTTTTTCTATCTATTTTACAACCAGCATAGTCAGCATCAGAAAATCCGATTAAATTTAAAGATGTTTCTTTTGAAAACCAAAGACCTAGATTACTTGTACCTTTCAAGTATTTTAATATTCTTTTAATAGCAAGCATTTGTGTTTCTTTGGGATTACATTGAAATCTAGCACATACACATACACTATATAAGATATCTGGTCTACTTGTAGTTAGATATAATAAGGATCCAATCATACCTCGATATAGCTTTTGGTCAACATTGGATCTACTTTCATCTTTGTCCAATTTGCAGGTTGGGCTCATGGCTGTATTCATTTGTTTACTCGTCTCCATACCAAACTTCTTGATGATTTCTTTGGTATATTTGGATTGGTTAATGAAGATCCCTTCCTTTGTTTGTTTTACTTGAAGTTTGAGGAAGTAATTCAGTTCATCCATTAGGCTTATTTCAAATTCTCCCTGCATTAGCTTAGCAAATTTTTCACAAAAACTTTTATTAGTTGCACCAAAAATAATATCATCAACATAAATTTGTACAACTAACATATCATTGTTTTTCTTTTTAATGAAAAGAGTCTTATCAACATTTCCTCTTGAAAAATCATTTTCAATTAAGAAAATGCTAAGTCTATCATACCAGGCTCTAGGAGCTTGTTTTAAATCATATAAAGCTTTATTGAGTTTAAACACATGGTTTGGAAAAGCATGATTTTCAAAACCCGGTGGTTGTTCTACAAAAACTTATTCAGTGATAAAACCATTTAAAAATGCACTTTTCATATCCATTTGAAAATGTTTAAAATTCATGTAGTAAGCAAATGCAAGAAGTAATCTAATGGCTTCTAATCTTGATACAGGTGCATAGGTTTCATCAAAATCTATACCTTCTTCTTGACTATATCCCTTAGCCACTAATCTAACTTTGTTTCTAATGACATTTCCTTGTTCATCTAATTTATTTCTATTGACCCATTTGGTTCCTATAATTGGATGGTCTTTAGGTCTATCAACTAGTGTCCAAACCTTGTTTCTTTCAAACTGGTTCAGTTCTTCATGTATGGCTAACATCCAGTTTGGGTCATTTTCTGCTTCTTCTAAGATGTGAGGCTCTATTTGAGATACAAAGGCTAGGTAATCATATGCAGTCCTATGTGCAAACCTAGTCCTTATACCTTGAGAAGGATCACCAATAATCAATTCTTTAGGATGGGAAGTAGCATACCTCCATTCGGTTGGTAGATCGGTATGATCCTTATTTACCGTTTCTTCTTCTTCTTCAACTGGTCTATCTTGAATACTCATGTCTTCTATTTTTTTTTGAATGGTACCTGCATCATTATCAATATACTCATCTTTTCTTGATGGTGATGGGTTAGTTTCATCAAAAATGACATGCATCAACTCTTCAACAGTAAGAGTCTTTTTATTAAAAACCTTATACGCTTTGCTATGAAGTGAATAACCAAGAAAAATAGCTTCATCAGATTTAGCATCAAACTTCCCTAGATTATCCTTACCATTGTTAAGCACAAAGCATTTGCATCCAAATATATGGAAATAATTTATATTGGGTTTCTTCTCATTCCAAAGTTCATAGGGGGTTTTCTTCAAAATAGGACGGATCAAAATGTGGTTTAAAATATAACATGCAGTGTTCACGGCTTCTACCCAAAAGTACCTTAGAAGACTATCTTCACACAACATTGTTCGGGCCATTTCTTCCAAAGTCCTATTCTTTCTCTCTACAACACCATTTTGTTGTGGTGTTCTAGGAGCGGAGAAGTTGTGATCAATACCGTGCTCAATGCAATATTAATCAAAGAATTCAGTCCTATGATCACTCCTAATTGAAATTATAGAAAGAATTTTCTGATTTGAAACCTTTTTATAAAATTTCCTGAACATTTTGAAAGTTTCATCTTTGTGCACTATAAACAAAACCAATGTAAATCTGGAAAAATCATCTACAATCACAAGGGCATATTTCATACCTCCTAGGCTTGTGGTCCTAGTTGGTCCAAATAAATCCATGTGAAGTAGTTCCAAAGGTCTAGAAGTTGAAATCAGATTTTTGGATTTAAATCTCCCCCTAGTTTGTTTACCCATTTGGCATGCATCACAAACATGATCAAAATCAACTTTAAACTTTGGTATGCCTCTAACAAGATTTTTAGGAATTAATTTGGCAATCGTATGCATGCTAGCATGACCTAATCTTTTATACCATAATAAGCAAGACTCCTTGGTCTTAGCATTCATGGCATACACATACTCACAAAAGTAACCCTTTTAACTAATTTTTCTTAGTATTTTGATTGGGTTCTTCTTTACAAAAATATTTACAACACAACTCAATCAAGAAAACAGAAGTATAGGAATTAAAGGTTGAACATATTATTCATCCTACAAAAACTTATCAAACACTTGAAGAGTTGTCACTAATAAATGTACATGCTCCAATGTTTGGTTATCATCAAAATCACTTATGGGGTCAACACACTTGGCGAAGGAGTAGATGTGCCTGGCTCGACTTCAGCCGAGGTGGACCCTTCTGGGGGTGCCACCTGGTGAAGGAGCAGAGGCAGGCCTACTTCAACCGAGGTGGACCCCTCCTGGGTCATCACCTGGCGAAGGGATAGAGGCAAGCTCGACTTCGACCGAGGTGGACCCTTCTGGGGGTGCCACTTGGCGAAGGAGCAGGGGTGCCTGGCTCGACTTTAGTCGAGGTGGACCCATCTAGGGGTGCTACCCAGTGAAGGAGTAGAGGCAGGCCCACTTTGACTGAGGTGGACCCCTCCTGGGTCGATACATGGCGAAGGGGTAGAGGCAAGCTAGACTTCGATCGAGGTGGACCCCTCTGGGGGGGCCACCTGGAAAAGGAGTAAAGGTACTGGGCTCGACTTTGACTGAGGTGGACCCATCTGGGGGTGCCACCTGGCGAAGGAGCAGAGGCAGGCCCACTTTGATCGAGGTGGATCCCTCCTGGGTCGACACTTGGCAAAGGAGCAGAGGCAAGCTCGACTTTGACCAGATGGACCCCTCTAGGAGTGCCACCTAGCGAAGGAGTAGGGGTGCCTGGCTCGACTTCAACCAAGGTGGACCCATATGGGGATGCCACTTGGCGAAGGAGCAGAGGTAGGCCCACTTCGATCGAGGTGGACACCTCCTGGGTCGATACTTGACGAAGGGGCAGAGGTGCCAAGCTCGGCTTGAGGTAGGCGTGACGCTGGTTAGGCCATCTAGCAGGAGAGCTCAGAAGAGAACACTGTGCTACACTGCTTGGCCGCCAGCTGGGTCTGATGCATGCTCCATGTCAACAATCTTGCCATATCAGTTGTCCCCCACATCCAAGTCCCATCGAAGCATCGCGGCTGGGATATGGGGAGTTAATATGGAGATGACGTGGGAGGACAAAAATCTTGTGCAATAATTACCACGAATGCCGCCTCTCTACTCATCGTGCCCGAGGTCCAATGCGCGGCACCACATATGCATGTTCGATAGACCATAATTATGCCATGCCAGACTTGAGGCCGTTTTCAGCAAACCGACGCATCATCGTCTGGCTTTTCACACGTGGCACTCATCTGATGGCTCGATCAAAAAGCGGCTGGACGACTGTTGTCGATTGGTTTTGAAAAAGAGAGGGGACTTTCCGGAAACGAGGTCTCTTGGCTTTCTCACACCTCACCGGTGGTTGCAGGATCCTTCTTCATCTCTCGAGTCGCCTTTCTCTGCTAAAACAGCTTGGTGAGTCCTCGTTGATCCTTATTTTCTCTCTTGCTTCTTCTCGAACTCCAGTCCTCCCCCTGTCTTAGGTGAATCAGATCTCTTTCTAACATCTTCCTTCTCAATGGCTCCTTCGGGTCATCGTCGTCGTTTCTCTTCTAACCCGGATGAGGCCAGTCCATCCTGGTTGAGGACTCCATCATCCTCCTTGTTGGAGGATGACGTTCCCCTTGATGTCCGGAGGTGGTTGTGGCCGGGCGGAATTACCATTGGAATCCCTAGGGCCCCTAGGACTCCTCCTATCCCCCCCGCTTTTCCCATCTCTGCCGTCGCCCCATTGGTGGCAGAGGCTCCTTCCGGTCCCTCTGGTTTCGCTTCGATGATGACTGGAGATGAACTTTCTTAGATCCGGGACATGTATGGGGTCCCGGATTCCATCCGACTCTCGCTCCCTAGATCGGGGAAGCGAGTCACCTCGAGAAGCCCTGGTCGAGTCACTTTCTACGAGGACTTCCTTGCCGGGGGTCTTTGTTTTCCACTTCACCCTTTCTTCCTTTCATTTCTTAGCTACTTCCACCTTGTTCCAGCCCATTTAGCTCCTAATGCCGTCAGGGTCATCTTCACCTTCATTGTTTTCTACCACTTTCATTGGTTTGTCGCCCGTTTCTCACTGTTCAGGGCCCTCTTTACCGTGAAGTGTTATTCTACCGATGATGGCTAGTGGTACCTCTCCCCCCGGCCCAGGTGTCTCGGGTTCGACCTCCCCACATCAATCAAGGAGTGGAAGAACTGGTTCTTCTTCACCTCGATTGGGGACATCGATTGGGTCTGGAGTGAGCCAGACCGGTCCCCGAACTGAAACTCCCAGGTTGAGTCGGCTGACCAGGAGGTCTATTCTCAGCTGTTGGGTGATGTGGTCCCTTCCCTCGAGGTTCTACTCTTAGAGTAGAACCTGTTCGAGGCAGGGGTCAGCCTGATCCGGATGATTGGTGAGGCTCTAGGCCTCCTTCCCTCTCTTCCCCCCCCTTTTTTTTATCTCCTCTGACTTTTTCTCTTTTCAAGGATGAAGTTCTCCATGGATAGCTTGATGGAGGGGGCCCGGAAAAGAGGTGCTTCGGGTAGGGCCCAGGAGACTCCATTGAAGAGGGCCCACGTGGAGACGGACCAGGGGCCCAGGCCTGCCTCGACCTCAGAGCCCAGGGCGGTGGATGCAACCCCCCAACCATTTCAGCAGCAAGGTCTCACCCCAGAGGTTGTCGACATCGATGGGAGTGGGGAGGAGGAGCGATCGATGCCTTCTACGATGGTCGTGGCGACCAGCACTCCGACAGTGGCCATGATGACAATGGCGACCCCACTAGCCATGGCCCCACCGATCGGAGGGACTCCTGCTCAGCCCTCCTCTGAGCCCCATCCCGCACCGGCAGGGCTTCCTGGTAATGCCTCAGTCATCCAAGACCAGGGGCTAGCAAAGAGGATGATGGAGTACGCGGCCCAGCCCCGGGACCACCGCTTGAGGGGTGGACAGGACTATGCAGCCTCACTGCTCGAGATCCTTCCTCGGCTCTTCATGGTAAGTATCCATCACCTCCCTTCTTAATGTTCCAGTTGGATTGCTAAGGGATTCTGACCTCATTTTTGATGCAAATCGGGACTGTTGTCATACTTCTCCGCGACTTCCTTGCTTCTTCTACGAGGAAAGAGGCCGAAAGGGAGAAGAGGCTAGCCAAGCTCGTGGCCGACATGATGGAGCTGATGGAGAAGGGGCGTGAGCAGAGGGAGAGCAACGAGGCTCTCCGAGGGGACCTGGCCCATGCTGAAGGGTGCATCAGGGACCTTGAGGCCTCCCGGTCCAAGGAGAGGATCTTGGCTTAGCACCGTGCCGAGGAGGATGCAACAGAGATTTTCTGTCTCAAGGGGCAGTCCCGGTCACTGGAGAGCCGGGTCGACGAGGTCCTGGCAGAGCTGATGATGGCCAAGAAGAAGACCTCCTACGTCTCGGGGCTGCTGGAGGCCATGCAGAGGGATGTCCAGGAGGCTATGCCGATGTTCCAGGCCTCCCAGGAGTTCAAGGACAAGGTCCATGAGGCTGCCATGGACTCCTTCCTGAAAGGCTTCGGGGTCTGCCGAAAGAAGGTGGCCTCCCTCTTCCTGAAGCTGGATTTGGCTAGGGTCCTCTAGGTGGCCCTAAGGAGCAGCCTAAGGGGGCAGCAACACAGCCTACTGGGGAGGCAACCGGCGACGCAAAGGCTTCCCAGCCTGGGGCGGAACCTGCAACGGAGTGACCTTAGGTCACCCATTCTGTACTCTAGCTTAGGGCTCTTTTTGTTCTTTTGGGTCACCCGATCTGTCGGGCCCCTTTCGCTTGTAAGAAACCCTTACACTGGAAATGAAGTTCCTCTTCTCTTCACTTCTCATGATTTTTGTCTTGACTCTTTGTTCTACTCTTTGTTGATGGTGTGTCTGAATTCCTTGTCATTGTTTGTTATTGTTTTTCATGGGCGCCAAGTCTATAACTCTGATTTGTAGTTCGACATCGACTCTTAGTTAGAAACTAGATTTAGGAGGCATCCAGGATTCGAGAAGGAACCCTTGGAGCTTCTGGCTTGTATTTTATAAGTCTTTGGTGCTGGGACTTTGGTTGCCGGAACTGGGTTCCGTGCCTTTGCACCGGAACTGGGTTCCGGGCCATCTTTTGGACTGAGGTCTGGGATTTCATGGAGGAACTAGGTTCCGTACCATCTTCCGAACTGAGGTCCAGGATTTCATGGAGGAACTAAGTTCCATGCCATCTTCCGGACTGAGCTCCGGGACTTCATGGAGGAACTAGGTTCTGTACCATCTTCCGGACTGAGGTCCGGGACTTCATGGAGGAACTAGGTTTCGTGCCATCTTCCGGACTAAGGTCCAGGACTTCATGGAGGAATTGGGTTCCGTGCCATCTTCCAGAATGAGGTCCAGGACTTCATGGAGGAACTAGGTTCCATGCCATCTTCTAGATTGAGGTCCGGGACTTCACGTCGGAACTAGGTTCCATGTGATCTTCTAGATCGAGGTCCAAGATTTCATGGAGGAACTAGGTTCAATACCATCTTCCGGACTAAGGTTCGGGATTTCATGGAGGAACTAGGTTCCGTGCCATCTTCCGGACTGAGGTCCGGGACTTCATGCCGGAACTAGGTTTCGTGTGATCTTCCAAACTGAACTTTGGGCTTTCGTTTCCCACGAACCACTTGCGGGACTTCTACCTCGCCTTTGTCCGTCAGACTTAAGGCCGGGCAACAATTGCCCTACGAGACAGAAACAAGCATTGCACAAAAAAGAAATTTCATTATTAATGTTCAGGAAGTCTTACATTATTGTAATACATCCTCAAGTTCACGGTGTTCCATGTCCACAGAAATCGAGCTCCATCGAGCTTAGTAAGATAGTAGGCATCGTGAGGGAGTGCTTCAACCACCTTGTAAGGGCCTTCCCAATTTGGAGAAAGCTTACCACACCCTTGAGGTTGGGAGGCTTTGACATAGCACAACACCAGGTCTCCCGAGCGGAAGGACTTCGGTCTCACCCTGGAGTTGTAGTATCTGGCTACCCGTACCGGTAAGCTACCATACAAACCTGAGCCTTGTCCCTCGTTTCCTCAAGGAGATCTAGATTGAGTAGTAGTCATGTTGGGTTCTCAGCTTCATCGTATTGCTCCACACACAATGTTGGCAGGCTAAGTTCCACCGGAATTACTGCTTCTGCACCGAAGACGAGGTTGAAGGGAGTTTCATCCGTAGCCATCGTTGGGGTTGTGTGGTATGCCCACAGTATGCTGGAAAGTTCTTCAGCCCATCTTCCCTTGGCCTGATCCAATCTAGTCTGGAGCCCTTGAGGGATGGTCCAGTTGGTCACTTCAGCCTTCCCATTGGTCTGAGGGTGTGCTACTGAGGTGAAGCGATGATGAATGCTGAGGTCATTGCAGAACTTCTCGAATTCCCGACTATTAAACTGGCATCCGACATCGGTGATGATGGTGTAAGGGAGCCTGAAGTGGCATATGATTGACTTCTAGAAGAATTTGCTGACATTTGCTTCCGTAATCCGAGCTAACGGCTCGGCCTCAACCCACTTCGTGAAGTAGTCAATGGCGACTATCAGGAACTTACGCTTCCTGGATGCTGGAGGAAATGGACCTAGGATGTCCATGCCCCACTTGGCAAAAGGCCAGGGGGCGGAGAGCCGGGCTAGCGGCGCAGCCGGCTGGCACTGCATAATGATATGACATTGACAGCGGTCACACCTCTTAACAATGTTGGCTGCATCCTCCCTCATCGTTTTCCAAAAGTATCCTTGATGGAGGGCCTTGTATGCCAGAGTCTTGCCCCGCACATGGTTCCCGTAGAGGCCTTCGTGGATCTCCTAGAGCACGTGCACTGCCTCCGTGGGCCTCAAACATTTAAGGAGTGGATAGGAGTAGGACCTCCGATAGAGCAATCCATCCATCAGCACAAAGTGTGCGGCCTTCCTTTTGATGAGGCCGACCTCTATCCGATCCTTGGGCAAGGTATCATTGGTGATGTATTTGATGTACTTGTCCATCCAACTGGGCTCTGGGGTGACCTGTTGGACCTCTCTGGGGCCCTCACAGCTTGGGGCCTGAAGATGCTCGATGTAGGCATGGCCCAATGATGAGTCCGGTAAGGTTGCTAGCCGGGAGAGGGTGATAGCGCGGGCGTTTCCACCATGCAAGATGTGGGAGGTGCTGAAGCGCTTGAAACCCACCGAGCTTGCATGCACCAACTCTAGATACTTCGACATTTGAGGGTCCCGCTTCTCGTACTCGCTTGAGACTTGCCCAGCCACTAGTTGTGAATCGGAGAAGATCTCAAGCTGGTCACGTCCAGTTTGCGAGAGACTCTCAGTCCCATGAGGAGCGCTTCATATTCCGCCTGGTTATTGGTGGCGATGAACTGGAGCCAAGGTGCACTCGGTGACGACTCCCTCGTTATTGGCGAGGATGAGCCTAGCTCTGCTTCCACCGGAGTTAGAGGCTCTGTCCACATGTAGGACCCAGATGTCCTCCTTCGGTTCAGGTCCTGGTTGTTGATTTTAGGTGCTCTCTTCCAGCCCCTCGACCAGGCCTACACACTCAACTAGAAAGTCAGCCAGTACCTGCACCTTCATGGCCGACCTCGGCCGATAGGCGATGTCGAACTTGCTGAGCTTCAGTACCCACTTTGCCAGGCATCCAGACGTGTCAGGTCGGCTGAGCACGACCTTTAGTGGTTGATCTGTTAGGATCGCGATTGGGTGCGCTTGGAAATAAGGCCTAAGGTTTAGGCAGACACAATGAGCGCAAAACTTAATTTCTCGGATCGAGAGTCCTTGAGCTCCGCATCACGGAGAAGCTTGCTTGTATAGTATACAGGTCTCTGGATCTCTCCATCATCCATCCAAACTAGGACTGAGCTGACGGTCTCCGGAGTGACCGCCATATATAGGAGGAGCCCTTCTCCCTCCTTTGGCTAGGAGAGTAGTGGTGGTGATGCCAGGGTCTTCTTCAGATCCTCGAATGCCTCTCGGCACTCCTTCGTCCAGGCGAAGTCGTGCATCTTCCTCAGCACCTTGAAGAAGGGTTGGCAATGATCAGTAGATCGTGAGATGAACCAGCTCAGGGCTGCTATTCAGTCGGTGAGTCACTGGACTTGCTTCTTGGAGGTGGGCTGCTCCATGTCAAGGATCGCTCGAACCTTCTCTGGGTTAGCTTCTATCCCTCTTTAGGTTACCATGAAGCCAAGGAACTTCCTTGTCACCTCATCGAAAGCACACTTCACTGGGTTCCATTTCATTTGGTGGAGGTGAAGGTTGCGGAAGGTCTCCGTCAGGTCATCGACATGGTCCGAGGTCGGCTTGCTCATCACGAGCATATCATCCACGTACACCTGCATGCTACAACCAATTTGGTCTTTGAAGATCTTATTGACCAATCGCTGATACATGGCACCGACGTTCTTCAAACCGAAAGGCATCATCTTGTAGCAGTATGTTCCACGATCCATGATGAAGGCGGTATGCTCCTCATCCTTCGGATGCATCCGGATCTGATTATACCCAGAGAAGGCATCCATGAAGGAGAGTAGGCAGTGTCCCGAAGTGGCATCCATGTGCTGGTCCATCTTCGGAAGGGGGAAGCTATCTTTTAGGCAAACATGGTTGAGGTCAGTGTAATCCACACAGATCCTCCACTTCCCATTATTCTTCTTGACCATCACCACGTTCGCCAGCCAACTAGGATATTGCACTTCGTGAACGAAGCCGACAGTGAGGAGCTTCTCCATCTCGTCATTGATCGCCTTCAGCCTTTCTGCGGCAAAACTTCTCTTCTTCTGCCGAACTGGATGACACTTCGGATCAATCTTTAACTGATGGGTGATGACGTCCGAGGGGATACCTAGCATATCTGCCATAGACTAGGTGAACACGTCCGTGTTCGCCCTGAAGGAAACTCAGCAGGTGAGCCTGCTCGTCTTCCGGGAGTTGGGTTCCTATCTGCACCGTCTTCAATGGGTCCGAGCCAAGGGGGTACGTCAGCAAGCACTCGACAGGGCCACCCCTGGGATCCTGCACCCTCTGGTCGAGGTCATCGATGTCAGCATCGAGCTTGGCACTCCAGGCTCCTGGGATAGCCTACAAGCAATGCGGAATGGGTTGAACTGCTCCCATCATCTCTCCCACCCAAAAAATGGTAGGGAACTGCACTAGCAATCTTTTGGTGGAAATGACTGCGTTGAGCTGATTGAGCCCCGGACGGCCCAAGATAGCATTGTATGGTAATGAGAGTCTGACAACGGTGAAGGTCATCATGATCATGCTCTGCCGGGGTGGAGTCCCGGCAGGGAGAGTGATCTCTCCCTCAACTCCCACAGAATCTTCACTGAAACCCACAAGAGGGGTGTGCACTGGCCTTAACCGATCATGTGACAAGTTCATCCGAGAGAAAGCATCATAAAAAAGCATGTCAGTGGAGCTCCCACTATCAACCATAATTCCATATGCAGGATGCTTAGCAATGGTCATCTCGACTACAACAGCATCATTATTTACATTTTCATCTTCACCTCCCTTCCCCTTCTCAAAGGGGAGTACATTTTCCAGGTCTCCTCCCTCTCGGGCTCTCTTAGATGCGCGCCCTATCCCCCAAGAGATCATGTGGTGGGGACACTAGGATCAGACAGATTCCTAGATCTTATATGGTTTAATTAGTCATGTATCAAAGTTTTGAAAGTTTTGTAATCAATTAAGATTGAATCCTATAATAAGTTGAGGTTAGTTGATTTGTCTAAACCCTCAACCTAGTCTGTATTTTGAGTCCTGTACATCAATTATGAGTCCAGTATGAGCCTGATTTTATATAAGAGAAAAGGTCACCCTATTTTGGAGTTCCACCAGGCCATATTCAGGAGTCAGAGGCCACTACATCAGCCCATTGGATTTTGTGTGACAACCCAGGATCCAAGATGCTTCCAGAAATCCTGATTCCTTCCAGATGCCCAGGTTCCCTTCCAGTTATCAGAGCATATTCCTAAACCAAGGAATCCATGATTCCAGAGGTCCACCTGTATCCCAGCCCAAAGAAATCAAGCCCAGGTGCTAAGCCCAAGCCCTTAAGAAGCAAGATTCCAGGGAATATTCCTGCTACTAGGCTACCGGGCCACCCCAGCTTCCAGAGACCCAAACCTATGCACCCAAGCCCCTTTGGGCCAGCCCCTTGCTGCTCCTAAAGGCCCAACACACCCCCCCTAGGTGTCCTTGAAGTGTTGGCCAAGTCCAAGTTGAAGAGAAGAAGACCAAGTTTATTTCTAACCTAGTTGGGATTTCGAATCCTTTTAAACTTTGTAATTCTAACATAGTTAGGAAAGGACTTGTATTCCAATTTAGAAGAGGACTTGTAATCCAAGTGTAACCATGGTTAGTGTGGGCATTGGAACTCTATAAATACCCCACCCCTCCCCCTTTTGTAAGCATCTTTCTCTTATGAATAAACCTTGCTGAAATTTTGAGTTATTGCCTTGTGTTGGTGTTTTGTTTTGGTTCTTTGGTTGGTGTTTTTATGCTTGGACGAATTCCTTGCTACCCTAGCATCCTTCTACATCCTAACTCACTGCCATCCAAGCCTTCACACATCCAAGAAAGAGTGCCCTTGGCCGCCAAGCAGGAAGATCTTTAACAAGCTTCAAACAGCCCAGCTTCTAATCCCTAACCTGATTCCTTCTAAACTTAGTTTCCTTTCCTTTTCTTACTTGCTATTTTGATTGATCCTTGACATTTTGCAGGATCCCTGAGGTGTTTCACCTCCCCAGAGGAGGCTTTCTTTGCATCCAGAATCATCCAAATCAGCCATCTAATCAAGGGAACTGAACTTCATCATCTAGACTCCAATCAGAGTGCTGTGTGATCTCTTCATCGAAAGTTCTTCAAATCACTGATTGGTAACATCCTTCCCTTCTTTAAATTTCTGATTTGATGAAGATTAGCTATCCTAATCTGGAAGTTTCTCAATTCTTGGGTCCTGAAATTTATTATTTTGCATGAGTTTGCCTGCGATACGATGATTCTATGCATTACTATTCTTCTTGCTAGTTCTTACTTTTATTTGAAAATTTAGCCTATAAATCTAAATTATAAAAATAACAAAAAAATTAGTTTACTGTTTTTCCTACATGATTAGCAATTTTAGAGTCATCCCGCATCAGTTTGGTATTAGAGCTGGTTTAGGATAGTTTGATATTTGCTTCATATTCACAAACCCTAATTCGGCATTCTGTCCACTGCATTAGATACTAGTTTTGAATCTATTTTTGACCATCTAAAAATTTTATTTTTCTCTGAATCTTGCATGAATTGTTATTTGTTAAGTCCTCTATTTTATAAAAAATTTTAATTAATTTTAAAAAAAACCTAATTTATAAAAATTTGTCATATTAGAACCCTAACACAATCTTGATAATTTCTATAGCAGTCCAAATAAACCCTAGGTTTGAATCATCATATGATTTTTTTTATATATGAAATTTGGTAGGTTTCATCAACACCATCCATCCTATGTCTCAGATTTTTTTTGATTTTTTTATACATTGATATCCATGTCAACTTCTGCATCATTTGAACCCTAATTTTTTTGATTTCTGCTAAATTCTGCATCTTGACTCAACCTAACCTAATCAACTTCCACACACCCCAATCCCAAGCCAAACTTTGTTTGATAATCCCAGTTAACCTAAGCCTAACTTTACATCTCATAAACTAATTAAAAATCATTTTATTTTTTGATTGTTTTAGATTGCATCAGGACCATTGAATGTTCATCATCTTTTAATGTAATCTTAAGGGCAATCAATATAACATCAGGGCAGGAGGTCATAACCTATCCTGGGCCCAAAACAACTATCCAGCATCTTCACCCAAGCCTAATTAAAATCAATTAGACTTAAATTTCCCTAGAGGGCTAGGTGACATCAACAGGTCAGGTTGGAGCTGTGTGGGCCAACTAGTGCATTTAATCCTGTGGCTATTACTGAAATCTGGTATATAGGGTTGAGGGTCCAGAGTCAAACGACCTAAGTGGTGTTATGGTTTTTAATTGGGTCCCTGTGAAAGCAGGGGGGGCCTTCCATACTTCCACCCTCTCTACCTGGCCAGAGGAAGGATTAGCTACTGGGTTAAGTGTAAGTTGAGCTGACCCACCCAGTTTTGGCTCTAGGTATAGGAAACCCTAGATTAACCTAACCTATTTTGCATGCTTGGCTGCACCATTCCATTTTGATTGCTTGATTGAGTGTATGACCAGTAGATTAGGAACCCAATACCATAAGACTAAACCTCAAACCAACTTAGCCATGGATCCCAATTTTGAAGCCATCATGAACCAGCTTGCCCAGTTAACTACCCAAATGAACCAAGCCAACATCTAATCTCAAAACTAGTTTACCCAACTAAACCAATTCAATACCCAAATTAATACTAAGCTTGACCAAACCAATGACCAGATAACCCAAATGAACTATAGGTTCAACCAAGTAGACCAACAATTTGACCAGGCAACCACTAGGATCGACCAATTAACCACTATACTAAACCAAGTAGAGAATCGATTAGGTACTATAAAGAAAACCCAAGACTCTAATGCTGAACCTAATTTTAACCCATCCTGTTCTACCTCTCAAAACCCTAGTAGAACCCAGACTCAGGAACCCTTTATGAACCTATCCAAGAACCCATCCGTAGAAGGCCCCAACATGAAGTTCATGATCAAGATGAAAGGGCCATGAGAAATATTAGGATAGAAGCACCCACCTTTGATGGAAGTCTTGAACCAAAGGTCTATGTAGATTGTGTAGGTGAAATGGATTATTATTTTGAATGGTATGAAATGAGTGAAGGGATGAAATATAAATTTGCCAAGATGAGGTTGACTCATCAAGCTAGATTACATTGGGCTAATCTTGAGCGAACTAGGAGACAACGAGATCTTCCACCCATAGCTACTTGGCAAGAGATGAAATTGCAACTCATGGAGAAATACCTACCAGTATCCTATGATCAACAACTCTTAGACCAATGGAACAAAATTCAAGGTAATAGATCAGTGTTAGAGTATATTGCTGAATTTGATGAGTTTGTGTTAGGTGCAATATATCCGAGTCTAAAGACAAAACCCTGTCCAGGTTTAGAATTGGATTAAGAGAAGATATCCATAGAGAACTATACATGAGAGAGGCCCAAGATTTGGAACATGCCTATCAAATAGCTAGACATTATGAACAATTCCACCCAGGACCTACCTATCAGAAATCTGAACCTGTTAGGAACAATACCTCATTCCCAAAGTCAAATCCAAACTAGGTATACTAGGGTAAATCAAATCCCAACCCCAACCCGGGTCGATTTAACTCCAACCCAGTTAGGCCAAACCCTAACCCAGTCTGGCCTAACCCTAATCTAATCCGATTCAATTCCAATCCAAATCGACCCAACCCTAACCCATCTCGACCTAACTCAAGTCCGAGTCCATCTAGTTCTCGTAATTCCACATCTGCTAGAATTGATAAGGGTAAGGCGCCTATATTTCAGAAAGCCCCAAGCCCCAGCCCCAATGCTTGTTTTAGGTGTAATAAGGTAGGTCACTTGCTAGCCAGTGTCCCACCAGGTCATTACACATAGGGGAGCTAAAGGAACAAGAGCCTAAACCCAATAATGAGGATGTAGAAGAAAAAGTTTATGAGGCTGAACCAGACTTGATAAAGGAATATGAAGGAGATGAGGAGGAATTTGATCAAGTAGGGGTGGTTAGATGTATTTTAACCCAAACCCAACCTGAGGAAGATTGGCATAGGACTAGCATCCTACAGACTTTTGCTAAGTATGGGAATAAAGTATGTAAGATTATAATTGATAGTGGTAGTTGTGTCAATGCCATTGCTACTGAGATAGCTAAATCTTTAGGCTTGACCCTAGTTCCACATCCTGATCCCTATAAAGTATCATGGGTAGATTCCACCTCTATGCCAATCAAGTCTAGGTGCCAAATCTTAATTAAATTGCAATCATATGAAGAAGAGATTTGGTGTGTTGTCCTTCCCATGAAGGTTAGTAGTGTCATTCTAGGTCGACCATGGCTATATGATCATGAAGCTGTCCTATCTGGTCAAACCAATACCTATACCTTTTATCTCCATGGGAAATGATTTGTGATTTACCTCACTCAGCCTAGGAGTTCAAGAAGTTCTAGTAGCCTTAGAGCAAAACTAGGAGTTAATCTGATTAAGGCTAAAGAATTAGAAATAGATCCTTCTGAACCCACTAAGAAATTTATGAGAATTGATCTTGAACCCACTTTAATAATTGAAGAAGTAATTAAGCCAGGATCAAACTTTATGGGTGAAACTAATAATTTACAAGAGTTGTTCATAGAGGAAGCCCAGGATCAAATCCCTAAAGAATAACCAAAAGAAATAGGTGTATGTAATGAAACAACATCTGAATGTGAGTCCATGGACTCAATCTGTATGCCTGCACCTACACTAGCCTCTGCACAGCATATGCATCATGAAATTAGTCAAGAGCTGAACATAATTAATAAACTAAATAATAACTTGGCTAATTTCCAAAAGAAAGATAAAGATTTTTATGCAGAGGAATATGTGACTGTCAAAGAATTCTCTGCTCGCGAAGCTGGCCCATCCAAAATAATGAATAGTAGTGGACCCAATGCCTATGTGCTTGAGATATCACTTGATTTAGGTATTTGCTCCACTTTCATCATCTTAGACTTTATAAAGTCTAGGGAGCCAGTAGTGATACCCAGCGAGCCCCTTGAGCCACTCCCATTCTTTGAAAGAGAACCCACCCGAGAGCAACCACATATAATTTAGCCTTATGGTGAGGAAACGATTGAGAGAGCTCTGGATGATCAAGCTATCAGTACCCAGGATAGACTGTCAGCGATATTTGGTCCGGTGGTAAGGTCAGCTAGAATTTGAGGACTTGTGGAATGCTGGTGCGGATCTGCAGCACCTCAACCCAGACCCTCCTTGAGCCAAATTGACCCATACTCGACGGGGTCGAGTTCCTCCCGCCCCGATAGAATTAGTAGGGACACCAGGAACAGACATAGATCCCTGGATCCTATATGGTTTAATTAGTCATGTGTCAAAGTTTTGAAAGTTTTGTAATCAATTAAGATTGAGTCCTGTAATAAGTTGAGGTTAGTTGATTTGTCTCAACCTTCAACTTAGTCAGTATTTTGAGTCATGTACATCAATTATGAGTCAAGCATGAGCCTGATTTTATACAAGAGAGGAGGTCATTCTATTTTGGAGTTCCACCAGGCCATATCCAGGAGTCAGAGGTCACTACATCAGCTCATTGAATTTTGTGTGACAACCCAAGATCCAAGATGCTTCCAGAAATCCTGATTCCTTCCAGATGCTCTCCAGGTGCCCAGATTCCCTTCCAGATGTTAGAGCATATTTATAAACCAAGGCATCCATGATTCTAGAGGTCCACCTGCATCCCAACCCAAATAAATCAAGCCCAGGTGCCATGCCCAAGCCCTTAAGAAGCAAGATTCTAGGGAATATTCCTGCTACCAGGCTACCAGGCCACTCCAGCTTCCAGAGGCCCAAACCCATGCACCCAAGCCTCTTTGGGCTGGCCCCTTACTGCTTCTAAAGGTCCAACACACCCCCCTAGGAATCCTTGAAGTGTTGACCATGTCCAAAGAGGTTTGACCATGTCTAAGTTGAAGAGAAGAAGGAGAAGACCAAGTTTATTCCTAACCTAGTTGGGATTTCTAATCCTTTTAAACTTTGTAATTATAACCTAGCTAGGAAAGGACTTGTATTCCAATTTGGAAGAGAACTTGTAATCCAAGTGTAACCATGGTTAGTGAGGGCATTGGAACTCTATAAATACCCCACCCCTCCCCCTCTTGTAAGCATCTTTCTCTTATAAATAAACCTTGCTGAAATTTTGAGTTATTGCCTTGTGTTGGTATTTTGTTTTGGTTCTTTGGTTGGTATTTTTGTGCTTGGACAAATTCCTTGCTGCCCTAGTATCCTTTCACATCCTAACTCACTGCCATCCAAGCCTTCACACGTCCAAGAAAGAGTGCCTAGGCCACCAAACAAGGAGATCTTTAACAAGCTTCAAATAGCCCAGCTTTTAATCCCTAACCTGATTCCTTCTAAACCTAGTTTTCTTTCCTTTTCTTACTTGCTGTTTTGATTGACCCTTGACATTTTGCAAGATCCTCGAGGTGTTTCACCTCCCCAGAGGAGGCTTTCTTTGCATCCAGAACCATCCAAATCAGCCATCTAATCAAGAAAACTGAACTTCATCATCCAGACTCCAATCAGAGTGCTGTGTGATCTCTTCATCAAAAGTTCTTCAAATCACTGATGGGTAACATCCTTCCCTTCTTTAAATTTCTGATTTGATGAAGATTAGCTATCATAATCCAGAAGTTTCTCAATTCTCGGGTCCTGGAATTTATTATTTTGCATGAGTTTGCCTGCGATACGATGATTCTATGCGTTAATATTCTTCTTGCTAGTTCTTACTTTTATTTAGAAATTTAGCCTATAAATCTAAATTATAAAAATCACAAAAAAATTAGTTTACTATTTTTTCTACATGATTAGCAATCTTAGAGTCATCCCGCATTATCATGCCCACCGGCTTCTCCGTGGGACGGTTGTCGACCACAGGGACATGGGGAAGGGCTGCGAGTGGTTGATCCTCCGTCGGAACCTCTCTACCCATGAACTTCTTGAGATAGCCTCTCCTGATCAGGTCCTCGATTTCTCTCTTCAGCTTGTGGCAGTCCTCAGTATCGTGGCCGTGGTTGCGGTGGAACTGGTAGTACTTCATTGTATCACGACTGCTTCTTGGCTTCTGAGGAGGAGGTCGGTGGAGGTAGCGCTCACCCTCGATGTCCATAAGGATCTTTGTTCTTGGAGTAAGGAGGGGAGTGAAGGTCTGCTCTGGAACGGGACCATTCTTTGGCTTCAATCTCGACCGAAAGTCCGTAGGTGGCCCAGGCCTCCGGGTTCCAGGTACATCCTTTGGGGTAGGCTTCTTCGAAGCTTCCCGTCCACTCTCTCTTGATATGGTCAGCCTCCTCAACGTGGATGTACTTGTGGATGCAGAGGAGGAGTTCAGAGTACGTTTTGAACGGCCTTTTGTCTAGGGAATATGTCAGATGGGAGGTCTTGAGCACTTGCTTCAATGCCAGCATGGCGACGAGCTCGTCCAGGCTATAGATCTCCAGGGCAGCAGTCTTGAAGTGGGTGACATAGTCCCGTAGAAACTCATGGTCTTGCTACCGATGGAGAAGAGGCATCCACCTCCCTTAGTACCTTTCAACAGGTGTCAAAGTGCACCACAAACCTTTTTTCTAGCTGCTGAAAGGAGTCGATGCTTTCAGGCTCGAGATGAGTGAACCATACTCGAGCGGCCTTCCGGAGGGTGGCCAGAAAGGCGATGCACAGGAGGGCATCCGTCGCCCTCTAGACTCTTATGAGAGCTTTATAGCTCTCCAGGTGATCCAGGGGGTCAGTGGTCCCGTGTAGGGATCCACCCGAGGCATGCGGAACCGACTTAGAATCAGTTCCTCTTGGATTTCCCAGGAGAAGGGGGGTTGGGCATTATAGCCCACCGGCTCGCTGAGGGAGCCCTACATGTTGGCAAACCGATGGGGGAGCTCCGCTAGTTTGCTCTCTTGCTCTTCCAGGCGCCTCTCGGCCAAATGCCTGATGGCCTCATCAGTGGAACCTTCCACCGAGGTTGCTGGAGAAGAAGGGGCCGATGGGTCGCGGTGAGGAGCCTTGCCTCGATGGTGCCTGCTGCACATGGCGGCATCATTGTTGTCCACCGGGGATCGGCTCTCGCTGTCCGCCGATCCAGTATGATTCCTTTTTGTTGGGGTCTGATGACTCCCACGGGGGTTGGTTGCTGCCTGCGGATGGGATGGCCTGCCTTGGATGGAGCGCAGGCTTCCACCAAGGCCCGTGGCTTAGGCCACGGGGGTCCCTGGCTAAAGTTGAGTGACCAGGGAGCGCTACTGATGCTGCAGCTACCTCACAGCCATGGTTAGTGTCTACAGTTGTTGGACAAGAGCAGCATATTGACCGTCTACCGAGGGTAGCTAAGGAGGAGGAGGAGGAGTGGGAAGTTCCCTCTCCAGGCTGCGGGGGCCCGGGGGAGAGGGAACCTCTCCTGCTAGGTTGGTGGAAGTTTTACGCTCGTGAGTTACCACCATGCTTGGAGTCGAGCTATTCTCAAGCTTGTGGGGGGCTTATTCGTATAGGGGCTTTTGTCCCCCCTTCCTGGAGCGCCAATCTATTGCCGACCTTACCGTTGTGGCCTGCAACTGCGAGTTGGTGTTGGACTTCGGTTCCCTCTACTTCAAAATTCTGACGTTCCTGAACCTGCAAAACAAGGTTAGAGACCTGGGCCGGGGGTTCTGGCAAAGGTACTCCGATGATCAAGTTAGTAAGTGGCAAAGTGGAACATATCCACTAAGGTGGATCCCCGTTAGGTCTCCGTGCTTAGAGAGATCTTTGATGAGGAGATGAATGAAAATGAGCAAGAATGAGAGGGGTCAGCACTCCGATTCTTGTGACTGGGCTCGCCGATCTCACCCCTGAGAATTCCTTCGGAACCTTTGTCTCAGAGTCGCTTGTTCCCTTCTTCCATGCATTTTCCCTCTTGATTGCTTACCTTCCTCCTTGCTTGTTGGTGCTTTTTTGAGATCGTTGCTTCGGTGCCTCGATTCTCCTACTCTGGGAGCCTTGGAGGTCAACGATGCTCATTGGCCATTCCCCTGAGGTGGCCTCCCCTTTCGGTTGGGAGTTAAGTGACGAGCTTGTCTCGTCCTCCAGTAGTCACGGAAGGGGGAGCCAGGCGGGACCTCGATCCATGCATAGGCGCCCTTGGGTTCGGGGCGTTGACCATGGCCCTCCCCTTCGGGGGGTTCCAGGTCACTGGCTGCCGGATCTGCTACCTCGATCGAGGTGTCCCTCCTAAACTGGTGCAAACGAGGTTCCGCACACCGTTACAGATCTGGGAACGACGTACTGGACGCGTCGCACTATGCGCGCCATCCTCAGCAGCGTCCTCGGGGCTTGCACCCTTGGTCCTCCGAATGCTCCATGAAGAAGGCTCGACTTTGGTCGAGGTGGACCCATCTGGGGGTGCCATCGGGCGAAAGAGCAGAGGTGCCTGGCTCGACTTCAGCCAAGGTAGACCCATCTGGGGGTGCCACTTGGCGAAGGAGCAGAGGCAGGCCCACTTCGGCCAAGGTGGACCCCTCCTGGGTCGCCACCTGGCGAAGGGGCAGAGGCAAGCTCGACTTCGATCGAGGTGGACCCTTCTGGGGGTGCCACCTGGCGAAGGAGCAAGGGTGACTGGCTCGACTTTAGCTGAGGTGGACCCATCTGGGGGTGCCACCTGGCGAAGGAGCAGAGGCAGGCCCACTTCGGTCGAGGTGGATCCCTCCTGGGTCGACACCTAGCGAAGGGGTAGAGGCATGCTCGACTTCGACCAAGGTGGACCCCTCTTGGGGCGCCACCTGGCGAAGGAGCAGAGGTGGACCCATATGGGGGTGCCATCTGGCAAAAGAGTAGAGGCGGGCCCACTTCGATCGAGGTGGACCCCTCCTGGGTCGACACCTGATGAAGGGGCAAAGGCAAGCTCGACTTCGATCGAGGTGGACCTCTCTAGGGGCGCCACCTGGCGAAGGAGCAGGGGTGCCTGGCTCGACTTCAGCCGAGGTGGACCCATCTGGGGGTGCCACATGGTGAAGGAGAAGAGGCAGGCCCACATCGACCGAGGTGGACCCCTCCTCGGTTGACACTTGGCGAAGGGGCAAAGGTGCCGAGCTCGGCTCGAGGTGGGCGTGACCGCTGGTCAGGCTATCTGGCAGGAGAGCTCGGAAGAGAACACCACGTGGCACTGCTTGGCCGCCAGCTAGGTCTGACGCATGCTCCATGTCAGCGATCTTGCCATATCACACATAATTAACTAAACGGAGCACATAGTTATTTTACTATTGCATACAGTTATTTTAGTTCCGTACATAATTAAATAGCACACAGTTAATTTAGTTTTGCATATAATTATCACCATACATAAAAAAAGATTTTGAAATAGGGGCATTTTTATCTTCTAAAAAGTTAAAAATAAGTATGGAGCGGAAGTTATGGTTTGAGTCAACAAGAATTAAAAGTTTTAGTCCAGTCTACAAATGAACCGGATGTTAAGTGCCCCTATAATTTCTTGCATACCCGTAACAACTTGAGTCAAATTATATCATTTGAGGTAGAATTGCTCCACGTCCCAACCTTTTAAGCAGTAGTAGGACTAGACGAGTGATAAAAGACTTTGAGTGGAACCAAATTTTTAATAGGGCACTCGTATCGACTTGCTGGCTAAAGTATTTGTGGGACTCTTTACAGCTACTTCTTTAGCTTCCTTTGATGGTAGCATGGTGACAGCTATTTAGTTGTCCCATCTGAAACAATGTAACAATGACCATGCAAGATGTCATTGTAGATAATGTGATAGATGACTATATAAAGTCCTGCCAAGTATGCTATAAAGTTTGTTGTTATCCTTTCTCCATTATATTCCAAGTGAGCTAAGGAGCTTGGAATCCCCGGATAGAACAGTTGGTCAAGATTGAGGGTCGTCCACTAAGCTTGATCAAATGAGGTATGGATGTATGCATGGGCATACCACTGGTACTAGGCTAGTTAGAAAGGTGTAAGTCTAATGGAGGACAAATGTCATGAGTTCAGATGCCTCATTTCTAAAGATTTTTACTACTATCATACCACTGTTTGAAGAAGATGAAATGGATAAGAATATAGTGCTAGACTATAATAGAAAGAGGGTAATGCCTGGCTAGGTAGAGAGTTACGGTAAGATATAATGCTAGCTATAACAGAAAGCAATATTATATCTACTATTAGAATAAAATGTAGCTTAAGGATAAAGTTAGTGATAATAATTGTCTATAAATACAACAATTGTTCACTTTGACTATTGCTTCCTGTATCTAACCTCCCCTCTCAAGTTCTATTAACTACACCCAATCGTCTTTCCGCCATGCACAAGCACGGCCATTCTACAGCACTAGGCCAGTAGCCACGTCTCTTCGACATTTAACTTCTTTTAACATAGCTTTTGTTTTATCTGCCATCATTCAGTCCAGAAAATTGTCCTCTACTTGAAGAATCTAAGATTAGTACATTTGCCTTAACCTTCTATCAGACTGAATTTAATTGTTCGATTTAGTTTACCATCTTAAGGTTGAAGTCTATCGACTCAACTTGGATCTCTGCCGAGAAGCATCATAGAAATGCGTCACTAAATAATTAGAATAATATGCTAATAGCAATGCCTCACTAAATAATTAGAATAATATGCTACGGCGAAGTTTGCTAGGACATTGTACTGATGTTAGAACCATTGTCTAAGAATCTTCTCGTACTTAGTACGACAGTCCCAAGTCTTAGAAAGCTGGTATTTGAAAGAGCAAGACATGGAGGGGCTGATACTTCAATATTGTAATGGGACTAGGCTGACGTACTCATCGGTTGATGGAAAAGGCTTGCATAAAATTATAGCCTGCATCAAACAAAGACCTAGCAGGCTGGGAGCCTTAATGGCTCTACACTGGGATAAAACCCCCCTACCTCCTTTTTTTTATAAAAAAAAAAAAAGGAGCAAGACATAAACAATACATGAAGGATCAAGCTTAATCCCATTTTGGAATTTCACACCAAAGTGAAGTTTAGAGAGGAATGAACTATGAAGTTGATAAGAAGACAAGTTTGGTAAAATGCTAGAGCAGAGATTAGGGTGCATGTCGATAATGCTATCTGACTTTGGCTTTTAGTTTACATTCGGTTAATGTCAAGTAAACATTCTCAAAAGGTGTTATATTTTTATTTCTTTTTTTCTTTAAAATAAATACTCTATTAGCAATAAAAAGCACAAATAATTAGAGTTTTAATTTTTTAAAAAATAATTTTTTTAAAAAATATTCTCCTAGATTTAAAGGCTTTAAAATATTTTTTTGGACATCTTTTTCCTACAAGCGGCAACTTTTTGGAAGAGAATATTGGTTTTTGAAGAAATACAATGCTTTCGAAATATCGTATCTCTTCGTAACCATGGTGCATTGATCACCTAGATAAAGTTTATTGACACTGCTTCCCATTTAGATGTCGGAGGTTACTGGAAGAAAGGTGCTCGTGGGCTATACCTACAAGAAAAGTTCTGACTGGATGTTGCTCCGAAAATGCCCTCCAACGATCAAGTCAAGTGGTAGGTAACAGAAAGAAGAAAGTAGAGTGGAAAGGAAAGAAGATAGTGTCACATACATGTAACCTGGGGAGCTCTCATGGAGTCTCCTTTTATAGGTGAATGATGAGGGCATTTTCAAAATACGAAAGTTCTTAGTATATTTGGTGAGAAGTGATGGGGCATCAGATCCTGTTAGGAGATCTAACAGAGGATCATTCTATTTGCCTGGAATATCCACTTCCTATTAATAGAAATCTTGTCTTATTCGAGTTGCTAGCTGCTCTCCTTAATGATGATAGGGACTATGATATAAAATGGATCATGTCCCTCTTAATTAAGAGGATTTGCTAGAAATTATAAGATATGGCCTCTTGATTGTGCCACTGAGTATATGGAAATGAGTGTCAGGTGATCCCTCCGTATATTGCCCAAAAGCATGCTGTCATGTGACTTTAACTTCCCTTAGGCTTAAGGGTCCTAGGTCGAACCTAGCCCTCCTGCCGAGGCTGAAAGTCAAGTAAGGCTGAGGGTCTCGGAGTGCTATACTAGTGCACCCAAGGGTTGCTGGAGCTTAACTACCAAGAGTGAAGTGAATCTTCACAGAGGTTGAAGGTCAACTAAGCTAAGGATCCAAAAGGCTGAAGGACTTGGGGCACATTTCTATCTCCTTCGAGGATTAAGCTATTAAGAAAGTGAGTCCATCTTCCACTAGTCTCGTGGACTAGGAAGCTTTCCATTGATGATCGAGGATTAATCCATGACCAAGGGTCAGATAGGCCAATGGTCACCAAGGGATGCTACCAATCTTGGATGATTATTATAATCGGAGTGGTCCTTTATCAGGACTGAAGGTCAATCATGCCAAAGGGGCTCAATGTCATAACTCCATCATGCCTAAGTAATCTATCTCAAGCACCATAGGTAAACCTCGATAATTAGACCTTCAACCTTGCTATCTGAAGAACTATTATATACAGAGACATGGCATGTAACCAGTGTTATTCCATCAAGAAACTTAAGACGTAGCTTTGCTGACATTTTTCCATCTCACGAACCACATCATAGATATTTGGTTGGTATTCTATTTGAAGAAATGCTTTGCATATAAGCATTTTGAGGGTGAAGGGCCTAATGCTAAGGATCAAGGAGATCATAGGAGACTTGAATATGACCTTGCCTTGTCCATAAGAGGATAGGTGACCGCCTACACTGACCTCCAACCTGAGGACCTTCGAGATATCGAGGGTAGGGGTTAACCTCCACATCATTTGCCCCCCACTCTTTAGCCTGAGCATGAAACATGTCAGGCTGAGGAGTATGTAGCTACATGCTTGAGGGATCCTAAGTCTAGGCAGGAATTATTACACTCTTTCAAAGATGTGGAATGGGCTAGTAAACAAATGTGTGCCACGTGGTATAACATTCCTCAAGATGAGAGGGAAATTTATGGCCATCTCTCTCTTTAAATACAGAGTCCAAAGTGACTTTTTTAGCACTATTCTAGCTTTAGGCGAGGAAGATTTTGCACCATCTAAAGGTGACCTCCAGCAAGCCAGGTGATTTCTGGCGAGCATTTCCAGCACTCGAAAATCCTATAGCTCTAATTTCTTAGAATAACACCCAAGCCGATGGATCCGAAGGATGTGAAGGAGATCCGAAGGGCCCCAAAGAGGCTTAAAACGTCTGATGTTTGGGTGGAGTCATTGCTAGGGTGATCTACCAAGCACATGCTATAGAAGCGGGCATAGAAGGACATCTAGGGGTTGTCGTCCCCAAGTTCAACTAAAGGTCTGATGTGGCTGAAGATTTGGTTCAGTCACTTCTTTTGACTACTGACACACAGGAGATATGGGAGGCTGTCCCCGAACATTGCAAATGCGAGGCCTTTGAATCGATCATTAAAGTACGATAATGTGTTTCTTTGTATTTTGCCTCGGTGCTTTACTTATATTGATTTGCATAGCTAGGGAGACATCTCCACTTCTTCATGGAGCTACCTAAGGTTGTAGGGAAGAAGATAGCAATTATTGAAAAAAAGACCACTTCCACTGAATACTGGTTTGCAAAGCTAAAGAACAGGTGCCGGAGGCATAATGGGCATTCAACAGGCGAAGAGATGTGCCAATGCCATAATTAAAGAAGTTATTATCTTGAAAAAGAAGCTTAAACAAGCCTCTAAGTAGCTTATCTTAATGTGTAAGTAAATGACCGAAGCTCATCAATAAGAGGCCCAAGTCACCAAAGAAGTGAGAGCAAAGATTGCTAATCTAAAGGAAGGCTTTTGCACTGAACTTGAAGACATGAGGGAAGACTTGCACCAGGGTCCATTGGTTGTGGGATAAACTCATGTTAGCCATGATAAAAAATAGATGGTTATGGAATGAGCTTCAGCATTGGTACCAAATCCCACCTGAGTTTGTATTAGAAGTTTCGCTCTCAAAGGATCAGGCCTGTAATCCTCCCCCAGGTCGAATTGCTCTTTATGAAGAGTGTTTTCAGGCTGAGTTAAGGCTTCCTCTTTTATATTTTTCTCCAACCTTCTTCAATTCTTGAGGATAGCCCCATGCATAGTTGTATCAAATTCACGGTGGTATATCTATGGCTTTACAGTAGTTTGTCTTTTGGCTAGTATCCAGCCAAGTACCACTTTGTTTAGAAGGTTCTTTAATTTTAGGAGGCGCCCTCACTTCTTCAGGTGGTGCTACATCTATCCTTGAAGGAAGCGGGAGGTACGCCCCCTCATCCTAGGCATTCCTTCCTCTGTTCATCATTAGAAGAAGCACTTTTTCTTTATCAAATATCCATCTAGGAGCTAGGAGTTAGAGTCGTAGGGGGGTTCGCCACCATCAAGTAGTTCAGGCCCCCACCTTAAGTGAAGAAGAATAGTATAGAATCCTCCTCCACTTCAAGGTCCCCATGCTAAAGGTCCTTTTATCAGATAAGACCCTCTTCCAAGTAGGGATTAGCTAGATCCAATCGAGAGATGGGAGATGGGTTGTACTATTTGCTTTCTCCTCTATAGGATTTCCATTTATATATTTTTGATATTCATTTGGATACTGCAGGTATGGTTCCTTGATTAAAAAAGAAATAAAATAAGTGGCAAAATATAACACTATTGGAACTTCAAGGTTGCTAAAGAAGATTCGGATCATCACCCATCCTCGTCCTTCTACCGATCTGTCCCTGAGGCCAGGGGGGTAGTCCTCATCGTGGCCTCAGGGGCACCACCTATAGCCACCTTGAGGGCTCAACTACCAACACCTTATTAGGAAATGTGTCATATAGCCAATCATCTGGATTATAGACAATTGAGTTTTTATAATGTGTACATGAATTATTGATAAAATAAAAGTTATTTTTTAGTAGTTCATCTCTTTTTGCATCTTCCTTTGGACTCTTTTGAGATGAATTTCTTAGAACTACTTCAATTTGATAAAGAAAGATTTATCGAGTAGTTATTAAATATGTTCGCGACCAAATGATATGTTGTTACCTAGGACGACAATATTTATCAAGCATAGATCATTGTATGCCATATGGATTGGTTGTCCTCATAACCAAGAAGTGTGAAGACACTGACATGGCATGCAGGCGAGTGTAGGTGTACATTACACTGAACATGACCAACTCTGTTGAGTACTTTACTATTAAGAGTATCTTATCGAAGGATATGGGTATAAGTATCCCTTCAACTAGAGATCATCCCGGTGATTATAAGCAACTCATTATACTTAGGTACCAGACTACCTAGATTTCTAATCCAGAGATGGAAGGTTACTAGATATAGTCAAGTACTTGTTAAGTCAGTGATGAGTCAAGATGGATATTGACCACTCTAAGATGTTGGAGATAATGCTCTACTATGTTTTAATTTAGCAAGACCTTGGTTAGGGCAATCCTTGTAAAGAGTCCAGGATTTAGCAGGTTGAGACATATTTGGATGTATTATTCAGAGTTGGTAGTTAACTCTGAAATCATTCTGAGATTAGTGTCAAAGAGATGAATTATATAGAAACCATATACCTGGGTTCTTGAATGTTGCTTCGCAAACATTCACCTATCTGGATGTCGGGCACCATTACTAGATGGTCGCATCAATTAGTTCAGGAATTGGTTTCTGGACTACCAACTTAATGTTTGAACCTATAAGGTAACATACAATAGAAGTTTCTAACTGATCATGATGGCTGACTAACGATTAAAAATCCTTCAGTGGCAAAATTATAAATATGATGAATAATTAACCCTGTACAAATATTATAAATTAATAATAAATTAATTATTAATTAATTATAAGAGAATTAATTAATAATTGGATTTCTAGTTTACTTAATTTGATTGAGTGAAAAGGTTTAGGTCAAGTCTAATTTAATTTGGTTCAATTAGAACTCACTCGATTAGGTTATTCAATGACCTAATCACTAAGGATTTCTAATTATGGTTTGATTCAGACTTGGGCTTAGTTAATTTTAGATTTAATTAAAATTTAATTAAGCCTAATTGAGACTTAATTGGATTAAGTTTAAGTTGATTAAATTAGTTATTACCAAATTAGTTTTGGTTTCTAACTAATTTGGTCAAAGCTTGGGCAAACCCTTATCTAGCCCAACTAGGTTTTCTATTAGATATCTCCATGCCATTTATTTGAATAAATTCATGAAAATTCATGCCAAACATGTTTTCACATCCTCCCTCCTTTCTTATCTGATTTGGACTTATTTAGAATGAGTTTTAAACCAAAAGGGAGGATTTTGATTAGGAATCAAACTCTTTGACTTTTCCTATTTCTACTTGGTCTTAAATTATTAAAAAATTATCCATTATTATTGCCAATTTTTTTAAAAAAATCCAAATAAAGTATGCATTTAAAATAGGGCCCTTTTACTAGTGATTTGAAATAAAAACTCATGGAACTTTTATGGAATTTTTGATGGGGCATGGAATTATATATTAAGACTAGTCAAACTTGGTATATGCTTCCTAATCCTATCCAAAGTCCACTTAATCCTATCCTAATCCACATGCTAATTTTTCTAGAATTGTTTTGAAATTGTGCAACCATGGTGGATTTAAATTAGCATGTAATATGATGACAAAGACCATAGGAAAAATAAAAAGGTGGGCGTGAGTTCTTAATTGTCATGAGAAATTTATTTTGGATGCTAGGGTTGAAGGAAAAAGAAAAATAAGAAAAAAATAGTAGAAAGAGGTTTCTTATTTTTGCTTTCTTTTTCTTCCTCCTTGATCTAGATCTCTTCATCCTCTTCTTGGATTTCTTAGGAGGCTCAAGAAAGTCCAAGAAATAATTTATTTTTAGCCATCCAGTGACATTCGAAGGGATCTAGCAATCTTGGAAGGTTGATCGCATCGGAGCTTCGTGTGGATGATTTATAGAAACCGGACACCTTATGCAGCTACGAAGTGACGTGGAGAGCCCTTACCATGTGTCATCAGTAGTATTGATTATTGACGTATGATCAGGTATGAAATTAGATTTCATATTATTTGTAGATTGGATCTACTGCACGCATTGGGTAGATCGATGCATACTGATTTTGTTTCTATTGTATATCATGTTGTGATCCTGCTTAGAGTTTATTAGAATTATTTTAAATACATATTTTTTACTTAAAATAATTTTAAAATAGATATATTTTTATTATTAATTATTTAAAAAATTCATGCAAGAAATCCTAGGTATTTTTTTTCAACACACTTGCCCTCATAACCGGACATCTTCATCCATTGCTGGGGGGTCCTCATCCACCCTCCAATCTGTAATGGGCTTGACCAACCCCATAGCTCCATCTAGGAACCCAACCATCAAAGATTGGGGGGTGGTCTAGGAATTATTCAAGAATATCATCCTTCCCGATGATGCCAAAAGGATTGTCGAGGATAAAGCCCCTAATTGTCGAAAGGGGGTTGTTCAGCCCTTTCTCCATGTACGGAGTCCCTTTTCCTTGGACTATTTTAATTTCAACTTTTTTGTTGTCTTACTATTTTTTCCTTTCTTGGCAGATGGCCCACTATATCAATGACTACTTCAAGTTGTGAGGCCAGTATGGAGGCCGCCAAAAAAGAGCTCGGAGCTTGAGACTCAACTTCATGTTGTCAAGGTTGCGGCTGCCCGCCTAAAGCAAGAAGCCACTATAGAGAAGAAAAAATGGCTTCAAGCAGAGGAGAGGGAGAAGGCATTGAATGAGGAGCTTGTAGAGGCCCGTTGCAAGTTGTCTAAGGTTGAGGCTCAAGTCTTTATGATGGCCCAAGCAAGAATGGAGCAATATAAGAAAATAAAGGACTTTCATAATAAGAAGGTAACGTATGGCACGATAAGCTATCTTCTCGATAAGCATAAAGTCTATCGAAGGTCATGATTCACTTTCCAACCTCGGACTTAAGCTTCTTGGATGTGGAGTCAGGAATCATACGATAAACCCACTCCCACACCCAAAGATACTGCAATCCTTTGGGCAATAATGATCCTCCCCCTTAGGCTACTTGAGAAATAGCTTTTCTTTTTATCTTCTTTGTAAATAGCCTCGGCTTGCTTTCATGCAGGCCAATTTTGTAATGACCTTCATCCTCCTTTTTGGAATATCAATAAAATTCTCTTTTCATCGTATGATTGGATGTTTACTTTCAACATATACTTCCTTTTTGTACATCCATGGTTCGGGATTATGCACTTGATGAATAATCCATTTGTTTGTCCATCCATTCACTAAGAAACTGACATCCTCTAGCTAGTCAAACCCAAAAGGGCATTATCAATGGTCTTCGCATAGGCTAGCCTCAACCGAGTGCCAACCGCTACTCACCCTTGCCAAATCAAGGGTCTTTACTAACCCTGCCTACTTGACCTTTGATTTTTTAAGCAAAGATGAGGGTCCTAGTGGTTAACCCCCAATATTTTGATAGTGTGGCCTTATAATAATTCATATGATACTTGGGAGGAGAGTCTTGATGCTGATTATAGAATACAAAGATACAACGACCACTCCTAGTGTTTTCAAATCACAACCGATGCTAGACTATCCAAACTTTTATGATCAAACTAAGATCATTGAATTAAACACTGATCAAAAGTACCTTCTACAGGTCGATCAAAGGCTGTTGAATTAAACACCAATCAAAGTAACCTTCAATAGGCCCATCAAAGGCTGTTAAGTTAAATACTGATCAAAGACACCTTCTATGGGCTGATCAAAGGTTGCTAAATTAAATGCAAATCAAAGGCATCTTCTTTGGATCGACTAAAAGCTATTAAATTAAATACCAATCAAAAGCACCTTCTACAGGCTGATCAAAGATTACTGAATTAAACACCAATCAAAGACACCTTCTATGGGCCGATCAAAGGTCGTTAAGTTAAATACTAATTAAAGGCACTGATATGGCGGGATCGCTGACATGTAGCCCATGTCAGACCTGGTCAGACGCCATGTCGGAGGAAGATTCCATGTCAGATCTTTTCTTCGGACTCCTTTGCCGGGTGGCTCCCTTCGGGTCGAGACGCCATGGCCGAAGTCAAGCTCCGCCTCTCCAGACTCCTTCGCCAAGCGGCTCCCTCGGGGTCGAGATGCCATGGCTGAAGTCAAGCTCCGCCTCTCCGGAATCCTTCACCAGGTGGCTCCCCCAGGGTTGAGATGCCATGGCCGAAGTCGAGCTCCACCTATCCAGACTCCTTCACCAGGTAGCTCTCCCAAGGTCGAGACGCTGTGGCCGAAGTCGAGCTCCGCCTCTCCGGACTCCTTCTCTAGGCGGCTCCCTCGGGGTCGAGACACCATGGCTGAAGTCGAGCTCCGCCTCTCCGGACCAACTCCATCTCAGACAAAAGGACTAGCAACCGAAGGACGTCTCCGCTCTTCTTGGGTAAGCGGTCCACCACCTAAGGACCATGACAAGGTGCTTGCCAGGTCGTAATAATGGCCCAGCTACCACTTACACCGAAAAGGAAAGGCTCCCTCGATCAAGACACTGCGCTCCTTACCAACCTTCTATACCACCTAAAGGGCGGCTGCCCCCCGATTGAGGCTCCACCAGGCTACCCAAAATAGAGCAACCAGAAAGAATGTCAGAGCGCACGGTAGGTTCCATATCACAAGTGAAGAAAGACATCCCATCCATGGCATGAAACCTTGTCGCACGTACCCATAATCGAGGGGTGGATCTTGAGGTAGGCCTCTCACAGCCATCCTAGCTTAAAAAGAGCTCTCCAAGGTTCCAGAAGGTAAGCAAGCAAAACGTGAGGCAAGCTAACGGGCAAGAAGGGTGGCGCATAGAAGAAAAGGCTAAGAAACTGAGGCTACCATAGATCCACCCTGTGGGTCTTGATAGACACAGCCCTTCCGTCAAACTTCTCCTCCGTCACCATTTCTCCTGCCCTGCTCACGACCCATCTACATTCTTCTAGCATATTTGTTTTCCCTCCTAGCATGGAGTCCATCTATGGGGCTCAACCAAGAAGATCTATTCCCTTGGATCATCATTGACTTGAGCATCGGAGTGCCCCTGCTGGGATCACGGGCCCGGGTCTCCTCTGTTTTGCAGGTCTGGGTGTGCAGGCGGGTCCGGAGCAACAAGGGCACGATCCAAGGTCCTCTTCAGTTACAGGCCATGACGGTTTAGGCAACAACAGATTGGTACACTAGGTAGGGGCAGGACACATTCTGATCCAAGCTAGTCCCTCCTGCAAGAAAACCACTAGAGGCATGTTGATCACCCGTGCGAGGGAGGTCTCCACCAGTCATGCAGGAGATCCCCCTTCCCGCGGGGACCCACATAGTCCAGAGAGGGAGCTTCCCTCTCCACCATCATAACCGCCTTCGGTGGACGCTCAGTTGGCTGCACTCGCCTGCAGATACAGCTCTTGATTGCTGTAGTGCACCAGTTACAGCACCAGCACCGGTCCCTAGCCACCCACTAGCAGCTAGGGACCCCTGTGGCCCAAGCCACTACTCCCCGTGATAGCCTATGATCCTTTCAAAGAAGTCCTTCATAGCCGCGGGCCACAACAGATCGCCAGGGAAGCTACAGGACCCCGGCGAAGAGACATTGGACCGGGTCCGTCGACCAGGAGAGCTCTCAAGCAGGTTACTACCGAGCACTGTCGAGGTCGCAGAGGCAAGGCCCCCTGTCGTGACCCCCCTCAAACACTTTCTTCTCCTCCTTTGGCCTCGGTGGAAGGCTCAACTGATGAGGCCATCAGGCATATGGCAGAAAGGCGCTTGGAAGAACAGGAGCACAAATTGGCGGAGCTATCATGCTAGTTTGAAAATTTGTAGGGCTCCCCCAGCAAGCCTACGGGCTACGACGCCCATCCCCTTTCTCCCGAGAGATCCGAGAGGAACCGATCCCCAACCAGTTCTGCATGCCGCAGGTGGATCCCTACAATAGGACTACCAACCCCCTGGACCTCCTGGACCTCCTGGAGAGCTACAAGGTCCTCATGAGAGTCTAGGGAGCAACCGATGCTCTCCTCTACATCGCATTCCTGGCCACCCTCCAGAAGGTGGCTCGAGTTTAGTTTACCCGCCTCAAGCCTGAAAGCATCAGCTCTTTCGCTCAGTTAGAGTGAAAGTTTGTGGCCCACTTTGATGCCTGTCGCAAGGTGCCACATGAGGCAGACAACCTCTTCTCCATCAGGCAACAAGACCATAAGCTCCTACCCGGACTACGTGGCCCACTTCAAGGTTGCCACGATAGAGATCTACAACCTGGATGAGCCAGTTGCTATGCTGGCACTGAAGAGAGGGCTCAGGATTTCATACCTGACCTACTCTCTGGACAAGAAAGCCCCCAAGACATACTTCGAACTCCTCCTCCATGTTCAAAAGTACATCCACATTGAGAAGGCGGATCGTACGAGGAGGGAGCTAGACAGGAAGCCACTGAAGAAGCTAGCTCTAGGTGAGGCATCCGGGATGCAAAAACCCAGACCGCCTGCACCGAATTTCTGCTAGGGGCTGAAGCCAAAGAGAGACCCTATCCCAGAAGAAAGATTCACACCCCTCCTTGCTCCGAGGATGAAGATCCTCATGGAGATTTAGGTCGAGCGTTACCTACATTGCCCACCCCCTCTGAGGCCATCTAATGGTCGCGATAAGATGAAGTACTGCCAGTTCCACCATGACCACAGCCACGACATCGAGGAATACCGCCACCTCAAAAAAGATATTGAAGATCTCATAAGAAGGGGCTACCTCGAAAGGTTCGTTGGGGGCAAGGCCGCAACTGAACCTCAAGTGCTCGCTACTCTCCCTCCGGTCCCTGAAGTCGATAACTAGCCCACCGAGAAGACTATGGGGATGATCTATAGGGGAATCGAGTGCGCCCCAAGAGGGCCCAAGGAGGAGAGGGTCCTGAGAATGTACTCTCCTTTATGAGGAAAAGGAAATCTAGGGTTAAAAATATAAATAATGATGCCGTGGTCGTCGAGATGATGATTGCAAAGCATCATGTAAAATAGATTATGGTCGATAGTGGAAGTTCGCCTGATATCCTTTTTTATAATACTTTCTCCATGATGAATCTATCCTCTACTCAACTTAAGCCTGTGCACACTCTCCTGGTCGGTTTCATAGGGGACTCTATGGGAGTAGAGGGAGAAATCACTCTCCCTGTTACTACAGAGGTGCCACCTCGGTAGAGCACCATCATGATGACCTTCACTATTGTAAGGCTTCCTTCGGCCTACAATGTGATCCTTGGCCACCCCAGGCTCAATTTTCTCTACACGGTCATCTCCACCAAAAGGGTACTAGTGCAGTTTCCTACTCTGTATGGTGTTGGAGAGATGAGGAGGGCACCTTAACCAATCTAACACTGCCTCCAAGCTATTCCCGGGGCCAATAGCCCCGAAGAAGATCCCAATGCCGACGACCTTGACCAAAGGATGGAAGACCCTAGGGGTGGCTCGGTCGAGCGTCTGCTGTCATACCCACTCAGAGCTAACCTGGCGAGAATGATGTAAATCAGGGCCCAGCTGCAAGAGGAGGAGCGGGCCCACCTGTTGGAGTTCCTTCGAGCGAATGCAGACATGTTCGCTTGGACGGTAGTGGATATGCCGGGGATTCCCCAGATGTCATCACCCACAAGTTGAGCATTGATCCAAAGTGTCGCCCGATCCATCAGAAGAAGAGAAGCTTCTTCCTTGAGAGGCAATGGGCGATCAACGAGGAGGTGGACAAGCTCCTCACAGCCAGTTTTGTTTGCAAAGTGCAGTATCCCAGCTGGCTGGTGAATGTAGTCATGGTAAAGAAGAGCAATAGGAAGTGGAGGATCTGCGTGGACTACACCGACCTCAACTAGGCCTATCCAAAGGACAGCTTCCCTTTGTCGATGATTGACCAACTGGTAGACGCCACCTCAGGGCACTGCTTGCTCTCATTCATGGATGCATTCTCCGGATACAATCAGATCCGGATGCATCCGGAGGATAAGGAGCACACTGCCTTCATCATCGATCGAGGGACGTACTGCTATCGGATGATGCCTTTTGGCTTGAAAAATGCTGGCGCCACATACCAGTGGCTGGTCAACCGGGTCTTCAAGGACCAAATTGGAAGAAACATGCAAGTGTACGTGGACGACATGCTCGTCATGAGCAAGCCGAAGTCGAATCACGTCGCAGATCTGGTAGAGGCCTTCCACAACCTCTGAACACACAAGATGAAGCTGAACTCGGTAAAGTGCTCCTTCAGCGTAGTAGCAAGGAAGTTCCTTAGGTTCATGGTCACCCAAAGGGCCATTAAAGCAAACTTGGAGAAGGTCCAGGCAATCATTGACATGGAGCATCCCACCTCGAAGAAGTAGGTTCAATGCCTGACCGGTCGGATTGTAGCCCTGAGTAGGTTCATTTCGAGGTCGGTAGACTGCTACTTACCCTTCTTCAAGGCACTATGCAAAGTGCACGACTTTGCCTGGACTGAAGAGTACAAGGCAGCCTTCGAGAAGTTGAAGAAGTTCCTGGCATCCCCGCCACTCCTCTCCAGGCCAGAGGAAGGGGAGGAACTCCTGCTTTACCTGGCGGTCACCCTAGGGGCCGTTAGCTCAGTCCTTGTTCGTACAGATAAGGACAGATCCCAGAAGCTAGTGTACTATGCCAGCAAAATCCTCCAGGATGCGGAGATCAGGTACACCCACTCAGAAAAACTAAATTTTGCTCTAATAATGTCTACCAAGTACCTAAGGCCATCTTTTAAGCGCATCTTATTGCGGTTATGATGGACCAGCCGCTAAGGGCCATCCTCAGCCACCCTGAAACATCCGGGAGTTTGGCAAGTGGTCTCTAACGTTGAGCGAGTTTGACATCTCATATCGATCGAGGCCGTCACAGAAAGCCCAAGTACTGTCCAACTTCCTGGTCGAGTGTGCTTGCATGAGTGAGGAGCTCGAGGAGATCACCTCGACCTCGGCACCACGGTTGGAGCCCATTGCCGAGGAGGAGATGTGGGTCCTTCACGTGGATGGCACGTCCAATTCAGGAGGAAGCGGAGTAGGACTCATCCTCACCAACGGGGATAGAGTCATGGCTGAGTGTGAACTTCGCTTCCGGTTCATAGCAACCAACAATTAGGTAGAGTACGAAGCACTCCTCACAGGACTCAGAGTCTCCCGCGAGTTGGGTGTGCCAAACCTGAAGGTCTTCACCGACTCCCAACTGGTGGTGGGGCAGGTCTCAGGAGAGTATGAGACCCGAGATCCCCAGATGATGAAGTACCTCGAGCAGGTCCGTTCAAGCATGTGTTGGCCAGGTGGCTATCCAAGAGGGGGGTGAATTGGGTATTTAAAAAATTTAAGTAGATAATGTGCTTTGAAAATTTCTTTAAGAGTGTTAGGTGCTGTGGCAGAGTAATAACTTGCATAAGCTAAATAAGAACAAAGAAGCACAACACAAACACACAAAAATTATAGTGGTTCGGAGCAACCCAGCTCCTACATCCATTATCCAAGTTACCACTTGGGATTTCCACTATATTCACACCCGAATACAGTATGGTTATTTTACAGGCTCACAATCCAAAACCTCTACACTTTGGTTTTACTGGGATCACCAAAGAAACCCTACACCCTTTGGTTTTAAACAAGATCATCAAAGAAACCCAACTTGATTTTAACAGGATCACAAAGAACCCAACACTTGGTTTTTAGCTAAGGCTCATCAAGAACCTATTTGGTTTTTCAAACGGGCTCACCAATAACCAAACAATTCAAGAATGAATTGAAAATAAATGTAATAATAAGTGACAAACTCTAGTTATTGGATAGTTGCCGCTTTAGCACTGATGAAGCCTTCTTTAACTTCTCTTTAAAGTACTTGAGAGGCTTGCTTTCTTTCTTCAATGAATGCTTCAATCTTCATATGTGAGTTGGTGAAGAGAAAAGTCTACTTTGAATGCTCACTTGTGCTCTCTTTCTTGTTGGTAGATTAGATCTTCAACAGAGCATTAAGACTTTGAGGAACTCACTAACTCACTTACTTCAAGGAAGTTTAAATCCCTCAAATATATGGCTTTCCATCATCCCAAATAATTTGAAACATTGTAGACCATTGGGATGTGATATTTGACCGTTGGAGCTCCTTTTTGCATTCAAAAACAAATTTTGGAACTAGCCATTATGTACCTGGAAATGATATTCGAGTCGGCTCGGATACTTCGAGTCGGCTCAGATCCTTCGAGTCGATAGGTCAAGTCACCATTTTTCAGTAGGGTCAGCTCTTTGTCTCAGGGTGCAAAAATTTCACTCTGGACGAGTCGGCTCTTGATAGCTCAGGTCGGCTCAAACTTCCATCGTTGAACTCATTGAACTCGAGGAGTCGGCTCGCTTCTACTTGGGTCGACTCTTCTTCTCAGAATCAGAAAACTACACTCTGGAGGAGTCGGCTCGTTGCAGATTGGGTCAGCTCGCTTTCTCAGGTCTTCAAAATTTGTTCTGGCAGAGTCGACTCATTCTGATTAGGGTCGACTAGACTGTCTGTTCTTAGAAAACATTAGGAATGGACTCTAGATGAGTCAGCTCAGTTCTACTTGAGTCGGCTCGGATTGCTGCGTGCCAAAATCCTTGGTGCATGCCATGAGGTAGAGTCGGCTCTTCTTCGGATTGGGTCGGCTCGAGTGACTTGTTCAAAATTTTTACAAATGAACTTGAAAACACTCTCACTAGCACTCTCAAACTTTTTATACAAACCAACTCAAATGAATTTAATGCACAACACTCATAGAAGTAACCCTTTTACATTATTTTTCTTAACATTTTCTTTGGGCTCTTCTTTACAAAATATGATTACAACACAACTCAAAACAAGAAGTATAACTATAGGAGTTGAAGTTTGAACAAAGAATTTATCCTACAAAAACTTGTAAACCACTTGAAGAGTTGTTAGTAAAAAATATGCATGCTCCAATGTTTGGTTATCATCAAAATCACTTATGAGGTCAACAATATACCCCTTTTTTATGATGACAAAACACTGGGCATGAAAAATTCTTTACATTTACATGTATAAAGGTATTCAAAAGTAAGTATTCACATGTATTAGAGCCAATTATATTTGTAAATAAGTATCAAAGCTCTAGTGATGAAAATGTATAGTATTGATGTTAGTGCTTTTATGTATATTAAAGTATTAAATTTTGCATGCTTCATAGTATCAGAATTAGCACAAACATGGAGTATCAGAGTTTAATATTGAAAGAATTAAGACTAATTTTTGAGCAAAAGAATCTCCCCCTTTCTCTAGGTTTTAAAATAATGAAACAGTTAGGTTCATTTAAATGCAATCACTTTTGTGCTCCCCCTTTTTCATTTATTCATGCACTTTAAAAATAATTGGAGGGAAGCTCAGCATAGAAATTTCATGACAGCTCAATCATCAATAATGATATTGATACCATTTTCTCCCTTTTTGTCAAATAATCAAAAAGGTATTTTCAATAAGGCTTGGATTTTTGAAATAAATTGAGAAAGTTTTTAATATTTGTTTGAGATAATTTCACTTTCTCAATTTTATTTGGAAATTCTTATTAAAATTCATCACAGTTATATTGAAAACATTGCATAATGACAATAATAGAAATTATCAAAAGAACTTTCATTTCATTGAGAAATTTTGCATACAAAGTACAAAGTATAAAAGAAAGTACATTCATTCAGGAAGATTTCTTTCTATTCATAGAGTTTCTTAAAAGTATGGCATATATATTGTAAAAAGTCAGAAGTACAAGGATGTGATCAATACAACCAAAAGACTATCTAAATAACCTTTTCTTCTTCTTCTTCACTAAAAGAAGAGCCAACATCTATAACCTTATCAGAGGTTTTGGTTTTCAGATGTTTAAACCTTAAATCCCTGAATCTAGTTCTAACTGGAGCTATAGATGTCTTAGTCTTCTTGGCTTTAGATTTATTTTTGGTCACAACAGGTTCAACTTTGAATAAAGGTGGATCAGATGAAGGAATCTTTGAGGGTACAGGAGATGGTTGAGTAGAAGTTTCAAGTGGCTCTTTGTTGATCAGTAAAGAAGTATCCTCAGCAGTAAATGTTTTCTTTTGAGATTGATGTAGGATACTTCAAATTTCCTCTTTAAAACTATCCATCTCTTTTTTCATCTTTTCCTTGTGGAGCATCTATTCTGATCTCATATTCTGCAAGCTGATATTAACTGAATTTTATAAATCCTTAAGTACATAATTTATGTGACCTGTCAGTGAATCAGAAATTATTTTCATCTTCTGAAATATTAACTCCTTAAGTTCAAATGAAGTTATCATTGCATGTTCAGATCTGTCTTCATCCTTGTTTTCAGGTTCATCAGCTTTAACAGCAGCAGGTTCATCCATGTCATCATCGGAGGAAGTGGCGGCTATTTGACCAGTCATTTTCTTTATCCATACTCCCTCTTGCAGTTTGTATCCCATTCTTTTGAGAGAGTTGAAGGAATAAGTGTCTGAATGATATAGAGGCTTGCCTATCTCATTAGTTAGGTCAATTCCAACATCTTCAAACAGTAAGGTGAATACCATACCGTATGGCAAGCATGCTTTGAGTTTTCTTGCTGCCTCTCTCATTTGTATCATTATGATGAAAGGAAAGTTGAGTGGTTCTTCTTCAATAAGATGTCCCACAAAAGTCAAATCCTTTTCACTCACCCAGTCGAAACGACCGGTTCTGGGAAGAAAAATCTTACTAATCATATTATGGAGTAGTCGCATCTCCCTAGATAGCATGTTAGCTTGAACATGTTGGATGGAGCTTACATCTTCTCTTTCCAAAATGAGCTTCAATGCATGTTCTTTATCATTTAGAGTAAGCTCGGTGGCACCGTCAGTTGGCATTTAAAGTAGGTTGCTTAACTTTTCTTCATCCACAATAACTTTCACTCCCTTAACAGTTGATTCCAAATGGTAATCTTCAAGAACTAGGTTTTCAAAGAACGTTCTTACCAGTGCAGGGTAGGTTAGAATATCCAAAGAGCAGAAAAATTTCCAACCTTGGTTGTCAATCCAACTTCCAATCTTCATTTCCATTTCTTCCATGAAGGAAAAATCGATCCTTCTACCGCATATAACAGGCCTATTTGCCATTGAAGTGAATTTCCCAGTTGGAGAGGATGTTTCTTTTTCTTTTTGTTCAAGAGAATACCTTTTTCTCTTCTCTCCCTTTTTCTTCAGATCTTCACTGTGTGTGCTTGTTTCAGCTGCTTGAGGAATCTTTCGTGCCGATCTCCTTGGAGCCATTGCAGCAAGATTTGGGATTTAAAAAATCAGAGTTTCGGGGAATGGTTTTTGAAGTTTTGGTGAACGTTCTGAGTGGAGTAAAAAGAGTTTAGAGTGGGATAAAAAGAGTGAAATGTAAGAGGAGTACTCGATTCTATTAAAAAAAATGATTTCCTGACATTCGAGTCGGCTCACCCAACCCTAAAAACATCCGAGTCGACTCGACCAGAGCAAACTCAGAACAAGCAAAAAAATCAGACATTCTAGCCAGCTCGACCAGAGCAAAATTGCTCGAGCCGACTCGAACAGAAACTTTCCATAGAAAATGAAATGATTCAGAAATTGAGTTTGATTCAATGAAATCTCAAGAAAAATTATTCAAAATACTTGAATAGTTGTAGGAGATTTTCTAGATAATTTTTTCTTAATTCTGAAAAAAATTAGGTTAGGTAGATTTAGAAGGGATCACAAAGACCTAATTCTCCTTTAAACAATTCAAATCTATCTTGATTTAGTGGCTTAGTGAAAATATCAGCTAATTATTTTTCAGTTTGGATAAATTCTAGTTCAATGTCACCATTCAAAACATGATCTCTAATAAAATGGTGTCTAATCTCTATATGCTTGGTTCTAGAATCCTGAATAGGATTTTTGGTCAAATTTATAGCACTTGTGTTATCACACTTGATTGGAATTTTGAATTGTATAACACCAAAGTCTTCTAGTTATTGTTTAATCCATAATACTTGTGCATAACAACTCCCTACAGCGACATACTCTGCCTTAGCAGTAGAAAGTGCTACCGAGTTTTGTTTCTTACAGTGCCATGAGATTAAATTCAACCCTAGAAATTGGCATGTACCACTAGTATTTTTTCTATCAATTTTACAACCAACATAGTCAGCATCTGAAAAACTAATTAAATTTAAAGAGAATTCTTTAGAATACCAAATACCTAAATTACTTGTATCTTTCAAATATCTGATTATTCTTTTAATAGCAAGCATATGTGTTTCTTTAGGATTACATTGAAATATAGCACATATACATATACTATACAAGATATCTAGTCTACTTGCAGTCAAGTATAATAAGAATTCGGTCTTACCTCTATAGAGCTTTTGGTCAACATTGGATCCATTTTCATCTTTGTCCAATCTGCAAGATGGGCTCATGGGTGTGCTCATTTATTTTCTCGTCTTCATACCAAACTTTTTAATTATTTCCTAGGTGTACTTGGCTTGGTTGATGAAGATTCCTTCTTTAGTTTGCTTTACTTGAAGTCTAAGAAAGTAGTTAAGTTCATCCATTAGGCTCATTTCAAATTCTCCCAGCATTAACTTAGCAAATTCTTCACAAAAACTTTCATTAGTTACACTAAATATAATATCATCAACATAAATTTGTACAACTAATATATCATTATTTTTTTTTTAATGAAAAGGGTTTTATCAACATTTCCTCTTGAGAAATCATTTTCAATCAAGAAAGTGCTAAGTCTATCATACTAGGCTCTAGGTGCTTATTTCAAACCATATAAAGCTTTGTTCAGTTTAAACACATGGTTTGGAAAAACATGATCTTCAAAACCCGGTGGTTGTTCTACAAAAACTTGTTCAGAAATAAATCCATTTAAAAATATACTTTTTACATCCATTTGAAAAAGTTTAAAATTCATGTAGCAAGCAAATGCAGGAAATAATCTAATGGCTTCTAGTCTTGCTACGGGTGCATATGTTTCATCAAAATCAATGCATTCTTCTTTGACTGTATCCCTTAGCCACTAATCTAGCTTTGTTTCTAATGATATTTCCTTGTTCATCTAATTTATTCTTATAGACCCATTTTGGTTCTTATTATTGGATGGTCTATAGGTCTATCAACTAATATCCAAACCTTGTTTCTTTCAAACTGGTTTAATTCTTCATGCATGGCCATCATCCAGTTTGGATCATTTTTAGCTTCTTCTAAGGTATGAGGTTCTATTTGAGATACAAAGGCTAGGTAGTCATGTGCAGCTCTATGTGATGACCTAGTCCTAATACCTTGTGAAAGATCACCAATAATTAATTCTTTAAAATAAGAAGTTGCGTACCTTAATTTTGTTGGTAGATCTATATGATCCTTACTTATCATTTCTTCTCCTTCTTCAATTGATCTTTCTTGTATGCTCATGTCTTCCATTTCTTTTTGAATTGTACCTACATCATTGTCTATACACTCTTCTTTCTTAAAAGATGAATGGTTTGTTTTATCAAAAATAACATGCATTGACTCTTCTACAGAAAGAGTCCTTTTATTAAATACTCTATATGCTTTGCTATGTAATGAATAACCAAGGAAAATTGCTTCATCAGATTTTGTATCAAATTTTCTTAGATTATCTTTACCATTATTAAGCACAAAACATTTACATCCAAAGATAAAAAAATAATTAATATTAGGTTTCTTTTCATTCCAAAGCTCATAGGGGGTTTTCTTCAAAACATGACGGATCAAAATACGGTTTAAAATATAACAAGTAGTGTTCACCGCTTCTACCTAGAAGTACCTTGGAAGATTACCTTCACACAACATGGTTCGGGCTATTTCTTCAAAAATCCTATTTTTTCTCTCTACGATACCATTTTATTGTGCTGTCCTAGGAGCGGAGAAGTTGTGATTAATGCCATTTTCTGTGCAATAATCATCGAAAACTGATTTTCAAATTCAGTGCCGTTATCACTCCTAATTGAGATTATTGATAGATTTCTTAGATTTGAAACCTTTTTGTGAAGTTTTTGAAATACTTTGAAGGTTTCATCTTTGTGAGCAATAAACAAAACCCATGTAAATCTGGAGAAATCATCTACAATCACAAGGGCATATTTTATACCTCCTAAGCTTGTAGTCCTAGTTGGTCCAAATAAGTCCATGTGAAGTAGTTTTAGAGGTCTAGTAGTTGAAATCATATTTTTGGGTTTAAAACTCCTCCTAGTTTGTTTATCCATTCACAAACATGATCAAAATCTACTTTAAACTTAGGCATGCCTCTAACCAAGTTTTTGGAAATTAATTTGATAATAGTATGCATGCTAGCATGACCTAATCATCTATTCCAAAGTAAACAAGACTCCTTAGACTTAGTATTCATTGCAACTAGACTAGAACTACTTGATATAGCAAGATTATTGAGATCAACTACGTAAATGTTTCCAAGTCTGTGTCCAATGAACTTACTACTAGATCAAGAGAGTTTGTTATAATACACATAAATGATTCAAAGATAACCTTGAAGCCTTTATCACATAATTGACTAATACTTAGTAAATTATGCTTTAATTTATCTACTAGCAATACATTTTCAATGAAAGTATAGGAGGTTATCTTGATCTTACCGATTCTGATTATTTTTTCCTTGCCATTATCTCTAAAAGTAACCATACCTCCTTTTATTTCTAGGATGATAAACTGATCCTTGTCACCCGTCTTGAACAGCCACTGTCAAGATACCATCTTTTCTTTAATTTTTGGGATGCAAGACATTCCTGCAAGACAATCAAGGAGTTCTTTTAGGTACCCAAGCTAACTTGGGTCCTTGTAGGTTAGCTGAGGTGGTTCCTTTGGGAATCCAAATCTTTCTTGATTTGTTATGGACATTTCTAATAATGTTACATTCAAAAGTTTTATGTTCTAGCTCTTTGCAAGCAAAACATTTGATTCTAGAATTCTGAAAAGATTTATATTTTGAAATTCTAGATGAATGAGATGCAGAAATAGCAGATTTTGTATTTGAATTTTTAGGAATATACAAGGTAGCTTTCGAAATGGAAGTAGAACCTTTTGTCACAAAAGTCTTTTGAGATCTAAACTTTGAAACAAAATCTTTTTGTTACACAAAAGTAGTTGCTATAACATAATTTGAATTTGAAGAATTATAACCAATTCCAGCTTTGTTGCCAAAAATCTTTTGTTCTTTAAGAATCAGCTCAAGCTTGTTAGATGATAAAGTAAGTTTTTCAACAAGTGGATTGAGTTTTTCAACCTCCTTTTTCAACTCATGATTTTCATTCAACAAAACTTTGTTTTTGTCAAGATAATCATTATTCTCAGTTTTCAATACTTTACAGTTTTCAGAAAAGACATGAAGTTCTTTTTGCAATAAAATATTCTTTTCTGAAATCTCTTCTTTTTCTTTGAGTAAAGAATCATTAATGTTCTTTAAAGATCTGATCTTTACTCCAGCCTTTTTAAATTCAAATAAAAGATCATGAAATATAGAATTTAACTCATCAAATATACATTCAATTTGAGCATTGGAGGAAGTTACCTCATCCTCGAGACCTATTAAACATAAATTAGCAGTTTTTATGGTCTCTTCCTCTTCAGTTGAGGTGGATTCTTCACTGTCACTCCATGTGGCAACCATCGTTTTCCTTTTCTTCTTCTTGAAGATCTTTTTCAATAGAGGACAGTCTGGATGAATGTGCCTCGATTCTTACATTCATAGCAGGTGAAGACTTGTTCCTTTTCTTTGTCTTTATCCTTGTCCTTTTTCTTGGAATGCTCTCCTCATTTATGGAATTTTCTATTGAATCTTCCTTTCTTCTTTTCCATAAACTTTCTAAATCTCCTCACGACCATTGCGATATCTTCATCTTCTAGATCATCTTCGGAGGAGGTAAGAACATCTTCCGTTTCTTCATCATTCTTTGATTTCAATACAGCCTTGAATGCAATAGTTTTCTTCTTCTTTTGATCATCATCAGTTCTGTGCTGCATGGCCAATTCGTGTGTGATGAGAGAACCCATTAATTCATCCATAGATAGAGTATTTAGATCTTTAGCTTCCTAAGTGGCAGTAACTTTAGGATCCCATTTATCTGGAAGTGATCTCAATATCTTTTGTACTAAACAGCATTTGAGTAAACCCTGCCAAGACTTTTCAAACCATTAATAGTATCTATAAAATATAGTGTACATGGCAAAAATATTTTCATTAGGTTCCATTTTAAACAATTTATAATTGTGTACTAGAAGATTAATTTTTGAAGTCTTCACTTGAGAAGTTCCTTCATGGATCACCTCAAATTTATCCCAAATCTTCTTTGCCGAACAGCAAGTGAAAATTTGATTAAACTCGTTGGAATCCAAAGCATAGTATAGCAAGTTCGTTGCTTTGGCATTTAATTTCTCTAACTTCATGTCGTGTTCATCCCATTCATCTTCAGGTTTAGGGACATCCACGCCATCAATTTTGATCATGGAAATATGTGGCCCTTTAAGAATGACCTTCCATAATTGAAAATCAACAGCTTGTATATAGATTTTCATTCTTGCTTTCCAATAAAAATAATTTGTGCCTGTGAAGAGTGGAGGTCTATTGGTTGATTGGCCTTCGGTCAAAGATGTACTCATGGGATGAGCCATCAATCTTTACTCTAATATAATCAGAGACACCGCTCTGATACCAGTTGTTGCCCAGGTGGCTACCTAAGAGGGGGATGAATTGGGTATTTAAAAAATTTAAGCAGATAATATGCTTTTGAAAATCCCTTTGAGAGTGTTAGGCGCTGTGACAGAGTAATAACTTGCAGAAGCTAAATAAGAACAAAGAAATACAACACAAATATACAAAAATTATAGTGGTTTGGAGTAACCCAGCTCCTACGTCCATTACCCAAGTTACCACTTGAGATTTTCACTATATTCACACATGAATAAAGTAGGATTATTTTACATGCTCACAATCTAAAACCTCTATACTTTGGTTTTACCAGGATCACCAAAGAAACCCTACACCCTTTGATTTTAAACAGGATCACCAAAGAAACCCAACTTGATTTTAACAGGATCACCAAGAACCCAACACTTGGTTTTTAGCTAAGGCTCACCAAGAACCTATTTGGCTTTTCAAATGGGCTCACCAATAACCCAACACTTCAAGAATGAATTGAAAATAAATGTAACAATAAATGACAAACTCTAGTTATCGGATAGTTGCCGCTTTAGCACTGATGAAGCCTTCTTTAACTTCTCTTTAAAGCACTTGAGAGGCTTCCTTTCTTTCTTCAATGAATGCTTCAATCTTCATATATGAGTTGGTGAAGAGAGAAGTCTACTTTGAATGCTCACTTATGCTCTCTTTTTTGTTGGTAGGTTAGATCTTCAATAAAGCATTAAGACTTTGAGGAACTCACTAACTCACTTCAAGGAAGTTCAAATCCCTCAAATATATAGCTTTCCATCATCCCAAGATAGTTTGAGATGTTGTAAACCATTACGATGTGACATTTGAACGTTGGAGCACCTTTATGCATTCAAAAAAGAATTTTGGAACTAGCCGTTATGTACTTGGAAATGATATTCAAGTCGGCTCGGATCCTTCGAGTTGATAGGTCAAGTCACCATTTCTTCAGTAGGGTCGGCTCTTTGTCTTAGGGTGCGAAAACTTTACTCTGGATGAGTCAGCTCTTGATAGCTCGAGTCGGCTCGAATTTCTATCGTTGAACACATTGAACTCGAAGAGTCGGCTCGCTTCTACTTGGGTCAACTCTTCTTCTCAAAATCAAAAAACTACACTTTGGAGGAGTCGGCTCATTGTAGATTGGGTTGGCTCGCTTTCTCAGGTCTTCAAAATTTATTCTGGTAGAGTCGGCTCATTCTGGTTGGGGTCGACTCGCCTGGCTATTCTCAAAAAACATTAGTAATGGACTTTGGACGAGTCAGCTCAGTTCTACTTGTGTCAACTCAGATTGCTGCGTGCTAGAATCCTTGGTGCATGCCATAAGATAGAGTCGGCTCTTCTTCGGATTAGATCGGCTCGAGTGACTTGTTCAGAATTTTTATAAATGAACTTGAAAACACTCTCACCAACACTCTCAAAGTTTTCATACAAACCAACTCAAATGAATTTAATGCACAACACTCATATAAGTAACCCTTTTACATGATTTTTCTTAACCTTTTCTTAGGGTTCTTCTTTACAAAATATGATTACAACACAACTCAAAATAATAAGTATAACTGTAGGAGTTGAAGTTTGAACAAAGAATTCATCCTATAAAAACCTGTAAACCACTTGAAGAGTTGTCAGTAAAATATGTGCTTGCTCCAATGTTTGGTTATCATCAAAGCCACTTATGGGGTCAACAGCATGATGGGTTTCCGGTGCTTCAGCATCTCTCACATCTGATAGGGATCGAAAGTCTATTTTATTTTATTTTATATGAGTCCTATAATAAGGTAAGACAAATGAGTCTAGTTGAGTCCACTTAGTCAGGTCCAGTCTTTTAGTCCAGTCAAGTCCAATCGAGTCCATGTAGTTTTCATTCAAGAGGAGAGTCAGTAGCCAGGAGATTCACTAGGACCCCCCAACCAGAGCTGGCCTTCATGCACCTGGGCCCTTTCATGCTGCCAAGCCCGCAAGAGAGAGCTCTAGTCCAAGATAAAGGCCCACTGTTGACCAGGTCCACCAAGGTTTCTTGGCCCACAAGTCAGGGTTTCTTAGCCCTTAAGTCATGTACCCTGGGATGAATTTATAAATACCACCCCTCCCCTCTTGTATGAGTATCTTTTTTTTCATTAATACAAATTAAAAGTTATTTTATCTAGGTTTTCTTCAAATTGGAGTGGGTGTGACGTCCGTGTTCCTAGTTCTTGAGTGCAAGCCCTAATCCCCTGGTGACTTCTTCACTTGCCAGCGATCCCCCGCTTCCCCGTCCCACATCAACTTGGTATCAGAGCCCGAGGATTAGGGTGTTCTTCTTCTTCCCCGACTCCATCTCCGTCTTCCTTGTTCCATCACCACGATCACAGATCCATCGTTGTCTTCCACCTGTGAAGCCCCCCGCCCCTTCCTCCACTCTTCGTTGTCTTAACTGCAAGCGAAATTCCCATTTCCACCCAGCCCCACTGGGAACTCTCGATCAATAGCCCGACCGCCAACTCCCCGGGTCTACCCGACATTATTTCGGCTCCCTGCTATCATGATGCCCGACACCACTGGATCAAAGCACGATGCTTGTCTTACCGGATCTTCGACCGCCGGCTCGTCCTCACCCTCACCGATGCCATCAAGCCCTCCGCCCGATCTTCATCGCCGCCTCCACTGTGACCTCCATCTCGTGAACCCCCAACGCCCCACTGGTGTCGTCCATTTATGAAGCCACCACCAGCAGTCGACGGCCCATCTCCTGCCAAGCTTCTCCCACCGACCAGCATCGCCCCAGGCCACCAGATCAACTTCCCCATCCATGATGCCTGAACACATCCCACGGCCACCGCTTCCCATCATCGCTGCCCGTGCCACAGATCCGCACGACGTTGCCAGCCACCGAAACCCCCATCTGTCCGGCCATCTCCCTCCTATGCCAGCATCGTCCACCACCCAACATCCATGCTGGCAGCCCCACCGGACTTCTTCCCCTGCTCCATCTTGCAACGGCCCATGAAGAAGCTACCACCAGTGTTCCCAGTGCCTTGCTGACAAAGCCCATCGACGAAGCCTCCCCGCGCTGATGCCTGCTCTCCGGTGCCATCACTGGTGAGATCCGATCGGAAGACCCCCTTGCTCCGTTCCCCTTTGGTCCATGGAGAAGGAACCCTACTGTTGCATGAACATGAAGAGCACGCTCCTCAAAGCACATGCTCCTCAAAGCACATGGATCTCAAAGGATCCCAAAGATGGTGAAGCACGGATCCCAGAGCTATACGATTTTCAAAGTCACACAGATTTCATAGCAGTACAAATTTCAGAGTGGCACAGTTCTCAAAGCCCCTCTTTATTCCAAATTTATTTTGGTATATTTGGGTTTATTTGATTGTGTCTATTTTATGAGTTTATTTTTTGATGTGATTGGTTCCAGTTCCATCAAACCCCCGCTCACCCAAACTCGACGGAGTCGAGTTCTCCTCACTGCAGGAAAATGATGGAGACCGAAAGTCTATTTTATTTTATTTTATTTGAGTCCTGTAATAAAGTGAGACAACTGAGTCTAGTTGAGTCGACTTAGTCAGGTCTAGTTTTTTAGTCCAGTCAAGTCCAATCAAGTCCATGTAGTTTTTATTCAAGAGGAGAGTCAGTAGCCAGGAGATTCACCAGGCCCCCCCAACCAGAGCTAGCCTTCATGCACTTGGGCCCTTTCATGCCACCAAGCCTGCAAGAGAGAGCTCCAGTCCAAGATAAAGGCCCACTGTTGACTAGGTCCACCAGGGTTTCTTGGCCCACAAGTCAGGGTTTCTTAGCCTTCAAGTCATGTACCCTAGGGTAAATCTATAAATACCACCCCTCCTCTCTTGTATGAGTATCTTTTTTCTTATGAATACAAATTAAAAGTTATTTTGTCTAAGTTTTCTTCAGATTGGAGTGGGTGTGACGCCCGTGTTCCCCGTTCTTGAGTGCAAGCCCAAATCCCCTGGTGACTTCAATGCTTGCCAGCGATCCCCCGCTTCCCCGTCCCACATCAACATCCCTCATGGAGAGAACGCTCGCGCCGATACCCTATCAAGGCTCGCGACCCTTCCGGACTCATCACTGGGATGCACCCACATAGAGTACCTGGAAGGTCCAAGCTATGAAGCCTCCAGAGAAGTCCAGTAGGTCATCCTGGAGCCCAGCTGGATGAATTGGTACATCAGATACATCATCAATGGCATTCTACCAGAAGACCAGACTAAGGCCGACCTCGTCAAGAAGAAGGCTACGTGATTTGCCCTGATGGACAGACAGCTCTACTGCAGGTCCTACTCCCATCCACTCCTGAAGTGCTTGAGACCTACAGAAGTAGCCTTTGTACTCCAAGAAATACACGAGGGCCTTTGCGGGAATCATGTCGAAGGGAGGACACTGGCATACAAAGCCCTTCGTTAAGGAAACTACTGGGAGATGATGAGGGAGGATGCCACCTACTTCGTAAGGAAGTGTGACCGTTGCCAGTGCTACGCTCACATACAACGTCAGCCCGTGGTGCCACTCTCCTAACTCTCTGCACCTTGGCCGTTCACCTAGTGGGGAATGGACATCCTCGGTCCGTTCCCTCCTTCTCCTGGGCAGTGTAAGTTCCTGATAGTGGCTATCGACTACTTCACCAAATAGGTAGAGGAGAGCCACTAGCATGGATCACCAAAGCCAAGGTCCGCCAATTCTTCTAGAAGTCGATCATCTACCATTTCGGACTTTTCCACAGTATCATCATCAACAACGGACGACAATTCGATAATCAGGAGTTCGAGGACTTCTGTATCGACCTCGGCATCCACCATCGCTTCACCTCGGTGGCTCACCCTCAGACCAACGGGAAAGCTGAGGTGACCAACTGGACAATCCTCTAGGGACTCCGGACTAGGTTGGACCAGGCCAAGGGAAGGTGGGTTGAAGAACTCCCTAGCATTCTTTAGGCCTACCATATCACTCTTAGGATGGCCACGGACGAAACACCTTTCAGCCTCGTCTTCGGTGCTGAAGCTGTTGTCCCCGTCGAGCTCGACATACCCATGCTACTGAAAGGATTATGCCCTAAAGGCCAATCGAAATGTTGTATTTCGATGGGATTTTCTTTTGTATCCCAAACCAGTGTATTGACATTATCAATTAATAAAGGCATTTTATTTTCATCATACGCTGTGTCTTATTAATTTTATTAAGATATGATGAACCCCATAGATTAGGGCTATGGTTCTAAGGTTATGATGAGATCATACCAGTGAGACCAAAAGCCTTAAAACCCTAATCTAGAATATTCCTGGTCGATGGGATATTGAGTAGGGGATCAATGTTTCTTGTAAGACCAGCACATCCTATGTATGCTTGGTGAAGAGGGTGATTATCTCACAGTCACTTATGTTTGATACTAATACTAGGATATGGATGTTCATTAGAGAATGAGTTCACTGAATGGATCCAGCTTGAGAACATCTAATGGAACCTTATCTATTTGTTAATAGATAGTTCTCATAGTGGGAGTAGTGCATGTGGTCGTTTGACCTGAGACTGCCATGGTACCTTGTATGCATGAATCCATACTTTGGTTCACACTCAATCATGATACTGAGTCATGCATGGGGTGATACTGGGTATGGTGGATTGCATATGGAGGTTGTGAGTAGGTTAAAAAGGAATCGATCAACCCTAGTAAGAGGGAAGCACATCCAAATGATTTCAATCAAATGAAGATTCAGAAAATCTTTGATCAAAGTATGAACATTAGAAATAGTTTCTAATGGTTTATTAATGAATCATCATTATCAGATTGAACAAGGAATGAATATGAAATTGGATTTGACAAGTATCCATATCCATAGTCATATTCAGGGTGCAAGTAGATCGAAGGACTGAATTGCCCGATAACTCACCACTGAAGGGTATTTTGGTAAATCCACCAAAATTTCTCATCTTCTAGGTAGGCATGATACATTGCTAGATGTCAATCTTGTCTTGTAGATCTTCATGAACCAATTGATTTGGTTTCATGATTCAATTCGATGTGTGATTCGAATTGGACAATTAGGTGAGCCAATTTGACCTAATTAGGTCAATCGGGTTCGATCGGATCGAATCGGCTCAAACCTAAACCTACTGCTAGCTAGATGTGGAATCCAATGGGTCACACACAATAGAGACATGGCCAAGGAAGTCATTCATGATTTAATTAGGGTCATAGGATCCTAATTGGTTAGCCGGATTACATACTAGCATATGTAGGCTAACCAAATTCCTAACCCAATTGGATTGGATCCGGTTGCTTGCTTATTGGGCTAACCTAATTATGGAAAACCTAAATTAGGTTGAGTCCTAAGTGGGGCTAGCCTAATCAGAGCTAAATCTGATTTTAATTTGGATTTAAGGGAATTTTAGGTGCCATATATGAAGAGTCCCAATGGCATGGGACTCTTGGTACCTAAATGATACCTTAACTTCAAAAGGGCACAGAATTAGCTATAGATCTCTGATTTGAATATAATTTATATGGTCATAAAGAGAATTTTATGCTCTTTCCAATGACACCCATATTATCTATGTTTTGATTGGTCAATATTCTTTGAAATTTGCATGGAAGAAGGATGGCGCACGTGGTGCATGAAGAGTCACAACACTTCATATGGCACGTGGTTCTGATGGAGAGTCCTTCTGCTATCAGGACTCTTCATAATCTTCGATGTTTGGAGATTGAAGAGGAACCTCTTGGCTTCCTAGGGACCGGTAATTGACATGTGGCAAGTGAGAATTCATCCAGATAAAAGAAAGGATGTGAATAAGGCCTTCGGTGCATGAATGGGCTTATTAGATATGATTTTTCAAGCCAGATAACTTCTCTTCGGTCTTGAAAAATCATATCTGATAAGTTGATGGGAGGACATATTACACACCCATCTTGTATCTATAAATAGGGGGCGGTGAAATGAGTCTGATATAGAATTCCACCGAAGTATTATTCTGAGTGTCTCTCTCTCCCTCCTTCTTTCTTTAAGACAAGACTTGTCTTGTTAAGACAAGGTCTTTTCTACTAGGATAAGGCTTTGTTTTAGGACATAAGCCTAAGGGGTCCTGAAGGAGGGTTGTCTTAAAACCAAGAGTGGTTTAGGAGAGTGACTTTAGTGCATTACAGTAGGACATGGTGTCTAACAGTGGTCAATAGACCAAAGGCTGCCGAAAGAGTTCCACTTATCCAAGCAACTTGAAGAAGGAGTTCTTCCTTGGTCCGAGTTTCGTGTGGATCACCGTTGGAGGGTGAACATTTGGGCGCCTGGTGGAGAAGAAGGCTGAATCAGGGTTTTCTTCATTGGATTGGATACTAGTGGTTTAGGTTGGTGCCTAAACTCTAGTTTATATTATAAATGCATGTTTGTATGTTTTAATTCCTAGTAAGGAGGTCTTGAGTTAAGGGTTTGGTAGTGGTTTTATAATAAATTTTTGAAATCCATGTTTTCGCCCTGGTCACCAAAACCCTTACAGTGGTATCAGAGCCACCTTATTAGGGCTAAATCATACAAATTTTGAAGTTGCCCAATTTTGTAGGACTCTACAAAAGTTTAAAGTTACATATGATTGATATGTTTATGCATATATGTATGTCACTGGTTAGGATTTTCACTTAAACCTTAACCGATATAGAGATATGTTTAGCTTTCTAGTCATCATACTAAAATAAGGTTGCCCTGGCATAATGGTGGATCCATTATGTGGTAGATGGTTGTCCTAGTATGTGACACACTTGGCACATTATAAAATGATATATGATGCATGGTTGATGAATGGTAATATTAGAATGTTCTTCTGTTTGAATTGCCCTCTATTAAAATTATATTAAGTTGTAGTATCATATACCAAAAGCAAAATAATCAAGATGATTAGTTGATTATTCGGTGTCTAGGAAAAGTGGTTCATGATCGGTAAAGAGGACATGGTTTTTAATTGGTTCCGTTGACTGACCTGGCCAATTTTTCTTGGTGTCTAGGAAAGCAATGGGGGGTCTCCCACTACTCTCCTACTTACTTGGATAATAAGATTAACTTAATTCTTGATTGATATGCTTAGTGTAATATTCACTATATTAGGCCTTCCTTCATGCTAGGTCATTATTATGTTATGATCCATATTAGGTTTGTTGTGTACACACAAAGCCCATTATGGTAACTAACACAATTTTGGACTGGTGCATTTGATGCTTATGGCATGATTTAATATAATACTTTGTTGTGAACACACAAGGGTATTATTATTACAATCATGACTATAAAGGAATGAAGGGTCTTATTTAACTAAAAATATTATAGTTTGTTGTGCACACACAAGGCTATTAATATTTTAGAGGCCAGGTTTTGTTGAGAATTGTATGAGATACAATTGAAAAAAGTTTTCCTACCTTTGAACTTATAAAAGTTTTGTTGTGTACACACAAGATCTTTTATAAGGAATTAAGATCTCAACCCCACTAAAAAAACCAATTAGGGTTTCTCGATCATCATATACAGGGTTATGATGCTTGATAAAATAGTGGGAGACATAATTAAGTTAAAGTCCTAATTTAATTATGTTTTGTCAACATTGGTTGTTTGCTTATGTTATGTTCTTTGTTAATGTAGATTAAATGGCCTCTTCACTCTCACTTCGTAGTATACTTGATGCCAATAAATTGACTGGACCGAACTATGTTGACTGGTTAAGAAACCTAAAGATAGTACTCATCCAAGAAAAACTTTCTTACATTCTTGATACCCCTACCTTGGAACCTTTAGGGGAAGATGCCTCGCAAGAGGAAAAGACCACATACAAGATGTGGCAAAATGACTCACTCACTGTCAAATGTATCATGCTTGCCTCTATGACCAATGAGTTACAGAGGCAACATGATAGCATGGACACTAACTTCATATTGCTCAATCTAAAAGAGCTATATGGAGAACATAGTCGAACTAATAGTATGAGATATCTAAGCAGTTATTCCGTGCGAGAATGACAGAAGGTACATTCGTACAAGACTACGTACTGATGGTTATTAACCTGATCACTCGATTAGGTCAATTGGATTTTGTTATGGATGGGGAGTTTGTTGACTCTAGTCTTGATTTTGATGATTGACAAAATGTTTAAGTATATATGAGTACTAATTGTGTTTTAAGTGTATTTCTTAGATCTTAGTACTCAACCATGTTGAATGAAGAAATGCTTGTATTTCAGTTGAAAAAGTCCTTAAATTAATGGAAAATCAAATATATGGACTTTGGAATTAATATGAAAGGATTTGAAGATGGTTCAGCAAAACCGGCACGGCAAAATTTCAGTGGCACGCTTCAGAGGTCGACACCTGTCCAGAGGTCGACACCTGAGGTCAACACCTGTCCAGAGGTCGACACCAGAGGTCGACTCATAGCCTGAGAATTCAAACTGGGCAGAACTATGGTTTTCTGGATTTTTGTCTAAGATAAACTGGAGGTCGACTCATGAGGTCGACACTTGATCCAGAGGTCGACTCATGAGGTCGACTCATGGTATAACGGCTAGTTTTTCTGAACTTCTGATTTGATTTCTAACGGTCATAAACGACCATATTTTTGATTCTAACGGTCTTGTGGAGTTGTTTCAGCATGAATGAGGTATTTAACCTCCACCAAACTTCAAAAAAGACATGGAGACAAGGTGAAAAGGATTAGAGTGAAAGTAAAAAGCCTTCAAGCAATTCCAAGCCAAAAAGAGTGAGAAATCCAAGAGATTCCTTAGCCAAAAGCTTTCCATCTTTGAGGAATCCAACTTTCAAGAGTTTGGCATTTAGTGAGGTCCAAGATTCCAAGAGAAAGGCTTGAAGAGTCTCCATCAAGAGCTACATCGAATTACCTTTTGCTCAAAAAGGAGTTTGTATTGTTTTTATTCATTGTATTCATATTCTATTTGTGGTAGGCTAGTTTCAAGGAAATTTGAAACTAGTGTGAGGTTTGTTGGTGAGCCAATTGATAAAACCAACTAGGGTTGCTTGTAAGCTCGAAGCCAAAACAAGTGTGTGAGGTTTGTTGGTGAGCCAATTGATAAAACCAACTAGGGTTGCTTGTAAACCCGAAGCCAAAACAAGTGAGTGAGGTTTGTTGGTGAGCCAATTGATAAAACCAACTAGGGTTGCTTGTAAGCCCGAAGCCAAAACAAGTGTGTAAGGTTTTGACTTGTAAGCCTGGTAAAACAAGTCGGCTGTAATCTAAAGATTATAGTGGAAATTCCCAAGTGGAGCTTGGGGAGTGGATGTAGGTGCTAGGTGCACCGAACCACTATACTTCTTGTGTGTTTGCATTGCTTTACTCTTTATCCTCTTTTGCTCTTTAATTGTTGTTTTGTTTCATTGCTTCCGTTGCACAATTACTTGAGCACTATCACTCTTCACCTTTGAACTTGATAGCACATATATTGCTTTAATTTTTAAAATACCCAATTCACCCCCCCTCTTGGGCACCATATCTGGGCAACAAGTGGTATCAGAGTTTGGTGCTCTGATTGAAAATCTAACGATTTTGAGCTAAAGATTATGGTAACCCTTGTAGGTATTAGTGTTAGACCACCATTTTTCAATGGCATAAATTACATATTTTGGAAAACTCGCATGCGCATCCATATTCAATCTATTAGTTATCATCTTTGGAAAACTATTATTAGTGGTCCTCATATTCCTTCCATTTTGGTTAATGGCATTTCCATTCCAAAGCTTGAAGAGGATTGGAATGAATATGACATTAAACAATTTGAACTCAATGCTAAAGCAATGAACTTGCTTTATTGTGCATTGGACTTAAATGAATTTAATAGAGTTTCTACATGCACATCAGCGAAGGAAATATGGGACACACTTGAAGTTACTCATGAGGGTACTCTTCAAGTGAAGAACACTAAAATTAATTTGCTTATACATTCTTTTGAAACTTTTGAAATGATGCATTATGAATCTATATCTGATATGTTTTCAAGATTTATGACTATTATTAATGAATTAAAAAGTCTTGGCAAAATCTATACTAATGCTGATTTGGTGAACAAAATTCTTAGATCCTTGCCAAAATCATGGGATCCAAAGGTGACGGCGATCCAAGAAGCTAAAGATGTAGAAACCTTACCTTTGGAGGAGCTTATCGGTTCACTCATGACCTATGAGTTGAACTTATGGCAAAGGATTGTGGAAGCTGATACAGAAAAGAAAATAATAGCTCTCAAGGCCAAAAGGAAATTCAAGGCAATGATGGCAACTTGGAGCGATAGCGAAGACTCAAGTACGGATGATGAAGTTGCCCATCTTTATTTCATGGCTAATGAGAAAAAGGTATGTGCTAAAAATAATTATGATTTTACCTTTAAAGAATCACATGATGCATCTAATGATCTTGTGCATGAATACAGTTTGCTAAAAATTGAGCACAAGAAATTAAATAGGCATGTAGATTCATTTTCTCTTGACAACACCAATCTTGCAAATAAAAATAATGATTTAAATGCCAAGATTGATATTTTAAAAAATGAAAAGAATAATTTTTCTAAAGAAAAAGAATTTTTAGAAAAAGAAAATGTTATTTCAAAAGATTTATGTAAAAAAGTTTTTAATGAGAAAAATATTTTGATTGAGGAAAAGAAGCAAAAACTCTTGAAGAACTTCAATTTTCCTGCTTCTTTCAATTCTTCTTATAAATGTGGTTTCAATGCTTATCCTTCTAGAAAAGTTTGGGTTCCAAAAGGAACCATAATTACTAATCATAAAGGACCCAAGAAAGTTTGGGTACCAAAAATGTCCACTTAATTTGTTTTGCAGGAATGTCTTGCAACCCAACATATAGAAAGGGAGTTCTTGAAAAGAGGTTGTACAAGACAATTTAAAGAAGTGGACAAGCTATATTTTGGACTAAATGGTAAAAGGAAGGATTATGTATATTGGTAAATTCTAAACATCTCCTTCCATAATTAAAATTGTAGATTAATTTTTATTGCATCAATTACTTTGAAAAATTATTTTAAATAGTTAATTAGAATCAAGTTTGGACTTATCATCATTGGCTATGATCATGAACTTTTTGGTGTTGATGAATTTCATGCTATCATGATTAAATTTATGATTGTAAGACCTTCACTTGATTTTGATTAATGTATTTCATGAAAAATACTTTTAAAGATGCATATTGATTTGAAAAATGTTTTAATTGATTGATTAGAATTAAGCTTAGACTAATAATCATTTGTTGTGATCATGACCATTTTGATGTTGATGGATTTCAAGCTCTCATGGTCAAACTTGTGATTATTAGATCTTCACTTGATTTTGATTAATATAGTTTCTAAATTATTTCAAGTGAAATGCTATGATTTATATGTTTTTATTTTTGGCATCTATGCATAATCTAGAAATGATTTGGATCAAGTATAGAACTAGTAGTTAAGGGTTACTTTTAAGAAGAAGGTATGCTTATTGACAAACCCTTACTCTAATAGCTAGACTTGATATCATATTACTTCTAGCATTTGTATGGATATCAAATCATCTTAAAATGAGTTTGAAATAATGCTAAACATTTTTATACGATATAAATGTTTTGTATTTTGAAAATCATGAATATCTTGAAAAATTTCAAATCTTGATGCATAAGCTTTCATGTTTTATTCCTGAAATAAATGCATATTTTTAAAGGAGGAATAACATTCAAAGGGTATCATATTCTATTGGCATCAAAATTTTTTTTTATAAGAATTCCTAGTAACCGCTTCGGATTGGGTTAGTCACCATGGCCGTCCGGTCATAGGAGATAAGTAAGGCTTAAAGACCCTCTCTTCCCATTCAACAGGCTCTCTTATGACGTGTAGGGGTGCCGCTGTGACCTTATCCCATGAACAAGTAAGGCGAATGGATAATATACATCAAATCATTTCATGCGTTGATTTTGATGACCTACTTGCTATTCTTTCCAACTTCATTCCCACTTTGTATTGCCTTTCACCCTTTTTCATGATGTCAAAAAGGGGGAGAAAATTGTTAAGTATGAAAAGGGGAAGATTGGATAAACATGAAAAATCTTTTGAGAAATGAAAGAAAGTGCAAAAGGGGAAGAAGAATGTAAAATATTTTTATCTAAAGGAAAGAATTAGTAAGAAGAAGAAATTTTGAAAATTTTAAATTTTTCTTTTGCATATTTTAAAAAATATTTTTGAAGATTTTTTGGATCATATTTTGAGGGGGAGCTTGGTGCTTATTGTTTTGAGCTTACATGTTTATCTTATTGTTAATCTTTTTAAGCTTACCCTATTCATATACTTAAAGGTTTTGTCATCATCAAAAAGGGGGAGATTGTTGACTCTAGTCTTGATTTTGATGATTGACAAAATGTTTAAGTATATATGAGTACTAATTGTGTTTTAAGTGTATTTCTTAGATCTTAGTACTCAACCATGTTGAATGAAGAAATGCTTGTATTTCAGTTGAAAAAGTCCTTAAATTAATGGAAAATCAAATATATGGACTTTGGAATTAATATGAAAGGATTTGAAGATGGTTCAGCAAAACCGGCACGGCAAAATTTCAGTGGCACGCTTCAGAGGTCGACACCAGAGGTCGACACCTGTCCAGAGGTCGACACCTGAGGTCAACACCTGTCCAGAGGTCGACACCAGAGGTCGACTCATAGCCTGAGAATTCAAACTGGGCAGAACTATGGTTTTCTGGATTTTTGTCTAAGATAAACTGGAGGTCGACTCATGAGGTCGACACTTGATCCAGAGGTCGACTCATGGTATAACGGCTAGTTTTTCTGAACTTCTGATTTGATTTCTAACGGTCATAAACGGCCATATTTTTGATTCTAACGGTCTTGTGGAGTTGTTTCAGCATGAATGAGGTATTTAACCTCCACCAAACTTCAAAAAAGATATGGAGACAAGGTGAAAAGGATTAGAGTGAAAGTAAAAAGCCTTCAAGCAATTCCAAGCCAAAAAGAGTGAGAAATCCAAGAGATTCCTTAGCCAAAAGCTTTCCATCTTTGAGGAATCCAACTTTCAAGAGTTTGGCATTTAGTGAGGTCCAAGATTCCAAGAGAAAGGCTTGAAGAGTCTCCATCAAGAGCTACATCGAATTACCTTTTGCTCAAAAAGGAGTTTGTATTGTTTTTATTCATTGTATTCATATTCTATTTGTGGTAGGCTAGTTTCAAGGGAATTTGAAACTAGTGTGAGGTTTGTTGGTGAGCCAATTGATAAAACCAACTAGGGTTGCTTGTAAGCCCGAAGCCAAAACAAGTGTGTGAGGTTTGTTGGTGAGCCAATTGATAAAACCAACTAGGGTTGCTTGTAAGCCCGAAGCCAAAACAAGTGAGTGAGGTTTGTTGGTGAGCCAATTGATAAAACCAACTAGGGTTGCTTGTAAGCCCGAAGCCAAAACAAGTATGTAAGGTTTTGACTTGTAAGCCTGGTAAAACAAGTCGGCTGTAATCTAAAGATTATAGTGGAAATTCCCAAGTGGAGCTTGGGGAGTGGATGTAGGTGCTAGGTGCACCGAACCACTATACTTCTTGTGTGTTTGCATTGCTTTACTCTTTATCCTCTTTTGCTCTTTAATTGTTGTTTTGTTTCATTGCTTCCGTTGCACAATTACTTGAGCACTATCACTCTTCACCTTTGAACTTGATAGCACATATATTGCTTTAATTTTTAAAATACCCAATTCACCCCCCCTCTTGGGCACCATATCTGGGCAACAGAGTTGAATCAGGATTTGATCCTGCAGTCACTTCTAGAGTCATTTTCATTGTTTGTTCTTAATTATCATATGAACAAACTTAACACTTCCTTGCCTGAGCTGTTAAACATGTTAAAAATAGCAGAGAGCCATATAAAGAAAAATAAGGCTCCACTTCTTCTTGTGGATGGGATCAACAAGAAGAAGTCAGACAGAAAGGGTTCCAAGAGGAGATTGAACCCAAAAAGGGGCATCAAGAAGAAGAAAGGAAAGAAGGCCTCCGGACAGATGACTTCTTTCACTATGGCATGCCGGGTCATTGGAAGAGGAACTGCAAGGCTTACCTTGCAAGTGTGAAGCCTGGTGCATCGGATGCACCAAAAGGTATGAAAGAAGTTCATACTATTTTGTCATTGGATTCTTCCATTTCAAATACTTGGGTATTGGATACCGCCTGTGGTCATAATATCTGCAAATCATTGCAGGGGCTGCAGAGGCTTAGAGTATTGAAGGAAGGAGACTTCGAGCTCTATGATGCTGGAGGAGAGTCCATCCAAGCAGAGGCCATAGGGACTTATATCTTGAAGTTACCTTCGGGGAAGATTTTAGAGCTGAGAGATTGTTACTATATGCCTAAGGTCATTAGAAATATTATTTCTGTACCCTTGTTACTTAGACAAGGTTATACTATGAATGTGATGAGCAATGGTTGCTCAATCAGCTTTTCTAATGAAATTATATGTTGTGGCATATTTTGCAATGGTCTTTTAACTCTATCCACTAATGACAATATACTTCATGTAAGTAACAAACAAAAGAGAGATGATGTAAACAATACTTTACTCTGGCACTGTCGGCTTGGACATATTAGTGAGACTAGGATTAGCAAGTTATACAAGAAAAATTTTCTTAATCCTTATGATTATGAATCATTAGGAACTTGTGAATCATGTCTCATGGGTAAAATGGCCAAGACTCCATTTAGTGGACCTAAAGAAAGGATAACTGAGTTATTAGGACTCATATATATAGATGTATGTGGGCCTATGACAACTCAGGCCAAGGGTGGATACTCTTATTTCATCACATTTACTGATGATTTTTCAAGGTACGAAGCTCTCCCCAACGGAGCCTACTACCTAGCGGAGCTAGACGGTGCTAGATTCCTGCGTACTTGGAATGCCAACAACCTAATAATGTATTACTAATAATGTAAGGCCTTCCTCCATTAATAATAAAGATCCTTTTTTGTGAAAATCACCTTTGCCTCACAGGGATCTCGCTGTTCGACCCAAGGTTCGGCACTCAAGCCCGGAAACTCTTGAAGCCTGGCACTCAAGCCCGGAAACTCTTGAAGCCCGGAACTCAAGTCCAGAAACTCCTGAAGCCCGGCACTCAAGCCCGGAAACTCCTGAAGCCTGGCACTCAAGCCCATAAATTCCCGAAGCCCGGCACTCAAGCCCGGAAACTCCTGAAGCTTGACATTCTCAAGCCTAGAAACTTTCGAAGCCCGGCACCTGGTGGTCCCTCCGACCACAGCATCTAGGCTCCTTTGCATCGTGCTCACTCGGAGGTGATCCCATTTGAGGTCGAATACACCTCTTTTGATGAAGTACACCACTTCGCCTGCGAGGTAGGAATGACTCAGCAAGTCAAAAGACTTCCCTCCTAACTGCCTCGTGTACTCGAAGCTCAGTAAGAAAGAGCCCAGGACTTGAAGCCTTAAGGCGAGATGCCTCGGCAGAAGGCATGAGCATGGGCAGTCGAGAAGCAGAGGAAGGAAGATTGCTAAAGAGTCAGTAATGCAAAAGACAATGCAAGTCAATGAAAGAAATGAAACTTCATTAATAGGAGTTGAAGTCTTTACATCATCTTCTTTGGGCCCCCGACATACTGGGTGGACCGAACTAAAACAAAGAAAAAAAAGTAAAGAAACAAAATACAAGAACTCCTACTCGGCCGGCTCCTTCCCGGGCTGGTGCACAGTTGGGGCATCATTCTCGGGGACCTCCTTGGGCGAAGCCTCGTCGGCGCCAGCTTCGTCAGCGGTGGCAGCTAGTTCTTCCATCTCAGCCAAGTCTGGTGCTAGGCTCTTCGGCAGACCAATCGAGAGGCGGAGCTTGCTCAGGTTCTTATCCAGGATAAGGCCTTCCACCTTCGATCTGTAGTACATGAACCCCTTAAAGAAGGAGTCCGAAGCGAGTTCATGGAACTCGACATCGAACTCCTTCGAGGCTTTGTATTGCGAGATCACCTCGGTGGCCTCCCTCTTCACGGCCTCCACCCGCTCGGCCGCCATCGCATTCTCCTTTTCAGTAGTAACGGTCTTCTCTTCCACCACCGCAATCCTCTTCTCAGTTGCCGCAGCCTGCTGCTCCGCCTCCTCTAGCAAGCCTTGGAGCATGTGGGCTAGCTCCCTCTCCTGGGCCGCTTTAGCCCTGAGCTCCTTCACCCTGGCCTCCTTGGCCTGGAGCTCCTCAACTCGGCTCCTGGAACAGCTCCTCTCTCAACCCAAGGATTCCTCTACCTCTTTAATGCACCTTTCAGTGCTTACAATCTCTCCCCTCAACTCCTTATTCTTTTGTTCGGACTCCCAGGTGACGTCTGTCTGTAGTTTAGCCTTGGTTGACAAGGACTCAAGCTGGGCAGTCCACTGTTGGTCCCTCTTCACCCAATGTCTGCAGTAGTTTTGGATCAGCAGGAGGTCAGCACCAAGCTATTCCAAAGAAGATGTCAGCCACAAAAATGAAGGAAAACAAGAAAAAGAGGAGAAAGGGCTAGAAGAAAGGAATGCTCACCAAAAATAGTTGGGGAAAAGTCCTTCGAATAGCATCACCAAGGAGCTTCCTCGCCTTCTCTCGCTGATCGTGCGATTGGACTGCAAAATCCATCATGCACTCGGTGATGTCTGGGTCTCGAATAAGTGAAGAATTCGGCGCCACTTCAAATGGAAGCCTGCGGGGATCCTTCCCCTTCCTCATCGCCACGGACACGGCATCACCCCCTCCTCCGATCGAGGAGGTGTTGGAGGTGCTGTGGGAGCTCGGCACAATGGTGAACAACGTCGTGGATGGCATCTCCACCCTCTCCTGCTCCTCTTCAGTCTCCACCTCGACGACCTCAAGTGGTGGAGGCTCCACAGTAGTAGCGGCGGTGACAGCAGCCCTGGCCCGGACCACCACCTCTGATTCTCGGGCCGAGGCCGGGGCTTGCTACCTCGGTGGCTCGGGGATGGGCTCGACCCCTCCCCTTCTTGGCTCTTCAGTCGGTGCGGTGGATGCAGCTCTAGTGTTCTCTTACCCCCGTGTTCTCTTTGACGGGGACTCCATGTCCCCGCCGGCGGACCCCTCTTCTTGGAGAGGGCGAGGAGGTCTTCCACAGAGTACTTCATGCCTGCACACACAGAAAAGACATGGTTAATTCTGAAATCGAGAAGACAGAGAAGAAACAAAAAATAGGTGAAGACCATGCCGAACTCACCTGTTGGGCCGACGGGCTTCGTGGAGGTTCTTCTCTTTTAGCAGAACCTCAAGAGAGGGGATCTGGTCGGTGTGGATCTGGTTGTACACCTCCCGATCAGCCACCTCGATGATGACATTTTGATTTGGGGTCTGATCTGGGTCGCTCCAAACCCAGTCGACCCCCTCAACTGAAGCGAAAAATATTTGATCTTCCATCCTTTAATGGAAGAGGGGAGCTTAAATTTTATACCCTTAGGGCGAGGGGAGATGAACCACCACCCACCCTCCGATGTGTGGTGCTTCAGGATGAAGAAAATCCTAAAGAGAGAGAAACGGGCAACAATCCCATGGAAATGACATAAGATGATAAAGCAGAAGATGGCTCGGATTGCATTTGGAACCAGCTATTTTGGAACCAAATGGTAGTGGCTGAGGACAGAAAGAAAGAAATGATGGAAAGGGAATCGGAGCCCCTCGCAAAGGTTTTTTCAAATAGAGCTATCCGGCCCGAGCCACTGGCAGTGACCCTCTCCCCTGGTCGTGGGACCGAGAGTCGAACAGAGTTCGAGATACCATAGGTATCCCGAATGGTTGCAAGATCCTCACCAGTTATCATCGAGGCAATACCACCGGGACCTATCAACTGTGGGGGTTCTGGAAAAGGTTCAGAAGGAGGAGGAGGCGGGGGATGGACCCTGGGCACCCCAATGACTATCCCTATGGGGCGAGGCCTCCTTGAAAGCTTGAAGTGCACTTCTTCCTCATCATCAGAAGAAGAGGAAGGCATCTTCGATCGAGAAGGCCTAGCCTCATTGGGGTTAGTTGAAGGATGGAAGTTCCGACCCCAGCGAGACATTTCAGAAGAAAAGAGAAGGAGAGGAAGACAAAGAAAAAGAGAAACTGAAGATCCTAGCAGAGGCTCTACCCAACCCGCAGAGAAAAAAGAGTGGAGAGTGGACGAACCAGGTTGCCTTTGGAGGAAAATGATGACTAGGGGGAAGAAGGGGACTCTTCGGTTCGCTGGCGGGCATGAAAATTTTTTGAAAGAAAAACTATCTTTCCTTTCAAAGTGACCAGATCATAACCATCTCGTCACCACTGCTGGATCCGCTCCACGTGTTTGCAATCAGTAGAGGTGATGCTCTATTCTGCGTACTACTGCTTCAAATTCTGCATCAACAATAATGCCTCCTCGGACGGCTCCATATGTCGCCGCTTCGTTGGCTCGGAGGTCCGCCCCATGAGGCATCGGCAATCCTGGCAATTATGGTGCAGGATTTCGATCTTTCCATGTTAGAGCTGCATTTACTCCCTTCTCTCCGAGCACCGTGTGCCAACGGGACTTGGGAGTGGGGGGCAAATGATGTGGCGTGATCGCTAACGTGTAGCCCATGTCAGACCCAGTCAAATGCCATGTCGGAGGAAGCTGCCATGTCAGATCATTTCTTCAGACTCCTTTGCCGGGTGGCTCCTTTCGGGTCGAGATGCCATGGTCAAAGTCGAGCTTCGCCTTTCTGGACTCCTTCGCCAGGCAGCTCCCCCAGGGTTGAGATGCTTGGCCAAAGTTGAGCTCCACCTTTCCGGACTCCTTTGCTAAGCAGCTCCCCCAGGGTCGAGACGTTGTAGCTGAAGTCGAGCTCCACCTCTCCGGACTCCTTCACCAGGCGCCTCCCCCAGGGTCGAGACGCCGTGGCCGAAGTTGAGCTCCACCTCTCTGAACTCCTTTGCTAGGCGGCTCCCCCAGGGTCGAGATGCCGTGGCTAAAGTCGAGCTCCACCTCTCCGGACTCCTTCACCAGGCGGCTCCCTCAGGGTCGAGACGCCATGGCCGAAGTCGAGCTCTACCTCTCTGGACTCCTTCACCAGGCGGCTCCCCCAGGGTTGAGATGCCGTGGCCGAAGTCGAGCTCCGCCTCTCCGGACTCCTTCGTTAGGCGGCTCCCCTAGGGTCGAGATGCCATGGCTAAAGTCGAGCTCTGCCTCTCCGGACTCCTTCACTAGGTGGCTCCCTCAGGGTCGAGATGCCATGGCCGAAATCAAGCTCTGCCTCTCTGGACTCCTTCACCAGGTGGCTCTCCCAGGGTCGAGACACCGTGGCTGAAGTCGAGCTCCACCTCTCCGAACTAGCTCCGCCTCAAATAAAAGGACCAGAATCGAAGGACATCATCACTCTTCTTGGGTAAGCGGTCCACCACCCAAGGACCATGAAAAGGCACCTACCAGGCTGCAATAATGTCCCCAGCTACCACTTACACCGAAAAGGAAAGGCTCTCCCGATTGAGACACTGCGCTCTCTACCAACCTTTTGTATCACCCAAAAGAGGAAGTCAGTCCAGAAGATTCAAATCCAACAAGGGGTGGCTGCCCCTCGATCGAGGCTCTACCAGGCTACCCAAAATGGAACTACCAGAAAGAATGTCAGAGCGCATGGTAGGTTCTGTATCACAAGTGAAGAAAGACGTCCTGTCCATGACACGAAACCTCATCGCACGCATCTGCAAGCGAGGGGTGGATCTCGAGGTAGGCCTCTCACAGCCATCCTAGCTTAAAAAGGGCTCTCTAAGGTTCCAAAAGGTAAGCAAGCAAAATGTGAGGCAAGCTAATGGGCAAGAAGGGTGGCGCACAGGAGAAAAGGCTAAGAAACTAAGGCTACCGAAGATCCGCCCTATGGATCTCGATGGACATAGCCCTTCCGTCAAACTTCTCCTCCATCACCACTTCTCCTGCCCTGCTCACGACCCGTCTACATTCTTCCAACATATTTGTTTTCCCTCCTAGCATGGAGTCCATCTACAAGGCTCGACCAGGAGGATATGTTCCCCTGGATCGTCACTGACTTGAGCATCAAAGTGCCCCCATCGGGATCACCAGCCCGGGTCTCCTCTGTTTTATAGGTCCGGGTGTGCAGGCGGGTCCAAAGCGACAAGGGCATGATCCGAGGTCCTCTTCAGCTACAGGCCATGGCAGTTTAGGTGACAACAGGCACCTTTTACAGGTCCATCAATGGCTGTTAAATTAAATACTGATCAAAGGCACCTTCTATGGGCTGATCAAAGGTTGTTGAGTTAAACATTGATCAAAGGCACTTTTATAGGTCAATCAAAGTCTGTTGAGTTATACACCGATTAAAGATACTTTGTAGGGATCAATCAAAAGCCATTGAATTAAACATGAATCAAAGATGCTTTCTATGGGCTGATCAAAGATCATTGATTTAAATATCAACAAAGGCACCTTTTGTAAGCTGATCAAAGGTTGTTGAATTAACATCGATCAAAGGTGCCTTCTATATCCTGTTAATCAATAAGTGCATATGCCATTTTAACTGCAAGCACTTTTATTTAAGGCATGAAATAAGTTACATTACTAATAATAGATTCAAAGGTTTTCCAAATTTCAGGGACAAGGCAAGGGTGTTCCATCCAGTTGTGCAAGGAAATACATTTTAGGATGGATGCTTCTTCCACTCGATACGAGCCTTCCCAATTTAGAGAAAGCTTTCCTTGAATGGTTGGTTGAGATACTTCGACTCACCATAATATGAAGTCTCCAACTTGGAAGAACTTTCCTTGGACTTGCATATTATGATATTAGGTGATCCTCTATTGATAGGCTGCCATTCTTACAGTCACCTATTTTCCAACTTCCTTTCGGAGGTCCAGGTTTGCCCTTAGGTGCTCCAAGTTATTATCTTCATTAAAATTCTCCACTTGAAGAGATGGAAGGCCTAACTCCACTAGGATTAATAGTAGATAAATTGAAGCATAATCTATTAAGTATTAGTCAATTATATGACAAGGACTTCAAAGTTTTATTTGAATCTTCAATGTGCATGTTACTAGATATTTTAATTGAAGCATTAAGTTTATAAGACATAGACTTGGAAACATTTACATGGTAGATTAAATGATCTAGCCATGAAGAGTAGTACAAATCTAGTGTCCATGAATGCTCAAATCAAGGAAACTAGTTAACTTTGGCATAGAAGACTTAGACATGCTTGCATGTATACATGATCTAAATTTATCTCAAAAGATTTAGTTAAAGATTTTTTTAAACTAAATTTTTAAAATGATCATGCATATGATACTTGTTAATTTTGTAAATAAACTAAGGAGAGTTTTAAATCTAAAACTATTATTTCAACATCTAGATCCTTAGACCTACTATATATGGACTTATTTGGACCAATTAAGACCACAAGCCTAGGAGATAAGAAATATGAACTTGTGATAGTAAATGACTTTCTTAAATTCACTTGAAAACTATTTTTGGCACACAAAGATGAGGTATTCATTATTTTTTATAAATTTTATAAAAAGGTTTCAAACTAAAAAAATCTTTCAATTATTTTATTAAGAAGTGATTATGATATAGAATTTGAAAACCAATATTTTGAGAAAATTTGTAATGAACATGGTATTGATCACAACTTCTCAACTCTAAAAACATCACAATAAAATGGTGTTATGGAAAGTAAAAATAAAACATTGAAAAAGATGGCCTGAATAATATTATATGAAGGCAATCTTTCAAAGTATTTTTGGGCTAAAGCTATAAATACTACATGTTACATTCTTAACTGTATCCTTATTAGACCTATTCTAAAGAAAATCTCCTACAAGCTTTTGAATAATAGAAAACCTAAAATAAGTTATTTTTATGTATTTAGTTATAAGTATTATATCTTAAATAATGGAAAAGATAATTTTAGAAAATTTGATGCAAAATTAGATGAAGGTATCTTTCTTGGATATTCTACTTCTAGCAAAGCATATAGACTTTTCAATAAAAAAATCTTGATTGTAGAAGAATCTATTCATATTATATTTGATGAATCTAACCCTTCACTTTCTAGACAAGAATAGTGCATAGACAATGATGTAGGTGCATTGAATGAAGGAATAAAGAACTTGAGCCTAAAAGACAAATAAATTGAAGAAGAGAAGGAAAAGGTAAGTAAAGAACATGGTGATTTACCTAAGAAATGGAGATATATACATCACCATCCTAAGAACCTAATTATAAGAGATTTGATGGGGATATCAATAATAAGAATATATACTTTGATTAACTAAATTTGTTTTTGCAGCTATAGTTAATAAAATCTTGAGCCATGAAACAAGCCTCAAATTTTCTTGAAGCATACTCATGAGTCAACACATGGAAGAAGATAATTTTTTATGAGTCGAGTCAAGCTCAAAGCATGATGGAAAGCCACCTCTTCAAAGCCCAATTCAAGCCATTCAAGCCCAATTCAAGCCAAGACTTGAAGCCAAGATTTTTACATGGGGGGACACCTCATCAAGAAACCTTGGGGGAGAAGAAATTACACTACATCAAGATTTTTATGGGAAACATAAAGATACCTTCCAACAAGTGACATATGGGGCGCCACCTGATGCGGGATGACTCTAAGATTGCTAAACATGCAGGAAAAACAGTAAAATAATTTTTTTGTGATTTTTATAATTTAGTTTGTAAGCTAAATTCCCAAATAAAAGTAAGAACTAGCAAGAAGAAGAGCAATGCATAGAATCATCGTATCGTAGGCAAACTCATACAAAATAATAAATTCCAGGACTCGAGAATTGAGAAATTTCTGGATTAGGATAGCTTATCTTCATCAAATCAGAAATTAAAAGAAGGGAATGATATTACCAATCAGTGATTTGAAGAACTTTCGATGAAGAGATCACACAGCACTCTGATTGGAGCATGGATGACGAAGTTCGGTTTCCTTGATTAGATGGCTGATTTAGATGGTTCCAGATGAAAGGAAAGCCTCCTCTAGGGAGGTAAAACACCTCAGGGATCATGCAAAATGTCAAGGGTCAATCAAAATAGCAAGTAAAAAAAGGAAAGGAAACTAGGTTTAGAAGGAATCAGGTTAGGGATTAGAAGCTGGGCTGTTTGAAGCTTGTAGAAGATCTTCCTGCTTGGTAGCCTAGGGCACTCCTTCTTGGATGTGTGAAGGCTTGGATGGCAGTGAGTTAGGGCATGGAAGGGTTCTAGGGTAGCAAGGAACTCGGCCAAGCACAATAATAACAAAAAAAAAACAAAGTAACACAAGCTCGCAAGCTCAAATAAATTTCACTAAGGTTTTGATATCATGAATAAAAGTTGCTTACAAGAGGGGGAGGGATGGGGCATTTATAGAGTTTTCATGCCCTCACTAACCATGGTTACACTTGGATTACAAGTCCTCTTCCATATTGGAATACAAGTCCTTTCCTAGCTAGGTTAGAAAAATGAATCCCTATTAGGTTAGGAATTGACCTAGTCTTCTCCTTTTTACTTCATGCTTTGACTATTCCACTCAAGAACACCTCTTGGACTTGGTCAACACTTTAAGGATGCCTAGGAGGGTGTGTTGGGCTTCTAGGGGCAGCAAGGGGCTAGCTCAAAGGAGCTTGGGTGCATGGGTTTGGGCCTCTGGAAGCTGGGGTGGCCTGATAGCCTGGTGTAGGAATATTCCATGGAATCTTGCTTCTTTAGGGCTTGGGATTGGCACTTGGACTTAATTTCTTTGGGCTAGGATGTAGAGGGACCTCTAGAATCATGGGTGCTCTGGTTTGGAAATATGCTCTGGCATCTGGACTGAAATCTAGGCATCTAGAGGGCATCTAGAAGAAATCAGGATTTCTAGAAGCATCTTGGATCCTAGGTTGTCACACAAAATCCACTGGGCTGATGTAGTGGCCTTTGACTCCTGGATGTGGCCTGGTGGAACTCCAAAATAGGGTGACCTCCTCTCTTGTACAAAAATCAGGCTCATACTGGACTCTTAATTGATGTACAGGACTCAAAATACTGACTAGGTTGAGGATTGAGACAAATCAACTAACCCAACTATTACAGGACTCGATCTTAATTGATTACAAAATTTTCAAAACTTTGACACATGACTAATTAAACCATATGGGATCCAAGGATCTGTGTCTGATCTTGGTGTCCCAACCACCACCTCTAATGACTCCTAGGCCTCCACATCAGTATTTCACAACCACATGAAGACCTTCTAGAATGCCACATGTCAAGTGGTTGTAACATTCTACCAATAATTTATTTTTAGTTAAAACCACTTACCTAAAAATTGTTGGAGCCAACTAAGCCATCCTTATCCCCTCCTCTCCATCCTTGGACGAAATCTCTAGCATTGGAGCCTATAAATAGGGCCCCTAGGCTCTCATTGTATTCATTCTATGCTATGATTTGAATTAATGAAAGGATTATTTCCTTGTGTTCTAGTTTTCTTGAGTTCTTGTTTGGAGTGAAAGTTCTCTTGCTAGTTTGAGTGTGTAGATTCTTATCCAAGGAGAGAATGAGAGTTTTCTAAGTTTGAGTTTGAGAGTGAAGAGTGCTTTTGCAAGGAGTAAAGGATGGGACATCCATTGATGGATCTATGATCAAGCTCCAAGTCCCAAGCCGCCGGCCACTTTCTTCTTCTTCCTTTTTTTCTTTGTTTCCATTCCAACTCCAATTCTTCTTCTATGTCTAATCCCAAATTTCTTTGCAGGTTCTCTCAGGTTCATAGGTCAAGGATGAAGGTCTCCATGCCATGGATCAAGGCCAAGATGAGTTCCAAAGTAGAGAGTGCCAATCTTGACTTTTAGGCCTCAATCCTTGAGTGATGAGAGTTCCTTCTTCCACCAAATAATTAGCCATCATTGTTGGTAGGAAAACTCTTCCTAAGCTTTATTAGATCTGATCATTTGAAGGTTAACTTGCCATAGTAGTGATGGTTTCCTTGCCATAAAGATCCTAATGTTTATTTTGAACTAGATTTACATTACGAGTCTTAAAAATTAGATCAACTAGTCTCCTTATAAAAATTCTTTTCTTGGATTAATTTATCCCATTTATTTGATAATTAATTGCTCAAGTTTGCTTACTAGTTAGCTTTCTAAAAATCTCCATTCATTATTTTATTTTCATCTCCTATCAATTTTTTTGGTATCACAGCTTATGGTTTACTAGGTCAAGTGTTTGATTGCTAAAATTTCTGTTCTAGTATTCACCTAAATTTTTTAATAAATTTTAGTATTTTTTATATTGATCAAAAAAATCCAAAAAAATACTTTTCTAGTACCTTAGTGTCTTAGGATCCTAAATATAAAATTTTAAAAAGTGTTTTTCTTTTATTTCTGGATTTAAAAATATGAGTTCTTAGATCATTTTTGAAGTTCTGTCCAGAATTCTGTTTCTACCTTCCATTACATTTAATTTTCAAAAAAATATAAAAAAATATTTTTATAAATTCTTAATTTTAGATATGAGATTTAGACTTCGAGTCTTGTTATTTTCCATTATAATTTTGGATTTTAGAAGGATTTAGAATTTGGAATTTGAAATTTGAATTCAGGTTGTTAAGAGTTAGCTAAACTACTGGAACCTTCTAGCAACTGTTTTCAAACTACCTTCTCAACCAAAATTTGAGTTAATCTGAAGTCAAAACATTAAAGTCTGAGAATTCTAATTTGAGACCTAACCACATTGGTTTAATTTTGAATCTTTAGATTTTAAAAAAATTAAATTTTGAATTTTTAAAACTAGCTAGTTGAAAGTTGTTCCCTGCTGAAATTTTCTTTTACAACAAGCTTTCAAAATAAATTTCTTAACCAAATTCCAGAAATTAAATTTCAAAATTTAGAATCTAGAATCTTCACTGAGATACTTAACAATTTTAATTTTAACTTTTAATTTTTTAAAATTTTAAAATTTTAATTTTGAATTTTTAAAACTAGTTGACTAGAAGTTGTTAGGGCTGAAACTATCTTGCAACAACTCTAACTTCTAGAATGAATTTTTAATCCTAATTCAAGATTTAAATTTTAAAAATTGATTTCTAAAATCTGGAATTCAAAATCTAAAATTTTTAATTTAATTTTTTTTTGAATTTTAATTTTATAAAATTTGGGTTTGAATCACATGTTTGTGCTAATACTAGTAGTTATGTTATCTAGTTGGTGAATTGTTTATGCATCCATTCCTAAATCTAATTAAGGGCATTCAATCATAACATAAGGGAAGGAGGTCATTACCTTTCCTTGGCCCAAAAAAATCACCCACATTTGCATTGACCTAAACCATAATTGAAATCAAGTAGGAACCTAAAACTAGGGACACTCACAAGTAGGGCTGGAAATGGGCCGGCCCAAAGACTATATTTTAAAAAATTTTGGACTGAATCTGGGCATTCCTTTGGTCCAAAAATTAAACGAACTCTATTTTACAGCCCTAAGACTAGTCCAATATGCTTAAAATTTGGTTCGAAGCCTGAATCGATTTCAAACCGGCCCAAAGTTTATTGAGCTGGCCCAGTCCAGTTCCAGACAATGGGCTTTTGGGCCGGCCCATTTCCAGCCCTACCCACAAGTCGGGTTCAAGTGCAAGATGAGACCAAATATTAGTTGAGTTTGTACTTACTTCTTGAAATTGGTGTCTAAGGCAAGAGGTCCAATGGCAAATGCCTTAAGTGGACTTGCAATTTTTTATTAGGACCTCGTGAAAGCAAGGGGAGCCTCCCACAACCCCACCTCTTACCTGGCCAGTGGAAAAGGTAATTACAACTTTAACTAGTACTTAGTCAATTCCTATATTTTGAACTTTTAGGTCTAAGAGCCCTAGAAGTTAGGTTGTACTGCTTGCCCATTTGATATGAAGCCCTATACCAACAGTCCTACACGTATCTATGGATCCCAATCTTGAATTCTTTATGAGGACCCTGACTAAAAAGTTTGATACCCTAACTAAACAATTAGGACAAGTAAACAAAGAGTTAGAGCAAGTAAATAATCAAATGGGGAACCTCGAAAAAGATTGCTTGACCTGTAGTAATCCTAAATTACCTCTCATTGATCCAAGAGTCCATTGTCATGATCTCACCCCTGAGTATAAACTTAGATACTCTTGTCAAGGCTTTGTAGATCAGGAGGAGAGAGTCTTTAGGAGCAATTAACCCTATGCACCCACTTTTGATGGAAACCCTGAGATGTATATCGATTAGGAGAAGAAAATGGACCAGTACTTTAAGTTTGACGAAATGTCGGAAGAAAGGAAGTGTCAATTTGCCAAATTAAAGCTAATCCGACATGCTAAGTCATATTGGGAACATGTTAAGCATAAAAGTTATTATAGTGGGGATAAAATAATTACTTGGAGAGATATGAAGAGTAAGTTAAGGAAAAAGTATCTAGGCAGATCTTATAAGCAAAATCTTCTAATCCAATAGTACAAATTGAGACAAGATAATAAAAAAGTGTTTAAATATATTGCTAAATTTAATAAGTATGAGAGAGATGAGGAAGAAACTGAACCCACTGAGAATTTAGAGGAAAGATCTCCTAAACCAATTGAAGAATTAAAAGATGAAATAGAATCAAAATCTTGTCCAAATGAAGGGCTAGAAAGAGAAGATCTTAAACTCGTTGAAGAAATTAAGGAAGAAGTTTATGAAGCTGGGTCTAACCTTATGGACGAATATGATCAAGAAAATTACTTGAAGATAAAATAATTACCCAGCCTAAAGAAATCAACAACGGGGATAATCAAAATGAAATCCAAGGACAAAACCATGGAGATCAATCTGAGGATAACATAGAAGATCCGGAATTAATTGATGTTGAAGGTTTAGATCTAGAGATCGATAAAGGATCACATATTAGGGTATTGACCGCCAAAGAACAAAACCCTATAGATCAACCCCAAGAAGTTATAGAGCCTTTGAAAATCCTGTAAAATATATTTTCTAACAATTTTCTATCCCTGATTCTCCATTTCTGAACATCCACCATCCCGACCACCATTACGTTTCATTCACTCTTCTATCCCATCCGGTTGGGACATCTACCATACCATTGATCTGGTCCCAGTGATATTCAATAATTACTTTATTAAGACTCTTTGGCATATGTTAGGAGCCAAATTAAGATTCACTACCACCTACCTGAAGTTTTGTGCTAGAGTCTTCAAAGCTATTTAGGGAATATTGGAAATTAGGAACCTTGTTTCCTAGCCCAACAATAAAGTTTAGTCCATAGATAATAAAGTCCATTTAAGCTTGTTTTATTTTTGTTTGTCTTTTATCATTTAGTATCATTTGCGTTTGTCTCTTATCATTTGGTATCCCATGCATAAGTATCCATGATTATGAGAGTCATATGCACAGCATGATTAATAAAATAAATTTTGAGCAATGAAATTAATAAGCATATGGCTAAATTTTGTAAAAAAAGTCAAAGAATTTCAGGAAGGAGATTATGTCTTGATTAGGCTCTAAACGATTATATGCCCGTGGTGTAGGTCCTTTTCAAAATAGTAAGGAAAATTGGACCTAATATGTGCTAGATATACCATCCAACTTTGGTATCAGTTCCACTTTCAACATTTTAGATCTAGTAAAGTATAAGGAACCAACAATGATACCTAGTGAGCTATTCAAGCCTGATTCCACCTTTGAGAGTGAACCAACCCTTGAGTGTCCACCAGACATATTACCAAAGTGGCAAAATAGGAATGAGCGAATCTTAGATGACAAGATTGTCACTACTCAAAACAAAGACTATCAACGCTACTTGGTTCACTGGCAAGGATGACCTGATTCCAAAGATTCATGGATCACTCGAGAGGACTTACAAAGAATCGACCCTGACCTCTTAGAGTATCACCAAAGCCAGATGAATTCCTACTCGACAGAGTCGAGCCTTTTTTTTCACCCTGGGAGAATTGATGGGAACATCAATAATAAGAATATATACTTTGATTAACTAATTTTGTTTTTGCAGCTATAGTTAATAAAATGTTGAGCCATGAAACAAGCTCCAAATTTTCTTGAAGCATACTCATGAGTCAACACATGGAAGAAGAAAATTTTTCATGAGTTGACTCAAACTCAAAGCATGATGGAAAGCCACCTCTTCAAAGCCCAATTCAAGCCATTCAAGCCCAATTCAAGCCAAGACTTGAAGCCAAAATTTTTACATGGGGGGACACCTCATCAAGAAATCTTGGGGGAGAAGAAATTACACTACATCAAGACTTTTATGGGGAACATAAAGATACCTTCCAACAAGTGACATGTGGGGCACCACCTCTAATGACACCTAGGCCTCCACATCAGCATTTGACAACCACATGAAGACCTTCTAGAATGCCACATGTCAAGTGGTTGTAACTGTCTACCAATAATTTATTTTTAGTTAAAACCACTTACCTAAAAATTGTTAATGCCAACTAAGCCATCCTTATCCCCTCCTCTCCACCCTTGGATGAAATTCCTAGCATTGGAGACTATAAATAGGGCCCTTAGGATCTCATTGTATTCATTCAATGCTATGATTTGAATTAATGAAAGGATTGTTTTCTTATGTTCTAGTTTTCTTGAATTCTTGTTTGGAGTGAAAGTTTTCTAGCTAGTTTGAGTGTGTAGAATCTTATCCAAGGAGAAAATGAGAGTTTTCTAAGTTTGAGTTTGAGAGTGAAGAGTGCTTTTGCAAGGAGTAAAAGATGGGACATCCATTGATGGATCTATGATCAAGCTCCAAGTCCCAAGCCACCGGCCACTTTCTTCTTCTTCCTTTTTTTCTTTGTTTCCATTCCAACTCCAATTCTTCTTCCATGTCTAATCCCAAATTTTTTTGCAGGTTCTCTCAGGTTCCTAGGTCAAGGATGAAGGTCTTCACCCCATGGATCAAGGCCAAGGTGAGTCTCAAAGTAGAGAGTGCCAATCTTGACTTCTAGGCCTCAATCCTTCAGTGATGAGAGCTCCTTCCATCAAATAATTAGCCATCATTGTTGGTAGGAAAACTCTTCCAAAGCTTCATTACATCTAATCATTTGAAGGTTAACTTGTCCTAGTAGTGATGGTTTCTTTGCCATGAAGATCCTAATCCTTATTTTGAACTAGATCAACATTGCGGGTCTTAAAAATTAGATCAACTAGTCTCCTTATGAAAATTCTTTTCTTGGATTAATTTAGCCTATTTATTTGATAATTAATCGCTCAAGTTTGTTTGCTGGTTAGCTTTCTAAAACTCTCCATTCATCATTTTTTTTTCATCCCCCATCAAGATCCCTCACAAGGTATTAGAACAAGGTCTTCATTTAGAGACACTTTTGGTTATCTTATATTTGTTTTTAAAATTGAATCTAATTGCATAGAGAAAGCTGAAAAGGATCCAGATTGGATGATAACTATACAAGAGAAGTTGAACTAATTTGAAAGGAACAATGTTTGAATCTTTGTTAGAAGATCTAAGGAACATCCTGTCATAGGTGCTAAATGGATATTTAGAAACAAATTAGATAAAAAAGGTAATGTAGTTGAAACAAAGCAAGACTGGTGGCCAAGGGATATAATCAAGAAGAAAGAATAGATTTTAATAAAATTTATGCACCCGTAGCAAGATTAGAGGCTATAAGACTTTTATTTGCTTTTGTATATCATATGAATTTTAAATTATTTCACATAGATGTAGAAAGTGCTTTTCTAAATAGACATATTTCTAAAGAAGCTTTTGTAAAGCAACCTATTGGATTTGAAAATTATAATCTATCTAATCATATTTTCAAATTAAATAAAGCTTTGTATGGTCTTAAGCAAGCACCTAGAGCTTGGTATGAAAGACTTAACAAATTTTTGCTTGAAAATAGTTTACAAGGGATAGTATAGACATAACATCATTCATTAAAAGAAAGGATGAAGTAATATTAGTTGTATAATTTTATATAGATATATAATCTTTGATGCAACTAATGAAGATCTTTGCTAAAAATTTATTAAGTTTATGTAGGGTGAATTTGAAATGGTATGATGGGTGAGCTGACATTCTTTCTTAGACTTCAAATCAAACAAACAAAAGAAAGGACATTCATCAACCAAACCAAGTACATCAAGGAACTATTAAAGAAGTTTGGGATGGAATCCATGAAGCAAATCAAAACACCAATGAGTCCAACCTGCAGAATTGACAAAGATGAAGAAAGTAATAATATTGAGCAAAAGCTATATTAAGGTATGATTGGATCTTTTCTATACTTAATTGTTAGTAAAACCTAACATACTATTTAGTATTTGTATAAGTGCTAGATTTCAATCAAATTCAAAAGAATCACATATACTTGTTGTAAAAAGAATCATAAGATATCTTAAAGAAACATCTAACTTAGGATTATGGTATTCTAAGTATTCATCATTAAATTTAACTGGCTATTCTAATACTGATTATGGTAGTTATAAAGTTTATAGAAAGAGTACTAGTGGAATATGCTAATTTTTAAGGTTGAACTTAATCTCATGGCACAATAAGAAACAAAACTTTGTAGGACTATACAATGTTGAGGTAGATTATGTTGTTATAAGAAGTTGTTGTGTTCAAGTGCTTTAGATTAAGTAATAACTAGAAGACTTTAGCATTAAAAAAATTAAAACTTTAATTAGATGCAATAACACTAGTAATATTATCTTGGCTAAAAATCTTATTCAGCATTCAAGAACAAAGCACATAAAGATTAGACATCATTTTATTAGGGATCATGTATAAAATGGAGGCATTGAATTAGAATTTGTCTGTATTGATAAGCAATTAGCGAACATATTCACTAAGACACTTAGTGAGATAGAATTTTCAGGATTAAAGATGAACTAGGGCTTTGTAATCAATTTTAAGAATTTTAGCAAGAAATTCTCTAAAATTAAGAAAAATTCTCTAGAGACAATCTTCATTATCTTAGACACTGTTCAACAATATCTCATACATATAAGTATTGTAGAATCCATTTCCAACCTTTTTAGATCTAAAAAGTAAACTTTTGCTCGAGCTAACTCAAGTTGACCATAGAGCTGTGCAAGTTGACCCTAATGTCGGAAACCCAATTTTTTTTAAAAAAAACTCATGAAAAACCTAAATTTTCTTTATCTTTTCACTATTATCGAGCCATCCCTTTCCACCTTTTCATTATTTCAAATAGTTTCAAAACCCTAAGAACCATTATTAGGGCTTATTCTTGTGAATTCAAAGTCCTATTAAATATTTTAAATTTCATCTCTCTTGGTTGCATCCTCTACTTTTTTTGAAATTTGACTGGAACAAAATTATTTATTCATGAATGAAGGAACAATAAACTACTTTATAGTTAAACCTTGATACTGTTTGAATTTGATCTTTAATGACTTGTACTTCATGCAAAAATTTATATTTTGGAAAAAAAAATGAGAAAAAGAAATTATGTTATGAAATCATAAGTGAAATAAATTTGATTTTCTAAGGAGGAGAATTTACTTTTGACAAAAAAAGGAAAGTATCTTTTGAAATGATTTAATTTTAATTCTTCATGCTTGCATTATAACTCTCATGTCATGATAAAAAAATCATAATTTCCTCTAAATATTATCTTGAAACTTTTTGATGCTATTAAAAGGGGGAGAACTATAAGTTGAGTATATGTTTTAGCTAAATCTAGATTTTTATTTCATGAAGTATGTTCTTAGTGTATTTACATACTTCATATTAATTATATATGCATGGATCACTAGAATATATATTTTGATATAGTATCATATCTATATTTTTATTGTACTGAATATTTGTGTGTTTTGTATTGTATCTTAACTTTGATACTTACAGTATATCAAACTTATATCGGTGAAATATTTTGAATGATAAATTATGTATTCTATGCTATATATTTTGAATTATTTGGGCTATACATTTGTGAAATAACAATTTTATTATCTTGACTTTGCATCATACTTTATGCAATCTTTTTTACCCCCTTTGCTGATACAAAAAAGGGGAGAAGAAAGAATGTGCATGAGAATAAAAGTTTCAAACAAAAAGGGAAAGAATGAGAATAAAAATGTGCATGTTTGAGATTACAATCTAAAAATCTAATTATTCATATATGATTGAGAATGAGATTAATGAATGTGCATGATATGTATAAGAGTAAGGGGGAGTGCAAGAATTATGTGCAACTATATATGATTGAAATTTAAAGGGGGAGTATTGATTATTATAAGGTCTAATAACACCCTTATTCCCCGTCTAGCTATTTGTTTCAACAATTCTGATACATCTTATCTAAGCTCTGATACATTTTTTAAAGCTTTGATACAAACTTAGTATGGTATAATACTTTATGGTACATCAAACATAAATTCTAATTTATATAAATTTCAAAACTCTAATACTATTTTGAACTATGTTGATACATTGAAATATGCTCTGATACTTAATAACTTTAAAGTTTGATACATTCTATAAAGAATCTTACTAATACTTTAACATTTGGATATGCTTATAATACTAATACATTACACTGTAAAGTTTTCATGAAGATGTATATTGCTTTAATATATTTTCTTATATCATAAAGTTTTTAATCTTCTTGCCTAGTATTTTGTCATCATCAAAAAGGGAAAGATTGTTGATCTCAGAAATGATTTTCATAATTACAAAATATTGAAGCATGAATACTATATTAATACTTTTCAAATTGTTAAGAATGTTAATTTTATAGAAAGCTATAATGATTAGAGATTGGTATATAGCCATTACAAAGGATAGTTAATCGCCAATCATTAATTGAAAACTTTATAGATCATTTAAATAGTTTGTGAACTCATATGTTTCATTGAGAATCTCTTTAAAAAATTCTATGTAATAATTGGGATGTGTAGTGAGCTCTTATATATCTTTAAAAGTATTTTTGAAGTATTGAAAGTCTATTTGTATTCTTTAATATCCTTTAGATGCTTTAAAAGATTATTTGTATCATAGAAAGAGTAGATAGCTCGTTATTATAATTAAATGTGTTTAAATTTATTAGAGAGCTCATTAAAATGTGTTGGGATGCCTCTTACATTTAATTGTAAAGAAATATTAGAGTTTTTGTAAAATCTGAAATAGTTGACTCTTATGTAAGAGCCAACTTTGGCATGGCATGCAAATTTGGTGTAGCTCAGAAGAGCTGACTTTCAGAATTAGAGCATTTTCTCATAAAATACAGAAACTTGATTTTTAGACATAGTTTAGAAGAGATAACTTTTAGAATTAGAGCCTTCTCTCATAAGTTAAATAGAAAAATGAGTTTTTAGAAGAGCCTTCTTTATAGATTAGAGCCTTTTCTCTTAGAAATGTAGAAAGCATGGTTTTTAGATATAGTACAGAAGAGCCAACTCCTTTCAAATGAGCCTTCTCTTTGAGAAATGCAAAAAGCATGGTTTTTGGACATAGTGCAAAAGAGTTGACTCTTTTCGAACGAGCCTTCTCTCTCAAAAATAACAGAAACTTAATTTTCTAGATACTATTCAGAAGAGCAGACTCCTGAAATTAGAGCCTTCTCTCTTAAGAAGACAAAAACTTAAATTTCAGGTTACTGTTCCTTGGAGACGACCCCTTTTAAAAGAGCTAACTCTCATTCCATAGATTGCTATTGTAATGACTAGTTCCAAAACATGTAGAATTCATTTTCCAAGATTTCTAATAGCATTTCTTGATTTTCAATGGCTATAAATGGCTAGAAATGACTTTAAACTCATGGAAAAATATAAGGAGAAGTATCAAATGCAAGGATTAAAGTCAAAAATTAAAAAAAGAACTTGAGCATTCATTCCAATTATTGAGAATAAGGAAAATATTCTATGTAGTCATTGAAAACTCAAGAAAAACTTTAACTTCTTCCCACCTAATCTTTTGGAGCATTAAGTGAGGATTGAAGAGCATATTGAAGAGAATCTTTTGAAGCCTTTATATAGCTATATATCAAGTTTCAACTGCAATAATAAACTCTCTTTAGAGTTTATTTTTTGTTGCTCTATTTTGTATTATTTGATTATTTTTGTTACAAGTTTCAGCAAGGAGTTAAAACTTGGATTTGGTTTAAGGTTTTAATTGGCTAGCCTTGAAAAGCCAATTAGATTATTTGTGAACCCAGAAAATAAACATGTGTTGAGTTTGTTTGTGAGCCTATAAAACAAACATTATACTTAGATTTTGGTTTGTGTGTCCAGGATAAAACAAACAATTTGTATTCTTACGAGAATATAGTAGAAATCCGAAGAGGTCCTTGGATAGTGGATGTAGGAGCTGGGATTGCTCCGAACCACTATAGATCTTATTGTGTTTGTGTGCTTACTTATCTCTTTATCTCTTTCTCTTGTATTTTAGTATTTGCATATATCAATTGATACAACACTTATCTCACACATCTATTAAGTTTTAAAAGGCATATATTTGGTTTTAATTTTAGAAAATCTAATTTACCTCCCCTCTTGGGTTTCAGTCTAGGCAACAAGTAGTATCAAAGCCATGTCTCAGTGTTGCTTATCCAACGATTAGGAGAAAAGATCATGGTAACTCACATGAACACTTCTCTAGTTGAAGGTCAATTTAGTAATAAACCTCCACTTTTCAATGGCACCCATTAAACTTATTGGAAGGCTAGAATGTTAATTTATATTCAAGTCCTAGACTTTCAATTATAGAGAGCAATCATGAAAGATCCTCACATACCCACTAAGAAGGTTGATGGCATTGACGTCCCAAAATCAAAAGATAAATGGGATGATTATGACATGAAAATGGCTGAGCTAAATGCGAAGGCCATGAACCTTTTGTATTGCATACTAGATCCAAATGAGTTTAACCCAATTTTCATTTGTAATTCAGCAAAGAAAATTTGGGATAGACTTCAAGTCACTCATGAAGGTACAAACTAAGTTAAGAATTCAAAATTTAACCTACTCCTGCATAATTATGAAATGTTAAAAATGGAACCCACAGAGACATTATCTAAAATATTTACAATATTTATTAATATTATTAACGGTCTTAAAAGTCTAGGTAGGATATACTCTAATAGTGATTTTGTAGAAAAAGTTCTTCGATTTTTGCCAGACAAGTGGGATCCTAAGGTCACTACTATTCAAGAAGAAAAGGACCTCAACAACTTATCCTTAGAAGAGCTTCTTGGATCCTTAATGATATATGAATTAAATATGAAGTGCCATAGTGAAGATGAAGAAAGAAAGAAGAAAACAATAGTTTTAAAGGCAGCAGCTAAAAGAAAAAAAAATAAGAAGAGGAAAGCCCCTCATCCAAAGAAAAGTTAGGAGATGAGGATATGGCCCTTGTAATGAGAAGGTTTAGAAGATTTATGGGTAAGGGTAGATCAAAGTATAGAAGGAGACACTTGGCTAAGGGGGAGTCAAGTAAAGAAAAAGATAAGGAGAAGGACAATGATTAATAGCCCATTTATTATGAATACAAAAAATTGGGACATTATCAATCAAACTATTCTATATTGAAAAAGAGTCATAAGAAGAGCAAGAAGAAGAAAGCCATGGTTGCTACGAGGAGTGACAGTAATGAGTCAAGCTCCAATGAAGAGAAGAGCAAACAAAATTAGCTAATCTATGCTTAATGGCTCTAGAAGATGAGATATGCACTGACCTAACATTGAATTTATATTTGATAAATTACATATATCATTTTATGATCTACTTGCTTAAAAAAGTTGGTTTGAAAATAAGTCTCTTAAACAATCAAATGATGTGTTACATGAGAATAAAAATAATGCATTAGAGAAAAATAATATCTTGAAAAAAGAATTGGATAATATTCTTGAAAGTAACAAGGCTTTACAAAAAGAAAAAGAAGAGAATTGTGAAAAACTTAAAGTCTTAAAGGAAAATAATGAAAATTTGGAAATGGAAGTTCAAAAACTCAAACCTTTTATGGATAAGATAACATTGAGTCTAAATAAACTTAAGTTAATCCTTAAAAACCAAAGGAAATCAAATGATAAAGCTAAAATTGGATATAACTCAAATTTTAATAATAGATTTTCAGTAACCAAATTTTCTGTAATCAAATTTTCAGCACTCAAATCTTTATCAAAGTTAAAAGTTGTTTGTTTTTGCTATAATGGAATCGAGCATAAAGCATATAAATGTAGTTTAAGAAAGAAAAAATGGTAGTAATGTTAAACAAATTTGGATTACCAAATGAATCATTGTGACTAACCCTAAAGGATCCAAGAAAGCTTAGGTATTTAAAAACCTTACTTGATTTATCATGTAGGGATGTCTTGCAGTCCAAGGATCAAAAAGAAGATGGTTCTTGAATAGTGACTATTCAAAGCATATGATAGGTGATAAGGAACAATTCTTTATCCTAAAAATGAAAGAAGGTGGCATTGTAATATTTGAAGATAATGATAAGGGGGGAATATTGGTATTGATCAAAATCATCCCTTCAATTTTTATTGAAAATATACTGTTGTAGATAAATTGAAGCATAATCTATCAAGTATTAGTCAATTATGTAACAAAGGCTTCAAAGTTTTATTTGAATCTTCAATGTACATAGTTACTAGTTCTTTTAATTTAAGCATTAAGTTTGTAGGGCATAGACTTAGAAACATTTACATGATAGATTTAAATAATCTAATCATGAAGAATAGTACAAGTCTAGTGACAATGAATGTTAAAATTAAGGAAACTAGTTAACTTTAATATAGAGACTTAGATACGTTAGCATGCATACATTATCTAAATTAATCTAAAAAAAATTAGTTAAATATTTGTCTAAATTGAATTTTAAAAATAATCATATATGTGATGCTTGTCAATTTGATAAATAAACTAGAAAGAGTTTTAAATCTAAAAATATTATTTTAATATTTAGATCCTTATAGCTACTACACATAGACTTATTTGGATCAACTAGGGCCACATGCCTAGAAGATAAGAAATATGGACTTGTAATAATAGATGACATTTCTAAATTTACTTAGATATTATTCAGTACACAAAGATGAGGCATTCACTATTTTTTAGAAATTTCATAAAAAGGTTTCAAATCAAAAAATATTTTAATTATTTCATTAAGAAGTGATCATGGTATATAATTTAAAAACTAATATTTTGAAAAATTTTGTAATGAACATGATCACAACTTTTCAGCTCCAAGAATACCATAATAAAATAGTATTTAAAGAGAACGAATAGAACATTCGAAGAGATGGTCTGAATAATATTATGTGAAGATAATCTTCCAAAATATTTTTGGGCTGAAGCTGTGAACACTACATATTAGATCCTTAACAGTGTCCTCATTAGATCTATTCTAGAGAAAACCTCCTATAAGCTTTAAAAAATAGAAAGCCTAACATAAGTTATTTTCATGTATTTGGTTGTAAATGTTATATCTTAAATAATGAAAAAAATAACCTTGAAAATTTGATGCAAAATCAGATGAAGATATCTTTCTTGGATAAACATAAGTTATTTTCATGTATTTGGTTGCAAATATTATATCTTAAATAATGAAAAGATAACCTTAGAAAATTTGATGTAAAATCATATGAAAGTATCTTTCTTAGATATTTTACTTCTAGCAAAACATATAGACTTTTTAATAAAAGAACCTTAATTGTAGAAGAATTATTCATGTTATCTTTGATAAATCTAATCCTTCGCCTTCTAGAAAAGAAGAGTGCATAGACAATGATACAGGTACATTGAATGAAGGAATAAAGAACTTGTGCCTAAAAGATAAATAAATTGAAAAAAAAGAAAAAGGTAAGCAAAGAGTATCGTGATTTGCCTAAGGAATGGAGATAGTACATTACCTCCTAAGAACCTAATTATAGGAGATCCCATATAAGGTGTTAGACCTAGGTCTTCATTTAGAGACATTTTTGATTACCTTGCATTTGTTTCTCAAATTAAACCCAATTACATAGAGAAAGCTAAAAAGATCTAAATTGGATGATAGCTATGTAAGAGGAGTTAAACCAATTTTAAAGGAACAATATTTAGACCCAGTTAGTAGACCTAAGTAACATCCTATCATAGGTATTAAATGGGTATTTGGAATAAATTAGATGAAAAAGATAATATAGTTAGAAAAAAAATAAAACTGGTAGCCAAGGGATATAATCAAGAAGAGAGAATAGATTTTGATAAAACTTATGCACCCGTAGTAAGATTAGAGACCATAAAACTTTTTCTTACTTTTACATGTCATATGAATTTCAAATTAGTTCCAATGGACGTAAAAAATACTTTTCTAAATGGACATATTTTTGAAGAGGTTTTTGTAGAGCAATCCCTTGGATTTGAAAATCATAATCTATCTAATTATATTTTCAAATTAAATAAGGCTTCATATAGTCTTAAGCAAGCACCTATGAAAAGACTTTGCACATTTCTAATTGAAAATAGTTTTATAAAGGATAGAATAGACACAACCTTATTCATTAAAAGAAAGGATGATGAAATGTTAGTTGTACAAATTTATATAGATAATGTAATCTTCGATACAACTAACTTAGATTTTTCCCAAGAATTTGTTGAGCTTATACAAGATGAATTTGAAATGAGTATAATGGGTGAGCTGACATTTTTTCTTGGATTTCAAATCAAACAAATAAAGGAAGGGATATTCATCAAATAAACCAAGTACATCAAGGAATTATTAAAGAAGTTTGGGATAGAATTCACGAAGGAAATTAACACACCAATAAGTCCAACCTACAAGCTTGATAAAGATGAAGAAGACAATAGTATTAATCAAAAGCTATATCGAGGCAAGATTGTGCTATACTTAACTACTTGTAGACTTAATATACTATTTAGTGTTCGTATATATGCTAGATTTCAATCAAATTCAAAATAATCACATATATTTGTTATAAAAAAAATCATAAGATATCTTAAAGGAACATCTAACTTAGGATTATGGTATTCTAAGCATCCATCATTAGATTTAATTAGCTATTTCGATACTGATATGGTAGTTGTAACATTGATAGAAAGAGCACTAATAGAATATACCAATTTCTAGGGTTAAACTTAATCTCATGGCATAGTAAGAAATAAAACTCCATAGCACTATCTAATGCAGAGGTAGAATATGTTGTTGTAGAAAGTTATTATGCTCAACTACTTTGGATTAAGCAATAATTGATGACTTTGGTATTTGATAAACAAAAATTCTAATCAAATATGATAACACCAATGCTATTTTTTAAGAAACCTAAGATATTTCACACATGCATTTCAAAGATTTTGAAATATAAATGTGGTGGAAACTACAAGATTGAACTATTTAATCTACTCATACATTAGAACATTTCAAAAAATAGTCTACACAAGATCATGACATGATAAAAATGTAAATATAACTAAGCTGAAATATAAAATGATAAATATACAAACCTATTGCTGTAGACTATATCTATTGCACAATGATCACATAATTACCTTTTAGTAGTAGGCAACACTCGCTGCTACTGGAAGGTGGAGGTTTGAAGACCCTACTAGCCATATAAAGTATCTGGCCTCTATAGGTGATCCATAGAGAAGCATTGCCCTAACCAATTCCTCGAAGTGCTAGCTCCTCTAGAACCTCAATGGTTGATCTTCCTTCTTCTTCTAGATGCCGGGACCCTCCAGAGCTAAAGAAGAACCTGCTGAAGGATAGATTTGGTAGAGAGGATGTAATGAAAAAAAAAATTTTCCCTTTATTTCTTCCCAGACCCTAGTAAGAGCACTAGGGAGCACACACCCAAATCCCTAGCTTCACTATCCCACTCTAGTTTTTTCTTAGATCAAAACTTAGCTAGCTTTTCTTCTCTCTAACTTAGAAATTCATGACCAGCACTTGAACAAACCCTCCATCCATTAGCAACCCATCTATATAGGCACCCAAGTGATTAGGAGGGTGAGGGAGTTAGGGAGAGGTAAGGGAAGGGATGTTTAGGAGGTTAAAACCAACTTGAATTCAAAATTTAAGTTTGAATTTTAAATTTAAAGTTGAATTTTAAATTTAAGGTTGAACTCATAATTTAGATTTGAATTCAGATTTTGAGACTAATTTAAATTTGAATTCAAAATTGAAATTCAAATAGGACTAGGATGCATGTGCTAGGTTCAATTTAATTGGACTCAACTCGAGCTCAAACCAAATTTAATTTAGGTTGACCCAAATTTTATTACTTAATCAAAGTGAGTTAACTAGCAATCTAATTGCCAATTAATCTTTCAATAATTCATCAACTTTTAGTAAAAAATCCTTATCACAATATTTGTAACATTGATGAGTCGATACTTAGAAAAATTTCAAGTATTGACTCACCAAAGTATCGACATTTGGAAGTGTCGACTCAAGGTCAATTATCAATAAAATTGATAATTAAACCCTAAAACAATTTACAATTATTGATCAGCCATCAAATCAAGTGGAAACTTTTATTGTGTGTGACTCCACAGGTGTGAACACTAAGCCGATAGCATAAAAATAATTCCTATACCAATCAAAGTTGCCATCTAGCAAGATACTCGATATCTGGATAGATCAAAAGTTATAGAGCAATAATCAAGAACCTCTGGCATATGGTTACTACATAATTCATCTCTTCAACCCTTTTTGCTTAGGATGACTTCAAGGTTTAATTGCCAACCCTTGAATAGTATATCAACAATGGGCTTCAACCTCACAAGTCCTATGACTCCTCACAAGAACTATCCTGGTCAAGTTTTTTCTAAATTGAAATATAGTAAGACATTTACTCTAACACTTGGATGGGTCAATTCTATCTTGACTCATATGCTAACATCACAAATACTTGACTGCACCTAGAAACCTTCCATCACTAGATTAGAAATCTAGGTAGTCTAGTACCAAAGTATAATGAGTTGCTTACAAGTCACCATGGTGATCTCAAGTCTAAAGGACATTTATATCTATATCCCTTCATAAGCAACACTTGGAAAAAAAGTGCTCCATGGGTGGGTCATGTTCAGTGAAATATCTCTACACTCCTTTGTTAAAAGGACAACCAACCCTAATGGCATACAATAGCTTATACTCGATACACTATCATCCTATCATAATGTATCATTTTGTCATGAACAGGTTTGAGAGTCACATGATAAATCCTCTATTTACTGTATAAGATGTAGTTCTAAGGACTTCATCACACAAGAGCTTATTATAGGAAGATGCAAAGTGATAAACTGCCAAAAAATAACTTTTATTCATAATAATTCATATACAAGATCAACCATCTGCAAGTTAGATGATTGGATTAGGATACAATTTCCAACAACTCCCACTTGGACTAAAGCCAATCAAAATAGTATTTTATACCCATTTTCCATTTATAATCATTGAACTCTTTGATCCCAATGGATTTAGTAAATGGGTCGGCCAGCTTTTCCTTTCTGTTAATCTTCTAAAACTTGATGTCACCTCATTCCACAATTGCTCACACAAGGTAAAAGTGATGCAGAATATGGTTGGTTCGCTGATGGGACTTTAGCTTTTTGGCTTGAGCAATGGCTCTAGTGTTGTCACATAATAAGAGAACTGGACCATCAAGAGAGGGTACCGCTCCCAGTTCACCGAGAAACTTCTATAACCATACAGCTTCCTTTGCCACATTTGATGCTGCAATATACTCTACCTCGCAAACTTTCTACCATGGTGTGCTGCTTGAAACTTTTTTAGCAGATCACTCTACCATTAAGAGTAAAGACATCCTAAGATACTCTTGTTGTCATCCCTATCTAACTGAAAACTGAAGTCAGTATATCCCACAAGTTTTAAGTTAGGCTCTTCATAAACGAGCCATTGGTCTTTAGTATTTTGCAAATACTTAAAAATAGTTTTCACTACCTTCCAATGGGCCTCACCTAGGTTAGATTGGCATCTGCTCACTATCCCTAGTGAGTATGCCATGTCTAGTCTCATAAATATCAATACGTATATGATAGACCCCACTATTGAGGCATATGGGATCATACTTATACACACTCTCTCTTCAGGAGTTGTAGCACAATCCTTCTTAGTAAAATTCTACAGCCTATCAAAAGATAGCCTTTCTTAAAATTTTCTATGCTGAATCGCTTTAGCACAGTATCGATGTATATAGATTGGGATAATCCCAGTAGGTTCATAAGTCTATCTCTATAGATCTTCATCTCTAGAATGCAAGAAGCTTCATCCAAGTCCTTCATATAAAACTAAGACAATAACTAGACCTTTATTCATTGTAGTGTAGGAACGTCAGTCCTAATTAAGAGAATGTCATCTACATACAGCACAAGGAATACAACCATAGAATCATTAGCCCACTTGTAAATACAGGGTTCCTCTTCATTCTTAATGAAGTCATATATTTTGATTATCTTATCAAAATGCATATTCCAACTCTGAGATGCCAGCTTCAGTTCATAAATGGACCACTGAAGCTCGCATACCTTTGATTCATCTGTAGATGTAAATCCTTTGGGTTGCATCATATACATCTCTTCATCCAACCTCCATTTAGAAAAGCTATTCGGACATCCATTTGCCAAATTTCATAGCAAAGTATGCAGCCAAAGCAAGCATAATCTGAATGGACTTGAGCATTATCACAGAGAAAAATATCTTGTCATAGTCAATACCTAACATTGATGACACCCCTTGGTAACCAGATGGGCTTTATAGGTCTCTACCTACCCATCTACACCCCATTTATTTTTGAAAATCCATTTACACCTAATAGATTTTATCCCTTTAGGTGGATCAACTAGTGTCATTTACTATTGATTTTCATAGACTCCATTTCAAATTTCATGTCTCCAAGCCAATTATCAGAGTTGGACCTCTACATGGCATCCATATAGGTGATTGGATCATCGTTGTTCTCATTGAGCTCGACAGGATTGCCATCCCGGATCAAAAAACCACATATCTATTTAGCTAATGCTATACTTTATCGGATCTCCTTAATGGTTCTTCTATAGGCTATGGGTTTGACCTAATCAAAGCCAATTCTATAGTGTCCCTTAAATATGTCAGTCCTTTTACTTGTTAAACTTTACCAAGTTCAATCTTAGCGGCTTTAGTTCCTTTCTCAAAAAATTCTTTTTTCAAAAAGGTAGTCCTAAGATTGACGAACAACTTTTTCTTTTCAGCATGGTAAAAAGAATAACCTTTGGTTTCTTTGGAATACCTAACAAATAGGCACTTGTTAGACCTAGGACCAAAATTATTTGTATGCAAATGTTTGACATAAGTTGGAGACCCCCATACCCTTAGGTGTGAGAGTATTGGCTTATGCCTTGTCCATATCTCATATGGCATTTTATCTACGAACTTGCTTAGAATTCTATTAAGAATTTAACAAGCTAACTCTAGAGCATATCCCCAAAAGGAGATTGGTAGACTAGCAAATCCCATCATGGATTGGACCATGTCTAATAAAGTCTGATTCCTCCATTTAGATATTTTATTTAACTGGGGTGTCCCTATAGATGTCCATTGAGAGAGAATTCTATTCTCTTCAAGATATGTCAGAAACTCACTAGTAAGGTATTCTCCTCCTCGATCTGATTGAAGAGTTTTAATACTCTTTCTAATTTATTTTTTCTACCTCATTACGATATCATTTGAATATTTTAAATGACTCAGATTTGTCTCATAATAAAGATATAACCATATCTCGAAAGGTCATCTATAAATATAATGAATAGTTATACCCATCCCTAGCACTAATATTTATAGGTCTGTATATATCAGTATGTACCAGACTTAGAATTTTACTAGCTCGTTCACCTTTTTCAGTAAAAAATGACTTGATCATTTTTCTAAGAAGGCAAGATTTACAAGTTGGTAGTGATTCACAATCACTTACTTCGAGGATATCCTCTTTAATCAACTTATTAGTCCTGCTCTTGTTAACATGACCTAGCCTATAGTGCCAAAGATACATATCGCTGATATTATCTATCCTAGGGGATTTGCTTGAAGTGTACATTACACTAACAGATTATGATAGTACATATATGCTATTCTCATTTGTCCAGTCATTACAACAACACCATTCAAAATGATATTGCAAATATCATTATTTATTGATAGCTCATAACCATACATAGCCAAAAGGCCTACAAAGATGACATTTAATAGAAAAGATGGATAACATTGACATTCACTTAAAATGACAGTACAAGATTTGAAAACTAGCTTGACGACTCCCAAAGCTAGGATTGAAACTTGAGTTATATCTCCCATGTTTAGGAATCTTTCACAATCCTCAAATCTCCTACTAACTTAAAGTTCCTGCAATGAATTACAAATATAAATAGAACTTCCATATCCAATATTTAGGTAGCAGTATCATAAATAGAAAAACTATAAGGCATTATCATATAAATACCTTGTCTAGTAACTCCTTGCTGCTTCCTCTTCTTCTACCTGTTTGAATCAAGAGAAGCAATATAAAGAGGATAGTTTCTCTTTCAATGACCTTGCTTCTTGCAAAAGAAGCACTATGCTTGACTCTTATCAGCCTTATTCTTCTTGCTCTGGCTGGCCCTTGCAATCTACACCTTATTTTTTTATTTTTTTCTTCCCTTTCTTAAGGGGATGATGCCGTGTCGAAGAACCTCCCACTAGATTCACCAACACCTTGTGGAGCTGGTGATCCTTCTTATTGGTCTGTAGTAATCCTAGCAAACCATGGTAGTTTACTCTAGGCCTCATCATTCTATAACGATAAAAAAGTCTAGGTAGGAAGGGGGCAAGGAATTCAGTATCACATCTTTTCCAAGTTGCTCAAGCAAGGGATAGCAAGATTTGCCTAGGTGCTTGATCTGCTCAATAATGTATAATACATGATCAGTGATCGACGCTCCTCTATGCATATGGGCATTGAAAATAGCACAAAAGGTCCTGTGTTGCTCAATGTCATCAGGTGTGCCAAAAGATTCCTTCAACTTTTGACAAATTTTTTTTAGCTTGGCTTTCTCGAACTTGTGATTGAACTTGTCATTCATAGCTACCAGCATATGCATCGCATAGTGGTGTAGTCAGAGAGCCACTTCTGATAAGTATCTCTAACTGCACCATGAGCATTATGAGCAAGTTGCTCAGGTACAAGATCATTTATCAGATAAAGTATTCTTTCACGTTCCAAGACGATCCTGATCTTTTGATACTAGCTATCAAAGTTGGGACCCATTAGCTTGTTATTATCCAATCATGATCAAAGGGACAAATTAGTGGCCATTATCTAAAAAGAGAATCATAAGACCTTATTAGTTTGTGAATTATTAAAATCTTAAAGACTTGGAGTTTTAGTCTAAAGGTCCTCCCACTATTATATTCAAATTGGTAGCCTCTACCTCAAATCCAAGGAATTACATTAATTTCTTAGCACGTACTAAAATTCTGTAGACTATACATGAGCCTAACTTTTGCTGGCCCACCCATGCACATCTAAAGTAGGTTCTAAACCAATTATTTTTGCAAACAACTTCTAGTAATCAATTTGTCCCAGGTTCCTTTTCAGTAAGTCTTTGGGCCTTCTACTAAAAATCCTAGTTAGGTCCAACCATTAACATGACAGAATTTAATATTTCTAATAATGAATAGTCAAGCCTAACTTTGGCCAGTCCCACCTGACCACCTTTAAGAGAGTCATACCGAGCCATCATATTATGAATGGCAATTCCAACACCCAAATGAATACTAGGTCTTTGGGCCTTCTAGTGATCACTCAAGTATTTGACACATTACCATCCACTTAATGGGAGGAACGACTTAGTTATCCCTATAACTTTATCATTTTAAGGATCTAATAATTTAGAGGATTTAAACTTATATATGATACATGAAAGAGAAGACATGGACCATTTAGTCAAGAATCCTCCTACTGACTTTACCAAGTCATAGAAAAGGGTTCAAGATAAACCGATCAAAGGGTACCTAAATCAGTCAACTGATTCACTTTAATGACATAAGTTTACTCGAATCAATAACTATCTTGATCAAACATGATTGACCATATTGGGCAAGTAAGATAAATGGGAGGGTTCCGCCATTAACCTCTTTCCTTAGACACCAAACAAGTTGGCCAGAAAACAGGTAGCCCCAAGAACCATGATCATAACTGCCAAACTTACCTTAGACTTGAATTAGTTCACTAGATTTAATTAGACTAGCCTAAAGACTTGGGTCTGACCACAGAGCCATAATCAAGTCCAATTAGAAGTATAGACTTGATCAAACTACAACTATTATGAATGATCTAAGAGAAACAAGGATCTAACTCAACACTTAATTAGATTTAATTTTTTCTTCTTAAGTCTATATTCTTCTAATCTTAGTTCTAACCCAGTTAATAAACCTGACTCAAGCTAATTCATGACCCAAAGATTTATGAAAAATGACTTAAGATCTTTCATTCTCAAATCTAAATCTTTTAGTCATTAAACTTAATTCTTAATCAAGTTAATCAACTTCCTATTAAAATAATTTTAATCTTAATTTGTAAAATGATTTTTATAACAAAATTCAATATTTTTAATTTTCTATTCTCTACCATGAGTTGATACTTTTTAAAAAGTGTCAACACTTCCATGAGTCAAATCATAGTGAGTTGACACCCTGTGACATCGACTCACAAAAAGTGAACAGAGATCCATTATTTCAATCTATAGTCTTGAGTCGATGCCTACAAAAGCAAGTGTGATTCACCAAGTCCAAGTGTCGACTTTCAATGCCAAGTGTTGATGCTTGTAGCTAACAAAAAATGTAGCAATTCTAGATCTGAACTTTTTGCTAAATAATTTAACATAACATGTCATAAACTTCTTTTAGATTTTATCTAAACATACTTATGATTTCCAAATCTAATTTCTAAGATCAAAATGATTTTAATCTTAAGCTTTTGTGGTTCTTCTTCATAGATCATGATACAAGTGGCACCCCTACATGCCATAGGAGATCCCATTGAATAAAAAGAAAGGGCATTTAAACCCTACTTCTCTCTTATGATCAGAAGACCCGGTGAATCCATCCAATCTATATTCTAAGCAAAAAAGGCAATCATTTTAATATTTTAGTTTATAAACATGATTATCATGCCATATGAACCTAGTGATCTGATACCACTATTAAGAAAACTAGGCTATTTCTTGTATGTATTTTAAAAATTTGAAATATAAATGTAGCAAAAACTACAAGATTAAATTATTTAATCTACTCATGCATTAAAACATTTCTACAAATAGCCTATACAGAATTATGATATGATAAAGATGTATATAAAACTAAGTTGAAATATAAAATAATAAATATACAAACCTATTGCTGTAGACTATATCTACAGCACAATGATCACATCATTACCTTTTAGTAGTAGATGATGCTCACTATTGCTAGAAGGTGGAGGTTTGAAGACACTGCTAGCCACATAGAGTATCTTGCCCTATAGGTGATCCACACAAGAGCACTATCCAAACCAATTCCTCGGAGTGCTAGCTCCATTAGAATCTTGATGGCTAATCTTCCTTCCTCTTCTGGATACCAAGACGCTCCTAAAGTCGAAGAAGAACCTGCTGGAGGATAGATTTGGTGGAGAAGATATAAGGGAAAAATCCCTTTTCCCTTTCTCTCTTCTTAGACCCTACTAAGAGCACTAGGAAGTACACATCCAAATTTCGTAGCCTCATTACCCCACTCTAGCTTTTCCTTAAATAAAAACTTAGCTAGACTTTCTTCTCTTTAACTTAGAAATTCTTGACCAGTGATCGCTATCGTAGGCAATCAAAAATAAAACCTACTCACTACTATAGCTAGTGGTGAGTTGGGATTGTATCCTTGGGGATCGAGGGAAATTATCTCATGAAAAAGAGCAAAAGTAAAATTGGTTATAGAAGATTAAATTGAGAGTAGTAGTTATTAAAAAATAATAACTAATTAATTAATTAAATCGAGATAGCAGAAGAAATAACTCAAGAATCCAAATCCACCATGCAAACAAGTTTTATCTTCTTTTCTTTATGTTGCAATATCAATAATTCTTGCAAATTCAATGTTAGAATAATTTATCTCTTACTGGGCACGGACCATATCTGGAGATCATGACACGTCCACTAGAGTATAAACTATCTAATTGATTTACAAGGTTAGGGATCTAATCTACCATACTATGATCTACCTCTCTTAGACACGTATCATATCTTGAGATCACAGCACATATATAAAGAGTGTAGGCCGTGTATGCTAGATCAAATCATCAATCCGAAAAATAACTTAAAAGATAGAGGAAAGAAGAACATGAGTTTTATTGCATAGAAATTAAGTACAAAAAGAGAGAGAGAACTCGGTTACAGGTTTTATCTTTATCCCAAGTTGAAGGAGTCTAGCCACACATCACTGCCGCCAGCATCCCCTCCATAAATCTCCTCTTGCCTAAGCCTAAACTACAATGATCTAAACAAGAAAAAAAAATAAATTAGTACAAGAATTGCTATAAAAACTGATACTTAGACTACTGCCTAGGGTCCTCCTTTTATAGAGCTCATCTAGGGCTTCCTCTCGATCAAATTTGAAGTTAATCGAGCTCAAGATCGGCCAAATATCATGGAAAAATCTCTTAGCTATTCATTCTGTATCACAGGCTTTAGCTTGCACTAAAAATCATGCAGAATCAACTCTTTTTCCTTCTCGGGTGAACAGAGTTTGGTCTAGACTCCACCAAATCCTAGATCTGAGTATCCTGACAAGTCCATCAATAATTCCAATTTAATCATTAAAATAAGTATTAATTAATTAGATTTATTAAGAATTGATATTTTTTATTAATGTTTTGTAGAAAAGCAGTCCATGGATGAAAAGAGCTTAATTTTTGAATCCAAAGGCACAAATGGCACACAAATCAGAGTTTGAATGAGCTCGAATTTAATTTTGAAGTTTATTAAAGAAAATATATAGATTTTAAAGCAACCGATCTACCATGGACTGGCCGCTTGGTCTACAAGAGCTCGTTCGGTCCATGAGCAGCCATTAGAGCCGATCTACGATGCAGAGCCATGGACTATGAAGCCCCTTTTAAGCCAAGATCGCTGGAGATGCCATCCTGTCGCCATCGGGACAACCTGCACCACCTTCTCCATCCAGAGAACCACTAGAGAGAACACTGATGGCCACTTTTTTGATTGGCCACCATCTTCTACTGATTTTTATCTACTTTTCTAGCAATCCACTAACCAAGGATTGAGGTCCTGGCGAGACATCCCATGGGACACGGGGATGGGATATTATCCCTTGTATTGGGACAGGACATCCTGCCAGTATCCCAGTGTCCCAATCGGGACATCTTAGGACATCCCCTGTCCCAAGTGTCGGGACAGGGCGGAACGCCGGCATGTCCCATTTTAGGGAAAAATCGAGACAGCCTTGTCCCACGAGATTTAAAACCTTGCCACTAACTCCACCAGCTAACCACTGCTCACCACCTCTCATCGAGCATCCCCCTCATCACCAACCATCTCCCCAGCCGTCGACCAGCATCAACCCATCGGAGAAGCCCATCAGCTATCCTCCCTATATTCTGTCAACCCGCATCCATGCAAATCACCGTTGCCGTCCTCAACCACTGCCCAAGAGATCCTCCCTGTCACTAGCGACCACCTCCTTTCCTCGTCCGTTGGCATCCATTTGCCACTGATCCATCCTACATCAATCACCATTGAACATTTTGTTTTGATCTTCTTCCCCAACATCCACCACCAGCTAAAGAAGTCACCACCGCTCGCCACCATCCGCCACCGTCAGTCCACAGTGCTGGACTGGGAGAAGCTATAGTAATGTCCCAATCAAACAGGGATCTAGGGTTTGATCCAGCAAGAGTCCCTTTTGGACTCTATTTTCTGGAGAAGGAAGATTAGTGCCAATCACCTTATCAGGCCACACATCGGATGGCTCAAATTGCTCTTCACGGTATATAGCCAATTTTAAACCAGATTAACTCCAGATTTGACCAGGAGGAATCCCTAGACAAGATCATTTAAAGGACCCCTATGCTAAGAAGAAATCATCCTAAGAGAGGGTATGGTACAAGACAGAAGGCATAGCTTTGGGTTGCGGGTTAGCCTCTAAGAGTGAGGTTTCTTAGAGGAGGTTTTGCCCTCCTACACTATCTTCAAGCATATTCTATCTCCAAGATCAAGATCCAAAGAAGAAGAAGAGGAAGCCTAGTTTGCTCCATGGAGTATGATGGAAAGAGGCAATGTGACATCAACCAACTTTCCGACAAGGCTGTGCCAATCAACTTAGGATTCTTTGTTATCATTTTTTATTATTTATTTAATTATTATTTTTAATTCCTTGCAATTAAATTCTTTTTTTGATTAATGAAATAGTAATTTTTATGCACTTTAAATTCTTGTTATTTACTTTCTCGTAAGTAGATGCTAAGATCTGGTTAGCAGATCTAACATACCAAGTTTTCATTTTTTTTTTTTGTACTTTTAATTTCCATCTTCCCGACTTCAATTTTTTTTTTATTTTATAAAAATCAATGATTTCAAACCATCCTAAGCATTGCCTTCTCTATGGATTTGACCCGACTTGCTGCTATCTACCTATTTTTTATTTATTAGAACTCAGTTAATTAAATTGATAGCTATGGTGTCTTAACAATAATATCACGATCTATCAAATTTTTGATGCGATTACCGGGAAAGGCATGAATGCTAATATTTTTTCTCTTTGATTTCTTGTAAATTCAGTTTAAAATTTTTTTATCTTTTTTATAAATAAAAAAACCAAAAAAAAAAAAAAAAAAAAAAAGAGAAGGAAGTTTCTATAATTTTGGTAAGATCAATCCTAACCTTAGATTAATTTTTTTGTTTTTGTTGCTTCTGATTAATTTCTACCTTTTCATGTTAACCAAAAAAAAATTATTTTTTTGTCGTTTCCTTTGATTAGTCTTCTTTTTTTAAAACCTACCTATTTTTTTCTTTTTTATTACTATCCTCTTTTTCAAATTAACATAAAAAGAAAAAAAATCTTTTTAGTTTCTTCCTTTTAATTAGTTTCTTTCCTTTCAAACTAACCAATTTTTTTTTTAGTTTCTTCTTTTTTTAAAATTAACCCTAAAAAAAATATTTAACTTTTAAATTAACTACCTTAAATACTGATTTGATTTCTTACCTTAATTATAAGATCTATAGTTTCTTTATTTTCTTAACCTAATTTTAGTCTTTTCTTCTCACATTTAATTAACCAAGATTAAAACCTACCTTTTATCTTTCTTGCTTTAAATAACATAATATAAAAAGAAAATAAAAACACCATATAATACTTAACTAAAATAGAGTAACTAATTAAAACTTAAAAGATTTTTACTTATTTGGGACATCTTCTTATTTTGCATTGCATATTTCCATAAAATATCTTAAGGGCATTAACCCATAAATAACATAAGGTGGGGATTTGATCACCCTTCTAAGGTCTACAAACCACCACCCTGCATCTTGCATTGATCCAAGCCTATTAATAAAAAATAATTAGATGTTAGCCCCTAAGAAACTCAAGCTTAATAGGACAAGGCACCCAAAAGAGTTGGACAGGGTCAAGATTGGCAATTAACTGGTGTCTAGAAAAGGAATTCAAGGATGATGTAGCCTAGGAAAGATGGTTTTTAATTGGTTCCATTGACTGACTTGGCCAATCTAATTGGTGTCTAAGGAAAGCAACAGGGGGGCCCCCATTGATCTTACCCTTACCTGGCCATTTGATTAGTCAATTTCTGATTTGGAGGGCTCCAAGTTTGCCTTGGCAATTAGGAGCTATCTAGATTTATAATAATCCTAGGATAGAGAGTCCATGTTATACTAACTTATTTATAAATAATACCAAATCCTAACTAATTCTTCTTCTTTCTCGTAGCTCTAGGATTCCTTAGGCCCTTTTCTTTAGAACTCTTCTCCTTCATCTCACCACTCCTCTTAATAATAATAATAATAAAATGAATAAATAAATACATAAATAAATAAGGATTACTCTAATCTAAAATTTTGATTGTATATTCGAATGATTAGAACAATCTGATAGACTAAATCAGTGCCGGGAGCATGAATCCTTATAGTTGAATATCCTTTCTCCCGGTACACCAAGTTTATTCGAGCCCCACTCACTAAGAGTGAATACCCAACTATGTACCAACCTCTTGAGTTTATATATGCCCAAGTTTATCAAGATCAAATCTAAATGGCCTACAACTTAAGAGATAATCTATACTTTAATCCTATAATTCAGGTTGGGGGGCTCAACTAGACTTTTCATGGCAACCACACCCAGTGGTTACCCTGATAACCCAAGGATCCATGTGCATAGATATACCCTATTATGATTAGTCCTTTTCTAATTATCAACCTTCTCCAACTAATTATGGCCCATTATTTAAAAAGAAGGTTTAGCAAGCATCATACCCACCTCCCCTACAAACTAACCTAGATGTCGATATGTTTGCTCAACTTCAACAAATGATTATAGCCCAACAGCAATATATTGATAAGCTAATAGATCAACTGATCAACGATTAATTGAGCTTAATAAAGAGAAGGAAGGTGAACTACCGAGTCAACCCGAGAGTAACCTATAGGGACCATACCTAGCTCAAAACTTTAATGACCCTCTAGCTTTTCCTAAATAATCAACTCTAGCTCTCGAGAATGAACTAGTCTTAGAACAACTCTGCACAGCCATAAAGACCAATATAGATAACTTGGCTAAGGCAGAAAAATATATAGAGACATTAAACTTGTGGGACGAACCAATTCTATCATTTCCCTACTCACCTATGGCCCTATTTCCTATTGCCCTAGAATATCCATGCCTTTAAATGGGATGGGAGAACAAATAGATGCAATGATAGAACTAGTAAAAATATTCTAAGAACCACAAATACATAACTCAATAGAGGAAGCCACGCCCATAATTCTTTCCCAGGATTTGTTAGATCCCTATCCTACTCAGTTAAGGGTTGATAATTTTAATATAGACGGGTATCCCTCACAAGTAAATAATCCAATACAAATACCCTACTTTGAAACCACCCTACTTTTGATTGATGAACAACAAGAGCCATCACCTAGCCCACCAATAGCTTCCTTATTAGAATCACTATCTAATCTAGAACCAAAACCACTTCCTGATGCACCCATTGAAACTTTTCCAACGAACCTTATCTAGGAAGCCCGACTTAGTGGTATTCTAAAAGCACATAAAGAAGCTATCAGGTGGGATATTATTGAAATGAGGGATCATGATCTTTGAAATTTTATAATTGATTTCTCCGTATTCAGCACTAATTTTGAGAACTACCTCCAAAATCTTTTCATGATATTAAAAAAATATATAGAGACATGTCTAATATTAATTTAGAAAAGGTGTCTAAATTTAAAATGAAAAGGGACATTGACAACACATCATGCCCGAGAAGGGGAGTAGGGCAGACCAACCCATAATTAAAGAAATTTTTAAACTACCCCACCAATCTTGGCCCAACAAGCACAATCCTTCCTAATTATCATATAAACTATAATAATCATTTTAAATCCTAGGATAACATGCTTGTCCAATGTACTTTATTGAGTTGGGCTAATCAACATTATACTCTATGAATGATTTTCTGTCATAATGACAAGGCCTCCTGATTGGCCTTATTCTTTTGATGTTATGAGGGACACATTAAAGTTAATCATCTATTGGACTCTTTCATAATATTCGGCTGAAGACGTTAAACTTAGTGCATGTTGGGAGGCAATCCAATATTTATTTTTTATATATCCTTACAAATAAAATAATAATAATAATAATAATAAATAATAAATTTTAATTCAGGTTGACTATTGTAGCCTTTATCTTGTTGATAAGCTCCTCTTCTCAAGTAACCTCTATCCCTATATATTTTCTTTTATCTTTATAGTTGAATTTATTTCTTGAACTTGTTTATATTATTAGGGATAATGGTATTTAAGTTGGAAGGTAAGGATAAACTTTTAAAATTTAAAATTTAAAATTTTTAAAAAACTTTTAAAAAATCTTTTGAAAATCTTGAAAATAAAAAAGCTTTATCTTTTATAAATCATGTGCCATGAAAGATATTCTTAAGCTAAATAGACTAGGAAAAGGATAATAGAGTTAGAAAGCCTTCATTAATGACTGTAGCGAGTCAAAAAATAGACTAGCTAGTTAAACTTTTAGTAACCTACTTAGGTCACCCAAAGGTTATTAGCACTTCCACACTAACGAGATAAAGTAGGTATTAGTTGTAAGGTTATTTAAAGATTCAATTATTATTGAAAAATTGGTAATTAATATACATCCCTCCCATTTAACTCAAATTTGAGAAAAGAGATACCTGCCTGAAAAGAAAAAAGAAGAAAAAAAGAGGCAAGTTCTAAACATTGATTTCTCATCGAGTAACTGGGCACCTTCACCAAAGTAAGCATTATTGTTCACATCAAAAAGTGGACAGTATAAAGATATCGTTAACAAAAAATAAGTGAAAAAAAACTAGGTGGTGTGAAAGCCACCTCAGTCATGTGCTGAAGTGGGGGATGTATAGAAAATTGACCAAAAGTAGGTGATAAGCGAAGATATAATTGTTGTTTATAATCTAGCACTGAAATACTAAGTTAGTCATCACAAACACAAGTACGGTAGATCTTTGGATGAAGAAGTTTCTAATAGTTCTTACTATGAAATTTACTTCGAAAACTCAATATCTAGTTAGTGATGCTAGTTAACTTCTTTTAACCTTAAGCTTAGATCCAAGGAAGAATCTTAATGGCACATATTATAAAATTAATACTTATATCTTAATTGCATTGCTAAGAGACTAGCAATGACTAAGTTGGGGGGTATGATAAGTCCATCAATTATCCTAATTTAAGCATTAAGATAAGTTTTAATTAATTAGATTGATTAAGTTTGATATTTTTTATTGATGTTTTGTAGAATAGGATTCATGGATGGAAGAAGCTTAATTTATGGAGTTCAAATGTGCAAACATCACGCTAATCAAAGTTTGAATGAGCCCGGAATTCAATTTTGAAATTTATTAAAGAAAATACATAGATTTTAAAGCAGCCAGTCTACCATGGACCTACCGCTTGGTCTATAGGAGCTCACTCGATCCACAAGCAGCCATTAGAGCCAGTCCATGATGTAGAGCCATGGATCGTGAAGCCCCTTTTGAGCCAAGATTGCCAGAGATGCCATCTTGTCACCGCCAAGACCACCTGTGCCACCTTCTCTGCCCGAAGAACCATTAGAGAGCTCATTGATGGCCACTTTTCTGATTGGCCACCATCTTCTGCTGATTTTTATCCACCTTCCTGGCTATCCACTGACTCCACTAGCTTGCCACCGCTCACCACCACTAATCGAGCATCCCTCTCATCACCAGCCATCTCCCCGAGCTGCTGGCTAGCATTAGCCCATCGAAGAAGCCCATCAGCTATCCTCCCTGTGTTCTATCACCCTGCCACCACGCAAATCATTATCACCATCCTCAACCACCGCCTAAGAGCCCCTCCCCGTTGCTAGCCACCACCTCCTTCTCTTGTCCGCCGGCATCCATTTGCCACTGATCCACCCTGCAGCAACCACCGTCCAACATTTTGTTTTGATCTTCTTCTCCAATGTCCACCATCAACTGGAGAAGTCGCTACCATCCACCACTATCAGTCCACTACACTAGACAAGGAGAAGCGCATAGTAGAGTCCCAATCAAAAAGGGATCCAGGATTCAATCTAGCAAGAGTCCCTTCCGAACTCTATTTTCTAGAGAAGGAAGATTAGTGTCAATCAACCCATCAAGCCACACATCGGATGGCTTAGATTGCTCTTCACGGTATACAACCAATTTTAAACCAGATTGACTCCAAATTTGACCAAGAAAAATTCCTAGACAAGATCTATTTAAAGGACCCCTGTGCTAAGAAGAAATCATCTTGAGAGAGGGTATGGTACAGGATAGAGGGCATAGCTTTGGGTTGTAGGTTGGCCTCTAAGAGTGAGATTTCTTAGAGAAGAGTTCTACTCCTACACCATCTTCAAGCCTATTCCATCTTCAAGATCAACATCCAAAGAAGAAGAAGAGGAAGCCCAGTTCGCTCCACAGAGTATGACGAAAATAGGCGATGTGACATCAACCAACTTCCTGACGAGGCTGTGACAATCAACTTCAGATTCTTTGTTATCATTTTTCATTATTTATTTAACTATTATTTTTAATTTCTTGAAATTGAATTCTTCTTTTGATTAATGAAATATTTATTTTTATGTACTTTAAATTCTTGTTATTTACTTTCTCATAAGTAGATGCTAAGATCTGATTAGCAGATCGAACGTACTAAGTTTTTATTTTCTTTTACACTTTTAATTTCTATCTTCTCGACTTCAAATCATTTTTCTTTATTTTATAAAAAGCAAAGATTTCGAACCATCTTAAGCACTGCCTTCTATATGGATTTGACCTAACTTGCTACTATCTATCTATTTTTCATTCATTAGAAGTTGGTTAATTAAACTGATAGCCACGGTATCTTAACGACAACATCATGTCCTATCATATCCCTCTTCAATTGGGATTGGGATTGTGTTTCTCCTGATTCCATCGAAGCGGGCGAACGGTGTGAGGTAGTGGATGGTGACAATGCAAGAAAGAGTGGTGGCGGACGAATGAACAACAGTGGTTTAGGTGGCCAATCAAAGGGGAACAATGGATGCCAGTGCCTTGGGAGCTTTTTTGACAGCCTCTCTAGCGATGGACAGAGACGGGAGGTGGCGGATGGTGATGAGAGGCATCGAACGATGATGGGAAGTAGTGACCAATGGACACAAGAGAAAAAAATGATGATCGGATGGGTGATGGTTTTTTCGGCTGTAAGGGAGCTCCCGATGGTGACGGGGTAGTATCTAGTGGTGTTGATCATGACGGGAGGTGGCAGGAGGAAGTTCCGATGGCTAGTAGCTTGAAACAAGGTAGTTCATCCATCGACAAGGTTCGTGGACCAACAGCAATGGCTACTTGTGAGCTGGCTCATGTTTTGTAGACCCAGCAACCGGTCCCTGGTGGATCAGCTACTTTAAAATGCATGCATTTATTTTAATAAACTTTAAATTTGAATTCTAGGCTTGTTTGAACTCCAATTTAAGTGTTGTCTGCATCGTTGGACTCCAAAAATCAAGCTCTTTCAATCTCCAAGCTCCTTTTCTACAAAATATTTATAAAAAGTATCAGTTCTTAATAAATACTAATTAATTAATATTTATTTTAATGGTTAAATTAGGATAATTATTGGGTTTGTCCTGACGCAGTGAAAGATTGGATTTCAAAAATTTTCATTATTGAAACCCTAATTAGTTGGAACCCTAAACCTAAGGATCACTTGACCATAGCAACTAATAATCAAAACTTTAGGGTTATAGAAGAATACCTGAAGTTTTATACTCCTTAATTTCCATAAGGCACATAAGTGCATGCCCTCCATAGGTTATCCACATAGGAACCAGACCAAGGAAGCACTCCTATCGAGCTTGCTTGTTTGACTAGGACTCTTTCAATAGCCTTTCCTCATTTAGCAGCCTTTCTTCCTTCGCTGGAACCCCTACCCTCTTGTAGGGCACTCAAAGACATCATTAAAACCTTTCTCAGAATTTGATTATCTCTCCTATATCTCTTCCTAGGCTCTTGTCTTAAAATGACAAGCCTTATCTTAAAGAAGACTTTTTATCTTAAAAGAATGAAGAGAGATAAAAAGGATTTCTTTCAGATGTTTTGGCATCAGAATACTGATGCCTATATATAATGAGTTAGGGGGTTCCTGATAAACCTTTTTCTCAGCCCTTGATTTAATTTTCTAATGATCAGATAAGACCCTTCAAGCAGAAGGAGTCTCTTGGATGAAAGATTTTATCTTGATATGTCATATCATTGTGCCAAGAGATATATATGTGTCTCTTCATTTTTCTAGCAATTTTTTTACTTGCCATGTGGCAAGTTATTGGTCAAAATTTGGCTAAGGAATGTGGGATTCCAAAGGATGTATCGGAGAACCAGAAGCCTTCAAGTAAAAGAACTTTTAGATTTATGATTATGTGCCAAACATGAAGGGATGCGTCCCTTCATTTCGTGCACCAGATTTTCCATGCCTAATGACATGTTTTGACCATTTAAACCCAATACAAATGGGTGTGGGGATAAGGGAGAGAGGCCTAGCACTTATCTAGAATAGGTGATTAAGTGACAGAAGGACTCTTGGTCCTTTCTATGGCCCTTAATCTTGGTGCATGCCAATATGGCACCAAGAGTACAATCCCATTTGGACTCTTCCATAATCCATGGATAATGTTCAATAAATTTTAGATAAATATAGATAAATGCTACCCCAATTATGACTCAATTCAATCTAAGTTTCACTTAAATTGGTTAGCCCAAATATCAAGCAAATTGATCCAATCCAATTGGGTGAGGAGTTAGGCTAGCATGCATATGCTAGTATACAAATTAGCTAGCCTTTTAGGATCCAATGACCCTAACCAAAATTCAATTGACTTCCTTGGCCAATTCTTTAGTGTGTGTGACCCTTTGGACTCCACATCTCACCAGCAACAGATCCAGGTCCAAGCTATTTCAATCTGATTAAAACTGATTGACCTAATTAGGTCAAATTGAGCTGACCCAAGTTGCCAATTCGAACCAACTTCAAAATTGACTCATGAATCCAACCAATTTGATTCATAAAAACCTATAAGACATGATTGACATCTAGTAACATGTCATGTCTACCCGAAAGATGTAAAACTTAGTAAAAATTATCAAAATATCCTTCAGTAGAAAGTTATTGTGCAATTCAATCATTCGATCTTCCTTTATCACACATAAGTGATGGGTATGGAGAATTGTCAAACCCTAGCACTTAATCCTTTCAAATCTCAATTCGATAATGAAGACTTGATTGATAAAATATTAGAAGTCTTTTCTAATCTCATCCTACTTTGATCAAAGGCTTTCTAAGTCAATAATCGAAAAGATTACATAGGATAAGTCCTCCTCTTACTGGGAGTGATTGATTCCTTGTTGATTCACTCACATCCTTCATGTACAATCCACCATTTCTAAGAAGTGTACATGACTCTTTGTCATGAATGAGTATAAACCAAAACATGGCTTTATATGCATAAGGAACCATGGTGATCTCAAGTCTAAGGATCACTTGCAGAACTCCCACTATAAGAATCATCTTTTGACAAGTAGTAAGACCTCCATAAGATGTTCCCAAGATGGATTAGTTCAGTGAAGACATACCCTAATGAGCACCTGCATCCTTGTATTAGTGTCCCTATGCAAGTAGCTGTGAGACCAACTACCATCTCCATTAAGAATACATAGGATGTATTAGTGTTTCCAGAAATATCAATCACTGAATCGATGATCCAAGGACTAGAAACATTTTAGATTAGGATTTATAGAAACATAGGTCTCATCATTATGATTTCCATCATAACTCTAATTTCATTGCCCTAACCTATGTGGTTCATCATAATCTTGATAAGATGCAGCAGTATGATGAATCAACAATTGCCTTTTATTAATAAATAATATCATATATGAGTTGAAAGATTATAGAAATGCCCATATAAAGATTTGCTTTTAGGGTATTATTCTTTCAATAATTAATAGACTTATCACACCCCCTAGCTTAATCATTGCTAGTCCCTTAGCAATGTAATTAAAATAGAATCATGTGTCACTAAGATTCTCCTTTACAAAACTAGATCTAGGCTTAAAGTTGAAAGAAGCTAGCTAGATCACTAACTAAGTATTGAGTTCTTGAAGTAAATTTCATAATCAAAACTATTAGAAACTTTCTTAGAGTTAATCCAAAGATCAACAGTACTTATGTTTATGATGGCTAACTTAGCATTTTTGTACTAGCTTGTAAAGAACAATGGTATCTTCGCTTATCACCTACTTTAGTTAATATTCTATATACCCTTAAATTATGTACATGAGCTGAGATAGATTTCACACTGTCTAATTTTTTTTCTAGTGATATCTTCACACTACCCACTTTTTGATGCGAACAACAATGCTTACTTAGAAAAAGGTGCCCGGTTACTCAGTGGGAAACCAATGTTTAGAACTTACTTGGTTTCTTTTTTTCTTCTTTTTTTATATCAGGCATGTAGCTCTTTCCTCAAATTCAAGTTTCTCTCAATGGGGTGTATATCAATTACCAATTTTTAGTAATAATTAAATCTCCAATTGAACTTACAACTAATACCTAGTTTACCTTGTCAATGTGCATATGTGATGAAAGTGCTAATAGCCTTTAGATAACCTAAGTAGGTCAATAAAAATCTAACCAGCTAGTCTAGTCCTTAGCTTGCTATAGTAATTAGCCAATACTTTCAAATTCTATTACCTTTTTCTAGTCTATTTTGCTCAAGAATTTCTTTCATGGTACATTTTTAAAACTTTTTCAAAGATTTCCAATGTGTTTTAAAATATATTTTTTTAAAAAATGTTTCCTTATCTCCCAACTTAATTTTTATTGTCCTCAATGGGATAAGGAAGAATAAAATAAAGAGAGATACCATCTGAATGAGATATGCCTTGTGTAATACCAGGAGTAACATGCGGAGCAGTCTCTTATTCCTAAGAATCACTAAAATAGAAGTCAGAAAATAAAAATTTGGGTTGCCTCCCAAAAAGTGCTAAGTTTAACATCTTCAGCCAGACCTCTTAGGGTGCTCATCCAATTCCTACCCGAATCTTGTGTGGGTTTATAATTTCCTACGTGATTCAGGTTTAGCTTCAGAATACTTTCTACATGGGATCATTAAGTGACTTGTTCCCCTAATAGCTAACAATTCTTTAATTATACTTAGATCTAGGTATAACTTTAGTACTAGTTGAGGTTCTAATGGACCTAGATTTGTATAATTGATGTGCCAAGGGAGTACCTCAAGATCCCCATTTGATGCCTCTTCCTTCATAGGCAAAGGTTCAATTAGAAACATGAGAGATTTAGCTAATAATTTAGATCTTGGTATAAGCCCTTTCTGATATATATAACTTGGCACTTTTTTCAAATCAATTTCAACTCTATCTCCATACATCATTTTAATACTATAGATAAATTTTGGAGGTAGTTCTCAAAAGTAGTGCCAAATATAGAGAATCAAATATAAAATTTTAACTTTGTTATCCTCTATATGTGCAATGTCCCATCCAACAGCTTATTTATATACTTTTAGAATACCTACAATTTGGACTTTCCCGGTGTATATTACCAGTAAGGTATCAATGGATGCATTAGGAAGTGGTTTCAATTCTGGATCAGGTGGTGATTCTAACAAGGGAGCTATTAGGGGTTTGGGTGATGGCTCATATTTCTTTATCTAAGATGAGGTGGTGTTAGGATAGGATGTTTCTACAAGGTCATAAATTTCTATGGTACATCTCTTTATATTAAGGTCATCCACCTCAAAGTGAGCCAAACTAGGGTTTAACGAATCATAGGAAAAACTTTCATGCATGGCTTCCTCTATTACATTATACATTTGTGATCCTTGAAAAGTCTCAATTAATTCCATCATTGCACTTATTTGTTCTCCCTTCCTATTAAAAGTAATTGATGATTCTAAGGTTCTTGTGATTGGGACTATAGGTATGTTGGGTGATGATGGAAGTTGTTCGGCCCTCCTTTCTGATTTCTTCTTATAAGTTTCTATCCTAGTCAAATTATTTAGGTTGGTCTCTTTGGTTGTACAGGGTTACTCTATGACCAATTCATTCCTTAGAGTTATAATCAATTGGTTAGGGATAGTCACATCGATGTTAAAATTTTTAGTTAGGTATTGTCCCTTGGGATGATTCTCGGGTTGATTAGGTAGCTCTTCATCACTTACAACTATGGCCAATTGACTTAATTATATCTCCAAATGGGCAATAGCCTAGGTATTGGAGGTTATCTATTGGTCCATGGTCTGCATAAAGTTATTTAGGATAACATGAAGGTCAGCTTGGGCTTTAACCAAAGCTAGTGACTCTTTTCTAATGTGCTAGGTTCCTCCTCAAGATATAAACTTGGTTGATTATTTAGTACTTGGTTAGGCCTAGGATAAGGCGGTCAAAATTAGGGGCTCCTAGTGTCGCATCTTATGACCACACAAAATTGGGATGATGATCCCACCCTAGGTTATAGGTTAGGGTATAAGGGTCAGTTATATATCTATTATTGGCTATAGTCCCGTGTATAAACCTATTTTGGGTTGGATGCATCAAGTAAGGACATTTCTCTATAACCTTGTTTGGTGCATCACATGCCATGCACATAGGTGCTAGCACATGGTGAAATTGGGAGTATCCTTTACATTCTAAGACTTTCTCAATCCTTATGGGTCATAGATGCCATGCTATTTCCTACATGTTCCCTTGGATGATTGTATGCATCTTCGAATCTCATAAATTTAGGATGCATATCAATCTGTTGTGGTTGATTTATGAAATTATTAGCTTGGGCTCTCATTCTAAATAGTCAGTCAGAGTCAATCTTGTACCAATAATCTTATAAGGTTTGAGATCGTTCAATAGGATTTGGATATCAATAATCCATTAGCTCTTTGGTTGTCCAATAGAATCCATGACCTTTAATCTTGTATGGTTTAGATTATATCTGACCAATCATCTTTTTGTCATAGTAGGAATTTTTTTATTAATTTTTTTTATATTATATAGAGAGAGGAGAAGAAGGAAGAAGGAAGAGAGAGAAGGGTCTAAAGATGAGAATCTAAGGAGTCCTAAATCTAGAGATGATAGTGTTGGGATCCGGTGCAATGCAGCGGAAGGATAATTTCAAAAATTGAAATTAATATGCACCAAAATCCTAAACCAGGAGCTCCTTAATAAGACTAAAATGTATGAAGACTAACATTCTTATGCAAATTAGAATTAGAGTACTAACCTGTAACCGCTAATTCCAATTTGATGAAGATTTAATCTTAAAGATGAACGGGCTATTTGAGTTCACCAGGCGTCCAGGTGTCCGCCCTCCGATGGTGATCCACACAAAGCAATGACCAAGATCCTAACTCCTTGTTCCAATGGTTCCTTCAATTGAATTCTTCTTCCAGGAATTCAATACTTGGATTATGGCTGGAAATCTTCCACTCAAAGGTGTGTCTTCTTCCTTCTTACCCCTTCTCCACCTTCTACCAAGACTTAGAACCTTTAGGACACCTTTGTCTTGAAAGTAAGACCTTGTCCTAAGAAGATTAATGCTTGTCTTTAATTGGTGGAGAAATTAAGACAAAGATGTCTTAATGTAAGGAAGAAAAGAATTGGATCAGAACTCTTCTTTTCCTTTACCGTCAGAGACTTTCTCTCTTAACCTTGTTTAGTAGCAGAGTTTCGACAGAGTTTTACTCTATAAAAAAAACAATGCAAAAACAAGAAGGGGAGAAAGAGTCTTCAGGAGAGGAAGAAAAAAAAACTACATCACCGAGTTCTGATTCCCACCCCCTTTTTTATAGTTTTCGAAGAGGCGCCCTCACAACTCTCCGTAAACAATTTTCTCATGCCCTTTCCTTCTTCTCACGCCCTTTCCTTCTTCTCACAGCCTTCTGGATTAATTCTCATGACCTTCCAGATCAATCCTCACGGCTTTTCTTAAAGGAAGAAGTCACGACGATTGGGAGAAAGAAGTCGCGAAACTTGAATCTCCAAAGAGATCTGATTTCGCGCTCCCGGGAAGAAACTGCGCTTTCTTTCTTTCTTAAAACCTCTCCACCCATTAGATTATCATCCAAGGGTGGACAAATGAGGTGCTAATACTAAGAAAGAAGGCCGCCCCATCTTAATTCATCGGAGAATTAAGTAGGCGCGCGCCAAGAGTCCATGCGCCCATGGACTCCTCCAAATGGCGCGCCAAGAGTCCATAAGCGCATGGACTCTTGGTGTTTTTGGTGTGCAAGGGAAAAGGGGTGGGTGGGGAAGTGGCCTAGCTAATAGGTTAGCCAATTGGGTTAGCCATAATCCCTAAACTCTCAATTAAGATCTAATTAGATCCAATTAGAACCCAAATCGAGTCAATTCGGAACCCTAATTCGATTACGATTCGAATAGGAGTTAAAATTTGCAACACTTGCTAGAGTGTCTTCATGCAAATGAATTTTGATCAATTCTTTTAAGTGTGTGACCCATTGGGTTCCACATCTAGCCGGCAGTGGGTTCGAATACAAGTTGACCTAATTTGATTAGAACTCTTTCTAATCGATTTAGGTCAAATCGGGCTTACCCGATTTTGATCAATTAGGACTCTTCCTAATAAGTGATCATTCAAATCAACCCACAAGACAAGATTGACGTCTAGCAACGTGTCATATCTACCCAGAAGATATGGAAATTCTTGTGAAATACCAAAATTACCCTTCAGTAGAAAGTTACCGTACAATTAAATCCTTCGATCAGCCTGCACCCAAAATATAATTATGGATATGGATATATGTCAAATCCAATATTATATTTGTTTCTAGCTCAATCTTATATTGATGATTCAATTATCTTGATATTTAAAACCATCTCTAATATCTTTACTTTGATCAAAGATTTCCTGAATCATCATCCGATTGATAACTAGCTAGATGCAATCTCCTCTTACTAAGAGTGATCGATTCCTTGTTGACCTACTCATTACCTTCATATCCAATTCACCATTCCCAGTATCAATCCTGTGCATGACTCAGTGTCATGATTAGGATTGAACCAAAGCATGGGTTCATGTACATAAGGTACTTATGGCAGTCTCAGGTCAAAGGATTACTTGTACCACTTCCACTATGAGAACCTTCTATTGACATGTAGCTAAGACTGCATTAGATGTTCTCAAGTTGGATCATATCAGTGAACTTATTCTCTAATGAGCACCCACATCCTAGTATTAGTGTCATACACAAGTGACTGTGAGAGCAGTCACCCTATTCAGTATACATAGGATGTGCTAGTCTTACCGGAGAAACCCTGATACCCTACTCAAGGTTCCTTCGACTAGGAATATTTTTGATTAAGGTTTTAAGACTTTAGGTCTCACTAGTATGATCTCATCATAACCCTAAAATCATAGCCCTATTCTATGGGGTTCATTAAATAATAATAATCACAGCGTATGATGAAAAATAATGCCTTTATTAGAATATTGTCAATTACAACGGTTTGGGAGATACAACATAGATTGGCTTGTAGGGCATATCCCTTTCAATCTCTCACTTGCACTAAAGTCAATCGCCTTTAAATCTTAACCCCATACTCTCGAGGTGGCGATCAAACTCTCGCTGTGGTAGAGCCTTAGTGAACGGGTCTGCTACGTTGTTCTTTGTATCAACTCTATTTATGTAGACATCTTGTCTTTCTACAATTTCTCGTACGAGATGGAAGCGTCTCAGAATGTGCTTGGACTTATGATGAGCTCTTAGTTCCTTAGCTGAGCAACAGCTCCAGTGTTGTCATAGTAAAGTGGCACTGGATTTTCTATCTCAGGAACAACACCCAACTCTATGATGAACTTCTTCATCCAGACTGCTTCCTTGGCGGCTTCACTGACAGCTATGTATTCTGCCTCTGTGGTTGAGTCAGCTATAGTCTGCTGCTTGGTACTCTTCCAACTTACTGCTCCACCATTTAGGATAAAAACATATCCCGATATGGATTTTCTATCATCAGGGTCTGATTGAAAACTAGAATCAGAATAAGCTTCTAGTTTAAGATCAGAACCACCATAAACCAGAAAAATATCCTTAGTCCTTTTCAGGTACTTAAGAATATTTTTAACTGCTTTCCAATGATCCTCTCCTGGATCAGCCTGAAACCTACTGACAATGCCTAAAGCATATGCCATATCAGGCCTGGTACATAACATGGCATACATTATGGACCCTATTGCTGAAGCATAAGGTATAGAATTCATTCTATTTCTTTCTTTAGGTGTCTTAGGAGACATCCTTTTGGAAAGATGTATGCCTTGACTCATAGGAAGATAACCTCTTTTACTTCCATCCATGCTGAATCTTTTTAGCACTAAGTCAATGTACCTAGATTGGGATAAACCTAGCATCCTCTTAGACCTATCTCTATAGATCTTAATACCTAGTATATAGGATGCTTTTCCCAAATCTTTCATGGAAAACTGGTTTGATAGCCAAACCTTGACTGATTGTAACATTGGGATATCATTCCCAATGAGGAGTATGTCATCTACATACAGAACCAAGAAGACTATGGCACTCCCACTAGTCTTCTTATAAACACAGGGTTCATCCACATTTTTGATAAAACCAAACCTTTTAATAGTTTCATCAAAACGGATGTTCCAACTCCTTGAAGCTTGCTTTAATCCATAAATGGATTTCTTTAGCTTGAATACTTGATTAGGTTTATTCTTTGAAATAAAACCTTCTGGCTGTGACATGTAGACTTCTTCCTCAAGGAAACCATTGAGGAATGCAGTCTTCACATCCATCTGCCAGATCTCATAATCGTGGTATGCTGCTATAGCAAGTAAAATCCGAATTGATTTAAGCATGGCAACAGGTGAGAATGTTTCATCATAATCAATTCCCTGTTTTTGTCTAAAACCTTTTGCCACTAATCTAGCTTTATAGGTTTCAACTTGGCCATCAGCCCCAATCTTTTTCTTATAGACCCATTTGCACCCAATAGGATTAACACCCTTTGGTGCATCAACCAAAGTCCATACTTGGTTGACATACATAGAATCTATCTCGGATTCCATGGCTTCTTGCCATCTATCTGAATCAGTACTCAAGATAGCTTCTGTATAGTTCAGAGGTTCATCATTTTGAATGACTTGGGCTTCATTATTTTCAATAATAAACCCATACCTCTCAGGTGCCCGTGACACTCTATCAGACCTACGGGGAGGAGTTTTGTGTTCTGGTTCTGATCTAACTATATTCTCTATTGATTGAGAATTGTCTATCTGTGTTTCTTGTACTTCTCCAAGTTCAATAGTTCTACCATTGCCCTTTTTTAAAATAAACTCTTTTTCTAGAAAAGTGGCTTGTCTGCTGACAAAAATCTTTTGTTCAGTTAATGGTAAAACAGATATCCTCTACCCTCTCTAGGATATCCTACAAATAGACATTTATCCGCTTTAGGTTCCAACTTATGTTCAAAATTTCTTTTAACATAAGCTGGACATCCCCATACCTTAAAATATTTAAGATACAGTTTCTTTCCACTCCAAATTTCATATGGAGTACTAACAACGGATTTAGAAGGTACTTTGTTCAGAATGTAAACAGCAGTTTCTAGGGCATGACCCCAGAAGGAAATGGGTAAATTTGTGAAGCACATCATGGATCGTACCATATCTAATAAGGTACGATTCCTCCTTTCAGCTATACCATTTAGCTATGGTGTATAAGGAGGGGTCCATTCAGAAAGAATTCCATTAATTTTAAGATAGTCTAAAAACTCCGTGGATAAGTATTCTCCTCCTCGATCAGACCAAAGAACTTTAATACTTTTCCCGGTTTATTTTTCGACCATACTTTGATACTCCTTAAATTTATCAAAGGCTTCAGATTTATGTTTCATAAGATACACATATCCGAACCTAGATAAATCATCTGTAAAAGTGATAAAATATGAGTATCCACCTCTGGCCTGAGTTGTCATTGGACCACATACATCAGTATGTATAAGTCCTAATAACTCAGTTGACCTTTCTCCATGTCCAGTAAATGGAGTCTTGGTCATCTTATCCATGAGACATGATTCGCAAGTTCCAAATGATTCATACTCATAAGGATCAAGGAATTTTTCCTTGTATAACTTGCTTATCCTAGACTCATTAACATGACCAAGTCGATGATGCCAAAGTAAAGTTTCATTAAAGTCCTCTCTTTTTCTTTTATTATTGACATGAAAAACACTATCATTGGAAGAAAGAGTTAAGAGCCCATTGCTAAATATGCCAGAACAAATAATTTTATTAGACAATATTATCGAGCAACCAGTGCTCGTTACATCCATTACATATCCTTGTTTTAATAACAAGGGAACAGATACAATGTTCCTAATAATCTTAGGCATATAATAACAATTATGTAACTCCAAGATCTTCCCTGAAGGCAACTTCAGAATATAGGTCCCTACAGCTTCTGCTTGGATGATATCTCCACTAGCACCGTAGAGATTGAAGTCACCTTCCTTCAATACTTTAAGCTTATGGAGGCCCTGCAAAGATTTGCATATATGGTAACCACAAGCGGTATCCAATACCCAAGTATTGGAAACTGAAGAATTTAATGTCAATATAGCATGTATCTCATACATACCTTTTGGCGCATCTGATGCACCAGGCTTCACAGTTGCAAGGTAAGCCTTGCAATTCCTTTTCCAATGTCCCGCTTTGCCGCAAAAGAAACAGGTTGACTGTTTGGAGGCCTTCTTTCCTTTCTTATTCTTATTGATGCCACTCTTAGGGTTTAGCCTCCTATTAAAATCCTTTTTGCCTGATTTCTTCTTATTGGTCTTATTAATAAGAAGAAGTGGAGCCTTTTCTTTCTTTATGTGGCTCTACGCTATTTTTAACATATTTAACAGCTCAGGCAATGAAGTGTTCAGTTTGTTCATGTGATAATTCAAGACAAACTGAGAAAATGACTCCGGGAGTGATTGCAGGATTAAATCCTGATTCAACTCCCCATCCATGATAAAACCTAATTGACCCAATCTGGTGATCAAGTCAATTACCTTCAGAACATGATCCTGAACGGATGTTCCCTTTGTCATCCTAGCACGGAATAACTGCTTAGATATTTCATATCTAGTAGTTCTGCTATGTTCTCCATAAAGCTCTTTTAAATTGAGCATTATGGATTGAGTATCCATGCTTTCATGCTGTCTCTGTAACTCATTGGTCATAGAGGCTAGTACGATACACTTGACAGTGAGGGAGTCATTCTGCCACATTTTGTATGTGGCCATATCTTCCTCTGTGGCATCATCTCCTAGTGGATTAAAACTAGGGGTATCTAGAATATAAAAAAGTTTTTCTGAACTCAGCACAATCTTTAAATTTCTCAACTAGTCCACATAGTTCAGACCTGTCAGTTTGTTGATATCTAAGATACTTCGCAGTGACAATGAAGATGCCATTTATCTATATTTAATAAAGAACAATACATAAGCAAACAACCATGAAATGACTTACATAATTAAATTAGGACTTCAATTTAATTATGTCTTCCACTATTTTATCAAAAATCATAGCCCTCACTATGATAATCGAGAAGAACCCTGATCGATTTTTCTTAGCGAGATTGAGATCCTAATAACTTATAAAAAATCTTGCAGAAAACACAACAAATCTTTTATAAGCTCAAAGGTAGGAAACTCTTCCAATTATAACTCATATAATTCTCAAGAAGTAACTTGGCCTCTAGAACATTATTAGTCTTGCAGAAAACACAACAAACCATAATGTTCTAGTTAAGTCAAGACCCTTTCATTTCTATACAGTCAATACTCAAATATAATGCCCTTGTAGATAACACAACAAAGCATTATACTGAATATACTATAAGCATATCTATGCACTAGATTAGTATTATGTCAATCATCATATTAGGTCTTGCAGATAACACAACAAACCTAATGTGGTTCATAACACCATAATGATCCAGCATGAAGGAAGGCCAATATATAGTATTTTTAGCACTAAACATTTTAGTCAAGATTTAAATTTAATCAAATCGGTTAGGCAAGTGGAAGAGATGTGGAAGTCCCCCCGTTGCTTTCCTAGACACTAATAAAAATTGGCCAGGTCAGTCAACGGAACCAATTAAAAACCACAATTCTCTTTACCTTCCCAAAACCACCTTTCTAGACATCGAATGATCAATTGTACATCATGACTGGTGATGCTTATTAGTTAAATATACTAAGACTTAATATAATTTTTAAGATGAGGGATTTATAAATTGCCAGCACATCCTTATAGAATGTATCACAATCAACATATCACTCTTATAAATAAACAAATATGTGCTAAGTGTGTCATCATACTAGGACAACCATTTACTACATAATGGATCCACCATTATGCCAGGGCAACCTTATTTCAGTATGATGACTTCAAAACTATACATATCTCTATAATAATTAGGATTTGAGTGAAAGACCCTAACTAGTGGCATACATCAAAACATATATGCAATCAAAGATATGCTAAGTGTAGTAACATATTAGGATTTAAAAACCCTAAGATGTGACATACAAACTATCATAAATTATAGTCCTAATTAAGGTGGCTCTGATACCACTGTTGGGATCCGGTGCAACGCAGCGGAAGGGTAATTTCAAAAATTAAAATTAATATGCACCAAAATCCTAAACCAGGAGCTCCTTAATAAGACTAAAATGTATGAAGACTAACATTCTTATGCAAATTAGAATTAGAGTACTAACCTGTAACCGCTAATTCCAATTTGATGAAGATTTAATCTTAAAGATGAACGGGCTATTTGAGTTCACCAGGCATCCAAGTGTCCGCCCTCCGATGGTGATCCATACAAAGCAATGACCAAGATCCTAACTCCTTGTTCCAATGGTTCCTTCAATTGAATTCTTCTTCCAGGAATTCAATACTTGGATTATGGCTGGAAATCTTCCACTCAAAGGTGTGTCTTCTTCCTTCTTACCCCTTCTCCACCTTCTACCAAGACTTAGAACCTTTAGGACACCTTTGTCTTGAAAGTAAGACCTTGTCCTAAGAAGATTAATGCTTGTCTTTAATTGGTGGAGAAATTAAGACAAAGATGTCTTAATGTAAGGAAGAAAAGAATTGGATCAGAACTCTTCTTTTCCTTTACCGTTAGAGACTTTCTCTCTTAACCTTGTTTAGTAGCAGAGTTTCAACAGAGTTTTACTCTGTAAAGGAAACAATGCAAAAACAAGAAGGGGAGAAAGAGTCTTCAGGAGAGGAAGAAAAAAAAACCACCACCGAGTTATGATTCCCACCCCTTTTTTTATAGTTTTCGGAGAGGCGCCCTCACAACTCTCCGTAAACAGTTTTCTCACACCCTTTCCTTCTTCTCACGCCCTTTCCTTCTTCTCACGGCCTTCTGGATTAATTCTCACGGCCTTCCAAATCAATCCTCATGGCTTTTCTCAAAGGAAGAAGTCGCGACGATTGGGAGAAAGAAGTCGCGAAACTTGAATCTCCGAAGAGATCTGATTTCGCGCTCCCGGGAAGAAACTGCGCTTTCTTTCTTTCTTAAAACCTCTCCACCCGTTAGATTATCATCCAAGGGTGGACAAATGAGGTGCTAATACTAAGAAACAAGGCTGCCCCATCTTAATTCATCGGAGAATTAAGTGGGCGCGTGCCAAGAGTCCATGCGCCCATGGACTCCTCCAAATGGCACGCCAAGAGTCCATAAGCGCATGGACTCTTGGTGTTTTTGGCGTGCAAGGGAAAAGGGGCGGGTGGGGAAGTGGCCTAGCTAATAGGTTAGCCAATTGGGTTAGCCATAATCCCTAAATTCTCAATTAAGGTCTAATTAGATCCAATTAGAACCCAAATTGAGTCAATTCGGAACCCTAATTCGATTACGATTCGAATAGGAGTTAGGATTTGCAACACTTGATAGAGTGTCTTCATGCAAATGACTCGTGATCAATTCTTTTAAGTGTGTGACCCATTGGGTTCCACATCTAGCTGGCAGTGGGTTCGAATACAAGTTGACCTAATTTGATTAGAACTCTTTCTAATCGATTTAGGTCAAATCGGGCTTACCCGATTTTGATCAATTAGGACTCTTCCTAATAAGTGATCATTCAAATCAACCCACAAGACAAGATTGACGTCTAGCAACGTGTCATGTCTACCCGGAAGATATGAAAATTCTTGTGAAATACCAAAATTACCCTTCAGTAGAAAGTTACGGTACAATTAAATCCTTCGATCAGCCTGCACCCAAAATATAATTATGGATATGGATATATGTCAAATCCAATATTATATTTGTTTCTAGCTCAATCTTATATTGATGATTCAATTATCTTGATATTTGAAACTATCTCTAAATCTTTACTTTGATCAAAGATTCCCTGAATCATCATCCGATTGATAACTAGCTAGATGCAATCTCCTCTTACTAAGAGTGATCGATTCCTTGTTGACCTACTCATTACCTTCATATCCAATTCACCATTCCCAGTATCAATCCTGTGCATGACTCAGTGTCATGATTAGGATTGAACCAAAGCATGGGTTCATGTACATAAGGTACTTATGGCAGTCTCAAGTCAAAGGATTACTTGTACCACTCCCACTATGAGAACCTTCTATTGACATGTAGCTAAGACTGCATTAGATGTTCTCAAGTTGGATCATATCAGTGAACTCATTCTCTAATGAGCACCCACATCCTAGTATTAGTGTCATACACAAGTGACTGTGAGAGCAGTCACCCTATTCAGTATACATAGGATGTGCTAGTCTTACCGGAAAAACCCTGATCCCCTACTCAAGGTTCCTTCGACTAGGAATATTTTTGATTAAGATTTTAAGACTTTAGGTCTCACTGGTATGATCTCATCATAACCCTAAAATCATAGCCCTAATCAATGGGGTTCATCATATAATAATAATCACAGTGTATGATGAAAAATAATGCATTTATTAGAATATTGTCAATACAATGGTTTGGGAGATACAACATAGATTGGCTTGTAGGGCATATCCCTTTCAGATAGAGAATAGTATCTTAATTAGGTTAAAATTCCTATTAGAAAAATAAGTTGCAAGCACTGGACTCTCTCTACCTCAAGGTTACCCTATATAGAGACAGCTCATAACCATTAAGGTTGCCTTTGAGTCTTCGAAGTCAGATACCAACTAGCAATTGGCCAGGTAAAGGTAAGGTCATGGGGGTCCCGTCATTGCTTTTCTTAGATACCAAATTAATTGGCCAGGTCAGATAATTGAATTAATTAAAGAATTACCTTCCTTCAAGGCTACATCATTCTTGAACCCATTTCTTAGATACTAGTAAACTAATTAATTCTAAGCTAGTCCAACTCTCAGGGTCCCTTATCCTAGCAAGCTCAAAAATTCTTAGGGGCCAATCAAAGTTCATTTGGATAGCCAAATGCCAAGCCTTACCAGCTTTTCACATCCTACCTAGGTGCAGAAATTTTCTATAGCCTAGTACTTCACGCATCGATATCCAAATCATACCCTGTTTGGATCCTTGACACTCTAGGATGTGTCTTCCTTTATAAGGACTTGTTCCTAGGTGCATGGATGTCCTTATACTAGCAACCAATATCAAAAAATCAACTAGAGGTGGCAGAAATAGAGGTTGGAAGCAAATGACACCTTGTAGGAGCACAACCTTGATGCCTGGATACCTTCTTGGAGAACTAACGTCCACCACACCTTTTAGACCTCTACAAGATCTAAAAAGACTTCCTTGAGACCTCAAACTATAATGGAATAAGCCCTCAAAGACTCCCGGTCAAACTCTGAGCAGGAGGGATAAGGGATGGCTCCAAATCCTTGGGAACTAGGGATTCCTATTTTGACTAGGAATCATAGCACTAGCCCTTTCCGTTCTCCAATGGCTCCCAAACATTTAGAACATGTGCTAGACTTGATCCACCTCCTGTTGGGATCTTGAATCAATGGGAAAACTACCTAGAACACCTTATGTTGACTGGGAACAAGAAAAAAAAGGGATTGTACCAAGACTCAGATAGTAGGGATTCCTACCTTGACTAAGATCCTAGCTCCTAGTTCTCCTTGCTTCCATGGATGTGGCATGATAGCTGGGGCTTTGAGATGTGAGAAGAGAGGGGGAGAGAGGGAAGAGAGAGAGTTTAGGTAAAATATAGAGTTACATTGATTCCACTCTAAATATTAGGTTATATGGAATGCCCTTTTATAGATCAAAGGGCCTTTTTAATCCAATTAGGAATACAATACATAAACCTAACATAACCCTAATTTTTCCAAGGCTAATCTAATTGAGAGAGCACTCATTTAAGCTTATGTATACACATGAGTTGACTCACTCTCATATCTACTTAGATCCAAACCAAATCCAACATTGAATTAGCCTCTAAAATCTAAAACCCTGTACCTCGAGCTTGTGGAGGGCCGAACATCCATCCTAGGAGCATACTGGTCTTAGTCCTAGAATTCAAACTAATCCTAGACTCTTAGAGTCATCACCATGACTCTTCTCCTAGCCTTCCAAGACTTGGGAGTACTATAGCTATGCTAATAATCTCTATCTTGGTACCTACAAGCCTTTACATGCTCTGCACAATCTGTCTGCATGATCCTACTGCCGCTGCATTGCCATTGCACACCCTAATAGCTCCCTATGCAAATTCCAATGCCAATGCCAAACCCTTCGAGCCCTGGAGGCCTTTGAGATGACCACCTCCAACTGGTCTGAAGCTCCTTGCTTGTATCTAAGCACCCTCTTGTATCCTGTAAGTGTCTTCCTCTTTTGCACCTACACCAACCATTACTTCAACTTCACTTGGAGGGATTGCAACACACTTATCCTAGCTCGGACCCACCTATCTCTCTTGGGGCTTGCCTTAGCCTCCTTGTAGGTATCTGAGTCCTCTCTTGCTACAACCAAACTATTTAACATGGTCTTCCTAGAGCCAAGCCTCTCTAGTGCCTACACATCCTACATCCACTTGTGTAGTGCATCACCTTCGCCGGTGTTGGAATCTAGTGCCTTTTCTTACACCTCTCAACTCTAAATTTATGCCAAACCTCCCTTTACCTGTGGAGACACCTCTGGCCAGTGCTCCACCTGAATGATGGCTCCTCTTGGTACTCTTATAGAAAAGAAAATAAAATCAAGATCAGTTGCCTAAAGCTATCCTGCTAGGCCTCCTATTACACCTTCACCATTGCTACTCCTAGTTAGGACCCTCCACACTCCATGGACCTCTCCAAAACTTCTAAGAGGACCTCCTCCTCTAAACCAGCAGTGATACTTGGGAATCAACCATCTCCACCTTCTCATGGCTCTGCAAATCTTGCTCTAGTCGAACAGCTAAAGGTACCCTAACTACTTCCCTACCTTTCTGCATCCAAAGGTTATTTAGTTGCTTCTTCAGCTCCACTTTGACCACGATCCCTTGGATGATCTCTTATTTAGTATGCCAAACACTTCTCATCTATCAAAGCACCCCTTGCTGCCCATCTTCACCAGAGAACTCGCTTCCTTTTCTTGGATAGTCTTTCAAGCTCTCTCGTGTCCTCTAGCTTCATGTCCCCCAATGGATAGCTTGAAGTCATTGGAAAGGAGGTCGTCGAAAACCTTTTTGGCAAAGTTTTTCAATAGGCTTAAAAAGAAGAAAGGTTAAGCTTAAAAGGAAAAGGAGAGCGGGCAAAAAGATACCATCATTAATTTGAAATTTGTAGAGGATCTAACGGTCCAGATTGGTTAATTCTTTTTTTGATATAGTTGTATCAAATCTCCTAATGGCTAGTAGCTAATGATGTGCACATGCCATCCGCATTAAATAAAGGGCATGATGTTTTATCGGGAGATGTGAGCGAGTATCCCTAGGTCCGAGGTACAGTTCCGACAATGCTCCCTTCATCTGATCCATTTCTAGCTCAAACTTGGAAGTAGGGGATAAGTATTACGGAGATACTATTAATATCTCGAATCTATGGCTAGGATGCTATTCTGGAAGTGGTCGACCCATATACTAACACATATGTTGAGCTTTATACCGAGCCAATGCGTCTCTATACTTATTTGTTACTTGCTTCAAGATCAACTTAAGGCCCATCAGGCACATGATCTACTTTTATGGTCTCAAATGGCTGGTTCTTCAACGTGCGGAAACTGCCCACTCTGCGCAGATAAGATCAAAAATAACAGCCACATCTCATACAATAAGCAAATAAGGACTAAAATCCCATGCTCATAGTAGCACAATTAATAGTCTAATACTCTCAAAATTACATGATTCTTCAACCATCTACTACAAATAACTATAGCTCCAAGGACTAGGAATGCAAAATCAGTAAGTGATGTCTAATTGAAAACCAACTTGCTACTTCTCTTCTTTTTAGATATGTGACTCGGGTGTCAAAAAGTCCTTATTGGAGCCAACCTCGGTTAAAGGCTTTATCTTGTAGGTCTCCCTAGCAACGACTCTGATCAATCGGCCACTTCTTCTATCTCAAGCCGGAATCTACCACAATAATCACCGTACACACAACTTCAAATCAAAGCATCTCAAACTGCATTTGAGCCAATGAACCCGCCAGGGAAACAATGTTTTGAACCAAAAAAAAAATCTGTATCACATTAAATCCTATGGAAACGGGCAACCGCTGCAACACCTGTTCGCAAAATCCTGCGGCAGAGGCAATCTTCTTTCAATGCCCAAATTCTAATAGCTTTAAAGTAACAGCGTAGTTTTATGTACCGCAGAATTGGACAATGTCGCAGTAGGTCATATTTACCTAATAATTATTTCTCGTTTCCTTTCACGCTCACGCTCTTCTATACTCCACAACAGCCGAAGAAGTTTCTGGGCCTTTTCAGATGCCCGCTGATGACCAGATTGAGCCAGAGTATAGATCGTCCTGTTCAAATTCTCGTCCTCCGAGACCTCCCTCTGCTTCGTTGGATCCCACATGCAGATTCCGTGCAGAATCGCCAATGCATTCACTGTGCTCTCTCTGGAGGTGCCCTCCCTAATGATACCAAACAAGGCAGGCACCCCACCATTCCTGCAATCTCCAACATTGCCTCTTTCTGACGTTTTAGCAGAGTTAATATAGCCAACGACCCGTCTACAAAAGATTTATCCATGATGCCCTTCCAGGCTACACCCACTACCCCTTCCTTCACTGTCCTCTCCGTGTTCTCACAGTGCAAGCAGATGTTAAAAATAACCGATACCGCATACCTCTTGGCAGTTTCTCTGCCTTGTTCCAGAAGCTCCAAAAGGGGTTTGATGGCTCCCAGTTCAACAATCTTAAGCTTGTTGGAATCAAGCACCGATAACATGAATAGGGCGGTAGCTGCTTTGCTCCGAGTCACCATGGTTCCATTCTTCAATGAATCAATGAGGAAAGGGATGGCTTTGGGGTCATCTCCAAGAATCTTCTTGTTCTTCTCATGGAATGAAATATTTAGAATTGCAGTCACAGCGTCGTTTTGGAATTCTGGATCACCATTCAAGCCTGGCGCAGAGAGAACTGAGAGCAATTGGGGGATTGTATCTGGTTTCTCCCCTAAGAGGGCTCGGAAGGCCTTGTTGTGCTCCGTGAGAAGCTGGAGCTCCTTCATGGCTTCCTTCTGCAAGGAAGGCGAAGAAATCTTGCCAAGAAGCTCGTAAAGTTGCTTACGCTCTTTTCTTGTGATCAGGCCTTCTTCGTGACTCCAAGGTTGAGGCAGAGGGATGTCATGCTCCTTGCACCAGTCTGATATCCTGCTTTGGAGAAAGTGGTTGGGGGTCAAGATGGGGTTGGAGAGAACCTCTTGGCTCAGTGGGCATATCCGGTTCCCGGAATTCAGCAAGTCCTGAGTGAATGGCCGGTCATAGGTCTGCAAGAGAAATCATAGACATATATAACTCTAATCATCCAAGGGAACAGGGTTGTTATTCAATTACAGAACATGACAAGCATTACAGACTTGTAACAGAGTGCTTCTACTCACAAATTCAAATTCACAGGCACAACATTGGTAAAAGGAACACTAAAGATTCAACTTTTATCTCAAGAAAAGATTTTAGAGTACTGATAGACATCAAAGCCAATAAAGAGCATTTGTGAAAACAGATTCCAAAACAGAGTCTAAGAATCAGATGATTCACACTGGCTTCCATTAATTCTAAATCACAGTCTAAGCTATGAACCAAGAACCAATTCTTGTCACATTTTTGAATCCATAGAAAGAAGAGGCAATTAAAGAAACCAGACAATAGAGCCTACAAGATAAGAACATTTGTAAAACCAATATGTAAATACGTTCCTTAAAAGAAAAGTTTCGTGTAGCATAATGTAAAAACTCTCATAATCTCGTCGAAAAGCATGCAATTTTTAACAGAAAAAACCCAAGACTTGGAAACCTGATTCGACCGGTAAACAAATGAACCTAATGGATTCAGATATAAGGAGCTTTGTCAAGAAATCTATGCAAGAACTCTAATTTAAACCACATTTACACAAAAAAAACAAGAAGAAAAAGTATAATGCCCAGATTCTTGATTCACCAAGAATATTCTCCAATTTCGAAATCAACATTTCAAACCAAAACCGATACACGTTCTTGTAATCGCTACAAAGAACTCGGAAGAGACCATAAGTCTAGCAATCTTTACCTCACCGGATGCCACAATCACGGGATCCCTCATCAGCTCGCAGGAGATCGGGCACAAGAAGTGCTGAGGGACCTCCGGCGATCTGAATGTTACATCCTTGAGCTCCGCGAGTGCCTTCGCCGCCTCGTCGTAGGTGTCGACCTGGCCGTCGTCATCGTCCACGATCAGCCTCACCAGCCTCCACAGATCGCTCTTCAGCTCCCCAACCTTCTTCTCCGCCACCTGCGCCGCCTCACTCTCCACGGCCGTAGCTTCCTCCGCCGCCTCCGATTTCTCCATCCCCCTCTCCTCCTTTCTCTCTCGATTGGATCATGTTAGGGTTTCTATATCTTCTTCTCGTCCTCTTCTCCTTTCTCTCCTCTACTTTCATTTCTTCCTTCCGACCCCTCTCTCTCTCTCGTGGCTCTCGTCAGTTCGAGAGGGAGAGGATGACGTGTCCACAAAATGAAACAAAACTAACGGTACTATATATATATATATATATATTACTGTCAAGATCGTCGTGGCTCGTAGTTGAGATCGAGGTCCGAGCGTATCGCTATCTTACGAGATCCTATTCGATCTCTCGGACCTGCAAAACAAAGTTAATGACCTGGGCCGGGATTCCGACGGGGGCACTCCGACGCTTAAGTAAGTAACGATCCAGGAGAACAGATCCTCCTGATCGAGTCCCGAGTATGGAATCCATGCTAGAAGGAGAAGTTATGAAATGAAAGAATGCGAACGGGCCGATTATAGATTGCGGGAGTGACAGCAGAGGAAAGCTCGAACTGGGTTGCTGTATCCGTCTAGACCCCTCACGGGGGTTTCGTGGTAGCCTTGAGCATTATCTTCCTGTGCACTGCCCCCTTCTTACTCGTGGGATCTCACTCGTCTGAAACTTTTGTTGAATGTGGGTGTGCATAACTCGTTTGAACTTGGGAGATCCTTTTTGCTGGGGCGTTGCCCACTGCTTACCTCGGGATCTTCCCCCTGCTTATGGGTGCGTGCGATGACATTTCGTACTGTGGACGGATTGCCTTTCAATTCTGGTCATATGGAAGTTACCGTTCATGTTGACATTCCTTCCGATCGCTCCCTTTTGGATAATTTTGCAAGACCTCGATCGATGGTCTGCCGCCTCCTGGATCTAGGTGTGTTAGTCGACTTCCAATTTCGGAGAGTGCAGACGGTTGGTGGAGAATGCAGAGCCTCGATCACAGGATTCCTTCCACTCTGGTGAAAGTGGCTGCTTGGGTCACTATCATGGCCTGGCAGGCATCCTTTCATGGTCTTCATGCATCGGGCTGTCGTCTAGGGAGAGCGGCGACCTCCTTCAGTAGTAGATCTCTTTATCCGAGGTGGAGCCGATCTAGAAAGGCAGAGCTCGACTTCGGCCTCAGCGTCTCGACCCAAAGGGAGTGCGATCGGGCAAAAGAGGGCGGAGCTCGACTTCGACCTTGGCATCTCGACTTGAAGGGAGCACGGCCGGGCGAAGGAGTGCGGAGCTCGACTTCAGCCTCGGCGTCTCGACCCGAAGGGAGTGAAGCCGGGTGAAGGAGGGCGGAGCTCGACTTCGGCCTCGGCATCTTGACCCGAAGGGAGCGCGGCCAGGCGAAGTAGGGTGGAGCTCGACTTCGGCCTCGGCATCTCAACTCGAAGGGAGCGCGGCCAGGCGAAGTAGGGTGGAGCTCGACTTCAGCCTCGGCATCTCGACTCGAAGGGAGCGCGGCCGGGCGAAGGACAGGTGGAGCTCAACTTCGGCCTCGGCATCTTGATCCGAAGGGAGCATGGCCAGGCGAAGGAGTCCGGGCTGAGATGTTCCACGTGGTAGCTTTATCCGACGCGGCGTTTGACTAGGGCCACACATCAGTGATCCCGCCACATCATTTGCCCCCCACTCCTGAGGCCCATTGGCGCACGGTGCTTGGGACGAAGGGAGTAATTATGGTGCTGACATGGAAAGGCAAAGATCTGGTGCAATAATGACCACGATCGCTGGCGCCTTATGAGGCGGTTTCTCCAAGCCAACGAGGTGGAGCCACGTGGCCATGTCCGAAGAGCAATTATTGCTAGCATGGAATTCAAAGCGATCGCGGTCGAAGCGAGATGTCCCACTCGTCGATGGTTGACACGTGGTGCAAATCTATCGGTGGAGATGCTGTAACGGTACGGTTGGCGTCGGGTCACTTTGAAATGAAAGGCTAATTTTTTCCAAAACATATACTCTTTTGAATCTCGCGTGCCCGTCATCCTACCCATGTCTTCTCTTCTCCCCCGGCCACCTTAGACTCCCCCAGGAACCAGATTCATCTCTTTCTTCCTCCATCTCCCAGCAGAGCAGAGCTTTTCTTTTGAGTTTAAGGTCTTCTCGGATGCAGTCCGTCTTCCTCCTCTTCTTGAGCTTCCACCTTCATCTCTTTAGATGTCCCGTTGTTTCCTAGTAAGCAACCCAAGAGGGGGGGTGAATTGGATCTCTAAAAAATATTTACTTGATGCAATGCAATACTATGCAATCCAATTCAACAATCAATTAAGGTACAATGAAATCAAATGTAATGCTCTTAAATAAAAGTGCAGCGAAAATAAAGAGCAATAAAAGTAAAGCAAGTAGAGAGATCAATCAATCACAAAGACTAAGAAATATAGTGGTTTGGTGCTATCCAATGCACCTACATCTACTCTCCAAGATCCCCTTGGAAATTCACTATAATCACACCGATTACAGTTGATTAGTTTGCGGGTTCACTAATAAAAAACCCAACTTGTTTTCATAAGGCCAACAAGTCAAAACCTCACTTGGTTTTATGGGCTAACCAAGAACTTAAATGGTTTTACGGGCTAACCACCAACCTTCCTTGGTTTTCCTAGCTAACCAAGAACCTAAATAATTTTCAAAGGCTCACAAATAACCTCCCTTTGTTTTACAATAGGCTAACCAAGAACCCTTACAACAAATCAAGTTTAGAAGTAGAGTAACAATGTAAGCTTTCTAAAATAAAGTGGGTATCTCTTTGAAGCTTGATGTAGAGATGCTTTGAACTTGTTGAAGCCTCTTGAATGCTCAAGAATAGATGATCTTCAATGCTCTTGAAGGCTCTTGAATGCTTGGAGGCTTGCTTTTGCTTAAGAGTGGTTGAATCTTCAATGAATAGGAGTTAAAGCTCTCTTTTCTTCTCACTTGAATGCTCTTATCTCATTCTCATCAATAATAATGGATTGTTCTTCTTTTGATTTGATTTAGAGCATATATATACCTCCCCAAGGCCTCAAATCCTATTTCTAGCCATTAGACTTGAAAAACTAGCCATTGAAGGGCCAAAGGGTCAATTTTTGTGTTTGAAAAACTAGCCGTTACTGTTCCCAGAACTCCATGTGTCGACACTTCAGGCTATGAGTCAACACTTTAGGTCGATACTTGAGCTTTTTGAGTCGACACCTAGTTCAAAAATCTTCAATCTGGTTATCTGGAAATCTTAGATGTGTCGACACTTTCTTAGGTGAGTCGATACTTTGAGTTGACACTTTTCTTCCATGTGTCGACACTTCAGCAGATCTTCATTTTCAGCAAGTTTTGTGGCTTGAGAATCTTAGGCGATGAGTTGATCCATGTGTCGACACTTTGAGTCGACACTTCAGGTTCATGTGTTGACACTTCAGCCATGCCATTTGAAACATTCTTTGTGTACCGACTTGGGTCAACACTTCACCTCCATGTATCGATACTTGGTATCATGTGTCGATACTTTGAGTCGACACTTCACTGAAATCTTCACAGAAAAGTCTGAACTTGTGCTGAAACACATTTATACTTAACTCAATTGACCATTCAAGCAATCTTTGATTGTCCAAGCCCTCTTTGAGCAGATATTTCATCCAAACTTGGTTTACTTCAATCAAACAAACTTCTTCAAATTTGTGAGCACCTTTTTTCAACAAAAACACATTTCAAGGAAACTATTAGTACTCGACTTATACTTAACCATTTTGCTTATCATCAAAATCAATAATGGAGTCAACAATCTTTCCATTTTTGATGATAACAAAACCTTTAAGTATAAATCGCATAAAAAGCTTTTAAAATAATTCATCAATGTGCATAGAATTAAATGCAATAGTTGTATCAAAGTAATTTTCAATATCGACAAGATGTATTAGAATAAGAATGATATAAAAATTTAGGATTATCATAGCAAGTTGTAGTGATTAAGAGTATCAGAGCTTTGGGATATATATGAAATATAATCGCATGTATCGTGATACTCTAAAGAAAATTCAACAATAAGTAAATCTCCCCCTGAATTGATGATCCATAAAATAATTTGTAAATAACCTTTCAAACACTTAAAGAGTGGGGTTTTAAGATGAAATTCACTTTAAAAAGGATTTTCAATGAAAACAAAGTATTTCTCATTCAAGTTCTCAAAATAATTTTCAAATTTTGCAAATACTCTTATTTACCCCTTGTACATCACAGATATACTTTGCATTTATACTTTAATCTTATTACTTTACTCCCCCTTTTTGTTATCATTAAAAAGGTAGGAGGGCAATAGATTTAAGATACAGCATTGAAGTGCAATGTAGAATCTTCCTTCATTCATAAAGACAATTCATAAAGACAATGAAATACCAAGGAATTTACGTCATTCATTCATTTAAAATCACAAACATGAAGTACAACATGATATTTCATTTCAAGTTAGAATTTGTACAACAAAAGACAAAACATACATAGATGCATAAAAATAAACTATCTAAAAATACATAAATATCCTAATCCTCATCATCATCATCGTCATCAGAAGACGATCTGATCTCAATTGATCTTGTATCAGTAAAAGATCGAGCTCGAGGCCACATCGATCTGAGATCTCAGAGTCGGGTCCTGGTCGACCGTGGAGGGGAACGACGACCACATCCTCTGCATTGAGCATATGTCCGACCTCTGGCTGGAGCAGTTGATGCGGGACTAATATGCATGCGATTATTTTTGTATATTTTATATGTGGGGTGAGGTGGTTAAATCTCGAATATCAGATCAAAATAAGATGTAGAGAGTTCTATATGAATTTTAGAAACTATGCATGTAGATCAGGACCTAAGAAAGCAGTAAAGAGGGATCGTCGGGACTGAGAAGCCTCAGTTAGGGCTAGTTCACCTATAATAAAACTACTGGTGGCAGAGAGGGTGTACCTGGCAATGTCTGATGTGCCTGGTACAGATCGCAGCGAAGAGATCATTCATTCCTCGATGGATGCAGCCTGAAAAATCAAGCCAGAGGCCCGCAGATTCCCGGCTTTCTGCTCGGTAGTCCGATTACGGCCCGGTTGGAGTCGTTGGATTTGTAGGAACTCGGGGACCTATAAACAACCATCAAGGATGAGAAAACAAAGGCTGGAAACAAGAATAACTTCAAAAAAAGGTAGCAAGGGCGTGTTGGAAGAAGATGCTTGGAAGAAGGTTGGTCGGCTAGCACTTCAATAGGACTTCAGGCTCACACAAGATCCCTTAATGCACACAACAGGGAGGCACACAGCAAGAAAAGAACTCAAAAGTATTTCATATATCAAAATTCAACTTTCATACAAGAGATTAGGGCCCTTTAAATAGACTCTAAGAACTTGGCCCCTAAGTAAGGTTAAAAATGACATTACATAGCACTTTGAATCCCTTCCTAACTCTAGGTAGAAAAAAATCCCTAAAAACTCTCCCTTCTCCTCTTAAGGTCTTCAAATCTTCAGGCTGGGTTTGGACTTGGGCTTCACTTGTATGAGGTAGTCTTGAGTCTTTAGTATACTTGGATAGGACTCAAAAAAAAAAAAAAAAATTAGCTCAACATGAGCTGACTACCACTGGATTGAACTAGCTCAACATGAGCTGACTAATACTGAACTGAAATAACAACTCAAAAAACTCAAATGATAAACTAAAATAGACTCAGATAGACTAAGCCTTTATTACAAATGGGCTTATATATTATTGATCAATCCACAGAGGGTTGAGAAGCCTCTATCTTATTCTGGTGCCTTTAGTGTCTGCACCAATTCTCTCGGGGTGGGAGGAACTCGACCCTGTCGAGTGCAGATCAGGCTGGCTCACATATCTCTCGAGAATGTCTGGATCGAGGCATTGCAAGTCCTCTCGAGAAATCCATGAATCGTCAGACTCTGGTCGGCCTTGCCATCGGACCAGGAAGCATTGATAGCCGCGGCCCCGGATTGTAATGGCTTGATCATCCAGGATATGCTCGATTCGTTCTCCTCTCTCAGGCCAATTAATTGGTGGACACTCTAGGTAAGGGTCACTCACAACAGAAGGGATAGGTCCAAAGGCCTCACTGGGTATCGCTACCGGTTTCCTGTACTCAACCAGGTCTGTAATATTGTAGGTAGAACTAATGCTGATGGGGGACCCGAAACCCATCTGGGTTTTCTTTCAATTTTCTAGATTTTTTTTTAAATTTTAGTTTAAGTTTTTTATCCTCGCTATTCCAGCTATCCCTTCTATTTCCATTTTATTCCAGTTTATTCCTGAGTTATTCCTCTGCTATTCTTATCATCTTCAACCTCCTAGAATCGCCTGAACCTCCATTTTTCTTATTTTTTTTCTTCCCGTTCCTCCGAATCTGCCACGCCTGACCATCGTCCACCTACCCCCCGGCGTCGATCTCGTGGAGATGCTGGCGAATCCCATGGAACCACCAACGGCTGTTCCCCCCACCCCCTGCTGCTCCATGCCCATGACACCCATGACGCCCATGTCCGTGATGCCCCCCCTTCTCCACGCCCGATGCCCCTCTGCCCGGAGTCGCCTACAGCCAGCAACCCTATGCCTCTTACGATGCCCAACCACCGTCGTGCCCAGCCATGCCGAGTTTCTTCCAGCTGGGACCACCTTGCTGCATCATTTTTTTCCTCAGGATAGGGAAGAAGACTGTCCGTGATCCACCCATGCTACCGTCCACCTCCCACCACGACAACCTCCGCCGCCATCTCCACGGTCGCTGGATCCCAGTTGTCCGGGCCAAGATTCGGGAGATCTTCATGCCAGCTTCAGATCCATGGGCACTGCCCGCAGGACATAACGGCCATCGCTGGCCCTGTAATCTGCTCGAGCTGGAGGTCGGAATCGTTGGAATAATTCATGGTGTGGTCGATCCCGTAGTCGTCGCAGATCACCTCCCAGGACTTGGCCCCGATCTGTGCCCAAAACCAAGTCGGATCCAAACCCATCGCCCACTCAATCTTCTCTTCCACGATCACAGGAGATAAACATGCATAGATTTCAAAGCAGAAGAATAGACACGGATCTCAAAGCTACAGGATTTAGGATTAAGAAAATAAAATAAAATAAAATTTTCATGTATGTCCTACTTGGTTCCTAAGTCTTGTAAGCCTATAAAAAGGCATCCCCCCTCTTGTAATAAATCAGTTGATGAAATGAATTTTTGAGGAATTTTCCACTTGTTTGTGGTTCTGGGCTGAGGCCCGTTTGCCTTCGTCCTTCGGGACGTCGAGGGGTGTGAGGCCCCAATACCTTCGCTCCAACGAGAGCATTGAGGAGCGTGAAGCCGCTCCAAGTCATCAGTGTCTCCGTGCATGGTGGCGGGGTGTGATCTCCAAGTCATCAGCACTGCCGTGCATGATGGCAGGATGTGATCCCAAATAATGTCTTCACTACCAAACAGCTGTCGTGGGGCTCGATGCCCTAGGTACCTTTTTTCCCCTCCATCTCTCTGTTTTTCGTCGGATCTAGATCCTAGGTTCGAGTTTTATTCCCGTTCCCCATCCATATTTTTATCATTCCTTCGTCATCCCTATCAAGAAAAGTGAAAACCAAAAGAGTCCAGCCATTTTCAGGATTTTTAGTTGTTGTCCTATCCTAGTCCCGAGATGCTTCTTAGCCCTCCCACGGTCCTTAGTTTGCTTCGTGTCTTCCCTTTTTCTGAATAACCCAGGTTTCATCGGGATCCCGTCTCGCACCAAATTGGTATCAGAGCCAGTAGCGGACTAGGATTTGCTTCGTCCTCAAACTCGACAGAGTCAAGTTCTTCGCGCAGCAGGAGAATGATGGGGGACCCGAAACCCATCTAGGTTTTCTTTTAATTTTCTAGATTTTTTTTTTTAATTTTAGTTTAAGTTTTTTATCCCTACTATTCCAGCTATCCCTTCTATTTCCATTTTATTCCAAGTTTATTCCCAAGTTATTCCTCTGCTATTCTTATCATCTTCAACCTCCTAGAATCGCCTGAACCTCCATTTTTCTTATTTTTTTTCTTCCCGTTCCTCCGGATCCGCCATGCCCGACCACCGTCCACCTCCCCCCGGCATCAATCTCCTCATGGAGATGCCGGTGAATCCCACGGAACCGCCCACGACTGTTCCCCCCACCCCCTGCTGCTCCATGCCCGTGACACCCATGATGCCCATGTCCGTGATGCCCCCCCTTCTCCGCACCCGACGCCCCTCCGCCCGAAGTTGCCTCTAGCCAGCAACCCTGTGCCTCTTGCGATGCCTAGCCGTCGTCGTGCCCAGCCGTGCTGAGTTTCTTCCAGTCGGGACCACCATGCTGCATCATTTTTTTTCTTAGGACAGGGAAGGAGACTGTCCATGATCCACCCATGCTACCGTCCACCTCCCGCCATGACAACCTCCGCCACCACTCCACGGTCGCTGGATCCCAGTTGTCTGGGCCAAGATCTGGGAGATTTTCATGCCGACTTCAGATCCATGGGCACCACCCGCAGGACATAATGGCCGCGGCTTGCCCTGTAACCCACTCGAGCTAGAGGTCGGAATCACTGAAATAATTCACGGTGTGGTCAATCCTGTAGTCGTCGCAGATCACCTCCCAGGACTTGGCCCCGATCTGTGCCCAAAACCAAGTCGGATCCAAACCCATCGCCCGCTCAATCTTCTCTTCCATGGTCATGGAGATAAACATGCATAGATTTCAGAGCGGAAGAATAGGCACGGATCTCAAAGCTATAAGATTTAGGATTAATAAAATAAAATAAAATAAAATTTCCATGTATGTCCTACTTGGTTCCTAAGTCTTGTAATCCTATAAAAAGGCACCCCCCCTCTTGTAATAAATCAGTTGATGAAATGAATTTTTAATAAATTTTCAACTTGTTTGTGGTTCTGGGCTGAGGCCCATTTACCTTCGTCCTTCGGGACATCGAGGGGTGTGAGGCCCCAATGCCTTCGCTCTAACGAGAGCGTTGAGGAGTGTGAAGCCGCTCCAAGTCATCAGTGTCGCCGTGCATGATGGCGAGGTGTGATCCCAAATAAGGTCTTTGCTACCAAACAGCTGTCGTGGGGCTCGAAGCCCTAGGTACCTTTTTTCCCCTTCATCTCTCTGTTTCCTGTCAGATCTAGATCCTAGGTTCGAGTTTCATTCCCGTTACCCCTCCATATTTTCATCATTCCTTCGTCATCCGCATCAACAAAAATGAAAACCAAAAGAGTCAAGCCGTTTTAGGAATTTTCAATCATCGTCCTATCCTAATCCCGAGAGGCTTCTTAGCCCTCCCACGGTCCTTAGTTTGCTTCATGTCTTCTCCTTGTTCGAATAACCCAGGTTTCATCAGGATCCCGTCCCGCACCAAATTGGTATCAGAGCCAGCAACGGACTAGGGTTTGCTTCATCCTCAAACTCGACGGAGTCGAGTTCTTCGTGTTGCAGGAGAATGATGGGGGACCCGAAACCCATCTGGGTTTTCTTTTAATTTTCTAAATTTTTTTATTTTAGTTTAAGTTTTTTATCCCCGCTATTACAGTTATCCCTTATATTTCTATTTTATTCCAAGTTTATTCCCAAGTTATTCCTCTATTATTCTTATCATCTTCAACCTCCTAGAATCGCCTGAACCTCCATTTTTCTTATTTTTTTTCTTCCCATTCCTCCAGATCCGCCACGCACAACCACCGTCCACCTCCCCCCCGACGTCGATCTCCTCGTGGAGACACCGGCGAATCCCACGGAACCACCCATGACTATTCCCCCCACCCCTTGCTACTCCATGCCCGTGATGCCCATGATGCCCATGTCCGTGATGCCCCCCCTTCTCCGCGCCTGACGCCCCTCCGCCTGGAGTCACCTCCAGCTAGCAACCTTGTGCCTCTTGCGATGCCTAGCCACCATCATGCCCAGCCGTGCCGAGTTTCTTCCAGTCGAGACCACCCTGCTGCATCATTTTTTTTCTCAGGATAGGGAAGGAGACTGTCTGTGATCCACCCATGCTACCGTCCACCTCCCACCATGACAACCTCCACCGCCATCTCCACGGTCGCTGGATCCCGTTGTCCGGGCCAAGATCAGGGAGATCTTCATGCCGGCTTCAGATCCATGGGCACCGCCCGCAGGACGTAACGGCCGCCGTTGGCCCTGTAATCCACTTGAACTAGAGGTCGGAATCGCCAGAATAATTCACGGTGTGGTCGATCCCGTAGTCATCCCAGATCACCTCCCAGGACTTGGCCCTGATCTGTGCCCAAAACCAAGTCGGATCCAAACCCATTGCCCACTCAATCTTCTCTTCCACGGTCACCGGAGATAAACATGCATAGATTTTAGAGCAAAAGAATAGGCATGGATTTCAAAGCTACAGGATTTAGGATTAATAAAATAAAATAAAATAAAATTTTTATGTATGTCTTACTTGGCTCCTAAGTCTTGTAAGCCTATAAAAAGGCACCCCCCTCTTGTAATAAATCAGTTGATGAAATGAATTTTTAAGAATTTTTCCACTTGTTTGTGGTTATGGGCTGAGGCCCATTTGCCTTCATCCTTCAGGACATCGAGGGGTGTGAGGCCCCAATGCCTTCACTCCAACGAGAGCGTCGAGGAGCATGAAGCCGCTCCAAGTCATCAGTGTCGCCGTGCATGATAGCGGGATATGATCTTCAAGTCATCAGCGCCACCGTTTATGATAGCAGGATGTGATCCCAAATAAGGTCTTCGCTTTCAAATAGCTGTCGTGGGGCTCAAAGCCCTAGGTACCTTTTTCCCCTCCATCTCTCTGTTTCCCGTCGGATCTAGATCCTAGGTTCGAGTTTCATTCCCATTCTCCCTCCATATTTTTATCATTCCTTTGTCATCCCCATCAAGAAAAGTGAAAGCCAAAAGAGTCCAGCCATTTTAGGGATTTTCAGTCATCGTCCTATCCTAGTCCCTGGAGGCTTCTTAGCCCTCCAACGGTCCTTAGTTTGCTTCGTGTCTTCCCCTTTTCCGAATAACCTAGGTTTCATCGAGATCCTGTCCTACACCAAATGCCCATATCCGATGGCAAGTCTAACACATAGGCATTTGATCCAACCTTCTTTAACACTTTAAAAGGTTCGGCTCCACGAGCATGAAGTTTCTTAACGATTTCGGGTGGGAACTGCTCAGGCCTAAGCCTAATCATGACAGAATCCCCTACATCAAGTTCCTTGATCCTTCTTCGGGAATTAACCAATTTCTTATAAGTTTTATTGCTTAGGTTAATTTTTGGCTAATATCCTTGTGCAAGTCTCTAATATGCTGTGCGAATGACTCTGCAGACTCTGAGACTCATGCATGAATAGGTAAAGGAATCAGATCAATGGGGCGATTAGGCTTGTACCCATGGACTATCTCAAAAGGACTCTTGCTCGTTGTCCTATTCACTGAACTACTATAGGCAAACTCTGCTCTAAGCAACAATAGATCCCAAGTTCCATTATGTTCACCTACTAGGCATCTAAGGAGGTTTCCTAAACTACGGTTCACCACTTCGGTTTGGCTATCTGTCTAGGGGTGATAGGCAGTAGAAAACTTAAGCTTGGTCCCTATCTGAAATGATGGTCTTGGGTAGGCCATGGAGTCTAACCACATTGTCTAAGAAAAGCTTGGCTACTCTCGATGCATTAAAGGTCTGTGAATAGGGGATGAAGTGAGCCATCTTAGAGAACCTATCGACCACTACAAAGATAGAATCATGCCTCTTCTGGGTCTTAGGTAATCCTAACACGAAGTCCATACTTAGGTCCTGCCAGGGGCGATCAGGCATTGGTAAAGGTGTGTAGAGACTAGTGTTTTGCTTTTGCTGTTTTGCAACAGCACAAGTTCTACACCTGGCTACAATCTGTGCAACATGCCTTTTCAATCCTGGCTAAAAGAACTGGTCCTCTATCGCTAAGATTGTCTTGTTCCTACCAAAGTGACCAGCTAAACCTCTAGCATGGGTCTCCCAAATTAGAAACTCTCTAAGGAAAGTTCTAGGTATACAGAGTCAATTATTTTGGAAAAGGTAGCCATCCTGAATGGTATACTCACTATGGGTACTGGATGGTCCTAGCCTGAGGGTCTGGTAAATGTCTCCAAAGTCTGGACAGGTTTCATATTCATCCTTTAACCTATCAAACCCTATGACTTGGGTGCTAACTGATCCTAACAGCAAAGACCTATGACTCAGGGCGTCTGCTACCTTATTTTCTATTTCGGCACGGTGCTTCAGGACAAAGGTGTAGGCTTGAATGTACTCGATCCATTTACCGTACTGTGGGTTAAGTTTCTTTTGGGAGTTTAGGAATCGGAGTGCCTCATGGTCAGAAAATAAGACAAACTCCTACAGTAGTAAGTAATGTCTCCAATATCTAAGGGCCTGGACTACCGCATAAAATTCCTTGTCATAGGTAGAGTACTTAAGTTTAGCCTCATTTAGCTTCTCATTGAAGAAGGCCACAGGATGATTTTCTTGACTTAGTACCCCATCTATTCCTACTCCCGAGGCATCGCAAGCGACCTCAAACACCTTAGAAAAGTTAGGTAATCTAAGAATGGGTGCATGGGTCATCTTATCCTTAAGCTCTAGGAAGGCCTTATCAGCTGCTTTGGTCCACTCAAATGTACCCTTCCTAATGCAGTCAGTTATAAGTGCGGCGACTGTGCTAAAACCCCTAATGAATCTTTTATAAAAGGTTGCTAGGCCATGAAAGCTATGCATATCATGGACACTAGTGGGTATAGGCCACTCGATAATTGCCCTAACCTTTTCAGGATCTGTAAAAACTCCCTCAGGGGTGACAACAAAACCTAGGAAGATAACCCTCTATGTCATGAACTTACACTTCTTAAAATTGGCGTAGAGGCTATTCTCCCTAAGGGTCTGGCATACTAATCTCAGATGACTAAGGTGGTCCTTTGTAGTCCTGCTATAAATTAAGATATCATCAAAGTAGACCACAACAAATTTTTTAGTATATTCTTTCAGGACCTGGATCATAATCCTCATAAATGTACTTGGTGCATTGGAGAGTTTGAAAGGCATCACAACCCACTTAAACAAGCCATCCTTAGTCTTGAATGCGGTTTTCCACTCATCCCTAGGTTTAATCCTAACCTGATGATAGCCGCTCTTAAGGTCTATCTTTGAGAAAACTTTGGCTCCGGCCATCATGTCCAACATATCGTCCAATCGGGGAATGGAAAACCTATACTTCATAGTTATCTTGTTGATAGCTCTACTATCTACACATATCCTCCGGGTACCATCTTTCTTAGAGGTCTTTAGAGCAGGGACTGTACATGGACTCAAGCTCTCCTTAATGAAACCCTTCCTAAGTAACTCTCCCACTTGTTTCTGTAATTCTTGATGCTCACTGGGATTCATTCTATAGTGAGGAAGGTAAGGTAAAGTGGCTCTTGGGACTGGGTCTATTGCATGTTGGATGTCTCTAAGGGGTGGTAATTGATCAGGTAAATCATTAAGGAAGACATCCTCAAATTCTTTTAGAGCCTCAACAATTTCTTTAGGGTGTCCTTTTGGGTTGGCTCATGTATTTCTTTGGTGTTCAAGATCCAAATAGGGTTACCCTCGACAATCTCTTTTTCTAACTCCTTAGCCTTAATCAGATTAATTCCAGGTTTCTTGTCCTTAAGGCTACTAGAACCCCTCTTAACTGGGTCTCTAGGGGGAGTTGGGTGAATAACAAACTTATTTCCATGGTAGCTAAAAGCACAAACATTGGTTCGACCATACAAGGTTGCATTATGATCAAAAAGCCAAGGCTGACCTAGAATGATACTACTCACTTCCATGGGGATAACATCACACCAAATCTGTTCCTCATAGGTTTGCAATCTAACTAAGATTTGGCACCTAGCTTTAATCTGGATGGTGGTGGAATCTATCCAAGAAACTTTGTAAGGGCTAGGATGGGGAACTGTGGTCAATCCTAGAGATTTAACTGTGTTGGCAGAGACGACATTGACACAACTCCCACTGTCTATGATGATCTCAAGTACCTTACCCCCTACCTTAACAAAAGTCCATAGGATGTAAGTCATATGCCAATCTTCCTTAACTGGGGTTTGGGATAAGATGCACCTTGGTGCGGGAACCAGAATCAGAAGAAGACTTCAGGGTTCCATTTGGATCTCTGAATGACCTTGCCCGAAGATTAGGGTTTGTAATAAGGGTTGACCTGGTCAACCAGATTATTTTATTTCTTTGAGTCTACATTTCATTTTGTTGAGTCATGTTGACTTCGTCTAAGTCCAAGTCAAGTCCTGGTTGGCACCTTTCCCTAGGGCGTCATTTTTTCTTCCAAGGACAAACGCAAGTGGACGCCACACTCCCAGCCACACTCCCAGGACCAGTTGGCGCCACATTTCATCCCAGTATCCCTGGTCCCCACGCCCAAGAGAGCAAGAAAATTTTCTTAGGAGAAGTCAAGGAAGGCGCCCACAAGCTGCCAAAAGTAACCATGCTAAAGGAGCAAGGGATTTTTCTTGGAGAGGACTTCAAGGTAGGTACCCACACCTGCCTAAAGTACCTGGCTATGAATGGAAGGAGCCTAGTCTTGGGGAGAAAGACTAGGAGATGAGTATTTTCTTCCAAGAAAGAGCAAGTCATGGAAGGAAAACCCATGACTTAAGGAGAAAGACTAGGAGATAAGTATTTTCTTCCAAGAAAGAGCAAGTCATGGAAGGAAAACCCATGACTTAAGGAGAAAGACTAGGAGATGAGTATTTTCTTCCAAGAAAGAGCAAGTCATGGAAGGAAAACCCATGACTTAAGGAGAAGAACTAGGAGGTGCCCCACATACCTGCCATATGAAGCCATCACCTTGCATTTGAGGCCGGCCACTCCAAGGAAAGAAGCCTGGTCGGTCAAGGGAAAGTTTTTCATGCTTAGGATGAATGTTTAGTCCCACATGGAAAGTAGTGTAATTTTGTTTCTCTTGCAAGGTCTATATATTGGATCCTTATGTAATCTTTTGATTATGAATGAGTAAATGAAAACTTTTCATGTGTTGAGCAACCTTGTGTTCTCTTCTTTCGCACTTCTTTGAGTATTGAGCTCCGTGAGGGAGTAAATCCGGATTCCATTGGAGCCTTGAGGAGGTGAGAGATCTCCAAAGTTACCAAAACCCTGCCCCACTTTCATCCCTGGCTGCCAACCCTAATTTCCTTTCATCATCCTAGCCACCAACACCCAAATTCCTAAACCCTATTCCCACTTCATTCAAGGCCGCCATCTCCTTCTCCAAGCCACCGCCCACTATATCAAGCCCTAGGTCCTTTTCATCTGCAAGCCGCCACCCTACCAGCCAAACCCTAAATCCACTCCATCTTTCACCGCCACCTCCATACTCTTCCCTCATCTTCAATGTTCGAGCAGTCCGGAGCTATCCCAGGTAAAGGTCTCTTCCTTGAGTTTCTTACATCTTTATCTTGTTCTTCATCTTTTCCAGATCCAGAGTACGAGAAGAAGGCCAACCTTGCCATAGGACTACAATCCGAGGATCCATTGCGAAGATACCCCGTCTCCAAGGATCCTACAATCTGCTCGAGAGTGTCCTTCAATTGAAGCAAAGAGAGATATCACAGTCAGGTATAAAACCTTCTCTTCTCTCTTCGTCTGTTTCTTGAAAGAGGAGTAAACCCTAGGTCTGGGGGTTTCTCAATCCCCAGTGATCCTACTTCTTTATTACTCTGATAATCTACTCTTTTGAATTGTGCTTTCTTTCAGTGCATATTTTATTTCAATATTAGTTAGCCTTGTTTTTGAGTCAAGCCAACTTCTAACAAAACACAAAAAAAAAAAGTCTTAATTTACTTCCGCATCGCATCATCTTATTTGTTCTGCATCATTTTTGGTATCAGAGCCCTGTCTAGGGTTCTTGCTTGTTTGATTGTTTTTTCGTTCCTTTTTACTTTTGCTGCCTGGAGTAGACTCCCCTGGTCATCCGGTCCTAGGAACAAGTGAGACGCAAGCCTCCTCCTCCCATTCCACGGGGGTTCCTAGGGCATGTAGGGGTGCCGCTGGGTTATAACTTTTAGGCAAGGATTGTAAACGGGACACACGTTCTATTTTCTACCAGTAACTTCCCTGTTAGTTGAATTGGTTCTCCCTGCAGAAAATTCTAAATTAAGTAATTCTTATTTTGGTAGAACCATTATAATTGAATGTAATTTACATAAAATTTTCATGATTTATTAATTTCTATAGATTTTCTGAGATCAATTTTACTGCTGTTCTACTTTTTTATTTTCTGCAAGCTGTTTTTTTTATTTGAGTGTGCATAAATTGAATCTATCTTAAGGGCACCAAAGTTGAAACATAAGGGGAGGATTGAGACCCTCTCCTTAGTCCAAAACCACCTCCCGTGCATTCGAACCTAAGCCTTTAATCTTAAAATTAATTAGACCTAATTTGCCCTAGTGGGCTAGGGACACCAACTGGTCGGGTCTAGGCTAGTGTTGAGTCAGTTTGTCTAGTTACTCTGTGTGTGCTTTGTACTCAGTGTCTAGAACGGTGGTTCAGGGATTCTATCCCGAAGGGCTTGTGTGCTGGTCCACCTACCTGGCCAATCACTGATTGGTGTTTAGGATTGGCAATTAGGGACCTAACACTCCCCTTACACCTGCCTGGCTGAGTCCCGAGTTACTACAGGCTAGCTTGCCACTCTGATTGGGTATTTAGTTTGGGCTCTAGGTCTAGTTAACCTGTAGTCATTTCAGTCGAGTCTCATTTGGTGTGCTTGCTTGCATCATCATGTCCACCCAGAACGGAGTACCCTACCAACCTGGTCAAACCCAACCTGATTTAGAGGCCATGATTATAACTCTTACCGAAAGTATGACCAAATTGAGTCAGGATATGACTGATACTGTTGCCCAATTTAGGGATCAAGTCTGTGAGGATCTTACCCAGCTTAGGGATCGAGTCCAAGTACTTGAGGAACCTAGACATCAGAATTGGACTCCTGACCCAGATTTTAATGTGCCTCAACCTCACCCACACCAGGAGCCTAGAAGACCTTTATACAGAGATCCTGAACCTAATCATAGGAGGCCTGACCCAGAGCCTGAAGATAGAGATGATAGGTTCATCCGGAACATCAAATTAGATGCACCCACTTTTGATGGTAGCTTAAACCCTAAGGTATATTTTGATTGGGAGGGTGAGATGGACTAGTACTTTGAGTGGTATACCATGTCTGAGGAAAGGAAGTTCAAGTTTGCCAAGATGAAGTTAGTGCGTCAAGCTAGGTTATACTGGGGGAACATTGAGCTAACTACTAGGAGATGAAATGTTGAGCCCATAACCACTTGGCAGGGTATGAAAGAGAAGCTTAGAGATAAGTACCTACCCATTTCATACCAGCAGAATCTGTTAGACCAATGGAAAACCTTGAAACAAGGGAACCGATCTGTCTCAGACTACATAGCCACCTTTGATGAGTACTTGATAAGATGTGATGTGAGTGAAGCCCATGAGGTTACTTTGTTTAGATTTAGGGCTGGACTTAGGGAAGACATTAAGAGGGAGTTGTTTCTGAGAGAGGTTACTGACCTAGACCAAGCCTATCAGATTGCATTGAACATTGAGAAATTTCAGAGAGGACCTATACCTTCCAAGGTTAGTGCCCCAATCCCAAGAAATGGACCTAGCCAAGTTACCCCTAGCAAACCTTTTCAGGATATTCCCACCCCTAGGCCCATGGACAAAGGTAAGGCACCTGACACCCAAAGAACCCCTAGTTCTAGTATCACCTGTTTTAAGTGTCAGAAACCAGGTCATATCTCCGGCCAGTGTACAGCCATAGCCTGTTTTAAGTGCCATAGGGTAGGTCATGTTTCTAGCTAGTGCCCACGTAGATCCCTTTACATAGAAGAGGAAGAGGAAGAGAATTCCGGGCCCAATGAGGAATTTGAAGAAGAAGTTTATGAGGCCGGAATGAACTTGGTTGATGAGTATGAAGGAGAGGAGGAACCCACAGAGTTTGACCAGTTAGGAGTTGTGAGATGCATCCCGTCCCAGAGTAGAGTTCAGGAGGATTGGCGTAGGACTAACATCCTACATGGTGCGGACACCAAAGGCACCAGAATAAGGCAGAGGCTTCTCAACCCTCTGTAAATTGACCAATAATTTATGAGTCCATCTGTAATAAGGTCTTAGCTCATCTGAGTCCATTTTAGTTGTTATTTGAGTATTTTTAGTTGTTATTTCACTTCTGTACTAGTCAGCTCATGTTGAGCTAGTTCAGTCCATTGCTAGTCAGCTCATGTTGAGCTAATTTTATTTTTTTGAGTCCTGTCCAAGCATACTGAAGACTCAAGACTATATCATACAAGTGAAGACCAAGTCCAACTAGATTGAAGACATGGAAGTATAGCCCAAGTCCAACCCAGCTTGAAGATTTGAAGACCCCAGGAGGAAAATTCAGAAAATCCTGATTTCTTGCAGATGCCCTCCAGATGCCCAGATTCCCTTCCAGATGCCAAAATATATTCATATACCAAGGCATCCATGATTTTAGAGGTCCATCTACATCCTAGCCCAAAGAAATCAAGCCCAGGTGCCAAGCCCAAGCCCCTAAGAAGCAAGATACCAGGGAATATTCCTGCTACCTGGCTACCAGGCCACCCCAGCTTCCAGAGGCCCAAACCCATGCACCCGGGCCCCTTTGGGCCGGCCCCTTGCTGCTCCTAGAAGCCCAACACGCCCCCCTAGGCGTCCTTGGAGTGTTGACCAAGTCAAGAGAATTTTTAGGGATTTTTCTACCTAATATTTCCTTATTTTCTAGCTAGGGTTTGAGAGGGAAAAGGATTCTTATGTAAAGACTTATGTACCCTTACTTGGAGCCCAAGGTTAAGGGTCTATTTAAGGGACCCTAGCCTCTTGTATGAGGGGAATTTTTGATGAATGAAAACCTTGAGTTCTTCTATTGAGTGGTGTGATACCCTGCTGTGTGCATAAAGGGGTTTGTGAGAGTTCTTCTTCCCGGTGTTTGCAATCATCTTCCTGCTGCCAACAAACCCTCCAGATCCCTGGACGCCCACTCCAAAAGAAGCCTTCCCTTGCTATTTTTACTTTGTTTTCTTGTTCCTTTGTGAGCTTTCTAACCCCTGACAGGTCGTTTGCAGGTCCCTGAGTTCCTACGAATCCAACGACTCCAGCCAAACCTCAATCGGATCACCGAGCAGAAAGCCGGGTATCCGCGGGTCTTTGGCTCGGTTTTCTAGGCCACATCCGTCGAGAAACGAGAGACCCCTTCACTGCGATCTTTACAGATATTTTCAGGTACACCCCTCTACCTCCAGTAGTTTTATTGTAGGAGAACATGCCCTAACCGAGGCTTCTCAGCCCCGGCGGTCCTTCTTTGCTACTTTTCTAGGTCCTAATCTGCATGCTGATCTTCAAAAATTCATACAAAATTCCCTACAAATAATTTTGATCTGAAATTTGGGAATTAATCACCTAACTCAACATGTAAAACATACAAAAAAAATTGCATGCATATTAGTTCCCCATCATTTGGTATCAGAGCTTAGATTAGGGCTTGTTTTCTGCAATTTTTCAATCCGTATATACTTAGTTATTTTAATTATTTCTCCCTGTTAAAAACTCCAAAAATTCGGAAATTTATTTTCCTGGATTTATAGTAATTCACAGTAATTCTGAAAATTTTTCCAGATTTTATTATGGCCTGTGAATTTTCTGCAAGCCGAAATAGGTCCTACAAATTTTCGGCTCTGTTTTTTTTAGCAAGACAAGTTTGGAAGTTTTAGGGTTTTGTTTAGGAGTTTTTGCATATTTCTTAATTTTAGTATATTTCCAGTATATTAGGCCATGATTTGCAAGTTTTCTTCTATTTAAAAAATACCAAAAAAAAAATACATATTTTCCAAAAATACCAAAAAAAATATATCTAAACCCTAATTTGCATCCTCATCTGCCTGCCATCATTGCATAATTTACTTTTAAGGGCTCTCTTGCTATATCAGATGGGGGGAGGATTTAATCACCTCTTCTTAGCCCAAAACCACATCCCTTGCATTCAGTCCCAAGCCTTAACCTAAAATTAATTAGACTTAATTTGCCCTAGTGGGCTAGGGACACCAACTGGTCGGGTCCGGGCTAGTGTTAGATCACTGTGTCAAGTTAACCTGTGTGTGCCATGTGCTCAGTGTCTAGAACGGTGGTTTAGGGATTCAATCCCGAAGGACTTGTGTGCTGGTCCGCCTACCTGGCTAATCTCTGATTGGTGTCTAGGATTGGCAATCAGGGACCTAACACTCCCCTTATACCTGCCTGGCTGAGTACAGGGTTACTATAGGCTAGTTTGCCACCCTGATTGAGCATCTAGTTTGGACTCTAGGTATAGTCAGCTATAGTCGGTCTGATCGAGTCTTGTATGAGCACTAGATCAGGAGTTTCATATCACCCACCTCCTTCACAAATGTCTGAACCCATGGAAAACTTACAAGCCCAAATAAAAGCCCTAGCTGATCAAATGGCCCAGATGACTACCCAGTTAACTCAGTTTGGTACCCAAACCAATAATAGAATTGACCATCTTGCCAAAAGGTTTGACCAGTTAGGAGGCCGTGTAGGGACCATAGCAAGAACCCATGGGTCACAATCTGAGCCAGATCCTGAGTCCCCTCAACCTAGGAGAACCCCAAACCCTGATCTATACCATGAGGTCGAACCTAGGAGATCCCCTTATTCTGACCCGTACTACAATCCTCAACCTAGGAGGACCCCAAACCCTGATCCATACCGAGAGATTGAACCTAGGAGAGCCCCTCAGCCTGACCCATACAATAATACTGAACCTAGAAGAACCCCTTACCATGACCCTTATTATGATACTGAACCTAGAAGAATCCCTTACCGTGACCATTATTATGATACTGAACCCAGGAGAACCCAATACTCTGACCCATATAGGGAGTCCAATCCTAGGAGAACCCAATACTCTGACCCATATAGGGAGCCCAACCCTAGGAGAACCCAATACTCTGACCCATATAGGGAGCCCAACCCTAGGAGAACCCAATATTCTGACCCATATAGGGAGTCCAACCCTAGGAGAACCCAATATCCTGACCCATATAGGAAGCCCAACCTTAGGAGGACCCCATACCATGATCCATCCTTAGAACCTGATCATAGAGCTGACCCAAAATCCTATGACCCCAGATCCTATAATCCCATGACCCATAGATCTGCACCCTTGTCCTATGAGCCTAGAGAACCCATAACCCCTAAGTATCAACCTAGTACTAGTCATGCTTCTTCTAGTCAACCTGAACCCCATAGGATTAGTATCCCTAAATATGAACCCAAAAGTGAGCCACTACCCCTTATACAACCTGAACCTACTAGGAGTAGTACCCATAATCAGAGACCAGAACCTAACCAACTTCCTGCTAGCCGACCTTCTCCAACCATTCCTGAGATTTACAAGGCTTACATTAACGCGGAAGTGTATGAAGCTGATGTGAGCCTAGTGGATGAGTATGAGGGAGAAGAGGTGACACCTTTAGATGACCTAGAATTAGCTGACCCAATAGATACCCAGGTAAAAGCCAACCTAGAGGTAGTTGACCTTGACCACATCCAACCTAAAGCTATAGTGGAAGAACAAATAGAGGAAGAGAACCTAGGTACTGCTACTAGAGCCTTACCTAAGGAAACCATAGAGGAGAGCCAAATTATAGAGTCTTGTCCTAAAATACAAGAACCTGAAGAATTTATTAAGGACCTGATCTCTTTGAATCTATACCTTCAAGATGAGCCGCCTCCTATAGTTCCCATTAAGGACCTCTTCCCTGAGATTAATAACCCATCCTTCCATTATACAAACCCCATAGATATACCGCAACCCCGTAAGGTTAACCTCATTAGTATAGGATTAGTTCCTGACACCCCATCTTTTATCCTACTTTATCCAACTAACCATGAACCTTTTTCTCTACCTTACCAAACTAATTCTGAACCCACTTCCTATTTTCTGCCCTTTCCTGACACCTCCAGCATTTCTAGGATCATTAGATTGTATTTAGCTGAGATTAGCATACTGCATGCATTCATCACGCATGTTAGGTTTGCATCTTACTTCTGGCATACTCTTTGGAATTTGCTAGGAGTTCACTGTAAATTTTCATGTGCATGTCAAGCTAGGATCAAACATAGAGAACCTATAATCTATTAGGTTTAGATCTAAAGAGTTCAATAAAATTTCCTTCGATAGGAATGCATAGTCGAGTCTGTTAGGTGTCAGTATGAGTCCTTTGCATCATTTGTTAGGAGTCTGCATGTGCCTAGCATGTTCACCACCCGCACTAATCTTAAAACAACTGGCTAATTCTCGAAGAAGGGTCAAAGAATTTGATGTAGTGGATTCTATCTTGGTTAGGCTTAGGCCTAAAAGAAGCTTCATGCTCGCAGAGCCGGACCTTTTAAAGTGATAGAGAAGGATTGGGTCAAATGCCTAGGTGTTAGACTTGCCTTCGGATTTGGGCATTAGTTCTACCTTCAATATTACAGACCTGGTTGAGTATAGGGAACCGGCAGCGATACCTAGTAAGGCCTTTGGACCTATTCCTTTTCATTGTGAGTGACCCTAACCCAGAGTGTCCACTAACAAATTGGCCTGAGAGAGGAGAACGGATCGAGCGTATCCTGGATGATCAAGCCATCATGACCCGGGGCCGTGACTATCAATGCTTCCTGATCCGATGGCAAGGCCAGCCAGAGTCGGACGATTCATAGATTTCTCGAGAGGACTTGCAACGCCTCAACCCAGACCTTCTCGAGAGATATGTGAGCTAGTCTGATCTTCACTCGACAGGGTCGAGTTCCTCCCACCCCGGGAGAATTGGTGCGGACACCAAAGGCACCAGAATAAGGCAGAGGCTTCTCAACCCTCTGTAAATTGATCAATAATTTATGAGTCCATCTGTAATAAGGTCTTAGCTCATCTGAGTCCATTTTAGTTATTATTTGAGTATTTTTAGTTGTTATTTCACTTCTGTACTAGTCAGCTCATGTTGAGCTAGTTCAGTCCATTGCTAGTCAGCTCATGTTGAGCTAATTTTATTTTTTTGAGTCCTGTCCAAGCATACTGAAGACTCAAGACTATATCATACAAGTGAAGACCAAGTCCAACTAGATTGAAGACATGGAAGTATAGCCCAAGTCCAACCCAGCTTGAAGATTTGAAGACCCCAGGAGGAAAATTCAGAAAATCCTGATTTCTTGCAGATGCCCTCCAGATGCCCAGATTCCCTTCCAGATGCCAAAATATATTCATATACCAAGGCATCCATGATTTTAGAGGTCCATCTACATCCTAGCCCAAAGAAATCAAGCCCAGGTGCCAAGCCCAAGCCCCTAAGAAGCAAGATACCAGGGAATATTCCTGCTACCTGGCTACCAGGCCACCCCAGCTTCCAGAGGCCCAAACCCATGCACCCGGGCCCCTTTGGGCCGGCCCCTTGCTGCTCCTAGAAGCCCAACACGCCTCCCTAGGCGTCCTTGGAGTGTTGACCAAGTCAAGAGAATTTTTAGGGATTTTTCTACCTAATATTTCCTTATTTTCTAGCTAGGGTTTGAGAGGGAAAAGGATTCTTATGTAAAGACTTATGTACCCTTACTTGGAGCCCAAGGTTAAGGGTCTATTTAAGGGACCCTAGCCTCTTGTATGAGGGGAATTTTTGATGAATGAAAACCTTGAGTTCTTCTATTGAGTGGTGTGATACCCTGCTGTGTGCATAAAGGGGTTTGTGAGAGTTCTTCTTCCCGGTGTTTGCAATCATCTTCCTGCAGCCAACAAACCCTCCAGATCCCTGGACGCCCACTCCAAAAGAAGCCTTCCCTTGCTATTTTTACTTTGTTTTCTTGTTCCTTTGTGAGCTTTCTAACCCCTGACAGGTCGTTTGCAGGTCCCTGAGTTCCTACGAATCCAACGACTCCAGCCAAACCTCAATCGGATCACCGAGCAGAAAGCCGGGTATCCGCGGGTCTTTGGCTCGATTTTCCAGGCCGCATCCGTCGAGAAACGAGAGACCCCTTCGCTGCGATCTTTACAGATATTTTCAGGTACACCCCTCTACCTCCAGTAGTTTTATTGTAGGAGAACATGCCCTAACCGAGGCTTCTCAGCCCCGGCGGTCCTTCTTTGCTACTTTTCTAGGTCCTAATCTGCATGCTGATCTTCAAAAATTCATACAAAATTCCCTACAAATAATTTTGATCTGAAATTTGGGAATTAATCACCTAACTCAACATGTAAAACATACAAAAAAAATTGCATGCATATTAGTTCCCCATCATTTGGTATCAGAGCTTAGATTAGGGCTTGTTTTCTGCAATTTTTCAATCCGTATATACTTAGTTATTTTAATTATTTCTCCCTGTTAAAAACTCCAAAAATTCTGAAATTTATTTTCCTGGATTTATAGTAATTCACAGTAATTCTGAAGATTTTTCCCGATTTTATTATGGGCTGTGAATTTTCTGCAAGCCGAAATAGGTCCTACAAATTTTCGGCTCTGTTTTTTTTAGCAAGACAAGTTTGGAAGTTTTAGGGTTTTGTTTAGGAGTTTTTGCATATTTCTTAATTTTAGTATATTTACAGTATATTAGGCCATGATTTGCAAGTTTTCTTCTATTTAAAAAATACCAAAAAAAAATACATATTTTCCAAAAATACCAAAAAAAAAAATATCTAAACCCTAATTTGCATCCTCATTTGCCTGCCATCATTGCATAATTTACTTTTAAGGGCTCTCTTGCTATATCAGATGGGGGAAGGATTTAATCACCTCTTCTTAGCCCAAAACCACATCCCTTGCATTCAGTCCCAAGCCTTAACCTAAAATTAATTAGACTTAATTTGCCCTAGTGGGCTAGGGACACCAACTGGTCGGGTCCGGGCTAGTGTTAGATCACTGTGTCAAGTTAACCTGTGTGTGCCATGTGCTCAGTGTCTAGAATGGTGGTTTAGGGATTCAATCCCGAAGGACTTGTGTGCTGGTCCGCCTACCTGGCTAATCTCTGATTGGTGTCTAGGATTGGCAATCAGGGACCTAACACTCCCCTTATACCTGCCTGGCTGAGTACAGGGTTACTATAGGCTAGTTTGCCACCCTGATTGAGCATCTAGTTTGGACTCTAGGTATAGTCAGCTATAGTCGGTCTGATCGAGTCTTGTATGAGCACTAGATCAGGAGTTTCATATCACCCACCTCCTTCACAAATGTCTGAACCCATGGAAAACTTACAAGCCCAAATAAAAGCCCTAGCTGATCCAATGGCCCAGATGACTACCCAGTTAACTCAGTCTGGTACCCAAACCAATAATAGAATTGACCATCTTGCCAAAAGGTTTGACCAGTTAGGAGGCCGTGTAGGGACCATAGCAAGAACCCATGGGTCACAATCTGAGCTAGATCCTGAGTCCCCTCAACCTAGGAGAACCCCAAACCCTGATCTATACCATGAGGTCGAACCTAGGAGATCCCCTTATTCTGACCCATACTACAATCCTCAACCTAGGAGGACCCCAAACCCTGATCCATACCGAGAGATTGAACCTAGGAGAGCCCCTCAGCCTGACCCATACAATAATACTGAACCTAGAAGAACCCCTTACCATGACCCTTATTATGATACTGAACCTAGAAGAATCCCTTACCGTGACCATTATTATGATACTGAACCCAGGAGAACCCAATACTCTGACCCATATAGGGAGTCCAATCCTAGGAGAACCCAATACTCTGACCCATATAGGGAGCCCAACCCTAGGAGAACCCAATACTCTGACCCATATAGGGAGCCCAACCCTAGGAGAACCCAATATTCTGACTCATATAGGGAGTCCAACCCTAGGAGAACCCAATATCCTGACCCATATAGGAAGCCCAACCTTAGGAGGACCCCATACCATGATCCATCCTTAGAACCTGATCATAGAGCTGACCCAAAATCCTATGACCCCAGATCCTATAATCCCATGACCCATAGATCTGCACCCTTGTCCTATGAGCCTAGAGAACCCATAACCCCTAAGTATCAACCTAGTACTAGTCATGCTTCTTCTAGTCAACCTGAACCCCATAGGATTAGTATCCCTAAATATGAACCCAGAAGTGAGCCACTACCCCTTATACAACCTGAACCTACTAGGAGTAGTACCCATAATCAGAGACCAGAACCTAACCAACTTCCTGCTAGCCGACCTTCTCCAACCATTCCTGAGATTTACAAGGCTTACATTAACGCGGAAGTGTATGAAGCTGATGTGAGCCTAGTGGATGAGTATGAGGGAGAAGAGGTGACATCTTTAGATGACCTAGAATTAGCTGACCCAATAGATACCCAGGTAAAAGCCAACCTAGAGGTAGTTGACCTTGACCACATCCAACCTAAAGCTATAGTGGAAGAACAAATAGAGGAAGAGAACCTAGGTACTGCTACTAGAGCCTTACCTAAGGAAACCATAGAGGAGAGCCAAATTATAGAGTCTTGTCCTAAAATACAAGAACCTGAAGAATTTATTAAGGACCTGATCTCTTTGAATCTATACCTTCAAGATGAGCCGCCTCCTATAGTTCCCATTAAGGACCTCTTCCCTGAGATTAATAACCCATCCTTCCATTATACAAACCCCATAGATATACCGCAACCCCGTAAGGTTAACCTCATTAGTATAGGATTAGTTCCTGACACCCCATCTTTTATCCTACTTTATCCAACTAACCATGAACCTTTTTCTCTACCTTACCAAACTAATTCTGAACCCACTTCCTATTTTCTGCCCTTTCCTGACACCTCCAGCATTTCTAGGATCATTAGATTGTATTTAGCTGAGATTAGCATACTGCATGCATTCATCACGCATGTTAGGTTTGCATCTTACTTCTGGCATACTCTTTGGAATTTGCTAGGAGTTCACTGTAAATTTTCATGTGCATGTCAAGCTAGGATCAAACATAGAGAACCTATAATCTATTAGGTTTAGATCTAAAGAGTTCAATAAAATTTCCTTCGATAGGAATGCATAGTCGAGTCTGTTAGGTGTCAGTATGAGTCCTTTGCATCATTTGTTAGGAGTCTGTATGTGCCTAGCATGTTCACCACCCGCACTAATCTTAAAACAACTGGCTAATTCTCGAAGAAGGGTCAAAGAATTTGATGTAGTGGATTCTATCTTGGTTAGGCTTAGGCCTAAAAGAAGCTTCATGCTCGCAGAGCCGGACCTTTTAAAGTGATAGAGAAGGATTGGGTCAAATGCCTAGGTGTTAGACTTGCCTTCGGATTTGGGCATTAGTTCTACCTTCAATATTACAGACCTGGTTGAGTATAGGGAACCGGCAGCGATACCTAGTAAGGCCTTTGGACCTATTCCTTTTCATTGTGAGTGACCCTAACCCAGAGTGTCCACTAACAAATTGGCCTGAGAGAGGAGAACGGATCGAGCGTATCCTGGATGATCAAGCCATCATGACCCGGGGCCGTGACTATCAATGCTTCCTGATCCGATGGCAAGGCCAGCCAGAGTCGGACGATTCATAGATTTCTCGAGAGGACTTGCAACGCCTCAACCCAGACCTTCTCGAGAGATATGTGAGCTAGTCTAACTTCACTCGACAGGGTCGAGTTCCTCCCACCCCGGGAGAATTGGTGCGGACACCAAAGGCACCAGAATAAGGCAGAGGCTTCTCAACCCTCTGTAAATTGATCAATAATTTATGAGTCCATCTGTAATAAGGTCTTAGCTCATCTGAGTCCATTTTAGTTGTTATTTGAGTATTTTTAGTTGTTATTTCACTTCTGTACTAGTCAGCTCATGTTGAGCTAGTTCAGTCCATTGCTAGTCAGCTCATGTTGAGCTAATTTTATTTTTTTGAGTCCTGTCCAAGCATACTGAAGACTCAAGACTATATCATACAAGTGAAGACCAAGTCCAACTAGATTGAAGACATGGAAGTATAGCCCAAGTCCAACCCAGCTTGAAGATTTGAAGACCCCAGGAGGAAAATTCAGAAAATCCTGATTTCTTGCAGATGCCCTCCAGATGCCCAGATTCCCTTCCAGATGCCAAAATATATTCATATACCAAGGCATCCATGATTTTAGAGGTCCATCTACATCCTAGCCCAAAGAAATCAAGCCCAGGTGCCAAGCCCAAGCCCCTAAGAAGCAAGATACCAGGGAATATTCCTGCTACCTGGCTACCAGGCCACCCCAGCTTCCAGAGGCCCAAACCCATGCACCCGGGCCCCTTTGGGCCGGCCCCTTGCTGCTCCTAGAAGCCCAACACGCCCCCCTAGGCGTCCTTGGAGTGTTGACCAAGTCAAGAAAATTTTTAGGGATTTTTCTACCTAATATTTCCTTATTTTCTAGCTAGGGTTTGAGAGGGAAAAGGATTCTTATGTAAAGACTTATGTACCCTTACTTGGAGCCCAAGGTTAAGGGTCTATTTAAGGGACCCTAGCCTCTTGTATGAGGGGAATTTTTGATGAATGAAAACCTTGAGTTCTTCTATTGAGTGGTGTGATACCCTGCTGTGTGCATAAAGGGTTTGTGAGAGTTCTTCTTCCCGGTGTTTGCAATCATCTTCCTGCTGCCAACAAACCCTCCAGATCCCTGGACGCCCACTCCAAAAGAAGCCTTCCCTTGCTATTTTTACTTTGTTTTCTTGTTCCTTTGTGAGCTTTCTAATCCCTGACAGGTCGTTTGCAGGTCCCTGAGTTCCTACGAATCCAACGACTCCAGCCAAACCTCAATCGGATCACCGAGCAGAAAGCCGGGTATCCGCGGGTCTTTGGCTCGGTTTTCCAGGCCGCATCCGTCGAGAAACGAGAGACCCCTTTGCTGCGATCTTTACAGACATTTTCAGGTACACCCCTCTACCTCCAGTAGTTTTATTGTAGGAGAACATGCCCTAACCGAGACTTCTCAGCCCCGGCGGTCCTTCTTTGCTACTTTTCTAGGTCCTAATCTGCATGCTGATCTTCAAAAATTCATACAAAATTCCCTACAAATAATTTTGATCTGAAATTTGGGAATTAATCACCTAACTCAACATGTAAAACATACAAAAAAAATTGCATGCATATTAGTTCCCCATCACTACAGACTTTCCTTAAATTAAGGGATAAGGTATGTAAGATTATCATAGATAGTGGGAGCTGTCTGAATGCCATTTCTGCTAGCACTGTCAAAATGTTAGGCTTAACCCCAGTCCCCCACCCCAACCCCTATAAGGTTTCTTGGGTAGACACTACCTCTATACCCATCCAGTCTAGATGTCAAGTCCAAATCTAGATGCAATCCTATCAAGAGAAGATTTGGTGTGATGTCTTACCCATGGGGGTGAGCAGTATAATTCTTAGGAGACCTTGGTTATATGATCATGATGCCACCCTCTTAGGAAAATCCAATACCTGTGTCTTTAGTTTTAATGGGAAAAAGATCACAATCCATTCAGTCCCTCCTAAGGACAAGGTAGCTAAAGGACCCAATAAGGTTAAAGAGATGAAGACTGGAGTGAACCTAATTAGTGCTAAGGATCTAGAACAAGAAATTCATAGTGGTTCACCCATTTGGATGTTGACTGCTAAGGAACTTAGGACTCCTACACCCTCAGAGCCTCCTTAGGAAGTTAGACCTTTGTTAGAAGAATTTGAGGATGTTTTTCCAGAGGATTTGCCAGTCCACCTTCCACCTCTTGACCTAGCCCCTTTACCAGTCCACACACGAGTCTCCGAGTCTGCTGAAGTTTTTGCACAGCATATAAAAGACTTGCATAAAGAAATCATGCCAAAATAAATTTAAGTAATGAAACTTATAAGAAGTTGGCTGATTCTCAAAGGCGAGTCAAAACTTTTGTTGAGGGAGACTATGTAATGATTAGGTTAAGGCCTGAACGGTTTCCTCCTAGAACTGTTAGAAAGTTACATGCTTGAGGAGCTGGACCATTTAGAGTGGTGAAGAGAGTAGGATCCAATGCCTATGTGCTCGAGTTGCCTCCAGAACTAGGCATTAGCTCCACTTTCAACATTACAGACCTAGTAGAGTATAGAGAGCCAGCTGTGATTCCCAGTGAGCCTTTTGAGCCTAATCCTGTTCTTGAGAGTGAACCCAACCTTGTGTGTCCACCAACAAACTGGCCAGTGAGGAAAGAGCAGATTGAAAAGATCTTGGACGATCAGGTTATCTTTACTCGTAATCGAGGATACCAAAGATACCTGGTCCGCTGGCAAGGAAGGCCAGATTCTGATGACTCTTGGATCTCCCGAGATGAATTACAAGAGCTGGATCCAGATCTCTTGGAGAGATACCAGAGCCAACGTGAGCCTTACTCGACAGGGTCGAGTTCCTCCCACCCCGGGAGAATTGGTGCGGGCACCAGAATCAGAAGAAGACTTCAGGGTTCCATCTGGATCTCTAAATGACCTTGGCCGAAGATTAGGGTTAGTAATAAGGGTTGACCTGATCAACCAGATTATTTTATTTCTTTGAGTCTGCATTTCATTTTATTGAGTCATGTTGACTCAGTCTAAGTCCAAGTCAAGTCCTGGTTGGCGCCATTCCATAGGGCATCATTTTTTCTTCCAAGGACAAACGCAAGTGGATGCCACACTCCCAGCCACACTCCCAGGACCAGTTGGTGCCACATTTCATCCCAGTGTCCCTGGTCCCCATGCCCAAGAGAGCAAGAAAATTTTCTTAGGAGAAGTCAAGGAAGGTGCCCACAAGCTGCCAAAAGTAACCAAGCTAAAGGAGCAGGGGATTTTTCTTGGAGAGGACTTCAAGGTAGGCGCCCACACCTGCCTAAAGTACCTGGCTATGAATGGAAGGAGCCTAGTCTTGGGGAGAAAGACTAGGAGATGAGTATTTTCTTCCAAGAAAGAGCAAGTCATGGAAGGAAAACCCATGACTTAAGGAGAAAGACTAGGAGATGAGTATTTTCTTCCAAGAAAGAGCAAGTCATGGAAGGAAAACCCATGACTTAAGGAGAAGAACTAGGAGGTGCCCCACATACCTGCCATATGAAGCCATCACCTTGCATTTGAGGCCGGCCACTCCAATGAAAGAAGCCTGGTCGGTCAAGGGAAAGTTTTTCATGCTTAGGATGAATGTTTAGTCCCACATGGAAAGTAGTGTAATTTTGTTTCTCTTGCAAGGTCTATATATTAGACCCTTATATAATCTTTTGATTATGAATGAGTAAATGAAATCTTTTCTTGTGTTGAGCAACCTTGTGTTCTCTTCTTCCGCACTTCTTTGAGTGTTGAGCTCCATGAGGGAGTAAATCCAGGTTCCATTGGAGCCTTGAGGAGGTGAGAGATCTCCAAAGTTACCAAAACCCTGCCCCACTTTCATCCCTGGCCGCCAACCCTAATTTCCTTTCATCATCCTAGCCGCCAACACCCAAATTCCTAAACCCTATTCCCACTTCATTCAAGGCCGCCATCTCCTTCTCCAAGCCACCGCCCACTATATCAAGCCCTAGGTCCTTTTCATCTGCAAGCCGCCGTCCTACCAGCCAAACCCTAAATCCACTCCATCTTTCACCGCCACCTCCATACTCTTCTCTCATCTTCAAAGTTCAAGCAGTCTGGAGCTATCCCAGGTAAAGGTCTCTTCCTTGAGTTTCTTACATCCTTATCTTGTTCTTCATCTTTTCCAGATCCAGAGTACAAGAAGAAGGCCAACCTTGCCATAGGACTACAATCCGAGGATCCATTGCGAAGATACCCCGTCTCCAAGGATCCTACAATCTGCTCGAGAGTGTCCTTCAATTGAAGCAAAGAGAGATATCACAGTCAGGTATAAAACCTTCTCTTCTCTCTTCATATGTTTCTTGAAAGAGGAGTAAACCCTAGGTCTGGGGGTTTCTCAATCCCCAGCGATCCTACTTCTTTATTACTCTGATAATCTACTCTTTTGAATTGTGCTTTCTTTCAGTGCATATTTTCTTTGAATATTAGTTAGCCTTATTTTTGAGTCAAGCCAACTTCTAACAAAACACAAAAAAAAAAAAAAATAGTCTTAATTTACTTCCGCATCGCATCATCTTATTTGTTCTGCATCACACCTAACCACTCCTAATTGGTTCTCAAACTCAGGTTCCTCCTCCTCTCCTTCATACTCATCCAATAACTGATCATCAGCCTCATAAATCTCTCCCTCTGGTTCAGCTACTGGTTCAGGTTCTTCTTCCACTTGCTCACGTAAGTGTAGGGCACTAACTGGGCATTGACTCATAAAGTGGCCTGGTTTCTTACATCTAAAATAAGTCTTCTAGGGATTGTAACTCTTATTGACCTCTACAGATTTTCCTCTATCATCTCTATGGGTCAAAGGAGTACTAGGTTGGGGTCGACTTGGGTCAGGGTGACTCTGGTTGGGTCGACTCGTATTAGGTCAACTAGGGCTAGGTCGATTCTGGTGGGACTAGCTAGCTCCTGGATATTGACTAGGATATCTAATGGGCTCGGGTTTGGGTAGATAGGCCCTCTCTGGAAATGCTCATTATCCCTAGCAATCTGGTAAGCATGGTCAAGGTCTCTAACCTCTCTCATATAGAGCTCCTTCTTAATGTCTTCTCTCAGTCCAGCCCTAAACCTAGATAGAACAACATCTTCAAACTCATTTAAGTCACATCGCATGGAATACTTATCAAATTTTGTGATGTACTACTCATCTATACTCCTGCTACCCTGATTCAATCGCTGCCACTGATCCAGTAAACCATAACGATATGATGGTGGAACGTATTTTTCCCTAAGTTTACCTTTCATGGCCCACCATGTGACTATGGGATCATGCCCTCCTAGTCTAAGGGTTCTCTCAACACTAGCCCAATGTAACCTGGCCTCCCGGACCAACTTAAGCTTAGCAAACCTAAACTTACGCTCTTCTGACATATCGTACCACTCAAAATATTGATCAATTTCTCCCTCCCAATCTATATAAACCTTAGGATCAAGACATCCATCAAAAGTTGGGGCATCAAGTTTAATGTGTCTATAGGATTTGTCTTCCTGGTCTACAAAATCCTGATTAGGTCTTCTAGGACGAACCTCTGGGATTGGGTCATGACGATGAGCTCTCCTAGGTTTAGCCTCAAGGTATGGATCAGGGTTTGGGGTCCTCCTGGGTTCAGTATCATAGTATGGGTCATGGCGAGGTGATGGGGCACGGGAAAAGGGATAGGATCGTCGGCGAGCTAAGAAGTCACCGAAGATTAGGGTATCCTATTTTTTTTTTTTTTTCTATTTTCTGATTTCTTTATGGTGGTGACGAAGGAAAAAATAGGGATGGAGGATAACGAGGATGGACTACCACGAACCCTGAAACCCACTCTCACAGAGAGACTTCACACCTCTAGGGCATTATACCTGCCACCCACCTCACTACATGCAGTCTAGGGTATCTCACCTACAACCCATCTCACTACACGCGGAGCCCAGGGTATTTCACCTGCCACCCAGGTCACTCCTGGAGCCATGAGGGGGATTTCAAAGAACGTGGAGGAAAACGAAGATGGAGGGATAACTAGGGCATCACGCCCCTATGATGTCCCGAAGGACAAAGACAACATCAACACCCGTAGGTGAAGACGTAATGGGCCATAGCCCTGAACAACAACTGCCAAACCAACTGACAAACAAAATCCCAAAAATTCAATTTCTTCTCTCTTTTTACAATAGAAATGAGGGGTTATTTATAAGCTCCATAACCCTCATTTGAATTTGAATACAGGATAGGGATAACTCAAATTCAAATAAAAGATAGGATAAGATAAGCCTATCCATATCTCAATCATAACCAACAAAATCCTAATTTAAATTTCAAATAAAAGATAAATCCTAAATTTATTTTTCAAATTTATTTGCTGCTCCGAAATTTATGCTGCTCCGAGATTCGTGCAGGATGATGTCCCCATCATTCTCCTGAGGTGGGGAGAACTCAACTCCGTCGGTGATAACTTCTGGATCGGCTGCAGGCGACGGAGACGGTCTTCACGAGCGATGGTAGCAGGTGGTGTCAACATAGAAAAGAGTTGGGAAAAAGAAACGTACCCTAATCCGTCTAGGCTCTGATACCAAGAATGATGCGGCACCGTACGCTCTGATACCAAGTTGATGGGGCACGGGAAAAGGGATAGGATCGTCGGCGAGCTAAGAAGTCACCGAAGATTAGGGTATCCTATTTTTTTTTTTTCTTTCTATTTTCTGATTTCTTTATGGTGGTGACGAAGGAAAAAATAGGGATGGAGGATAACGAGGATGGACTACCACGAACCCTGAAACCCACTCTCACAGAGAGACTTCACACCTCTAGGGCATTATACCTGCCACCCACCTCACTACATGCAGTCTAGGGTATCTCACCTACAACCCATCTCACTACACGCGGAGCCCAGGGTATTTCACCTGCCACCCAGGTCACTCCTGGAGCCATGAGGGGGATTTCAAAGAACGTGGAGGAAAACGAAGATGGAGGGATAACTAGGGCATCACGCCCCTATGATGTCCCGAAGGACAAAGACAACATCAACACCCGCAGGTGAAGACGTAATGGGCCATAGCCCTGAACAACAACTGCCAAACCAACTGACAAACAAAATCCCAAAAATTCAATTTCTTCTCTCTTTTTACAATAGAAATGAGGGGTTATTTATAAGCTCCATAACCCTCATTTGAATTTGAATACAGGATAGGGATAACTCAAATTCAAATAAAAGATAGGATAAGATAAGCCTATCCATATCTCAATCATAACCAACAAAATCCTAATTTAAATTTCAAATAAAAGATAAATCCTAAATTTATTTTTCAAATTTATTTGCTGCTCCGAAATTTATGCTGCTCCGAGATTCGTGCAGGATGATGTCCCCATCACGAGGGGTTCTCCTAGGATGGGGAGGTGAGTCAGGATCTGGCTTAGACTGCGACCCATGGGTTCTCTCTATGGTCCCTAGGTACCGGAATAGGTCAATTGAGTCATCTGGGTAGTTAATTGGGTGGTCATCTGGGCCATGGATTGGGTTAGCTGCTCAGTGAGTGCATTAATCTTGGCTTTAAGGTTATCTATGGGTTCAGCCAAAGGTGGAGATGGTGGATGAAAGGATGCTCCTGATCTAGTGCTCATGCAAGACTCGATCAAACCAACTATAGCTGCCTAGACCTAGAATCCAAAACTAGATGCTTAATCAGGGTGGCAAACTAGCCTATAGTAACAATGTACTCAGCCAGACAGGTGTAAGGGGAGTGTTAGGTCCCTGATTGCCAATCCTAAAGATTGGCCAGGTAGGCGGACCAGCACATAAGCCCTTTGGGATTGAATCCTTGAACCACCATTCAGACACTAAGTACAAGGTACACACAAGTTAGCTTGACACAATGATCTGACACTTAGCCCGAACCCGACCTGTTGGTGTCCTTAGCCCACTAGGACAAATTAAGTCTAATAGATTTTAAGTTAGTCTTGGGACTGAATGCAGGGGATGTGATTTTGGGCTAAGGAGAGGTGATCAAATCCTCCCCCAATCTGACATAGCAAGAGTGCCCTTAAAGGTAGTTTATGCAATGATGGCAGGCAGATGATGTAAAATTAGGGTTTAGTGTTTTTGGTGTTTTTGAATATATATATATTTTTTTTGGAAATTTATTAAATAGAAGATATTTGCAGATTATGCTCTAATATGCAGGAAATATGCTAAAAATAAAATATATGCAAAAGAGATGCTATACAAAACTCTAAACCTTCCAAAATTGTCTTGCTAAAAAAATAAAGCTAAAAATTTATAGGCTGTATTTCATCTTGAATAAATTGCACAGATCAAAATAAAATATGAAAAACTTATATTAAATACTTTGAATTAATATGAATCTATCAAAATAAAAATTGGAGTTTTTGGAGTTTTGAGTAGAGAGAAACAATCAAAAGAATAGTATATATACAGACTATGAAGGGTGCAGAAAATGAGCCCTAATCTATGCTTTGATACTAGATGATGCAGGACTAATATGCATGCGATTATTTTTGTGTGTTTTATATGTGGGGTTAGGTGGTCAAATCCCAAATATCAGATCAAAATAAGATGTAGAGAGTTCTATATGAATTTTAGAAACTATGCATGCAGATTAGGACCTAAGAAAGTAGTAAAGAGGGATCGCCGGGATTGAGAAGCCTTGGTTAGGGCTAGTTCACCTACAATAAAACTACCGGTAGCAGAGGGGGTGTACCTAGCAATGTTTGATGTGCCTGGTGAAGATCGCAGCAAAGAGATCACTCGTTCCTCGATGGATGTGGCCTGAAAAATCAAGCCAGAGGCTCGCGGATTCCCGGCTTTCTGTTCGGTGGTCCGATTGTGGCTCGGTTGGAGTCGTTGGATTCGTAGGAGCTTGGGGACCTGCAAACAAACATCAAGGGTAAGAAAACAAAGGCTAAAAACAAGAATAATTTCAGAAAAAGGCAGTAAGGGCGTGTTGGAAGAAGAGGCTTGGAAGAAGGTTGGTCAGCTAGCACTTTAGCAGGACTTCAGGCTCACACAAGATCCCTTAATGCACACAGCAGGGAGGCACCCAGCAAGAAAAGAACTCAAGAGTATTTCATATATCAAAATTCAACTTTTATACAAGAGACTAGGGCCCTTTAAATAGACTTTAAGAACTTGGCCCCCAAGTAAGGTTAAAAATGACATTACATAGCACTTTGAATCCCTTCCCAACTCTAGCTAGAAAATAAGGCAACTTAGGTAGAAAAAAATCCCTAAAAACTCTCCCTTCTCCTCTTGAGGTCTTCAAATCTTCAAGCTGTGTTTGGACTTGGGCTTCACTTGTATGAGATGGTCTTGAGTCTTTAGTATACTTGGACAGGACTCAAAAAAAAAAAAAGTTAGCTCAACATGAGCTGACTAGCACTGGACTGAACTAGCTCAACATGAGCTGACTAATACTGAACTGAAATAACAACTCAAAAAAACTCAAATGACAAACTAAAATAGACTCAGATGGACTAAGCCCTTATTACAGATGGACTTATATATTATTGATCAATCCATAGAGGGTTGAGAAGCCTTTGTCTTATTCTGGTGCCTCTGGTGTCCGCACCAGCAGTAGAGGTAGAAGCAATGTCCTTCGCAGGAATGGAACTAATCGGTTCGACAGTCTCTGCGACTGTCGAAAGTGACGTACGATCAAAAGAGGGACCGAAGTCAAGATACTGAAAGCCAGGTGTGTAAAAACTAAGCTCTCGGATAAGTAAGGATGTGTGAATGGTAGGAGTATCAACAATGGGTGTATCAAAAATAGGCGTATCAGCTGATGATATGACAGGTGTATCAAGGATAGATGTATTAGCTGAAGAATGAACGTGTAAGTCTGTAATCGATGAATCAATGATAGAAGTATCAATAATCGATGTATGAACAATGGGTGAATCAAGAACTGGTGAATCAACAACAGGAGTATCAATAACTGGTGAAAGAATGGGAATAGGAATGTGATCATCCGATCTAGAAGGAGAGGATGGGACTGGAGTCTGGGTAGGTGAATTAGAAGGGTCATGAATAGGACTCCTAGGCAAGTCTGCCATCACCTCCACCACTAGCTCTGTAGTCAGATCTGGAAAGTTGAATCCACTAGAGTTAGTCTCCTCATCATCTCCATCAATATCATCACCATCAACATCATCTCCAACAACAACATCACCATCAACATCAACAACTGGTGCAGGAGCAGGTGGAGCAGTATCAGCAACTGGAGTACTCACTGAAGGTCTGGACAGTGCAATCAGTATAGCTAAGATGCCATCACTCAGTCCACTATGGCTCTCTCTGGTCTCAGCTATGAAGCAGTCAAGATGCTGTCTCATGATCAGAAGATCAATCTCAATGCATCTGACTCTGTTCAATAGGCTATCAGAAACATCCTGAGTCTTCATCTAAGCTGGTCGAGGCTGTGCTGAAGTAGTAGGATCAGACTGAGATGCAACTGCTGGCTGTGCTGCTGTCTCAGGCTGACTCTTGATAGGTCCTGCCTCACCGAAGAAAATGCGCTCCTCCTCTACAACCTCATCATCATCAGCTCTGTCCTCGACCTGACCAGATATCCTGCGAGTCCACTGGCCTTAGAATAGATGATAACCCATCGGTGTAATGACCTGATGTCATACACATTAGTATGAAGTAGCATGTAGAAGGGCTCATCCTCAAAGTTGACACCGTACTCTCTGAACAGAACTGTCAACCCCATCCCACAGGGCAGGCAGAGTCGCTGGCTCGTTGATGCCTCCATCATCTAGTGAATCATAAGCACTGGAAGGCAGACGGGCATGCACCGAACTAATGAGACCATCATTAGCAAATCCTGCTCAGTGATGTAATCGAAGCATCCGATCTTCGATAGAAGTATCTGGACGACAATATGGTGCAACAATGTCATATCTATTGGCAGTCGGGATGCGGGTACGATGGCTCCCTCAGGAAATATATCAGACTCAAAGATAAACCAAAGTCCACTCACTTTATCCATCAAGCTGTCCACCACTAAACTAGTCATTGGAATGTCCCATACTCTGCTCAGAACCTCTAATGAAATTGAGATATCTCGACCTTTCACCCGTGCCATCCATCCATCAGTCCCATGGATGAGTGATCCATAAAACTCCCTGATAAGCCCGGGATAAAACCTCTCACTGAGTGAGCAAAATGAAGTCAAACGAGCCTGTCAAATCGACTGTCCGATCCTAAAATGTTGCTGGTCGATAAAAGTGAAGTCCACTCATCGTCCCTCGATGACGGTCTTCGTGCTTATCCTGCTAGAAACTACAAAAAGTGGTCGTGCTGGCAGATCTGGAGCTCTAGCCTCGTGTCTAGCCTTCGTTCTTTGTTCCTCTTCCTGATTAGACTTATGAGGGTGACAGACTACTTGCTTTCGGGGGGGGATTTGGGCAATATTTGGGTGAAAATCTAGGGTTTCTGAGGCTCAAAATCCAAATGGGAGGTAAAATCTAGCAAAATCCAAACAACCAAGTTCTCTAAACGAAGAATCAACGGGTTTAAATCATGAAATAGAGGGAAGGAGCAGTGAGGACTACCTTAGATTAAGTGTCGGCTCGAGAGAGATGAAGAAATGGGGAGAAAAACACTTCGGAATGCCCTTATTCTCGGTCTGCTGTCGTTCAAGTGTCGACTCATGAATGTGTCAATACATTCATGTGTCGACACATTGACTTAAAAATTGAAAATTAAGAGATTGAAGCATTGATCAAAATCAAGCATAATTCAATGAAATTCAACAAAATTAGTAAAAATTGACCATGATTGATGTTAAATATGATTGATTTGAGTCAAGAATAGGAAAAATTTAATCAAAAGGATTGATGATCCTGAGCTCTCTTCTAATCATACAAAATCGATCTTCCAGAAGAGGTTTAGTTAATATATCAGCTAATTGAAATTCAGTACTAATAAATTCAAGCACAACATCATTATTTTCAACATGATCTTTAATAAAATGATATCTAATTTCAATATGTTTACTCCTAGAATGTTGAACATGATTTTTAGTCAAGCGGATAGCACTAGTATTATCACATTTAATAGGTTTACTAACCAACTTAATTCCAAAATCTTCAAGTTGTTGCTTAATCTACAAGATTTGAGCACAACAACTTCCTGCTGCAATATACTCAGCCTTAACTATGGATAGTACAACTGAAGTTTGTTTCTTGCTAAACCATGAGATTAAGTTAACTCTAAGAAATTGGCAAGTACCACTAGTACTCTTTCTATCTAATTTATAACCAGCAAAATCAGTATCAGAATAACCAATCAATTCAGCAGATGAATCTCTAAAATACCATAAACCAATATCAACAGTACCAGATAGATATCTAATAATGCATTTAATAGCCATCAGATGTGATTCTTTAGGTTCAGACTGATATCTAGCACACATGCATACACTGAACATTATATCTGGTTTACTAGCAGTTAAGTACAGTAAAGAGCCAATCATACCTCTATATAACTTTTGATATACTGATTTACCATGTTCATCTTTATCAAGTCTAAGAGGGGCTCATAGACATACCTATTGCTTTAGTAGTCTCCATCCCAAACTTCTTTATAATTTCTCTTGTATACTTAGCTTGGTTGATGAAGATTCCATCTATATTTTGCTTGATCTGGAGTCCAAGAAAGAAATTGAGTTCTCCCATCATACTCATCTTGAACTCACCTGCATTAGCTTAGCAAACTCTTGACAAAGAATTTTATTAGTAGTACCAAAAATAATATCATCAATATATATTTGTACTACTAATAAATCATTATCTTTCCTTTTCAAAAATAGTGTTTTATCAATATGTCCTCTAGAAAATTTATTTTTAATTAAAAATTTGCTGAGTCTCTCATACCAGGCTCGAGGTGCTTGCTTTAATCCATAAAGTGCTTTGTACAATTTAAGAACATGATCAGGATGTGCATTATTTTCAAATCCAGGTGATTGTTCAACAAAAACTTTTTCAGTTATAAAACCATTTAGAAAAGCACTCTTAACATCTATTTGAAATAGTTTAAAGTTCATAAAATAAGAAAATGCTAATAATAGCCTAATTGCTTCAAGTCTAGCAGTAGGAGCAAAAGTTTCATTAAAATCAATCCCTTGCTCCTGATTGTAGCCTTTAGCAACTAGTCTAGCTTTATTTCTAACAACAATTCCATTTTCATCTAATTTATTTCTAAATACCCATTTTGTGCAAATAATAGAAATATTAGATGGTCTTTCTATTAATGTCCACACTATTTCTATCAAACTGAATTAGTTCATCTTGCATGGCATTAATCCAGTTAGGATTTTTTTTAGCTTCTTCAAAACATTTAGGCTCTACTTATGATACAAAAGCTATATAATCACATTCATTTCTAATTGAGGCTCGAGTTCTTATCCCTTTAGATGGATCCCCAAGGATTAATTCCTTAGGATGTCCATGGGCATACCTCCACTCCTTAGATAGATCTTGATGCTTTGGGGTGTCTTCTCCTTTCTCATTCTTATCTTGATCTTCTTCATTCAGCTGAGGGGGTTGATCATTCAGTGTCAACTTTTGAAGCTTGTTAGCACCTGCAAATTCATCAGAAGTATCCTCTTTTTTGGAGGATTTGTTAGTAGATTCTTCAAAAATAACATGCACTGACTCTTCTACAACTAAAGTTCTTTTATTGAAAACTCTGTATGCCCTGCTTGATGTGGAGTATCATAAAAAGATATCTTCATCAGACTTGGCTTCAAACTTTCAAAGATTATCTTTTCCATTGTTTAGAATAAAATATTTGCAACTAAAAACTTGAAAATACTTTAAAGTTGGTTTTCTTTGATTCTAAAGTTTATATGAAGTTTTCTTCAAAATAGGATGGATTAAAACTCGATTTAAGATATAAAATGCAGTATTAATAGCTTCAGCCCAAAAATATCTTAGCAAATCATTTTTACAAAGCATAGTGCATGTCATTTCTTCTAAAGTATGATTTTTTCTTTCTACTACTCCATTCTGCTGAGGTGTCCTAGTTATAGAAAAGTTATGTTCAATTCCTTTTTCATTACAAAAGTTTTCGAAATCTTAATTTTCAAATTTGGTTCCATGATCACTGCGAATGCAAACAATTAAAACACCGTTTTCATTTGAAACTTTTCGATAAAACTTTATAAAAGCAAAAAATGATTCATCTTTATATGCTAGAAGGAAAACCCATGTAAATCTCGAAAAATTATTTACTATGACTGATCCATATCTCTTGCCTCCTAGACTTGATATTCTAGTTGGTCCAAAGAGATCCATATGAAGTAGTTCTAGTAGCCTACTAGTAGTTACAAAACTTTTTGGTTTAAAAGAAGTTTTAACTTGTTTACCAAATTAACATGCTAGGCAAATTCTATCTTTTTCAAAACAAAGTTCAGGTAAATCTCTAACTAAACTCTTTTTGCAAAGTTTCGAAAGTAGATACATACTAGCATGCCCTAATTTTCTATGCCAAAGCCAACTAGTCTCATCCTTAGTAGAATTCATTGCAACAAGGCATTCTCCATTAGGCAAAGATGGATCATCTAAATCTACCAAATAAACATTTCCATGCCTTTTTCCAATAAATTTTACTCCATTTATATCCGGACTAGCAATCATGCAATAAGATGATTTAAAAATGACTTGAAAACCTTTATCACAAAATTGACTAATACTCAAAAGATTATGCTTTAAACCTTCAACTAACAGTACAGTACAAATACAACTAGAAGGAGTTATGTGAACCTTACCAATACCAATGATTTTTTCTTTACCATTATCCTTGAAGGTCATACTCTCTCCATTCAAAGCTTCAAGAGAAGTGAATTGCTTCACATCTCCCATCATGTACCTTGAGCAACCACTATCAAGATACCAAAGTCTTTTGTTCTCCTTGGTTGCAAGACATACCTACAATAAAATCAAGCTTTGTTTTTAGGTACCCAAGCCAACTTAGGTCCTTTAGGGTTAGCACTTAAAATGGTTCCTTTTGGAACCCACACTTTACCAAAAGAATTAATTTTCTTTAAATTGTATTGAAAATATTTATGACTAACTTTTTACATGAAAAACAAGTTATGCTGGATGATGCAGGTATAAAAATGTTTTTGAAGTACTTTTGTTGTTTTTGTGGTCTGAAACCTAAACCTATTTTATTAAAAATGACTCTTTGGCTATTCAAAAGTAGATTCAATTTTTCTGAACTATAGGTAAATTTTTTAACAAAAGGCTTTATCTTTTCAAGTTCATTTTTGTACTTAGCATTTTCCAATTCTAAATATTTATTTTTCTTTAAAAGATCATAATTTGAAATAACATTTTTGGATCTTTTCAAAACTTGATTCTCCATTGACAAAGCATTGTTTTTCTTTTCTAAAACATCCAATTTAGATTTCAAATCACTAACATCATTTAGCAAAGAATTATTTTCAAGAGAAAAACTATTAGCATGCTTTTTCAACCTTTTATTTTCAGATAAAATTATTTTATAATCATGCATAAGTTCATCAAAAGCATTTCTAAGCTCATCAAAAGTAAAATCTATTTCGATGTCGGAATTTACCTCATCTTGCCCTTGATGTGCCATTAAATAGATATTTGCAACTTCTGTCTACTCTTCTTCAGAACTGGAGTCTTCACTACTACTCCAGGTGGCCATCATAGCTTTCTTTCTTAATTTCTTCCTTGACTTCTTAAGGAGAGGGCAATCAAACTTGTAGTGTCCCGATTTCTTGCACTCGAAGCATGTAGATATTTCCTTCTCATTTTTCTTTTCTTTTTCATTCTCTTTCTCTTTTCCTTTTTCTTTTGATTGATATTTCTTTTTGTAAGGATACTTCATCCTCTTCATGAATCTTCTGAATTTTCTTGCAAGGAGGGCTTTTTCACCTTCATCTTCTTCTTCTTCTTCCAACTCATCTATTGAGGATTCTTCTTGTATATTTGATTTGAAAGCAATCCCCTTTTCTTTTTGTCCATGTCCATTGACTTTTTCTTCAAATTTAGCTCATAAGTCATGAGCGATCCAACCAGCTGCTCTAGAGATAGTTTGTCAATGTCCTTGGCTTCTTGGATTGCAGTCACCTTCGGATCCCATGATGTTGGAAGTGACCTGAGGATTTTATTCACAAGATTAGTATTAGACATTACCTTTCCAAGATTTCTCATTCCATTTATAATATTTATGAATCTTGTGTACATATCAGTGATAGATTCATTAGGTTCCATTTGGAATATCTCATATGTGTGCACTAACATATTCACTTTAGTGTTTTTCACTTGATCGGTACCCTCATGGGTAACTTCAAGTGTATCCCATATTTCTTTAGCAGAGGTGCATGTAGATATCCTATTAAATTCACTAGGATCTAATGCACAATAGAAGAGATTTATTGCCTTGGCATCGATCTCAGATTGCTTAATGTCGTTTTCATCCCAATCCTCTTAGAGCTTTGGGATGGAAACACCATTAACCACTACTGAAGGAATATGAGGACCTTTATCTACAACTCTCCACAAATTATAATCAATAGAATGCATATAAATTCTCATCCTAGTTTTTCAATATGTATAATTTGATCCATTAAAAAATGGAGGTCTATTTGAGGCTTGACCCTCAACTATGCTAGTACCAATTGGGGCGCCATAGATCTTTACTCAAGGTGGTAAAGCCTATATATTGAGAACAGAGCTCTGATACCACTTGTTGCCCAGTAAGAAACCCAAGAGGGGGGGGTGAATTGGGTCTCTAAAAAATATTTACTTGATGCAATGCAATGTTATGCAATCCAATTCAATAATCAATTAAGGTATAATGAAATCAAATGTAATGCTCTTAAATAAAAGTACAGCAAAAATAAAGAGCAATAAAAGTAAAGTAAGTAAAGAGATCAATCAACTACAAAGACCAAGAAATATAGTGGTTCGATGCTATCCTATGCACCTACATCCACTCCTCAAGATCCTCTTGGAAACTCACTATAAACACACCGATTACAGTTGAATAGTTTTCCGGGCTCACTAATCAAAAATCCAACTTATTTTTACAAGGCCAATAAGTCAAAACCTCACTTGGTTTTACGGGCTAACCAAGAACCTAAATGGTTTTATGTGCTAACCACCAACCTCCCTTGATTTTCTGGGCTAACCAAGAACCTAAATGGTTTTCAAAGGCTCACCAATAATCTTTCTTGGTTTTACAATAGGCTAATCAAGAACCCTTACAACAAATCAAGTTTAGAAATAGAGAAACATTTCTAAAATAAAGCGAGTATCTCTTTGAAGCTCGATGTACAGATGCTTTGATCTTGTTGAAGCCTCTTGAATGCTCCAAAATGAATGATCTTCAATGCTCTTGAAGGCTCTTAAATGCTTAGAGGCTTGCTTTTGCTTGAGAGTGGTTGAATCTTCAATGAATAGGAGTTAAAGCTCTCTTTTCTTCTCACTTGAATGCTCTTATCTCATTCTTATCAATAATAATGAATTGTTCTTCTTTTGATTTAATTTGGAGCATATATATACCTCCCCGAGGCCTCAAATCCCATTTCTAGCCATTAGACTTGAAAAACTAGCCGTTGGAGGGTAAAAAAGTCGAGTTCTACGTTTGAAAAACTAGTCGTTACTGTTTCTAGAACTCCATGTGTCGACATTTCAGGTTGTGAGTCGACACTTTAGGTCGACACTTGAACTTTTTGAGTCGACACCTAGTTCAAAAATCTTCAAATTGGTTATCTAGAAATCTCAGATGTGTCGACACTTCCTTAGGTGAGTCGACACTTTGAGTCGACACTTTGCTCCCATATGTGACATTTCAGCAGATCTTCATTTTTAGCAAGTTCTGTGGCTTGAGAAACTCAGGTGATGAGCTGATCCATGTGTCGACACTTTGAGTTAACACTTCAAGTCCATGTGTTGATACTTCAGCCATGCCATTTGAAACATTCTTTGTATACCGGCTTGAGTCGATACTTCACCACCATGTATCGACACTTGGTGTCATGTGTCGACACTTTGAGTCGACACTTCACTGAAATCTTCACAAAAAAGTCTGAACTTGTACTGAAACACATTTATACTTAACTCAATTGACCATTCAAGCAATCTTTGATTGTCTAAGTCCCCTTTGAGCAGATCTTTTCATCCAAACTTGGTTTACTTCAATCAAACAAACTTCTTCAAATTTATGAGTACCTATTTTCAACAAAAACATACTTCAAGGAAACCATTAGTACTCAACTTATACTTAACCATTTTGCTTATCATCAAAATCAATAATGGAGTCAACACCCGTTTTGACCCCAACTTTTATCCCTCGACCAACCAGGCCGAGGTGGGGTCTTCTAGGCCAAGGCCACCTTCTTCTTCTTTCGATGAGGAGAGGGAAGAAGAGCATTTCGAGTTTAGTAGGAGGCGTCCCCCTAGCAGGATAGTTATTAGAAAGCCTAGGTCTAGCCCTCCTCCTCCTCCTCCAACTGAACCCATCTCCGAACCTGCCCGGTTAACAGGTCCTGGCAGGATTGCTTCGACAATCTCTGCTGAGGAACTAGGGACTATCCGGGATGTCTATGGCATCCCGCACTCCATCTGACTGATGGGGACTCGAAGTGGACCCGAAGTCTATTACAGTTTTATCGAGTCCTGTAGTCCATTAGTCCTGAGTTACCTCAGTCTTGTATGAAGTAAGTCAATTGAGACCTGAATCATGTAATAAAGTAAGACAACTGAGTTAGTTGAGTCCACTTAGTCAGGTCCAATTCTTTTAGTCCAGTCGAGTCCAATTGAGTCCGTTCAAGTCATGCACAAGAGAAGAGCCAGCAGCCAAGAGATTCACCAGACCCCCCAACCAGAGCCGACCTTCATGCACCTGGACCCTTTCATGCTTCCAAGCCCGCAAGAGAGAGCTCCAGTCCAAGATAGGCCTACTGTTGACCAGGTCCACCAGGATTTCTTAGCCCACAAGTTAGGGTTTTTTAGCCCCCAAGTTATGTACCCTGGGATGAATCTATAAATACCACCCCTCCCCTCTTATATGAATTATCTTTTTTCTTATGAATACAAACAAAAAATTATTTTGGTTGAGTTTTGAGCTTTTCTCCAGATTAGAGTGGGTGTGACATCCTGGTTCATCGTTCTTGAGTGCAAGCCTTAATCCCCTGGTGACTTCTATGCTCGCCAGCGATCCTTCCCCTTTCTGTCCCATATCAACTTGGTATCAGAGCCCAGCAGATTAGGATTTTCTCCTTCTCCCAGCTTCCCATCATTCCTCCTATCCAGATCTCCCTGTGCAAGACTTCTCAAACCTCGATCAGCTATCGAGGTCCATTAATGCCCTGCATCAGCCTTCCTCCCGTAACCCCAATGCCTCATCGTCATCGACCACCACTGCCCAAGCCGTCTCCATCGAACCTTCACCCGTGAAGCCCGTCTCCTCTAGCACGTCTAATCTCCATCACCCCAATCAACGCCCAACAGAGGGAACCCCATGTCGCAGACTTTCGCATGCGGTCCACCGATCCGGCCACCCATGTCACCCCCGAGAAGATCCATCACCATCAGCTCCTGCCCCGATCTGCCTCGGCCTCCTCCTCCCAGCGGGAGGATGCCGGCATGGTCGAAGGGGCCGGATGGAAGAAGAGAGTGCCGGATATGCTCTTGGCCTCCTCCCGTTGCCGACAACACTGATGACTCGACCGCTGCCCTGCTCCCCGTTGGCCACCTGCCCCTTCCCTCCCTTTGCCTACAACTGGAAACACCCGACGATGATGCCAAACTCCTCTGAACACATGCCTAGGATGAATTATGGCCTTTTCCTAATCGGAGAGACTAGTCAAGATGCTCACCGTGCCAGCCTTCTCCCCATCCGTGCCACCGCCGGCACTGACAAGACCCCCTCCACCACCTGCTTCGGCTCGGACCAGACTCTGGCAGCCCATCTCGCTCCCCCTCGATTCAGACCATGTCTAATGACCCTAGATTTTCCCGTGCTAGGCTGCCACCCGCCCCCCACTACCACCTGCCCCCCACCGCCACCCGCTCCCCCACCGCCGTCGAATGCCATCTCCGCCCCATCACTACCATCGATGAAGCTCACCGGACTTCCCTTCCCCCTCCACGAGCCTCCCCTATTTTGGTTCGTGGAGAAGAGATGCTCTAGCACGAACGTGAATGCTGCTCCCAGCACTGTTGCCGACTTCAGCACATGATTTTTGGAGCAGCATGCTTTTTGGAGCAGCACAAATGTCAACACTGCACGGCTTCCAAAGCTACACAATTTTTAGTGCAGAGATGAAAAAAAAAGAAAAGAAGTTGAAAAAAAAGAAAAAGAAAATAAAAATGGGTAAACCCAGCCTTGGAGTCCCTTTTTGATTGGTTTTGGTTCCATCAACCCTGTTGAGCCTGACTCGACGAAGTCGAGTTTTTCCCACCATAAGAGAATGATGGGGACTCAAAGTGGACTCAAAGTGTATTACAGTTTTATCGAATCTTGTAGTCCATTAGTCTTGAGTTACTTGAGTCCTGTACTGAAGTAAGTCAATTGAGTCCTGAATCACGTAATAAAGTGAGACAACTGAGTCAGTTGAGTCCACTTAGTCAGGTCCAGTTTTTTTAGTCCAGTCGAGTCCAATCGAGTCCGTTCAAGTCATGTACAAGAGGAGAGTCAACAGCTAGGAGATTCACCAAACTCCCCAACCAGAGCCGGCCTTCATGCACTTGGACCCTTTCATGCCACCAAGCCTGCAAGAGAGAGCTCCAGTCCAAGACAGGCCTACTGTTGACCAGGTCCACCAGGGTTTCTTGGCCCACAAGTCAGGGTTTCTTAGCTCTCAAGTTATGTACCCTAGGGTGAATATATAAATACCACCCCTCCCCTCTTGTATGAATTATCTTTTTTCTTATGAATACAAACAAAAAATTATTTTGGTTGAGTTTTGAGTTTTTCTCCAGATTAGAGTGGGTGTGATGCCCTGGTTCCTCGTTTTTGAGTGCAAGCCCTAATCCCCTGGTGACTTCTATATTTGCTAGCGATCCTCCCCCGCTCTGTCCCGCATCACCGGCTCTTGATCCCCCGACCAGGGGATCGGGTTACCTGCAGTAGCCGGGGCCGGATCATCTTCTATGAGGAGACTTTTGCAGGACTTCGGTTTCCCTTTCACCCTTTCTTCTTTTCAGTCCTAAGCAATTACCGTCTCATCCCTGCTCAACTCGTCCTGAATGCTATAAGGACCATTTTTTGCTTCATAGTACTCTACCATTTCCATGGGATTGTAGCCCATTTTCACTATTTAGGGTATTTTTCACCATGAAGTGCCATCCTTCCAAGGAGGGGTGGTGGTCCATCCCTTTTCGCCCAAAGGGCATTAAATTTAAACTCCCCTCTTCCATCAAAGGGTAGAAGAGCAAATTTTTCTTTGCAACCATTGAGGGGGTTGACTGGGTGTTGAGCGACCTAGATTGGTCCCCTAACCAAAACTTCACAATCGAAGTGGCTGACCTAGAAATCTACGAGCAGCTCCGCACCACCTAGATTCCTTCTCTCAAGGTTCTGTTGTCAGAGTAGAACCTTTTCGAGGCCGGGGTCGATCCAACGAGAGAGTTGGGTGAGTTCAGCTCAAACTTTTCTTCTTGTGCTTCTTACTCTGTTTCTCTAGACTTGGAACTAACATTCCTTCTTCTGTATACAGATATGAAGTTCACAGTGGATGACCTACTCTCGAACACCAGAAAGAGACCTCCGTCGGAGTTGGTTGACGAGTCCCCCTTAAAGAGGGCTCACGACGAAAGCACGGTGGTGGCCGCTCCAGCCATGCCAACTAAGCCGAGGAGGAGGGAAGCCAAGGCCATCCTTGGACAAGGAAGGGGGGCAGTCGAGGTGAAGCCTGAGATGGGCCAGAGGGTGACTGAGCCCATGCTAGAGTGGTCGAGGTGGCGAGAGTCGGTCCCGGTCTCGGAGCCTGAGGTGGTTGTCCAGGCCAGCATTGGCACTACAGCCATCGTCGTATTGTCTCCCCCTCCCCTGATGTTGTTGTCATCGAGGAGGAGGAGGAACACTCGGGGCACCATCCGGGGAGGTACCGAGCTCCCCCCATGGACTTAAGGCTTCTTCTGCTGGTAGAATGGGCGACGCGGCATCCGGGGCGAGCAAAAGAGAGAGGGACTACCACCGGGTCCCTTTCAAGCTGGGGCCCAATATCTCCCTTGTCCGGGACCAGGGTATGGTAGAGTGCATGATGGATTTTGCGATCTAATCATGCAACCAGCGGAAGAAGGCCGGCAAACTGCTGGGGGATGCGATCGACAGCACATTCCCCCTGCTCTTCTCGGTAAGCAACTTCATTTTCTTAACTTCTTCCTCTTTTTTTTTGTATTTATTACCGAGACTTTCTTTGATGCAGCTTGGTGCTGAGCTCCTCTTAATCATAGATTCTTGCAAGCACTGGCTGAAGAAGGACTGCCAGCGGGAGGCAGAGCTCAAGACTGTAAAGACCGAGCTCAGGCAGAGGCTCCTGGGAGCTCAGCCAGAGAAATAAGGAGCTCTAGAAGGAGCTCACGAGTGCAGAGAGGCACTCGAAGGAGCTCCAGGAGAGCCTGGACCAAGAGCAGAGCAGGTCAAGGAGCATGGCTGAGGAGCTCACAGCCACTGAAAAAGGCTGACTAAGTTCAATATCGAAGTCGTCCGGCAAAAGGGGTGTGCGCAGACTCTTTAGTTAGAGTTGGAAGCAGCCAGGGAGAGGCTGATTGGCACTGAGAAGAGGGTCCTCATTGCTAAAAAGGAAGTAGCAGCAATGACTAAGTCGACGAAGGCGGCAAAGAAGCAAGCCATCGAGTCGAAGAAGGAAGCTGAGGAGGCTGTGGTGATGTACAGGGCCTCGGAGGAGTTCGCCGTCGAGTTCCATAAGATGGCGTCAGACTCCTTCTATAAAGGCTTCATGTACCTTCGCTCCAGGGTGGAGAACTTCATCTCAGACAAGGGTCGAAGCTTCCTCAGGTACCTTAGAGATTTTGACATGGGGCCAGCACCAGATTCGGGCACTATTGAGGTGCTGGTTGTAGCCTGCAAGCCCGCTCCATCAGCGGTGGCCATCGAAGTTGAGGCTGCATAGCCTGAGGTTCCGAAGGATAACATCCTGCCAGAGCACAGTCATGGGAAGGGGCTGCCTGAGTAGTTCCCCTTTGTGTTTTTCTTTCCTCTATTTTTGGCCTGGGCTGCCCGGCATATCGGGGGCCCAGAGACACTTGTAATGAATAGTTGATTTTTAATGAAGTGTACATTGCCAGTCACCTTGGCTTGAAACTTCTTTTCCTTTCTTTTTTTTTTTTTTTTGAACATGTGATGAAGTTAGAGAAAGGTCCTTCAGATTGTCGAGTTGCTTCCACTTTGTTCCTGAAGGTCTCGGAAGTGGATGAATGTTTCTGAGTGCTGGAGAGCTGGGCTCCGGGCTCTGGGCTCTGCTGCTTGAGAACTAGGCCCAAAGCTTTAGTGCCGGAGAGTTGGGCTCTGAGCTTTGCTGAATAAGAGCTTGGCTTCCAGGCTTGAGTGCCGGAGAGCATGGGATCCGGGCTTCAAGACTTGAGTGCCGGAGAGCGTGGGATCCGGGCTTGAGTGCTGGAGCGCTGGGCTTCCAGACTTGAGTGTCAGAGATCGTGGGATCTGGGCTTGAGTGCCAGAGAGTGTGGGATCCAGGCTTGAGTGCTGGAGAGCTGGGCTTCCAGACTTGAGTGTCGGAGAGCGTGGGATCCGGGCTTGAGTGCCGGAGAGCATGGGATCTGGGCTTGAGTGTCGGAGAGCATGGGATCCGGGCTTGAGTGCCGGAGAGCTGGGCTCCGGGCTCTGGTGCCAAAGGACTGGACTCCGAGCTTCAGTGCCAGAGAGCTGGGGCTCCGGGCTTCAACGCCAGAGAGTTGGACTCTAGGCTTGAGTGCCGGAGAGCTAGGCTCCAGGCTCTGGTGCTGAAGGACTAGACTTTGGGCTTCAGTACCGGAGAGTTGGGGCTCTGGGCTTCAGTGCTGGAGAGTTGGACTCCAGGCTTCAGTGCTGGAGAGTTGGACTCCGGGCTTGAGTGTCGAGGATCTGGGCTCCGGGCTCTGATGCCGAAGTACCGGACTCCGGGCTTCAGTACCGGAGAACTGGGCTCCAGGTTCTGGTGCCGAAGGTCTGGACTCCGGGCTTCAGTGCTGGAGAGCTGGGCTCCGGGCTTCAGTGCTGGAGAGTTGGGCTCCGGTCTTCAGTGCTGGAGAGCTGGACTTCGAGCTTGAGTGCTAGAGAGCTGGGCTTCGGGCTTGAGTGTCGGAGAGCTGGGGCTTCAATGCTGGAGAGCTGGACTCCAGGCTTGAGTGCCGGAGAGCTGGGCTCTGGGCTTTGGTGCTGAAGGACTGGACTCCGGGCTTTAGTGCCGAAGAGCTGGGCTCCGGGCTTCGGTGTTGGAAGACTGTACTCTGGGCTTTGACGTGCTAGACCTTGGGCCGGGCAGTGAGATTCCTGCAAGGCAAGAACGGTTTGCATAAAAAGGGATCTTTCTTATTATCAGGAAAGGGCCTTACATTATTGATAGTATATTCTCAGGTTGCAAGCATTCCATGTCCGCGGGAATCTGGCACCATCCAGACTTGCGAGATAATAAGCTCCATGTGGGAGAGCTTTGACCACTTTGTAGGGGCCTTCCCAGTTCGATGATAGCTTGCCGCACTCCTAGGGTTGAGATGCTTTAGCTCGGTGCAGTACTAGGTCGCCCGGGCTAAAGACTTTTGGCTTCACTCGTGCATTATAGTATCGAGATACACGCTATCGGTAAGCCACCATCTGGAGTCAGGCCTTGTCTTTGGTTTCCTCGAGGTCCAGGTTGAGGAGAAGGTGTGCTATGTTCTCCACCTCGTTGTAATTCTATATCCATAGTATGGGCACGTCGCGTTCGACTGGGATAACAGCTTCTATACCGAAGGTGAGGTTGAAAGGTGTTTCGTCCGTTGCCATCCTGGGCGTTGTGTGGTAGGCCCAGAGAATACTGGGAAGTTCTTCTGCCCACTTGCCTTTGGCTTGGTCTAGCCTGGTCCTGAGTCCTTGGAGAATAGTCCGGTTGGTCACCTCGGCTTCCCCATTGGTCTGGTGGTGAGCAACTGAGGTGAAGCGATGCTGGATGCTGAGTTTGGCACAAAATTCTTCGAACTCCTAATTGTTGAACTGCCATCCATTATCACTGATGATGCTATGGGGAAACCCAAAGTGATAGATGATCGACTTCCAAAAGAACTGGTAGACCTTAGCTTTCGTGATCCGTGCTAGTGGCTCCACTTCTACCCACTTGGTGAAGTAGTCAATGGCCACTATAAAAAACTTTCGTTATCCTGGTGCAGGGGGAAATGGACCCAAGATGTCCATCCCCCACTGGGCGAAAGGCCATGGGGCGGAGAGCTAGGAGAGTGGTGCCGGTGGTTGGCACTGTATGTGGGCATGGCACTGGCATCGGTCACACCTCTTCACGAAGTCAGCAGCGTCCTCCCTCATAGTCTCCTAATAGTAACCTTGACGGAGGGCCTTGTACGCCAGTGTCCTCCCCCCGACATGGTTTCTGCAAAGGCCTTCATGGATCTCTCGGAGTACGAAGATTGCCTCTGCGGGTCTCAGGTACTTCAAGAGTGTATAAGAATAGGATCGGTGGTAGAGCTGTCCTTCCATGAGTATGAACCGCAAGGCCTTCTTCTTGATGAGACTGGCCTCTGCTCGATATTCCGGCAGGGTGCCATCAATAATGTACCTGATGTACCTATTCATCTAGCTCGGCTTCGGGGTGACCTGCTGTACCTCTACAGGAGCTTCGTTGCTTGGATTTTCGAGGTACTCGATATGAGCATTCCTTAGTGACGAGTCTAGCAAGGTCGTAAGTCTGGATAGTGTATCGGTGTGAGCATTCTCACCTCGAGGGATATGAGAGATGCTGAAGCACTGGAAACCTATCACACTTGAGCGGACCTGTTCTAAGTACTTCATCATTTGGGGGTCTCTAGCTTCGTATTCTCCAGAGACCTGTCTGACCACCAGTTGGGAGTGGTGAAGACCTTCAGGCTTCGTACACCCAGCTCGCGGGAGACCTTGAGGCTCATAAGGAGTGCCTCGTATTCTGCCGGGTTATTTATCGTGGAAAACTTGAAATGGAGTGCGCATTCAGCCATAACTCCATCACTACTGGAGAGGATCAGGCCTGCACTGCTTCCGCCCACATTGGATGCACCGTCGACATGGAGGATCCAGGGCTCCTCCTCAGCACTGGGCTCCTCTTGATACGCTGGGATTGTCTGCTCTGGCTCTTTAGCTAGTCCCGCGCACTCGACCAGGAAGTCAGCCAGCACTTGGGCCTTTTGGGATGACCTCAGTCGGTACACGATGTGAAACTCATTAAGCTTTAATGCCCACTTGGCCAAGCATCTGGATGTGTCAGGATGGCTTAGCACAGCCCTCAAGAGCTGGTCCGTCAAGACCATGATTGGATGCACTTGGAAGTATGGCTTGAGACGTTGAGCAGACATGATAAGTGCAAAAATAAGTTTTTCGGATCGAGTGTACCTGATCTTAGCATCCCAGAGGAGCTTGCTAGCATAGTACACAAGCTTTTGGGCCCCATCCAGATCCATGTAGATGAGGATCGAACTGACGGCTCCAGGGGTAACCACCAGGTATAACAGGAGTTCTTCTCCCGTCTCCGACTTGGAGAGTAGTGGTGGTGATGCCAGGAAGTCTTTAAGCTCCTCGAAGGCCATCTTGCACTCCTCCATCCAGGTGAAGTCGCTCATCTTGCACAGCACCTTGAAGAAGGGAAGGCAATAGTCCATCGTCCTTGAGATGAACTGGCTCAATGCAGTTATTCGGCCCATCAAGCACTGAACTTGCTTCTTTGAGGTCGGGTGCTCCATATCGATGATGGCCTGGACCTTCTCCTGGTTTGCCTCTATATCTCTTTGGATCACCATGAAGCCAAGGAACTTCCCCGCCGCCACGTCGAAGGCACACTTCATCGGGTTCAGCTTCATCTTGTGCTCTAGAAGGTTATGGAAGGCTTCCACGAGGTTGGCTACATGGTCCAAACTTGGCTTGCTCATGATGAGCATGTCATTCACATAGACTTGCATATTCCTACCGATCAGGTCTTTGAAGACTCGGTTGACCAAGCGCTGGTATATGGCGCTAGCATTCTTCAAGCCGAATGGCATCATCCGATAGCAGTACATCCCCCGGTCAGTGATAAAGGTAGTGTGCTCCTCGTCCTTTGGGTGCATCCGGATCTGGTTATATTCGGGAATGCATCCATAAAGGAGAGCAAGCGGTGCCCCGAGGTGGGATCCACTAGTTGGTCGATTTTTGGCAGAGGGAAGCTATCCTTAGGGCAGGCTCGATTGAGGTCGGTGTAGTCTACATAGATCCTCCACTTCTCATTGTTCTTCTTTACCATAACCACATTTGCCAGCCAGCTTGGATATTGCACTTCTCGAACAAAGCCGACTGAGAGGAGTTTGTCCACCTCTCCTTTGCCTCTTTGGTGCGAAACTTCTCTTCTTCTGCCAGACAGGGTGGTACTTCGGGTTGATGCTTAGTTTGTGGGTTATGATCTCTGGTGGGATCCCGGGCATATCGGCCACCGTCGAAGCGAACACATCAGTGTTCGCCCGGAGAAACTCCAGAATATGGGCCCGTTCATCATCTTGTAGATGTGCCCCAATCTGCACTATCTTCGCCGGGTCAGTTCTGAGGGGATACGATAGCAGGCTCTCGACCGGGCCACCTCTGGGGCCCTGCACCCTTTGGTCGAGGTTGTCTGTACTGGGGTTATCCTCAGTAGCCTTGGTCCTGGGGATGGTTTGGAGGCATTATTGAATAGGCTAAGGTGCCCCCCTCATCTCCCTGACACCATAAGGAGTTGGGAACTGCACCAACAGCCACTTTGTAGAAATGACCGCGTCGAGCAGGTTGAGCCCAGGTCGGTCGAGGATCACATTATAGGCTAAGGAGAGCCAAACAATCGTGAATGTCATCATGACGATACTCTATCAAGGTGGCATCATGGTAGTAATAGGGAGGGTAATCTCCCCCTCGACTCCTACAAAGTCACCCATGAAGCCAACAAGGGGCATGTGCACGAGTCTGAGCTAAGCAGAGAAAAGATTTATCCTAGAGAAAGCATCATAAAAAAGCACATCCATGGTGCTTCCACTATCAACCATGATGTGTTTTATAGGATGTTTTGCGATCGTCATCACGACGACCACAGCATCATTGTTTACATTTTTATTTTCGTCCCCCCTTCCCTCGCAAAGGGAAGTATATTCTCAAAATTTTCCCCACCCCGGGCCTACTTGGAAGCATGCTCGGCTCCCCAGCATATCATCCCTACCAGCTTCTTGGTAGGGCGGTTGACGACGGCATGGACTAGAGGGAGTGCGACGAGTGCTTGAGGTTTTGTTGGGGGTCTGTCCCCCATGAATCTTCTGAGGCAGCCCCTCTTTATGAGTTCTTCAATTTTTCTCTTGAGGTTGCAGCACTCCTCGATGTCGTGGCTATAGTCGCGATGGAAGTTGCAGTACTTCATCCTGTCACGGCCACTAGACGGCTTCAGCGGAGGTGGGTGCCTTAGGTAGCACTTGTCCTCGATCTCCATGAGGATCTTCATCCTCGGTATGAGAAGAGGAGTGAAGCTCCCTTCTAGGATGGGGTCTCTCCTTGGCTTCGACCTCTGGCAGGAGTCCGGCATGGCCGATCTGAGCTTCCACATCCTGGAGGTCTCCCTGGGAGATGGCTTCTTCAGAGGCCTTTCGTCCAGCCCCCTCCTTGTTCGATCTGCCTCCTCGGCATGGATATACTTCTGGACTTAGAGGAGGAGCTCAAAGTAAGTCTTGGGGGGCCTTTTGTCAAGAGAATAGGTCAGGCGAGAAGTCATGAGCCCATTCTTTAATGCCAGCATAGCGACTAGCTCATCAAGGTTGTAGATCTCCAGTGCGGCAACCTTGAAGCAGGCCACGTAGTCCTGTGGGAGCTCACAATCCTGCTACCTGATGGAGAAGAGGCTGTCCGCCTTTCGTGGTACCTTCTGACAGGTATCGAAGTGAGCCACAAACTTTCTCTCCAACTAAGCAAAATAGCTGATGCTCTCCAGCTCTAGGCGGGTGAACCACACCTGAGCTGCTTTCTGGAGAGTAGTAGGAAAGGCAACGTAGAGGAGGGCATCGGTCACCCCGTGGACTCTCATGAGGGCTTTGTAGCTCTCAAGATGATCCAGGGGGTCGGTGGTCCCATCGTAGGGATCCACCTGCGGCATGCAGAACCGACTCGGAATCGACTCCTCTTGGACTTCTTGGGAGAAAGGGGGATGGGCATCGTAGCCTGTCGGCTCGCTAGCGGAGCCCTGCATTTCACAAACTGGCGGGTAAGCTCTGCCAGCTTATGCTCCTGCTCTTCCAGGTGCTTCTCTGCCATGCGCCTGATGGCCTCGTCGGTGGAACCCTCCACGTAGGCCGAAGGAGATGGAGAAGGTGATGTGCGATGGTATCCATGATAGGGAGTTTTGCCTTTTCGACCTCGGTGAGCTCTAGCCATTACCCGCTCGAGGGTTGGGGACCGGCTCTCCTGATCGGCAAATCCGGCCCGTTGTCTCTTTACCGAAGTCCGGTGATTATTCCAGTGGTCGGTGATGGCCTGCGACTGTGAAGGCCTTCCTTGGAAGGAACATAGGCTATCGCGGGGTGCTGCGACATGGGCCGCGGGTGTCCCTGGCTGCTGGTGGGTAGCCAAGGATCGGTGCTAGTGCTGGAGCTGGCGCACTGTCGCAGTGAGGATGTGCATCTACTGGGCGAGTGCGGCCAACTGGGCATCTGTCAGAGGTGGTTGAGATGGAGCGGGGAGCTCCCCTTCTAGACTGTGCGGGTCCCCACGGGAAGGGGGGATCTCCTGCATGGTTGGAGGAGACTTCTCTCACTCGCGTCGTCACCATCCTCCCTGTGAGCTATTCGCAAGGGGTTCGGGTTGGATCAAAGATCGTCTGCCCACCCCCCTACCTGGCACACCAATCTGTTACCATCAAGATCATCGTTTCCCGTAGCTAAGGTCAAGGTCGGAGCATGCCGCTATCTTACAGGATCCTGCTCGATCTCCCAGACCTATAAAATAGAGTCAGTGACCCGGGCCGAGGATTTCGGTGGGGGCACTCCATTGCTCAATTCAGTAATGATCCAGGAGAATAGATCCTCCTGGTCGAGCCCTGAGTACGGACTCTATGCTAGGAGGAGAAGTTGTGAAATGAAAGAATCCGACCGGGCTGAGCATAAATTCCGGGAGTGACAGCAGAGAAAAACTCGAACTGGGTGGCTGTGTCCATCTAGACCCCTCCTGGGGGTTTCGCGGAGCCTCGAGCATTATCTTCCTGTGTGCCTCCCTATTCTTGCTCATGGGACCTCACTCGTCTGAAACTTTTGTTGAATGTGGGTGTGCATATCTTGTTTGAACCTAGGAGATCCCATTTTGCTGGGGCATTGCCCGCCACTTACCTCGGGATCTTTCCCATTCTTATGGGTGCATGCGACGACGTTTCATGCCGTGGATGGATTGCCTTTTCATTCTGATAATATGGAAGCTACCATTCATGCTAACATTCCTTCCGGTCACTCCCATTTGGATAATTTTGCAGGACCTCGATCGGTAGGCCGCCGCCTCCTGGATCTGGGTGTACTGGTTGACTTCCAATTTCGGAGGGTGCAGATGGTTGGTGGAAAATGTAGAGCCTCGATCAGAGGATTCCTTCACTCTGGTGAAAGTGGCCGCTTAGGTCAATATCATAGCCTGGTAGGTGTCCTTTTGTGATCCTCGGGCATCGGACCGTCGTCTAGGGAGAGCGGTGACCTCTTTCAGTAGCAGATCTCTTTGTCCAAGGTGGAGCCAATCTGGAGAGGCGAAGCTTGACTTTGACCTCGACATCTCGACCCAAAGGGAGCGCGACTGAGCGAAGGAGGGTGGAGCTTGACTTCATCCTAGGCATCTTGACCCGAAGGGAGCACGACCAGGCGAAGAAGGGTGGAACTCGACTTCGATCTCAGTGTCTCGACCCAAAGAAAGCACAGCTGGGCAAAGGAGGGTGGAGCTTGACTTTGGCCTTGGCATCTCAACCCGAAGGGAGCACGACCGGGCGAAGGAGGGCAGAGCTCAGCTTCGATCTCAGCGTCTCGACCCGAAGGGAGCGCAGCCGAGCAAAGGACAGGCGGAGCTCAACTTTGGCCTCGGTGTCTCGACCTGAAGGGAGCACGGCCGAGCGAAGGAGTCTAGGCTGAGACGTTCCATGTGGTAGCTTTATCCGACATGGCATCTAACTGGGGCTACACGTCAGTGATCCCACCACATCAATATGTATATAAATATGTATATGTATATGTATATGTATATGTACATGTATATGTATAATATATGTATATGTATATGTATATATATATATGTATATGTATATGTATATATATATATGTATGTATATATGTATATGTATATGTATATATATGTATATGTATATGTATATATATATATGTATGTATATATGTATATGTATATGTATATATATGTATATGTATATATGCATATGTATATATATGTATATGTATGTGTATATATGTATATGTATATATATATATGTATATGTATATACATGTGTGTGTTTATGTATATATATATATATATATATATACATATGTGTGTATACATATATATATATGTGTGTGTGTGTGTGTGTATATATATATATATATATATATAATTGTATATGTAAATATATATGTGTGTGTATATGTATATATATATATATGTGTGTGTATATGTATTGTTGCCGACCTTACCGCTTGGCCTGCAGCTGTGAGTTGGCGCTAGACTGCGGTCCCCTTTGCTTCGGAATCTTGATGCTCCCCGAACTGCAAAAATGAGGTTAGAGATCTGGGCCGAGGATCCCGGTGGGGGTACTCCGATGGTCATGTTAGAGAGCGATAAAGTGGAATAAATCCACTAAGACAGATCCTTGCTGGGGCTCCATGCTCAGAGGAATTTTTGATGAGAAGATTAGTGAGAACGAGAGGGATCAACGCTCTGGTTCCTGCAACCAGGCTCGTTGGGCCCACTCTTGCGAGTTCCTCTAGAGCTCTTGTCGTAGGATTGCCTCCTCTTCCCGTGCGCGTGTTTGTCCTCTTGATTGCTTACCTTCATTCTTGCCCTCTCGTCTCCTTTTCTAGGTCACCGATCGCTGGATACATTCGTGCCTCTATCCCTCCTCCTGGGGAGGTTCTGGAGGTCAGTGATGCTTCGCGATTGTTCTCCTAGGATGCCCCCCTTTACGGTAGGGAGTTAAGTGGTGAGACGGTCTCGTCTACCGTGCAGTCATGAAAGGCAGAACTTGGCAGGGTCCTGATCCTTACGATGGCACTCTCGAGCCTGAGGCGTTGACCGTGGCCCTCCCTTTTTGGAGTACCGGATTACTAGGCATTGGATTAGGTACCTTGAGCAGGGTGCTCCTTCTAAACTAGTGCCAACAAGGTTCCGTGCACCGTTACAGGCCTAGGGGCACCGTACTGGATGCGCCACCTGTGCGTGCCATTCTCAGCAGCCTCGTCGGGGCTCGCACCCCCGGTCCTTCCGTGCTCCATGGAGAAGGTTGACTTCGGTCGAGGTGGACCCATCTGGGTGTGCCACCTAGTGAAGGAACAGGGGGAGCCTGGCTCGACTCTGGTAAGGTGGGCTCATTTGGGGGTGCCACCTGGTGGAGGAGCAAAGGTAGGGCCACTCTGATCGAGATGGACCTCGCCTGGGTCGGCTCTTGGCGAAGTGGCAGAGGCCAGCTCGACTTCGACCGAGGTGGACCCATCTGGGGGTGCCACTTGGCGAAGGAGCAAGGAGAGCCCGGCTCGACTCTAGCGAGGTGGACCCATCTGGGGGTGCCACCTGGTGGAGGAGTGAGGCAGGGCCACTCCGGTCGAGGTGGACCCCGTCTCGGACGACACCTGGCAAAGTGGCAGAAGCCAGCTCGACTTCGACCGAGGTGGACCCATCTAGGGGTGCCACTTGGCGAAGGAGCAGGGAGAGCCTGGCTTGACTCTAGCGAGGTGGGCCCATCTAGGGCACTACCTAGCAGAGGACCAGGGATGGGGCCACTCCAATCGAGGTGGACCCCGCCTGGGTCGACACCTGGCGAAGTGGCAGAGGCCAGCTTAACTTCGACCGAGGTGGACCATCTAGGGGTGCCACCTGGCGAAGGAGCAGGGAGACCCTGGCTCGGTGGAGGAGCAGGGGTGGGGCCACTCCTGCCGAGGTGGACCCCATATGGGTCGACACCTGGCGAAGTGGCGGAGGTGAGCTCGACTTCAATCGAGGTGGACCCATCTGGGGGTGCCACCTGGTGAAGGAGCAAGGAGAGCCTGGCTCGACTCTAGCAAGGTGAGCCCATCTGGGGGTGCCACTTGGTTGGGTAGCAGAGGCATGGCCACTCTGGCCGAGGTGGACCCTACTTGGGCCGACATTTGGTGAAGTGACAGAGTCCAACTCGACTTCGACTGAGGTGGACCTATCTGGGGGTTCCACCTGGTGAAGGAGAAGGGAGAACCCAGCTTGACTCCGGCGAGGCGGGCCCATCTGGGGGTGCCACATGGCAGAGGAGCAAAGGCAGGGCCACTCCGATCGAGGTGGCAGAGGTGCCGAGCTCGGCTCGAGGTCGGCTTGATCACTAGCCATGCCACCTGGCAAGAGAACCCGGAGATGACACCACGTGGCATTGCCCGGTGGCCAACTGGATCTGATGCATACTCCACGTCAGCGATATTGCCATATCAGTTGCCCCCACTCCCAAGTCCCATTGGAGCATTGCTGCAGGGATATGGCGAGTTAATTCGGAGATGATATGGGAGGACAAAAATCCTGTGCAATAAATGTCGAGATCGCTGCCGCTCTGCTTGTTGTGGCCGAGATCCAATACCTGGGGGCCACGTTCGTATGTTCAGTGGGTCATAATTATGCTGTGCCAGACTCGAGGTGGTTTCCAGCAAACTGAAGTATCGTCGTCGGGCATCTTCATACATGGCGCTCATCCGATGGCATTGGTGAAAAAAGGAGCTGTACGACAACTGTTGATTGGTTTTGAAAAGAGAAGAGACTTTCTGGAAATGAGATATTTTGGCTTTCTCACACCTCGTCGACGGTTGCAGCGGTCCCTCTTCTTCTCTCAGGTCACCATTCTTCCGCTACAATATCCCGGTGAGTGCCTGTGACCCCTATTTCCTTCATATACTTCTTCTCGAGTCTTAGTCCTCCCAAACCAGGCCTTCCCTTTTATTCTTTGTCTTGATGGCTCCTTTGGGTCATCATCGCCGTCCCTCTTCTAACCCGGACGAGGTCAGTTCATCCCGGTCGAGGACTCCATCACCCTCCTCTTCGGAGGATGATGTTCCCATCGATGTTCGGCGGCAGTTACGGCCGGGCGGCATAACCATCAGAGTCCCTAGGGCTTCTAGGACTCCTCCAACCATTCCTCCAATTCCCATCTTTGCCCTTCCCCCTCCGGTGGTAGAGACTTCTTCTGGTCCCACCGGCTTCGTTTCAACGATGACCGGAGATGACCTTTCCTGGATCCAGGACATGTATGGGGTCCTGGACTCCATCCAGCTTTCTCTCTCAGGGCCGAGGGATCGGGTGACTTCAAGCGGCCCTGGTAGAATTGCCTTCCACGAAGACTTCCTCGCCGGGGGTCTTCATTTTCCTCTCCATCCATTCTTCCTTTCTTTCCTTAGCCATTTTCGACTTGTTCCATCCTAGTTGGCTCCCAATGCCATCAGGGTTATCTTTGCATTCATAGTTTTCTGCCACTTCCATAGGTTCATTGCCCGTTTTTCACTGTTTATGGCCCTTTTCATCCTAAAGCGGTACTCCATCGATGATAGCTGGTGGTACCTTTCTCCCCGGCCCAGGTGCCTCTGGTTCGACCTCCCCACGTCGATCAAGGGGTGGAAGAACTGGTTCTTCTTTGCTTCAATTAGTGATGTCGACTGGGTCTGGAGTGAGTCGGATCGGTCTCCGAACCGAAATTCTTAGGTCAAGCTGGCAGATCAGGAGGTCTATTCCCAGTTATTGGGCAACATAGTCCCCTCCCTTGATGTTCTGCTCTCAGAGCAGAACTTGTTCGAGGTAGGGATCAGCCCAATATAGACGATTGGTGGGCTTCTACCCTCCTTTTTCTTTTTCTCTTCTTCTTTTTTATTTTTTTTGAATCATCCAACATTCTGACCTTTTCCTTTCTTCAGGGATGCAGTTCTCTATAGAAAGTATAATGGAAGGGGCCCAGAAGAGGAACGCCCTTGAAAGAGCCCATGAGGCTCCGCCGAAGAGGGCCCGAACGGAGATGAGCCAGGGGTCCAGGCCCACTCTAGTTCCTGCTGGGCCCAGGGTGATGGGTTCGGCCCCCAGGCCATCTTTGCAGCGGACGCCCATCGCAGACATCGTCAAGATTGATGCGGGCGGGGAGGTGGGGCGACCGACACCTCCCCTGGGCATTGCTGCACCAGCCACCATGCCAGTGGCAGCATCGATGGCTTTACCGGTGGCTGTGCCTTCGACTGCAGCTTCACCCAGCGAGGAAACTCCAGCTCAGTCCCCCCTGAGCCTCAGCCTATACTACCCGTTCTCAACGGGGGCTCCTCCGTCATCCGCGACCATAGTCTCGCAGAGAAGATGATGGAGTATGCGACCCGGCCCCGGGACCACTACCTGAGGGCGGCCAGGACTACGTGGATGCTCTACTCGGGATCTTCCCCCTGCTCTTTATGGTAAGCACCTAGTCCTTCTTTTTAATGTTCCAGTTGGATCTTCCTAGAGCCTCAACTCTTCTTTCAATGCAGATCGAAACCGACGTGCTTCTACTCCAGAACTTCCTCTCCATCTCGATGAAGAAGGAAGCTAAGAAGGAGCAGAAACTGGGCAAGCTAGTGGCTGACGTGAAGGATCTCATGGACAAGGGCCATGAGTTGAGGGGGAGGAACGAGACCCTCATGGAGGACCTGGCCCATTCCAAAGGGTGGGTCAGGGAACTCGAGGCCTCTCTTTTGGAGAAGAGGATCTCGAGTCAGCGTCAGGCCGAGGATGACGCGGTCGAGATCTCCTACCTCCGGGGGCAGTCCTGGTCACTGGAGTGCCGGGTCGAGGAGGTCCTAGAAGAGTTGGTGACGGCCCACGAGAAGACCTCCTACGTCAACGGGCTACTGGCGGCCTCATAGAAGGAGACACAGGAGGTCGTGCTGAAGTTCCGGGCCTCTGAAGAGTTCAAGAAGGAGTTGCACAAGGCTACCATGGATTCCTTTTTGAAGGGCTTCGAGGTCTGTCAGGGAAAGGTGGCTACCTAGTTTCCCGAACTCGACTTGACCGCGGTCATCCTTGGCGGCCCCAGTGGGTAGCCTGAAGGAGGAGGAGTAGCACCAGGTGCTGTTAGCGAGGAGGCTTCTGGGTAGCGTTCTGAGGATGTGGTCATCAGTGCAGAGGCCTCCCATCCAGAGGAGGGACTGACAATAGCGGAGTGACTTTGAGTCCATTTTATGTTCTAGTATAGTGTTTCTCTTTTATTTTTTTTGGGTCACCCGGTCTGTCGAGACCCTCTTACTTGTAAGAAACCTTACATTAGAAATGGAAGTTTACCTTTCTTCACTATTTCTTGACTTAAACTCCATTTTTGCTGCTTGCTGGTGTTGTGCTTGATTGTTATATTACTGCTTGTCGTTGTCTTTTGTGGGAGTCTAAAGCCTATAACTCTGACTTGTAGCTTGACTTGGGCCCTCAGTTTGAAATAAGATTCAGGAGGTCTTCAGGCTTCGGGAAGGAACTCCTGGTGTTTCTGGCTTGCACTTTGAAAATCTTTTGCACCGGGACATAAGTCGTCGGGGCATCCTCCAGACTGAGCTCCAGGATCTTGTGGTACTGGGACTTAGGTCGTCGAAACATCCTTCAGATTGAACTCTAGGATCTCGTGGAGGAACTGGGTTCCTTGCCACCTTCCAGACTGAAGTTTGGGACTCTGTGGGGGAAGTAGGTTCCACGCCACCTTCCGAACTGAACTCTAGTGCCTTGTGCCAGAACTGGGTTTCGTTTGGCTTTCCATACTGAACTCCAAGATCTCATGGAGGAACTAGGTTCCTTGACACCTTCCGGACCAAAGTCTGGGACTTCGTGAGGGAACTAGGTTCCGCGCCACCTTCAGGACTAAACTCCGGTGCCTCATGCCAGAACTGGGTTCCGTTCGACTTTCCGGACTGAACCCCAGGATCTCGTGGAGGAACTGGGTTCCTTGCCACTTTCCGGATTGAAGTCCAAGACTCCATGGGGGAACTAGGTTCCGCGCCACCTTCCGGACTGAACTTCGGTGCCTCGTGCCAGAACTGGGTTTCGTTTAGCTTTCTGGACTAAACTCCAGGATCTTGTAGAGGAACTGGGTTCCTTGCCACCTTCCAGACTGAATGATACAGAACAAATAAGATGATGCGATGCGGAAGTAAATTAAGACTTTTTTTTTTTTTTTTGTGTTTTGTTAGAAGTTGGCTTGACTCAAAAACAAGGCTAACTAATATTGAAAGAAAATATGCACTGAAAGAAAGCACAATTCAAAAAAGTAGATTATCAGAGTAATAAAGAAGTAGGATCATTGGGGATTGAGAAACCCCCAGACCTATGGTTTACTCCTCTTTCAAGAAATAGATGAAGAGAGAAGAGAAGGTTTTATACCTGACTGTGATATCTCTCTTTGCTTCAATTGAAGGACACTCTCGAGCAGATTGTAGGATCCTTGGAGACGGGGTATCTTCGTAATGGATCCTCAGATTGTAGTCCTATGGCAAGGTTGGCCTTTTTCTCGTACTCTAGATCTGGAAAAGATGAAGAACAAGATAAGGATGTAAGAAACTCAAGGAAGAGACCTTTACTTGGGATAGCTCCGGACTGCTCGAACTTTGAAGATGAGGGAAGAGTATGGAGGTGGCGGTGGAAGATAGAGTGGATTTAGGGTTTGGCTGGTAGGGCGACGGCTTGCAGATGAAAAGGACCTAGGGCTTGATATAGTGGGCGGTGGCTTGGAGAAGGAGATGGCGACCTTGAATGAAGTGGGAAAGGGTTTAGGAATTTGGGTGTTGGCGGCTAGGATGATGAAAGGAAATTAGGGTTGGCGGCCAGGGATGAAAGTGGGGTAGGGTTTTGGTAACTTTGGAGATCTCTCACCTCCTCAAGGCTCCAATGGAACCCGGATTTACTCCTCACAGAGCTCAACACTCAAAGAAGTGCGGAAGAAGAGAACACAGGGTTGCTTAACACAAGAAAAGATTTCATTTACTCATTCTTTTAAAATCAAAAGATTACATAAGGGTCCAATATATAGACCTTGCAAGAGAAACAAAATTACACTACTTCCCATGTGGGACTAAACATTCATCCTAAGCATGAAAAACTTTCCCTTGACCGACCAGGCTTCTTTCCTTGGAGTGGGCGGCCTCAAATGCAAGGTGATGGCTTCATATGGCAGGTATGTGGGGCACCTCCTAGTTCTTCTCCTTAAGTCATGGGTTTTCCTTCCATGACTTGCTCTTTCTTGGAAGAAAATACTCATCTCCTAGTCTTTCTCCCCAAGACTAGGCTCCTTCCATTCATAGCCAGGTACTTTAGGCAGGTGTGGGCGCCTACATTGAAGTCCTCTCCAAGAAAAATCCCTTGCTCCTTTAGCTTGGTTACTTTTGGCAGCTTGTGGGCACCTTCCTTGACTTCTCCTAAGAAAATTTTCTTGCTCTCTTGGGCGTGGGGACCAGGGACACTGGGATGAAATGTGGCACCAACTGGTCCTGGGAGTGTGGCTAGGAGTGTGGCGTCCACTTGCATTTGGCCTTGGAAGAAAAAAATGATGCCCTAGGGAATGACGCCAACCAGGACTTGACTTGGACTTAGACTGAGTCAACATGACTCAACAAAATGAAATGCAAACTCAAAGAAATAAAATAATCTGGTTGACTAGGTCAACCCTTATTACAAACCATAATCTTCGGGCAAGGTCATTCAGAGATCCAGATGGAACCCTGAAGTCTTCTTCTGATTCTGGTGCCTGCACCACCGAAGTTCGGGACTTCGTGGGGGAACTAGGTTCTGTGCCACCTTCTGGACTAAACTCCGGTGCCTCGTGCTGGAACTGGGTTTCGTTCGGCATTCCAAACTAGACTCCGAGACTTTGCATTTCTCGCGGACCGCTTCGCGGGATCTTTGCCCTACCCTCGTTCGCCAAACTTGAGGTCGGGCGGTGTTGGTCCTACGAGATAGAAAAAAATATTGCACAAAGAAAGAATTTCATTGTTAATATTCAGGAAGTATTACATCTTTGGTAATACATCTTTAGGTTTGCGGCATTCCATGTCGACAGAAATTGATCCCAACCGATCTCGGTAAGATAGTAGGCACCGCGAGGGAGTGCTTCGACCACCTGATAGGGACCTTCCCAGTTTGGAGAGAGCTTTCTGCATTCCCGAGGTTAGGAGGCCTCAGCGCAATGCAACACCAGATCTCCCGGTCGGAAGGACTTCGACCTTACCTTGGAGTTGTAGTATCTGGCCACCCATTGCTGATAGGCCGCCATCCAGACCTGTGCCTTGTCCCTCATTTCCTCGAGGAGATCCAGGTTGAGCAATAGTTGCGTTGGGTTCTTGGCTTCATCATATTTTTCCACGTGCAGTGTCGGCAGGCTAAGCTCCACCGGGATTACTAGTTCCACTCCAAAGATAAGGTTGAAGGGAGTTTCATCGATGGCCATCCTTGGGATTGTATGGTACACCCACAGGATACTGGGAAGTTCTTCAGCCCATCGCCCTTTGGCTTGATCCAACTTGGTTCGGAGCCCTTGCAGGATGGTCTGGTTGGTTACCTTGGCTTCCCCATTGGTATGGGGATAAGCTATCGAGGTGAAGCGATGATGAATTCTGAGGCCGTTGCAGAACTCCTTGAATTCTCGACAGTCAGACTGACATCCGTTGTCGGTGATGATAGTGTGCGGGAGTCCAAAGCGACATATGATCGACTTTCAAAGGAACATACTAACATTCGCCTTTGTGATCCGGGCTAATGGCTCGGCCTCGACCCACTTCGTGAAGTAGTCGATGGCGATAATCAAGAACTTATGCTACCCAGATGCGGGAGGAAAGGGACCGAGGAGGTCCATGCTCCACTGGGGGAAAGGCCAGGGGGCGGAGAGTTGGGAGAGCGCCGCGATCGGTTGGCGTTGCATGATGGCATGACGTTGGCAGCAGTCACACCTCTTAATGAAGTTGGCCGCGTCCTCCCTCATCATCTCCCAGAAGTATCCTTGACAGAGGGCCTTGTACGCCAAACACCTACCCCTCATATGGTTCCCACAGAGGCCCTCGTGAATTTCCTAGAGTGCGAGTGTAGCCTCTGTGGGCCTCAAACATTTGAGGAGCGGGTAGGAGTATGACCTTCAGTAGAGCAGTCCGTCCATCAGTGCAAAACGCATAGCCTTCCTCTTGATGAGGCCGGCCTCTATTCGATCCTCAGGCAAGGTGCCATTGGTGATGTACTTGACATACTTGTCCATCTAGCTGGGCTCCGGGGTGACCTACTGGATCTCTCTTGGGACTTCATAGCTTGGGGCTTGGAGGTGTTTGATATGGGTGCGGCCCAGCGATGAGTCCGGCAGGGTTGCTAGGCGAGAGAGGGCTTCAGCACGGGCATTTTCACCGCACGAAATGTGGGAGATGCTGAAGTGCTTGAAACCTGCCATGCTCGCATGCACCAATTCTAGATACTTCGACATTTATGGATGCCGTGCCTCATACTCGCCCGAGACCTGCCCGGTGACCAGCTGTGAGTCGGTGAAAACCCTCAGGTTGGTCACGCCGAGTTCGCGGGAGACCCTCAGTCCCGCGAGGAGCGCTTCATATTCTGCCTGGTTGTTGGTGGTGGCGAATTGGAGGCGGATCGTGCATTCAGCTATGACTCCCTCATTGTTGGCGAGGATGAGGCCAGCTCCGCTCCCATCGGAGTTAGATGCTCCATCCACGTGAAGGACCCAAATGTCTTCCTCCAGTTTAGGCCCTGGTTGTTGACTCTGGGGGTTCTCTTCCGACCCCTCACCCAGGCCTGCATACTCAACTAGAAAGTTAGCCAGTACCTGCACCTTCTGGCCGACCACGATCGATAGGTGATGCCGAACTCGCTGAGCTTCAGCACCCACTTTGCCAGTCGTCCAAATGTGTCAAGTCGGCTGAGCATGGCCTTCAACGATTGATCCGTTAGAACCATAATGGGGTGCGCTTGGAAATAAGGCCTGAGGCACTAGGTAGACACTAGTAGTGCACAAATCAACTTCTCAAATCGAGAGTACCTGAGCTCCACATTGCGGAGGAGCTTGCTTGTATAGTACACAGGTCTCTAGATTTCTTTATCATCTGTCTGGACTAAGACCGAGTTGATGGCCTCCGGAGTGACTGCCAGATACAAGAGGAGCTCCTCTCCCTCCTGTGGTCGAGAGAGCAGTGGTGGTGATGCCAGGGTCTTCTTCAACTCCTCAAACACCTCCTGGCACTCCTTCATCCAAGAGAAGAAATGCATCTTCCTCAGCACCTTGAAGAAGGGCTGGCAATGATCAGTGGATCGCGAAATAAACCATTTCAAGGCCGCTACCCGGCTGGTGAGGCACTGGACTTGCTTTTTGGAGATGGGCCGCTCCATGCCAAGGATTGCCTGAACCTTCTCTGGGTTGGCTTTTATCCCTCTTTGGGTCACCATGAAAACGAGGAACTTCCCCGCTGCCACACCAAAGGCACACTTCATTGGGTTCATCTTCATTTGGTTTAGATGGAGGTTCCGAAAGGTCTCCCCTAGGTCGCTGACATGGTCCGGGTCAGCTTGCTCATCACCAACATATCATCCACGTATACCTGCATGTTGCGGTCAATTTGGTCTTTGAAGACCTTGTTGACCAGCCACTAGTACGTGGCACTGGTGTTCTTCAGGCCAAAGGGCATCATCTTGTAGCAATAGATCCCGCGATCCATGATGAAGGTAGTGTGCTCCTCGTCTTCCAGGTACATCTAGATCTGATTGTACCTGGAGAAGGCATCCATTAAGGATAAGAGGTGGTGACCTGAAGTGGCATCCACAAGTTGGTCGATCTTCGAGAGGGGGAAGCTGTCATTCGGGCAAGCTCGATTGAGGTCGGTATAGTATACATAGATCCTCCACTTGCTATTGTTCTTCTTCACCATCACCACGTTTGCTAGCCAACTAAGATATTGTACCTCCTGCACGAAGCCAGCAGCGAGGAGCTTCTCCATCTCTTCGTGATCGCCTTCTGCCTTTCTACAGCAAAGCTCCTCTTCTTCTGCCTAACTGGATGGCACTTGGGATCGATCTTCAACTGGTGGGTGATGACATCTGGGGGAATACCTGGCATGTCTACCGTAGACCAGGCGAACACATCTACATTCGCCCAAAGGAAGTCTAGCAAGCAAGCCGGCTCATCCTTTGAGAGTTGGGCTCCTACCTGCACCGTTCTCTGCAGGTCCGAGCCAATGGGATATGTTAGCAAGCACTCCATCGGGCCACCCCTTGGATCCTGTGCCCTTTGGTTGAGGTCGTTGACATCAAAGTCGAGCTTAACACTCCGGGTGCTGAGGATAGCCTGCAAGCAATGCTGAATGGGCTGAACTGCCCCCCTCATCTCTTCCGCCCCAAAAATAGTGGGAAACTGCACCAACAATCTGTTGGTGGAAATGACTGCATCAAGCTGGTTGAGCCCTGGGCAGACCAAAATGGCATTGTATGATGATGGGAATCGGACAACGGTGAAGGTCATCATGACCGTGCTCTGTCGGGGCATAGTCCCAGCGATAACAGGGAGAGTGATCTTCCCCTCCACTCCCATAGAGTCTTCGGTGAAACCTACGAGAGGGGTGTGCACCGGCCTTAACCGATCACAAGATAAATTCATCTGGGAGAAAGTATCATAGAAAAGTACATCGATAGAAATCCCACCATCAACCATAATCTGATGTACAAGATGCTTAGCGATGGTCATTTCGACCACCACCGCATCGTTATTTATATTTTCACTTTCATTTTTACCTCCATTATCCTTTTTAAAGGGGAGTACACTTTCCAGATCTCCTCCCTCTCGGGCTCTCTTTGGCACGCACCCTATCCCCCAAGAAATCATGCCCACCGGCTTCTCCATGGGGCAGTTATCTACTGCAGGAATAGGGGGAAGGGCCGCAAGTGGCCGGTCCTCCACCGGGGCTTCCCTTCCCACGAACTTCTTGAGATAGCCCCTTCTGATGAGGTCCTCAATCTCCCTCTTCAGGTTACGGCACTCCTCCATATCATGGCCATGGTCATGATGGAATTGGTAGTACTTTGACTTGTCACGATGAACCTTTGGATTATGAGGAGGAGGTCGGTGGAGGTATCCCTCGCCCTCGATCTCCATGAGGATCTTGGTTCTTAGAGCAAGGAGAGGAGTAAAGGTCTGCTCTGGAGCGGGACCATTCTTCAACTTTGGCCTTGACCAGAAGTCCTCAGGCGGCCCGGGCCTGCGGGTCCCCTGAACATCCTTCGAGGGGGGCCTCTTCGAAGGCTTCCCGTCCAGCTCTCTCCTGGTATGGTCGACTTCCTTAGCTCGGATGTACTTATGGATGCGGAGGAGGAGTTTGGAGTATGTCTTGGATAGTTTTTTATCCAACAAGTATGTCAGATGGGAGGTCCTGAGCCCTTGCTTCAGCTCCAACATGGTGACGGGCTCATCCAGGCTATAAATCTCCAAGGTGGTAGTCTTGAAGCGGGTTACATAGTCCCACAGGAGCTCCTAGTCTTGCTGGTGGATGGAGAAGAGGCTGTTTACTTCTCTTGGCACCTTTCAACAAGCGTCGAAGTGTGCCACAAACTTTCCTTCCAACTGCTAGAAGGAGTCGAGAGATTCAGGCTCGAGGTAGGTGAACCAAACTCGAACAGCCTTTCGAAGGGTGGCAGGGAAGGCGATGCACAGAAGGGCATCCGTCGCTCCCTGGACTCTCATGAGAGCCTTATAGCTCTGTAGATGGTCCAGGGGGTCGGTGGTCCCATTGTAGGGATCCACCTGAAGTATACAGAATCGACTTGGAATCGATTCCTCTTGGATCTCCCAGGAGAAGGGGGTCGGGTGTTATAGCCCACTAGCTCACCAGGGGAGCCCTGCATATTATGAAATGCATGATATTATGTTAAGTATGAAATTATGCATGTTGATTGTACCTAGTAACTTCTTTGGATTGGGTTAGTCACCATGGCCGTCCAGTCATAGGAGCCAAGTAGGTTTTAAAGGCCCTCTCCTCCCATTCAATGGGTCTCCTATGATGTGTAGGGATGCCGCTATGGCCATATCCTATGAAAAAGTGAGGTGAAAGGTATTTTTATATATCTATCATGACTTGATTTGCATATTAATTATAATATGCTTGTTCAACATAACATGTTATGTAATGATGTTATGTTATGATGATATGTTACATGTTTATATATGTTATAAGCATAGTAATCATGATAATTTAGAATGTGTTTTTGAGACCATCAAAGCCCTCATAAAAATCATATTTAGTTAGTAAAAAACTTAGTCATGATACAAAATTGATTAGGGTTTGATTAGCCGAATGGTGTCTAGGCAAGTGGTTCTGGAAAGGTAAAGGAAATGAGATTTTTAATTGATTACGTCAATTGAACTGGCCAATCTAATTGGTGTCTAAGGAAAGCAATGGGGGGACCCCCTCACCCCTTCCACTCACCTGGCTAATTTGGTCATATCTAAATCTTAATTTGGTAATGCTAATTGGTTAAGTGTACTACATTTTGCCTTCCTTCATGCTAAGCCAAATTTATGTCAAGACTATAGTAGGTTTGTTGTGCATATACAAGGCCTACTCTAGGGTTTGATATAAGATTTGTCTTGGTGCACTTAGTGCTTTATGGCATGGTTGGAAATGTTGCTTTGTTGTGCTACACAAGAAAACATTATTCAATCATGGCTATATGGAAATGAAGGGTATGACTAAACTAAGGCATTATGGTTTGTTATACATACACAAGGCCAAAGTGTCTTAAAGGCAAAGATAATTGTTGAGAATTGCACGGGTTGCAATTGGAAAGGTTGTCCTACCTTTGAACTCATGTGTGTTTGTTGTGCATACACAAGGCACTCATGAGGAATAAGGATCTCAACCCCACTAAGGAAACCAGGAAAGATTTCTCGCTTACCATAGTTGAGGGTTATGGTATTTGAAGAAAATAGTGGGAGACATAATTAGATAGAAAGTTCTTATATAGTTATGGATGTCATCTTGAGTGGTATGCTGATATTGTTCTTAGGACATTTATTTTTATGGCTTCAAATTTATCATTGCATGGCATCTTGGATGCCAACAAGTTAATCAGTTCAAACTATGTGGACTGGTTGAGGAAGAAGGCTGATGGAGCCTATTTCCATTGCAGCATTTTTGGGCATTGGAAGAAGGATTGCAAGACTTGTCTTGCAAATGTGAAGCTAGATGCAAGTGGTGCATCTAGGAGTTTGTACATGATACAAACCAATTTATATTGAGTGAATCTATTTCTAATTCATGGATATTGGATACCGCATGTAGGTCACATATTTATAAATCTTTACAAGGACTTCACAGAATTAAAAATTTGAAGAAAGGTGACTTCAAATTATATGGGGCAAGTGGAGAATCCATATATGCTGAAGCTGTGGGCACCTATCTTCTGTTATTACCTTCAGGTAATATCATAAGGTTGGAAGAATGCTACTATGTACCAAATATTGTAAGAAACATTATTTCTATACCCTTGTTGTTACAACAAGAATATGAAATAAGTGTAAAGAGCAGTGGCTGCTCTATTCTTCATAATAATACAATATTTAGGCATGGTTGCTTTGTGAAATGGTCTTCTAACTTTAGAACTCAATGATGAAATACTTCTTGTAGATGACAAGAAGAGAAAAAGAGATAATGTCAATGTCATATATCTCCGGCATTGCCGGATAGGTCATATCAGTGAGTCAAGGATAAACAAGTTAGTCAAAGAGGATTACTTTGACCCTGATGATTTTCAATCATTAGAAACTTGTGAGTCTTGCCTCAAAGGAAAAATGACCAAGTCTCCATTCACTGGATATAGAGAAAGGGCAACTAAATTGTTAGGTCTTATACATATTGATATGTGTGGACCTATGTCAACTCAGGCCAGAGGAGGATATTCTTATTTCATCACTTTTATTGATAATTTATCAAGGTTCGATTATGTGTATCTTATGAAACACAAGTCCGGAGCCTTTAATAAGTTTAAAGAATATCAGAGTATGGTTGAAAGACAAACTAAACTTAGTATTAAAGCTCTTCGATCTAATCGAGGAGGGGAATACTTGTCTAGTGAGTTTTTGAACCATCTCAAGGACAAAGGCATTATTTCTGAATGGACCCCTCCTTATACACCCCAGTTAAATAGAGTGGTAGAAAGGAGAAATCGTACCTTGTTGGACATGGTGAGGTCCAGATGAGCTTCACAGATCTTCCCATTTCCTTCTGGGGACATGCCTTGGAGACTGCTGCATATATATTAAACAGGGTTCCATCTAAGTCAGTAAGTAGCACTCCATTTGAGTTATGGAATGGTAAAAAACCAAGTCTTAAGTACTTAAAGATTTGGGGTTGCCATGCTTATGTCAAGAATAATTTTGGATATAAGTTAAGTGCTAGGGCTGACAAGTGTAAGTTTGTTGGTTACCCAAAAGAAGGTAAGGGATACCTCTTTTATAATGCTATTGAGCAAAAGATAATTGTCAGTAGGCATGCTACATTCTTGGAACAACAGTTTATCTAAGAAGGATGTAGTGATTCTTCACTTGAGTTGTGTGAAGAAAAGAACCAACATACCAATGAGCCTTTAAGTGAAGTTCCTCAACCAGAGGTTCTTGTGGATCAAGAACAGCCACAATACACACCTCCTCTCCGAAGGTCAGAGAGGGTGCGAGGAGCACCTCTCAGATATGGCTTTGTCATCGAGGATGACAATGAAGCCAGTATCATACAGGATTATGATCCTGTGACCTATTCGGAAGCTGTCGAGTGTAGGGACTCCGACAAGTGGCTTGGTGCCATGAAATCTGAAATGGACTCATGTATTCCAATCAGGTTTGGACCTTAGTAGATCCACCCGAAGAAATTAACCCAATAGGGTGTAAATGGGTCTTCAAGAAGAAGATTGGACCAGATGGTCAAGTTGAGACCTATAAGGCTAAGCTGGTAGCAAAAGGTTTTAGACAAAAACATGATGTAGACTATGATGAAACCTTTTCTCCAGTAACCATGCTCAAGTCCATTCGGATACTGCTTGCCATAGCAGCACACCATGATTATGAGATCTGGCAAATGGATGTAAAGACTACTTTCCTCAATGGAAACCTTAAGGAAGAAGTCTATACGTCACAGCTAGAGGGGTTTGCCTCAAGTGGGAGACCTAACCAAGTATGCAGTTAAAGAAGTTCATTTATGGACTTAAGCAAGCATCGAAGAGTTGGAACATCCTTTTTGATGAAACAATCAAAGAATTTGGTTTTATCAAAAATGTGGATGAACCATGTGTGTATAAGAAGATAAGTGGGAGTGCCATTATTTTTTTAATTTTGTATGTGGATGACATACTGATCATTGGGAATGATATCCTAATGTTGCAGTCAGTTAAAACTTGGCTATCATCAAAGTTTTTCATGAAGTATTTAGGAGAAGCATCCTATATACTAGGTATAAGGATCTATAGAGATAGATCCAAGAGGGTGCTGGGCTTATCCCAATCTTGGTACATTGACTTAGTGTTGAAGAGATTCAACGTGGATGGAAGTAAGAAATGTTACTTGCCAATGAGTCAAGGCATACAACTCTCTAAGAAGATGTCTCCTAAGACATCAGAAGAAAGAGAGAGGATGGCTATGATTCCTTATACTTCGGCTGTAGGATCGATTATATATACCATGTTATGTACCAGGCCTGATGTTGCTTATGCCTTGGGCATAGTGTGCAGGTTTCTGGCAGATCCAGGGGAGGATCATTGAAAAACTGTGAAAAATATTCTTAAGTACCTGAGAAGGACTGAAGATATTTTTCTAGTATATGTAGGATTTGAGTTGAAACTAAAAGACTATACAGATTCTAGTTTTCAATCAGATCCAGATGATAGCAAATCCACATCGGGGTATGTCTTCACCCTGAATGGTGGTGTAGTGAGTTAGAATAGTACAAAGCAGCCAACAATAGCTAACTCAATCACTGAGGCAGAGTACATAGCTGCTAGCGAAGCCGCAAAGGAAGCTGTCTGGATGAAGAAATTCATCATGGAATTGGGCGTGGTTCCTAATGTACAACAGCCAGTGCCATTATACTGTGATAATACTGGGGCTGTTGCACAAGCTAAGGAACCAAGGTCTCATCACAAGTCCAAGCACATTCTAAGACGGTTCCACCTCGTTCGAGAGATCATTGAAAGACAAGATGTCGTCATTGAACAAGTTGACACAAAGAACAATATAGCAGACCCATTCACTAAAGCTTTAGCTAAGCAGCAGTTAGATCGTCACTTAGATTGTATGGGTATAAAATACAAGGGCGATTGGCTTTAGTGCAAATAGGAGTTTGATAAAAAAGTGTCTTAAGAGCCAATCATTATGAGGGCCTTTTTGTAAACTTTCAGTCCATGTATGACATACTTTCATATTAATAAAGGCATCTGATTCATCATATACTGTTGTGTCATGTTTATATTGATTATGATGAATCCCATAGAGTAGGGCAATGGAATTAGGGTTATGATGGAGTTCATAACAGTGAGACCTAATTTCTTATAAACCCTAATCTAGAATGTTACTAGTCATTGGACCATTGATTCGGGGATCGATGAATTTGGTAAGACTAGCTTATCCTATGTATGCTCAGTTGATGAGGGTGGTTGGTCTCATAGCCACTTGTGTAGAGACACTAATACAAGGATAAGGGTGCTCATTAGGTTATGAGTACACTGAACTGATCCGCACTGGGACTATCTTATGGAAGTCTTACTCCTTGTCAAAAGATAGATCTTAGAGTAGAAGTTGTGCATGTGATCTTCAGACCTGAGGTCATCATGATTCCTTGTGCACACTAAGCCATACTTTAGTTCATACTCATTCATGGCATTGCGACATGTACGGGGTGTTCTGGGTATGGTGGAAGGTGTACGAAGGATGTGAGTGGACCAACAAGGAATTGATCAATCCTGGTAAGAGGATATGTTATCCCATGTAATCTCTTCGATGAGTGACTCAAGGAATCTTTGCAAAGTGGGATGAGATTAGAAGTGGCTTCTAATCAGTCATTAGCTGAGTCCTCATGATCGAGTTGAGATTCGATATGATTAAGTGTTAGGGTTTGATATTTATCCATACCCATCACTTAATCGGGATAATGGGAGATTGAAAGATTGAATTGCATGGTAACTTACTACTGAAGGGTATTTTGATAATTTCTACCAAATTCCTTATCTTTTGGATAGGCATGACACATTGCTAGATGTTAATCTTGTCTTGTGGCTTTTCATGAACTAATTGGATTGGTTTCATGAGTCAATTCGATGTGTGATTCGAATTGGACATAAAGTGAGCCGATTTGACCAAATTAGGTCAATCAGGTTTGATCGGATCGAATCGGCTCAAACCTAAACCTACTGCTGGCTAGATATGGAATCCAATGGGTCACACACAATAGAAAGTTGGCCAAAAAAGTCACTCATGGTTTAATTAGGGTCATGGGATCCTAATTGGCTAGCCAGATTGCATACTAGCATATGTAGGCTAACCCAATTCCTAACCCAATTGGATTGGGTATGGTTGCTTGCTAATTAGGCTAACATAATTAAGGGAAACCTAAATTAGGTTGCATCCTAAGTGGGGATAGCCAAATCAGAGCTTGATCTGATTTTATTTTGGTATTTTGGACGTCTTATTGAAGAGTCCATATGAGTTGGGACTCTAGATGCCAAAATGACACCTTGGCATTCAAAAAGTCCTAGAAGAGTCTATAGTCCTCTGATCTGAAAAAAATTTATATGGATAAAAGAATACTTAATGCTCTTTTTTTTGACACCCATATTGTATATGCTTTGACTAGTCAAGGGTTGCATGGGGTGTGGATAAAGTTGACCACGAGATTCTTGGCACCTCTTGGCGCATGCGGGAGATGGTGCATGCAGAAGGACAAAAGTCCTTATGCAGATGAAACACTGGAGTGTTTCTTTTCAAGGGGGCACCTTCTCATATTACCCCATGCCTCTTGGACATGTTTGACCGGTCAAGGCCTTTTGAAAGGACGTGAGAAATGGATGGAAGCAAATATCTTCATGTGGCGCGTGCCCTGAAGCAGAGTCCTGCTTTTAGGACTCTTCATATTCTCCGGTGTTTGGAGATTGAAGAGATGCCTCTTGGCTTCCTAGGGATTGGTAGTTGTCATGTGGCAAGTCATAGATTGTCCAGGAAGATGGACGGATACCAATATGTCTTTTGGTGCATGAGGAGACATATTGGATATGATTTTTCAGTCTTGAAAAATCATATCTGATAACCTGTTGGAGGACATATCACACGTCCCTCTTAAAACTATAAATAGGGATGGTGATATGAGTTTCAGATCTTCTTGACACCATAAAGATATTTTGAGTGTTCTTCCACTTCTCCCTCCCTCATTCTTACTTTAGGACAAGACTTGTCTTGTTAAGACAAGGTCTTTTCTACTAGGACAAGACTTAGTTTTAGGACATAAGCCTAAGGGGTCCTAGAGGAGGGTTGTCCTAAAACCAAGAGTGGTTTAGGACTGTGTCCAGAGAGCCCTATAGTAGGACAAGGTGTCCTACAGTGGTCAAAGATCAAAAGGCTGATAAAAGAGTTCTGTTGAAGCAAGCAATCCCGGTAGGGATTCTTTCTTGGTACCATTCTTGTGTGGATCATCATTGGAGGGCTTGGACATGTGAGCCTCGTGGAAAGGATTGGATTTTAGTGATCTAGGTATGTATTCTGGCTTCATTTATATTTCGTTGATTGGTATTGCATAAGGGGTTCCTTGGAATTAGGGTTTTCTAGCTATATTAGGGTTTCATGCTTAGAATTTTGTTTTGAAATTCACTTCCGCATGCTGCATGATTCTCGGCACCTCGGGAGAATTCCCATCAAAGGCATGATCTAGCTACATAGGTGCACCATCACTAGTTAGTGGATGTAGTACTAGAAAATATGTTTCATCTTGTTGCCCCTTCTCCAGCGAAAATCACAGACCTATATTTCAGGATCTTTCAGGAAAAGTGTCTAGTTGTTATATATTCACCTATATTTGACTCTCGTCATCATCCTATATTATCAAGTTTTAATGTATATGACCTATTGTTATTATGAATTAATATTTTATAATAGTATCATATTAAATTAATTGATTGGATATTTGTTTTTTTAAAATTTACATTATATAGAACATATACCCATCAATTGATTAATATATATATTTTATGGCATCCGTATTTTTATATATTTTTATATGGGTGAGAGAATTATGTGCATTAGCTAATTGATTGTCTGGTTTAGATAGTTTAGAAATTATAAATAATTTTATAGGTAGTTATAGTAATGAAATAGTATGTTGAGGGTTGATAGAGATTTTGGACCACATTTTTCTTTAGTTCTCCTCTTACATCTTCAGTCATGTGGGGATAACTAAGAAAAAATGCTGTTAAAATCTCTATTAATTCTTATTATATATCATTTGATTACTATAATTGACCTATATAATTAATGTAATTCTTAAATTAGATTGGGCTTTTACCTATTAGTTGGTGATAGGATGAATTAAATGATACTAGAAAGTTGTTAGGATATTAAGTTCATATCCTATCATTAAAGATAAAATTTGGAAGAATGAGAATGACTAGACATGACAATCCATATACGAGATATAAAAGCTTGGATATTCATCTCCAGTTGTTCTCATTTCGCTGAGTTTCATCTTTAGTGATAATTTTATCTCATGTATTACCTTTAATCATTTTAAATACTTATCTTGCCATATTAAATGATAAAATAATTAGTAAGCAAGGATGTCTTGTATTTCTATATGCATAATTCTTAGTTCTATATCATAGATCATCGAGTTATCGATAGGATAATTTTTGAAGAATATAAAGGTGTCAAGTACTATGATTATGCTTTTGGAAATGTGGAACTTTTATTTGAAGGACGGGCTCATTGTCCTTGTAATATATGTGTCAATAAAGAAATGCTTATTAGGGATACAATAACTATTCATTTATATAAGAGTGGATTTATGCTAAACTATAAGCATTGGTATCTACATGGGAAGACATGGGAGACAGTTGCAAGGATTAGAAGTAGCAAGATATGGATAGTTAGAATGGTGGACATGGTTATGGATGCAATTAGTCTTGAATTTGACTGGGATTGGAGGACAACTAGAAGCTGACAACAGAGATTTCTATCATATGCTAAAAGATGTTGATGAACCACTATAGCAGGGATCTGAAACACATACTATACTATCACATGTATCAAAGTTATTATATTTGAAGGTCGGGTTTAATATGATGATCAATTGTTATGATAAAATAGTAGTAATAATAAAGAAGATGCTACCAAAGGATGAGAAACTTTTTAAGAGCTTCTATGCTTCAAAGAAAATAGTCAAAACATTAGGCATAGGATATGAGAAGATAGATTGTTGGCTCTACCCAGTGATTTTGATGAATAACAAAATATTGAGTGCATATTGTATTCTAATGAGGATTTCAAGTTATGAGTTTTCAGGAAGAAAGCACATCAAAATCTCAAAAACTTATGGTGTATGGAACGTAATGGTACGGAGCAATTCTTACAAATCTGGGCATCCTCTTCATTGAAAAAGGGCTTCTAAATGTTTAAATATTATGTGTTTATGTATTCAAGAATTTTATTTATGTTTTCGAGGTATTTATACTTGAATCTGAAAGTTTTCAATCTCAAGTGTCGATACCTGGACAGTCAAGTGTCGACACTTCAGCATTTGGCACAGACAAAAATCCTTGGCATGCCAAGTGTTGACACCTATATTCAAGTGTCGACACCAAGTGTCGACACTTAGATTCCAAGTGTCGACTCAAGGCCTGAGATTTTTGAAAATACAGAACTTTGTAATATTGAGGATTTTTGTGTCAAGTGTCGACACCTGTGCATCAAGTGTCGACACTTGAATGTTCAAGAGTCGACACCTGACAGCCAAGTTTCGACACCTGACAGCCAAGTGTCGACACTTGCAGCCTGATAGCTCTAACGGATCTATTTTTCTGGCTTGCAGAACTTGCTTTTCAAGCTCCAAATGGCTATTTCCAAGGTACCAATGGTCACAAACCATTTTTTGAAGGTTTTTGGTGTATTTAAGCTCCACCAACCTCATTTTAAAGCAAGAGAAGTGTAGAGAAGTGTATTCAAGTGCATTGAAGTCTACTCAAAAGCCAAAAAGCCAATATTCTCTACATACTTCATATCAAAAGCCTCTTCTAGCTTGATTCCATTGAAAAGCCTACAAGCTCATCCTTACTTCATTCCAAAAAGAGGCACCTTAAAGGAGATTCCAAGGAAGAGTGAAGACAAAGCATCCACTTGAGCTTCAAAGATTCCAATCTACTTTTGAAGAGAGTTTGTTATAGTTTTAAATTACATATCTATTTTTATTATGATTTGACCTTACTTTCAAGGGTGTCTTGAAAGAAGGTTATTGTGGTTTGTTGGTGAGCCAAAGGGATAAAACCAACTAGGGTTAACTTGTGAGCCCGAAGACAAAACAAGTGTTAAGGTTTGTTGGTAAGCCTAAGTGACAAAACCAACTTAGGTTTTGACTTGTGAGCCTTGTGAAAAACAAGTCGATTGTAATTTAGTGTGGATTATAGTGAAATTCCCAAGGGTGGCTTGGAGAGTGGATGTAGGTGCTAGGTTTGCACCGAACCACTATAAACCTTGTGTTTGTGTGTGATTGCTCTTTTCCTCTCTTGCTCTTTAATTATTGCTAACATCTTGCATCAAATTTATCATTACTCACAAGCACCACTAGACCTTCATTTTATTGTCTTAATTTTTTTTAAAAGACCCAATTCACCCCCCCTCTTGGGCTCCATTTTTGGGCAACAAGTGGTATCAGAGCACCGGTACTCTCTTGTAGGTCCAAGGATCTTGAGTAAAAGATCATGGCAGCCCCAATAGGAATGGGTATTGTTGAAGGTCAAGCTTCAAATCGACCCCCACTTTTTAATGGCACAAATTACACATACTGGAAGACACGCATGCGCATATTTATACAAGCTCTTAATTATAATTTGTGGAGAACAATTGTAAAAGGTCCTCATCAGCCTACAATGATGATTAATGGCATTCTCACTCCAAAGATGGAAGATGATTGGGATGAGAATGACATTAAGCAAATTGAGCTTAATGCTAAGGCAATGAACCTTTTATTTTGTTCTCTTGATCCAAGTGAATTTAATAGAATATCAAATTGTCTCTCCACTAAGGAGATTTGGGATACACTTGAGGTTACCCATGAGGGTACACACCAAGTGAAAACCACCAAGGTCAACATGCTTATTCACACATATGAAATGTTTAAAATGGAACCTACTGAGTCAATTAGTGAAATGTATACTAGGTTCACAAACATTGTGAATGGCATGAGAAGCCTAAAAAAAATAATTTCTAATGGTGAACTTGTGAATAAACTTCTCAGGTCTCTACCAGCTTCATAGGTTGCAAAGGTCACTGCCATTGAAGAAGCGAAGGACGTCAACACTCTTCCGCTGGAACAACTGCTGGGCTCTTTAATGACTTATGAGCTCTCCCTCAAACAAAAGAATGGAAAGGTGGACAAAAAGAAGAAGGCGATCGCGTTCAAATCTATTGCTAGAGAGGAATCAAGCGAAGACTCTGAAGAAGATGACGAAGAAGATGAAACGGCTCTGTTAGCAAGAAATTCAGAAGGTTCATGAGGAAGAAAAAGTTTAACTACAAAAAGAAACCTCTGAAAGGTGAGCCGAGCAAAGAGAAGGATAAAGAAAAGGAGAAGGAGCAGCCTACTTGCTTTGAGTGCAAAAAACCTGGCCATTTCAAGGTAGACTGCCCCTTGTTAAAGAAAAGCAGAAGAAAGCTGAGAAAGAAAGCCATGATGGCAACCTGGAGTGAAAGTGAAGACTCCAGCTCTGAGGAAGAACAGCAGGAGGTAGCAAACTTCTGTCTGATAGCCGATCAAGAAGAGGTATGTTCTGAAACCAAAAGTGAATTTACTTTTCATGAGCTTCACGAGGTTTTTGATGAACTAGTCATAGAATTTCAAAAGTTAAAGTCAAAACATAAAGATTTAAAGAAGCAAAACTTGGATCTAGCTAAAACAAATAACAACATTTCAAATGAAAATGAATGCCTTCTTATACAAAATAAAAAATTAAATGATAAGATTATGGTACTTGAAAAAGAAAAGGATATCTTTAAAAAGAAAAGTGACTTACTTTCAAATAAAAATTTGTCAAAACAAAGCAAAGAAATTTTAATTGAAAACAAAAGATATAAAGAAGAAATCGAAAAACTAAAACCTTTTGTAGAAAAATTTACTTACAGTTCTGAAAAATTGAATTTACTCTTAAATAACCAAAGAGCAGTATTTGACAAAGTAGGATTAGGATTCAGAACTCATAAGAAACAAAAACTCTTTAAAAATTTCTTTGTGCATGTATCTTCATCCATTACTTGCTATACTTGTGGTATCAAAAGACATAAATCTTATATGTGCAACAAAAGAAAATTGAATAACACTAAGAAAGTTTGGGTTCCAAAAGGAACCAATGCCACTAACTATAAAGGACCCAAGATGGCTTGGGTACCTAAAGTCTCCACTTGATCTTTATTGCAGGTATGCCTTGCAACCAACAAGAAAAGGATATGGTACCTTGATAGCGGTTGCTCAAGGCATATGACAGGAGATGTGGAGCAGTTCTCATCACTCACATATCAAAATGGTGGCAATGTAACTTTTGGTGATAATGAAAAGGGCAAAATTATCGGTATTGGTAAAATCATATCACCCCTACTTCTTATATTGATAATGTTTTATATGTTGATGGTTTAAAACATAACTTGCTTAGCATTAGTCAATTTTGTGACAAAAATTTTAAAGTTGTTTTTGAATCTTCTTTGTGCATTGTTTCTAGTCTAGATGACAATGGGATTAAGTTCATTGGTCATAAGCATGGCAATATTTATATGGTTGATCTTGATGATCTCCCTATTCAGAAAGGTCAATGTCTAGTGGCAATGAAAGCCAAGATCGATGAAACTAGTTGGCTTTGGCATCGTAGACTAGGACATCCAAGCAAGCATTTAATTTCAAAACTTAGCAAAAAGAATTTGGTAAAGGATTTGCCTAAACTCAATTTTAAAAAAGATAAAATTTGCAGTGCATGTCAACTTGGAAAACAAATAAAATTATCTTTCAAACCAAAAGGAGTGATCTCTACATCTAGACCTTTGGAATTGCTTCACATGGACCTCTTTGGGCCAACTAGAATATCTAGTTTGGCAGGTAAGAAGTATGGTCTAGTCATTGTAGATGATTTCTCACGATTTACATGGGTCATGTTTTTAGCACATAAAGATGAAACATTTTCTGAATTTATTAGATTTCATAAAAGAGTTTTGAATGAAAAAGGTGTTTCAGTAGTATCTTTGAGAAGTGATCATGGAACCGAATTTGAAAATGCTGATTTTGATAAATTTTGTATTGAAAATGGAATTCATCACAATTTTTCTACACCTAGGATACCTCAACAAAATGGGGTATTAGAAAGAAAAAATAGAACTCTTGAAGAAATGGCACGCACCATGCTTTGTGAAAATGATTTACCTAGATATTTTTGGATGGAAGCCATAAATACTGCATGCTATATTTTTGATCGAGTTTTAATTCAACCGATTTTAAAGAAACACCTTATGAGCTTTGGAAGGGTAGAAAACCCTTAATTCATTATTTTCATATTTTTGGATGCCGTTGTTTCATCTTAAACAATGGTAAAGATAATTTGAGTAAATTTGATGCCAAATCAGATGAGGGAGTCTTTCTAGGCTACTCCACATCTAGTAAGGCATACAGGGTCTTCAATAGAAGAACACTTGTTGTTGAAGAATCCATACATGTGGTATTTGATGAAACTAACCAAAAATCTTCAAGAAAAGAAGATGTACTTTCTGATGAAACAGATAGCAAGAAAACTGAAGAAATAAACAACAATGAAGGGCTTACCAAGGAACAGAACAATGATCAAAACACTGAAGGAGATCAAGCACAAGGTGATGAAAGTACATCATCTGTTGATCCATTACCAAAAGAATGGAGGTATGCTCATGGACACCCAAAAGAACTAATTATAGGTGATCCATCTAAAGGTGTAAGTACTCGATCATCCCTTAGAAATATTTGTGATTACTTAGCTTTTATGTCTCAAATTGAACCTAAAACTATTGAGGAAGCTGAATGTGATAGTAATTGGATAAATGCTATGCAAGATGAACTTAATCAATTTAAAAGGAACAATGTTTGGACACTAGTGGATAGGCCTTCAAACACATCAATCATTGGTACAAAATGGGTTTTTCAAAATAAACTTGATGAAAATGGAATAGTAATTAGAAATAAAGCTAGACTAGTTGCCAAAGGATACAATCAGGAGGAAGGGATAGATTTTGATGAAACCTTTGCTCCTGTGGCTAGACTTGAGGCAATTAGGCTATTGTTGGCTTTTTCTTGCTTCATGAATTTTAAACTATATCAAATGGATGTTAAAAGTGCCTTTTTAAATGGATTAATTGAAGAAGTTTATGTTGAGCAACCCCCTGGTTTTGAGAATTCTGAATTTCCAAATCATGTTTATAAACTTCATAAAGCTTTATATGGATTGAAACAAGCTCCAAGAGCTTGGTATGATCGTTTAAGCTCTTTTTGCTGAAAAATGATTTTACTAGAGGGAATGTAGAGAAAACTTTATTTTTAAAGAAAAAGAATGATGATCTCTTAGTAGTACAAATCTATGTAGATGATATAATATTTGGTGCTACTAATGAATCTCTTTGTCATGATTTTGCAAGATTAATGCAGGGTGAGTTCGAGATGAGCATGATGGGAGAACTGAATTTCTTCCTTGGACTCCAAATAAGGCAAACCAAAGAGGGGATCTTCGTCAACCAAACAAAATATACAAAAGAAATACTCAAGAAGTTTGGGATGGAGAACACTAAGCCTTTAGGTACCCCTATGAGCTCTACATGTAGACTTGACAAGGATGAATCAGGTAAGTCTATAGACCAAAAATTATATCGTGGCATGATTGGTTCATTGTTATATCTTACTGCCAGTAGGCCAGATATCATGTTCAGTGTCTATATGTATGCTAGATATAAGTCTAATCCTAAAGAGTCTCATCTTTTGGCTGTTAAACGCATATTTAGATATCTATCTGGCTCAATTGAAATTGGTTTATGGTACTCTAGAGATTCTTCATTTGATTTAATTGCTTATTCTGATGCTGACTTTGCTGGGTGTAAACTTGATCGTAAAAGTACTAGTGGAACCTGACAGTTTCTTGGAGTAAATTTGATCTCTTAGAGTAGCAAGAAATAGAACTCAGTTGCTCTATCTACGATGGAAGCCGAATATATAGCAGCTGGAAGCTGTTGTGCTCAAATCTTCTAGATCAAACAACAACTCGAAGATTTTGGCATTAAACTAACTAAGACACCCATAAGATGTGACAATACTAGTGCAATCAACCTATCTAAAAATCTTGTGCAACATTCAAGAAGTAAACACATTGAAATAAGACATCATTTCATAAGAGATCATGTACAAAACTCTAATGTTACTCTTGATTTTGTTTGTACTGATGATTTGTTAGCAGATGTGTTTACCAAGCCTTTGAGTGAGGATAGGTTCTGTTTGATTAGAAGAGAGATAGGTGTCATTGATCCATTCACATAGAACTCTCTTAGTATCAATTATACCTAAATCCTAGAGCTCAAAACCTATTGATTAAAGCCCCAAAATTTATCAAAATTTTTCCTATTTTTTAAAATTTTTTTCGGATTTTGTCAATTTTTTTTTTAGCCAAGTGTCGACACTTGGAAATTGTCAAGTGTCGACACCTGACCAAGTGTCGACACTTGACACATGCGAAGTGTCGACACTTGCGAAACAGATTTTGTTTTTAAAAGGATCGAATGACGGTTTTGTATTTTTCCGTCCCCTACCGATTTCTTGCAACAGTGGTCCCCTCTGTCCAAATCCTTCCTTCTACTCTCTAATCCATCACAAATCAGGTATTTCCCCCTTCTAATTTTATCTTATTTTTCCTCGTTTTTGGTTTTGTTGTTTTCGAACCAAACAACCGTGATTTGGGTTTTTGGAATATTTTTCATGAATCTAACCAGATTTTTGCGTGTTTTAGTGGATTTTTAAAACTCCATTTGAGGGAATAGTGATTTAAACATATTTTTCTCGGATTTCCCTCATCTTTTGGCCGTTTTCATCCACTTTTTGCAAAAAAAAAAAATACACTGTTTTATTAATTTTGGCCGAAATAATTTGGGTTTTCATCTAAATTAAACATACTAAATCTATTTATTAATGATTTATAAAGGTTTTTCGTGATTCATTTGTGATATTTTTGCCTATTTGCTAAAACCCTAAGTGTTTAGACCCAAATCCCATGGTTTTTGATTTTTAGACCTTACAAAAATTATTTTTCCAAAGATTCAAATGTGTTCTGCCGAACAAAAATATTTTCTACAAATATTGTTCGGAAGTTTGTCATTTAATCAAAGTATATTTTCTACAAATATTATTTTTACAATTTTTCAAAAGTTGTTGATTCTGGTTTTCAAAACCTATCTGAACATTTTTCTCCTTATCTCAACCTGTAGCCAGTCCCTTGTTCTATGCCTTTCTTCCTTTTTCCTGGTCAGTTGGCTGTAATGGGTCCTAGGAAGAGACTTGCAGTTAGGGAGAGGCCCAGTCATGGTGTTGAGAGGAGGTCGAAGGCCAAATTTGATTCAGCACAGTCGAGCAGTACAGCCACACCGAGCTCCCCCCTGCAGAGAGGATGGCAGGGAAGTTTGTAGCTTCAGGGAGGAGAGTCGACTTGTAGTGTTTTGACAGGCACCACTTCAGCATTCGACAGGTACTCACTGATGCAGGACTAGTACCATTATGCACCATGCAGGAGAGGTACTATCCTTACATAGTGAGGAAGTTTTATGGTGCACTGGACTGTCGACGACTACTGTGGACGACATCAGTCAGGGGTATTCAGATTTTATTGACTGATGAGCTTCTGAGCCATGTATGGGAGATCCCCTGGAGAGGAGTCTGTGCCTTTTCAGTGGATGATAGAGAGGCGGCATTTAGGTGTGTTGCCGTTCTCGCCGCCGTGCCCGTGACTCGGATCCGTGAATCCTCCCTGACCGCCTGGCAGAGGAACCTCCCTGGCTGCGGCGAACCTGCAAGAAGGGGTTAGGAGACCCTGGCCGGGGATCCCGGTGAGGGAGCTCCGACGGTCAAGTCAGTAGACGATGAGAAGGAACAGATTCTCCAAGACGAGCCCCCGAAGGGGTTCCAGACTCAAAGAATTTGTTAGTAAGAAGGGTGCTCTGGGGACCAGAAATTCGGCCGGGCCTCCTTGCCGAGCTCATGCCAAGCGATCCCCTCTCGGGACCTTGGATCTCACTCTTGGAGTGAGGCTTTTGGCCGCTGCCTCTTACTTGTCCCCAACCTGATCAGCTAACCTTGTCGTCCCCAGCTTCCTTCCTTTTATCTCCTCTCGCTGTTCGACTGTCCTCTCCCCCTGGGAGGCTCCTCTCCCCCATCCCTTTCTCTTTCCCCTTTCGGTGAGGAGGGCCAGGCGGCTTTCCGACCTCGTTCGCCGAGCCCAACGGGGAAAAGGCAAAGACAGAAGGGGGGGGTAGCGTCGGTAAGGCGGCCGGTCAGACCTCGGGCCTAGTGTGAGTGCTCTCTTTCCCAAGTGTGGGCGCCATCCGTCTATGGGCCCTGTTTTGTCAGAACCGCGCCTCTCGATTGTGGGACCTGTCGGGCCGATGCAAATGGTGTTTCGCGTGCCGCCGCCATCCGTACGGGGCGCCGCCTATGATGCGCACAGCCCGAGGGACGACCTCGGAGCCCGTGCCTATTTCCTTGGGACCTTCTCTGTACGGGCGGCCTGACCTCGGCCGAGGTGGACCCGTCTCCGGGGGCCACCTGGCGAAGGAGCGAAGGATCGGCCGACCTCGGCCTAGGTGGACCCCTCCCGGTGGACACCTGGCGAGGTGGCAGGAGGTCGCCTGGCTTCGGCCGAGGTGGGCCCGTCTCCGTGGGCCACCTGGCAAAAGAGCGAAGGATCGACCGACCTCGGCCTAGGTGGACCCCTCCCGGGTGGACACCTGGCGAGGTGGCAGGAGGTCGCCTGGCTTCGACCGAGGTAGGCCCGTCTCCGGGGGCCACCTGGCGAAGGAGCGAAGGATCGGCCGACCTCGGCCTAGGTGGACCCCTCCCGGTGGACACCTGGCGAGGTGGCAGGAGGTCGCCTGGCTTCGGCCGAGGTGGGCCCGTCTCCGGGGGCCACCTGGCGAAGGAGCGAAGGATCGGCCGACCTCGGTCTAGGTGGACCCCTCCCGGGTGGACACCTGGCGAGGTGGCAGGAGGTCGCCTGGCTTCGACCGAGGTGGGCCCGTCTCCGGGGGCCACCTGGCGAAGGAGCGAAGGATCGGCCGACCTCGGCCTAGGTGGACCCCTCCCGGGTGGACCCTGGCGAGGTGGCAGGAGGTCGCCTGGCTTCGGCCGAGGTGGGCCCATCTCCGGGGCCACCTGGCGAAGGAGCGAAGGATCGGCCAACCTCGCCTAGGCGGACCCTTCCTGGGTGGGTGCCAGGCGAGGTGGTAGAGGAGCCCCGAACCGAGCTCGACTTCGGCGAGAGCAGTTTGTCTTGGGAAGTCGTCTGGCGGAGTAGCCTTGCCAAGCTCGGCCTCGGCAATATGGCGCTGACTCGGCCGGAGAAACCTCCACTTGGCTCGATCATATTTGGCGGTATCTGAGCCCGGCCACGTCATCGTCACGGCCGTAACAAGGTGCATCCTTGAGAGAGAGGACGTTCGCGGTATATCAGTAGTTACCGCGAACCAGTTGTCATTGGAGATGCGCCTTTTGCACCATATCACTGCACGGATCCTACTACCGAAGATGCGGAGATTTGACTTCATCACCGAGAGGGAGTTGATGGTGATGACGAGTCTGATTGAGAGGAGGCAGATAGATATTCCATCCCTGATGCTCACTTAGATGTATGATGCTGCTACTCAGCGCCGACATTGTTTACCATACGGCATGGCACTGACCCGACTTTTCAAAGCGTGTGGAGTATCATTCAAGGGGGAGATCCCCAAGGAGATACTACACACAGATGTGTACGACGAGAGGTCATTACACCGGATGGGATACAAGTTAGTTGGAGGTCGATGGGTTCGCAAAGAGTTTGGCCAGGAGCTAGATGAGGAGGACGAGATTCGAGAGGCTGAGGCTGGACCATTTGAGCCAGCAGTTTTTCCTCCAGTCGATATCCCATTGACACAGACAGAGCACTTGTCTCCTGACACTTCAGCTCCTCCACCACCGTCTACAGGACTATCTTTTGAGGAGCATGCCAGAGCACAGTTCACAGAGATCAGAGGTGAGGTGACTTAGCTACGTAGCGAGGTCGAGCTTCTACGAGCACATACTACCTCGGAGCATGATGAGATTCACAGATCCATGGAGGAGGGATTCTCTCGCATTGAGAGTCTGTTGAGATCCCTTATACCTCCTACAGCCCCTGCACTTGCACGATCTGATGATGATGACGATGATGATGATGATGGGGATGATCACCAGAGCGACCATGCTGATTCTGCTGAGGGTGGTGATCAGGATATTGATCGAGCTACAGAGGTAGTGGGCAGTGACAGTGACAGTGTTGGTGGTGCCGATGCTTATGAGGTGGTCAGTCGAGATCCTCCTACTACACCAGCTCCTACTACCGCCTTGGTTGATTCCACACCGGATCTTATTGCGCCAGCTGATCGTCTTTCACCTCCTTCCACTAGATCATCTAGGGTTGTACCCGCCTTTGGACCTTCCGGCCACACTAGGAGTCGTAGAGCTTTAGCACCTCCTAGGGCATTAGCCACCGGATCTAGGATCAGTGCTCCTTTCAGTCTTGATGTTCCATCTGATGAGGATTAGCCTCATAGATGTCTGTTTTAGCTCTTATGTTATATGTTTGATACTTATTTGACTTTGATGATATATGTATGTTTCAGCTCTTGCTGATGACTCAGCAAATTTTGTACCGAAAACTTATCTTATATATATATATTTTTGTTCAGTACTCTTTTATCTTGGTATATTTTGGCTCAGATACTCTTTTATCTTGGTATATTTTAGCTCTGATACTCTTTGATATTAGCATAATTTTGACTCTAATATCTATGATGTGTTTCTCTACTATCTTTTTGTCTCCATGCTCATTGTGAGGGGAGGAAAAACTCCCCTTTCTAATGATTGACAAAAAGGGGGAGAAAGAGTATTGATTTTATTGATATAAAATTGTTGAGAAAAAGGTGTTAATTCATAAATTTGTTGAGAAATTGAATTGATTGTGTTGATTTTTCACCTTGTAAGAATCTTTGAAGTTTACCTTAATAAGAAGTATCTAATTAAGGGGGAGATTGATTCTTCCTAACCATGAAGTTTTGCCTCTCTAATGGACTTAAATTCATATTCAAAAATCAAATGGTTAAAGTTTGAAATATGTTGCCTTTTTACTCAAGGTTTTGTCATCATCAAAAAGGGGGAGATTGTTGGCTCCACCCAGTAATTTTGATGAATAACAAAACATTGAGTGCATATTGTATTCTAATGAGTATTTCAAGTTGTGAGTTTTCAGGAAGAAAGCACCTCAAAATCTCAAAAACTTATGGTGTATGGCACATAATGGCACGGAGCAATTCTCACAAATCCTGGCATCCTCTTCATTGAAAAAGGGCTTCTAAATGTTTAAATATTATGTGTTTATGTATTCAAGAATTTTATTTATGTTTTCGAGGTATTTACACTTGAATCTGAAAGTTTTCAGTCTCAAGTGTCGACACCTGGACAGTCAAGTGTCAACACTTCAGCATTTGGCACAGACAAAAATCCTTGGCATGCCAAGTGTCGACACCTATATTCAAGTGTCGACACCAAGTGTCGATACTTAGATTACAAGTGTCGACTCAAGGCCTGAGATTTTTGAAAATACAGAACTTTGTAATATTAAGGATTTTTGTGTCAAGTGTCGACACCTGTGCATCAAGTGTCGACACTTGAATGTTCAAGTGTCGACACCCAGAGACCAAGTGTCGACACCTGACAGCCAAGTGTCGACACTTGACAGCCAAGTGTCGACACTTGCAGCCTGACAGCTCTAACGGATCTATTTTTCTGGCTTGCAGAACTTGCTTTTCAAGCTCCAAACAGCTATTTCCAAGGTACCAACGGTCACAAACCATTTTTTTGAAGGTTTTTGGTGTATTTAAGCTCCACCAATCTCATTTTAAAGCAAGAGAAGTGTAGAGAAGTGTATTCAAGTGCATTGAAGTCTACTCAAAAGCCAAAAAGCCAATATTCTCTCCATACTTCACATCAAAAGCCTCTTCTAGCTTGATTCCATTGAAAAGCCTACAAGCTCATCCTTACTTCATTCCAAAAAGAGGCACCTTGAAGGAGATTCCAAGGAAGAGTGAAGACAAAGCATCCACTTGAGCTTCAAACATTCCAATCTACTCTTGAAGAGAGTTTGTTGTAGTTTTAAATTACATATCTGTTTTTATTGTGATTTGACCTTGCTTTCAAGGGTGTCTTGAAAGAAGGTTATTGTGGTTTGTTGGTGAGCCAAAGGAATAAAACCAACTAGGGTTAACTTGTGAGCCTGAAGACAAAACAAGTGTTAAGGTTTGTTGGTAAGCCCAAGTGACAAAACCAACTTAGGTTTTGACTTGTGAGCCTTGTGAAAAACAAGTCGACTGTAATCTAGTGTGGATTATAGTGAAATTCCCAAGGATTGCTTGGGGAGTGGATGTAGGTGCTAGGTTTGCACCGAACCATTATAAACCTTGTGTTTGTGTGTGATTGATCTTTTCCTCTCTTGCTCTTTAATTGTTGCTAACATCTTGCATCAAATTTATCATTAATCACAAGCACCACTAGACCTTCATTTTATTGTCTTAATTTTTTTTAAAAGACCCAATTCACCCCCCCTCTTGGGCTCCATTTCTGGGCAACATAGATACATGCTATAATGATTGCATAATTTTCTGCACGGAGGATCATTTGAAGCACTCATATGATGTAATAAATCATATATTTATATATTTATTTTAAATATTTTAAGTAATTATAGGTGATAACATCTTCTAAAAATCCTAATTTCATAATTAAATTGGACCTTCTTGCAAAATTAACTATTTTTAAAATATCTTAAAAAAGATAAAATTAGAGCAAAATTATGAAAAGTAGATATCAAGTTGAAGCACCACACACCCATTAAAATATTTAATAAAAAGTTTTATTCATGTTTCTTCCTCTTTGGTAGGTATATGAAGATTGATGAAAATTCTTGAAACTCTAAAACCTAAGAAAATTGGTTGGATTACTGAATAAAAAGCTAACCAATATGAAGAGCTCGATTTGTAGAATCTAATGAATTAAACGGCACATGAATCAGAGTTTAAATGAGTCCCAAATAGAGGAAGGAGCTTGGGAGTTCTAAGTACGATCCGTGGCCAATAACACCAACAATTCCTAGCCATCCAAAGCAGTAATTAGATGGTTGAAGAAGACTCCAACCTATTGCAGCCTGCTGAAACATGATCCACCATGATTTCAAACCATCTAATGGTCATCAATGCAAGAGTCTATCTAATTCCTTCTATTTAAAAGATCCTGGACTATAGAAGAAATCATCTTGGAGAGAGGAGTACGGTATAGGATTGAAAGCTTAGCTTTGGATTGTAGGTTGGCCTCTAAGAGTAAGGTTTCCTAGAAGAGAAACTATGTTTTCTATGCCATCTTTTTTCCTACACCAATCTTTAGATCAAGATCTAAAGAGGAAGAAGAAAAGGAAGCCAAATTCGCTTCACGAAGTACGACAGAAGAAGGTGACGTGACATCAACCAACTTTCCAACGAGACTGTGCTAATCAACTTTGGATGCTTTGTTACTACTTTCTTAGATTATTTAATTATTATTTTTAATGCTTTATAATTTGATTCTTATTTTAATTTGTGCAAAGTATATTTCCATGCAATTTAAATTTATGTCATTTACTTTTTTCGCAAGTAGATGTTGAGATTTGATTAGCAGATCGAACGTACCCGAGTTTTAATTTTCTTTAGAACTTTTAATTTCTATTTTCTTGATTTCAAACTATTTTTTTTTTAAATCAAAGATTTCAAATTATTCTAAGCACTTCCTTCTCCATAGATTCGACCTGACTCACTGCTTTCTATGCAAATTTAATTAATTAAAAGTCAAAATTTTAAACTAATAATCATAGTGTTTTAATGATAACATCACCGATCCATCAAGTTTGTGGCACTGTTGCAGGGGAATGCACAAATGCTAACATTTTTTATCTCTTTAACTTCTTGTAAATTCAGTTTACTAATTTTTCTTTCTTTTTGCATATCAAAAAAAAAGGAGAAAAAAGTTCTACAATTTTGCTTAGATCAACCATAACCTAGGTTAATTTTCATTTTTTATTAGTTGCTTTTAATTAATTTCTTCTTTTCCATATTAACCAATTTTTTTGTTCCTTTTGATTAGTCTCCTTTTTTTTAAAAAAAATCTATCTAATTTTTGAATTAAATTTATGTCCTTTTTTATTATTTTTCCCTTTTAAATTACCATGAAAAAAAAAAAAATTTTTAGTTGCTTTCAATTAGTTTCTTTCATTTCAAACTAACCTAAAAAGAAAAAAATATTTTTTTCCTTTTTAAATTAACCTAACAAGAAAAGAAATATTTTTGTTTGCTTTTAGTTAGTTTTTTCCTTTTCAAACTAACCTAAAAAGAAAAAAAATCCTTTCAAGTTCCTTCTTTTTTAAATGAACCTAAAAAATAAAAAAAATATTTAACCTTTCAAATAACTATTTTAAATACTAAATTTGATTTTCTACTTTAATTTAGGATATCTACTTGATTTATTTGATTAATCTTATTTTAGTCTTTTTTCACTCATATCTAATTAACTAAGATTAAAACCTATATAACCTATATTTTATTTCTCTTGCTTAAATTAACATAACATAAAAAAATAAAAATACCACATAATACTTAATTAAAATAGAGTAACTAATTAAAACTTAAAAGATTATTACTTGTTTGGGATATCTTTTTTTTTTGCATTGCATATTTTCATAAAATATCTTAAGGGCAACAACCCGTAAATAACATAAGGTGGGGATTTAGTCACCCTTCCTTGGCCCACAAACCATCATCCTGCATCTTGCATTGACCCAAGTCTGTTAATTAAAATCAACTAGATGTTAGCCCCTAAGGAATTCGAGCTCAATAGGACAAGGTGCTTGGAAGAGTTAGACTGGGTTAGGATTAGCTGATTGACTAGTATCTAGGAAAGAAATTCAAGGATGATGTAGCCCTGAAGAAAGGTGATTTTTAATTGGTTTCATTGACTGACCTGGCTAATCTAATTGGTATCTAAGGAAAGAAATAGGGGGACCCCCACCGATTTTACCCTTACCTAGCCAGTTGATTAGTTAGTTTTTGACTTAGAGGGGTCCATGGTGGCCTTGGCAATTAGAAGCTATCTAGATTTAGGATAACTCTAGGATAGAGAGTCCATGTTATGTTAACTTGTTTGTAAATAACATCAAATTCAAACTAATTCTTTTCTCTCTCTTATCTCTAGGACTTCTTAGGCTCTCATCTTTAGAACTCTTCTATCTTTTCTCCTTCTTCGTCTCACCTCTCCTCTTAAAAAAATAATACATATATAAGTATATAAACAAATAAGGATTGCTCTGATCTAAAATCTTGATTGCATATCTGAATAATCAGAACAATCCGATGAACTAAATAAGTGCCAGGAGCATGAATCCTTATAGTAGAGTATCCTTTCTTCTGGCATACCAAGTTTATTCGAATCCCACTCACTTTGAGAATGAATGCCCACTGTTTACCAACCTCTTGAGTCTATGTATGACCAAGTTTATCAAGATCAAATCCAAATGTCCTTAGCTCATGAAGTAACCTATACTTTAATGGCTATAATTCAGGTTGGAGGGCTCAACCAGATTTTTCATAGCAACTATATTCAATGGTTACCCTGGCAATCCAAGGATCCATGTTCATAGATACAACCTATTATAATCAGCCCTATCCACATCATCAACCTTCTTCAACTAATTATAGCCCATTATTTGAAGAGAAGGTTCAGCAAGCATCATACCTACCTCCCCTATAGACCAACCTAGATATCGATAGGTTTGCTCAATTTCAACAAATATATATAGCCCAATAACAATCTATTGATAAACTAATAGATCAAACTGATCAACGATTAATTGAGCTTAATAGAGAGGAGGGAGGTGAACTCCCTAGTCAACCTAAGAGTAACCTAGGGGGACCATACCTAGCTCAAACTTTAATAACCTTCTATCTTTTTCTAAATAATCAACTTTGACTTCCAGGAATGAACTGGTCTTTGAACAACTCTTCACAACCATAAAGACTAATATAGATAATTTGGCTAAAGTAGGAAAATATATAGAGACATTCAACTAGTAGGATGAACCAATTCCATCATTAGCCCACTCACATATAGCCCCATTCTCCAGTGCCCTAGAATCATCCATGCCTTTTAATAGGATGGGAGAATAAATAGATGCATTGATGGAATTAGTAGAGACTTCCCTAGAACCACAAATACATAACATAATAGAGGAAGCCACCCCCATAATTCTTTCCTAGGATTTGTTAGATCCCTGTCTAGCTCAATTAAGGATAGATGATTTTAATTTAAACGGGTATAGTACTGAAATGAATAACTCAATATAAATACCCTACTTTGAAACCATCCCACTTTCTATTGATGAACAACAAGAGCCATCACCTAGCCTACTAATATCCCCCTTGTTAGAATCACCACCTGATTTAAAACTAAAATTATTTTTTGATGCACTCATTGAAACTTTCTCAGTGAACCTTATCTAGGAAGCCCAACTTAGTGGTATTCTAAAAGAACATAAAGAAGCTATCAAGTGGGATATTACTAAAATGAGGGATCATGACTTAAAAATATTTTAATCAATTTTTTTATATTCAGCACTAATCTTGAGAACTGCCTCCAAAATCTTTCCATGATATAAAAATGATGTATGGAGACAGGTTTAATATTAATCTAGAAAAGGTGCCTAGCTTTAAAATAGGAAGGGATATTGACCAAACAAATCATGCTTTGTGAAGGGGAGTAGGGTAGACCAACCCATAATTGAAGAAATTCCTAAACTACTACCTCCAATCTTGGTTCAACAAACACAATCCCTTCCTAATTACCATATGAACTATAATAAAATTTTAAATCTAGAATAATATGCTCATCCAGTGTACTTTATTGATTTGGGCTAATCGTTGTAAGTACTTTATGAACAATTTTTTGCCATGATGACAAGGCCTCCTGATTGGCCCTATCCTTTTGATGACATGAGGGATATGTTAAGTTAATCCACTGGACTCCCTCATAATGTCTGGCTGAGGATGTTATACTTAGTGCTTATTGGGAGGCAACCCAATATTTATTTTTATACTTTTAAAAATAAAATAATAATAATTTTAAATTTAATCTAAATTAATTATTATAGCCTTTATGTTATTGATAAGCTCCTCTTCTTATGTAATCTCTATCCCTATATATTTCTTTTTATCCTTATAGTTTGAATTTATTTCTTTAACTTATTTATACCATTAGGGACAATGGTATTTAAGTTGGGGGGTAGGAATATGATAAACTTTTAAAAATTAAAAATATTTAAAAATTGTTAAAAATTTTTGAAAAATCTCTTAAAACTTTTAAAGAGAAAACTTAATCTTGAATAAATTATGTGCCAAGCAAGAAAATCTAGAGCAAAATAGACTAGGAAAAAGTAATAGAGTGTTGCCCAGCTAAAGCAACCCAAGAGGGGGGTGAATTGGGTTTCTAAATACTTTTTGCAAGAATTAAACACATGTGCTAGTATGTTTTCAAAGTGTTTGTGTGCTCAATAATGATATGCAGTAGAAGTAGTAAAATAAATGCAAAAGAAATAAAAAGGTAATCATAAACACAAAAATTTATAGTGGTTCAGTGTATCCCAAAATACCTACGTCCACTTTCCACGTTTTCCTTGGATATTTTACTATAATCTACCCTTGATTATAATTGATTAGTTTTTCGGGCTCACTAATCAAAATCCCTTGTTGGTTTTGTCATTTAGGCTCACCAACAACCTAGTTGGTTTTCACACAAGGCTTACCAACAAACCAAGTTGGTATTTACTCAAGGCTCACCAACAAACCTCAATACTAGTTTCAATCCTCTTGAAACTAGTAGCAACAAAAAATTCAAGTACAATGTAAAAATATAATAAGCTTTCTCAAAAAGTAAATAAACTCGATGAAGCTCTTGATTGTTGTTGAAAAGCTTATCTCCAAGTTATTGAAACCTCAATCAATGCTTGAATGACAAGGACTTAAATGCTCTCTTTGAAACTTGAATGCTTGAAGGCTCAACTTCACTCAAAAGTAGCAGTTCTTCAATAATTCTCAATGAATGCTTAATAAATTCTTAATGAATAATCAATGAATGCTTTTCTCTTATGTTTGGTGGACTTTAAATACCTTTTCAAGCCTTAAAAGATCATTTATAGCCATTGGAGAGGAGAAAATAGCCGTTAGACATAAAAATAGGAAGTTCTACATTTCAAAAAACTAGCCATTATTATTTAGTCAGACCTGCAAGTGTCAACACTTCAGTTCATGAGTTAACACATGAGTAGACACTTGAGTCGACACTAGTTCAAATAAATCTTCTGAAGCTCTTTGGAATGCATTGGTGCATCGATACTTTTTCTGGTGAGTCGACACTTGAGCAAGTTCCTAAAATCAGCATGTTCTGTAATCTTTTTGGTCTCAGGCTATTGACTCCTGGATTGATTTTGATGAATAACAAAATATATAAGTATATTTAAGTACTAACTGTGTATTAAAGTGTGTTTAGCAATCAAGGTACTCATCAAATTTATACCATGTTGAAAAATTTAAATGCTTATCAAACTATTGTAGAAGTCACCAAAATTAATGGAATTTCAAGTAATATGGACTTTGGCACATAAGAATGACCTTGAAGGAGTCAAATATTGATTTTGGCAAAGTTTTAGTAAAGTTTCAGCAGAGTTTCAGCCAAGTCTCGACTCATGAATATTAAGTGTCGACTCAAGGTGTCAACTCACAGAACCCTGAGCTGATATGCAGAAAGAGTTTCAACTGGCATGCATAAAGTGTTGACTCATATATCGACTCATGGTCAAGCAAGTGTCGACTCAAGGCCTGAGACCAAAATGAAGATAGAACATGCTGATTTCTGGATTTTGTCCAAGTGTTGACTCATGAATATGAAGTGTCGACTCAAGTGTCGACTCACCAGAAGAAGTGTCGATGTACCAAAGTATTCCAAAGAGCTTCAAAAAATATTTTTAACATAGTATCGACTCAAGTATCGACTCATGACCTGAAGTATCGACACCTGCAGGTCTGGATGAATAGAATGGGTAGTTTTTTGAAGCATAGAATTGATCCTTTTTTATCTAACAGTTATATTCTCCTCTCCAATAGTCATAAACGATCATTTAAGGCTTGGAAAGGTACATAAGGTAAATCAAACTCAAGGGAGAAGCATTCATTGCAAATCATTCAAATATTCATTAAGAGTTTATTGAGTATTCATTACTTTGGAGTGAAGTTAAGCCTTCAAGCATTCAAGAGCATTCAAGAAGCATTCAAGTCTAACTCTCAAGTATTCATTAAGGCTGATGCAGGATGACTTTAAGATTTCTAATCATGCAAGAAAAATAGTGAACTAATTTTTTTTATGATTTTTATAATTTTATTTGCAGGCTAGATTTTCAAAATAAAATAAGAACTAGTATAAGGAGTAGCAATGCAAATAATCATCGTATCGCAGGCAAACTCATGCAAAATAATAAATTTCAGGACCCGACAATTGAGAGACTCCTGGATTAGGATAGCTTATTTTTATCAAATCAAAAATTAAAATAAAGGAAGGATGTTACCAATCAGTGATTTGAAGAATCTACAATCAAAGGGATCACACAGCTCTCAGATTGATGCCTGGAAGACGAAGCTCGATTCCCTTGATTAGATGGCTGATTTGGACGGTCCTGAAGGCAAGGAAAGCCTCCTCTAGGGAGGTGAAACACCTCGGGGATCTTGCAAAACATCAAAGGTCAATCAAAATAGTAATTAAATAAAGGAATGAACTAGGGTTTAGAAGGAATCAAGTTAGGGTTTAGAAGCTAGGCGGCAAGGAAGCAGATGAAGCTATTGATCTGGGGCATCTTCAAGGCTTCTCCTTAAGGACATGGTTGATGCTTGGAAGCTTGGTTTGCTGCTATGGGCTTGGAGGATTGCAAGGGATGGTCGGCCAACACAAGAACAAGGAACCAAACAAACCAAAAAAATAAAGTAACACAAACACAAGCACGCAAGCTCAAATAAATTTCACCAGGGTTTTTGATATCATGAATACAAATTTATTACAAGAGGGGAAGGGGTGGGGTATTTATAGAGTTCCCATGCCCTCTCCTTGTTAGAATAGGAATAGAAGCTAGATAGGGAGAAGGATTACAAGTGGAGTAGGAATAGGTTCACAAGTTGAATAGGAATAGGTTCTCCTTGTTTGATATGGATTTCTTTCCTCCTTTGACTTGGTCAAAGGGCCTTGGACTTGGTCAAATCTTCTTTTCTTGGGCTTGGACGCATCTTGGCTTGGACTTGGGCTCTTGGGCAGCAATTGGGGTGTCCAAGGATGGGTTGGGTGCATGGGCTTTGGGCCCTAGAGGCCTGGGATGCTTGGAGCAGGAATATTCCAGGTATCTTGGTTCTGGGCTGGAATATACCTGGAATCTTGGTTTTTTATGGACCTGGGTCTTGCATTCACTTGGGCTGGGATGTAGGTGGACCTTTGGAATCATGGATGCCCTAGTTTGGGAATATTCTCTGGTATATGGGGAGGAATCTAGGCATCTAGAAGGAATCAGGGTTTCTGGAAAGCATTTTGGATCCTGGGGTGTTACACAAAATCCAACAATCTGATGTAGTAGCCTCTAACTCCTGGATGTGGCCTGATGGAACTCCAAAATAGGGTAACCTCCTATCTTGTACAAAAATTGGACTCATACTGGACTCATAACTAAAGTACAGGACTCGATATACTGACTAGGGTTGAGGGTTGAGACAAATCAACTAATCTTAACTTATTACAGGACTCAATCTTAATTGATTACAAAATTGTGACACATGACTCAGGTTCTAAAACTTAAAACCCTAATCAATAAACTATATGGGATCCAGTGATCTATGTCTGATCCTGGTGTCCCCACCAAAGGCTTCAACAACTTGGAGACAAGCTTTCTCAATAGCAATTTAGAGCTTCTAAAAGATATTTATTTTTATTATTGAAATCTTATTGTATTCTTTCATTATACTAGATTTATCTTGTTATTTCTAGTTTCAAGTGAATTGAAACTAGTGTTTGGATTGTTGGTGAGCCTTGTTTAAAAACCAACTAGGTTGTTGGTGATCCTTATGTTTAAAAACCAACTAGGTTGTTGGTGATCCTTATGTTGAAAAACTAACTAGGTTGTTGGTGAGCCTTGTGAAAAACTAACTGGTTTTTGGTGAGCCTTGTGAAAACCAAGAAGGGTTTTGATTAGTAAGCTTGGAAAACTAATCTATTATAATCAAGGAAGAATTATAGTGAAATATCTAGGTGGACCATAGGAAGTGGATGTAGGTGCTTGGTGTGCACTGAACTATTATAAATTCTTATAATTGCGATTGCTTATCTTTCTCTTATTGTATTTACATTATTACTTCTGCTGCTTACTTTTGTTGAGGCACATAAATACTTGCAAACACACTAGCACTTGCTTTTAATTCTTGAAAAAAGTTTTGAAATCCAATTCACCCCCCCTCTTGGGTTGTTTTAATTGGGCAACAATTGGTATCAGAGCCTTGTTCTCAGCTTGTAGGTCTAATCACCTTGAGTTAAATATCTATGGTAGCCCCAATAGGTTATAGTGTTGTTGAGGGTCAAGCCTCAAATAGATTGCCTTTTTTCAATGGTACTAATTACACATATCGGAAAACTCACATGAGAATTTACATGCATTCAATAGATTATAATATTTAGAAAGTGTTGTTAAAGGTCCCCATGTTCCTTCAATGATGGTTAATGGCATTTCCATTCCAAAGCTAGAAGAGAATTGGGATGAAAATGATATTAAGCAATCGGAGCTTAATGCCAAAGCAATGAATTTGCTTTATTGCGCATTGGATCCTAGTGAATTCAATAGTATATCCACATGTGCATTGGTAAAGAAAACTTGGGATACACTCGAGGTTACTCATGAGGGTATCCATTAAGTGAATAATACTAAAGTAAATATGCTCATTCATACATATGAAATGTTTACAATGGTGCCTAATGAATCTATTACTGATATGTATGCTAGATTTACTGACATTGTAAATAGTATGAGAAGTCTTGGCAATGTTATGTCTAATGCTGACCTTGTAAATAAAATTCTTAGATCTTTGCCAATCTCATGGGATCCGAAAGTCATGGCAATCCAAGAAGCAAAAGATGTTGAGACACTTCCCTTTGAGTAACTTGTTGGTTCACTCATGACTTATGAGTTGAACTTGAAACAAAAAGCAGTGGTTGCAGATAGAAAAAAGAAGACTATTGCCCTCAAATCCACTACACCAACCAAACTCTCAAGTAAAAATTCAGAAGAAAGCAAAAATGAAGACGAAGAGGCACTAGTGGCAAGGAAATTTAGAAGATTCATGTAGAAGAAGAAGTTCCTTTACAAAAAGAAGCCATAGCCTAGCAAAGAAAAAAGCTAAGAAACAGAAAAAGAGAAGGAGAAGGATCAACCAATTTGCTTCAAATGCAAGAAGCTCGGACACTACAAGATTTATTGTCCTCTCCTTAAAAAGTTTAAAAAGAAGTTCAAGAAGAAAACAATGATGGCAACTTGGTGCGATAACAAAGACTCCAGTTCAGAGGAAGAACAATAAGAAGTCGCCAACCTTTGCCTCATGGCACATGAAGATGAGGTGTGTCTTGCAACCAAAGAGAAAAGGAGAGTATGGTATCTTGATAGTGGTTGCTCAAGACACATGACAGGAGATGTGAAGCAATTCACTTATCTTGAAGCTTTGAATGGAGGGAATGTAACTTTTGGAGACAATGATAAAGGCAAAATCATTGGTATCGGTAAAGTTTATATCTCTCCTTCTATCTTTATTGATAATGTATTATTAGTAGAGAGACTAAAGCATAATTTATTTAGCATCAGGCAATTTTGTGATAAAGGTTTTAAAATAGTTTTTGAATCATCTCTTTGCATGGTATCTAGTCTTAATAATAATGGAGTGAAATTCATTGAAAATAGGCATGGCAACATCTACTTTGTTGATCTTGATAATTTACCTATATAAGATAGTGAATGCCTAGTTGCAATAAATGCTATAATTATTAAGACTAGTTGGCTATGGCATCATAAATTAGGTCATGCAAGCATGCATCTACTTTTCAAATTATGCAAAAAGGATTTAGTTAAAGATTTACCAAAACTTAGATTTGAAAAAGATAAAATTTATGATGCTTGTCAATTTGGAAAATAAACAAGAACCACTTTCAAATCAAAAGGAATTGTTTCAACTTCTAGGCCACTAGAACTATTCCATATGGATCTCTTTGGACCAACTAGGACCACTAGCCTAGGAGGCAAGAGATATGGATTAGTGATAGTTGATGATTTCTCTCGATTTACTTGGATTTTATTTTTAGCATATAAAGATGAATCTTTCACAGCTTTTACAAAGTTTTATAGAAAGGTTTCAAATGAAAAAGGTACTTTCATTGTTTGTATTCAAAGTAACCATGGAATTGAATTTGAAAATCAAGATTTTGAAGATTTTTGTAATGAAAAAGTTATTGAACATAATTTTTCTGTACCTAGGATACCTTAATAAAATGGGATAGTAGAAATAAAAAATAGAACTTTAGAAGAAATGGCATGCACAATGCATTGCAAAAATAATCTTCCTAGATATTTTTGGGCCATAGTTACTAATATTACATATTATATTTTAAACCGTATTTTGATAAGACCAATTTTAAAGAAAACACCACATGAGCATTGGAAAGAAAGAAAACCTACTTTAAAGTATTTTCGTGTATTTGGTTGCCGATGTTTTATTTTAAACAACAGAAAAGATAATTTAGGAAAATTTGATGCCAAGTTAGATGAAGGTATCTTTTTAGGATACTCCACATGTAGTAAGGCATACAGAGTTTTTAATAAAAGAACACTAGTAGTAGAAGAGTCTATGCATGTAGTATTTGAAGAGTCTACTAACAAGTCCTCTAAAAAAGAGGATACTTTTGATGATGGTGTAGGTATTGAAGGACTTAAGAAGCTGACATTGGATGATCATCTTTCCAAAACAACAAAGAAGATCAAAGCAAGGAAAATGAAGAAGAAGCCATAAGATCTTTACTAAAGGATAAGGATCTATCCAAATAATGGAGGTATGCTCATGGACATCCTAAGGAATTAATCCTAGGTGATCCATCAAAAGGGATAAGAACTAGATCCTTCCTTAAAAATGAATATGATTATATTGCTTTTGTTTCACAAATTGAACCTAAATATATTGAAGAAGTTGAAAAAGATCCAAATTAGATGATTACTATGCAAGAAGAATTAAATTAATCTAAAAGAAATAAAGTTTGGACTCTAATAGAAAGACAATCTAATACTTTTATAATTGGCACAAAATGGGTATTTAGGAATAAATTAGATGAAAATGGTATAGTAATTAGAAACAAGACTAGATTGGTAGCTAAGGGTTACATTAAGAAAAAGGAATTAATTTTGATGAAATCTTTGCTCCAGTAGCTAGACTTGAAGCTATTAGATTACTTCTAGCTTTTGCATGTTTTATGGATTTCAAATTATTTCAAATGGATGTTAAAAGTATGTTTTTGAATGGTTGTATTGCTGAAGAAGTCCATGTTGAATAGCCACCTGGTTTTGAAAATCATGCATATCCTGACCATATTTTTAATTTGCATAAAGCACTCTATGGATTAAAAAAGGCCACCCATGTATGGTATGAAAGATTAAGTAAATTTTTAATTGATAATGGAAGAACTCAATATTATTTCATGGTTTAAAACAGGCCCCCTGCCATCATTGCATAAAATACTTTAAGGGCACTTTCTATCCAAGAGAAGGGAAGGAGGTCATTACATTTTCTTAGTCCAAAACCACCATCCTTGCATTCTATCCCAAGCCTAACTTAAAATTAACTAGACTTAATTTGCTCTAGTAGGCTAGGGACACCCATTGATCGGGTTCAATCATTGTAGGACGACTAGTGCACCCAATTCATTTTTTATTACTGGATACTGGTGTCTAGGCAAGAGGTACAGTGTCAAACAACCTAAGCAGATCGTTAGTTCCTTAATTAGATCCCTGTGAGAGTAGGGGGCCTCCCACCATCCCACCTCTTACCTGGCTAGATTGACGGACTAGGATTTGAGTTGTGTGTAAGTTGAGTCAACCCATTCTAATTGGGCTCTTGGTCTAGGCAGCTGTAGTAGAGTCAATGTTGAGTCTTGCATGAGCACTAGATCAGGTGCATCATATCACCCACCATCTCCACATTTGGCTGAATCCATGGATAATCTTGAAGCCAAGATTAATGTCCTCACTGAGTGGCTAGCCCAATCCTTAGCCCAAGTGAATACCCAGATAACTCGGTCCATTACCCGAATCCATAATAGACTTGATCACTTAGCCCATAGGTTTGAACATATAGACAACTGACTAGGAACCCTAGAGAAAACCTGTAGGACTCAGACTAGATCCAAACATGAGCCAACTTTACCCACACTATCCAAATTATATGAACCTAGAACCTATATATCCAAAACCTATGAACATAGATCCTATGCACCCACTCCCTATAAGCCTAATAGACCCATGACCTATAAATCTGAACCCATAGGCCATCGATCGGAACCCCATAAGGCTAGTATCCCTAGATATGAACCCAGTATTAATCTACTATCCCTTAGTCAACCTAAACCAACTAGGAGTAGTGTCCATAATTAGAAACCAGGACCTAGCCAATTTTTTCTTAGCCGACCTTCCCTTACCACCCCTGTGATTCACAAGGCTTACATTAAAGCAAAAGTACATGAAGCTGATGTGAACTTAGTAGATGAGTATGAGGGAGAAGAGGAGACACCTCTAGATGACCTAGAATTAGTTGACCCCATAGGTACCCAAGTAGAAGCCCATCTAAAGTTAGTTGACCCTAACTATACCCAGCCTAAAGTCATAGTGGAAGGATAATTAGAGGAAGAGAACTTAGATACTGCTGCTAGAACCTTACCTGAGGAAACCATAGAGGAGAGCCAAATTATAGAGTCTAATCCCTAAAATATAAGAACCAGAAGAATTTATTAAGGACCTGATCTCTTTGAATCAGTACCCTCAAGATGAGCCCCCTCCTATAGTTCCTATTAAGGACCTCTTCCCTGAGATTAGTAACCCCTCCTTCCATTATGCAAACCCTATAGATATAACTCAACCTCATAAGGTTAGCCTCATTAGTCTAGGATTAGTCCTTGATATGCCTTCTTATATCATACTTTATCCAACTAACCCTGAACCTTTTTCCCTACCTTACCGGACTAATTTTGAACCCACTTCCTATTTTCTACCCTTTCCAAACACATCCAGCATTTCTAGGATTATTAGATTGCATTTAGTTGAGATTAGCATACTGCATACATTCATTATGCATATTAGTTTTGCATTTTACTTCTAGCATACTCTATGGAATTTGCTAGGAGCCCATTGTAAATTTTTATATGCATGCCAAACTAGGATCAAACCTAGAGAACCTATGATCTATTAGGTTTAGGTCCAAAGAGTTTAATAAAATTTTCTTCAATAGGAATGCATAGTCGAGTCTGTTAGGTGTTGGTATGAGTCCTTTGCATCACCTGTTAAGAGTCTGCATATGCCCAGCATGTTCACCACCTGTACTAATTTTGAATCAAACTGGCTAATTCCCGAAGAAGAGCCAAGAAATTTAATGTAGTGGATTATGTCATGGTTAGGCTTAGGCCTAAAAAGAAGCTTCATGCTCGTGGAGCCGGACCTTTTAAAGTGATAGAGAAGGTTGGACCAAATGCCTATGTGTTAGATTTGCCTCCAGATTTGGGCATTAGTTCTACCTTCAATATCGCAGACCTGGTTGAGTATAGGGAACTAGCAGTGATACCTAGTGAGGCTTTTGGAACTACTCCTTCCATTATGAGTGACCATAGCCTAGAGTGTCCACCAATTATTTGGCCTGAGAGAGGAGAACAGATCGAGCATATCCTGGTTGATCAAGCCATCATGATCTGGGGCTGTGGCTATCAATGCTACCTGGTCCGATGACAAGGCTGGCCAGAATCAGATGATTCATGGGTTGCTCGAGAGAACTTGCAGTGCCTCGACCCAGTCCTTCTCGAGAGACATATGAGCCAGTGTGATCTGTACTCGACAGGGTCGAGTTCTTCCCATCTCAAGAGAATTGGTGGGAATACTAGAGGCACCAGAATAAGATAGAGGCTTCTCAACCCTCTATGGATTACTTAGTAGTGTTTGAGTCCATTTGTAATAAGGGCTTAGCCCATTTGAGTTATCTTTTATTATTATTTGAGTCCTGTACTAGTCAGCTTATATTGAGCTAGTCATTTTTCAGAGTTCGGTACATTTCAATCCAAGTATAAGTGAAGACATGTCAGCCCAAGTACAAGTAAAGATCAACCCAACTGAATACCTGAAGACCAACCCAACTGAAGACATGAAGACCATGGAAGGCCTAGTAGAAGAAATTAGAAACCCTGGAGTCACATCGAAAGCCCGAGAGACCTGGATCGTAACCTGAAGTAGATTAGGCCAACCAAGGCCTAGGAGAGGAGTTAGGGTGCCAAACTATTATGGTCACCTTCTCCTTGGTCGGCCACTTAAAGTCACCCCTCTTGGCCGACCAAGGCAAGAGTGAGGACAAAAATTTGTGGGATTTTTCTATCTAAACCTATCATGTATTCTAGCTAGGGTTTGGGTGCGATTCAGATTCCTAGGTAACGACTAATATAACCTTACTTGGGGGCCAAGTCTAAGAGTTTATTTAAGAGACTCTACTCTCTTGTATGAAGCAACTTTTTTATTCATGAAATACAATTGAATTCTTCCAATTGCTGTGTGCTACCTGCTGTGTGCTAAGGGGATTCTGTGTGAGCCCCTCCTTCTTCTTGGTGTTCTGCGCCCTATCTCCAGCCGCCATCCAGCTCTCCAAACCCTGGCCGCCAACTCCATAACTCTTCTTTTTCATGCTATTTTCCCACTTATATCTTCATCCTTGCTTTGATTCCTAACCACTGAAAGGTTGTTTGCAGGTCCCTCGACTCCTACGAATCCAACGACTCCAACCGGGCAGTAATCAAATCACCAAGTTGAAAGCCTGGAATCCACGGGTCTCTGGCTTGATTTTTCATGTCGCATCCGGGAGTGAGAGTGACCCCTTCGCATACGATCTTCACTGGGGACATCAACCATTGTTAGGTACACCCCCTCTACCTGCCAGTCACTTTATTGGAGAAGAACAAGCCCAACCGGGACTTCTCAACCTCGGCGGTCCACTTTTCTATTGCTTTTTAGGTCCTATTATGCATGCTTTTTGCTTTTTAATTTCATACAGAACTCTTTACTTAGTTTTTTGGTCTGATCTTCGGGATTCAAACATACAACTTAATATATAAAAATACAAAAATAATCTGCATGCATATCTAGTTCCGCATCACTAGGAGTCATGTAGATACGGTCCTGTTTTTAAAGAAAAAGGCTGATAATCTCTCAGTAGTACAGATCTATGTTGATAATATCATCTTTGGTACCACTAATGAATATCTTTGTCAAGAATTTGCAAAGCTTATGCAGGGATAGTTCAAGATGAGCATGATGGGAGAATGGAGCTACTTTCTCGGACTCCAAATCAAGCAAACAAATAAAGGGATTTTCATCAACCAAGCTAAATACACAAAGAAGATTCTGAAAAAGTTTGGGATGGAGAAGACTAAACCTATCAGTAGACCTATGAGCCCTTCATGTAAACTTGACAAGGATGAATCTGGTAAGAGAGTTGATCAAGAATTTTATAAAGGCATCATTGGATCTTTAATGTACTTAACTGTAAGTAGACCAAATATTATGTTTAGTGTATGCATGTGTGTTGATATCAGTCTGAGCCTGAGGAATCACATTAATGGCTGTTAAGTACATTCTTATATATTTATCTAGTACTATTGATATTGGTTTATGGTACTCTAAGAATCCAGTTATAGATTTGATTGCATATTCTAATACTGACTTTGTTGGCTATAAATTAGATAAAAAAAGTACTTCTAGAACTTGTCAATTCCTTGGAGCTAACTTAATGTCATGGTTTAGCAAAAAACAAAATTCAGTTGCACTATTTATAGTTGAAGCTGAATATATTGTAGCTAGAAGTTGTTATGCTCAAATCCTGTAGATTAAGCAACAACTCGAGGACTTTGGCATCAAACTAACTAAGGCACCCATAAGATATGATAATACAAGTACAATTAACTTAACTAAAAATCCAGTTCAACATTCAAAAAGTAAGCATATAGAAATTAGACATCATTTTATTAGAGATCATGTTCAAAATAATGATGTTATGCTTGAATTTGTTTCTTCTGAAATTCAACTTACTGATATTTTGACCAAGCCTTTTAATGAAGATAAGTTCAGTATGATTAGAAGAGAATTAGGGGTCATTAATCTTTTTGATTTGTCTCAATCATTTCTTATGACCTTTGAAATTTTCCTTGAAATTTTTTGAACAAATATCCTTGAAAATCATATTCAATTATTTATTGGCTATTAAAATCAATTACCTTGAATTTTTGTGTTTTTTTTTCTATTTTTCTTGATATTTTCTTATTTCTTCTAATTTTTTTCTCGAAGTGTCGACACTTGGCTTAAGCCCGTGAGTCAACACTTGACTGATAGAAATCGGTGATTAAATAGGAAAATCAATCTGATTTTTCTCATTTTTCCTCCCATTTTTTGTGAGTCGACACTTCTTCCCACTATTCCCCAACCTTCGTTTGATTCCATTCACTATTCTAACCTTTTGATTTTTAGTTTGAGCCTGTTCTTTCCCTCGCTTTCACCATTCTTCATGGTTTTATCATGAATCCTTCACTGTTTCATCTTCCATTTCCTGTATTCCTCTATTTCTTAGAATATGGGACCTAGGAAGTAGTTGGCTAGGAGGCCTCGACCTTCCTATTAGGGTGTGGAGCGGTGTATGAAGGCCTGACATGACGATCAGTCTACAGAGGTAGCAGCTCAGCAAGAGATTCTAGTTCGACCTCCACCAGTCCCTAGAGTAGACTGCATGGCTTCCAAAGCCATTGTCGAGGGATGAAGAGTGGACATTGAGTTCATGGACTAGTAGCATTTTTGGATCGGTGGTTGGCTATGAGATGCTGGGTTAGCACATTTCTGTTCCCTAAGGGAGAGATTCTATCCAGCATTGATGAGGGAGTTTTATGGTACTCTAGCCTGAAGAGCTTATGGATGGGTGGCTGAGATTAGAGGGATTTCTATACCACTATCAGTAGAGATATTAAGTAGAGCATGGGCGATCCCGATGATCGGGATAGTTGCTGATTGACTAGTGGATAGGATCAGTGGATACAGATGTATATTTGAGAGAGATAACATTGGAGAGGGTGATACGTTGTTGCTTCATGACTATCACTTGAGATGAGGCTCCTACACCATATCGTTGCCATGATTCTTCTACAGAAGACTGGATGATTTGATTTCATCACCGAAAGGGAGCTTCTAGTGATGGTTGCCCTGATACAGAGGACTCGAGTCTGCCTACTGGTGCTCATGGTATGTCAGATGATGGAGGCAGTGATCAGTAGGAGACTTTGTCTGCCCTATGAAAATGGTCTTACTATACTATTTAGGGCATACAGAGTGGATCCTGATGGAGAGCCCTATCGACAGCTACTCCACATAGATGTGTATAATGAGAGGTCTCTGCACAAGATGGGCTATTAGAGGCATAGAGGTCAGTGGAGGTATAGGATTTCAAGATAGACATCTAACATTGACTCAAACGATGAGGATGATATAATGGAGGAGGAGCAGACATAGAGATGAGGCCGGGCCATCTGAGCCACATAGAGATATACTTGAGACACAGCTTGAGCCCATAGTTTCGGCACATGCTGAGAGCCACCTCCTACAGACAGTACTGAGGACTAGATCACTCAATTAGAGATGGAGATGTTGATCATTAGACAGTGAGTAGATCTGATGCATGTGGAGATGAGAGCAGGTTTCTAGGAGATGAGGGAGAGTTTTACTACTGTTCTGGTGGCTATACATGGATTATCTTCTAGTAGGCCACCTTTACCTCCACCAGCATTGCCAGCTCCACCTGCTGACACTGGGATGAGAGACGGACGGATGATTCTTTCGTTGATTTTGATATTGCTGACTTCATAGTAGACCTTGAGCTAGATACTGCAGCTGACCAGGATCTTGATAGGACCTCTGAGGCTACTCCTGCCCCATCCAGTCCAGTTCATCAGACATCCATTCTTCCTAGTACCCCTGTTTTACTAGATCCTTCTGATTCTGATACTTTACCTGATGTATCTACCCCTGTACTTTATTCTGATCCTTTAGATACTTTAGCTGACCTTCCTACTCCTTCGATCATAGTACCCCCTACATTCTTCGATAGGACACCAGTGATTCCTTCCACTTCTTTACACACTTCTTCCTTGACCAGAGAGCTAGGATTTTATACTCCTGGTTTCCACATTCTCTCATCTGGTCCCATTTTTGATATCACTCCATCTATCCCTGTACTAGTTCCTAACTCTGCTCTTGACATTGCCTCTTCTTCAGCACCAGCCAGAGGGCGAGCACATGCCAGAAGCTAAAGCCGAGGATATGGTGATATTCCTAGAGCTATCTGCACCAGACTTGCCAATCTCTGATCGATGTGGCCATGACCTCGACCCTCTAGGATTCCGGGATTGATCATCTTAGAGATTAGATCTTCCTCTGATGAGGAAAGCACCCCTTAGGTTTGGTCAGCATATTAGTATGTTAGTGCATCAGATGTATCTGTTATGTATCAGTTAGATGTTGTTTGTATTAAATCTTTGTATTAGTTTTTTGAATCTTATGTATCAAAGTTTGGCATTATATATATATGATGACTGTTTCTATTGTATATACATTTTCTATTGCATGTTATCTCCATATTCTACTTCTTTCCAACTTTTTTTTATGATGATGTCAAAAAGGGGGAGAATTAATAAGAATGGTAATGAGAAAGAGATAAATAAGAATAATGATAATGAGAATTAATGAGAATGGTAATGAGAAAGAGAAAATAAGAATAATGATAATGAGGATTAATGAGAATGGTAATGAGAAAGAGAAAATAAGAATAATGATAATGAGAAAGAGTATGATAATGGTATTGGGCATTGGTAATGAGAAGAAATATTGGTAGCAAATGGCAAGATTTTTAATGTTTTTGTGGTACCAAAATGGTAAACAAAGGGGGAGAATAAATGATTAAGGGGGAGAAAAGTAACAAAGAAAGAAATTTAGAAATTTCTAAACTATTCGGAAATAATTTTGCTAATATGTGTAAGCCAATTTTTGAAAATTTTGAAAAATGTCTTCAGATCATATATTAAGGGGGAGCTTCAGTTTTTATGCTCTAATACTCCTCATTTACTTTGTTTTTAGCTCTGATACTCTTTATATTTTTATGCTTAGCTCTGATACTCTTTATATCTTTATGCTCTGATACTTCTTATTTTTTTTTTTATTTTTTATGCTCTAATACTCCTTATTTTCATGCTTTGATATTTTTCATGCTTTGATACTCTTCATGCTCAAATAGTCTCTATCTTTATGTTATATCATTTGCTTTGATATGCCCTGATACTTTTTCATACTACTTTGATACTCTCTATATTATATTACCTACTTTGATACTCTTAAAGATTTTGCTCTGACAATCTTCATGTTCAACCTATTTCTACTTAAATGCTTATCTTTCAAATCCATTTTAGCTATGATACACCTTTTAAACATCTCATACAAGTATATAGCTTTGATTCATTTTAATTATAGCTCTGATATATTATAGTTACAACTCTGATACATTGGAACTATATGAATTGAATTCTTTCCTATATATATCTACAGCTCTGATACGTTGAAATTATATGAATTGAATTCTTTCTTATATATACATATATAGCTCTGATACATTATAGATAAGTTTATGCCTTTGATAATCATTTCAACTTAGCTCTGATACTTATTATCATTATCTCTGATACTGATAGTCAAATGCTCTGAAACTTATTACAAATCTCTTGAGCTTACAATGTGTATATACTTAAAAGTTTTGTTATCATCAAAAAGGAAGAGATTGTTGACTCTTGGATTGATTTTGATGAATAACAAAATACTTAAATATATTTGAGTACTAACTATGTGTTACAAGTATGTTTAGCTGATCAAGGTACTCATCAAATTTGTACTGTGCTAAAAAACTCAAATGTTTGTCAAACTACTGTAGAAGTCACCTAAATTAATGGAATTTCAAGTAATATAGACTTTGGCACATAAGAATAACCTTGAAGGAGTTAAATTTTGATTTTGACAAAGTTTTAGCAAAGTTTCAGCCAAGTGTCAACTCATGAAGATCAAGTATCGACTCAAGATGTCGACTCACAGAACCCTGAGCTAATACACAGAAAGAGTTTCAACCGGTATGCATGAAATGTCGACTCATGGAATCCAAGTGTTGACTCATGTGTCGATTCATGGTCAAGCAAGTGTCACCTTAAGGCCTGAGATCAAAATGAAGACAGAACATTCTGATTTCTGGATTTTGTCCAAGTGTTGACTCATGAATATGAAGTGTCGACTCAAGTATCGACTCACTAGAAAAAGTGTCAATGACCAGAGCACTCCAGAGATCTTCAGAAAATATTTTTGACCTAGTGTCGACTCAAGTGTCGACTCATGACCTAAAGTGTCAATACTTGCAGGTCTGGATGAACAATAATGGCTAGTTTTTTGAAGCACAAAATTAGTTTTTTTTGTGTCTAATGGCTATATTCTTTTTTTCAACAATCATAAATGGTCATTTAAGTCTTGGAAAGATATTTAAAGTGGATCAAACTCAAAGGAGAAGCATTCATTACAAATCATTCAAATATTCATTAAGAGTTCATTGAGTATTCGTTACTTTGGAGTGAAGTTGAGCCTTCAAGTATTTAAGAGTATTTAAGAAGCATTCAAGTCCAACTCTCAAGCATTCATTAAGGCTTCAACAACTTAGAGACAAGCTTTCTCAACAGTAATCAAGATTCAAAGAGATATTTACTTTTATTATTAAAAACTTATTGTATTCTTTCATTATACTTGATTTATCTTGTTGTTCCTAGTTTCAAGTGAATTGAAACTAGTATTTGGATTGTTGGTGAGCCTTATTTAAAAACCAACTAGATTGTTGGTGATCCTTGTATTTAAAAACCAACTAGGTTGTTGGTGATCCTTATGTTGAAAAACTAAATAGGTTGTTGATGAGCCTTGTAAAAAACCAACTAATTTTTTGGTGAACCTTGTGAAAACCAAGAAGGGTTTTGATTAGTGAGCCTGGAAAACTAATCTACTATAATCAAGGAATGATTATAGTGAAATATCTAAGTAGACCTTGGAAAGTGAACGTAGGTGCTTAGTGTTCACCGAACCACTATAAATTCTTGTGTTTATGATTGCTTATCTTTCTTTTATTGTATTTACATTATTATTTCTGCTGCTTACTTTTGTTGAAGCACACAAACACTTGCAAACACACTAGCACTTGCTTTTAAGTCTTGAAAAAAGTTTTGAAACCCAATTCATCCTCCCTCTTGGGTTGCTTTCACTAGGCAACATAGGCCTTGAATCGATACTTGGCTAACCATGAGTCGACACTTGGTTATTCATGAGTCGACACTTGAGCGTGCCAGCTGAAACTTTTTCTGTGTATCAGCTCAAGCTTCTGTGAGTCGATACCTTGAGTCAACACTTCATTTTCATGAGTTGATACTTGGTTGAAACATTACTGAAACTTGTCCAAATTCAAAAATTGAGTTCTTCAAAGTCATTCTTATGTGCCAATGTCCATATAACTTGAAAATCCATCAACATAAATGACTTATTCAACAAGATGACAATTATTTTGAACTCTTTAATATAATATAACTTTGATGAGTACCTTATTCTAATAAACACACTTTTAACACATAATTAGTATTCAAATATACTTAACTATTTTGTTATTCATCAAAATCAAGAAAGGAGTCAACAATCTTCTCCTTTTTGACGATGACCAAATCTTTAAGTATAAAAAAATAGTAAGTTTAAAAGATTTATGATAAGTATCAGAATAATTGACTATAAGTATCAGAGCTAAGTTGTAATGATTATCAAGAGCAAAAACTCATCATTTAGTATGTAACTTGAATAAGTCTATAATGTATCAGAGCTATATATAAGAATGAATTCAATTCATATAATTACAATGTGTCAGAGCATATGCTTATATAAGATGTTTAAAAGATATATTAGAGCTAAAATATATTTGAAAGAATGAGTATCATAGCAAAAATAAAAAAGTTTGAAATGTAATGTTAGTGTTAAAGCAAAATCTTTAGAGTATAAGAGCAAATAATATAATATGAAGATAGAGAGTATCAGATCATATAAAAGAGAGTATTAGAGCTAAAAATAGAGAGCATCAGAGCATGAAAATAGAGTGATGCGGAACAAATATGCATGCGATTAATTTCATGAATTTTGTATGTGGGGTTAGGTGATTAATTCCTGAATATCAGATCAAAATAAGTTGTAGGGAATTCTATATGAATTTTAGAAACTAAGCATGCAGATTAGGACCTGAGAAAGCAGTAAAGATGGATCGCCGGGACTGAGAAGCTCGGTTAGGGCAAGTTCTCCCACAATAAAATTACTGGCGATAGAGGGGGTGTGCCTGGCAATGTCTGATGCACCCGATGAAGATCGCAGTGAAGGGATCTCTCATTCCTCGATGAATGCGGCCTGGAAAATCGAGCCAAAAACCCGTGGATACCCGGCTTTCTGCTCAATGGTTCGATTACGGTCCGGTTGGAGTCGTTGGATTCATAGGAACCCGGGGACCTGCAAACAACCATCAAGGGTGAGAAAACAAGGTTGGGAGCATAAGAGGCATGGGAAGAAGAGGCTTGGATGATGGCTGGAGGCTGTTGCAACACCGGGAAGAAGAAATCCTCAAAACCTCTTTATACACACAACAGGGTAACACACAGCAATTGAAGAGAACTCAAGTTTTAATTCATATATCAAAACCAATCCTCATACAAGAGACTAGGGTTCTTTAAATAGACCCTTAGTCTTGGGCCCCAAGTAAGGGTACATTAGACATTACATAAGAATCCTTTTCCCTCTCAAACTCTTGCTAGGAAAGTAAGGAAACACTAGGTAGAAAAATTTCTAAAAATTCTCTCCTCCTCTCTTGACTTGGTCAACACTCCAAGGATGCCTAGGGGGGCGTGTTGGGCTTCTAGGAGCAGCAAGAGGCCAGTCCAAATGGGCTTGGGTGCATGGGCTTGGGCCTCTGGAAGCTGGGGTGGCCTGCTAGCCAGGTAGAAGGAATATTCCCTGGTATCTTGCTTCTTAAGGTCTTAGGCTTGGAACTTGGCCTTTATTTCTTTGGGCTAGGATGCAGGTGGACCTCTGGAATCATGGATTCCCTGGTTTATGAATTTATTCTAGCATCTGGAAGGGAATCTGAGCATCTGGAGGGCATCTGCAAGGAATCAGGGTTTTCTGAATTTTCCTCCTGGGGTCTTTAAATCTTCAAGCTGGGTTGGACTTGGGCTATACTTTCATGTCTTCAATCTGGTTGGACTTGGTCTTCACTTGTATGATGGGGTCTTGAGTCTTCAATATAGTTGAACAGGACTCAAAAAAATAAAATTAGCTCGACATGAGCTGACTAACACTGGACTGGACTAGCTTAACATGAGCTGACTAATACAGGACTCAAATAAAGATAACTTAGTTGGACTAAGCTTTATTACAATGGACTCGAATGTCATTAAGTGATCCACAGAGGGTTGAGAAGCCTCTGTCTTATTCTGGTGCCTCTGGTGTCCGCACCATAGAGCTCCCCCTCAACATATGACCTGAAAACATTTTTCAAACTTTTCAAAAATGGCTTACATGTATTAGCATTTTTCAAAAAAAATATTTCCAAAAAAGTTTAGAAATCTCTTTCCTTAATACTTCCTCCTCTTACTTATTCTTCCTTATTGCTTATTACTTATTGCTTTCTTTTCTCCCCCTTTCTTTTTACTTATACTATTTGTTCTCCCCCTATGTTATACCATTTATTTTTCCTTTATGTTTACCATTTATACCATTCTCCCCCTTTTTGTCATCATGAAAAAAGGTGAAGAGTAGTGCAAAGTGGAGAAAGAAGTAATAAAGCTCCCCCTCAAAGTAGGGATGAAGTGTAAAGAACAATAAGAAGGGTATCAAAAGCATTGAAAGTAAAGAATGAACAGACAAGTGAAAAATGCTCAAAGCATGATATATATATAAGTTAAAATGTTTTGTGATACAGACAGATGTATACAACATAACATACAAGTACACTGATACAAAGTCTGATACAAACATAACATATAAAATCTGATATACAACTAGCTCAAACACTGACCACTCCTAGTGGGCACTGTCCTCATCAAAGGAAAACCCAATCTCTAAAATAATAGGTCTAATAATCCTAGAAGGATGAGGTCGAGGCCACATGGGTTGAAGATTGGCTAGTCTGGTATGGACCACTCTAGGAATGTCTTCACTGGCTCTACCTCCGCCTCTGGCTCGTGTTCTCCCTCTGGCTCATGCTAGAGGAGAAACAATGTCAGGAACATGGTCAGAAAGGGTGACAGGGTTAGCAGGTGTATGATCAAAGATAGGACCAGTGGAAAGAATATAGAATCCAGGAGTATAAAAACTTAACTCCCTGGATAAAGAAGATTTAGGTAAAGATACATAATGTATTATTGGTGTCCTATCAGAAAAAGTAGGGGGAATAGTAATCGATGGTGTAGGTAAGTCAATGAAAGTATCAGATGGATAGTAGCTAGAATAGGTGTGGATACATCAGGGTCAAAAGGATCAGATATGATAGGAGTACTAGGTAAGATAGGGGTCTAAAGAGCTAGACTCAAAGGAATGGAAGCAGCCACAGAAGTCAGCAAGTCATCAGTAGCAGTAGACTCTCTCGAATCCATGACCTAATCAGCTCTCACCTCTGGTTCGGGCTTCGCTATAAAGTCATCAACATCAAAGTCCATTGATAGATCACCTTGATTGTCTCCCATCTCTTCATCATCTACTGGTAGAGCTGATGGTGCTGGTGGAGTAGGTGTAGATCTGGTGATGGTGGAGGAGAAAATGGTCTACCCTATTTGAACACCATTCTTGCTAGTCAAGTGTCGACTCACGGGTAAGTGCCAAGTGTCGACACTTCGATATGTCAGCACTTTCAAGTGTCGACACTTCAGGAAAATCAGAGAAAAAAGGGAAAAAATCACTGATAAGATCAAGAGAGTTGATTTAAATAGCCAATAATGGTTGATCATGAGTTTCAAGGACATTAGGTCAAGAAATTTTCAAAGAGAATTTCAAAGGTCATAAAGAATGATCAAGATCTAATTAAAAACCTCAATGACCCCTAATTCTTTTCTAATAATACAGAACCTATCTTTATTGAGAGCTTGGTCAGAATATCAGCTAGTTATTTTTCAGTACAAACAAATTCAAGCAAAACATCATTATTTTGAACATGATCCCTAATGAATGTTGTATGTGTTCACTTCTTGAATGTTGTATAGAATTTTTAGTTAAGTTTATTGCACTTGTGTTATCACATCTAATAGGTGTCTTAGTTAATTTAATGCCAAAATCTTTGAGTTATTGTTTAATCAATAAGATTTGAGTACAACAACTTCTAGCTACAATATACTTAGCTTCAACTGTAGATAGTGCAACTAAATTTTGTTTCTTGTTAAATCAGGAGATTAAATTTACTTCAAGAAATTGACAAGTTCTAGATGTGCTTTTTCTATCTAATTTATAACTAGAAAAATCAGCATCAGAATAAGCAATACAATCTATTGCTGAGTTGTTAGAGTACCATAATCCAATATCAATAGTGCTAGATAAATATCCAAGTATGCATTTAACAGCCAATAAATGAGATTCTTTAAGTTCAGACTGATATCTTATACACATGCATACACTAAACATGATATCAGCCTACTTGCAGTTAAGTACAATAAAGATCCAATTATACCTTTATAAAATTTTTGATCTACTTTCTTACCAGATTCATCTTTGTCAAGCTTACATGAAGGGCTCATAGGTATGCCAACAAGTTTAGTCTTCTCCATCCCAAACTTTTTCAGAATTTTTTTAGTATATTTAGCTTGGTTGATGAAGATTCCTTCATTGGTTAGTTTGATCTGGAGTCTAAAAATGTAGCTTAACTCTCCCATCATGCTCATCTCAAACTCACCCTGCATAAGGTTAGCAAACTTTGACAAAGAGCTTCATTAGTGGTACCAAATATAATATTATCAATATAGATTTGTACTACTAAGAGATTGTCAGCCTTTTTCTTTAAAAACAAGATAGTATATACATGATCCCTAATAATGCCATTATTAATTAAAAATCTGCTTAATCTTTCATACCATGCATGTAGGGCCTATTTTAAACCATTAAGAGCTTTATGCAGTTTAAAAACATGATCAGGATATGCATGATTTTCAAAACTAGGTGGTTGTTCTACATATACTTCTTCAGCTATATATCCATTTAAAATATCACTTTTAACATCCATTTGAAATAATTTAAAATCTATAAAATATGCAAATGCTAGTAAAAGTCTAATTGCTTCAAGTCTAGCAACAAGAGCAAAAGTTTTATCAAAATCAATGCCTTCCTCCTGATCGTAGCCTTTAGCAACTAACCTAGCCTTATTTCTAATTACAATTTCATTCCCATCCAACTTATTTCTATACACCCATTTAGTGCCTATTATAGAAGTACTGGATGGTCTTTCCATTAGTGTCTAAACCTTATTTTTTTCAAATTGATTTAATTCTTCTTGCATAACAATTAACCAATTAGGATCTTTTTCAGCTTCTTCTATACTTTTAGATTTTATTTTAGATACAAAGGCAAGATAATCACATTCATTTCTAAGAGAAGATCTAGTTCTTATTTCTTTTGTTGGATTACCTAAGATTAGTTCCTTAGGGTATCCATGAGCATACCTCCATTCCTTAGGTAGATTCTTGTGCTCCGGTGAAGGTCTTGTGATTTCTTCTTCATTATCCTTATTTTGATCTTCCTTGTTCTCTTTGGAAGGATGATCATTCAAAGTCAGCTTCTCAAGTTCTTGAATACCTACAACATCATCAGAAGTATCATCTTTTCTAGAAGACTTGTTAGTAGACTCTTCAAACACAACATGCATAGATTCTTCTACTACAAGTGTTCTTTTATTGAAAACCCTATATGCCTTGCTAGATGTTGAGTATCCTAAGAAGATACTTTCATCTGATTTGGCATCAAATTTGCTTAGATTATCCTTGCCATTGTTTAATATGAAATACTGGCATCCAAACACATGAAAATACTTGAGGGTAGGTTTTCTTTCTTTCCAAAGTTCATAGGGAGTTTTCTTTAAACTCGATCAGATTAAAACTCGATTTAAAATATAACATGCAGTGTTGATAGCTTCAGCCCAAAAATATCTAGGGTGGTCATTTTCACAAACCATGGTGCGTGCCATTTCTTCTAAAGTTTCAATTTTTCGTTTCTACTATCTCATTTTGTTGAGGTGTTCTAGGTGCAGAAAAATTATGTTCAATATCTTTTTAATTGCAAAATTTTTCAAAATCATGATTTTCAAATTCGGTTCCGTGATCACTTTGAATGTAAACAACAGAAGTACCTTTTTCATTTGAAACTTTTCTATAAAACTTTGTAAAAGTAGAAAAAGATTCATCTTTATGAGCTAAGAATAAAACTTAAGTAAAATGCGAGAAATCATTAACTATAACTAAACCATATCTCTTACCTCTTAGGCTTGTGGTCTTAGTTGGCCTAAAAAGATCCATATGGAGTAGTTCTAGTAGCCTAGTAGTTGAAACAATTTTCTTTGATTTAAAAGAAATTCTTGTTTGTTTGCCATATTGGCAAGAATCACAAATCTTATCTTTTTCAAATCTAAGTTTTGGTAAAGCTTTGACTAAATCCTTTTTGTATAATTTGAAAAGTAAATGCATGTTTGCATGTCCTAATCTAAGATGCCATAACTAGCTAGTCTCATTGATTTTGGCATCTATTGCAACTAGGCATTCACCATCTTATATAGAAAGATTGTCAAGATCAACTGATAGATGTTGCCATGCATATTTCTAATGAATTTCAGCCCATCATCACTAAAACTAGACACCATGCAAAGAGATAATTCAAAAATAACTTTAAAACCTTTATCACAATCCTGACTAATGCTTGTAAATTATACTTTAATCCTTCTACTAATAACATATTATCAATAAAAGTAGATGGAAAAATGTGAACTTTATCGACATAAATGATTTTGCCTTTTCTATTATCTTCAAAGGTCACATTCCCTCCATTTAAAGCTTCAAGAGAGGTGAATTGCTTCACATTTCCTGTCATGTATCTTGAGCAACCTCTATCAAAGTACCACATTCTTCTTTTCTCGATTACAAGACACACCTACAAAAAAGATCAAGTTGATGATTTAGGTACCCAAGCCATCTTAGGTCCTTTAGGGTTAGTAGTGATGGTTCTTTTTGGAATCCAAACTTTTCTAGATTTGTTTGCTTTTCTTAAATTATATTGAGATGCCTCATGCCCAAATTTTCCACAACAATAACATGTAATACTAGAAGATGCAGGAACAAAGAAGTTGTTGACATACTATTATTATTTTTGAGGTCTATATCCCAAACCGGCTTTGTTAAAAATTGCACGTTGACTATTTAATAATAAATTTAGTTTTCAGAACTAAACAAGAATTCTTTAACAAAAGGCTTGACTCCATCAAGCTCTTCTTTAAACTTTTTGTTCTCCAACTCAAGGTCTTTATTTTTCTTTATAAGCTCATCATTTGAAACAAAAATCTTAGATCTTTTTAGAACTTCTATCTTGTTTGAGAGAGCATTCTTTTTCTTTTTCAAAATAGCAACCTTGACTTTTAATTCTTTATTCTCATTTCTAAGATTATTGTTTTCAAAAAAATAATTAGCTTGCTTCTTTAATTTCTTGTGCTCAATTTTTAATAATTTATATTCATGCACAAGTTCATCAAAAACATCTTTGAGCTCTACAAAAGTAAATTTAGATTTGGATTGTACCTCATCTTCATTTTCCATGAGAAAAAGGTTGGCCACTTCTTGCTCCTCTTTCTCTGAACTAGAGTCCTCACTTTCGCTCAAGGTAGCCATCATTGCCTTCTTCTTGTATTTTTTTTTGAGTTTCTTGAGGAGAGGACAATCGAACTTATAATGATCGGGCTTCTTGCACTCAAAGCAAATGGGTGGTCCTTCTCCTTCTCCTTTTTTTTTCTTTGTCCTTGCCTTTATCCTTGCTAGGCTCTCCTTTGTGTGGCTTCTTTTTGTATGAGTACTTCTTTTTCCTCATAAATCTTCTAAATTTTCTAGCCACTAAAGCCTCCTCATCTTCATTTTCACTTTCTTCCGACTTCTCACTTGAAGGTTCCATTGGTGTAGTGGATTTGAGGGAAATTGTCTTCTTCTTTCCTTCCACATCCAGTGCTTTTTACTTTATGTTCAACTCATAGGTCATGAGTGAACCAATGAGCTGCTCCAAGGGTAGGGTTTCAACATCCTTCGCTTCTTGGATTGCCATCATTTTAGGATCCCATGAAGATGGCAAAGACTTAAGAATTTTGTTAACCAAATCAGCATTAGATATTGCTTTGCCAAGACTTCTCATTCCATTAACAATGTTAGTAAATCTTGTGTACATATTAGTGACGGATTCATTAGGTTCCATTCTAAATATTTTGTATGTGTGCACAAGCATATTTATTTTTATGTTTTTCACTTGATGGGTACCCTCATGTGTAATCTCAAGTGTATCCCATATTTTCTTTGCCGATGCACATATATAAATCCTATTGAATTCACTAGGATCCAATGCACAATAAAGTAGGTTTATTGCTTTGGCATTAAGCTCAGATTGCTTAATATCATTTTCATCCCAATATTCAAGCTTTGGAACATAAATACTATTAACCAAAATTGAAGGAACATGTGGATCTCTAACTACTACTTTCCAAAGATTATAATCAATAAAATGCATGTAAATGCACATGCAAGTTTTTCAATATGTGTAATTTGTGCCATAAAAAAGCGGTGGTCTATTTGAGGCTTGACCCTCAACAACACTAGTACCTATTGGGGCTGCCATAGATCTTTTACTCAAGGTAGTTAGACCTTCTTAGCTGAATACAAGGCTCTAATACCACTTATTGTCCATCTAAAGCAACCCAAAAGGGGGGTGAATTGGGTTTCTAAATACTTTTTGCAAGAATTAAACATAGGTGCTAGTGTATTTTCAAAGTATTTGTGTGCTCAATAATGATATGCAGTAGAAGTAGTAAAGTAAATATAGAAGGAATATAATGACAAGCACAAATATATAAGTTTATAGTGGTTCGGTGTATCCCAAAATACCTACATCCACTCCCCAAGCTTTTCTTGGGTATTTCACTATAATCCAACCTTGATTATAGTGGATTAGTTTTCTGGGCTCATTAATTAAAACTCCTTGTTGGTTTTGTCACTTAGGCTCACCAACAACCTAGTTGGTTTTTACAAAAGACTTACCAATAAACCAAGTTGGTTTTCACCCAAGGCTCACCAACAAACCAAGTTGGTTTTCACTCAAGGCTCACCAACAAACCTCAATATTAGTTTTAATCCTCTTGAAACTAGTAGCAACAAAAAATTCAAGTACAATATAAAAATATAATAAGATTTTTCAAAAAATAAATAAACTTGATGAAGCTCTTAATTGTTATTGAGAAGCTTGTCTCCAAGTTGTTGAAGCCTCAATCAATGCTTGAATGATGTGGACTTGAATGCTCTATTTGAAACTTGAATACTTGAAGGCTCAACTTCACTCAAAAGTAGCAGTTCTTCAATAATTCTTAATGAATGTGTTGGCTTTAGCCCTTGATTTTGATGACTAATAAAATGTTGAGTACATATTTTATACTAATATTTTAATTATAGTTATGAATTTCAGGATACAGGCACCTCAAATTTTCAAAATAAAAGTATCATGAAGTTGAGCAATTTTCAAGTTTTGGGAAGTCTTCTCATCTGAAAAAGGACTCAAAATTAATCAATCATGGTTTACATAAGATGATTTGAACTTTGATTGAAGATCTTTGTATTTTTGGGATGTTGGCACATGTTTTTGGCAAACTGCAGAACCAAGTGTCGACTCATGACTCCCCAAGTGTCGACACTTCAGAAACTGGCATGCAAAAATTCTCCCCTGGCATGCCAAGTGTTGACACCTGGAATTCAAGTGTCGACACTTGAAACATAAGTGTCGACACCTAAAATTAAAGTGTCGACTCAAGGCCTGAGATTTTTGAAAATATAGAACTATACCATTTGGAGTATTTTTGTGTCAAGTGTCGGCACATGAGCTTTAAGTGTCAACACAGAAAAATTCCAGTGTCGACACTTGCAGGACCAAGTGTCGACATCTGAGAACCAAGTGTCGATACTTGGAAGTCAAGTGTTGATACTTGGAAGTCAAGTGTTGACTCACAGGTTCTGACAGCTTCAATGGCTCTATTTTCTGAGAGGCAGATTTTATCTTTTCAAGCTCCCAATAGCTAGTTTTGATCCTCCAATGGTCTCAAACTATTTTTTTGAAAGTTTTTGAAGTATTTAAGCTTCACCAAACTCATTCATGAAGAATTGAACTCCATTGAACACATAAAGTCAAATATTCTTTCAAGAACTCCACTTCCAAAAGCTAAAAAAGGAGAGATTCCATTCAAAAAGCTTACAAGCCTATCATTTCAGCTTTCCAAAACTATCTTTGAAAAGATTCCAAGGAGAAAATAAGACAAGCATCTTCAAGAGCCTCAAAGCTTCCACATTCCACTCTAGAAGAGAGTTTGATTATGCTTTTATTGTTGTATCTTTATCTTTATACTTTGTTAACCTAGCTTTCAAAGGTTTCTTGAAAGTAGGTTGTTGAGGTTGTTGGTGAGCCAAATGTACAAAACCAATTAGGGTTTAACTTGTGAGCCCGAAGACAAAACTAGTTATAATGTTGTTGGTGAGCCTAGGTGACAAAACCAACTTAGATTTTGACTTGTGAGCCTTGGAAAATAAGTCGACTGTAATCTTGAAGAGATTATAATAGAATTTTCTAAGAAAAGCTTAGAGAGTGGATGTAGGTACTTAGAGTGCACCGAACCACTATAAAACTTGGTGTTTGTATGTGATTGCTCTTTCTATTACTTGCACTTTATTCTTTGCATTTAATTTACTGTTATCCACTGCATATCTTTGAGTTCAATCACATTGCTCACAAACACTTCAAGACCGGCACATAATTGCTTAAATTCTTGAAAGACCCAATTCACCCCCGCTCTTGGGCTACATTTCTGGGCAACAGAATGCTCAATGAATTCTTAATGAATAATCAATGAATGCTTCCCTCTTGTGTTTACTGGACTTTAAATACCTTTCCAAGTCTTAAAAGACCATTTATAGCCATCGGAGATGAGAAAAAAATCGTTAGACATAAAAAGAGAAAGTTCTATACTTCAAAAAATTAGTTGTTACTATTCAATCAGACCTGCAAGTATCGACACTTCAGTTCATGAGTCGACACATGAGTCGATACTTGAGTCGATACTAGTTCAAATAAGTCTTCTAAAGCTCTCTGGAATGTACTGGTGCATCAACACTTCTTCTGGTGAGTCGACACTTCATCTTCATAAGTCGACACTTGAGCAAGTTCTTGAAATCAGCATGTTCTGTAATCTTTTTGGTCTCAGGCCTTGAGTCGATACTTAGCTGACCATGAGTTGATACTTGAGCTGACACTTGGTTATTCATGAGTCGATACTTGAGCATGCCGGTTGAAACTTTTTCTGCATATCAGCTCAAGCTTTTATGAGTCGACACCTTGAGTCGACACTTCATTTTTATGAGTTAACACTTTGTTGAAACATTGCTAAAACTTGTCCAAATTCAAAATTTGAGTCCTTCAAAGTCATTCTTATATGCCAAGATCCATATAACTTAAAAATCCATCAATATAAGTAACTTTTTCAACAAGATGACAAGCATTTTGAACTCTTCAGCATATTATAACTTTGATGAGTACCTTATTCTGATAAACACACTTTTAATACATAATTAGTACTCAAATATACTTAAGTATTTTGTTATTCATCAAAATCAAGACATGATTCAACATAGAGTTAGAAGGATTTGCTAATGATTGTAGTGAGTCAAGGAATAGACTAGTTGGTCACACTTTTAGTGGCCTACTTAGATCACCTAAAGGCTATTAGCACTTCCAATTGCACATTCACACTAACAAAGCAAAGCGGGTGTTATTTGTAAGGTCATTTGAGGATCCAATTATTAGTAAAAATTGGTAATTGATATACACTCAATTAAAGAAACTTAAATTTAAGGAAAGAACTACTTACTTGAACAAAAAAATTAGGCAGTATAAAAGCTACCTTGAATTCAAGGAAAGAGCTACCTACTTGAAATAAAAGTACAAAATATATGAGTATATGTGGATTACCCTAAGCTTAGTAACTGGGTCTTTGCACCTAAGTCAAGTGTGGAGGTTTGCATAAAATAGTGAAGGGAAAGCCATGATGCTCAACACTCAAAAAGAAAAAAAAGAAAAAAAGGATACTGTGAAAGCTACCTTACATTCATGAGGTTGATGTGGGGGTGTATAGAAAATTAACCAATATAGATAATAAGCGAAGAAATATTTATCCTTTGCAAGATGGTACCAAAATGCAAAGTTAGCTATCACAAACATAAGTACGGTAGATCTTTGGGTGAATTCTAAGAAAGTTCCTAATTATGCTGACCATGAAATTTGATTCAGGAAATTCTAAGAAAGTTCCTAATTATGCTGACTATGAAATTTGATTCGGGAACTCAATATATAGTTAGTGATATTTTCTAGATCTTTTTACTTTCAATCCTAGATCTATTTTTGTAAAGGAATCTCTTAATGATACATGGTTATAATTTAATATCTATTATATTGCTAAGGGACTAGCAATGAGTAAGTTGGGGGGTGTGATAAATCATGTATTCATACATTTATTTTAAGTATTTTAAATAATTATAGGTGCTAACATCTTTTAAAAATTCTAATTTCATAATTAAACTAGATATTATGAAAAAATTAACTATTTTTAAAATACATTTGAAAAAGATAAAATTATAGCATAATTATGAAAAATAGATATCAAGCTAAAGCACCACACACCCACTAAAATTTTAATAAAAAGTTTTATTCATGTTTCTTTCTCTTTGGCAAGTATATTAAGATTGATAAAAAATTTTGAAACTCCAAAACCTAAGAAAACTGGTTGGATTATTGATTAAAAAGCTTACCAACATGAAGAGCTTGATTTGCAGAATCCAATGGATTAAACAGCACATGAATCAGAGTTTAAATGAGTCCCGATTGAAGGAAGGAGCCTGGAAGTCTCATGTGCGATCCATGGCCACAATGCTAACAATTCCTAGTCATCCAAAGTAGCTAATTGGATGGTTGAAGAAGACTCCAACCTATTGTAGCCTGTTGAAACATGATCCATCATGATTTCAAACCATCCGATGGTCACGAGTGTAGGAGTCTGCCTAATTTCCTTAATTTAAAGGATCCCGGGCTATAGAAGAAATTATCTTGGAGAGATGAGTATAATACCAGGTAGAAAGGCTAGCTTTGGATTGTGGGTTGGCCTTTAAGAGTAAGGTTTTTTAGAGAAAAAGCTCTGTTTCTATGCCATCTTTTTACCTACACCAATCTTCATATCAAGATCTAAAGGAAGATGAAGAGGAAGCCCAGTTCGCTCCATGAAGTACGATAGGAGAAGGTGACGTGACATTAATCAACTTCCCGATGAGGCTATACCAATCAACTTCGGATGCTTTGTTACTACTTTCTTAGATTATTTAATTATTATTTTTAATACTTTGTAATTAGATTCTTATTTAACTTTATGCAAAGTTTATTTTCATGCAATTTAAATTTATGCCCTTTACTTTTCTTGCAAGTAGATGCTAAGATCTGATTAGCAGATCAAACATATCCAAGTTTTAATTTTCTTTTGCACTTTTAATTTCTATTTTTTCAATTTCAAACTATTTTTTTTAAAATCAAAGATTTCAAATTATCCTAAGCACTGTCTTCTTTATGGATTCAACCAAACTCACTGCTTTCTATGCAAATTTAATTAATTAGAAGTCAAAATTTTAAACTAATAATCACAGTATCTTAATGACAACATCGCCAATCTATCATGATGTATGCAGTGAAAGTCAATTTATGTCAAGGAAAGAGGATAGAAATTAGAAGGATGTACCATATAAGATTTTTTGATACCTTCCTCTCACTCCTAGGCTTTAAAGGATGTACTTGTCCAAGAATACTACAGGGTAGATGAGATGGCACAAAGAAAGGAATCACAACCACACCAATATGATGTGTCTCCATTGGATAGTGAGGCATGGAAGAAATTTGATGCTTGCCATTATTTTCTGAGGATCACATATTGCTCGACTGGGTTTGCGCCATTCAATCATGCAGCAGCTCTTTATTTATGTTGGTCAGTTTTTGTTACTCCATACAATCTATACTTGGGATGTTCATGAAAGAATATAACATCTTTCTTACTTTGGTTATTCCTAGACCATGACACCCTGGTTGAAACATTGATATATATCTAAGGCCTCTTATTGATGAGCTAAAATTCTTATGGCCTGATTGTACACATATGATGCAGCAAAGAAGTAGAGTTTTGTAATGAAGGTTGCACTAATATAGACTATTAGCGATTTTCCTACATATGGTATGCTATCCTGATGGAGTACTCATAGAAAGCTAGTATGTCCATATTGCATAGAGAATACAAAATTATTTCAATATGGGCATGGTCATAAGCCTGCTAGTTCGATTGTCATTATCAATTTCTTTCAAAGCATCATGCCTTTCGAAAATAGCAGGATAATTTCGAGATGAATAAGATAGAGAAGGACCATGCACCCTCGGTCCTCAGTGGTATGGAACTATTTTAGAGGGTATCCTAAGTTAATAAAGTCTAGTTTGGCTACCATTTGACAAGCAAAAATCTCAGGGTTTGATAAAACTCATAACTAGGTGAAGTACAAAATCTTCTAGGAGTTGCCATACTGGTCCAATTTAATTCATCATAACCTTGATGTCATGTACATTGAAAAGAATATATTCGATAATATTTTCTACACCATTATAAATATCAAGAGTAAGACAAAGGACACCTCCAAAGCTTGAGTAGATATAAAGAACATATGCAGGATCCTCTATTAGAGCTGGTTGAGGTGTCACTTAAAAAATTTTTGAAGTCAAAAGCATCTTATATCTTAATGAGGGAGCAGTTGAAAAATGTATGTGAATGGTGTAAAAATCTTAAATTTCTAAATAGTTATGCAAGTAATCTTACTCATGCATCAATATCAAAGATTGTAGGTTTTATGGGCTAAAGAGCCATGATTGCCATGCCTTCATACAATGATTACTGCCTTTAGCTTGGTGTGATTTACTTTCTAACTCCATAGGGAGTTCTTTGAGCAAGCTTAGTGATAATTACATTATACATATACATAAAAATATTAATTTAATGATTAAATTATCTTTATTTATTTAAAATTAATATTTTTATATATTGTTTGTAGGAAAGGAGAGCACTAATATGAAGAGCTTGACTTATGGGTTCAAACAAAACAAGTTTGAAGCGAAATGGATTTGAAATAAGCCCATAATTAAATTTTAAAGATTTAAAATGAAATTACACGAGATTTAGAGCATCCGGTCCACCATGGAATGATTGTTTAGTCTACAAAATGTCCAATGGTCCATTAGCTACCATGGCTACTGGTCCACGATGCAGAGCCATGGACCGGGAGCAATTTTTAGCCTAGAAACACTGTCCCACCATCGCCAGAGTTGTCATCCACCTCCCTTACAGTCGGAGAAACCCCCGGCCACCGTTTGAGCCACCTCCCAAGCTATTGACGAGCCATCATCATGTCTATCCTGATTCGAGCCATCGTTTGTCACCACCTCATCCCTAATCATGGTTGTCATCACCCAGAACCACCGTTGGCCACCGTGTTCCTCTTCCATGGCTGATTTGCCAAGATCTAGCCTTCCCACGGCCTACCATCATTCTCCATGACCATGCCACTCTCCTCCTCTGTACTACACCATTCCACCGAGCATCATTGGCTTTCTTCCTGGTGGTGGGTCTTGGCGGTGCACGGGCGAGTCCGGCGAAGTTCTAGCATTGGTCCCTATGGTGGTAGTTGCGGCCCAAGGAGAGATGGTGGCGGCATTTGGGTGACAGCAACCAAACTAATCAATGGAAGGGGAAGGTGCATGGATCTCAAAGTGTTAATGGCCCATGTTGATTTTGCCTAATTTTTGAACCTCCAATCAAGATCCGATGACAACCAACCCTCAATTGGTCAAGCACTGAGTTGGAGTAGGACTTTATAGTCTAATTCAACTAGGATTTGGGTTTACCATCCTACTATTGATCTTGTAAATAATAAATCCTAGCTAGCCGTTTAATCTACATGTTTAGTCTCATACCGGAAAAACATGAAGATCCCTCCCTTGTTAAAACCTATAAAAAGGCTCCTATGCCTATACCTGGGGCAATCAACTCCCTGGAATCCCTCTAGAACTTTTGCATAGAGAGACATGGGGATCAACTTAGAAGCAGTTAGTGCAGAAGTACAGGAGGGAAGAGGAGATTTTGTATGAGGCAGAGCGGGGTTCTCTTGTTTTCCAATCATTTATATTTCTTTGGTATGCAATAAAAGATTATGTTTTAATTTATGAGTTTATTATTTGTTCTCTTTTATTCTCTCTTTATTATGCTTTACTGTTAAATTGATTTTAGGGACAACTTTTGCTTTCTAGAGATGCACAGTGATCTATTATGGATATGAGGCATGTTAAGGAAAGAAGAGTTGGATACCTAGTGCCTTCCAGAGATGCGCTGTGATCTATTATGGATATAAAGCATGTCGAGGGAAGATAAGCAATTCCTTAAAATTGATTTATCTTAATAATAAAAGAAATACAATTTAGTAGTGTAAAATCAATCTTCCACTCCTGAAATAATCCCTTTTTACTTGCTTCACTCTTGATAGTATTTTATTTCTTGCTTATTTTTACTTTACATAAAAATAATTATGTTGCCCAGTAAGCAACCCAAGAGGGGGGTTAATCGGGTCTCTAAAAAAATATTTACTTGATGCAATGCAATGCTATGCAATCCAATTCAACAATCAATTAAGGTACAATGAAATCAAATGTAATGCTCTTAAATAAAAGTGCAGCGAAAATAAAGAGCAATAAAAGCAAAGCAAGTAGAGAGATCAATCAACCACAAAGATCAAGAAATCTAGTGGTTCGGTGCTATCCAATACACCTACATCCACTCCCCAAGATCACCTTGAGAATTCACTATAATCACACCAATTATAGTTGATTAGTTTTGTGGGCTCACTAATCAAAAACCCAACTTGTTTTCACAAGGCCAACAAGTCAAAACCTCACTTAGTTTTACGGGCTAACCAAGAACCTAAATGGTTTTACGGGCTAACCACCAACCTCCCTTAGTTTTATGGGCTAACCACTAACCTCCCTTGGTTTTTCGGGCTAACTAAGAACCTAAATTGTTTTCAAAGGCTCACCAATAACCTTCTTTGATTTTACAATAGACTAACCAAGAACCCTTACAACAAATCAAGTTTAGAAGTAGAGAAATAATATAAGCTTTCTAAAATATGAAAGGGATATGCCCTACAAGCCAATCTATGTTCTATCTCCCAAACCATTGTAATTGACAATTTTCTAAATAAAGGCATTATTTTTCCATCATACGCTGTGTTTATACTATATGATGAACCCCATAGATTAGGGCTATGATTTTAGGGTTATGATGAGATCATACCAGTGAGACCTAAAATCTTAAAACCTTAATCTAAAGTATTCCTAGTCAAAGGAACCCTGAGTAGGGGATCAGGGTTTTCCAGTAAGACTAGCACATCTCATGTATACTGGAAAGGGTGACTGCTCTCACAGTCACTTGTGTATGACACTAATACTGGGATGTGGGTGCTCATTGGAAAATGAGTTCACTGATATGATCCAACTTGAGAACATCTAATGGAGTCTTAGCTACATGTCAATAGAAGGTTCTCATAGTGGGAGTAGTACAAGTAATCTTTTGACCTGAGACTGCCATAAGTACCTTATGTACATGAACCCATTCTTTGGTTCAATCCTAATCATGACACTGAGCCATGCACAGGATTGATACTGGAAATGGTGAATTGGATATGAAGGTAATGAGTAGGTCAACAAGGAATCGATCACTCTTAGTAAGAGGAGATTGCATCCAGCTAGTCAACAATCGCATGATGATTCAGGGAATCTTTGATCAAAGTAAAGATATTAGAGATGGTTTCTAATATCAAGATAATCGAATCATCATTATAAGATTGAGCTAGAAATAAATATAATATTGGATTTGACATATATCCATATCCATAGTTATATTTTGGGTGCAGGCTGATCGAAAGATTTAATTGTACGGTAACTCTCTACTGAAGGGTAATTTTGGTATTTTACCAGAATTTCCATATCTTCCGGGTAGACATGACACGTTGCTAGACGTCAATCTTGTCTTGTGGGTTGATCAAGTTCAAAGATCACATGTTAGGAAGAGTCCTAATTGATCGAATCGGGTAAGCCCGGTTTGACCTAAATCGATTAGAAAGAGTTCTAATCAAATTAGGTCAACTTGTATTCGAACCCACTGCTGGCTAGATGTGGAACCAAATGGGTCACACACTTAAGAGGATTGATCAAGAGTTTAATTTGGAATTAAATCATCTTTGCAAGATAACACTCTAGCAGGTGTTGCAAACCCTAGCTTCTATTCGGATCAGATTCGAATTAGGGTTCCGGATTGGTTCAAATTGGATTCTAATTGGACCTAATTAGACTCTAATTGAGAAAATAGGAATATGGCTAACCCTATTGGCTAGCCATGTAGCTTGGCTAGCCTCCCCACCCGCCCCCTTTGTTTTTCCATGCCAAATGCCAAGAGTCCATGCGCTTATGGACTCTTGGCGCGCCATTAGGAAGAGTCCATGGCGCATGGACTCTTGGCGCGCCCCAAATATTTCTCCGATTATTTTATTTGGGGCAGCCTCCTTCTTACTCATTAGCGCCTCATCTGTCCCCCCTTGGATGGGAATCCAATGGCTGATGGGATTTTAAGAAAGAAGGAATGCGCTAACTCTTCCCGGGCGCGCGAAATAACATCTCTTCGGAGATGAAAAGTTGCGACTTCCTTCCTTTTAAAACACCGTGGTTTTTCCTTTAAGAAAAGCCGTGGGATTTAATCTGGAAGGCCATGAGATGGGAGGATAGGGCATGAGAAATAGGGAAGGGGCGTGAGACAAAGTGGAATGGGGTTTACGGAGAGTTGTGTTATTTTGAGAAGACATCTCTCTGTAATCTATTTAAACAACAGAGGTCTCGGGTATTTTGACTAATGAACAACAGAGTCTTTTATTTTCTTTTCTTTCCAGGAAACTGATTCCTCCTTAGCTTGTTTAGGACACAGAGAGTTTCCCTCTTACAGAGTTCTCTTCTCTGTTGAAACTCAAGTCCAAAACAAGAGATAGGAAGAATCTCTTGATCGGTAAAAGAAAAGAACTCTTACTTTGTTTTTATTTCCTTTTACTTTAAGACATTAGTGTCTTAAATCCTCCTCCTCCTTCAAGACAAGAGTTTTATTCTTAGGACAAGGTCTTAAGAAAGGGATAGGAAGAAGAAAGAAAGGAAGTAAGGAGCCCCTACCTTGCAGTTTTAAAGCCATAGTCCTCTTGAGTTCTAGGATAAGAAGTCAAGTGAAGGAATTTTGAAGAAGCTTGCATCTTGATCAATCATCTTGTGGATCACCATTGGAGGGTGGACATTTGGACGCCTGGTGAAATCAAAAGAAGCATTCAACACCAAGTTCTGATTTTACATCAAAATTGGACTTAGCGTTAAAAGGTTGGTGCCCTAATTCTAATAATGTTAGTTTGTATATTTTAATTCTGAATAAGGAGATCTTGGCTAAGGGATTATGGTGCCAATTTCATCATTTTTGAAATTACACTTCCACTGCGGTGCTCCGGAATCCCCTACAGTGGTATCAGAGCCATCCTTATTACAGTTAAAATATATGAAAATTATTTATATGCGTTTTTGTTGTAGTATCGCAATTAGGGTTTTAAACCCTTGAATGCTGATACACTTAGCATAATTTAAGGGATGCATATATGATAATTAATGTTTTGATGTATGCCACTAGTTAGGGTTTTTCACTCAAACCCTAATTATTATAGAGATATGATTAGTTTTGAAGTCATCATACTGAAATAAGGTTGCCCTGGCATAATGGTGGATCCATTATGTGGTAAATGGTTGTCCTAGTATGATGACACACTTAGCACATATATGTTTATTAGAGTGATATGATTGTGATATGTTTTATAAGAATGTGCTGGCAAATTTTATAAAGCCCTCTTCTTAAAATTATATTAAGTCATAGTATATTTAACTAATAAGCATCACTAGTCATGATGAACAATTGATCATTCGGTGTCTAGAAAGGTGGTTCTGGGAAGGTAAAGAGAATCGTGATTTTTAATTGGTTCCGTTGACTGACCTGGCCAATTTTTATTGGTGTCTAGGAAAGCAACGGGGGGACTCCCACATCTCTTCCACTTGCCTGGCCGATTTGATTATATTTAAATCTTGACTTAAATGCTTAGTGTTAAAAAATGCTATATATTGGCCTTCCTTCATGCTGGATCATTATTGTGTTATGAACCACATTAGGTTTGTTGTGTTATCTGCAAGACCTAATATGGTGATTGACATAATATTGGTCTAGTGCATAGATATGCTTACAGTATATTCAGTATAATGCCTTGTTGTGTTATCTGCAAGGGCATTATATTTGAATACTGACTGTATAGAAATGAAAGGGTCTTGACTTAATTAGAACATTATGGTTTGTTGTGTTTTCTGCAAGACTTATAATGTTCTAGAGGCCAAGTTATTTTTGAGAATTATATGAGATATAATTGGAAGAGTTTCCTACCTTTAAGCTTATAAAAGATTTGTTGTGTTATCTGCAAGATCTTTTATAAGTTATTAGGATCTCAATCTCACTAAGAAAAACCGATCAAGGTTCTTCTCGATTATCATAGTGAGGGCTATGATTTTTGATAAAATAATGGGAGACATAATTAAATTGAAGACCTAATTTAATTATATAAGTCATTTCATGGTTGTTTGCTTATGTATTGTTCTTAATTAAATGTAGATAAATGGCATCTTCATTATCACTGAGAAGCATCTTAGATACCAACAAATTGACTGGTCCAAACTATGTGGACTGGTTGAGAATCTTAAAGATTGTACTGAGTTCAAAAAAACTTTCTTATATTCTTGATACCCCTAGTCTTAATCCACTAGGGGATGATGCCACACAGGAAGATATGGCCACATACAAAATGTGGCAGAATGCCTCCCTCATTGTCAAGTGTATCATACTGGCCTCTATGACCAATGAGTTACAGAGGCAGCATGAAAGCATGGATACTCAATCCATAATGCTCAATTTAAAGGAGCTTTATGGAGAACAAAGCAGAACTGCTATATACGAAAAATCTAAGCAGTTATTCCGTGCTAGGATGACAGAGGGTACATCCATTCAGGATCATGTCCTGAAGGTAATTGACTTAATCACCAGATTGGGTCAATTAGGGTTTATTATGGATGGGGAGCTGAATCAGGATTTAATCCTGCAATCACTCCCGGAGTCATTTTCTCAGTTTGTCTTGAATTATCACATGAACAAACTGAACACTTTCTTGCCTGAGCTGTTAAATATGTTAAAAACAGCAGAGAGCCACGTTAAGAGAGAAAAGGCTCCACTTCTTCTTGTTGATAAGACCAATAAGAAGAAATCAGGCAAAAAGGGTTTTAGTAGGAGGCTAAACCCTAAGGGTGGCATCAATAAGAACAAGAAAGGAAAGAAGGCCTCAAAACAGTCAACCTGTTTCTTTTGCGGCAAAGTGGGACATTGGAAAAGGAATTGCAAGGCTTACCTTGCAACTGTGAAGCCTGGTACGGCAGACGCACCAAAAGGTATGTATGAGATACATACTATATTGACATTAAATTCGTCTATATCAAATACTTGGGTATTGGATACCGCTTGTGGTTACCATATATGCAAATCATTGCAGGACCTCCACAAGCTTAAAGTATTGAAGGAAGGCGACTTCAATCTCTACGGTGCTGGTGGTGATATCATCCAAGCAAAAGCTGTAGGGACATATATTCTGAAGTTGCCTTCAGGGAAGATCTTGGAGTTAGAAAATTGTTACTATATGCCAAAGATTATTAGGAACATTATATCTATTCCTTTGTTATTAAAACAAGGATATGTAATGGATGTAACGAGCACTGGTTGCTCGATAATGTTATCTAATAAAATTATTTGTTCTGGCATTTTTAGCAATGGGCTCTTAACTCTTTCTTCCAATGATAGTATTTTTCATGTCAATACTAAAAGGAAAAGAAAAGACTTTAATGATACTTTACTTTGGCATCATAGACTTGGTCATGTTAATGAGTCTAGGATTAGCAAGTTATACAAGGAAAAATTCCTTGATCCTTATGAGTATGAATCATTAGAAACTTGCGAATCATGTCTCATGGGTAAGATGACAAAAACTCCATTCACTGGACATGGGGAAAGGTCAACTGAGTTATTAGGACTTATACATACTGATGTATGTGGTCCAATGACAACTCAGGCCAGAGGAGGATACTCATATTTTATCACTTTTACAGATGATTTATCTAGGTTCGGATATGTGTATCTTATAAAACACAAATCTGAAGCCTTTGATAAATTTAAGGAGTATCAAAGTATGGTTGAAAAACAAACCGGGAAAAGTATTAAAGTTCTTCGTTCTGATCGAGGAGGAGAATACTTATCCACGGTGTTTTTAGACTATCTTAAAGTTAATGGAATCCTTTCTGAATGGACCCCTCCTTATACACCACAGCTAAATGGTATAGCTGAAAGGAGGAATCGTACCTTATTAGATATGGTACGATCCATGATGTGCTTCACAAATTTACCCATTTCCTTCTGGGGTCATGCCCTAGAAACTGCTGTTTACATTCTGAACAAGGTACCTTCTAAATCCGTTGTTAGTACTCCATATGAAATTTGGAGTGGAAAGAAACCATATCTTAAATATTTCAAGATATGGGGATGTCCAGCTTATATTAAAAGAAATTTTGGACATAAGTTGGAACCTAGAGCGGATAAATGTCTATTTGTAGGATATCCTAAAGAAGGTAGAGGATATCTATTCTACCATCCTACTGAACAAAAGATTTTTGTCAGCAGGCATGCCACTTTTCTAGAAAAAGAGTTCATTTTAGAAAAGGGCAATGGTAGAACTATTGAACTTGGAGAAGTACAAGAAATACAGATAGATAATTCTCAACCATTAAAATATATAGTTAGGACAGAACCAGAACACAAAACTCCTCCTCGTAGGTCTGATAGAGTGCCATGGGCACCTGAGAGGTATGGGTTTATTATTGAAAATAATGAAGCCCAAGTCATTCAAAATGATGAACCACTATCTATACGGAAGCTATCTTGAGTACTGATTCAGATAAATGGCAAGAAGCCATGGAATCTGAAGTAGACTCTATGTATGTAAACCAAGTATGGTCTTTGGTTGATGCACCAGAGGGTGTTAATCCTATTAGGTGTAAATGGGTCTATAAGAAAAAGATTGGGGCTGATGGCCAAGTTGAAACCTATAAAGCCAGATTAGTGGCTAAAGGTTTTAGACAAAAACAGGGATTTGATTATGATGAAACATTTTCACCTGTTGCCATGCTGAAATCAATTCGGATTTTACTTGCTATAGCAGCATACCACGATTATGAGATATGGCAGATGGATGTAAAGACTGCATTCCTCAATGGTTTCCTTGAGAAAGAAGTCTACATGTCATAGCCAGAAGGTTTTATTTCAAAGAATAAACCTAATCATGTATGCAAGCTAAAGAAATCCATTTATGGATTAAAGCAAGCTTCCAGGAGTTGGAACATCCGCTTTGATGAAACTATTAAAAAGTTTGGTTTTATCAAAAATGTGGATGAACCCTGTGTTTATAAGAAGACTAGTGGGAGTGCCATAGTCTTCTTGGTTCTGTATGTAGATGACATACTCCTTATTGGGAATGATATCCCAATGTTGCAATCAGTCAAGGTTTGGCTATCAAACCAGTTTTTCATGAAAGATTTGGGAGAAGCATCCTATATACTAGGTATTAAGATCTATAGAGATAGATCTAAGAGGATGCTAGGTTTATCCCAATCTAGGTACATTGACTTAGTGCTGAAAAGATTCAGCATGGAAGGAAGTAAAAGAGGTTATCTTCCTATGAGTCAAGGCATACATCTTTCTAAAAGGATGTCTCCTAAGACACCTGAAGAAAGAAATAGAATGAATTCTATACCCTATGCTTCGGCAATAGGGTCCATAATGTATGCCATGTTATGTACCAGGCCTGATGTGGCATATGCTTTAGGCATTGTCAGTAGGTTTCAGGCTGATCCAGGAGAGGATCATTGGAAAGCAGTTAAAAATATTCTTAAGTACCTAAGAAGGACTAAGGATATTTTTTTGGTTTATGGTGGTTATGATCTTAAACTAGAAGCTTATTCTGATTCTAGTTTTCAATCAGACCCTGATGATAGCAAATCCATTTCGGGATATATTTTTACCCTAAATGGTGGAGCAGTGAGTTGGAAGAGTACCAAGTAGCAGACTGTAGCTGACTCAACCACAGAGGCAGAATACATAGCTGTTAGTGAAGCCGCTAAGGAAGCAGTCTGGATGAAGAAGTTCATCACAGAGTTGGGTGTTGTTCCTGAAATTGAAAACCTAGTGCCACTTTACTGTGACAACACTGGGGTTGTTGCTCAAGCTAAGGAACCAAGAGCTCATCATAAGTCCAAGGACATTCTGAGACGCTTCCATCTCGTCCGAGAAATAGTAGAGAGACAAGATGTCTACATAGATAGAGTTGATAAAAAGAACAATGTAGCAGACCCGTTCACTAAGGCTCTACCACAGCGAGATTTTGATCGCCACCTCGAATATATGGGATTAAGATTTAAAGGCGATTGGCTTTAGTGCAAGTGGAAGATTGAAAGGGATATGCCCTACAAGCCAATCTATGTTCTATCTCCCAAACCATTGTAATTGACAATTTTCTAAATAAAGGCATTATTTTTCCATCATACGCTATGTTTATACTATATGATGAACCCCATAGATTAGGGCTATGATTTTAGGGTTATGATGAGATCATACCAGTGAGATCTAAAATCTTAAAACCTTAATCTAAAGTATTCCTAGTCAAAGGAACCCTGAGTAGGGGATCAGGGTTTTCCGGTAAGACTAGCACATCTCATGTATACTGGAAAGGGTGACTGCTCTCACAGTCACTTGTGTATGACACTAATACTGGGATGTGGGTGCTCATTGGAGAATGAGTTCACTGATATGATCTAACTTGAGAACATCTAATGGAGTCTTAGCTACATGTCAATAGAAGGTTCTCATAGTGGGAGTAGTACAAGTAATCTTTTGACCTGAGACTGCCATAAGTACCTTATGTACATGAACCCATTCTTTGGCTCAATCCTAATCATGACACTGAGCCATGCACAGGATTGATACTGGGAATGGTGAATTGGATATGAAGGTAATGAGTAGGTCAACAAGGAATCGATCACTCTTAGTAAGAGGAGATTGCATCCAGCTAGTCAACAATCGTATGATGATTCAGGAAATCTTTGATCAAAGTAAAGATATTAGAGATGGTTTCTAACATCAAGATAATCGAATCATCATTATAAGATTGAGCTAGAAATAAATATAATATTGGATTTGACATATATCCATATCCATAGTTATATTTTGGGTGCAGGCTGATCGATAGATTTAATTGTACGGTAACTCTCTACTGAAGAGTAATTTTGGTATTTCACCAGAATTTTCATATCTTCCGGGTAGACATGACACATTGCTAGACGTCAATCTTGTATGGTGGGTTGATCAAGTTCAAAGATCACATGTTAGGAAGAGTCCTAATTGATCGAATCAGGTAAGCCCGGTTTGACCTAAATCGATTAGAAAGAGTTCTAATCAAATTAGGTCAACTTGTATTCGAACCCACTGCTGGCTAGATGTGGAACCCAATGGGTCACACACTTAAGAGGATTGATCAAGAGTTTAATTTGGAATTAAAACATCTTTGCAAGATAACACTCTAGCAGGTGTTGCAAACCCTAGCTTCTATTCGGATCAGATTCGAATTAGGGTTCCGGATTGGTTCAAATTGGATTCTAATTGGACCTAATTAGACCCTAATTGAGAAAATAGGAATATGGCTAACCCTATTGGCTAGCCATGTAGCTTGGCTAGCCTCCCCACCCGCCCCCTTTGTTTTTCCATGCCAAATGCCAAGAGTCCATGCGCTTATGGACTCTTGGCGTGCCATTAGGAAGAGTCCATGGCGCATGGACTCTTGGCGCGCCCCAAATATTTCTCTGATGATTTTATTTGGGGTGGCCTCCTTCTTACTCATTAGCACCTCATCTGTTCCCCCTTGGATGGGAATCCAATGGCTGATGGAATTTTAAGAAAAAAGGAATGCGCTAACTCTTCCCGGGCGCGCGAAATAACATCTCTTCGCAGATGAAAAGTCGCGACTTCCTTCCTTTTAAAACACCACGATTTTTCCTTTAAGAAAAGCCGTGGGATTTAATCTGGAAGGCCGTGAGATGGGAGTATAGGACGTGAGAAATAGGGAAGGGGCGTGAGACAAAGTGGAATGGGGTTTACGGAGAGTTGTGTTCTTTTGAGAAGACATCTCTCTGTAATCTATTTAAACAACAGAGGTCTCGGGTGTTTTGACTAATGAACAACAGAGTCTTTTATTTTCTTTTCTTTCCAGGAAACTGATTCCTCCTTAGCTTGTTTAGGACACAGAGAGTTTCCCTCTTACAGAGTTCTCTTCTCTGTTGAAACTCAAGTCCAAAACAAGAGATAGGAAGAATCTCTTGATCGGTAAAAGAAAAGAACTCTTTGTTTTTATTTCCTTTTACTTTAAGACATTAGTGTCTTAAATCCTCCTCCTCCTTCAAGACAAGAGTTTTATTCTTAGGACAAGGTCTTAAGAAAGGGATAGGAAGAAGAAAGAAAGGAAGTAAGGAGCCCCTACCTTGCAGTTTTAAAGCCATAGTCCTCTTGAGTTCTAGGATAAGAATTCAAGTGAAGGAATTTTGAAGAAGCTTGCATCTTGATCAATCATCTTTTGGATCACCATTGGAGGGTGGACATTTGGATGCCTGGTGAAATCAAAAGAAGCATTCAACACCAAGTTCTGATTCTACATCAAAATTGGACTTAGCGTTAAAAGGTTGGTGCCCTAATTCTAATAATGTTAGTTTGTATGTTTTAATTCTGAATAAGGAGATCTTGGCTAAGGGATTATGGTGCCAATTTCATCATTTTTGAAATTACACTTTCGCTGCGGTGCACCGGAATCCCCTACGAAATAAAGCAGAGATCTCTTTGAAGCTCGATGTAGAGATGCTTTGAACTTGTTGAAGCCTCTTGAATGCTCAAGAATGGATGATCTTCAATGCTCTTGAAGGCTCTTGAATGCTTGGAGGCTTTCTTTTGCTTGAGAGTGGTTGAATCTTCAATGAATAGGAGTTAAAGCTCTCTTTTCTTCTCACTTGAATGCTCTTATGTCATTCTCATCAATAATAATGAATTATTCTTCTTTTAATTTGATTTGGAGCATATAAATACCTCTCCAAGGCCTCAAATCTTGTTTCTAGCCGTTAGACTTGAAAAACTAGCCATTGAAGGGCAAAAGGGTCGAGTTCTGCATTCGAAAAACTAGCCGTTACTGTTCCCAGAATTCCATGTGTCGACACTTTAGGCTGTGAGTCGACACTTCAGGCTGTGTGTCGACACTTTAGGTTGACACTTGAATTTCTTGAGCCGACACCCAATTCAAAAATCTTCAATCTAGTTCTCTGGAAATCTTAGATGTGTCGATACTTTCTCAGGTAAGTCGATACCTTGAGTCGATACTTTGCTATCATGTGTCGACACTTCAGCAGATCTTCATTTTTAGCAAGTTCTGTGACTTGAAAATCTCAGGCGATGAGCTGATCCATGTGTCGACACTTTGAGTCGACACTTCAGGTCCATGTGTTGACACTTCAGCTATGCCATTTGAAACATTCTTTGCGTACCAGCTTGAGTCGACACTTCACCTCCATACGTCGACACTTGGTGTCATGTGTCGACACTTTGAGTCGACACTTCACTGAAATCTTCATAGAAAAATCTGAACTTGTGCTGAAAGACATTTATACTTAACTCAATTGACCATTCAAGCAATCTTTGATTGTCCAAGTCCTCTTTGAGCAGATCTTTTCATCCAAACTTGGTTTACTTCAATCAAACAAACTTCTTCAAATTTATGAGCACCTTTTTTCAACAAAAACACACTTCAAGGAAATTATTAGTACTCAACTTATACTTAACCATTTTGCTTATCATCAAAATCAATAACGGAGTCAACAATCTTCTCTTTTTTGATAATAACAAAACCTTTAAGTATAAATCACATAAAAAGCTTTTAAAAGAATTCATCAAGGTGCATAGAATTAAATGCAATAGTTGTATCAAAGTAATTTTAAGTATCGATAAGATGTATCAGAATAAGAATGATATAAAAATTTAAGATTATCAGAGCAAGTTGTAATGATTAAGAGTATCAGAGCTTTGGGATATATATGAAATATAATTGCATGTATCGTGATACTCTAAAAAAAATTCAACAATAAGTAAAGCTCTCCCTGAATTGATGATCCATAAAATAATTTGTAAATAACCTTTCAAACACTTAAAGAGGGGTTTTAAGATGAAATTTACGTTAAAAAGGATTTTCAATGAAAACAAAGTATTGCTCCCCCTTTCTTAAGGAATTTGTAAACAATTTTAATTCAAGTTCTCAAAATAATTTTCAAATTTTGCAAATACTCTTATTTACCCGTTGCACATCACAGATATACTTTGCATTTTTTTTTTAATCTTATTACTTTACTCCCCCTTTTTGTTATCATTAAAAAGGTAGGAGGGCAATAGATTTAAGATACAGCATTGAAGTGCAATGTAGAATCTTCATTCATTAATAAAGACAAGTCATAAAGACAATGAAATACCAAGGAATTTAAGTCGTTCATTCATTTAAAATCACAAACATGAAGTACAATATGTTATTTCATTTCAAGTTAGAATTTGTACAACAAAAGACAAAACATACATAGATGCATACAAGTAGACTATCTAAAAATACATAAATATCCTAATCCTCCTCCTCATCATCATCATCAGAAGACGATCCGATCTCAATCGGTCCTGTATAAGTAAAAGATCGAGCTCGAGGCCACATCGATCTGAGATCTTGGAGTCGGGTCCTGGTCGGCCATGGAGGGATATGACGACCACGTCCTCTACATCAAGCATATGTCCAATCTCTGGCTGGAGCAGTAGAGGTAGAAGCAATGTCCTCCACAGGAACGGAACTAATCGATTCGATAGTCTCTATGACTACAGGAAGTGGTGTACGATCAAAAGAGGGACTGGAGTCAAGATACTGAAATCCAGGTGTGTAAAAACCAAGCTCTCGAATAAGTGAGGATGTGTGAATGATAGGAGTATCAACAATGGATGTGTCAAAAATAGGCGTGTCAGTTGACGATATGACAGGTGTATCAAGGATAGATGTATCAGCTGAAGAATGAATGGGTAATTCTGTAATCGGTGAATCAATGATAGGAGTGTCAATAATCAGTGTATGAACAATGGGTGAATCAATAACTGGTGAAAGAATGGGAATAGGAACATGATCATCCGATCTGGAAGGAGAGGATGGGACTGGAGTCTAGGTAGGTGAACTAGAAGGGTCATGAATAGGACTCCTGGGCAAGTCTGCCATCACCTCCGCTGTTGGCTCTGTAGTCAGATCTGGAAAGTCAAATCCACTAGAGTTAGTCTTTTCATCATCTCCATCAATATCATCACCATCAACATCATCTCCAACAACAACATCACCATTAACATCAACTACAGGTGCAGGAGCAAGTGGAGTAGTATCAGCAACTGGAGTACTCATTGAAGGTCTGGACAGTGCAATCAGTATAGCTGAGATGCCATCACTCAGTCCACTATGCCTCTCTCTGGTCTCCATTATGAAGTAGTCAAGATGTTGTCTCATGATCAGAAGATCAATCTTAATGTGTCTGACTCTATCTAATAAGCTATCAGAAACACCCTGAGTCTCCATCTGAGCTGGCTGAGGCTGTGCTGAAGTAATAGGATCAGTCTGAGATGCAATCGCTAGCTGTGTTGCTATCTTAGGCTGACTCTCGGTAGGTCCTGCCTCGTTGGAGAGGATGCGCTCCTCCTCTACAGCATCATCGTCATCAGCTCTATCCTCGACCTGACCAGATATCCTGCGAGTCCACTGGCCTCGGAACAAATGATAACCCATCTGCTGTAATGACCTGATGTCATACACATCAGTATGAAGTAGCATGCGGAAGGGCTCATCCTCAAAGCTGACGTCGTACTCTCTGAATAGTACAGTCAACCCCATCTCATAGGGCAGGCAGAGTCGCTGGCTCGTCGATGCCTCCGTCATCTAGTGAATCATAATCACTGGAAGGTAGACAGGCATGCGTTGAACTAATGAGAGCATCACTAGCAACTCCCGCTCGGTGATGTAATCGAAGCATCTGGTCTTTGGCAGAAGTATCCAGGCGACAATGTGGTGCAACAATCTCATCTCTGCTAGCAGTCAGGATGTGGGTATGATGGCTCTTTCAGGCAATATATCAGACTCAAAGATACACTGAAGTCCACTCACTCTGTCTATCAAGCTGTCCACCACTGAACCAGTCATCAGAATGTCCCATACTCTGCTTAGAACCTCTGATGAAACTGGGATATCCCGGCCTCTCACCTGTGCCATCCATCCATCAGTCCCGCAGGCGAGTGATCCATAAAACTCCCTGATAAGCCCGAGATGAAACATGTCACTGAGGGAGCAAAATGAAGTCAAACTAGCCTGTTGAATCCACCGTATGATCCTAAAATGTTGCTGGTCAACAAAAGTGAAGTCTACTCATCATCCCCTAACGACGGTCTTCGAGCTCATCTTGCTAGAAGCTACAAAAAGTGGTCGTGCTAGCGAATCAGGAGCTCTAGCCTTGTGTCTAGCCTTCGTTCTTTGTTCCTCTTCTTAATTGGACTGACGAGGGTGATGGACTACTTGCTTTCAGGGTCCCATTGCTTAAAAAAAGGATTTGGGTAAGATTTGGATGAAAATCTAGGGTTTCTAAGGCTCAAAATTCAAATGGGAGGCAGAATCTAGCAAAATCTGAACAACCAAGTGCTTTAAACAAAGAATCAATGGGTTTAAATCATGAAACAGAGGAAAGGAGCAGTGAGGAGTACCTTAGATTAAGTGTCGGCTTGAGAGAGATGAAGAAATGGGAGAAAAAAATGCTTCGAAATGCCCTTATTCTTGGTCTGCTGTTGTTCAAGTGTCGACTCACGAATGTGTCGACACATTCAGGTGTCGATACATCAATGTGTCGACACATTGACTTAAAAACCAAAAATTAAGAGATTGAAGCATTCATCAAAATCAAGCATAATTCAATGAAATTCAATAAAATTAGTAAAGATTGATCATGATTGATGTTAAATATGATTTATTTGAGTCAAGAATAGGAAAAATTTGATCAAAAGGATAGATGATCCCGAGCTTTGTTCTAATCATACAAAATCGATCTTCCAGAAGAGGTTTAGTTAAGATATCAGCTAATTGAAATTCAGTACTAATAAATTCAAGCACAACATCATTATTTTTAACATGATCTCTAATAAAATAATGTCTAATTTCAATATGTTTACTCCTAGAATGTTGAACTGGATTTTTAGTCAAGCAGATACCACTGGTATTATCATATTTAATAGGTGCACTAGCCAACTTGATTCCAAAATCTTCAAGTTGTTGCTTAATCTACAAGATTTGAGCATAATAACTTCCTGCTGCAATATACTCAGCCTCAGTTGTGGATAGTGCAATTGAAGTTTGTTTCTTGCTAAACCATAAGATTAAGTTAACTCCAATAAATTGGCAAGTACCACTAGTACTCTTTCTATCCAATTTACAACCAGCAAAATCAGCATCAGAATAACCAATCAATTCAGCAGATGAATCTCTAGAATACCATAAACCAATATCAACCATACCAGATAGATATCTAATAATGTGCTTAATAGCCATCAAATTTGATTCTTTAGGTTTAGATTGATATCTAGCACACATGCATACACTATATATCTAACATTATATCTGATCTACTAGCAGTTAAGTACAGTAAAGAGCCAATCATACCTCTGTATAACTTTTGATCTACTGATTTACCATGTTCATCTTTATCAATCTACAAGAGGGGCTCATAGGCGTACCTATTGCTTTAGTAGTTTCCATCCCAAACTTCTTTATAATTTTTCTTGTATACTTAGCTTGGTTGATAAGATTCCATCTATAGTTTGCTTAATCTGGAGTTTGAGAAAGAAATTGAGTTCTCCTATCATACTCATCTTGAACTCATCCTGCATTAGCTTGGCAAACTCTTAACAAAGAATTTCATTAGTAGCACCGAAAATGATATCATCAACATATATTTGTACTACTAATAAATCATTATCTTTTCTTTTCAAAAATAGTATTTTATCAACATGTCCTCTAAAAAAATTATTTTCAATTCAAAATTTGCTGAGTCTCTCATACCAGGCTTGAGGTGCTTGCTTTAATCCATAAAGTGCTTTGTGCAATTTAAAAACATGATCAGGATGTGCATGATTTTTAAATCCAGGTGATTGTTCAACAAAAACTATTTCAGTTATAAAATTATTTAGAAAAGCACTCTTAACATCCATTTAAAATAGTTTAAAGTTCATAAAATAAGTAAATGCTAATAATAGCCTAATTGCTTCAAGTCTCGCAACAGGAGCAAAAGTTTTATCAAAATCAATCCCTTCCTCGTGGTTGTAGCCTTTAGCAACTAATCTCGCTTTATTTCTAACAACAATTTCATTTTCATCTAATTTATTTCTAAATATCCATTTTGTACCAATAATATAAATATTAGATGGTCTTTCTATTAATGTCCACATATTATTTCTATCAAACTAAATTAGTTCATCTTGCATGGCATTAATCCAGTTAGGATCTTTTTCAGCTTCTTCAAAATATTTAGGCTATACTTGTCATACAAAAGCTATATAATCATATTCATTTCTAATTGAGGCTCAGTTCTTACCCCTTTAGATGGATCACCTAGGATTAATTCCTTAGGATGTCCATGAGCATACCTCCACTCCTTAGATAGATCTTGATGCTTTGGAGTGTCTTCTCCTTTCTCATTCTTGTCTTGATCTTCTTCATTCAGGTGAGGGGGTTGATCATTTAGTGTCAACTTTTGAAGCTTGTTAGCACCTGCACATTCATCAGAAGTATTATCTTTTCTAGAGGATTTGTTAGTAGATTCTTCAAAAATAGCATGCACTGACTCTTCTACAACCAAAGTTCTTTTATTGAAAACTCTATATGCCCTGCTTGATATGGAGCATCCTAAAAAGATACCTTCATCAGACTTGGCATCAAACTTTCCAAGATTATCTTTTCCATTGTTTAGAATAAAATATTTGCAACCAAAAACTCGAAAATACTTTAAAGTTGGTTTTCTTTGATTCCAAAGTTCATATGGAGTTTTCTTCAAAATAGGACAGATTAAAACTCGATTTAAGATATAACATGCAGTATTAATAGCTTCAGCCCAAAAATATCTTGGAAAATCATTTTTACAAAGCATAGTGCATGCCATTTCTTCCAAAGTATGATTTTTTTTTTCTACTATCCCATTTTGCTAAGATGTCCTATGTGTAGAAAAGTTGTGTTCAATTTCTTTTTTATTACAAAAGTTTTCAAAATCTTAATTTTCAAATTCGGTTCCATGATCACTGCGAATGCAAACAACTGAAACACCCTTTTCATTTGAAACTTTTCAATAAAACTTTATAAAAGCAGAAAATGATTCATCTTTATGTGCTAGAAAGAAAATCCATGTAAATCTTGAAAAATTATCCACTATGACTAATCCATATCTTTTGCCTCCTAGACTTGATGTTCTAGTTAGTCCAAAGAGATCCATATGAAGTAGTTCTAGTGGCCTACTAGTAGTTATAAAACCTTTTGGTTTAAAAGAAGTTTTAACTTGTTTACCAAATTGACATGCTTGGCAAATTATATCTTTTTAAAAACAAAGTTCAGGTAAATCTCTAACTAACTTCTTTTTGCAAAGTTTTGAAAGTGGATACATACTAGCATGCCCTAATCTTCTATGCCAAAGCCAACTAGTCTCTTCCTTAGTAGAATTCATTGCAACAAGGCATTCTCCATTAGGCAAAGATAGATCATCTAAATCTACCAAATAAATATTTCCATGTCTTTTTCCAATGAATTGTACTATATTTATATTCGGACTATCAATCATGCAATAAGATGATTTAAAAATGACTTGAAAACCTTTATCACAAAATTGACTAATACTCAAAAGATTATGCTTTAAACCTTCAACTAACAGTACAGTACAAATACAACTAGAAGGAGTTATGTGAACCTTACCAATACCAATGATTTTTTTTTTACCATTATCCTTGAAGGTCATACTCTCTCCATTCAAAGCTTCAAGAGAAGTGAATTGCTTCACATCTCCCATCATGTACCTTGAGCAACCACTATCAAGATACCAAAGTCTTTTGTTCTCCTTGGTTGCAAGACACACCTACAATAAAATCAAGCTTTGTTTTTAGGTACCCAAGCCAACTTAGGTCCCTTAGGGTTAGCACTTAAAATGGTTCCTTTTGGAACCCACACTTTACCAAAAGAATTAATTTTCCTTAAATTGTATTGAAAATATTTATGACCTAACTTTTTATATGAAAAACAAGTTATGCTGGATGATGCAGGTACAAAAAAGTTTTTGAAGTACTTTTGTTATTTTTGTGGTCTAAAACCTAAACCTGCTTTATTAAAAATGGCTCTTTGACTATTCAAAAGTAGATTCAATTTTTCTGAACTATAAGTAAATTTTTCAACAAAAGGCTTTATCTTTTCAAGTTCATTTTTGTACTTAGCATTTTCCAATTCTAAATCTTTATTTTTCTTTAAAAGATCACCATTTGAAATAACATTTTTGGGTCTTTTCAAAACTTCATTCTCCATTGACAAAGCATTATTTTTTTTTTTTCTAAAACATCCAATTTAGATTTCAAATCACTAATATCATTTAGCAAAGAATTGTTTTCAAGAGAAAAACTATTAGCATGCTTTTTCAACCTTTTATTTTCAGATAAAATTATTTTATAATCATGCATAAGTTCATCAAAAGCATTTCTAAGCTCATCAAAAGTAAAATCTATTTCGGTGTCGAAATTTACCTCATCTTGCTCTTGATATGCCATTAAACAGATATTTGCAACTTCTGTTTGCTCTTCTTCAGAACTGGAGTCTTCACTGTCACTCCAAGTGACCATCATAGCTTTCTTTCTTAATTTCTTCCTTGAGTTCTTAAGGAGAGGGCAATCGAACTTGTAGTGTCCCGACTTCTTGCACTCGAAGCATGTAGGTATTTCCTTCTTCTTTTTCCTTCTCTTTCTCTTTTTCTTTTTCTTTTGATTAATATTTCTTTTTATAAGGATACTTCCTCCTCTTCATGAATCTTCTGAATTTCCTTACAAGGAGGGCTTCTTCACCTTCATCTTCTTCTTCTTCTTTCGACTCATCTATTGAGGATTCTTCTTGTATGTTTGATTTGAAAATAATCCCCTTTTTCTTTTTGTCCAAGTCCATTGACTTTTGCTTCAAATTTAGCTCATAAGTCATGAGCGATCTAACCAGCTGCTCTAGAGGTAGTTTGTCAACGTCATTGACTTCTTGGATTGCGGTCACCTTCGGATCCCATAATGTTGGAAGTGACCTGAGAATTTTATTCACAAGATCAGCGTTAGGCATTACCTTTCCAAGACTTCTCATTCCATTTACAATATTTGTTAATCTTGTGTACATATCAGTGATAGATTTATTAGGTTCCATTCAGAATATCTCATATGTGTGCACTAACATGTTCACTTTAGGATTTTTTACTTGATCAATACCCTCATGGATAACTTCAAGTATGTTCCATATTTCTTTAGCAGAGGTGCATGTAGATATCCTATTAAATTTACTAGGATCTAATGCACAATAGAGGAGATTCATTGCCTTGGCATTGATCTCGGATTGCTTAATGTCATTTTCATCTCAATCCTCTTCGAGCTTTGGGATGGAAACACCATTAACCACTACTGAAAGAATATGAGGACCTTTATCTACAACTCTCTATAAATTATAATCAATAGAATGCATATAAATTCTCATCCTAGTTTTCCAATATGTATAATTTGATCCATTGAAAAATGGAGGTCTATTTGAGGCTTGACCGTCAAGTACGCTAGTACCAATTGGGATTGCCATAGATTGTTACTCAAGGTGGTAAAGCCTATATACTAAGAACAGGGCTCTGATACCACTTATTGCCCAGTAAGCAACCCAAGAGGGGGGTGAATTGGGTCTCTAAAAAATATTTACTTGACACAATGCAATGCTATGCAATCCAATTCAACAATCAATTAAGGTATAATGAAATCAGATGTAATGCTCTTAAATAAAAGTGCAGCAAAAATAAAGAGCAATAAAAGTAAAGCAAGTAGAGAGATCAATCAACCACAAAGACCAAGAAATATAGTGGTTCGGTGCTATCCAATGCACCTACATCCACTCCCCAAGATCTCCTTGGGAATTCACTATAATCACATCGATTACAGTTGATTAGTTTTGCGGGCTCACTAATCAAAAACCCAACTTGTTTTTACAAGGCCAACAAGTCAAAACCTTACTTGGTTTTATGGGCTAACTAAGAACCTAAATGGTTTTACGGGCTAACCACCAACCTCCCCTGGTTTTTTGGGCTAACCAAGAACCTAAATGGTTTTCAAAGGCTCACCAATAACCTCCCTTGGTTTACAATAGGCTAACCAAGAACCCTTACAACAAATCAAGTTTAGAAGTAGAGAAACAATGTAAGCTTTCTAAAATAAAGCGGATATCTCTTTGAAGATCGATTCAGAGATGCTTTGAACTTGTTGAAGCCTCTTGAATGCTCAAGAATGAATGATCTTCAATGCTCTTGAAAGCTCTTGAATGCTTGGAGACTTGCTTTTGCTTGAGAGTGGTTGAATCTTTAATGAATAGGAGTTAAAGCTCTCGTTTCTTCTCACTTGAATGCTCTTATCTCATTCTCATCAATAATAATGAATTATTCTTCTTTTAATTTGATTTGGAGCATATAAATACCTCCCCAAGGCCTCAAATCCCGTTTCTAGCCATTAGACTTGAAAAGCTAGCCGTTGGAGGGCAAAAGGGTTGAGTTTTGTGTTTGAAAATCTAGCCATTACTGTTCCTAGAACTCCATGTGTCGACATTTCAGGCTGTGAGTCGACACTTTAGGTCGACACTTGAACTTCTTGAGTCGACACTCAGTTCAAAAATCTTTAATCTGGTTCTCTAAAAATCTCAGATGTGTCGACACTTCCTCAGGTGAGTCAACACCTTGAGTTGATACTTTGCTTCCATGTGTTGACACTTTAGCAGATCTTCATTTTCAGCAAGTTCTATGGCTTGAAAATCTCAGGCGATGAGCTGATCCATGTGTCGACACTTTGAGTTGACACTTCAGGTCCATGTGTTAACACTTCAGCTATGCCATTTGAAATATTCTGTGTACCGGCTTGAGTCGACACTTCACCTCTATATGTCGATACTTGGTGTCATGTGTCGACACTTTGAGTCGACACTTCACTAAAATCTTCATAGAAAAGTCTGAACTTGTGTTGAAACACATTTATACTTAACTCAATTGACCATTCAAGCAATCTTTGATTGTCCAAGTCCTCTTTGAGTAGATCTTTTCATCCAAACTTGGTTTACTTCAATCAAATAAACTTCTTCAAATTTGTGAGCACCTTTTTTTAACAAAAACACACTTCAAGGAAACCATTAGTACTCAACTTATACTTAACCATTTTGCTTATCACGAAAATCAATAACGGAGTCAACAAATTACTCTTATTTTCTTTTTAAAATCATAACTTAGCCCTAAGGTCCTTGAGGATACGATCCCAACTCACCCTAGCTATAAAGTTAGGTTGGTGAATTATTTTTGATCACCTACGATAATGATCAAATTTTTGCACCATTACTAGGAACCTTAGGCATAATTATGATTTAAAAATAAAAAAATAAAAATAAAAAAATAAAAAATAAAAAAGGTATAAAAAATTAGTTAATATATTTCTTTTTTACTACTTTCCTAACTAATTTACTATTTTTCAAATCTGAATTATTACTTTCTTGGTTAACCACTTAACTACCTTATAACCCTGATTCAATTTAGTTTTTTTTTAATACTTAATTAACTAAATTAAAAACTTACCTCAAAACAACCTAACATAAAAAAGAAAACACATCTTATAATATGTAATTAAAATAAAGAAATTAATTAAGTCTTAAAAATTAATTACTTATACTAGACATCTTCTTTCTCTGCATTGCATATCTCATAAAACATTTTAAGGGCACTAAATCCCTAAACAACATAAGGTGGGGATTTCATTTCCCTTGGCCCACAAACCACCACCCTGCATACTACATTGACCTAAGTCTTAAATTTAAAATCAATTAGACATTGGCCCCTAAGGATTTTCGAGCTCACTAGGACAAGGGATCCTGAGAGTTGGACTAGCACAGAATTAACTAGTTCACTGGTGTCTAAGAAAAGGGGTTCAAGGATGATGCAGCCCTGAAGGAAGGTGGTTCTTTAATTGGTTCCATTATCTGACATGGCCAATTGATTTGGTGTCTAAGAAAAGCAATGGGAAGACCCTTACCGACCTTACTCTTACTTGGCTATTAGCTAGTTAGTATCTGACTTCGAAGGCTCAAAGGCAACCTTGGAATAGTTAGTAGCTGTCTAAAATTAGGGAACCCTAGGATAGAGAGTCCATTGATTGCTAACTTGTTTACAATTAACCTAGAACTTTAATTAATACTTCTTCTCTATTCCTCTTAGCTTTAGGACTCCTTAGGCTCTCATCTTTAGACTTCTTCTCTATCTTTCTTCTCTCTTCTCTCCCTTCTCCTGTTTAATAAAAAATATATATAAAAACTCAATAGCCTAGGATTGCCTTATCTAGACTTTTTGGTTGCATGCTAGGTCAACGATTACTACAACTTGACTTGCAACCACTTGATGAAGAGTTAGAAAAGACCCTTAGGTCAATCCGGGCTACAAATATGGCTAATCCTGGCAATGCCAACCCTCCGCACCCATTAAGGGAATATTTTATCCCATCCTTGTACTCATACTCACCATGCATCCAAGAACCTCTTATGGAGGCCATCCAATATGAGATCAAGTCCAATATTATTCAAATACTACCATCTTTTCACAGACTTAGTAACAATGACCCCTATAAGCACCTAGGTGAATTTCTTAAGATTTGCTCTACAGTTAAAATTCAAAATTTCTCTAACGATGCTCTTAGGTTGAAGCTTTTCCTATTTTCACTTAAGGACAAAGCCAAATATTGGCTAAGTGCCTTAGATTTAGTAATTATATCAACCTGGGACCAATTCAAAGAGAATTTCTAAAGAAATACTTTTTCATAGAAAAAACCAACCATATTAGAAAAGCCATGTTGCCCAGGTGGCTTCCCAAGAGGGGGGTGAATTGGGATTATAAAAACTTTAGCAAGTATGTGAAATTTAAAATCCTTTTAGTGTTGTGGTGATATATGCAATGCGAAAGCAAGTAAATAAATATAATGAAGTTAAACAAGCACAATCACAAATACAAGGAATTTATAGTAGTTTGGAGCAACCTGCTCCTACGTCCACTACCCAAGCACCACTTGGGATTTCCACTATATCCCCCACCGGAATATAGTTGGATTATTTTAACAGGCTCACAATCCAAACCTATACACTTTGGTTTTACTGGGATCACTAAAGAAAACCCTCACTTGGTTTTGACACAGGCTAACCAAGAACCTAAATTCCTTTGGTTTTTAGAACAGGGCTCACCAAAGAAAACCCAATCTTGGTTTTATACTGGGATCACCAAGAATCCAAACTTAGGTTTCAAAAGGCTCACCTAAAAACCTTTAACACACTCTCAAGACACAGCCCCTTGCTATTCTTAGAGAGAAAACAAGATATATCAAATGTGTAAAGCAACTATATAACAAACCAAACTTGTTTGAGAGTTGCTGATGAAGATCAAATTGAAGTCTAGCTTTGAATGCTCTTTAATGCTCTTCAAGCTGCTTCTTTTCTTCTTCAAAAGGTTGGATTCAAGAATGAAGATCAGTTGGTGAAGCTTTGAATCCTTTCTTGAATGCTCTTGAAGTGAGTTGGTGAAAGACTTGAAAACTCTTCAACTTTCAAAGGATAATCAATGAATAATCTCTCAAAAAAAAATTGTTTAAACCTTCATAAATACTCCCTTTTATAATCTTTAATCAAAAATAGCCGTTGTAGGGCCTAGAGACCGAAGTAGAGCCATTGGAAGGTTTTTGGAATTCAAAAATGAGATTCTGCAACTAGCCATTAGACTACAAAAACCCATCACTCAAGTCGACTCGAGGTCCATGAGTCGGCTCGAAGTCTCAGACAACCCAAATAAAAGTTTTGTGCAAGTCAGCTCTTCTGGGTTGAGTCAGCTCGAACTCTCAATCAATAGAAAATCAAATTCTGCATGAGTCGACTCTTCAAGGCTGAGTCGGCTTTAAGTCACAATCACCAACAAAACAAACTCTGGACGAGTCGGCTCTTCTAGGCTTGAGTCAGCTCGAGGTCTCGGTCACCAAAATCATAAGTTCTTCATCGAGTCAGCTCTTAAGGCTTGAGTCGACTCGATGTTCTGAAACTCTAAAATTTTTGTGCCGTGCTAGAATAGGAGTCGGCTCTTGATCCATGAGTCGACTCTTACAAAAATTCTTCTTATGCATTCAAACTTCTCCAAACTTCTTCAATTCAAGATTCCAATAAGAGCAAGTCTTCCAAGAAGCTTCAAAGAGCTTACCAAACAAATTCTAACATACTTACTCTCATTTTTATAATTTTAGAGCCCTTTTTACAAGATTACATACATGAAGGATTAGGGCTTTACGACTTGAAGTATACAAGAGTTCATACAATGTTGGAATACCCTTCAACTAGATAGAAAACCAACTAATGTAAAGACAAACACTTTCCTGCAAAACTTCTTAAATAATTGAAAGAATTAGTAAAGCATACATGCTCTAATGTTTTGTAATCATCAAAATCATTCTAGGGGTCAACAATCTCCCCCTTTTTGATGATGATAAAATACTGGGCATGAAAAGGTTTAAAAGCACTTTTCAATTATGTATCATATTCACATACATTAAAAAGTATATCAACACAAATAATGTGTCAAGTTGTTGTTGTTGAAGTGAAGAGTATCAAAATAATGTATCATTTGTATCATTCATGCACTAAGTATCAAATCATCATAATACTAACTTTGCATTCGAAATAAGTTTTAACAAAAGCTCCCCCTTTCTTATATAACAATACTCTCTTCACATTTTCATGCTCAACTCATTTTTCATGCTCATCTCCCCCTTTTTGTCATTAACAGAAAAGTATATAATTTAGGGAGAACATTCATTCACAAACTAAATCATTCACTATCATTTAAACATGTATCAAGTGAAACATAAGAAAAGATATATATATATAAAGTGTCAGTACAAAGGTGATACATTACAAGAGTACCAAAGCACACCAAAAATAGTATCACAAACAACAATAGGAAATACTAAACAATAAATCCTAAAAATCAAAAGGATGGACTAGGCTCATCATTACTAGGTTCTTCTTCACTAAAAGAAGAACCAACCTCTAAAATACTAGGAGCATGTTTAAATTTAGGGAACCTAGATCTAAGGTCCCTAAGTCTAGTCCTAACAGGGGTTAAAGTCTTAGAAGTTCTAGGTTTAGATTTAGTTGGAGGCTCAGAAGAAATCAAGATAGGTGTAGGCCATCCAGAAGGAGGATGAACAGATAAAGCTAGGGTGCTGGTAGTCGATAGAATCTGCATCATAGGAGTATTCAATATGCCAATGCTCGGACCCTGAGTACCAGTACCAAGTCCAACAGGAGTAGCAGCTGTAGTAGGAATATCAGTAGAATGCTCTACCTTTCCCTGTCCATAGTCAGTATCATGAATATCAGGTCCTACTGAAGATGGAGGAAGTGCTGAATGACTGGCTGTCCTGATCTATTGAAGAATAGATAGAATCTCCTGGAAGCCACCTCTTATCTCAGTCTGAAGTGCTAGTATCTGGCATCTGTCTCTGCCTTGACTCTCTATAAAGTAGAGATCTCATCCAGAATCAGTTGCAACCTGCTATCATCACCTAAACCATCAGTAGTAGATCCTCTCACAGGTGAATGAGGTAAAGAAGGTGCTGGCTCAGAAGGTCCAGCCTCATCAGTCTGTGGCTCAGTCTCAGTATCTTGTTCTTGACCAATGTGGTCATCATCACCTGACTCCTCATCTGAATGTGTTGCTGGTAGTCCTTAAGTCTTCCTGATCTAGTGTCCATCAACCTTCAGGAATCCCATCCTAATCAATGACTTAACATTATATATGTCTGTATGAAGTAATGGCCTGCTATCCTCACCAGACAAATCTACCTTTGCATCCTGAAAGAGTAGTGTGAATACCATGCCATAAGAAAGACATGCTCGTGCCCTACGAGCAGCTTCCCTCATCTAGGATATCATGATATAAGGTAAGTTGAGGGCCTCCTCCACAACCAAACATCTCATAAACACCAGATCCCTCTCACTCACCAAGTCAAACCTTCCAGTTCTGGGTAGAAAAATATGACTTATGATATTATGAATCAACCTCATTTCCAAAGAAAGTTGATTAGCCTTGACATGTATAACACTAGTACCTCAAGAATTATCCTCAAAGACTTCTGTTTTTCCTTCAATACCAAAAAGCTCTCTCCTTCCTTAGGTATTTGAAGAATGTCACTTAATTTTTGCTCATTCATCTCAATATGCTTCCCTTTCATAATTGATTCCACATGAAATGCACCAAGGGACATATTTTCAAAGAATTGTCTTACTAAATTTGGAAATGTAGGTAATTTCAACATGCAAAATGATTTCCAACCTTGTGCAATGAGCTAATCACCAACTCTAAAATTTTCTTGCTCTAAAAAAAGTAAAATCAACACAACGTCCGGAAGTAACTTGCCTATTACCCATAAGAACAACCTGTCTTGGAGCTTCTGGAGCCTCTTCATGTTCTTCTTGTGGATCTACCATGGGATTTGAAGTGTCAAGCTCCTCTTGGTTCTTCTCTCCTCTGCTACGGTCCGCACAACCCTCCTTGGTTTATTCCCTATGGCTTTCTTAGGTGCCATTTTGGTTGGATTAGGATTTAGGAAAGGTTTGGTGGAGTTCTAAGGTTTTTCCTAGGTTTGGAATAGGAAACAGTTGAAGTAGAATAGGAAAGGCAGAAAGAACATGGATTTTGAAACCTCACGATGCCCTATTTAAAAAGGGTTAGCTTGACTCTCGAGTCGACTCGAGCAAAAATCAAGGTTAAAGCTCAGAAAACTAAAAAATAAAATTCTATAGGTTCCTTAGCACTAGAGAAGGTGGTCATAAGCTCTAAAGAGAATTTTGAAACATCTAGATAATTTTTTCTTATTTAAAAAAAATAGGTTAAAAACTCTTAATATGGGTCACATAGGCCTAACTCACCTCTAATCTTTTCAAATCTATCTTGGCTAAGAGGTTTGGTAAAAATATCAGCAAGTTGATCTTCTGTAGGCACAAATTCTAATTTTAAAACATTATTTAAAACATGGTCTTTAATGAAATGATGTCTAATTTCTATATGCTTAGTTCTAGAATGCCGAATTAGATTTCTAGATAAATTAATAGCATTAGTGTTATCACATTTAATAGGAATTTTAGACTGGATAACACCATAATCTTCTAGCTATTGTTTGATCCACAACACTTGTGCATAATAGTTCTTTGTAGCCGCATACTCTGTCTCAGTAATAGACAGTGCTACAGAATTCTGTTTACGACAGTACCATGAAATCAAGTTGACACCTAGAAATTGACAAGTGCTACTTGTACTCTTTCTATCAATCTTATAGCCACCATAATCAGCATTAGAATAACAAATTAACTTTAGAGATGAATGCTTAGAATACCATAAGCCTAAATTACATGTGCCTTTAAGATACTTAATGATTCTTTTAACAGCAATAATGTGTGACTTTTTTGGATTTGATTGAAAACGTGCACACATACAAATACTAAATAAAATATCAGGTCTACTGGCAGTTAAATAAAGTAGAGACCAATCATACCTTTATACAATTTTCGATCAACTGTTGTGCCATTTTCATCTTTATCATGTCTGCATGTAGGATTCATGGGTGTTCCAACTTCTTTGCTTAATTTCATGCCAAACTTTTTGAAAATCTTTTTAATATATTTGGCTTGGTTGATCAAAATTCCTTCCTTTGATTCTTTGATTTGAAGCCCAAGAAAGTAACTTAGCTCACCCATTAAACTCATTTCGAATTCACCCTACATTAACTTAGCAAAATCTTGATACAAGGATTCATTAGTAGATCCAAATATTATATCATTAACATAAATTTGAACAACTAAAATATCATTGTTTTTGTTTTGAATGAATAGGGTAGTATCAACACTACCTCTTATAAAATTATTTCTAATTAAAAACTTACTTAATCTGTCATACTATGCTCTGGATCTAGGTGCTTGCTTAAGACCATTTAAAGCTTTATTCAACTTAAAAACATGATTTAGAAATGTGTGATCAATAAAACCAGGTGGTTGTTCGATAAAAACTTCTTCAGATAGAAAACCATTTAGAAAAGCACTCTTTACATCCATTTGAAATAATTTAAAGTTCATAAAACATGCATATGCTAAGAGTAATCTAATAGCCTCTAGCCTAGCTACTGGTGCATAGGTCTCATCAAAATTTATTCCTTATTCTTGATTGTAACCTTGAGCAACCAATCTAGCTTTATTCCTAATTACATTACCTTTCTCATCTAACTTGTTTCTATAAACCCATCTAGTGCCTATAACTGGGTAGTTATTTGGTCTTTCTACAAGTATCTAAACATTATTTCTCATAAATTGGTTTAACTCATCATGCATGGCTAATATCCAATTAGGGTCGGTTTCAGCTTCTTCTATAATGTGTGGTTCTACATGAGATACAAAAGCAATCAAATCATGTGCATCCCTGTGTGAAGCTCTGGTTCTAACACCTTAAGATGGATCTCTTATAATAAGTTCTTTAGGATGAGAGTGTACATACCTCCATTCTTTAGGTATATCTTCATGATCTTTGCTTACTACTTCTTCATGTTGTTCACTTGCTTGCTTATCTTTGATAATCATATTCATTAGTCCATGTTCAAGTGTACCTATATCATCATCAACATAATCTTCTTTTTTAGAAGATGTCATTTTAGTTTCATTGAAAATAACATAGATTGATTCTTCCACAGTTAAAGTTCTTTTATTAAAAACTTGATAGGCTTTGATATTTGTATAATAACCAAGAAAGATGGCCTCATCGAATTTTGCATCAAACTTACCAAGATTTTTTTTACCATTATTAAGAACAAAACATTTGCAACCGAAAACATGAAAGTAATTGATATTAGGCTTTTTATTATTTCACAGTTCATAGGGGTTTTTTTTATAATAGATCTAATTAAAACTCTGTTTAAAATATAGCAAGCGGTATTTATAGCTTCTGCCCAAAAGTATTTTGAAAGATTTCCTTCATAAAGTATTGTTCTGGACATTTATTCCAAAGTTCTATTCTTTCTCTCTACAACACCATTTTACTGTGGTGTTCTAGGAGAGGAGAAGTTATGATCAATACCGTGCTTTATGCAAAAGTGATCAAAATGTTAATTTTCAAATTTCGTACCATGATCACTATGAATAGAAATAATAGAAAGGTTTCTCAAGTTTAAAATTCTTTTGTAAACCTTTTTGAATACCTTAAAAGTTTCATCTTTATGTGCAATGAATAAAACCCAAGTGTATCTTGAAAAATCATTTACAATCACAAGGCCATACTTCATACCACCTAGGCTTATTATCCTAGTAGGTCCGAATAGATCCATGTGAAGTAGCTCTAAAGGTCTAGTAGTAGAAACAATATTTTTAGATTTAAATATCCCCTCACTTGCTTTCCTAATTGACATGCATCACAGACATAATTAAAATTTACTTTAAATTTTGGTAAGCCTTTAACCAAATCTTTTGAAATAAGTTTTGCAATGGTATACATACTAGCATATCCAAGTCATTTATGCCATAGTAAACTTGATTCTTTGCTCTAATCATTTACTGCCACAAGACTTGTATTGCTTATCATAGCTAGATCATTAAGATCTACTACATAAATATTACCAAGTCTATGTCCAATGAACTTTGTACTAGAGTCAAGAGGATCAACTACTGTACACATTGAAAACTTGAAGAAAACATTAAAACCAATATCACAAAGTTGGCTGATGCTTAAAAAGATTATACTTTAATTTCTCTACAAGTAGTACATTTTCAATAAAGGTAGAAGGAGTAATTTTTATTTTACCAATACTGATTATCCTTCCTTTATGATTATCACCAAAGGTTACCATGCCACCATCTTTTTGTTCTAGGATGAAGAATTGATCAATATCACCCGTCATATGTCTTGAACAACCGCTATCAAGGTACCATCTTTTCTTTACATTTGTGGCTGCAAGACATCCCTGCAAAATAATCAAGTAATATATTTAGATACCCAAGCTTTCTTGGGTCCTTGCAAGTTAGTAGGATTGGTTCCTTTCAGAACCCAAATTTTTTTAATTTTCCTTTTGCCATTATATTTCAAATGACACTCAAATGCTTTGTGACCAACATATAGCAGATAATTTTTGGCTTTGAATAAGAAGTGTATGATGATACAAACTTTGGTCTATATTGCTTTGATGTAATGAACTTAGGAACATATGATGTGGATGCAAAAAATTTAAACTTGAATTTATTTATAACTGATTCCAAACTTTGTTATGTTTAAAATTAATTTTTCCAACTTCAAGTTGCAAAAATCAGTATTTTTATTTTGCAAAAATTTGCTCTTTTCAAGAAGTTCTTCCTTTTCAAATTCAGTTGTTTTAAGTCTTTCACAAATCAAACTTAATTCTCTTTATAAAATCTTATTTCTTTCACCAAATTCATTTTTATCTTTTTCAATCATATTACAATTAATTTTTAAATTTTTCATTTTCAAACCAGCTTTTTCGTACTCTATCAACAATTCATAAAAAGCATTATGAAGCTCATCATAAGTAAATTCTAAATTAGATTCAGATGTTGTTACCTTATCCTCCAAACCCAAAAGGTAGATTTAGGTGCATGGGCTTGGGCCTCCTGGAATCTAGGGCACCTTGAAGGGAATATTCCTGGAATAAAATGGCATCTTGGTTTTTATGGACTTGGGCCTTGAATCTTATTTGGGCTAGGGCATAGATGGATCTCTGGAATCAAGTGAAGCCCTGTTCTGGAAATATTCTCTGGCATCTGGAGGGAATCTAGGCATCATGCAGGAATCTTGGACCTTGGGATGGCATACAAAGTCCAATTGGATGAAGTGGGATCTTCTGACTCCTGGATGAGGCCTGGTGAAACTCCATAATAGGGTATCCTCTTCTCTTGTACAAAATTGAACTCTTAATGAACTCATAACTGAAGTACAGGACTTAATATACTGACTAGGGTTGAGGATTGAGACAAATCAACTAACCTCAACTTATTACGGGACTCAATCTTAATTGATTACAAAATTGTGACACATGACTAAGATTCTAAAATTAAAATCCTAATCAATAAACCATATGGGATCCAGTGATCTGTATTTGATCCTGATGTCCCTACCAATTCTTCCTGGGTAGGAGGAACTCGACCCCATCGAGTGAGGGTCAATTTGGCTTAAGGAGGGTCTGGGTGGAGGCGTTACAGATCTGCACTAGCTTTCTACAAGTCCTCAAATTCTGGTCGACCTTGCCACCGAACCAAATACTGTTGATAGTCTCTATTTTGGGTACTGATGGCTTGATCATCTAGGGTTCTCTTAATCTTTTCTTCACTAAAAGGCCAAATTGTATGTGGTCGCTTTGGGGTGGGTTCACACACAAAGAAAAGGAGTGGCTCAAGGGGCTTGCTGGGCTTCACTGCTGGCTTCCTAGACTCTACAAAGTCTGAGATGCTAAAGGTAAAACTAATACCTAAATCAGGTGATATCTTAGGCATATAGGCATTGGGTCCACTGCTGTTCATTATTTTGGATAGGCCAGCTTTGTGAGCATGAAATTCCTTTGCAATCACAGAATCCTCTGCAAAAATTTCTTTATCTCTCTTTTAAGAATTAGCCAAGTTTTTATTTAATTTATTACTTATATTCAACTTTTGACTAAGTTCCTGATGCATATGCTATGAAGAGGCTAGTGCAGGTATGGACATGTGATTCAGGACTATGAATTTATTAGACTCAAAACTAACACCTAATAGACTCGACTAGACTTTTTTATCAAAGAAAATTTATTGGACTTGCTGCCAAGGTCGCTATCCAAGAGGGGGGTGAATTAGGACTTTAAGAATTTAAGCAAGTAATGTGCAATTTCAAAATCCTTTGCAAGTGGTAGGTGCCGTGATAAAGTTATAGAATGTAGAAGCTAAACAAAATCAAGAAATCACAACACAAACACACAAAATTTATAGTGGTTCGGAGTAACCCAGCTCCTACGTCCACTATCCAAGATACCACTTGGGATTTTCACTATATTCACACCCGAATACAATATGATTGTTTTACAGGATCATACTCCAAAACCTCCACACTTTGATTTTACAGGATCACCAAAGAATACCCAACACCCTTTGGTTTTAAACAAGCTCACTAAAGAAACCCAACTTGGTTTTCACAGGATCACCAAGAACCTATTTGGTTTTTTAATCAAGCTCACCAATAACCCAACAATTCAAAGATTGAATTAAATATAAATGCAATAAGAAATGACAAACTCAAGTTGTCGGATAGTTGCCGGTGCAGCTCGTTGGATGTCCACTTGAATGCACTTGAATAAGTTTTAATGGCTTCAGTGGCTTCTTCTCAAAGTTGCTTCAAGCTTTAGATCATAGTTGGTGAAGACTTGAAGACTGACTTTAATGCTCTTGTGATCTTTTGCTGTTGGTTGGTAGAATATTCAATGAATGCCTCTTTTTTTTGAAGAACTCTCTTATTAATTGCTTCAAGGAGGTTCAAATCCTTCAAATTTAAAGTATTTCATCATCCCAAGCCAGTTCTAGCCATTGTAGACCATTGCGAAATAATTTTTGACCTTTGGAGCACCTTTGAGAATTCAAAAATAAATTCTAGAACTAGCCGTTAGATACCTGAAAATGACATTCGAGTCGGCTCGGATTCCTTCAAGTCGGCTCGGATCCTTCGAGTCGATGGGTCGAGTCACCAAATCCTCAATGTGGTTGGTTCTGTGTCTCAGGGTGCAAAATAATACTCTAAACAAGTCGGCTCTCTTCAGTTTGGGTCGGCTCGAACTTGAATCTTAAACTCGAAGAGTCGGCTCTCTTCAACTCGGGTCCGCTCTTCTTCTCAAGTTCGGAAAATCTTACTCTAGAAGAGTCGGCTCGAAGCAGTTCGGGTCGACTCGCTTTCTCAGGCGATCAGAATTAGGTCTGGCAGAGTCGGCTCTTTCTGGTTTGGGTCGGCTCGCCTAGCTGTTCTCAGAAAGCTTCAAAAAATGGACTCTGGAGGATTCGCCTCGGACAGATTCTAGTCGACTCGGATTCCCTGGAGTCGGCTCGCTTTCCATAGAGTCAGCTCATATTGCTGCATTCCAGAATCCTTGCTGTGTGCTAATAAGCAGAGTCGGCTCTTCTTCTCTTGGGGTCGGCTCGAGTGTCTTCTTTAGGATTTTATAATTTAAACTTAAAGAAAACTCTCACCAACTCTTTTACAATTTCACACAAACCAACTCAAAAACAAAATCTAAGGCACACACGCTTATAGAAGTAACCCTTTTAGTTGAATTTTCTTAGCATTTTTTATTGGGTTCTTCTTTACAATAACACTTACAACACAACTCAAGCAAGAAAATATGAGAGTAGGAGTTGAAGTTTGAACATGAAATTCACCCTACAAAAACTTATCAAACACTTGAAGAGTTGTCAGAAATAAATGTACATGCTCCAATGTTTGGTTATCATCAAAATCACTTATGGGGTCAACAATCTCCCCCTTTTTAATGATGACAAAACACTGGGCATGGAAAATCAGTAAGACACTTTACATGTATAGTAGTATTTGAAACATAAATATTCACATGTAACAGAGCTGATTGGATTTAAAAGAAAATCAGAGCTCAACAGATGATATTACTATATATCATCAAAGTGTTAAACTTGTCATGCTTCATAATATTATAATTAGCACAAAACATGGAGTATCAGAGAGTTAAAATATGCAATTATGATCAGAGCAATGGGATTAATTTGAATATAAGTCAGAGCAAAATCATTCAAGAGAAACTCCCCCTTTCTCTAGATTTTAAAGTAATTTAAGCAGTGCTATTATTTTTGTACTCCCCTTTTTCATTGCACTTTAAGAATAGTTGATAAGAAGCTAATTTTCCATTCTTTTCATATTTTTCATAACTCTCCCCCTTTTTGTCAATCAATCAAAAAGCTGATTTCAAACAAAGATCAAATTTTAAAATAGATTGAGAAAGTCTTTAATATTTGTTTGAGATAATTTCACTTTCTCAAACTCAAAATTCTAATTAAAATTTCATTACAATTATATCATAATAAGCGCAATTTCTAAATAGAAAACATTCATTTCATTAAAAAGTTTACAGGATAGAAAGTACATTACAATTATAAAAGATAATAAGTGGAACAAACATTCATTTCAGAAATACAACCAGAAGACTAACTACACAACTTATTCTTCTTCTTCCTCAGATGAAGAAGAGGAGCCTACCTCTATAACTCGAGCAAAGGTCTTAGTTTTTAGGGGTTTAAACCTTAAATCCCTGAATCTAGTTCTAACAGGGGCTCTAAAAACTTTGGTCTTCTTGGCTTTTGGTTCTTTCTTGGTGTTGGTAGGTTTAGGTAGATCAGATGAAGGAATAGGAATGTCAAGTGACTCTTTGATGATCTGTTCAAAAACATCTTCAGTGTGAGCAGTTCCCTTCTGGGATTGCAGTAGAATGCTTCTGATTTCTTCCTTGAAATCCTTCATTTCTTTTTCCACTTTTTGCTGGTGAAGCTCTTGTTCAGATTTCAATTCTTGCAATTTAATGTCAACTGACTTTCTGATTTCTTCAATTGCAGAATTCATATGATCTATCAAAGAGTTGGAGATAGTTTTCATCTTTTGAAATATCAGATTTTTGAGTTCAGATGGAGTAATCATAGTGTTTTCAGTCCTTTCTTTAGCAGCAGCTTCATCTTCTTCAAAAATGATAGCAGCAACATGACTAGGCATCTTCTTAATCCATTCTCCTTCTTGTAACTTGTAACCCATTCTTTTAAGTGAGTTGAAGGAGTAGATATCAGAGTGATGTAATGGCTTGCCTATTTCATTTGACAAATCAATTCTTGCCTCTTCAAATAACAGAGTGAAGACCATACTGTAAGGTAGATAGGCTTTGACCTTTCTTGCTGCTTTAGTCATTTGGATCATCACTATGTAGGGAAGGTTGAGAGGCTTTTCTTTGATCAGATGTCCCATGATGATCATGTCCTTCTCACTGACCCAATCAAAATGGCCAGTTCTAGGAAGGAAAATTCTACTGATCATACTGTGCAGTAGCCTCATTTCTCTTGACAGTAGATTGGCTTGAACATGTCGGACCATTCTTACTTTCTCTTTTTCCAAAATGAGTTTCAGAATGTGCTCCTTGTTCGGTAGAAGAAGTTCAGTAGCACCAATCATTGGCATTTGTAGCAGCTTGCTCAATCTTTCTTCATCAATTATAACTATTTTTTTCTTGACAACTGATTCCAAATGAAATTCTTTAATAATAATATTCTCATAAAATGTCTGTATTAGTGAAGGGTAGGTCAGTATGTCTAAAGAACAGAAATGCTTCCACCCTTGGCTATCTATCCAATGTCCGATTTTCATTCCCATTTCCTCTAGAAATGTAAAGTCGATCCTTCTTTCGTAGGTGACAGGTCGATTGATCATTGAGACATGCTATCCGGGAGGAGGAGTTTCTTCATTTTATTGGACTGGAGCAGACCTTTTTCTCTTTTCCATTCTTTCTCCTGCATCTGTACTGCGATTACTTGATTCGCCGAGTTGAAGGACTTTCTTCACAGATTTTCGAGGAGCCATTGCAGAGGAATCAAAGGATTTTAAGCTTTAAGGAATGATTTCTGCGAGAATGGTAAAGCTTCTGAGAGAAGTAGAGTGTGTTCAAAGTAAAGTGAGAGAGTGAAGTACTGAGAAAAGACATATCAGACTTTCTTAAATAGCAATTTCCCGTCTTTCGAGTCGGCTCGCTCTGCCCTAAAAATATCCGAGTCGGCTCGACCAGAGCGAACTCAGAACAAATAGAACATCGAGTCGGCTAAGCATAGACTTAGTCAGCTCAACCAAAGCAAGAGCAAGATATTCAGATATTCGAGCTGGCTCGACCAGAGCAAGATTGCTCGAGTCAACTCGAACAGAAACTTTCCAAAAGAAATCAAATGGTCCAGAAGTTTAATTCAACTACACTGGGAAATTCAAGGAAAGTTGTTCAAAAATTATGAATAAATATAGGAGGCATTCTAGATAATTTTTCCTTAGGTTTACTAAATTTAGAAAGGATAACATAGCCCTAATTCTCCTCTAAGCAACTCAAATCTATCCTGATTTAGTGGCTTGGTAAAGATGATCAGCTAGTTGTTTTTCTATAGGTATAAACTTTAGTTCTATATCACCATTCAAAACATAGTCTCTAATAAAATGGTGTCTAATCTCTATGTTCTTAGTCCTAGAATGTTGAATAGGATTTTTAGATAAATTTATAGCACTTGTGTTATCACATTTGATAGGAATTTTATATTGTGAAACACCAAAATCCTCTAGTTGTTATTTAATCCATAACACTTGTGCACAACAACTCCCTGCAGCAACATACTCTGCCTCAGCAGTAGATAGTGCTACCGAGTTTTGTTTCTTGTAGTGCCATGAGATTAAATTCAACCCTAGAAATTGAAAGTACCAATGGTGCTCTTTCTACTTATTTTACACCAGCATAATCAGCATCAGAGAATCCGATTAATTTTAAAGATGATTCTTTTGAAAACCAAAGACCAAGATTACTTGTACCTTTCAAGTATTTTAATATCCTTTTAATAGCAAGCATATGTGTTTCTTTGGGATTACATTGAAATCTAGCATATACACATACACTATACAAGATATCTGGTCTACTTACAGTTAAATATAATAAGGATCCGATCATACCTCGATATAGCTTTTGGTCAACATTGGATCCACTTTCATCCTTATCCAATCTGCAGGATGGGCTCATGGGTGTGTTCATTTGTTTTCTTGTCTCCATACCAAACTTTTTGATGATTTCTTTGGTGTATTTGGATTGGTTGATGAAGATCCCTTCCTTTATTTGTTTTACTTGAAGTTCGAGGAAGTAGTTTAGTTCACCCATTATGCTCATTTTAAATTCTCCCTGCATTAACTTAGAAAATTCTTCACAAAGACTTTCATTAGTTGTACCAAAGATGATATCATCAACATAGATTTGTACAACTAATATATCATTATTTTTTTTTTAATAAAGAGAGTTTTATCAACATTTTCTTTTAAAAAATTATTTTCAATTAAGAAAGTGCTAAGTCTATTATACCAGGCTCTAGGGGCTTGTTTCAAACTATATAAAGCTTTACTGAGTTTAAACACATGATTTGGAAAAGCATGATTTTCAAAACCCGGTGGTTGTTCTACAAAAACTTGTTCGGTAATAAAATTATTTAAAAATGCACTTTTCATATCCATTTGAAAAAGTTTGAAATTCATGTAGCAAGCAAATGCAAGAAGTAATCTAATGGCTTATAATCTTACTACAGGTGCATAAGTTTTATCAAAATCTATACCTCCTTCTTGACTATATCCCTTAGCCACTAATCTAGCTTTGTTTGTAATAACATTTCCTTGTTCATCTAATTTGTTCTTATAGACCTATTTGGTTCCTATAATTGGGTGGTATTTAGGTCTATTAACTAATATCCAAACCTTATTTCTTTCAAACTGGTTCAATTCTTCAAGCATGGCCAACATCCAGTTTGGGTAATTTTTTGCTTCTTCTAAGGTACGAGGCTCTATTTAAGATACAAAGGCTAGGTAATCATGTATAGTCTTATGTGTAGACCTAGTCCTTATACCTTGAGAAGGATCACCAATAATTAATTCTTTAGGATGGGAAGTAGCGTACCTCCATTCAGTCGGTAGATCAGTATGATCCTTACTTACCATTTCTTCTCCTTCTTCATTTGGTTTTTCTTAAATACTTAGTTCTTCCATTTCCTTTTGAATGGTACCTACATCATTGTCAACACACTCATCTTTTCTAAATGATGATGGATTAGTTTCATCAAATATAATATGCATTGACTCTTCAACAGTGAGAGTACTTTTATTAAAAACCCTATATGCCTTGCTATGTAGTGAATAACTAAGGAAAATGACTTCATCAAATTTAGCATCAATTTTTTCTAGATTATCCTTACCATTATTAAGCACAAAGCATTTGCATCCAAATACATGAAAATAATTTATATTGGGTTTCTTTTCATTCCAAAGCTCATAGGGGGTTTTCTTCAAGATAGGATGGATTAAAACACGGTTTAGAATATAACAAGCAGTGTTCACCGCTTCTGCCCAAAAATACCTTGGAAGATTACCTTCACACAATACTGTTTGGGTCATTTCTTCCAACACCTTATTTTCCACTCTATAACACCATTTTGTTGTGGTGCTCTAGGAGAGGAGAAGTTGTGATCAATGCCATTTTCAGAATGGTAATCATCAAAAAATTGATTTTTAAATTCTATGCCATGATCACTCCTAATTGAAATTATAGAAAGATTTTTCTGATTTGAAACCTTTTTGTGAAATTTTCTAAATATTTTGAAAGTTTTGTCTTTGTGCACAATAAACAAAACCCATATAAATCGAGAAAAATCATCTACAATCACAAGGGCATATTTCATACCTCCTAGGCTTGTGGTCCTGGTTGGTCCAAATAAGTCCATGTGAAGTAGTTCTAAAGGTCTAGATGTTGAAATCAGATTTTTGGATTTAAATCTCCTCCTGGTTTGTTTACCCATTTGGCATGCATCACAAATATGATCAAAATCTACTTTAAACTTAGGCATGCCTTTAACAAGATTTTTGGAAATTAACTTAGCAATAGTATGCATGCTATCATGACCCAATCTTCTATGCCATAATAAGCAAGACTCCTTGGTCTTAGTATTCATTGCAACTAGACTAGAGCTACTTGACATGGCAAGATCATTTAGATCTACCACATAAATATTTCCTAGTCTGTGTCAAATAAATTTGCTGCTAGGATCAAGAAAGTTTATTACTATACACATAGATGATTCGAAGATAACTTTGAAGCCTTTATCACACAATTGACTAATACTCAATAGATTGTGCTTCAACTTATCTACTAGCAATACATTTTCAATGAAAGTACAGGGGGTTATTTTGATCTTACCAATTCCGATTATTTTTTCCTTGCCATTGTCTCCAAATGTAACCATACCTCCTTTCATTTCCAGGGTGATGAATTGATCTTTGTCACCCATCATATGCCTTAAGCAGCCACTATCGAGATACCATTTTTTCTTTAATTTCTGGGCTGCAAGACATTCCTGCAACAAAATTAAGGAGTGCTTTTAGGTACCCAAGCTAATTTGGATCCTTTCAGGTTAGCTGAGTTAGTTCCTTTGGGAACCCAAATCTTTCTTATATTATGGACATTTCTAATTGTATTGCAGTTAAAAGCTTTATGTCCTAATCTTTTGCAAGCAAAACATTTGATTCTAGAATTTTGAAATGATTCTATTTTTGAGATTCTAGATGCATGAAGTGCAGAAATAACAGGTCTTGCATTTAAATTCTTAGGAACATATGAAGCATGTTTTGAAATGGAAATAGAGTCTTTTGTAACAAAAGTTTTATAAGAAGTAAACTTGGGAACAAAGTTTTTTGTTTCACAAAAGTAGTAGCTAAAACATAATTTGAATTTGAAGCATTAAAATCTATTCCAGCTTTATTTCCAAAAATTCTTTGTTCTTTAAGAATTAACTCAAGCTTATTAGAAGATAAAGTTAATTTTTCAACGAGTGGCTTGAGTTTTTCTATCTCTTTCTTCAGCCCATTGTTTTCTTTTAGCAAAACTTTGTTTTTGTCATTCAATTCATTATTCTCATTTTTCAAATCATTGCATTTTTCAGAAAAGATGTGAAGTTCCTTTTTTAGTAAATTGTTCTTTTTAAAACTTCATTTTTCTCTTTGAGTAAAGAATCATTGATATGCTTTAATGATCAAATATTTACTCTAGCCTTTTTAAATTTAGATAATAAATCATGGAACGCGGAATTTAATTCTTCAAAAGTAAATTTAATCTGAGTATCGGGGGAATTTACCTCATCCTCGAGACCAATTAGACATAGATTTGCCATTTTCGTGGTCTCTTCTTCTTTAGTTGAAGTGGAGTCTTCACTATCACTCCACGTGGCAACCATCGCTTTCTTTTTCTTATTTCTGAGAGATTTTTTTAGTTGAGGACAGTCCAGATGAATATGCCTCGGTTTCTTACATTCATAGCAGGTAGGGACTTGTTCTTTATCTTTATCTTTGTCCTTGTCCTTTCCTTTTGATTGTTCTCCTCATTTATGGAATTTTCTATTATACCTTCTTTTCTTCTTTTTCATAAACTTTCTGAATCTCCTCACGACCATTGCGATGTCTTCATCTTCAAGATCATCTTCGGAGGAGGAGTCACTTTCAATTTCTTCATCATCTTTAGATTCTAATGCAGCCTTGAATGCAATCATTTTCTTCTTTTTCTGATCATCATCCATTCTATTGATGGGGATCCAACCATCGTCCGGGTATTTTTTCCCATTTTTTTAATTTTCTCATATTTTTTTATTTCCCTATTCTCGCTATTCCACCTATCCCTGCTATTCTGGTTTTATTCTTGGTTTATCCCTGAGTTATCCCAGCCTTATTCCATCTCCTACATCCTTCTCCCGTGATTTTTTTAAAATGCCCAAACGCTAGCCTCCGCCCCCTCCGGCCCCAGATTCGGGTCGCCCGACCCCCGGCCACCCCCGCCGGACCACCGCTGACGCTCGCCGGCCCACGCCCTGGCCGGAGAAGCCGCCACCACCGCCCACGCCTGTGGAAGATGAACGGCCATGGGGAAGACCAACCATAGCCCACGTCCCATGGCCGCTGCCACCGCCTACCACCGCTGGCCTACCACTGGTCGCCCACCCGCCGCCTGCTGGCTCACGTCCGACCGTCGGAGGGCCCCCGCCGGTGTCCTTGGGCCCCATGGTCGTGGGAAGCCCAAACAGCACGGGCGTGCGTGCCATGTCGCCGTTGCCGCCTGCCGCCTACCACCGCCGCCCGCCTTTTCGCCAGCCACCATCCCGCCATCCCTGGCCTCCCCTGCCGTCCATCGGCCACGCCGATGCCTAGGAGGTCTCCCATGGCCATGGGAGACCAAACGGCATGCCTAGCGTGCCATGACATTCCCCTGTGCCACCTCGCCTGCAGCCCGCCATAGCCGTCCGCCGCTCGCCGTCCACCGCCCGCTTCCCAGCCGTCCGCTAGTGCCCCGCCAGAGTTGGATCCTTCCCTATCCAGGCCACGAGTTGGAGTTTGCATGGATTTCAGAGCAGTCCAATTTTCAGAGTAGCATGCTTTCTGGAGCAGATCATCAAGCCGACATGCTTCTCAGGGCAGATCGGCACCACTTTTGATGCAACATGAATTTTGATGTAATTTATTTTTCTTTTTTAGTTTTCTTAGAGGCTAAGAAACTGAGGGTTTTAGTTTCAATGTCACCCTAGTCCCGGGAGGCTTCTTAGCCCTCCCACGGTCCTAGTTTGTTTAGGTTATTTCCCTTTCCCAAATAATCCAGGTTACATCGATTTTCATTTCGTCCCACATCATCTATGCTGTATGGCTAATTCATGAGTCATGAGAGATCCTATTAATTCATCCATTGATAGAACATTCAAGTCTTTAGCTTCCTGGATGGCTGTGACTTTAGGATCCCATTTGTTAGGAAGTGATCTTAAGATTTTCTGTACTAAGTCAGCATTTGAATATACCCTGCCAAGACTTTTCAAACCAATAATAATATCTGTAAATCTAGTGTACATGGAAGAAATACTTTCATTAGGCTCCATCTTAAACAATTCATAATTGTGCACTAAAAGATTTATCTTTGAGTTTTTTACTTGTGAAGTTCCTTCATGGGTCACCTCAAGTTTATCCCACATTTCCTTTACTGAAGAGCAGATAGAAATTCTGTTAAACTCATTTGAGTCCAAAGCACAATAAAGCAAGTTCATGGCTTTGGCATTCAATTCCCCTAATTTCATGTTATTTTCTTCCCATTCCTCTTCAGGCTTAGGGACGTCCATGCCATCAATTCTAGTCATGGGAACATGTGGCCCTTTAAGAATGACCTTCCATAATTAAAAATCAACAGCTTGAATATAGATTTTCATACGTGCTTTCCAATAAGAATAATCCGTGCCTGTGAAGAGTAGAGGTCTATTGGTTGATTGGCCTTCGGCCAAAGATGTACTTAAGGGATGAGCCATCGATCTTTACTCTAGTGTATTCAGAGACTCTGCTCTGATACCAGTGTTGCCCAGGTGGCTACCCAAGAGGGGGAGTGAATTGGGACTTTAAAAATTTAAGCAAGTAATGTGCAATTTCAAAATCCTTTGCAAGTGGTAGGTACTGTGATAAAGTTATAGAATGCAGAAACTAAACAAAATCAAGAGAGAACAACACAAACACACAAAATTTATAATGGTTCGGAGAAACCCAACTTCTACGTCCACTACCCAAGATACCACTTGGGATTTTCACTATATTCACACTCGAATATAGTATGATTGTTTTACAAGATCACAATCCAAAACCTCTATACTTTGGTTTTACGGGATCACCAAAGAAAATCCAACACCCTTTGGTTTTAAACAGGCTCACCAAAGAAACCCAACTTGGTTTTCACAGGATCACCAAGAACTTATTTGATTTTTCAATCGGGCTCACCAATAACCCAATAATTCAAAGATTGAATTGAATATAAATACAAAAAGAAATGACAAACTCAAGTTGTCAGATAGTTCCCGGTGCGGCTCGTTGGATGTCCACTTGAATGCACTTGAATAAGCTTTAATGGCTTCGGTGGCTTCTTCTCAAAGTTGCTTCAAGCTTTAGATCATAGTTGGTGAAGACTTGAAGAATGACTTTAATGCTCTTGTGCTCTTTTGCTGTTGGTTGGTAGAATATTCAATGGATGCCTCTTTACTTTGAAAAACTCTCTTATTAATTGCTTCAAGGAGGTTCAAATCCTTCAAATTTAAAGTCTTTTATCATCCCAAGCCAGTTCTAGCCATTGTAGACTGTTGGGAAATGATTTTTGACCGTTGGAGTACCTTTGAGCATTCAAAAACAAATTCTGGAAGTAGCCGTTAGATACCTGGAAGTGACATTCGAGTCGGCTCGGATTCATTCGAGTCAGCTTGGATCCCTTCGAGTCGGCTCAGATCCTTCGAGTCGATGTGTCGAGTCACCAAATCCTCAATGTGGTCGACTCTGTGTCTCAGGGTGCAAAACAACACTCTAGACGAGTCAACTCTCTTCAGCTTGGGTCGAATCGAACTTGAAACTTAAACTCGAAGAGTCGGCTCTCTTCAGCTTGGGTTGGCTCTTCTTCTCAGATTCAAAAAATCTTACTATGGAAGAGTCGGCTCGAAGCAGTTCGGGTCGACTCGCTTTCTCAGGCGGTCAGAATTAGGTCTGGCAGAGTCGGCTCTTTCTGGTTTGGGTCGGCTCGCCTAGCTGTTCTCAGAAAGCTTCAAAAAATGGACTCTAGAGGATTCACCTCGGACAGATTCCAGTTGACTCGGATTCCCTGGAGTCGGCTCGCTTTCCATCGAGTCGGCTCGGATTGCTACATTCCAGAATCCTTGCTGCGTGCTAGTAAGCAGAGTCGGCTTTTCTTCTTTTGGGGTTAGCTCAACTGCCTTCTTCAGGATTTTTATAATTTGAACTTAAAGAAAACTCTCACCAACTCTTTTACAATTTCACACAAACCAACTCAAAAACAAAATCTAAGGCATACATGCTTATAGAAGTAACCCTTTTAGTTGAATTTTTTTAGCATTTTTGATTGGGATCTTCTTTACAATAACACTTACAACACAACTCAAGCAAGAAAATATGAGAGTAGGAGTTGAAGTTTGAACATGAAATTCACCCTACAAGAACTTGTCAAACACTTGAAGAGTTGTCAGAAATAAATGTACATGCTCCAATGTTTGGTTATCATCAAAATTACTTATGGGGTCAATAGGACTCTTTGAGTCTAACCTAACAGACTATAGACTCTCTAGGTTTAATCCTAGACTGGCATGCACAGGAGAATTTACAATGTACTCCTAGCAAATGCCATAAAGTATACCAAAAGTAATATGCAAACCTAACATGTGTAATGAATGAATGCAACATGCAAACCTCTACATGATGCAGGTGAATGATTAAAGAATCATAAAAAGATCCAAGAAAAGGCAAAAAATATGAGATGGATTCAGGATTAGTTTGGTAAGGTAGAAAGTAAGAAAAGGGATTGGAACCGATTGAATAGACTAAGAGACAAGAAGGTGTTTCAGGGATGAGTCCTATACTAATGAGGTTGACCTTATAAGGTTGAGGTATATCTACTGGGTTGGCATGATGGAAAAATGGGTCACTAATTTCGGGAAAAAGATCAATGGGAGTCAAAAAGGTGAATTCATCCTGAGGGTACTGATAAGAAATCAAGTCCTTAATAAATTCTTTTGGCTCAGAAAATTCAGGACTAGGCTTTACAATTGGATTCTCTTCCTCTAACTGGTCTTTTATTACCGGTTCAGCTTGGGTGTGGTCAGGTTCAACTAATGTTGGGTGGTCTTCTACTTGGTTATCTACTTGGTCAACTAATTCTTGGTTGGTTTCTACTTGAGTATGGTTATGGTCAACTAATCCTAGGTTATCTATGGGGAACTCCTCTTCTTCCCCATACTCGTTCACTAGGCTCTCATCAGCTTTATATATTTCTTCTTCAAGGTCATCCTGGTGAACCAATGGGGTGGTAAGAGGGGGTTGACTAAGGAAAAATGGACCAATACCAGGCTCATAGCTAGATATACTAATCCTATAGGGTTTAGGTAGACTAAAGGATAGTGGGTTACTACTAGGTTCATATCTAGGGACTATGGGTTTCTGGAGATTATAGGGCAAGGGTTCAGCTCTATGAGCCTTATTTAGGGTTCCTATTTGGTCATCTAATGGATCAATCCTATGGATTGTTTGGTTATTGGATTGGGTTATCTAGTTAATCTGAGTGGTCAATTAGGCAAGCTGGGTTTGGGTTTGCTCAAGCTTCTGACTCAATTGGGTATTGGTTTGGTCAAATTTGAAGTCCATCTTTTCACTCAGGGCTTTTATGAGGGCTTCTATATTGGACTCCATGGTTGAGCTGGGTTGGGATTTAGATTTCTGGTAATGGGTTCCTAGTCTAGTGGTCATACACTCAATCAAGTAATCATAATGAGATGGTGCAGCCAAGCATGCAAAAGAAAAAGGGTTAGTACAATCTAGGATCAGTAATTCTAGGGTTTTCTAGACTTAGAGTCAAAACTGGGTGGGTCAGCTCAACTTACACTTAACCCAGCAACTAATCCTTCCTTTGGCCAGGTAGAGGGTAGGAGTGTGGGAGGCTCCCCCTGCTTTTACAAGGACCCAATTAAAAACCACAACACCATTTAAGTCATTTGACTCTAGACCCTCAGTCTTAGATATCAGATTTTAGCAATAGCCATAAGATTAAATGCACTAGTTGGCCCACACAATTCATACCTGACCTGTTGGGTGTCACCTAGCCTTCTAGGGAAAATTAGGTCTAATTAATTTTAATTAGGATTAGGTCAGAATGATGATGGTTGTTTTGGGCCCAGGACAGGGGATGAAATCCTGCCCTAATGTTAGATAGCAATTGCCCTTAATATTAGGTTAAAAGATGATGGCAATCAATGGTCCTGATGCAATCTAAAACAATCAGAAAAATAAAAATATTTTATGTGTTTTATGAGGTGGCAAGTTAAGTTTAGGTTGATTAGGTTAGCAAACAAATTGGGCTTAGGATTGGGGTGTGTAGAAGTTGGTTAGGTTTGGTCAAGTAAGTACAGAAATTCAAGAAATTAGGATTTCAGAAGATGCAGGATTTGACATAGTTATCGATGCATAAAAAATCCTAAAAATTTTAAGACAGAGGATGGATAGTGATGATGAACTCTACTAAATTTGATGCAAAACTAAAATCAGATGATGATGCAAATCCTAGGAATTTCAGACTGATGCAGAATTATCAGAATTTTAGTTAGGGGTTCTAATATACCAAATTTTAGGACTTTTAATTTTCTACAAAATTAATTAAAAATTATGAAAAAATATAGGATAAGATAGAGGACACATCATGCAAATTTCATAGGAAAACAAAATTCATAGGTAGTCAAAATTAGATGAAGAATAGACACCTAATGCAGCTAGCAAGATGCAGAAATTAGGGTTTGTGATCCTAATGCAGATGAATGCTATCCTAAACCTGCTCTGATACCAAACTGATGCGGGATGACTCTAAAATTGCTAAAGATGTAGGAAAAATAGTAAACTAATTTCTTTATGATTTTTATAATTTAGGTTTATAGGCTAAATTTCTAAAATAAAACAAGAACTAGCAGGATATTCAGTAATGCAAAGAATCATCGTATCACAAAATAACTAATGCAAGATAATGAAAGACATGACCTGGGAATTGAGAAACTTCTAGTTCATGATAGCTTATCTTCAACAAATCAGATATCAAGAGAAGGGAAGGATGTTACCAATCAGTGATTGTAAATTCAGTAATTGAAGAGATCACTCATTCTCTGATTGGAGCCTATATGAAGAAGCCTTGGTTTTCTTGAATCTGATGACTGATTTAGGCAGTCCGGAGGCAAAGAAAGCCTCCTTTGGGGAGGTGAAACATCTCGGAGATCCTACAAGTGTCAGAGGTCAATCAAAATAGCAAGTAACAAAAAGAAAGGAAACTAAAGTTTAGCAGGGAATGGAACTAGGGTTAGGAGTGGGTATCTTGGGGAGGAAGAAGCTCTTTGTCTTGGACGACAGCTAGGGCTTCCTTTCCTTGGGCGTGGCTGATCTCCAAGGATGCAAAAGGGTGCTAGGGCAGCAGGAATTCGGCCAGGGAACACAAGGAGAGCACTCAAAATAAAAGAACCAACACAAGAACACCAACACAAGGCAATGACTCAAAATTTCAGCAAAGTTGTATTCATAAGAGAAAAGTTCTTACAAGAGGAAGAGGGGTAGGGTATTTCTAGAGCTCCCATGCCCTCTCCTAACTAGGGTTATACTTAGGTTAGGACTAACCTCTCCTTAAGGTATTACAAGTCTTCTCGTAATTAGATTACAAGTCCTTCTCCTAGCTAGGTTAGAATTACAAGTTTTAAAATAATTAGGAAAACAAATCCTAACTAGGTTAGGAACATTGACTAGTCTTCTCCTTCTCCCTTCATGCTTTGACTTGGTCAACATGTGAGGACACCTACTCTTGCTTTGATTGGCATGTGGGCTTCAAGGGGGCAGTAATAGGCCAACTCTTCATGGGCTTGGGCGGCCTTGAATGGCTTGGGCGCATGGGTTTGGGCCTCCTGGAATCTAGGGCACCCTGAAGGGAATATTCCTAGAATAAAATGGCATCTTGGTTCTTATGGACCTAGGCCTTGAATCTTCTTTGGGCTGGCACGTAGATGGATCTCTAGAATCAAGCGAGGCCCTATTCTGGGAATATTCTCTGGCATCTGGAGGGAATCTGGGCATCATGCAAAAATCTTGGACCCTGGGATGGCATACAAAGTCCATTTGGCTGAAGTGGGGTCTTCTGACTCCTGGATGAGGCCTGGTGGAACTCCATAATAGGGTATTCTCTTTTCTTGTACAAAATTGAACTCTTATTAGACTAATAACTGAAGCACATGACTCAATATATTGACTAGGGTTGAGGGTTGAGACAAATCAACTAACCTCAACTTATTACATGACTCAATCTTAATTGATTACAAAATTATGATACATGACTGAGGTTCTAAAATTAAGACCCTAATCAATAAACCATATGAGACCCAGTGATCTGTGTCTGATGCTGGTGTCCCCACCAATAGGTCCAACAAGCTTAAGCCCAATAAGCTCATAGACCAAGAAACAATCCATATTCAAACACTTATAACCCAAGATAGTGAAATCACCCTAATTTCTCCTGTAAATCATAGCCACCTACTATCTCGATTTCATCAAGCCAAACTAGTAAGAAACCAACAATAGGAGCATACCTCACTCACAATACTAAAACCCTCCTCCTCTAGCTATAGCTCAACCTTTGAAGAGAGAGTTTTGAAGGCTTTAGACCGGATAGAAGTCAACACTCACACCCTTAACTCCCATGCACAATCCATCAATTCTCATACACAATCTATCACTAGGTTAGAAACACAAATTGATTAATTAGTGGCAAGTCTATGTAGAAGGGAAGGAGATAAATTCCATCTCAACCTGAGAGTAACCTGAGAGGACAATTCATGACTAAAAGCTCTAATATGCTTGAAGTCTTTCCTAAACATACCAAATCAATCATGACTCTCAGGAATAAAAAGGTCATTGAGCAAACTAGCAAAACCAATGAGACCTACCCTACACCTCCAACCCAACCTGAATCAGAACCACCCAAGGACAAGAAGGAGCTAAGTAAAGAAGATGAACCGATTACACTAGAACCACCCTACTTTCCCAAAGTGCCATTCCCAGATGCCCTAAAAGCCCCTATTCTTATTGAGAAGAAGAGAGGAGGACTCAAGGAGACACTAGAAATGATTAAGTAAGTTTGAATTAATCTCCCCCTCCTGGATGCATCAAACAGGTTCCAGCGTATGCTAAATTTTTGAAAGATTTGTGCACCCAGAAATGTAAATCTACATTACAAATCCTAAAGAAAGTTTGCCTTACGGAGCATGCTAGTTCTATCTTCCAGCACACCACCCCTCTAAAACTTAAGGATCCAGGAGCTCCCATTATTTCTTATGTCATAGGAAACTTTCATGTTAAAAAAGCTCTCCTAGACTTAGGGGCCAGTGTAAACCTTCTACTTAGTTCGGTGTATGAACTCTTTGGACTGGGAGAATTGAATCCTATTTCAGTTACCATGCAATTAGCTAACAGATCAATTAAGGTACCATGTGGGATGCTCGAGGATGTCTTGGTCAAGGTAGATGAGTTTTTTTTCCCAATTAACTTTAACATCCTAGTCCTCGACATGGAATCAGTACCAACCAAAGACAAATTCTCATTATCTTAGGCCAACCCTTCCATTGATCACTTTGTAGGCGGTCAAAAATAATTCACCAGCTCAACTCTACAGCTAGGGTGAGTCGGGATTGTATCCTCAAAGATCTTAGGGCTAAGTTATGATTTTAAAAAGAAAAGAAGAGTAATTGTTGTAATGTAAAAGTAAAAATAAGCAAGAAATAATAAACTACTATTAAGAGCAAAGCAAGTAAAAAGGGATTATTTCAAGAGTGGAAGATTGATTTTCCACTATCAAATTGTATTTCTTTTATAATTAAAAAATAATTGATTTTAGGAATTACCTATCTTTCCTCGGCATGCTCTATATCCATAACAGATCATGGCACGTCTCTGGGAGGCACTAGGTTTCCAACTCTTCTTTCCTCGACATACCCCGTATCCAAAACAGATCACAGCACATCTTCAAAAAGCAAGAGTTGTCCCTAAACTCAATTTAACAGTAAATCATAATAAAGATCAAATAAAAGAGAACAAATAATAAACTCATAAATAAAAACATACTCTTTTATTGTAGACCAAAGAAATATAAAAGATTGGAGAACAAGAGAACCTCGCTTTGCCTCGTACTAAATCTTCTCTTCCCTCTCGTACTTCTACACTAACCTGCATCTAAGTTGATCCCCCTATCTTTCTATCCAAAGGCTTTAGAGGGACTCCAAGGAGTTGATTGCCTCAGGCATAGGTGTAGGAGCCTTTTTATAGGGTTTAACAAGGGAGGGATCTTCATGTTTTTCTGGTATGGGACTAAACATGCAGATCACGTGGGTGGTTAGGATTTATTATTTACAAGATCAATGGTAGGATGGTAATCCCAAATCCCATTAAATTAGACTATAGAGTCCTGCTCCAACTCACTGCTTAATCAACTAAGGGTTGGTTGTCATTGGATCTTGATAAGAGGTTCAGAATTTAGCAAAATCAATATGGGCCATTAACCGCTTTGAGACCCATGCACCTTCCCCTTCCCTTGATTGGTTTGGTTGTTGTCGTCGGAATGCCACCACCATCTCTCCTTGGGCCACACCTGCCACCACCGGAACCAATATCGAACTTCGCCGAACTCACCAGTGCACTGTCAAGAGCCACCATCAAGAAGAAAGCTGGTGATGCTTGATAGAATGGCCTAGTACAGAGGAGGAGAGTGGCATGATCATGGGGAATGATGGCAGGACATGGAGAGGCTAGATCTTGGCAAATCGACCAAGGAAGAGAAACATGGTGGCTCGTAGTGGTTCTAGGTGCTGATGGCCATGATCGACGGTGAGGTGGTGACAAATGGTGGCTCGAATCAGGACAAACATGATCATAGACCAGGGGATGGCAACTCACTGTGGCCGGGGGCTTCTTCGACGATGAGGGAGGTGGACGGCAACTCCAGCGATGGTGGAATCATCTTTCTGGGCTAAAAACCACTCACAGTCCATGGGTCTACATTATGGGTCAGTAGCCATGGTAGTTAATGGACTGCTGGGCATTTCGTAGACCAAGTAGCTAGTCTATGATGGACTGGGTGCTCTAAAACTTATGCAATTCTATATTAAATCTTTAAAAATCGATTTTGGGCTCATTTCAAATCTATTTTGCTTTAAACTTGTTTCATTTGAATCCATAAATTGAGCTCTTCATGTTGGCACTCTCCTTTCCACAAATAATGTATAAAAGTATCAATTTTAAATAAATAAAAATAATTTAATTATTAAATTAATACTTTTATTTATATGTATAATGTAATTATTACACTGCCCAACTTGAACTTTGCTCATCGTCGAGTAAAGTAGATAAATTAGCTATGTATACAAACTCATCCTTGAATTAAAAGTTGACTTAGCCTATCCTAAAGGTAGCTGATATCCTGGTTAGACCATTAAAGAGATACTTCATCGGATCACTAAGTCAACCCAATTAGTGGTTGAGTGTTGACCATAAAAATCTTTAGAGGTCTTCCTTACCATCCCCCCAACTTAGTCTTTAAATCCTCTAACTTGATTTGAGTCAGGTTTGTTGTCTTTTGCTTCCTCATTAGAGACCTCACCTACTCTGGAACAAGAGCCACTCCTAGTCAAGGTAAAGGATCCATTCTTTAAACATGATGCAACCCCTGACCAGAAAATCCAACTTACAGGTTTACTGAATGAACCCAAAGAAGCTATTAGAGAGACAATCTCTGATCCACTAGTAGACTGTCCATCCAAATTGTCACTTCAAGAACCAAGTAATGCAGTTTTGAAGTATTATAGCCCTGACAACTTTATTAAGGACCCATCCCATAAATATATGAACTGTATTAGAATAGATAATGTGGAGAAGCTAAGTGACTTATTAAATCCACCTTGGACACTAAAGTGTGAGCAATTCATTTCATCCTTCAATCTTTACCTAGCCCTTGCACTAGAACTCACATCTACTCTACACACCAAGACATCTCCTGGTATCAATTATCAGGAGATATGTCCTGTAGATACACAACAAAAAATATCACGTGGAACATTATTTATTGGACTTCATCCAACCATCCACCATGGCTAAGTATACTTAATAATTTAGTGGATATATCAGCTAGTATAATTTAAAAGATCCACTAAGTCTGGCTGAAGACTTTAAACTTAGCATTCCTAGGAGGTAGCCTAATTTTTAAACTTAATTTTACCTTTTAGTTTGTTTCCCTTTTAGAATAGGCAACTTGGTCGGAGAGATAACCCAATAATCTAGGACAAATATAGACCCCTACTGCATCAAGAATGTATTGAGTCAGGTGTATTCTTTCCTATTCCTTTTTACATATTGTACCCTTTATTTTCTTTCTCCATGAAGGACAATGTTGATTAAGTTGGGGGAGAGAATAACTAATCTAATTAAGTCCTCAAGTATGACTAGAAGTAATTAATTCTGTATTCAAAGTTTGTCTTGATTTGAAGTTAATCAGGCACCCTAATCAATGATTGATTAATGGCCTAGATAGTTTTAGAGATACAAACAGAAAAATCACTAAGAAAACTTAACAAATGGTAAGGTGTTGACCACATTAAATTTTGAAAGTAATTCCGAAACTCTCTTCCTTCTTATCTTAATAATGAATCTGCTTATTGAGAGTATGGGTAGAAAAAGTTGAGATATACAAAATATTCTTTATACAAAAAAAAATCATTAGAGAGTCAGTCTGACCTCACAGCTCTTATTGAACTCTTATTGAGTAACCGGGCTCCTTCGCCTAAGTAAGCATTGTGGTTCGCATCAAAAAGTGAGAAGGTCAAGAGACCTATTAAGCAATGGCACCCGACTGAGTAACCGAGTCTCTTTGCCTAAGTAAGCATTGTGATTCACGATAAAAGGTAGGAATGCCAATACATAAAAGGTTAAGACATTGCACTTGCTCTTTAAAAACAAAAGCAAGGAAAAAAAGAGAAAAAAAGGGGGAACAAAAGGACTAAAGTGTGAAATGATAACAAACTCAACTTAAATCAAGTTAGTGGATTTAAAGAGTAAGTTGGGGGATGGTAAGGAAGACCTCTAAGACTTTCTATGGTCAACACTTAACCACTAATTAGGTTGACTCAATGATCCTAAAGTATCTATTCAATGGTCTAATCGAGGTATCAGTTGCCTTTAGGACTGTCTAAGTTAACTTTTAATTCAAGGATGAACATGTATACATAGCTAATTTATCTTCTTTACTTGAGGATGAGCAAAGTTCAAATTGGGGGGTGTTATATTCATTATACATATATATAAAAGTATTAATTTAATAATTAAATCATATTTATTTATTTAAAATTAATACTTTTATATATTGTTTGTATGAAAGAAGAGTGACAATGTGAAGAGCTCGATTTATGGATTCAAACAAAACAAGTTTGGAGCAAAATGGATTTGAAATGAGCCCAAAATCAATTTTTAAAGATTTAATATGGAATCGCACTAGTTTTAGAGCACCCGATCCACTATGGACCGGCTTCTTGGTCTATGGAATGCCCAACAGTCCATCAGCTACCATGGCTACAGTCCATGGTGTAGAGCCATGAACCATGAGTGATTTTTAGCCTGGAAACATCATCCCGCTTTGTTGGAGTTGCCATCCACCTCCCTTACCATCGGAGAAGCCCTTGATCGCCACCTGAGCCACCTCCCAAGATACTGACGAGTCATCATCATGTCTATCCTGATTCGAGCCACCATTCATCACTACCTCACCATCGATCATGGCTGTCAGCACCCAAAACCATCGTGAGTTATTTGTTCCTCTTCCTTGGCCAATTTGCCAAGATCTGGCCTCCCTATGGCCTACCATCATTCTCCATGATTATGCCACTCTCCTCCTCTGTACCAGGCCATTCCACCGAGAATCACCAGCTCTCTTCCTGGTGGAAAGTCTTGGTGGCTTGTGGTCGAGTCTGGCGAAGTTTCGATGTTGGTTTCGGTGGTGGTAGATGTGGCCTAAGAAGAGATGACGGTGGCATTTGGGTGACAGCAACCAAACCAATCAAGGGAAGGGGAAGGTGCATGGATCTCAAAGTAGTTAATGGCCCATGTTGATTTTGCTTAATTTATAAACCTCTGATCAAGATTCGATGACAACCAACCCTTAGTTGGTAAAGCATTGAGTTGGAGCAAGACTCTATAATCTAATTCAATTAGAATTTGGGTTTACCATCTTATCATTGATCTTGTAAATAATAAATCCTAGCCCCCCATGTGATGTGCATGTTTAGTCCCATACTAGAAAAACATAAAGACCCCTTCCCTGTTAAACCCTATAAAAATGCTTCTATGTCTATACCTGGGGCAATCAACTCCCAGGAGTCTCTCTAGAGCCTTTGCATATAAAGATAGGAGGGATCAATTTAGAAGCAGGTTAGTGTAGAAGTATGAGAGGCAAGAGGAGATTTTGTATGAGGCAGAGCGGGTTTCTCTTATTCTTCAATCTTTTATATTTCTTTGGTCTATAATAAAAGATTATGTTCTTATTAATGAGTTTATTATTTGTTCTCTTCTATTCGCTCTTTATTAAACTTTACTATTAAATTGAGTTTAGGGATAACTCTTGCTTTTTGGAGATGCATCATGATCTGTTATGAATATGGGGCATGTCGAGAAAAGAAGAGCTGGATACCTAGTGCCTTCCAGAGATGCACCATGATCTGTTACGGATACAGAGTTAAGGGAAGGCAGGTAAATCCCTAAAATCAAGTATATTTTATTTATAAAAGAAATACAATTCGATAGTGCAAAATCAATCTTCCACTCTTGAAACAATCCCTTTTTACTTGCTTTGCCCTTAATAGTAGTTTATTTTTTTTTTACTTTTACTTTTACATAACAACAATTACTCTTCTTTTCTTTTTTAAAGTTATAACTTAGCCTTAAGATCCCTAAGGATATGATCCTGATTCATCCTAGCTATAGAGTTAAGTTGGTGAATTATTTTTAACTGCCTATGCAACGATCACATAGTCTTTTCTTCAAAGATATTTATTCTACCAAATTATCCACCAACCATATCTCTAGTCTTGAGGCTAGCTATGTAGAGATAATTTGAAATTTAGAGAAGATATTCCCTCCTACCTTCTTCGACTCCATGGAACACCTCATGATTGATTTGGCATATGAAACTAGGGTGGGAGAACTAGTGCAATATAGGTGAATGTATCCATTTGAAAGATATATATACAGTCTCAAGATAAAAGTAAAAAATAAGGCTAGAGTTTATGGTTTGATTGTGGAGCTTACATAATAGAAAAAAAATTAAATTTCATTCAACATTACTTTAATCTTAAAGTGCTGACAAAGTTGACTTAAGTTGGCCAAAATAATGATGGTGGTAGTGGGGGATCAGAGTGAGAGTCTCAATATTTACCTATCAAGCTCATGAATTTGGTTGTGAGGTTCATCAAGTTTTAACAGATGTTGAATTTCGACAGGCGTAGATGTATGTTTTGCAAAACTATGGTGAGATTGATCCATATATTGAGTAAGTCTCTATCATAATCCAAACTCTTCAATCATTTATTATAGTATACTAATTAATCTTATGTATGTTTAGGAATTATGATCGAATGCTAAGATGGGATAACCCAAGACTAAGTGAGCTTGAAATTTCTACATAGTACTCATAAAACTTTGTAGATTGTTCCATCAACTGGTAAGCATCCATTGATATTTCATCTATTTTAATTTTCTCTAATTTATTTTTATTTTATATAGGCCATGTAAGGGGGGAATCTATTCCTAAAAAAGCTAAGATAATTAGATTATGAGCCAGTAAAATATGTGACATGTTATAATGGGTGTAATATTAATAGTTTTAAATTTCACACCTATGAATATGGATATCATAAAAGCACAATGAATAGTGGTGTGTGTATAAATGGCAATTGGTAGGAGGGTCGGAGAGTGACTATTATGGAATCCTCGAAGAAGTGATCTAGTTGATCTATATCGGAGGTAATAGTGTCATTCTATTTAAGTATCAATGGTTTGATAATAACAATAGTATGAAGGTTGATCCATGATATAAGCTTATTGAAATCAAATATGGATCAAAAACATATGTTGATGGACCATTTGTGCTAGCTCAACAAGCTGCTCGAGTATATTATACTCCTTTTCCATCAAGGAGGAGAGGAACGAATGATTGGTGAGTTGTATGCAAAATTAAGTCTTGAGCTATTTATTGCAAGCTTAAAGAAGAAGAAGAGCCCCATTTACTAGAATGCTTTCAGGAGAATAAAATACTAGGAGTCCATCAATCCTACATTAACGCAGAGTTGGATGCTCTAGGAATTTTCTTACATGATCGCTAGAATGAGAAGATATATTATATTTAGTTAGTTTTAGGAAGCAATCCTATCCAAGCAACAGAAGAAGAAGTGGAAGAAAAAGAAATGGAAGAGGAGGATAAACATGATGAAATGGAAGAAGAGGTTGAATTGGAAGAAGAATCTAAAGGATATCAAACATCTAAAAAGGCCTACGAGTAGTGCTAAGTAAATATTCCTTGAATCATTTTAAAAGTTGTTTTCATCGTTCTAAATTTTGCATTACCATCCATAATTATATAATTAATTTAGTGAATCTATTTATTTTTATTTTCATAGATTATACATCATATCTTCTAGAGGCTAAAAAAGTGATAACCAAGGAGAGAGCTCTCGAGGAGCAAGCGATCATGCTGGTAGCTTGCATAGCTCAGCTCCACTCATACCACATGATAAACTCAAAAAATTTTGATATTCTTTTTTATATTATTTTATAAATTATTATCTAATATAATATTCTTTATATTAAATATTCTTCACTTAGGTTTTGAGGACATGGGGTCACTAGTGACCCCATAGTCTCGGGCAGCAGCGATCGACTTATCTTAGACACAGCATCATGGTCGAGGACCTGTCCAACTTGCAGCACCTTTGATTCAATTGAAGGATAGATAGCTTTTCCACATTCAGAGCTGATCATAAAAACTACATTTTCATATTAATATATTTAAAATTTAATTCTTATAAAGTTAATAATTATTATTAAATTTTAATTTTACAATGCATTCAAAGAGATTGGAGTTTCTTAAGTGGTTACTGGGATCTTTCATTGATTAATGCCAGGATCGGTGAATGAGTTCTCCAATTGGCTATTGGGGGCTCATGATATAGCCTAGCAGATATTCCTGGTAAGTCAAATATATTTAATATTTAAATTTATGAAAATTTATATTTTATTTTCTTAATATAAACTTGTTTTTATTTGCATGTTGGAGTACTACCAATTTGAGACTCCTCAAGATGAGGACATTGGCTATTCGATCTTTGAAAAGGTGGCCACATGTCAGTTTCAAGATGGACTACAATGCCTCAAGATGATCGTCACAGAGAATACCGGTTCCTAGTCACCATCAGACTGGAGGAGTTACATAGATTGCTTGATGCGGACGAATATATGGTGACTCTTTGCGACATGTGGAGCACTAACTACTCCACTAGGCAATAGAGGGTACGACAAAATTATGATGCCTGGTAGGATCCGATCAAGCATACTAGTAGCTCTATCAGTATGCATATGGTGGCCGACATATTGGAAAGAATTATTTACTTATTAAATTTGATTTCATATTAAATTGATGATATATATGTTTTAATTAATTTATTTTTATTATTTATTTATTGTAGATATGATAGCTAAGTCATCCACCGGTGTAGTTGTGCTATAGGAGGCTACACACCAGTGTAAGAGGACTGGTGATTATTTAGATGAAAGATCTCGATGTATCACAGTAAGAATTTAAAATTTTAAGTATTAATTTTTATATATATTGATATGTATAATTAGACTAATTAATTTATAAAATATATAGACGGATTACATGGAGTACGTTGTTGCGTGGTACAGTGAGGACCCATCCTTTCAGCCCCTCCTTGACTTTGAAGGATGGCTCAAGGTCACAAGAGGGTTGAGTAGGAGCTAGGTCCTTGGATTTGACCATAGCTTCAACCCTCTAGCAGCTCAGTACTCTTCGGCATCCTTTTCTCAGGCTCTAATAATCTAGGCATGGAGTGATGCACATATCGAGGATATTGTAAGCCATACTCTTTCCTAGCAACCTTATCACCTTTGGGACACCATCCACCAAATGGTCATTGAGTTTTTCTAGGACCCGCATCTACGCAATCAGCTGGCCTCACTACCATGTCCATCACAACAAGTAAGTCTATTAATAAATTTCTTTTAGTTTTAATTTTTTATATTTAGAAATTTAATAATTATATTTTTTTTTTTTGTTACAGGATGCTGGGACATCTAGTTCTCATCCACCACCTATTGGAGAGGACATGCAGGAGGAGGAGGATGATAATGACATAGATCTTACATGATTTTTTATTTTAATATTACGTATTTACTTTTTATCATTGTAAATATATGAAATTATAATATTTATATTTTTAATATAATATAATTAGATTTTTTATTTATAATTATGATTGTTAATTATGACTTTATTTTTAATATTATTTAAGAATTTTAATTATTTATTATTATCATTAAAATAAAAATTTTTAAAAAATAATTACTATTTTTTAAAAAAAATAAAAATATTAGCGACGACATTGGTGATGGCATTTGTCATCACTAAATAATTATTATCAATGGTAATTTTTATCGATAAATTTTTTTGGTCTCTAATAATTTTTTATTTTTTTAAAAAAATAAAAATATTATTAGCGAGAACATGTTACTATCACTAATTCTATCTCAATAACCCTTATTAGCAATAGTCTAGAAATCTATTACTAATAAAGGTTAGTTACAATAAGGATTTATGCGATGGCCTATTAGTGATGACAAATCGACTATTAGCGATGGCATTTAGCCATTGCTAAAAATCTTTTTTTTTATAGTGCTTGGCATAAGAAACTCCAAAATGTTGTATTTATACGATGTTTCATCATATATTTCTCACTAGACTCCTTCTACTTTAAGAGACTTATCTAATATAGTGTATGTCGATAAGTGGTGGGGAATGTGTGTGATTAGCACTTGCTCTTAAACTATAAATAGGTCTCGAGATGTCATTTTTAGACAAGGGCATAGAAAGAGAATAAAGAAGGATAAAAGGATAGCAAGAGAGGTTTTAGAGAGGTATCAAGATGCCCTTCAATAAGGTATAGGTCCTAGCAAGGCTAAAAGTCTATCAGGAGAAAAAATCAGCAAGCAAGCTTGAAGAAGGATTGCTTCCTTGATCTAGTTCCTATGTGGATCATCTCTAGAGGGCATGCACTTGTGTACCTATGAAAATATTAAAAATTAGTGTTATAGGTATTTTTCTAAATCCTTTAAATTTTGCCCTAATTAATTGTTATAATCAAGGGGTCCTGGATCTAGGGTTTTGGTTAACTAGGGTTTATACAACCATAACCCTACAGTGGTATCAAAGCCACCTTGATTGATTCAATTAATGATCAATTATATCATATGGATATATGTATGACATTTTATATATCTAGCATGATAGCCGTAACATATAATGCTTTGTGAATGCCACTGATTAGGTATTTCACTTAAACCCTAATCGATATTAGAGATATATTTAGAATTATTAGTCATCACTCTAAAATAAGGTTGTCCTAACATAGTGGTGGATATCTGCTATGTTGTAAGGTTGTCCTAGAATGATGATACACTAGGCATATATTGTTATTCTCATGTGTTAGTAAGTTGTATTAGGATGTGCTGGAGACCATTAAAGCCCTCTTAAAAATTATATTTAGTCATAGTGTTAGAAATCAAAATGCAAAACCATTCAGGATAAGATTGATCAATTAGTATCTAAGCAAGTGGTTATGGGAAGATAAAGAGAACACAGTTTTTAATTGGGTCCATTCCTTGGCCAATCTTTTGGTATCTAAGGCATGCACGGGGGGCCTCCCACCTCTCTCCCACTTATTTGGTCAATTTGATTGATTTAAATATTGAATTGTAAATGCTTAATGATTAGAACACTACTAATACCTTCCTTCATGATAAGCTAAATTCATGTCAAAAACTATAGTAGGTTTGCTGTATAACATAAGCCTACTTCAAGGATTGATGTGGAATTGTCTTAGTGCATCTAATGCTTTATAGCATGTTTGATGGTATTTCTTTATTGTGTAACACAAGGATAACATTATTCAAACATGAATGTATGGAAATGAAGGGTCTAACTAAACTAAGATATTATAGTTTGTTGTATAACATAAGGTTATAAGTGTCTTAAAGGCAGTAGTTACATTGAGAATTGTATAGATTGCAACTGGAAAAGGAATTTCCTAACCTTGAACTCATGAGTTTTAGTTGTATAATACAAGGTATTTGTGAGGAATTGGAATCTCAACCCCACTAAAATAGGTAAGGGCTATGGTTTTCATGAGGGCTATGGTAGAGTTTCTCGCTTACCGTAGGTGAGGGCTATGGTATTCGTGATAAAATAAGAGATGCAATTAGATTTACAAATCCTCATCTAATTGTGTATGTTATCTTGAGTGGTCCTTTAATACTTTGTTCTATATTTTATGTAGATTAATTTAATTGCTTCTACTTTATCACTGCAGGATATTTTAGATGTTAATAAATTGACCAATTCTAATTATGTGGATTGGTTAAGAAACCTGAGGATATCTTGATATAGGAGAAAGTCTCCTATATCCTCAACTCTCCTGATCTCGAGATGATTGAGGTGGATGCTATGGAGGAGGAAAGGGCTATGTATAGAATGTGGCAGAATGATAGCTTGACTATCAAGTATATCATGTTGGCCTCTATGATCAATGAATTGTAGAGATAACATGAAGACATGGAACCTCAATTCATACTGCTTAATCTTAAGGAGCTATATAGAGAGCAAAGTAAGACTGCTCGATACAAGATATTGAAGTAGTTGTTCAATGCAAGAATGAGTGAGGGCATGTTTATACAAGCCCATGTATTAAAGATGATTGACTTAATCATTTAATTAGGTCATTCTAGGGTTTGTCATGGACATAGGGCATAGTTAGGACTTGGTCCTACAATCACTCCCTAATTCCTTCTCATAGTTTGTCATTAACTACCATATGAACAAACCAAACATCTCGCTACCAAAGCTGCTTAACATGCTTAAGACAATCAAAGCTAGTACAAGGGAGAAAAGAAAAATCTTCTTCTAATTGACGGGAAGAAGAAAATAGCAGTGGAGAAGGGTTCGAAGAGAAAGAGGAACCCTAATAGTTGCATCCAGAAGAGAAAGAAGGCAAAGAAGGCCTCTATTGATGGAGCCTATTTTCACTACTGGAAGTAGGGATACTAGAAGAACTATAAGAGCTTTCTTATAAGTTTAATTTATAATGTAAGTGGAGTATCAAAAGGTTTCTATATGATATAAACTAACTTATCATTAAGTGCTTCAACTTCTGATTCATGGATATTGGATACCACTTGTAGGTCTCATATATATAAGTCATTGTAGAGACTACAGAAATTAGAAGCTTGAAGAAAGGTGACTTCGAGCTTTATGGTATGAGTGGTGAAGCCATTCAAGTAGAAGTTGTGGATACCTATCTTCTATTATTACCTTCGGGCAAGATATTAGAATTGAAGGACTATTATTATATTATAAATGTTATTAGAAATATTATTTTTGTATCCTTGTTATTATAACAAGGTTTTGAAATTAATGTAAAGAGTAATGGTTGCCCAATTTATCATTCTAATAACTTTTTTGGAAATGGTTTATTTAATGATGGTCTTTTAATTCTTTTGCTCAATGAAGTATTACTTATTGAAAACAAGAAAAGAAAGAGGGAAGATATTAATGTCACTTTTCTCTGGCATTGCCAACTCGATCATATTAATAAGTTTAGGATAAACAAGTATATAGAGGTAATTTCTTTGATCTTTATGATTATGAATCATAGGAACTTGTGAGTCTTATCTCATGGGTAAAATGACAAAGTTTCCATTCACTGGACATGGAGAAAGGGCAACTAAGTTATTGGTCTTGTACATATAGATGTATGTGGACCTATGACAACTCATGCCAAAGGTGGATACTCTTATTTCATTACATTCACTAAAGATCTATCAAGGTTGGATATGTATATCTTATAAAATATAAATCTGAAGCCTTTGATAAATTTAAAGAGTATCAAAGTATGGTTAAGAAATAAATTAGAAGAAGTATTAAAATACTTTGATTTTATCAAGAAGGAGAATACTTATCCTAGTAATTTCTTAATCATCTTAAGGATAAAGGTATTCTCTCTGAATGGACACCTCCTTATCACCATAATTAAATGGTATAGCAGAAAAGAGGAATCACACTTTGTTAGATATGGTGTGAAGTAGTCTTGAGGTATCCTTCAATAAGGTACAGGTCCTAATAAGGCTAAAAGGTTGTCGGAGAAAAAATTATCTAACAAGCTTGAAGAAGTATTTCCTTGATCTAGTTCCTGTGTAGATCATCTCTAGAGGACATGCACTTATTGCTTATGGAAATATTAGGAATTAACATTATAGGTATTCTTCTAAATCCCTTAGATATGCCTTAATCAAGGGATCCTAGGTCTAAGGTTTTGCTTGCTTGACTAGGATATCAATAACGAAAAATTTTGAAATCCAACCTTCTACTATGTAACTATAACTCCACACATCGCATAAGTCCTTGTTGCAATTAAACTTTATTAGCGATAGCTTTTTCTACCACAAGTAATAATGATTATTAAAGATAGCTATTATCAATGGCAAGTATCGTCGCTAATAATATTTCTACTTTTTTTAAAAAATAATTAAATTAAAAAAAAATATTTGTAACTAAACAATGTCATTGCTTAAAATAGTAGCTATCACTAATAAAGCTTTAGTGATGGATGTCCCTGTCACCAAAGGCATTGCTAATATCTTTTTTATTTTTTAAAAAATAATAATTAATTTTTAGAAAATCTATTTTAATTTTAATAACAAATAATTATAATTCTTAAACTATATTAAAAGTAAATTAATAATTAACAACCATAATTATAAATAAAAAATCTAAATATATTATATTAAAAAGTATAGATTTTATAATTTTATAAATTTATACTGCTTTACAAGTAAAAAAGATTAAATACATAATATCAAAATAAAAGAAAATTATCTAAGATCCATTGCATCATCATCATCATCCTCCTCTTCCTACTGCTCCTGTATGTCCTCTCCAGTAGCTAGTGGATGAGAGTTGGATATCTCAGCATCTTGTAATGAAGAAAAATAAAATATTATTAATAAATTTTTAAAATTAAAAATTTAAAACAAGTAAAAAATTATTAATAGACTTATATGCTATAATGGCTATAACAATGAGGCTAGCTGATCATGCAATGTGGGTTGTAGAGAATGTTAATGACTGTATTGCAGATGGCATCCCGGATGCTTTGAGATCACTAGGCAAGTACACGGGTCACAATATCCTCGATATGTGCTTCACTCCATATCTAGATCGTTAGGGCTTTAGATAAGGATGTCGAACAGTAGTGAGATAATGGAGGGTCAAAGTTGTGCCTAAATCTTATAATCCGGCTCCTACTCGCTCCTCTGGTGGCCCTGAGCTATCCCTCGAGGTTAAGGTGGGGTTGAGAGGATGGGTCCTTACTATGCCGTGCTATAATATACTTCACATAATCCGCCTATATAGTTTATAAATTGATTAGACCAATTATACATATTAGTATATATACAAAATTAATACTTACAAGTTTTAAATTCTTACCACAATACATCGAGATCTCAGATCTAGGTAATCACCAGTCATCTTCGACTAGTGATGACCTCCTGTTGGGGAACCTAGGAAAAGGGCACCATGCTCGGCATGCCCCAAGACATGTAATTCAAAACCTTTTTAAATGACATGATGCAGCAGAAGAAGATAAACCATTGATCTACGTATGTTAATCTAATTAACACAATTCCCTACGCAGATCTTGATGCATCTAGAGTAATGTAAATATAAAATCATGCAGGCATTGTATGAAATACAGAACCATTCTAGGTATCACACAATGATGCAGCAGATTATAACATGTCAAATATATAATCTAAAGCCGTACCACAGTGACAATCATCTGGGACTGCACCAATCTATGTGAAGAACTCTGGGTGTACCTGCAAGGAACAAGAATGGGCTCTACAAGCGATGCACATGCACTGCCTCTAGGGTGGTTTACACCATGTAGCATGGTTTCTTCTCATTCCTTCGAGGTGCTAGCCTCTCTGAAAACACTGATGGCAGTAGCGACTCCTTTAACTCCTTGAAGATGCATGGACTCCTTCAACTCCTTGAAGGGCTGTTGTTATAGTGGTGCTAGAACGAAGATGCTTGAGAACCCTTTTCCAATGCTGTCCCAAACCTTCAGCATAAGGTATATACACAGGAATCCCAAAACCCAAGCTCACTCTATTCCGGAGATCAAATCTCGCAATCTCTCGAGGATCAAGCAAGATCTCTATCCAGAAATTTTCTAGGCAGTGTCTCAATGTTGATCCAGATTTGGAGTGTGGAACGTTCAACGTGAACCATTCATCTTCTTCAGCCCTTGCTTTTATAACAGTAGCCTTCAAAACAATTAAGAGGACACAAGAGAGATTAATGAGCAGTTTGGGGTCTCTTAAGATTCCAAGAAGGTTATGAAAACCTTTGGAATTCAACAATAGCAGATCATAAAACCTAGAAACTTATCCATTAAATGCCCACAACAATTGCAGAATTAAATTGACCAGTTTCGATTTACAGCAGTCCGATAGACGAGTTGACTCATCCATATGAGTCGGCTCGAACACAGGTTTGACAACACCTTGTCAAACGAGTCCAGAGCGATTCCTAATCATTCGCATGCCAACAAAGCAAGAAGAAACCCTCAGTGTGTGACCCCATAGGTTCAAACACTAAACCAGTAGGATGGGAACATTTCTAGTACCAGCCAAAGTCGCCATCTTGCAATGACACCCGGCATTCGGATAGGTCGAAGGTTGCAGAGCAACATGAACTTGTCGAATATGGAATATCAGTGAACTTAATTCCTTCAATCTCTTAATGCTCCGGATGGCTTTGGATTAAACTGCCCCATCCTAATCAGTCCATCTCAATATGTCTCAAATAAAGAATCCCTGTAACTCCTTACAAGGGATGCCCTGGCCAAGGTCTTTCTCAATTGAGGCAAATTAAGCATTCAATCCAAACCATTTGAAGAGGTCAATCCTTTCTTGATCCTACAACCGCTACATAAGTACTTGACTATACCCAGCAACCTTCCATCACCGGATTAGAAATCTGGATAGTTTGGCACCTAAGCATTGTGAGTTGCTTGCAAGCTGCCATTGTGATGTCAAGTCAGAGGAATAATTCATGTCCATATTCTAATGCAAGACTCCTCTTCGATAAAAAGAGAATCTCGCACGAGAGTCATGTTTGGTGAAGTGTCAAACATAACACCTGATGTCAACCAGCATCTCCATGCTACTTGGTTAAGAGGACAACCAACAGATATGATATCAATGACCTATTGTTGATACACCATCATCTTGAAACAGCATATCCTTTGGTCACGAACCAATTTATGAACTACACGATGCATCCTCTTTACATCGCATACAAGGTAGCTCAAAGGACATCATCTGATGGGGACATCAAAATCCATCCAGATTTTTCTTTTTATCCCAGATTTTCTTTTTTATTTTTATAATTTTCTTATTCCACCTATTCTAGTTATCCCCACTATTCCCACTTTATCCCTCTTTTATTCCCAACTTATTCCTCCTTATCTCCGTCATCTTCAACCTCAAGTCTAAGTACCATAACTCCCAATTGTCACTGTCGATCCTAGATCCACCACACCCGACCACCGATGACCCCCGATGGTCATCCACCTTCCCCCCAATGATGATCTTCTCGTGGGAATGCTGGCGAATCCCACCGGAACCACCCACAGCCATCCACCCTTGTTGCTCCGCCCATGCCACGCCCCTCCTCCACTGCCGGTGACCTCCACTGCTCGGCCGCCGCCCCGCTCTCCTCACCCCCATCCCCTCCATAAAATCTAATAGATTTGAGAGAAAATAGAGGAAGAAAATTTTAAAAAAATCGGATTTTGAAAACTTTGGCTGTAGAAAGAGGGGGATTTGATGGCTATAAGTTTGATCCTTGGATGAACCAAACAAAATCCATATCAGAGACAAAGGATGGAGGGGTATAGATTTCAATCAAGAAGGAAGGATTCGAGGAAATAAACCTCTAGCATCTGGCCTCCAATGGGCTATAGGTGCTCAAATAAGCAAACAAAGAAGAAGAAGTGGAAGGAGAACACAAAAACAAAGAGCAGTGTGTCGCCTCCGCTCCCCACCAAGATGAGGTCGTAATGACCCAAGAGGAGGTGCTAGATCTGTACGAGGACATGGTTTTGGGGCGATCCTTCGAGGATATGTGCGCCCATATGTACTACCAGGAGAAAATGTTCGACTTCATCTACCTCTATAATGGCCAGGAGGCCATCTCCACTGGCTTCATCCACCTCCTCCAGCCCAGCGATTCCGTTGTCAACACCTATCGCGACCACATCCATGCCCTTAACAAGGGCATCCCCGCCTGCACCGTCATGGCCAAGAGCTTCGGCAAGACCACCGGTTACTGCCAGGGACAACGGGGCTCCATGCATATGTTCTCCGCCCCCCACAACCTCCTCGGTGACTTCGCCTTCATCGAAGAGGGCATCCCGTCACCATCACCATCACCATCATCCTCATCGCCTGGCCAGGACCACGAATGCCTCCCTCTATTCCACGACCACAGGAAGGAGAAATTTATGCACAGATTTCAAAGCCTAGAGTATTTGCACAGATCTTAGAGTAAAAATAATTTTATACAGATTTCAAAGCAGTCTCAATCTTTTTGCACAGATTTTAGAGTAGGCACTAATTTTGGTGAATTCAAAGCATGCCTAATTTATTTATTTTAAATCAGGATATATGGACCAGTTGGGAAGTTATTTAAATTAGTTTTAGATTAGGATTAGTTTGATTTTTTCACCATATGGGGAGGATTGTGTTTAGTTTTCTATCATGTTTTCAGGCTACAAACAAAGCAGGTTTGGGATGTCACCTTTTATGAGCTGCATGCCTTGTATTCTTTACTTGGACCCCAAGTTTTGTAAGCCTATATAAAGGCATCTCTTCTCTTGAATAATATATGAAGAATATGAATTTTTGAAAAGAGTGATCTTGGTTCTGCCTCCGTTAGGAGTGGGCATGAGGCCCGTCTTTCCTTCACCTGTGGGTGTCGAGGAGTGGAAGACCCCACTACCTTTACTTTCGAGCATCGAGGAGCTTGACGCCCTAGTTATCTTCTCCCTCGCTGAGTCCCCTCTATGATCTTAAAGCTTCTCCTTCATGGCCCCAGGTAGTAATTTGGATGGGATGCCCTAGGCTCTACATGTAGTGAGATGGGTGGGATGCCCTAGACTACATGTGGTGGGGTGGGTGAGATACCGTAGAGGTGTGACGTCTCTCCGTAAAGGTAAGTCCCAAGTCCATAGAGTATCTATCTTTCTTTGCCCTGCATATTTTTTGCCTTCTTAACCTTAATCACAGGAGACTTCTTAACTCTCCAACGATCCTCCTAGCCCCCCCTTTGTCCCACATTAGTTTGGTATCAGACTAGGAGAGGATTAGGGTTGAAAAAAAAAAAAAAAAAAAAAAGCGAAAAAAAAGAGAGAATTTTTTTCTAGCGAGCCTAACTTGACGAAGTCGAGTTTTCCCCATCACAGGGAAATGATGGGGACATCAAAACCCATCTGGGTTTTTCTTTTTATCCCAAATTTTCTTTTTTCTTTTTGTAATTTTCTTATTCCACCTATTTTAATTATCCCTACTATTCCCACTTTATCCCTTTTTTATTCTTGACTTATTCCTTCTTATCCTCTTCATCTTCAACCTCAAGTCTAAGTACTAGAACTCTCAATTTTCACTACCAGTCCTGGATCCACCATGCCCTTGAAAGAAAACTAGTGCATCGGATGCCTACCCTAGGGACGCTACACTAGGGAGTAGGTATTGCATAATTAAAATTTTTTCAAGTATGCATATGGAAAAGCCTACTCATGCACAGGATCTAACATAAACATGATGCATGTAACAAATACACAAGCATGTATAGGCAAGTACAATAATTATAAATAATATGATAAAATCTAGATCTAAACATGCATGATAACAAAAGGAAATTATAAGCCTTATAGAGCTTCCTTTTGTTCTGAATTTGGATCGAAGCAGGAAGAAGCCGACTCCCTTCAACAGCAAATCAATGCAGCCGGTTGAACTCCAGCAGTCTTCAAATCAGCAAACATAGCTTCTACTTGATCTGCAATAGCAAGAAGAAGAAAAGATTGGTCCAATCTCTCAAGGTGTCCAAATATCCACCCTCTAGAGTATCCACGCATGGGCTCTCGCTGATCCAACTCCTGGATCGATGCTAGTCCTCTAGGAATCAATGAATAGGTCACAGATATATGGAGCAGGAAAAGCCGAATAGAACTTCACGGACTGTCTTCTCCAAAATCATCCTTACTCCACCAAGAGCACACATCGGAAATCGTGAAGATAAGGGAAGGATTACACGGGATGTAGAACAAATTTCTGCACGCAGATATCCATCCCAAAAGCTCACTCTCTGCCCCTCTCTTATGCCCCATTCTTCCCCTCTCATATCCTTCTCTCACGGATCATTGTAAATGTCTCTCTGCTTCTCTCTTATGCTATGATTTTTTTCTTCTTCCTCATCTCATGGCCTTCAACCATGGTATATGATGCTGAGAAAATCCGTGAAGGTAGGGAAGAAATCGTGAAGGCCGGGAAGACATCGTGAAGGATGGGAAGATGACATGAGAGAAGTCCAAGTAAAACCAAACACCATTTGAAATGGCTTTTGATTGGTGGAGAAGGCTGGGAATCGCAGACTTGGAAGAGAATAAAGAGGCTAAATCACCGTGAAAAACATAGACCGAGAGAGGAATGACGTGCAGGAGGAAACCACGGAGAGACCCAATCCAGATCATTGTGCTAATGATCATAATCTGATAACCCAAGCAGCAACGATCAACATGCAGTTCTTATCCATTCACACAGTAAAAATAGGGCAACCGAGAGAGGAGAGGAGGGAGAAACAAATAGCATTGAACCAAAAACACTGTGTAAACGTGCAAGTTTTAAACGGTTCAGAAAGACCCAAAAAATGGTTCATAAAGACCCCGGTTCAACCAAACCCGATCAGTAAGAAAACTAGGTCCAATCCTGATCTACAAGGAATAATTCCTGGTTAACCCAAACCAATCCTGGTTGATCCAAATCAGACCAGATTGATCAGAAAAAAATCCAATATGTGCTCAATCAGACCATTTGACCTTAATGCCGAAATGATTTCCAATCATTAATCGGCTCCCAGATCTGGAAGAAATCCTCTATGGCATGTGATCTCATAGGTTCGAACCTAAACGTTAGCACAGGAACACTTCTAGTACCAGCACAAGATACCATCTAGTAATAGGTCCCGGCATCCGGATAGGCCAAAGTTGCGAGAGAAATCTATCAAACCTCTGGCATATGGTTATCGTATAATTCATCCCTTTGACCTCCAATGCTCAAGATGACCTAGGGTTAGACTGCCAACCCTAACTGAGTCAATCCACAACATGTCTCAACCTCGCAAGTCCAGTGACTCCTCACTAGTACTACCCCGGCCGAGGATTTGCTAAATTGAGACATTATGAGACATTCAATCCAAATAATTTGGACAGGTCAATTCCATCTTGGTCCACCACTGCTCCACAAGTACTTGCCTATACCCAGAAACCTTCTGTCATCGTAGTAGAAATCCGGTTAGCCCGGCACCAAAGCACAGGGAGTTGCTTGCAAGCTATCATGGTGACCTCAGGTCAGAGCAACACATATATCCATATCCAATTACGAGCAATCCTTTGACAGAAAAGAGCTCCACGAAGTCACGTTCAATGAGATGTCACACATCCCACTTGCAGATCATATCAGTATCACTACACTCCTTTGGTCAAGAGGACAACCAAACGATATGAACCACAACAACCTACACTTGATATATTATTGTCCTGTATAATGTATCCTTTAGTTGTTAACCTTTTTAAAGGATCACTTGATATATTCTTTCTATATCGAAGTCAGTGTAGTCCTATGGACTTCATCACATAAATAGAGTTCATTACAGGAAAATGAATAATGTGATGAGCTGCCAAAATAAACTTTTATTAATTCATATACAAATTATAATACCGAGCACAACCGCCTATAACTTAAGCGATTGGCTTTGGGACACAATTCCCAACAACCTGACCACCGACGACCCCCGACGGCCATCCACCTTTTCCTCGGCAATGATCTTCTCGTGGGAATGCCGGCAAATCCCACCGGAACCGCCGACGGCCGTCCGCCCCTGCTGCTCCGCCCATGCCACGCCCCTCCTCCACTGCCGGTGGCCTCCACTGCTCAGTCACCACCCCGCTATCCTCACCCCCCATCCCCTCTGCAAAATCTAATAGATATGAGAGAAAATAGAGGAAGAAAACATTAAAAAAATTGGATTTTGAAAACTCTAGCTGTAAAAAGAGGGGGATTTGATGGCTACAAGTCTGATCCTCGGATGAACCAAACAAAATCCATATCAAAGATGAAGGATAGAGGGGTATAGATTTTAATCAAGAAGGAAGGATATGAGGAAATAAACCTCCAGCATCTGGCCTCCAATGGGCTATAGGTACTCAGATGAGCAAACAAAGCAGAAGAAGTGGAAGGAGAACACAAAAATAGAGAGCAGCGTGTCGCCTCCGCTCCCCACCAGGATGAGGCCATAGTGAGCCATAAGGAGGTGCTGGATCTATATGAGGACATGGTTCTAAGGCGGTCCTTCGAGGATATGTGCACCCAGATGTACTACCGGGGGAAAATGTTTGGCTTCGTCCACCTTTACAATGGCCAGGAGGCCATCTCCACTGGCTTCATCTGCCTCCTCCAGCTCGGTGACTCTGTCATCAGCACCTACCACGACCACGTCCATGCCCTCAGTAAGGGCATCCCCGCCCGCACCATCATGGCCAAGCGCTTCAGCAAGACCACCAGTTGCTACCTGGGCCAGCGGGGCTCCATGCACATGTTCTCCATGCCTCACAACCTCCTCGATGGCTTCGCATTCATCAGAGAGGGCATCCCATCACCGTCACTGTCACCATCAACCTCGTTGCCTGGCCAGGACCACGAATGACTCCCTCTGTTCCATGACCACGAGAAGGAGAAATTTATGCATGGATTTCAAAGCCCAGAGTGTTTGCACAGATCTCAAAGTAAAAATAATTTTATACAAATTTCAAAGCAGTCTCAATCCTTCTACACAGATTTCAGAGCAGGCATAAATTTTGGTGAATTAAGAGCATGCCTAATTTATTTATTTTAAATCTAGATGTATGGACCAGTTGGGAAGTTATTTAAATTAGTTTTAGATTAGGATTAGTTTGATTTTTCCACCATATGGGGAGGATTGTGTTTAGTTTTCTACTATGTTTTTAGACTACAAACAAAGCAGGTTTGGGATGTCACCTTTTATGAGCTGCATGCCTTGTATTCTTTACTTGGGCCCCAAGTTTTGTAAGCCTATATAAAGGCACCTCATCTCTTGAATAATATATGAAGAATATGAATTTTTGAAAAGTGTGTTCTTGGTTTGCCTTCGTTAGGAGTGGGCATGAGGCCCATCTTTCCTTCACCTACGGGTGTCGAAGGGTGTGAGATCCCATTGCCTTCGCTTTCGAGCATGAGGGGCATGAGACCTTAGTTATCTTCTCCCTCGTTGAGTCCCCTCTATGATCTTGGAGCTTCTCCTTCACGGCCCCAGGTAGCGATTTGGGTGGGATGCCCTAGGCTCCGCATGTAGTGAGATGGGTGTGATGGCCTAGATTACATGTAGTGGGGTGGGTAAGATGCCCTAGAGGTGCGACGTCTCTCCGTAAAGGTAAGTCCCAAGTCCATAGAGTATCCATCTTTCTTTCTCCTACATATTTTTTTCGCCTTCTTTACCCTAATCACAGGAGACTTCTCAGCTCTCCAACGATCCTCCTAGCCCCCCCTTTGTCCCGTATCATCATCACACAAGAGTTCAATTAAGAAGATGACATGTGATGAACAACCAAAATAAACTTTTTATGCAATTCAATAATTCATATATATATACATGAGTTGCATAACCATCTACAGCTTAGATGATTGGCTTTGGGATACAATTCCTAACAACTCCCACTTGGACTAAAGCCAATCAAAACAAAATCTAATTCCCATCTTCCATTTACAGTCGTCGAACTCTTATATTCCAATGGCTTTATTGAAGGGGTCGGCCATGTTCTCCTTACTATCAATCTTCAGAAGGTCGATGTCACCTCGTTCATTAATCTCCCGGACAAGGTGATAACGATGCAGAATATGCTTGGTCCGCTGATGTGACTTCGGCTCTTTGGCTTGAGCTATGGCTCCACTGCTATCACAATACATTGGAATAGGGCCATCCAAGGAATATGCCACTCCCAACTCGCCTAGGAACTTCCGCAACCATACAGCCTCCTTTGCTGCATTCGATGCCGCAATATACTCTACCTCGCAAATAGAATTAGCCACTGTATGCTGCTTGGAACTTTTTCAGCAGACAGCTCCACCATAAAGGGTAAATACAAAACCATATACACTCTTGCTATCATCCCTGTCTAAGTGAAAACTGGAGTTAGTGTACCCTACAAGTTTTAAGTCAGAATCTTTATAAATAATCCATTGGTCCTTAGTATTTCTCAAATACTTAAGGATGTTCTTAACAACTTTCTAATGAGCTTCACCTGGGTCAGGCTGGTATCTGCTCATTTTTTCTAGTGAGTATGCCACATCTAGTCTAGTACATAGCATAGCATACATAATAGAACCCACTACCGAAGCATATGGAATCCTACTCATATGCTCTCTTTCCTTAGGAGTTGTTGCACAATCCTTCTTGGAAAGAGTAATTACATGATCTATCAGAAGATAGCCTCTTTTAAAATTTTTCATACTGAACCGCTTTAACATAGTGTCTATGTATATAGATTGGGACAGTCCTAGAAGCCTCTTAGATCTATCTCTATAGATCTTCATACCTAGTATGAATGAGGCTTCACCCAAGTCTTTCATAGAGAATTGAGATGAAAGCCAGATCTTTATTCTTTGTAATGCTAGAATGTCATTCCCGATTAGGAGAATGTCATCCACATACAAAATAAGAAATATAACTACAGAACCGTTTGCCCACTTATATATACAAGGTTCCTCTCCATTCCTAACAAAGCCATACATCTTGATACACTTATCAAAGTGTATGTTCCAACTCCGAGAAGCCTACTTCAGTCCATAGATGGAACTCTGAAGCTTGCACACTTTAGACTCATCTATGGATGTGAACCCTTCAGGCTGTGTCATATACACCTTCTCTTCCAGCTCACCATTTAAGAAAGCTCTTATAACATCCATTTGCTAGATTTCAAAATCTAAATGTGCTGCTAAAGCAAGCATAATTGGAATGGACTTGAGCATTGCCACAGGGGAAAACATCTCGTCATAGTCAATACCATAATGCTGAGATACCCCTTGCAACCAGACGGGCTTTATAGGTCTCCACCTACCCATCTACACCTGCTTCTGCTTGAAGATCCACTTGCATCCAATGGATTTTGTCCCTTCAAGTGGATCAACCAATGTCCATACATTGTTGATTTTCATAGATTCCATTTCAGATTTCATAGCTCTCAGCCATGACTCAGAATTAGACCTTGAAATTGCATCCATATAGGTGATCGGATCCTTGTTGTTCTCAATCGAGTTCAACAGGATCACTGTCCTGGACCAAGAAATAGTAGTTCTATTTGGTTGACATGGAACTCTACCAGATCTCCTTAATAGCTACAACATGGGCTCTGGATCTGACCTAATCAAATCCAATTTTATAGTGGCCTTAGAGTGAGAAGGTTCTTTTATCTGTTGAACTTTCCCAAGTTCAACCTCAGTAGCTTAAGTGCCTTCACCATGGTACTCCCTTTCTAAAAAGGTTGCCCTAAGACTGACGAACAACTTTTATTCCTCAGGCAGATAGAAATAATATCCTTTGGATTCTTTAGGATTCCCAACAAAAATATATTTATCAAACTTAGGTCCTAGTTTATCCATCTCCAAATGTCTGACATAAGCTGGACACTCCCAAACCAGAAGGTGAGAGAGAGTTGGCTTCTGTTCGGTCCATATCTCATATGGTGTTTTATCAACGGACTTACTTGGAACTCTATTCGAAAGGTAGGGTGCTGACTCAAGAGCATATCCCCAAAAGGATTTAGGCAGACTAGCTAAGCCCATCATGGATCAAACCATGTCCAACAAAGTTCGATTCCTCCCTTCAGACATAGTGTAACTGAGGTGTCCCTGGAGGGGTCCATTGAAAAAGAATCCCATTCTCCTTAAAATAAGTCAGAAACTCATTGGAAAGATAGTCACCACCTCGATCTGATTGAAAAGTTTTAATAAACTTTTTAATTTATTTTTCAACTTCATTATGATAACGTTTGAACATTTCAAACGCGTCAGATTTATGTCTCATGAGGTACACATAACCATATCTCGAAAGATCATCTATAAATGTAATGAAATAACTATATCCACCACTTGCACTGATATTCATAGGTCTACATACATCAGTATGTACTAGACTTAGAATATCACTGGCTCTTTTATCATTTCCAGTAAAAGGTGACTTGATCATTTTTCCAAGAAGACAAGATTCACAAGTTGGTAAAGATTCACTCTCAGTGATATCTAGGAGACCTTCTCCTACCAATTTATTTATCCTGTTCTTGTTTATATGACCTAGCCTATAGTGCCAGAGATAAATATCACTGACCTTATCTAACATAAGACATTTATTAGCAGTGTACAATACAATAACAAGATGTGACAATACATATACGCCATTCTTTAATTATCCATTCATCACATTAGAACCATTCAACGTGATTTTGCAAATATCATTCTTTATAGATAATTCATAACTTCATTAGCCAACAGGCCTACAGAAATGATATTTACAAGAAAAGAAGGACAAAAATGATAATCATTAAAAATGATAGTACAAGACTCGAAAAATAAAGAAATAGTTCCTAATGCCAGAACTGGAGCTTGACTTCCATTCCCAACATTCAGGAACCTTTCATCGCCTTCGAATCTCCAATTAACTTGAAGTCCCTGCAAAGAATTGCAAATGTGGTAAGGACTTCCGGTATCCAATACCCAGCTAGTAGTATCGTAAAAAGAGAAACTACAAGGATTTATCATATAAATATCTTGGCCAGCAACACCTTGTTGCTTTCCCTTCCTTGGCCTGTTTAGGTCCAGAGTAGCAAAGTAAGCAGAACAGTTCCGCTTCTAGTGACCCGGCTTCTTGTAGAAGAAGCACTCTGCCTTACTCTTGTTAGCCTTTACCTTTTTAGTCTGACTAGGCTGAGCACTTTGCACCTTCTTATTCTTTTTCTTCTTCTTCCCTTTCCTAAAGGGATGACGTCGTGCTCCAGAACCTCCCACCAGATTCACTAACCCCTTGTTGAGCTTGTGGTCTCTCTCATAGGTCTGCAGCAACTCTAACATCTCATGATAGTTTACTGCAAGCCAATTCATTCTAAAATTATCAAGAAAGACCTAGTAGGAAGGGGATAGAAAATTCAGAATCACATCCTTGTCGAGCTGCTCGTGAAAAGGACATCCGAGTTTCCCCAAATGCTCAAATAACTTGATCATGTACATTACATGATCAGTTATTGAAGCTCCATCATGCATACACGTGTTATAGATGGTGGAAGAGATCCGGTATCTCTCCGTATCATCTAGAGTGCCAAAAGATTCCTTCAACTTTGGAAGAATCTCCTCTGGCTTGGCCTCCTCAAATTAATGACTGAACTCGTCATTCATCATAGCCAACATAATAAAACGCACCATGGTGCGGTCAAAGATCCACTTCTAATAAGTGTCCCTAACAGTTCCATGAGCATTGGGAGCTGGGATCTCAGGTGTCGAATTCGTTATCACATAGAGGATCCGCTCGTGCTCCAGGACTATCTTGAGTTTTCGATACCGACTATCAAAGTTGGGTCCAGAAAGTTTGTCATTATCTAATAATGATCGGAGCGACAAAGTGATCGATATTAACTGAAAAAGGAGAACAAGACCTATTAGTATATGAATTATTTAAAAAATCCTAAAGACATGGATTTTAGTCTAAAGGTTTCTCCCACTATTTTATTCAAACTAGTAGCCACTACACTTTAATCCGAAGAATAATATTTTATCCTTTAGTGGGTACTAGGATCCAATAGACAACACATGAGCCCGACTTTGACCGGCCAACTCAAATGCATCTAAAGGTAGTACAATACCAATTGCTTCTCCAAGCAATTCCTAATATTCATTTTTCTCCAAGGATTTTCACAATCGACCTTTGGACCTCCTATTGAAGGTCATGGTTAGGTCCAACCATTAACATAAACAAATTCAATGCTTCTAACTAACCCATGATCAAGCCCAACTTTGGCCGGCCTACCTAACCACGTGTTAGGATAGTCGCACTAAGCCATCATATGTTGAATGGTAATCCTACTCGCCTGATGACCACCCGTTCTCGCCTGATGACCACCCGTTCTTTGGAACTGTCGATGATCATCGAACTTATGGACTCATTGCCAATCCAACTTAATGGGAGGCTAAGACTTAGGCTATCACATAACTTAGTCTTTTTATAGAACTAATAATTTAGAGGATTTTAATTTTGTAACATTTGAAACGAAAACATGGACCTTGATCAAGAGGTTTTGATATACTTTCCAATTTATTTTTCTACTTCACTACGATATTGTTTGAACATTTCAAATGACTCAGATTTATGTCTCATCAAGAAGACATAACCATACCTTGAAAGGTTATCTATAAATTTAATGAAATAACCATACCCACCCCTGGCACTAACATTCATGGGTCTGCATATATCAGTATGTACCAGACTCAAAATTTCTTTGGCTTGTTTACCTTTTCAAGTAAAAGGTGACTTAGTCATTTTTCTAAGAAGACAGGACTCACAGGTTGGAAGTGAACTATCTTCACTAAAATTAAGGAGACCCTCACTTTTCAACCTGTTTATCCTATTCCTATTAATATGACCTAGCCTATAATGCCATAGGTATGCTTCGCTGACATTATCTATCCTAGGGCACTTGCTAGACGTGTACATTACACTAACAGGTAATGATAGTACATAAATGTCATCACACATTTGTCTAATCAAAACCACAGAATCATTCTAAATGATTTTACAAATGTCATTCTTTATTGATAGTTCATAACTATACATGGCCAATTGGCCTACAGAAATGATATTCAAAATAAAAGATGGACAAAAATGATACTCATTCAAAATGACAGTACAGGACTCGTAAACAAGTTTGAGGACTCCCAATGCCAGGACTGGAACTCGACTTCCATTTTTCACATTCAAAAATCTCTTACCATCCTCGAATCTTCTACTAACTTGAAGTCCCTGTAAAGAATTGCAAATGTGAATTGGACTTCCAGTATCCAATACCCAATTAGTAGTATTTGTTGGCTCTACCTAGTGATTTTGATGAATAACAAAATGTTGAGTACATATTGTATACTAATGTCTATCTCTAGTTGTGAGTTTTCAGGAAACAAGCACCTCAAATTCTTAAAATTAAAGTATCGTGGCACGCTATGACATGAAGCATCTTTCATAATTTGAGGAGTCTTTTCCATGCAAAAAGGGGTTAAATGAGTTCAATTATTGCTTATTTATATTGTATTTAAGTTTTATAATTGATGCTTGTATTTTTGGCTTGAATTGTACTTAATTTTGAATTTTGCAGAACCAAGTGTCGACACCTGGAAGGCTAAGTGTCGACACTTCAGCATTTGGCACATAGAAAAACTCCTTAGCATGCCAAGTGTCGACACTTAAGTTCCCAAGTATCAACTCAAGGCCTGAGACTTTTTGAAAATCCAGAACGTGGCCAATGGAGTATTTTTATGTCAAGTGTCGACACTTGTGAATCAAGTGTCGACACTTGAAAGTTCAAGTATCGACACCTGAAAGTCAAGTGTCAACACCTGATAGCCAAGTATTGATACCTGACCAACCAAGTGTCAACACTCAGGTTCTGACAGCCCTAACGGATCTATTTTTTTGAAGTGCAGAAACATCTTTTCAAACTCCAAATGGCTAGATTTGAAGCTCCAATGGTCACAAACTATTTTTTAAAAGTTTTTTAAGTATTTAAGCTTCACCAAACTCATTCTTGAAGTATTGAAGTCCATTCAAAGCCCAAAAATCAATATTCTTTCAAGAACTTCACTTCAAAAGCCATTTAAAGAGTGATTCCCTAAAAAAGCTTATAAGCATATCCTTTCATCATTCCAAAAAGAGAGCTTGAAGAATATTCCAAGGAGAAGACAAGACAAAGCATCTACTTGAGCCTCAAAGCTTCCATTCTACTCTTGAAGAGAGTTTGTTTTGTTTTAAATTTATATCTGAAATTCTCTTATATTTTGACCTAGCTTTCAAGGGTTTCTTGAAAGTAGGTTATTGTAGTTGTTGGTGAGCCAAAGGGATAAAACCAACTAGGGTTAACTTGTAAGCCTGAAGACAAAACAAGTGTAAAGATTTGTTGGTATGCATGGTGATAAAACCAATATAGGTTTTGACTTATGAGCCTTTATAAAAACAAGTCGGCTGTAATCTTGGAGAGATTATAGTAGAATTCCCAAGGATGGCTTAGGGAGTGGATGTAGGTGCTAGGTTTGCATCAAACCACTATAAACTTTGTGTTTGTATGTGATTATCTCTTCTATCTCTTGCTCTTTACTTCTTGCACTCTATTTATTGCTTTCTGCTGCATATAGTCTAATGCATCAATTTCATTACTCACAAACACCACAAGGCCTGCATATTATTGCTTTAAATTTTAAAAAAGATCCAATTCACCCCCCCTCTTGGGCTCCATTTCTAGGCAATAAGTGGTATCAGAGCACCGGTACTCTCTTGTAGGTCTAAGGATCTTGAGTAAAAGATCATGGCAGCCCCAATAGGAATGGGTGTTGTTGAAGGTCAAGCTTCAAACCGTCCTCCACTATTTAATGGCATAAATTACACTTATTGGAAAACTCGCATGCATATATTCATCCAAGCCATTGATTATAATCTTTGGAGGACAATCATAAAAGGTCCTCATCAGCCTACTATGTTGGTTAATATCATTCTCACTCCAAAAATGGAAGATGATTGGGATGCGAATGACATTAAGCAAATAGAGCTTAATGCAAAGACTATGAATCTATTGTTTTGCTCTCTTGATCCGAGTGAATTCAATAGAATATCCAACTGTCTCACCGCTAAGAAAATCTGGGACACACTTGAGGTTACCCATGAAGGTACACACCAAGTGAAAACTACTAAGGTTAACATGCTCATTCACATATATGAAATGTTTAAGATGGAACCTACTGAATCTATAAGTGAGATGTATACAAGGTTCACAAATATTGTGAATGGCATGAGAAGCTTAGGAAAGATTGTATATAATGGTGAACTTGTAAATAAACTTCTCAGGTCTCTTCCAATTTCATGGGATGCCAAGGTGACGACCATAGAGGAAGCCAAGGATGTCAACACTCTACCCCTCGAGCAATTGTTAGGCTCATTGATGACTTAAGAGCTTTCATTAAGACAAAAGAACGTGGATGTTGACAAGAAGAAGAAAGTGATCACTTTCAAATCCATCGCAAGAGAAGAGTCAAGCGATGAATCCGAAGAAGAAGATGAAGAAGATGAGATGGCTCTAATAGCAAGAAAGTTCAAAAGGTTCATGAGGAAGAAGAAATACAACTTCAAGAAGAAGCCTCTGAAAGGTGAGCCGAGCAAAGAAAAAGAAAAAGAGAAAGATAAGGAGCAGCCTACGTGTTTTGAATATAAGAAACTGGGCCACTTCAAGATGGACTACCCCTTACTTAAAAAAAGTAGAAGAAAACTAAGGAAGATGGCCATGATGGCAACCTGGAGTGACAGCGAAGACTCCAGCTCTGAGGAAGAACAGCAAGAAGTTACAAACTTCTGTTTGATGGCGGATCATGATGAGGTACTATCCGAAACTGAAAATGAATTTACATTTGATGAACTGCATGAAGTTTTTGATGAGTTAGTTATAGAATTTCAAAAACTAAAATCAAAACATAAAGAACTAAAAAGGCAAAATCTGGATTTAGTCAAAGCTAATGACAAGTTTTCAAATGAAAATGATTGCTTACTTCTTCAAAATAAAAAGTTAAATGATAAAATTGTTAGTCTTGAAAAAGAAAAGGAAGTTTTGAAAAAGAAAAACTTTTCTGTATCAAAAGAAAATCTTTCAAAACAAAGCAAAGAAATTTTAGAAGATAACAAAAAATATAAAGAAGAAATTGAAAAGTTAAAACCTTTTGTTAACAAATTTACATGTAGTTCTGAAAAGGTAAATATGCTTTTAAATAATCAAAGAGCTATTTTTGATAAAGCCATTTTTGATTTTAGAACTCAGAAGAAACAAAATTTTTTCAAAAATTTCTTTGTGCCTGCATCTTCATCCATTACTTGTTATGCTTGTGGTACTGTAGGGCATAAATCTTACTTGTGCAATAAGAGAAAATTGAGTAATATTAAGAAAATCTAGGTTATAAAAGGAACCATTGCCACTAACCTAAGAGGACCCAAGATGACTTGGGTATCTAAAATCTCTACTTGATTTTTATTATAGATGTGCCTTGCAACCAATAAAAGAAGAATATGGTACCTTGATAGCAGTTGCTCAAGGCATATGACAGAAGATGTGGAGCAATTCTCATCACTCGATATTAAAATGGTGGTAATGTGACATTTGGTGATAATGGAAAGGGAAAGATTGTCAGAATTGGTAAAGTCCATATCACCCCTTCTACTTACATTGATAATTGTTGCCCAGGTGGCTACCCAAGAGGGGGGTGAATTGAGACTTTTGAAAATTTAAAGCAAATAATGTGCAGTTCGAAATCCATTGCTAGTAGAGGTGCTATGATAGAGTTATAAGATGTAGAAGCTAAAAAGAGTCAAGTATGCACAACACAAACACATCAAATTTATAGTGGTTCAGAGCAACCCAGCTCCTACGTCCACTACCCAAGATACCACTTGGGATTTTCACTATATTTACAATCGAATACAGTAGGATTGTTTTACAGGATCACAATCGAAAACCTCTACACTTTAGTTTTACGAGATCACCAAAGAAAACCCAACACCCTTTGGTTTTAACAAGCTCACCAAAGAAACCTAACTTGGTTTTACCAAGATCACCAAGAACCCAACACTTGGTTTTTATCAAGGCTCATCAAGAACCTATTTGGTTTTTCAGCCAGGCTCACCAATAACCCAACAATTCAAAAATTGAAGTGAAAGAAATGCAACAATAATGACAAACTCAATTTGTTGGATAGTTGTCGGTGCAGCTTGTTGGAAGTTCACTTGAATGCACTTGAATAGACTTTAATTATTTCAGTGGCTTCTATCCAAAGTTGCTTCAAGCTTCAGATTGGAATTGGTGAAGACTTGAAAGCTTGACTTGAATGCTCTTGTATTCTTTTGCTATTGGTTGGTAGGATATTCAATGAAGCTCTCTTTTCTTTGAAGAACTCTCTAATTCATTGCTTCAAGGAAGTTCAAATCCTTCAAATTTAAAGTATTCTATCATCCCAAGGTAGTTCTAGCCGTTGTAGACTGTTAGGGAATGATTTGTGACCATTGGAGCACCTTTTAGCATTCAAAAACAATTTTTGGAACTAGTCGTTAGATACCTGGAAACGATGTTCAAGTCGGCTCGGATTCCTTCGAGTCGGCTCGGATCCTTTGAGTCGATGGATCGAGTTGCCAGATTTTCAATGTAGTCGGCTCTTTATCTCAGGGCGCAAAACATCACTCTAGACAAGTCGGCTCTTGATAGCTTGGGTCGGCTCAAACTTCTTTCTTTGAAAAACTTGAACTCGAGGAGTCGGCTCTTTTCATCTTGGATCAGCTCTTCTTCTCTGGTTCAGCAAAACTCACTTTGGAAGAGTCGGCTCGGAGCAGTTTGGGTCATCTCACTTTCTCAGGCTTTCAACATTAGATCTAGCATAGTTAGCTCTTTCTTGTTCGGGTCGGCTCGCTTGGCTGTTCTCAGAAATCTTCAGAAATTGGACTCTAGAGGAATCGGCTCGAACTAATTCCAGTCGACTCGGATTCATTGGAGTTGGCTCACTTTCTATCGAGTCAGCTCAGATTGTTGCATTCCAGAATCCTTGCTATGTGCCATTAAGTAGAGTCGGCTCTTTATCATGTGGGGTCGGCTCGAGTGTCTTCTTCAGGATTTTTACATTTGAACTTAAAGAAAAACTCTTACCAACTCTTTAAATTCTCAAACAAACCAACTCAAAATAAATTTCATGGCACACACACACATAGAAGTAACCCTTTTTACATGATTTTTTCTTAGCTTTTTCATTGGGTTCTTCTTTACAAAAACACATTACAACATAACTCAAACAAGAAAACAGAAGTGTAGGAGTTGAAGATTGAACATTTAATTCATCCTACAAAAACTTGTCAAACACTTGAAGAGTTGTTAGAAATAAATATACATGCTCCAATGTTTGGTTATCATCAAAATCACTTATGGGGTCAACAATCTTCCCCTTTTTGATGATGACAAAACACTGGGCATGAAAAATTCTTTACACTTTACATGTATAACAATATTTGAAAATTAAATATGCACATGTATGAGAGCTAATTGAATTAGTAACTAAGTGCTAGAGCTCAGGAGATGATATCATTGTATATCATCAAAGTATTGAACTTTTCATGCTTCATGATATTATAATTAGCACAAAACATGGAGTATTAGAGTTCCGAAAAAAATTATAGAATTAAGATCAATTTATAGAGCAGTAGCAATCAAAGCATGCAATAGCAATCAGAGCATTAAGATTGATAATAATTAGAGCAAAATCATTTCAAGAGAATCTCCCCCTTTCTCTACAATTTAAGCAATAAGTCCTTTTGAATATTATCATTTTTGTGCTCCCCCTTTTTCATTCTTTTTATGCCCTTTAAGAATAATTGGTAGGAGGCTCTATCAAAATTTTCAATATAGATCAAGCATTAATACTAATTTTGCTATCAGCTTAATCTCTCTCCCATTTTTCATATTAGCCCATATTACTTTCTCCCCCTTTTTGTCAAACAATCAAAAAGGTGGTTTCAAATAAAGTTCAGATTCAAAAATAGATTAAGAATGTTTCTAATATTTGTTTGAGATAATTTCAAATTCTCAAATTGGAAATTCTAATTAAAAAATCATCAGTTGTATAGCACAGATTAATCATCAAATCATTGTTTATGACAACAAAAAAATCAAAAGATCTTTCATCTCATTGAGAAGATTTACATACAAGTTGAAAAGGGAAGTACATTCATATTGCAGCATTTAAAAGATCTAATAAGTTCAGACATACAACCAAAAGACTAATCAAAAGATTTATTCTTCTTCTTCTTCACTAGAAGAAGAGGATCCTACCTCTATAACTCTATTAAAGGTCTTAGTTTTCAGGGGTTTAAACCTTAAATCCCTGAACCTAGTCCTAACAGGGGCTCTAATAATCTTAGTCTTCTTGGTTTTGGGTTTCTTCTTGGTTTCAACAGGTTTGGGTGGATCAAATGAAGGAGTAGGAACTGGAATGTCAAGTGACTCCTTGATGATTTGTTCAGGAGCATCTTCAGTGGGAATGGTTTCCTTCTGTGATTGTAGTAGGATGTTTCTTAACTCTTCCTTAAAATCCTTCATTTCTTTTTCAATTTTTTCTCGGTAAAGCTTTTGTTCAGATCTCATTTCCTACAAGCTTGCTTTGACTGTGTTTCTTATCTCATCAATTGCAGAATTCATATGATCTGTTAAGGAACTTGAAATTGCTTCTATCTTCTGATATATCAGCTTCTTGAGGTCAGATGGAGTAACCATTGTTCCTTCAGTCCTTTCTTCATCAGTAGCTTCATTTTCTTCAGAAAAGGGAGTAGCAACTTGACTAGGCATCTTCTTTATCCATTTTCCTTCTTGTTGTTTATAACCCATTCTTTTTAGTGAATTGAAGGAATAGATATCAAAATGATGTAATGGCTTGCCTATTTCATTTGTTAAGTCAACCCCTGCTTCTTCAAATAATAGAGTGAAAACCATACCGTAGGGTAGACAGGCTTTGACTTTTCTTGCTACCTCAATCATCTGAATCATCATTATATAGGGAAGGTTGAGAGGCCTTTCTTCAATCAAGTGTCCCATAAATATCATATCTTTCTCACTGACCCAATCAAAGTGGCCAGTTCTGGGTAAAAATATCTTGCTGATCATGCTATACAGTAGCCTCATTTCCTTCGACAATAGGTTGGCTCGTACATGCTGAACCGTGCTCACGTCTTCTTTTTCCAAGATTAGCTTTAGAATACTTTCCTTATCCGGTAGAAGGAGATCAGTGGCACCGTTCGTTGGCATTTGCAACAGATAGCCCAGTTTCTCTTCATCCACCATTAATTGTTTTCCATTGACAGTAGATTCCAAGTGAAATTCTTTAATCATAATATTTTCATAAAAACTCCGTAATAGTGAAGGGTAGGTCAAGATGTCCAAGGAGTAGAAGTGTTTCCAACCTTGGCTTTCTATCCTCTTTCCAATTCTCATTTCCATCTCTTCCAAAAATGCAAAGTCTATCCTTCTTCCGCATGTGACAGGCCGGTTGGCCATTGAGACAATCTGTCCGGGTGGAGGAGTATTTTCTTCTTGTTGGACTGGAGTAGATCTTTTTCTCTTTTCTCTATTTCCTTTGTATCTATACAGTGAGCACTTGATTCCCCAATCTGAAGAACCTTCCTTGCAGATCTTTGAGAAGCCATTGCAATGGGATTTAGGAATTTTAGGCTCTTAGGAGAGATTTTTGAAAGAATAGTAAAGCTTTTGAGGGAACTGGAGTGTTTTTGAAGTAAAGCAAAAGAAGTGAAGCATAGGAAAAAACATTTCAGAACTTCCTAAATAGCAATTTTCCGACTTTTGAGTCGGCTCGCATAGCCCTAAAAACATCTGAGTCAGCTCGACCAGAGCGAACTCAGAACAATCAGAACACCGAGTCGGCTAAGCAAAGACTTAGTCGGCTCGATTAGAGCAAGAGTTTAAAACTTAGACATTCAAGCCGGCTCGACCAGAGCAAAATTGCTCTAGTCAACTCAAACAGAAACTTTTCACATGAAATCAAATAATTTGGAAATTGAATTCAATATATTAAAAATTCAAGGAAAGTTGTTCAAAAATCATGAATAATTGTAGGAGGTTTTCTAGATAATTTTTTTTTAGTTCTTGAAGGAAATTAGATTTACTGGATCTAGAAAGGGTTATACATCCCTAATTCTCCTCTAAGTAATTCAAATCTATCTTGATTTAGTGGCTTGGTAAAGATGTCAGCTAGTTATTTTTCTGTTGGGATAAATTCTAATTCTATGTTACCATTCAAAACATGGTCTCTAATAAAATGGTGCCTAATCTCTATGTGCTTGGTCCTAGAATGCTAAATAGGATTTTTGGTTAAATTTATAGCACTTGTGTTATCACACTTGATAGGAATTTTGCATTGTAAAATACCAAAATCTTTTAGTTATTGTTTAATCCACAACACTTGCACACAACAACTCCCTGTAGCAACATACTCTTCCTCAGTAGTAGAAAGTGCTACCGAGTTTTGTTTCTTGCAGTGCCATGAGATTAAATTCAACCATAGAAATTGACAAGTACCACTAGTGCTTTTCTATCTACTTTACAACCATCATAATCAGCATCAGAAAATCTGATTAAATTTAAAGATGATTCTTTTGAAAACCAAAGACACAGATTACTTGTACCTTTTAAGTATCTTAATATTCTTTTAACAGCAAGTATATGTGTTTCTTTGGGATTACATTGAAATCTAGCACATACACATACACTATACAAGATGTCTGGTCTACTTGCAGTTAAATATAATAAGGATCCTATCATACCTCGATATAGCTTTTGGTCAACATTGAGTCCACTTTCATCTTTGTCCAATTTGCAGGTCGGGCTCATGGGTGTGTTCATTTGTTTGCTCGTCTCCATACCAAACTTCTTGATGATTTCTTTGGTATATTTGGATTGGTTGATGAAGATCCCTTCCTTTGACTATTTTACTTGAAGTCCGAGGAAGTAATTTAGTTCACCTATTAGGCTCATTTCAAATTCTCCCTGCATTAGCTTAGCAAATTCTTCACAAAAAATTTTATTAGTTGCACCAAAAATAATATCATCAACATAAATTTGTACAACTAATATATCATTGTCTTTCTTTTTAATGAAAAGAGTTTTATCAACATTTCCTCTTAAAAAATTATTTTAGATTAAGAAGGTGCTAAGTCTATTGTACCAGGCTCTAGGAGCTTGTTTCAAGCCATATAAAGCTTTATTGAGTTTAAACACATGGTTTGGAAAAGCATGATTTTCAAAACTTGGTGGTTGTTCTACAAAAACTTGTTCGGCGATAAAACCATTTAAAAATGCACTTTTCACATCCATTTGAAAATGTTTAAAATTTATGTAGCAAGCAAATGCAAGAAATAATCTAATAGCTTCTAATCTTGCTACAGGTACATAGGTTTCATCAAAATCAATACCTTCTTCTTGACTATATTCCTTAGCCACTAATCTAGCTTTATTTCTAATGACATTTCCCTGTTCATCTAGTTTATTCCTATAGACCCATTTGGTTCCTATAATTGGATGGTCTTTAGGTCTATCAACTAGTGTCCAAACCTTATTTCTTTTAAACTGGTTCAGTTCTTCATGCATGGCTAACATCCAGTTTGGGTCATTTTCTACTTCTAAAGTGTGAGGCTCTATTTGAGATACAAAGGCTAGATAATCATGTGCAATCCTATGTGCAGACCTAGTCCTTATATCTTGAGAAGGATCATCAATAATTAATTCTTTAGGATGGGAAGTAGCATACCTCCATTCAGTTGGAATATCAGCATGATCCTTACTTACCATTTTTTCTACTTCTTTAATTGATCTTTCTTGAATATTCATGTCTTCCATCTCCTTTTGGAAAGTACCTGCATCATTATCAATACACTCATCTTTTCTAGATGGTGAAGGGTTAGTTTCATCAAACATAATATGCATTGACTCTTCTACCATAGGAGTCCTATATACTTTGCTATGTAATGAATAACCAAGGAAAATAGCTTTATCAATTTTAGCATCGAATTTTCCTAGATTATCCTTAACATTATTAAGCACAAAGCATTTGCATCCAAATACATGAAAATAATTTATATTGGATTTCTTTTCATTCCAAAGCTCATAGGAGGTTTTCTTCAAAATAGGACGAATCAAAACGCGGTTTAAAATATAACATGCAGTGTTTGCTGCTTCTGCCCAAAAGTACCTTGGAAGATTGCCTTCACATAATATTGTTCTGGCCATTTCTTCCAAAGTCTTATTTTTCCTCTCTACAACACCATTTTGCTATGGTATTCTAGGAGCAGAGAAGTTGTGATCAATGCCATTTTCAATACAATAATCATCAAAAAATTGATTTTCAAATTCAGTTTCATGATCATTTCTAATTGAAATTATTGAAAGATTTTTTTTATTTAAAACTTTCTTATGAAAATTTCTAAACATTTTGAAAGTTTCATCTTTGTGTGCAATAAACAAAATCCATGTAAATCTAGAAAAATCATATCATTCACAAGGGCATATTTCAAACCTCCTAGGCTTATGGTCCTAGTTGGTTCAAATAAGTCCATGTAAAGTAGTTCTAAAAGTCTAGAAGTTGAAATTAGATTTTTGGATTTAAATCTCCCCCTAGTTTGTTTACCTATTTGACATGCATCACACATATAATCAAAATTAACTTTAAACTTAGGCATGCCTCTAACAAGATTTTTGGAAATCAACTTGGTAATAGTATGCATGCTAGCATGACCCAATCGTCTATACCATAGTAAGCAAGACTCCTTGGTCTTAGCATTCATTGCTACTAGACTGGAACTACTTGATATGGCAAGATCATTTAGATCTACTGCATAAATATTTCCTAGTATGTGTCCAATGAATATACTGCTAGAGTCAAGAGAGTTTGTTACTATACACATGATGATTCGAAGATAACTTTGAAGCCCTTATCACATAATTGACTAATGCTTAATAAATTGTGCTTCAACTTATCTACTAGAAATACATTTTCAATGAAAGTACAGAGGGTTACTTTGATCTTACCATTTTCGATTATTTTTTCCTTGTCATTGTCTCCAAAAGTAATCATATGTCCTTCTTTCACTTCCAGGATGATAAATTGATCCTTGTCACCCGTCATATGCCTTGAACAGCCACTGTCGAGATACCATCTTTTCTTTAATTTCTGGGCTGCAAGACATTCTTGCAAGAAAATCAATGAGTACTTTTAGGTACCCAAGCTAACTTGGGTCCTTTCAGGTTAGCTGAGGTGGTTCCTTTGGGAATCCAAATATTTCTTGATGTAATATGGACATTTCTAATAATTTTGTAATTGAAAGCTTTATGTCCTAATTCTTTATAAACAAAACATCTGATTCTAGAATTTTGAAATCATTTATACTTTAAAATTCTAGATGCATGAAGTGCAGAAATAGTAGGTTTTGAAATGGAAGTAGAACCTTTTGTGACAAAAGTTTTATGAGAAGTAAACTTGGGAATAAAATTATTTTGTTTTACAAATGTAGTAGCTGCAATGTAATTCTAATTTGAAGCAATAAAACCTATTCCAGATTTGTTACTAGAAATTCTTTGATCTTTAAGAATTAATTCAAGCTTGTTAGAAGATAAAGTTAATTTTTCAACAAGTGGCTTAAGTTTTTCAACCTCCTTTTTCAGTTCATTTTTTTCTTTTAACAAAGCATTGTTTTTATCATGAAATTCACTTTCTCAGTTTTCAAAGCATTACATTTTTTAGAAAAGGTGTGAAGTTCTTTATGCAATAAATTGTTCTTTTCTGAAATCTCATCTTTTTCTTTGAGTAAAGAATCATTAATATGCTTTAATAATCTAATCTTTACTCTTGCCTTTTTAAATTCAGATAATAGATCATGGAATGCAGAATTTAATTCCTTAAAAGTAAATTTAATTTGAGTATCGGGGGAATTTACCTCATCCTCGAGATCCATTAGACATAAATTTGTTGTTTTCATGGTCTCTTCTTCTTCAGTTGAAATGGAGTCTTCACTATCACTCCACGTAGCAACCATCGCTTTCTTTTTTTTCTTTTTAAGGACAGTCTGGTTGAATGTGCCTCGATTTCTTATATTCATAGCAAGTGGGGACTTGTTCCTTATCTTTATCTTTGTCCTTGTCCTTTTCTTTTGAGTGTTCTCCTCGTTTATGAAATTTTCTATTATATCTTCCTTTCTTCTTTTCCATAAACTTTCTGAATCTTTTCATGACCATTGCAATGTCTTCATCTTCAAGATCGTCTTCGAAGGAGGTAGAGTCATCTTCCATCTCTTCATCATCTTTTGATTCCAATACAACTTTGAATGTAATTATTTTTCTCTTTTTCTGATCATCATCTGTTCTATGCTGCATTGCTAGTTCGTGTATGATGAGAGATCCCATTAATTCATCCATTGATAGAACATTCAAATCTTTAGCTTCCTGGATGGCAGTGACTTTAAAATCCCATTTATCAGAAAGTGATCTCAAAATCTTTTATACTTAATCAGCATTTGAGTATACCCTGCCAAGACTTTTCAAACCATTAATAATATCTGTAAATCTAGTATACATGGCAGAAATACTTTCATTTGGCTCTAGCTTAAATAATTCATAATTATGCACTAAAAGATTTATCTTTGAAGTTTTTACTTGTGAAGTTCCTTCATGGGTCACCTCAAGTTTATCCCAAATTTTTTTCGCTAAAGAGCAGATGGAAATTCGATTAAACTCATTTGAATCCAAAGCACGGTAAAGCAAGTCATTGCTTTGGCATTCAATTCCCCCATCTTCATGTCGTGTTCATCCCAATCCTCTTCAGGCTTAGGGACATCCATGCCATCAATTTTAGTCATGGGAACATATGGCCCTTTGAGAATGACCTTCCACAGTTGAAAATCAATAGCTTGAATATAGATTTTCATTCATGCTTTCCAATAAGAATAATTTGTGCCTGTGAAGAATGGAGGTCTTTTAGTTGACTGGCCTTCGGCCAAAGATGTACTCATGGGATGAGCTATCAATCTTTACTCTAAGACAGTTAGAGACACTGCTCTGATATCAGTTATTGCCCAGGTGGCTACCCAAGAGGGGGGTGAATTGAGACTTTTGAAAATTTAAAGCAAATAATGTATAGTTCAAAATCCTTTGCTAGTGGAGGTGCTGTGATAGAGTTATAAGATGCAGAAGCTAAAAGGAGTCAAATATGCACAACACAAGCACACCAAATTTATAGTGGTTCGAAGCAACCTAGCTCCTATGTCCACTATCCAAGATACCACTTGGGATTTCCACTATATTCACACCCGAATACAGTCGAATTGTTTTACAGGATCACAATCCAAAATCTCTACACTTTGGTTTTTCGGGATCACCAAAGAAAACCCAACACTCTTTGGTTTTAACAGGCTCACCAAATAAACCTAACTTGATTTTACCAGGATCACCAAGAACCCAACACTTGATTTTTATTAAGGCTCACCAAGAACCTATTTGGTTTTTCAACCGGGTTCACCAATAACCCAACAATTCAAAAATTGAATTAAAAAAAATGCAACAATAATGACAAACTCAATTTATCGGATAGTTGCCGGTGCAGCTTGTTGGAAGTCCACTTGAATGCACTTGAATAGACTTTAATTATTTTAGTGGCTTCTTTCCAAAGTTGCTTCAAGCTTCAGATTGGAATTAGTGAAGACTTGAAAGCTTGACTTGAATGCTCTTGTGCTCTTTTGCTGTTGGTTGGTAGGATATTCAATGAAGCTCTCTTTTTTTTGAATAACTCTCTAATTAATTACTTCAAGGAAGTTCAAAACCTTCAAATTTAAAGTCTTCTATCATTCCAAGGTAGTTCTAGCCATTGTAGATCGTTGGAAAATGATTTGTGACCATTGGAGCACCTTTTAGCATTCAAAAATAATTTCTGGAACTAGCCGTTAGATACCTGGAAACGATGTTCGAGTCAGCTCGGATTCCTTCGAGTCGGCTCGGATTCCTTCGAGTCGGCTCGGATCCTTCGAGTTGATGGGTCGAGTTGCCAAATCTTCAATGCAGTCGACTCTTTGTCTCAGGGCACAAAACATCACTCTGGATGAGTCGACTCTTGATAGCTCGGGTCAACTTGAACTTCTTTCTTTGAAAAACTTGAACTTGAGGAGTCGGCTCTTTTCAGCTTGGGTCAACTCTTCTTCTCAGGTTTGGAAAACCTCACTCTGGAAGAATCGGCTCGGAGTAGTTCGGATCGGCTCGCTTTCTCAGGCTTTCAATAATAGGTCTGGCAGAGTCGGCTCTTTCTTGTTCGGGTCGGCTCGCCTGGCTGTTTTTAGAAATCTTCAAAAATTGGACTCTGGAGGAGTCGGCTCGGATTGATTCCAGTCGACTCGGATTCACTGGAGTCGACTTGCTTTCCATCGAGTCGGCTCGGATTGCTGCATTCCAGAATCCTTGCTGCATGCTAGTTAGTAGAGTTTGCTCTTCATCATGTGGGGTCAGCTCGAGTGTCTTTTACATGATTTTTTCTTAGCTTTTTCATTGGGTTCTTCTTTACAAAAACACATTACAATACAACTCAAACAAGAAAATAGAAGTGTAGGAGTTGAAGATTGAACATTTAATTCATCCTACGAAAACTTGTCAAACACTTGAAGAGTTGTCAGAAATAAATATACATGCTCCAATGTTTGGTTATCATCATAATCACTTATGGGGTCAATAATAATGTATTATATGTTGATGGTTTGAAACATAATTTACTTAGCATTAGTCAATTTTGTGACAAGGATTTCAAAGTTACTTTCGAATCTTCTATGTACATTATTTCTAGTTTAGATGACAATGGCATCAAGTTCATTGGTCATAGGCATGGCAATATCTATATGGTTGATCTTGATGATTTTCCTGTTCAAAATGGTCAATGCCTAGTGGCAATGGAAGCTAAGATCAATGAAACTAGTTGGCTTTGGCATCGTAAACTAGGACATGCTAATATGCATTTGATTTCAAAACTTAGCAAAACGAATTTAATAAAAGATTTACCAAAACTCAGTTTTGAAAAATACAAGATTTGTAGTGCATGCCAGCTTAGAAAATAAACCAAATCTTCTTTTAAACCAAAAGGAGTAATCTATACATCTAGACCCTTAGAATTGCTTCATATGGATCTCTTTGGGCCAACTAGAACATCTAGTTTGGGAGGTAACAAGTATGGTCTAGTTATTGTAGACGATTTTTCACGATTTACTTGGATCATGTTTTTAGCACACAAAGATGAAACATTTTCTGAATTCATTAGATTTCATAAAAGAGTTTCAAATAAAAAAGGTGTTTCAATTGTATCTTTAAGAAGTGACCATGGAATCGAATTTGAAAATTCTGATTTTGACAAATTCTGTATTGAAAATGTCATTCATCATAATTTTTCAATACCTAGGACACCTCAACAAAATGGGATGGTAGAAAGAAAAAATAGAACTCTTGAAGAAATGGCACGCACCATGCTTTATAAAAATGACTTACCTAGATATTTTTGGACGGAAACCATAAACACTACATGTTATATTTTAAATCATATTTTAATTTGACCAATTTTAAAGAAAACACCGTATAAGCTTTGGAAGGGTAGAAAACCTTCAATTCGATATTTTCATATTTTTTGATGCCGTTGTTTCATCTTAAACAATGATAAAAATAATTTGAGCAAATTTGATGCCAAGTCAGATGAGAGAGTCTTTCTAGGCTACTCCACATCTAGCAAGGCATACAAGGTCTTCAATAAAAGAATACTTGTTGTTGCAGAATCCGTACATGTTATGTTTGATGAATCTAACAAAAAATCTTCTAGAAAAAAAGATGTGCTTAATGATGAAACAGGTACCAAAAGAATTGAAGAGGTGAACAACAATGAAGAGCCTACAAAGGAACAAGAAGTTGATCAAAACAATGAAGGAGATCAAGTACAAGGTGATGAAAATACATCTACAGTCTATCTTCTATCCAAAGAATGGAGGTATGCTCATGGACACCCTAAAGAACTTATCATTGGTGATCCATCTAAAAGTATAAGTACTCGATCATCCCTTAAAAATATTTATGATTATTTAGCTTTTGTATCTCAAATTGAACCTAAAATCATAGGAGAAGTTGAAAATGATTGTAATTGGATTAATGCTATGCAAGACGAACTTAACCAATTTAAAAGAAACAATGTTTGGACTTTAGTAGATATGCCTTCAAATGTTTCAATTATTGGCACTAAATGGGTTTTTAGAAACAAACTTGATGAAAATGTTATTGTTACAAGAAATAAGGCTAAACTAGTTGCCAAAGGATACAATCAGGAGGAAGGGATTGATTTTAATGAAACCTTTGCTCCTATGGCTAGACTTAAGGCAATTAGGCTATTGTTGGCTTTTGCTTGTTTTATGGATTTTAAATTATTTCAAATGGATGTCAAAAGTGCCTTTTTGAATGGTGTTATCGAAGAAGAGGTTTATGTTGAACAACTGCCTGGTTTTGAAAACCATGAATTTCCAAACCATGTTTTCAAACTTCATAAATCTTTGTATGGTTTGAAACAAGCTCCTAGAGCTTGGTATGATCGTTTAAGCTCTTTCTTTCTCAAAAATGATTTTACTAGAGGTAATGTTGATAAAACTTTATTTTTGAAGAAAAAGAATGATGATCTCTTAGTAGTACAAATATATGTAGATGATATCATATTCGGTGCTACTAACAAAACTCTTTGTCAAGAGTTTGCAAAGTTAATGCAGGGTGAGTTCAAGATGAGCATGATAGGAGAACTTAACTTCTTCCTCGAACTCCAGATAAAGCAAACCAAAGAGGAGATCTTCATCAACCAAGCTAAGTACACAAAAGAATTACTCAAGAAGTTTGGGATGGAGAATACCAAGCCATTAAGTACGCCTATGAGCTCCTCTTGTAGACTTGACAAGGATGAATCAGGTAAATCTATTGACAAAAAACTATATCGTGGCATGATTGGTTCATTGTTATATCTTACTGCCAGTAGGCCAGATATCATGTTTAGTATTTATATGTGTGCTAGATATCAGTCTAATCCTAAAGAGTCTCATCTTTTGGCTGTTAAACGCATACTTAGATATCTATCTGGCTCAATTGAAATTGGTCTTTGGTACTCTAGAGATTCTTCATTTGAATTGATTGCTTATTCTGATGCTGACTTTGCTGGGTGTAAACTTGATCATAAAAGTACTAGTGGAACTTGTCAGTTTCTTGGAGTAAATTAAATCTCTTGGAGTAGCAAGAAACAGAATTCAGTTGCTCTATCTATGACGGAAGCTGAATATATAGCAGCTGGAAGCTGTTGTGCTAAACTCCTATGGATTAAACAACAGCTCGAAGACTTTGGCATTAAACTAATTAAGACATCTATAAGATGTGACAACACTAGCGCAATCAATCTAACTAAGAATCCTGTGCAACATTCAAGAAGTAAATACATTGAAATAAGACATTATTTCATAAGAGATCATGTACAAAACTCTAATGTGATACTTGAATTTGTGTGTACTGATGATCAATTAGCTGATGTGTTTACCAAACCCTTGAGTGGAGAGAGATTTTGTATGGTTAGAAGAGAGTTAGGTATCATTGATCTATTCTCCTAGAACTCTCTCAAATTCCATCATATCCAAGTTATTTTTACTTAAAAAATCACTTTTGTTAAGTCCCAAAAGCTTTTAAAAACATCCTTGATTTTTTGAAGATTTTTTCAGATTTTTTTTGGAAATTTCTTGGCCAAGTGTCGACACTTGGATTTTGCGAAGTGTCAACACTTGAGAAATTTTAAGTGTCGACACTCGCGAAAAGTCTGACTTTTTTTAGGGCAAACTGAGGTTTTGTATTTTACTTTCTCCCATTTTTTCTCGAGCTCCTATGGTCCCCAAAAAATCCTCTACCTTCCAAATCATCAATTTCCCTCATTACCCCACTGAAATCAGGTAATCCCCTTCTCTTTTTCTCATTTGTGAAATCGTGTAACCTAGTTTCCCTAATTTTTGTCCATTTTAATATACTTAACTCGGATTTTTCGAAGTTTTGAATCGATTGGAAGTCTCCTTTTTGTAGAAATCATGTTTGAACACATTTATCTTGGATTTCCCTCAGATTTTGGACGATTCCACACTCAATCCATCCGTTGTTCATGATTTCACTATTGCATTGGGTTTTTTGGCCAAAGATTCCAAGGTTTTTAGATTTCTTAGCAATTTGTTGGTATTTCTCAGATATCATTCATGTGGAAGGAGTAATTGTGTTGATTTCATGGTACACACTTTAATTTTACTCCTCTCTCCACTATTTTATTGTTTAATTACTTGTTTTTGACCTAAAAACCCAAATGTACTTTGTTTTTAACCCTAATCTCATGGGTTTATCATATATGTTTCAACTTGTCCTAGTTTACTAATTTTATAAACTTGTAAAATATGTTGGGATAAATTTCATAACCCAAATATGTTTTATAAATTTCATAACCCAAATATGTTTTATAAATTTCATAACCCAAATATTTTTTATAAATTTTATAACCCAAATATGTTTTATAAATTTTATAACCCAAATATGTTTTATATGTAGGGATAACTTTCCCTCTTTTCAAACTGTTAAAACTTTTTTTAACCCCCAATTTCATGTTTTTGGAGAAAATCATCTTGATTTTTATCTTTAATCCCAAAACAAACCCTAGCTTTCTTTAAACCAGTTTCCTTCTTTTAGGAAAACCTAAGCTTGATTAGTTGCTTCCAGTGTAACCCTTCGCCGATCTATCGTTCCCAGCTTGCTTGAAATCTGTCCTATCCTTCAGTTCATTTATCTTCTTCCTTTCTCTTCTTATTCAACTTATTGTAATGGTTCCAAGGAAGAGACTAACAGTTAGGAGTAGGACTAGACGTGGTTCTGAGAGGAGGACTAAGGCCAAACATGATGCAGGACAGGCCAGTAGTTCCGTAGCACCAGGTTCCCCCATGCAGAGAAAATGGTAGGAAAGGCTGTGGCTGCTGGCAGACGGATCGACTTAGAGCTCTTCGATAGACAGCACTTCTAGATTCGGTAGACACTCTCAGATGCCGGATTAGTACCTTTTTGCATTATGCAGGAGAGGTACTATCCTCCTCTGATGAGAGAGTTCTATGGTGCATTCGACTACTGACGACTATTATGGAGCACCACCATCAGGGGTGTGGAGATCTCATTGACAGAAGAGATACTAAGCAGAGTATGGGAGATTCCTCATCGAGGTATCAGTGTTTTCTTAGTAGAGGATAGAGAGGCAGCTTTCAGGTGCATCCTTGAGCGAGAGGATGTTCGTGGAGTGACTGTAGTCACCGCGAACCAGTTGTCAGTGGAGATGCGCCTTCTACATGACATCACCACCTATATCTTACTTTGGAAGACCGGATGATTTGACTTCATCACAGAGAGGGAGCTGATGCTGATGGTCAGTCTGACCTAGAGGAGATTGATTGATTTACCCTCACTGATGTTGGTTCAGATGCGTGATGCAGCGACATAGAGGCGACATTGTTTACCATATGGGATGGCGCTGACGCGTCCATTTAGAGCTTGTAGAGTTCCTTTGGAGGCGTAGATCCCCAAGGAGATTCTACATATCGATGTTTATGATGAGTGGTCGCTACACCGCATGGGATATCGGTTGGTCGCAGGTCGCTGGGTTCGGAGAGAGTTTGGACAGGAGCCAGATGAGGAGGATGAGATCAGAGAGGCTGAGGCTGGGCCATCAGGGCCAGTCAGTACACCTCCTCGGCTGCTCCAGCATCAGAGGTAGAACCGGTGACTCCTACAGCTACACCTTCAGCTCCTCCTCTGTTGCCTACAGAGTTATCCTTTGAGGAGCACACCCGATAGCAGTTTGCTGAGATACGGAGCAAGATTGTAGGACTTGGAGTGCGGTCAACTCAGCTAAGGATTGAGATAGAGGGCCTAAGAGCCCACACATCTTCTGAGCATGCTGAGTTACGACACATCATGGAGGCTAGATTTGCACGTATCGAGGAGTTACTCAGATCTTTTGTTCCTCCAGCAGTTCTTGCAGCTCCACCGGCTAATGACGATGATGATGACCACCCAAACGGACATGATGACACTAATGAGGGTGGTACTGATGCTGATGATGGTGATGATGGAGAGGGTGATGGTGATCCCAGTGATGAGAGTTCAGATGGTAGTGTGGATCGTGCTGGTCGTTATCAGATGCTTAGTAGATATGATCCTCCAGCTACTCCTGTAGTTACTCCTCCAGCTGACTTAGTTGATTCCATACCAGATTTCATTACACCGGTTGAGATTCTATCCCCTCCTTCCACTAGATCTTCTAGGGTTATACCCTTACTAGGACCTTCTGGCCGTACTAGGAGTCATAGGGCCTTAGCCCAGGGACCTCCTAAGGCATTAGTTCCTAGATCTAGGATTAGTGCACCATTTACTCTTGAGCTTCTATCTGATGAGGACTAGCCTCATAGATGTTGTATGTTGTATGTTATGATTTATGTCTCATGATATATTTTGATTGTTTCAGTGTTGCTGATGAGTCAGCAAATTTTGTATTGAAAAAATTATTTAATATATATATATATATACATATATATATATATATGTATTTCAGCTTGATGTTTACAATTTTTGAATTCACTATGATTGAAGTTGATGCTCTACATTTACCTTTTAGCTCTGCTACCTGTTAACTCTTGAAAAACTATTTCTTGTCTCAACTCTAATACTTTACTACTTTTTATCTCCATGCTCGTTTTGAGGGGGAGCTTACTCCCTTTTTTTAATAATTGACAAAAAGGGAGAGTAGAATTATATAATTTTGATTAATCTAAATTTCAAATTTGATATTGCATACTGTTTCTCAAACCTTGTTCTGATTAGAATTGTCTCACTAAGTGAGAGATTCACCCTTTGATATTGCAAGTTGTGGATGTATGAGCTTAAAATCATATTTATGAAATATCATATCTAAAATTTGAAATTAAATGTTGATATACTCAAGATTTTTTCATCATCAAAAAGGGGGAGATTGTTGGCTCTACCTAGTGATTTTGATGAATAACAAAATGTTGAGTACATATCGTGTACTAATGTCTATTTCTAGTTATGAGTTTTCAAGAAACAAGCACCTCAAATTCTCAAAATTAAAGTATCGTGGTATGCTGTGGCACGAAGCATCTTTCATAATTTGAGGAGTCTTTTCCATGCAATAAGGGATTAAACAAGTTCAATTATTGCTTATTTATATTGCATTTAAGTTTTATAATTGATGCTTGTGTTTTTGGCTTGAATTGTACTTAATTTTGAATTTTGCAGAACCAAGTGTTGACACTTGGAAGGCTAAGTGTCGACACTTCAGCATTTGGCACATAGAAAAACTCAGCACGTCAAGTGTCAACACCCAGAATTCAAGTGTCGACACCTAAAACTCAAGTATCGACACTTAAGTTTCCAAGTATCGACTCAAGGCCTGAGACTTTTTGAAAATCCAGAACTTGGCCAATGGAGTGTTTTTGTGTCAAGTGTCAACACCTGTGAATCAAGTGTCAATACTTGATTTCAAGTATCGACACCTGGAAGTCAAGTGTTGACACCTGACAGCCAAGTATCAACATCTGACAAACCAAGTGTCGACACTCGGGTTCTGACAGCCCTAACGGATCTATTTTTTTGAAGTGCAGAAATATCTTTTCAAGCTCCAAATGGCTAGATTCGAAGCACTAACGATCACAAACCATTTTTTGAAAGTTTTTGAAGTATTTAAGGTTCACCAAACTGATTCTTGAAGCAATGAAGTTCATTCAAATCCTAAAAGTCAATATTCTCTCAAGAACTTCACTTCAAAAGCTATTTAAAGAGTGATTCCCTAAAAAAGCTTACAAGCCTATCCTTCCATCATTCCAAAAAGAGAGCTTGAAGAATATTCCAAGGAGAAGACAAGACAAAGCATCAACTTGAGCCTCAAAGCTTCCATTCTACTCTTGAAGAGAGTTTATTTTGTTTTGAATTATATATCGAAAATTCTCTTGTGTTTTGACCTAGCTTTTAAGGGTTTCTTGAAAGTAGGTTATTGTGGTTGTTGGTGAGCCAAAGGAACAAAACCAACTAGGGTTGACTTGTGAGCCTGAAGACAAAACAAGTATAAAGGTTTGTTGGTGAGCCTAGGTGATAAAATCAACATAGGTTTTAACTTATAAGCCTTTGGAAAAATAAGTCGGCTGTAATCTTTGAAAGATTATAGTGGAGTTCCCAAGGGTAGCTTGGGGAGTGGATGTAGGTGCTAGGTTTGCACCGAACCACTATAAACCTTATGTTTGTATGTGATTATCTCTTCTATCTCTTGCTATTTACTTCTTGCACTCTATTTATTAATTTCCACTGCATATAATCTAGTGCATCAATTTCATTACTTACAAACACCACAAGGCCTGCACATTATTACTTTAAATTTTTAAAAAGATCCAATTCACCCCCCCTCTTGGGCTCCATTTCTGGGCAACAGTATCGTAGATAGAGAAACTACAAAGTGTTATCATATAAATATCTTATCCAGGACCGTCCTGTAGCTTTTTCTTCTTGGACCTGTTCGGGTCAAGGGATGCAATATAAAAAGGACAGTTCCTTTTCCAACGACCCTACTTCTTGTAGAAGAAGTACTCTGTATGACTCTGATCAGCCTTCACTTTCTTGGTCTGACTGGGCCTAGAAGCACTTAGCACCTTTTTCCCTTTATTTTTCTTCTTCCCTTTCTTAAAGGGACGATGCCCTCCCGAAGATCCTCCCACTAGATTCACCATCCCTTTATTCAATTGGTGGTCTTTCTCATAAGTCTGCAGCAACCCCAATAGACCGTGGTAGTTAACTACAAGCTTATTCATTCTGTAATGATCGAGAAAATCTAGATAGGAAGAAGGGAGGGAATTCAGTATCATATCTTTTCCAAGCTATTCATGCAAGGGACAGCCGAGCTTGCCCAGGTGCTCAATCATCTTGATCATGTACAATACATGATCAGTGATCGAGGCCCTATCATGCATCCGTGCATTGTAGATAGCACAGGAGACCCTGTACCTCTCAACGTCGTCTGGTGTTCCAAAAGACTCTCTCAACCTTTGAAGGATTTCTTCCAGCTGGGCTTCCTCGAAATTGCAAATGAACTCATCATTCATCGTAGCCAACATTATGCACCAGATAGTGATCCTGTCAGAGAGCCACTTCTAATAAGTATCTCTGACCAAACCCCGAGCATTGGTAGCAGGGATCTCAGGTGCGGGATCCTATATCACACACAGGATCCGTTCATGCTCTAGGATAATCCTGAGCCTTCGATACCAGCTATCGAAGTTGGGTCCATTGAGCTTCTCGTTGTCGAGAAGAGACCGGAGTGTCAAGTTGGAAGATAGCTGAAATAAAAACCAAAGCTAATTAGTGTATATGAATTATTAACCTAAAGACATGGACTTTAGTCTAAAGGTCCCTCCCACTATTTTGCTTAGACTGGTAGCCTCTACTTCCAATCCGAGAAATTACTTTAATTTCCTAGTGAGTACTAGAGTCCAATAGACAACACATGAGCCCGACTTTGGTCGGCCCACCCATGCATGTCTAAAGGTAGGTTCTTTAACCGATTACTTCTCCAAGTAACCTCTAGTATTTGGGTTTTGCCCTATGGAGCACTTCAATCGGCCTTTGGGCCTCCTATTGAAGGTCCCGGTTAGGTCCAACCATTAACATGACAAAATTCAAAACTTTTAACTAATGAATAGTCAAGCCCGACTTTGGTTGGCACACCTAACCACCATTAAGAGAGTCCTACTAAGCCATCATATTAGGAACAGTAATTCCAATAGCCTTATAAACACCCAATCTTTGGATCTACCGATGAACACCCAACTATTGGACCATTACCATCCCACTTAATGGGAGGCTAGGACTTGGTTATCCCTATAACTTTGTCTTTTTAAAGACCTAATATTTAGAGGGTTTTTAAATAATGTGACAGATGAAGAGATGAGAAGACATGGTTCAACCTCCCACTAACCATATCAGTAATCTAGGAGGGTTACTCATAACAAATGATCCATGGGCACCTAAAATCAGTCAAGACTGATTAACCTTGGGTGACAAGGGTTAACACGAGTCAATGAGCTATCCAATCAATCCTGATCGACCATATTGGCCAGGTAAGTGAGATCATGGGTTGGGTACCGCCATTAACCATCTTGCCTTAGATACCAACAGAGTTGGCCAGGTAAGAGGTAGCCCCAAAGAACCATGATCAAAATGCCAAACTTACTGCGATACCAATCAGTTCATCAGACTCGATTAGACTAGCCTAAAGACTCGGGCTTTCCACTGAGCCACAAATTAGGTCCATTTAGACTATGGACTAATCAATCTAACTATTAGATAGATCTAGAGAAAAAATTCTAACTCAACATTTGATTAGATTAGTTCTCTATTTTGTCCAATGCATCTAAACTTAGGTCTAAACCAATCAAGAACCTAATAGAAGCTAACTCATGATCCTTAAGGGTTATTGAAATGACTTAAAATCTTTGAATCATATTCCTAGAGTTCTTAGTCATTCTTAATTCTCAATTAAGTTCAATAGCCTTAATTAAATCAAAACAATTTTAATTTACAGATGTAAAACAATTTTACAAAAATTTCAAAATTTGAATTCACTATTTTTCTGCATTTTCAACCCAAGTGTCGACTCATCAGGAGCAAGTGTCGATACCTAGTGTCGACAATTGGGTCGACTCAAGGCCTGAGATAGGAGGAAAACAAAAAACCAAGTTTCCTGGCAAGTGCTCATGAGTCGACACTTACAAGGCCAAGTGTCGACACTTCCAGGTCAAGTGTCGACACTTCCAGGTCAAGTATCGACACTTCAGCCTATCATAGGCGAAAAACAGAACCCAGATCTCAAAAAATTTTCTCATGAGTCGATACTTACAAGGCCAAGTGTCGACTCATAGCCTGAGACAGTGAAAACACAGTGATTTCAAATCTAATGTTTATCCAAACATTCAATCAAAACCGATCAATAAAAACTCTTAGATCTCATCTAAAGTTGTTTTATGATCATTTCATTAGATTAAAATATTTTTAATCTACATTTTCTTGCTTCTTATTTTCCTTTTCAGGAGTCAATCACATCGGCACCCCAACATGCCATAGGAGATCCCATTGAATGGGAAGAGAGGATCTTGCAGCCCTACTTTTCTCCTATGACCGGACGGCCATGGTGAAGCACTCAATCCAAGTACTTAAGAAGTGATGTTATTAGCTTGCTAGAATCATTATATTACAAAAAGGAACCTGGCTCTGATACCATTGAAGCTGAAGTGCATCTATGAAGAATATCAATATGCAAATATGCATTCACGAAAGCAGGGCAGAAAATATGCATTTTAAAATAATTTTAAAACATGCACAGCTGAAGGCTCGGTAGATAGATCTAAATGATCTACCGATCTGCGTGCACAGGATCTAGCATAATGTAATAGCATGCATCATAACATCAAAGAAAGACAAAAACATAAATATAAAAGTACCATACCTTTATACTAGAGAAAATCTATAGAAGGAGGAGGGCGCTCGAGCCACACACGTGTCTAGCCTCTACAGGTATTCCATACCTAGGCTTGACTCTAATCAACTCCCTCGAAGTGCTAGCTCTTCGGGATCCTTGGGCCGATATTCTTCTTCCGGGAAGACTAGGAGGAGAGTTGGAACCCTTTTTCAAGAGAACTCTCTTTCCAAGACCTAGCTAGAATGCTAGGATTCTCACACCCAATCCCTAAACCTCTTACAATCCTTCTATGTCTTCTATCTTTTCTCTTGTTGTGTCTCTCTTGTTGTTGTAACCTCTGCAGCCTATAGAATGACCTTCACTTATAGGTGCAGCCATGAGAGGGAGAAAGAGGAAGGAGGAGAGATGAGGGGAAAGAATGGGGGAGATGATCAAGGCCATACCAAATGGGTCCAACCCAAGAAGGTAATTATGACTATCATACCAAATAACCTTGGAGCCAAAACTGGTTTGAATTCGAAATTCAAATCATATCAAAACTTGTCCAAAATTCTTCCAAAATTTCTTCCCAGAAATTTGCTCATCACAGGAAGTGTCGACTCACGAAAATTACCAAGTGTCGATACTTCACCAAGTGTCGTCACCTGCAAAATTCCAAGTGTCGATACTTGGAACAAAGTCAATCATATTAACTTCCAGTGATGGCAAACGATTCTTAATCGTTGATTAGCCTTAAGATCAGATAGAAATCTTCTATGGTGTGTGACCCCATTGGTTCGAACACTAAGCCGATAGCACTGAAACATTTTCAGTACCAGTCAAAGTCCTCATCTAGCAATGATACCCGATGTCCGGATAGGTTGAAGATGCAGAGCACCTCACAAGAAACTCTGGCATATGGTTGCTGCATAATTCATCCTTTTGACCTCATAATGCTCAGGATGACCTAGGGTTAGACTGCCAACCCTAATTTGGTTTATCCAGGTCATGTCTCAACCTCACAAGTTCTGTGACTCCTCACAAGAACTATCCTGGCCAAGGTTTTGCTAAATTGAGACATAGTGAGTCATTCACTCCAAACTATTTAGAGAGGTCAATTCCATCTTAATCCACCACAGCTCCATAGGTACTTGACTGCACCCAGAAACCTTTCATCACTGGATTAGAAATCCAGGTAGTTCGGTACCAAAGTATAGTGAGTTACTTGCAAGCTACCGTGGTGACCTCTAGTCTGAGGGACATATATACCCATATCCCTTCGTGAGCAACCCTTTGGCAGAAGGGAGCTTTGCAGATGGTCACGTTCAGTGAAATGTCATACATTTTACTTGCATTTCACACTAGTATCTTCACACTCCTTGGTTAAGAGGACAACCAACAAATGTGACATACAATAACCTACACTTAATACATCGTCGTCCTATAATAATGTATCATTTGGTTATGAAATAGTTTAAGAACTACTTGATATATCCTCTCTATATCAAACAATGTAGTTTTAAGGACTCTATCATACAAGAGTTCATTTCATGAAAATGTAAATATGATGAACAGCCAATAAGAAAAGAATAACTTTTATTCATTCAAAAATCATATACAGTTACAAGATAGCGCAACCGTCTACAGCCTAGATGATTGGCTTTGGGACATAATTCCCAACAAAAACTAAGAGGCTTATCCTTATTTTGGCATGGAGAATATTTGTACGACAAAAGGAGGGCGCAAATATGGATTTGGCATGTAGAAATTAAGAGAGAGGGAAGAGTCCTCTTCCACTCCTCTTATTTTTCAACTGGTTGAAATTGAAACACCGGTGTTTTGGTTTAAGAGGATGGGAGAACTTGAATTTAAAATAGAGGAGAAGTGGCCGACCACTAGGAGATTAGAAATTTGTTGTGAATATTTTTGTGCATCTTTCTTCTCTTGGCCGAGAACACCTGAGGTTCTCTCTCCTAGCTCCAAGTTCTCCTCTTCTCCCTTTTTATGATTCCTTCTTCCTTCCGAGAGATTGAAAGAGTTGTTCTACAAAAGAAAGAAAAGAGAAAAGGGTCCAAAGATCTTGCATAGTCCGATTTGTAAGACAGAAGTCGAAAGCTGATCTGGATTCGGATCGACACAGTTTTTAAAGCAAGCGATTTGCTGAAAGAGGAGAGGGCTGCAAGGATCTAGCAGTCCGGTGCCCTCTACGACTCAGTTATGAGAGCTTCATCTGGATATTAGTAGAGGCCTGGTATTTGTGCGGCTCCGATAGAATCCCAGCTTTTCAATCGCGGATCTGCATACATTTTAGAGCAATCCCGAATAGCAATTCAGGTAAGTATTTTATGCTTAAAATAATTTTTATTTCGGATCTGGTATTTTTCTCATTTGTTGCAGCATGTTAAGAGTTTATGATAAATAATTTAGATTTATTTATGAGTTGCATGATTATATATAAATTATTTTTATATCTGCTTTCACTACGATAAGCTGTTGATGCCTGTTCGATTGCAATTTTTCTGTTCCTGGGAGAATTCCAACATTATCATCCTCCAGTCCCTTATTATTGCCTCTTCTAAAGGGGTGCTCAAGCTTGGCTCGAAAATTAAATGGATTCTATTATTAGGCCCAAGCCTAATCTTGGCCCGAAGCATGGCCAAGCTTCAAGCCAGCCCAAAGCCAATCGAGCTAGCCCAAGCCTAGTTCCAGATCTATTTGCATGTTGAGACCCGAATCTTATACATTAAGGATATGCATCTATGCACACTAAATAATTATTCACATAATTAAATTAACATCTAATTAATTAAATAAATAACTAATTAATGAATAAATAACTAATTATTTAATTAAATAACTAAATAAATAAATAAATATCTAATTAATTAAATTAATAAATAAACATCTACTCAATAAATAGAAAATTATTAATTAATTAAATTTTATTAACATAAAAAATTAACTCTTAATGATGGCTTTGGAACCATCGCCACCACTATCACTAATACTCCAATACAAATGTAAGGTGATGTGAACTTTAATTTAACTGCAAGCACACGGTGTGCAGAGTACACATCCAGTAAGTACGGGTCGATCCCATAAAGAATTTGTATTTGAACTATGTTCAAACCGTTACTTAGGTAAGCTTCAATAAAGATGAACAAAAGTTAATTAAATTAAGAAGAAATAAATAATTTAAGGATTTAGGACTTTTGAATCCACTAGATCAATGATTCCAAAAACCTCTCTATGATCTCTCTAATAACATCCTTCTAACTTCTTTCTTTGTATTAACCAAGTATGGATTATGAAGAAATTTTAACTCAACTATAATCCATCAAGGTTTTTACAAAGAAGAAGAGAAAAGAGTAAAAAAAATGTTAAGCCTTCTATCTTTTACCCTTCTCGCACTGAATCAAGCATGAATTATGAAGGTATTTTAACCCAACTATAATCCATCAAGTCTCTTGGCAAGAAGTTTAAAAAGAAAAGAAGGACTTAAAAATTAAAGCCCAAGAAAAGATCCTAAGAAAGGGCTTCTAACCATGGTCTAGCTTCATCGCTAACCCTAGGAGTTTTGCTTAGCCAGACATGATCTAAAATAAAAATTTAAAAATTATTAAAAAAATAAAATCAATTCTATACTACTTGCTAAAATGTAAATTACTAAATTTAAATATGCAAAAATAAACTAACCTAATTGTAAAAATATAAATTGCAAGAATTTAAATTGCAAAAAATTAAACTATGCTAATGCTAAAATTAAATAAAAATTTGTAAGAAAAATTAAAAAAAGAAAATTAATTTTTTTATTGTAAAGAAAATAATTTAATTACAAAAGATTTAATTTCTAAGCCATTAACAGGGCTTGGAGTTAAATAAAAAAAATAAAAACTAACAGAAGCTCTCCCTCCCTGGCTTACTCTCCTTCTCATGTATTGGAAGGGTGGAAGAAAGTGGGAAGAAGAGATAGGAAGGGGCAAGAAGAAAGGAGCGGCAAAACATGGGCTAAAAGTGGAATGTAGAATTCTATGATAGATGTTCTTATATAGGCGGAGGGGAACACGTCAAGCCCATGTGGAAACCATGTTGGTTTCTTATCATGATCTGCCTCAACTGTTCTTATCCTTATCTCGCACCTGTCTAACCATCGTAACCGCATTCCATTTTATCCCTTCTTAAAAATTGAACTCCAACCACTTATCCTAGCAACCTTTTGAGAAAAGTTTAAACTCTTCCTTCTGTTTCATCAAACAAATCCTCCTCTCATTTGGACATCAAGGATGATGGCAGATATCGCGGAGATTGGTGAAATGGTTGTCACGGGCATCATGTGGTGGACTGGATTAAGAGGTGGGAGAGAAATTTTTCATGGGAGCAGCAGCGGTCAGTCTTCTTAGCATTGAGGAGGACATTACGACTCACGATGAAGAAGAATGAAAGAGCAGGGGCTTCAAAAATAGGGAGGCAATAGCAGTAGTGATAAGGAGGCAACGAACGAAAAACAGGTAGTGACCGACCAATCAAAGAGGATGAAGACCAGCAATGGGTGGTGACTCACGGTGAATAAGATAATGAAGGTGCTGGTCGACCGGGAAGATAGGTGGTGTAGGAAGCTTGAACAGCTTGCGGCACGATGGAGAACGGTGTAGCCCGGCGATGGAGAGCATCTTGGTGGCTGTTCTGGCAAGATCGGAGCTTGGGGAAGTCTGTGGTCCACGGACCTATTTTGTGGACTGACAGCAATGGCTGCTAGTGGTCCATTAAGCTTTTAATAAACAGGGCAGCCGGTCCATGGTGGACTGGTTGCTCTTGAATTCGTGCAACTTCATAATAATTTCTTTAAAATTCTCTTTCTAGCTTAATTGAAGTCCGATTTTAACACTGTTTGTGCCATTGGATCCCAAAAACTGAACTCTTCCATTGGCGAGGTTCTTTGATTAAAGCACTACATAAAAATATTAATTGTAATTAAATAAATTTAATTTGATCTATAAATTTATGCACTTATGGCTAATATTTATGCACTTATCACTCCCCCAACTTAAACTTTACTCATCCTCGAGTAAAAAATAAAGATAGTTCATTAATTACTTATTAGAAAATAATTGAGGAGGCTACTAGAAACTCTTAATACCTTATACAAGTTTACTCAGCTCAAAGGTTGTTCTCATATCCTTTTTATAAGTAGAAGATTTTTCATTAGATAGTAGATGAAATGGGTCATTGGGATATTAATAGCTTCAAGTAAATTGGTTAAGTACAAACTCCCCATTTTTCTAAATAATTCTTAACCAACTCCTACTGTTATTTCTAAATCCTCTACTCCCCTAGAGTGGTGAGATATTTTAGTGCAAGTATGTTTCTCTTATTGCTACACTTTTCTTTCACTTCTTTTTTTCTTCTTTTTTTCAAATACAGACCGTACAAATTTGGAGACAAAGCTATTTACTTATGGTCATACTTGAGAACTCAATGAAATTAGTTATTCTCCCCTCTAACTTAATCGACATTGTCCTCAATGGAGAAAGAAAATAAAGGGTGCAATATGTAAAAAGAAAAAGGAAAGAATACACCTGGAGTGAATGTGCTTTGGGAGTTGAAGAAGGCTTCATGAAGTAGCGCGCTCCTATACTTCCATCTAAGTTCTTGTAATTACACTAAAAAGATGGGTTGTTGGGTTGCCTCCCAACCAGTGCTAAGTTTAATATCTTCAGCTAGACATATAGCAGTGTAGTTCAGTGTGGATCAATTAAGGTTACTTGATCAATGGTTCGATTTGATGATATTCCTTCGATATATGGTTTTAATTGTTGACCATTTACCTAAAAAAATGTCCTGTCCTAGGATCAAGAATCTTGACTGCACCATGGGGAAACATTTGATTCACTCTGTAAGGTCCATCCCATCTAGATCTCAATTTTCTAGGAAATAATCGAAGCCTTGAATTAAATAACCATACTTGTTGATTTAGCTTAAAGGTCTTCTTAAAGATGTGCTTATCATGAAAGGCTTTCATTTTCTCCTTATAAATGAATGAATTTTCATAAGCCTCTCACTCAATTCATCCAATTCACTTAGCTGTAACATCCGATTAGAACTAGCTTGTTTCAAATCAAAATTTAATTTCTTGATTGTCCAATATGCTTTATGTTCAAGTTCTACCGGAAGATGGAATGCTTTTCCATAAATCAATCTATAGGGAGACATGCCAATAGGGTTCTTATAAGCTATCCTATAGGCCCATAATGCATCATCTAATTGTTCTGACTAATCTTTATGATCAGGCCTAATAGTCTTTTGCAGGATGTTCTTGATTTCCCTATTGGACACTTACACCTGGCCACTAGTTTGGGGTTGGTATGGTGTAGCTACCTTATGTGTGACCTCATATTTGCGTAGTAGCATTCAAAACTGGTAGTTCGTGAAATGGGTACCTCTGTCACTGATGATGGCACGTTGATGCGGGATAAAGGGGGGGCTAGGAGGATCGTTGGAGAGTTGAGAAGTCTCCTATGATTAGAGTCAAGAAGGTGAAAAAAAATGTAGAGGAAAGAAAGATGGATACTCTATGAACTTGGGACTTACCTTCATGGAGAGACCTCTCACCTCTAGGGCATCTCACCCACCCCACTACATGTAGCCTAGGGCATCCCACCCATCTCACTACATGCAGAGCCTAGGACATCCCAACCAAATCATTACCTGGGGCCGTGAAGGAGAACCTCCACGATCATAGAGGGACTCAGCAAGGAAGAAGATAACTAGGGCCTCATGCCCCTCGATGCTCGAAAGCGAAGGCAGTGGGGTCTCACACCCCTCGACACCTGCAGGTGAAGGAAAGACGGGCCTCATGCCCACTCCTAATGGAGGCAGAACCAAGAACACTCTTTTCTCAAAAATTCATAATTCTTCATGTATTATTCAAGAGAGGAGGTGCCTTTATATAGGCTTACAAAACTTGGGATCCAAATAAAGAATACAAGGCATGTAGCTCATAAAAGGTGACACCCCAAACCTGCTTTGTTTGTAGCCTGAAAATATGGTAGAAAACTAAACATAATCCTCCCCATATGGTGGAAAATCAAACTAATCCTAATCTAAAACTAATTTAAATAACTTCCTAACCGGTCCATACATCCAGATTTAAAATAAATAAATTAGGCATACTCTGAATTCACCAAGATCAATGCATGCTCTGAAATCTATGCAGAATGATTGAGACTACTTTGAAATCTGTATAAAATTGTTTTTACTATGAGATCTATGCAAACTCTTTGGGCTTTGAGATCCCTGCAACACTGAAGTTGGCAACAAGGAGGGGAATATGCATTCACGATCGTGCACTCCTTCCTCTCTCGAACCAAATGGTGGAACAGGGGAGAGGGGTGCGGGGTAGAGGGGCATGGCATGGCACGGGTGGAGCAACAGGGGTGGACGGCCGTGGGTGGTTCCGATGGGATTCGCTGGCATTCTCACGAGAAGATCATCACCAGGGGGAAGGTGGATGGCCATCGGGGGTCGCCGGTGGTCGGGCATGGCGGATTCAAGACCGGCGGTGAAAAATTGGGAGTTCTGGTAACATAGTCTTGAGGTTGAAGATGACGGGGATAAGGAGGAATAAGTCAGGAATAAAAGAGGGATAAAGTGAGAATAGTGGGGATAACTGGAATAGGTGGAATAAGAAAATCATAAAAATAAAAAATAAAATCTGGGATAAATAAAGAAAAACCTGGATGGGTTTTGATATCCCCATCATGCATGGAAATCCAAACCTAGAAAAGATTCTTTTGGACAAATTTGATAACTATCTTATGGTCATTAGTTCGGGTTGCCATTGCCTCAATCCATTTCAAAACATAATTGACGGCCACCAAAATGTATTCAAAACCATTGGAGGGTGGAAAGGATCCTATGAAATCAATTCCCCAAACATCAAAGATTTCAACTACCAAGATGGGGTTTAAAGGCATCATGTCTTTTCTTGAGATATTTCCTAAGCTTGACATTTGGGACATTCTTGGCTAAAAGTATGGACATCCTTGAATAACGTGAGCCAGTAAAATCCACTTTGCAATACCTTAGCTATAGTCTTTCTACCAGAGAAGTGTCCTCCGTAGGCCAGAGTGTGACAAAAATTCATGATACTCAATTGTTCAGATTTAGGGACACATCTATGAATGATCTGATCAGCACAAATTTGAAAAAGTTCTGGATCTTCCTAGAAATAATTCTTGATTTGAGCAAAGAATCTATCATTTTTCATTCTTAGAGTGTCCATTAGGAACTTGTCCAACTACTAAATAATTGACTATGTCTACAAACTAAGGGGCCTTTGTAGTGACACTGCTAGGAGTTGTTCATCAGGAAAAGATTCCTCAATTACTATTGATTCAAGATTTTTCACTAGGATTCTAGATAAATGGTCTGCTACAACATTTTCTGATCCCTTCTTATCTCGAATCTCAATATCAAATTTTTGTAGTAGTAAAATCCATCTAATCAAGCATGCTTTAGCATCTTTCTTTGAGAGTAGGTATCTCAAAGCTGAGTGATCTGAATAAACCACGATCTTGGACCCTAATAAATAAGATCAAAATTTTCCAGGGCAAACACTATATCTAGTAACTCTTTCTCTGTGGTGGTATAATTCTTTTGGGCTTCATTCAGAGTTCTGCTGGCATTATAAATTACTATAGGATGTTTGTTTACCCTCTAGCCCAAAACAGCTCCTATGGCAAAGTCTAAAGCATCACACATTATCCCAAAAGGTAGTGACCAATCAGGGGGTTGGATGATCGAGACTTTGGTCATAGCTTCTTTTAAAAATTCAAAGGCCTTAAGACAATCTTCATCAAAGTCAAAGGGGATATACTTAGTGAATATATTACATAAAGGACAGGATATTTTGGAAAAGTCTTTGATGAATCGATGATAGAATCCTACATGTCCAAGAAAAGATTGAATTTGTTTGATAGAATTGGGTGGAGGAAGTTTAAAAATCAATTCGACCTTAGCTCTATCAACCTCAATCCCCCTGTCTAATACAATATGCCCTAAAACAATCCCTTCTTGAACCATGATATGACTTTCCTCCTAGCTCAAAACTAGATTGGCCTCAATGCATCATTTTAATATCTTCTTCATATTATTAAGGCAACTCTCAAATGATTCTCTAAAGACTGAAAAGTCATCCATAAAAATCTCTAAGAAATCTCCCACCATATCCGAGAAAATTGACATCATGCACCTTTGAAAGGTCGCAGGTGCATTACACAATCTAAAGGGCATTCTACAGATAGCAAAGGTTCAATAGGGACAGGTGAAAGTGGTCTTTTCCTGGTCCCTTGGATAGATTTCTACTTGATTATATCCAGAGTATCCATCTAAAAAATAGAAATATCGTTGGCCAGCTAGTTTCTCCAAAATTTGGTCAATGAAAGGTAAGGGGAAATGGTCTTTGCGGGTGGCTGCATTAAGTTTCCTATAGTCAATATAGACACACCACCCAGTGAAAAGTCTCTCTAGTACTAGATCCCCTTGGTCAGTACGGATAACCGTGAGTCTAGATTTCTTGGGAACAACTTGAGTGGGACTCACCTAGTGGCTATCAAAGATGGGATAGATGATACCAGTATCTAACCATTTAATTACTTCATTCTTGACCACTTCTTGCATGTTTGGGTTGAGCCATCTTTGCATTTCTCAAGTTGGTTTGGTATTATCCTATGTATAAATGTGGTGCATGCAAATTGATGGACTAATACCTTTCAAGTCAGCAATGGTCCAACCTATGGCCTCCTTATGTGTCTTTAGAACATCCATTAATTGATCTTCCTGCTCATGGATTAGGTTAGAAGCAATGATTACTGGCAGGGTTTTCTCAGGTCCTAAGAATACATACTTAAGTGATTCGGATAAAGGTTTCAATTCTAGTTGCAGAAGGACCTGAGTTGAAGGACGTAATGGTGCAGCCCCTAGATCAGGTAAAGGTTCAACTATCATTGACCAAGGTCATGAAGGTGATGGGTGAGGTGACTCAAGCAGGACATTCACCTCCTGGACTTGGATTTCCTCAATAAGCTCATTATCATTCATCAAATTGGAGGAATGATCAGATTCAACTAGTTCATCTATCAACTCAATCACTGAAAAACTTTCCTCCTCTTGAACAAATTTTGAGGCATTAAAAATATTAATTTTCACCTTTTGATCCCCAAAAGAAATGTCCATGGCTCCTATTTTACAATTAATGTTGGCATTCGTAGTGGCTATAAACGGATGATCTAAAATTATAGGATTTTGATTCAGCTCTTGGGATGGTTCCATGTCAAGTATGAGAAAGTCTACTGGGAAATAATACTGGTTTACTCTAACTAGAACATCCTCAGTCAAACCATATGGAGTCTTAACAGATCTATCTACTAGTTGTAGGATGATTGATGTGGGTTTTAGTTCTCGTATCCCAAATTTCTCATAAACCAATGTTGGAAGAAGGTTCACGCTAGCTCCTAAATCCAATAAGGCTCGGTCAAAGGTGATGCTCCTATAACATAGGAAATCAATGGAGCACCAGAGTCTTTCATCTTCTGAGGTATTTAGTTTACAGGACTGCACTTATATCCTCAGATAGACTAATTCTTTTCGTACTACGCGACTCATGTTTTTGGGTACAAAGTTCCTTGAGAAATTTAACATAAGCCAAAACATGCTAAATTGCATCAAGAAGTGGTAAATTTATATATACTTGCTTAAACAATTCCATCAATTCCTCGTTATGTGCTCCTTGCTTTTTGCATGAGGCACCGGCTTCTAAGGCTGAAGGGAATGGAATTCTAGGTTTATATATATCAGGCAACTCATCTGCTCTCTTTTTTCCTTTGTCTTTTTCATTCAAGTTTGGGCTGACATCAACTCCTATTTTAGGCTTAGGTTCTTCCACAAGGTTAGTCTCAGTATAAGCCTCCTCTTCTAAGTTCAGCTTTTGTCTAGCATCAATACTAGCCTCTCCCACCAGGTCTAAGTATGGGTCTCTAAGAATCCTACCACTTCTAAGCTCAGAGATTGCTTTGACATTCTCAAATTGGGTGTTCTTAGGTGGAACATTTGGGTGAAGGTTGGGTGGGTTGCTCCTGGGGTCTGCTATTGGTTGGCTTGGCAGTTGACCTGGTTCCGTCCTCATGGCGGACTTGATCTTATCATTTCTAGCATGTATATTGGGTAGGTGGATACAACTTGATGGATTATATGTAGTAGGCATGAAGTACTCTTCATCTGCCTAGGTGGTTCTTTAGGGTTTTCAGCCATTTGGTTATCTTGTTTGATATGGATCAGCCATTCAATTTTAAGGTTGGGTTCGACCAGGTCAAGGAATAAAGATCTCCTACTGTTGCCCAGGTGGCTTTCCCAAGAGGGGGTGAACTGGAAATTTTAAAAAAATAAACAGAAATGTGCTCTTTTAAATCTACTTTAGTGTGATAGTGCTGTGATTCAAATAAATAAGAGCGGAAGCAGATGCAAACAGAAAAAGGCACAATACAAACACAGCAAATTATAGTGGTTCGGAGCAACCCAGCTCCTACGTCCACTACCTAAGATACCACTTGGAATTTTCACTATATTCACCACCGGAATATAGTCGGATTATTTTACCAGGCTTATAATCCAAACCAAACTTGGTTTTTCAATTAGGCTCACCAAAAAAACCAACACTTGGTTTTACATAGGATCACCAAGAACCCAACTTGGTTTTGAACAGGATCACCAAGAACCTAACACTTGGTTTTGAACAGGTTGACCAAGAACCTACTTGGTTTTTAATTTGGGCTCACCAATAACCCAACAACTCATATAAGAGTTAAAGAAAGTAAGCAACAAAATGACAAACTATTGTTGTTTGATGGTTGTCGATGCGGCGATGCAGCTCGAGAGAAGCCTTCTTAATTATATTTTAATACTCTTCAGTGGCTTCTTCAACTTATATAAAGTATGCTCCAAGCTTCAGATGGGAGTTGGTGAAGTCTTGAAGACTGATTTGAATGCTCTCTTTAGTGCTCTTTTGCTCACAAGCTCATTTAATGTTCAACTAAGCATTAGCCTTTGAAAAGCTATCACGATCCCTTATTTATAGAGTCTTGTACTCTTCTTAAGTGAAAATAGTCATTGTAGACCGTTGGGATGTGATATTTGACCATTGAAATAGTTTTCAAATTCAAAAATGGAGTTTTGGAACTACCCGTTACCTACTTGGAATCGACCTTCGAGTCAGCTCAGATCCCTCAAGTCAGCTCGGATTCTTAGAGAAGTTTTGGTCGAGTCACCTCGCTTCATTCATGTCAGCTCGGGATGAGTCAGCTCGCCTTTGCTCGAGTCGGCTCGGATTCATAGGTCTTCAAAACTGTACACTAGAGGAGACGGCTCTTCTCATTGGAGTTGACTCACCTGGCTATTCTCTCAGAACTAATTTTCATGAACTCTGGGGGAGTCGGCTTGGATCTCTGAAGGGTCGACTCGGATGTCTAACTGAATGGATGAGTCAGCATGAACTTTCTTTGGGTCAGCTCACCTATTTGATTCAGGAAATGGTACTCTAGATGAGTCAGCTCGAGTTCCTATGAGTCAGCTCGGATCTTTGCATGCCAGAATCCTTCATGCGTGCCATGAACTAGAGTCGGCTCCCTTCACCCGAGATAGCTCGGATGACTGTTTCAGAAAATCTTCCATTTCTTCTCTAAATTACATCCAGAAACATTTTTAACATTCAAGATACTTCACAACTCAACTAACAATTGAATCTAAGAGATTTAAGCTTGAAAATACTTAGAAGTAACCCATTTTTGAGAATTTTACTTTAATTTTTCTTTTGGACTTTTCTTTACATGACACATTTTCAACACAACTCATAACACATAATAAGATTGTAGGAATTGCAATTGGGCATATAGATCATCCTACAAAAACTTGTAATTCACTTGACAAATTGTTAGTATGACAAATGCATGCTCCAATGTTTTGATATCATCAAAATCACTCAAGGGGTCAACAATCTCTCCCTTTTTGGTGATGATAAAACACTGGGCATGGAAAACCTTTACAGTTACATGTGTAAAAGTATATTTGTAAATAAGTATAGACATGTATGAGTTTTATACTAAGAATGTATTTGAAATCAATGTACCAGATCTTGCTTATAGACAATGTATCAGAGCATTTAAGATAAGATCAATATATATCAGAGCTTTTAGGAATCAGTTTAATATATATCAGAGCTTATATATAGTCAGTGTATATCAAAGCTTGTATATCTTTCAATATGAATCAGAGCTATAATGTATTAGAATGATTAATTTGAATATATATCAGAGCAATTAGAGAAAATTTATCAAAGTAATTATAAGCAAGTTTCTTTATAAAATTGATGTCAATTTTTCAAAATTCTCTCCCTTGTATCTTTTCCATGCATTGACAATATTTATATCATTGTTCTCCCCCTTTTTGTCATTAATCAAAAAGGTAATTATTTTAAATCAATCTCCCTCTTTGTTAAGTACACAAAGCATGATTTTTGAAATAGAATGATAAGATGGAAAATATTGTTTGAGATAATTTCACTTTTTAAAAAAGATTTGATAATCTACTAAAGTGAAGATATCATTGCAAATACAATAGGAGAGAAACAAATACTTTCATTTCATTCAATGATTTTAAATACACATTACAAAAATTTGAAAGCAAAAATATAAACATTGGTCTATTCACTATCACTAGGCAGTTCTATAACAGGTTCTACTGGTTCTACCTTAATGTTTGCACTAGTGCTAGTGGATGGTCCAGGTGGTGGCATAGAAGAGATAGGATCAACAAAAGGTGGCTGAGTGGACTGAGGTGGAGTCTGTCTAAGGTGTGGTGCAGGCTACCTTGGTTGTGGTGCAGGCTAAGTAGGATGAGGTGTCTGCTTTCTGGGAGTTGATGTGTAGGCTGCTATAACAGTAGTGGCTAGCTGACTAAGGGTTGTCCAGACAGAATGGAGCTCTTTTTCCATCTTCTTCATCCCTGTATTCAGTGCAACAAGCTCACTTGCTTGGGTATTGGCAAATGCCTCTGCAAATCCTCTCAGTCTCCCAAATTCACCTCTAAGAATGCCAACTCCTTTAGTGTAATCATCTTCTACTTTCTTTTCTTGCTCCATAGAACCCATCTTGTAACTCATGTCTCTCAATTCAGTTCTAAATTCTTCAATGCTATGATCAATAGATTTCTTAATTTCTTTAGAAGCTGCCTTAAAGGAATTTGTGATAGGTTGTAAATCCACCTAAGGTGCAGGTCCTATGGACTGAACACTATCCACCTTGAAGTGAATATGTCTAATCTCACCACGTATGTCATCAAGTTTAGTTTCAATTATTTGGCAAAGGTCACCAAACATCGAACCAAAAGAACTGGTCAGAGTCTGAGTAAGTAGTCTCATCTGATCTGCAATGAAGTTTTGAGACACCGAAGCTCCGGATGTATCAATTGATGGTCCCTGAGTAGAGGTAGTCATAGAAGGTGCAGGAGGTGGAGCTAATGGAGATGTAGATGTTGCTAGTGGAGGACCTGGAGAGATCCTGGGACACCCATACTCTATGCTCTGTCTCCATAACATCATCAATAATAGACTCAGTAGCAACAGGCTTAGCAGCAATAGAGGTAGTGGTAGTCTTCTCAAATGTAGCAGGTCTAGCAGTAGTATCAGCGATAATCTCCCTGGGTAGCTGCTTATCATCATCATCCTCATCATTGCTAGATGATCCAATAGCTCTCAGATCTGATCCCTTTTTCCTCCAAGCTTTTTCAGTTAGTTGATATCCCATTCGTTATAAAGATTTGGAGGAGTAGGTATCAGTGTGGTGAAGGGGCCTACCATCTTTACCATCAAGGTTCACTCTGGAGGCCTGGAAAAATAAGGTAAGAACCATTCCATAAGGCAAACAGGCCTTCACTTTCCTGAGTGCTTCTTTCATCTACAACAGCATAATGTGAGGTAATTTGAGGGCCTCTCCCTCAATTACATGTCCCATAAAGCTAAGATCCCTCTTACTTACTCAATCAAACCTTCCAGTTCTCGGGAGAAAGATCCTACCAATAAAATTGTGCAATAGTCTCATTTTAAGGGACAGTGTATTAGCCATTACATTACCAATACCACTCATATCAGCCATGTTCAAAATTGTCTTGAGGGTTTTCTCTTTATCTTTCAGAATTAAGTGTTTCAAACCTTCATTTGGCATTTCAAGTGTGCTACTCAATCTTTCGTCAGTCACAATGATTCTCTTTCCCTTAACCATAGACTCAATATGCTGCTCTTCCAATCTTAAATTTTCATAAAAACTCCTTACCAAATTTGGATAGGTTGGCACATTCAACGAACAAAAGAAGCTCCAACCTTGGTCTTCAGTTAGATCTCCAATCCGTAGCCCTAGCTCTTTCAAGAATGAGAAGATGATTCTTCTTCCGCTTGTCATGGGTCGGTTGGACATTGAAATAGGTTGTCTCGGAGAAGGAGCTGCAATCGGTTCCATTTCTTGTTCTTCCATTTTAACTGACCGAGTTGGCTCTTCTTGCCGATCCTTTGTCCTCCTTTTCTTTTCAACAAAGGGTTCAGCTTGTTTTGATCTCTTTCTGATGGCCCTTTTTGGAGCCATTGCTCGAGCTCAAGGAGGATGCTAGAGAACAAGCTAGAAAAGGGAGGTTTTGAAGGATGGAAGGAAATCTCGGGTTGGAACAAGAGTTAAGGTAGTAGGAAGTGAATACTTAAGGCATGAAACTTAAGATTAAGTCCTACGGCTCTACTAAAAAATTGCTTGCCCGACATCCGAGTCAGATCGACAAGCCCTAATTTGCTCGAGTCGACTCGAGCAAAGATATAAAGAGACTTAATCAAGAATTCGAGTCGGCTCGACTTGAGCACAGTAGCTCAAGTTGACTCGAACTAGAACTCTCTAGAAGAGTCAAAAAGGTTCATAATTGAGCTTTAATGCCAAAAATTTGCAAAGAGAGATGGTCAAAGATCTTTGTTTGATATAGGAGACTTTCTAGATAAGGTTTCCTTGATTTTGAAGAGATTAGGTTAGGTTTTCTAAAAAGTGTCAAAAAGTCCTAGTTCTCCTCTAATCATTTCAAATCTATCTTGATTGAGAGGTTTAGAAAAAATGTCAGCAAGTTGATTTTCAGTAGGAACAAATTCAAGCACAATGTCACCATTCAAAACATGATCTCTAATAAAATGATGTCTAATTTCTATGTGCTTTGTTCTAGAATGCTGAATTGAATTTTAAATAAATTTATAGCACTTGTGTTATCACATTTGATGAGAATTTTAGATTGTATAACATCAAAGTCTTCTAATTATTGTTTAATCTATAACACTTGTGCACAGTAACTCCTAGCAGCAACATACTCTACCTCAGCAGTAGACAATGCTACCGAGTGTTGTTTTTTACAGTTCCATGAGATTAAATTCAATCCTAGAAATTGGCATGTGCTACTAGTGCTTTTTCTATCTATTTTGCATCCACCATAATTAACATCAGAAAATCCAATCAAATTTAATGAAGAATGCTTTGAATACCATAGGCCTAAGTTACTTGTTCCTCTTAGATATCTTATAATTCTTTTTATAGCAAGCATATGTGATTCTTTTGGATTAGATTGAAATCTAGCATAAATGTATATGCTAAACAAGATATCAAGTCTATTAGCAGTTAAGTACAACAGTGATCCAATCATACCTCGATACAGCTTTTGATCAATGTTAATGCCATCTTTATCTTTATCCAATCTGTAGGTAAAGCTCATGGGTGTGCTCATTTCTTTGCTTGTCTCCATACCAAACTTCTTGATGATTTCTTTGATGTATTTGGCTTAGTTTATGAAGATTCCATCCTTTGATTATTTTACTTGAAGTCTAAGGAGGTAGTTTAATTCATCCATTAGACACATCTCAAATTCACCCTGCATCAACATAACAAATTCTCCATAAAGTTCTTCGTTAGTTGCACCAAATATAATATCATCAATATAGATTTATACAACTAATATATCATTATCTTTTTTTTTGATAAAAAAGTTTTATCAACATTTTCTCTTACAAAATAATTTCCAAGCAAGAATTTACTTAATCTATCATACCAGGCTCTAAGAGCTTGTTTTAAACCATACAATACTTTATTGAGTTTAAATACATGATTTGGAAAAGCATGACTTTCAAAACCTAGTGGCTATTCTACAAAAACTTGTTCAGAAATAAAACCATTCAAAAATGTACTTTTCTCATCCATTTGAAAAAGTTTGAAATTCATGTAGCAAGCAAATGCAAGGAGTAATCTAATGTTCTTTAGTCTTGCTACGGGTGCATAGGCTTCGTCAAAATCTATACCTCCTCTTGGTTGTATCCTTTGGCTACTAATATAGTTTTGTTTCTAACTACATTGCCTTGTTCATCTAGTTTATTCTTATAGACCCATTTTGTTCCTATAATATGATGGTCTGATGGTCTCTTAACTAAAGTCCACATATTATTTCTTTCAAACTGGTTTAGTTCATCATGCATGGCCATCATCTAGTTTGGGTCAGATTCAGCCTCTTTTAAGCTATGTGGCTCTATTTGGGATACAAAGGCTAAGTAATCATGTGCATCTCTATGTGATGACCTAGTCTTAATACCTTGAGAAGGATCACCAATAATTAAATTTCTTGGATGAGAAGTAACATACCTCCATTCCCTTGGTAGATCAGTATGATCCTTATTTGCCATTTCTTCTTTCTCTTGAGTTGGTCCCTCTTGAATGCTCATATCTTCCATTTCCTTTTGAAGTGTACCTACATCATTATCTATGCACTCTTCTTTCTTAGAAGGTGAGGGGTTAGTTTCATCAAAAATAATATGTACTAATTCTTCCACAATCAATGTTCATTTATTAAATATTCATATGCTTTGCTATGTATTGAATAACCAAGAAAAATTGCTTCATCAGATTTAGCATCAAGTTTTTCTAGATTATCCTTACCATTATTTAGCACAAAGCATTTACAACCAAAGACATGAAAGTAATTAATATTAGGTTTCTTTTCATTCCAAAGCTTATAAGGGGTTTTCTTCAAAATTGGATAAATCAAAACATGATTTAAAATATAACAAGCAGTGTTCATCGCTTCTGTCTAAAAGTACCTTGGAAGATTGCCTTCACATAATATTGTTCGGGCCATCTCTTTCAAAGTCCTATTCTTTTTCTCTACAACACCATTTTGTTGTGGTGTTCTAGGAGCGGAGAAGTTGTGATCAATGCCATTTTCTATGCAATAATCATCGAAAAATTGATTTTCAAATTCCATGCCATGATCACTCCTAATAGAAACTATTGAAAGGTTTTTCTGATTAGAAACTTTTTTGTAAAATTTTTGAAAAACTTTAAAAGTTTCATCTTTGTGAGCAATAAACAAAATCCAAGTAAATCTAGAGAAATCATCTACTATCACAAGAGTATATTTCATACCACCTAGGCTTGTAGTCCTAGTTGGTCCAAATAGGTCTAGAAGTTGAAATCATATTTTTGGATTTAAAACTCCCCTTAGTTTGTTTGCCTAATTTGCAAGCCTCACAAACATGTTCAAAATCTACTTTAAATTTAAGTAAACCTCTGGCTAGATTCTTAGAAATTAACTTGGCAATAGTGTTCATGCTAGCATGACCTAATCGTCTATGCCAAAGTAAACAAAACTTCTTGGTTTTAGCATTCATTATTACTAGACTAGAACTACTATAAATAGCTAGATCATTAAGATCTACTACATAAATATTTTCAAGTCTATGTCATATGAATTTGTTGCTAGAATTAAGAGAGTTTGTTACAATATACATAGATGATTCAAAGATAACCTTGAAGTCTTTTTCATATAATTGACTAATACTTCACAAATTATGCTTCAATTTGTCTACTAGCAATACATTTTCAAGAAAAGTACAGGGGATCAATTTGATCTTACCAATACCGACTATTTTTTCCTTGCCATTATCTCCAAAGGTTACCAAACTTCCTTCTTTCATCTCTAGGGTGATAAATTGATCCTTGTCACTCGTCATATGCCTTGAATAGCCATTATCGAGATATCATCTTTTCTTCATTTTTTGGGCTGCAAGACATTCCTGTAAAATAATCAATAAGTTCTTTTAGGTACCCAAGGTACCTTGGATCCTTGCAGGTTAGCAGAGGTGGTTCTTTTGGGAACCCAAATTTTTCTTACTTTACTTTTAGCATTTCTAAAAATATTGCATTGAAAGGCCTTATGTCCTACCCCTTTGCAATCATAACAAACAATTCTAGAATTTTGAAAGGATGTAAACTTTAAAGTTCTAGAAGTAGATGCATATGCATATGTAAAAACATTTGACTTCAAAGATTTCTGATTCAGAAACTTAGGAATATACTTTAAAGCTTTAGAAATGGATGTTGAAGGATTTGAAACAAAAGCTTTTTGAGATAAACCTTTTGGAATGTATGCTTTTGAAGGTATAAATTTGGTAGCTTAAATTTCATTTGCATTAGATGAATTGTAACCAATTCCAGCCATATTGTCAGAAATTCTTTATTCCTTTAAAATCAACTCAAGCTTATTTGAACTTAATGTAAGTTTTTCAACTATTGGCTTGAGCTTTTCAACCTTCTTTTTCAAATCATTATTATCAATAGTCAAAGCTTTGTTTTTCTCAAGACATGCATTTTTCTCAATTTCCAAAGCTTTGTTCTTTTCAGAAAAGACATAAATCTTTTTATAATAATTATTCTTTTCTGAAATCTCTTCCTTTTCTTTTACTAAAGAATCATTGATATTCTTTAAAGCTCTAAAGTTTACTCTAGCTTTTTAAAATCAGATAATAAGTCATGAAATGCATAATTTAATTCATCAAAAGTGAATTCTATTTGAGGTTCGGGGGATGTTAACTCATCTTCAAGATCCATAAGACATAGATTTGTGATTTTTGTGGTCTCTTCCTCTTCTGTTGAAGTCGACTCCTCGCTGTCGCTCCATGTGGCAACCATAGCTTTCTTCTTTTTCTTCTTGAATATTTTCTTTAATAAAGGATAGTCGGGATGGATATGCCCGGATTTCTTACATTCATAGCATGTGGGCATTTGTTCATTTTCTTTCTCTGTTTCCTTGTCCTTGTTCTTACTATATTCTCCTTTATTGTAAAAGTTTCTAAAGTATCTCCCTTTCTTTTTTTTCATAAATCTTCTAAATCTGCTCATGACCATAGCGATATCTTCATCTTCCAAGTCATCTTCGAAGGAGGAGCAGTCTTCTTCCGACTCATCATCTTGTTTCTTTGAGTTCGATGCAGCTTTGAAGGTGATTGTTTTCTTCTTCTTTTGATCATCTTCAATTCTATGATGCATGGCTAATTCGTGTGTGATGAGAGAACCTAATAGTTCATCTAGTGTCAATGTGTTTAGATTTTTTGCTTCTTGGATGGTAGTTACTTTGGGATCCCATTTGTTTGGAAGTGATCTTAGAATCTTATATACTAAGTCAGCATTTGAGTAAACCCTACCAAGACTTTTCAAACCATTAATAATATCTATAAATCATGAAAATATGGTAGAGATAGTTTCAATTTGTTTCATTTTAAATAATTCATAACTATGTACTAGAATATTGATTTTGGAGGTCTTCACTTGGGAAGTTCCTTCATGGGTCACCTCGAGTTTATCCCAGATTTCCTTTGCAGATGAGCAAATAGAAATTTGGTTGAACTCATTTGCATCCAAAGCACAATATAGTAGATTCATGGCTTTGGCATTCAATTCTTCCATTTTCATGTCGTGTTCATCCCAATCCTCTTCAGGTTTTGGGACATCCACACCATTAATTTTAATCATGGGTATTTGTGGACCCTTAAGAATGACCTTCCATAATTGAAAATCTATAACTTGAATGTATATCTTCATTCTAGCTTTCCAATATGAATAATTCATGCCAGTGAATAGTGGACGTCTATTAGTCGACTGGCCTTCAGCCAAAAAAGTACTTATGGGATGAGCCATCAATCTTTACTCTAGTAAATTAAGAGACGTTGCTTTGATACCAGTTGTTACCCAGGTGGCTTTTCCAAGAGAGGGTGAATTGAAAATTTAAAAAAATTAAATAGAAATATTTTCTTTTAAATCTACTTTAGTGTGATAGTGCTATGATTCAAATAAATAAGAGCAAAAGCAGATGCAAATAGAAAAAGGCATAATACAAATATGGCAAATTATAGTGATTCGGAGCAACCCAGCTCCTACGTCCACTACCCAAGATACCACTTGAGATTTCCACTATATTCACCACCATAATACAGTCAATTTGTTTTACCAGGCTCACAATCCAAACCTAACTTAGTTTTTCAACTGGGATCGCCAAAAACCCAATACTTGGTTTTACACAGGATCACCAAGAATCCAACTTGGTTTTGAACAGGATCACCAAGAACCTAACACTTGATTTTGAACAGGCTAACCAAGAACCTACTTGGTTTTTAAACCAGGCTCACTAATAACCCAACAACTCATAGAAGAGTTAAAAGAAATAAGCAACAAAATGACAAACTATTATTGTCTGATGGTTGCCGATGAAGCCCAAGAGAAGCCTTCTTAACTGCACTTTAATGCTCTTTAGTGGCTTCTTCAACTCCTACAAAGTAAGCTCCAAGCTTTAGATGGGAGTTGGTGAAGTCTTGAAGACTGACTTGAATGCTCTCTTTAGTGCTCTTTTGCTCACAAGCTCATTTAATATTCAACTAAGTATTAGCCTTTGAAAAGCTATCCCAATCCCTCATTTATAGAGTCTTGTACTCTTCTTAAGTAAAAATAGTTATTGTAGACATTGGGAAGTGACATTTGACTATTGGAGCACTTTTCAAATTCAAAAATGGAGTTTTGGAACTAGCCATTACCTACCTGGAATCGACCTTCGAGTCAGCTCGAATCCCTCAAGTCAGCTCGGATTCTCAGAGAAGTTTTGGTCGAGTCGCCTCGCTTCATTCAGGTTGGCTCGGTTTCATAGTGGTTTTGATTCATTACTCTGGATGAGTCGGCTCGCCTTTGTTCGAGTCGGCTCAGATTCACAGGTCTTCAAAATGTACAGTAGAGGAGTCGGCTCTTCTCATTGGAGTTGGCTCACCTGGCTATTCTCTTAGAATTGATTTTTCATGAACTCTGGAGGAGTCAGCTCGGATCTCTGAATGGTCAACTCAGATGTCTAACTGAATGGATGAGTCAACTCGGACTTTTTTTGGATCGGCTCACATGTCTGATTCAGGAAATGGTACTCTAGACAAGTCAGCTTGGGTTCCTACGAGTCATCTTGGATCTCTGTATGCCAGAATCCTTCATGCGTGCCATGAACTAGAGTCGACTCCCTTTACTCGAGTCGGCTCGTATGACTTTTTTAGAAAATCTTTCATTTCTTCTCCAGATTACATCCAGTAACATTTTTAATATTCAAGATCCTTCATAACTCAACTAACAATTGAATCTAACATATTTAAGCTTGAAAATACTTAGAACTAACCCATTTTCAAAAATTTTTCTTTAATTTTTCTTTTGGTCTCTTCTTTACATGACACATTTACAACACAACTCATAACACATAATAAGATTGTAGGAATTGCAATTGGACATATAGATCATCATACAAAAACTTGTAATTCACTTGAAGAGTTGTTAATATGATACATGCATGCTCCAATATTTTGTTATCATCAAAATCTCTCAAGGGGTCAACACCTACCATTCATGTACCAGTGTAACCCTAATATGCAACACAAATATTTTTTTAAGATTTTTTATAACAAAAAATAGAAGAGCAGGAAGGAGGTCTAAGAAGAAAGCCCTAAGAATCCTTAATCTAATAGGATAGAGAGGAGTTTTTTTTTTTTATTTTTATGAATTTCAAACACTTGTCGCTCGGATTCTCAGAGAAGTTTTGGTCGAGTCGCCTCGCTTCATTCAGGTCGGCTCGGTTTCATAGTGGTTTTGATTCATTACTCTGGATGAGTCGGCTCGCCTTTGTTCGAGTCGGCTCAGATTCACAGGTCTTCAAAATGTACAGTAGAGGAGTCGGCTCTTCTCATTGGAGTTGGCTCACCTGGCTATTCTCTTAGAATTGATTTTTCATGAACTCTGGAGGAGTCAGCTCGGATCTCTGAATGGTCAACTCAGATGTCTAACTGAATGGATGAGTCAACTCGGACTTTTTTTGGATCGGCTCACATGTCTGATTCAGGAAATGGTACTCTAGACAAGTCAGCTTGGGTTCCTACGAGTCATCTTGGATCTCTGTATGCCAGAATCCTTCATGCGTGCCATGAACTAGAGTCGACTCCCTTTACTCGAGTCGGCTCGTATGACTTTTTTAGAAAATCTTTCATTTCTTCTCCAGATTACATCCAGTAACATTTTTAATATTCAAGATCCTTCATAACTCAACTAACAATTGAATCTAACATATTTAAGCTTGAAAATACTTAGAACTAACCCATTTTCAAAAATTTTTCTTTAATTTTTCTTTTGGTCTCTTCTTTACATGACACATTTACAACACAACTCATAACACATAATAAGATTGTAGGAATTGCAATTGGACATATAGATCATCATACAAAAACTTGTAATTCACTTGAAGAGTTGTTAATATGATACATGCATGCTCCAATATTTTGTTATCATCAAAATCTCTCAAGGGGTCAACACCTACCATTCATGTACCAGTGTAACCCTAATATGCAACACAAATATTTTTTTAAGATTTTTTTTAACAAAAAATAGAAGAGCAGGAAGGAGGTCTAAGAAGAAAGCCCTAAGAATCCTTAATCTAATAGGATAGAGAGGATTTTTTTTTTTTATTTTTATGAATTTCAAACACTTGTCGCACAGATTCCTATACTAGGTTGCCCTAATTCTAGATAGCTCTTAACTTCCAAGGCAACCTTGAAGCCCTCCAAGTCAAAGACTAATTAATTAGCTGGCCAGGTAAGGGTAAGATTGGTGGTTGTCCTCCCGTTGCTTTCCTTATATACCAATTAAAATTGGCCAGGTCAAACAACGGAACCAACTAAAAATCACCTTTCTTCAGGGCTACATCATCCTTGAACCCCTTTCCTAGACACCAGCCAATCAGCTAATCTTGACCTGGTCCAACTCTTTTGGATGCCCTGTCCTATTGAGCTCGAGTTCATTAGGGGCTGACATCTAATTAATTTTAATTAGTAGGCTTAGGTATACTAAATGCTGGGTGGTGGTTCGTGGGCTAAGGAAGGGTGATCAAATCCCCACCTTATCTTGTTTATAGGTTAATGCCTTTAAGATAGTTTATGAAAATATGAATGCAAAATAGGAAGGTGTCCCAAACAAGTAATAACTTTTTAAGTTTTAGTTAGTTCCTCTATTTTAGTTAAGTATTATGAGGTATTTTTGTTTTCCTTTTATGTAGTGTTAAGCAAGAAAGACAAAAGGGCAGCTTTTAATCTTGATTAATTAGGTATGAAACTAAAATTAGGTTTAGCAAGTAAAAAAACTTTAGGTTTTGTAATTAAGATAAGAAATTAAATTAGAATTTAAGGAAGATAATTAAAGAGTTAAGTAATTATTTTTTGGTAATTTTAGAAAGGAATAAACCAAAAAAGAATTTTTTTTCTTTTATGCTAATTTGAAAAAGGAAGGGAGCAATAACAAAGTAGGAAATAAACCTAAAAGGGATTTTTTTTTGGTTAATATAAAAAGAAAGAAAAGATAATTAGAGGTTACTAATAAAAAAGGAAATTAGAGGTTAGGATTGACAGCACCAGATTGATAGATAACCCCTTTTTTTTCTTTTTTTCTTTTTTTTTTATTTGTAACAAAAACAAGAAAAATTAGTAAATTAGATATACAAAAAAAATCAACGAGATCAAAACTATTGCATTCGTGCCTTCCCCAGTAATGGCGCCAAAAACTTGATAGCTTGTGTTGTTATCATTAAGAAACTGCGGTTATCAGTTTACTTTAATCGACTTCTAGATTGAATTAAAAGTTTGTAGAAAAAGGGAGTCGAGTCGAATCATTAGGGAAGGCAGTTATTGAATGTTTGAAATCCTTGATTTAAGAAAATAAAATGGTTGAAGTCGGATAAGCTAAAATTAAAAGTGCAAAATAAAGGAGAATATGTGGTACTAGGATCTATTATTTAGACCCTAGCATTTACTTGCAATGAAAATAAAAGACACAAATTTAAAGATGCAGAAAAATAAACTTTTCATTATTGAACTTATGATCTTATTACAAGAAAGTAAAATATGCTAGAATGAAAGTAAAAGTAAAAAAGGAACAAAGATTAGGAAGAGGTCGGTGCAGCTTCATCGAGAAGGCGATCGAAGATCTTCCTTCATACTCCTTGGAGTAAACTAGGCATGGCTGCTTCTTCTTCTCTGGTTCTTGATATGGAGGTGACGTTGGCTTAAAGATGGCACAGGGACAGCACTTCTCTCCAAGATACCCCACTCTTAGAGATCAACCCTTATCCCAAGTACTGCTCTCTATCCTATACCATGCTCTCTCCAAGATGATTTCTTCTCGGGTCAGGGGTCCTTTAAATAGATCTAGGCTAGGGCTTCCTCCCAGTTGAATTTAAACTCAATCAGGTACCAGATCAGGCAAATATTGCTTGAAGAATTCTGGACCGTCCGATGTATGGTTGATGGGGTATTCGTGCTCTTCTTTCTTCTCTGGCCAATGGAGTTCGAAAGGACTCTTGCTTCAATCTCGGACTCTTGCTAGATCTCTGATTCAATGTTTGACTCCTTCCATTGCGATTAGGACTCGACCTCTTTCTCGATCTGACACGGTGGTGGAGCAACTGCGGACAGTGGCGTTGACGACCCAACAACAGGGAACCATGGAATAGAGGCTATGCCCAAGGTTGGGAGATGGTGGTCAGCAGCTTCTCCTGGCTGTGAGGGGATGGCACTGGTGGTTCAGTGGCGACGAGATGGCGATTATGGTGTGAACGGTGGCGAGAAATGAGGTTGATGGTGATCGAATGGAAGAAGAGATGGCCAAATGGGAAAATGGGAGAAAGAGGATGGAGGTTCTTAGTGATGGTCGGCGGTAGCTGGTGGAGCTCGGGACGGCGGTGTGGGGCCTTTACACGGTGCTAGGTGGTGGAGAGGAGAAAAAACAAAGGAGATGGTGGCTAGGAACATTGGGTGGTCACCGGAGTCTACGAGATGATCTTTGGCGGCTTCTTCGACCGTGAGGAGGTTCCCGGCAGCAAGGGGAAGGTGGTCGGTCACTTTTTCGATGACATGAAGACTCAAGAGGCTTGGTGATCCATGGTTGGGATCATGGACCGATTCATGCTCTGTAGACCTAACAGCCAGTCCACCATGGACCAGCTGCTCCAAAAAATCATGCAATCCCTTTATTGATTTTCAAAATGCAATTTCAGGGCCATCTGAACTCTGATTCGCATGTCATTTACATCATTGGACTCTAGAAATTGAGCTCTTTGTAGTGATAGTCTTCTTTCCTACAAATGATATATAAAAGTATTAATTTGATATAAATAAAGATGGTTTAATTATTAAATTAATACTTTTATATGTTTATAAAATATAATTATCACTTCACACCCCTGCTATCTCACTAAAAAAAATAACTAAGGGAAGACTCAGCCTAAAAGAAGGAAGAATTTCATTCATCAAAAATCCTTTTACAAGGCTTGGTCCCCCGACAGGCTAGAGGGCCTCATGAAGAGTACAAGGCAAAATAAAGAAAAAAAGAGAGAGAAAGGAGAAGAATTCTCCAGGCCACTCATGGCCTTGGAGGTGGGGCAGAGGGGCCCGTTACGTCTCCTCTCCCCTCGGCATCATCTGGCATGATGTCCCGCAGGTCAAGATGGTTGAAGGTCAATGCCACTTTCTTCTTACATTCTTCAAAGTCCTTGTAGAATGCATCACAGATGGCTTCACTGACATCATCCTCGAAGTCTTCTGAGGCCTTGTACCGTGTAATGGCCTGGGCCACTTCGATCACCATCTCTGTTAAGAATTATGTCCCAAAGCCAATCGTCTAGGCTGTAGACGGTTGAGCTATCTTTGTATATGAATTCCTTTTAATAAATAAAAGTTATTTTTAGTTGTCCAACATATTTACTTTTCCTGTAAAGAACACTTGTGTGATGGAGTCCTTAGAACTACATTATTTGATATAGAGAGGATATATCAAGTAGTTCTTAAATTGGTTTACAACCAAATGATACATTGTTATAGGACGGCGATGTATCAAGTGTAGGTTGTTGTATATCATATTTGTTGGTTGTCCTCTTAACCAAGGAGTGTGGAGACACTGGTGTGACATGTAAGTGAAATGTGAGACATCTCACTGAACGTGACCATCTGTGGAGCTCCCTTCTGTAAAAGGGTTGCTTGCAAGGGATATGGGTATATTTGTCCCTCAGACCTAAGGTCACCATGGCAGCTTGCAAGCAACTCACTATACTTTGATACCGGACTATCTAAATTTCTAATCCAGTGATGGAAGGTTTCTGGGTGCAGTCAAGTATTTGTGGAGCGGTGTTGGATCAAGGTGGAATTGACCTCTCCAAATAGTTTGGAGTGAATGACTTACTATGTCTCAATTCAGTAAAACCTTGGCTAGGGTAGTTCTTGTGAGGAGTCACAGAACTTGTGAGGTTTAGACATGATCTAGATAAACCAATTAGGGTTAGCAGTCGAACCCTAGGTCATCCTGAGCATTATAAGGTCAAAGGGATGAATTATACAGTAACCATATGCCAGAGGTTCTTGTGAGGTGCTCTGCATCTTCAACTTATCTAGATATCGGGTATCATTGCTAGATGAGGACTTTGACTGGTACTGGAAATATTCTAGTGCTACCGGCTTAGTGTTCAAACCTATGGGGTCATACACTATAGAGGATTTCTATCTGATCTTGTGGCTAATCAACGATTGGGAATTGTTTGTCATCACCCAAGGTCAATATGATTGACTTTGTTCCAAGTATCGATACTTGAAATTTTGCAGGAGTCAACACTTGGTGGAAGTGTTGACACTTGGCAATTTTCGAGTGTCGATACTTCCTGTGATGAATAGATTTCTGGAAGGATTTTGTGAAATTTTTTGGGCAGGTTTTGACCTGGTTTGAATTTTGAATTCAAACTTGTTTTGGCTCCAAGGCTTTATGGTATGAAAGTCATACTTACCTTAATGGGTTGGACCCATTTGGAATGGCCTTGATCCTCTCCCCCATTCTCTCCCCTCATCTCTCCTCCTTCCTTCTTCTCCCTCTCATGGCTGGCCCTATAAATGAAGGTCATTTCAGAGGCTGCTAGAGGTTATGCTAATAGTTCTTTGAGAGGAAGAAGAAGGGCTTTGTAAGAGCTTTAGGGGTTGGGTGTGTGCTACCTAGCAATCAAGCTAGGTCTTGGAAAGAGAGGTTTTGGGAAGGGGTTCCTGCTCTCCTCCTAGTCTTCCTGGAAGAAGAAGATCGGACAAGGATCCCGAAGAGCTAGCACTCCAAGGGAGTTGATCAGAGTCGAGCCCAAGTGTAGATATCCTGTAGAGGCCAGACGCGTGTGTGGCTTGAGCACCCTCCTTCTCATAGCTCTTCACAGCTTTTCTCCAGCACTCTCAGAGGTATAGAGGTATGACCTTTATATTTATGTTCTTCTCTTGTTTTTGATGTTATATGAATGCTAGATCTTTATACTAGTTCCTGTTGCAGGCAGGTCGGTAGATCGTTTAGATCTATCTACCAAGCCTTCCGTTGTACATGCCTTAAAAATGTTTTAAAATGCATATCTTCTACCCTCTTTTCTTGCATATTGTATGCTAGGTGTAGGTGTTTTTCACCTTCAATGGTATCGAGCCATAGGTTCCTTTTTGTAGTATAATAATGCTAGCATGCTAATAACATCTCCTTTCTTTCTTAAGTACTTGGATTGAGTATTTCACCATGGCCATTCGGTCATAGGAGAGAAGTAAGGTTGCAAGACCCTCTCTTCCCATTCAATGAGATCTCCTATGGCATGTAGGGGTGCCACTGTGATTGACTCTTGAAAAGAAAAATAAGAAGAAAGAAAATTATAGGTTAAAAATGTTTTAAACTAATGAAATGATCATAAAATAACTTTAGATAAGATCTAAGAGTTATTTTTGATTGGTTTTGCTTGAATGTTTGGAGAAACATTTGATTTGAAATCACTATTTTTTTATTGTCTTAGGCTGTGAGTCGACACTTGGCCTTTGAAGTGTCGACTCATGGAAAAATTTCCTGAGATCTGGTTTCTATTTTTCTTTTGAGACAGGCTGAAGTGTCAACACTTGACCCTGAAGTGTCAACACTTGACCTTTGAAGTGTTGACACTTGAGTGTGTGCCAGAAAACATATGGTTCTATTTTATGTTCCCTATCTCGGGCCTTGAGTCGACACTTGCTCTTGAAGTGTCGACACTTGGATTGAAAAATTCTGAAAAATAGTGAATTCAAATTTTAATTTTTGTAAAATTATTTTACATTGATAAATTAATTTTTTTTAAATTTATTTGAGGCTATTGAACTTAATTTTGAATTAAGAATGACTAAAAACTCTAGGAATGTGATTCAAAAATTTTAAGTCATTTCAATAAGCCTTAAGGGTCATGGGTTAGCTTCTATTAGGTCCTTAATTGGGTTAGACCTAAGTTTAGATGCATTGGACTAATAAGAGAACGAATCTAATCAAATGTTGAGTTAGGATTTCTTTTCTTTAGATCTCTCTAATAGTTAGATTGATTAGTCCATAATCTAAATGGATCAAATTTGTGGCTCAGTGGAAAGCCCGAGTCTTTAGGCTAGTCTAATCGAGTTTGATGAACCGATTGGTGTCGAGGTAAGTTTGGCATTGTGATCATAGTTCTTTGGGGCTACCTCTTACCTGGCCAACTTTGTTGGTGTCTAAGGCAAGACGATTAATGGTGGAACCCAACCCATGATCTCACTTACCTGGTCAATGTGGTCGATCAGGATTGATTAGATAGCTCATTGACTCATGTTAACCCTTGTCACCTAGGTTAATCAGTCTTGACTGATTTTAGGTGCCCATGGATCATTAGTTATGTGTAACCCTTCTAGATTACTGATATAGTCAGTGGGAGGTTGATCTATGTCTTCTTCTCTCTTCATCTGTCATATTAAAATTAAAAACCCTCTAAATTATTAAGTCCTTAAAAGGATAAAGTTATAGAGATAACCAAGTCCTAGCCTCCGAATAAGTGGGATAGTAATGTATCAGTAGTTCAGTGTTCATCGACGGATCCAAAGATCGGGTGTTCATCGAGATATTGGAATTGTTGTTCCTAATATGATGGCTCAGTGCGACTCTCTTAATGGTGGTCAGGTGGGCCGGCCAAAGTCAGGTTTGACTATTCATTAGTTTGAAGTATTAAATTTTGTCATGTTAATGGTTGGACCTAACCAGGACCTTCAATAGGAGGCCCAAAGGCCGATTGAAGTGCTCCTTGGGGCAAAACCCAATTACTAGAGGTTACTTGGAGAAGTGATCTTTGAAGAACCTACCTTTAGACATGCATGGCTGGGCCGGCCAAAGTTGGGCTCATATGTTGTCTATTGGACTCTAGTACCCACTAAGAAATTAAAGTAATTTCTCGGATTAGAGGTAGAGGCTACCAATCTATGCAAAATAGTGGGAGGGACCTTTAGACTAAAGTCCATGTCTTTAGGTTAATAATTCATATACACTAATTAGTTTTGGTTTTCCTTTCAGATGTCTTCCAACCTGTCACTCCGGTCTCTTCTCAATAATGAGAAGCTTTATGGACCCAACTTTGATAGCTGGTATCGAAGACTCAGGATTGTCCTAGAGCATGAACAGATCCTGTATGTGATATCGAATCTGGTACCTGAGATCCCTACTGCCAATGCTCGTGGTTCGGTCAGAGACACTTATCAGATGTGACTCTCTGACAGGACCACTGTCCGATGCATCATGTTGGTTGCAATGAATGATGAATTTAGTCACAAATTTGAGGAAGCCTAGCCAGAAGAAATCCTTCAAAGGTTGAAGGAGTCTTTCGGAACACCAGACGATATTGAGAGGTATAGGGTCTCTTGTGCTATCTACAACACACGAATGTGTGATGGGGCCTTAGTCACTAATCATGTATTGTACATGATTGAGATGATTGAGCGCCTGGGTAATCTTGGATGTCCCTTGCATGAACATCTTGGAAAAGATGCGATTTTGAATTCTCTCCCCTCCTCTTATCTAGACTTTCTCGATCATTATATAATGAATAAGTCTACAGTCAACTACCATGGTCTGTTGGGGTTGCTGCAGACTTATGAGAAAGACCACCAATTGAATAAAGGGATGGTAAATCTAATGAGAGGTTCTTCGGGAGGGCGTCGTCCCTTTAAGAAAGGGAAGAAGAAAAAAAATAAAGGGAAAAAGGTGCTTAGTGCTTCTGGGCCTAGTCAGGCCAAGAAAGTGAAGGCTGATCAAAGCCAAGCAGAGTGCTTCTTCCGCAAGAAGCGGGGTCATTGGAAGAGGAACTGTCCTCTTTATATAGCATCCCTTGACCCGAATAGGTCCAAGAAGAGAAAGGTGCAGGATGGTCCTGGACAAGGTATTTTATGATAACACCTTGTAGTTTCTCTATTTGCGATACTACTAACTGGGTATTGGATACAGGAAGTCCAATTCATATTTGTAATTCTTTGCAGGGACTTCAAGTTAGTAGAAGATTCGAGGATGGCGAGAGGTTCTTGAACATGGAAAATGGAAGCCGAGTTCTAGTTCTAGCGTTGGGAGTCCTTAAATTTGTTTTCGAGTCCTGTACTGTCATTTTGAATGAGTGTCATTTTTGTCCTTTCATTTTGAATGTCATTTTTGTAGGCTAATTGGCCAAGTATGGTTATGAACTATTAATAAAGAATGACATTTACAAAATCATTTTGAATGACTCTGTTGTTTTGAATGGACAAATGCATGATGGCATCTATGTACTGTCATGACCTGTTAGTGTAATGTACAGTCTAGCAAATGCCCTAGGATACATAATGTCAGTGAAGCATACCTATGGCATTGTAGGCTACGTCATATTAATAGAAACAGGATAAATAGGATGAAAATCGAGGGTCTCCTTGATTTTAGTAAAGATAGTTCACTTCCAACCTATGAATCCTGTCTTCTTGGAAAAATGACAAAGTCATCTTTTACTAGAAAAGGTGAATGAGCCAATGAAATTCTAAGTCTGATACATACTGATATATGTGGACCCATGAATGTTTGTGCTAGGGGTGGGTATGGTTATTTCATTACTTTTACAGACGACCTTTTAAGGTATGGTTATGTCTTCTTGATGAGACATAAATCTGAGTCATTTGAAATGTTCAAATGATATCGTAACGAAATAGAAAAATAAACTGGAAAGTGTATCAAAACCCTTCGATCTGATCGAGGAGGTGAATACCTTTTTGACAAGTTTCTGACATATCTTTAGGAGAATGGGATTCTCTCTCAGTGGACACCTCCAGGGACACCCCAGTTAAATGGAGTGTCTGAGAGGAGAAATCGAACCCTGTTAGACATGGTTCGGTCCATGATGGCTTTTCTTCTCTGTCGGTATCCTTTTGGGGATATGCTTTAGAATCAGCATGTTACCTCCTGAATAGGGCTCCAAGTAAGTCCGTTAGTAAAACACCATATGAGATGTGGACTGGACATAAGCCAACACTTTCACACCTTCGGGTCTGGGGGTGCCTGGCTTATGTAAAATGTTTGGAAACGGACAAACTTGGACCTAGGTCTGACAGGAGCCTATTTGTTGGGTATCCAAAGGAGTCTAAGGGGTATTACTTCTACTTAGCTGAGGAACAAAAGTTGTTCGTCAGTCTTAAAGCTACCTTTTTGGAAAGGAAGTTCCTTGGTGAAGGAACTGTAGCCGCTAAGATTGAACTTAGTGAAGATCAACAAGTAGAAAAACTGACACATTTAAGGGACAACATAGAACCGGCTGTGATTAGATCACACTCAGAGCCCACTCAGGAACCATTAAGGAGATCTAGTAGAGTATCGAGCCGATTGGATAGATACTACGGTTTCTTGGTCTGGGACGGTGATCCCATTGAACTCGATGAGAACAATGAAGATCCGATCACTTATATGGATGCATTGTAGAGGTCCAACTTTAAGAAATGGCATGGAGCCATGAAATTTGAAATGGAGTCCATGGAGATCAATAATGTATGGACATTGGTTGATGCACCTGAAGGGATAGAACCCATTAGGTACAAATGGATTTTCAAGAGAAAAAGGGGCACAGATGGAAAGGTGGAGACCTATAAGCCCATCTGGTTACCAAGGGGTATCATCAACATTATGGTATTAACTATGACGAGACGTTCTCTCCTATAGCAATGCTCAAATTCATTCGGATTATGCTTGCTTTAGCAGCACACTTTGATTATGAAATCTGGCAAATGGATGTCCGAATAGCTTTCTTGAATGGTGAGCTGGAAGAGGAGGTGTATATGATACAACCTAAAGGGTTCACATCCATAGATGAGTCAAAAGTGTGCTGGCTTCAAAAGTCCATCTATGAACTGAAGCAAGCATCAAGGAGTTGGAACATGCAATTTGATAAGTGTATCAAGTCATATGGTTTTGTTAGGAATGGAGAAGAACCTTGCATTTACAAATGGGCTAATGATTCTGTGATTGTATTCCTTGTGCTGTATGTGGATGACATTCTTTTAATCAGGAATGATATCCCAGCACTGCAAGGAATAAAGGTATGGTTGTCATCTCAGTTCTCTATGAAGGACTTGGGTGAAGCCTCTTACATACCAGGTATGAAGATCTATAGAGATAGATCTAAGAGGCTTCTAGGACTGTCCTAGTCTATGTACATCGATACCGTGCTAAAATGGTTTAGCATAAAAAATTTCAAGAAGGGCTATCTCCCGATAGGCACTGGAATTGATCTCTCCAAAAGGAATTGTGCGACAACTCCTGAGAAGAGGGAGCGCATGAGTAGAATTCCATATGCTTCGGTAGTGGGTTCTATCATGTACGCCATGACATGTACTAGACCAGACATGGCATACTCACTAGGTGTAGTGAGCAGATACCAGTCTGATCCAGGTAAAGCTCATTAGAAAGTGATAAAAACTATCTTTAAGTATTTATGAAATACTAAGGACCAATGGCTAATTTATGAAAAATCTGACTTGAAACTTGTGGAGTATATTGACTCCAGTTTCTAGTCAGATAAAGATGATAGCAAGAGTGTGTCAGGTTTTGTCTTTACCTTGAACAGAGAAGCTATCTGCTGGAAAAGTTTCAAGCAGCCTACTATGGCGAACTCAGTATGCGAAGCAGAGTACATTGCAGCATCTGATGCAATGAAGGAAGCTATGTGGTTACGGAAGTTCCTTGGTGAGCTGGGAGTGGCACCTTCCCTGATGGTCCTGTTTCGATGTACTGTGATAACACTGGAGTCATTGCTCAAGCCAAAGAGCTGAATTCTCATAACCATACAAAGCATATTCTGCGGTGCTATCACCTTGTATGAGAAATCATGGAACGAGGTGACATCGACCTTCAGAAGATCGATGGAAAGGAGAACCTGGCTGACCCCTTTAATAAAGCCATCAGAGTTCAAGAATTTGACTATTGTAAAAGGAAAATGGGAATGAGATTCTGTATTGATTGGCTTTAGTCCAAGTAGGAGTTGTTGGAAATTATGTCCCAAAGCTAATCATCTAGGCTATAGACGGTTGAGCTATCTTTGTATATGAATTCCTTTTAATAGATAAAAGTTATTTTTTGCTGTCTATCATATTTACTTTTCCTGTAAAGAACTCTTGTATAATGGAGTCCTTAGAACTATATTGTTTGATATAGAGAGGATATGTCAAGTACTTCTTAAACTGGTTCACAACCAAATGATACATTATTATAGAACGACGATGTATCAAGTGTAGATTATTATATGTCACATTTGTTGGTTGTCCTCTTAACCAAGGAGTGTGGAGACACTAGTATGACATGCAAGTGAAATGTGTGATATCTCATTGAACGTGACCATCTACGGAGCTCCCTTCTGCCAAAGGATTGCTCGTAAAGGGATATGGGTACATGTATCCCTCAAACCTAAGGTCACCATGGCAGCTTGAAGCAACTCACTGTACTTTGGTACCGGACTACCTGGATTTCTAATCCAGTGATAGAAGGTTTCTAGGTGCAGTCAAGTACTTGTGGAGCAGTGGTGGATCAAGATGAAATTAACCTCTCTAAATAGTTTGGAGTGAATGACTCACTATGTCTCAATTCAGCAAAACCTTGGCTAGGGTAGTTCTTGTGAGGAGTCACAGAACTTGTGAGGTTGAGACATGATCTGGATAAACCAAATTAGGGTTGGCAGTCAAACCCTAGGTCATCCTGAGAATTATAAGGACAAAGGGATAAATTATGCGGCAACCATATGCCAGAGGTTCTTGTGAGGTGCTCTGCATCTTCGACCTATCCGGACATCGGGTATCATTGCTAGATAAGGACTTTGACTGGTACTGAAAATATTCCAGTGCTACCGGCTTAGGGTTCGAACCTATGGGGTCACACACCATTGAGGATTTCTATATGATCTTGTGGCTAATCGATAATTGGGAATCGTTTGTCGTCACCCGAAGTCAATATGATTGACTTTGTTCCAAGTGTCGACACTTGGAATTTTGCAAGTGTCAATACTTGGCAATTTTCGAGTGTCGACACTTCCTATAATGAACAGATTTCTGGAAGGATTTTGTGAAGATTTTTTGGACAGGTTTTGACCTTGTTTGAATTTCAAATTCAAACATGTTTTCGCTCCAAGGCTTTATGGTATGAAAGTCATACTTACCTTAATGGGTTGGACCCATTTGGAATGGCCTTGATCTTCTCCTCCATTCTCTCCCCTCATCTCTCCTCCTTCCTTCTTCTCCCTCTCATGGCTGGCCTTATAAATGAAGGTCATTTCAGAGGCTGCTAGAGGTTATGCTAATAGTTCTTTGAGAGGAAGAAGAAAGGCTTTGTGAGAGCTTTAGGGATTGGGTGTGTGCTACCTAGCAATCAAGCTAGGTCTTAGGAAGAGAGGTTTTGGGAAGGGGTTCCTGCTCTCCTCCTAGTCTTCCTGGAAGAAGAAGATCGGCCAAGGATCCCGAAGAGCTAGCACTCCGAGGGAGTTGTCAGAGTCGAGCCCAGGTATGGATATCCTGTAGAGGCCAAACGCGTGTGTGGTTCGAGCACCCTCCTCCTTCTCACAGCTCTTCATAGCTTCTCTCCAGCACTCTCAGAGGTATAGAAGTATAACCTTTATATTTATGTTCTTCTCTTATTTTTGATGTTATATGCATGCTAGATCTTTATAATAGTTCCTGTTGTGGGTAGATCGGTAGATCATTTAGATCTATCTACCGAGCCTTCTGCTGTGCATGCCTTAAAAATGTTTTAAAATGCATATCTTCTGCCCTCTTTTCTTGCATATTGTATGCTAGGTGTAGGTATTTTTCACCTTCAATCTCGAAGGTGAGTGGCTTCTCTTCTGCGATCACAATATGAGATTCTTAGAGATCCAACTACAACCGAAGGGTGTAGAGCTCCCTGTCGAGGCAGAGAACCATGGTAGTGTAGTCTGCCATATGATTCTCCAAGTCATGGAAGAGCTCTGATGAGGAACTATGCTCTGATAAAATTACCCTAAAAATGCGTATGAATCCCGATGCTTATAAGAGACAAAGATTCAAATAGGGAAGGTTTTAAATCAAGCATTCCCTCATGCTAGACTCAATAAAATAACAAAGAACTAGGACTCAGAGATTGAGAAACCCCTGATCAAGGACATGCATGCATTTCAAAGTTTAGATCTAAAGCAAGGAAGGAAAATTAATACCCTACGACAGTAATACTACTCCCTGTGTGATATGTTCGCTTATCCTCGGAAGTTGCGGTCTGGATGATCAACGATCAACCATCCAATGAACGGCATCAAGAGAATTGGTTGATGGCTAGGATCCCTTCAAAAGCCCGGTACCCGAGAGGCCCTACAAGATTTAATCGCGGATTAGATTAGCCAAAACCAAGACATAATGGGTTAGATCAGACCAAACCAAAATAAAATGGAGCAGGTCAGCTCAAACCAAATTCAACGGCTCAAGTTAGCCCAAATCCAATACAACCCAAGATAAAGTAAACCAAAGGAACAGTGGCTTCGTGGAATAGGGAAGCTAGGAGGTAGCTTTGTGGGATGGCCGCAGCATGTTGAAGATAGCGTTGGGCGATCTCCGAGAGCAGATGAAGACAATGGACTTTGGTGGAAGCAGGGCAGTCGACCGGGATGAGGAGTTGGGAGCTCAGGAGCAGGGGAGACGTGCTCGGTTCGGGCAAGACCTCCGTGGAGAGCTGATCCGGAGAAGAAGCCGACGTCGGGGATGTCCGGAAGTGCTGTTGTGAGCCCGAGGAGCAGGGAGGTGAGCCGGGCCCGAGTTCGAAACTCGGTGGAGCAGCGAACCAGAGCTAGAGATGGCATTGCAGTGGACCGGAAGAAGGGAGATCCAGCATTGGGAAGGACTGGAAGAGAGTGTCTGGTGATGGGCTTGGATCTGAGCTTCGGAAAGACCATGAGGGAGGGGGAAGAGGTCGACGGAGGAGCGAAAGGAGGGAGGGTCTGGCGATGGGTGGACCGACAAAGGGATGTCCGGTGATGGATGGGCTGCAGGAGGGTGGGCCTGGCATCAGGAAGGCTGGAAGGGAAGCTTTGGCATCTCAGGCGATGGGTGCAGCAGTTTCTTCTCTGTGGTGGGGTAGCAGTGGGCTTGGGAAGATGATGGATCTTTTAGGGAAGGACGGTGGAGGTTTGGAGCAGGGGAGTTTTGGAGCAGATGGAGGCGGTCATGGAAGGGAGCAGCGGTTGATGGAGTTAGGTGGAAGGGAGGGCAGTGGGATGATGACAATAGGTGAGGCCTCACACCTCTCGACATCGCAGTCGCGACGAAGGCTCAGACCGGGCCTCGCACCCGTCGATGTTACTTCGGCAATGAAGGCAATTGGAGAAGAAGGAGAACAGTAATTTTCATTGCAATTCATCATGCTCTCTACAAAGATCGAGCCCTCATATATAGGCGTCGAATGAATTTCCAGAACCACCTAAAACTGGTTTAAGTGTTAACTAATCCAAGGATTAGTTACAGGATTTTAACTAATCAAGAACGTGGCGCAAAGTTTGTTGCGGCCATGACTTCCAAATCTTCCACAGGATTTTTTCTTTTTCATATATATTTTTTTAATTACAAAAATTGAAGTAAAATAAATTTGGAACTTTCCTGACACTTGTGATTTAGTTTGACTATCTTGAGTCGGCTCGGTGATCTTGGGTCGGCTCGACAGTGCAGATCCTATTCTTCTTGTTCTGTGATCCAAATGGGTTCTTGAGGCTTGGTCTTGGTCTTGGTGTCCCCACCATTTCTCCTGGGGTGGGAGGAACTCAACCCCGATGAGTAAGGGTCTGTTTGGCTTTGATACTCTTCCAAGAGGTCCGGATCAATTCGTTGTAGGTCCTCTCTGGTAATCCACGAGTCCTCTGATTCGGGAAGACCTTGCCATCTTACCAAGTAGTGCTGATAGCCATTCCGTCGGGTATTCATAACTTGATCATCCAGGATTCGCTCGATCTTCTCTCTTCGCTCAGGCCATTTTTGTGGACACTCCAGGGTAGGTTCTCTCTCAAGTAAAGGTTCAAGCCCGAATGCCTCACTAGGAATTACTGCTGGTTCCCTGTATTCAGTTAGATCAGAAACATTGAAAGTGGAGCTAATTCCTAAATCAAGGGGTAACTCGAGCACATAGGCATTGGGTCCAATTTTCTTAATAATTTTATAGGGTCCAGCACTTCGGGAATACAGTTTCTTGACGGTTCTGGGAGAAACCCATTCAGGTTTGAGTCTTATCATGACGAAGTCCCCTATAGAAACTTCTTTGAAATATTTTCCAGAATCAGCGTGTCTTTTATAAGCATCGTTACTCATTTTGATCTTTTGGGTGATTTCCTTATGCAAATTTCTAATATTCTGTGCAAAAGATTTGGCTAACTTGAATACTCTAGCATGCAATGGCAGGGGAATCAAATCAAGTGGTTTATTGGGTTGGTACCCATGGATAATATCGAAAGGGCTCTTGCTAGTGGTCCTATTAACAGAACTATTGTAGGCGAATTTGGCTTTAGGTAATAGCAGATCCCAATTCTTAATGTTTTCACCTACAAGGCACCTAAGTAGGTTTCCAAGGCTTCGATTCACTACTTCAGTCTGGCCATCGGTTTAGGGGTGATATGCAGTAGAAAACTTCAACTTAGTCCCTAACATATGCCAGAGGGTTTTCCAAAAGTAACTGGTGAACCTTACATCCCTATCAGACACAATCATTTTAGGTAGGCCATGTAACCGAACTATCTCATCCAGGAAAAGCTTGGCTACCTTAGAAGCATCATAAGTCTGACTACATAGTAGGAAATGGGCCATTTTGGAAAACCTAACAACCACAACAAAAATGGAGTCATGTTTCCTCTGGGTTCTAGGCAATCCTAACACAAAATCCATACTCAAATCTTGCCAGGGACAATTAGGAATGGGCAAAGGGGTATACAAGCTGGTGTTCTGTTTTCGCTGTTTGGCAACAGTGCAGGTTATACACCTAGGTACGATCTGGCCTACATTCCTCTTCAGACTTGGCCAAAAGAAATATTCTTCAACAGCTAAGACGGTTTAATTCCTACCAAAATGTCCTACTAAACCTCCCACATGGGTCTCCCAGATTAAAAACTCTCTCAAAGAAGTTCTTGGGATGCATAACTTACTTTTCTTGAACAGATAACCATCTAACAAGGTATAATGGCTGTATTCTCTAGATGGTCTTAAACTCAAAGCTTGGTGAATCTTCTTGAAATCGGGATAGGTATTGTACTGCTCTTTGATTTGGTCAAACCCTACAACCTCAGTTTTAATGGTACTTAGAAGCAAGGATTGTCTGCTAAGGGCATCGGCTACCTTGTTTTCAGTTCCGGCTCGGTGTTTCAGTACAAAGGTATAAGCCTGAATATACTCTACCCACTTAGCATGTCTAGGATTTAACTTTTTCTGGGAATTCAGGTATCTCAATGCCTTATGGTCAGAGTACAGTAAAAACTCATGTGGCAATAGGTAGTGTCTCCAATACTTCAGTGCTTGTACTAAGGCATAGAACTCCTTATCATAGGTTGAATACCTAATCTTAGCCTTATTTAATTATTCACTAAAAAAGGCTACCGGGTGGTTCTCTTGGCTTAGGACTCCTCCTATTCCTACACCTGAGGCATCACAAGCTACCTTGAACACTTTGGAAAAGTCGGGCAATCTCAGAACGGGTGCATGGGTCATCTTTTTCTTAAGTTCTAGGAAGGCTCTATCAGCAACTTTGGTCCACTCAAAGGATCCCTTCCTAATACAGTCAGTGATGGGTGAGACAATGGTGCTAAAACCCCAAACAAATTGCCTATAAAAAGTGGCTAGACCATGGAAACTACGGACTTCAGAAATAATAGTGGGTACTGGCCACTCAACTATTGACTTAATCTTTTCTGGGTCAGCTGATACTCCTTCGGGGGTCACGACAAATCCTAGAAAGATGACTCTATGGGTCAAGAACTCACATTTTCCTAGATTGGCATAGAGACTATCTTTTCTAAGGGCCATACAAATTTGTCTAAGGTGGTCTAAGTGGTCCTCTTTGGTTCTGCTGTAAATTAGGATTTCATCAAAATAGACTACCACAAACTTTCCTATAAACATCCTAAGGACCTGGGTCATAATCCTCATGAAAGTACTAGGTGTATTGGACAGGCCAAGAGGCATTACTACCCACTCGTACAAACCATCCTAAGTCTTAAAGGTTGTTTTCCACTCGTCCCTGGGTCTGATTCTAACCTGATGGTAGCCACTTTTAAGGTCAATTTTGGAAAAGATAGTGGCTCCTGCCATCATGTCTAACAGGTCATCTAGGCGAGGTATGGGGAATCTATACTTGATGGTAATCTTATTTATGGCATGGCTATCTACACACATCCTCTACGTGCCATCTTTCTTAGGTGTCAATAAGGCTGGGACGGCACAAGGACTTAAGCTTTCCCTAATGAAACCTTTCCTCAACAGCTTACTAACTTGCTTTTGTAACTCTTGGTGCTCAGTTGGGTTCATCCGGTAATGGGGCAAGTTTGGCACGGTGGATCCTGGGACAAGGTCTACGGCATGCTGGATGTCCCTAAGTGGTGAAAGTTGGTCAGGCAGGTCATCTAGAAAAACATCTTGGAATTCCTCCACAACTTCCATAACTTCCTGGGGGTGTTCTCCTAGGGATGGTTCCTAATTTCCTTGGTGGTCAAAATCCAGATAGGTGATCCCTCAGTAATTTCTCTCTTAAGCTCTTTGGCACTAATCAAATGCAATCCAGGTTTCTTTTCCTTCAATGAGCTGGCTCCTTTCTTAACTTCATCCTTAGGGGGAACAGGGTTGATCACTATCTTCTTCCCTAGATGATTAAATGCACGGGAATTGGTCTTACCAAATATGGTGGCGTCATGATCATACAGCCAAGGTCTCCCTAATATAATGCTGCTTACCCCAATAGGTAACACATCACACCAAACTTTCTCCTTATAAGATTGTAATTGAATCAGGACTTGGCATCTAAGTTTGACAGATATTGAAGTGGAGTCAATCCAGGATACCTTATATGGGCTAGGATGGGGAACAGGGGTTAGCCCTAAGGTCTTGACAGAACTAGCAGAAATAGTATTTACATAGCTCCCACTATCTATGATGACTTTGCAAACATTTTCCCCTATCTTGATAAAGGTGTGTAGGATGTTGGTCCTACGCCAGTCTTCTTGCTCCTTAGATTGGGTTAGGATGCATCTAACAACTCCCATAAGATCAATGGGGTCATAACTCTCTTCATCTCCCTAAAATTCTTCTGCTAGGTTGAAACCTTCTTCATATACTTCTTCACATTCAGGGGTGTCATCTGGGTTTCCTTCTTCTTCTAAGTCACCTAAATGAAGGGATCTAGTGGGGCAGTCACTAGCATAATGGCCGGGTTGGTGACATCTAAAACAGGTGCCAAACTTCTTGGGTGCTTCTACAGATTTTTCTTTGTCAGCTGAGGTCGGCTCAAGTTAGGTCGGGCTGGACTGGGTCGGTTGGGCTCGGGTCAGATCGGCTTTGGTCGGGTCGACTTGGATTTGGACGGCTTTGATCGGGTCGACTCAGATTTGGACAAGCAGGGTAGGGTCGACTTGGGTAAGTCTGGGTTGTTCTAGGATATTGGCTCCTAGGAGTCCTTTGAAACTGCTCATAGTCCCTAGCTACCTGGTAAGCCTGTTCTAAATCCTGTACCTCTCTTAGATACAACTCTCTCTTCACATCATCATGCAAGCCAGATCTAAACCTTGATAAGATCACAGACACAGACTCATTTATCCCATATCTCATGGCTAGCTCGTCAAACTTGGCTATGTACTCGGTGACACTCTTGTTTCCCTGAACCAGTCTATGCATTGGTTTAATAGTCGCTGATGGTATGACACAGGAAGGTGTTTCTCCCTAAGCTTGGCTTTCAAGTCTCTCCAAGTGGCTATGGGTTCCTGACCTCTTTGTCTAATTAATCTTTCCACGTTATCCCAATACATCCTGGCTTGACGGATCAACCTAAGCTTAGCAAACTTGAATTTCCTTCCTTCGGTCATCTCGTACCACTCAAAGTACTGATCCATCTCTTTCTCCCAGTCTAGGTATACCTTAGTGTCAAGGGTACCGTCAAAGGTGGGTGCTTCTAGTCTGATACTCCTGAAGGCTCTTTCTTTTTGGTCAATGAAATCCTGGTTGGGCCTTCTAGGGTTTGGGTCTTGGAATGGATCAGGCTGCTGAACTCTCCTAGGATTGGGTGCCTCAAAGGGATCAAAGTTTCTATCTCTCCTAGGGTTGGTCAGTGGAGAAAACGGGGTCTCAGGTTCATGTTCAAGCGGTGGTCTAGGGGCCCTCTCCATGGAATCAAGTCTTGCCTCAAATTGGTTTAACCTATTATCTATATGAGTGATCAATTGGGCAGACAATTAGGCAAAGTGTTCTGACATGGTCTTTAGCAGGGCTTCTTGCAGGTTGTCCATGGGTGACTCAAGCTGATATGAGGTTCCTGCTCTAGTGGGCATGAGTCAAGCATGCAAAATCATCTATGATCTACTAGACCTAGAATCTCAACTAGTTGCCTAAGTCAAGGAGGCAAACCAGTCTATAGTAACCCTGTTCTTGGCCAGGTAGGTGTAGGGGAGTGTAGGTCCCTGATCGCCAACCTTAGACACCAATCTGGGATTGGCCAGGTAGGCAGACCAACTCACTAGCCCTAAATCACCAATCCTAGACACCAAGAGCAGTAGCACACATAGAAAAGGCTGACACCATGAAATAGACACTTAGCCTTGACTCGAACAATTGGTGTCCCTAAGCTCTCTAGAGAAAAAGTATGTTTCTACAGGATTTTAATTAGAAGCTTGGGTCTGAAATGAAGGGTGGTTGTTTTCGGCTAAGAAAAGGTAATGAAGTCCTTCCCTTATATTATGGTATTGCCGCCCTTAAGTAGCTTAATGCACAATATGAAATGCACATTCCATGATCTTAATGCAAACTAAGAAACACATATTTTTTAATTTTTTTGTATGCTTGCGATAAAACAACTGAAATAAAGAAATGCGGTAGAACTAAACTATGCAAAGAACAAATATGAACATGATTTTAACTAACAAAATGCTGTAGAAAAATAGTGAGTGGGCTAAACAAAATGCATGTCCTAACTGTGCTCTGATACCAGAAGTGATGAGAAACTATGCTCTGATAAAATTACCCTAAAATTGCGTACAAATCCCGATGCTTATAAGAGACAGATTCAAATAAGGCAGGTTTTAAATCATGCATTCCCTCATGCTAGACTCAATAAAATAACAAAGAACCAAGACTCAGAGATTGAGAAACCCCTGATCAAGGACATGCATGCATTTCAAAGTTTCAGATCTAAAGCAAGGAAAGAAAATTAATACCCTACGACAGTAATACTACTCCCTGTGTGATATGTTCGCTTATCCTCGAAAGATGCGGTCTGGATGATCAACGATCAGCCATCCAACGAACAGCATCAGGAGAATTGGTTGATGGCTAGGATCCCTTCAGAAGCCCGGTACCGGAGAGGCCCTACAAGATTTAATCGCAGATTAGATTAGCCAAAACCAAGACATAATGGGTTAGATCAGCCCAAACCAAAATAAAATGGAGCAGGTCTGGTCAAACCAAATTCAATGGCTTGGGTTAGCCCAAACCCAATACAACCAAAGATAAAATAAACCAAAGGAACAGTGGCTACGTGGAACAGGGGAGCTAGGAGGTAGCTTTGTGGGATGGCCGCAGCATGGAGAAGACAGCACCGGGAGATCTCCGAGAGCAGATGAAGATGAGGGACTTCGGTGGAAGCAGGGCAGTCAACCGGGAAGAGGAGTTAGGAGCTCGAGAGCAAGGGAGACGTGCTCGGTTCGGGTGAGACCTCCGTGGAGAGCTGATCCGGAGAAGAAGCCGGCATCGGGGACGTCCGGAAGTGCTGTTGTGAGCCCGAGGAGTAGGGAGGTGAGCCGGGCCCAGGTCGAAAGTCGATGGAGCAGTGAACCGGAGCTAGAGATGGCGTTGTAGTGGACCGGAAGAAGGGAGATCTGGTGTTGGGAAGGACGGGAAGAGAGCGTCTGGTGATGGGCTTGGATCTGAGCTTCGGAAAGACCGTGAGGGGGGGGAAGAGATCGATGGAGAAGCGGAAGGAGGGAGGGTCTGGCGATGGGTGGACCGACGGAGGGATGTCCGGTGACAGACGGGCCGGAGGAGGGTGGGCTTGGCATCGAGAAGGCTGAAAGGGAAGCTTTGGCATCTCAGGCGATGGGTGCAGCAGTTTCTTCTCGATGGTGGGGTAGCAGTGGGCTTGGGAAGATGATGGGTCTTTTGGGGAAGGACGGTGGTGGTTTGGAGCAGGGGAGTTTTGGAGCAGATGGAGGCGGTCGTGGAAGGGAGCAGTGGTTGATGGAGTTAGGTGGAAGGGAGGGCAGTGGGATGATGACGATAGGTGAGGCCTCGCACCTCTCGACATCGTAGTTGCGACGAAGGCTCAGACCGGGCCTCGCACCCATCTACGTTACTTCGACAACGAAGGAAATTGGAGAAGAAGGAGAACAGTAATTTTCATTGCAATTCATCATGATCTCTACAAAGATCGAGCCCTCATATATAGGCGTCGAACGAATTTCCAGAACCACCTAAAACTGGTTTAAGTGTTAACTAATCCAAGGATTAGTTACAGGATCCTAACTAATCAAGAACATGGCTGCAAAGTTTGTTGCGGCCACGAATTCCAAATATTCCACAGGATTTTTTCTTTTTCATATATATTTTTTTAATTACAAAAATTGAAGTAAAATAAATTTGGAACTTTCCTGACACTTGTAATTCAGTTTGACTATCTTGAGTCAGCTCGGCGGTCTTGGGTCAGCTCGACAGTGCAGATCCTATTCTCCTTGTTCTGTGATCCAAATGCATTCTTGAGGCTTGGTCTTGGTCTTGGTGTCCCCACCAAGCTCCTTCCACTTTGTGGCCTCGATCTCATGGTCCTTCGCCCAATCTTTGATGGTGCGGGCACCAGAATTCGAAAGAGACCTCAATCAAACCCAACCAATCTAGGCTCCTTATGGATTACCAGTGAATAAGCCATTTCAGTTTCAATTTCAGTTGAGTCCTGTAGGGTCTAGTTAATTTTAGCTTAAGAAATTCAACATGAGTCCTGTAATTAGAGTCAAGTCAATTTTAATTTCAGTAAAACTCCTGTAATTAGTCATAAGAGACAAGTTGGATTCAATTTAGTCTTGTAATTGGTCAAGTTGGGTTCAAACTAATCAAGGCAAGGTCAAGACCATTGGATGAAGCTTGAACAAGTATCAAGATTGGATGGAGCAAACCACCTCAACCTCCATACCAAGATGGAATGCCACCTCACCCTCCATGCCAAGATGGAATGCCACCTCACCCTCCCATGCCACATCAGCTTCATTTTGCGCCCAAAGCATTCAAACTTGAATTCAAGTTGGGATGCCTAGTTATCACCCCACTTTTTCATGCATGAAAATCAAATTTCAAAGGGCTAGGGAGGTTAATAAATATTCCTAACCCTCTTGTAATCGAGCCATTGAATGAATGAAAAAAAGTCTTTCTTCTTTTTCATTGCCTTGTTTCATTATCACTTCATGAGGGAGAGGGTGTGAGGCCCAACCGGTTCATCCAAGCTCCAAGAAATTACCAACAATCCTTCTCTTACCCTCCTTCAATTATTTTCACTCTTCTCTTTCCTTCCACACCCACTAATGTTCCCTATTGCAGGATCCCTCCATGGCCATGAGTTGAGGGTGGAGTCTACCTTGCCTTGGAATCAATTGTGTTAGGTGTCTTCAATCAAGGGTGTGGTAGTCTTCTCATCTAGCCACTAGTCCTTTGAGTGTGAAGTTTGAGCCACCTACAAAGTTGAGATTTCATTATTGGTAAGATCATCCCCTCCTAAACTCTTAGGTCTGATTTCTTAAAGGTAATTTTTCTAATTAGAATGGTTTCTCATCCATTAGATCCAATTAGTTTCAAATGAATGAACCTCCACTGTGGGCAGCAACTCTCTAGTAGTCTATTTCATTAAGCTCATTTGCTCTCTTACAAATAAAACTTGCTGTATGTGGTAGATTCATTGTTCTCTTTAGATGTATAAGTTGTTATTTTTTAAACTCATTTTCATCCCACATCATTTTTGGCATCAGAGCATAGTTAATTAGGACAAGATATGCCAATTGCTGAAAATTTCTGTATCATCTAAGGACTAGACCTGAAAGCTCATCTCATAGATTTTCATATCTTAGTTTAAAATGCATTTCCTAAGTAACCTTTCTAGATCAAACTAGGCCTGGAATCTTTTCCTACAGATTTTAGATCTGAATTTTTAGAAAAAAAAATTTATTTGTTTTCCTAGTTTACTCTCTAATCGAAGGAATCATGCCTCCTAAGCAGGTATATGAAAGTATACTTTTGATCCATGAGAGTAATCAGCTAAGGCTGGATGTGAGATCCCAAGATTGAAGGGTCCATTGTGCTAAGTGCATGCTTGCATGATTGGAATTAATGAATGCTACATTGTATGTTTTCTCCTCTAGCATAACCTAGGTTCTAAATTTCTGGTACAATTCAAATTTGAATTCTCCTAACCATAATTTTAAAATTTAAAATTTAAAGTTTAAAATTTTAAATTTTAAATTTTAAATTTGAAAATTTAAATTTGAAATTTGAAATTTGAATTTGAAGTTTCAAATTTAGAAATTTAAATTTTGAAATGAATGTCTATCTTAGTCTTTACATTCTATTGATCAGTTAGATTTTTGATTGTGCATTCATTCTAAAATACTTAAGGGCAATCCTATCATAAGATAAGGGAAGGATTTCATCACCTTTCCTTGGCCTGAAAACAACCAAACATATATTGCATTGATCCAAGCCTAATCTAAAACTGAGTAAGAACCTAAACTAGGAACATCAACAAGTCAAGTTTATGTTTCATGTTGAGACTTAGTATTGGTTAATTCTTTATTTACTCCTGGATATTGGTGTCTAAGGCTAGGGGTCCAATGGCAAACACCTTAAGTGGATCTGTGGCTTTTAATTAGGATCTCGAGAAAGTGAGGGGAGCCTCCTAAATCCCACCTCTTACCAAGCCAGTTGAAAGGGTGACTGCAGTCTTGATTGGTGCTTTGGCAATTCATGCTACATTGAACTTCTAGGTCTATGAGCCCTAGAGACTAGGTTTTGTATTGCATCACCACTAGATCAGGAACCCCATACCAACATTCCCAAACTCAACCAAGTCTTACCATGGACCCCAATCTTGAAACCTTGATGAGAACCATGACTGAGCAAGTTTGATAACTAAACAATAGATTTGACCAAATGGAGGAGCGAATTGGGATCCTTGAAGAGACCCATATGACCCATACTGAACTTGAATCACCTAGACCAACTCTTGGCCCAAGAACCCATCGCCATGACCCCACCCCTAAACATAATCCTAGACACCCACACCAAGACTTTGCTGATTCAGAGGAAAGAGTCCTTAGGAACATACATCTCGATGCACCCACTTTTGATGGAAATCTAGACCCTAAGGTGTACGTTGACTGGGAGAGTGACAGAATCAATACTTTGAGTGGTATGAGATGTCAAAAGAGAGGAAGTTCAAATTTGCTAAACTTAGGTTAGTCTGACAAGCTAGGTTGTATTGGAAAAATGTTGAGCATATTTGTCGTCAAGAAGAGACAGGCCCATAGTCACATGGAGGGCCATGTGAAAGAAAAAAAAATAGGGTTGCGTGTGCCTACACTAAGCATGCAATAGCGTAGGGAGTAGGTATGAATTTTAAAATAATTTCAAGATCACAGCAGAAAAACCTACTCCGCACAGGATCTGACATTTTCAAGATGCATATACAGGCAAAAGAAGGCATGAACAAGTCATGTAATATTTATAAACAAATTGGTAAACTTAGATATAGGCATGCATGAAAAAAATAAATACAAATTTTACCTTATTCCTGCTTGGAATAAAGCAGGGATAACGCTGGAATAGCTTGAATACCTGCAATAATCTTATTTCAGTCTTCTTCTTCCAGCAAGCATTTGGAACGTTGTTTTTCTTCCTCTATTCCAAGTGCAGCAAATCCCAAACCAAAAAGGCAAAACTTTGGTCTCTACTCCTTCACCAACAGCAAGGCAAAGACTAGATGGATCTTGCTTCAAAGGAGAGCAATTTGCATCATTCTTCCAATCGTTTGAAGTCCATTTACCCAGGAATTTCTGAAAGATAATTTCTGCAACAACCAAAAACAGAACATACAAAAATAATAGCAACAGAGATTGATTCGGCTCTCAGGTGCTCATGAGAACACCCTCTAGAGGGGGGACATTCCCGGGCTTCCTCTGATCCGGCTTCTCGCATGATGCTAGACGCCTGAAGCCACTTGGAACGGTGAGAAGGGAGGAAGAAGAACAGAACACCTTGTTCTGTAATTTGTTTTCTCCAAAACAAAATAATCTTCCACCAAATGAGCACCAATCAAGCAGGGAACCAAGGAATTTTTCTCTCCCAATCTCTCACAAGAACTCAGCTCCAAAATCATGGATTGGAGGCTCAAAAACAAGCCCGTTAAAATAATGGTGGAAGCTCTCAAGGAAGAAGACCCTCTAAATTTTTTCACCGCCTAGAAATAATATAGCATGAACAATTAAAACCTGTGCAAAGGGAGCTGAGGAGACTTGCTAGGAATGCGAGAGGCCAATAGGTAAGAAAACAAATCAAATTCATTTTCAAAGAATCAATCAAGAGCAATAAAATGAAGGTTTAATTCCAGCCAAAAACTGATTGGAAACGGGAGAGGAAGTGATGCTTTAAATCCCTGTTCGCCCAAGCCTTATTACCATGTGAATGGTTCAAAACTAGCTCACAAGTATAAAAATCCCAAACCAGTTCTAAACTGGTTCACAAAATAATTAGATCAAAATCTAATTAATAAAAGGCTTGGTCAAGTCCTGGTTACCCAGAAACAATTCTTGGTGGACCCGAACAATTTCTGATTGACCCAAAACCAGGTCAATCCAAAGAGTGCTCAATCAAACCATTACTAAAATGATTCTCAATCAAAAATCGGTACCTGGATCAGGGAGAAATCCTCTATGGCGTATGACCTCATAGGTTCGAACATAGGCAGTAGCACTGGAACAATTCCAGTACCAGCACAAGATACCATCTAGCAATGGGTCCCGGCATCGGGATAGGTCGAAGATGCGAGAGCAATCAATCGAACCTCTGGCATACGGTTATTGTATAATTCATCCCTTTAACCTCCAATGCTCAGGATGACATAGGATTAGACTACCAACCCTAGCTGAGTCAATCCACAACATGTCTCAACCTTGCAAGTCCAGTGACTCCTCACTAGGACTACCCCGGCCGAGGATTTGCTAAATTGAGACACTGTGAGACATTTAATCCAAACTATTTGGACAGGTAAATTCCATCTTGGCCCACCACTGCTCCACAAGTACTTGCCTGTATCCAAAAACCTTCTGTCATTGGATTAGAAATCCGAGTAGTCCGGTACCAAAGCATAGGGAGTTGCTTGCAAGCTACCATGATGACCTCAGGTCGGAAGGACATATATACCCATATCCAATCGTGAGTATCCCTTTGGCAGAAAGGGGCTACACGGAGTCACGTTCAATGAGATATCAAATATCCCACTTGCAGATCACATCAGTGTCACCACACTCCTTTGGTCAAGAGGACAACCAAATGATGTGAACCACAACAACCTATACTTAATACATTACCATCCAGTATAATGTATCCTTTGGTCATGAACCTAGTTCAAGGATCACTCGATATATCCTCTCTATATCGAAGTCAATGTAGTCCTAAGGACTTCATCACATGAAAAGAGTTCATTACAGGAAAAAGTCAGAATGTGATGAGCTGCCAAAATAATATTTATTAATTCATACAAAGAGTATAATACTCAGCTCAACCGACTACAGCCTAGGTGATTGGCTTTGGAACATAATTCCCAACAACTCCCACTTGTACTAAAGCCAATCAAAACAGTATCTAATACCCATTTCCCTTTTACAAAAGTCAAACTCTTTTATTCCAAGGGCTTTAGTAAAAATGTCGGCCAGATTTTCCTTTCCATCGATCTTCATAAGATTGATGTCGTCTCATTCTACGATCTCTCGTACGAGGTGATAGCGATGCAAAATATGCTTGGTACGGTGATGAGCTTTCGGCTCCTTAGCTTGAGCAATGGCTCCAGTGTTGTCACAATACACTGGAACAGGACCATCTAGGGAAGATGCCACCCCTAGCTCTCCAAGGAACTTCCACAACCACACAGCTTCCTTCACTATATCTGATGCTGCAAGGTCCTTTGCCTCGCATACCGAGTCTGCAATAGTCGCCTGCTTAGAACTTTTCCAGCAAATCGCTCCTCCATTCAGGGTAAATACAAAACATGACACACTCCTACTATCATCTCTGTCTTATAAGAAACTAGAGTCGGTATACCCTACAAGTTCCAAGTCAGATTCTCCATAAATTAGCCATTGGTCTTTTGTATTTCTCAAATACTTCAGGATGGACTTAACCACCTTTCAATGTGCCTCACCTGGGTCAGACTGGTATCTGCTCACTACTCCTAGTGAGTATGCCACGTCTGGTCTAGTACATGTCATAGCATACATGATAGAGCCTACTGCAAAAGCATAAGGTACTCTACTCATGCGCTCTCTTTTCTCAGGAGTTGTCGCATAATCCTTCCTGGAAAGAGTAATTCCAGAACCTATCGACGATAGCCTTTCTTAGAATTTTCCATGCTGAACCGTTTCAGCACGGTATCAATGTACGTAGATTGGGACAATCCCAGAAGCCTCTTAGATCTATCTCTATAGATCTTCATACCCAGTATGTAAGAAGCTTCACCCAAGTCCTTCATGGAGAACTGAGATGATAACCAGACCTTTATTTCTTGAATGCTGCAACATCATTCCTGATTAAGAGAATGTCATCAACATACAGTACTAGGAATACAATCATAGAACCATTAACCCACTTATAGATGCACGGTTCTTCTCTGTTCCTAACGAAGCTATACGATTTGATACACCTATCAAACTGTGAGTTCCAACTTTGAGATGCTTGCTTGAGTCCATAAATGGACCTCTACAACTTGCATACTTTTGACTCATCTGAGGATGTGAACCCTTTAGGCTGTATCATATATACCTCCTCTTCCAGATTCCCATTTAAGAAAGCAGTTCAGACATCCATCTGCCAGATCTCATAATCAAAATATGATACTAAAGCAAGCATGATCTGACTGGACTTGAGCATTGCCACAGGGGAGAAAGACTCGTTATAATTGATACCATATTGCTGACGATATCCCTTGGCAACCAGATGGGCTTTATAGGTCTCCACCTTCCCATCTGCGCCCCTTTTCCTCTTGAAGATCCACATGCACCCGATAGGTTTTATCCCTTCAGGTGGATCAACTAATGTCCATACATTGTTGATCTCCATGGACTCCATTTCGGATCGCATGGCTCCAAGCCATGCCTCAGAGTCAGATCTCTGAAGTGTATCCATATAGGTGATCAGATCCTCATTGTTCCCGTCGAGCTCAATGGGATCGCCGTCTCGGACCAAGAAACCATAGTATCTGTCCAGCTGACGCAGTACTTTACCGGATCTTCTAATAATGGATTCTGCGTGTGATCCAATCACAGCCGGTTCTATGATGTCCTTAGAGTGTGTAGATTCTTCTACTGGCTGAACTTCACCAAGTTCAATCTTAGAGGCTACAGTCCCTTCTCCAAGGAACTCTTTTTCCAAAAAGATAGCCCTGAGAGCGACGAACACCTTCTATTCATCCTCCAGGTAGAAGAAATATCCTTTGGTTTTCTTAGGATAACCAATAAACAGGCACCGGTCAGACCTAGGACCAAGTTTATCTAAGTCTAAATGCTTTACATAAGCTGGACAACCCCAGACCCGAAGGTGTGAGATTGAGGGTTTACATCCAGTCCACATCTCATATGGAGTGGAGACAACAGACTTACTCGAAACATTATTTAACAATTGATAAGCTATCTCAAGTGCATATCCCCAAAAGGATAGCGGCAGAGTTGCAAAGCCCATCATGGATCGAACCATGTCTAACAGGGTTCGATTCCTCCTTTCGGACACACCATTCAACTATGGTGTTCCTGGAGGAGTCCACTGAGAGAGAATCCCATTCTCCTCAAGGTATGTCAAAAACTAACTAGATAGGTATTCACCGCCTCGATCAGATCGAAGGGTTATAATACTTTTTTCAGTTTGTTTCTGTACTTCATTACGATATCGTTTGAACATTTCAAACAACTCAGATTTATGTCCCATCAAAAAGACATAACCGAACCTCGAAAGGTCATCTGTAAATGTAATAAAATATCTGTATCCACCTCGGGCACTAACTGTCATGGGTCCACATACATCAGTGGTGTGGGCACCAGACTTAGAAGAAGACTTCAGAGCTCCATCTGGATCTCTGATTAACCTTGCCCGAAGAATTAGAGTTTTTTTTGGCTTGTAATAAGGGTTGACTGGATCAACTCAACTTTAGCTTGAGTCTATATTACCTGCATTTTATTTTATTGAGTCATGTTGACTCAGTAGTGGACTAGGGTTTCAACCTGGGGTGTTACATTTTCTCCCAAGGCAAGCAAGTGGGCGCCACACTCCCAGCCACACTCCCAGCCATACGCCTGAGTCCAGGGGGCGCCACATCTCCATCCAGCAGGCTTTGGTCCCCACACCACAGATAGCAGCTCCCCTCTTTCATGCGCCAATTGAGGAGAAATCCACCAGGGGTCCACAAATCAAGGGGGCGGCCCAAGACTTCCCAAAAGAACCAAACTATAAAAGGGAAGAAATTCTCTTGGAGAGGAATTCAAGGAGGCGCCCATTACCTGCCAGAAAAACTCAAAACAAAGTTAGAAGGAGCCATAACTTGGGGAGAAAGAAAAGGAGGTATCCAAAAAGGGTTGAGCCATGGAAGGAAGGAGATTTCTCTTGAAAAGCAAGGTTAGGAGGCGCCCTAATCATTCCAACTAAAGCCAGATATAAAAGGCAACAAATTTTCTCTTGGAGGGCAAGGTTAAGAGGCACCCAAACACTTCCAGATAAGGCCAAGCATAGAAGGAAAAAAATATTTTCTTGGAGGGCAAGACAAGGAGGCGCCACCCACTTTCCTTTTTGAAGCTTCAATCAACTTTGGAATTAATTGGCCGGCTATATGAGTAGGGATTGATATCCTAATTTGAAGATCCCCTCCTTTAGTCCCATATGGGATGATGTAAAACCCTACTCTCTTGTAATGGCCTATAAATTAAACCCCCACGTAAGTTTGAAAAAAAAAAGATGAATGAAACCAAATTTTTTTTGTGAGAAAACTTTGTGTTTTCTCTCTTTCGCACTTGCATCCAGGTGTTGAGCTCCGTGAGGGAGTAAATCCGGGTTCCCCAGGAACCTTGAGGAGGTGTGAGATCTCCAAAACCCAAACCCTAGGTTAGCCACTCCACTCCCAAACCCTAGCCGCCCATCACCCTTCTCTTTCCACTAAGCCCTAGCATATTCCACCTCCCACGGCCTCTCTCCCCAAGTCCAGGCCGACCACCAGCATTCAGCTACAGTCCGGGTACTTCAGATCCAAAGCTCTTTCCAGTGGAAGTTGAATCAGCCTTCAAGAGAATCCGGATCTCAGCGACATCAACCTTCAAGTTCTTCGAACTGGTAAATCCTTCCCTGAGTCTCTGAATCCCTTACTTGTTTTCCTTCTTCCCAGATCTTGAGTCCAGGAGAAGCCGACCAAACCACAAGACCAGTATTGGAGGATCCATTGCGAAGATAGCCGAATCCGAGGATCCAACAATCTGCTCGAGAGAGTTCTTCCACCCAAATTCTGAGAAGATCACTGTCTGGTTGGTAAACCATCTCTCCTCTCTATTTCTGTTCTGTTGAAAGTTCAGAGCGAAACCCTAGGTTTGGGAGTTTCTCAACCCCCAGCGATCCGTTACTTCTGAACTACTCTAATAATTTAGTTTCTTCTAAATTGTGCTTTCAATCCTTACCTAGTTTCCTTCAACTTAGTTTAGCTTTACTTTGAGTCAAAGCCAATTTCTGAAATATATATAAAAAAAAAAAAGAAATTAATCCTAGATTTACTTCCGCATACGCTTCTTTTTTCTTTGTTCTGCATCATTTTTGGTATCAGAGCTTCCATTCTGCATCATTGTTGGTATCAGAGCATTCGCTCTGCATCAATTTTGGTATCAGAGCCCTGTCTAGGGTTTCTGTTTTGATTGCTTGTTTGAGTATCTCTCTTTTTACTTTGTCTGCTCGAAGTAGACTCCCCAGGACGTCCGGTCCTAGGAACGAAGCGAGGTGCAAACCTCCTCTTCCCATTCCACGGGGTGTTCCTAGGGCGTGTAGGGGATCCGTTGGGTTATAACTTCGTAGCAGGAATTGTAAACGGGGAAGTACTCTATTTTCAGCCCGTAATTTCCCTATTGCAAGAATTATTTCTCACTGCAAATAACTCCAAATTCGATAATTTTTGTTTTGATAAAACCAGTATAATTGAAACTATTTTTAATAATTTTCCTGTGATTTATTGGTTTCCATGGAATTTCTGAGAATTAAATTACTGCAACTCTATTTTTGTGTTCTGCAATCCAATTATTTTTGAGTGTTCATCTCTTAATTCATCTTAAGGGCATTTGAGCATCTAAGATAAGGGGAGGATTTGATAACCTCTCCTTAGCCCAAAACCACCACCCACTCATTCGACCCTAAGCCTTTAATCTTAAAATTAATTAGACCTAATTTGCCCTAGTGGGCTAGGGACATCAACAAGTCGGGTCAAGGCTAGCGTTGAGTCAGTTTGTCTGGTTACTCTGTGTGTGCTTTGTACTCAGTGTCTAGAACGGTGGTTCAGGGATTCCATCCCGAAGGGCTTGTGTGCTGGTCCGCCTACCTGACCAATCTCTGATTGGTGTCTAGGATTGGCATTCAGGGACCTAACACTCCCCTTACACCTGCCTGGCTGAGTCCTGAGTTACTACAGGCTAGCTTGCCACACTGATTGGGCATCTAGTTTGGGCTCTAGGTCTAGTTAGCCCGTAGTCGTTCAGTTGAGTCTCATTTTGTGTGTTTGCTTGCATCATGTCTACCCGGAATGGAGTGCCCTACCAACCTGGTCAAACCCAACCTGATTTAGAGGCCATGGTTAGAGCTCTTACTGAAAGTATGACCAAATTGAGTCAGGACATGAATGAGGGTTTTTCCCAGTTTAGGGATCGAGTCCAAGTACTTGAGAAACGTAGACATCAAAATTGGACCCCTGATCCAAAATTTAATAGGCCCCAACCTCACCCATGCCAGGAACCTAGGAGGACCTTATACCATGATCCCGAGCATAACCTTAGGAAGCCTAACCATGATACCTATAGTGTAGATCGTGTCTATGAGAGGTCCTTACAATATTCTAGACCAGTCACTCAACAACCCAAGTCTTCTAGATCAAACCATTTAGATCCACACCCATGCCCAAGTAAGGTCTCTACTAGCTTGAAACCAAGTGTGACCCAGGTTCCTATATCTCAAGAATGTTTGTTTTGTGGAGAAAGAGGCCATAAATCTAGTCAGTGCCCATGCATAGGACTGGCTTGTGCACAACTTAGTAGTAAGAATCCTAAGGATGACATTAATGAGGGAGAACCCAAGCCTACCAATGAGGATGAACGGTTAGGTATGACAAGCCTAGAATCAGTTGACCCGATTACCACTGACCCGAAACCCATTGAAGATGGCATCGAGGAAGTATATGATGCTGGCTTGAGTCTAGTTGATGAATATGAGGGGGAAGAACTTGAAGAATGTGACATTGATACTATTGGTTCCTTACCTGAGGAGACCTTGGAAAGCAACCAACTGGTAGGACCTAGTTCAGAAATTCAAGAGATTTGTGAGAACCAGGTTCCTTTAGTCAAATACCCCCAGGAAGAACTCATAGTGTTAGCCCGAGCTATTAGTTCGTACCCTCTAATGACAGTCATTCCCCAAGTACCAATTGAAGATCTTTTCACTGAACTATTTAAGTTTGCCCACCCTATGGTAGATCCTCTCCTTAGGATGGCTGAATCAAGCCTCTTACAATTGGACCTTGTCCCATGCCCAGCCACTAAGGTCTCTCCCGTAATCTCAGTTGAACATCCTTGTCTTGAGCGGTTGATTCACCCAGTCCTGTAGAAGTCCTCCTTATGGCCCCAGACCCCTTCCTTTGCATGACTGACCTACCCTTCTATAGAGTATACCTTTCCACACCCATAGGTCAAATTTCAAGTCTTGAGGTCATCATCCATAGGCCCTTCCATGAATCATTCTCTAATCTAGTTCATGAGAAAGTGGATCATTATTTGCTTAGAGAACAAACCTTAACTATTGCAATCACATGTCCTAGGCTACTTCCCGAACCATCTCTTGATCCATTCCTGGGAGTAGCAAACTTTTCCTTTCGTAAGGATGATCAGTTGACACTCATAGATCACCATTCAAACCTTCAAGTCACCACCTTTAGTCAACAGGTAATTCGAGATTCCACCTCATATTTCCTCCCTTTCTCTAGGACTTCCAATGCTTCTTACACCATCCGAGTATACTTTGTCGAAGTCTTTAGAGTGAACCATGTGTCAGAACCTATTAGGTTTGCCACCTACTTCTGGAAGACCTTATGGCACCTACTAGGCATCCATGATAAGTTTTCATGCTCTGCATGCCACCCTCCGACCCAAGGTCAAACCTAGAGAGCCGTAGTTTGTTAGGTTTAGACCTGGGGTTCCTTTAAATAAAGTCCATTCTTTAGGAATGCATCGTCAGTCGAGTTTAGGACATTGTCTCAGATTTTGATTGAGTGAGAATACCAGGAATTGGGATTTGTATTTACCCAGGGCTAAATTTGCATATAATGTTTCGATCAATAGGTCTATAGGCTAGAGCCCCTTTGAAATTGTTCAAGGATACAAGCCTCACACACCACTTGATCTGATTTCACTATTAGTCCAAACACACAAGTCTCTTGATGCACTTGCATAGCATGTAAAGGACTTGCATAAAGAAATTCATGCCAAAATAAATTTAAGTAATGAAACTTATAAGAAATTGGCTGATTCTCAAAGGCGAGTCAAAACTTTTGACGAAGGAGACTATGTAATGATTAGGTTAAGGCCTGAACAGTTTCCTCCTGGAACCGTTAGAAAGTTACATGCTAGGGGAGCTGGGCCATTTAGAGTGGTAAAGAGAGTAGGATCCAATGCCTATGTGCTCGAGTTACCTCCAGAACTAGGCATTAGCTCCACTTTCAACATTACAGACCTAGCAGAGTATAGGGAGCCAGCTGTGATTCCCAGTGAGGCTTTTGAACCTAATCCTGCTCTTGAGAGTGAACCCAACCCTGTGTGTCCACCAACAAACTGGCCTGTGAGGAAAGAGCAGATTGAAAAGATCCTGGATGATCAGGTTATCTCTACTCGTAATCGAGGATACCAAAGATACCTGGTCCGCTGGCTAGGAAGGCCAGATTCTGATGACTCTTGGATCTCCCGAGAAGAATTACAAGAGTTGGACCCAGACCTCTTGGAGAGATACCAGAGCCAACTTGATCCATACTCGACAGGGTCGAGTTCATCCCACCCTGGGAGAATTGGTGTGGGCACCAGACTCAGAAGAAGACTTCAGAGCTCCATCTGGATCTCTGATTAACCTTGCCCGAAGAATTAGAGTTTTTTTTGGCTTGTAATAAGGGTTGACTGGATCAACTCAACTTTAGCTTGAGTCTATATTACCTGCATTTTATTTTATTGAGTCATGTTGACTCAGTAGTGGACTAGGGTTTCAACCTGGGGTGTTACATTTTCTCCCAGGGCCAAGCAAGTGGGCGCCACACTCCCAGCCATACGCCTGAGTCCAGGGGGCGCCACATCTCCATCCATCAGGCTTTGGTCCCCACACCACAGATAGCAGCTCCCCTCTTTCATGCGCCAATTTAGGAGAAATCCACCAGGGGTCCACAAATCAAGGGGGCGGCCCAAGACTTCCCAAAAGAACCAAACTATAAAAGGGAAGAAATTCTCTTGGAGAGGAATTCAAGGAGGCGCCCATTACCTGCCAGAAAAACTCAAAACAAAGTTAGAAGGAGCCATAACTTGGGGAGAAAGAAAAGGAGGTATCCAAAAAGGGTTGAGCCATGGAAGGAAGGAGATTTCTCTTGAAAAGCAAGGTTAGGAGGCGCCCTAATCATTCCAACTAAAGCCAGATATAAAAGGCAACAAATTTTCTCTTGGAGGGCAAGGTTAAGAGGCACCCAAACACTTCCAGATAAGGCCAAGCATAGAAGGAAAAAAATATTTTCTTGGAGGGCAAGACAAGGAGGCGCCACCCACTTTCCTTTTTGAAGCTTCAATCAACTTTGGAATTAATTGGCCGGCTATATGAGTAGGGATTGATATCCTAATTTGAAGATCCCCTCCTTTAGTCCCATATGGGATGATGTAAAACCCTACTCTCTTGTAATGGCCTATAAATTAAACCCCCATGTAAGTTTGAAAAAAAAAAGATGAATGAAACCAAATTTTTTTTGTGAGCAAACTTTGTGTTTTCTCTCTTCCGCACTTGCATCCAGGTGTTGAGCTCCGTGAGGGAGTAAATCCGGGTTCCCCAGGAACCTTGAGGAGGTGTGAGATCTCCAAAACCCAAACCCTAGGTTAGCCACTCCACTCCCAAACCCTAGCCGCCCATCATCCTTCTCTTTCCACTAAGCCCTAGCATATTCCACCTCCCACGGCCTCTCTCCCCAAGTCCAGGCCGACCACCAGCATTCAGCTACAGTCCGGGTACTTCAGATCCAAAGCTCTTTCCAGTGGGAGTTGAATCAGCCTTCAAGAGAATCCGGATCTCAGCGACATCAACCTTCAAGTTCTTCGAACTGGTAAATCCTTCCCTGAGTCTCTGAATCCCTCACTTGTTTTCCTTCTTCCCAGATCTTGAGTCCAGGAGAAGCCGACCAAACCACAAGACCAGTATTGGAGGATCCATTGCAAAGATAGCCGAATCCGAGGATCCAACAATCTGCTCGAGAGAGTTCTTCCACCCAAATTCTGAGAAGATCACTGTCTGGTTGGTAAACCATCTCTCCTCTCTATTTCTGTTCTGTTGAAAGTTCAGAGCGAAACCCTAGGTCTGGGAGTTTCTCAACCCCCAGCGATCCGTTACTTCTGAACTACTCTGATAATTTAGTTTCTTCTAAATTGTGCTTTCAATCCTTACCTAGTTTCCTTCAACTTAGTTTAGCTTTACTTTGAGTCAAAGCCAATTTCTAAAATATATATATAAAAAAAAAAGAAATTAATCCTAGATTTACTTCCGCATACGCTTCTTTGTTCTTTGTTCTGCATCATTTTTGGTATCAGAGCTTCCGTTCTGCATCATTTTTGGTTTCAGAGCATTCGCTCTGCATCAATCAGTATGTATGAGACTCAGAAGTTCTATAGCTCGTTCACCTTTTCCAGTAAAAGGTGACTTGGTCATTTTACCAAGTAAACAAGATTCACAAGAGGCAGTGATTCAGAATCACTGACCTCGAGGAGGCCTTCTCCTTGCATCTTGTTTATCCTATTCCGGTTTACATGACCTAGCCTACAGTGCCAAAGATACAGATCACTGACATTTTCTAACCTTGGGCATTTTCCAGATGTGTACATTACACTAACAGGCCATGACAGTACATAAATACCATTATTTAACTTAGCTTTTATTATCGCAGAGTTATTTAAAATAACTTGGCAAATATCTCCTTTTATTGATAGTTCAAAACCATAATTGGCCAAAAGGCCTACAGAGATTATGCACATAATGAAACTAGGACAATAATGACAGTCGACTAACTCGACAGTATAGGACTCAAAGACAAGACTCAGAACTCCGATCGCTAATACTGGAACACGATTTTCATTCTCGATGCTCAGGAACTGTTCCCCATCCTTGAATTTCTTGCTAACCTTCAGTTCCTGTAATGAATTACAAACATGAATAGGACTACCAGTATCCAATACCCAGTTAGCAGTATCACAAATAGAGAAATTACAAGGTTTTATCATATAAATTCCTTGTCCAGCAATCTACTGCTTCCCCTTCCCTGACCTGTTTGGGTCTAGGGATGCTTGGTAAAGAGGACATTTCCTCTTCCAGTGTCACCACTTCTTGTAGAAGAAGCACTCTATAGTAGATTGGTCAGCTTTCACTTTCCTGGTCTAACTCAAGCCAGGAGCATTCAGCACCTTCTTTCCCTTCCTTTTATTCTTTCCTTTTTTAAAGGGACGACGACCTCTAGAACCTCCCATAAAATTCACCACGCCCTTATTCAGTTGGTGGTCTTTCTCGAAAGTCTGTAGTAATCCCATCAAACCATGGTAATTGACTACAAGCTTGTTCATTCTGTAATGGTCGAGAAAGTCAAGATAGGAGGAGGGCTGAGAATTCAATATCGCATCCTTGCCAAGCTGTTCATGCAAGGGACATCCGAGCTTGCCCAACTTTTTAATTAACTCGATCATGTACAATACATGATCAGTGACAGAACCACCATTCGGCATCTTGGCATTATAGATGGCACAAGATACTTTGTACCGCTCTACATCATCCGGCGTGCCAAAAGATTCTTTCAACTTTTGAAGGATCTCATCAGGTTGGGCCTCCTCAAACTTGCGACTGAACTCGTCGTTCATCGCCGCTAGCATGATGCATTGGATAGTAGTCCGATCAGAAACCCACTTCTGATAAGTATCCTTGACCGAACTCCGAGCATTGGTAAAGGGGATTTCAGGTGCTGGATCAGTTATCACATAATGGATCCATTCATGCTCCAGGACAATCCTCAACTTTCAATACCAGCTATCAAAGTTGTGACCCTTCAACTTCTCGTTATCGAGAAGTGACCGGAGCGAAAGATTTGAAGACATCTGAAAGGAAAAATAAGACCATATTAGAGTATGAATTAATCAATTAACCAAAAGACTTGGACTTTAGTCTAAAGGTCTCTCCCACTAATTTTTCAGATTGGGAGCCTCTAACTCCAATCTATAAAATTACTATTTCATAGTGGGTACTGAAATCCAATAGACCACGTATGAGCTCGACTATGGCCAGCTTACCCATACGCGCCTAAAAGTAGGTTCACCAACCAATTACTTCCTTAAGCAACTTTCAGTAATTTATTTTGCCCCAGAGAGCACCCTAATCGGCCTAGGGACCTCCTATTGTGGGTCTCCGATTAGGTCCGATTAGGTCCAACCATTAACATGATAAATCCAATACTTCCAGCCAACGAATGACCAAGCCCGACTATGGCCAGCTCACCTAATCACCGTTAAGAAGGTTGCACTGAACCATCATCTATGATAGAGTAATTCCAGTAACCGGATGCACACCCATTCTATGGAACTGCCGATGAACACCAAGTTAAAGGACACATTACTAACCCACTTAATAATAGGCTAAGACACCATCAACTCTTTGACTTAGTCTTTTTCAGGAACTAATAATTTTAGAGGATTTTAGGTTGTGATAGATGAATAAGACAAGAACAAGGATCATCCTCCCATTGAAACAATCAGTTTTCAGGAGGGTTGAAACAATTTAACAATTGATCCATGGGCACCTACCAATCAGTCAAACTGATCAACCTGGGTGACATGGGTTGACTCGAGTCAATGAGCTTTTCTAATCAGTTATGGTCGACAAAACTGGCCAGGTAGGTGAGATCATGGATGAGTATCCGCCATTAACCATCTTTCCTAGACACCAATCAAGTTGGCCAGGAAAGAGGTAGCCTCACACAACCATGATCACAATGCCAAACCTACCTCGACACCAATCGGTTTACCAAACTCAATCATACTGGCCTAAAGACTTGGGCTTCCATGGAGCCACTAATTAGATCCATTTTAGATGAATGGACTAACTTATCTAACTATTAGATAGTTCTAAAAGAAGGACCTTAATCAACTTTTGATTAGTCTTCTTATTATCCAGTTCAACTAAACATAGGTCTAACCCAAAATATGGATCCAAATAGATAGCTAACCCAATTAACCCAATTGGCTTATTTAAATGATATTAGGTTTCATAAACCCTAAGAAAACTTGTCATTTAATTTAATCATACAATTCAAAATTGTTTGAATTTAAGCCAATGATTTAATTAAAATAATTTTAATTAAAACATGTAAAACTCTTTTTACATATGATTTCATGCATCAAATCTAGTATTATTCTTTTATAAATATTACATTACCCAAAATAACAAATTTATAAGTCATGCCAAAAATGTATTTGAATTAAAACAATTTTAACTCCATAGATTTCCTTAAAGGATCCTTCTGAAGAGGCCAACACAGACGAACCGCATCATGCCAAAAATACACGGTCATGGTGAAGGTCTCAACTAGGTTCCTAAAAGTACTCTCTAATCATATCCTATGATTAAGATACAGATACATATCAAAATATTAAACATTTTAATCTACCATACATGCAATCAAGATATGTTACACCTGAACCTGCTCTGATACTACTGAAAGAAAAAAAAATAGGGTTGCATGTGCCTACACTAAGCATGCAATAGCGTAGGGAGCAGGTATGAATTTTAAAACAATTTCAAGATCGTAGCGAAAAAACCTACTCCACACAGGATCTAACATTTTCAAGATGCATGTACAGGCAAAAGAAGGCATGAACAGGTCATGTAATATTTATAAACAAATTGGTAAACTTAGATCTAGGCATGCATGAAAAAAATAAATACAGATTTTACCTTATTCCTGCTTGGAATAAAGCAGGGATGATGCTAGAATAGCTGGAATACCTGGAATAATCTTACTCCAGTCTTCTTCTTTCGGCAAGCATTTGGAACGTTGTTTTTCTTCCTCTGTTCCAAGTGCAGCAAATCCCAAATCAAAAAGGCAAAACTTTGGTCTCTTCTCCTTCACCAACAGTAAGGCAAAGACTGGATGGATCTTGCTTCAAAGGAGAGCAATTTGCATCATTCTTCCAATCGTTTAAGTCCGTTTACCCAAGAATTTCTAAATGATAATTTATGCAATAACCAAAAATAGAACATACAAAAATAGCAGAAATAGAGATTGATTTGGTTCTTAGGTGCTCATGAGAACATCCTCTAGAGAGGAGACATGCCTGGGCTTCCTCTGATCCGGCTTCTCGCACGATGCTAGTCACCGAAAGCCACTTGGAATGGTGAGAAGGGAGGAAGAAGAATAGAACACCTTGTTATGTAATTTGTTTTCTCCGAAACAAAATAATCTTCCACCAAATGAGAACCAATCAAGCAGGGAACCAAGGAATTTTTTCTCTCCCAATCTCTCACAAGAACTCAGCTCCAAAGTCACGGATTGGAGGCTCAAAAACAAGCCCGTTAAAACAATGGTGGAAGCTCTCAAGGAAGAAGACCCTTTGAATTTTTTCACCGCCCAGAAATAATATAGCATGAACAATTAAAACTGGTGCAAAGGGAGCTGAGGAGACTTGCTAGGAATGTGAGAGGCCAACAGGTAAGATAACGAATCAAATTCATTTTCAAAGAATCAATCAAGAGCAATAAAACGAAGGTTTAATTCCAGCCAAAAATTGATTGGAAATGGGAGAGGAAGAGATGCTTTAAATCCCTGTTCGCCCAAGCCTTATTACCGTGTGAATGGTTCAAAATCGATTCACAACAAGTATAAAAATCCCAAACCAGTTCTAAACCGGTTCACAAAATAATTAGATCAAAATCTAATTAATAAAAGGCTTGGTCAAGTCCTAATTACCCAAAAACAATTCCTGGTGGACCCAAACAATTTTTGATTGACCCAAAACCAGGTCAATCCAAAGATTGCTCAATCAAACCATTACCGAAATGATTCTTAATCAAAAATTAGTACCTGGATCAAGGAGAAATCCTCTATGGTGTATGACTTCATAGGTTCGAACCTAGACGGTAGCACTGGAACAATTCCAGTATCAGCACAAGATACCATCTAGCAATGGGTCCCAACGTCCAGATAGGTCGAAGATGCGAGAGCAATCAATCGAACCTCTGGCATACGGTTATCGTATAATTCATCCCTTTGACCTCCAATGCTCAAGATGACTTAGGGTTAGACTGCCAATCCTAGCTGAGTCAATCCATAACATATCTCAACCTCGCAAGTCCAGTGACTCCTCACTAGGACTACCCCGACCGAGGATTTGCTAAATTGAGACACTGCGAGCATTCAATCCAAATTATTTGGATAGGTCAATTCCATCTTGGTCCACCACTGCTCCACAAGTACTTGCCTGTACCCAGAAATCTTCCATCACCAGATTAGAAATCCGGGTAGTCCGATACCAAAGCACAGGGAGTTGCTTGCAAGCTACCATGATGACCTCAGGTCGGAGGGACACATATACCCATATCTAATCATGAGTATCCCTTTGGCAGAAAGGGGCTACACAGAGTCATGTTTAATGAGATATCAAATATCCCACTTGCAGATCACATCAGTGTCACCACACTCCTTTGGTCAAGAGGACAACCAAATGATGTGAACCACAACAACCTACACTTGATACATTGTTGTCCATTACAATATATCCTTTGGTCGTGAACCTGGTTTAAGGACCACTCGATATATCCTCTCTATATCAAAGTCAATGTTGTCCTAAGGACTTCATCACATGAAAAGAGTTCATTACAGGAAAACGTCAGAATGTGATGAGCTACCAAAATAATATTTATTAATTCATACAAAGAGTATAATACTCAGCTCAACCATCTACAGCCTAGGCGATTAGCTTTGGGACACAATTCCCAACACCATGAAGATCAAACTTAGGGAGAAGTACTTACCCTTATCCTATGAGCAGAGGCTTTTAGATCAATGGTAGAGATTGAGCCAAGGTAACAGAACCATATCCAAGTACATTGCAAAGTTTGACGAATTTGTCATGAGATGTAGCATGGTTAAGTCGGAGGCCATCACCCTATCTAGGTTTCGAGCAGGCCTTCATGAAGAAATTCAGAGGTAACTATTCCTGAGAAAAGCCCATGACCTAGAACAAGCTTATCAAGTCACTAGGGACTATGAAAGATTTTAGAGGGGACCCATGATTCGTCGACCTGAACCCAGTAGGATTAGTAGCCCTGGATATAAGCCAAGTTCTAGTCAAGTTCCTTCAACTCGACCCACTCCTACTACCCCACTAGGATGCAAGATGACAGGGGTAAGGCCCCTGATGTTCAAAGGGATAATCACCAAAATGTGCATTGCTTCAGGTGTCATAAAGTTGGCCACTATGCTAGTCAATGCCCTACCCATGCCCTACACATAGAAGAATTAGATGAAGAAGCTCCTGAACCCGATGAAGAATTTGAGGTAGAAGTGTATGAAGCAGGATCAAACTTAGTAGATGAGTATGAGGGAGATGAGAAAATTTTAGATTCATCTGAGCTAATAGAAGTTGTTAGATGTATTCTGACTCAAACTCAAGAACATGAAGTGTACGAAGCAGGATCAAACTTAGTAGATGAGTATGAGGGAGATGAGGAAATTTTAGATTCATCTGAGCTAATAAAAGTTGTTAGATGTATTCTGACTCAAACTCAGGAACATGAAGATTGGTGTAGGACCAACATCATATAAACTTTTATCAAATTAGGGGAAAAGGTTTGCAAAATTATCATAGATAATGGGAGCTATGTTATTGCCATTTCTACAATACTGTCAAAAATTTAGGTTTGCCTACTGTTCCCCATCCCAACCCCTATAAGGTATCTTAGATTGATTCAACCTCCATTCCAAGTTAAGATGCCAAGTTATAGTCCAAATCCAATATCATCAAGAGAAAGTTTCGTGTGACGTTCTTCTTATGGGGGTTAGTAGTATTATTCTAGGTCGACCTTGGTTGTATGATCATGATGCTATCCTGTATGGTCATTCCAACTCCTGTTTTTTTAACCACCATGGAAACAAAATCGTCATACACTCGACACCACCTAAGGACAACATTAAAAGAGGGTCTAGTAATCTAAAGGAAAAGAGACAAGGATTAAATTGATCAGTGCTAAGGATTTAGAATGAGAGATTAATGAGGGCTCTCTAGTTTGGATATTGTCCACGAAGGAAGTCCAGGATCAATCCCAGAAAGAGCAACCCCAAGAAATAGTAGAGTTTTTGAAGGATTTTTTATGCGGGATGACTCTAAGATTGCTAAACATTCAAGAAAAATAGTAAAATATTTTTTTTATGATTTTTATAATTTATGTTTATAGGCTAAATTCCCAAACTAAAGTAAAAACTAGCAAGAAGAATAGCAATGCATAGAATCATCGTATCGCAGGCAAACTCATGCAAAATAATAAATTCTAGGACCTGGGAATTGATAAACTTCTGGATTAGGATAGCTTATCTTCATCAAATCAAAAATTAAAAGAAGGGAAGGATGTTATCAATCAGTGATTCAAAGAACTTCTAATAAAGAGATCACACGGCACTCTGATTGGAGCCAGGATGATGAAGCTCGTTTTCCTTGATTAGATGACTGATTTTAGTGGTCCTGGAGGCAAGGAAAGCCTCCTCTGGGGAGGTCAAGCACCTCGAGGATCCTACAAAATGTCAAGGGTCAATCAAAATAGCAAGTAAGAAAAAGAAAGGAAACAGGTTCAGAAGGAATCAGGTTAGGGTTTAGAAGCTGGGCTATTTGAAGTTTGTTGAAGATCTCCTTGCTTGGCGGCCTAGGGCACTCCTTCTTGGACGTGTGAAGGCTTGGATGGTAGTGAGTTAGGGCATGGAAGGATGCTAGGGCAGCAAGGAATTTGGCCAAGCACAAAAGTAACCAAAGAAAAAAAGACAAAGTAACACACAAGCTCGCAAGCTCAAATAAATTTACCAGGATTTTGATATCATAAAATAAAAATTGCTTACAAGAAGGGGAGGGGTGGAGTATTTATAGAGTTCCCATGTCCTCTAACTAGGGTTACATAATTGGGTTACAAGTCCTCTTCCTAGTTAGATTACAGCTCCTTTCCTAGCTAGGTTAGAATTACAAAGCTTAAAAGAACTAGGAATCCTAACTAAGTTAGACTAGTCTTCTCCTTCTCACTTAAGGACACCTCCCTTTGAGCTTTGACTTGGTCAACCCTTCAAGGATGCCTAGGAGGTGTGTTGGACTTCTAGGAGCAGCAAGGGGCCGGCCCAAAGGGGCTTGGGTGCATGGGCTTAGGCCTCTGGAAGCTGGGGTGGACTGGTAGCCTGGTAGCAGGAATATTCCCTGATATCTTGCTTCTTAAGGTCTTAGGCTTAGTGCCTGGGCTTGATTTCTTTGGGCTGGGATGCAGGTGGATCTCTAGAATCATGGATGCCCTGGTTTAGGAATATGCTTTGGCATCTGGAGAGGAATCTGGGCATCTAGAGGATATCTGGAAAGAATCAGGATTTCTATAAGTATCTTGGATCCTAGGTTGTCACACAAAATCTAATGGGCTGATGTAGTGGCCTCAGACTCCTAGATATGGCCTGATGGAACTCCAAAATAGGGTATCCTCTTCTCTTGTACAAAAATTAGGCTCATACTGGACTCATTACTGATGTACAGGACTCAAAATACTGACAAGGTTGAGGGTTGAGACAAATCAATTAACCTCAACTTGTTACAAGACTCAATCTTAATTGATTACAAAATTTTTAGAACTTTGACATATGAATAATTAAACCATATGGGATCCAGTGATTTGTGTCTAATCCTGGTGTCCTCACCAATTCTTCTGAGGTGGAAGGAACTCGACCCCATCGAGTATGGGTCAATTTGGCTCAAGGAGGGTCTAGGTTCAGGCGCTGTAGATCTGCACCGGCATTCCACAAGTCCTTAGATTCTAGCTGACGTTGCCACCGGACCAAATACCATTGATAGTCTTTATCTTGGGTACTGGTAGCTTGATCATCCAAAGCTCTCTCAATCATTTCCTCACCATAAGGCCAAATTATATGTGGTCGTTCTGGGGTGGGTTCTCTCTCAAAGAACGAGAGTGGCTCAAGGGGCTCGCTGGATATCACTACTGGCTCCCTAGACTTTACAAAGTCTGAGATGATGAAGGTGGAGCTAATACCTAAATTAGGCGATATCTCAGGCATATAGGCATTGGGTCCACTACTATTCATTATTTTAGATGGGCCAGCTTCACGAGCAAAAAATTATTTAATAGTCACATATTCTTCTACATAAAATTCTTTATCCTTCTTTTGGGAATTAGCCAAGTTATTATTTAGTTCATTAATTATTTTCAGTTCTTGACTAATTTCATGATGCATATGCTATGAAGAGGCTAGTGCATGTGTGGACAGGTAGATTGGGTCTGTAAATTTATTGGACTCTAGACTAACACCTAATAGACTCGATTAGACTTCCCTATCAAAGAAAATTTATTAGACTCTAGGGACAAAATCTAACAGACTATTGACTCTTTAGGTTTGACCCTAGTATGGCATGCACATGAAAACTTACTATGTATGCCTACTAAATGACAAAGGGTATGCAAGAAGTAAGATGCAAACCTAACATGTATAATAAATGAATGCAACATGCAAAACTTTGCATGATGCAGGTGAATGATTAAAGAAATATAAGAAAATTCAAGGAAAGGTAGGAAATATGAGATGGATTTTGGCTTAGTCTGGTGGGGTAAAAAGGGTTCAAGGTTGATTGGATAGAATAAGATGTAAGAAGGGGTGTCAGGGATTAAATCTAGACTAATAAGATTGACCCTATGGGGTTGATGTCTATCTACTGGATCTGTCTTATGAAAAAATGGGTCACTAATTTTAGGAAAATGATCGTCAATGGAAACTACAGGATGGGATCCTTCCTGAGGATATTGATAAGCCAATTCCTTAATAAAGTCATCTGGTTCAAGAAATTTAGGACTAGGCTCTACAATTAGGTCCTCTTCTAAAGTTTCCTTAGGTGGTGCTCTAGCAATAGGATCTGGGTTCCGTTCCTCTAACTGCTCTTCAATTATTGCCTGGATGTGATCTGGGCCATCTAACTCTGGGTCGACTACTATGTGGGTATGGTCAAGGTCAACTAATTCTAGGGTGGCTTTTACTTGGATATCTATTGATTCAACTAGCTCTAAGTCTTCTATGGGGAACCCCTCTTCTTCCTCATACTCATTCACTAGGCTCTCATCAGCTTCATATATTTCCTCTTCACGGTCATCCTGGTGAACCAATGGGGTGGTAAGAGGGGGTTGCCTAAAGAATAATGGACCAATATTAGGCTCACAGCTAGGGGTACTAATCCTATAGGGTTCAGGTTGACTGAGAGATAGTGGGTTACTACTGGGTTCATATCTGGGGACTATGGGTTCCTAGGGCTCATAAGGCAAGGGTTCAACTCTATGGGTCTTGCCTAGGGTTCCTAACTGATCTCCTACTTGGTCAAAACTATGGATTGCTTGATTACTTGATTGGTCAGTTGGTCAAGCTTATGGTTCAATTGGGTATTGGATTGGTTAATCTGGATGGTTAATTGGGCAACTGTTGACCCCATAAGTGATTTTGATGATAACCAAATATTGGAGCATGTATATTTATTTCTGACAACTCTTCAAGTGTTTGACGAGTTTTTATAGGATGGATTAAATGTTCAAACTTCAACTCCTACACCTCTGTTTTCTTGTTTGAGTTGTAATGTATTTTTGTAAAGAAGAACCAAATGAAAAAGCTAAGAAAAAAATCATGTAAAAAGGGTTACTTCTATGTGTGTGTGTGCCATGAAATTTATTTTGAGTTGGTTTATTTGGGAATGTAAAGAGTTGGTAAGAGTTTTTCTTTAAGTTCAAATATAAAAATCTTAAAGAAGACACTCGAGCCGACCCCACATGATGAAGAGCCGACTCTGCTTACTGGCACGTAACAAGGATTCTGGAACGCAGCAATCCGAGCCAACTCGATGGAAAGCGAGCCGACTCCAGTAATACGAGTCAACTGGAATCAGTCCGAGCCGACACCTCCAGAGTCCAGTTTCTGAAGATTTCTGAGAACAACCAAGAGAGCCGACCCGAACAAGAAAGAGCCGACTCTGCCAGACCTAATGTTGAAAGCCTAAGAAAGCGAGCCGACCCAAACTGCACCGAGCCGACTCTTCCAGAGTGAGGTTTTTCGAACCTGAGAAGAAGAGCCGACCCAAGCTGAAAAGAGCCGACTCCTCGAGTTCAAGTTTCCCAAAGAAAGAAGTTCGAGCCGACCCAAGCTATCAAGAGCCAACTCGTCTAGAGTGATGTTTTGCATCTTGAGACAAAGAGCCGACTGCATTGAAGATTTGGTGACTCGACCCATCGACTCAAAGGATCCGAGCTGACTCGAAGGAATCCGAACTGACTCGAACATCATTTCCTGGTATCTAATGGTCATAAATCATTCCCCAATGGTCTACAATGGCTAGAACTACCTTGGGATGATAAAAGACTTTAAATTTGAAGGATTTGAACTTCTTTAAAGCAATGAAATAGAGAGTTCTTCAAAGAAAAGAGAGCTTCATTGAATATCCTACCAACCAACAGCAAAAGAGCACAAGAGCATTCAAATCAAGCTTTCAAGTCTTCACCAACTCCAATCTAAAGCTTGAAGCAACTTTGGAAAGAAGCTACTGAAGTAATTAAAGTCTATTCAAGTGCATTCAAATGGACTTCCAACAAGCTGCACTGGCAACTATCTGACAAATTGAGTTTGAGATTATTGTTGCATTTCTTTCAATTCAATTTTTGAATTGTTGGGTTATTGGTGAGCCCGGTTGAAAAACCAAATAGGTTCTTGGTGAGCCTTGATAAAAACCAAGTGTAGCGTTATTGGTGATCCTGGTAAAATCAAGTTAGGTTTCTTTGGTGAGCCTGTTAAAACCAAAGGGTGTTGGGTTTTTTTTGGTGATCCCGTAAAACCAAAGTGTAGAGGTTTTGAATTATGATCCTGTAAAACAATCCTACTGTATTCGGGTGTGAATATAGTGAAAATCCTAAGTGGTATCTTGGGTAGTGGACATAGGAGCTGGGATCCCGTAAAACCAAAGTGTAAAGGTTTTGAATTATGATCCTATAAAACAATCCTACTATATTCGGGTGTGAATATAGTGAAAATCCCAAGTAGTATCTTGGATAGTAGACGTAGGAGCTAGGTTGCTCCAAACCACTATAAATTTGGTGTGTTTGTGTTGTGCTTCTTTACTTCTTTTTAGCTTCTATAATTTATAACTCTATCACAGCACCTAACACCTTCTAAGGGATTTTAATTGCACATTACTTGCTTTAAATTTTTTAAATTTCCAATTCACCCCTCTATTGGGTAGCCACCTAGGCAACAACTGGTATTAAAGCAGTGTCTCTGATTATCTTAGAGTAAATATTGATAGCTCATCCAATGAGTACATCCTTGGTGGAAGGCCAATTAACTAATAGACCTCCACTCTTCACTGGCACAAATTATGCATATTGAAAAGCTAGAATGAAGATCTATACTCAAGCAGTTGATTTTCAGTTGTGGAAGGTCATTCTAAAGGGTCTTTATATCCCCATGACTAAAATTGATGGAGTGGACGTACCTAAACCTGAAGAGGATTGGGACGAAGATGACATGAAGATGGGTGAATTAAATGCCAAAGGCATGAACTTATTATATTGTGCTTTGGACAGTAACGAGTTTAATCAAATTTTTATTTGCTCTTCTGCAAAAGAAATTGGGACAAACTCGAAGTAACCCATGAAGGAACTTCTCAAGTAAAGTCTTCTAAAATTAATCTTCTTGTACATAGTTACGAATTATTTAAGATGGAACCTAATGAAACAATATCTGCCATGTTTTCACGTTTCACTGATATTATTAACAGCTTAAAAAGTCTTGGCAGGGTATATACTAATGCAGATCTAGTGCAAAAGATACTGAGATCTCTTCCGGATAAGTGGGATCCGAAAGCAACTGCCATCCAGGAAGCAAAAGATTTGAACACCTTACTGCTGGATGAACTGCTAGGATCTCTCATCACACATGAATTGACCATGCAGCATCGAACTGAAGATGATCAAAAGAAGAAGAAATCTATCACCTTCAAAGCTACTATGGATTCTAGAAAGGATGAAGAATCGGAAGAAGAAAGCTCTTCTACTGAAAGCGACATGGAAGATGAAGACATTGCTATGGTCCTCGGAAAATTTAGAAAGTTCTTGAGAAGAAGAAAAGGAAGATATTTTAAGAAATTCCACAAGAACAAAGAGTTCAGTAAGGAGAAAGATAAGGAAAAGGAGAAAAAAAAGAAGTGCCTACTTGTTATGAATGCAAAAAGCTAAGGCACATCCGACCAGATTGCCCATTATTGAAAAAGGGATTTAAGAAAAAAAAAAGAAAGCTATGGTAGCGACGTAAAGCGACAACGAAGCATCCTCATCAACAGAAGAAGAAGAGACCATGAAATCTGCAAATCTATGTCTGATGGGTCTTGAAAATGAGGTATCATCCCATGAGCTACAAACTAAATTTTCATTTGATGAATTGAACTCAGCATTTCATGATTAACTTATTGAATTTAAGAAAGCTGGGGTTAAAATTAAATCCTTGAAGAAACAAAATGATGTTTTATCAAAAGACAAGGATGAGATTTCTGAAAAGAATAACATTTTGAAAAAAGAATTGAATAACTTTTCTGAAAATTTTATTGCTTTGAATAATGAGAAAAATGCTTTAAATGAGACAAACAATATTTTAGTTGCTGAAAATATTGATTTGAAAAAGGAGGTTGAAAAGCTTAAGCCCTTAGTAGAAAAACTTATTTTGAGTTCTAATAAGCTTGAGCTAATTTTGAAAGAGCAAAAGGATTCAAAAAGGAAAGCTGGAATTGGGTTTAATGTTTTAAATTCTAAAGGAATTTCAGCAACAAAATTTGTATCTTCGAAAGCTTCAGCTTCAAATGCTAAACCTATAAAAGCTTTTCCAACGAAACCAATTTCAAATGGCTTGAAATATGTTCCTAAGAATTCTATGAAAAAATCTTTTGAACCAAATATTTTTTTTCTGCATCTTTTATAACTTCAAAGCATGCATCATTCAAAAATGATAAAATTATTTGTTATGCATGTCATAGATCTGGACATAAATCCTATCAATGCAATTCATTGAAAAACTCAATGATTAGTGCATTGAAATTTAGAACTATTTGGGTTCTAAAGGGAACTAATTTTGCTAACCCGAAAGGATCCAAGTTAGCTTGGGTACCTAAAATCACTCCATGATTGTTTTGCAGGATTATCTTGCAGCCCATAAATTAAAGAAAAGATGGTATCTTGACAGCGGCTATTCAAGGCATATGACGGGTGACAAAGATCAGTTCATCACCCTAAAAATAAAAGGAGTATTGATTAGATTTGGAGATAATGGCAAGGGGAGAATAAACAGAAACGGTAAGATCAAAATAACCCCCTATATTTTTATTGAAGATATATTGCTAGTGTAGGGTTCGGTGGCAAGGCGGAATCATAGATTTCAAAAATTTTTATCTTAATGAAATCTTCACCAAACCTTCAACCCAAAATCTTCTTAAAAGAATTAAAACATATAAGATGTTTATATAAGATTTAATCTCAAATCAAGATACTAACCTGTATCGCAAAATCCAAACTCTGAATCTCCACCAGGTGCCCAAATGTTCACCCTCCAATGGTGATCCACACAGAAAAACAATGAAGACAAAATTTCTATTTCTTGGTTCCTCTTCTTGAATTCTTTTTCAAGAATTCAATTCTTGGACCTTTAGGCTGAAATTTTCTTTCTTGAAAATTTCCTTTTCTTCCTTCTTTCCTCTTCTTGAATTTTCTTCAAGAATTCCCTTTCTTGAATCCCTTTTCTTGAATTGAATTGGAAGAAAAAATTAAGACAGTCAAAGTCTTAATTCAAGAAAGAAAAGAAGAAAAGATCCTTTCCCTGTTCTTTCCTTTACCGTTCAAGACCTTCTTCTTATTCTTGTTTAGGGTCAGAGTTTCGACAGAGGATACCTCTGTAAAGGAAACAATACCCAACAAGAACAAAAGGAAGGAGTATTCTGGAGAGGAAGTGAGGGAATTGGATCTCTGAACTATGTTGCGTGAAAACCCCCGAGAACCCCAACCCTATTTATAGATCTCAGAGGGGTGTCATCTCGAAACAACGCAACCCTCTGAAACCCCAGGGATCACGATCCCTCATTCCTCACACATCCCCTCAACCAAAAATCATGATTCTCCGATTTGATTTTCGTTTTTCCGACGAGGAGAACTCTCGGAAAAACTTTAGGAAGGATCGCGACTTTTGGAGACGGATTTGCGACCGAAAAGCGACGGATCTTTTTCTTAAATTTTTCTGGCCATCAGATCCAGATCCAAGGGCACCAGACAAGGATCTGAAACGCTCTTCTTCAGAAATTTCTCCGACATTTTTTTTTTTTTTTCTCACGCGTTTTAAGAGAAGTCCACGCGCGTGGACTTTCTTTCTTGGCGCGCGCGGGTGAGAGAAGGGAGGGGGCGGCTTGGAGAGAGGGTCTCAGTGAATTAAATTCACTTGGGTTCAGCCATGGGTTAGCCCAATGTCATAAAAATTAAATTGGACCTTAATCTGGTTCAATTAGAACCCAATTAAGCCCAATTCGGAACCAAATTCGAATCTGATTCGAATAGAAATTTGGTCTGCAACACATGCTAGTGTGTTTATCCTGCAAACATGATTTAATTCCAAATTAAATCCTTCATCAATTTTCTTTTGTGTGTGACCCATTGGGTTCCACACCTAGCCAGCAGTAGGTCCGAGTGCTATTTGACTTAATTCAGTTAGATCTCAACCAAGCCGATTTAGGTCAACTCAAACTAGCTCGACTCGGTCAATTAGAATCTAATTCAAATTGACTGATTTGAATTACCATGATTCAATCATATACCTACAAGACAAGATTGACGTCTAGCAACGTATCATGTCTACCCGGAAGATGTGGAATTTTGGTGGAATTACCAAAATACCCTTCAGTGGTGAGTTACTGGGCAATTCAGTCCTTTGATCAACTTGCATCCCGAATATGATTATGAATATGGATATTTGTCAAATCCAATTTTCATATTCATCCCTAGCTCAATCTTTATAATGATGATTCATTAATGAACCATTAGAAAATAACTCTAATGTTCATACTTTGATCAAAGGTTTCCTGAATCCATCATTTGAAATTAGCTGGATGCTATTCCCTCTTACTAGGGCTGATCAATTCCTTGTTGACCTACTCACAACCTCCATATACAATCCACCATAACCAGTATCACCTCGTGCATGACTCAGTGTCATGATTGACTGCGAACCAAAGTATGGATTCATGTATATAAGGTACTATGGTAGTCTCAGGTCAAAGGACCACATGCACTACTCCCACTATGAGAATTATCTATTGACAAACAGATAAGGTTCCATTAGATATTCTCAATCTGGATCAATTCAGTGAACTCATTCTCCAATGAACACTCACATCCTAGTATTAGTGTCAAACACAAGTGACTGTGAGATCAGTCACCCTTATTACAAAACATATATAGGATGTGCTGGTCTTGCCGGAAACATTGATCCCCAACTCAATGTCCCATCGACCAGGAATATTTTAGATTAGGGTTTTAAGGCTTTAGGTCTCACTGGTATGATCTCATCTTAACCCTAGAACCATAGCCCTAATCTATGGGGTTCATCATAAAATCAAAAAGACACAGCAAATGATGAAAATAATGCCTTTATAAAATGTCAATTCATTGATTTTGGGATCAAAAATTACAATATTTCAATTGGCTTTCAGGGCACAATCTTTCAATCTCCCACTTGCACTAAAGCCAATCGCCTTTAAATCTTAACCCCATACAATCAAGGTGGCGATCAAACTCTCGCTGTGATAGAGCTTTAGTGAACGGGTCTGCTATGTTGTTCTTCGTTTCTACCCTTTTAATGCAGACTTCTTGTCTTTCGACAATCTCTCGAACGAGATGGAAGCGTCTCAGAATGTGCTTTGATTTGTGATGAGCTCTTGGTTCCTTTGCTTGAGCAACAGCCCCCGTATTATCACAGTAAAGTGATACTGGACCTTCAATCTCAGGAACTACGCCCAACTCTGATATGAACTTCTTCATCCAGACAGCTTCCTTGGCAGCTTCACTAACAGCAATGTACTCTGCCTCAGTTGTTGAGTCAGCTACAGTTTGCTGTTTAGAACTTTTCCAACTTACAGCTCCTCCATTAAGGGTAAAAACATACCCAGATATAGATTTGCTGTCATCTGGATCTGATTGAAAACTAGAATCTGAATAAGCTTCTAGTTTAAGATCATATCCTCCGTATATTAGAAAAATATCCTTAGTTCTTCTTAAGTACTTAAGAATATTTTTCACAGCCTTCCAATGATCCTCTCCTGGATCAGCCTGAAACCTGCTGGCTATACCTAAGGCATATGCCACATCAGGCCTAGTACATAACATAGCATACATAATAGACCCTACTGCCGAAGCATAAGGTATCGAATTCATTCTATTTCTTTCTTCAGGTGTCTTAGGAGACATCTTCTTAGAAAGATGTATGCCATGACCAATAGGTAAGTAACCTCTTTTACTTTCCTCCATGCTAAATCTTTTTAGCACTTGGTCAATGTACCTAGACTGGGATAAACCTAGCATCCTCCTAGATCTATCTCTATAGATCTTGATGCCTAGTATATAAGATGCTTCTCCCAAGTCTTTCATGGAAAACTGTTTAGATAACCATACCTTGACTGATTGTAACATTGGGATATCATTCCCAATGAGGAGTATGTCATCTACATACAGAACCAAGAAAACTATGGCACTCCCACTAGTCTTCTTGTACACACAAGGTTCATCTTCATTTTTGATAAAGTCAAATTCTTTGACTGTCTTATCAAATCGGATGTTCCAACTCCTAGATGCTTGCTTTAATCCATAAATAGATTTCTTTAGCCTACATACCTGATTAGGTTTAGTCTCCAAGACAAAACCTTCTGGCTGTGACATATAAACCTCTTCCTCAAGGAAACCATTGAGGAATGCAGTTTTCACATCCATCTGCCAGATTTCATAATCATGATATGCTGCTATAGCAAGCATGATCCGAATAGATTTGAGCATGGCAACAGGAGAAAATGTTTCATCATAATCTATTCCCTGTTTTTGTCTGAAACCCTTAGCCACTAATCTGGCTTTATAAGTTTCAACTTGGCCATCTGTCCCAATCTTTTTCTTATAGACCCATTTGCATCCAATAGGGTTAACACTCTCTGGTGCATCAACCAAAGTCCAGACTTGGTTGACATACATGGAGTCCATTTCGGATCTCATGGCTTCCAGCCATTTGTCTGAGTCACTACTTATGACAGCATCCGTATATGTTAGAGGCTCATCATTATCAATGATTCGGGCTTCATTATTTTCAATAATGAACCCATACCTTTCAGGTGCATGTCGCACTCTATCAGACTTACGGATAGGAGTGGTGTGTTCAAGTTCTATACTAACTGTGTTATGATTTTGTTGAGATGTATCTATTTGTTGAACTTCTTCAAGTTCAATATTTCTCCCACTGCCCTTTTGTAGGATGAATTCCTTTTCCATAAAAATGGCATGCCTACTGACTAAAATCTTTTGTTCAGTAGGGTGGTAGAATAGATATCCTATACTATTTTTGGGATATCCAACAAATAGACATTTTTCTGCTCTAGCATCAAGCTTTTGTCCAAAATTTCTTTTGACATAAGCTGGACATCCCCATATCTTAAGGTGCTTAAGATTGGGTTTCCTTCCCCTCCATAACTCATATGGAATGCCAGATACAGATTTGGATGGTACTCTATTCAAAATATTAGCCGCTGTTTCCAAGGCATATCCCCAGAAAGAAACAGGTAAGTCTGTGAAGCACATCATGGACCGTACCATATCTAATAAAGTACGATTTCTCCTTTCAGCAACACCATTTAATTGTGGTGTGTAAGGAGGAGTCCATTCAGAGATGATTCCCTTTTGTTTAAGGTGATCAAGAAACTCGGTGGATAAGTATTCACCTCCTCTATCTGATCGAAGGATCTTAATACTTTTCTCCGTTTGTTTCTCTACCATACTTTGATACTCTAAAAATTTTTCAAAAGCTTCAGACTTATGTTTCATTAGATACACAAATCCGTACCTTGAAAAATCATCAGTGAATGTGATGAAATATGAGTATCCACCCTTGGCCTGAGTTGTCATAGGTCCACATACATCAGTGTGTATGAGTCCTAATAACTCTGTTGTCCTTTCATTATGTCCACTAAATGGAGTCTTGGTCATTTTACCCATGAGACATGATTCACAAGTTCCTAATGATTAATAGTCATAAGGATTAAGGAATTTTTTCTTGTATAACTTGTTAATCCTCTGCTCACTAATATGTCCAAGACGACAGTGCCAAAGTAAAGTATTGTTTACTTCATCTCTTTTTCGTTTATTACTAACATGTAGTATATTGTCATCAGAAGATAAAGTTAAGAGACCATTGCAAAATATGCCATTAAATATTATTTCATTAGAAAAACTGATTGAGCAGCCACTGCTCATTACATTCATAATATATCCTTGTTTAAGTAACAAGGGTACAGATATGATGTTTCTAATGATTCTAGGCATAAAATAACAATTCTTTAACTCTAAAATCTTCCTAGAAGGCAGCTTCAACATATAAGTCCCTACAGCTTCTGCTTGGATGGAATCTCCTCCAGCACCGTAGAGCTCGAAGTCGCCTTCCTTCAAAACTCTAATGTTCTGTAGTCCCTGCAATGATTTGCAGATATGATGACCACAAGCAGTATCCAATACCCAAGAGTTTGAATTAGAAGTGTCTAATGACAAAATTGCATGTATCTCATACATACCTGTTGGTGCATTACTAGCACCGGGCTTCAGACTTGCAAGGTAAACCTTGCAGTTTCTTTTCCAGTGACCCGGCTTGCCACAATGAAAGCAGGTCATTTGTCCGGAGGCCTTCTTTCCTTTCTTTTTCTTGATGCCCCCTTTTGGGTTTAACCTCCTCTTGGAACCCTTTTTGCCTATTTTCTTCTTGTTTATACCATCCACAAGAAGAAGTGGAGCCTTATTTTTCTTTAAATGGCTCTCTGCTGTTTTTAACATATTCAACAGCTCAGGCAAGGAAGTGTTAAGTTTGTTCATATGATAATTAAGAACAAACTGTGAAAATGACTCTGGGAGTGACTGCAGGATTAAATCCTGATTCAACTCCCCATCCATGACAAAACCTAATTGACCCAATCGGGTGATTAGGTCAATAACCTTTAATACATGGTCTTGTACGGATGTACCTTCTGTCATCCTTGCACGGAATAACTGCTTAGATATTTCATATCTTGCAGTTCGACTATGTTCTCCATAAAGTTCTTTTAAATTGAGCAATATGGAGTTTGTGTCCATGCTATCATGTTGCCTCTGTAACTCATTGGTCATAGAGGCAAGCATTATACACTTGACAGTAAGTGAGTCATTTTGCCACGTGTTATATGTGGTCTTATCCTCTTGCGAGGCATCTTCCCCTAATGGTTCCAAGGTTGGGGTATCAAGAATATAAGAAATTCTTTCTTGGCTGAGTACTATCTTCAGGTTTCTCAACCAATCAACATAGTTTGGTCCAGTCAATTTATTTGCATCAAGAATGCTACGGAGTGAGAGTGAAGAGGCCATTTAATCTACATTAACAAACAACATTACATAAGCAGACAATCAATGTTGACAAAACATAATTAAATTAGGACTTTAACTTAATTATGTCTCCCACTATTTTATCAAGCATCATAACCCTCAATGTGATGATCGAGAAAACCCTAATTGGTTCTCTTAGTGGGGTTGAGATCCTAATTCCTTATAAAAGACCTTGTGTGTACACAACAAATCTTATATAAGTTCAAAGGTAGGAAAAACTCTTTCCAATTGTAATTCATACAATTCTCAACTTATCTTGGCCTCTAAAATATTAATAGTCTTGTGTGTACACAACAAACTATAATATTTTAGTTAAGTTAGACCCTTCATTGCTATATAGTCATGATATTAATCATAATACCCTTGTGTGTACACAACAAAGTATTATATTAAATCATTCCATAAGCATCAAATGTACCAAGAAAAAATTATGTTAGTCACCATAAAGAAAAGGCCTTGTGTGTACACAACAAACCTAATATGGATCATAACATGATAATGACTTGGCATGAAGGAAAGCCATATGTAGTGAATATTACACTGAGCATATTAATCAATAATTAAGTTAATCATACCGGCCAGGTAAGTGGGAGAGTGGTGGGAGTCCCCCCGTTGCTTTCCTTAGACACCAATAAGAATTGGCCAGGTCAGTCAACGGAACCAATTAAAAACCACGTCCTCTTTACCGATCATGAACCACTTTTCCTAGACACCGAATGATAAACTAATCATATTGATTATTTTTGCTTTTGGTATATGACACTACAACTTAATATGTTGTTAAAGAGGGCTTTATTAAAACAAAGCACATTCTAGCAAATATGTGCCATAGTGTGCCATCATACTAGGACAACCATTTACCACATAATGGATCCACCATTATGCCAGGGCAACCTTATTTCAGTATGATGACTAGAAGGCTAAACATATCTCTATGCAAATTAAGGTTTAAGTGAAAACCTTAATTAGTGGCATACATCAAACATATATGCATAATTAACACAAAAATGTGATTAGTGTGTCATCATACTAGGACAACCATTTACCACATAATGGATCCACCATTATGCCAGGGCAACCTTATTTCAGTATGATGACTAGATCTCTATGCATATCTCTACAACAATTAGGGTTTGAGTGAAAACCCTAATTGGTGACATTATAACAAACATATATTACATCTCATGTTACTTTTATAAATATGCATCTAAAATTCAGAATATATATTTTAATCTTAATAAGGAGGCTCTGATACCACTGTAGGATTAGGTGGCAAGGCGGAATCATAGATTTCAAAAATTTTTATCTTAATGAAATCTTCACCAAACCTTCAACCCAAAATCTCCTTAAAAGAATTAAAACATATAAGATGTTTATATAAGATTTAATCTCAAATCAAGATACTAACCTGTATCGCAAAATCCAAACTCTGAATCTCCACCAGGTGCCCAAATGTTCACCCTCCAAAGGTGATCCACACAGAAAAACAATGAAGACAAAATTTCTATTTCTTGGTTCCTCTTCTTGAATTCTTTTTCAAGAATTCAATTCTTGGACCTTTAGGCTGAAATTTTCTTTCTTGAAAATTTCCTTTTCTTCCTTCTTTCCTCTTCTTGAATTTTCTTCAAGAATTCCCTTTCTTGAATCCCTTTTCTTGAATTGAATTGGAAGAAAAAATTAAGACAGTCAAAGTCTTAATTCAAGAAAGAAAAGAAGAAAAGATCCTTTCCCTGTTCTTTCCTTTACCGTTCAAGACCTTCTTCTTATTCTTGTTTAGGGTCAGAGTTTCGACAGAGGATACCTCTGTAAGGGAAACAATACCCAACAAGAACAAGAGGAAGGAGTATTCTGGAGAGGAAGTGAGGGAATTGGATCTCTGAACTATGTTGCGTGAAAACCCCCGAGAACCCCAACCCTATTTATAGATCTCAGAGGGGTGTCATCTCGAAACAACGCAACCCTCTGAAACCCCAGGGATCACGATCCCTCATTCCTCACGTGTCCCCTCAACCAAAAATCACGATTCTCCGATTTGATTTTCGTTTTTCCGACGAGGAGAACTCTCGGAAAAACTTTAGGAAGGATCGCGACTTTTGGAGACGGATTTGCGACCGAAAAGCGACGGATCTTTTTCTTAAATTTTTCTGGCCATCAGATCCAGATCCAAGGGCGCCAGACAAGGATCTGAAATGCTCTTCTTCAGAAATTTCTCCGACGTTTTTTTTTTTTTTTTCTCACGCGTTTTAAGAGAAGTCCACGCGCGTGGACTTTCTTTCTTGGCGCGCGCGGGTGAGAGAAGGGAGGGGGCGGCTTGGAGAGAGGGTCTCAGTGAATTAAATTCACTTGGGTTCAGCCATGGGTTAGCCCAATGTCCTAAAAATTAAATTGGACCTTAATCTGGTTCAATTAGAACCCAATTAAGCCCAATTCGGAACCAAATTCGAATCTGATTCGAATAGAAATTTGGTCTGCAACACATGCTAGTGTGTTTATCCTGCAAACATGATTTAATTCCAAATTAAATCCTTCATCAATTTTTTTTTGTGTGTGACCCATTGGGTTCCACACCTAGCCAGCAGTAGGTCCGAGTGCTATTTGACTTAATTCAGTTAGATCTCAACCAAGCCGATTTAGGTCAACTCAAACTAGCTCGACTCGGTCAATTAGAATCTAATTCAAATTGACTGATTTGAATTACCATGATTCAATCATATACCTACAAGACAAGATTGACGTCTAGCAACGTATCATGTCTACCCGGAAGATGTGGAATTTTGGTGGAATTACCAAAATACCCTTCAGTGGTGAGTTACCGGGCAATTCAGTCCTTTGATCAACTTGCATCCCGAATATGATTATGAATATGGATATTTGTCAAATCCAATTTTCATATTCATCCCTAGCTCAATCTTTATAATGATGATTCATTAATGAACCATTAGAAAATAACTCTAATGTTCATACTTTGATCAAAGGTTTCCTGAATCCATCATTTAAAATTAGCTGGATGCTATTCCCTCTTACTAGGGCTGATCAATTCCTTGTTGACCTACTCACAACCTCCATATACAATCCACCATAACCAGTATCACCTCGTGCATGACTCAGTGTCATGATTGACTGCGAACCAAAGTATGGATTCATGTATATAAGGTACTATGGTAGTCTCAGGTCAAAGGACCACATGCACTACTCCCACTATGAGAATTATCTATTGACAAACAGATAAGGTTCCATTAGATATTCTCAATCTGGATCAATTCAGTGAACTCATTCTCCAATGAACACTCACATCCTAGTATTAGTGTCAAACACAAGTGACTGTGAGATCAGTCACCCTTATTACAAAACATATATAGGATGTGCTGGTCTTGCCGGAAACATTGATCCCCAACTCAATGTCCCATCGACCAGGAATATTTTAGATTAGGGTTTTAAGGCTTTAGGTCTCACTGGTATGATCTCATCATAACCCTAGAACCATAGTCCTAATCTATGGGGTTCATCATAAAATCAAAAAGACAGCAAATGATGAAAATAATGCCTTTATAAAATGTCAATTCATTGATTTTGGGATCAAAAATTACAATATTTCAATTGGCTTTCAGGGCACAATCTTTCAGCTAGTAGATCAATTGAAGCATAACTTATTGAGTATTAGTCAATTGTGTGATAAAGGCTTCAAAGTTATCTTTGAATCATTTATGTGTATAGTAACTAACTCTCTTGACTCTAGCAACAAATTCGTTGGCCATAGACTTAGAAACATCTATGTGGTAGATCTGAATGATCTAGCCATATCCAGTAGTTCCAGTCTAGTAGTAGTGAATGTTAAGACCAAGGAGTCATGTTTATTATGGCATAGATGATTAGGTCATGCTAGCATGCATACTATTTCCAAATTAATCTCAAAGAATCTAGTTAGAGGTTTGCCATATTTTAAAGTTGATCTTGATTATGTATGTGATGCTTGTCAATTAGGCAAACAAACTAGGGAGAGCTTTAAATTGAAAAATGTTATTTCAACAACTAGACCCCTTGAGCTACTTCATATGGACTTATTTGGACCAACTAGGATCACAAGCCTAGGAGGTATGAAATATGGCCTTGTGATTGTAGATGACTTTTCTAGATTCACATGGGTATTATTTATTGCACATAAAGATGAAACTTTTAATATATTTTGAGAATTTCCTAAGAAAGTTTCAAATAGAAAAATCTTTTTGTTATTTCTATAAGAATTGATCATGGAACTGAATTTCAAAATCAATTCTTTAATGAATATTGCACTGAGCACGGCATTGATCACAACTTCTCTGCTCCTAGAACACCATAACAAAATGGTGTTGCAGAGAAGAATAATAGAACTTTGGAAGAAATGGCCTAAAAAATGTTGTGTGAAGGTAATCTTCTAAGATACTTTTGGGCAGAAGCGGTGAACACTACCAGTTATATACTAAACCGAGTTTTAATACGACTAATTTCAAAGAAAACCCCCTATGAGCTTTGGAATAGAACAAAACTAAATATCAATTACTTTCATGTTTTTATGTGTAAATTCTTTGTGTTAAATAATGGCAAAGATAATCTAGGAAAATTTGATGCAAAATCTGATGAATCTATATTCCTTGGTTATTCATTACATAGCAAAGCATATATAGTATTTAACAAAATAACTCTTACTGTAAAAGAGTCAATTCATGTTGTTTTTGATGAAGCTAACCCCTCACATCTAGAAAGGATGAGTATATAGATAATGATGCAGGTACACTACACAAGGAAATGGAAGATCTAAACATTCAAGGCAAGCCAACACAAGTTGGAAGTGAAATGGTAAGCAAGGATCATGTTGATTTACCAAATGAATGGAGGTATGTAACTTCACATCCCAAAGATTTAATTATTGGTGATCCTTCTCATGGTGTTAGGACTAGGTCATCACATAGAGATGCACATGACTACCTAGCCTTTGTCTCTCAAATTGAACCACACAGTTTACAAGAAGCTGAAACTGATTATAAATAGATGATGGCCATGCATGATGAATTAAACTAGTTAGAAAGGAACAATGTTTGGACACTAGTTAGTAGGCCTACAGACCACCCAATTATAGAAACCAAATGGGTCTATAAGAACAAACTAGATGAGAAAGGCAAAATTATAAGAAATAAAGCAAGGTTGTTAGCAAAAGAGTACAATCAAGAAGAGGGTATCGATTTTGATGATACTTATGCTCCCGTAGCAAGACCTGAAACTATTAGATTATTTCTTGCATTTGCTTGCTACATGAACTTTAAACTCTTTCAAATGGATACCAAAAGTGCTTTTCCAAATAAACTTACTTCTGAATAAGTTTTTGTAGAATAGCCACCAGGTTTTGAAAATCATGCTTTTCCAAATCATGTGTTTAAATTAAATAAAGCTTTATATGGTTTGAAATAAGCACCTAGGGCCTGGTATGATAGACGAGCATGTTTTTACTTGAAAATGATTTTAAAAGAGAAAATGTTGATAAAACTCTCTTCATTAAAAAGAAAAATAATGAAACATTAGTTGTCCAAATATAAGATGATGATATTATCTTTGGTGCAACTAATGAAAGTTTTTGTGAAGAATTTGCTAAGCTAATGCAAGGTGATTTTAAAATGAACCCTATGGGTGAGCTTAACTACTTCCTTGGATTACAAGTCAAACAAATGAAGGAAGGAACTTTCATAAGCCAAGCCAAGTACAACAAAGAAATAATCAAGAAATTTAGCATGGAAACAAGCAAAGAAGCTAACACACCCATGAGCACTACCTGCAGACTAGACAAAATGGAAGTGGATCCAATGTTGACCAAAAGCTCTATAGAGATATGATCGGATCCCTATTATATTTAACTGTAAGTAGACCAGATATCTTGTATAGTGTATGTATATATGCTAGATTTCAATACAATCTTAAAGAAACACATATGCTTGCTGTTAAAAGAATTTTCAAATACCTTAAAGGTATAAGTAATCTGGGTCTTTGGTATTCTAATGAATCATCTTTGAATTTAATTAGTTTTTCTGATGCTGACTATGCTGGTTGCAAAATTGATAGAAAGAGCACTAGTGATACATCCCAATTTCTAGGGTTGAATTTAATCTCATGGTACTATAAGAAGCAAAACTACGTAGCATTGTCCACTACTGAGGCAGAATATGTTGCTGCTGGTAGTTGTTGTACTCAAGTATTATAGATTAAACAACAACTAGAAGACTTTGGTGTTACACAATCTAAAATTCCAATCAAATGTGATAACACAAGTGCTATCAATTTAACAAAAAATCTTGTTCAGCATTCACAAACTAAGCACATTAAAATTAGGCACCATTTTTATAAGAGAACATGTACTGAATAATGATATTGCTCTTGCATATGTGCCAACTGAAAATCAACTTGCTGATATTTTTACCAAACCTTTGAATTTAGATAGATTTGCAATGATTAGAAATGAATTAGGATTATGTGATCCTATCTAGAAATACTCCCATAATCTTAAGGATAAATTATCTAGATAACCTTCCAATCCAAATCCTAAAATTTCATGAGCTTTGATTGAAATCCAAAATTATCATTTTTGTGCTCCCTCTACTCGAGCCGACTCGAGCAGATGAACTGTTGGCCGAGCCGGCTCGGATGTCAAGCCATCTCTTTTTAGTTCGAGCCGTAGGGTTTGATTTTTTCATTTTTACTCCTAAACCCTATTTTGTCTCTTTCTAAAAACCTTCCAAATACTTCCAAACTTCCAAGAACAGCATCGCAATTTGAATTTCTTCACTCTATGGAACCAAAAAGAGCTATTGGAAAAAAATCAGGAAGAATCAGTGAATCGACTCTGCAAGAAAAAAGGACAAAATTCTGAGAGGACCATGTTTCCCGGAATCAACCTCAGTCTAAAGAAGAAGCTAGTCCAACTTCTCCCAGTCACCAAATCTCTCTAGGTATGAGACCAATCACCACGGGCAGATGGATTTTATTTGAATATATGAAAAAGATAGGCTTTGTGATTGGCGATTTTATTGAAAATCAAGGATGGAGGAATTTGTATTCTCTAGATGTTAAAATCTACCCAAACCTAGTGAAAATGTTCTATGAAATTTTAAGGTTGGAGAAAACTTCATTAAATCTTTTGTTAAGGGAAGAAGGATAATTATATCTACCAAAATTCTAGGAAGTGTTTTGGATATGCCTTTTGAAGGCACAGAGTATTTAATACTGAAAGATAGAACCAAGGCACTGCAAACTATTTTAGAGAGAACTGAAGTAAACGAGATAGGGATTCTCAAGGCAAGCATGTTATCTATTGAGTTGAGAATTCTATATAATTTTATTAGCAGGATCTTCTTACCCAGAACTAGACATTTTGATTGGGTTATTGAAAGAGATCTGTGCTTCATGGAACTTTTGATTAATGGTGATAAGATCAATTTGCCTGCAATCATGATTTGCCAAATGAAGGAGACAATAAGAAAAGGCAAGGCCTGTCTACCCTATGGAATGGTTTTATCTCTCTTCTTTCAAAATGCAAATGTAGATCTGACAGGGGAGGATAGTAGGACACTACTCCATACTGATACATATACTGCAAAAACTTTTCAAAGAATGGGATATCTATTGTCAGATGGCACTTGAAGAAAGAAAATTGATGTCCTAGTAACTATAGAATCTGAGGAGATTCAAGAACAAGTAGAGTTAGAGGCTGGTGAAGACACTATAGTTCATATTCCAAAACCATAGCCATAGTTGGGATCTTCAATACAAGTAGACTTCGACACCTTTTTTCCAGACATCTCAGTACCAGATATGCCTGATATACCATGTGGTACAGCTACTTTTACTCAGTCTACTGATGTTCCAATTCAAAGTCACACTACTACTACCCTTGCTGAAGATAATACATTGTTACAAGACTTTATGGCACAGCAAATGAATAACATGAATGAAACTGTAAAGTCTTTTATGGTTGCCATGTTTGGAGAACTTCAAAAGTCAGTTGATGATAGACTAACTCAATTTAGAGGGCAGATAGATGATCTAAAGAGAAGGATAGACACAATTGAAACCTCTAAGACTGCAACTGGTGCAACAAAAACTAATCTACAGCCAATCCTTGAATTGATTGCATCAAGTTCTAAATCTACTAAAAGGTCAGTCACTCAAGTTCTTGAAGCATATAGAACTGAAATGGACAACTTGAGAATAAGAATGGGGTCAGTTGAAGTAGGAAAAAGGATGGAAGATGATTATACCAAAGGTATTGGTATAATTAGAAGTGAGTTTGGCAGATTAAGAGGATCAGCAGAGGCATTTGCCAATATTCAACCCACAGAGTTTTTTACATTGCAAAAAGAAGTGGCACAAATGAAGGAATCAATAGAAGATTTAATTGCCTCTAAAAGAACAAAGAAAATGGAAGAAGAACTCAAATCTATGAACAGCTTCTTGTGGAAGATAATGACTAAGATTGAAGAAATTCAAGCTGCTCAGAACGCTCCTCCTACGCATTCCACACCTTTTCCTAGTCATTCTACTTATCCTAGACAACCTGCTCCACATCTTAGGTCACAAAGAACCCATGATATACCATAATTTGTTGACCTAATTACTTCTCTGCCACCTGGCATTCAGATTCTAGGTCAACCTTCATATCCTAGAGTAAACTTAGATAGTGACCAAGTGTATTACTCTTCACATTGTACTTTGTACTAAACTTTTTTAATGAAATGAAAAGTACACATTTTGTTCTATTTCTCTATGAATGTTTATGTTCAATTGTTCATACATTGACTGATATTTTAATTAGAATTTCAAGATGAATATGAGAAAATGAAATTATCTCAAATAAATTTTAAATACTTTCTCATTCTATTTTAAAATCTAAGCTTAACTCCTACTCTATCTTTTTGATTGATTGACAAAAAGAGGGAGAATGGTATGCTATGAAATATTTGCATGAAAAGAATGAAAAGGAGAAAATATTTGCATGATTATATATTTGTTCTAATGCATAAAGCCTAAAAGCTAAACTCAAATTAAGCTCTGATACATCATGATACATATTTAAGAGGCTCTGATACATAATGATATATATTTTGACTTTTAATAGCTCTGATACATTTTGAGCTCTGAAAATACATAAAAAGTAAGCCAAATCATGAAATATCTTATTGAGGGGGAGATTACCTCTCTCTTCCCTAATTCTCCTTTCATTATTTGGCACTAACTGAAGTCAACTTATTTTACTTGTTCATATATACTTGCAAATATAATTATACAAATAATTGTAAAGTATTATATTGCTTTCTCATGCCCAGTGTTTTGTCATCATCAAAAAGGGAGAGATTGTTGACCCCATAAGTGATTTTGATGATAACCAAATATTGGAGCATGTATATTTATTTCTGACAACTCTTCAAGTGTTTGACAAGTTTTTGTAGGATGGATTAAATGTTCAAACTTCAACTCCTACACCTTTGTTTTCTTATTTGAGTTGTGTTGTAATGTGTTTTTGTAAAGAAGAACCCAATAAAAAAGCTAAGAAAAAATCATGTAAAAAGGGTTACTTCTATGTGTGTGTGTGCCATGAAATTTATTTTGAGTTGGTTTGTTTGGGAATGTAAAGAGTTGGTAAGAGTTTTTCTTTAAGTTCAAATATAAAAATCCTAAAGAAGACACTCGAGCCGACCCCACATGATGAAGAGCCGACCTGCTTACAAGCACGCAGCAAGGATTCTGGAACGCAGTAATCAGAGCTAACTCGATGGAAAGCGAGCCGACTCTAGTGAATCCGAGTCGATCGGAATCAGTCCAAGCCGACTCCTCCAGAGTCCAATTTCTGAAGATTTCTAAGAATAACCAGGCGAGCCGACCCGAACAAGAAAGAGCCGACTCTGCCAGACCTAATGTTGAAAGCCTGAGAAAGTGAGCTGACCCGAACTGCACCGAGTCGACTCTTCCAGAGTGAGGTTTTTCGAACCTAAGAAGAAGAGCTGACCCAAGCTGAAAAGAGCCGACTCCTCGAGTTCAAGTTTCTCAAAGAAAGAAGTTCGAGCCGACCAGAGCTATCAAGAGCCGACTTGTCCAGAGTGATGTTTTATGCCCTAAGACAAAGAGCCGACTGCATTAAAGATTTGGCGACTCGACCCATCGACTCTAAGGATCCGAGCCGACTCGAAGGAATCCAAGCCGACTCGAACGTTATTTCCAGGTATCTAACGGCTAGTTCCAGAAATTATTTTTGAATGCTAAAAGGTGATCCAACGGTCACAAATCATTCCCCAACGGTCTACAATGGCTAGAACTACCTTGGGATGATAGAAGACTTTAAATTTGAAGGATTTGAACTTCTTTGAAGCGATGAATTAGAGAGTTCTTCAAAGAAAAGAGAGCTTCATTGAATATCCTACCAACCAACAGTAAAAGAGCACAAGAACATTCAAGTCAAGCTTTCAAGTCTTCACCAACTCCAATCTGAAGCTTGAAACAACTTTGGAAAGAATCCACTGAAGTAATTAAAGTCTATTCAAGTGCATTCAAGTGGACTTCCAACAAGCTACACCGGCAACTATCCGACAAATTGAGTTTGTCATTATTGTTGCATTTCTTTTAACTCAATTTTTGAATTGTTGGGTTATTGGTGAGCCCGGTTGAAAAACCAAATAGGTTCTTGGTAAGCCTTGATAAAAACCAAGTGTTGGGTTCTTGGTAACCCTAGTAAAACCAAGTTAGGTTTCTTTGGTGAGACTATTAAAACTAAAGGGTGTTGGATTTTCTTTGGTGATCCTGTAAAACCAAAGTGTAGAGGTTTTGGATTGTGATCCTGTAAAACAATCCTACTGTATTTGGGTATGAATATAGTGGAAATCCCAAGTGGTATCTTGGATAGTGGACGTAAAATCTGGGTTGCTCCGAATCACTATAAATTTGGTGTGTTTGTGTTGTGCTTCTTTACTTCTTTTTAGCTTCTGCAATTTATATCTCTGTCACAGCACCTAACACCTTCTAAGGGATTTTAATTGCACATTACTTGCTTTAAATTTTTTAAATTCCAAATTCACCCCCCTCTTGGGTTGCCACCTGGGCAACAACCAGTATCAGAGCAGTGTCTCTGATTATCTTAGAGTAAAGATTGATGGCTCATCCAATGAGTACGTCATTGGTGGAAGGCCAATCAACTAATAGACCTCCACTCTTCACTGGCACAAATTATGCATATTGGAAAGCTAGAATGAAGATCTATGTTCAAGCAGTTGATTTTCAATTATGGAAGGTCATTCTAAAGGGTCCTTATATCCCCATGACTAAAATTCATGAAGTGGATGTTCCTAAACCTGAAGAGGATTGGGACGAACACGACATGAAGATGGGTGAATTAAATGCCAAAGGGATGAACTTTTTATATTGTTCTTTAGATAGTAATGAGTTTAATCAAATTTTTATTTACTATTCTACAAAAGAAATTTGGAACAAACTTGAAGTGACCCACGAAGGAACTTCTTAAGTGAAGTCTTCTAAAATTAATCTTCTTGTACATAGTTACGAATTATTTAAGATGGAACCTAATGAAACAATATCTGCCATGTTTACATGTTTCACCGATATTATTAACGGCTTAAGAATTATTGGCAGGGTATATACTAATGCAGATCTAGTGCAGAAGATACTGAGATCTCTTCCGGATAAGTGGGATCCGAAAGTAACTGCCATCTAGGAAGCAAAAGATTTGAACACCTTACTGCTAGATGAATTGCTAGGATCTCTCATCACACATGAATCGACCATGCAACACCGAATTGAAGATGATCAAAAGAATAAGAAGTCTATCACCTTCAAAGCTGCTATGGATTCTAGAAAGGATGAAGAATCGGAAGAAGAAAGCACCTCTACTAAAAGCAACATGGAAGACAAAGACATTGCCATGGTCGTCAGAAAATTTAGAAAGTTCTTGGGAAGAAGAAATGGAAGATATTTTAGAAAATTCCATAAGAACAAAGAGTTTAGTAAGGAGAAAGACAAGGAAAAGGAGAAAGAAAGAGAAGTGCCCACTTGTTATGAATGCAAAAAGCCAGGGCACATCCAACCAGATTGCCCTTTATTGAAAAAGGGATTTAAGAAAAAAAAAAAAGAAAGCTATGGTAGTGACGTGGAGCGACAGCGAAGCATCCTCATCAACAGAAGAATAAGAGACCATGAAATCTGCAAATCCATGTCTGCTGGGTCTTGAAAATGAGGTATCATCCCCTGAGCTACAAACTGAATTTTCATATGATGAACTAAACTTAGAATTTCATGATTTACTTATTGAATTTAAGAAAGCTGGGGTTAAAATTAAATCCTTAAAGAAACAAAATGATGTTTTATCAAAAGACAAGGATGAGATTTCTGAAAAGAATAACATCTTGCAAAAAGAATTGAATTACTTTTCTAAAAATATTATTGCTTTGAATAATGAGAAAAATGCTTTAAATGAGATAAACAATATTTTAGTTGCCAAAATATTGATTTGAAAAAAAAGGTTGAAAAGCTTAAGCCCTTAGTAGAAAAACTTACTTTGAGTTATGATAAGCTTGAGCTAAGCTTAAGCCCTTAGTAGAAAAACTTAATTTGAGTTCTAATAAGCTTGAGCTAATTTTGAAAGAGCAAAAGGATTCGAAAAGTAAAGCTGGAATTGGGTTTAATGTTTTAAATGCTAAAGAAATAACAAAATTTGTATCTTCGAAAGCTTCAGCTTCAAAAATCTTTTCCATCGAAACCAATTTCAAATGGCTTGAAATATGTTCCTAAGAATTCTATGCAAAAATCTTTTGAACCAAATATTTCTGTTTCTGCATCTTTTATAGCTTCAAAGCATGCATCATTCAAAAATAATAAAATTATTTATTATGCATGTCATAGCTCTGGACATAAATCCTATCAATGCAAATCATTGAAAAATTCCATGATTAGTGCATTGAAATTTAGAACCATTTGGGTTCCAAAGGAAACCAATTTTGCGAACTCGAAAGAACCCAAGTTAGCTTGGGTACCTAAAATCACTCCTTGATTGTTTTGCAGGATTGTCTTGTAGCCCATAAACTAAAGAAAAGATGGTATCTTGACAGCGACTATTCAAGGCATATGACGGGTGACAAAGATCAGTTCATCACCCTATAAATGAAAGAAGGAGGATTGGTTACATTTGGAGATAATGGCAAGGGAAGAATAATCGGAATCGGTAAGATCAAAATAACCTCCTGTACTTTTATTGAAGATGTACTACTAGTAGATAAATTGAAGCATAACTTATTGAGGATTAGTCAATTATGTGATAAAGGCTTCAAAGTTATCTTTGAATCATCTATGTGTATAGTTACTAACTCTCTTGACTCTAGCAACAAATTCGTTGGCCATAGACTTGGAAACATTTATGTGGTAGATCTGAATGATCTAGCCATGTCCAGTAGTTCCAGTCTAGTAGCAATGTATGCTAAGACCAAGGAGTCCTTGATAGGGGACTAACTAGATGCAAAGATGAGGAGATGATGCAAGTGATTTTTCTTTGGTGATTTTTAGGGTTTTAAAGATTTGTTTAGGATTCCCAAAAACAAGTAGGAGTAGATCTAGGGTTCTATACTAACAAGAACTTCAAGCAAGCAAGTAAGTCCCTAAGCAAGGAAAAAAAGAGGACCCCAGGATTGAGAAACCCCATAGGACGTAGCTCTTAGATCAATACCTACTTAGGAGTCAGGGTGGCAAACCTCAAAGATCCGAAGCGCCCGATGCCGAGTTCACTCGCTCTCACGGATGCGGCCTGGATGATCGAGCAGTCAACCCTGCGGATGTGCCAGCTTTTTGTTCGAAGGTCACGATCGCAAGAGCAACCAACTCCATGTTCGTGTCACCTGGAAGACCTACGAGCATTCAAGAGGAGAGTTAGGATTCAACAAAGAAAACAAAGGATGAAGGAAAGAGAGTTGATGTGGTGATGGTGGAGTTCTTCTTGCTAGGTGCCCGGTTGGATGATCCTAATGGACTCTGACTCGAAGTTTGGAGGATAGAGTTGCGAAAGAGATAGTAATACGAGGCCTCACACCTCTTGACACCCGAAGGCGAAGGCGCTCCCTCACGGAGATCGACGTTCCTAATGAACGAAGGCAACTAAAGAGAATTGGCTCTCAAAAAACTTGGTTTTTTCATTCATCATCAATTAAACTTTACAAGGGAGGGGTAAGGCCCTTTATATAGGCACCTTGAAACCCATTCAAATTTCAAAAAATACAAAGCTTCATGAAAAGGGTGCCAAAATACAAATTTATTCTTCCAAGGTTTTGTGGCTTGATTTGAGGCTTGAAACAAGGGAGTTGTCTCCTTGATTTGAGGATCAATGATTTTCTTCCATAGCCGACCAAGCACTTTAGGAAGATGGCTTGATTTGGGGCTTGAAACAAGGGAGTTGTCTTCTTGATTTGAGGGTCAATGATTTTCTTCCATAGCCAACCAAGCACTTTGGGAAGAAGTCTTGATATGGGGCTTGAAGTAAGGATAATGCCTTCATTGCCCATTGACCTTCCTTGGCTACCCATAGCTCCTTTGGAATGAGGCTTGATAGGGGGAGGAAAGGGAGGAAAGAATCAAAGAATGGCACCCATAAATTCTAGCATTCCCTTCTTGCCTTGGTCGTCCACATGTCAAGGTGATGTGGCGCCACATGGGATAGATGAGGTGGCACCAAGTGGCATCCTTCATGGCTTGGAGATGGCTTGACCCATTACAAATTGGACTAGACTCGAAGACAACTCTAGCTTGGGCCCAATCTTCAAACAGACTCGGACTGGAATCATTACAGAACTGGACTCAATACAGGACACAACATGACCCAATTGGTCAATGTATAGGACTAAACAAAAATAATTGAGACTAACTTCATTACTAAAAATTACAATGCATAGGCTTGAAGCCTTATTACAGGACCCAAAAATTGAAACCCTAATAAGAGGACTGGTGCCCACACCAGTCATATTTATTATGGCATAGACGATTAGGTCATGCTAGCATACATACCATTACCAAATTAATTTCAAAGAATCTAGTTAGAGGTTTGCCACATTTTAAAGTTGATCTTGATTATGTATGTGATGCTTGTCAATTAGGCAAACAAACTAGGGGGAGTTTTAAAACAAAAAATATTATTTCAACAACTAGACCCCATAAGCTACTTCACAAGGACTTATTTGGACCAACTAGGACCACAAGCCTAGGAGGTATGAAATATGGCCTTGTGATTGTAGATGACTTTTCTAGATTCACATGGATATTATTTATTGCACATAAGGATGAAACTTTTGATGTATTTCAAAAATTTCATAAGAAAGTTTCGAATGAGAAAAATCTTTCTATTATTTCTATAAGAAGATATCATGGAACTGAATTTCAAAATCAATTATTTGATGAATATTGCACTGAGCACGGCATTGATCACAACTTCTCCGCTCCTAGAATACCAAAACAAAATGGTGTTGTAGAGAGGAAAAATAGAACAGAAATGGCCCGAACAATGTTGTGTGAAGGTAATCTTCCAAGGTACTTTTGGACAGAAGCGGTGAACACTGCTTGTTATATACTAAACCGAGTTTTAATACAACCAATTTCAAAGAAAACCCCCTATGAGCTTTGGAATGGAAGAAAACCAAATATCAATTACTTTCATGTTTTTGGGTGTAAATACTGTGTTAAATAATGGCAAAGATAACCTAGGAAAATTTGATGCAAAATATGATGAATCTATATTCCTTGGTTATTCATTGCATAGAAAAGCATATAGAGTATTTAACAAAAGGACTCTTACTGTAGAAGAGCCAATTCATGTTATTTTTGATGAAGCTAACCCCTCACCATCTAGAAAGGATGAGTGTATAGATAATGATGCAGGTACACTACACAAGGAAATGGATGATCTAAACATTCAAGACAAGCCAACTCAAGATGGAAGTGAAATGGTAAGCAAGGATCATGCTGATTTACCAAAGGAATGGAGGTATATTACTTCACATCCTACAGATTTAATTATTGGTGATCCTTCTTATGGTGTTAGGACTAGGTCAGCACATAGAGATGTACATGATTACCTAGCCTTTGTCTCTCAAATCAAACCACACAGTTTAGAAGAAGCTGAAACTGATTATAACTAGATGATGGCCATGCATGATGAATTAAACCAGTTAGAAAGGAACAATGTTTGGACACTAGTTAGTAGACCTACAGACCACCCAATTAGAGGAACCAAATGGGTCTATAGGAACAAACTAGATGAGAATGACAAAATTATAAGAAATAAAGCAAGGTTGGTAGCAAAAGAGTACAATCAAGAAAAGGGTTTCGATTTTGATGATACTTATGCTCCCGTAGCAAGACCTAAAACTATTAGATTACTTCTTGCATTTGCTTGCTACATGAACTTTAAACTCTTTCAAATGGATATCAAAAGTGCTTTTCCAAATGAACTTACTTCTGAACAAGTTTTTATAGAATAGCCACCAGGTTTTGAAAATCATGCTTTTCCAAATCATGTATTTAAATCAAACAAAGATTTATATGGTTTAAAACAAGCACCTAGGGCCTGGTATGATAGACTGAGCATGTTTTTACTTGAAAATAATTTTAAAAGAGGAAATGTTGATAAAACTCTCTTCATTAAAAAGAAAAATGATGAAACATTAGTTGTACAAATATATGATGATGACATTATCTTTGGTGCAACTAATGAAAGTTTTTGTGAAGAATTTGCTAAGCTAATGCAGAGTGAGTTTAAAATGAACCCTATGGGTGAGCTTAACTGCTTCCTTGGATTATAAGTCAAACAAATGAAGGAAGGAACTTTCATAAGCCAAGCCAAGTATATCAAAGAAATAATCAAGAAATTTGGCATGAAAACAAGCAAAGAAGCTAACACACCCATGAGCACTACCTGCAGACTAGACAAAGATAGAAGTGGATCCAATGTTGACCAAAAGCTCTATACAGATATGATCGGATCCCTATTATATTTAACTGTAAGTAGACCAGATATCTTGTATAGTGTATGTGTATGTGCTTGATTTCAATGCAATCCTAAAGAAACATATATGCTTGCTATTAAAAGAATTTTCAAATACCTTAAAGGTACAGGTAATCTAGGTCTTTGGTATTCTAATGAATCATCTTTGAATTTAATTGATTTTTCTTATGCTAACTATGCTGGTTGCAAAATTGATAGAAAGAGCACTAGTGGTACATGCCAATTTTTAGGGTTGAATTTAATCTCATGGTACTGTAACAAGCAAAACTCCATAGCATTGTCCACTATTGAGGCAGAATACGTTGCTGTTGGTAGTTGTTGTGATCAAGTATTATGGATTAAACAATAGCTAGAAGATTTTGGTATTACACTATCTAAAATTCCAACCAAATATGATAACACAAGTGTTATCAATTTAACAAAATATCCTGTTCAGTATTTACGAACTAAGCACATTGAAATTAGGCACCAGTTTTATAAGAGAACATGTACTGAATAATGATATTGCTCTTGAATATGTGCCAACTGAAAACCAACTTGCTGATATTTTTACCAAACCTTTGAATTTAGATAGATTTGCAATGATTAGAAATGAATTAGGATTATGTGATCCTATCTAGAAATACTCCCATAATCTTAAGGATAAATTATCTAGATATCCTTCCAATCCAAATCCTAAAATTTCATGAGCTTTGATTGAAATCCAAAATTATCATTTTTGTGCTCCCTTTGCTCGAGTCGACTCGAGCAGATGAACTGTTGCCCAAGCCGACTCGGATGTCAAGCCATCTCTTTTTAGTTCGAGCCGTAAGGTTTGATTTTTCCATTTTTACTCCTAAACCCTATTTTGTCTCTTTCTAAAAATCTTCCAAATACTTCCAAACTTCCAAGAACAGTGTCGCAATTTGAATTTATTCACTCTATGGCACCAAAAGAGTTGTTGGAAAGAAATCAGGAAGAATCAGTGAATCGGCTCCGCAAGAAAGGAGGACGAAATTCCAAGAAGACCATGTTTCCTGAAATCAACCTCAGTCTGAAGAAGAAGCTAGTCCAACTTCTCCAAGTCACCAAATCTCTCTAGGTATGAGACCAATCACCATGGGCAGGCGGATTTTATTTGAATATCTGAAGGAGATAGGCTTTGTGATTGGCAATTTTATTGAAAATCAAGGATGGAGGAATTTGTGTTCTCTAAATGTTAAAATCTACCCAAAACTAGTGAGAATGTTCTATGAAAATTTAAGGTTTGGAGAAAACTTCATTGAATCTTTTGTTAAGGGAAGAAGGATAATTATACCTGCCGAAATTCTAGGAAGTGTTTTGGAAATGCCTTTTGAAGAGACAGAGTATTTAATACTGAAAGATAGAACCGAGGCACTGCAAATAGTTTTAGAGAGAACTGAAGTAAACGAGATAGGGATTCTCAAGGCAAGCATGTTATCTATTGAGATGAGAATTCTACATAATTTTATTAGGAGGATCTTTTTACCCAGAACTGGACATTTTGATTGGGTTAGTGAAAGAGATCTGTGCTTTATGGAACTTTTGATTAATGGTGATAAGATCAATTTGCCTGCAATCATAATTTGCCAAATGAAGGAGGCAATAAGAAAAGTCAAGGAATGTATACCCTATGGAATGGTTGTATCTCTCTTCTTTCAAAATGCAAATGTAGATCTGACAGGGGAGGATAGCAGGACACTACTCCATACTGATACATATACTGCAAAAACTTTTCAAAGAATGGGATATCTATTGTTAGATGGCACTTGGAGAAAGAAAATCGATGTCCCAGTAATTGTAGAATCTGAGGAGATTCAAGAACAAGCAGAGTTAGAGGCTATGAAGACACTGCAGTGCATATTCCAGAATCACGGCCATAGATGGGATCTTCAGTACAAGTAAACTTCGACACCTTTTTTCCTGACATCTCAGTACCAGATATGCCTGATATACCATGTGGTACAGCTACTTTTACTCAGACTACTGATGTTCCTATTCAAAGTCACACTACTACTACCCCTACTGAAGATAATACATTGTTACAGGACTTCATGGCACAGCAAATGAATAACATGACTGAAACTGTAAAGTCTTCTATGGTTGCTATGTTTGGAGAACTTCAAAAGTCAGTTGATGATAGACTAACTCAATTTGGAGGGCAGATAGGTGATCTGAAGAGAAGGATAGACACACTTGAAACCTCCAAGACTGCAACTGGTGCAACAAAAACTAATCTACAGCCAATCCTTGAATTGATTGCATAAAAATCTGAATCTACTAAAAGGTCAGTCACTTAAGTTCTTGAAGCATATAGAACTGAAATGGATAACTTGAGAATAAGAATGGGGTCAGTTGAAGTAGGAAAAAGGATGGAAGATGATTATACCAAAGGTATTGGTATAATTAGAAGTGAGTTTGGCATATTAAGAGGATCAGTGGAGGCATTTGCCAATGTTCAAGCCACAGAATTATTTACATTGCAAAAAGAAGTGGCACAAATAAAGGAATTAATAGAAGATTTAATTGCCTCTAAAAGAACAAAGAAAATGGAAGCAGAACTCAAATCTATGAACAGCTTCTTGTGGAAGATAATGACTAAGATTGAAGAAATTCAAGCTTCTCAGAACGCTACTCCTCCTTCTTCCACACCTTTTCCTAGTCATTCTACTCATCCTAGACAACCTGCTCCACACCTTAGGTCACAAGGAACCTATGATATACCATAATTTGTTGACCCAATTGCTTCTCTGCCACCTAGCATTCAGATTCCAGGTCAACCTTCACATCCTAGAGTAAACTTAGATAGTGACGAAGTGTATTACTCTTCATGTTGTACTTTGTACTAAACTTTTTTAATGAAATGAAAAGTACACATTTTGTTCTTTTCTCTATGAATGTTTATGTTCAATTGTTCATACATTGACTGATATTTTAATTAGAATTTCAAGATGAATATAAGAAAGTAAAATTATCTCAAACAAATTTTAAATACTTTCTTATTCTATTTTAAAATCTAAGCTTAACTCCTACTCTATCTTTTTTATTGATTGACAAAAAAGGGGAGAATGGTATGCTGTGAAATATTTGCATGAAAATAATGAAAAGGAGAAAATATTTTCATGATTATATATTTGTTCTAATACATAAAGCCTGAAAGCTAAACTCAAATTAAGCTTTGATACATCATGATACATATTTAAGAGGCTCTGATACATAATGATATATATTTTGACTTTTAATAGCTATGTTACATTTTGAGCTCTGAAAATACATAGAAAGTAAGCCAAATCATGGAGTATCTTAATAAGGGAGAGATTACCTCTCTCTGCCCTAATTCTCCTTTCATTATTTGGCACTAATTGAAGTCAACTTATTTTCCTTGTTCATATATACTTGCAAATATAATTATACAAGTAATTATAAAGTGTTATATTGCTTTTTCATGCCCAGTGTTTTATCATCATCAAAAAGGGAGAGATTGTTGACCCCATAAGTTATTTTGATGATAACCAAACATTGGAGCATGTATATTTATTACTGACAACTCTTCAAGTGTTTGACAAGTTTTTGTATGATAGGTTAAATGTTCAAACTTCAACTCCTACACCTCTGGTTTCTTGTTTGAGCTGTGTTGTAATGTGTTTTTGTAAAGAAGAACCCAATGAAAAAGCTAAGAAAAAAATCATGTAAAAAGGGTTACTTCTATGTGTGTGTGCGCCATGAAATTTATTTTGAGTTGGTTTGTTTGAGAATGTAAAGAGTTGGTAAGAGTTTTTCTTTAAGTTCAAATATAAAAATCCTGAAGAAGACACTTGAGCCGACCCCACATGATAAAGAGCTGACTCTGCTTACTGGCATGCAGCAAGGATTCTGGAATTCAACAATTCGAGCCGACTCAATGAAAAGCGAGCGGACTCCAGTGAATCCGAGTCGACTGGAATCAGTCCGAGATGACTCCTCCAGAGTCCAATTTCTGAAGATTTCTGAGAACAGCCAGGCTAGCCAACCCGAATAAGAAAGAGCCGACTCTGCCAAACCTAATGTTGAAAGCCTGAGAAAGCGAGCTGACCTGAACTACATCGAGCTGACTCTTCCAGAGTGTGGTTTTTCGAACCTGAGAAGAAGAGCCGACCCAAGCTGAAAAGAGCCGATTCCTCGAGTTCAAGTTTCTCAAAGAAAGAAGTTCAAGCAGACCTGAGCTATCAAGAGCTGACTCGTCTAGAGTGATGTTTTGCACCCTGAGACAAAGAGCCGACTGCATTGAAGATTTGGTGACTTGACCCATCAACTAGAAGGATCCGAGCTGACTCGATGGAATCCGAGCCAACTCGATCATCGTTTCCAGGTATCTAACAGCTAGTTTTAGAAATTATTTTTGAATGCTAAAAGGTGCTCAAACGGTCACAAATCATTTCTCAATGGTCTACAATGGCTAAAAACTACCTTGGGATGATAGAAGACTTTAAATTTGAAGGATTTGAACTTCTTTGAAGCAATGAATTAGGGAGTTCTTCAAAGAAAAGAGAGCTTCATTGAATATCCTACCAACCAACAGCAAAAGAGCACAAGAGCATTCAAGTCAAGCTTTCAAGTCTTCACTAACTCCAATCTGAAGCTTGAAGCAACTTTGGAAAGAAGCCACTGAAGTAATTAAAGTATATTCAAGTACATTCAAGTGGACTTCCAATAAGCTGCACCGGTAACTATCCGACAAATTGAGTTTATCATTATTGTTGCATTTCTTTCAATTCAATTTTTGAATTGTTGGGTTATTGGTGAGCACAGTTGAAAAACCAAATAGGTTCTTGGTAAGCCTTGATAAAAACCAAGTATTGGGTTCTTGGTGATCCTGGTAAAACCAAGTTAGGTTTCTTTGGTGAGCTTGTTAAAACCAAAGGGTGTTGGATTTTCTTTGGTGATCTTGTAAAATCAAAGTGTAGAGGTTTTGGATTGTGATTCTGTAAAACAATCATACTGTATTCGGGTGTGAATATAGTAGAAATCCCAAGTGGTATATTAGGTAGTGGACGTAGGAGCTGGGTTGCTCCGAACCACTATAAATTTGGTGTGTTTGTATTATGCTTCTTTACTTCTTTTTAGTTTCTGTAATTTATAACTCTATCACAGCACCTAACACCTTCTAAGGGATTTTAATTACACATTACTTGCTTTAAATTTTTTAAATTCCCAATTCACCCCCCTCTTGGGTAGCCACCTGGGCAACAGCAACCATCTATTCATTCATGGTTCTTATGAGAGCTTCAAGACTGGACTCCATGGTTGAAATGGGTTGGGGTTTAGACTTTTGGTATTGGGTTCCTAGTCTAGTGGTCATGCAATCAAACAATCAATCAGGATGAGATGGTGCAGCCAAGCATGCAAAATGGGTTAGCTTAATCTAGGATTTCCTAGACCTAGAGCCAAAACTAGGTGGGTCAACTCATCTTACACCTAACCCAGTAGCTAATCCTTCCACTAGCCAGGTAGGGGGTGGGAGTGTGGGAGGCCCCCCCTGCTTTCACAAAGACCCAATTAAAAATCACAACACTACTTAAGTCATTTGACTCTGGACCCCCAGCCTTAGACACCAGCTTTCAGTAATAGCTAAAGGATTAAATGCACTAGTTGGCCCACATGGTTTGGACCCGACCTGTTGGGTGTCACCTAGCCCTTTAGAACAAATTAGGTCTAATTAATTTTAATTAGGCTTAGGTCAGTATGCTGATGGTTGTTTTTGTTGGGGATTCCGGTGCAGCGCAGCGGAAGTGTAATTTCAAAAATGATGAAATTGGCACCAAAATCCCTTAGCCAAGATCTCCTTACTCAGAATTAAAACATACAAACTAACATTGTTAGAATTAGGGCACCAACCTTTTAACGCTAAGTCCAATTTTGATGTAGAATCAGAACTTGGTGTTGAATGCTTCTTTTGATTTCACCAGGCGTCCAAATGTCCACCCTCCAATGGTGATCCATAAGATGATTGATCAAGATGCAAGCTTCTTCAAAATTCCTTCACTTGAATTCTTATCCTAGAACTCAAGAGGACTATAGCTCTAAAACTTCAGGGTAGGGGCTCCTTACTTCCTTTCTTCCTTCTTCCTCTCCCTTTCTTAAGACCTTGTCCTAAGAATAAAACTCTTGTCTTGAAGGAGGAGATGGATTTAAGACACTAATGTCTTAAAGTAAAGGAAATAGAAACAGAGTAGGAGTTCCTTTCTTTTACCGATCAAGAGATTCTTCCTATCTCTTGTTTTGGACTTGAGTTTCAACAGAGAAGAGAACTCTGTAAGAGGGAAACTCTCTTTGTCCTAAATAAGCTAAGGAGGAATCAGTTTCCTGGAAAGAAAAGACAATAAATAAACTCTGTCGTTCATTAGTTCAAACACCCGAGACCTCTGTTGTTTAAATAGATTACAGAGAGATGTCTTCTCAAAAGAACACAACTCTCCGTAACACCCCATTCCACTTTGTCTCACGCCCCTTCCCTATTTCTCATGCCCAATCCTCCCATCTCACGGCCTTCCAGATTAAATCCCACGGCTTTTCTTAAAGGAAAAACCGCGGTGTTTTAAAAGGAAGTCGCGACTTTTCATCTCCGAAGAGATGTTATTTCGCGCGCCCGGGAGGAGTTAGCGCATTCCTTCTTTCTCAAAATCCCATCAGCCATTGGATTCTCATCCAAGGGGGGAGAGATGGTGCGTTAATTGCTTAAGAAGGAGGCCGCCCCAAATAAAATCATCGGAGAAATATTTGGGGCGCGCCAAGAGTCCATGTGCCATGGACTCTTTCAAATGGCGCGCCAAGAGTCCATATGCGCATGGACTCTTGGCATTTGGCATGGAAAAATAAAGGGGGCGGGTGGGGAGGCTAGCCAAGCTACATGGCTAGCCAATAGGGTTAGCCATATTCCTGTTTTCTTAATTATGGTCTAATTAGGTCCAATTAGAACCCAATTTGAACCAATCCGGAACCCTAATTCGAATCCGATCCGAATAGAAGCTAGGGTTTGCAACACCTGCTAGAGTGTTATCCTGCAAAGATGATTTAATTCCAAATTAAACTCTTGATCAATCCTCTTAAGTGTGTGATCCATTGGGTTCCATATCTAGCTAGCAGTGGGTTCGAATACAAGTTAACCTAATTTGATTAGAACTCTTTCTAATCGATTTAGGTCAAACCGGGCTTACCCGATTCGATCAATTAGGACTCTTCCTAACATGTGATCTTTGAACTTGATCAACCCACAAGACAAGATTGACGTCTAGCAACGTGTCATGTCTACCCGGAAGATATGGAAATTCTAGTGAAATACCAAAATTACCCTTCAGTAGAGAGTTACCGTACAATTAAATCTTTCGATCATCCTGCACCCAAAATATAACTATGGATATGGATATATGTCAAATCCAATATTATATTTATTTCTAGCTCAATCTTATAATGATGATTCAATTATCTTGATATTAGAAACCATCTCTAATATCTTCACTTTGATCAAAGATTCCCTGAATCATCATGCGATTGTTGACTAGCTGGATGCAATCTCCTCTTACTAAGAGTGATCGATTCCTTGTTGACCTACTCATTACCTTCATATCCAATTCACCATTCCTAGTATCAATCCTGTGCATGTCTCAGTGTCATGATTAGGATTGAACCAAAGAATGGGTTCATGTACATAAGGTACTTATGGCAGTCTCAGGTCAAAAGATTACTTGTACCACTCCACTATGAGAACCTTCTATTGACATGTAGCTAAGACTCCATTAGATGTTCTCAAGTTGGATCATATCAGTGAACTCATTCTCCAATGAGCACCCATATCCCTGTATTAGTGTCATACACAAGTGACTATGAGAGCAGTCACCCTTTCCAGTATACCCGGGATGTGCTAGTCTTATCGGAAAAAACCCTGATCCCCTACTCAAGGTTCCTTTGACTAGGATTACTTTAGATTAAGGTTTTAAGATTTTAGATCTCACTGGTATGATCTTATCATAACCCTAAAATCATAGCCCTAATCTATGGGGTTCATCATATAATAAAAAAAAAACAGCGTATGATGAAAAATAATGCCTTTATTTAGAAAATTGTCAATTACAATGGTTTGGGAGATACAACATAGATTGGCTTGTAAGGCATATCCCTTTCAATCTCCCACTTGCACTAAAGCCAATCGCCTTTAAATCTTAATCCCATACATTCAAGGTGGCGATCAAAATCTCGCTGTGGTAGAGCCTTAGTGAACGGGTCTGCTACATTGTTCTTTTTATCAACTCTATCTATGTAGACATCTTGTCTCTCTACTATTTCTCGGATGAGATGGAAGCGTCTCAGAATGTGCTTGGACTTATGATGAGCTCTTGGTTCCTTATCTTGAGCAACAGCTCCAGTGTTGTCACAGTAAAGTGGCACTGGGTTTTCAATTTGAGGAACAACACCCAACTCTGTGATGAACTTCTTCATCCAGACTGCTTCCTTGGCGGCTTCACTAACAGCTATGTATTCTGCCTCTGTGGTTGAGTCAGCTACAGTCTGCTGCTTGGTACTCTTCCAACTCACTGCTCCACCATTTAGGGTAAAAACATATCCTGAAATGGATTTGCTATCATCAAGGTCTGATTGAAAACTAGAATCAGAATAAGCTTCTAGTTTAAGATCAGAACCACCATAAACCAGAAAAATATCCTTAGTCCTTCTTAGGTACTTAAGAATATTTTTAACTGCTTTCCAATGATCCTCTCCTGGATCAGCCTGAAACCTACTGACAATGCCTAAAGCATATGCCACATCAGGCCTGGTACATAACATGGCATACATTATGGACCCTATCGCTGAAGCATAGGGTATAGAATTCATTCTATTTCTTTCTTCAGGTGTCTTAGGAGACATCCTTTTAGAAAGATGTATGCCTTGACTCATAGGAAGATAACCTCTTTTACTTCCTTCCATGCTGAATCTTTTCAGCACTAAGTCAATGTACCTAGATTGGGATAAACCTAGCATCCTCTTAGATCTATCTCTATAGATCTTAATACCTAGTATATAGGATGCTTCTCCCAAATCTTTCATGAAAAACTGGTTTGATAGCCAAACCTTGACTAATTGCAACATTGGGATATCATTCCCAATGAGGAGTATGTCATCTACATACAGAACCAAGAAGACTATGGCACTCCCACTAGTCTTCTTATAAACACAGGGTTCATCCACATTTTTGAAAAAACCAAACCTTTTAATAGTTTCATCAAAGCGGATGTTCCAACTCCTGGAAGCTTGCTTTAATCCATAAATGGATTTCTTTAGCTTGCATACTTGATTAGGTTTATTCTTTGAAATAAAACCTTCTGGCTGTGACATGTAGACTTCTTCCTCAAGGAAACCATTGAGGAATGCAGTCTTTACATCCATCTGCCATATCTCATAATCATGGTATGCTGCTATAGCAAGTAAAATCCGAATTGATTTTAGCATGGCAACAGGTGAAAATGTTTCAATTCCCTGTTTTTGTCTAAAACCTTTAGCCACTAACCTGGCTTTATAGGTTTCAACTTGGCCATCAGCCCCAATCTTTTTCTTATAGACCCATTTACACCCAATAGGATTAACACCCTCTGGTGCATCAACCAAAGACCATACTTGGTTTACATACATAGAGTCTACTTCGGATTCCATGGCTTCTTGCCATTTATCTGAGTCAGTGCTCAAGATAGCTTCCGTATAGGTTAGAGGTTCATCATTTTGAATGACTTGAGTTTCATTATTTTCAATAATAAACCCATACCTCTCAGGTGCCCGTGGCACTCTGTCAGAACTACGAGGAGGAGTTTTGTGTTCTGGTTCTGTCCTAACTATATGTTCTAATGGTTGAGAATTGTCTATCTGTATTTTTTGTACTTCTCCAAGTTCAATAGTTCTACCATTGCCCTTTTCTAAAATGAACTCTTTTTCTAGAAAAGTGGCATGCCTGCTGACAAAAATCTTTTGTTCAGTAGGATGGTATAATAGATATCCTCTACCTTCTTTAGGATATCCTACAAATAGACATTTATCCGCTCTAGGTTCCAACTTATGTCCAAAATTTCTTTTAACATAAGCTGGACATCCCCATATCTTGAAATATTTAAGATATGGTTTCTTTCCACTCCAAATTTCATATGGAGTATTAACAACGGATTTAGAAGGTACCTTGTTCAGAATGTAAACAGCAGTTTCTAGGGCATGACCCCAGAAGGAAATGGGTAAATTTGTGAAGCACATCATGGATCGTACCATATCTAATAAGGTACGATTCCTCCTTTCAGCTATACCATTTAGCTGTGGTGTATAAGGAGGGGTCCATTCAGAAAGGATTCCATTAACTTTAAGATAGTCTAAAAACTCTGTGGATAAGTATTCTCCTCCTCGATCAGAACGAAGAACTTTAATACTTTTCCCGGTTTGTTTTTCGACCATACTTTGATACTCCTTAAATTTATCAAAGGCTTCAGATTTGTGTTTCATAAGATACACATATCCGAATCTAGATAAATCATCTGTAAAAGTGATAAAATATGAGTATCCTCCTCTGGCCTGAGTTGTCATTGGACCACATACATCAGTATGTATAAGTCCTAATAACTCAGTTGACCTTTCCCCATGTCCAGTGAATGGGGTTTTTGTCATCTAACCCATGAGACATGATTCGCAAGTTCCTAATGATTCATACTCATAAGGATCAAGAAATTTTTTCTTGTATAACTTGCTAATCCTAGACTCATTAACATGACCAAGTCTATGATGCCAAAGTAAAGTATCATTAAAGTCTTTTCTTTTCCTTTTAGTATTGACATGAAAAATACTATCATTGGAAGAAAGAGTTAAGAGCCCATTGCTAAAAATGCCAGAACAAATAATTTTATTAGATAACATTATCGAGCAACCAGTGCTCATTACATCCATTACATATCCTTGTTTTAATAACAAAGGAATAGATATAATGTTCCTAATAATCTTTGGCATATAGTAACAATTTTCTAACTCCAAGATCTTCCCTGAAGGCAACTTCAGAATATACGTTCCTACAGCTTCTGCTTGGATGATATCACCACCAGCACCATAGAGATTGAAGTCACCTTCCTTCAATACTTTAAGCTTGTGGAGGTCCTGCAAAGATTTGCATATATGGTAACCACAAGCGGTATCCAATACCCAAGTATTTGATATAGACGAATTTAATGTCAATATAGTATGTATCTCATACATACCTTTTGGTGCGTCTGCCGCACCAGGCTTCACAGTTGCAAGGTAAGCCTTGCAATTCCTTTTCCAATGTCCCACTTTGCCACAAAAGAAACAGGTTGACTATTTTGAGGCCTTCTTTCCTTTCTTGTTCTTATTGATGCCACCCTTAGGGTTTAGCCTCCTACTAAAACCCTTTTTGCCCGATTTCTTCTTATTGGTCTTATCAACAAGAAGAAGTGGAGCCTTCTCTTTCTTAACGTGGCTCTCTGCTGTTTTTAACATATTTAACAGCTCAGGCAAGGAAGTGTTCAGTTTGTTCATGTGATAATTCAAGACAAACTGAGAAAATGACTCCGGGAGTGATTGCAGGATTAAATCCTGATTCAGCTCCCCATCCATAATAAACCCTAATTGATCCAATCTAGTGATTAAGTCAATTACCTTCAGGACATGATCCTGAACAGATGTACCCTCTGTCATCCTAGCACGGAATAACTGCTTAGATATTTCGTATCTAGCAGTTCTGCTTTGTTCTTCATAAAGCTCCTTTAAATTGAGCATTATGGATTAAGTATCCATGCTTTCATGCTGCCTCTGTAACTCATTGGTCATAGAGGCCAGTATGATACACTTGACAGTGAGGGAGTCATTCTGCCACATTTTGTATGTGGCCATATCTTCCTGTGTGGCATCATCCCCTAGTGGATTAAGACTAGGGGTATCAAGAATATAAGAAAGTTTTTCTGAACTCAGTACAATCTTTAAGTTTCTCAACCAGTCCACATAGTTTGGACCAGTCAATTTGTTGGTATCTAAGATGCTTCTCAGTGATAATGAAGATGTCATTTATCTACATTTAATTAAGAACAATACATAAGCAAACAACCATGAAATGACTTACATAATTAAATTAGGTCTTTAATTTAATTATGTCTCCCACTATTTTATCAAAAATCATAGCCCTCACTATGATAATCGAGAAGAACCCTGATCGGTTTTCTTAGTAAGATCGAGATCCTTATAACTTATAAAAGATCTTGCAGATAACACAACAAATCTTTTATAAGTTCAAAGGTAGGAAACTCTTCCAATTATATCTCATATAATTCTCAAAAATAACTTGGCCTCTAGAACATTATAAGTCTTGCAGAAAACACAACAAACCATAATGTTCTAGTTAAGTCAAGACCCTTTCATTTCTATACAGTCAGTATTCAAATATAATGCCCTTGCAGATAACACAACAAGGCATTATACTGAATATACTGTAAGCATATCACTAGACCAATATTAGGTCTTGCAGATAACACAACAAACCTAATGTGGTTCATAACACAATAATGATCCAGCATGAAAGAAGGCCAACATATAGCATTTTTAACATTAAGCATATAAGTCAAGATTTAAATATAATCAAATCGGCCAGGCAAGTGGAAGAGATGTGGGAGTCCCCCCGTTGCTTTCCTAGACACCAATAAAAATTGGCCAGGTCAGTCAACGGAACCAATTAAAAACCACGATTCTCTTTACCTTCCCAGAACCACCTTTCTAGACACCGAATGATCAATTATTCATCATGACTAGTGATGCTTATTAGTTAAATATACTATGACTTAATATAATTTTAAGAAGAGGGCTTTATAAAATTGCCAGCACATTCTTATAAAAACATATCATTATGATATCACTCTGATAAACATATATGTGCTAAGTGTGTCATCATACTAGGACAACCATTTACCACATAATGGATCCACCATTATGCCAGGGCAACCTTATTTCAGTATGATGACTTCAAAACTAATCAGATCTTTATAATAATTAGGGTTTGAGTGAAAAACCCTAACTAGTGGCATACATCAAAACATTAATTATCATATATGCATCCCTTAAATTATTCTAAGTGTATCAGCATTCAAGGGTTTAAAACCCTAATTGCGATACTACAACAAAAATGCATATAAATAATTTTCATATGTTTTAACAGTAATAAGGATTGCTCTGATACCACTGTTGGGGATTCTGGTGCAGCGCAGCGGAAGTGTAATTTCAAAAATGATGAAATTGGCACCAAAATCCCTTAGCCAAGATCTCCTTACTCAGAATTAAAACATACAAACTAACATTGTTAGAATTAGGGCACCAACCTTTTAACGCTAAGTCCAATTTTGATGTAGAATCAGAACTTGGTGTTGAATGCTTCTTTTGATTTCACCAGGCGTCCAAATGTCCACCCTCCAATGGTGATCCACAAGATGATTGATCAAGATGCAAGCTTCTTCAAAATTCCTTCACTTGAATTCTTATCCTAGAACTCAAGAGGACTATGGCTCTAAAACTTCAGGGTAGGGTCTCCTTACTTCCTTTCTTCCTTCTTCCTCTCCCTTTCTTAAGACCTTGTCCTAAGAATAAAACTCTTGTCTTGAAGGAGGAGATGGATTTAAGACACTAATGTCTTAAAGTAAAGGAAATAGAAACAGAGTAGGAGTTCCTTTCTTTTACCGATCAAGAGATTCTTTCTATCTCTTGTTTTGGACTTGAGTTTCAACAGAGAAGAGAACTCTGTAAGAGGGAAACTCTCTTTGTCCTAAACAAGCTAAGGAGGAATCAGTTTCCTGGAAAGAAAAGACAATAAATAAACTCTGTCGTTCATTAGTTCAAACACCCGAGACCTCTGTTGTTTAAATAGATTACAGAGAGATGTCTTCTCAAAAGAACACAACTCTCCGTAAAACCCCATTCCACTTTGTCTCACGCCCCTTCCCTATTTCTCACGTCCAATCCTCCCATCTCACGGCCTTCCAGATTAAATCCCATGGCTTTTCTTAAAGGAAAAACCGTGGTGTTTTAAAAGGAAGGAAGTCGCGACTTTTCATCTCCGAAGAGATGTTATTTCGCGCGCCCGGGAGGAGTTAGCGTATTCCTTCTTTCTCAAAATCCCATCAGCCATTGGATTCTCATCCAAGGGGGGAGAGATGGTGCGCTAATTGCTTAAGAAGGAGGCCGCCCCAAATAAAATCATCGGAGAAATATTTGGGGCGCGCCAAGAGTCCATGCGCCATGGACTCTTTCAAATGGCGCGCCAAGAGTCCATATGCGCATGGACTCTTGGCATTTGGCGTGGAAAAATAAAGGGGGCGGGTGGGGAGGCTAGCCAAGCTACATGGCTAGCCAATAGGGTTAGCCATATTCCTGTTTTCTTAATTAGGGTCTAATTAGGTCCAATTAGAACCCAATTTGAACCAATCCGGAACCCTAATTTGAATCTGATCCGAATAGAAGCTAGGGTTTGCAACACCTGCTAGAGTGTTATCCTACAAAGATGATTTAATTCCAAATTAAACTCTTGATCAATCCTCTTAAGTGTGTGACCCATTGGGTTCCATATCAAGCCAGCAGTGGGTTCGAATACAAGTTGACCTAATTTGATTAGAACTCTTTCTAATCGATTTAGGTCAAACCGGGCTTACCCGATTCGATCAATTAGGACTCTTCCTAACATGTGATCTTTGAACTTGATCAACCCACAAGACAAGATTGACGTCTAGCAACGTGTCATGTCTACCCGGAAGATATGGAAATTCTGGTGAAATACCAAAATTACCCTTCAGTAGAGAGTTACCGTACAATTAAATCTTTCGATCATCCTGCATCCAAAATATAACTATGGATATGGATATATGTCAAATCTAATATTATATTTATTTCTAGCTCAATCTTATAATGATGATTCAATTATCTTGATATTAGAAACCATCTCTAATATCTTCACTTTGATCAAAGATTCCCTGAATCATCATGCGATTGTTGACTAGCTGGATGCAATCTCCTCTTACTAAGAGTGATCGATTCCTTGTTGACCTACTCATTACCTTCATATCCAATTCACCATTACCAGTATCAATCCTGTGCATGTCTCAGTGTCATGATTAGGATTGAACCAAAGAATGGGTTCATGTACATAAGGTACTTATGGCAGTCTCAGGTCAAAAGATTACTTGTACCACTCCACTATGAGAACCTTCTATTGACATGTAGCTAAGACTCCATTAGATGTTCTCAAGTTGGATCATATCAGTGAACTCATTCTCCAATGAGCACCCACATCCCAGTATTAGTGTCATACACAAGTGACTGTGAGAGCAGTCACCCTTTCCAGTATACCCGAGATGTGCTAGTCTTATCAGAAAAAACCCCGATCCCCTACTCAGGGTTCCTTTGACTAGGATTACTTTAGATTAAGGTTTTAAGATTTTAGGTCTCACTGGTATGATCTCATCATAACCCTAAAATCATAGCCCTAATCTATGGGGTTCATCATATAATAAAAAAAAAAAATAGCGTATGATTAAAAATAATGCCTTTATTTAGAAAATTGTCAATTACAATGATTTGGGAGATACAACATAGATTGGCTTGTAGGGCATATCCCTTTCAGTTTTGGGCCCAAGACAGGTGATGAAATATTGCCCTGATGTTTTATTGATTGCCCTTAAGATTAGATTAAACGATGATGAATATTCAATGGTCCTGATGCAATCTAAACCAATCAAAAAATAAAATAATTTTTAATTAATTTATGAGATGTCAAGTTGGGTTTAAGTTAACTGGGGTTATCAAACAAATTTTGGCTTGGGATTGGGGTGTGTGGAAGTTGATTAGGTTAGGTTAAGTTAAGTATGCAAAAATAGCAGAAATCAAAAAATTAGGGTTTTAGATAATATAGGTTTTGACATAGATATAGATGCAGAAAAAATTCAGAGAAATTTTAGGATAGAGGATGGATAGTGATGATGATACTTACCAAATTTTGTACAAAAAAAAAATCAAATGATAATGAAAACCCTAGGGTTTGAAGACTACTACAGAAATTTTTAGGATTTTGTTAGGGTTTCTAAGATGCCAAAATTTAATGATTTAAAATTTCTATAAAATTAATTAAAAACTTCAATAAATATGAGGAAAAGATAGATAACAATTCATACAAATTTCATGAAAAAATAAAATTCCTAGGTGATCAAAATTAGATAAAAAATAGATACCTAATGCAGCTAGTAGGATGCAGAAATTAGGGTTTGTGAATGCAAAGCAGATAAAAACTATCCTAAACCTACTCTGATACCAAAACTGATGCGGGATGACTCTAAGATTGTTAAACATTCAGGAAAAATAGTAAAATAACTTTTTTGTGATTTTTATAATTTATGTTTGTAGGCTAAATCCCCAAACTAAAGTAAGAACTAGCAAGAAGAATAGCAATGCATAGAATCATCGTATCGCAAGCAAACTCATGCAAAATAATAAATTCCAAGACCCAAGAATTGAGAAACTCCCAGAATAGGATATATTATCTTTATCAAATCAGAAATTAAAAGAGGGAAGGATGTTACCAATCAGTGATTCAAAGAACTTCCTATGAAGAGATCACACAACACTCTGATTGGAGCCTAGATGATGAAGCTCGGTTTCCTTGATTAGATGACTGATTTTAGCAATCTTGGAGGCAAGGAAAGCCTCCTCTGGGGAGGTGAAACACCTCAGGGATCCTACAAAATGTCAAGGGTCAATCAAAATAGCAAGTAAGAAAAAGAAAGGAAACATGTTTAAAAGGAATCAGGTTAGGGTTTAGAAGCTGGGCTGTTTGAAGCTTGTTGAAGATCTCCTTGCTTGGCGGCCTAGGGCACTCCTTCTTGGATATGTGAAGGCTTGGATGGTAGTGAGTTAGGGCATGGAAGGATGCTAGGGTAGAAAGGAATTTGGCCAAGCACAATAGTAACCAAAGAAAAAAGACAAAGTAACACACAAGCTCGCAAGCTCAAATAAATTTACCAGGGTTTTGATATCATAAAATAAAAATTGCTTACAAGAGCGAGAGGTGTGGGGTATTTATAAAGTAGTGGGGACACCAAGATTAGACACAGATTCTTGGATCCTATGTGGTTTAATTAGTCATGTGTCAAAGTTTTAAAATTTTGTAATCAATTAAGATTGAGTCCTGTAATAAGTTGAGGTTAGTTGATTTGTCTCAACCATCAACCTAGTCAGTATTTTGAGTCCTGTACATCAATTGTGAATCCAGTATGAGCCCAATTTTTATACAAGAGAGGAGGTTACCCTATTTTGGAGTTCCACCAGGCCACATCCAGGAGTCAGAGGCCATTACATCAGCCTAGTGGATTTTGTGTGACAACCTAGGATCAAAGATGCTTCCAGAAATCCTGATTCCTTCAAGATGCCCTACAGATGCCCAGATTCTCTTCCAGATGCCAGAGTATATTTCCAGACCAGGGCATTCTTGATTCCAGAGGTCCATCTATATCCTAGCCCAAAGAAATCAAGCACAAGCCCTTAAGAAGTAAGATACCAAGGAATATTCCTGCTACCAAGCTACCAGGCCACCCCAGCTTCCAGAGGCCCAAGCCCATGAGCCCAAGCCCCTTTGGGCTGGCCTCTTGCTGCTCCTAGAAGCCCAACACGCCTTCCTAGGCATCCTTGAAGTGTTGACTGAGTCAAAGCTTAAAGGGAGGTGTCCTTAAGTGAGAAGGAGAAGACTAGTCTAACCTAATTAGGATTTCTAGTTCTTTTAAGCTTTGTAATTCTAACCTAGCTAGGAAAGGACATGTAATCTAACTAGGAAAAGGCTTGTTAACCTATGTGTAACCCTAGTTAGGAGAGGGCATTGGAACTTTATAAATATCCCACCCCTCTTCCTCTTGTAGAATAATTTTTATTCATGATATCAAAATCCTAGTAAATTTATTTGAGCTTGCGAGCTTGTGTGTTACTTTATTTTTATTTTTTCTATGGTTACTATTGTACTTGACCAGATTTCATGCTGCCCTAGCATCCTTCCATGCCCTAAATCACTGCCATCCAAGCCTTCACATGTCCAAGAAGGAGTGCCCTAAGCCGCCAAGCAAGGAGATCTTCATCGAGTTTCAAGCCGCCCTGCTTCTGAACCCTAACCTGATTCCTTCTAAACCTAGTTTCCTTTCTTTTTCTTACTTGCTATTTTGATTGACCCTTGATGTTCTGTAGGATCCTCGAGGTGTTTCACCTCCCCAGAGGAGGCTTTCCTTGCCACCAGGACCACCCAAATAGTCATCAATTCAAGGGAAACCAAGCTTCATCATCCAGACTCCAATCAAAGTGCTGTGTGATCTCTTCATCGGAAGTTCTTCAAATCACTGATTGGTAACATCATTTCCTTCTTTTAATTTCTGATTTGATGAAGATAAGCTATCCTAATCCAAGAGTTTCTCAACTTTTGGGTCCCAGAATTTATTATTTTGCATGAGTTTGCCTGCGATTCCATGATTCTTTGCATTGCTATTCCTTATGCTTGTTCTTATTTTATTTTGGAAATTTAGTCTACAAATCTAAATTATAAAAATCACAAAAAAATTATTTTACTATTTTCTTACATGATTAGCAATCTTAGAGTTGTCCTGCATTAGTTTGGTATCGAGCAGGTTTAGGATAGTTTTTATCTGCATTGCATTCACAAACCCTAATTTTTGCATCCTGTCCACTTCATTAGGTGTCTAGGTTTCATTTAATTTAGGCATCTTAGGAATTTTATTTTTTTGTGAAATTTTCATGTAAGATCCTTTGTTTTGTCCTAATAATTTTCATAATTTTTAATTAATTTTATCAAAATCCTAATTCTCTAAAATCTGGCATATTAGGAACCCTAACTAAAAGTCTGATAATTCTGCATTAGTCCAAAAACCCTAGGTTTGCATCATCATATGATTTTTTTTTTGCATCAAATTTGGTAGAGTTTATCATCACCGTCCATCCTCTGTCCTAGAGTTTTTTTGAATTTTTTATGCATCAAAATCTATGTCAAAATATGCATCTTCTGAAACCCTAATTCTAATATTTCTGCACTTGACTCAACCTAACCTAACCAACTTCCACACACCCCAATCCCAAGCCCAATTTGATTGCCAACCTAATCAACCTAAACCTAATTTGTCATTCCATAAAATATACATAAAATATTTTTATTTTTTGATTGTTTTAGATTGCATCAGGATCATTGAATGCCATCATCTCTCTAATCTAATCTTAAGGGCAATCAATATAACATTAGGACAGGAGGTTATAACCTATCCTGGGCCCAAAACAACCACTCAGCATTTCCACCCAAGACTTAATTAAAATCAATTAGACCTAATTTATCCTAGAGGGCTAGGTGACACCAACAGGTCGGGTCCGAATTGTGTGGGCCAACTAGTGCATTTAATCTTTTAGATATTACTGAAAGCTGGTGTCTAAGGTTGAGGGTCCAGAGTCAAATGACCTAAGTGGACTGGTGGTTTATAATTAGGACCCTGTAACAAGCAGAGGGAGCCTCCCACCACCCCACCCCCTACCTGGCCAATGGAAGGATTAGCTGCTGGGTTAAGTGTAAGTTAAGCTGACCCATTCAGTTTTAGCTCTAGGTCTAAGAAACCCTAGATTAAGCAACCTATTTTGCATGCTTGGATGCACCATTCCATTCTGATTGCTTGATTGAGTGTATGACTACTAGACTAGGAACCCAATACCATAAGACTAAACCCCAAACCAACTCAGCCATGGATCCAAATTTTGAAGCCATCATGAACCAGCTTGCCCAGTTAACTACCCACATGAACCAAGCCAATATCCAATCCCAAAACCAGTTAGCCCAAATAACCCAAATTAATGCTAAGCTTGACCAAACTGATGACCAGATAACCCAAATGAACTATAGGTTCAACCAAGTAGACCAACAATTTGACCGACAACCACTAGGATTGACCAATTAACCACTAGAGCTAAACCCTTGCCCTATAATCCCCAGGAACCCATAGTCCCTAGATATGAACCCAGTAGTAACCCACTATCCTTCAGTCGACCTGAACCCTATAGGATTAATAACCCTAGATTTGAACCTAGTATTAGTCAGATATCCCTTAGTCAACCCCCTCTTACCACCTTACTGGTTCACCAGAGAGATATTGAAGAGGAGATATATGAGGCTGACCCAAGCGTAGTAGACGAGTACGAGGAGGAAGAAGAGGAATTCCCCATAGAAGACTTAGAGTTTTGAATCAATTGATACATAGGTTGAAGACCACCCAACAATAGTTGACCCTGACCATACCCAAGTAGGAGCCGACCCAGAGTTAGCAGACCTTGATCAACCCCAAATTAAAACTGTAATGGAAGAGCAATTAGAAGAAGAGAGCCCAGACCCTGCTACTAGAGTACCACCTGAGGAAACCTTAGAAGAGAATCCAGTTGTAAAACCCAGTCCTAAATTTTATGAGCCAGAAGAATTTATAGGGACTTGATCTCTTTAAACCAATACCCTTAGGATGAAGTCACCTCTTTAACTCTACTAAATCTCTTCCCTGAAATCAACGGCCTTTTCTTCCATAATGCAGACCCTTTAGATAGACATCAACCCCATAAGGTTAACCTCATTAGTCTAGGATTAATCCCTGATACCCCTTCTTATATCCTACTTTATCCAACTAATGCTGAACCATCTTCTTATTTCTTACCCTACCCAGTTGACCCTGAACCTACCCCTTATTTTCTACCCTTTCTTGGATCTTGTTATGTTTCTTTAGTCATTCATATGTATTTTATAGAGGTTTGCATATTGCATTCATTCATTGAGTTTGTCATTTTTGCTTCCTACTTCTAGAAGACCCTCTGGCATCTATTAGGAGCTCATGTCACATTTTCATGTGCATACCAAACCAGAGTTAAACATAGAGAGTCTATAGTCTGTTAGGTTTGTCTCTTAGAGTCCAATAAAATTTTCTTTGATAGGAAAGTCTAGTCGAGTCTATTAGGTGTTAGTTGAGTCCAGTAAACCATAGCCCCGAATTATCTGTCCACACATGCACTAACCTATGCGCAGCATTTGCATCTGGAAATTAGTCAAAAGTTGAACATAATTAATAAACTAAATAATAACTTGGCTAATTCCCAAAAGAAAGATAAAGATTTTTTTTGCAGAAGAATATGTGACTATTAAAGAATTTTCTGCTCGTGAAGCTGGTCCATCCAAAATAATGAATAATAGTGGACCCAATGCCTATGTGCCTGAGATACCACCTAATTTAGGTATTAGCTCCACCTTCATCATCTCAAACTTTGTAAAGTCTAGGGAGCCAGTAGTGATACCCAGCGAGCCCTTTAAGCAATTCCCTTTCTTTGTGAGTGAACCCACCATAGAGTGACCACATACAATTTGGCTTTTTGGTAAGGTAAAGATTGAGAGAACTTTGGATGATCAAGATATCAGCACTTGGAATAGAGATTGTCAGCGGTATTTGGTTCGATGGCAAGGTCAGCCAGAATTTGAGGATTTGTGGAATGCTGGTGCGGATCTGCAGCGTCTCAACCCAGACCCTCCTTGAGCCAAATTGACCCATACTCGATAGGGTCGAGTTCCTCCCGCCCTGGGAGAATTAATGGGGACACCAAGATCATACACAGATCCCTGGATCCCATATGGTTTAATTAGTCATGTGTCGAAGTTTTAAAAATTTTGTAATCAATTAAGATTGAGTCCTGTAATAAGTTAAGGTTAGTTGATTTGTCTCAACCCTCAACCTAGTCAGTATTTTGAGTCTTGTATATCAATTATGAATCAAGTATGAACCTAATTTTTGTACAAGAGAGGAAGTTACCCTATTTTGGAGTTCCATTAGGCCACATCCAGGAGTCAGAGGCCACTACATAAGCCTAGTGGATTTTGTGTGACAACCCAAGATCCAAGATGCTTCCAGAAATCCTGATTCCTTCCATATGCCCTCTAGATGCCCAGATTCTCTTCCAGATGGCAGAGTATATTCCCAAACCAGGGCATCATGATTCCAGAGGTCTATCTACATCCTAGTCCAAAGAAATCAAGCCCAGGAGTCAAGCCTAAGCCCTTAAGAAGCAAGAAACCAAGGAATATTTTTGCTACCAGGCTACCAGGCCATCCTAGCTTCCAGAGGCCCAAGCCCATGCGCCCAAGCCCATGCGCCCAAGCCCCTTTGGGCCGGTCCCTTGTTTCTCCTAGAAGCCCAACACACCCCCTAGGCATCCTTGAAGTGTTGGCCTAGCCAAAGCTCAAAGGTAGGTGTCCTAAAGTGAGAAGGAGAAGACTAGTCTAACCTAGTTAGGATTCCTAGTTCTTTTAAGCTTTGTAATTCTAACCTAGCTAGGAAAGGACATGTAATCTAACTAGGAAAAGGCTTGTTAACCTATGTGTAACCCTAGTTAAGAGAGGATATGGGAACTCTAAAAATACCCCACCCATCCGCCTCTTGTAGAATAATTTTTATTCATGATATCAAAACCCTGGTGAACTTATTTGAACTTGCATGCTTGTGTGTTACTTTGTTTTTATTTTTTCTTTGGTTACTATTATGCTTGGCCAAATTCCTTGCTGCCCAAGCATCCTTCCAAGCCCTAAATCACTGCCATCCAAGCCTTCACACATCCAAGAAGGAGTGCCCTAGGCCGCCAAGCAAGGAGATCTTCATCAAACTTCAAGCTGCCCTGCTTCTGAACCCTAACCTGATTCCTTCTAAACCTAGTTTTATTTCTTTTTCTTACTTGCTATTTTGATTGATCCTTGATGTTTTGTAGGATCCCCGAGGTGTTTCACCTTCCCAGAGGAGGCTTTCCTTGTCTCCAGGACCGTCCAAATCAATCATCAGTTCAAGGGAAACCAAGCTTCATCATCCATACTCCAATCAGAGTGCTGTGTGATCTCCTCATCGAAAGTTCTTCAAATCATTGATTGGTAACATCCTTCCCTTCTTTTAATTTTTGATTTGATGAAGATAAGCTATCCTAATCTGGGAGTTTCTCAACTTTTGGATCCTGGAATTTATTATTTTGCATGAGTTTGCCTGCGATTCGATGATTCGTTGCATTGCTATTCCTTATGCTAGTTCCATTTTATTTTGAAAATTTAGCCTATAAATCTAAATTATAAAAATCATAAAAAAATTAGTTTACTATTTTTCCTGCATGATTAGCAATCTTAGAGTCATCCCACATCATAGAGTTCCCATGTCCTTTAACTAGGATTACACACTTTCATTACAAGTCCTCTTCCTAGTTAGATTACATGTCTTTTCCTAGATATGTTATAATTACAAAGCTTAAAAGAACTAGAAATCCTAACTAGATTAGAGTAGTCTTCTCCTTCTCACTTAAGGACACCTCCCTTTGAGCTTTGACTTAGTCAACCCTTCAAGGATGCCTAGGGGGCGTGTTGGGCTTCTAGGAGTTGCAAGGGGCCGCCGACCCAAAGGGGCTTGGGTGCATGGGCTTGGGCCTCTGGAAGCTGGGATGGCCTGGTAGCCTAGTAGCAGGAATATTTCCTGGTATCTTGCTTCTTAAGGGCTTGGACTTAGTGCCTGGGCTTGATTTCTTTGGGCTGGGATTCAAGTGGACCTCTGAAATCATGGATGCCCTGGTTTAGGAATATGCTCTGGCATCTGCGGAGGAATCTGGGCATCTGGAGGACATCTGGAAAGAATCAGGGTTTTTAGAAGCATCTTGGATCCTAGGTTGTCATACAAAATCCAATTGGCTAATGTAGTGGCCTCTGACTCCTGGATTTGGCCTGATAGAACTCCAAAATAGGGTAACCTCCTCTCTTGTATAAAAATTGGGCTCATACTAGACTCATAATTGATGTACAGAACTCAAAATACTGACTAGGTTGAGGGTTGAGATAAATCAACTAACCTCAACTTATTACAGGACTCAATCTTAATTGATTACAAAATCTTCAAAACTTTGACATATGACTAATTAAACCATATAGGATCCAGTGATTTGTGTCTGATCCTGGTGTCCCCACCAATTTTCAAGATGTATTTCCAGACGATCTTCCTGATCACCTCCCACCATTAAGGGATATTCAACATGCCATAGAGTTAGTCCTAGGAGCCACCTTACCAAACCTTCCAAAATATAGGATGAATCTACTGAATACTTAGAGTTACAAAAGCATGTTGGAAATCTCCTCAAAAAAGGCTTCATTAGGAAAAGCCTAAGCCCTTATGCGGTACCTGCCCTTTTGACCCCCAAAAAGGATGGCACTTGGTGAATGTATGTAGATAGTCGTGCTATCAATAAGATAATGATCAAGTATCATTTCCCTATTCCTTGTCTTGATGATATGTTAGACATGATGGCCACAACCACCATTTTCTCTAAGATTGACCTTAAAAGTGGCTATCACCAAGTTAGGATTAGGCCTGGGGATAAGTGGAAGACAGTTTTCAAGACTAAGGATGGCCTTTACGAATGGGTAGTGATGCCTTTTGGCCTTTTCTAATGCCCCTAGTACTTTCATGATGATCATGACCCAAGTCATAAGATTGTTCATCGGAAAGTTTGTCGTAGTTTATTTTGATGACATCCTAATCTACAATAGGACTAAGGAAGACCACCTGAGCCATCTTCAACAAGTATGCCAAGCTCTTCGAAAGGAAAGTCCCTATGCCAATCTTAAGAAATGCAACTTCCTAACCCCTAGAGTCATTTTTCTAGGTTTTGTCATTACCCCCAAAAGAGTGTTTGCCGATCCAGAAAAGATTAAGTCCATAGTTAAGTGGCCTATACCTAAAAGCATAGATGATGTACATAGCATCCATGGCCTTGCCACCTTCTATAGGAGATTCATTCAAGATTTTAGTACGATTGTTGCACCTATCACAGACTGCATTAGGAAGGGAACTTTTTAATGGACCAAGAATGCCAATAGAGCCTTCCTTGAGATCAAAGAAAAATGACCCAAGCACCAATTTTGAGGCTACCTGACTTTTCAAAGGTTTTTGAGGTTGCTTGTGATGCCTCCAGAGTTAGAATTGGAGGAGTTTTGAGTCAGGAGAATCATCCTGTAACCTATTTTAGCAAAAAACTAAATGAAGCGAAGTTAAGATATTCAACTTATGATAAGGAATTATACGCGGTAGTTCAAACCCTAAGGTATTAGAGACATTATCTACTACCACAGGAGTTCATTTTATATTCAGACTATAAGGCGCTCCGATTTCTTAATTCTTAGAAAAAGTTAAACCCTAGGCATGGAAAGTGGATAGAGTATATCTAAGCTTATACCTCTATTTTGAAACATCGTGCTGGCATTGAAAACTAAGTTGTCGATGCGCTCAGTAGTTGTTCCATGCTCTTGACCTCTGTAAGCACCGAAGTCATAGGATTTGACAAGTTGAAAGAAGAATATGAAAATTGTCTTGACTATAGCAAGATATTTCAATCTGTTCACCAAGGACCATCAAGTTTGTATAGTGACTATACCTTTTATGATGAATTCCTTTTCAAAGGAAATAGGTTGTGCATCTCTCAAACTTCCATCCAAGAATTCTTAATTTGGAAAATCCATGCAGAGGGTTTAGCTGGCCATTTTGGTAGGAACAAAACCATTCTAGTAGTTAAAGACCAGTTTTTTTTTCCTAGCCTTAAGCAAAATATGGCCCAAGTAGTGGCCTAGTGTCGAACCTATGCTGTTGCCAAATAAAAAAAACAAAACACCCCTTTGCTAATACCTGATTGTCCATGGAAAGATCTTAGTATGGATTTTGTGTTAGGATAACCAAAGACCATGCGAAGACACGACTCTATTTATGTTGTGGTCCATCATTTTTTCAAGATGGCACACTTTTTAACTTTTTCCCAAACTTTTGATGCTTCAAAAGTGGCTGAGCTATTCCCAAATGAAGTGGTTAGGTTACATGATTTGCCCAAAACTATTGTGTCTGATAGGGATGTCCGATTCACTAGCTATTTTTGGAAAACCTTATGGCACATATTAGGAACCAAACTGAAGTTTTCTACCACCTACTACCCACAAACTGATGGCCAAACAGAACTTGTGATAGGAGTCTTAGAAACCTGTTGAGATGTCTAGTTGGTGAGAACACTAGAAATTGGGATCTTTTGTTACCACATACTGAATTTGCCTACAATAACTCGATCAATAGGTCCACTTAAAAAAGCCTATTTGAGATTGTCCATGGATACAAACCAAAAAAGCCCATACACCTTATCTCTTTATCCATACATGCACGAGTTTTTGAATCTACAGAGTCATATGCACAGCATGTTAGAGATTTGCATGAAGAGATTAGTAGGAAAATTAACTTAAGTAATGAAACTTACAAGAATATGTCTAATTCTTGTAAGAAAGTCAAAGAGTTTCTGAAGGAGATTATGTGATGATTAGGCGTAGACCTGAACGGTTCTGACCTGGAACCATAAAAAAGTTACATGCCTGCAGTGCAGGTCCTTTCAAAGTAATAAAAAAAATTGGATCTAATGCCTATAAGATTGAGTTACCATTTGATTTTGGTATCAGTTCAACTTTCAATATCTCAAACCTAGTAGAGTATAAGGAACCAGCAATGATACCTAGTGAGCCTTTTAGACCTGATCCCATTTTTGAGAGTGAACCAACCCCTGAGTGTCCACCATCAACATTACCAAGGCAGTGAGATAGGATTGAGCATATTCTAGATGACCAGGCTATTACTAGCCAGAATAAAGGATATCAATATTATTTGGTTCGTTAGCAAGGTCGACCAGAATTTGAAGACTCGTGGATCACTCAAGAGGATCTGCAAATGATCAACCTAGACTTACTAGAATACTGCCAAAGTCAAGTTGACCCATACTCAACAAGATTGAGTCCTTCCCACCCCGGGAGAATTGGTGCGAGCACCAAAATTCGAAAGAGACTACAATCAAACCCAACCAATCGCTCCTTGTGGATTACTAGTGAATAAGCCATTTTAGTTTCAATTTTAGCTGAGTCCTGTAGAGTCTAGTTAATTTCAGCTTAAGAATTTCAACATGAGTCCTGTAATTAGAGTCAAGTCAATTTTAATTTCAACAAAAGTCCTGTAATTAGTCATAAGAGGCAAGTTGGGTTCAATTTAGTCTTGTAATTGGTCAAGTTGGGTTCAAACTAGTCTAGGCAAGATCAAGACCATTGGATGAAGCTTGAACAAAAATCAAGATTGGATAGAAAAAACCACCTCAACCTCCATGCCAAGATGGAATGCCACCTCACCCTCCCATGCCACATTAGCTTCATTTTGTGCCTGAAGCATTCAAACTTGAATTCAAGTTGGGACGCCCACTTATCACTCCACTTTTCATTCATGAAAATCGAATTTCAAAGGGCTAGGGAAGTTAATAAATACCCATAACCCTCTTGTAATAAAGCCATTGAATTAATGAACAAAAACTCTTCTCTTCTAATGCCTTGTTGCATTATCACTCCATGAGGGAGAGGGTGTGAGGCCCAGCTGGTTCATCCAAGCTCCAAGAAATCACCAACAATCCTTCTCTTCCCCTCTTTCAATCATTTTCCCTCTTCTCTTCCCTTCCATGCCCACTAATATTTTCTATTGTAGGATCCCTCCATGGCCACGAGTTAAGGGTGGAGTCTACCTTTCCTTGGAATCAATTACATTAGGCATCTTCAATCAAGGGAGTGGTAGTCTTTTCATCTAGCCACTAGTCCTTTGAGTGTGAAGTTTGAGCCACCTACAAAGTTGAGATTTCAATGTTGGTAATGTTGTCGCCTAGAACGTCATGGCCTGTAGCTGGAGATGGCTTCGGACAGCACCTCGTCGCTTCGAGACCCTGCTTGGCCACCTGAAACCTGCAAAAAAGAGAAGACATGGGCCGATGATCCTGGCGATGGCACTCCGATGCTCAAGTCAGTGGCGATCTAGGAAAACATATCCTCCTGGTCGAGCCCCATAGGTGGACTCCATGCTAGGAGGAAAAACTTGAGAAATGAGAGAGTGAGTGGGTCGAGAGCAGAGCGAGGGAGTGGCGGCAGAGGAGAGCCCAAGCTGAGTGGCTGTATCCATCAAGGCCCTTCATGTGGGTCTCCGGTAGCTTGGACCAATGACCTTCTTGTGCGCTTTCCTCCTCTAACCTGTGTGTTTGCTCACTTGTGACCTGACTTACCTTGTTCGAACCTTGGAGAATTCCTTTTAACTAGAGTCATTGTGCACCGCTTACCTCGAGATCTTTCCCTCGCTTGTAGGCACATGCGACGATGTTCGGTGCCGTGCACAAGATGCCTTTCCCCATCCATGATAGGGAACAGCACCATGCGCTCTGAACCTCCTTTTGATCACTCCATTTCGGGAAGCCTGGCAAGGCCTTGATCGACGGGCAACCACCCTCTAGATTCGAATACTCTGGGTTGACTTCCTGGTGGGGACACCAGAGGCACCAGAATAAGACAGAGGCTTTTCAACCCTCTATGGATTGATCAATAATTTATGAGTCCATCTGTAATAAGGGCTTAGCCCATCTGAGTCTATTTTAGTTGTTTTTTGAGTCTTTTGAGTTGTTATTGTAGTTCTGTGCTAGTCAGCTCATGTTGAGCTAGTTCAGTCCAATGCTAGTCAGCTCATGTTGAGCTAATTTTATTTTTTTGAGTCCTGTCCAAGTATACTGAAGACTCAAGACCATATCATACAAGTGAAAACCAAGTCCAACTAGATTGAAGACATGGAGGTTTAGCCCAAGTCCAACCCAGCTTGAAGACTTGAAGACCCCAGGAGGAGAATATAAAAATAATTACAAACCAGAAGCCCTGGACTAGCCAGAAGGAAATTGGACCAGCCCAGGCCCAGGAAAGAATTAGGGCGCCATTCCTTATGGTGACCCTCCTCTTGGTCGGCCACATAAGGTCACCCCCTTGGCCGACCAAGACAAGGAGAGGGAGAGCAAATCTTGGGATTTTTTCTACCTATGTTGCCTTATTTTTCTAGCTAGGATTTGAGAGGGAAAAGGATTCTTATGTAATGTATAATGTACCCTTACTTGGAGCCCAAGACTAAGGGTCTATTTAAAGGATCCTAGTCTCTTGTATGAGATTTGATTTTGATATATGAATTAAAACTTGAGTTCTCTTCAATTGCTTTGTGCTACTCTGCTTTGTGCTTAAGGGGTTTTATTGGTGCTTTCTTCTTCCTGGTGTTGCAACAAATTCCTGCAGCCAACCAACCTTCTAGAGCCCTAGCTACCCTCCTCCAAAATTTTCTTCTCCTTGCTATTTTTTCATGTTTCCTTGTGCCCTTATGAGTTTTCTAACCCCTGACAGGTCGTTTGTAGGTTCCCGAGTTCCTACGAATCCAACGACTCTAGCCAAGCCTCAATCGGACCACCGAGCAAAAAGCCAGGAATCTGCGGGTCTTTGGCTCAGTTTTCCAGGCCGCATCCATCGAGGAACGAGAGATCCCTTCACTACGATCTTCATCGGGTGCTTCAGACATTGTCAGGTACACCCCCTCTGCCACCAGAAATTTTATTGCAGGAGAACTTGCCCTAACCGAGGCTTCTTAGCCCTGGCGATCCATCTTTACTGCTTTCTTAGGTCCTAATATGCATGCTTAGCTTCTAAATTTCATACAAAGTTCCCTACAACTTATTTTGATCCAATTTTTAGGATTTAATCACTTAACTCCACATATAAAACACACAAAAATAATTGCATGCATATTAGTCAAGCATCACTTCCTCTTTTGGGTGGCGCAGACGATCAGTTGGGAGCGCAGCACCTCGATCGGGGTACACCTTTTCTTCCAGTGAAAGTGGTGGTTGAGGCAATTATTGTGGCCTGACGGGCACCCCTTGATAGTCCTTGGGCGGCTCACCACCGTCCAAGGAAGGTGGTGACGTCCTCCGACTACAAGGTGCTTCATCCAAGGTGGGGCAAGCTTAGGAAGGTGAGGCAAGCTCAGGAAGGCAGAGCTCGACTTCGACTGCGATGTTTCGACTTCGACGGGAGCTAGCTGGGTGAAGGAGTCTGGGCAAAGGCGAAGCTCTACTTCGACCATTGCATCTCGACCTCGAGGGAAGCCAGCTGGGCAAAGGAGTTCGGGTAGAGGCGAAGCTCGACTTCGCGGTGTCTCAACCTCGAGGGGAGCCAGCCAGGCGAAGGAGTCCGAGCAGAGGCGAAGATCGACTTCGATCGTGATATCTCAACCTTGAAGAGAGCCAGTCGGGCAAAGGAGTTTGGGCAAAGGCAGAGCTCGACTTCGACCGCGGCGTCTCGATCTCAAGGGGAGCCAGCAAAGTGAAGGAGTCCAGGCAGAGAAGGAGCTCGACTTCGATCGCGATGGCTCAACCTCGAGGGGAGCCAGCCAAGCGAAGGAGTCCGAGTAGAGATGTCCGACGTGGCAGCTTCATCCAACGTGGCATCCGATAGGGTCTGACATAAGTTCCACATCAGCGATTCCACCACATCATTTTCTCCCCACTCTCGAGTCTCGTTGGTGCATGGTGCTCGGGGCGAAGGGAGTAAATGCGGTGCTGATATGGAAAGGCAAAAATTCAGTGTAATAATTACCACGATCACTGGCACTTAACGAAGTGGTCCATCGAGCTAATGCGGTGGAGACACGTGGAGCCATCCAAGGAATGCTTATTGTTGGCATGGAATTTAGAATGGTCGTGGCCAAAACGAGGCGTCAACCTTCGCCAATTGCTGATACATGGCGGGGATCCGACGGTGGCGGTTGTGTAACGGTACAGTTTGAGTCTGGTCACTTCAAAATGAAAGACAGACTGCCAAAAATATCCCTTCTTTCAAACTTCGCATGCTCGCCATCTCACCAGAGATCCTTCTTCTCCCCCGGTCGTTCTTGTCTTCCTAAGTTTAGCCAGGTTCGTCTCCTTCCCTTTCTTCCATCTAGGTAGAGTCTTCCTCTAGGGTTAGGGTCTTCTAGGACCTCGTCCGTCTCTACCTTCTCCTTCTCTATGCTTCAACTTTTTCTTCTTCTTCTAAATGTCTCGCTTCGGGCCAAATCTCCATCCCTTGACCGACCAAAGTGAGGCCGGGCCTTCTTGACTGAGACCGCCTTCTTCCTCCGATAAGGAGGAAGAAATGCATTTCAAGATTCGAAGAAGGCCTTGCCCCATGGGTATAGTTATCAGAAAATCCGAGGTCCATCCCCCAACTCTTCCTCCTCCTGAACCTGCTCCTGAACCCTCTCTATCGATAGGTCTGGGCGACGTCACTTCGACGATGACCGACGAGGAACTCTTGACCATTCGAGACACCTATGGCATCCTAAACTCCATCCGACTCTCGATCCCTCAACCAGGGGAACAGTGAAAGGATTATGCCTTATAAGCCAATATTTGTATCTCCCAGACCATTGTAAATTGACAAGTTAATAAAGGCAATATTTTTTCATCATTCGCTGTGTCATTATATGATGAACCCCATAGATTAGTGCTATGGTCCTAGGGCTATGATGAGATCATACCAGTGAGATCTAAGGCCTTGAAACCCTAATCTAGAATATTCCTAGTCATAGGAACCCTGAGTTGGGGATCAGGATTTCCGGTTAGACTGGCACATCCTATGTATGCTGAAAAGGATGACTGCTCTCACAGTCACTTGTGTGGGACACTAATACAAGGATGTGGGTGCTCATTAGCGAATGAGTTCACTGAATAGATCCAGTTTGAGAACATCTAATGGAGCCTTAGATGCATGTCAATAGATGTTTCTCATAGTGGGAGTTGTACAAGTAGTCCTGTGACCTGAGACTGCCATAATACCTTATGTACATGAACCCATGCTTTGGTTCAATCTCAATCATGACACTGGGTCATGCACGAGGTTGATGCTGGGTATGGTGAATTGTATATGAAGGTAATGAGTAGGTCAACAAGGAATTGATCACTCCTAGTAGGAGGAGATTGCATCCAGCCAAATTAGGTCAGATGATGATTCAGGAAATCTTTGATCAAAGTACAGATATTAGAAATAATTTCTAATATCGAATTAATTGAATCATTAGTGTATGACTGAGCTGGGAATGAGTATAAGCTGGTTTTGACATGTTTCCATATCCATAGTTATATTCGGGATGCAAGATGATTGAAGGATCGAATTGTACGGGAACTTTCCACTGAAGGGTAGTTTTGGAATTTCACCAGAATTTCCATATCTTCCGGGTAGACATGACACGTTGCTAGACATCAATCTTGTCTTGTTGGTTGATCAAATTAAATGGTTTAATTGGATCACTAATTAGGAGGAGTCCTAATTGACTAACTCGAGTTAGCTCGATTTGACCTAAATCGATTAGAATGAGTTCTGATCAAATTAGGTCAACTTGCACTCGGACCCACTGCTGGCTAGGTATGGAACCCAATGGGTCACACACTTAGGACAGATAATCAAGGATTTAATTTGGAATTAAATCTCGTTTGCAGATGAACACACTAGCATGTGTTGCAAACCATGGCTTCTACTTGAATCGGATTCGAGTTAGGGTTCCGATTTGGTCATTTTTAGATCCAAATTCATTCCGGTTTGAATCTAATTGAAGATTCAAGACATTGGGCTAATAGTAGGCTAGCAATTGGGCTAACCTAAGAGGCTAAACCCCTTTCCCACATCGCCTAAGCCCCTTCCCCTCTCTTCCTACGCGCGCGCGCAAGGAGAAGAGTCCACGCGCACGTGGACTCTCTCCAAGGGGCGTTTTTGTGAGAGAAAAGAAAAGGGGATCGGCATTTTGGCTGAAGGGGCGTGGAAGAGAGTCTACCTAGGCGTGGACTCTTCAAAAAAATGGGATTACCGTGAAAAAAAAAAAAAAAAAATAGGAAGAAAAACTATTCCAGATTTTCTACAGCGAAGCCTTGCTTTTATTTTCCCTCTCCCTCTCCAGAAGATTGTTTCCCCCTCCTCTCTTTCCTCTTTGATTCCTTTACAGAGCCTTGGCTCTGTTGAATCTCAGAACAGAAGGAGAGTCAGAGAGAAACTCTCCGACGGTAAAGGAAGAAGGCGCCTCTCCTTTCTTTCTTACATTAAGACAATCTCGTCTTAATTTTCTTCTCCCTCCAAGACAAGCCTTGTCTCATTTTAGGACAAGGGCTTATTCTTAAGACAAGAGTGTCTTAAGGGGCCAAAGTTGCTAGAAGACAAGGAGAAGGGTAAGAGAGAAGGTTTAGTCCCAGTTTGGCTAGAGGAGTCCTAGCCAATAGCCCATATATCAAGTTCTTGGGGTAGAACTTGATTGGAAGGAACCCAATTAAGGAGTCAGTGTCTTGATCATCTGCCCGTGTAGATCACCATCGGAGGGTGGACAAGTGGACGCCTGGTGTGTTCAAGAGGCTACTCAATTTGGAGTTCATTTCTGCATCAGACTGGTAATAGCAATCTGAGGTTAGTATTTAAACAATGTTTAAATTTGGACATGCATGTAGTCATAGTTTTTAATTGCTAATAAGGAGATTTGGGATTAGGGTTCGGACTTGGTTTCATAAATTTTTGAAATCCACGCTTCCGCACTGGTTAACGAACCTAACAGTGGTATCAGAGCCTCCTTGTTAGGATTAAAATTTATGCAGTTCAATTCATGTTTTATTAAATGATGTAGTATCATGTTAAAGTTTTTATATTGATGCACAATGCATGTCTTTGATTGAACATGAGTTTGATGATTGCCACCAGTTAGGGTTTTCCACAGAAACCCTAATTGTCTTAGAGATATGATTAGCCCTGGAGCCATCATACTGAAATAAGGTTGCCCTGGCATAATGGTGTATCCATTATGTGGTAAATGGTTGTCCTAGTATGATAGCACACATTTCACATATTTGCTTAGTTTAAAGCATGTATTAATATATGTGATAGCTTTTAATTGAATGTGCTGGCATTGCATAAATCCCTCTTAAAATTATATTAAGTGGTAGTATAGTTAACCGATAAGCATTATTAGTCATGATGGATAATTAGTCATTTCGGTGTCTAGAAAGGTGGTTCTGGGAAGGTAAAGGGAATCGTGGTTTTTTAATTAGTTCCGTTGTCTGACCTGGCCAATTTTAAATTGGTGTCTAGGAAAGCAACGGGGGGACCCCCACATCTCTTCCACTAGCCTGGCCGATCTGATTGATTTAATTCTTGACTAACATGCTTGGTGTTAAAATACTATTATTGGCCTTCCTTCATGATAGGTCATTATTGTGTTACGATCTATACTAGGTTTGTTGTATACACACAAGACCTAATATGGTGACTAACACAATTTTTGGCCTAATACAATTATTTGTTTATGGCATGATTTAATGTAATATTTTGTTGTGTACACACAAGGGTATTACTATTAAAGTCATGACTATATGGCTATGGAGGGTCTTACTTAACTGAAATATTATAGTTTGTTGTGTATACACAAGGCTATTAATATTTTAGAGGTCGGGATAAGTTGAGAATTGTACGGGTTACAATTGGAGAGAGTTTTCCTACCTATGAACTTATATAAGATTTGTTGTGTACACACAAGGTCCTTTATAAGGGATTGGGATCTCAACCCCACTAAGAAAAACTAATTAGGATTTTCTCAATCATCGTATAGAGGGTTATGATGCTCGATAAAATAGTGGGAGACATAATTAAATTAAAGTCCTAATTTAATTATGTATTGTCATTTCATGGTTGTTTGCTTATGTATTGTTCTTTGTTTAAATGTAGATAAATGGCCACTTCACTCTCACTCCGTAGTATTTTAGATGCCAACAAATTGACTGGGCCTAATTATGTTGATTGGCTGAGAAATTTAAAAATAGTACTCAGTCAAGAAAGAATTTCCTATATTCTTGATACCCCAATTTTGGAACCACCAAGGGAAGATGCCTCGCAAGAGGAGAAGACCACATATAATATGTGGCAAAATGACTCACTTACTGTCAAGTGTGTTATGCTTGCCTCTATGACTAATGAGTTGCAGAGGCAGCATGATAGCATGGATACTAACTCCATACTGCTCAATTTAAAAGAGCTTTATGGAGAACACAGTAGAACTGCTAGATATGAAATATCTAAGCAGTTGTTCCGTGCAAGGATGACAGAAGGTACATCAGTACAAGACCATGTATTAAAGATAATTGATCTAATCACTCGATTAGGTCAATTAGGTTTTGTAATGGATGGGGAGTTGAATCAAGACTTGATCTTGCAATCACTCCCAGAGTCATTTTCACAGTTTGTTCTTAATTACCATATGAACAAACTTAATTCTTCCTTGCCTGAGCTGTTGAATATGTTGAAGACAGCAGAGAGCCATGTAAAGAAAAATAAGGCTCCAGTTCTTCTTGTGGATAAGAAGAAGACAGGCAAAAAGGGTTCCAGTAAGAGGATGAATCCCAAAGGGGGCATTAAGAAGAAGAAAGGAAAGAAGGCCTCCGGACAGATGACCTGCTTTCATTGTGGCAAGCCGGGTCATTGGAAAAGGAACTGCAAGGTTTACCTTGCAAGTGTGAAGCCTGGTGCATCAGAGGCACCAAAAGGTATGAAAGAAGTTCATACTATTTTGTCATTGGATTCTTCCATTTCAAATACTTGGATGTTGGATACCGCCTGTGGTCATAACATCTGCAAATCATTGCATGGACTTCAGGGGCTTAAAGTATTGAAGGAAGGTAACTTTGAGCTCTACGGTGCTGGAGGGGACCCCATCCAAGCAGAAGCTGTAGGGACTTATATTTTGAAGTTACCTTCAGGGAAGATCTTGGAGCTAAGGAATTGTTACTATATGCCAAAAATCATTAGAAATATCATATCTGTACCCTTGTTACTTAAACAAGGATATACTATGAATGTAATGAGCAGTGGCTGCTCAATTTCTTTATCTAATGAAATTATATGTTATGGCATATTCTGCAATGGTCTATTAACTCTTTCCACTAATGACAATATTTTTCATGTTTCTAACAAACGGAAAAGAGATGATGTAAACAATACCTTACTTTGGCATTGTCGACTTGGACATATTAGTGAGACTAGGATTAACAAGTTATACAAAGAAAATTTCTTTGATCCTTATGACTATGAGTCATTAGGAACTTGTGAATCATGTCTCATGGGTAAGATGACCAAGACTCCATTTAGTGGATATGGAGAAAGGACAAAAGAGTTATTGGGACTCATACACACAGATGTATGTGGGCCTATGACAACTCAAGCCTATGGTAGATACTCATACTTCATCACATTTACTGATGATTTTTCAAGGTATGGATTTGTGTATCTAATGAAACATAAGTCCGAGGCTTTTGAAAAATTTTTAGAGTATCGAAGTATGGTAGAGAAACAGACAGGAAAAAGTATAAAGATCCTCCGATCAGATAGAGGAGGTGAGTACTTATCCACTGAGTTTCTTGATCACCTTAAAGATAAGGGGATCATCTCTGAATGGACTCCTCCTTACACACCACAATTAAATGGTGTTGCTGAAAGGAGGAATCGTACTTTATTGGATATGGTATGGTCCATGATGTGCTTCACGGAGTTACCTTTTTCTTTCTGGGGATATGCTTTGGAAACAGCAACTTATATCTTGAATAGAGTACCATCTAAAACTGTCTCTAGCACTCCATATGAATTATGGAGAGGTAAGAAGCCCAATCTTAAGTATATTAAGATATGGGGATGTCCAGCCTATGTAAAAAGAAATTTTGGATATAAACTAGATGCTAGAGCAGACAAATGTCTATTTATGGGATATCCTAGAGATAGTATAGGATATCTGTTCTACCACCCTACTGAACAAAAGGTTTTGGTCAGTAGGCATGCCACTTTTATGGAAAAAGAATTCATCCTACAAAAGGGCACTGGTAGAAATATCGAACTTAATGAAATTCAACAAATAGACACTTCTCAGTCAAGTAACAACATAGTTAATATAGAACCTGAACACACACCTATCCGTAGGTCTGATAGGATGCGACAGGCACCTGAGAGGTATGGGTTCATAATTGAAAATAATGAAGCCCAAATCATTCAAAATGATGAGCCTCTAACCTATACGGAAGCAGTCATGAGTAGAGACTCAGACAGATGGCTGGAAGCCATGAGATCCGAGATGAACTCCATGTATGTCAACCAAGTATGGTCTTTGGTTGATGCACCAAAGGGTATTAACCCTATTGGGTGTAAATGGGTCTATAAAAAGAAGATTGGGGCAGATGGCCAAGTTGAAACTTATAAAGCCAGATTGGTGGCTAAGGGTTTCAGACAAAAACAGGGAATAGATTATGATGAAACATTTTCCCCTGTTGCCATGCTCAAATCTATTCGGATTATGCTTGCTATAGCAGCATATCATGATTATGAGATCTGGCAAATGGATGTAAAAACTGCATTCCTCAATGGTTTCCTTGAGGAAGAGGTTTATATGTCACAGCCAGAAGGTTTTGTCTTGGAGACTAAACCTAATCAGGTATGTAGGCTAAAGAAATCCATTTATGGATTAAAGCAAGCATCCAGGAGTTGGAACATCCGATTTGATAAAACAGTCAAAGAATTTGATTTTTTCAAAAATGAGGATGAACCTTGTGTGTACAAGAAGACTAGTGGGAGTGCCATAGTTTCCTTAGTTCTATATGTTGATGATATACTTCTTATTGGGAATGATATCCCAATGTTACAATCAGTCAAAGTGTGGTTATCGAAACAGTTTTCCATGAAAGACTTGGGAGAAGCATCCTATATACTGGGTATAAAGATCTATAGAGAAAGATCAAGAAGGATGCTAGGCTTATCCTAGTCTAGGTACATTGACCAGGTGCTAAAGAGATTTAGCATGGAGGAAAGTAAAAGAGGTTACTTACCTATTGGTCATGGCATACGTTTTTCTAAGAGGATGTCTCCTAAGACACCTGAAGAAAGAAATAGAATGAGTTCTATACCTTATGCTTCGGCTATAGGGTCGATTATGTATGCTATGTTATGTACCAGGCCTGATGTGGCATATGCCTTGGGTGTAGCTAGTAGATTTCAGGCTGATCCAGGAGAGGATCACTGGAAGGCTGTGAAAAATATTCTTAAGTACCTGAGAAGGACTAGGGATATTTTTCTTATATACGGAGGGTCTGATCTTAAACTAGAAGCCTATTCAGACTCTAGTTTTCAATCAGACCCAGATGATAGTAAATCCATTTCAGGGTATGTCTTTACCTTGAATGGTGGAGCAGTAAGTTGGAAGAGCACTAAACAGCAGACTGTAGCTGACTCAACTACCGAGGCAGAGTACATAGCTGTCAGTCAAGCGTCCAAGGAAGCTGTCTGGATGAAGAAATTCATCACAGAGTTGGGAGTAGTTCCTGAGATTGAGAGCCCGGTGCCACTCTATTGTGATAACACTGGAGCAGTTGCTCAAGCTAAGGAACCGAGAGCCCATCACAAGTCCAAGCACATTCTGAGACGCTTCCATCTTGTCCGAGAGATAATCGAGAGACAAGAAGTCTGCATCAATAGAGTGGATACAAAGAACAACATAGTAGACCCGTTCACTAAGGCTCTACCACAGCGGGAGTTTGATCGCCACCTCGATTGTATGGGGTTAAAGAATAAGAGTGATTGGCTTTAGTGCAAGTGGGAGATTGAAAGGATTATGCCCTATAAGCCAATATTTGTATCTCCCAGACCATTGTAAATTGACAAGTTAATAAAGGCAATATTTTTTCATCATTCGCTGTGTCATTATATGATGAACCCCATAGAATAGGGCTATGGTCCTAGGGCTATGATGAGATCATACCAGTGAGATCTAAGGCCTTGAAACCCTAATATAGAATATTCCTAGTCATAGGAACCCTGAGTTGGGGATCAGGGTTTCCGGTTAGACTGGCACATCCTATGTATGCTGAAAAGGGTGACTGCTCTCACAGTCACTTGTGTGGGACACTAATACAAGGATGTGGGTGCTCATTAGCGAATGAGTTCACTGAATAGATCCAATTTGAGAACATCTAATGGAGCCTTAGATGCATGTCAATAGATGTTTCTCATAGTGGCAGTTGTACAAGTAGTCCTGTGACCTGAGACTGCCATAATACCTTATGTACATGAACCCATGCTTTAGTTCAATCTCAATCATGACACTGGGTCATGCACGAGGTTGATGCTGGGTATGGTGAATTGTATATGAAGGTAATGAGTAGGTCAACAAGGAATTGATCACTCCTAGTAGGAGGAGATTGCATCCAGCCAAATTAGGTCAGATGATGATTCAGGAAATCTTTGATCAAAGTACAGATATTAGAAATGATTTCTAATATCGAATTAATTGAATCATTAGTGTATGACTGAGCTGGAAATGAGTATAAGCTGGTTTTGACATGTTTCCATATCCATAGTTATATTCGGGATGCAAGATGATTGAAGGATCGAATTGTACGGGAACATTCCACTGAAGGGTAGTTTTGGAATTTCACCAGAATTTCCATATCTTCCGGGTAGACATGACACGTTGCTAGATGTCAATCTTGTCTTGTGGGTTGATCAAATTAAATGGTTTAATTGGATCACTAATTAGGAGGAGTCCTAATTGACTAACTCGAGTTAGCTCGATTTGACCTAAATCGATTAGAATGAGTTCTGATCAAATTAGGTCAACTTGCACTCGGACCCACTGCTGGCTAGGTATGGAACCCAATGGGTCACACACTTAGGACAGATAATCAAGGATTTAATTTGGAATTAAATCTCGTTTGCAGATGAACACACTAGCATGTGTTGCAAACCATGGCTTCTACTTGAATCGGATTCGAGTTAGGGTTCCGATTTGGTCTTTTTTAGATCCAAATTCATTCCGGTTTGAATCTAATTGAAGATTCAAGACATTGGGATAATAGTAGGCTAGCAATTGGGCTAACCTAAGAGGCTAAACCCCTTTCCCACATCGCCTAAGCCCCTTCCCCTCTCTTCCCACGCGCGCGCGCAAGGAGAAGAGTCCACGCGCGCGTGGACTCTCTCCAAGGGGCGTTTTTGCGAGAGAAAAGAAAAGGGGATCGGCGTTTTGGCTGAAGGGGCATGGAAGAGAGTCCACCTAGGTGTGGACTCTTCAAAAAAATGGGATTACCGTGAAAAAAAAAAAAAAAAAAAAGTAGGAAGAAAAACTATTCCAGATTTTCTACAGCGAAGCCTTGCTTCTATTTTCCCTCTCCCTCTCCAGAAGATTGTTTCCCCCTCCTCTCTTTCCTCTTTGATTCCTTTACAGAGCCTTGGCTCTGTCGAATCTCAAAACAGAAGGAGAGTCAGAGAGAAACTCTCCGACGGTAAAGGAAGAAGGCGCCTCTCCTTTCTTTCTTACATTAAGACAATCTCGTCTTAATTTTCTTCTCCCTCCAAGACAAGCCTTGTCTCATTTTAGGACAAGGGCTTATTCTTAAGACAAGAGTGTCTTAAGGGGCCAAAGTTGCTAGAAGACAAGGAGAAGGGTAAGAGAGAAGGTTTAGTCCCAGTTTGGCTAGAGGAGTCCTAGCCAATAGCCCATATATCAAGTTCTTGGGGTAGAACTTGATTGGAAGGAACCCAATTAAGGAGTCAGTGTCTTGATCATCTGCCCGTGTGGATCACCATCGGAGGGCGGACAAGTGGACGCCTGGTGTGTTCAAGAGGCTACTCAATTTGGAGTTCATTTCTGCATCAGACTGGTAATAGCAATCTGAGGTTAGTATTTAAACAATGTTTAAATTTGGACATGCATGTAGTCATAGTTTTTAATTGCTAATAAGGAGATTTGGGATTAGGGTTCGGACCTGGTTTCATAAATTTTTGAAATCCACGCTTCCGCACTGGTTAACGAACCCAACAAACAGGTCACCTCTAGTGGCCCACGTTGGATTGCCCTCTACGAGGAATCCCTTGCAGGGGGCCTCCGATTTTCTTTTCAACCATTCTTGCTCACGGTGCTGAGCAACTATCGCCTCGTTCCTGCTCAGCTCGTCCCAAACGCCATTAGGACCATATTTTTTTTTATTGTTCTTTGCCATTTCCATGGGATTATTGCCTGTTTTTCTCTCTTCAGGATATTTTTCATCCTGAAACGCCACCCATTCGAGGAGGGGTGGTGGTCCATCTCTTCCCGCCCAGAGGGCATAAAATTTGAGCTCCCCTCTTCCATCAAAGGATGGAAGAGTAAATATTTCTTCACCTCGGTCGAGGGAGTTGACTAGGTTTGGAGTGACCCAGATTGGTCCCCTAATCAGATCCAACTTTCGAAGTGGCTGATCGGGAGATTTAAGACCAGCTTTGCACTGACCAAATTACCTCCCTCGAGATTTTGCTATCAGAGCAGAACCTATTTGAAGTCGGTGTCAGCCTAATACAGGAGTTGGGTGAGTTCGGCTGAAACTTTGTCTCTTTCTTCTTTTTTTTTCTTTTTTTTACCTATCCGAGCTCGGAGTTGACCTTGCCCTTCTTTGTGCAGGCATGAAGTTCTCTTTAGATGACCTCCTCGATTTCTCCCGGAAGAGGGGTCCACTGGCAGGGGCAAGAGAGTCCCCACCAAAGAGAGCCCGGGATGAGGACGGGGCAAGGGCGGCGCCCGCTGAGCCAGCCGGGCCAAGCAGGAGGAGGGACGAACCTGCCTCTAAGCAGAACCAGGGAAGAGCTGAACCTGTCCCTGAGCCGAGTAGAATGAGGGTCGAGCCCACTAGCGAGCCACCAAGGCAGCGAGATGTGCCCCCTGCACCGAGCCCGAAGTGGTTGCCCGGGCCAGGATTGCTACTGCTGCTGTCACCACGATGCCCCCACCTCCTGAGATTGTTGAGGTTGAAAAAGATGGGGATCAGGAGAGAGCGGCATCGACATTAGTAGCGATGTCCATGGTAGTGGCAAAACCCCACCGCACACCCGAGTCCTCCTCGGTCAGAGGAGATGGTGACTCGCATCGATGGTGAGGAAGAGGGAGAGAAACCCTCACAAGAAGCTACCCGAGGTGGTGCTGAATGCCTTACTAGTACGAGACCAGGAACTAGCTGAGCGCATGATGGATTTTGCCATCCCATCATGCGATCAGCGGGAGAAGGCAGGGAAGCTTCTGGGCAACGCCATTAGCAACACCTTCCCGCAACTTTTCTCGGTAAGTACTCCTTTCGGTCGCCCCTTTCCTTCTTTCTTTTTCATTGAGGCTGACATCCTCTTTGGTGCAGCTCGGTACTGAACTCCTGCTGATAAAGGACTGCTGCAAGAACTGGGATCTGGACAAGAGGAAGGATGCAGAGCCGAGACAAAAAGAAAAGCCCTAATCCTCTAGCTCTGATACCAAGTTGATGTGGATAGAGCAGGGGAGGATTGCTGGCGAGCGTAGAAGTCACCAGAAGATTAGGGCTTATACTGAAGAACCAGGAATAGGGAACCCGGGCATCACACCCACTCCAATATGGAGAAAAATACTCAGATAAAATAACTTTCAACTTTAGTTTGTATTCATGAGAAAAAGATGTTTAATACAAGAGGGGAGGGGTGGTATTTATAGATTCACCCCAGGGTACATTACTTGAGGGCTAAGAAACCCTGGTGGACTGGTCAACAGTGGGCCTGTTTTGGGCTGGAGCTCTCTCTTGTGGGCTTGGCGGCATGAAAGGGTCCGGGTGCATGAAGGCCAGCTCTGGTTGGGGGGGCTGGTGAATCTCCGGGCTGCTAATGACTCTCCTCTTGACTTGAACGACTCAACTGGACTTGACTGGACTAAAAGACTGGATCCGATTAAGTGGACTCAACTGACTCAGTTGTCTCACTTTATTACAAGACTCGATTGGCTCACTTTGACTAAAGTGGCACATGACTAAAGGGCTTAAATAAAATAAAATAGGCTCTCAGTCCCCATCAAGTGGAAACCCAGATAGAAATCAACCCGGAGTTAGTTGAGTCGGAAGTCTTGTACAACCAACCCAGTTCAACCATGGACTTCAATTTTGAGGCTTTTATGAAAGACATGGCTGATCAGTTCGCCTAGATGAAACATGAGTTCAACCAATCCTATGCCCAATTAATCACCCAGGTCAAACAAATGAACCAAACAAATAACCAAGCAACCCATAGGTTGGACCAGGTAGAAGACTACCCAACATTAGTTGACCCTGACCATACCCAAGTAGGAGCTGACCTAGATTTAGCTAACCCTAGCCATACCCAGACAGTAACCGACATAAAGTTAGCTGACCATGTAATAGAATAGCAGTTAGAGAAAGAAAACCCTGATACTGCTATTAGAGTTTTACCTGAGGAGACACTAAAAGAAAGCCCAACTATAGAGCCTAGTCATTTGGTTTGTGAGCCAGAAGAATTTATTAATGACTTGATCTCTTTGAATCAGTACCCTCAAAATGAAGTCATTCTTTTAACTCCAATTGATCTCTTCCCTGAAATTAATGACCCATTCTTCCATAATGCAGACCCTATAGGAATACCCCAAACCCATAAGGTAAACCTCATTAGTCTAGGACTAATTTCGTGACGCCCCTTCTTACATCCTACTCTATTTGATTAACCCCGAACCCTTTTCTTACTTCCTATCCTATCCGACTAACCCTGAGTCTGCTTCTTATTTCCTACCCTTTTCTGATACTTTTCATGATTTTCTAACCCTTAGATTGCATTTTATAGGGGTAATCATATTGCATTCATTCATTGCACAGGTTAGATTTGCATCATATTTCTGGCATACTTGTGGCACCTAGTAGGAGTACATAGTAAATTCTCATATGCATGCCATACTAGGGTCAAACCTAAAGAATCTATAGTGTGTTAGGTTAGACCCAAAGAGCCCAATAAATCTTCTTTGATAGGAAGTCTATTCGAGTCTATTAGGTGTTAGTCTTGAGTCCAATAAAATTTACAACCTTGATTCATCTGTCCACACATGCACTGACCTCTGCACAGCATTTGCATCAAGATATTGTCAAAAGTTAAATAAAAATAATGAACTAAATAATAACTTGGCTAATTCCTGAAAGAGAGATAAAGAATTTTCTGTAGAGGATTATGTGATTGTAAAGAAATTTTCTGCTCGGAAAGCTGGCCCATTCAGACTAATGAAGAGAAGTGGACCCAATGCCTATGTGTGTGAGATGCTACCTGATTTAGGTATTAGCCCAACCTTCAACCTTTTAGACCTTATGGAGCACAAGGAGCCAGCAGTGATACCTAGCGAGCACTTTAAGCCAATTCCTTCCTTTGTGAGTGGACCCACCCTAAAGTGTCTACATACAATTTGGCCAATAAGTGAGGAAAGGAGTGAGCGAATCCTGGATGATCAAGCCATCAGTACCCGAGATGAAGGTTATCAAAGGTATTTGGTCAGATGGCAAGGTCAGCCAGAATTTGAGAATTTGTGGATCACTAGTGAGGATCTGCGTGCCTCAACCTAGACCCTCCTTAAGCAGCCAAATTGACCCTTACTCGACGGGGTCGAGTTCCTCCCATCCCGAGAAAATTGATGGGGATACCAGGATCAGACACAGATCACGGGATCTCATATGGTTTGTTGATTAGGGTTTTTTTTTAAAACCTTAGTCATGTGTTACAATTTTGTAAGCAAATAAGATTGAGTCCTGTAATAAGTTGAGACTAGTTGATTGTGTCTCAACCCCAGTCTAGTATCGAGTCCTGTATTTTAGTATAAATCTAGTACGACTCCAATTTTTGTACAAGAGAAGATGTTACCCTATTTTAGAGTTCCACCAGGCCTCATCCAGGAGTCAGAGGCCCCTACATCAGCTTATTGGATCTTGTTTGCCACCCTAGGGTCCAAGATTCCTTTCAGATGCCCTAGATGCCCTCCAAATGCTTTCCAGATGCCTTGATACCCTCTAGATGCTAGAGAATATACCTATATTAGGGCACCTCATGATTCCAGGAATATGTCAGCATCCCAGGCCTAGAAATTCCAAGCCCAGGAGTCAAGCCCATGAACCCCAGAACCAAGATTCTAAGGAATATACTGATACCAGAGCACCGGAACTTCCAGGGCCCAAAGCCCATGCACCAATCCAAAGGAGGACACCCCTTGCTGCCCTAAAGCCAAGCCCAACTCCATATTGGCACCCAAGCCCAAATAGAGCTGATATGTATTTTCTAATTATACAGCAAGCGCATGGTGTGCAGAGTAGCATGTCCGGCAAGTACGGATCAATCCCACGAGAAAATGGGTTTTTGAACTATGTTCTAACCCTTTGCTAGGGGAGCTTTAATAAAAATTGGAGATTAATTGCTAAATTATTCTAAAACAGTAACTTCAAAATTTAAATAATTATAACAATCCTAGGATCTTTGAATCCGCTAAACTGATGACTAATAAAGCCTTTCTAAGGTTTCCTTCCCTTTCACTTTTTCTCTTGTATTACTCAAGTATGGATTATGAACGGGCTCTGACCTAACAATAACCCATCATGAATGTTTACAAGGAAAAAAATTAACCATAAGCATATTACCCAGAAACCTTCTTGCACTAAGTCAAAAATGAACTATAAAGGGATTATGACCCAACGATAGTTCATTAAGATTAGTGGTAAGAGGATCAAAGAAAAAAAAAAATCTGAAAACAAAGTAAGAAAGAAAGAATTATACTTGCTGGTATTTAAAGTGCAAGAATTAAACTAATCTTTGCACATATTTAAATGACATTCATAAAGTTACAATAAATTAAACTAATCCTAAAGTGCAAGAATTAAACTAACCTTTATAAATATTTAAATGACATTCGTAAAGTTATAATAAATTAAACTAATCCTAAAACAGAAATTAAATGGAAAAAATAAAAATAAAAAAAATAACGAAACTATATTATTAAAATAAAATAAGTATTAATAAAAAAAAGAAAAAATTAAACTATTAAGAAAGCTTAAGGGTCGGAACAAATAAACTCTCAGGCTCTCACCCCTCGGAGGAAGAAAATAAGGCTTGGAGAAACTCCCCACTCCTCACCGTAATCTCTCATATTTATGGGGAAAGAGTGCGTGGGATAACCGCGTTGGACTCTTCTCTCCGTTGCTTCTGGTTCTCTATCAACCTTCCGTGACCAACACCACCACTGCGGTGTTATCCGGAAGCTCTCGACGTTATCTTGATCTGAGATCGAAGACGTGATCCTCCTGCTCCTTTGGACATCCAGTCTTCCGACAAACCGATAACTGGTAATGATGTAGTGATGAAGATCTGGGAGAAAGACGATGAAAAATGTCTGTGCCGGCTGTTGGTAGGCTGGGCAGTGTCCCGGACCGGAGGGATGAACGGTGGCTAGGAACTTGTTGACTGTTGCAAGCGGTGATCTGGTTGGAGAAGAAGAACAGGGCGGACTGACGGTGAAGAGAGGAGCGCCGGCTGATAATGGTAACAGGGGAAGACATAGAGCTTGGGAGCGGCTGCAGCAGCTTGGAAGAAGACGGGTAGCGGTTTGGATGGAATTTTCCGGCTAGATTTGACTTCTCCAGCCATGAGGACACTCCCGGCAGTGTGGAGACCATCTCCGGCATCTTCTCCGGCGAGAACTTGGCTTGGGGAGCTCTGTGGTCCATGGACTGAACTCGTGGACCGGCTGTAATGGAGGTTGGTGGACCGGCTGGCCTCTCATGGACCAAACCATTGGTTCAATGTGAACCATCTGCTTCAATATCCGTGCAAAGTCTTTAATAGTAACTTCAAATTAAAATTCCGGGCCCGTCCAAACTCCAAATTGAATTCCGTTTATGCCGTTGGATCCCAAAAATTATGCTCTTCATGTTGGTGGGGTTCAATCATTTAAAACACTACATAAAAATATAAAATTTAATTAAATAAGGATAATTTAATATATAACTTAATGCTTTAATACTTAATTTTTATGTATTTATCACTCCTCCCAACTTGAATCTTACTCGTCCTCGAGTAAGGATAAAAAATAATTCATGAATTTTTCTTAGAAATAATTGAGGAGCCTACCAAAAACTCTTAATACCATATACAAGTTTATTCGGACTTAAAAGTTGCTCTCACACCCTTTTTATAACTAGAAGATTTTCCATTAGATAGCAAATGAAATGAATCATTGGGATATTAATAGCTTCAAGTAAATTGGTTTAGTGCAAACTTCTTATTTTTCAAAGATAATTCTTGACCACTTCTATTATTATTTCCAAATCTTTTTCTTCCTTGGAGTGGTGAGATATTATTTTAGTACAATTATATTCCTCTTATTATTATACTTTCTCTTTCTGTTTTTTTATACAGACCGTGCATTATCTTAATCTCTTAAGCTTTCTATCTGACCCTTGTAATAAGTTTTTGACCAATGTCTCCGAGATCAATTAACTTTAGGGCACTAAGTATAGAACACCCCTCGGGCTTACTGGCTTGAGTCAGAAAGGCTACAGATCAAAATTGGCTATAAGGCAAGGTTTTTTCACATCTCCACTTTTTGACGCGAGACTCAACCGCTTACCTAGGCGAAGAGGCCCGGTTACTCGGTGAAACGATGTTCAGAACTTGCTTTTATTAACTCTTTTTTTTAAAAAAAATAATAATAATAAGGGAAGTTTTGCATTTAATAATACCCACACACACCTAAGAAGTAAATTCTTTTTCTTTGCAAATAGGAGGATTAGAATTATTCAGAAATTTGATTTCATTCTTACTTACCATTTTTACATGAGTCTATTAATATTTAAATCCCTCAATATTTCAAGAATTATCTAGATGTTCAATCAACTACTATTTAAAGCGTGTGATTCACCCTAAGTCCAAGGTCAACAAATATAAGATATTAAGGTGAAGGTAGCTCCAAATACTTATTCATTCAGCTTATTATCCCCCCCATAAATAAAAATGATTCTAGATGTATGCATGATATGGTATAAAAGGAAACGAAGACACCTGAGGAGTTTTCTTGAGATCTCCTCCCAACTTAGCCAATAGAGCTTTATTCAAGTCAAACTCTGCTAAACCTAACAATATTAAAAAAAAATTTATTAGAAAAAAAGAAAGAAGCTGGGTTGCCTCCCAGAAGCGCTAAATTTAAAGTCTTCAGCCAGACTTGACAACAGGCTAGTTAAGATATGTCGGTTCATAAAGAACCATGGCTTCCTCTATAGATCCTGTGGGCAATTCAAAGAATGGTTTTAATCATTGACCATTAACTTTAAAAATAGCACCATTGTTTGGATTTTCAATTTCTATAACCCCATGTGAAAAGACTTCTTTAACTAAGAAAGGTCCTGTCCATCTAAACCTAAGCTTTCCAACAAAAAGGTGTAACCTCGAATTGTATAATAGAACTTTTTGTCCAGGAGTAAAATATTTTCTGTGAATTGCTTAATTGTGAAATACTTTTGTTCTTTCCTTGTACACCTTAGCATTCTCATAAGCTTCATTTATGAGTTCTTCTAATTCATTAATCTGAAGCTTCCTATGGTTTCCAGCTAAATCCAAATCCATGTTTAACTTCTTAATTATCCACATAGCCTTGTATTCCAATCCAACAGGCAAGTGACATGATTTTCCAAACACAATCCTATAAGGAGACATTCCTAGGTTGGTCTTATAGGCAGTGCGGTATGCCCAAAGTGAAACAACTAATTTCAAAGACCAATCTTTTCTATTGGCATTAATTGTCTTCTCCAAGATTTGTTTAATTTGTTTATTAGATACCTCTACTTGTTTACTTGTTTGAGGATGATATGGTGTGGCCAATTTGTGGGTAACATTATATTTCTTCATCAAAGTGGCAAAGTGTCGATTGCAAAAATATGTCCCCCGATCACTAATGATTGCTCTACGAGTACCGAAATGTGAGAGAATGTTTTCCTTGATAAATTTGATGACAACTTTGCTATCAGTGGATCTACATAGAACAGCTTCTACCCACTTAGACACATAATCAACAGCCACTATAATATATTCATTCCCAAAAGTGGTAGGAAATGGTCCTATAAACCTGCTGGATCATGTCTAGAAGAGGGATATTAACTTGAACTTGTTTAAACATCTCTAACATTCTAAATGTTATGATTATTTGTTACACCTTAATCAGTTTGGAAAATCTCCTTTTCCAAATCGATTAAGGTCTAACAAATAATCATAACATTTAGAATGTTAGAGATGTTTAAACAAGTTCAAGTTAATATCCCTCTTCTAGACATGATCCAGCAGGTTTATAGGACCATTTCCTACCTCTTTTGGGAATGAATATATTTGGATTGGAACACAAGGCTATGTGGACAATTAAGAAGTTAAACATGGATTTGGATTTAGCTGGAAACCATAGGAAGCTTCAGATTAATGAATTAGAAGAACTCATAAATGAAGCTTATGAGAATGCTAAGGTGTACAAGGAAAGAACAAAAATATTTCACGATCAAGCAATTCACAGAAAATCTTTTACTCCCGGACAAAAAGTTCTATTATACAATTCGAGGTTACACCTTTTTCCTGGAAAGCTTAGGTCTAGATGGACAGGACCTTTCTTAGTTAAAGAATTCTTTTCACACAGGACTATAGAAATTGAAAATCTAAGCAATGGTGTTGTTTTCAAAGTTAATGGTCAAAGATTAAAACCATTCTTCGAATTGCCCATAGGATCTATAGAAGAAGCCATGGTTCTTTATGAACCGACATATCTTGACTAGCTTGTTGTCAAGTCTGACTGAAGACTTTAAATTTCGCATTTATGGAAGGCAACCCAGCTTTTTTCTTTCTTTCTAATAAATTTTCTTTTTAATATTGTTAGGTTTAGTAAAGTTTGACTTGAATAAAGCTCTATTGGCTAAGTTGGGAGGAGATCTCAAGAAAAGTCCTCAAGTGTCTTCGTTTCCTTTTATACCATATCATGCATACATCTAGAATCATTTTCATTTGTGGGGGGGATAATAAGCTGAATGAATAAGTATTTGGAGCTACCTTCACCATAATATCTTATATTTGTTGACCTTGGACTTAGGGTGAATCACACACTTTGAAAAGTAGTTGATTGAACATCTAGATAATTCTTGAAATATTAAGGGATTAAATATTAATAGACTCAAGTAAAAATGGTAAGTAAGAATGAATCAAATTTCTAGATAATTCTAATCTTCTTATTTGCAAAGAAAATGAATTTACTTCTTAGGTGTGTGTGGGTATTGTTAAATGCAAAACTTCCCTTATTATTATTTTAAAAAAAAGTATTAATAAAAACAAGTTCTGAATATTGTTTCACCCGAGTAACCGGGCCTCTTCGTCTAAGTAAGCGGTTGAGTCTCGCATCAAAGAGTGGAGATGTGAAGAAACCTTGCCTTACAGCCAGTTTTGATCTATAGCCTTTCTGACTCAAGCCAGTAAGCCCAAGGGATGTTCTACACCTAGTGCCCTAAAGTCAACTGATCTGGGAGACATTGGTCAAAAACTTGTTATAAGGGTCAAATAGAAAGCTTAAGAGATTAAGACATTGCACGGTTTGTATAAAAAGAGAGAAAGTGTAATAATAAGAGGAACATAATTGTATTAAAACAATATCTCACCACTCCAAGGAAGAAAAGGATTTGGAAATAACAATAGTAGTGGTCAAGAATTATCTTTGAAAAATGAAAAGTTTGTATTAAACTAATTTACTTGAAGCTATTAATATCCCAATAATTCATTTCATTTGCTATCTAATAGAAAATGTTCTAGTTATAAAAAGGGTATGAGAGTAACTTTTAAATCCGAATAAACTTGTGTATGGTATTAAGAGTTTTTGGTAGGCTCCTCAATTATTTCTAATAAAAATTTATGAATTATCTTTTATCATTACTCGAGGACGAGTAATATTCAAATTGGGAGGAGTGATAAATGCATAAAAATTAAGTTTTAGAGCATTAAGTTATATATTAAATTACCCCTATTTAATTAAATTTTAGATTTTTATGCAGTGTTTTAGATGATTGAAGCCCACCAACATGAAGAGCATAATTTTTGGGATCCAACGGCATGAACGGCATGCGAATCAGACTTGAATTGAGACTAGAAATCAATGATGAAGAAATTAACATAAAATTACATGATTTTTAAAGCAGCTGGTTCCAGTGGACCAGCTGAATGGTTCACGAAATGCCAGCCGGTCCACCATCCTCCATTACAGCCGGTCCACGGAGCAGAGCCATGGACCACAGGCCAGACGAAGAGCCGATCTCATTGGGAAAAATGCCGGAACTCTTCCTCACATTGTCGGGAGTCTCCTCATGGCAGGGGAACACACCGGAAAGCCTTTTCTCCATGCCGGAAAAATTCAAGGAAAGTCACGGTGATCTTCTTCCCATCTCCACCATTGCCTTCTTCCTCCTCTTGTCGCTGCCACAGGTTGTCTTCACTGCCCGAGCACCATTCCCGTGGCCAGAGAAGATCACGAAGAAGCCATTGATGGGCCAGAAAAATTCAAGCACAAGCCAAATCGAGCATCTTCTTCTCATCTGCAATCAGCTGGTCGTCTTCCTCGTCTCACTGCCTGCTGCTGTCCTAGATCACCGCTCCTCCACCATCATCGTGTTCGCCACCAATCGACCTCCACCATCGGTCATCCTTCACACCCGCAGCTGGTCCCCGCAACCGAAACCCATGGTTCCGGTGACTTCCACCATTCCTCATTCTGCTCCACTATGGCCCAAACGTCGTCCACGATCTTCCGCATCCTCCATTTGTTGTTGTGCAGAGCCAGCCACTGCAGACGGAGTTTGAAATTCAAGAGGAGATTGGATATTCGACGGAGTTTGAAATTTAAGAGGGAATAACGTGAACTGTTGCGACGATAAGGAAAAGAAACCGTAGACGGGATCGACGCGATTTCCTTCTGCTATAAATAAGAGACCTGTGCATTAGAAAAAGAGAGGAATTCTTTTCTGGGGAGTCATTCCATCCTTTCGATAGCGTTGTTTTCTTTTTCGAGAGCATGAGAGTTTATTTATTTCGACTCTTAAACTTTTTTTTATTAAATATTTTTTTTATAAATATTTATTTTATTTTAGTAATACAGTTCTGTTATTTTTTTTATTTTTATTCCTGCCATTTTAATTTCTACTTTAAAATTAGTTTAATTTATTATAACTTTATAAATGTCATTTAAATATTTATAAAGATTAGTTTAATTCTTGTACTTTAAATACCTGCAAGTAGGGTAGAATTCTTTCTTTCTTACTTTGGTTTAGTTTTTTTTTCCTTTGATCCTCTTGCCACTAATCTTAATGAACTATCATTGGATCATAATCTCTTTATAGTTCATATTTGACTTAGTACAAGAAAGGTTCTAGATAATAAGCTTATGGTTAATTTTTTTTCCTTGTAAACATTTTTATGGGTTATTGTTGGGTAGAGCCCGTTCATAATCCATAATTGAGTAATACAAGAGAAAAAGTGAAAGAGAAGGAAACCATAGAAAGGCTTTATTAGTCATCAGTCTAGTAGATTCAAAGATCCCAGGATTATTTTAATTGTTTAATTTTGAAGTTACTGCTTTAGAATAATTTAGCAATTAATCTCCAATTCTTGTTAAAGCTCACCTAGCAAGGGATTAGAACACAGTTCAAAAATCCATTTTCTCGTGGGATCGACCCGTACTCGCCGGACATGCTACTCTGCACACCGTGCGCTTGCGGTAAATTAGAAAATACACATCATATTGCCCGGCTTATGTAAAATGTTTGGAAATGGATAAACTTGGACCTAGGTCTAACCGGTGCCTATTTGTTGGATATCCAAATGAGTATAAGGGGTATTACTTCAACTTGGCTGAGGAACAAAAGTTGTGCATCAGTCTTAGAGCTATCTTTTTGGAAGAGGAGTTTCTTGGTTAAGAAACTATAGCCGCTAAGATTGAACTTAGTGAAGTTCAACAAGTAGAAGAACTGACACACTTAAGGGACAACATAGAATCGGTTGTGATAAGATCACACCCAGAGCCCACACAGGAACCATTAAGGAGATCTGGTAGGGTACCGAGTTGACCGGACATATACTACGATTTCTTGGTCTGGGATAGTGATCCCATTGAACTCGATGAAAACAATGAAGATTCGATCATCTATTTGGATGCGATGCAGAGGTCCGACTCTAAGAAATGGCTAAGAGCCATGCAATCCAAAATGGAATCCATGAAAATCAACAATGTATGGACATTGGTTGATCCGCCTGAAGGGATAAAACCTATTGGGTGTAAATGGATTTTCAAGGAGAAAAGGGGCGCAGACGGGTAGGTGGAAACCTATATAGCCCGTCTGGTTGCCAAAGGATATCGTCAACGTTATGGTATCGACTATGACAAGACGTTCTCTCCTGTGGCAATGCTCAAGTCCATTCGGATCATACTTGCTTTAGCGGTATACTTTGACTATGAAATCTGGTAAATGGATGTCCGAATAGCTTTCCTGAATGGTGAGCTAGAAGAGGTGTATAAGATACAACTTGAAGGGTTCACATCCACAAATGAGTCAAAGGTGTGCAAGCTTCAAAAGTCCATCTATGGATTGAAGCAAGAATCAAGGAGTTGGAACATGCGATTTGATAAGTGTATCAGATTGTATGGCTTTGTTAAGAACGAAGAAGAACCTTGCATTTACAAGTGGACTAATGATTCTATGATTGCATTCCTTGTGTTGTATGTGGATGACATTCTCTTAATCGGGTATGACATCCCAGCACTACAAGGAATAAAGGTCTGGTTGTCATCTCAGTTCTCTATGAAAGACTTGGGTGAATCCTCTTACATACTAGGTATAAAGATCTATAGAGATAGATCTAAAAGGCTTCTGGGACTGTCCCAGTCTACGTACATTGACACTGTGTTGAAACAATTCAGTATGAAAAATTTCAAGAAAGGCTATCTCCTGATAGGCACTGGAATTGGTATCTCCAAAGAGGATTGTGCGACAAATCTTGAGGAGAGAGAGCATATGAGCAGAATCTCATATACTTCGACAGTGGGTTCTATCATGTACGCTATGACTTGTATTAGACCAGACGTGGCATACTCACTAGGCATAGTAAGCAAATACTAGTCTGACCCAGGTGAAGCTCATTGGAAGGTGGTAAAGACCATCCTTAAGTATTTACGAAATATTAAGGACCAATTGCTGATTTACGGAGAACCTGACTTGAAACTTGTGGGGTATACTGACTCAAATTCCCAGTCAGATAAGGGTGATAGTAAGAGCGTATCAGGATTTATCTTTATCCTAAATGGAGGAGCGATATGCTAGAAAAGTTCCAAGCAGCCTATTGTGGCGGACTTAGTATACAAAGCAGAATACATTGCAGCATTAGATCCAGCAAAAGAAGCTGTATGGTTGCGGAAGTTCCTTAGCGAGCTGGGAGTGGCACCTTCCCGGGATGGTCCTATTTCGGTGTATTATGACAACACTAGAGCCATTGCTCAAGCCAAAGATCCGAAGTCTCATCACTACACAAAGCACATTCTGCAGCGCTATCACCTTGTATGAGAGATCGTTGAACGAGGTGACATTGACCTTCTGAAGATTGATAGAAAAGAAAACCTGGCTGACCCCTTCACTAAAGCCATCAAAATTCAAGAGTTCGATAGTTATAAATGGACAATGGGAATGAGATTCTGTACTGATTGACTTTAGTCCAAGTGGGAGTTGTTGGGATTATGTCCCAAAGCTAATCATCTAGGCTATAGACGGTTGTACTATCTTGTAACTGTATATGATTTTTAATGAATAAAAGTTATTCTTTTTGGCTGTTCATCATATATGCATTTTCCAGAAATGAACTCTTATATGATGGAGTCCTTAGAACTACATTATTTGATATAGAGAGGATATATCAAGTAGTTTTTAAACTGGTTCACAACCAAATAATACATTATTATAGGACAACAACGTATCAAGTGTAGGTTGTTGTATTTATATTTGTTGGTTGTCCTCTTAACCAAGGAGTGTGGAGACACTGGTGTGACATGCAAGTGAAATGTATGACATCTCACTGAACGTGACCATCTGCGGAGCTCCCTTCTGCCAAAGGGTTGCTTGCAAAGGGATATGGGTATATGTGTCCCTCAGACCTGAAATCACTATGGTTGCTTGCAAGCAACTAACTATACTTTGGTGCTGGACTACCTGGATTTTTAATTCAGTGATGAAAGATTTTTGGATGCAGTCAAGTACTTATGGAGTGGTGGTGAATCAAGATGGAATTGATCCCTTCAAATAGTTTGGAGTGAATGGCTCATTGTGTCTTAATTTAGCAAATCCTTGGCCAGAGTAGTTCTTATGAGGAGTCACAGAACTTGTAAAGTTGAGACACGATCTGGATAAACCAAATTAGGGTTGGCAGTCGAACCCTAGGTCATCCTAAGCATTATGAGGTCAAAGGGATGAATTATGCGAAAACCATATGCCAGAGGTTCTAGAAAGGTACTCTGCATCTTCAACCTATCCGGATGTCAGGTATCATTGCTATATAAGGACTTTGACTGGTACTGGAAGTGTTCTAGTACTACCAGCTTTGTGTTTGAACCTATGGGGTCACACACTATAGTGGTTTTTATCTGATCTTAGGGCTGATCGATGATTGAAAATCGTTTGCTGTCATTGGCGGTCAATGTGATTGACCATGTGTCGACACTTGAGGGGTTAACACTTGGCTGTGACAAGAAGTTTTTTCAGAAGACTTTTCTGGACGAGCTGACTCGACCCCTGCTTGGGTCGACTTGTTCGATGTTTTAGATGAGCCGACTCGACCCCTGCTCGAGTTGACTCGTTCTGTGTTCTGGTCGAGCCGGCATGACCCCTGCTCGAGCCGACTCGGATGAACAATTTGACTGTTCTGTGTTCTGGATGGGCCAACTCGAACCTGTTTGAGTCGACTCGTCTCTGCTCGACCATAAATCCCTGAACGACATTTCTATGACATTTTTGGAAGGTTTTGACCTGGTTTGAATTTCGAATTCAAGCTGTTTTGGCTCCAAACTTTAATGGAATGATTGTCATTCCATCCTAATATGGTTTGAGTCAATTTGGTATGCTTCTTGACCTTCTCCCCCAATCACTCCTCCTTCTTCTTTCTCCCTCTCTTGGCTACCTCTATAAATAAGTGTTATTTTAGGGCTACTGGGAAGAAGAGAAGCTTTTGATTTTGTCTTTGAATCTCATTTCTACTGAGATTCTGAAAGGGAAGAAAATGTTTGTGAGGACTTGGGCATTGGGTGTGTGGACTCCTAGTACTCAAGCTAGGCCTTGGGAAGAGAGCTAGTTATGAAGGGTTCTACCTCTCCTCCTCGTCTTCCAGGAAGAAGAAGATTAGCCCAAAGGATCCCAAGGAGCTAGCACTCCGAGGGAGTTAATCAGAGTCGAGCCCAGGTATGGATTACCCGTAGAGGCCAGACACATGTATGGCTCAAGAGCACCGTCCTTGGAGCACCACCACTGCATTCGTCAAAGGTATAATAGTAAGGTACTTTTATATCCTTGCTCTTCTCTTGTTTTGATGTTTATATTGCATGCTGTTTTATTATACTAGATCCTGTTGCGGGCAGATTGGTAGATCATTTAGATCGATCTACCAAGCCTTCCGCTATGCATATTTTAAAATCATTTTAAAATGCATCCTTTTCTACCTTGCTTTTGTATATTGTATGCATGGTATTGGTGCCTTTTCACCTTCAATATCAACACATCTTATATCTAACCTAGGTGGTATGGGTGAGCTCAAATCAACAAGCAACCTTTTTGAAACTTAGTTGATTAAGTTGGCTAGGTAAGTAAGATCTTTGTGAGGGTTTTACCATATTTTCTCTTTCCTTAAACACCAATGAAGTTGGCCAAGTAAGAGTTAGTAATAATTAAAAATCATGATCAACATGCATCTTAGACACCAATTGTTAAATAAGAATCAAATAGGTTAGCTTAGTGACTCAGGCTCATACCACTTAGCCAAATTAGATCTTAAGGTGATTAATTCATATCAAGTGTGAATCGATATGACCGAACTACATTTAAACTCAATTTTGAGCTCCTTTGACCAACCATAATTAACTATTGATTGGATTTGATTAGCTACTTAAATTTAAAATAAGGTTCTAACTTGATCTAATCAAGATCCTGAGGTATAGTTTAATCACTAGACCTAATTGTTCTATCCATATCCTCATATTGATTTATTCTACCCATACCCTCATGCACAAACTAAAAAGAATTAGATTCTAAAAATAATTTTTAATTATATTTAAATGCATTTATTATTAGTTTATAATATTGAAACTATCTTAGTCTATACCTAAAATTATGTATCACATTCGAGACTGTTTTAGATCTAAAAGTTGATTTTCATATATCACATATATTAAAATTTAGACTTAAAACATAAAATTAGATCTAAATATTTTTGAAAACATTTTTCAAAAAATCTATTCACCATAATTTTAGATCTAATGTGAAACTATGTCATACATAATAACCTACTTTCGTGCATATATAAAAATAGATTCTAAATGTTTTAGATCTAGGGTTTTGCATAAAAATAAGTTCTCACATTTCGCAGTTCTTCTTCATGAGTCAAATCATAGTGACACCTCTACATGCTTTAAAAGGAATCCCATCAAATGAGAAGAGAGGGTCTCTAAACCTTACTTTCTCTTATGACCGGATGGCTATGGTGATGCACTCAATCCGAGTACTAAGCCACTAGGTCAATTAGAATTATACTACATATCATATATGCACATAAAATTCAGATCTAAAAACATATTGAAACACTTTCATTAATTTTTAAGATCTGAAAATCAAATTTAAACTTATTTCATCATATGAAATCTATAACTTGGCACTGATACCATTATCATATCAAGTGATCTATAGGTGTTGCTTGCATAAATTTCAAAACTATTTTGAAAAACACAATGGTAGAAAGATTAAAACTCTTTTAACCTAGTATGCAAATAGATCTATCTATTTAAAACACGTAGATCTATTTCATATGATGCAAATATTAGATCTGAAAAATATAAAATAAAATCTAAAATTTTATTAAGAATCAGTGATCAGATCACCTTCCTCTTATACTTATTCCATCTTCATTCTTTCAATTTTGCTTCTTCCTGGATTCAGATCTGGCAAATATCTTGAGCTCTATTGAAGCCGTTCACGTATCCAGTATCTATAAGTAAGGAGTCGAGAGATTGTCGATGTGCTAGCATCTTGCAAATCTCTCTCCCTCCGAGTTGGATCTGAACTCCCTTTGTCTTCTTTTCTTTTCCTCTATAGTAGTGATCAAGAAAAAAAATAATTCTCTTCATAAGAGAACAAGGGAGAAGATGATCTCTCTCACATGAACCATTTATGCAAGAGAGGAGAGGAGGAGGATGAAGTAGGGCAATGGAATTCTAAGTAGGGGAATGGAATTCTCTTTGTTTTCTTTTGTATGGTAGAGAAGAAGAAAAATATGGGGCAGTATGTGAGATCCCATCTTATGGTAAAATCCAAGAAGAACTCCAAACCCCAAAAAAATCTGCACCATGTTATTCTCTTCCCCATGCCACAAAGAATCCTTTTCCCCCTAAAATCACACCTTATCCAGGATTAGGATAAACCTTTTGAATCAAATTCAAAAACCTAGATAGATAAGGATGGACAGAGAAACCTTGGGGGTGCCAAACACTTTGGCACACCCCGTGTATTTTTTATGCACAAAATCAGATTTTTCTCATGAAGAGGACATGTAATCTTTTTTTCTTACACACTAAAGTAGGTGGTGGGGCATGGGAAGGGATAGAGAAATTGGTTTAAAAATTTTGTTCGATAACTAACTCCTAATCCTAATCCAATTAGAACTCTAGCTAACCTAATTTTTAATCTTATTAGGTTTATGTTTAAATCCACAACTAATTAGGAATTAGATCCTAATCTAATTAGGACTACTAAACCTTATTAGAATAGATCAAGCCTAATTGAATTAAATCAATTTAATTCATATAGGATTAGGCAACCAGTTAGGTCATACCAAATTGGCTTTTAACACTTGTAATTGGATTAGTCCAAAATCTAATTAGACCAGGACATCATCCAAACTAAACCAAATTAAATCCAATTTATTTGTATCGAGTCTAATTATAATTAAACAATCAAATTATCTAATTAATGATTATTTAAACCAAATTAAATTGTAACTCATGCAATAAAGTCCTCCTTGCTAACCATTAGTAGGTACCAAAATTAGTAGACACCAAAATATGTAACTCTTACATATATTGATAATTTCTAAAAATATAACTTTTATAATTTGATCTAAATATCAATCTAATTGATACTTTGATCAAGATCTAAGCCTTTGATTAGGTCAAACTCCTTTTATATGTGACCCCGTAGGTTCCATTCTATCTCGTAGTGAGAAATACCATGATCTCCATCATAGCATCATCAAAACTCTTTTCGATGGGCTAGAACGATTACAACTCAACTCATCATGGGTCTTCGATATAAAAAAGACTTAATTAAGTTCTCATAATCCACCAGTGATGCCTAGCAGCATCAGTTGCAATTTAGCAGAATAAAATAAGTAGAACCCTTAGATGTGGTTACCGTGTGATCCAATTCTTCTATCGTAAGTCCCAACATGACAGAGGTCATAGAAAACTTGTCAAACCACTTTGTCTGTCATATGCGAAATTTAATTAGCCTAAGTCTCATGAAAACTCTTTTCCATCCTTCACATACAATGGCCATGAATTTTTGGACTTAGCTTCTTAAATTTCATAGGACTGCTCCTCTTCTACTAAGGTCGATAGATCCTATCTATATGCACACCTACTTCTACAGCAAATCTACTGCAACTAATGAATATCGCAAGGACCAAATAGCTAGGGATCATGTTTACGTGTTATTAAACATAGTAACACCACTAGGAGTAGCCAAGGCATCACAGGTCAAAGAACTATGCACACAACCACAACATTGAGAATGTCACTGACAAGTAAGTAGACATCTAAGCAACTTCTCGTATGGCCATGCTCAGTACCATTGTTCTCTAACAACCATCCGCACTCTCGCTCCAGTATCTACAGACATAGACTAAGACCCATCTATCCAAAGGGAAGCAATCTATGCACAAATCTTGATAGATCAATCATCATCCCCATGATGATCCAACGATCAGAGCAATTCAAGAATTAACCTATAACAACACGTGTTAAATTCTCAACTCTTGAGAATATGTGTCATTGACTATTAATTCTTAGGATGATTCTTGGACACATTAACAAGAATGGGTAATAATTATCCAATTTTGTTGATAAAAATATGATTAAGTATAAATTGAATGCCCTAGACAAGATATAATGTACCAGCCATATTGGCTTCTAGGGCACACACAGCCACAATAGGATTTGGTCTTCCTATTTCTCTTGACTAAACCTTAGGATGCATTTAATAGATATCCACTAAATTCATGACTATTATGCCCATTGCCTTCCCAACCTTGTCTTGCCCAACAAACTAATATGTATAATAAAAATCTCAATAGAAGCATACAAATATATACTAATTAATCTTTATTCTTTAAAAATTGATGTTTTTACTTACCTTTTACAGGAAAGATGATCACCAATAAAAAGAACCTGATCCACAGGTTTAAAGGAAGCAACTTGGATCCAAAATAGAGACCAAAAGGAGGCCTAAACAACCTTAAAACCTAGCCCAAAACTAGAACAAGATTAGCCAATCCACCGTGGACCATGCTTAGTCCACAGAACCAAGTGCATGGTCTTTGTCATGGTTCATGGTGGGAGAGGCTCAAGGCACAATCAAGTAGCTAAGGTTGAGAGCTTATATGTGATCAATGGTCTAGGTCTTGCTTTCCTATATCTAGCAGTGGTGGCCCATGCACAAAGGCATGATCAAGTGGCTAGCTATTTTTCTTTGCACTAGCTAGCTGAGAGACCGAACCAAGAGCCTTCTTTGTGCCATCCAATGGCCCAAAGAAAAATCCTGACCGTGATCAAATGGCCAGCATCAAAGCTCACTTGATTTTGGGCATGATCCAGTAGATTCTAAGGGCTTTGATCGAGATTGGACTATTGGATGGATCTCACATAGGTTCAAACACCAATTGGACATATATTTATCTTTGAATTGGATTGAGATTCTACCCATATCATGCTCTATTCAAGGGGGGAGTCCATAGGTAGCCAGGGGAACAAGCAATCAGGAGCCAAACAAAGAAGAGGCATTCTTCTCTCCCTCTCTTTTCTATTTGACCAACCCCCATCCATCCATCCCTTAGTAAATCAAGTCTCAACCATTCATCCCATATAAACCTCCCTCCCTTAGTTCCACATCATGAAATATAAAAATCTCCTCCCTCCTAATACTTATAAAAAGGCCTCCATACCTCCACCTTGGGAATCATCCTAGAATCCAACAATTCTTTAAACTATTTGTAAGGGGGAGAGGAAGGAGCAAACAGAGGCAGCACCACGTGTGGCTAGAGGCAAGTCTTTGGTGAAGCAAATAATGTTTTGGTTTGAGTTCTTTTACATATTTTTCTTTATTATACAATTAATAAATGTAAACCCTTTTGCTATGAATGAATATTGATTATTCTTATCATAATATCCTCTTTTCTGTTCATGAGTGTTTTAACTGCTTTATGCTTATACACTATGATACGAGTCTTCGAATAGCCTATGTCTTTGTAGAAATGGATCATGATCAAGAGATATAATTCATGCTCAATGAGACAGGCTATACTTGAGAGTTGATCATTGATACTTTCATATTTATGATTGCTTTTATTGAAGGAACATTAAAGTCTCATATTAAAATGGATTCAACCCCTGAAGCACTTTCCCTATTTAATCTGTACTTTCCTTTTATATTCAATTTCCTTTATATCCCATGAAGTATATTTCACCTTTAGTTAGATTTCTTTTCTACATAGTTTTAAAATCTTACTAACCACTCTAATCTTTGAATACAACTCAGCCCTCTAATCCCTATGGACTCGACCCTGACACACCCAATCTATATAGTTTGAGTTAGTATTTATTTTTGGTGCTATGATACACATCAAATTTTGACACCGTTGTCGGGGATCATTGGCATGGTTGTACTGACAAAGCATAAAAAAGAAAAACAGACTGACACTTCATAATATACCTAGGAGATTAGAAACTTAACTAGAAAGCATATGTAATACAAAAAAATTAATTTTTAGTTACATACTTGGAAATCTTGCTTCATGCACATCATATTCATAATCTACCTTAAGTGCATTAATCCATAAATAAGATAAGGTGGAGATTCGATCACCCTTCTTTAGTCCATAAACAAGAACCCTACCATATTGCATACCCTAACCATAACATTAAAATTAACTAGACATCAATCCTAGGGGATTTTGAGCCATAACAAATGACCCTAAGAGTTAAACCATGTTAGAATTAGTCAACTCTATAGTATCTAGGAAAGTGGTTTCTAGGATGACCGGGCTTGAAGAAAGGTGGTTAATTAGGACCATTACAAAAGCACCATAGCCTCCCACCAAATCCTCCCATCGACCTTACACTTACTTGGTCACTTTGTTAGTTAATCTCTAACTTGGATTGCTTGAAGGCTAACTTGGATCAGTCATAAGTTGTTTAGACATAGGATAACCTTAAGTAGAGTTTTATTGTGTTTATAACTTGCTTGTTATTAAAATTTTAACCTAATTAAAACACTCTTCTCTTTCATCTCTAGATTTAGGACTCTTTAGGACTTATCTTTAAAACTCTCCTCTTATATATCTCTCCTTCCTCTTCTCTCTTCTTCCTCATAAAAAAAAGAAAAATTAGAAGATGATTGCTCTAATTTAGAATACTTGATTATATTTCTAAATAATCAAATTAATCTGACGTGGAACTCTATAGTAAATTTGATGACTTGTCCCATAAATTGGATGTCTAATGGCTATTGGACACTCCCTCTCCATCTTTTCTTCCTATGTAATAAGTTTGGACACTATGTTCAAGCCCCGCTTACTTTGTGAGTGAATGCCTGGCCGTATAACAATTTCTTGAGTTTATGTATGAACAAGTCACTACAAAAAAAGTCCCATACACCCACGTTTTTTAGACACGTAAAATACATACGTGAGTAAAAGTTCAAATTCTAAAAAAAATATTATATATATTATTGCCCAAGTGGCCTTCGCAAGAGGGTGTGAATTGGAAACTAAAAAATTTAAGCAATTATGTGCTTTTTGAAATTCCTTTGGTTTTACCAGGATCACCAAAGAAACCCAACTTCATTTTACCAAGATCACCAAAAACCCAATACTTGGTTTTTAACAAAGGCTTACCAAGAACCTATTTGGTTTTTCAACCGGGCTCACCAATAACCCAATAATTCAAACATGAATTGAAAATAAAAGCACCAAAATGATAAACAAATTTTTGTTGAGTGGTTGCCGATGTAGCTCGAGAGAAGCCCGCTTGAATGTACTTGAATGCACTTTAATAGCTTCTTTTGCTTCTTTACTAAGTGCTTCAAGCTTCAGATGAGAGTTGGTGAAGACTTGAAGGCTAACTTGAATGCTCTTAGTTCTCTTCTCCTTGTTGGTATGTTTGATATTCAATAATGCATTAACTCTTTGAAATGAAAAGCAAAAATGAATTGAAAAGAAAAGCAACAGAATGACAAATAATTTTTTGTCGAGTGGTTGCCGATGCAGCTCAAGAGAAGCCCGCTTGAATGTACTTCAATGCACTTTAATGGCTTCTTTTGCTTCTTTACTAAGTACTTCAAGCTTCAGATGAGAGTTGGTGAAGACTTGAAGGCTAACTTGAATGCTCTTAGTGCTCTACTCCTTGTTGGTAGGTTTGATATTCAATAATTCATTAACTCTTTGAAAAAACTTTTTAACTTTTTCTTCAACTTCTTACTTAAAAGTTGAAATCCCTCAAATATATGGCCTTCAATCATTCCAAGACAGTTTAAGTCCTTGTAGACCATTAGGATGTGACATTTGACCATTGGATAACTTTTTGGATTCAAATTTTGAGTTCTGGAACTAGGCGTTGCAAGTCTAAAATTGACCTTCGAGTCGAGTCGAATCACTCGAGTCAGCTCGGATCCATAGAGGAGTTCTAGTTGAGTTGACTCTCTTTAATCCAATTAGCTAATTTGCACAGTATCTTGATTCTTCACTCTGTAAGAGTTGGCTCGCCTTGATTCAGGTCGACTCGGATCATTAGGCCTTCAACATGTTAGTCTGGTTGAGTCGGCTAACTTCCATTCTAGTTGACTCGAATGGCTGTTCTTCTTAGAAACCATTTGCTGAACTCTGGAGGAGTCGGCTCGATCTTTTGAAGAGTTGGCTTGGATGTCTGACCATGTGATCGAGTCGGCTCGGACTTCCTTTGGGTTGGCTCACCTGTCTGATTCAAGAAACAACACTCTGGATGAGTCAGCTCAGATCCCTTAAGTCGGCTCAGATATCTGCGTGCCAGAACTTTCATGCGTGCCATATGCTAGAGTCGACTATCTTCTCCTCGAGTCGGCTCGGATGAAAGTTTCAATGATTTTCTCAGTCTTTCTCCAGATTTCATCCAACAAGTCTTCAAGCTTCAGGAATTCTTCAATTTGAACACGTTTCTATGAAACTTAAAGCTTGAAACACATTTAGAAGTAATCCAATTTTATGATATTTTTTAATTTTTTCTTTGGATTCTTCTTTACAATATTCAATTACAACACAACTCAAAACAAGAAATGAAAATGTAGGAGTTGAAATTTGAACCATGAATTCATCCTACAAAGACTTGTAAACCACTTGAAGAGTTGTTAGTAAAACAAATGCATGCACCAATGTTTGGTTATCATCAAAATCACTTATGGGGCCAACATATATCCACGTTTGTCAAATGTGAAAATGCTATAATCAATTTGAAACTTACATTTCAACTATTAAATATGAGTAAGTCAAATATAATGGATAAATTTTAGTATGCCAAAAAAGAGTATCCAAAAAAATTAATACTGATTCCAGATCTGAAGCTATTCTAAACTCGAATTCGATTAACTCTAACATAAATAGGTCAAATCTAAATATTTAATATCCAGACCTGAGACCCGACTAAAAATATGATATAATATATATTTAAATAATATAATATAATATAATGTAATATGACATATTTTATAATTTATTATAATATATTATTTTAAATATTAAAAAAATAATTACACTATATTATAATTTATCATAATATATTAAAATGTATCATATTATTTTATATTGTATTATATTTAATATAATGCCAAATATTGATTTTAGTTATATTAACACATATTACTATTTAATATACTATAGTTTTATATAATTTAATTTGATTTTGCATGATTTTATATAATTTTGCATGATAAAAACGTATAATATGATATAAAGTAATATAATATAATATAACATAATATAATATAATATGATGTAATATAGCATATTTTATAATTTAATTTAATATATTATGTTATATTTTCTACTTTTTTAATATTAAAAATATTATGCTATATTATAATATGTCATAATATATTATAATATATCTATTATTTTATATTCTATTATATTTAATATAATGTCAAATACTAATTTAGATTATATTAAAATATATTAATATATAATATAACATAGTTTTATATATTTTTATATAATTTAATTTGATTTTACATGATTTTATATAATTTTATATGATTCTTTTTCTGATTTTAAATTATTTCGTATGATTTTACACATATTTATTTGATCTTATATTATTTTATTTAATTTTATGTAAAATAAATTTTTAAAAAGTTAATAGTAGAATTCGAACTAGACCTATTAAAATGGGCCAGAGCTCGTGGACCAGTCCATTTAACTCTATAAATGAACCTAATTAAATTAAAAAAATGATATATTTATATAACCGGATTTTTTGGTTTGATCCGTGTAATCCATCGACTGATATTATTGACATTATACATCCCGAAGAATCATAAAAAAATGGCGGGAGGCTGACACATGCTGTTGCTCGAAATCCACATGAGTCAAATTCCCGCCTCCCTCCTCGTCCGATGCCAAGATATATTATTGAAAAAAAGAAAAAAGTGAAAACCCTCCCTCATTTTTTGCCTTAACCCCCACCCCAACATAGCCTGCCCCCCGGATCTCTCTCTCTCTTTCTCTCGCGATCCACCATTGGCAAGAAATCAAAACCCACAACCGTAGATCATTTGGAGAGCCGAAGTTTCAAAACCCTATAATCGCAGCAGTGTTGCCACTTCGCCTATCCATGGCTGCTCTTCGCCCTCCGTCGCTAGAGCTCATCCTCCCGACCACCTCCTAGATCGAGCGTGCCTGGCACCCCCTCACTGTCCTCATCCATCTCGGCCACCCCGCCGGCCTCGCCGAACTAGTATCTCGTTGTGCACTCTCCCCCTCACCTTCGCCCAATCTCACGAAATTTCTTTGCTGGATTTGTGGATACCCACTGCACCTCACGGATGGCGATTTTATTACGGTCTCCAAGATGGCGATCACCACTTTTTGGGAGTTTGTTTCGAGTGCTTTCTCTCCTCTTTTGTTGAGGGTCGCGGTTAGGGTTACCGGGCAGAGGTGTGTGCTGAAAGATTTTTCCCTGATTTATGTGAGGAAGAGGAAGGAATAACCTTTGGGGGATAATATAATGGTACCAGAGCCCAGGGCTAAGAGGAGGCTATTGCTGCCTTCAGGAAGAGGTGCTTGTGTGATTAGTGTTATTTTCCTTGTAGAATTGCTGATCTTGCTCTTTATTCTAATCAAATTTGGATTTCTGTTGCAGATGGGAAAGAATACATGGAAGGTGAGGGAGACTGCCATCAATTGTTTAAGGCAAATGGGAGCCTAGTATTCCAATGGAGGTAGCAATTTGAACTCTTATTTTTTTTAATTTCTTGGAAGCTCGACAAGACTTAGCCGAATTAAATATACGACCATCTCTTCATTCCAAATTTGTAAGTTCAAAAAAATCTTGTTACCACCGGCTCGCTTTACATTAAGTAAAAAAGAGAAGGAAAGCATATTATGCCAAGTTTTTAAAGATATGAAAGTTCCTGATGAGTATGCAGCTAACATCTCTAAGTAGATTGACATAGTTCATAGAAAGATATGAGGGTTAAAAAGTCATGACTGTCATGTAAGTATGTAATAACTACTTTCAATAGCAATCTAATCTATGAAAAGCAAGGAAGTTAAGTGGGTAGTCACTGAATTGAGCAAGTTTTTCTTGCAATTGTGCTCAAAGACTTCTTCAGCAAATGATTTTTATTTACTTGATCAAAGGATTCCAGTTCTCTTATATCATATGGAGATGTTATTTCTTCCTAGTTTCTTTGATGTGATGGTTCGTTCACTTGCTTGTTCATTTGCTATATGAAGCAAATGAATAATTAATTATCGATGGATGTATCCAATTGAAAGGTATATTTTGAATTTGATGTATTTTTTGTTTATTGCATTTTTAGTTTTTTATGTATTGAAAGACTAGTGAAATTTAGTGGTCATGATGATAGGTTCTTGATGAGATTGAAAACAAATGTGCATAATAAAGCGCAACAAGAAAGTTTAATTGCAAATAGTTATTTGGCGGTGGAAACAGTGGCCTTTGCATCAAGACTATTAGATGATGATGTTGAGACATGGCTAAATTGACGTGAAAGAAATGATGATTGTACCAAAGTTGATACATTGGGAAAGATGTGCATTAACATAGACCGACCTTTAGATGCTGGGAGTTCTTGTAAGATGGATAATGTGTAGTTGGATCAAGCTCATTGATCTATATTATTCAATCAAGAGGAGGTTCAGCCATATGCATTGTAAGAAAAAAGTAATTTTTTTTTTATGATATTATGAAATTTATAGTTATTACTACAAAACTTATACAATATTGTTTTCTATGTTAAGGATGCACTTCGAGTTGAGCTAAAGAAAACAAGCACGTTTATAAAAAAGGGATATTAAAACTATTCATATCATCATAAAGTGCATGATTCTAAATCAAGAACAAGGTCTATTTATCATGACCGAGAACAAGGTCTAGTTATTGTGAAGTACATGATTCTAAACCAATAATGAACAATGATCATAAAGTGGTTGATTTTGAAGAGATACAAGATAGTGGTACTAAAGATAAACAATTAAATGAGGGAATGTTACTTGAACCGGTAAATAATTCAAGATAAAGGAGATTGGCAACTAGTTGTTTTTCCTACTTATATGGGGTGAGTATGATTTTAGTTCTTGATATTCTTACACTTAATATATCAAGGATGGATGGATGCTTAGTTTCTAATAATCTTTAAATATTTATTTTTTTACTTGCTTATTTTTATTATTTTTAGGTATATATGGAGCAAGCTAAGTTCAGAGAGATAATCATGGTTTCATTGTTTTGATTACTTTTTGTTTAGCTTGTATGTGAGTAAGTCATCAAAAAAAAGTTTAAATGTGGATAAGGAACAAAGAAGTCTTTGAAAAGAAATATCTTATCCATCCTATTTGCATTTAGTGGGTTATTAGGTTTAGTTATTTCTAATTTATCAAATATTATATGGGAGGATGTATACTTATTTTTTCTTAAAATTAAGGATCATTAGCTTGTAATGATTTTTTGTAACTTTGGTGAGAGCTTTACTTCAACCAGTCCACCCTGCATATTGCTATTGGATTCTCTTCTAAATAATAGTTTTGATAGATATAAAGCTGAAATAAGATGATAATCAAATAAATATGATTTCTATTTTTAACTTTGATTTTCTTAGTTAATTCATATTAATATATTTAGACTATTTGTATATGTCTACTTGCAGCTTAGTTTTTGATATATATAATTGTGAAAAGAAGTCAAAAGATGCAAGAGTAATATGAAATATGCCACTAATAGCCCTAAAGATAGTTATGTTATATTTTTTAAGCAAAATGGTTTATTTACATCAAACATAGAGCATAATAGTCATTAATCTTTTTGTTTATATTTCAATAATAACATGTACCAATGCAATCAAATGAAAATGATTATGGATACTTTGCTTCATATTATATTCATCTTTTTATGCAGGATGCTTCCATAACATCTCTCTCAACAGGATTCCTTCTTTTATATATTCTAATCCTTTTAACTTCTTACCAAATTTTTATATGCATTTTAAAATTATTTATTGATTTTTATTTATTCAGCTTAATGATCTCTAGTTTATAATGACGGAGTTGGATTCCTTTATGGCTGGTTTAGATTCTGTTGGATATGCAAAAAAGAATGCAACTAGGCAAGTCATTGATGAGCAGAGCATTGTACATGAAGATAATATTGGTATAGTCTCAAAAGAGGAAAAGACATCCTAACCTAAAGAGCCACCTCCTAAAAGGTATCATAGTGAGACACAAATGAAAGATGTGCATATGATAGATTATGATAAGATGATTCATGTAGACTGGAATGAGTATGGATAGCCAATTAGGGATGGTGGGCAATCAATTATGAGCTTTTTGACTAGCCTAATAAAATTTTATGAGCAGCTGCCAATTAGTGTGAATGATTGTCAAAAGATATCTAAGACCACTAAACTTGAACTTTAGAAATACATGAAGGTGATATTGATTTCTATTTCATCTATGATTTGGCACTTAGTTTTATGATGTATTAATAATATTTTTTTATTTCAGAAAAAGTATGATGTAGGAGATGAGCATTATAATTTTGCAACGAAGACTTTGGAAGAAAAATGGAGAGAAATGAAGTACTATTTAAGAAAAAATTACTTAATAAGAAATTATAATAAGAATAGGAAAAGACAAGGTGAAGTACCTAAGAATATTCCAGAGGCTCAATATAAGGAAGCTATAGACAGTTAGTCTACTCTACAATGATAGGTAAATAAAAATTATTATTTTTTATTGGTTGAGATCAATTTTTTATAATAGTTAATATTGATTTTAAATTTTGGTATATATGAAATAATGATAGAAAATGGTAGATATCAACATTGACTGCAAGAAAAAGTACAAGTATCCCCATTATGCAGGAGCAAGAAGCTTCACGCAAATCAATCACCTATATGTGAAATTCATCCAAATTTTTTTAAGTACTTGCTTTAAGAAATATGTATGTTATATTCAACTAATTTTTTCTTATATTGTATACTCAGTTCAAAAGGACAGGAAAAGAATTGAGCCATCCCTACATGTAGGTAAAGACTCGTACTAGAAAGAATGGTAAACTTGTAAATGATGCTATTGCTGGACTAGTTATAAGTATCCTTTATTAGTCAATTAAACTATAAGTCTATCTTATTTTTTTATCATAATATTTATTTCTTGTAACAAAATTGAGTTCTAGTATTTACTTTTTTTTGAAATCAGTACTATGTTTTGCTTCTTATTCTTTGAATTTTGATGAAATTAACAAAGTTGTTGAGACAATATTTTTGTGAGACTACTACTATGTATGTTCAACTATATTTAATATAATGATAAAAAATATCTTGTTTGTAGTTATTTTATATCTTTCTATTTTTATTTGTTATTATAGGTGATCCATATTTTGAAATTGGATTGAGCAAGACTATATTTAATTATAACCCATATTTTATTATTGATAGTACATGTTCATTTATACCCATATTTTGTTAATTTCAATGAATTATAATTCATGTGTATTTAATTACCCATGTTTTATAAAGGAGGGTATAGACTAGATTTATATCAACGTATACAATCTTACCTATGTTAGATGTTATGTGGGTAAAGCACGTATACACATGTAAAAAAAAAAACGTGGCTATAAGCTACACCCACGCCGGACATACCCACGTTTAACCAAACATGTGTATCAATGTGGGTGTAGGCATATATCTATGTTTTTTAAGCTTTTATCCATGTATTTTTCACATGGGTGTAGCTCAGTTTTGTTATAGTGAGTTTATCAAAATTAAATTCAAATGGCCTATAGATTACGAAAGAACCCATACTTTAACATCCATAATCCAGGTTGGGGAGCTTAACTAAATTTTCATGGAAACCACAACTAGTGGTTACCCTGGTAACACAAGGACCTACATTCATGGATGCACTTTATTGCAATATGCACCCACCAGGTTTTGGCCAAGTGAAAAGGATAAACATATCTGAAAAGGATTTGAGAATCTTGGTTAATTTAGCCTCTGACAGAACTAGTACACTAAATAGCTTCATGCAAACCACGAGCTAGCTTTTAACTACCAATACCCAATCTATTATCCATTTAGAAATGTAGTTGGATCAGTTAGCCATGGTTGTTAGTGAAAGGGAGGATGATATTGTTAGCCCGAGAGTAACCCTTAAGGATAATACCTAGCCAGAATTTTTATATCCTTGTAACTTTCTCTGAATAATCGATTATGACTCTCAGGAATGAAATAGTCATAGAGCAACTTTGCACAACTAAAAAGATCAACGTAGATAATTTGACTAAGACAAAAATTTATAGAGAAAAATCAAAATAGTGGGAAAAACCATTTCCATCATCACCCTACTTACATATGACCACATTCCCAAGTGCCCTAAAATCATTAATTCCTTTTAATGGGAAGGAAGGTCAAATAGATGAAATGATATAATTAATTGAAACTTTCCAAGGACCATAAATGAATAACCCAATAGAAGAAGCTGCACCCAAAATTTCTTCCAAGATTTGTTATATCCCCATATGGCTCATTTTGGGATAGACAATTTTGATGTAGATAGGTATATCATAAAAGTAAATGATCTAATAGATACACCCTATCACAAAACTACCCCACTTTGGATTAAAAAATATGAGCTACTACCTAGCCCCCAATAGCACTCTTGTTAGGGTTTTTATATACTCTAGAACTGAAGCCACTTCTTGACATACCCACTGATCCCTAACCAGGAAGCCCAACTTGTCGATATTCTAAAAGCACATAAAAAACCTATCGGGTGGGATATTATTGATATGAGAGAATGATTTTATAATTTTTATGATCGATTTCTCTTTATTTGGCACTACTTTCAAGAATTACTTTCAAAATCTATCTTCAACACTACAACAATATATAGAGATAAATTTAATGTTAATTTTAAAAAGTGCCAAGTTATAGGTCGAGGAGGAATGATGCCCAGACATATCATACCCGAGAAAGGGAATGGGGTAGATCAGGCTATAGTTGAATTAAGTACTAAACCAACATCCCTAATCTCGGCATAACAAATACCATCCCTTCTTGACTTTAATATTTCTAGACTCTGGTATAAAATGTTTGCCAAAAATGCTCTATTGGTCCAAGCTAATTGTCATAGAGCATTCCATGGATGTTTTACTACCATGGTGATAAGGCCACCTGGTTGGCCTTATCCTTTCGAAAATTGCTTGGTGACCCATCTTAATGTATGGTGATATCTAGCACTAAATCTTTTTATTACTCGAGGATGACTAAAGTTCAAGTTAGGGGGTGTGATAAGTATAATACATATCTCAATAGAAGCATCAAAATATATATTGATTAATCTTCATTCTTTAGAAATTGATGCTTCTTCTTACCTTTTACAAGAAAAATGAATACCAATACAAAGAGCCCAATTTGCTTGTCTAAAGAAAGAAAATTAGACCCAAAATAAAGATGAAAAGGAGGCTTAAACAGCCTTGAAACCTAGCCCAAAACTAGCCCAAGACTAATCGGTCCATCATGGACCACCAATCAGTCCATAGAACTGAGCGCACGGTCTTTGGCATGGTCTATGCCACAGTTCACAATGGGAGAGGCTCTGGGACATAATCGAGCAGTTAAGGTTCAAAGCTTACATACAATCAATGGTCCAGGTCTTGTTTTCCTATATCTAGCAGTGGTGGCCCATGCATAAAGGCTTGATCAAGCAACTGGTTGCTTTCCTTTATGCCATCCAATGGTAGAGGAGTTTTGCTAGCTGAGGGACCAAACTAGGAGCCTTTCTTATGCCATCCGATGGCCCAAAGCAAAATTTTGAGCATGATCAGATAACCAGCATTGAATCTCACTTGATTTGGGTGTGAACCATTGGATTCTAGGGTTTTGATCAAGATTAGATTGCTAGATGGGTCCCACATAGGTTCAAACACTAATTGGACATGGATTCACCTTTGAATTAGATCGAGATTTAGCCCATATTGAGCTCTATTCAAGGGGGGAGTCCATAGGCAGCTAGGTGAACAAGCAATCAGGCAGCCAAATAAAGAGGAGGTGTCCCTCTCTCCCTCTCTTTCCTATTTGATCAACCTCCATCCATCCATCCATCCCTTGGCAAATAAAATCTCAAGCATTCATCCCATATAAACATCTACTCTCTTAGTCCCACCTTGGGAAAATATGAAAACCTCCTCCCTCCTAACACCTATAAAAAGGTCTCCATACCTCCACCTTGGGAATCATCATGGAATCCAATAATTATTCAAACCCTTTGTGAGGGGGAGAGGATGGAGTGAGCAGAGGTAGCACCAAATGGGGCTAGTGATAGAGTCTTTGAGGAAGTAGAGGATGTTTTGATTTGAGTTCTTTTATGTATTTTTCTTTATATGCAATTAATACATGTAAAGCCTTTTGCTATGAATGAATATTGATTGTTCTTATCATGATATCCTCTTATGTGTTCATAAGCATTTTATCTGCTTTATGCTTATACCCTATGATACGAGTCTTTGAATAGCCTATGGCTACATAGAGATGGGTCGTGATCTGGATATATAATCTATGCTAAACAAGATAGGCTATGCTCGAGAATCAATCATAGATACTTTTATATTCATGATTGCTTTTATTGAAGGTATGATCGCTATTGTAGGTGGTCAAAAATAATTTCACCAACTCAAACTATAGTTAGAATGATTAGGGATCATATCCTCAGGGATCAGTTGGGGTTATGTTCACTTTCAAGATTATTTTATTAGAGTTTTAGTTAGGTTAGAAAGATGAAAGAGTTGGAATATATTTATAACTAAGAACAATAATTAAACTAAGTAGGAGATTAACAATAATTAAACTAAGCAGGAGATTAACAATAATATAAAAGATGTATTGGATTTTGATTCGATATTTGATATTATATTAAGTATTTATTCAATATATAATTATTAAATTATGATTGATCCCTGAGCATAGCCTATCTTATTGGATATGGACCTTGATCCAGCCTTATGTAGCCATAGGCTATTCAAAGTCTCTAATCATATAAATCAAATTTTATATGATCAGATTCTGAGCATAGCCTATCTTGCTGAGCATAGTCATATGCTATTCTAAAATCAAATTATAGTCTAAATATGAATAACACTACTTGAAGTAATGAAAAATAATTTTATTCACGAAAAGTAAACATTGCAATCAAGCACTAATTACATAAATAAAAAAAAATATAAAATATAAATATCAAAAACCTCATCCACTCTTTAAAGATGGGAACTTGATGGGGACATCCATAATAAGAATATATACTTTGATTAACTCACTTTATTTTTGCAGCTATAGTCAATAAAGTTTTCGAAGCAAGTTACAAATTTTTTTGAAACATGTTCATAAGCCAAATTTTCTTGAAGCATGATTTGGCTCATAAACCAATACATGGAAGAAGCCCATTAATTTTTTTGAAGCATGTTCATAAGCCAAATTTTTTTGAATCATGATTTGGCTTATAAGCCAACACATGAAAGAAGCCCATTCGGCGCAAGCCCAAAGCATGATGGAGGGCATCCTCTTCAAATCCAAGACAAACCATTCAAGCCTCTTCAAGACCAAGCCTAAGCCTAATTCATGCCAAGATTTGAAGCACATGGGGGAACAACTCATCAAACAACCTTGGGGAGAAGGAATTATACTATATTAAGAGTTTTATGGAAAACATAAAGATTCCTTTCACTACTCCAATAATATTTGATATGTGGGATGCCATAACTTATGACACCTAAGCCTCCACATCAGCATTTGGAAGCCATATTAGGTTCTTCTAGATGCCACATGTCAAAGTGGTTGTAACCTTCTACCTACAATTTGTTTCTAGTTAGAACCACTTACCTAAGAGTTGTTGGAGCCAACTAAGCCATCCTTATCCCCTCCCCTCCACTCTAGGATGAAATTTTCTAGCTTAGGAGCCTATAAATAGGCCCTCAAAGCTCTCATTTGAATTCATTCTATGCTATGATGATTAATGAAAGGGTTATTTTTCTTGTGTTCTAGTTCTCTTGTATTCTTGTTTGGAGTGAGAGTGTTCTTGCTAATTTGAGTGTGTAGATCCTTGTCCAAGGAAAGAGTGAGAGTTTTTAAGTTTGTGTTTGAGAGAGAAGAGTGCCATTGCAAGGAGTGAAGAGTGGAATGCCCCATAGTTTGGTCCAAGCTCAAGTTCCAAGCACCAAGGCTGTTGGCCACTTTCTTCTTCTTCCCTTTTCCTTGTTTCCATTCCAGCCCCAATTCTTCTTCCATGCCTAATCCCAAGTTTATTTGTAGGGTCTCTCAAGTCTCCAAGTCAAGGATGAATGTCTCCACACCATGGATCAAGGCCAAGGTAAGTCTCAAAGTATGGAGTATTAATCTTGCCTTCTAGTCATCAAATCCATGAGTGTTGAGAGCTTCTTCTTCCATCAAATACTTAGCCATCATTGTTGATAGGAAAACTCTTCCTAAGCTTCATTATATCTGATCATTTAAAGGTTAACTTACCATAGTAGTGATGGTTTCCTTGCCATGAAGATCCTAATTTTTATTTTGAACTTGATCAACATTGCAGGTATCGTAACTTAGATCAGCTAGTCTCCTAATAAAAATTACTTTCTTGGATTAATTTAGTCTATTTATTTGATAATTAATTGCTCAAGTTTCCTTGCTGGTTAGCTTGCTTAAACTCTCCATCCATCATTTCATTTTCATCCCCCATCAATTTTTGGTATCAGAGATTATGGTTTACCAGGTCAAGTTGCTAAATTTTTGTTCCCTTTGTGTGTTGCCTTCAAATCCGAAATTCAAATCCAAAATTTGAGATATAAAATCTTAACTCTAGGATATGAAAGTTCTAATTTAAATTTTAATTTTTCAAGATTTTAAAATTTAAATTTTGAATTTTGAATCTAGTTAATTGGAGGTTTGCTGATTGCAGAAATTTCTGTACTAGCACCAATCCGAGATTTCCATGAATTTTAGTATTTTTTTCAAAAAGAGAAAAATCCAAAAGAATTCTTTTGATTCACTTTAGGATGTTAGGATCTGATATCTAAAATTTTAAAAAAACAATTTTTTCGAATTATTAGTTTAATTTTTGTCACTTTAAGTTGCTACCTTAACTAGTTCACAGCTTGTTTCAATTCTAGTTTCCCTCCATTTAGTTATTCCATTAAATTATAGAAAAATTCAAAAAAAACTCTCTTTGAATTTTAGATTTGGATATGAGATCTCCACTCATTAAAATTTGAATTATGGAATTTTTTTGAATCTAACTTCGAATTTTGGATGTTAGATAGTTAAGGGTTTGTTGGCTATAAGCTTCTTGTATCTACTTCTACAACAAGCTTTCAAATTTGAATTTCCTAAATAAAACTCAAGAATTAAAATTTAAATTTTAGAATCTGAAGCCTTAACTCAGAGATCTAACAATTCAAATTTAAATTTCAAATTTTTTAAAATTTTAAAAATTTTAATTTTGAATTTTAAAACTAGTTAGTTGAAAGTTGTTCCCTACTGAAATTTTCTTGTCACAACTTTTAAAACAAGCTTTTAAAATGAGTTTTTTAACCAAATTTTGGAAACTAAAATTTAAAATTTGGAATATGGAATCTTCACTGAGAGATTTAACAATTCAAATTCAAATTTCATTTTTTTTTGAATTTTTGAAATTTTAAATTTTGAATTTTGAAACTAGTTGACTAGAAGTTATTAGGGCTGAGACTATCTTGCAACAACTCTAACTTTTAGAGCGAATTTTTAACTCTAATTCGAGATTTAAATTTTAAAATTTGATTTCTAAAATCCATACTTCAAAATATAATTTTTTTAATTTTAATTTTTTTAATTTTTTTTTTGTTTCGGGTTTGAATCATAAATTTGAGCTAGTATAGATATCTTGTTAGTAAGTTGATTGTTTGTGCATCCATTTCTAAATCCAATTAAGGGCATTCAATCATAACATAAGGAAAGGCGGTCATTACCTTTCATTGGCCCAAAACAATTATCCACATTTGCATTGACCTAAGCCATAACTGAAATCGAGTAGCAACCTAAAACTAGGGACATCCACAAGTCGGGTTCAAGTGCAAGATAAGACAAAGTATTATTTGAGTTTGTATTTATTTCTTGAAATTGGTATCTAAGGATAGAGGTCCAATGGCAAAAGCCTTAAGCGGACTTGTGGTTTTTAATTAGGATCTCATAAAAGCGAGGGGAGCCTCTCGCAACCCCACCTCCTACCTGGCCAGTGGATAGGATAATTACATTCTTAAATAGTACCTAGTTAAGTCATGTGTTTGAACTTCTAGGTCTAGGAGCCCTAGAAGTTAGGTTTGTATTGTTTGCCCTATTGATTTGAAGCCCTATACCAACAGTTCTACAATCAGTCTAGTTTACCCATGGACACCAATCTTGAATTCTTTATGAGGACCCTGACTGAAAAATTTGATATCCTAACTAAATAATTAGGGCAAGTGAACAAAGAGTTAGGACAAGTGAATAATCAAACCGGGAACATCGAAAAAGATCGCTTAACCCGTACTAATCCAAAATCACCTCCCATTGATACAAGAGCCCATTATCATGATCTCACCCTTGATTATAAACTTAGACACCCCTGTCAAGGCTTTGTAGATTAGGAGGAAAGAGTCTTTAGGAGCAATCGACCATATGCACCTACTTTTGATGGAAACCCTAAGGTGTATGTCGATTGGGAGATGAAAATGGATTAGTACTTTGAGTTTGATGAAATGTCAGAAGAAAGAAAGTGTCAATTTGCCAAATTAAAGCTAGTCCGATATGCTAAGTCATACTGGAGACATGTTGAGCATAAAAGTTATTATAGTGGGGATAAAATATTTACTTGGAGAGATATGAAAAGTAAGCCAAGGAAAAAGTACCTAGGCAAATCTTATAAGCAAAATCTTCCAATCCAATGGTACAAATTGAGATAAGATGATGAAACTGTGTTTAAATATATTGCTGAATTCAATGAGTATGAAGGATATGATGAAGCGACTAAATCAATGAAAGAATTAGAGAAAAAATCTCCTAAACCTATTGAAGAATTTAAAGATGAAATAGAATAAAAATCTTGTCCAAATGAAGGGCTAGAAAGAGAAGATCCTAAACCTGTCGAAGAACTTAAAGAAGAAGTTTATGAAGCTGGGTCTAACCTTATGGATGAGTATGAACAAGAATAATTGCTTGAAGATAAAATAATTAACCAGCCTAAAGAAATCAACAATGGGAATTGATGTGGCATGATCACTGACGTGGAGTAGCTATCAGATGCCATGTCAGATACTCTACTCGGGCTCCTTCGCCGGGCTGAGCTCCCTCAGTGTAAGGGGGTAGCCCGCCGAAGCCGCGCTCTGCCCTCTACCAGATCAAGCCCCTCGAGATGAGCCCTGTGGTCCGAAGTCGAGCTCAGCCCTCCACCACGTGGAGTCTCTTCGTGATCGAGCCCTCTGAGCCAGAGCTACGCTCTGCCCTCTGCTATATTAAGCCCCTCGAGATCGAGCCCTATGGTCTGGAGTTGATTTCAGCCCTCCACCACGTGGAGTCTCTCCGAGGCCGAGCCCTCTGAGCTAGAGCCACGCTCTGCCAGATCAAGCCTTACCTTTCCTGCTCAGGCCCCATCTCGAGCAAAGACACTGGCGAACAGAGAGACGGCACCACCACCCCTAGGATGCCGGCGAGCCACCCGAGGATCGCAGCAAGATGCCCACCAGGCCGTAATAACTGCCCGCGGCTCCCACTTGCACCAAAAAGGAGAGGAGCCCTCTGATCAAGGTGCCACGCTCTTCACCAACCACCTGAACTACCCAGAAGAGGGAGTCAACCAGGAGATTCGAATCTCGGGGGCAACGATCCCTCGATCGAGGCACTGCCAGGCTTCCCGGAATGGGGCGACAAGGAGGAATGTCAGAACACATGACAACCTCCCTTAGCACGAATCCGGAAAGACATCCTATCCATGATACGGGACACCACCGCACACGCCTGCCAGCATAGCGAAGGTCTCGAGGTAGGCGCCCAATGGTCACTTTGGCTACAAAGAATATTCCACACCCCCAAAGGGGGGAGGTATGCAAACATCAAGGCAAACACAAATACAAGTGCAAGCTCAACCGGAGGGCAAAGCACCACTAGAAAACCCAGGCAAGGGAAGGAGGAAAGGCCACCTAGAGAATCCCTCTAGCTCGGTCACCATTCCCCTGATGCACTTGCACCACACTCTCACACTACTTACTCCTCCTAGTATGGAGTCCATCAAGAGGAGCTCGACCAGGAGGATCTGTTCCCTTGGATAGTCACTGACTTGACCGTCGGAGTGCCCCCAACGAAATCCCCGGCCCGGGTCACTAACCCCTGTTTTGCAAGTCCAGAACCACAGGATCGCCAGCCAGCAAAAAGGGCACACTCCAGCACCGACAGTAGCTATGGGCCATGATGATCTTGCCGACAACAGATTGGCACGCCAGGAAGGGAGAGAGAAGCGATCTCTGATCCGCCTTTAACCCCCCTTTACAAGTAGTCTAACGGAAGGATGGTGACGACAAGGGTGAGAGAGGTCTCCACCAGCCATGCGGGGGACTCCCCCTCCCGAGGAAACCCACGTGACCTAGAGGCGAAGCCATCCGCTCCAGTTCAACCACCTCCACCGGAATCCCAGTTGGCCGCACTCACCTAACATATGCAGATCCTTACCACAGCAGCATGCCAGCTTCAACATCAGCACCGGTCCTTGGCCACTCACCAGCAGCCAGGGACCCCCGCGGCACATGCCATAGCCCCCCGTGATAGCATGCGTTCCTTCCAAGAAAGGCCTTCGCAGTCGCGGGCCATCACCGACAACCGGGGTAGCCATCCAACTCCGATGAAAAGATAACAAGCTAGGTCTGCCGACAGGGAGAGCCGCTCACCAAACCTCGAGTAGGTGGCATCCAAGCCCCACCGAGGTAGAAAGGGAAAAACCTCCCGCCATGGGCACCAGGCACCCATGTCACCTTCTCCGTCTCCTTCGATGGAGGGGTCTACTAATGAAGCCATCAAGCGCATGGCAGAAAAGCGCATGGAGGAGCATGACCGCAAGTTAGCAGAATTATCTTGCCGGTTTGCCAATCTACTAGGCTCTACCAGCAAGCCAGCAGGCTACGATGCCCATCCCCCGTTCTCCTAGGAAATCCAAGAGGAGCCGATCCTAAGTCTGTTCCGTATGTCGCAGGTGGATCCTTATGATGGGACCACTGACCCCCTGGACCACCTGGAAAGCTACTGGGCCCTCATGAGGGTCCAAGGGGTCACCGATGCACTCATGTGCATCGCCTTTCCTGCTACTCTCTGGAAGGCAGCCCGAGTGTGGTTCACCCATTTGGAGCCAGAGAGCATTAATTCCTTCGCCCAGCTGGGGCAGAAGTTCATGGCCCACTTCGACACCTGTCGGAAGATGCCATGGGAGGCAGACAACATATTCTCCATCAGACAGCAGGATCGCGAGCCACTACAGGACTACGTGGCTCGCTTCAAGGCTACCGCGTTAGAGATCTACAACCTTGAGGAGCCGATTGCCATGCTGGCTCTGAAGCGAGGGCTTAGGACCTCCTGCCTGACCTACTCGCTCGATAAGAAACCCCCGAGGACCTACTCCGAGCTCCTCCTCCGGGCCCAGAAGTACATCTGCATCGAGGTGGATCGTACGAGGTGGGAGCTCGATAGGAAGCCGCTGAAGAAGCCAACCCCCGCTGAGATGTCTGGGGTGCGGAAGTCGTAACCCCCAGCTCGGAGCTCCCGACAAGGACCAAGGCCGAGAGGCGCTCCCGTTCCTAACGAGAGTTACACCCCCTTCCTCGCCCTGAGGATGAAGATCCTCATGGAGATCGAAGGTGAGACCTACCTATGGTGCCCATCTCCGATGAAGCCATCTTCTGGCTGTGACAAAATAAACTACTGTCGCTTCCATCGCAACCACGGCCACAACATCGAGGAATGCCGCAACCTTAAGTGGAAAATCGAAGAGCTCATCAAGAGGGGCTACCTCGGAAGGTTTGTGCGGGACAGACCTCGAACAGAATCCCAGGCGCTTGTTGCTCTCCCGCCGGTTCCAGCAGTCGACAACCGTCCTACCGAGAAGTCGGTGGGGATGATACGCTGGGGGGCCGAGCATGCCACCAAGAAGGCCCGGGAGGTAGGGCATTCTGAAAATGTACTCTCCTTTATGAGGGAAGGGGAAGACAGGGGAAAAAATGTAAATAATGATGCCTTAGTCGTCGAGATGATGATCGCGAAGCATCCTGTAAAATGCATCATAGTTGATAGTGGAAGCTCCACAGATGTGCTTTTCTACGATGCTTCCTCCAGGATGAATCTTTCTCATGCTTAACTTAAACCTGTACACACATCCCTTGTCAGTTTCACAGGTGATTTTGTAAGGGTGGAGGGAGAAGTTACTCTCCCAGTCACTACCGGGATCATTCCCCGGTAGAGCACCGTCATGATGACTTTCACGATTGTCAGGCTTCCTTCAGCCTACAACGTGATTCTGGGCTGACCCGGACTCAACCTACTCGACGTCGTCATCTCCACCAAGAGGCTACTTGTACAATTCCCAACTCCTTATGGTGTCGGGGAAATAAGGGGAGCACCCCAGCCGGTGCAGCACTGCTTCCAAACCATTCCTGGGGCCAAGGCCCCCGAGGGCGACCCCAAGGCGGACGACCTCGACCAAAGAGTTCAAGATCCCAGGGGAGGCCCGGTCGAGCATTTTCTCTCTTACCCGCTCGGGAATGATCCTACGAAGACGGTGCAGATTGAAGCCCAGATACCTAAGGAGGAAAGGACTCAGCTGTTGGAGTTCCTGCGGACAAACACATATGTGTTCTCCTGGACAGCGGTAGACATGTCAGGTATTCCCCCTAACATCATCACCCATAAGTTGAGCATTGACCCGAAGCATAGGCCAGTTCGGCAGAAGAAGAGGAGCTTCGCCACGAAGAGACAGGCAGCTATCAACGAGGAGGTGGACAAACTCCTCGCCGTCGGTTTCATTCGGGAGGTGCAATATCTGAGATGGCTAGCGAACATGGTAATGGTGAAAAAGAACAACGGCAAATGGAGGATCTGTGTAGATTACACCGACCTCAACAAGGCATGCCCGAAGGATAGCTTCCCTCTGTCGAAGATAGATCAGCTGGTGGATGTCAATTCGGGACACAGGCCGCTCTCCTTCATGGATGCATTTTCCAGATACAATCAGATCTGGATGCACCCTGAGGATAAGGAGCATACCGCCTTCATCACCGACTAGGGGACATACTACTACAGGATGATGCCCTTTGGTTTGAAGAATGCTGGTGTCACATATCAGTGCTTGGTCAATAAGGTCTTCAAAGACTAGATTGGCTGGAACATGCAGGTGTACATGGACGACATGCTTGTCATGAGCAAGCCAAGCTCAGATCACATCGCCGACCTCGTCGAAGCATTCTACAACCTTCGGCAACACCAAATGAAGCTGAACCCGATGAAGTGCACCTTCAGAGTGGCAGTAGGAAAATTCCTCGGCTTCATGGTCACTCAGAGGGGCATTGAAGCGAACCCGGAGAAGGTCCAAGTGATCGTTGACATGGAGCACCCGACGTCTAAGAAGCAGGTCCAGCGCTTGACGGGGCATATTGCCGCCTTGAGCCGGTTCATCTCGAGGTTGGCCGACCGCTGCCTTCCCTTCTTCAAGGTGTTGCACAAGATGCACGACTTCACCTGGATGGAGGAATGCAGGGTGGCCTTCGAGGGGCTGAAGGAGTTCCTGGCTTCTCCCCCGCTACTTTCCATGTCGGAATGGTGCGGACACCAAAGGCACCAGAATAAGGCAGAGGCTTCTCAACCCTCTGTGGATCACTTAATGACATTCGAGTCCACTGTAATAAAGCTTAGTCCAGCTGAGTTGAGTCCTGTATTAGTCAGCTCATGTTGAGCTAGTCCAGTACAACATTATTCATCTCATGTCGAGCTAATTTTATTTTTTTTGAGTCTTGTCCAAGCATACTGAAGACTCAAGACCATATCATACAAGTGAAGACCAAGTCCAACCAGATTGAAGACATGGAGGTTTAGCCCAAGTCCAACCCAGCTTGAATACTTGAAGACCTCAGGAGGAGAATATAAAAACAAATACAAACCAGAAGCCCTGGACCAGCCGGAAGGAAATTGGGCTAGCCCAGGCCCAGGAAAGAGTTAGGGCCCCATTCCTTATGGTGACCCTCCTCTTGGTCGGCCACTTAAGGTCACCCCCTTGGCCGACCAAGACAAGGAGAGGGAGAGCAAATCTTGGGATTTTTTCTACCTATGTTGCCTTATTTTCCTAGCTAGGGTTTGAGAGGGAAAATGACTCCTAAGTAAAGTCTAATGTACCCTTACTTGGGGCCCAAGACTAAGGGTTTATTTAAAGGACCCTAGTCTCTTATATGAGGATTGATTTTGATATATGAATTAAACTTGAGTTCTCTTCTATTGCTTTGTGCTATCCTGCTTTGTGCTTAAGGGGTTTTGTTGGTGCTTTCATCTTTCCGGTGCTGTAACAGAATTCCTGCCGCCAGCCATCCTTCCAGAGCCCTGGCCGCCACGTCCTAAACTCTATTCCCCTTTTACTGTTTTTCCTTGTTTCCTTGTTCCCTAGTGAGTTTTCTAACCCCTGATAGGTTGTTTGCAGGTCCTCGAGTTCCTACGAATCCAATGACTCCAGCCAAGCCTCAATCAGACCACCGAGCAGAAAGCCGGGTATCCGCGGGTCTTTGGCTCGATTTTCTAGGCCGCATCCATCGAGGAACGAGAGATCCCTTCATTGCGATCTTCATCGGGCACTTCAGATGTTGTCAGGTACACCTCCTCTGCCACCAGTAATTTTATTGTAGGAGAACTTGCCCTAACCGAGGCTTCATAGCCCCGACGACCTTCTTTATTGCTTTTGTAGGTCCTAATCTGCATGCTTGACTTCTAAAATTCATATAAAATTCTCTACAACTTATTTTGATCCAATTTTCAGGATTTAATCACTTAACTCCACATATAAAATACACAAAAATAATCGCATGCATATTAGTTCCGCATCATCTGGTATCAGAGCGAGTTGTGGATTAGGGTGTGCTCCATTTTTTGAACTCGACGGAGTCGAGTTCTTCGCGATCGAGGAGAATGATGGGGATCCAGGATAGGTCCGGGTATTTTTCCATTTTTCTCTTATTTTCTCGCATTTTTTTATTTTTCTTATTCCTGCTATTCCACTTATTCCTGCTATTCCACCTTTATCCCGATCTTATTCCCGATTTATTCCTACACTATTCCATCTTCTCTCGTGATTTTTTTTTTAAAACTTCCGAACCCTAGCTATCGCCCCCTCCAACCCCAAATCCGGGCCGCCCGACCCTTGGTCACCCTCGCCGGACCGCCGCCGACGCTCGCCGGCCTCCACCCTCGCTGGAGAAGTCGCCGCTACCGCCCACGCCCGTGGGAAGACGAATGGACGCGGAGGCGTCTGCCCGCCATGGCCCACGGTCGCCGCTGCCACCGCCGGTGTCGTCCTGCTGCCCGCCGCCGTTCCCACCGCCCGTCGGCCCTTGCTTGGCTGCCGGTGGGGTCCACTGTTGCCCACGCCCGTGGGAAGACGAACGGACGTGGAAGGCGTCCGTCCGCCCATGTGCGCCCCTGTGCCACCGCCGCCGTTGCTGCCTATCGCCGCTGCCCGCACGTCCGTCGGCCACCATCCCACTGCCTCGGCCTCCCTCGCCATCCATTGGCCACACCGGCGCTCTGAGGTCTCCCATGGCCGTGGGAGACCAAACGGCATGCCCTGGGGCGTGCCGTGCCATTCTTTTGCTACCTCTCCCGTAGCCCACCGCCAATCGTCCGCCGCTCGCCGTCCGCCGGCCCGTCCGCCACCTGCTTCCCAGCCATCCACTGGTGCCCTGCCGGAGACCGTTCTTCCCTTCCACGACCGTGAGATGAGTTTGCACGGATTTCAGAATAATCCAATTTTTAGAGTAGCGTGCTTTCTGGAGCAGATCAGCACCACTTTTGATGCAACACGAAGTTTGATGTAATTTATTTTCCTTTTTTAGTTTTCTTAGAGGCTAAGAAACTGAGGATTTTGGTTTTTCTATATAAAGGCCCCCTCTCCCCCTATAATAATCAGAGATTTGATATAGATTTTTGGGTTTTCCATTGGTTCCGGTTCTGGTTCTAGGCTGAGGCCCGTTTGCCGTCGTTCCCTACTGTGTGGATAATGGGTTCGTTTGGGGGTGTGAGAGTCCTACTTTATGGATGATGGGTTCGAGCACCCTAGTTATCTCCTATCTCGTCTTCTTTATCCCCTCGTGTCCTTTGAGAGTCACCCTAGTGGCCTTTATGAGAGCCCTACTATGTGGATGATGGGTTCGATGAGAGCTCAAGGTAGCTGGTGCTTTGATCCCTCGGGAGGGTAGCTATGTGCTTTGATCTGTCGGGACGGTAGTTTTACGCTTTGACCCCTGACTTTCTCTGTGCGTCTCCCCGTTAGAGTGAGTCCCAGAGCCATGAGTTCCAGTTCCCAGTCTCCCATCTCCATCTTTCCTTCGCCACCTCCACCAAGAAAATTGAAAACAAAAGAGATAAGATGTTTTAGGGTTTTAGTTTTAGTGTCACCCTAGTCCCGGGAGGCTTCTTAGCCCTCCCACGGTTTTAGTTTGTTTAGTTGTTTCCCTTTCCCAAATAATCCAGGGTTACATCGATTTTCGTCTTGCATCACGGAAAAAGGGGAGGAACTTCTACTCTATTTGGCAGTTACACCTGGAGCCATCAGCTCGGTCCTCATCCATGTAGATGAGGACGGATCCTAGAATTTGGTGTACTACACCAGCAAAATCCTCCGCGATGCGGAGATCAGGTATACTCGCTCCGAGAAACTCATTTTTGCACTAATAATGTATGCTAAATGCCTCAGGCCATATTTCCAAGAACACTCGATCGCGGTCGTGACGGACTAGTCGCTGAGGGCCATACTTAGCCACCCTAAAACCTCCGAGAGATTGGCAAAGTGGTCCCTGCTCCTCAGCGAGTTCGACATAGCATATTGGCCAAGGTCTTCGTAGAAGGCCCAAGTCCTAGCCGACTTCGTGGTCGAATGCACCAGGCTCGTAGAGGAGCCAGAGCAGACAATAACGGAGCTCCAAACGGAGCCCGGACCAGAGGAGGATCCTTGGATCCTCCATATGGACGGCACATCTAACTCTGGCGGGAGCGGAGCAGGCCTCATCCTCACCAACAACGATGGGGTGGTGACGGAGTGTGCTCTCCGCTTCAAGTTTGCCACGATGAATAACCAGGTGGAGTACGAGGTGCTTCTCCCGGGTCTGAAAGTCTCCCATGAGCTGGGCGTGGAGAACTTGAAAGTCTTTACCGACTCTTAACTGGTTACCGAGCAAGTCTCCAGGGAATATGAGGCCAGAGACCCCCAGATGATGAAGTACCTGGATCGAGTCCGCTCCAGCACGGCAGGCTTCCGATGCTTTACCATCTCCCACGTCCCCTTAGGGGAGAACGCACACGTGGATGCACTATCGAGGCTTGCGACCTTTCCGGACTCATCATTGGGGCACGCCTACATCGAGTACCTCGAGAATCTAAGCTATGAAGGCCCAGAGGAGGTGTACCAAGTCACCCCCAAGCCGAGCTGGATGGACAGGTATGTTAGATACATCACTGATGGCACCTTACTAGAGGACCGTGTGGAAGCAGGCCTCATCAAGAAGGCCTCCCAGTTCGTTCTGATGGAAGGCTAGCTCTACTGCTGGTCTCATTCCTACCCGCTCCTACAATGCCTCAGGCCCACAGAGGCAACCTTCATGCTCCAGGAGATACACGAAGGCCTCTGTGGAAACCATGTGGGAGGGAGAACACTGACTTATAAAGCACTTCGCCGGGGTACTTCTATGAGACCATGAGGGAGGATGCAGCCGACTTCATCAGAAAGTGTGACAAATGCCAGCGCCATGCCCACATACAGCGCCAGCCGGCAGCGCCGATCTTCCAGCTCTCATCTCCTTGGCCCTTTGCTCAGTGGGGAATGGACATCCTAGGACCATTTTCCCTTGCATCTGGACAGTGAAGATTCCTGCTAATGACGATCGACTACTTCACCAAGTGGGTCGAAGCGGAATCGCTAGCTCGGATCATCGAAGCCAATGTCTGCCAATTCTTCTGGAAGTCCGTTATCTGCCATTTCGGAATCCCTCACTGCATCATCACCGATAACGGGTTACAATTCGATAACCGGGAGTTCGAAGGGTTCTGCATGGAGCACGTTATTCAACACCGCTTCACCTCGATAGCTCAGCCCTAGACAAATAGGGAGGCCGAGGTGACCAATCGGACCATCCTCCAAGGGCTCAGAACCAGGTTTGATCAAGCCAAAGGCAGATGGCGGAAGAACTTCCGAGCATCTTGTGGGCCTACCACACAATGCCCAGGACGGTGACTAATGAGATGCCCTTCAGCCTTGTCTTCGGATCCGAGGCCATCATTCTGGTTGAGCTCGGCGTGCCCACGCTACGAGTGCAGCAATACGATGAAGCACAAAACTCGGCACATCACCTACTCAACTTGGACCTCCTCGAAAAATCAAGGGACAAAGCCCGGCTCCGGATGGTGGCATAACGGCAACGAGTGGCCCGGTACTACAATGCACGGGTGAGGCTGAAGTCTTCAGACCCAAGGATTTGGTGTTGCACCGAGCCGAAGAGTCTCAGCCTCAGGAGTGCGACAAACTCTCGCCAAACTGGGAAAGCCCCTACAAGGTGGCCGAGGTCCTCTCACATGGGGCCGACTACCTCGAGGAGCGTCAGGTTCCCTCGAACGTGGAATGCCTGCAATCTGAGAATATACTATCAATAATGTAAGTTTTCTTCCAGTAATAATAAAGATTTTCTTTTGCACAAATAGCTATCTGCCTTGCAAAAAAATCTCCAAGATGTCTTCGAGCCTAGCTCCAAGACACCAACAACTCCGGAGCCCAGTTATCCGGCCAAGATGTCTTCGAGCCCAGCTCCAAGACACCAACAACTCCAGAGCCCAGCTCTCCAGCCAAGATGTCTTCGAGCCTAGCTCCAAGACACCAACAACTCTGGAGCCCAACTCTCCGGCCAAGATATCTTCGAGCCCAGCTCCAAGACACCAACAACTCTGGAGCCCGGCTCTCTGGCCAAGATGTCTTCGAGCCCAGCTCCGGGACACCAACAACTCCGGAGCCCAGCTCTCCGGCCAAGATGTCTTCGAGCCCAGCTCCAAGATGCCAACAACTCCGGAGCCTAGCTCTCCGGCCAAGATGTCTTTGAGCCCAGCTCCAAGACACCAACAACTTTAGAGCTCAGCTCTCTGGCCAAGATGTTTTCGAGCCCAGCTCCAAGACACCAACAACTCCGGGGCCCAGCTCTCCAGCCAAGATGTCTTTAAGCCCGGCTCCAAGACACCAACAGCTCCGGAGCCTAGCTCTCTGGCCAAGATGTCTTTGAGCCCAGCTCCAAGACACCAACAACTCTGGAGCCCAGCCCTCCGGCCAAGATGTCTTCGAGCCCAGCTCCAAGACACCAACATCTCCGGAGCCCAGCTCTCCGGCCAAGAAGTCTTCGAGCCCAGCTCCAAGACACCAACAACTCCGGAGCCCAGCCCTCCGGCCAAGTTGTCTTCGAACCCAGCTCCAAGACACCAACAGCTCCAGAGCCCAGCCCTTTGGCCAAGATGTCTTCGAGCCCAGCTCCAAGACACTAACTCCGGAGCCAGCTCTCTGGCCAAGATGTCTTCGAGCCCAGCTCCAAGACACCAATAACTCCGGAGCCCAGTCCTCCGGCCAAGAAGTCTTCGAGCCCAGTCCAAGACACCAACAGCTCCGGAGCCCAGCCCTCCAGCCAAGATGTCTTCGAACCCAGCTCCAAGACACCAACAGCTCCGGAGCCCACCTCTCTGGCCAAGATGTCCTCGAGCCCAGTTCCAAGACACCAACAACTCTGAAGCCCAGTTCTCCAGCCAAGAGGTCTTTGAGCCCAGCTCCAAGACACCAACAACTTCGGAGCCCAGCCCTCTGGCCAAGATGTCTTCGAGCCTAGCTCCAAGACACCAACAACTTTGGAGCCCAGCTCTCTGACCAAGATGTCTTCGAGCCTAGCTCCGATACACCATCAACCCCAGAGCCTAGCTCTCCAGCCAAGAAGTCCTCGAGCCCAGCTCCAAGACACCAAGACCTGAGCCTAGCTCTCAGGCAACTCTTGGACCGGGGCCCAGCTCTCCGGCCAAGAAGTCTTCGAGCCTAGCTCTAAGACACCAAGACCTAAGCCCAGCTCTCAGGCAACTCTTGGACCGGGGCTCAACTCTCCGGCCAAGAAGTCTTCGAGCCTAGATCCAAGACACCAAGACCTGAGCCCAGCTCTTGGGCAACCTGGACTGGGGCCCAGCTCTCTGGCTAACAAATCTTGGAGCCCAGTTGCTCCCAAACTACCAAAGTCTTGAGCTCACCTCACCAACACTGGAGCTTGAAGATCAAGCCCCAGGCAAGACAACTTTTCTCTCTGATCTCGCTGTAAACTCAAAAAAAAAAAAAAGAGAGAAAAGAAGAAGAAAGAAAGAAAAGAAGGAAAGGAAAATAGAGAAGAGAAGAGTCAAGTGATGCTCGGGGACAGATGGCAAGAAAATTTCTACTTCATTAACAGAAGGTATTTACAAGCATCTTTGGGCCCCTGACATGTCGAGCGACCTAGATCAAATACAAAAATAGATGGAAGGCTACTCCGCTCTGGTCGGCCCCCCAACAGGGCCATAAGGCTGTGAGGTCTCATTCTCAGGGACCTTCGATTGGACAACTCCGGCCTCAGGTGGCCCGGCTCTGGCTTCGGTTGATGGAGAAGCTTTGGAAGCAGCCGCTTCCTCGACGATCGCCTCCGGGCCCAACTCTATCTCCGAGGCTTGAGGGTAACTGAGGCAGTTGTGGCCCTCGTCAGGAACAAACTCCTCAATTCGGTCGTGCAGGTACATGAAGCCTTTGAAAAAGGAGTCCGACACCGTTTGATGAATCTCGGTGATGAACTCCTCCGAGGCTCTATACCTAGCCACTACCTCTTCAGCATCCTTCCTTGCCTTGGCAGCTTCCCCCCTGGCCACCTCCTCTGACTTGGCCGACTCCTCTGCCACCCTCTCAGCCACGACCAACTTCTCCTTCGCCGCTGCCTATTCGGTCTGAAGAGATCGAGCAATCTCCCTCTACCAGATTGCCTCGATGTTGAATAGCCCCAGCCTTCTCTCAGCATTAGCGAGCTCCTCGACCTTCTTCTTCGAACGGCCCTGCTCCTGGTTGAGGCCCTCCTGGAGCTCCTTTACTCGCCCCTCAAAGTTGGCGAGCTTCTCCTCGAGGTCCTTGACCCTTTGACCGAGCATCCCGTTCATGTCGGTCCTCTCCTTTAGGTCAGCCTTCAGTGACTCGACCTCAGCTACCCATTGCTGGTCATCTTTCTGCCAGTTCTGGAAGCAGTCCTTTATGAAGAGGGCCTCAACACCGAGCTGCATCGTACAAAAGGTTAGTAAAAAAAAAAGAAAAAAAAAGAAGAAAAAGAAAGAAGTAAAAGGGGTGGGATCACTCACCGAGAAGAGCTTGGGAAAGATGTTGCCAATCACATCCCCCAGTCGCTGACCTGCTATCCTCTGCCGGTCGCATGCCTGGATTGAGAAATCCATCATGCGCTCGGCCGGTATGTTGTTCCGGGACAGAGAGCTCTCTGATCCCAACTTGAATGGAAGCCGACGCCGTGCCTCCTCCCTCCTGCTCTCCCCGGGAGTAGGGTCATTCGCTCCACCAGCAGCGGAGCCCCCAGGAGCGGGCTGTGGGCCCGACACCTTCTCAGGCGGTGCCTCAGTCACAGGCCCAGCCCTAGCTCGAACCTCCCCCTCAGCCTCAGTTACAGTCGGGCTCAAGGAGCTGGGGGACATGGCGGCGGTGGCAGTTACGGCCCTGGCCCGGACAACCACTTCAGACTCCGGGGCAGGGGCCTTTTTCTGTTGCCTGGGCCTCTCAGGAACCTTCCAGACTACTCGCTGATTTGGCCCTGGCACTGTGGACGTCACCCTCTCTACTGGTGCGGGGGCAGCTTCGGCCTCCCTCCTACTTGGGGCGACTGGCACCGCGGGTGCGGCCGCCAACATGCTCTCGCCCCAGGCTCGTCTCGACAGAGGCTCATCGGCCAGCTCGACTGGCAGCCTCTTCCTGGTGATCGCCAACAGGTCGCTCTCCGTGAAGATCATTCCTGCACACAGATCGCACAATGGTTAGAGCTTAGAAGGGTCAGTATGAAAGCACAAAGGAAAGAAAGACCTGAGCTGGACTCACCCAACCCTTTCGTTGGGTCGACCCTTGCATCAAAAAGGTTCTGCTCTGATAGCAGGACCTCAAGGAAAGGAATCTGGGTGGTGCGGAGCTGCTCGTAGTCATCTTGGTCAGCCGCATCGACCTCAGAGATTCGGTTAGGGGACTGATCCGGATCACTCCAGACTCAGTTGACCCCCTCGATCGTGGCAAAGAAAAATTTGCTCTTCCATCCCTTGATGGAAGAGGGGAGTTCAAATTTAATGCCCTTCGGGTGAGAAGACAAGGACCACCACCCGTCCTCGATGGGGTGGCACTTCAGGGTGAAGAATGCCTTGAACAAGAAAAAGCGAGCGACAAACCCGTGCAAGTGGCAGAGTACGATGAAGGAGAAGATGGTGCTAATGGCGTTCAGGACTAGCTGAGTGGGAACCAGATGGTAATTGCTTAGCACAGACATGAAGAAGGGATGAAAGGAGAACCGGAGCCCTCTTGAAATGGTCTCCTCATAAAAGGCGATTCGGCCTGGGCTACTCGAAGTGACCCTATCCCCTGGTTGGGGGATCAAAAGCCGAACAGAGTGAGGGATGTCGTAGACATCCCGGATGGTCCCCAGCTCCATAGCAAAAATTGTCGAAGCGATCCCACTAGGACCTGTTGACCGGACAGACTCGGAGACAGGTTTGAGTGGGGGAGGAAGACGAGAAGGATGGGAAGGACCAGCCCTTGGTTCTCTAATAGATACGGGGCCAGGAGGATGCCTCCTACTGAACTCGAAGCATGCCCCACCCCCCTCCTCATCGGAGGAAGAAGATGGCATCCTTGGCCTAGAAGGACCGGCTTCGTTCGGATTGGTGGAATGACGAAAACGAGGCATCTTCAAAAGAAGAAGAAGCAGGGAATCCAAGGAGCAGAAAGGATGAACTCGGCTGGGGGAAGGCCCTAGACTCAGAAGAAGAACCCTATTGTGATGGGAAGAAGAAGAAGAGAAGGAAGACTAACCTGGTTCCTTAGGGGGACTGAGGCAATCAGGAAGAAGGGGAAGCTTGGGTACTACAGCGGGCATGAAGGATTCGAAAGAATAGATGTTTTGGGTAAAAACCTCTTTTCATTTCGAAGCGACCCGATGCATCCGTATCGTTACAACCTCTCCGCCAACGGATTCTCGCCACGTGCCAGCCATCGATGAGAAAGGTGTCCCGGCCGCTTTGGGTTCTGTGTTGGAAATAACTATTCCTCGGACATGGCCACGTGGCGCCCACGTAATGGCTTGGGAAACCGTCTCGCGAAGCGCCGGCGATGATGGCCATAATTATGCCGGATCTTCACCTTTCCACGTCAGCAATGTAATTACTCCCTTCGACCCGAGCACCATGTACTAACAGGCCTCGATAGTGGGGGGCAAATGATGTGGCATGATCGCTGACATGGAGTAGCTGTCATATGCCACATCAGATACTCTACTCAAGCTCCTTCACCGGGCTGAGCTCCCTCAGTGTAAGGGGATAGCTCACCGAAGCCGCGCTCTGCCCTTCGCCAGATCAAGCCCCTTGAGATCGAGCCCTGTGGTCCGGAGTCGAGCTCAGCCCTCCTCCGCCACGTGGAGTCTCTCCGAGGTCGAGCCCTCTGAGTTGGAGCCATGCTCTGCCCTCTGCCAGATCGAGCCCCTCGAGATAGAGCCCTGTGGTCTGGAGTCGAGCTCAGCCCTCCACCACGTGGAGTCTCTTCGAGGCCGAGCCCTTTGAGCCGGAGCTGCGCTTTGCCAAATTGAGCCTTACCTTTCCTGCTTAGCCCCCAGCTCGAGCAAACACACCAGCGAACAGAGAGATGGCACCACCACGTTAGGATGCTAGCGACCCACCTGAGGATCGCAGCAAGATGCCCACCAGGCCACAATAACTGCCCGTGGCTCCCACTTGCACCAAAAAAGGGAAGGAGTCCTTCGATCGAGGCACCATGCTCTTCACCAACCACCTGAACCACCCGGAAGAGGGAGTCAACTAGGAGATTTGAATCCCGGGGGCGACGGCCCCCTGATCGAGGTGCTGCCAGGCTTCCCGGAACGGGGCGACAAGGAGAAATGTCATAACACATGACAGCCTCCCTTAGCACGAATTCGGATTGACGTCCCGTCCACGGCATGGGATAGTACCGTACGCACCTGCCAGCCTAGCGAAGGTCCTGAGGCAGGCACCCAATGGTCACCTTGGCTACAAAGAACGTTCGACACCCCCAAAGTGAGGAGGTATGCAAACACAAATACAAGTGTAAGCTCAACCGGAGGGCAAAGCACCACCAGAAAACCCAGGCAAGGGAAGGAGGAAAGGCCACATAAAGAATCCCTCTAGCTCGGTCACTATTCTCCTGACGCACTTGTACCCCACTCTCACACTACTCACTCCTCCTAGTGTGGAGTCCATCAAGAAGGGCTCGACCAGGAGGATCTATTCCCTTGGATCGTCACTGACTTGACCATCGAAGTGCCATCATCGGAATCCCCAGCCCGGATCACTAACCTCTGTTTTGCAGGTCCAGAACCACAGGACTGCCAGCTAGTAGAAGGAGCGCACTCCGGCACCGACAGCAGCTACGGGCCACGACGATCTTGGCGGCAACAAGAATAATCAACTTGAAGAAAATGAAGTTCAGGGACAAAGCCATGAATAACAATTTGAGGAGATAATAGAGGACCCAGAATTAATCAATGTTGAGGATTTAAATTTAGAGATTAATGAAGGATCACGTAATGCAGTATTGACCATTAGAGAAAATCTAGAACCAATTCTAAAGGATCAACCCCAAGAAATTGTAAAACTTGCACAAGAATTTAACATGAGGATTGGAAGTGAAGCGATGGTAGGAATAGAAAGATGGAAATGGAAGAGATGGAAGTTGAAAATTGTAATCCCTGATAATTGCCCTGAGCCTGATTCACCACTACGTTACATGCACTCTCCTATTCCACCAAGTTGGGACATCCACCATACCATTGATCTAGACCCAGTAATATTCAGTAGTTACTTTTTTAAGACTTTATGGCATATGTTAGGAACTAAATTAAGATTCACTACCACTTACCTGAGGTTGTGTGCTAGAGTCTTCAAAGCCCTTTAGGGAAAAATTAGAAATTAGGAACTTTTGTTTCCTAGCCCAACAATAAAGTTTAGTTCATAGATAATAAAGTCCATTTGAGCTTGTTTTGTTTTAGTGTCATTTGTGTTTTGTCATTGGATGTCATTTGACCTTCCCATGCATAAGTGTCCATGATTGCAGTCATATGCATAGCATGATTAGTAAGAAAATTTGAGCAATGAAATTAACAAGCATATGATTAACTCATGTAAAAGAGCCAAAGAATTTCAGGAAGGAGACTACGTCCTACTAAAGCCAAACCTGAATGCTTACATGCCCGTGGTGCAGGTCCTTTTCAAAAAAATAAAAAAATCTGGACCTAATATGTGCTAGATTTACCATCTGCCTTTGGTATCAGTTCCACTTTCAACATTTCAGATCTAGTAGAGTACAAGGAACCGACAATGATACCTAGTGAGCCAGTCAGGCCTGATTCTATCTTTGAGAGTGAGCCAACCCTTGAGTGTTCACCAGCCATATTTCCAAAGTGGCAAGATAGGATTGAGCAAATCTTAGATGACAAGATTATCACTACTCGAAACAAAGACTATCAATGCTACTTGGTTCACTAGCAAGGACATCTTAATTCTAAAGACTCATGGATCACTCGAGAGGACTTACAAATAATCGATCCTGACCTCTTAGAGTACTACCAAAGCTAGATGAATTCTTACTCGAAGGAGTCGAGCTCTTTCCACCCCGGGAGAACTGATGGGGACATCGATAATAAGAAAATATACCTTGATTAACTCACTTTGTTTTTGCAGTTATAGTCAATAAAGTTTTCGAAGCAAGTTACAAATTTTCTTGAAACATGTTCATAAGCCAAATTTTCTTGAAGAATGATTTAGCTCATAAGCCAACACATGGAAGAAGCCCATTAATTTTCTTGAAGCATGTTCATAAGCCAAATTTTCTTGAAGCATGATTTGGCTCATAAGCCAACAGATGGAAGAAGCCCATTTGGCTCAAGCCCAAAGCATGATGGAGGGCGTCCCCTTCAAGTCCAAGACCAACCATTCAAGCCTCTTCAAGACCAAGCCCAAGCCCAATTTATGCCAAGACTTGAAGTACATGAGGGAACAACTCATCAAACAACCTTAGGGGAGAAGGAATTACACTATATCAAGAGTTTTATAAGGAACATAAAGATTCCTTCCACTACCCCAACAATATTTGACATGTGGGATGCCACAACTTATGACACCTAAGCCTCCACATCAGTACTTGGAAGCCACATTAGGATCTTTTAGATGCCACATGTCAAAATGATTGTAACTTTCTACCTACAATTTGTTTCTAGTTAGAACACTTACCTAAGAGTTGTTGGAGCCAACTAAGCCATCCTTATCCCCTTCCCTTCACTCTTGGATGAAAATCCCTAGCTTAGGAGCCTATAAATAGGCCCCCAAAGCTCTCATTCGTATTCATTCTATGATATGATAATTAATGAAAGGGTTATTTCTCTTGTGTTCTTGTTTGGAGTGAGAGTGTTCTTGCTAATTTGAGTGTGTAGATCCTTATCCAAGGAAAGAGTGAGAGTTTTTAAGTTTGTATTTGAGAGAGAAGAGTGCCATTGCAAGGAGTGAAGAGTGGAATGCCCCATAGGTGGTCCAAGCTCAAGTTCCAAGCACCAAGGCCACCGGCCACTTTCTTCTTCTTCCCTTTTTCTTGTTTCCATTCCAATCCCAATTCTTCTTCCATGCCTAATCTCAAGTTTATTTGCAGGTTCTCTCAGGTCTCCAAGTCAAGGTTGAAGGTCTCCACACCATGAATCAATGCCAAGGTAAGTCTAAAAGTAGGGAGTGTTAATCTTGCCTTCTAGTCCTCAAATTCTTGAGTGTTGAGAGCTTCTTCTTCCATCAAATACTTAGCCAATATTGTTGGTAGGAAAACTCTTCCTAAGCTTCATTAGATCTGATTATTTGAAGGTTAATTTGCCCTAGTAGTGATGGTTTCCTTGCCATGAAGATTCTAATCTTTATTTTGAACTTGATCAATATTGCGGGTATCGTAAGTTAGATCAACTAGTCTCCTTATGAAAATTCTTTTCTTAGATTAATTTAGCCCATTTAATTGATAATTAATTGCTCAAGTTTGCTTGCTAGTTAGCTTGCTTAAACTCTCCATCCATCATTTTATTTTTTTCCTCCATCAATTTTTGGTATCAGAGCTTATAGTTTACTAGGTCAAGTCGCTGAATTTTTGTTCCCTTTGTGTGTTGCTTGCCTTCAAATCTGAAATTCAAATCCAAAATTCAAGATTTAAAATTTAAAATTTGAGATATAAAATCCTAACTCCAATATTTGAAATTAAAAATTTAAATTTAAATTTTTTGAGATTTTAAAATTTAAAATTTGAATTTTGAATCTAGTTAATTGGAGGTTTGTTGATTGCTGAAATTTCTATACTAGCACCAACCTGAGCTTTCCACGAATTTTAATATTTTTCTTCATAATGAAAAAAAATCCAAAAAAATTCTTTTTCTGCACTATAGGATGTTAGGATTTGATATCTAAAATTTTTTTTAAAAGATTTTCTTCGAATTCTTAGTTTAATTTTCGTCACTTTAAGCTGCTGCCTTAACTAGTTCACGGCTTGTTTCAATTCTAGTTTCCCTCCATTTTTAGTTGTTCCATTAAATTTTAGAAAAATCCCAAAAAAACTCCCTATGAATTTTAGATTTTGATATGAGATCTTAACTCATTAAAATTTGAATTATCGAATTTGTTTGAATTTAATTTCAAATTTTGGTTGTTAGATGGTTAAGGGTTTGTAGGCTAGAAGCTTGTTGTAACTACTTTTACGACAAACTTTCCAATTCGAATTTCCTAACCAAAATTTGAGAATTAAAATTTAAATTTCAGAAACTGAAGCCTTAACTCAGAGATCTAACAATTCAAATTTAAATTCAAATTTTTTGAAATTTTAAAAAAATTAATTTTGAATTTTAAAACTAGTTAGTTGAAAGTTGTTCCCTGCTGAAATTTTCTTATCACAACTTTTACAATAAACTTTTAAAACGAATTTCTTAACCAAATTTTTGGAATTAAAATTCAAAATTTGGAATCTAGAATATTAACTGAGAGATTTAACAATTCAAATTCAAATTTTAATTTTTTTTTGGAATTTTAAAATTTAAAATTTTAATTTTTGAAACTAGTTGACTAGAAGTTGTTAGGGCTGAAACTATCTTGCAACAACTCTAACTTATAGAGTGAATTTTAACTCTAATTCAATATTTAAATTTTAAAATTTGATTTTTAAAATCCAGACTTCAAAATCTAAATTTTCTAATTTAAATTTCTGAACTTTAAATTTTTGTTTTCTTAATTCGGGTTTGAATCACATATTTGAGCTAGTATAGATATCTTGTTAGCAAGTTGATTATTTGTGCATCCATTTCTAAATCCAATTAAGGGCATTCAATCCACTACAACGGAAATGGAAAAAGGCCACGGTTTTTTCCCGATGCTTGTCACTAGCGTCGGGACGTCCCGCTAATTTTTTGATGCTTTCTACAAGCATCGGCAAATGACCCATCCCCCACTTCTTCTCCCTCGTCCCCGGATCGATCCCTAACCTTATTAATCTGGCCGCGGCACCTCCCTCACTCTCCCTCCCTCCATTTTTGGTTGATTCTAGTGCTGCTTCCCATAGACAGCAACTCCATTCCTCCCTTCCCATTATTCGATCATGCCATGCACGGCGATGGCGATCATCCACAGCAGCTCACCGACGGCGTCAGATGTGGCCAAGGAACACCTCCGCGCCCTCAGGACAGAATCCGACAGTCAAGGTTCGGCACGTACCTCGTAGGGATGCGGCGATTGCGGTCGGAGCCCCAGCTCTGGTGCTCCCTCAGCTTCCCTCGCCCTGCCACCACCGCCTTTGCGCCTGCGAAGCTCAAGACTAGCCACTCGATCAGCCTGTTCTCCTTTATCCCCAACTCGATCGCATTTGTCAGCCCGTTATCCTTCATCCATCATCGGCACGCGGATTTCGGCTCCCACCCGATCCAGACGACCTTCCCTTCTCTCCGCGATCGGTTTTGATCTCCTCAAATCAAAACCATAGATCTCCCTCCCTCCGTCATCTCCCTCTCCCTCCCTCCATCCATCATCGGTGCATGGATTCTGGCTCTTGTTTGTTTCCATTGTACGGCAGATTCTGGCGGAGAAGAAAGCCCCTTTGATCTCCATTAGGTATGCTCCTCTCTCTCTCTCTATTTCTTTTTTTCTGTTTTCTCATAGATTGCATGGAATTTTTGTTTTTTTGCTTGACATTCTTAATCTTCCTTCGAAGATACACAGGTCTAGTTCATTGCATCTCCTATTGAAAATCCTACTAAAAGATAAAAAGTGTCAGCGTATTTGGAGTTTCTATTCATTTCCTTTGTCCTTGGATGTTTTGGTTATTGCAAACTAGAATGAAGTACATTTCCAGATCTAAATAATGTTTATTTGAGCTATATAGGTAATGTTTTTTTTTTGGAATGGATTGTCTTGCACCCCTGTTATCAGTCAACATCATTGTGGAAGGTCTTCATAATTCACAGTTGAAGAGATACTAGTGGTTTTCTGAAGAAGAATTGTTCTTCTCTTATGATGTCATAGTACATTACATGTTTCAGATGTTTTTAACTTCATGAGACATGGAGTTTCGTGGGGAGGATTGACTTTTCATAAACTCATTACAAATGCTATTACCGGGTGAGCTTCTCTGAATGCTTCAATTTGTGTATATCAAGGTGAATTCTTACATTTGACACTAAAACTGCAGTTTCATAAAACTTAGGGAAAGATATTAGAGGTTGCTGACAAGGCTGAAAGCCTTAATATATTTGCATTAACTAACAAAATATAGGCATTTGCCATTCTCTCAGAAATAGGTTGCAAATGAATTAAGTATTAGTATGTGATACCAATTGGTTTTTGAGGTATGCTCTCTGCCTCCCTCACCCCAAAAAGAAAAGAGGATAAAAAAATGATAAAAAGAGCTTGTGGCTCACTATATGGGATGTAGAGAATTTTGGCTTATTTCATCTGATCTTTGTAGCAATGAATGGTCCAACAGTTCTGGGATTCAATTATCATTTAGGATTTTAATTCATGCCCCCATTAACTTCTGAGAGTCTGGTAGGTTGTTGTCCAAAATGTTGTTAGAGAACTGATCTAGGTCTCAAGGTTTAAGTTTGTGATCTATTAAGTCACATGAATGTGGTAAACTTTTGTCACAGATGCTTTTAAACTAGCACATCATTGGGGTGATATTGTCTTTATGAATCAGGATATGCTTGGAAAACATCAGGAACAGCTGGGATGTTAATGCACTTAAGATATCACAGATGAAACCACAATTATTTTGCAACAGTACTAATCTTGTTGGTTCTATCTATTTGCAATAGTACTAATCTTGTTGGTGATGTATTCACAAACTGAGTTCATATGGTCGAGATGCCTTCACAAACAGATATCTTACTATATGCTAATTTATGGGATATGTCTTCTATTATCCTTTGTATGTCTCCTTTGATACTTCATCGGCTCTTGTTCATGGGTATTCTCTACAAATTCATGGATTCTGTACAAAGTTGGACAGTTGTTCATGAATGCTATGATACTTCATCAGTTTGTTTCTTCCTCATGGTTACTTCATCGGTATAACTCTTTTACAACTCCGTTACTTCTTGCGTTTGAGGAGAATTGAAGATCCAGCATTGGTGACATACTTGGAACAAGGATATATGCATATTATTGAGCCATTTCACTTTTATAAAGTTCTTGAACAAGAATGCCAGAGAATCATCTTATTATTCTCAGCTTGGATATACTATGTTAGACAATAAGGCTTCTATTGCCTTCATTATTGGCAACTCTGATAATCATCTTATTATGGTGGTTGGAAAATCGATCACTTCCTGCTCTATCAAATATGTGGAACTCTTAGCGGCCTGGTGGGGTCTATCCAAGTTGTATAATTCATGAGCTATGCATATTTATCTTGAAGGGGACTGCTCATTCTATATCTTTAATATCTTCTATACAAAATAAGCAATCTCTGTTATATCCCTTATTGATAGATATCCAAATTTGCATCTCTAAATATACTTTTTTTCAGGCACATCATACTTACAGGGATGCTAACCAACTGGCTGATTTTATTGCTAAATATGCTCAAAATGGGAAGTGCCACTGGATGGACCAGCATTTGATCCCAAAAGATATGTTCTTCATCCTACAAGCAGATAGGAAAAGAGCTCAAACAGTCTTAACAGTTTTTGGTTTTAGGGTTTTGAATTGGCCTCTGAGCAGTGGAGTTGTATTTTGTTATCTTGTCCTCTCCCTACGGTTTTGAATTAGTAGTGGCCTGTAGCTGTCTGATGGGTTGCTGTTTGTTGGTTATTGGGTATTGGTATTTTTTTTGCTGGTTGCATCATTTAATCCTCAGGAGGTTTTCCTTGTCAGGTTGTTGTTGGGGTTGTTTGGATAATATTTACTTTGGATGTGTTTTGTTCCATCTCTACTTTGTTCCCTTTTATTAGTGGTTGCAGCTTTGATGGGGTATGTTGCTTATTGCCGGTGCTGTGCCAGATTCTGGTATTGTTTCAAGTTTTTTCCATCATGTTGGTAGGTGCTGTTTTTATAGTCTTTGGTGTTTGCCTGTATCAAGGTCATTGTATATGGGTCTTTGTATCATGTTGGTATTATATCAGGGTCTTTGGTATTACATCAGTGTCTTTGTATCATGTTGGTATTGTATGGTCTTAATGAAAGCTTCTACTCCTCATGTTTACCAAAAAAAGCATAGAACTTGAACAAGGAAGTGATCGTATATGTTTGCCCCCAAATCATCATCGTTTGTATGATATCCAAATTGATTGTTCTCAGCTGCAGAAATATCTTGGAAAGGGTGTTTCAAAAGATGTAAAGATTATTAATGAAAATATTTTTGAAGCCTTAGTTGGCATGGACCCTGTGCTTCAATTCCAGATTGATCTAGAAATGATGGGTTTGGACAAAACTGAGAATAAGGCAAGTTGTTCCCTTGAGTGTGCATTTTGGTTTATTGGTTTTTCATTTTCTTGAGTCCTGTTGTATTTTGTATTATGCTATGTAAGGAACCATGTTTGTCTATTCTTATGGAGTATTCTAGTTGCTTTCATGAGTTATTTATTCATCTTGCACGCCAAAATTCCTCAAAAGCATTGAAAATAATAAATATGTTAATATGATCTTTTTTGTCAATAGATTTTTTTGCATCAGAAATTTCGTCTTTTCCTTTGTAAATCTATAATAATGGAACTTGTTTGACTTACACATAGCAGAATATAAGATTTAGCAACATTTTGCAGGCAGAGCTTGGAGCAAATGCTATGTTAGCTGTCAATTGCTGCTTGCAAAGCTGGTGCTGCAGAAAAAGAGGCATGACATCATTTCTAATAAGTTTTAGTTTCCTCTGCTTGAAATCATTGTAGTTAATTTTGGTTACTGCTTGATCTTGCAAGTTCCTCTCTAGAAACATATTGCTGATCTTTCTGATAAAAGCAATCCAATCCTACCAGTTCCAGCCATCACTGTCATTAGTGGTGGAAAACATGCTGGGAATAATTTGGCTGTCCAAGTATGACCTATATTTATTCAGGTTATGAATCATGTGGTAGATTAATATTCTGGATTTGGAGGATAGTGTGATATAAGTCATATACTCAAGAAGACTGTTAGTGTTTGAAAACAGAAGATGCAAAGTGCTTGTTGCTGCAAAATTGTCAGCCATGCTACCTGCCTGAGTTAGCATAGAATAGCCTGAGAACATGCATGTCGTATGGTGTTTGATGTGAACTGTAATCTGTGTTACTTTATTCTGCACTGAATCTCATGAGTCTTTGTTCTGTATCAAAAGGGTGACTATTCCTAGCATGCAAATAAATAAAAATAAACATGCATTTTATATAGTTTAATGATCTTGTAGAAACATTGTAACACAAAACCATGCCATTGTTAAAACAAGAAGGGGAAGGAGATAAACAAAGACCACAGCAAACTAGGGTGTCATTTACAAAACTAGTATACTGAAAACTTCCATCGAGTCATTCTAGGAAATATTTAAAATGCTATCAAGATGTTTGAGTTATTGTTTGCGGTCAAGGAAACTTTTTTAAGACAATAGCCTATAAATCTTATTCAGCATATCACAATAGTAACATCAATGATAGGCCTTTTCGGTCAACCTGGGTGGACTGTAACAATCTTTCTTCTATCATTTCTAATTCTTCCAATTGGATGACATTTTACCGTCCATAAAACTTTTTCAACTATGTATATATGTTTGATTTTTTTTAACATGAAAAGATAAGTTCACTGTAACCTAAGTATGAGAATTGAAACATAGAAATCTTTGCTAACCCTGCATTAATTGAAATTTCAGTCATTGCAACATTAAAAATACTATAATATTCAAAATTGAAGAAAAAATAAGTATAAGCAAAATAAGAGGCCCTTCTTTTTCTTTCAGATTGGCGATCAGTTCATGTGCAAGTTTGTTGGTTTCTTTGTTTTTTCAGTCCTTTCATTTAGACATTTGCCTTATTTCTCCACCCCCACACCCCCCCCAAAAAAAAAGAAAAAGAAAGAAAGAAAGACATTGGGATTCTCTTCTGTTTTATTGTTCAATTTTCTTGCCTTCATTATTTCATTCATGCTTACGATGTCATGGTGAAAGGGAAAGTGCACCACCACAGTGGAGAATTTTGAAGGTCTCTCTTTTTAGCTTTCTTATCTTTTTCCTTCAAACACACACGCCAACTCGCACAAGCACACACACGTGTGGAGATAGAGAGAGAGATTGATCCTTATTTGGAAATTAAAGTAGCTTGCATGGGGGGCATATATGCAATTAAATGACTAAGATAAGAGCCATAGCGAGTGTTCAAACAATGATGGCAATTGAACAAGAAATATGACTTTGCGCATGATCTCATTTTATTGGAGTAATGTCATTTTGACAAAACCCCAGTTTTCCTGTCCTCAATGCACAATTGGCCAGGTATAACAAGGGCAAAGAGCATGCTGGATATCAAGTATAGGATTTGCGGCATTTGTTTAATTTTTAATTAAGTGCTTCGCTGGCTCCATATGTTAGCAAGGTAAACTCAAGTCTGAAACCACATTATTCTGAACTCATTCTGTTGAAAATTTGGATTATTTGTTAGCCCACTTCGGGTTAATTAGCAGACTTAGAATGTGTTATCATCAAGCTCATGTCATACTTTATTGGTGCAAGTGTTTGAGAATTAGTCAGTGGATGCTTGATAAAGAAGTTCATTGCATTTTATATATATTTATGATGTGAAACACCCAATTGCTGGGCATAAATTAGTCTAATAATTGGTGATTTGACACCACACAACAAAAGCATACCATAATTTTCATTACCGTAGGACCAACCATGGCAAAAATAATCCTCATCAGTACAAAATGCAATGAGGATAATTTATATTTTTTTAAAAAATATTTGGAATTCCTGATGCTTTAAAGCATCGGGAATAATCTTATTCCAAGATTATTAAGCATCGGGAATAACAGTATTTTCGACGCTTAAAAGCATCGAAAAAACTCTGATTTACTGCGACGCAGCCCAAAGCATCGAGAAAAACCCTTTTCCACCCTCACCTACACGATGCGTTTACCATGCTTTTTAAAGCATCGGAAAAAATCTAAAAAAGCATCGAGAAATCTAGCTTTTTTTGTAGTGATCATAATATAAGGGAAGGAGGTCATTACCTTTCCTTGGCCCAAAACAATCATCCACATTTGCATTGACCTAAGCCATAATTGAAATTGAGTAGCAACCTAAAACTAGGGACATCCACAAGTCGGGTTCAAGTGCAAGATAAGACAAAGTATTATTTGAGTTTATACTTATTCCTTGAAATTGGTGTCTAAGGCTAGAGGTCCAATGGCAAAAGCCTTAAGCGGACTTGCGATTTTTAATTAGGATCTCATAAAAGCGAGGGGAGCCTCTCGCAACCCCACCTCTTACATGGCCAGTGGATAGGATAATTACATTCTTAAATAGTACCTAGTTAAGTCATGTGTTTGAACTTCTAGGTCTAGGAGCCCTAGAAGTTAGGTTTGTATTGTTTGCCCAATTGATTTGAAGCCCTATACCAATAGTTCTACAATCAGTCTAGTTTACCCATGGACACTAATCTTGAATTCTTTATGAGGACCCTGACTGAAAAATTTGATATCCTAACTAAATAATTAGGGCAAGTGAACAAAGAGTTAGGGCAAGTGAATAATCAAATCGGGAACATCGAAAAAGATCGCTTAACCTGTACTAATCCAAAATCACCTCCCATTGATACAAGAGCCCATTATCATGATCTCACCCTTGATTATAAACTTAGACACCCCTGTCAAGGCTTTGTAGATTAGGAGGAAAGAGTCTTTAGGAGCAATCGACCATATGCACCTACTTTTGATGGAAACCCTAAGGTGTATGTCGATTGGGAGATGAAAATGGATTAGTACTTTGAGTTTGATGAAATGTCAGAAGAAAGAAAGTGTCAATTTGCCAAATTAAAGCTAGTCCGATATGCTAAGTCATATTGGAGACATGTTGAGCATAAAAGTTATTATAGTGGGGATAAAATATTTACTTGGAGAGATATGAAGAGTAAGCCAAGGGAAAAGTACCTAGGCAAATCTTATAAGCAAAATCTTCCAATCTAATGGTACAAATTGAGATAAGATGATGAAACTGTGTTTAAATATATTGCTGAATTCAATGAGTATGAAGGATATGATGAAGAGACTAAATCCATGAAAGAATTAGAGAAAAAATCTCCTAAACCTATTGAAGAATTTAAAGATAAAATAGAATCAAAATCTTGTCCAAATGAAGGGCTAGAAAGAGAAGATCCTAAACCTATCGAAGAACTTAAAGAAGAAGTTTATGAAGCTGGGTCTAACCTTATGGATGAGTATGAACAAGAATAATTGCTTGAAGATAAAATAATAGCCGAAAGAAATCAACAACGAAAATAATCAACCTGAAGAAAATGAAGTCTAGGGACAAAGCCATGAAGAACAATTCGAGGATATAATAGAGGACCCGAAATTAATCAATGTTGATGTTTAAATCTATAGATTAATGAAGGATCACGTAATGGGGTATTGACCATCAGAGAAAATCTAGAACCAATTCCAAAGGATCAACCCCAAGAAATTGTAAAACCTGCAAAAGAATTTAACATGAGGATTGGAAGTGAAGAGATGGTAGGAATTGAAAGATGGAAATGGAAGAGATGGAAGTTGGAAATTGTAATTCCTGATAATTGCCCTGAGCCTGATTCACCACTACATTACATGCACTCTCCTATTCCACCAAGCTAGGACATCCACCATACCTTGATATGGTCCCAGTAATATTCAATAGTTACTTTTTAATGACTTTATGGTATATGTTAGGAACTAAACTAAGAGTCATTGTCACTTACCTGAAGTTGTGTGCCAAAGTCTTCAAAGCCATTTAGAGCAATATTAGAAATTTGGAACTTTTGTTTCCTAACCCAACAATAAATTTTAGTTCATAGATAATAAAGTCAATTCGAGCTTGTTTTGTTTTGGTGTCATTTGTGTTTTGTCATTTGATGTTGTTATGGCATCAACTCCTGGACTGGGGACCGAGGTGGCTGAATGTGCTGGAGTGCTCCTCTCCCGGACGAACCTGCAACAAAGTCCCCAAGGGCACCGGAGGTGTTCCGGCGGGGGACCTTCCGATGCCTAAGTTAGCTGGAGATTGAAGGCAATAGAATGGAGGAATCAAGGGATGAACAGCATATGGAGAGGGAAGAGTTCTCCTACCTTCAAACGGGGTCCCCTGATTACCTTATATAGGCCCGAAATAGTCCAAAATCCATTAGGAGAGAGGTTGAGAAAGACCGATCTGCCCCTAGGAGAATATGGAGAGTGGCTACATGGTGCGCAGATACGACGGTATCGTGGAAGTAGTGGAGCAGGGCTGTTAGGATAGCAGGATCCCGTAGTAACAGAAAGGTGCTTCTGGAATTTCCAAGATGCTAAGGCTCACCTGTCAGACGTCGGTCGTGGGAAAGCCGGTCGGTCGGACCAAAGGCCAAACCTCCGAAGGAGAGTGATGGGCCGGACCCGAGCAGGAGATGGTCGTTCGGACCTCTGCTCCGGTGGGTCAGACCTCTGAAGGAAAGCGATGGGCCGGACCCCAGCAGGAGAGGGTCGTTCGGACCTTTGCTTCGGTGGGTCTGACCTTTGAAGGAGAGCGATGGGCCGGACCCCAGCAGGAGAGGGTCGTTCGGACCTCTGCTTCGGTGGGTCGGACCTCTGAAGGAAAGCGATGGGCCAGACCCCAGCAAGAGAGGGTCGTTCGGACCTCTGCTCTGGTGGGTCGGACCTCTGAAGGAGAACGATGGGCTGGACCCCAGCAAGAGAGGATCGTTCGGACCTTTGCTCCGGTGGGTCGGACCTCTGAAAGAGAGCGATGGGCCGGACCCCAGCAGGAGAGGGTCGTTCGGACCCCTGCTCCGGTGGGCTGGACATCTGAAGGAGAGCGATGGGCCGGACCCCAATAGGAGAGGGTCGTTCGGACCCTTGCTACGGTGGATCGGACCTCTCTTAGGTGGTGCCTTGAAAGGGGGCGGCCGGGTCGGTCCGCAGGACTGGGCCGATACTTACTGAGGGTGAGCCATCATGGTACAACAATTATCCCCCTTGCCCTTGTGCTTCGAGCGAGTTCGTAGGCTCGAAGGGCGAGGGCATTAAATGGCAGTAAATGCATCAGCCTTTTGAATGATGGCGAATCCGGTTCGGCGTGCTACATCTGGCCGCCTTCCGCTTCGATTTTTGCTCCAGGATAGGTGTCAGTGCCTAGTTGGCAAAGACAGGGGGAGCAGTTATTGCCGGTACGGTGCCTGGTAGCTGCTCATTCGGATTCTTGATGCAACGTGGGGCTCGTGGCCCTATCAGAGCGGTTGGTGCACTTGCCGGAGTTACCCATCCATTGTTGCTTTGATTGTCTAGCGGATCGTGGCTGGATATGATCCGGCGCATCCTCTCGGATTCCCGTCCAACTCGAGAACTGAAGTGCCAGTCGTCGGATCTCGGCACGTGGGGGGATGCGTTGGGAAGCTGCCCCCGGTGCCTATAAAAGAGAGGAAGCAGTGCAAAGAAAGAACCTTTCACCATGCCTGCGCTTGAAGAGAAGGCAGCCTCCTCCCTCCTCGTGTCGCCTTAGCCTCTCTTAGAGAACCAGGGACCCAGGTTAGTCCTGTCTCCATCTTCCCCTGTCTTCCTCCCTTTCTGTAACCCATCTTAGAATGGCTTCTGGGAGTCGAAGTTCGGCTCGCGATCATAGGGAACCCGGTCCCTTTGACATCCCTTCAGCCATGACCCGAGAGAGGGTCGAAAACCTTAGGATCATATATAATATTCCCTCTACCTTACACCTGACCATTCCTAGCCGCGAGGGTAGAGTGAACGGGCCCTTGAACTTGGGAGCTCTCCCCATGTATGAAGACCACCTGAAAGCTGATCTTCGTTTCCCGATCCATGGCTTCTTTGTTCAGATTTTCAACACCTATTGAGTCACCCCCTCCCAGCTGACCCCGAACAGCATCCGGTTCCTGTGTGGCTTCGTAGTCCTGTGTTGGGAGGTCGATATCGAGCCTAGGGTATCCCTGTTTTCGAACTATTTTTTGCTGAAATAGGACTTCTGAAGTCAGGAGTGGTGGATGTTCAGTCCACGCCTTGGCCGGAAGATACTAGGGAGGCTTTCGTTTGCCATTCATGGATGGAAGTCTCGATACTTCTTTATAGATAGCTTGGAGCCGTGGGGCTTTGAGGCAGCTTGGAGAGAGTCGAGGCCGAATGCTCTAAATGGGAGGAAGGTCTCGAGGGCCGACGAGGCTGACTTCCATAAGTTGGATGATGAAGACCCAAAGTTCGTCGGCTTCATGCTCCACGAGGGGAGTCTTCATTAGGTCGGACTCAGCCGGCACCCGATGTTAGGTAGGACGAAAGCCGCAGAGGAGAAGAGAGAGATAGAGATTGGCTACTTTATTTCCCGTCGGCTTTGCAACCGTACCTCACTGTAACTTTGTTTGTTGATAGGCGGGAAGATGAAAACCAGATCGGGCGATCCTTTCGGTGCGATCAGCACAGTAGAGGGCTGTTCGCATGCGGAGCTGGCCCTACGAGAGCCGAAGAAGCGGGTGGCCAAGCCGGTGCTTGAAAGGCCGAAGAAAGAGCGGACGGCAGAACCGTCAACCATGGTGGTGTCGGTCGAGTCAGAGGATGACATGCCTCTGACCGAACGCTGAAGGGTGATTGCATCCGAGCGATCCTCTTCGGTAGGACAGCCAGTCTCCCAGACAGAGGAGAGGCTTCTGATGCCGATCGGGGTGGACGCGGCCCCTCACCCCCACCGTTGGAGCCGATTGTGGCAACCTCTCCGACCATCAGGGAAACCCCTACATGGAAGGGGCCGTCAGCTGTTGATGAAAGGGCCGGCGGCACTCATGAGGAGGAGGAGCGCCGAAAGTGGCGCGATGCTAAGGAAGCTAAGGAGCTACTTCAGAGGGCCGCTCCTGACAACGACGGGCGGTCGGTGAACGAGGCTGCAAGGAGTTACCTTCGTCATCTTCTGGGGGTGAGTTTTACTTTTCCTTTCTTCACTTCGAATTCATGATTGGTGATTCTCTAACGTGCGCGTCTGTTGGTAGCTTGTCAGAGACAACCTTCTGTTGGACGATGGCCTGGGTGGGCTGCTCGATCTGACGGAGTAGTTGACCCATAGGGCCGAAGTGGCAGAGCTAGCGAGGGACACGGCCTGGGAGGCACTGATGGCCTCCGGGAAGGAGGTGCTCAGCTTTAGGGCTGTAGCGGTAGAAGTGTCCACTTTGTGGGCCGAGTCAGAGGCCCAGAAGGAGCAGTTGAAGAGCTTGCTGGCCCAAAAGGCGGATCGGGAGGCAAGTCTAAAAAATAAGAAGAAAAAGATCAAGTCCCTGACCCGTCGGCTGGCCGTTGAGGAGGGGCGCTTGACCGAGTGCGAGGTCCACGTGTAGTGCCACCAGACAGTGGTGGAGAGATATAAGGGCCTGCTGAAGACGGCCCAGGAACTACTGAAGACGGCCGGTGAGAAGGCCGTTGCAACCTACAAAGCCTCGGAGGACTTCACCGAGGAGATGAACGAAGCCGGGACGGTCGGCTTCGGCTACAGATACGACGAGTGTCTGGGAAAGGTTAGCGCAGCCTTCCCAGACCTCGACTTATCATTCCTTCAGCCGTCGAAGCCGACAGAAGAGGAGGGCTCGGAGGCAGTGGATCCGATTACCCGAGCGGCCGATGCTCCAGTGGAGGCCGTCGCAGCAGTGGCCGGATCGAACGTCCAAGTTGGAGCTGAAGCAGAAGCAGCCAGAGGGGCCAAGGGGGCCGAAGCGGCTGTTGTTGTCGAGGGGTCCAGTGTAGCCGTAGATAGTGTAGCTCCCGAGGGTAAGACCTAGTTATTTGTAAAGGTCTGACCTTCAGTTTTTGTAAAGAAACCCTTTTGGAAGCAATGAAAAACTCTTTTTCCTTTTTACATTGTCTCATATCCTTCCCTTTGAGATCTCACTAAGTGTGGACCAGTCGGCTGATGTCAATGGGCGGTCGGACCTCCAGGGTAAGCGTCGAATAGTGACTCAAGCCGAGCTAAATCCCCATAGGATTTCTGCTCTAAGTACTGGTCCATCAGCTTTTCGAACCAAGAAATGGTTGAGGGAGCAGTCGGATTTCAGCTCAGGACAGAGCAACAAGCTTAGGAATTTTAACCTAAGTGTTGGTTTGTCGGCTTTCCAGACCCAGAGGTGGTCGAGGTAGCGGTCGGATTTCAGCTCAGGCCGGAGCAACGAGCTTAGGAATTTTAACCTAAGTGTTGGTTCAACGGCTTTTCGAATCCAAAAGTGGTTGAGGCAGCGATTGGATTTCAGCTCAGGCCGGAGCAACGAGCTTAGAAATTTTAACCTAAGTATTCGTCCGTCGACTTTCCGGAGTGTGCTGCCCTAAAGCCTCTGCCGACCAGAGTCGGACTTTCAAAAATGGGCTGCCCTAGATCCTCTGCCGACCGGAGTCAGACTTTTGGAAGTGGGCTGCCCTAGAGCCTCTACCGATTGGAGTCGGACTTTCGAAAGTGGGCTGCCTTAGAGCCTCTGTCGATTGGAGTCGGACTTTCGAAAGTGGGCTGCCCTAGAGCCTCTTCCGGCCGGAGTCGAACTTTCGGAAGTAGGCTGCCCTAGAGCCTTTGCTGACAGTAGTCGGACTTTCGGAAGTGGGCTGTCTTAGAGCCTCTGCTGACCAAAGTCGGACTTTCGGAAGTGGGCTGCCCTAGAGCCTCTGCCGACCGGAGTCGGACTTTCGGAAGTGGGCTACCCTAGAGCCTCTGCCGATCAGAGTCGGACTTTCAGAAGTGGGCTACCCTAGAGCCTCTGCCGACCGGAGTCGGACTTTCGAAAATGGGCTATCCTTGAGCCTCTGCCGACCAGAGTCGGACTTTTAAAAGTGGGCTGCCCTAGAGCCTTTGCCAACTGGAGTCGGACTTTCGGAAGTGGGCTGCCCTAGAGCCTTTGTCGATCGGAGTCGGACTTTCGGAAGTGGGCTGCTCTAGAGCCTCTGCCGACCGAAGTTGGACTTTCAGAAGTGGGCTGCCCTAGAGCCTCTGCCGACCGGAGTCAGACTTTCAAAAGTGGGCTTCCCTAGAGCCTCTACCAACCAGAGTCGGACTTTCGAAAGTGGGCTGCCCTAGAGCCTCTGTCGACCAGAGTTGGACTTTCGGAGGTGGGCTATCCTAGAGCCTCTACCAACCGGAGTCGAACTTTCGGAAGTGGGCTGCCCTAGAGCCTCTGCTAATCGGAGTCGGACTTTCGAAAGTGGGCTGCCCTAGAGCCTCTACCGACCGGAGTCGGACTTTCAGAAGTGGGCTGCCCTAGAGCCTCTACCGACCAGATTCGGACTTTCGAAAGTGGGCTGCCCTAGAGCTCTACTGACCGGAGTTGGACTTTTGGAAGTGGGCTGCCTTAGAGCCTCTACCGACCGGAGTCGGACTTTCGGAAGTGGTTCGTAGAAGAAGTATGGACTTCATTGATAATACTTGCGAAGGTTGTCTACATTCCACGGATGCGCCATCTATCGTCCGTCCAAAAATGCAAGTCGATAGGTGCCAGCTCGAACCACTTCGATGACCCAATAAGGTCCTTCCCAATTTGGGGAAAGCTTGCCATGTTCGGTCGGCCTCGAAACTTCGGTTCTCCGCAGGACCTGGTCTCCGACTCGAAAAGCTCGTGCTTTGACTCACGAGTTGTAATATTTTGCCATCTTCTGACGGCATACCGCCATCTTCATGCTTGCCCGAAGTCTAGTTTCTTCAAGCAAGTCTAGGTCAGTCCTTCACTGCTCGGAGTTGGCCGGTTCGGCGTAGTGGTCGATCCAGAGAGATTGAAGAGAGGTCTCAATAGGGATGACAGCTTCACTTCTATAAGTGAGGTTGAACGGAGTTTTGCTAGTCGATGCTCTGGTGATCGTTCGATATGCCCATAATACTGAGTGGAGTTCCTCCACCCAAAGTCCCTTTCATTGAGCCGGGTCTTCAGCCCATGCAAGATTGTCCGGTTGGTGACTTCAGCCTCTCCATTGCACTGAGGGTGACCGACCGATGTAAGTCGGTGAGAGACATGATATTGCTGACAAAAGTCTTGAAATTTAGAGTTGTCAAACTGTCTTCCGTTGTCGATAATAATTGTCCAGGGAATGCCGAATCGAAAGATGATATTGTTCTGGATGAAATTCTCCACTTTGGCCTCCGTTATCTGTGCTAGTGGTTCGGCCTCCACCCACTTGGTAAAATAGTCGATGGCCACAAGCAAAAACTTCGTTGCTCAGAGGCCGGAGGAAAGGGTCCTAAGATATCCATCCCCCATTATGCGAACGGCTATGGGGCGGTGATCGGAGTCAGCTCACTGGCGGGTCTCCTTTGAATGACGGAGTACCTCTACATGCGTCGCACCTTCGGATGAAGTCCGATGCATCCTTCTGAATGGTGGGCTAGTAATATCCCTGCCGGATGATCTTGTAAGCTAAGGATCTTCCTCCGAGGTGGTCACCACAGATGCCTTCATAGACTTCTCTGAGGGCGTAGTCGGCGTCTGTCGGCCCTAAGCACTTTAATAGCGGCTATGAGAATGACCGCTTATACAGGATGCCTTGAAGGATGACGTACTTAGAGGTCGTCGAGCGCACCCGCTTGGCCTCTGCCGAATCTTTCGGAAGAGTCCCTTTAGCTAGGAAAGTAAGGATCGTATCCATTCAAGAAGTTTCTTGTTCCACCTGGTGGACCCCGGTCGGCTCTTTCGCAATACTTGGGTGCTGCAGATGCTCCATAAAAGTTTGATCGGAAGTGCCGACAGCGGTCGTAGCCAACCTTGACAGAGCATCCACCCGAGAGTTCTGCAGACGAGGTATGTGGAGGATTTCGAAAAATCTGAGCCGAGAGATAAGATTTTGTACCTTATTTAAGTACTTCGCCAGGGTCGGATCCCTTGCTTCAAATTTCCCCTTTACTTGATTCACCACCAGTTGGGAGTTGGAGAAGGCCCTGAGTCGGCTGATGCCCAGTTCATGGCGATTTGCAGCCTGCGAGGAGAGCTTCATATTCTGCCTGATTGTTTGACACCTGAAATAAGAAATCCAATGTATACTCTAGGCTTCCTCCATTCGGGTCGACCAAGATCAGTCCGGCCCCACAGCCCGCAAGGTTGGATGCTCCGTCTACATGGAGGGTCCAAGCCGGTTCGGCTTCGTAGATGCCATCGGCTTTGGATACTTCGATCATTTGAGGGGGTGTCTCTTGTCTCCATGTACACTCTGCAATGAAGTCGGCAATTACCTGGGCCTTCAAGGCGGATCGTGGCCGGAAAGAGACGTCGAATTTGCCTAGCTTGACAGCCCACTTGGCGAGTCGACTGGATGTATCTGGGCTCCGAAAGATTGCCTTGAGGGGTTGGTTGGTCATCACCACAATCGGATGTGCCTGGAAATACGGTCGGAGCCGCTTGGCGGACGTGATCAAAGAATATACCAACTTTTGCATCTTGGGGTATCTTATTTCAGCATCGTGGAGGACTTTGCTGATATAATAGATGGGCTTCTGCCGTCCATCCTCTCCCACTCGCATGAGGACGGCGTCGATCGCTTCATCCGATGTCGAAAGATAGAGGTACAAATGTTCCCCCTCCATCGGCTTGGCCAGCAATGGAGGGTTCTTCAAGTACTCCTTCAAGGCTTCGAAAACTGACCGGCATTCATTGGTCCAAACAAAACTCTCTGACCGGCGTAGGGTCTTGAAGAATGGCAAAGACATCTCAGTCGAATGGGAAATAAAATGGCTGAGAGAGGTGATTTGGCCTGTGAGCTCTTACACCTGCTTTTTGTTGGTCGGATGCACCATCTCAGTGATGGCCTTTATCTTATTGGGGTTCACTTCAATTCCTCTCTGTATGACCAGAAAACCAAGGAACTTGCTAGAGGTTACCTCGAAAGTACATTTCGTGGGGTTCAGCTTCATTCGATGGTGCTTGAGTGCCTCAAAGGATTCTTGCAAGTCCCTGATGTGGTCGGCCTTATGGAGACTCTTCACTATCATGTCATCCACATAAGCCTCGATGTTCCTGCCCAGTTGACCTTCGAACACTCGGTTGATCAGCCTCTAAAAGGTGGCACCGACATTCTTCAAGCCTAAAAGCATCATTCGATAACAGTACAAACCCTTGTCGATGACAAAGGCGGTCTTCTCCTCGTCTTTTGAATGCATCTTTATTTGATTGTAGTCGGAGAAAGCATCCATAAAGCTGAGAAGTTGGTGGCCGGCCGTGGTATCCACCAACTGATCAATCTTGGGTACTGGGAAGCTATCCTTTGGACATGCCTTGTTAAGGTCGGTGTAATCTACATGGATCCTCCACTTCCTGTTGGCCTTCTTCACCATAACCACATTCGCCAGCCACTCAGGATAGTGGACTTCCCTGATGAAGCCAGCATCATGGAGCTTCTTGTCTTCTTCATCGATGGCTTTCTGTCTTTCGGCAGCAAAGCTTCTCTTCTTCTATCGGACAGGTCGGTAGGTCAGATCGACCTTGAGCTGGTGAGTAATGACCTCTGATGGTATTCCAAGCATGTCTGATGCCGACCAAGCAAAAATGTCGGCATTACTCCTAAGGAAGACGATCAGTTCTGACTTAAAGTCTTCGCTGAGAGAACCTCCAATCTGAAGGACTTTGGTGGGATCATCCTCTCAAAGGGCAACAAACAGAATCTTTTCTCCTGGCTGACCGAGACCATTCGCCTCAGCTCTCGGGTCAAGTTTCTCCAGAGTGGGATGGCTTTCTGACTGTTGGTTCATAATGGTCAGACACTACCTGGCCATCCGACGGTCTCCCCTCATCACTCCGACCTCGCTCCTGGTCGGAAATTTCACCAACAAATGGTAAGTGGATACAATGGCTCTAAATTTGTTGAGGGCCGGTCGGCCCAGGATAGCATTGTAAGGCTAGGTCGTCCTAACGACCACAAAATTGATGGGGAGGATTTTTTGGAAAGGCTCCATCCCGATCATCACAGGGAAAACTATCTCCCTTTCCACCCCGACAGAGTTACCCCCGAAGCCCGTCAGCGACGTGGAGGATTCCTACAACATGGATTTTGATAGACTCATTCTCATAAAAGCATCATACAACAATACCTCTATCGAGCTTTCATTATCTATAAGTATTCTCCTTACATCGTAGTTGGCAATCACTGCCGGCACGACTACAGGGTCATTTTCAAAAACATGATTCTCCAGGAGATCATCACAGAAGGTGATTGCATTGGAGCCCCTCGACCTTTTAGCAATATTGAGCCTGTCCTCGTAGCTTCCTCCGGACCGCTGATGCAGCATGCCAACATCCCCACTGGTCAGCCTCTGATTGGGGTGCTCTGTCTCCTTCGGGGGGTTTCTGGCATTTGATGTTCCAGCCTGATCCCGATGGGGTCGGACATACTTGCGCAGGTACCCTCTCCGGATGAGGTCTTCAATGGCATCCTTCAGCTACAAGCATTCCTTCAGTATTGTGCCCGTGGTCCCTATGGTACTTATAGTACTTATCTTTATTTCTTTGGGCAGGGGGACCTCTCATCGGCTGAGGTCTTTGTAGAAAGGCCTCGTTCTCGATCTCCATAAGGATCTTCTCTCTCGGCAGGGACAGGGGAGCATAAGTCTCGAACCTCTGGGGGAAGTCTCTAGGCTTCGGACTTCGGTGTTGGGCCGACCGTCGACTATCACTCGGAGGTCGAACTTCAGGAGCCTTGTTGCTCTGCTTCTTGGAGGTCGGCCTTTCCTCAGCTTGACATCGGTCGGCCGCTTGTTCTTCCACTAGAGCGTATTCTGTGCTCTGGCCAGGAGTTTGCTGTAGCTCGTCCGATGTTTCATGTCCAGGGAGAAGGTCAGCCTGGATGAGCGAAGCCCTCGCTTGAAGGCTGACATGGCCACAGCCTCATTCAAATCCAGGACTTCCATGGTCGCTGAGTTGAAATGGGCCATGAAATCCCAAAGAGTCTCTCCCTCCTTTTGCAGCACGAGGAAGAGGTAGTTGGTATTTCTCGGGGTCCAACTGCAAGTCCTGAAATGGGAAAGGAAAAGTGATTCGAGTTGAGAAAAGAAGTGGATCGTACCTGGTCGGATGGGGGAGAACCACATCCGGGCGGTCTTCTTGAGGGTAGCAGGGAAGGCGATGTAGTGGAGAGCATTGGAGGTGCCTTGTACCATCATATGGGCTTTGTACATGCCCAGATGGTCCATCGGGTCAGTGGTACCATCGTAGGGGTCCACTTGTGGGATCTTGAAGTGGGGGGGAATCGTCTCCGCCAGAACCTCATCAGAGAATGGGGGATGGGAGTCGTATACCTGTCCCCCTTCGGCCTTCTGCCAGAAGGTGATTTTAGCAATGCGCTCCTCCATGCGCATGATCTTACTGGCATAGTCCCTCGGAGGTCTAGCAGCAGGCTGATCGCCGACCGGGATAGATTCAGCATAGGAAGGCGAAGCAGACCTCGCCTTTTTGCCATCGGTGCGGTCGCCCAATGACCTCCGGGGCTCCGTGATGGCTTGAGAATAATGCTGGGGAACCTCCGGCCGTCGGCTTCCCTCAGCGACATTGGAGGATTGGTGCAGGAAACAGCTGGCGATGGCTGCCGATTATCAACTGCTTCTTGGAAATGCTGAACTGCAACCGTGAGCGTTTCAATGCGATTCACCAAAGTTTGGAACTGCTGCAACCCTAGTGTGATGGTGGGTTCTGCAGTAGTAGGAGTGATGGCAGCGATATCATTCTTCCTGGGAGGTTCCTCAGACCTAGAAGGAGAGACATCTCTTCTGGCGGTGGCATTTGGAGCTCTTCCCTTAGCCATTTTGTTGCTGAGATAATGGGTTCCTCCTTTTAGAGAAAGTAGCCGCCCTTCCTCTAATGCCAATCTGTTGCGGCATCAACTCCTGGACCGGGGACCGGGGTGGCTGAATGTGCTAATGCACTCCTCTCTCGGACGAACCTGCAACAAAGTCCCCAAGGGTGCCGGTGGTGTTCCGGCGGGGGACCCTCCGATGCCTAAGTTAGCATGAGATTGAAGGCAACAGAATGGAGGAATCAAGTGATGAACAGCATATGGAGAGGGAAGAGTTCTCCTACCTTCAAACGTGGTCCCCTGATTACCTTATATAGGCCTGGAATAGTCCAAAATCCATTAGGGGAGAGGCTGAGAAAGACCGATCTGCCCCTAGGAGAATTTGGAGAGTGGCCACGTGGCGCGCAGATACGGCGGCATCATGGAAGTAGTGGAGCAGGGCTGTTAGGATAGCAGGATCCCGTAGTAATAGAAAGGTGCTTCTGGAATTCCCTGGATGCTAAGGCTCGCCTGTTGGATGTCGGTCGTGGGTCGACAGGACCAAAGGCCAAATCTTTGAAGGAGAGTGATGGGTCGGACCCCAGCAAGAGAGGGTCATTCAGACCTCTGCTCTGGTGGGTCGGACCTCTGAAGGAAAGTGACGGGCCAGACCCCAGCAGGAGAGGGTCATTCGGACCTCTGCTCCGGTGGGTTGGACCTCTGAAGGAGAGCGATGGGCCGGACCCCAGCAGGAGAGGGTTGTTCGGACCTTTGCTTCGGTGGGTCGGACCTCTGAAAGAGAGCGATGGGCCGGATCCCAGCAAGAGAGGGTCGTTCGAACCTTTGCTCTGGTGGGTCGGACCTCTGAAGGAGAGCGATGGGCCGGACCCTAGCAGGAGAGGGTCGTTCGGACCCCTGCTCCAATGGGTCGGATCTCTGAAGGAGAGTGATGGGTCGGACCCCACCAGGAGAGGGTCGTTCGGACTCCTGCTACGGTGGGTCGGACCTCTCTTAGGTGGAGCCTTGAAAGGGGGCGGCCGTGTCGGTCCGCAGGACTGGGCCGGTACTGGCTGAGGGTGAGCCGTCATGGTACAACAGATGTCATTTGACCTTCCCGTGCAAAGTGTCCATGATTGCGTGAGTCATATGCATAGCATGATTAGTGAGAAAACTTGAACAATGAAATTAACAAGCATATGATTAACTCACATAAAATAACCAAAAAATTTCAGGAAGGAGACTATGTCATGGTAAGGCCAATCCTGAATGGTTACATGCCCATGGTGCAAGTCCTTTTCAAAATAATAAGAAAATTTGGACCTAATATGTGCTAGATTTACCATTTGACTTTGGTATCAGTTCCACTTTTAACATTTTAGATATAGTAGAGTACAAGGAACTGACAATGATACCTAGTGAGCCAATCAGGCTTGATTCTACCTTTGAGAGTGAGCCAATCCTTGAGTGTCCACTAGCCATATTTTCAAGGCGGCGAGATAGGATTGACCAAATTTTAGATGACAAGATTATCACTACCCAAAACAAAGACTATCAGCGCTACTTGGTTCACTAGCAAGGACATCCTGATTTTGAAGACTCATGGATCACTCGAGAGGACTTACAAAGAACTGATCCTGACCTCTTAGTGTACTACCAAAGCTAGATGAATTCCTACTCGACGGAGTTGATGGTGGGGACACCAGGGTCAGACATAGATCACTGGATCCCAAATGGCTTACTGATTAGGATTTTCTTTAGGAACCTTAGTCATGTATCACAATTTTGTAAGAAAGTAAGATTGAGTTGTAATAAGGTGAGGCTAGTTGATTTGTCTCGACCTAGTTCAGTATATTGAGTCCTGTACATCAGTATGACTCCAGTATGAATCCAAATTTTGTACAAGAGAAAATGTTACTCTATTTTGGAGTTCCACCAGGCCTCATTCATAAGCCAGAGGCAATTACATCAGCTTATGGGAGCTTAATTGACACACAAGAGCCCTAAATGCCCTCCAGATGCCCTCTAGGTGTCCTAATTCCCTCCAAATGCCATTTCAGATGCCAAATTCCCTCCAGATACTTCCAGAATATTTTATATGCTAGGAGCCCATGTTTTCCAGGTTATTCTAGCACTCTAGGTCTTAAATTCCCAAGCCCAAGAAGCAAGCCCAAGCATGAAGAACCAAGATTCCAAGGAATATGCTGATACCAGGGCACCCCAGCTTCCAGGGCCCAAAGCCCATGCACCAATCCAAAGGAGGATGACCCCTTACTGCTCCTTGGAGCCCAACACACCTAGTATAGGCGTCCTCCATGAGTTGACCAAGTCCAACATGGTGGAAGAGTTCAAATGCAAGAAGGAGTTTGAGTTTTTATTTCATTCAACTTGTATACTCCTAGTTCTAGGTTTATTTTGTAGTCTTTCTCCCACTTAAATTATGTAAACCTATTCTAACTAGGAGAAGACTTGTAATCCCTTTAGGAGATGGCATGGAGCTCTATAAATACTCCACCCCTCCTTCTCTTGTAATCAATCAACTCTTATGAATTAAAACTTTGCTAAATTGTTTTTAAGACTGGAGTCTTGTGTTTTCTTTTGGTTCCTTTGGTTTGGTTCTTTGTGTTGGCCAACTTCTATCCTTGCAATCCTCCATAGCCAAGTAGCAACTCAAGCTTCTTGACATCAGCCATGCCTTTAAGAAGAAGCCTTGAAGCTGTCCCTGAAAGTAGGAGTCTTCCTTCTCTAGGCCGCCAGCCCTTCTAGCACTAACCCTTCCTTCCTTGTTTCATCTTGTTATTTTTTTCTTTGATTACCTGAGTCGTGCCTAACCTTGACATTTTGTAGATCCCTAAGGTGTTTCCTCTCTCCAAAGGAGGCTTTCTTTTCCTTCAGACTAGATCTAGATTGCCTTTAGATTCGGGAACCAAAGGCTTGCTCTTCTAGGTGCTTTCCAAAGGCTGAGAGATCTCTTCATCGAAGAAACTACAATCGCTGCCTGGTAAAAGCCTTCCCCCTCTTGATTTCTTATCTGATGATAGGTATGCTATCCTAAATCAAGAGTTTCTCAACTCTTGGGTCCTAGCTACTCATTATTCTGCATGAGTTTTTGTGGGTATGATAGTTTCTAGCATTACTAGTCATCATGCTGATTCTTTAATTATTTTTGGATTATTAGCCTATGAATTTAATGTCTAAAAAATACAAAAAAATTAATTTTCTATTTTGCATCAGTCCTAGAGTCATCCCACATTAGTTTGGTATTAGAGCAGGTTTAGGATAGTTTTTATTTGCTTTGCATTCACAAACCCTAATTTCAGCATCCTATCCACTACATTAGGTGTCTAGGTTTCATCTGATTTCGGCATCTTAAACAATTTATTTTTCTGTGAAATTCACACTTCATGTCCTCTATTATATTTTAATAATTATTAAACCTTTTAATTAATTTTACTGAAACACTAATTCTCTAAAATCTAGCATATTAGAAACCCTAACAGAATCATAATAATTTCTATAGTGATCCAGAAACCCTAGGATTTGCATCAACATATGATTTTTTTTTTCTGCATGAAATTTAGTAGGTATCATCATCACTGCCCATCCTCTGTTCCATATTTTTTTTGATTTTTTTCTACCTCGAGATCTGTGTCAACTCTTGCATTAACTAAGACCCTAATTCTTTGATTTCTGCTGATTTTGCACTTGACTAACTCAAACCTAATCAACTTTCACACACCCCAATCCCAAGCCTAATTTGATTACTAATCTAACCAACTTAAACCTAATTTGTCATTGCATAAAATAAACATAAAATATTTTTTATTTTTCTGATTGTTTTAGATTGCATCAGGGCCATCGATTGCCATCATTTTTAACCTAATCTTAAGGGCAACTCAATATCTCAGATCAGGGCAGGATTTCATCACCTATCCTGGGCCCAAAACAACCATCATCATACTAATCCAAGCCTAATTAAAATCAATTAGACCTAATTTGTCCTAGAGGGCTTAGGAGACATCAATAGGTCAGGTCCGAGTTGTTTGGGCCAACTAGTGCACTTAATTCTTTAGCTATTACTGAAAGCTGGTGTCTAAGGCTAGGGGTCCAGAGTCAAATGACCTAAAAGGTGTTGCGAATTTTAATTGGGTACTTGTGAAAGTAGGGGGGCCTCCAACACTCCCACCCCCAACCTGGCCAGTGGAAGGATTAGCTACTGGGTTAGGTGTAAGTTGAGCTGACCCTTTTAGTTTTGACTCTAGGTCTAGCAAACCTTAGATTTTACTAACCTTTCCTTTTGCATGTTTGACTGCATCATTTCATCTTGATTGTTTGATTGATTGTATGACCACTAGACTAGGAACCCAATACTAGAAGTCCACACCCCAAACCAATTCAGTCATGAATTCCTATTTTGAGGCCATCATGAACCAGTTTGCCCAACTAACTCAATCCAATATCCAGACCCAAAATCAACTTGCCCATATGAACCAAGCCCATACCCAAACCCAAGCCCAGCTTGCCTAAATAGATCGTAGGTTTGACCAATCTGATACTAAGCTTGACCAACTGATCCAATCAAGTAATCAAGCAAGCCTTAGTTTTGACCAAGTAGGAGACCAATTAGGAACCCTAGGTAAGACCCATATAGTTGAACCGTTGCCCTATAGACCCTAGGAACCCATAGTCCCTAGATATGAACCCAGTAGTAACCCACTATCCCCCAGTCAACCTAAACCCTATAGGATTGATATCCCTAGATTTGAACCCATAACCTTTAAACCCATAGCCTATGAACCCATATCCCTTAATTTACCCACCCCTATTGCCCCAGACTTTAGTCAATTTTCCATTAGCCAAACCCCTCTTACCACCCCATTGGTTCACCAAAATGACTTAGAAGAAGAAATATGAGGCTGACCAAAGTCTGGTAGAGGACTATGAAGATAATGAGTCTATTGAAGATTTAGAAGAAGAGATACCTATAGGTGACCTAGAGTTAGGAGTCAACCCATAATTAGTTGACCCAGTGGAAACCCAGTTAGAAGTCAACCCAGAGTTGTTGAATCGGAAGTCCAGTACAACAAACCTAGTTCAACCATGGAGTCCAATTTTGAAACCCTCTTTAAGGCCATGATGGAATAATTTGACCAAATGAACCATAGGTTTAACCAAACTAATATCAAGGTAGAAGCCAAACCAATGTTAGTTGATTTAGTAGATACCCAGGTTGAAGCCACCCTAGAGTTAGCTAACCTTAACCACACCCAACTTGTAGTGGAAGAACCCTTAAAGGAAGAAGACCATGAGGAATCCAATCTTACAATTAGCATCTTACCTGAGGAACCACTAGAAGAGAGCCCAATTAGAGAGCCTAGTCCTTTGATTTATGAGCCAGAAGAGTTTATTAAGGACTTGACCTCTTTGAATCAGTATCGTTAGGATGAATTCACTCTTTTGACTCCACTTGATTTCTTTCCTGAAATCAATGACCCTTTCTTCCATTATGTAGACCCTTTAGATAGACATCAAACCCATAAGGTAAACCTCATTAGTCTAGGACTAATTCCCGACATCCCTTCTTACATCTTAGTCTATCCAATTAACCCCGAACCCTTTCTTACTTTCCACCCAATCATACTAACCCTGAATCCACCTCATATTTTTTACCTTTTCTTGAATTTTTTTATGTTTCTTTAACCATTCATTTGCATTTTATAGGGGCAATCATACTGCATTCATTCATTATACAGGTTAGATATGCATCATATTTTTGGCATACCCACCTAGTAGGCATACATAGTAAATTCTCATTTGCATGCCATGCTAGGGTCAAACCTAAATAGTCTATAGTGTGTTAGGTTAGACCCAAAGAGTCCAATAAATTTCCTTTGATAGGAAGTCTAGTCGAGTCTATTAGGTGTTAGTATTAAGTCCAATAAATTTGCAACCCTTATTCATCTATCCATACATGCACTGACCTCTGCACAGCATTTGCATCAGGATATTAGTCAAAAGTTAAACAAAAATAATGAACTAACTAACATCTTGGCTAATTCCTGAAAGAGAGATAAAGAATTTTCTGCAGAGGATTATGTGAGTATAAAAGAATTTTCTGCTCGTAAAAGCTAGCCCATTCAGACTAACGAAGAGTAGTGGACCCAATGCTATGTGTTTGAGAGACCACCTGATTTAGGTATTAGCCCAACCTTCAATATTTTAGACGTTATGAAGCACAGGGAGCCAGCAGTGATACCTAGTGAGCACCTTGAGCCAATTCCTTCCTTTGTGAGTGAACCCATCCCAGAGTGTCCACATACAATTTGGCCAATAAGTAAGGAAACGAGTAAGCGAATCCTAGATGATCAAGCCATCAGTACCTGAGATGAAGGTTATCAAAGGTATTTGGTCAGATGGCAAGGTCAGCTAGAATCTGAGGATTTGTGGAGCACTGGTGAGGATATACCATGCCTCAACCTAGACCCTCCTCGAGCAGCCAAATTGACCCTTACTCAATGGGTTCGAGTTCCTCCCATCCCAAGAGAATTGGTGGGGACACCAGGGTTAGACACAGATCACCGGATCCCATATTTTTTACTGATTAGGGTTTTTTTTAGAACCTTAGTCATGTGTCATAATTTTGTAAGAAAGTAAGATTGAGTTGTAATAATGTGAGACTAGTTGATTTGTCTGGACCTAGTCTTGTATTTTGAGTCCTGTACATCAGTCTGACTCTAGTATGAGTCCAAATTGTGTACAAGAGAGGAGGTTACCCTATTTTGGAGTTCTACCAAGCCTCATTCAGAAGCTAGAGGCAATTACATCAGCTTATGGGAGTTCAATTGACACCCAGGAGCCCTAAATGCCCTCTAGATGCCTTCCAGGTGTCCTGATTCCCTCCAAATGCCATTTCAGATGCCAGATTCCCTCCAAATAATTCTGGAATATTCCATATGCTAGGAGCCCATGTTTTCTAGGTTATTTCAGTACTCCAAGCCATAAAATTCCAAGCCCAGGAAGCAAGTCCAAGCATGAAGAACCAAGATTCTAGGGAACATGCTGATACTAGGGCACCCAATCTTCTAGGGCCCAAAGCCCATGCACCAATCCAAAGGAGGATGACCCCTTGCTTCCCCTTGGAGCCCAACACACTTAGGATAGGCGTCCTCCATGAGTTGACCAAGTCCAACATGGTGGAAGAGTTCAAATGCAAGAAGGAGTTTGAGTTTTTATTTCATTCAACTTGTATACTCCTAGTTCTAGGTTTATTTTGTAGTCTTTCTCCCACTTAAATTATGTAAACCTATTCTAACTAGGAGAAGACTTGTAATCCCTTTAGGAGAGGGCATGGAGCTCTATAAATACTCCACCCCTCCTCTTGTAATCAATCAACTCTTATGAATTAAAACTCTGCTGAATTGTTTTTAAGACTGGAGTCTTGTGTTTTCTTTTGGTTCCTTTGGTTTGGTTCTTTGTGTTCTTGTGTTGGCCAACTTCTATCCTTGCAATCCTCCACAGCCAAGTAGAAACTCAAGCCTCTTGACATCAGCCATGCCTTTGAGAAGAAGCCCTGAAGCCATTCCTGAAAGCAGGAGTCTTCCTTCTCCAAGCCACCAGCCCTTCTAGCCCTAACCCTTCCTTCCTTATTTCATCTTGTTATTTTTTTCTTTGATTACCTGATTCGTGCCTAACCTTGACATTTTGCAGATCCCCGAGGTATTTTTCCTCCCCATAGGAAGCTTTCTTTGCCTTCAAACCGGATCCAGATCTACTTCAAATTCGGGAACCAAAGGCTTGTTCTTCCAGGCGCCATGCAGAGGCTGAGAGATCTCTTCATCGAAGAAACTACAATCACTGCCTGGTAAAAGCCTTCCCCCTCTTGACTTCTTATTTAATGATAGGTATGCTATCCTAAACCGGGAGTTTCCCAACTCTCGGATCCTAGCTAGTCATTATTCTGCATGAGTTTTTGCGGGTATGATAATTTCTAGCATTACTAGTCATCATGCAGATTTTTTACTTATTTTCGGATTATTAGCCTACGAATTTAATGTCTAAGAAAATACAAAAAAATTAATTTTCTATTTTGCATCAGTCCTAGAGTCGTCCAGCATCAGTCGAGCTCTTTCCACCTTCGAAGAACTGATGGGGATATCCATAATAAGAATATATACTTTGATTAACTCACTTTATTTTTGCAGCTATAGTCAATAAAGTTTTCGAAGCAAGTTACAAATTTTCTTGAAACATGTTCATAAGCCAAATTTTCTTGAAGCATGATTTGGCTCATAAGCCAATACATAGAAGAAGCCCATTAATTTTCTTAAAGCATGTTCATAAGCCAAATTTTCTTGAAACATGACCTGGCTCATAAGCCAACACATGGAAGAAGCCCATTCGGCTCAAGCCCAAAGCAAGATGGAGGGTGTCCTCTTCAAGTCCAAGACCAACCATTCAAGCCTTTTCAAGACCAAGCCCAACCCCAATTCATGCCAAGATTTGAGGCACATGGGGGAACAACTCATCAAATAACCTTGGGATAGAAGGAATTATACTATATCAAGAGTTTTATGGGAAACATAAAGATTCCTTCCACTATCCCAACAATAATTGATATGTGGGATGCCATAACTTATGACACCTAAGCCTCCACATCAGCATTTGGAAGCCACATTAGGATCTTCTAAATGCCACATGTCAAAGTGGTTGTAACTTTCTACCTACAATTTGTTTCTAGTTTGAACCACTTACCTAAGAGTTGTTGGAGCCAACTAAGCCATCTTTATCCCCTCACCTCTACTCTTGGATGAAATTCCCTAGCTTAGGAGCCTATAAATAGGCCCCCAAAGATCACATTTGTATTCATTCTTTGCTATGATGATTAATGAAAGTGTTATTTCTCTTGTGTTCTAGTTCTCTTGTATTCTTATTTAGAGTGAAAGTGTTCTTGATGTAGATCCTTATCCAAGGAAAGAGTGAGAGGTTTTAAGTTTGTGTTTTAGAAAGAAGAGTGCCATTGCAAGGAGTGAAGAGTGGAATGCCCCATAGTTTGATCCAAACTCAAGTTCCAAGCACCAAGGCCGCCGGCCACTTTCTTCTTCTTCCCTTTTCCTTGTTTCCATTCCAACCCCAATTCTTCTTCCATGCCTAATCCCAAGTTTATTTGCAGGTTCTCTCAGGTCTCCAAGTCAAGGATGAATGTCTCCACACCATGGATCAAGGCCAAGGTAAGTCTCAAAGTAGGGAGTGTTAATCTTGCCTTGTAGTCCTCAAATCCATGAGTGTTGAGAGCTTCTTCTTCCATCAAATACCTAGCCATCATTGTTGATAGGAAAACTCTTCCTAAGCTTTATTAGATCTGATCATTTGAAGGTTAACTTATCCTAGTAGTGATGGTTTCCTTTCCATGAAGATCCTGGTCTTTAGTTTGAACTTGATCAACATTGCGGGTATCGTAACTTAGATCAACTAGTCTCCTTGTGAAAATTCTTTTCTTGGATTAATTTAACCCATTTATTTGATAATTAATTGCTCAAGTTTACTTGCTGGTTTGCTTGCTTAAACTCTCCATCCATCATTTTATTTTCATCCCCTATTAATTTTTGGTATCAGAGCTTATGGTTTACTAGGTCAGGTTGCTGAATTTTTGTTCCCTTTGTGTATTGCTTGCCTTCAAATCAGAAATTCAAATCCAAAATTCAAGATATAAATTTTAAAATTTGAGATATAAAATCTTAACTCTAGGATCTGAAAGTACCAATTTAAATTTTAATTTTTTGAAATTTTAAAATTTAAATTTCAAATTTTGAATCTTGTCAATTGGAGGTTTGCTAATTGCTGAAATTTCTATACTAAGACCAACCCGAGATTTCCATGAATTTTAGTATTTTTTTTCAAAAGGAAGAAAATCCAAAAGAATTCTTTTGCTGTACTTTAGGATGTTAGGATCTAAGATCTAAAATCTTTAAAAAAATATTTTTTTTGAATTCTTAGTTTAATTTTCGTTACTTTAAGCTGCTGCCTTAACTAGTTCACAGCTTGTTTCAATTCTAGTTTCCCTCTATTTAGTTATTCCATTAAATTTTAGAAAAATTCAAAAAAAACTCCCTCTGAGTTTTAGATTTAGATATGAGATCTCCACTCATTAAAATTTTAATTCTGGAATTTATTTGAATTTAATTTCAAAATTTGGATGTTAGATGGTTAAGGGTTTGTTAGCTAGAAGCTTCTTGTAAGTACTTCTGCAATAAGCTTTCAAATTTGAATTTCCTAAATAAAATTTGAGAATTAAAATTCAAATTTTAGAATATGAAGCCTTAACTCAGAGATCTAACAATTCAAATTTTAATTTTAATTTTTTTAAAATTTTTAAAATTTTAATTTCAAATTTTAAAATTAGTTACTTGAAAGTTGTTCCCTACTTAAATATTCTTGTCACAACTTTTACAACAAGCTTTTAAAATGAATTTCTTAACCAAATTTTGGGAACTAAAATTCAAAATTTGGAATCTAGAATCTTCACTGAGAGATTTACCAATTCAAATTTAAATTTAATTTTTTTTTTGAAATTTTAAAATTTTAAATTTCAAATTTTGAAACTAGTTGAATTGAAGTTGTTAGGGCTGAAACTATCTTGTAACAACTCTAACTTCTAAATGGAACTTTTAACTCTAATTTGAGATTTAAATTTTAAAATTTGATTTCTAAAATCCAGACTTCAAAATCTAAATTTTTCAATTTAAACTTCTGAATTTAATTTTTTTTTTAATTCGGGTTTGAATCACATATTTGAGCTAGTATAGATATCTTGTTAGCAAGTTGATTGTTTGTGCATCCATTTCTAAATCCAATTAAGGGCATTCAATCATAACATAAGGGAAGGAGGTCATTTCCTTTCCTTGGCCCAAAATAATCACCGACATTTGCATTGACCTAAGCCATAATTGAAATTGAGTAGGAACCTAAAACTAGGGATACCCACAAGTCGGGTTCAAGTGCAAGATAAGACAAAGTATTATTTGAGTTTGTACTTATTTCTTGAAATTGGTTTCTAAGGCTAGAGGTCCAATGAAAAATGCCTTAAGCAGACTTGCGATTTTTAATTAGGACCTCGCGAAAGCGAGGGAAGCCTCCCGCAACCCCACCTCTTACCTGGCCAGTGGATAGGATAATTACATTCTTAAATAGTACCTAGTTAAGTCATGTGTTTGAACTTCTAGGTTTAGGAGCCCTAGAAGTTAGGTTTGTATTGTTGGCCCAATTGATTTGAAGTCCTATACCAACAGTTCTACACTCAGTCTAGTTTACCCATGGACACCAATTTTGAATTCTTTATGAGGACCCTGACTGAAAAACTTGATAGCTTAACTAAATAATTAGGGCAAGTGAACAAAGAGTTAGGGCAAGTGAATAATCAAATCGGGAACATCGAAAAATATTACTTAACCTGTACTAACCCTAAATCACCTCCTATTGATCCAAGAGCCCATTGTCTTGATCTCACCTCTGAGTATAAACTTAGATACCCCTGTCAATGCTTTGTAGATCAAGAGGAAAGAGTCTTTATGAGCAATCGACTCTATGCACCCACTCTTGATGGAAACCTTGAGGTGTATGTCGATTGGAAGAAGAAAATGGATCAGTACTTCAAGTTTGATGAAATATCAGAAGAAAGGAAGTGTCAATTTGCCAAATTAAAGCTAGTCCGACATGCTACGTCATATTGGGGACATGTTGAGCATAAAAGTTATTATAGTGGAGATAAAATAATTACTTGGAGAGATATGAAGAGTAAGCTGAGGGAAAAGTACTTAGACAAATCTTATAAGCAAAATCTTCTAATCCAATGGTACAAATTGAGAAAAGATGAGGAAACTATGTTTAAATATATTGCTGAATTCAATAAGTATGAGGGAGATGAAGAAGAGACTAAATCCATGGAAGAATTAGAGAAAAAATCTCCTATACCTATTGAAGAATTTAAAGATGAAATAGAATCAAAATCTTGTCCAAATGAAGGGCTTGAAAGAGAAGATCCTAAACCTGTTGAAGAACTTAGGGAAGAAGTTTATGAAGCTGGGTCTAACCTTATGGATGAGTATGAACAAGAACAATTGCTTGAAGATAAAATAATTACCTAGCCTAAAGAAATCAACAATGGGAATAATCAACTTGAAGAAAATGAAGTCCAGGGACACAGCCATGAAAAATAATTTGAGGAGATAATAGAGGACCCGGAATTAATTAATATTGAGAATTTAAATCTAGAGATTAATTAAGGATCACGTAATGGGGTATTGACCATCAGAGAAAATCTAGAACCAATTCCAAAGGATCAATCCCAAGAAATTATAAAACCTATAAAAGAATTTAACATGAGGATTGGAAGTGAAGAGATGGTAGGAATTGAAAGATGGAAATGGAAGAGATGGAAGATGGAAATTGTAATCCCTGATAATTGCCCTGAGCCTGATTCACCACTACGTTACATGCACTCTCCTATTCCACCAAGCTGGGACATTCAGCATACCATTGATCTGGTCCTAGTAATATTCAATAGTACTTTTTTAAGACTTTATGGCATATATTAGGAACTAAATTAAGATTCACTGCCACTTACCTAAAGTTGTGTGCCAGTCTTCAAAGCCATTTAGGAAAATATTAGAAATTAGGAACTTTTGTTTCCTAGCCTAACAATAAAGTTTAGTTCATAAATAATAAAGTCCATTTGAGCTTGTTTTGTTTTGATGTCATTTGTGTTTTGTCATTTGATATCAATTGGCCTTCCCATGCATAAGTGTCTATGATTGCAAGAGTCATATGCATAGCATGATTAGTAAGAAAATTTGAGCAATGAATTTAACAAGCATATGATTAACTCACGTAAAAGAGTCAAAGAATTTCAAGAAGGAGACTATGTCATGCTAAGGCCAAACCTGAATGGTTACAAGCCCGTGGTGCAGGTCCTTTTCAAAATAATAAAAAAATTTGGACCTAATATGTGCTAGATTTACCATCTAACTTTGGTATCAGCTCCACTTTCAATATTTTAGATCTAGTAGAGTACAAGGAACTGACAATGATACCTAATGAGCCAGTCGGGCCTGATTCTATCTTTGAGAGTGATCCAACCCTTGAGTGTCCACCATCCATATTTCCAAAGCGGTGAGATAGGATTGAGCGAATCTTAGATGACAAGATTATCACTACTCGAAACAAAGACTATCAGCACTACTTAGTTCACTAGCAAGGACATCATGATTCTGAAGACTCATGGATCACTTTGGAGGACTTACAAAGAATCGATCCTGACCTCTCAAAGTACTACCAAAGCTAGATGAATTCCTACTTGACGGAGTCGAGCTCTTTCCACACCAGGAGAACTGATGGGCACATCCATAATAAGAATATATACTTTGATTAACTCACTTTGTTTTTGTAGCTATAGTCAATAAAGTTTTTAAAGCAAGTTACAAATTTTTTTGAGACATGTTCATAAGCCAATTTTCTTGAAGCATGATTTGGCTTATAAGCCAACACATGGAAGAAGCCCATTAATTTTCTTGAAGCATGTTCATAAGCTAAATTTTCTTGAAGCATGATTTGGCTCATAAGCCAACACATGGAAGAAGCCCATTCAGCTCAAGCCCAAAGCATGATGGAGGGTGTCCTCTTCAAGTCCAAGACCAACCATTCAAGCCTCTTCAAGACCAAGCCCAAGCCCAATTCATGCCAAGATTTGAAGCACATGGGGGAACAACTCATCAAACAACCTTAGGGGAGAAGGAATTATACTACATCAAGAGTTTTATGGGAAACATAAAGATTCCTTCCACTACCCCAACAATATTTGACATGTGAGATGCCACAACTTATGACACCTAAGCCTCCACATCAGTAGATTCAATTGCCATCACCCATACACCACCATCAAAACTTCATAGTGCCACTAAGATCTTGCAACTGGAGTCACCTCGAATCGCCACCACCTCACTGGAACCATTGTCAGATATCTTGCTGCCGGAGTTTGTCGCATTTGGTGAGAATGAAGAATGGAGGAGCGGTCGATGGTGACTCATCTGCTACTCTGGGAAGGAAAAATGTCCAGGGAGGGGTTGGTTGAATTTGGACTTCTAAGCTAAGAAGGTGGTGGCTTTGACAAGGAAGAAGGATCGATAGCTAGCAGTGGCTGAAATGTTAACAATGAAGGGGAGATGGAGAGACGACCATGGAGGGTGATGGCAGATTGTGGGGGAAGCTAGATCATGGCAAATTGACCAGGAAAGAGGTGCACAGTGGCTCAAGTGATGGACGAATAAATGTGTTCGGGAAGAAAATTGATGATGCTCGTTGGTTTGGGCTGAGAAAGTTGGGTCATGGTGGTTTCGATGGCTTCTTCGGGCTGAGAAGGTGGCGTAGGTAGCTCAGGCAGTGATGGGATTGCATCTCAAGGCTAAAGCCTCTTCATGGTCTATGGCTCTGCACCATGGACCGATAACAATGGTTGCTTGTGAATTATGGGATGTTTTATAAACCAAGCGACCGATTTATGTTGGACCAGCTACTTTAAAATTTGTGTAAGCCTTCTTAATGAATTTCAAACTTTGATTCTTGCTCATTTTAAGTTTGATTTGTTTCAAACTCATTTCATTTGAACCCATAAATCAAGTCCTTTGCATTGACAATCTTCATTCTTGCAAATGATGTATAAAAGTATTAATTTTAAATAAATAAAGTTAATTTAATTCTTAAGTTAATACTTATATACATGTTTATAATGTAATTATCACATACCCCAACTTGAACTTTGCTTGTTATCGAGTAAAGTAGATAGATTAGTCATGTATATAAACCCATCCTTAATTGAAAGTTAACTTAGGTAGTCCTAAAGGCAGCTGATATTTAGCTAGATCATTAAAAAGGTACTTCATTGGATCATTGAGTTAACCCAATTAGTGGTTAAGTATTGTAACCATAAAAATTTTTGAAGATCTTCCTTACCATCCCCCCAACCTCTCTTTAAGTCCTCAAACTTGTTTCCTTGCTCATACTTTGGCATCCAAGGTGGATATAATAGGTCACTCAGCTTCTCCATGTTATCAATTCTAGTACAATTCAGATATTTGTAGGAAGGGTCCTTAGTAAAGTTATCAAGGCTATTATACTTAAAGACTACATTACTTGGTTCTTGAAGTGATATTTTGGTTGGGCAGTCTATTGGTGGATTAGTGATTGTCTCTTCGATAGCTTTTTTAGATTCCTTTTGTAAGCGAACAAGTTATGTTACCTAGTCAAAGGTTGGATCATTTTTGAAGAATGGATCCTTTAACATGACTTGGAGTAACTCTTGTTCCAATGTAGGTTGGGTCTCTAGTGAAGAAGCCATTGAGGTATTAGAGGAAGGGGCCATTTGCTCATATTTCATGGTCCATGGAGGAGTGAGATTGGTGGCTCTAATAGTGTATTTACTTCATCCATGTCCCATCTGTATCAAAGTTATCCATATCAAAATGGGCTAGACAGGCTTGCAAAAGGTCTTGCAATGTCATGTTAAGGGTGGTTTCTTCTACAAGTTCTTCTAGCACATTTACTTCATTCAACTCATCACTTTGTGATCCCATGATAGCATTAAACACATTCAACCATAGCTTTTTATTTCCAAATGATATGTCCATGGCTCCCATCCTATAGTTGATACAAGCATTAGCTATTGCAAGGAAGGGGCAGCCTAAAATAATTAGGATTTGGCTAGGGTTGCTTCCTGATTCTATATCCAATACAATAAAGTGTACCAGGAAGAAGAATTTGTCCACCTTGACTAACACATCTTTAATTATCCCTAGTGGTACCTTAAGAGATCTATCGCTAGTTATAGGATTACTAATGTGAGCTTTAGTACTCCAAACTCAAAAAGTTTATATACTAAACTTGGGAAGAGGTTGACACTTGCTCCTAAGTCTGGTAGGGCTTTCTTAATGGTTAGGCCCCCTATAACACAAGAAATGATAGGGGTACTAGGATCCTTGAGCTTGGGTGGAGTTATTGTCAAAAGACTGAGCTTGCTTAGTGAAGTGGACTTTTTTTGGGATATGTGCCTTAGACTACATTTTTGGGTGCACAAATCCTTCAAAAACTTAGCATAGGTTGGGACTTGCTTGATGGCATCTAAAAGAGGAAGATTCATATGGACTTGTTTGAATAATTCAAGTATTTCATTTATCTTAGCTCCCATTTTATCGTAAGGTAGAGGTTTCTCTAGAGCACTTGGATATGGAACTCTAATCACAGGTACTGGGAAAATTGGTTCATTCCTCTCCTTAGGGTCTTTCTTATCATCAGGTAATTTAGGTTCATTTTGGGTTTGGGTTCCTGACGTATTGATCTTTTGTGGTTGCTCTAAAAGCTTTCCACTTATAAGGGTCATTATTAATTTAGCATGCTCAATAAGAGGTTCATGAACATTAGAGCTTTCAACCCTATATTTCCCCTTTGGATTGCTAATAGGTTGGCTAGGCAGGTTTCCTTTCTCCCTCTTGTAGCTGGCCTTACGTAGTTGGTCGATTCACGTCTCTAGCTTTGCTATAGATTGTGTGTGGGAGTCAAGGGTTTGAGAGTTGGTTTCTAGCCTAGCTAAAGCTTGTTAAACTTTTTCCTCAAAATTAGAGTTATATGACTAGGAGAAGGTTGTGGGGCATCCTGAAATTAAGGGTATGATGTATCATTGAACTAGTGATTGGGTTTGTGAGAAGCTGGGTTGATCACAAGTTGTTAGTTTCATGAAAAAATTGGGTGATTCCTCTAGCCCGGATTATATATATTTGAGTATGAGTCATTTCCTGGTCTAGGAATAATTTGAGTTTGGGTTGGGTGGGCTTGTTCCTGTATAAGCTCAAGAAATTGATGGGCTACTAGGCAATCACCTATAGTTTGTGCAGGACTTGAGCAAATTATATAAACATCTCGGGATTATGCACATGGGGAAGAGGTGTGACTGACTTGCAAGAATCGATCAATTTTCTAGGATAATGCACCCATATTATGGGATAGTAAATCCACCTTGCTGTGGATGTCTATAGAATGGCTTATCTAATACATGTAACCTCTTTTAGGATTTAACTCGGGAGTTGTTCTAGATATGGTAGACATGTAGTGCAAGGAGTTTTCGCTCAGGGTCTCAAATAGTTGTCAAGCTTCATGCTCGCTCCTGAGCCAAAATGTCTCACCATAGGATGAATCAACCATTTACCCATACTTTTCTGATAATCCATCATAAAAGCAATAGACCAATTGCCATTTAGATTAGCATGGTGTGGACACTTGTAGATTAGTTATTTGAGCCTCTCCCAGGTTTCATAAAACATTTTCTTTTCCAATTGGAAAAAAACTAGTTATGGCTTTTCGGATATGGTTTGTTCTTCCTATTGGAAAATATTTCTTGACAAATTCCTTTTGTAGTTGGTCCTAGGTTGAAATGGTCATGGAATCTAATAAACATAGTCAATATTTGACCTTGTCCTTAAGTGAGAAGGGAAATAATTTCAACCTAAGGGTCTTATCATATAGATTTTAAATTCTAACAGTAGAGCATATCTCAAGAAATTCATCTAGATGTTTATAAGGGTCCTCTTAACTAAGTCCATAGAAGGATGGTAGCATTTGTATGACACTAGACTTAATCTCATACTAGGTTGCCTCTGTAGGAGGTGCTTGGATACACAGAGAATATGTATATGATGAAGGGGTGAAGTACACCCTCAATTAGCATGGTAGATTATTTTACTATGTATATCCATCGTCTAACCCTAGTTTATGATTTTGATTTTTTAAATTTTTTAATTAATTTTTTTAGGTGGAGAAGAAAGAAGAAGAAAGAAGCATGAGAGAGAAAAAGTCTATAGATGCGAGCCTAAGGAGTCCTAGAGCAAAGAGGAATAAAAAAGAATTATTAGTTACAGTTATATATTAATTGCAATCAAGTTAGCATACACTAGATTCTCTATCCTAGGGTTCCTTACTTCTAGACAGCTCCTAACTATTTCAAGATCACCTTCAAGCCTTCCAAGTCAGAAACTAACTAGCCAACTAGCCAGGTAAGGGAAGGTTGGTGGGGGTCCCCCTTGTTGCCCAGTTGGCCAACCCAAGAGGGGGGTGAAATTGGGTTTTAAAATAATTTCCACAAGTATGTGCCTTTTGAAAACTTTGTATGGTAAGTGAAGTGTATAAAGTATTATGTATAGAAGCAAATGAGTATGGAGAGACAAAACAATCATAAATACCATAAATTTAGAGTGGTTCGGAGCAACCCAGCTCCTACATACACTATCCAAGGTGCATACTTGGGATTTCCACTATATTCTTTCTGAATATAGCCGGATTATTTTTCTACGGGCTCATAATCCAAAACCCAATACAACATTAGTTTTTTCGGGTTCACTAACAACCCAACTTGGTTTTCAAGGCTTACCAATAGCCTAAAAATAATTCATAAGTTACAACTACCTGCTGTACTTGAAATAACTCAAAATAGAGTATCAAAAGAAGCAACACAAAGACAAACCAAAATGTGCTAGATGGTTGCAGTTGAAGATCTTAATGAAGCATTCTTGATTGCTTCTTCAATGCTCTTCAAGGCTCACTTAATTCCTTAAAGAATGACTCAAGAAATTGGTGGGAAGTAGTTGAAGAACTTGAATCTTTTCTCTTGAAAGAACTTAGAATATTAAATGCTATCTTCTCTGTTGTAAAAGCTTTAAAACTCTTTTTTTTCTTCACTTAAATCATTCATTTATAGTTCCTTGAAGTGTTCCTAGGTGAATATGGCCATTAGAATCCCTTGGAAATCGAAAACTAACCATTGGAGAGGCTTTTTCTTTAAGAAATTTGAATTCTGGAACTAGCTGTTATATTCAAAAACTGGGATTAGAGTCGACTTGGATTATTAAGTCGGCTCAGATGCTCAGAGAGAAAATTCTGTAGTTCTGTGAGAGTCTGCTCATTTCAGTTAGAGTCGGCTTGGATGATTGGGTTCTTGTTGACTCCACTAATTGATTTTGATGATAAGCAAAATAGTTAAGTATGATTTGAGGACTAATGATTTGCTTTAAGTTTGTTTTCATTGAAAGGATGCTCACAAAATTTGAAGAAGCCCAATTGTGTTGAAGAACCAAGTTTGAATGGAATGATTGCACAATACAAGACTTGGACACTTTATGAGATGGTTGAATGGATAGCTAAGGCAAGTGGATACTTGTTCCAACTCAAACTAGCAGTTTCTGTGATTTTTTCAAGGATGTGTCGACTCAAGGTGTCGACACATGACATGATGTGTTGACACATGAAGTTAAAGTGTTGACTCAAGCCGATACGCACCAAAGTTTCAAATGGCATAGATCAAGTGTCGATACATGGAGCTTATGTGTCGACTCAAAATGTCAACACATGGATCAACACATCACCTGAGACTTTTAAGCCACAGAACTTGCAGAAGTTGAAGCAACAGTTGAAGTGTCGACTCATGGATGCAATGTGTCGACTCAACTGAGAATGTGTCGACTCAACTGAGATTTCTAGAGATTCTGAATGGAGAGTTTTGAATAATATGTCGACTCAAGAAGAACATGTGCCGACCTTACATGTCGACTCAACTGAGAAAGTGTCGACACATAGAGTTCTTGCAACAGTAACTGCTAGTTTTTTCAAATACAAAACTAGTCCCAAATGGTCTTAATGGCTAGTTTTTTGAGTGTAACGGCTATATCTCGGTTTTGAGGCCTTGGGAAGGTATAAATAGGCTCCAAATCAAAAAAAAAAAAGGGATTGAATATCCAAAAAGAGTTTAGAGAGAAAAGAAGAGAGAAAAGCCTTAACTCCTATTCATTCAAGGTTCAACCACTCACAAGCTAAAGGAAGCCTTCCAAGTATTCAAAGCCATCAAGAGCTTTGAAGATCATTCATCTTGGGCATTCAAAAGGCTTCAACAAGAGCAAAGCAACACTACGTAGAGCTACATCGACTTATTTGCTTTTCTATTGAAAGCTTATATTGGTTCTTTGTTTCAAAACTTTATATCTTGTAAAGGTTATTGGTTAGCCTATTGGAAAACCAAGTGAGGTTATTAGTAAGCCTTGAAAACCAATTAGGTTGGTGGTTAGCCTGCAAAACCACTAAGATTCTTGGTTAGCCCGAAAAACCAAGGAAGGTTTTGGTTAGCCTTGTGAAAACCAATTAGGTTCTTGGTTAGCCCAAAAAACTAAGTGAGGTTGTGACTTGTAAGCCTTATAAAACAAGTTGGGTTTTGATTAGTTAGCTCGGAAAACTAATCGGCTGTAATTATTTGATTATAGTGAATTTCCAAGGGGATCTTGGAAAGTAAATGTAGGTGCATGGTTGGCACCGAACCACTACAGCTTGTTGTCTTTGTGATTGCTTGTTCTCTCCCTCCTTGCTCTTTACTTTCTTTCTTATTGCTTTTAATTTCCGCTGCACTATTACTTTAGAGCATTGCACTTAAATCTTAGTACCTTGTTGAATTGAATTGCATATCTTGTCTTGTGAAGTTTGCTACTTGTTTTATCAAGCTTAGCTTTAATTTTTTAGAGACCCAATTCATCCCCCCTCTTGGGTTGCTCTCTGAGCAACAGTTCTCAGAACTAATTTTTTGTCACTTTGGAGGAGTCAGCTCTATTCTTCCTTGAGTCTGCTTGGATGACTGTATCATGATATTTCTGTGTCGTGCCAAGGAAATGTATCAGCTCTATTTGGTTGAGTCGACTCAAGTGAAACTTCTCCAAATGCTTCTAAATAACTTCAAAATTTTTCCAACATCTTCCAAACAACTTCTAAACAACTTGTAAGATCTTTAAACTTAAAATTACATTAAATTGGCCCCTTTTTACATGAATATATAAACAAATTTACCTAAGGCTCTTAAATACATGAAACTTACTCTATACATGAGTACATTGATACACTACAATGATCTCAAAATTGTAGGGTGAATGATTGTCCATTTGAAACATCTTACAAAAACTTCTTAAACATATGAAAAGTATTAGTATCAAATACGTGCTCCAATGTTTTGTTATCATCAAAATCATTCTAGGGGTTAATAATCTCCTCCTTTTTTATTATGACAAAATACTGGGCATGGAAATATAACAATTACCTTTATATTTTAATTGTATCAGAGTAAATGACAATTATAACAGAGTAAATAAGTTTAAAATGCTATACAGTATATTGAGCAATTCAAACTATCTGTTCAAATTAAGATCTAGTGTATGACAACTATCTCAGAGTTTGATTGTAATATCAGAGCTTTGCAAGTTAAGTATCAGAGCTATATAAATTAGGTATCAGAGCTAAGTTATGTATCAGAGCTATCAAGCATTCAATTTATAAATAGACTGAAGTATCAGAGCATAAGTATCAGAGCTTTATATGAGAGTTCTTTTACAACTTAACTTAAGTATCAGAGCTTTTGCAATTTTATTGAAGTATCAGAGCTTTAACAAAAGTATCAGAGCTATCAAAATTTTAATAGTAGTATCAGAGTTGTGATTGTAATTTTATGAAATATATTCCACTTAACTTAAACATTTTGCATAAACATTGCATAATTGCTCATATAATTTTCCATTGTAATCCATTGTGATTGCATTTTACATAATATTGTTGTTATATGATGATTTTCCATATTTCACATATCATTTGCCATGCATCTTAGTTATACTTCTCCCCCTTTTGGTCATCAACAAAAGGATAAATGCTCCCCCTTATTATAGAATTCAACAGTATCACACACTTAGAGAGAAATAAGAGTAAATAACTATATTTGCCATAAAAGGTGAAATTTCATAAAAATTAGAATTTTAGTTCAATACATGTAATACACTGAAACACAACATACATGAGACACAACAAAAGACAATTGTGAGGCTAGTCCTCATCAGATGGAAGGTCTAGTACAATGTTAGCCATAACCTTATATGCAGTGGATCTAGGAGTCTGGTGTGTCAAGTTCCTAGTCCTAAGTGAGGGTCTGGCTCTAGGAACTCTAGTCCTATGGTACTGTCTCGGAGTGTCTCGAGTGGGTGCAGGAGGACGAGTAGGCTCTAAAAGCACAGGAGTCCTCTAATTTGTAAAGGCATTTGATAAAGCAAGTGTACTGGTCCCTGTGAATATCTGAGTAGCTGGGGTATCATGAAAGCTCTGCTCAAGCTGCTCAGGCTCAAGTACTACTAGAGTGTCCATGCCATGTTCATCTGCTTGGTAATCAAAGTCTTGACCATCATGATCTCGTGGAGGTGGTGACCTGGAAGGTCCAGTTGAAGTGATTCGATGAATAGCTACTAGAATTTGACTGAAACCCTCTCGCATCTCCGTCTATAGTAGATCAATCCAAGAATGTAACTCTGCCTGGATAGTATGTAGATCAGATCTCAGAGTTGAAATATCAGCCTGGAGTGTCTATATCTGCTTAGCATCATGATGTCCTCCCATACTAGGCTCAGATGAAACTATCAGAGATGGTGTAGTAGGAGCTGGCTCTGAAGGTCCAGCCTCCTCAACTGGCTCATCCTCATCCTTAGACTCATTACCAACATCTGCACTAGCTAGAACATCAGCCTCATCAGAATCATCAAAATGTGCTACCCTCTGTCCTAAAATCTTCCTTATCCAAACTCCCTCTACTCGATCGTATCCCATCTTATGTAAGGATTTCTCTGAGTATCTATCTGTATGAAGTAGAGGACTGCTATCCTCACCAATGAGATCAATACCACAATCCTGGAATAGAACAGTAAATGCCATGCCATAGGGCAGACATGCCCTGGCCCTCCTAGCTGCATCCCTGATCTGGGTCATCATAATAAAAGGTAGATTGAGGGCCTCCCCCTCAATCAGGTACCTCATAAACATCAAGTCTCTCTCACTGATCCAATCAAATCTTCTAGTCCTTGGTAAAAAGATTCTACTAATAATGTTATGTAGCAGCCTCATTTCCAATGAAAGTATATTTGCATGTATATTTGTAATTCCATCAACATTACTCCTTTCAAGCACAGTCCACAAAGTCTTCTACTTATCCTTGATATTTAAATAACACTTGCCAACTTTACGTAACTGTAAAACCCTGCTATGTCTACCTTCATCAACTAAAATTGTAATCCCTTTTACTTTGGAAAGTATTTGATTTGCTCCAAGTGTGAGATGCTCAAAAAAAGTTCTTACTAGAGTGGGGTAAGTAGGAATGTCCAGTGAACAAAAATATTTCCAACCCTGAGTTTCAATCCAATCTCCAATCCAAAACCCTTGATTTTCAAGAAAAGTAAAATCTATTTTTTTTCCTGAAGTGACTGGATGATTACCCATTTGAATGATTTGCCTTGATGGAACTTGATGTTCTTGGGGATTCTTTGAGTCGGCTCATCCTCCCTCCTTTTTGATCTTCTCTCGGCTTGTGTAGGCTCGGTGCCACCCGCTTGGGTCTTTTGGCCATGGCTCTTTTGGGTGCCATAAGATTAAGATCTAAGGGGAAAATGGAAGGGTTGTGTGGTCCCTAAGCTTGGAGTGGAAAGTGGTCCCCTAGGGTTCGGTTTCAATAGTGAATGGGAAAGTGAAATGAAATTTCTAGGGCATTCGGCTCTTATGTAGGCCCGCTGTTCGAGTCAGCTCAGCCAGAGGGTTTTCCTGCTCGAGTCGGCTCAAGCAAAAACTAAGGAATATTGCTTAAAAATTTAAGGAAACAATTTATATTCCTAGAAAAATACTAAGTAGGTGTGTATCTAGCTTGGATAAGTGATGGAGATTTTCTAGATAATTTTTCCTTAATTTTTGAGGAAATTAGGTCAAAATTCTAAAAAGGATCACAAATGCCTAATTCTCCTCTAATCATTTGAAATCTATCCTCACTAAGTGGTTTAGTAAAGATATCAGCCAATTATTTTTCAGTACAAATGAATTCAAGTTCAATATCACCATTTTGTACATGATCCCTAATGAAATGATGTCTAATTTCAATACGTTTAGTTCTTGAATGCTGAATAGGATTCTTTGTCAAGTTAATAGCACTTGTGTTATCACATTTGATTGAAATTTTAGATTGAATAACACCAGAATCTTATAGTTGTTGCTTAATCCATAACATTTGAGTACAACAACTCCCTGTATCCACATACTCTGTCTTAGCAATAGATAGTGCAGTGACTTTTGTTTCTTATTATGCTATGAGATTAAGTTCAACCCTAAAAATTGATATGTACCACTAGTTCTCTTTCTATCAATTCTACATCCATCATAATTAGCATCAGAATAATCAATTAATTTTAAAGATGAAGGTTTAGAATACCATAAACCTAAGTTTGATTTACCTTTAAGATATCTTATGATTCTTTTAATAGCAAGTATATATGATTTTTTAGGATTTGATTGAAATCTTGAATATATATAAATACTAAATAGTATATCAGGTCTATTTGTAGTCAAATAAAGTAGAGATCCGATCATATCTCGATATAGTTTTTGATCAACTTTGTTACCTTCCTCATCTTTGTCAAGTTTGCAGGTTAGGCTCATGGGTATGCCAATATCTTTTACAGATTCCATCCCAAACTTCTTCAATAGTTCTTTAATGTACTTTGTTTGGTTGATGAACATCCCTTCCTTTGTTTGCTTGATTTGTAGTCAAAGGAAGAAAGTGAGTTCACTCATTATGCTCATTTCAAATTCTCCCTGCATTAGCTAGGCAAATTCTTGATATAAAGTTTCATTAGTTGCACCAAAGATTATATCATCAATATATATATGTACAACTAATAATTCATCATCTTTTCTCTTGATAAACAAAGTTGTATCTACTTTACTTCTTTTGAAATCATTTTCTAAAAGAAATTTGCTTAACCTCTCATGCCATGCTCTTGGTGCTTGTTTCAAACCATATAGAGCTTTGTTTAGTTTGAAAATATGATTTGGAAAGGAGTGATTTTCAAATCTGGGAGGTTATTCTATAAAAACTTCTTCTTCAATGTAGCCATTTAAAAAAGTACTTTTTACATACATTTAAAAAAGTTTAAATTTCATGTGATATGCAAATGCAAGTAAGAGTCTTATGGCTTTTAATCTTACTACAGGTACATAAGTTTCATTAAAATCTATTCCTTCCTCTTGTTTACATCCTTTAGCAACTAATTTGGCTTTGTTTCTAACTACATTACCTTTGTCATCTAATTTATTTCTAAAAACCCATTTAGAACCTATAACAAGATGTTCCTTAGGTCTAGCTACTATGGTCCATACATTGTTCCTTTCAAATTGATTAAGTTCTTCCTGTATAGCCATCATCCAATATGGATCACTTCCAGCTTCCTCTATGCAGTTAGGTTCAACTTGAGAAACAAATTCTAAGTAATCAAAGGTGTCTCTAATGGATGACCTAGTTCTTATTCCTTGTGAGGGATCACCAATAATTAATTCTTTAGGATGAGAATGTGTGTACCTCCAATCCTTTGGTAGCTCATCATGTTTTGTGCTTACCTTTTCTTTTTCTTGCTCAACTTATTTTTCTTTCAAGCTCAAGTCCTTCAATCCATCATGTAGCGAACTTGCATCATTGTTAATACACTCTTCTTTTCTTGAAGGTGTGAGGTTAGATTGATCGAAAATAACATGAATTAATTCTTCAATAGTTAAAGTTCTTTTGTTAAAAATTCTATATGCTTTGCTAGTGATTGAATATCCAAGAAATATACCTTGATCATATTTTGCATCAAACTTTTCTAAGTTATCTTTTCTATTATTCAATATATAACATTTACATCCAAAAACATGAAAGTAATAAATGTTTGGTTTTCTATCATTCCAAAGCTCATAGGAGATTTTCTTCAAAATTGGTATAATCAAAATACAGTTTAATATGTAACATGCAGTGTTCACAGCTTCTATCCAATAGTACCTTGAAAGATTACCTTCACACAACATGGTTCAGGCCATCTCTTCCAATGTTATATTTTTTTTTTCACAACACGATTTTATTATGGCATTCTAAGGGCTGAAAAGTTATGATCAATGCCATGTTCTGTGCAAAATTCTTCAAAATATTGGTTTTCAAATTCTGTACCATGATCACTTCTAATTGAAACAATTGAAAGATTTTTCTAATTTGAAACCTTTTTGTAAAATTTTCAAAAAACATTAAAAGCTTTATCTTTATATACAAGAAATAAAACCCAAGTGAATTGTGAAAAATCATCTACTATCATAAGTCCATATTTCATACCTCATAGGCTTGTGATCCTAGTTGATCCAAATAAGTCCATGTATAGCAGCTCTAAGGATCTTGATGTTGAAACAATATTTTTTGATTTAAAACTCTTCCCAGTTTGTTTACCATACTGACATGCATCACAAACATGATCAAAATCAACTATAAATTTAGGTAAACCTCTAACTAAGTCTTTGAAAATCAATTTGGCTAAAGTATGCATGCTAGCATGATCCAATCTTCTATGCCAAAGTAAACTAGATTTCTTGGTTTTAGCATTCAAAGCCATTAGACTTGTACTACTTGATATTGCTATATCATTCAAATCTACAATATACATATTTCTAAGTCTATGACCAACAAATCTAATGCTAGAATCAAGAGAGCTAGTTAGTATACGCATTGAAGATTCAAATACAACTTTGAAGCTTTTAACACATAATTGACTGATACTCAATAAATTATGCTTCAATATGTCTACTAGCATTACATTTTCAATATAAGTAGAAGGGGTTATTTTGATCTTATTAATTCCAATGATATTTCCCTTGCCATTATCACCAAATGTTATCATTCCTCCATCTTTCACTTCAAGGGTGATGAATTGATCTTTGTCACATCTCATATGTCTTAAACAACCACTATCTAGATACTATCTCTTCTTTGAATTCTGGGTTGCAAGACATTCCTGCAAAATAGTCAAGTTGAATTTTTAGATATCCAAGCTTTCTTGGATCTTTGATGATTAGTAGCTACGGTTCCTTTAGGAAACCAAATCCTGTTCACTTTATTTTTATTCATCCATCTCAGATTACATTCATAAGCTTTATATCCAACTCCATTCAACAAAAATAGATTACTTTTGGCTTTTGAAAAGAAATGGATGTTGAAAACTTTGATGCATAATGTTGTGGAGCTGAAAACTTGTTTGTATGCATTGAATTATACCCAATTTCAGCTTTATTATTACATATCCTTTGATTTTTCAAAATTAACTCAAGTTTATTAGAACTTAAAGTTAATTTGTCAATAAGAGATTTGAGTCTATTCATTTCATTTTGCAAACTTTTCTTATTTTCAAAACATTCATCTTTTTTAGTTTGCAACACTTTGCATTTTCTAGAAACACTAATTAATTCTTTTTGTAATAGATTGTTCTTTTCTGAAATTTTATTTTTTTTGATGTGGGCACCAAGATTAGACAAAGGCTCCTCAACCCTATGTGGATTTATGATTAGGGTTTTAAGTCTTTTGGATCCTGTAATAAGGCTTAAATCCTGAGGAATTTGCTTTTGAGTCATGTAATTAGTATCTAGTTGGTTTCAATTTTTGGTTTGGTCTTGTAATTTAGCCAATTTGGTCAAGTTAGGATCAATTGGTCCTATAATTAGCCAAATTGGTTCTCAAGTTCAAATCAATTAGAAGATGGGCTCAAGCTAGTTTGAAGATGGGTCCACAGGTGGGCAATCAAGTCAAGCCCAATTGAAGATGAGTCAAGCCACCTCTCCTCCATGCCAAGTAGGAGTGCCAGCTCATGGAGTGCCACATCATCAATGCCACGTGGCATGGAAGGCACCACTTCAGCTTATGGATTGCCATATCATCAATGCCGCATGGCATGGGAGGCGCCACTTCACCAAGCACCTTGGGCGGCCAAGTTCAAGATAAAACAAAATTCAAATTCAAATGTGGGATGCCCATTATTCTCCCCTTGATCCAAGTAGACAATATCCACACAACACTCCCCAAATTAAGCTACCAAGATCAAGCATCATGGTCGGCTAAGAAGAGATTCAAATTTCAATGTTGGACACCAAGCTTCATGAAAGGATTTAAATTTCAAAAGTTGGTCAGCCATGCTTCATGAGAGGAGAAATTCAAAATTCAAATGGGCGCCCCTTGATTCATGAAGACAACCCACCCTTTTCTCCTCCCCAAATCAAGTCTTGTAACCCCCTCTTTCAAATTTGAATTCAAATGTTCAAATGAGGACTTGGGTGCTTATAAAAAGGACCCTAACCCTCTTGTAAAAAAATAATTGATGGATGAAAAAAAAAATTTCTGAAGTTTCTTCTTCCTAGCCTTTGTCTTTGACTTGGAACTCTATGAGAGAGTGTGCCTTTGTCCACCTCCAAAGTCTGATGATTCGTAGATTACCCGAGAGGACTTGCAGTGCCTCGACCCTGACCTTCTTGACAAATACCAAAGTCAAGTCAACCCTTGCTTGACAGGGTCGAGCTCCTCTCACCCCGGGAGAATTGGTATGGGCACCAGGTTTAGACAGAGGCTTCTCAACCCTTTGTGGATTTCTGATTAGGGTTCTATGTCTTTTGGATCCTAAAATAAGGCTTAAAGTCTGAGTAATTTGCTTTTGAGTCATGTAATTAGTATCTAGTTGGTTTCAATTTTTTGCTTGGTCTTATAATTTGGCCAATTTGGTCAAGTTAGGATCAATTGGTCCTATAATTAGCCGAATTGGTTCTCAAGCTCAAGTCAATTTGAAGATGGGCTCAAGCAAGTTTGAAGATGGATCCACAGGTGGGCAATCAAGTTAAGCCTAATTGAAGATGAGGCAAGCCACCTCTCCTCCATGCCAAGTAGGAGTGCCAGCTCATGGAGTACCACATCATCAATGCCACATGGGATGGGAGGCACCACTTCAGGTCATGGAGTGCCATATCATCAATGCCACATGGCATGGTGATGGGGACATCCATTATAAAAATATATATTTTGATTAACTCACTTTATTTTTGCAGCTATAGTCAATAAAGTTTTCAAAGCAAGTTACAAATTTTCTTGAAACATGTTCATAAGCCAAATTTTCTTGAAGCATGATTTGGCTCATAATCCAACACATGGAAGAAGCCCATTAATTTTCTAGAAGCATGTTCATAAGCCAAATTTTCATGAAGCATGACTTGGCTCATAAGCCAACACATGGAAGAAGCCCATTCGACTCAAGCCCAAAGCATGATGGAGGGCATCCTCTTCAAGTCCAAGACCAACCATTCAAGCCTCTTTGAGACCAAGCCCAAGCCCAATTCATGCCAAGATTTGAAGCACATGGGGCAACAACTCATCAAACAACCTTGGGGGAAAAGGAATTACACTACATCAAGAGTTTTATAGGGAACATAAGGATTCCTTCCACTATCCCAACAATATTTGACATGTGGGATGCCACAACTTATGACACCTAAGCCTCTACATCAGCATTTAGAAGCCACATTAGGATCTTCTAGATGCCACATGTCAAAGTGGTTGCAACTTTCTACCAATAATTTGTTTTTAGTTAAAACCACTTACCTAAAAATTGTTGGAGCTAACTAAGCCATCCTTATCCCCTCCTCTCCACCCTTGGACAAAATTCCTAGCATTGGAGCCTATAAATAGGGCCCCTAGGCTCTCATTGTATTTATTCTATGCTATGATTTGAATTAATGAAAGGATTGTTTCCTTGTGTTCTAGTTTCTTGAGTTCTTGTTTGGAGTGAAAGTTTTCTAGCTAGTTTGAGTATGTAGATCCTTATCCAAGGAGAGAATGAGAGTTTTCTAAGTTTGAGTTTGAGAGTAAAGAGTGCTTTTGCAAGGAATAAAGGATGGGACACCCATTGATGGACTATGATCAAGCTCCAAGTCCCAGGCCGTCGGCCACTTTCTTCTTCTTCCTTTCTTTCTTTGTTTCCATTCCAACTCTAATTCTTCTTCCATGTCTAATTCCAAATTTCTTTGCAGGTTCTCTTAGGTTCCTAGGTTAAGGATGAAGGTCTCCATGCCATGGATCAAGGCCAAGGTGAGTCTCAAAGTAGAGAGTGCCAATTTTGACTTCTAGGCCTCAATCCTTGAGTGATGAGAGCTCCTTCCACCAAATAATTAGCCATCATTGTTGGTAGGAAAACTCTTCCTAATCTTCATTAGATCTGATCATTTGAAGGTTAACTTGTCCTAGTAATGATGGTTTCCTTGTCATGAAGATTTTAATTCTTATTTTGAACTAGATCTACATTACAGGACTTAAAAATTAGATCAACTAGTCTCCTTATGAAAATTCTTTTCTTGGATTAATTTAGCCCATATATTTTATAATTAATTGCTCGAGTTTGCTTGCTTCTTAGCTTGCTAAAACTCTCTATTCATCATTTTATTTTTGTCCCCCATCACATGGGGGTGCCACATCACTAAGCACCTTGGGCGGTTAAGTTCAAGATGAAACAAAATTCAAATTCAAATGTGGGACGCCCATTATTCTCCCCTTGATCCAAGTAGACAATATCCACACAACACTCCCCAAATCAAGCTACCAAGATCAAGCATCATGGTTGGCTAAGAAGAGATTCAAATTTCAAAATTGGACGCCAAGCTTCATGAAAGGATTTAAATTTCAAAAGTTGGTCAGCCATGCTTCATGAGAGGAGAAATTCAAAATTCAAATGGGCATCCCTTGATTCATGAAGACAACCCACCCTTTTCTCCTCCCCAAATCAAGTCTTGTAACCCCCTCTTTCAAATTTGAATTCAAATGTTCAAATGAGGACTTGGGTGCTTATAAAAAGGACCCTAACCCTCTTGTAAAAAATAATTGATGAATGAAAAAAAAAAATTCTGAAGTTTCTTCTTCCTAGCCCTTGTCTTTGACTTGGAACTCTGTGAGAGAGTGTGCCTTTGTCCTTCGGGACATCGAGGGGTGAGAGATCCTGGGTTACCTCCTTCCTATGTAAGCCACCAACCTTTCTTCCCGAGCTTGGATGCCCCCATGGAAGATCTTCTGAGATGCCCAACAAGAAGAGCCTTCCTTGATCGCCACCTTCTCTTCACCCTCCCTTATTTCATTGCCTTTCCCTTCTTTCTTGATATTTTCTAACTCGTCTCTAGGTTGCTCACAGGTCCTTCAAGTACCACGGACAAAGAAGTCGGCCTTCCTTGCCTTCAGGATCATCTGACGGAAAGCCGGCAAATCCATAGGGTCATGGGCTTGATCTTCTAGGTCGCATCCATGAGTGTTAGCGAACTCGGCATCGGGCGGCTTCAGAGCTTTGAGATGTTTGCGCTCCCTAGTCTCCTAAATAGGATATTGATTTAGAGCGAAGTCCTATCGGGGTTTCTCAATCTCGGGGTCCTTTCTTTATCACTGTTTAGGGGCTATGTCTGCAAGCTAGAGTTTCTTATCCTTATGTGAATCTCTAGATCCATTCTTAGCTTGATTTCGGGAATCAATCAATCCATTAAAACATTAAAAAAAAAGAAATCACCTGCATGCATCCTAGGTCCTGCATCACTTTTCTTTTATTAATGTATCATAATTATTTTTCATGATTTTAAGTTTCAAGCCAGCTTTCTTGTATTCAGTTAAAAGTTTATAAAAGGCAGCGTGTAATTCATCATAAGTAAATTCATCAGTGGGTTCAGTAGATGTTACCTCATCTTCTAGACCCATCAAACATATATTTGCTATTTTTGAAGTCTCTTCCTCTTCATTTGAAGTAGATTCATCATTATCACTCCATGTTGCGATCATTGCTTTCTTATTCTTCTTCTTATATCCCTTTTTTAATGTAGGGCACTCTGAACGGTAGTGCCCCAATTTTTTGCATTCATAACATATGGGTTGTTGCTCCTTTTCTTTGTCTTTATCTTTCTCCTTCTCTTTGCTTTGTTAACCTTTGCCAAGGTGCTTCTTCCAGTACCTTGACTTTCTTCTGTCCATAAATCTTCTGAATCTCCTCATGACTAAGGCTATGTCATCATCTCCTAGTTCTTCATCAGAGGAGGGGCTTTCTTTTTCTTTTTCTTCTTCTTGTTTCTTAATTTGAGCTGTAGCTTTGAAACCTATAGATTTCTTTTCCTTGTTGTCATCTTCATTGCGGTGCTGCATTATTAGTTCATAAGTAATTAAAGAACCAAGAAGTTCATCAAGTGGGAGTGCGTTTAAGTCCTTGGCCTCTTGAATTGCAATAACCTTGGGATCCCATTTATCTGGTAAACATCTAAGTATCTTTTGGATGAGATCAGCATTAGAGTATACCCTACCAAGACTTTTCAAATCATTAATAATATCTGTAAATCTAGCAAACATTTCAGATATTGTTTCATTTGGTTCCATTTTAAAGAGCTTATAATTATGCACAAGAATATTAATTTTAGAGGTCTTAACTTGTGTTGTGCCTTCATGGGTAACTTATAGTTTATCCCAAATTTTCTTTACCGAAGTGCAAGTGAAAATCTGGTTAAACTCATTAGCATCCAAAGCACAATAAAGAAGATTCATGGCTTTGGCATTTAGTTCATCCATTTTTATGTCATATTCATCACATTCCTCTTCTGGTTTAGGGATGTCTATGCTATCAACTTTCTTCATGGATATGTGAGGTCCTTTTAAAATTATCTTTCATAATTAAAAATCAACAACTTGAATATATATTTTCATTCTAGCCTTCTAATAAGTGTAATTGGTACTGGTGAACAGTGGAGGACTATTGCTTGATTGACCTTAGATCAAAGAGGTGCTCATTTGGGTTGCTATTAAACTTTTCTCTTAATTGTTAGATTAATGGCACTGAGACATGGCCCTGATATCACTTGTTGCCTAGTTGGCCAACTTAAGAGGGGGGTGAATTGGGTTTGAAAATAATTTTCACAAGTATGTGCCTTTTAAAAACTTTGTGTGGTAAGTGAAGTGTATAAAGTATTATATACGGAAGCAAATGAGTATGCAAAGATAAAACAATCATAAATACCACAAATTTAGAGTGGTTCGGAGCAACCCAGCTCCTACGTCCACTACCCAAGGTGCACACTTGAGATTTTCATTATATTCTTCCCGAATATAGCCAGATGATTTTCCTACGGGCTTACAATCCAAAACCCAATACAATGTTAGTTTTTATGGGCTCACTAACAACCCAACTTAGTTTTCAAGGCTCACCAATAACCTAAAAACAATTCAAAAGTTACAGCCACCTGCTATACTTGAAATAACTCAAAATACAGTATCAATAGAAGCAACACAATGACAAACCAAAATGTGTCTAATGGTTGAAGTTGAAGCTCTTAATAAAGCCTTCTTGATTACTTCGTCAATACTCTTCAAGGCCTACTTAATTCCTCAAAGAATAACTCAAGAAGTTGGTGGGAAGCAGTTGAAGAACTTGAGTCTTTTTTCTTGAAAGTACATCGAATTTTCAATGCTACTGTCTCTCTTGTAAAAGCTTTAAAACCCTTTTTTTCTTCACCTAAATCCTTCATTTATAGCTCCTTGAAGTGTTCTCAGGTGAATATGGCCGTTAGAATCCCTTGGAAATCAAAAACTAGCCATTATGGAGGCTTTTTCTTCAAGAAATTTGAATTCTAGAACTAGCCGTTATAGTTCAAAAACTAGGATTAGAGTCAGCTTGGATGATTGAGTTGTCTCGGATGCTCAGAGAGGAAATTTTATAGTTATGTGAGAGTTGGCTCATTTCAGTTAGAGTCGGCTCAGATGATTTGGTTCTCAGAACTACTTTTCTGTCACTCTAGAGAAGTCGGCTCCATTCTCCCTTGAGTCAGCTCGGATGACTGTATCATGAAATTTTTGTGCCATGCCAAGAAAATGTATCAGCTCTATTTGGTTGAGTCGACTCGAGTGAAACTTCTCCAAATGCTTCTAAACAACTTCAAACTTCTTCCAACATCTTCCAAACAACTTCTAAACAACTTCTACGATCTTTAAACTTAAAATTATATTAAATTGGCCCCTTTTTACATGAATACACAAACAAAGTTTCTTAGGGCTCTTAAATACATGAAACTTACTCTACGAGTACATTGATACACTATAGTGATCTCAGAATTGTAGGATGAATAATTGTCCATTTGAAACATCCTACAAAAACTTCTTAAGCATATGAAAAGTATTAGTATCAAATGCATGCTCCAATATTTTGTTATCTTCAAAATCATTCTAGAGCTCAACACCCCTATTGCTTTTATTAGACACCAAATAAATTAGCCAATCAGACAATGAAACCAATTAAAGAACCACCTTCTTTCAGGGCTACATCATCCTTGAATCCCTTTTTTAGATACCAGATAACTAACTAATCTTGACTCGGTCTAGCTCTTAGGGTCCCTTATCCTAGTGAGCTAGAAAGTCCTTAGGGGTCAATGTCTAATTGATTTTAATTATAGGATTAGGACTATGCAATATGAGGGTGATGATTTGTGGGCTAAGGAAGGGTAATGAAATCACCACCTTTTATTGTTTAGGGATTAGTGCCCTTAAAATGATTTATGTAGATGCAATGTAGTGCAAACATGTGTCAAAATAAGTTAGTTTAGATCTTAAAAGAACGTACTAAATTATGATTTTTTTAGTTTTTTTGGTGAATTAATCATACCAATGATCCTTGATAATGGTGCTAAAATTTGACCGCTATCATAGGCAGGCAAAAATAATTTCATCAACTCAAATTATAGTTAGGATGAGTCGGAATCATATCCTCAGGGATTAGGATTAGTTGGAGTTATGTTCACTTTCAAGATTATTTTGTTAGAGTTTTAATTAGGTTAGAAAGATGAAAGAGTTGGAATATGTTTATAACTAAGAATAAGAGTTAAACTAAGCAAGAGATTAACAAGAATATAAAAGATGTCTAGGTTTTTGATTCGGTATTTGGTATTATATTAAGTATTTGTTCAATATGTCATTATTAAATTATGATTGATCCCCAAGCATAGCCTATCTTGCTGGATACGGATCTTGATCCACCCCTATTAGCCAAAGGCTATTCAAAGTCTCTAATCTTATAAATCAATTTTTTTATAATCAGATTCCAAGCATTGCCTATCTTGCTAAGCATGAATCATATCCTGAGATCACAACTTAGTTTTACATAGTCATAGGCTATTCTAAAATCTAATTATAGTCTAAACAAGAACAACACTACTTGAAGTAATGAAAAATAATTTTATTTAGCAAAAGTAAACATTACAATCAAGCAGTAATTATATAAAAATAAAATAAAATATAAATACTAGAAAAGTCATCTACTCCCCAAAGATGGGAACTCCTTAGCCATGCATGATTTTCCCTTTCTCTCCCTTTATGCAAGGCTCTAAAGAGATTCTAAGGAGTATTGCCTCCATATAGAGGTATAGGAGCCTTTTTATAAGACTTAATAAGGAGAAGGTTTACTTGATTATTGATGTGGGACTAAACACAAGGAGCATGGGAGTGGCTAGGATTTAATTATATAATAAATCAATAGCTAGATGGGAACTAAACATGAAAGAGAGGGAAAGAGGGACTTTTGCACATCAAAAGAATCAAATTTCAACTAAAATAGGCTTTGGAATCCTATTACAATTTGTATTAGATTGTTTGACTTCTTTTTCTGCTATTGGATTTTGATCAGAGGTTTAGAAAGCCATGGTCTAGCCTATTGCTTCTCGGTTCTCCCTCAAAACTGCTAACAACTCCTCCTCTTGTTTAGGATTTAGGTGTGATGTAATAATTACAGGCAAGGTTTCTATTTGACCTAAATATACATACTTAAGGTGCTCGGGGAGGGATTTTAATCTAATTTGGGTGCCTCCTCTATTAATAGCTTAGGTGATGGTTTAGCCATTTCCATGAATGGTTTAGTGGAAGGCTCCCATCTCTAGCTAATCCTATTGTCAATAGATATTTTGTTGATGTCCTCAAGTTCATGGTTGCCAGAAACTTGACTTGATATCGACTTCTTTTTTGCTAATGTTAATGGGTTCATAAATTTTATCTTGGATTATATTTATATTAGTATGTTGGGTGGATTCTTATTCTTGATTAAATATATTTAATTTAATAATCATATTTTCAAAAGATAGCTTTATAAGTCTATTTTGGTAGTTGATTTTAACATTAGCAGTAGCTAGGAATGGTCTTCCTAAAATAACTGGGATATGACCCTTAGAGTTTGAAACTGGTTTGGTCTTTAAAATAAAGAAATCTATAGGAAAAATAAAATTGCTAACCTTGATTAAAACATCCTCTACTATTCCCTTAGGGATCTTAAAGGATTGATTTGTTAATTGCAATGTGATTCCTATTGGCTGAAGTTTTCCCAATCCTAGTTGCTCATAAACTGAATAAGGTAGAATATTTATACTAGCCCCTAAATCTAGCAAGTCTTTTTCAATGTGGATTTCTCCAATAGCACATGAAATTGTTAGAGACCTTGGATCCTTATATTTTATTAGCATGTATCTCGATAATATGAGCTCATGCTTGCTACTAAGAACAGTCTCTTGGGTATATTAGTGGTCCTTTTCTTGGTATAAAGGTCTTTTAAGAATTTATCATAAGTTGGTACTTGCTGGATCATGTCTAGTAAAGGGATATTCACCTGGACCTGCTTAAACACCTCTAACATTTTATCCAAATATTTCAATTGTTTATTATACCTTAGTTTGAAAAAGGAGCTCTAAGAATTGTGGGCTGGGCTTAGTGTACTATTAGTTTCAAAAGCTTGAGTTTGTAAGGTGGGTTGTTCGTAAGGTAACTCAGGAAATGAGTTCTCTTTATTGTCAAATGTACCTACCTTGTTATCCACTTGGTTTCCTTATCTTAAAGTGCAAATAGCATTCACTTGGTTGACTTGGTTTCATTATGAGGGTCATAGACCATTTTGGTTTCTTGGGTTGGGCTCGAGTTGGCTAGGTAGCCCACCTGGTTCTTATTCAGGCTAACTGACCACCTGCATTTCCAAGTGGGCTATGATATGGGTCTTAGTATTTGGGAGCTAGCCCATGGTTTGCATAAAATTACTTAATGTAGCATTGGTGTTAGCATTGGATTTAGCCAAGGCTTCTAGACTTTTCTCTAGAGAACTAAGTTTCTTTTCATTATTATTAAAGCCTGGTGGTGGTGGGTTGTTTATCATAGGGTTAGGCTTTGGATTTTGCTAGTTGAAGCTAGGGCCACCTACATTTGGACTTTGTGACCATGAAAAGTTTGAATGATTCCTCCATCCTGAGTTATATATGGGTGCATAGGGATTGTTCATTGGTCTCCGGTATATGGCATTTACCTGTACATATCTATTCTCTATTGGATATATCAATAGAGGACATTCCTCAAGGATATTGTTTGGTGCACTGCACACATTACACATGGGTGCAGACACTTGGTTTACATTGGTTAGTCTTTGTAGTTCTAGGGCTTCTAACCTATATGTTGAGGTTGCAATTAAGGCCTCTACAGTTAGGGAGGTCTATATTTATTGCATTCCATCTCTCGAGGGTATGGATCTTTCTAGTTCCTTAGTTGTTTCCCATTATAAATTCTTTTTGGCTAGGTCTTCTAGAAATTGCGAGACTCATTGGGTTCTTTATACATGAATTGACATGGCACATGGACTATAACATGGTTTGGAATTTGAATCTAGCCCTTTATAAACTATTTAGCATAGCCTCCAGGTCTCTATTCCATGGTATGGGCATTGGATCAAGAGGTTCTTAAAGTAGTCGAAGTACTTCTAAAATGATTTGCCAGCTAATTGGTAAAATTGGTTTATCTCATTTCTAATTCTAGCTATTTTATGATAGGGAAAGAACTTCTTCAGGAACACTCTTACAAAGCCTACTAAGTTATGATATATTGGTTTGGAATGCTATAAAACCACTTTTTAGCATTGTCCTTAAGGACAAAATTAATCAGTCTTAGCTTGATCTCATCCTCTAATAGTTTTTGTGGCCTCATGGTTGCATAAACATCTTCAAATTTCCTAATTAATATATAAGCATCCTCTATTCCCATTAATTTTGAAAGCACATTAATAATCTGATGTTTAATTTCAAAATTGTTTGTAGTGGGTTGGGGCAACTTGATGCAAGAAGGTTGGACATAATCAACTACGTAACATAAATCTTTTAGGATTTGGGATTGATTTATTACTTCCATTTTAAAGATTATAGGGTTTAAAATAGGAATCGAATCAATTCTAACTAGTCAACCTGATATCCTTCTCCATGAAAGAAGTGAAGAATTCACTATACTCTATATTTTTTTAATTTTTAAACTAATTTTTTTCTTTTTTTGAAATAGAGTAGAGAAGAAGGAAGAGTTTTAAAGATGAGAACTTAGAGAATTGTTATGCTTTCTGATATGGCAACATCCGCTGACGTGGAGCACTCGGGCGGCCACGATGATAAGATACTCGCCACCTGGATAAAGCAACCTGACAAAGAACTGAGGTGGGCCCCGTACTGAGGTCAGCACCTAGCCGAGGTTGGGCTCATTGGGCAAGCCCCCCATCTAGGGAAAGCTCCCGACCAGGGTCAATCCCCTACTCCTGAGGCAGGTCTACCTGCCGAGGTCAGCTCCCAGCCGAGGCTGGGCTCATTAGGCGAGTCCCCCATTTAAGGACAGCTCCCAGCCGAGGCTGGGCTCATTAGGCGAGCCCCCCATTTAAGGACAGCTCCCAGCCAAGGTCGAGCCCCTCCTCGCGAGGCAGGCCTCCCCATCGAGGTCAGCTCCCAGCCAGGTCTTGGTTCATTAGGTGAGTCCCTTGTCTGAGGACAGCTCCCGGCCAAGGTCGAGCCCCTCTTTCCGAGGGTTAGGGCCCTGAAATGATGCCTCGCTCCCCGTCCACCAGAGGTTGGGGCTAACAGAAGTTCAAAACTATGACAAGGGAAAGCTTGATCACTCACCGCCCCTGAGAAGAGGCACGTGCTCTGCCATGAGCACAGGTCTTGCGACCCACCTTGAGCATGACCTACACGATCTTAAGCATCACCAGCCTCATAGCCTTGCAATGTGCCGCTACATCGACAACCGCATGGCTGGGAGACTGCAACCTCCACGATAGGATGCCTGGACCTTCTTAAGAAGGACATCCTGCTCAGGCCCCAGGGCTTGTAGTGCTCCAATGGTCCCTCCTAAAATGGCATTATTCCATCATGACTCTAGGCTTAATGGAAAGCTGGCCTGACAGAGGGGCGACAACAAATAACATAAAGCTTTCTTTGAAAAGGAGGACCCGGAAACTGACAAAATTTATTCATCCATATAAGACTCGCAAGGGAAGGTAAGTGAAGGAAAGCAACAGACTTGCTTCCGGTTGAGTATTATCTTTCTTCCATTTTTATTACTCCCTCTAGACACAGAGAGTCCCCCAAGCTCTCTGCCACAGAGGTTTTGTTCCCCTTGATCATCCCACTGACTTGATCGTCGGAGTGTCCTTGCTAGAATCCTCGGCTCAGGTCTTCTTTATTTTGTAGGACTTTCAAACGAGTGAGCCGACCGCAAAACAGAAGGACAAGCTCCCAACTAGAACCCGATGCACCGGAGTTACAGGCCACGACGGTCTTAACGACAACAGATTGGCATGCCAGGAAGGGAAACCACGGATAAAGATACCATGTCCCCCATAGCGACAAAAACATCCCTAGAAGTTCATGGCCTGATGGTGACAACATGGGCGTGTGACACTTCCACCGACCGGGCGGAGGACCCCTCTCGTCAAGGTGACCAGGGCTTGGAGAGGGAGCTTCCCACCTCGTTGCAGCCACCTTCGACGGACCCTTAGTTCATCGCACTCACTCACCACATCCAAGCCTTGGCTACGATGGTGCACCAGCTCCATCAGAAGTAATGGTCTCTGGAAACCCAGCAACAACCAGGGACCCCTGTAGCTCACCCCGTCGACCCTCGCACCAGCTTACGGTCCTTCCATGAGGGGTCGCTGTACATGCCTTCCCCTCCGAGAGGGGACCATTAGGCAAATAGGAAGGGGCCATACTGTACTTCGACCGATTGGGAAAGTCGCTTCCCGTCCTCGGACCATGGTGCGCCCTTGCATTAGCGACATTGGTGTGAACAGGAACTCAAGTGTGAGTTCTTCCACTCCAACCCTCCATCACCCCCAACATCTTCTATCGAGGGGTCCACTGACGAGGCCATCCACCGTCGAGTGGAGAAGTTCCTTGAAGAACAAGAGCGCAAGCTGGCAAATCTAGCCCGCTAGTTTATGAAAGCTTAGGGCTCCTGATGGGGACCTGTGAGCTATCAACTGCCACGTGGAGTCCCAGCAAGCATCATCCACCCTATTAGGCACCCTAGGATTCTCATATATCCACTCAAGAATTAAAGGCAGCAGATCAACATCCCGTTTGGAAATTAGGGACCACCAAGGAGAAGATGGAAGGGAGTATCAGGCAAATCAAGCAGCATTTGGGCACCCACTCTCTTTCCCTCTTTCATGAGATTTTATTTTCTTGTGTTGACCATCCTTTTATGAAATGTTTGTGGCACCCTCCATCTTTCCTTGAAGCATAAAATTTCTTGCCCTTCTAGCCCCATCTCTTATGGCATGTAGTTGGCACCAACAAGGAAGCTTGTTGGTTCCCCTTTTTATCTTTATTTTTTTCTTGTATTCCAAGGGCTAGGGCTTCTAATATAAGGACCCCTCTCTTGTATTGAAATAATAATAATGATGATGATTTGAGAAGAGTGATTCTTCATTCTGCCTTCGTAAAGGAGTGGGCATGAGGCCCGTCTTGCCTTCGCCTTCGGGCATCGAGGGGTGTGAGACCCTATGCCTTTGCTTTCGAGCATCGAGGGGCGTGAGGCCCTAGTTATCCCCTTCCCCGTCGAGTCCTCTCTATGGTCTCAGAGATTTTTCTTCATGACCCCAGGTAGAGATTTGGATGGGATGCCCTAGGCTCTGCATGTAGTGAGATGGGTGGGATGCCTTAGGCTGCTTGTAGTGTGGTGGGTGAGATGCCCTAGAGGTGGAGGTCTTTTCGTGAATGTAAGTCCCAAGTCCGTAGAGTGTCAATCTTCTTTATCCCTCCATAGCCTTAGAAAGTTACCCTCACGGCTCTATTAGTGAGGTGGGTGAGATGCCTTAGAGGTGAGAGGTCTCTCCGTTAGTGTGAGTTTCCATGTCTGTGGCAGTCCAAACCCCTACCTTCCATCCCCGTTGTTTCCTTCACCACCTCCATCAAAAAAAGAAAATATAAATTTTTTTTTGTGGTACCCTAATCCCTGGCGACTTCTTAGCTCACCAACAATCCTACCATCCCTATCCTGTCCCCAATCATTTTTGGTATCAGAGCCTAGAGGTTTAGGGTATCCATTATTTCCTTTTTTGTCCCATCTTAATCCTGTTATTCCCATTATTCTATGCTTATCCCTGATTTATCCTTGAGTTATTATCATCATCTCCTTCCTTGATCCATCAGCCACCATCTCCATCGCCAGCTCACCAGCACCACCACCGAGCCACCGTCGACCGCAGAGATGAAGTCCCACAGTCCATCATATCAACTCCCACCAACGGCCCCCTGCTATCATGCTGCCATGCATGAGAACCTCGCCAACCTCCACCACTCTCGCCTGCACCAGAACCCTTCTCCCCATCCATGCCGCTGTCGTCTGCGAAGCCCATCGGGAGTCCCTCCACTGTTCCAGCCCCATCGATCCGAAGGAAGAAGAAAAATAATGATGATAATTTGAGAAGAGTGATTCTTCATTCTGCCTTCATAAAGGAGTGGGGGTGAGGCCCGTCTTGCCTTCGCCTTCGGTCGTCGAGGGGTGTGAGACCCTATGCCTTCGCTTTTGAGCATCGAGGGATGTGAGGCCCTAGTTATCTCCTTCCCTGTCGAGTCCTCTCTATGGTCTTAGAGATTTTCCTTCACAGCCCCAGGTAGCGATTTGAGTGGGATGCCCTGGGCTTCGCATGTAGTGAGATGGGTGGGATGCCCTAGGCTACATGTAGTGGGAGGTGAGATTCCTTAGAGGTGAGAGGTCTCTCCGTGAATGTAAGTCCCAAGTCCGTAGAGTGTCCATCTTCTTTATCCCTTTACAGCCTTGGAAAGTTATCCTCACGACTCCATTAGTGAGGTGGGTGAGATGCCCTAAAGGTGAGAGGTCTCTCTGTGAGTGTGAGTTTCCAAGTCCATGGCAGTCCAGATCCCTACCTTCCATCCCCATTGTTTCCTTCACCACCTCCATCAAAAAAAATTTTTTAATTTTTTTTTTTTATGGTACCCTAATCCCTGGAAACTTCTCAGCTCGCCAATGATCCTACCATCCCCATCCTGTCCCCCATCAGCTTCCCTAGCAAGCTCGCGGGTTACAATACCTGTCCCCCTTCTCTCAGAGGATCCAAGAAGAACCGATCCTGGGTCTGTTTCACATCCCATAGGTCAACCCCTATGATGGGACGATCGACCCCATGGACCACTTAGAGAGCTATAAGGCCCTTATGAGTGTCCAAGGGGCCACCGACACCCTCTTCTGCATCACCTTCCTCGCTACCTTGTGGAAGGTCGCTCGGGTCTGGTTTTCTAGGCTCGAGCCTGAAAGCATTGATTCCTTCTCCCAGCTGGAGAGGAAGTTCGTGGTACACTTCGATGCTTGCAAGAAGGTACCATGCGAGGCCGACAACCTCTTCTCGATTCGACAGCAGGATCGAGAGCCTCTCCGAGATTACATGTCCTGGTTCAAGATCGCTGCCCTGAAGATCTACAACCTTGACGAGCTAGTTGAGATGCTAGCCTTGAAGAGGGGGCTGCGGACCACCCATTTCACCTACTCCCTTGACAAGAAGCCTCCAAAGAGTTACTCGGAGCTCCTAATCCGGGCCCACAAGTATATCTGGACAGAGGAGGTCGATCATACGAGGAGGGAGCTGGATGGGAGACCCTTGAAAAAGCAGGCCGTAGGGGGGTCGTTTGCTCCCCCTCCCAGAAAGCGATGCCAGTCTAGTGGCTGGGGTTGAGGCATAGAGTCGACCCCACCAAGGAGTAGAAGTTCATCCCTCTCCTCACCCCCAGAATAAAAATCCTCATGAAAATTGAGGGCGAGTGCTTCCTACGTCGACCTCCCCCACTAAAGCCATCTGCTAGGTGGGATAAGTCCCGTTACTACCGTTTCCAATGGGATCACGGCGATGACACTGAGGAATGCTGCCAGCTAAAGAGGGAGATAGAAGAGTTAATCAAGCATGGCCACCTTGACAAGTTTGTGGATGGTGGGTAGCCCCGGCGGTCTGGAATGAAGAGCTTCTATCGCTTGCCATTGACAACTGCCCCACCGAGAATCCAGTGGGGATGATATCCTGGGAGGCAGGAAAAACCCCAAAGAGGGTTAGGGGGAGAGAGGAGAGCGATGATGTACTCCCCTGCATGGAAGAAGGGTCAGCCAGGGTAGACAACCCGAGTAATGATGCTGTCATCATAGAAATGATGATAGCCAAACACCCTGTAAAGAGAATTATGGTAGATAGTGGAAGCTCCTCATACATCCTTTTTTATGATGCATTCGCATGGATGAACTTGTCCACTAATCAAATAAGACCAATATTTATGCCCTTAGTAGGCTTCACCAGAGACTCAATTGAGATTGAAGGAGAGATTATGCTCCCGATAACTATTGGGACCCCCCCGATAGAGCACTGTGCTGGCAACCTTCACCATGGTGAGACTCCCCTCACCCTACAATGCTATATTAGGATGCTTGGGGCTCAATCTGCTCGATGCCACCATCTCCATGAAATGCCTCCTTGTTCAGTTTCCAACCCCAAGGGGGATCGGGGAGATGAGAGGTTCCCAATAGCCGGTGCAGCACTGCTGGCAAACTATCCTGGGCCCGAGAGGAGCATATCCTAGTCTTTCCATAGACCAGCCTAAGTCGATGATGCCCGAATCAAAGGGCAAGCCAGTTGAACCCCTGTTATCCTTCTCCTTGGGAGAGGATCTCTCGAAGACCATATAGGTTGGGGCTCTATTGCCTGAAGAAGATAGATCCCATTTGCTTGGCTTCCTGTAGGCCAACACGGACATTTTTGCTTGGACTGCTGCTGACATGCCCGGCATCCCACCGGACATGGTTATCCACAGGCTGAACATTGACCCTAACCATCGCCCGGTTCGGCAGAAGAAGAGGAGCTTCACCCCAGAGCGACAGAAAGCTATCAATAAGGAGGTCGACAAACTCCTCACGATTGTCTTCATTCGAGAGGTACGGTATCCTGACTGGCTTGCTATTATGGTGATGGTCAGGAAAGCCTCCAGGAAGTGGAGGATCTGTGTGGACTATACCGACCTCAACAAGGCATGCCCGAAGGATAGTTTTTTCATCTCCAAGATTGACCAGCTGGTAGATGCGACCTCGAGTCACAAGTACCTCAGCTTCATGGATGTATTCTTAGGATACAATCAAATCCGTATACACCCGGAGGATGAAGAACGCATAGCATTTATGATTGACCGAGGCATGTACTGCTATAGGATGATGCCCTTCGATCTTAAAAATGCCGGGGCCACCTACCAACACTTGGTCAACAAAGTCTTCAAAGACCAGATTGACCACAACATGCATGTATATGTGGATGACATGCTTGTCATGAGCGGCCCAAAGGGAGATCATATTGCCGACATGGTAGAAGCTTTCGATAACCTCTGCTGCTATCAAATGAAGTTGAATCCTGCCAAGTATGCCTTCGGTGTTGCGACAAGGAAGTTCCTGGGGTTCATGGTAACCCAGAGGGGAATAGAGGCTAATCCTAAGAAAATCCAGGCAATCATGGACATGAGGCATCCCACCTTCAAAAAAGAAGTCCAGCACCTAACTGGGCGCATCGTGGCTTTGATCTACTTCATCTCACATTCTATCGAGCACTGCCAGCCATTCTTTAAGGTGCTTCAGAAGATGAATGACTTCACCTGGACATAAGAGTGCCGAGAGGCATTCAAAGAGCTAAAGAAGTTCGTCACCTCCCCACCACTGTTATCCAAACCAAAGCCCGGAGAAGAGCTCTTTCTGTACCTGGCGATCTCACTAGAGGTGGTTAGCTCAATGCTGGTTTGTAATAACAGGGATGGCTCTCAACGACCAATCTACTACACCAGCAAGCTGCTTCATGATGCCAAAACTGGTATACTCAATCCGAGAAATTCAATTTTGCACTAATAATGTCCGCGTAGCATCTCGGACCCTACTTCCAAGTGCACCCCATCACCGTCCTTACTAACCAGCCTCTGAGGGATATTCTAAGCCATCCTGATACTTTCGGGTGCTTGGCAAAATGGGCGTTGAAGCTCAGTAAATTTGACATCACCTATCATCCAAGGCAAGCGCAGAAGACCCAGGTCATGGCTAATTTCTTGGTGGAGTGCACCTGGGCCGAGAAAAGCTCAGAGGAAGTGGACCGACAAGCCGATCTCAGGTAGGACTAGACCTTAGTGGAAGAGACGTGGATACTCCACATGGACGGTGCGTCTAACGTAGGAGGGAGCAGAGCTGGCCTCATCCTTGCCAATTCTAACGGGGTCATTGTGGAATGCACATTGCGCTTCCTCTTCAACGTGACCAACAACCATGCTGAATATGAGGTTCTCCTAGCAGGGCTAAAGGTATCCCATGAGCTGGCATCAAGAGGCTAAAGGTCTTCACAGACTCATAGTTGGTGGTAGGCCAAGTCTTAGGTGAATATGAAGAACTGGACCTCTTGATGGCAAAGTACCTAGACAAAGTGCGCTCTTATATGTCGACCCTCCAGTACTTTGGCATCTTCCATATCCTACGGGCAGAGAAAGCCCGGGCTGATATCCTCTCTAGACTGGCCCCTTGCTAGAGTCCTCCCTAGGGTGCACCTTCGTCGAATATCTCAAGGCTCATAATTATGTGGTTATGGTCGAGGTCCAGCAAGTCACCATCAAGGTCAGCTGGATGGACCTGTATATCAAGTATATCACAACTACCACCCTACCCGAGGATCGAAAGGAGGTTGGCCTACTCAAGAAGAAGGCCACGCATTATGTGATTATGGACAGGCAGCTTTACCAAAGGTCTTACTCTTACCACTTATTGAAGGGCCTAAAGCCCTCGGAGGCTGCTTATGTGCTCCAAGAAATACATGAAGGTGTTTGTGGCAACCACGTGCGGGACAAGACCCTAGCTTACAAGGCAATCCGGCAAGGATACTTTTGGGAGACCATGCGGGAAGATGCCACCGACTTTATGAAGAAATGCGACAAGTGTTAGCATCACGCCCACATCCAACGGCAACTGGCGGCCCCTATTTCCTAGTTGTCAGCTCCGTGGCTGTTTGCCCTGTGGGGGATGGATATCCGAGGCCCTTTTTCTATAGTTTTCAGCCAACAGAAGTTCTTGATCATGGTCATCTCTACTTCACCAAGTGGGTCGAGGCCGACCTTTGGCCTGGATAATGGAGGTAAAGGTCCAGTCATTCTTTTGGAAATCCATAATCTGTAGATTCGGGCTCCCGCACACGATCATCATCGACAATGGGAGGTAGTTTGATAACCAAGCCTTCGAAGTATTCTTCTCCGATCTCAGCATCCACCATTGTTTCACCTTGGTAGCTCATCCACAATCAAACGAGGAGGCTGAAGTGACTAATCAGACCATTTTTAAAGGGCTCCGTACGAGGTTGGATGATGTCAAGGATCGATGGGTAGATGAACTGCCCAGTGTACTGTGGGCCTACCACACCACACCCCACACAACCACTGGCAAGATGCCCTTCAACCTCGTCTTCGGGACTGAAGCAATGATCATGGTAGAACTTGGCCTGCCCATGCTTCAGATAGAGCAGTATGACAAAGCCAAGAATCCGGCACATATCCTCCTCAATTAGGACCTGCTGGAGGAAACGAGGGACAAAGCCCAACTTCAGTTGGTGGCCTACTGGCAGCAGGTTGCCTGCTACTACAACTCCCGTGTGCGGCCTAAGATATTCCGCTCAGGTGACCTTGTTCTCAGGCGGGCAGAAGTCTCCTAACCCAGGGAGTGCGGGAAACTCCCCCCGGACTGGGAAGGACCTTACAAGATAATTAAGGCCTTGCTAGGTGGGGCCTATTACCTCACTGGGCTCGATGGAGCCCGCTTCCTGCGAACCTGGAATGCCAGCAACTTAAGGATGTACCATCAATAATGTAAGGCTCCTTCACAATAATGTTGCCCAGGTGGCTTTCCCAAGAGGGGGGTGAATTGGGAATTAAAAAATTTATGCAATAATATGCTCTTTGAAATCCCTTTTAAGGTGTTAAGTGTTGTGATAAAATATTTAAAGGTAGAAGCGTAATCATATCAGAAAAGCACAACATAAATACACAACATATAGTGGTTCGGAGCAACCCAGCTCTTATGTGTACTACCCAACATTACCACTTGGGATTTTCACTATATTTCCCATCGGAATACAGTCGGATTATTTTCACGGGCTCACAATCTAAACCTCTACACTTTGGTTTTATTTGGATCACCAAAGAAACCCAACTTGATTTTTCCAGGATCACCAAGAACCCAACTTGGTTTTAACACAAGATCACCAAGAACCTAACACTTGATTTTTAACAAAGGCTAACTAAGAACCTATTTGGTTTTTCAACCGGGCTCACCAATAATCCAACAATTCAAAATGAATTGGAAAAGAAAAGCAATAGAATGACAAACAAATTTTTGTTGAATGGTTGCTGATGCAGCTCGAGAGAAGCCCACTTGAATGCACTTCAATGCACTTTAATGGCTTCTATAGCTTCTTTACTTAGTGCTTCAAGCTTCATATAAGACTTAGTGAAGGCTTGAAGGCTATCTTGAATGCTCTTAGTGCTCTCTTGCTTGTTGACTTGGTTAGATATTCAATAATGCATTAACTCTCTCTTCTTCCTTTTTTAATTAGTTCAAATCCCTTAAATATATAGTCTTGTACCTTTCTCAGATGATTTTGATCTTTGTAGACCATTGGGATGTGACATTTAACCATTGGAGCACCTTTTGAATTCAAATTTTGAGTTCTAGAACTAGCCATTATATGCCTGTAACTGCCATTCGAGTCGACTCGGATTACTCGAGTCATTTCGGATCCTTAGAGTTGTTCTAGTTGAGTCGACTCTCCTCAATCCAGTCGGCTCGCTTGCACAATATCTTGATTTCTCACTCTGTAAGAGTCGGCTCTCCAGATTCTATTCGACTCGGATCCTTAGGCCTTCAACATGTCAGTCTGGTCGAGTTGGCTGATTTTCATTATAGTCGACTCGATTGGCTATTGTCCTCAGAACATATTTTTTGGACTTTGGAGGAGTCGACTCAATCTTCTGAAGAGTCGGCTTGAATATCTGATAATATGATAGAGTCAGCTTAGACTCCCCTTGGGTTGGCTCGCCTATCTGATTCAGGAATTAGTACTCTGGACGAGTTGGCTTGGATCTCTACGTGCCATAATCCTCATGTGTACATGTGCCAGAGTCGGCTCTCTTCTCTTCGAGTCGGCTCGGATGAATGTTTCAATGATTTTTTCAGTCTATCTCCAGAATTCATCCAGCATGTCTTCAAGCTTCAAGATATCTTCAAACCCAACATATTTCTATGAAATTATAAGATTGAAATACTTTTAGAAGTAACCCAATTTTATGAAAATTTTTAACTTTTTTCTTTGGGTTCTTCCTTACAATATTCATTTACAACACAACTCAAAACAAGAAATGAAAATATAAGAGTTGAAATAGAGCAATGAATTCATTCTACAAAAACTTGTAAACCACTTGAAGAGTTGTTAGTAAAACAAATGCATGCACCAATGTTTGGTTATCATCAAAATCACTTATGGGGTAAATAATCTCCCCCTTTTTGATGATGACAAAACACTGGGCATGAAAAATTCTTTACAGTTACATGTATAATAGTATTTGAAAGTAAGTATGCACATGTATCAGAGCTAATTATATTTGCAAATAATTATCAGAGCTTTTATGAAGAAACATTACAGTATCAATGTTAGTGATTTTGTGTGTATCAGAGTATTGAATTTTGTATCCTTCAAAGTATCAGAAATAGCACAAACATGAAGTATTAGAGCTCAAAATTGAAAGAATTAGAGCTAATTATAGAGCAATCAGAGCAAAATGTAGGTTTTGAGCAAAAGCCATTTGTTAAAAAAAATTTCTCCCCCTTTCTATACGTTCTTAAATTATGAAGCATTAAAACACAATCATTTATACTCTCTCCCTTTTTCATTATTTTCATGAACTTATGAACATTCTCCCTTTTTGAATATTTTCCAATGTATGAAACCAGTTGTAAATATTTTTCAAATAAGCTCAAAGTTCTCCTGTCAGCTCTCATATTCTCAAATTTTTCATGTCAGCTCAAAGTTTTCCCCCTTTTTGTTAAAAAATCAAAAAGGTATTGAAATAAAGCTCAATTTTTGAAATAGAATGAGAAAGTTTTTAATATTTGTTTGAGATAATTTCATTTTCTCAATTTTATTTTGACATTCTAATTAAAATTCATCACATCATCATTGTAAACATTGCATAAGCTTAAAATAATTCAAGACAGTGCTATTGATACCAAAATAACTTTCATTTCATTTAAGATGATCAATACAAGTTACAAAATGTGAAATAAAGTACAATTGTCATTCAGTAAGATAAAATTTCTTTCTTTTCATTCAAAAGATAGGAAGCAGAGCCTAAAGTAAATACTATTAAAAGTGTAGACATTGTCAGAAATACAATGATATGATCATTATAACCAAAAGTGTAACCAAACATCCTATTGTTCTTCCTCACTAGAGGAAGAAGCAACATCTATAATCCTATTTGAAGTTTTGGTCTTAAGAAGTTTGAACCTAAGATCCTTAAATTTGGTTCTAACAGGGGCTATTGGTGTTCTAATTTTCTTAGTTTTTGGTTTCTTTTTGGGTTGACCAGGTTCAGCTTTAGATGATGGAGGATCAGATGAAGGAAATTTTGAAGGCACAGGAAATGGTTGAGCAGGAGGTGTTGGTGACTCTTTGCAGGTATGTATGGAAGCATCCTCAATAGTGAAGGTTTCCTTGTGAGGGTGTCATAGGACACTTTGAATTTCCTTTTTGAAATTGTCTAGCTCTCTTTGCATCTTTTCCGTATGCAATTCTACTCTGCCTTGATTTCTTGCAAGCTAACATCAATTGATTGGCATAATTCACTGAATACTGAGTTGATGTGGCTTGTAAGAGATCCCAAAATTATCTCCATCTATTGAGATATAAAATCTTTAAGTTCTAATGAAGTTTTCATTGAAGTGTCTTCATCATTGTCTTCAGATGAGGCTTCATTTGGTTCAATAGCAGGAGGTTCATCATTATCATCATCAGATGATTTGGTAGTCATTTGTCTGGATATTTTATTCAACCAGACTCCTTGCAATTGATATCCCATTCTCCTAAGAGAGTTAATTGAGTAGGTGTCTGAGTGGTGAAGTGGCTTGCCGATTTCATCTATCAAATTAATTCCAGCATCTTCGAATAACAATGTAAATACCATTCCATATGGCAAGCATACCTTGATCTTTCTTGCTGCCTCCCTTATCTGTATCATCATAATGTATGGAAGGTTGAGGGCTTCTTCCTCAATGAGATGTTCCATGAAGATCATATCTCATTCACTTACCCAGTAGAAATGACTAGTTCGGGGAAGAAAAATTTGATTGATCATGTTGTGGAGTAGCCACATTTCCATGGAAAGCATGTTGGCTTGAACATATTTGATGAGCTTGCATCTGATTTCTCCAAAATAAGCCTTAGGGCCTATTCTTTGTCTTTTAGGGTTTGTTCAGTTGCACCGTCAGTGGGCATTTGTAGTAGATTGCTCAACTTTTCTTCATCCACAACAACCTTTATTCCTTTGATGATGGATTCCAGATGATATTCCCTATGAATTAAATTTTCAAAGAAAGTTCTCACCAAGGAAGGGTAAGTTGGAATGTCCAATGAGCAGAAAAACGTCCATCCTTGGTTCTCAATCCAGTTCCCGATTTTCATATCTAGATCTTCCAAGAAGGTGAAATCAATCCTTCTACCACATGTGACCGGCCGATTGGCCATTGAAGCAATTTGCTCGGTTAGAGAAGGTGCTTCTTCTTCATTCTGTCTTGGAGAGGATTTTCCTTTTTTTTCTCTCTTCTTCTTCTGATTTTCACCGTGAGAGCTTCATTCAACTGTGCGAGACCTCTTCCGGGCAGATCTTCTTGGAGCCATTGCAATAATTTGGCAAGAAGGAAGAATTTGAGGCTTTGGGAAAAGGATATAGGAGGATTAGAGATAGTTTCAAGAAGAGTGTTAGAGTTTGGAGAGAAAATGACAAGTATAAAAAGTTTGAAAAAGTTACTCGGCTCTATTGAAAAATCATAAATCCAACATCCGAGTCGGCTTGGTTAGCCCTAAAATTATCCAAGTCAGCTTGTCCAGATCATACTCAAAAGAAACAAGAAATCGAGTCGGCTAGGCAAACCCTAAATTGACCTAGTCGACTCGTCCAGAGCAAGATCAGAAAAATTAGTGATTTGAGCCAGCTCGACCAGAGCAAAATTGCCTGAGTCGACTCAATCAGAAACTTTCCATAACAATTAAAATGATTCAAAAATTTAAATTAATTCAATAAAATATCAAGGAAAGTTGTTTAAGGAATTTATATTGATGTAGGAGGTTTTCTGGATAATTTTTTCTTAATTTTTGAAGGAATTAGGCTAGAAAAACTTAAAAGGGATCACAAAGATCTATGGTGCGGACACCAGAGGCACCAGAATAAGGCAGAGGCTTCTCAACCCTCTGTGGATCACTTAATGGCATTTGAGTTCACTATAATAAAGCTTAGTCTAGCTAAGTTGAGTCCTGTATTAATCAGCTCATGTTGAGCTAGTTCAGTCCAGTATTAGTCAGCTCATGTTGAGCTAATTTTATTATTTTTGAGTCCTGTCCAAGCATATTGAAGACTCAAGACCACATCATACAAGTGAAGATCAAGTCCAACCTGATTGAAGACATGGAAGTTGAGCCCAAGTCCAACCTAGCTTGATGACTTGAAGATCCCAAGAGGAGGAAATACAAAGAAGTACAAACCTGAAGCCCTGGACCAGCCGGAAGCAAATTGGGCCAGCCCAGGCCCAGGAAGGAGCTAGGGTGCCATTCCTTATGGTGACCCTCCTCTTGGTCGGCCACTTAAGGTCACTCCCTTGGCCGACCAAGACAAGGAGAGGGAGAGCAAGTTTTTAGGGATTTTCTACCTATGTTGCCTTATATTCTTAGCTAGGATTTGAAAGGGAGAAGGAGTCCTATGTAAAGTCTAAAGTACCCTTACTTGGGGCCCAAGACTAAGGGTCTATTTAAGGGACCCTAGTCTCTTGTATGAAGATTACTTTTGATATATGAAAATACTTGAGTTTCCTTCAATTTTTGTGTAATACCTTGCTATGTGCATAAAGGGGTTTTGTGAGTTCTTCTTCCCGGTGTTTGCAACTACATCCTGCCGCCAGCCAATCCTCTAGAGCCTTGGCCACCTACTCCAAAATTCCTTTCCCCTTTGCTATTTTTTTTTATTTTCTTGATCTCCTCTAAGTTTTCTAACCCCTGACAGGTCGTTTGCAGGTCCCCGTGTTCCTACGAATCCAACGACTCCAGCCAAGCCTCAATCGGACCACCGAGTAGAAAGCCAGGTATCCGCGGGTCTTTGGCTCGATTTTCCAGGCTGCATCCATCGAAGAACAAGAGATCCCTTCACTGCGATCTTCATCGGGCACTTCAGATATTGTCAGGTACACCCCCTCTACCACCAGTAGTTTTATTGTAGGAGAACTTGCCCTAACCGAGGCTTCTCAGCCCCGGCGATCCTTCTTTACTGCTTTGCTAGGTTCTAATCTGCATGCTTGACTTCTAAAATTCATAGAGAATTCCTTATAACATATTTTGATCCAATTTTCAGCATCTAATCTCTTAATCCCACATATAAAACACAAAAAAATAATTGTATGCATATTAGTTCCGCATCATTTGGTATCAGAGCTTAGATGAGGGCTTGCTTTCTGCAATTTTTCAGTCCATATATACTCTGTTATTTTAATTATTTCTTCCTTTTCAGAACTCCAAAAATTTTGAAACTTCTTTTTTTGGATTCATCCTAGTTCAAAGTATTTTCTGGGATTTTTTCAGATTTTATTTCAGTCTGTGCAATTTCTGCAAGCAAAAATACAGTCTGTAAATGTTCAGCTCTGTTTTTTTTCAGCAAGACAAGTTTAGAAGTTTTAGGGTTTTGTGTAGCATCTCTTTGCATATCTTTTAATATATTTCCTGCATATTAGGCCATAATTTGCAAGTTTTCTTCTGTTTATGAAAATACCAAAATATATAAAAAAAATTTACATATTCTCCAAAAACACTAAAAAAATATATCTAAACCCTAATTTGCATCCTCATCTGCCTGCCATCATTGCATAATCTACCTTTATGGGCACTTTTGCTATATCAGATAAGGGGAGGAGTTGATAACCTCTCCTTAGCCCAAAACCACACCCTTTGCATTTGGTCCCAAGCCTAACCTAAAATTAACTAAACTTAATTTGCCCTAGTGGTCTAGGGACACCAACTGGTCGGGTCCAGGCTAGTGTTAGATCACTGTGTCAAGTTAACCTGTGTGTGCCTTGTGCTCAGTGTCTAGAACGGTGGTTCAAGGATTCAATCCCGAAGGGCTTGTGTGCTGGTCCACCTACCTGGCCAATCTCTAATTGATGTCTAAGATTGGCAATCAAGGACCTAACACTTCCCTTACACCTGCCTAGCTGAGTACCGGGTTACTATAGGCTAGTTTGCCACCCTGATTGAGCATCTAGTTTGGACTCTAGGTCTAGTCAGCTATAGTCGATTTGATAGAGTCTTGCATGAGCACTAGATCAGGGGTTTCATATCATCCACCATCTCCACTTTTACCTGAATCCATGGATAAGCTGGAAGCCGAAATTCAAGCCCTTGTAGATCAAATAGCCCAGATGAACCATAAGTTTGACTAGTTAGAGGGCCATATAGGGACCATAGAAAGAACCCATGGGTCACAGTCTGAGCCAGATCCCGAGTCCCCTCAACCTAGGAGGACCCCAAACCCTGATCCATACCATGAGGTCGAACCTAGGAGAGCCCCTCAGCCTGACCCATACTATAATCCTGAACCTAGGAGGACCCCAAACCCTGATCCATTCCATGAGGTTGAACCTAGGAGAACCCCCCAGCCTAACCCATACTATAATCCCGAGCCTAGGAGGACCCCAAACCCTGATCCATACCTTGAGGCTGAACCTAGAAGAGGCCATCGTCCTGACCCAATCTCGGAGGTTCGTCCTAGAAGGCCTAATCAGGATTTTGTAGTCCAGGAGGACCGATCCTATAGACATGTTAAGCTTAATGCCCCAACTTTTGATGGTTGTCTAGATCCTAAGGTCTATATAGATTGGGAGGGAGTGATGGATCAATATTTTGAGTGGTATGATATGACGGAGGAGCGTAAATTTAGGTTTGATAAGCTTAAATTGGTTTGGGAAGCCAGGTTACATTGGACCAGTATTGAGAGAACCTTAGTCTAGGAGGGCATGATCCTATAACCACCTGGTGGGCCATGAAGGGTAAGCTTAGGACAAGATACGTTCCATCTTCATATCATAGTGGTTTACTAGATTAGTGGTAATGATTTAATCAGGGTAACAAGAGTATAGATGAGTACATCGCGAAATTTGATGAGTATTCTATGCGATGTGATTTAAGGCTTCTGAGGATGTTGTCTTATCTAGGTTTAGGGCTGGACTGAGAGATGACATTAAGAAGGAGCTCTATATGAGAGAGGTTAGAGACCTGGACCATGCTTACCAGCTTGCTAGGGATCATGAGCGTCTTTAGAGAGGGCCCGTTTACCGTAGGCCTGAGCCCACTAGATACCCTAGTCAGTATCCAGGAGCTAGCCAGCCCCACCAGACTTGACCCATGCCCAGCCGACCTAGCCCGAGTCGACCCAGTCCTAGTCAGCCAGGCTCGAGTCAACCCCAGCCTAGTACTCCTTTGACCCATAAGGATGATTGAGGAAAATCTGTAGAGGTCAATAAGAGTTACCCTCCCCAGAAGACCTATTTTAGATGTAAGAAACCGGGCCACTTTATGAGCCAATGTCTAGTTAGTGCCTTACACCTAGGTGAACTGCAGGAAGAAGAGCCTGAACCCGTAGTCGAACCTGAGGGAGAAGTTTATGAGGCTGATGATCAGTTAATAGATGAGTATGAAGGTGAGGAGGAGGAACCTGAGTCGGAGAACCAATTAGGAGTGGTTAGGTGCATCTTAACCCAAACCCCAGTTAAGGAAGATTGGTGTAGGACTAGCATCCTACAGACTTTTGTTAAGGTAGGGGGTAAGGTTCTTAAGATCATCATAGATAGTGGGAGTTGTGTCAATGCCATCTTTTCTAAGATAGTTAAAGCTTTAGGATTGACCACAGTTCTCCATCCTAGCCCGTACAAAATTTCTTGGATAGATTCCACCTCCATCCAGATTCAATCCAAGTGCCAAATCTTAATTAGATTGCAGACCTATGAGAAAAAGATTTGGTGTGATGTCATCCCCATGGAAGTAAGTAATATCATTCTAGGTCGACCTTGGCTTTTTGATCATGATGCAACCCTGTATGGTCGAACCAATGTTTGCGCTTTTAACTACCATGGGAATAAGTTTGTTATCAATCCAGCTCCCCCTAGGGACCCAGTTAAGAGGGGTTCTAGTAGCCTTAAGGACAAGAAACCTGGAGTTAACCTGATTAAGGCTAGGGAGTTAGAAAAGGAGATTGTTGAGGGTAACCCTATTTGGATCTTGACCTCCAAGGAAATACTCGAGCCGACCCAAAAGGAACACCCTAAAGAAATTGTTGAAGCTCTGAAAGAATTTGAGGATGTCTTCCCTGAGGATTTACCTGATCAACTACCACCCCTTAGAGACATCCAGCATGTAATAGATTTAGTTCCAGGAGCCACTTTACCAAACCTTCCTCACTATAGACTGAATCCCAGTGAGCATCAAGAATTACAGAAACAAGTGGGAGAATTTCTTAGGAAGGGTTCATTAGGGAGAGCCTGAGTCCATGTGCAGTCCCTGCTCTACTGACCCCTAAGAAAGATGGTACCTGGAGGATGTGTGTAGATAGTAGAGCTATCAACAAGATAACTATGAAGTATAGGTTTCCCATCCCCCGATTGGATGATATGTTAGACATGATGGCCGAAGCCAGAGTTTTCTCCAAGATAGACCATAAGAGCGGCTATCATCAGGTTAGGATTAGACCTGGGGATGAGTGGAAAACTGCTTTCAAGACTAAGGATGGCCTGTTTGAGTGTGTTGTAATGCCTTTCGGACTTCCAATACACCAAGTACTTTTATAAGGATTATAACCCAGGTCCTGAAAGAGTTTACTAGAAAATTCGTTATGGTCTACTTTCATGATATTTTGATTTATAGTAGGATTAAGAAGGACCACCATAGTCATCTAAGACTAGTATGCCAGACCATTAGGGAGAATAGCCTCTATGCCAACTTTAAGAAGTGTGATTTCATGAAACATAGGGTTATCTTCCTAGGTTTTGTTGTCACCCCTGAGGGAGTTTCTGCTGATCCTGAAAAGGTTAGGGCAATTGTTGAGTGTTCTACACCCACTAGCATCCACGATGTGCATAGTTTTCATGGCCTAGCAACCTTTTACAGGAGATTTATTAGGGGTTTTAGTATAGTCGTTGCACCTATCACTGATTGCATTAGGAAGGGTACATTTGAGTGGACCAAAGCAGCTGATAAGGCCTTCCTAGAGCTTAAGGATAAGATGACCCATGCACCCGGGGCCACGGCTATCAACGCTTCCTGGTCCGATGGCAAGGCCGGCCAGAGTCAGATGATTCATGGATTTCTCGAGAGGACTTGCAATGCCTCAACCCAGACCTTCTCGAGAGATATGTGAGCCAGTCTGATCTTCACTCGACAGGGTCGAGTTCCTCCCACCCCGGAAGAATTGGTGCGGACACCAGAGGCACCAGAATAAGACAGAGGCTTCTCAACCCTCTGTGGATCACTTAATGACATTTGAGTTCACTGTAATAAAGCTTAGTCTAGCTAAGTTGAGTCCAGTATTAGTCAGCTCATGTTGAGCTAGTTCAGTCCAGTATTAGTCAGCTCATGTCGAGCTCATTTTATTATTTTTGAGTCCTGTCCAAGCATATTGAAGACTCAAGACCACATCATACAAGTGAAGATCAAGTGCAACCTGATTGAAGACATGGAGGTTGAGCCCAAGTCCAACCCAGCTTGATGACTTGAAGATCCCAGGAGGAGAAAATAAAAACAAGTACAAACCTGAAGCCCTGGACCAGCCGGAAGCAAATTGGGCTAGTCCAGGCCCAGGAAGGAGCTAGGGCACCATTCCTTATGGTGACCCTCCTCTTGGTCGGCCACTTAAGGTCACCCCCTTTGCCGACCAAGACAAGGAGAGGGAGAGCAAGTTTTTAGGGATTTTCTACCTATGTTGCCTTATATTCCTAGCTAGGGTTTGAAAGGGAGAAGGAGTCCTATGTAAAGTCTAAAGTACCCTTACTTGGGGCCTAAGACTAAGGGTCTATTTAAGGGACCCTAGTCTCTTACATGAAGATTACTTTTGATATATAAAAGTAATTGAGTTTCCTTCAACTTTTGTGTGATTCCCTACTGTGTGCATAAAGGGGTTTTGTGAGTTCTTCTTCCCGGTGTTTGTAACTACATCCTGCCGCCAGCCAATCCTCCAGAGCCTTGGCCACCCACTCCAAAACTCCTTTCCCCTTTGCTATTTTCCTTTATTTTCTTGATCTCCTCTAAGTTTCTAACCCCTGACAGGTCATTTGTAGGTCCCCGAGTTCCTACGAATCCAACGACTCCAGCCAAGCCTCAATCGGACCACCGAGCAGAAAGCCGAGTATCCGCGGGTCTTTGGCTCGATTTTCCAGGCCACATCTATTGAGGAATGAGAGATCCCTTCACTGCAATCTTCATCGGGCATTTTCGACATTGTCATGTACACCCCCTCTGCCACCAGTAGTTTTATTGTAGCAGAACTTGCCCTAACCGAGGCTTCTCAGCCCTGGCGATCCTTCTTTACTGCTTTGCTAGGTTCTAATCTGCATGCTTGACTTCTAAAATTCATAGAGAATTCCCTATAACTTATTTTGATCCAATTTTTGGGATTTAATCTCTTAACCCCACAAATAAAGCACAAAAAAATAATTGCATGCATATTAGTTCCGCATCAACCTATTTCATCTCTAAGCATTTCAAATCTATCTTGATTGAGGGGCTTAGTGAAAAGTCAGCTAGTTGGTTCTCAGTTGGGGTAAATTCTAGTTCAATATCACCATTCAAAACATGTTCTCTAATAAAATGGTGTCTAATCTCTATATGCTTATTTCTAGAATGCTGAATTGGATTTTTTGTCAAATTTATAGCACTTGTGTTATCACATTTGATAGGAGTTTTAGATTGTGTAACACCAAAGTCTTCTAGTTATTATTTAATCCATAACACTTATGCATAACAACTCCCTGCAGCAGCATACTCTGTCTCAGCAATAGAAAGTGCTACCAAGTTTTGTTTCTTATAGTGCCATGAGATTAAATTCAAACCTAGAAATTAGCATGTGCTGCTTTTTCTATCAATTCTACAATCAACATAATCAGCATATGAAAATCTAATTAAATTTAATGAAGAATGTTTTGAAAACCATAGACCTAAATTACTTGTTCCTTTCAAATATTTGATAATCCTTTTAATAGCAAGCATATATGATTCTTTAGGATTGGATTGGAATCTATCACATATATATATGCTATACAAGATATCAGGTCTACTTGTAGCTAAGTATAATAAGGATCCGATCATACCTCTATAGAGCTTTTGGTCAATATTGGATTCATTTTCATCTTTGTCCAATCTGCAAGATGGGCTCATGGGTGTGTTCATTTGTTTGCTTGACTCTATACCAAACTTTTTGATTATCTCTTCGATGTACTTGGCTTGGTTGATGAAGATTCCTTCCTTTGTTTGTTTCATTTGAAGTCCAAGGAAGTAGTTAAGTTCACCCATTAGGCTCATTTCAAATTCTCCCTGTAATAACTTAGCAAATTCTCTACAAAGAGTTTCATTAGTTGCACCAAATATAATATTGTCAACATAAATTTGTACAACTATTATATCATTAATTTTTTCTTGATGAAAAGAGTTTTATCAACATTTTCTCTTGAAAAATTATTTTCAATCAAGAAAGTGCTAAGTCTATCATACCAGGCTCTACGTGCTTATTTCAAAACATATAAAGCTTTATTTAATTTAAACACATGGTTTGGGAAAACATGATCTTCAAAACCCGGTGGTTGTTCTAACAAAACTTGTTTAGAAATGAAACCATTTAAAAGTATACTTTTTACATCCATTTGAAAAAGTTTAAAATTCATGTAGCAAGCAAATGCAAGAAGTAATTTAATGGCTTCTAGTCTTGCTATAGGAGCATATGTTTCATCAAAATCAATGCCCTCTTCTTGGTTATATCCCTTAGCCACTAATCTAGCTTTGTTTCTTACAATATTTCCTTGTTCATCTAACTTGTTTCTATAGACCCATTTGGTTCCTATGATTGGATGGTCTGAAGGTCTATCAACTAATGTCCATACCTTATTTCTTTCAAACTAGTTTAGTTTTTCATGCATGGCCATCATCCAGTTTGGATCATTTTCAGCTTCTTCTAAGGTATAAGGTTCTATTTGTGATACAAAGGCTAGGTAATCATGTGCAACTCTATGTGATGACCTAGTCCTAATACCTTGTGAAGGATCACCAATGATTAATTCTCTTGGATGAGAAGTTACGTACCTCGATTCTCTTGGTAGATCAGTGTGATCCTTACTTTTTGTTTCTTCTCCTTCTTCAATTGGTCTTTCTTGTATGCTCATGTCTTCTATTTCCTTTTGAATTGTACCTACATCAATATCTATGCACTCTTATTTCGTAGAAGGTGAAGGGTTAGTTTAATTAAAAATAACATGCATGGACTCTTCTACAGTAAGAGTTCTTTTATTAAATACTCTATATGCTTTGCTATGTAATGTGATATGGCAACATCGCTGACGTGGAAAGTACATCAGATCCAGCTGGATGCCGACGATGCCACATGGGTTTTTCTTTCAAAATTCTCTCCCCAGGTGGCTTGACCAGCGATCGTTCTCACCTGGGATGTGGCACTCCCGCTCCTTCGCTAGGTGGCACCCTAAGATGGGTCCACCTCGATCGAAGTCGAGCCTTCCTCTACCACTTCTCCAGGTGTCCACCCAGGAGGGGTCCACCTCGATTGAAGCTGGTGGCCTTTGCTCCCTCGCTAGGTGGAGCCCCAAGATGGGTCCACCTCCATCGAGGTTGGGCCAGGCGCTCCTGCTCCTTCACCAGGTGGCACCCCAAGATGGGTCCACCTAGGCCGAAGTCGAGCCTTCCTCTACCACTTCGCCAAGTGTTCGCCTAGGAGGGGTCTACCTCGGCCGAAGCTGGCGGCCTCTGCTCCCTCTCCAGGTAGCACCCCAAGATGGGTCCACCTCCACCGAGGTCGAGCCAGGCGCTCCTCCTCCTTCGCCATGTGGCACTCCAAGATGGGTGCACCTCGATGGAAGTCGAGCCTTCCTCTTCCACTTCGTCAGGTGTCCACCCAGGAGGGATCCACCTCGATCGAAGCTGGCAGGCTCTACTCCCATGCCAGGTTGTGCCCCAAGACAGGTCCACCTCTGTCGAAGTCGAGCCAGGCACTCCTGTTCCTTCGCCAGGTGGCACCCCAAGATGGGTCCACCTTGGCCGAAGTCGAGCCTTCCTCTGCCACTTCGCCAGGTGTCCACCTAGGAGGGGTCCACCTCGGTCGAAGCTGGTGGCCTCTGCTCCCTCGCCAGGTGGTGCACAAAGACGGGTCCACCTCCACCAAGGTCGAGCCTGGCTCTCCTACTCCTTCGCCATGTGGCACCCCAAGATGGGTCCACCTCGACCGAAGTTGAGCCTTCCTCTGCCACTTCGCCAGGTGTCCGCCCAAGAGGGGTCCACCTCGGTTGAAGCTGGCGACCTCTGCTCCCTCTCCAGGTGGCACCACAAGATGGGTCCACCTTGACCGAGGTCGAGCCAAGCACTCCTGCTCCTTCGCCAGGTGGCACGCCAAGATGGGTCCACCTCGATCGAAGTCGAGCCTTCCTCTACCACTTCGCCAGGTGTCCACCCAGAAGGGGTCCACCTCGACCGAAGCTGGCGGCCTCTGCTCCCTTGCCAGGTGGTGCCCCAAGATGGGTCCACCTCAGCCGAGGTCAAGCCAGGCGCTCCTGCTCCCTCACTAGGTGGCACCCCAAGATGGGTCCACCTCAACCGAAGTCGAGCCTTCCTCTGCCACTTCGCCAGGTGTCCACCCAGGAGGGGTCGACCTCGGTCAAAGCTGAAGACCTTTACTCCCTTGCCAGGTGGCGCCCCAAGATGGGTCCACGTCCATCGAGGTCGAGCCAGGCACTCCTGCTCCTTTGCCAGGTGGCACCCCAAGATGGGTCCACCTCGATCGAAGTTGAGCCTTCCTCTACCACTTCGCCAGGTGTTCGCCCAGGAGGGGTCAACCTTGGTCGAAGCTGGTAGCCTCTGCTCCCTCGCCAGGTGGCACCCCAAGATGGGTCCATCTTCACCAAGGTCGAGCCAGGCGCTCCTGCTCCTTTGCCAAGTGGCACCCCAAGATGGGTCCACCTCGGTTCGAAGTCGAGCCTTCCTTTGCCACTTCGCTAGGTGTCCGCCCAGGAGGGGTCCACCTCGGTCGAAGTTGGCAGCCCCTGCTCCCTCGCCAGGTGGCATCCCAAGATGGGTCCACCTCCGTCGAGGTCCAGCCAGGTGCTCCTGCTCCTTCGCTAGGTAGCACCCCAAGATGGGTCTACCTTGACCGAAGTCGAGCCTTCCTTTGCCACTTCGCCAGGTGTCCGCCCAAGAGGGGTCCACCTCAGTCGAAGCTGGCGGCCTCTACTCCCTCGCCAGGAGGCGCCCCAAGATGGGTCCACCTCCACTGAGGTTGAGTAAGGTGCTCTTGCTTTTTTGCCAGGTGGCACCCCAAGATGGGTCCACCTCGATCGAAGTCGAACCTCCCTCTGCCACTTCGCCAGGTGTTCGCCCAGGAGGGGTCCACCTCGATCGAAGCTGGCAACCTCTGCTCCCTCGCCAGATGGCACCCCAAGATGGGTCCACCTCCATCGAGGTCGAGCCAAGCACTCCTGCTCCTTCACCCGGTAGCACCCCAAGATGGGTCCACCTCGATCGAAGTCGAGCCTTCCTCTGGAACTTCACCAGGTGTCCGCCCAGGAGGGGTCCACCTCAGTCGAAGCTGGCAGCCTCTGCTCCCTCGCTAGGTGGCACCCCAAGATGGGTCCACCTCGGTTGAGGTCGAGCCAGGCGCTCCTGCTCCTTCGCCGGGTGGCACCCCAAGATGGGTCCACCTCGGTCGAAGTCAGCCCTATTCTGTAAAGCCTCGAGAGGTTAGAGGCACAGGCCATGAGGTCGCTGCTAGAGTCGGCGCACGGTGTGCCTTGTACAGGGTGCACAGTATGGCCCGCAATGGTGCGTGGAACCTCGTTTACATCAGTTAAGGAGGGCCCCACGATCGAGGTGTCGAATCCTTGTAGTCAGGAGCCTGGAACTCAGGAAGTCTGCTGTCAACGCACTGAGATGAGGGCTCCCATGCTTGGCTCAAGATCCCGCCAGGTTCCTCTTCTTGTGACAGTGTGGCAGACGAGGCAAGCTAGCCGCTTAACTCCCAGGCTCAAAGAAGAAGGGTGGGATGACGAAAAGGGGGCCGGAGACCTTCGGGAGCCTCTAGAGGGTAGAGGAAAAAGCTGAAGGTGGCTCGACGGTATAAAAGGGATGGTGAGAGCAGACGAAAATGTAAGTCGCTAAGAGGGAAGAACACCGACAAAAAGGAGCAACAACTCTAAGGCTCCCAGAAGTTCCCAAACACAAATCCAGCGAGTCCAGGGTAGGAAACCGAGTGTCAACCCCTCTCATTCCCACACTTCTTTCATAAAAAACCTCCTCTAAGCACGGGAATCCAGCGGAGACCCATCTTAGTAGATCTGTTCCATCTTGCCATTCACTAACTTGACCGTCGGAGTGCCTCCATCGGAACCCCCGGCCCGGGTCTCTGACCCTTTCTTTTGTAGGCCCGAAGGCTTGGAGATCCTGGGGTAGAGTCCAAGGTCCGGTGCCAGTGCATAAGCTATAGGCCATAGCGGTAAGATCGGCAATAGATTGACGCACCAGGTAGGGGGGGTAGAACAGTAACCCCTGCATGAGCAAGAGAATTGCTCAACCGCAAGCATGGTGATGACACACGGACGTGAAGCTTCCACTAGCCAGGCGGGAGAGGTTCCCTATCCTCCGGGCTCGTGTAGCCCGAAGAGAGAACTTCCCGCTCCTCCTCCTCCTCCAGCCCCAGCCAGGGACCCCCGCGGCTCAAGCTATGGGTCCCCGCGGAAGCCTGCGCTCTGTTTAAGGTAGGCCATCCCATCCACGGGCAATAATCAACCCCCGCGGGGGCCATCAGACTCCCGCAAAAAGAAATCACACTAGGTTGGTGGATCACAAGAGTCGATCCCCGACCGGCGATCTTGAAGTCGCCCGGCACAGCAGGCACCATCAGGGCAAGGCCCCTCGCCACGACCAATCGGCATCTCCTTCTCCAGCAGCCTAGGTGGAAGGTTCCATTGATGATGCCATCAAGCGCCTGGCCGAGAGACGCTTGGAGGAGCATGAGCACAAGTTGGCGGAGTTCTCCCATCGCTTCGCCAACATGCAGGGCTCCCCTAGCGAGCCAGTGGGCTACAACGCCCAACCACCCTTCTCCCGATAAATCCAAGAGGAATCGATTCCGAGTCGATTCTGCATGCCTCAGGTGGACCCCTATGATGGGACCACCGACCCCTTGGACCACCTGGAGAGCTATAAGGCTCTCATGAGAATCCAGGGGGCGACGAACGCCCTCCTATGTATTGCCTTCCCGGCCACTCTCTGGAAGGCTGCTCGAGTTTGGTTCACCCGCCTCGAGCCTGAGTCTATCAGCTCCTTCCATCAGCTGGAAGTAAAATTTGTGGCACACTTCGATGCTTACTGGAAGGTGCCATGGGTGGTGGATAGCCTTTTCTCTATCCGCCAGCAAGACCAGGAGCCACTGCGGGACTACGTCACCCGCTTCAAGACAGCTGCCCTGGAAATCTATAGCCTGGACGAGCCCATTACCATACTGGCATTAAAGCGAGGGCTCAAGACCTCCCGTCTGACCTATTTCCTAGACAAGAAGCCCCCCAAGACCATACCAGGAGAGAGCTGGACGGGAAGCCTTCGAAGAAGCCTGCCCCAAAGGATGTCCCAGGGACTCGGAGGCCCGGACCACCCGTAGACTTCCGGCCGGGATCGAAGCCGAAGAACGGTCCCGTTCTGGAGCAAGCCTTTACCCCCCTCCTTGCTCCAAAAATGAAGATTCTCATGGAGATCGAGGGCGAATGCTTCCTCCACCGACCTCCCCCTCAGAACCCAAAGAACAGTCGCAACAAGATGAAGTATAGCCAGTTTCATCATGACCATGGCCACGACATGGAGGAGTACCATAATCTGAAGTGGGAGATCGAGGAGCTGATCAAGAGGGGCTACCTCAGGAAGTTTGTGAGGAGCGAAGCCTCGACGGATGACCAGCCACCATGGCCCTTCCTTTCATCCCTGTAATTGACAATCGCCCTATGAAGAAACCTATGGGCATGATCTCTTGGGGGATAGGGCGTGCATTGAAGAGAGCCCGGGAGGTGGGAGACCTAGAAAATACACTCCCCTTTGAGAAGGGGAATGAAAATGAAAGTGTAAACAATGATGCAGTGGTGGTCGAGATGACCATCGCTAAGCATCCTATACATCGCACTATGGTGAATAGTGGGAGCTTTACTGACATACTATTTTATGATGCTTTCTCCCGAATGAATTTATTTCATGATCAGCTAAAGCTAATGCACACCCCTCTCATGGGCTTCATCGGAGATTCCATAGGGGTCGAAAAGGAGATCACTCTCCCTGTTACTGCTGGAATCCCACCCCGGCAGAGCACGGTCATGATGACCTTCACCATCGTCCGACTCCCATCCCCTTACAATGCTATCCTGGGCTGTCCAGGGCTCAACCAACTGGATGCAGTCATTTCTACCAAATGGTTGCTGGTGTAGTTCCCTACCACCTTTGGGATGGGAATAATAAGGGGGACGGTTCAACCCGTTTCGCATTGCTTGCAGGCTATCCCGAGGGCCCGAAGTGCCGAGCCCGGCTCTGACGTCGACGACCTCGACCATAGGGTGCAAGATCCTAGGGGAGGCCCCGTAGAGCATTTGTTGACGTACCCCCTTGGCTCAGACCCTTAGAAGATAGTGCAAGTGGGAGCCCAACTCCCGGAGGATGAACGAGCTCTCCTGCTGGATTTCTTCCGGGCGAACGCATATGTGTTTGCCTGGTCTTCTATAGATATGCCAGGTATTCCCTCGGAGGTTATTACCCACCAACTAAAGATTGATCCGAGGTGCTGCTCGGTTTGCTAGAAGAAGAGAAGTTTTGCCACCGAAAGACAGAAGGCAATCAATGAAGATGTGGAAAAGCTCCTCATCGCTGGCTTTGTACGAGAAGTGCAGTACCCTAGTTGGCTGGCAAACGTGGTGATCGTGAAAAAGAACAATGACAAGTGGAGGATCTGTGTAGATTACACCGACCTCAACCGATCATGCCCGAAGGACAGCTTCCCCTTTCTAAGATCGATCGGCTCGTGGACACCACCATGGGACATTGCCTCCTCTCTTTCATGGATGCATTCTCCGGGTACAATCAGATCCGAATGCACCCGGAGGATGAAGAGCACACCGCCTTCATCACGGATCACGGGACCTACTGCTATAAAATGATGCCGTTCAGCCTCAAGAACGCAGGTGCCACGTACCAACGTTTAGTCAATAAGGTCTTCAAAGACCAGATTGGTCGTAACATGCAGGTGTACGTCGACGACATGCTGGTGATGAGCAAGCTGACCTCAGACCATGTCGACAACCTGACAGAGACTTTCCATAACCTTCGTCTTCGTCAAATAAAGTTGAACCCGATGAAGTGCGCTTTCGACATATCAGCAGGGAAGTTCCTCGGCTTCATGGTGACCTACAGAGGGATAGAAGCCATCCTAGAGAAGGTTCAGGCGATCCTAGACATGGAGTAGCCCACTTCCAAGAAGCAAGTGCAGCGACTCACCAGCCAGATAGCTATCCTAAGCTTATTTATCTCAAGGTCCGCTGATCACTGCCAAACCTTTTTCAAGGCACTGAGGAAGATGCACGACTTCGCTTGGACGAAGGAGTGCCAGGAGGCATTCGAGGAGCTGAAGAAGGCATTGAAATCGTTACCACTGCTCTCCTGACCAGAGGAAGGAGAAGAGCTCCTTCTATACCTAGCGATCACTATGGAGGCCGTCAGCTCGGTCCTGGTCTGGATGGATGACAGAGGGGTCCAGAGGCTAGTGTATTACATGAGCAAACTTCTCCATGACGCGGAGCTCAGGTATTCTTGGTCTGAGAAATTGATTTTTACACTAATCGTGCTCGCCCAGCGCCTCAGGCCTTATTTCCAAGCACACCCCATCGCGGTCCTAACGGATCAACCACTGAAAGCGGTGCTCAGCCGGCCTGACACATCCGGATGCCTAGCGAAGTGGACGCTGAAGCTTAGCGAGTTCGACATTGCCTACCGGCCGAGGTCGGCCATGAAGGTGCAGGTACTCGCTGATTTTTTAGTTGAGTGTGCAGGCCTGGGCGAGGAGCCAAAAGAGAGCCCCCAGAATTGACAGCCAGAGCCTGGATCGAAGGAGGACATCTGGGTCCTTTATTTGGACGGAGCCTCAAACTCTGGCGGGAGTGGAGCTGAACTCATCCTTGCCAACAACGAGGGAGTTGTCGCCGAATGTGTGCTCTACTTCCAGTTCGCCGCCACCAATAACTAGGCGAAGTATGAAGCGCTCCTTGCGGGACTGAGAGTCTCTCGTGAGCTAGGTGTGGCCAGCCTCAGGGTCTCACCGACTCATAGCCGGTGGCCGGGCAAGTCTCAGGAGAGTACGATGCACGGGACCACCAAATTGCGAAATACCTAGAGCTGGTGTGAGTGAGTGTTGTGAGTTTTAGACGCTTCAGTGTCTCCCACATCCTACAAGAGGAAAACGCTCGTGCAGATGCCCTCTCCCGCGTGGCAACCCTGCCGGACTCATCACTGGGCCACGCCTACGTCGAGCACCTTCAAGCCCCGAGTTATGAGACACCCAGGGATGTCCAACAGGTCATCCCGGAGCCTAGCTGGATGGACAAGTACATTGAGTACATCACCAACGGTACCTTGCCAGAGGTTCGCACGGCGGTCAGCCTCATTAAGAGGAAGGCCGCATGGTTCATGTTGATGGACGGGCTACTGTACCGAAGGTCCTATTCCTACCACTCCTTAAATGCCTGAGGCCCAACGAAGCCGCACTCGTACTCCAAGAGATCCACGAGGGCATATGTGGGAACCATGTGGAGGGCAGGATACTGGTGTAGTACAAGGCCCTCCATCAAGGCTACTTCTGGGAGACAATGAGAGAAGATGCGGCTAACTTTGTCAAGAGGCATGATCGATGTCAGCGGCATGCTGTCGTACAGCATCAACCTGCCACGCCACTCTCCCAGCTCTCCACCCCCTGGCCGTTTGCTCAGTGGGGCATGGATCTCCTCGAACCCTTTCCCCCTGCATCCGGGCAATGAAAGTTCTTGATTATGGCTATCGACTACTTCACAAAGTGGGTCGAGGCTGAGCCATTAGCCCAGATCATAGAGGCGTATGTCACCATGTTTTTCTAGAAGTCAATTATCTGTCGTTTTGGCTTGCCCCACACCATCATCACCGACAATGGATGCCAGTTCAACTGTCAGGAGTTCGAGGAGTTTTGCAACGACCTCGGGATTCATCACTGCTTCACCTCGGTGGCGCATCTTCAGACCAATGGAGAAGCCGAGGTGACAAATAGAACCATCCTGCAAGGCCTTCGAACTAGACTGGACCAGGCCAAGGGAAGATGGGCGGAGGAACTTCCTAGCATCCTATGGGCATACCATACCACCCCAAGGATGGCCACGGACGAGACCCACTTCAACCTCGTCTTCGGTACGGAACAGTCATCCCAATAGAGCTCAGCCTACTGACCTTGGGTGTAGCGCAGTACAACGAGGCTGAAAACCCGGTGCGGCTACTACTGAACCTGGATCTCCTTGAAGAAACAAGAGACAGGCCCCGAGTTCGGATGACGGCCTACCAGCAATGAGTGGCCATATACTACAATTCCAGGGTGTGGCCGAAATCCTTCCGTTCGGGAGATTTAGTGCTGTACCATGTCGAGGCGTCCCAGCCTCGGGAGTGCAGCATGCTCTCCCTAAATTAGGAGGGCCCTTATAGGGTGGCCGAAGCACTTCACCATGGAGCTTATTACCTGGAGGAGCTCGACGGATCTCAGTTTTCGTGGACTTGGAATGCCGTGAACTTGAGAATGTATTACCAATAGTGTAAGACCCTTTATGCTTTAATAATGAGATCCTTTTTGTATGCAATACCTGTTCTCGTCTCGTAGGACCATCGCCATCTAGTTTTAAGCTTGGCGAATGAGGGCAAGGTGGGATGCCCACAAACAGCCTGCAAAGATGTGAAGTCGCAGGCCTCGACCCGAATAACCTCGTGGAAGCTGGCTCTTCTGCAAAAATCCCAGAGTTCAGTTCGTAGTGCCGCATGGAATTAAATTCCAGCATGCGACTCTGGAGTTCAGTCCAGAGGAAGTTCCGGAGACGTAGGTCCTGGTCCCATTGGTCCCGGATTTCAGCTCGGAAGGTTGTGCAAGGCTCAACTCCCACCTGTGGCCTTGGGGTTTAGTCCGGAAGTTTGCACGGAACCTAATTCCAGAGCAAAGTCTCGGACTTCGGTCTAGAAGGTGGAGCGGAACCCAGTTCCCCCGCAGGATCCTGGAGTTCAACCCGAAATGCTGCACGGGACTCAAGTCCGGTGGTTGGCCCCGAGGTTTAGTCCGGAGGATGCCCAAAAAAAAAAAGGGGGAAACCTAAGTCTCCTGCTCATTTGGAGTGTAAGCTCTAAATCTTAGGAGGCCCAAACCGAAAACCAAGAGATCTTTGGGGCTTTGTCTCAGACCGGTGATTTAGTTTGCAAACACAAAAAAGAAGAAGAAAGGAAAAAGAGGGAGATGAGGCAAAATAATTAAAAGGGGTCTTCATTTCTAATAAAGGATTTCTTACAAAAAGAGGGCCCCGACAGACCGGGAGACCCAAAGAAATGAAAAGGAAAAACCTATACTAGAAATAAAAGGAGACCCCGAGGTCACCTCGCCGCAGCCGCGTCCTCCTTCGGCTGGGGTCCACCTTCGCCACTGGCTATGATGTCAGAAGGCCACGCGGAAGCCTCCATGTCAGCAGCCTCTGCAACCGGCCCTCCCTCGTCGGGCTACTCTCTTTGGTCGCCTAGGACAACCCCACTGAGATCGTGCTCGGGGAAGAAGGAGCCCACCTTCTCCCGGCACATCTGGAAGCCCTTCAGGAAGGAGTCGGCCTTCGCCTCGTGCAACTCCCCCCTAAACTCCTTGGATGCCCGGAACCTTGGCACGGCCTCCTGTGTCTCCTTCCTGGAAGCCTCCAGCAGCCCGTTGACGTAGGAGTTCTTCTCCTTGGCCGTGCTCAGTTCCTTAAGGACCTCCTCGACCCGGTGCTCTAGCGACCGGGACTGAGCCCTAAGGCGAGATACCTCGGTCGCGTCCTCTTCGGTTCAGCGTTGGCTCGAGATCCTCTCCTCAGACAGAGAGGCCTCGAGCTCCCTGACATGCCCCTTGGCATGAACTAGGTCTGCTCAGAGGGACTGGTTGCTCCCCCGTAGCTCGTGACCTTTCTCTATTTGGTCCTGCATGTTGGTCGCGAGCTTGCCTAGCCTCTTCTCCTTCTCAGCATCTTTCTTTACCTAGCTGGAAAAGAAGTTCCTCAGCAGTAGTACGTCGGTCCCGATCTGCGTCAGAGAGAAAATTGAATGTTAGAAAGATCCAACTGGAACATTAAACAGAAAGAGCTCGGAGCTTACCGTGAAGAGCAAGGGGAGGATCCCGAGCAATGCATCTACGTAGTCCTGGCCACCCCTCATGCGACGGTCCCGGGGCATGCAGGCGAACTCCATCATCTTTTCTGCGAGCCCCTGATCGCGGATGATGGAGGAGCTGGCTTTAAGCCTCAACGAAGGAGGATGGACATCGAGAGTAGGCTTAGCAGCTATCCCTCCACTGGGCGGCGCGACCGATGGCGGGGCGCCGCCATTTTGGTAGCCACCACAGGGATGATAGGCATGGTGGCTAGTGCAGGCACCGCCCGGGAAGGTTCCGGCCTCCCCTCTCCCTCAGCCTTGTCAAGCTCGAGGATGGGCACGTCAGGCGCACAAGGCTGAGGTGGTCTCGGGGTAGGGCCCGTCGCCCCGGGGCCAGTAGGAGCTGGGGTGGGCCTGGGCCCCTGGCTCGCCTCCGTGCGGGCCTTATTCGGTGGAGCCTCCTGGGCCCCTTCAGCAGCGCCCCTCTTTGGACACCCTCCATCAGGCTCTCGATGGAGAACTTCATCCCTAGAGAAAGAAAGTGATCAGGTCATTTCAGAAAGAAGGAAGAAGAAAATGGGAAAAAAGCAAAGGTGGAGAAGGGAGACCCGGAGTCTCACCCAATGCCCAGATTGGGCTGACTCCCGCCTCTAACAAATTCTGCTCTGAGAGCAGGACCTCGAGGGTAGGGACCGCGTCACCTAGCACTTGAGCATAAACCTCCTAGTCTACCGGCTCAACTTGGGAATTTTGATTCGGGGACCGGTCTGGCTCACTCTAGGCCCAGTCGACATCCTGGATCGAGGTAAAAAGGAATCGGTTATTCCATCCCTTGATCAACGTGGGGAGGTCGAACCGAAGACACCTAGGCTGGGAAGAAAGGTACCACCAGCAGTCATCAGTGGAGTAGCATTTCTAATGGTGATCCAGCCATCGTCCGGGCATTTTTTTCCAATAAATCAGGTTACGTCTTCATCCATGCCGCATCAGTTTGGTATCAGAGCGAGTTATGGATTAGGGGTGCTCCATTTTTTCGAACTCGACGGAGTCAAGTTCTTCATGGTCGAGGAGAATGATGGGGATCTAGTCGTTGCCTGGATATTTTTTCCCAGTTTTTTTTAATTTTCTCATATTTTTTTTATTTCCCTATTCCTGCTATTCCATCAATCCCCGCTATTCTTGTTTTATTATTGGTTTATCCCTGAGTTATCCCAGCCTTATTCCATTTCCTCCATCCTTCTCCCGTGATTTTTTTTTAAAACTTCCGAACCCTAGTCCCCGCCCCCTCCGGCCCTAGATTCGGGCTGCCCGACCCTCGGCCAGCCCCGTCGGATCGCCGCCGATGCTTGCCGGCCCCCGCCCTTGCCCGAGAAGCCGCCGCCACCACCCACGCCCATGGGAAGACGAATGGACACAGGAGGCATCTATCCGCCCACCTGCGGTCGTGCCGCCCTGCACCGCCGCCGACCTGCTGCCTGCCGTCGCCCGCCGGCCCCAGCCTGGCCACCGATGGGGTCCGCTGCCACCCACGACCGTGGGAAGACGAACAAATGCGGGAGGCATCCGTTCGCCCCCGTGCATCCGTGTGACGCCGCCATCGCCACCTGACGCTGCCGCCACCGCCCGCCTGCCACCGCCCCTTCGTCCGCCGGCCAAGGCCCGGCCGCCGGAGGCCTCACCGGTGCCTAGGAGTTCCCATGCCATGGAAGGCCAAACGGCATGCACAGGGCATGCCGTACCCCCTGTGTCACCTCGCCTGTAGCCCACCACCAGCTGTCCGTCGTTCACCATCCGTCAGCCCCGTCTGCCATCCGTCGGCCCTGTCCGCCATCCGTCGGCCCCGTCTCCCGCTCGCTTCCCGGCCGTCCGTCGGTGCCCCGCCGAAGTTGGTTCCCTACTTGTCCAGGCCATGATTTGGAGTTTGCATGGATTTCAGAGTATCCCAGTATTCAAAGTAACACACTTTCTAGAGCAGATCATCAAGCCGACACGCTTCTCAAAGCAGATCAACACCAATATTGATGCAGCACAGTTTTTGATGTAATTTATTTTCCTTTTTTGGGTTTATTGTTGGCTAAGTAACAGAGGATTTTGGTTTTTCTATATAAAGGCCCCCTCTCCCCTTGTAAAGTTTAATATTTATTATGAATTTTTGGGTTTTCCATCGGTTCCGGTTTTGGGCTGAGGCCCATCTTTCCTTCACCTGCGGGTGTTGTGGGGTGTGAGACCCCACTTCCTTCGCTCGCATGCGAGCATCGAGGGGCGCGAGGCCCTAGTTATCCCCCTTTTCCATCGAGTCCCCCTCTAGGTTTTAGGAATTTTTCTTTATGGTCCCAAGTAGCGATTTGGGTGGGATGCCCTAGGCTCCGCATGTAGTGAGATGGGTGGGACGCCCTAGACTACATGTAGTGGGATGGGTGAGATGCCCTAGAGGTGCGATGTCTCTCCATGAGGGTGAGTCCCCAGTCCTAGAGTGTCCATGTTTTCTATCCTCCATCCCATGTTTCTCCACCCAGAAAAATTGAAAACCAAAAGAGTTCAGCTATTTTAGGGTTTAGTGTCAGTTCGCCCTAGTCCCGGGAGACTTCTTAGCCCTCCCACGATCCTAGTTTGTTTAGGTTTTCCCCTGTTTTCCCAATAAATCAGGTTACGTCTCATATGTCTCGCATCAGCATGGCTGATCTCCAGGGATGCCAAGGGATGCTAGGGCAGCAGGGTATCAATCCAGAAATACAAGGAGAGCACTCAAAGAGAGACCAAAACTCAAACTCAAGATAATTTCACAAAATTTTAGCAATGTTTATTCATAAGAAAAGGATGCTTACAAGAGGGGGAGGGGTGGAGTATTTATAGAGTTCCCATACCCTCACTAACCATGGTTACACTTGGGTTGCAAGTCCTCTTCCAAATTAGAATACAAGTCCTTTCCTAGCTAGGTTAGAATTACAAGGTGTAAAGGGATTAAGAGTCCTAACTAGGTTAGAATAACTTGGTCTTCTCCTTTTTTTCTTCAACTTGGACTTAGTCAAACCTCTTTGGATGCCCCTTGATTGGTGTGTGGGCTTTAGGGCAGCAAGGGGTGGTCGGCCATGGGCTTGGAGAGCTTGGGCTTGGGCCCCCTGGAAGCTGGGGTGCCTGGTTCCCTGTGCTGGTATATTTTCAGCGTCAAAAGGGAATCTTGGTTCTCTTATCTTGGGCTTGCTTCCTGGGCTTGAACTTGGAGGCTTGGAGTGCTGGGATAGCTTAGTAAATATGGGTTCCTAGCATATGGAATATTTTGAAAGCATCTGGAGGGAATCTGGCATCTGAAATGGCACCTGGAAAAAATCAGGACACTTGGGTATTGATTGAGCTCCCCTAAGCTGGTGTAACTGTTTCTGGCTTTAGAATGAGGTCAGGTAGCACTCCAAAATAGCATAACCTCCTCTTTTGTACAAGGAGTGTACTCATACTAGACATATACTGATGTACAAGACTCAATGTACTGGACTAGGTTGAGGGTTGAGACAAATCAACTAACCTCAACTTATTATAGGACTCAATTCTGGTTGATTACAAAATTTGACACATGGCTAGGTAAACCAAATAGGGCCCAATAATCTGTATCTGATCCTGGTGCCCCCACCAATTCTCCCGAGATGGGAGGAACTTGACCCCATCGAGTGTGGGATAACTTGGCTCTCATAGTGCTCGAGTGCTTTGAGTTGAGGCACTGCAGATCATCATGGGTGATCCACAAGTCCTCAGATTCTGCCCAACCTTGCCACCAGACCAAATACCTCTGATAGCCATGATTCTAGGTACATATGGCTTGATCATCCAGGATTCTCTCAATATTTTTCTCACTATTTGGCCAATTGGTTGGTGGACACTCTAGGGTGGGTTCTCTCTCAAAGGGAGGGATAGGCTCAAGGTGCTCGCTAGGTATCATTGCTGGCACCCTAGACTCTATAAAATCTGAGATGATGAATGTATAGCTAATACCTAAATCAGTTAGTATCTCATGCACATAGGCATTGGGTCCACAGATATTCATTATCTTGGATGGGCCAGCTTCGCGAGCAGAAAATTCTTTACAACTACAAAATTCCCTGCAAAATTCTTTCTCTCTCTTTTGGGAATTAGCCAAGTTGTTAGTTAGTTCATTAGTTATGTTTAGTTTTGACTAATTTTCATATGCTGTGCAGAGGGTAGTGCAAGTCCAGACATGTAATTCTGGTTGTGCATTTATTGGACTTATCAATTCCTAACAGACTTGACTAGACATCCCTATCAAAGGACATTTTATTGGACTCTAAGGGACAACCTAATAAATTATAGACTCTTTAGGTTTGACCCTAGCATGGCATGCACATGAGAACATACTATGTACTCCTACTAGGTGCCATAGGGTTCTCCTAAAGTAAGATGCAAATATGTCATGCTTAAGGAATGAATGCATCAAGTAAATTCCTATAAAATGCAACCTAATAGTAAAGAAAACAGAAGAAGTTTCCAGAAATGGTAGAAAATAAGGGGTGGGTTCAGGATTAGTCTAATTAGATAGAAGGTAAGAAGAAGGTTCTGGGTTGATCAGGTAGAATAGGAGATAAGGAGGGATTTCAGGGATGAGGCCTATATTAATGAGATTGACCTTATGGGTTTGAGGTAGTCCTACAGAGTCTGCATTATGGAAGAATGAATTATTAATTTCAGGGAAGAGATCAATTGGAGTTAATGGAGTGACTTCATCCTGAGGGTACTAGTTTAAAGAGATCAGGTCCCTAATGAATTCTCCTGGTTCTTGAATCAAAGGACTGGGCTCTACAACTGGACTCTCTTCTAAAGTTTCCTCAGGTGGTGTTCTAATAACAGGATTTGGGTTCTCTTCCTCTAACTGCTCTTTCATTACAACTTTAACTAAATCTAGATCGGCTCCTACTTGGGTATCTATTGATTCAACTAAAACTGGACTGGCTTCTACCTGGGTTTGGTCATAATCAACTAATCCTGGGTCTTCTATAGGGTACTCTTCTAGATCTTCAATAGACTCATACTCCTCTACCAGACTTGGGTCATCCTCATATATTTTTTCTTCAAAGTCATCCTGGTGAACCAATTGGGTAGTAAAAGGGGTTTGGCTAATAGAAAATTGACTAGGGTCTGGGGTAACTAGGGTAGGTAAACTAAGGGTTATGGGTTTAAAGGTTATGGGTTCAAATCTAGGGGTATCAATCCTATAGGGTTCAAGTCGACTGAGGGATAGTGGGTTACTACTGGGTTCAGCTCTATGGGTCTTGCCTAGGGTTCCTACTTGGTTGAATCTATGGTTCATTTGGTCAAGCTTAGTATTGGATTGGTCAAACCTACGGTCTATTTGGCTAAGCTGATTTTGGGTTTGGGTGTTGGACTGGTTTATTTGGGTAAACTGGTTTTGAGATTGGGTAGTTAACTGGGCAAGCTGGGCTTGGGTTTGGGTATTGGCTTGGTTCATTTGGGTAAGCTGAGCTAGGATGGCCTCCAAATTGGGATTCATGGTTAGGCTGGGCTGAGATTTAGACTTTTCATATTGGGTTCCTAGTCTAGTGGTCATGCAACAAATCAAATAATCAAAATGAAATGATGCAACCAAGCATGCAAAGCGAAAGAAAAGGCTAGTATAATCTAGGGTTCCCTAGACCTTGAGCCAGAAACTGGGTGGGTCAGCTCAACTTACACCTAACCCAATAGCTAGTCCATCCATTGGCCAGGTAGGGGGTGGGAGTGTGGGAGGCCCTCCCTACTTTCGCAAGGACCCAATTAAAAACCATAGCACCACTTAGATCGTTTGACTCTGGACCCCCAGCCTTAGACACCAGCTTTCAATAATAGCTAAAAGGTTAAATGCACTAGTTGGCCCACACACCTCGAACCCGACCTGTTGATGTCTCCTAGCCCACTAGGGAAAATTAGGTTTAGTTGATTTTAATTAGGCTTGGGTTAGTATGATCTTGGTTGTTTTGGGCCCAGGACAGGTGATGAAATCTTGCCCTGATCTGAGATAGAGAGTTGCCCTTAAGATTCGGTTAAGAATGATGGCAATCGATGGCCCTGATGCAATCTAAAACAATCAAAAAATAAAATATTTTTTTAATGATTTATGATGTGTCAAATTAGGTTTAAGTTAACTGGGGTTATCAAACAAAGTTTGGCTTGGGATTGGGGGTTTGGTAGTTGATTAGGTTAGGTTGAGTCAAGATGCAGAATGTAGTCGAACTCAATGAATTAGGATTTCAGTTATTATAGATCTTGACACTGATCCCAATGCATAAAAAACTCAAAGAAAATCTGGAATAGAGGATGGATGGTGATGATGAAGCCTACCAAATTTCATGCAGAAAAAAATCAGATAGTAATGCAAACCTAGGGTTTTTTGGACTGCTACAGAAATTATTAGGATTCTGTTAGGGTTCCTATTATGCCAAATTCTAGAGATTTAGGGTTTTAGTAAAAATAATTAAAAATCCTAATAATTACTAGGATAGAATAGAGGACATCCACTGCAAATTTCACAAAAAAATAAAATGTTTATGATGCCAAAATCAGATGAAACCTAGACACCTAATGCAGTGGACAGAATGTAAAATTAGGGTTTGTGAATGCAAAGCAAATAAAAAACTATCCTAAACCTGCTCTGATATCAAACTAATGCAAGATGACTCTAAGATGCTAAAAATGCATGGAAAATAGTAAAATATTTTTTTGTGATTTTTATAATTTTATTTGCATGCTAGATTTCAAAAATAAAGTAAAAACTAGCAAAAAGACTAGCAATGCAAAGAATCATCGGGTCGCAGGCATACCCATACAAACCAATGAAATATCCAGGACCCGAGAGTTGAAAAGATCCCAGTTTAGGATAGTTTGTCTTTATAAAATCAAATAATAAGAGAATGAAAGGATTCTTACCTATCAGAGATGAAAATTCAGTAGCAGTAGGGATCACTCATAACTCTGATTGGAGCCTGGAAGAAGAAGCCTTGTTTCCCTCGAATATGATGGCTGATCTGGGTGGTCCAGGCAGCAAAGAAGGTCTCCTTAGGGGAGGGGAAGCACCTCGGGGATACTTCTAGCGTCAAAGGATAATCAAAATAGCAAATAAAAATTAGAAAAGGAACTAGGTTTGAAGGGATTTAGGATTAGGGATAAAAGCTGGCAATTTGAAAAGAAGGAACTCTTGGGCTTGGATGGCAGCAAGGACTCCTGTTCCTTGGGTGTGGTTGATCTCCAGGGATGCCAAGGGATGCTAGGGTAGTAGGGTATCAATCCAAGAACATAAGGAGAGCACTTAAAGAGAGAACCAAAACTCAAACTCAAGATAATTTCACAAAATTTCAGCAAGGTTTATTCATAAGAAAAAGATGTTTACAAGAGGGGGAGGGGTGGGGTATTTATAGAGTTCCCATGCCCTCACTAACCATGGTTACACTTGATTTACAAGTCCTTTGCCGAATTGGAATACAAGTCCTTTCTTAGCTAGGTTAGAATTACAAGGTGTAAAGGGATTAGGAGCCCTAACTAGGTTAGAATAACTTGGTCTTCTCCTTTTTTTCTTCAACTTGGACTTAGTCAAACCTCTTTGGACTTCCCTCCTTTGGTGTGTGGGCTTTAGGGAAGCAAGGGGAGGTCGGCAATGGGCTTGGAGAGCTTGGGCTTGGGCCCCCTGGAAGCTGGGGCACCTAGTTCCCTGGGTTGGTATATTCTTGGTATCAAAAGGGAATCTTGGTTCTCTTGTCTTGGGCTTGCTTCTTGAGCTTGAATTTGGAGGCCTAGAGTGCTGGGATAGCCTGGTAAACATGGGCTCCTGGCATATAGAATATTCTGGAAGCATCTGGAGGGAATCTAGCATTCGAAATGACACCCAGAAAAAATCAGGGCAAAATCAGGGCACCTAGGTGTCGATTGAGCTCCCCTAAGCTGGTGTAACCACTTCTGGCTTTAGAATGAGGTCTAGCGAAACTCCAAAATAGCATAGCCTCCTCTCTTGTACAAGAAGTGGACTCATACCAGACATATACTGATGTACAGGACTCAATGTATTAGACTAGGTTGAGGGTTGAGACAAATCAACTAACCTCAACTTATTATAGGACTCAATACTAGTTGATTACAAAATTTGACACATGGCTAGGTAAACCAAATAGGGCTCAGTAATCAGTGTCTGATCCCGGTGCCCCCACCACATGGTAACCCCAAATCTTAAAATACTTAAGACTTGGCCTTTTCCCTTTCCATAATTGATATAGAGTGCTTTTAATTACCTTTGATGGCACATTGTTTAGTATGTAGGCAGCAGTCTCTAGGGCATAACCCTAGAAAGATACCGGAAGATCCGTGAAGCACATCATGGACCATACCATGTCCAACAAGGTTCAATTCTTCCTTTCTACTACACCATTTAACTATGGTGTGTATGGAGGGATCCATTTAGAGAGAATACCTTTGTCTTTAAGATGATCGAGAAATTTACTAGACAAATATTCTCCTCCTCGATCTGTTCGAAGGATTTTAATATTATGCCCAGTTTATTTCTCAACCTCACTTTGATACTCTTTGAATTTATCAAAGGCATCGGACTTGTGTTTCATAAGATATACATATCCGAACCTTGATAAATCATGAGTAAAACTGATGAAATAAGAGTATCCACCTCTAGCATGGGTTGTCATAGGATCACACACATTTGTGTGTGCTAGACCTAACAACTCAGTTGCCCTTTCTCCATGTCAAGTGAATAGAGACTTGGTCATCTTACCCATGAGACATGGTGTGGGCACCAGGATCTGACAGAGGCTCCTCAACCCTCTGTGGATCTCAGATTAGGGTTCCATTTCTTCGTGTATTGTAATAAGGCTTCAAGCCTCAAATTTGTTTTTGTCTTTTGCTTTGAATTGAGTCTGTACCTTGACCAATTAGGTCAAATTGAGTCCTGTACTAGGTCGAGTCGCAAATCGAGTCCAGTCTGAGTCTCTTAGAAGTATGGGTCAATTGCAAGAGTGGGTCATAAAATTTAGTCTCCTTAGAAGCAAGTAAGGAAAGAAGCCAAGTCAGCTAGGGCCCACCTGTGCATCCTACATGGCGCCATGACATCTTGCCATATGGGCAGCACACTTGGCATGCAAGGATGCCCAATGGGGAGGACCACTTCACTTGGCTCTAGCCTTTTTCCCCTCCCCCTATCAAGCTTATTGCCATACAAGGGTGGTCGGCCAAGGTGGAAGTCAATGGGAGTTGAAGTGGGGAATTCAAATCCCTTGCTTCAAGCCCTTTAATCAAGTCTTCTTCCCAAATTGCTTCAACCTCTTTAGAAGGGAGAGACAAGATCCTTGGACGCCTCCACCTAACACTCCCCATGTCAAGCCTTATACCAAAGAAAGGGTGTGCAACAAAGGAAGGAAGAAGAACATAAGCCATGCTACAAGCCCCTCTTCATGTCTTTTTCCAAAACAATGAAGATTCTTTCCAACTTCAAGGCACCATGATCCCTCCTCCTAGCCTTGCTTCAAGCCATTCCCATTCAAGAAAAAGAAAAAGAAATTTTGTATTCTTGCATTTGAATTTCAAAATGGGCCTTGGGTGCCTATTTAAAGGACCCAATCCCTCCATTGTAAGGAGATTGAATGATTGAGTGATTAATGAAAAGTTTGAGTTTTTTTCACCCTCCAACCATTGTCTCTTAGGCTAGGTTTGAGTGGAATTGCCTTCATCCCCAGGGACGTCGAGTGGTGTGAGGCCACCTGTCCGTCGCCCCAGGGCATCGCAAATCCTTCGTCCTCCAGGATGTCGCGTGGTGTGAGGCCACATTCCTTCATCCTCCGGGACATCGCGGGGTGCAAGGCCCCAAGTTATCTCCAACTTCAACTTCAGAATCCAGCCGGACACCGGGCTCGAAGCCCCTTCCCAACTCCATCTCAATTCCTTTCCGTGCATCTCCACATTTCGCTGACCCTTCTTTTGTTTTCCTACAGGTCCTCCCTGGCATCTCGGGCATTGGAGACAGTCAGCTTTGCCATCGCGACCTCTCGACCCAAAGCCAGTGCTCCCAGGGGTTCGACTGCTTGGGCATCCAGGCCGCATCCGCCAAGTTGAGCGATCTCTGCACCGGGTGCTCTAGAAGTTTGAGGTTTGCTTTCTCTTTATCTCCTAAGTAGATATTGTAGGTCAAGCTAGTCCTACCGGGGTTTCTTAATCCCGGGGTCCTGTTCTCGTTTTCACTTTTAGAGCTTTGAACTACTAGCATAAGCTTTCATTACTGTTCTTCGTATTTCTTACCTTTGCTTGTGATCGGGAATCGAAACCCTAAAAAAATATCTAAAACTCATCAAACATAAAAAAAGAAATTCCTTGCATCATAAGCATCCATCCCAGCATCCCTAGCCCTAACCCCCTTTCCTCCCTGCATCAAGACAGGACTCACAAGTTCCTAATGACTCATAATCAAAAGGTTCAAAGAAATTATCTTTGTACAACTTGTTCATTTTGGACTCGCTGATATGACCTAAATGGCAATACCAGAGATAAGTGACAATCACGTCATCTCTTTTTCTTTTCTTATTCTTAACAAGCATAACCTCATCATTAAGTGATAGTTACAAAAGACCATTAGAGAATGTACCACAACCAAAGAATTTCTTTGAAAAGAAAATTGAGCACCCTGGCCCATCAAATTTATTTCATAACCTTCTTTCAACAACAAAGGTATGAAAATAATATTTCTTATTATGTTGGGTACATCATAACAATCTTTTAATTCAAGAATATTACCCGATGGCAATAACAATAGATAGGTACCAATAGCTTTAGCATGAATGGATTCACCACTCATGCCGAACAACTCGAAGTCACCCTTCTTCAAGCTTCTAGGTTCTTGTAAGCCTTGCAATGACTTGCAGATATGAGACCCACATGCAATATCCAATATCCATGTATCATAAATTGAAGAACTCAATGATAGGTTTGTTTGTATCATGTACAAACCTTTAGATGCTCTACCAGCATCATGCTTCAGACTTGTAAGATATAACATGCAATTCTTCTTCCAGTGCCCATGCTTTTTATAGTCATAGCAGGTCCCATCAGCAGAGGGCTTCCTCGCCTTCTTCCTCTTCCAGAAGCCACTCTTAGGATTCCACTTCATCTTTAAACCCTTCTTCATTACCTACTTATTCTTTCAATCAATTAGAAGAAGTTGAGCCTTATCACCTTTGAAGTGGCTCTCTACTATCTTGACCATATTCAGCAGCTCAGGTAATGACAAATTTAGTTTATTCATGTGGAAATTCTTGACAAACTACGAGAAGGAATCCGAGAGTGATGCAAGATCAAGTCTTGATTAAGCTCTCGATCCATCATAAATTCCAGTTGACCTAATCAAGTGATCAGGTCAATCATCTTGAGGACATGTGCCTGAATGGAAGAGCCCTCACCCATGCATGCTCAAAACAACTACTTGGATGTCTCATATCGAGCAGTCTGACTATGCTCTCCATAAAGATCTTTAAGATTGAGCAATATGGATTGAGGTTCCATTTTCTCATGTTGCCTCTGCAACTCATTGCTCATAGAGACCAACATTATGTACTTGACAGTCATGCTATCATTCTGCCACATTTTATATATGGCCCTCTCTTTTTCAGTAGCATCCTCTCCTATCAGATTTAGGTCAAGAGAATCAAGGATATAGGCAAGCTTTTCCTGAGCTAATACAATCCTCAAGTTCCTCAACTAGTCCACATAATTCAGATCAGTCAACTTGTTGGCATCCAAGATGCCCCATAGTGAAAGAGTAGAAGCAACAATGTAAAATCTATATTAAATTAAGAACAACTATAAGTAGACCACTCATGATGATATTCATAATTAGAAAAGGACTTTTTCATCAAATTGTGTCTCCTACTATTTTCTTTCAAATACCATAACCCTCAACTATAGTAAGCAGGAAAACCCTTCCAAGGCTTCCTTAGTGGGGTTGAGTCCCAATTCCTCATGAATGCCTTATGTTAATCATAACAAACACCCATGAGTTTAAAGGTAGGAGAACCCCTTTCCACTTGCAACCCATGCAACTCTCAATATAACACCTACCTCAAAGATACTTATAGCCTAGTGTCAATCACAACTATAATGTCTTAGTTTAGTCAGACCCTTCATTTTCATACAACCATGTTTGATAAACATTGCCCTTGTATCAATCACAACAAAGCAATACTACCAATCAGGCCATAAAGCATAAAATACACCAAGACAAATATCATATCAAATCCTAGAGTAGGCCTTATGTTAATCACAACAAACCAACTATAGTTTTTGACATGGATTTGGCTTAGCATGAAGGAAGGCAATTTGTAGTGTGCGTAATCAATTAGCATTTCCAATTTAAGGTCTAGATATAATCAAATTGGCTAGGTAAGTGGAAGAGATGAGGGGGTCCCCTAGTTGCTTTTCTTAAACACCAAATGAGTTGTCTAGGTCAAATAATGGAATCAATTAAAAACCTCATTCTCTTTACCTTCCCAGAACCACTTATCTAGACACCAATTTGCTAATCAAATCTTAAATGGATTTGAACTATGATTAACTTACACTACAACTAAATATAATTTTATGAGGGCTTTGATGGTCTCAAACACATCTTAATTAACGATGCCAATATGACACATATTTTAGCAAATAAGTATATTAACCCTAATATGCATAACCAAAGCATGATTAAAACAACTATCAGTTCACCACACTTGTTCATGGGATAAGGCCATAGTGGCATCCCGACACATCATAGAAGACCCCATTGAATGAAAAAAGAGAACCTTCAAACCCTACTTAGCTCCTATGACCGGATGGCCATGGTGACTAACCAAATCTAAAGCAATTACTTAGAGCATAACATATCACATATGTAATATGAACTAATTATGTAAGAGTCTTAGCAATGCAAGAAATTAATATTAAAATGACTATTAATTACATGAATCAAGATGGCTCTAATACCATTATTAGGTTCTGGCTAACGTAGTGGAAGACTGGATTTCAAAATTATCATTATTGAAACCCTAGCAGCCAGAACCCTAAACCCTAGGACCACTTGACTATGATAATTAATAAATCATAACTTTTAGGTTATAAAATAATACCTGAAGTACTATACTCCTTAATTTTCACAAGGCACACAAGTGTATGCCCTCCAAAGGTGATCCACATAGGAGTCGAACCAAAGAATCACTCCTATCGAGCTTGCTTATTTGACAAGGACTCTTCCGACAGCCTTTCTTCCTTTTCCTTTGCTAGAATCCCTACCCTCCTGTAGGGCACTTAGAGACCTTTTTGAATCCTCTTTTAGAATGCGATTATCTCTCCTATATCTCTTTCTATGCTCTTGTCTTAAAATGACAAGTCTTGTCTTAAAAGGACAAGCCTTGTCTTAAAAGAGATCTTTGTTCTAAGACAAGGAAGAGAAAATGGAAAGGACTTCTTTCGGATGTTTTTTAGATACCTTGGCAATAGATTACATGCCAATTTACAAAGAATGAGGGGGCACCTAAAAAATCTTTTCTTCAGCCCTTAATAACACTCTTCAAATAGAAGGAGTCCCTTGGGTAAAAAGACTTATCTTGACATGTCATATCGTGCACCAAGAGACATATATATGTCTCTTCATTTTTCCAGCATTATTCCTACTTGCCATATGGCATGTAACTGGTCATAAATTGGCTAAGGTTCCAAGGGATATATCAGAGAAAATAGAACCCTTCAAATAGAAGGACTTTTAGATTTTAAGTCTATGCCAAATATGAAGGGATGCATCCTTTCATTATGCGTGCCATCCAATTCCATGCCAAATCCTTCTTTTGACCGGTCAAGCCCAATCCAAATGGAAGTGGGGATAAGGGAGAGGGTCCTTATGTTTATCTGGAATAGGTGATTAAGTGGCAGAAGGTCTTTTGGTCCTTCTGTGCACCTTAATCTTGGTGCACGCCAAGCTTGGGGCCAAGAGTCCAACCCCAGTTGGACTCTTTCATAATTCAAGGATAAAGCTCCAAATAATTCCAGATAAATGTAGGTAATTGCTGTCCTAATTAGGAATCAACCCAATATAAGTCTCACTTAAATTGGTTAGCCCAAATAGCAAGCTAATCGACCCAATCCAATTAGGTTAGGAGTTGGGCTAGCCAACATATGCTAGTATGTTAATTAGCAAGCCAATCAGGATCCTATGACCCTAATAAAAATTTAATTAACTTCCTTGGCCAATTCTATAGCATGTGCGACCCTTTGGGCTCCACATCAAGCTAGCAGTAGGTCTAGGTCCAAGCTATTTCAATCCAATCAAAATCGATTGACCTAATTAAGTCAAATCGAGCTGACCGAAGTTAGCCAATTCGAACCAATTTTTAAATTGACTCATGAATCTAACCAATTTGTGATGCAGGATGATTGTGTTCAAAATATGCATAAAGGAAAATCAGATTCAAGGATGCAAAGATTTTAGATTTTTATTTGTGGTTGGTTCCCGAAAAAGAGATTAAGATATGCTAGGGTTTTGTATGTAAAGACTAGAAACTAGGTTACCAGCAAATTAGAACCTATCAAGCAATAAAAAAATTGGATCCTAGGGCTAAGAAGCTCCTAATTAAGGCATGCTCCAATCAATAACACAGAAATAGAAGAGAAGAGATGGGTTTTTATACCTAGAAATGATTTTTGGTTGATGTAGAAGGGATCACTCCACTCAAATCGGTGCCTAGATGATCGAGTCACTTTCCCATGGATCCGTTAACTTTTTATCAGTTTGATTTGAGGGCAAGGAGGTCCTCCTCCAAGGCTCGCTTCATGTGAGGGATCCTGCAAACACCACAAGTTAGATGTGAAGAATATGGAAAAAATATGAAATAGTATGTAAAGAAAGGATCTAATGGGAGAAGTGGCTGCGGGGGCTAGCAGCCTTGAAGAATATGGGGTGCCTGGGTTGAAGCTAGTAGCCTGGACTGAAAAGAGGATGCCTATAGTGTTGTAGGGCTAGCAGCCAGGAGCTAGAAGGTTAGGATGATGGTGGATTAGGGTTTTGTGGAGGTGGTAGGGGTGGCCAAGATGGGAAGAGAAGATGGGTGTCCTAGGTTGGATGAAGTTTAAGTGGGGTGGCTTAGTTTGATGGTTGAAGGCTGGGGTGGCTAGGGTTTAGGACTTAGGATCCTAAAGTAGCTATTTGGGCCTCATACCCTCTTTCTCATGGAGTGTCAATGCACAATGGCACAGAATTGGACAAGAAAATGTTCATTCATTCATTCAAAATTAGTTAGTACAAGAGGGGGAGGGGAGAGGTATTTATAGACTTACTCAGCCCTCTCCCTGTCAAAGTTGGAGTACAAGTTTGTATCAAAGTGGGAGTACAAATCTTTGTCAATGTGGGAGTACAAAACTGAATAAAATTAAAAGACTGATTTCCTTCTAGAATTGTGATGGCTGACTCCTTGTTAGACTGCATGACTTCTCTTGGGCTTGGGCTTGTGCTGGATAAGGCACCAACTAGAATGGGGCTTGGGCTGGGGTGCTAGAGCATGAGGGCCGAGGAGTGAGGGTGCCAACTACTTGGGCTTGGGGTGCCAAGGCCTGGGATGCCAAGGTTTGGGGCACCATGGGCTGGGGTGCCATGGGCCTAGGGGAGCACTGGGGCTAGTGGATCTGGGGTGCCTTCTCTTGGAGGCCTGGGGTGCCACTGCTTCATGGACTTGGGCAGCATGAGGGGGGGTCTAGATGCTTGGCTGGGGTGACTTGAGTGGGGTCTGGGTTCTCCTCTTGAATATAACTTGAATGAAAGCCAAAAAGTTACAGGACTTATGTGACTTGACTGAAACTCACAGGACTCTTGACTAAACTGAAACAACTGGACTTAAATGACAAGACTCAACTGATGGACTCAATTTATTACAGGACACAATGTACTTATTGAAAGAAAATTTGGCTGACTTTCCAACACATGACTCAAAGATCTTCATAAAGCTTGAAATCTTTGTCTTATCTGATGTCCCTATCAATTCTCCCAGGGTGGGAGGAAACTCAACCCTGTCAAGTAAAGGTCAATCTAGCTCTGGAGGGTCTAGATTGAGGCGTTGCAGATCCTTTCGAGTGATCCACAAAATCTCAGATTCTGGTCAACCTTGCCAATGAACCAAGTGACGTTGGTAGCCTTTATTCTGGATACTAATGGCTTGGTCATCCAAGATATGCTCAATCTTTTTTCTTACAAGTTAATTTGTTGATGGACAGTTAGGGAAAGGTTAGCTCTCAAAGGATGGGTCAGGTCTAATGGGCTCACTGGCTATCATTGCTGGCTCCCTATACTCAACTAAGTCTAAGATATTGAAGGTTGAGCTACTGCCAAATTAGGTAGTAACTTGAGCATTAGGTCCAACTTTTTTATCACTTTGAAGGGTCCAGCTCCACGGGTATGAAACTTTTAGGCCTAAGCCTAATCATTACATAATCTCCCTAGCGAACTCTTTGACTCTTTTCAAGAATTAACCATGTTATTTTATAAGGATCATTGCTCACATTAATCTTATGATTAATTCCTTATGCAGATCTTTAACATGTTGGTCAAATGTCTCTAGCATGTAGTGCAAACGACCTATACCAACACCTAATGACATGCAGGCAAATGACTCAACACCTAATGACATGTAGGCAAATGACTAAACCCTTAGCTACAACTGTGTGTGTGACCCTTGGTTGGTGGGTGACATGCAGATAAAAATTTGACATGCACTTCTAATAGATGCCACAATGTTTTCCAGAAATAGGTTGCAAATCTGATATGCTCCAAGAATGTATGCAACTTGCTAACCTCAATGAAGTGCAGTCGAATGATTCGAGAAACATGGGAAGCTTCAGGAAAGGGCAGAAAATAGGAAGAAGATGCATCAACTGGTTCTGGAATCAAGGGAACAACCTTAATGTATAGACATTGATCTAAAAGGTTCACTGTATGGAAGGATAAGTCGGTAATTTCAGGAAAGAGATCTTTAATTGAGACTAAAGGAGGGGCTTCATCATGAGGGTACTGAATTAAAGAAATCATGTCCTCAATAAATTCATCGGGTTCTTGAATTTTAGGACTAAACTCTATAATTTGGCTCTCCTCTAGGATTTTCTTAGATAAGGCTCTAGTAGTAGTATCTGGGTTCTCTTTTTCTAACTGTTCTTCCAATACAGCTTCAATCTGGGTATTCACCTGATCAACTAATTCTAGGTCAGCTTTATAGACTTCTTCCTCAATGTTAGCCTTATGAAGAATTGAAATAGTACGTCGGCTAAGGGGAACTTGGCTAGTACTTGGCCGATGTACAGGGGTACTAATCTTATTAGGATTGGATCGACCAAGGAGAAGTGGACTAATACTGGGCTCATATCTAGGGGTACTAATCTTATTGGGCTTAGGTTGATGGGTTATGGGTTCCATGGGATCATAGGATATGGGTTTAGATCGAGGGGTCACGGATCTCTTGGGCTCATAAGACATGGGTTCAAGTCGAGGGGTCATAGGACTCTTGGGCTCATAAGACATGGGTTTGGATCGATGGGCTATGGGTCTATTAGGCTCATAGGATATGGGTATGTAATCAGATACAGGCTTATGTCCTTGACTTGGCTTTTGCCATTGTTCTAAGGGTCTCTGATGATATGGTACAGGAAGGTACTTCTCCCTAAGTTTGCATTTCATGTCTCTCCAGGTAGCTATGGGTATTTCCCTTTTGTTTCTAGTCATCCTTTCAACACTACCCCAGTAGATTCTAGCCTGGTGAACCAAATTGCATTTTGCAAACTTGAACTTCATTTCTTCAGTAATTAGATATGATGAGGACATCAGGAGCAGACAAATTTTAAGATTTCAATTTTGTTCTCTAAGTCATGTGTTAGTCCAACAATTGAGTCCTGTAATAAGTTGAGGCAAGAAGTCCAGTGAATCCTTTGTCTTAACCTCATGAGTCTTTAAGTTTATTTGAGTCCTATAAGTATGTTTCTAGTCAAGTTTTGTACAAGAGGAGGATTACCAGACTAGAGCAATATACCAGACCACTCCACCAGAGCTGAGTTGAAGTACCTGGACCCCTGCTAGGCCCATCCTAGCTATGCCACCCAAGAGGTGGGCCTTCATGCCGCTAAGCCCAGGTGGAGCGCCCTCCCAGATTGGCACCCTACCTAGTATCAGCACCCAGGCCTTGGTGCCCTGCCCTGGCCCACTATAGCTAGCACCCCTTCCCAGGCCCTTCAAGAAATGGTGCCCTAGCCCAAGCCCCTTTCATGAGTGGCTCCCCATCAAGCCTAAGCCCAAGGAAGCTTCTCAGTCCAAGGGCGAGTCAGCCAGCCCACTTCTACCAGGAGTCAGCCAGCCCACTTCTATCGGGAGTCAGCCAGCCCACTTCTACAGGGAGTCAGCCAGCCTGGTTTTACCAGGAGACAAGTCTTCCAGTCCAAGTTTATTTTGAGTTTTATTTCTACGAAGACTTGTACTCCTAATTATATAAAGAGAGGGATTTGGGTGAATCTATAAATACCCCCCTTTCCCCCTCTTGTAATCTAATCTCTTATTCATGAAATAAACTCTACTAAATTTTCTTGTGAAAATTTGTTCCTCCTTCTTGGAGTGGGTGTGAGACCCGTTTGTCTTTGTTCTACAAAATATCGAGGGGTGTGAGGCCCTAGTTATCCCGTTAGCTAGTCTTCTTCTACTAATCCTTAGCCATCATCCATCCAAGCTGAAGCCCTAGCCGCCCTCCTTCATCTCCCATCTAGGCTACCCCTGCAGCATCATGCATCTCCATCTCCTCCAGGCCTCAAATCGGCCTTGGCGATCCTCCCACTTCTCTTTCTCTTCTAATTTCCCGTTTTGTATGTTTTTCATCATCCTTGACACTAACCCATGACATTTGCAAGATCCCTCTAGTGCCATGCCCTCTGGATGAAGTTTTCTTTGCATCCAAATTGATTTGATAAAAAGTTGATGGATACGTGGGATAGCGACTCGATCATCCAGGCATCGATCTGAGCGGAGCGAACCCTTCTGCGACTTCAAGAACATCATTGCTAGGTACTTAAACCTTATCCTATCTCTTTTTGTCTGATTTCTTGATGGTGAACATGCTTCTAATAGGCCTTCTTAGACCTAGGATCCTTTACTTGCTTTATTTCTTTGATAGTTTTATCATGTGGATAGGATACTAATTGATACAAGATAACCCTAACCTAGTTTTGTCTAGTTTCAGGAATTAAACCACAAACACGTCTAAAAATATTTGCTTGCTTTAATATGATTTTCTTCATGTTCAGCCCTTGCATATCATCCTGCATCATATTAGAATCCCGTCCCTCATCAATTTTGGTATCAGAGCGGGATTAGGGCATGTTCTTGCATCATAGTCTAGATTTCTGCATACTATTTTCTATATAACCCTTCAAAACATAAGACTTTTTTTCCTATCAAAAATTTTTATTTTTATCTTGTTTTCATGTTAGTTATACTATGTTTTGTCCTCTATTTTCCTGTTAATTTTTTGGAATTTTTTAGATCCAAAAATAAACAAAAGAATAGAGAAAAAACAAAACCTTAACAAAATCTACTTCCTGTCATCTGCACTAGGAGTCCGAGTTTAGGTTTGATTCACCAACATAGGAATAGCTTTATTCTCTGGGATTCTCATCATGTATCCTCTGTTAAGTCCTCTATTTTTTAAGAATTTTTTGTTAATTTTACAGATAAAAAAAATATAGGAAAATCTGGACCTTAGAGACCCTAACCAGAATTCTATGTTTTTCTGTACCCAGTTAAAAACCCTAGGTTTTGCATCATCATACCATTTTTTCTTTACATAGAATTTGGTATGAATCATTCCCACATGTCATTATCTATTCTGTAATTTTTTTAGAATTTTTTTGCTTAGAAAACCAAACCAAATTCTGCATCAAAATAGACCCATAATTTCAGTTTATGTGATTTCTACATATCTGACTGAACCAAACCTAACTTACATCCAAAGCCCCCCAAGTCCAAGCCAATTTTGTTTGATAACTTAACCAACTCAAATTTAAATTGCCACATCATAAAAAGAAACAAAAAAATTTTATTTTTTGTTTTGTTATTAGATTGCATCAGGTTCATTGATTGTGCATCATATCATTAAACTAATCTTAAGGGCAATTTTACTATGTCAGATCAGGACAGGATTTCATCACCTGTCCTGAGCCCAAAACAACCATCCAGTATCAAAACCCAAGCCTTAATTAAAATTAACTAGCAACCTGTTGGGATATGACACATTTGGTTTATTTATATTGATCTGGTGGGGGTTGAATCTGGTTGATCAAGTAATATGTCATTGATCAATGCCCAAGAGGCATACAGCCGATCAATGCCCAAGAGGCATGAGGCTGATCAACATCCAAGAGGCATAAAGCCAATCAATGCCCAAGAGGCATAAGGCTAATCAACGTCCAAGAGGCATAAAGCTGATCAATGCTTGAGAGAACCAAGGCTGATCAATGTTCAAGTGATGCGAGGTTATTCAACGTCTGAAAAATAGCTGATCAACTATGGATAATGCTTGCTGCATGTGCTGATGTCTTAACAAACTAACCGTTTACAGCTGGAGTTGGCTAGAATCGGTTAAGTTTGAGGTCTACAAATACTAGTGTGCATGACGGAGAAGGAGATTCTTTTCCCGAAATATCTTTCACTCGACTTTTCTTCAGACCACATTTGTCTAGTCCGGACACCATTAACGAGCTTGAGAACAGAAGCAGATCAACACATAGAGCCTCCAAGAAGATGAACATTAACTAACTCAATTCGATTCTCTTTGATCTTATTCGAGCTCAAGCATCATTGTAATTTGTCTGGACACAACAGATTGGCACGCCAGGTAGGGGAACTCGTTGAAAGAGTTTCAAGAATCTAGAAGAAAATATGATGAAAGGTAGGAAATGGAATCTTCCCACTGAAGACATTCCTCATCCCCCAAAGGAGAATGATCCTGTTATTGGTGAAAGGATGGAAGTTCTCCCTGCTGGAAACATGGATCAAGAAAGATTAGATACTCTTTTGAATAAGATAGAAGTGCTCACCTGATGGGGATCCAGGGCAGGTCCGAGTATTTTTCCATTTTTCTCTTATTTTCTCGCATTTTTTTATTTTTCCTATTCCCGCTATTCCACTTATTCCTGCTATTCCACCTTTATCCCGATCTTATTCCCGATTTATTCCTACACTATTCCATCTTCTCCCGTGAATTTTTTTTTTAAAACTTCCGAACCCTAGCCGCCGCCCCCTCCGACCCCAGATCCGGGCTGCCCAACCCCAGACCGCCCCCGCCGGACCGCCGCCGATGCTCGCCAGCCTCGCCCTCGCCGGAGAAGCCGCCGCCACCGCCCACGGCCGTGGGAAGATGAACGGATGCGGAGGCATCCGCCCGCCATAGCCCACGGCCACCGCTGCCACCGCCACCGCCACCGTCGGCCTACTGCCACTGCCACCGTCGGCCCTTGCCCGGCCGCCGATGGGGTCCGCTATTTCCCATGCCCGTGGGAAGACGAACGGACATAGGAGGCATCCATCTGCCCACATGCGCCCCTGCACCGCCGCCGCCGTTGCCGCCACCGTCCGCACGTCCGCCGGCCACCATCCCGCCGACCCTGGCCTCCCCCACCGTCCACCGGCCATGTCAGCGCTCTGAGGTCTCCCATGATCGTGGGAGACCAAACGGCATGCCCTGGGGCATGCCGTGCCATTCTTGTGCCGCCTCGCCCGCAGCCCGTCGCCAGCCGTCCGCCGCTCGCCATCCGCCGGCCCGTCCACCACCCGCTTCCCGGCCATCCACTGCTGCCCTGCCGGAGACCGTTCTTCCCTTCCATGGCCATGAGATGAGTTTGCACGGATTTCAAAATAGTCCAATTTTCAGAGTAGCACGCTTTCTAGAGCAAATCATCAAGCTGACACGCTTCTCAGAGCAAATCGATACCACTTTTGATGCAACACAAATTTTGATATAATTTAATTTTCCTTTTTAGTTTTCTTAGAGGCTAAGAAACTGAGGGTTTTGGTTTTTCTATATAAAGACCCCCTCTCCCCCTGTAATAATCAGAGATTTGATATAGATTTTTGGGTTTTCCATTGGTTCCGGTTCTGGTTCTAGGCTGAGGCCCGTTTGACTTCGTTCCCTACTGTGTGGATAATAGGTTCGTTGGGGGGTGTGAGAGTCCTACTTTGTGGATGATGGATTCGAGCATCCTAGTTATCTCCTATCTCGTCTTCTTTATCCCCTCGTATCCTTTGAGAGTCACCCTAGTGGCCTTTATGAGAGCCCTACTATGTGGATGATGGGTTTGATGAGAGCTCAGGGTAGCTGGTGCTTTGATCCCTCAGGAGGGTAGCTATGTACTTTGTATCCTTGGGAGGGTAGCTTTACGCTTTGACCCCTGGCTTTCTGTATGCATCTTCCCGTTAGAGTGAGTCCCAGAGCCATGAGTTCCAGTTCCCAGTCTTCCATCTCCATCTTTCCTTCGCCACCTCCACCAAGAAAATTGAAAACAAAAGAGATCAGCTATTTTAGGATTTTAGTTTCAGTGTCACCCTAGTCCCAGAAGGCTTCTTAGCCCTCCCATGGTCCTAGTTTGTTTAGTTGTTTCCCTTTCCCAAATAATCCAGGTTACATCGATTTTTGTCCCGCATCAATTTTGGTATCAGAGCTTAGATTAGGGCTTGTTTTCTGCATCATTTTCAGTCCGTATATACTCTTTTAGTTTAGTTATTTCTCCCTGCTCAGAACTCCAAGAATTCTGAAATTTATTTTGCTGGATTCTTCATAATCAATAGTATTTTCCAAAATTTTTGTAGATTTTATTTCGATCTGTGAATTTTATGCAAGCCGAAATACAGCCTACAAATTTTTGGCTCTTTTTTTTTCAGCAAGACAAGTTTGGAAGTTTTAGGATTTTGTTTAGTATCTCTTTGCATATCTTTTATTTTTAGTATGTTTCTAGCATATTAGGTCATTTGCTAAAAATCATATCTCTACAAAAAAAAAAAAAAAATTACATATATAAAAGCTACTAAAATATCTAACCCTAATTTGCATCATCTGCCTGCCATCATTGCATAATCTACCTTTAAGGGCCCTCTTGCTATGTCAGATGGGGGGAGGATTTGATCACCTCTTCTTAGCCAAAAACCACATCCCCTGCATTCGGTCCCAAGCTAAACTTAAAATCGATTAGACTTAATTTTCCCTAGTGGGCTAGGGACACCAACTGGTTGGGTCCGGGCTAAGTGTTAGATCACTGTGTCAAGCTAACCTGTGTGTGCCTTGTGCTTGGTGTCTAGAATGGTGGTTCAAGGATTCAATCCCGAAGGGCTTGTGTGCTGGTCCGCCTACCTGGCCAATCTCTGATTGGTGTCTAGGATTGGCAATCAGGGACCTAACACTCCCCTTACACCTGCCTGGCTGAGTACAAGGTTACTATAGGCTAGTTTGCCACCCTGATTGAGCACCTAGTTTTGGACTCTAGGTTTAGTCAGCTGTAGTCGGTTTGATCGAGTCTTGTATGAGCACTAGATCAGGAGTTTCATATCACCCACCTCCTTCATAAATGGCTGAATCCATGGACCATTTTGATGCCAAACTTGATGCCCTTGGAGAAAGGTTAGCCCAAACCCTCAATCTTAGGTTTGAACAAGCAAATGCCCAGTTGACCCAGTGGCTTTAACAAATAGATGTCCGACTAGGAACCCTAGAGGAGACACGTAGGACCCAGTCTGAGCCGATCCTGAGTCCTCTCAGCCTAGGAGAACCCTTCACCATGACCCTTATTATGATCCTAGGAGGACCCCAAACCCTGATCCATACCATGAGGTTGAACCTAGGAGAGCCCATCAACCTGACCCATACTATAATCCTGAACCTAGGAGGACCCCAAACCCAGAACCATACCGTGAGGTTGAACCTAGGAGAGCCCCTCAGCCTGACCCATATTATAATCCTGAACCTGGGAGGACCCCAAACCCTGATCTATACCATGAGGTTGAACCTAGGAGAGACCCTCATCCTGACCCATACTATAATCCTGAACCTAGGAGGACCTAGACTAGATCCAAACCTGAGCCATCTTTAACCTATATACCCACAACCTATAGATCTCATGACTCCAAATCCTATGACTCTAGAACCTATGAGCCCATATCCCATGAGCCCAGTAGACCCAAGACCCATAGAGCTGAACCTAAATCCTATGACTCCAGATCCTATAATTCCATGACCCATAGATATGCACCCTTGTCCTATGAGCCCAGAGAGCCCATAACCCCTAGATATCAGCCTAGTGCTAGTCAGGTTTCTCCTAGCCAACTTGAACCCCATAGGATTAGTACCCCTAAATATGAACCCAGTAGTGAGCCACTACCCCTTAGGGAACCTAAACCTACTAGGATTATTGCCCATACTCAGAAACTAGGACCTAGCCAATTTTTCCTTAGCCGACCTTCCCCAACCATTCCTGAGATTTACAAGGCTTACATTAATGCAGAAGTGTATGAAGCTGATGCGAGCTTAGTGGATGAGTATGAGGGAGAAGAGGAGATACCTTTAGTAGACCTCGAATTAGCTGACCCAGTAGATACCCAGGTAGAAACCAACCCAGAGCTAGTAGACCTTGACCACATCCAACCTAAAGCTATAGTGGAAGAACAAATAGAGGAAGAGAACCTAGGTACTGCTTCTAGAGCCTTACCTGAGGAAACCATGGGAGAGCCAAATTATAAAGTCTAGTCCTAAAATACAAGAACCTGAAGAATTTATTAAGGACCTGATCTCTTTGAATCAGTACCCTCAGGATGAGCCTCCTCCTATAGTCCCCATTAAGGACCTCTTCCCTAAGATTAATAACCCATCCTTCCATTATGTAAACCCCATAGATATACCATAATCCCGTAAGGTTAGCCTCATTAGTCTAGGATTAGTCCCTGACGCCCCTTCTTTTATCCTACTTTATCCAACTAACCTTGAACCTTTATCCCTACCCTACTAGACTAATGTTGAACCCACTTCCTATTTTCTGCCCTTTCCAGACACCTCCAACATTTCTAGGATCATTAGATTGCATTTAGCTGAGATTAGCATACTGCATGCATTCATCACGCATGTTAGGTTTGCATCTTACTTCTGGATAACTCTTTGGAATTTGCTAGGAGTTCACTATAAATTTTCATGTGCATGTCAAGCTAGGATCAAACCTAGAGAACCTATAATCTGTTAGGTTTAGATCCAAAGAGTTTAATAAAATCTTCTTCGATAGGAATGCATAGTTGAGTCTATTAGGTTTTAGTATGAGTCCTTTGCATCATTTGTTAGGAGTCTGCATGTGCCCAGCGTGTTCACCACCTGCACTAATTTTGAAACAACTAGCTAATTCCCGAAGATGGACCAAAGAATTTGATATAGTGGATTCTATCTTGGTTAGGCTTTGGCCTAAAAGAAGCTTCATGCTCGTGGAGCCGGACCTTTTAAAGTGTTAAAGAAGATTGGATCAAATGCCTATGTGTTGGACTTGCCTTCGGATATGGCCATTAGTTCTACCTTCAATATTATAGACCTGGTTGAGTATAGCGAACCGGCAATGATACCCAGTGAGGCTTTTGGACCTATCCCTTCTATTGAGAGTGATCCTTACCCAGAGTGTCCAGCAATTAATTGGCCTGAGAGAGGAGAACGGATCGAGCGTATCCTGGACGATCAAGACATTATGACCCGGGGCCACGGCTATCAATGCTACCTGGTCCGATGGCAAGGCAGGCCAGAGTCGGACGACTCATGGATTTCTCAAGAGGACTTGCAACACCTCAACCCAGACCTTCTCGAGAGATATGTGAGCCAGTCTGATCTTCACTCGATAGGGTCGAGTTCCTCCCACCCCGGAAGAATTGGTGTGAACACCAGAGGCACCAGAATAAGACAGAGGCTTCTCAACCCTCTGTGGATCACTTAATGACATTCGAGTCCACTATAATAAAGCTTAGTCTAGCTGAGTTGAGTCCTGTATTAGTTAGCTCATGTTGAGCTAGTCCAGTCTAGTATTATTCAGCTCATGTCAAGCTAATTTTATTTTTTTTGAGTGATGTCTAAGCATACTGAAGACTCAAGACTATATCATATAAGTGAAGACCAAGTCTAACCAGATTGAAGACATGGAGGTTTAGCCCAAGTCCAACCCAGCTTGAAGACTTGAAGACCCCAGGAGGAGAATATAAAAACAAATACAAACCAGAAGCCCTAGACCAGCCGGAAAGAAATTGGGCCAGCCCTGGCCCAGGAAAGAGTTAGGGTGCCATTCCTTATGGTGACCCTCCTCTTGGTCGGCCACTTAAGGTCACCCCCTTGGCCGACCAAGACAAGGAGAGGGAGAGCAAATCTTGGGATTTTTTCTACCTATGTTGCCTTATTTTCCTAGCTAGGGTTTGAGAGGGAAAAGGACTCCTAGGTAAAGTCTAATGTACCCTTACTTGGGGCCCAAGACTAAGAGTTTATTTAAAGGACCCTAGTCTCTTATATGAGGATTGATTTTGATATATGAATTAAACTTGAGTTCTCTTCTATTGCTTTGTGCTACCTTGCTTTGTGCTTAATGGGTTTTGTTGGTGATTTCATCTTCCTGGTGCTGCAACAGAATTCCTGCCGCCAGCCATCCTTCCAGAGCCCTGGCTGCCACCTCCTAAACTCTATTCCCCTTTGCTGTTTTCCCTTGTTTCCTTGTTTCCTAGTAAGTTTTCTAACCCCTGACAGGTCATTTGCAAGTCCCCGAGTTTCTACGAATCCAACGACTCCAGCCAAGCCTCAATCAGACCACCGAGCCAAAAGCCAGGTATCCGCGGGTCTTTGGCTCAGTTTTCCAGGCTGCATCCATCGAGGAATGAGAGATCCCTTCACTGTGATCTTCATCGAGTGCTTCAGACGTTGTCAGGTACACCCCCTCTTCCACCAGTAATTTTATTGTAGGAGAACTTGCCCTAACCGAGGCTTCTCAGCCCCGGCGATCTTTCTTTATTGCTTTTCTAGGTCCTAATCTACATGCTTGACTTCTAAAATTCATATAGAGTTTTCTACAACTTATTTTGATCTAATTTTCGGGATTTAATCACTTAACTCCATATATAAAATACACAAAAATAATCACATGCATATTAGTTATGCATCATCACTACAGCAGTGCAAAACATCCAAGAAATTGCTGCGAATGAACCATCGTGACCTGCTGCATCAAGAAGTAGCCAGTGACCTTCTCTTTTCGTAAGTAGACATCTTAGTCCAAGAAGAAATTCATCTTATCAACATTTTTTGGGTCAACAGTCTTCTTCAAGGCAACATCATCAATTTTATCATCATACCAAGAAATGAAACAAGGAAAGACATCCACGATCTCATTCGACATCCTCTGGGGAATCAACTCCTGACAGTGCTCAAGCTCCAAATCCTGCAAGGGCAAATGATTTTGATAAGAAATTCAGATAACTGGAACTATAGATCGTGCCAGAATTAGCGAGCAGAAGAAGGTAGAGGATACAACACCAAGCTGCGACATCTTATCCCCTTTTTCCAAGAAGATTATGGAGGATAGAATTCCTCATCACTTCAAAATTCCACAAATTGAGCTATATGATGGATCGTCTGACCCCTTGATCATCTAGGCAACTTTAAAGCCCACATGTTGATCCAAGGGGCATCAGACGCACTCTACTATCTCGCTTTCCCAGTGACTTTAAAGAAAGCTACGAGAATATGGTATTCAAGTCTCTAGCCAGATACTATTCATTCATTCAGTTAGTTGGAGAAGTTGTTCATCTCTCATTTCAGAACAAGCAGAAAAATGTCCAGAAACTTCGACAATTTATTCTTCATTCAACAATCAGAAGGAGAGTCTTTGAGAGACTACATAACAAGATTTAATTCTATCACATTGGAGATTCCAAATCTTAATGAATACATGGCGATGTCAGCTATGAAGAAGGGATTGCGAGCCTCCAGGTTCACATTCTCCTTAAATAAAAAGTCTCAAACCAATTATTCTGAATTACTGACCTGTGCCCAAAAGTATGCTCAGGCCGAAGAACAAGCCTTAAGCCAGTGACAGGTAGAAAGAAAATTGGTGCCAAGTAAGAAGAATTCCAAAGAGGATGAATTTCGATCTCCTGGAGCCCGATCAATTCAACGACAAGGTCAGAGGCCGAAGAACTTGGTCGGCAGGACTATGTCAATCGATTTGATGCCTATATCCCCCTAACTCTCCTGAGAAAAAATTTTGATGGAAATTGAGAAAGAAGATTTTCTTCAAAGGCCAAGGCCAATGAGAGCCCCACCTACTGTGCGCAACGAAGCCAAATACTATCGATTTTCTCGTGATCATGGATACACTATGGAAGAGTGTATCCAACTGAAAGATGAGATCGAAGATATGATCAAACGAGGTTATCTGGGTAGGTATGTCTGAAACTAAAATCAAAACTGACCAATTGAGGTAGCAGTGCCAAGGCCAACGGCCCCAAGAATGATCACTGATGGGATGGAGCTCCCAAATCAACAACCAACTGTGGATCGGTCGAAATGATTCACCAAGCATATTATTAAGATAATCGGAGCATCAAGAGACTTCAAAAAAGTATCTAACTTTTCTGATGATGATTTACAAGGCATTCAGATGCCACATAATGATCTTGTAGTGATTTTAGCAATAATTGCAAGCTATGATGTACATGGAATTTTGGTTGATAATAGAAGTTCTACCGAGGTCATGCTTTATGATGTTTTTGTTAAGATGAACTAACTAATTGATAAGCTATGAAGAATTCATATGCCACTAACTGGATTTAGAAGAAATTCTGTCGGAGTGGAGGGAGAAATTACACTTCCCGTAACCCTCGAAACAATGCTGAAGCAAAGAACTTTTCCTTTTACTTTTATGGTTGTTCGGATTCCCTCTGCGTATAATGCCATTTTGGGAAGGCCTGCTTTGAATAAATTCTAAGCCATCATGTCGACATATCATTTTCTGATAAAATTTCCAACCCAAAATGAGATTGGGGAGGTGAGAGGAAATCAACAAATGGCTCATCAATGTTTGACAATTCAAAATCAACAATCAATCAACAACTCAACTTCCGAGCAAATGGATTCACGTGATCCAACTGAAGAAGTAAGCATATCAATAGAAAGAAACATTCATGCTCCTTTGGTAAAAGATGATCCTACTAAAACTATACAGATTGGAAGTTCGCTTACTGAAGACCAAAGGAAGAAATTGATTGACTTCTTACAAAAAAATTGCTAATATATTTGCATGGAAGGCTGTCGATATGTTGGAGATTCCACTTGAAGTGATTATGTATGAACTTAAGATTGATCCACTTAGTCGGCATGTCCATCAAAAGAAATGGAATTTTGTCCCAGAAAGGCAAAAGATCATCAATGAAGAAGTATCCAAATTGCTTGATACCGGATTTATCAGAGAGGTTCATTATCCTGATTGGCTTGCCAATATAGTAATGGTAAGGAAAGCAAATGGAAAGTGAAGAATATGTATAAATTATACTGATCTTAACAAGGCATGTCCTAAAGATAGTTTTTCTTTGCCTAAGATTGATCAACTCATTGATGCAATAGTTTGACATAAATTCTTGAGTTTCATGGATGCTTTCTCTGGATATAATCAGATACGAATGAGTCCAGAAGATGAAGAAAAAATATCCTTTGTTATAGACTGAGGGATATATTGTTACAAAGTAATGCCATTTGGTCTTAAGAATGCTGGAGCTACGTATTAGAGGTTAGTAAACAAGATCTTTGAAGATCAAATTAGAAAGAGTATGGAGGTGTATATAGATGATATGATCATCAAGAGTAATCAATTTGATTATCATATTAAAGATTTGCAGATAGCCTTTGATATTCTACGACAGAATCACATGAAGTTAAATTTGACCAAATATGTTTTCGGTGTAACTTCTAAAAAATTTTTAGGCTTCATGGTTACGAAGTGAGGGATTGAAGCTAATCCAGAAAAGATTCGAGCCATATTGGATATGAGGCATCCAGCAAATAAGAGAGAAATTTAATAGTTGACCAGACAAATCGCTTCATTAAGTTGATTTATTTCTTATTTGGCTGAGAGATGTTTGCCTTTTTTTCAAAGCCTTACGACAGACCAAGGAGTTTAGTTGGTCGGATGATTATAGCTTGACATTTGAAGAATTTAAGAAGTATTTGACAAATCCGATCATATTGTCTAAACCTCAAGAAGGAGAAGATTTGTATCTTTATTTGGCTGCATCTAATGAAGCAATTAGTTCTGTATTGGTGAGAAAGGAATATGATAGATTACATAAGCCCATTTATTACATCAGCAAAGTCCTTCATGATGCTGAAACAAGATACCCAAAACTTCAGAAGATTTTTTATACCTTGGTAATACCAGCCAAATGCCTCAGGTCATATTTTCAATCCCAACGTATTATTGTGTTGACCGATCAACCTTTAAGGACTATTCTGCAGTGTCTTGATACTTTTGGTCGGATGGCAAAATGGGTGATCAAATTAAGTGAGTATGATATTATTTATCAGTCTAGATCTGCGATGAAGGCTCAAGTGCTGGCTGATTTCATAGTCGAATGTACTTGGAGTGGCAATGAAAAGGAAACTCAACCATCTGATGAAATGGAAAAGATCGATACACCTTGGATATTACATGTAGATGGAGCTTCAAATTCTTCTGGTTGCGGGGCTGGATTGATCTTATCCAGTCCAAATGGGGATATTACAGAATATGCACTCTGATTCTCTTTCAAAGTCTCTAATAAAAAATTAGATGGCTTGTTATATAAAAAATTATTTTTCCAGCCTCTATTGAAGTGTTTATCTCCTTCAGATGCTGATTATGCTCTCAATGAAGTGCATGAAGGAATATGTGGTGATCATTTATGAGGAAGGTCATTGGCTTATAAAATTATAAGGCAAGGATATTACTGGCTGACTATATAGAAGGATGCTATAGATTTTTTAAGAAGATGTAATTCTTATCAAAGGTATGCAAATGTACAAAGGCATCATGCCAATCAGCTAACACAACTAACAGCTCATTGGCCATTTGCTTAATGGGGAATTGATATACTTGGTCTGTTTCCTCTAGCTTCTGGACAATGTAAATTTTTGATTGTTGCCATTGATTATTTTACCAAATGGGTAGAAGCCGAGCCTTTAGCTCTAATTACTAAAACAAAAGTCAAAATGTTCATCAGAAATTCCATCATATATAGGTTCAGATTTTTCATGCTATTATTACTGATAATGGAAGGTAGTTTGATAATCAAAAATTTAAAGATTTATGTGCTCAATATGATATTCTTCACAAACTGACATCTGTTAAACATCCGCAAGCTAATGTGAAAGCTGAGGTAACTAATCGGACAATCCTTCATGGATTGAAGACCCGATTGAATGAAGCCAAAAGATCTTGGGCTGATGAACTCAACTTCGTTTTATGGGCTTATCTAATGACTCCCCGATCTGTTGGGAATTGTGTCCCAAAGCCAATCGCCTGGGTTGTAGGCGGTTGAGCTCAGTATTGTACTCTTTCTTTGAATTAATAAAATATATTTTTTGGCAGCTCATCACATATTGTATTTCACTGAAATGAACTCTTTTCATGTGATGAAGTCCTTAGGACTACACTGACTTCGATACAGAGAGGATGTATCGAGTGGTCCTTAAACCCTGTTCACAACCAAAGGATATATTGTACTGGACGGCAATATATCAAGTATAGGTTGTTGTAGTTCACATCGTTTGGTTGTCCTCTTGACCAAATGAGTGTGGTGACACTGATGTGATATACAAGTGGGATATGTGATATCTTATTGAACGTGACTCCGTGCAGCCCCTTTCTGCCAAAGGGATACTCACGATTGGATATGGGTATATGTGTCCCTCTGACCTGAGGTCATCATGGTAGCTTGCAAGCAACTCCCTGTGCTTTGGTGCCAGACTACCCGGATTTTTAATCCGATGATGGAAGGTTTCTGGGTACAGGCAAGTACTTGTGGAGCAGTGATGGACCAAGATGGAATTGACCTATCCAAACAGTTTGGATCGAATGTCTCGCAGTATCTCAATTTAGCAAATCCTCGGCCGGGGTAGTCCTAGTGAAGAGTCACTGGGCTTGCAAGGTTGAGACACGTAGTCGACTGACTCAGTCTGGGTTGGTAGCCCAATCTCAGTCGTCCTGAGCATTAGAGGTCAAAGGGATGAATTATACGGTAACCATATGCCAGAGGTTTGATAGTTTGCTCTCACATCTTCGACCTATCCGGACGCCGGGACCCATTGCCAGATGGTCTCCTGTGCTGGTACTAGAATTGTTCTAGTGCTACCGTTTAGGTTCGAACCTATGAGGTCACATGCCACAGATGATTACTCTCTGATCCGGGTACCGATTACGATTGAGAATCATCTCGGTTTTATGGTCACGATATTTTTTGAGCACTCTTTTCCCCGTCTTGCCCTTGTCTGTGTCAACCGAAAATTGTTCCGGGTTGACCATCACTGCGCCAGGATTTTTCTGAATCAGTTTTGAACTGATTCGGAGTTCGTTTTGGCCTCCAATTGGTTGTGAACCAATTTTAATCCTTTGAACCAATTTTTTGGGCTTGAACCAATTAAATTGAATTGAACCCCTTTTAATTGGACCGGTTATTTGAACCAAGAGATTGGACCGCTAATGCTTGGACCGGTTTTGAACCGGTGTTCTTTTTTACCGTGTAAATGTTTTACACGTTGAAACCCAAGCACTGGAAGGCCAAACGACCGAACTTCTCAAACCTTGGGCAACATCCCTTCCTCTCCTTCCACCCGCTGCCATTCCTCCCCTGTTAACTGCTGGTTAAATGGTGAACGGCAACAGTTTTTCTTAGTCTCCCAGCCCTTTTTCTGTTTTGGAGAAAATAGTGACAGAAATCTGTGTTATGTTCTTGCACTTCTTCCCACCATTCCAAGGTTTCCGGCGACTAGCATCGCGCGAGAGGCCGGATCAGAGGAGCCCAAGGCATGTCCCCCCTCTAGAGGGTGTTCACGTGAACACCTGAGAGCTAGTTGATCATCCATAGCTGCTGGTTTGTTGCTCTGTTTTTCAGGTTGCAGAAATTCCTATTGCAGAATTTTGAAGAGAGGAAGAATCAATCCAAACGACGTTGGATGATCGATCCATTTGCACTCCCTTGAAGGAAGAACAAGCAAGAAGTTCCCTTGCTTTTGGTGCTGGAAGTGAGACCAAGAAGTTGGCCATTTTATTTTGCTTTGCTGCAGTTTTTGGAGGAAAAGAGAACACCATTTCAACGTGCTGGAAGAAGAAGAAGACATGAATAAATTTATTCCTGTTATCCCAGCAATTCCAGCATATATTCTAGGGTTATTCCTGAAGGAATAAGGTAATTATTTCTAGTTTTATTTTTCATGCATGCCTGGATCTAGGTTTATATAATTGTTTATAAATATTACATGCCCTTGTTCATGCCTAGTTTTGCCTATACATGCATCCGGAATATGTTAGATCTTGTGCGGAGTAGGTAGTTTCTGCTGTTATTTTAAAATAGTTTTAAAATACATACCTGCTCCCTGCTGTTCCATGCTTAGTGTAGGCACCTGCAATACCTGCGCAGTTATCTTTCACGATCTATAATGGGATAATCTCTATTCAACCTTGCTTATGGGAGTGAAGCTATGTTACCTATAGAAATTGTTCTTCATTCTAGAAGAACTGATTGCTTTGAAGAATCGAATAATGCTGATCAAAGGAGAATTGACCTGGATCTGCTTGAAAACTCTAGATTATAGGCATAATTGAAAATGGAAGCATATCGACAAAGAGTGGCGCGATATTATAATTCAAGAGTAAAGGCTCGAATCTTTCGGGCTGGAGACTTTGTCCTGCACCGAACAACAATATCCCGACCAACTGAACAGGGTAAACTTGCTCCAAATTGGGAAGGTCCTTATCGCATAACTGAAGTTGTGCGACCTGGGACCTATCGACTTAAAAGTCTGGATGGTTATCCAATAGCTAGACCATGGAATGTAGAGAATCTTCGTAAATACTATCAATAAAGAGATTTTTTCTCTTTTGTTCCTTTCATATAAAGAAAAAATATGAAGTCAAAATATTCTCTTTTAAAAAAAAAGAAAGAAGAAAAAAGAGAGATTAGCCTGATAAGCTGACCATAATCCAACAAACTGAGTTGGTCTAATCTGCTAACTCATCGATATTCTATGATCAGAATAACTGATCAATTAAAAGGTTAGCCTGCTAAGCTAACCATAATCTGACAAATTGAGTTGGTCTGACCCACTAACTCATCAGTATGTTAACATCGAAATAATTGATTGATTAAAAGGTTGACCTGATAAGTCAACCATGATACAAGTAATGAAAGTTGATGTGATTTACCACTCTGTCAATGATATTACCTCAAGATATCCAAGATATCAGAAGAATGGTCTGGTATATTGAACTGATCATTATAGCTAGCTTGATATGCTGATTGTCTAACATTAAAAAAAAATAAGGATTTCTTTGATGTTTTGTTAAAAAAAAAAGGGAGGAAAAAGGAGAAGCAGCAATGAACATTGATTCATCAGAAGTTGCTGAAAATTTATGATTACAAGCGTTATTCAACTTTCTCCTGGTTGGTGTGATCACATAAAGTTTTCTCTTGTTTAGCTATTTCCTTGATATAAGAAATTACAGGATCATCAGTTGGCTTCTCTGCTTCTTCTTCTTCCACAAGGTCGTCTATGGAAATAGAGGAGATGTCAAGGTTAGGGTATAGTTTTTTGACCTTGTTGATACAATCTTCAAAGTCGAATTCATAGCCCTTGGCCCCTGCTTCGTCTATTTTGTCATTGAATGCTTCGGATTTTCTAAATTCTTCAACTGCAAGAAGCTTCCATTGGATCACTAAAGCATTCTCTTATTTGGTTTGTTCCAACTTCTTCTCAAGAAACGTTATTCTTTTTTCCATCATGGATTCTTGCCTCAATACTTTTTCATATGCCTGAGTTTTCTCCTCTATGGCCTCATCTGCCTGTCGAAGTATTTTTCTTCTTTTTCCTGAATCAGCTACAAGCTACCTAGCTTGATTTTCAGTTATTCTCAATTGGTTCTTCAATGACAAGATCATTGCAGTTGATCGGACAATCCTTGATTCTAAGGCTATCTGATTAGCATCAGCCTTGTCCTTTTCTTCTTTGGCCAATGCTAACTGCTTTTGAAGATCTGCTTGAAGGTTAGTTATTTGGCACTAGCTTTCTTCAATCATGGAAATATCATTGATGAACTGACCAAAAGAGTCGGGATAAGATTAGAACAAGAATAAATTGTTTTGAAAAGAAAGAGATGCTATCTACCTTCATTATTCCTGGGTAAATGGAAGATAGAATCTCTTTTACTCTATGTTTGATTGTTGTCTCCCAGTCTTTCCTAAGGATGGTGGATTGTAGTATGGTTTTTGCTAGATTTGGATTGTTAATGCTTATATCAGCAACGAGCATTTGGACGATCTTGTCATTGGTCGGATCAGATGATTCCTCTACAGGAGTTTTACCTTTTTTTGTTGAAGTATGTTTAGCAGATGGATCATGCTCTGGTTCTTTTGAGAGAGGAATGGAGGGCTCTTGTTCCTCTTCCTCGGATGAAGATGCAATATATTCAGGAAATTCTGGCTTATTGGAGGTGCTTCTTGACAAGCGACTTCTTCTTACACATGATCATTCTTCTCTGAATCATATAGGTTTGGCTTTTCTCTTAAGTGTTTGTTGGAGTTTCTTTCCATCTGATTCCATCTCTCAGATACGATGAAGATTTCTTTTTGGAAGTATTTCTTGAAGTAAAGAGTTCCGAAAGAAAAGAAACTCAAAATACTTAAGATATAATTGGCTCAAAGACTCGGGCCTAAAACCCCTTTATATAGAGGGCATCAACAATCATGATTTGTGGTCCAAATTTCAAGATATCCTGAGATTATGACATGTTTAAGTTCCTAATTTGGTGGGAATCCATATGCCATTTCTGATTTTTCAAAAAGTCAGTTATAAAAAATATATATATTGTATTTGATTTAAATTCGAATTCAAATCATATATGGTTTCTGAAATACTGACAAATGTGGTTATATGATCTGCCGAACAACTACTCTTCCAATAGGAAAATGACATTTGGTAAAGTTGATATGATGACTTATTAAACTTCATTTGGAAAAATCTCTTATAAAGGATTCTTCTTAAAATATAAGAAGAAAAGAAAAAAGATGTTTGGTAAATCTGATTGAAATATTATACTATCTATGATTAATTTAGGGGTTTGATTAATTTAAAGATTAATTCTCCTAGATATTTAGTAAGTGCTAACTTCTTCCTCAAGAGAAGTTGGAGATTATGTTTTCCGTTCAACTTATCCTGTTAAAGACTCCTGTTTATTGAACTTGTTCGAAATTGATTTGGTTGAATTTTTTCGAATAATAATCGGTGTTTATAATTTAATAATATTGAATAATCATCCATTTTATTCGATAACCTCATAATTAGATTGGTCTTTCTCGGAAATTTTCTTATATGATCTGATGATTTCATACTTGGAAAATTTTTTGTTTATAAAGATTCAAACTCTTTGATTTTTTAATCCATCATATCTTCTTCCTTTTTTGTAAAAAAAAAGAGAGAGAGAGGAAAAGAAAAGCATTTTCCTTACCTAGAATCTATTAGACATTGTTAAAAGAAAAGATTTTTCATTCCATGATAAAGAGCAAAACAAGTTCCTACATTGTTCATACAGATTGGTCATTTACATTCCTTTCAATTACAGTTTTTTCTATTTCAACTTGACTTACACTAGGAACTATTGCTATTTCTTCTTGAATTTGAGAGCCTAGTGTTAGCTCTTTAGTTTGGTCACCGACTGGTTCTTCAGTTTGGTCTTCGACTGGTTCTCCACCCTGATCTTCTTCATCAGAATCCTCTTCATCAGAATCTTCCTCTATTTTTGAAGTATCTAGATCAGGATAAAATTTCTTTACTTTCTTTAAACAGTCAACTCGACCATAGTCGTAGCTCTCGACTCTCGCTTCGTGGAGTTTGTCCTCAAAAGCTTATGATTGAACATACTTTTTTACAGCTTTATTAATGGCCTCTTCAACAGCTTGTTCATCTTTCTTTGTTGCCATTAAAGCTTTTTCTTCAGCTGCTAAAACTTTTTTTTCAGCCGCTAAGATTTTTCCTTCGACTTTTCCAAATTGACGGACATTGATCAAAGCTTCTTTTTCTTATTTTTCAGTTTTGATTCCATGATGCTCATTTTTGATCGTGCCTTATTCAGCTCTGCTTATAGAGCTGATGTTATGGTTGCTGTCTCTTCTAACTTCCTTTCCATGGCATTTTTTAGTTCTTCAACAACCTCTTTCTCCGCCTTTGCGATGTTTACCTTATTGCACATAGTTTGACGGAACTGATCGAAGGTTTTCAAACATTCATCCATGATGCTGATCCCATGGATAAGCTATATATTTGCATGTCAAATTGATCAGATGTAATAAAGAAAGAAAGATGATTGACTCTTTAATTGTTTAAAGTTCAATTTAAAATCCATACCTTCAATAGTGTTGGATGAAGCAATAAAATTGTATCATCAATCTACTGGGACTTGGTAATTTCCCAGTCTTTTGGAATAATGATAGATCTCAAGAGGCAACGAGCCAGCATTGGATCATTTAGACTCGAGTCATCGGCATATACATGAAAATGGACTGTGACATCTACAGCCAATACTCTTTCTTCTTCCTCCCCCATCATCGGAGCTTTCCCCTTATCAGTTTGATCAGCAGGAAATGATGATGGACTAGTTTTTGAAGTTTGAATTGACCATCTCTCTTGTGCTGGAGGTTAAAGAGATGCTGATAATGGTACTTCGTCATCTCCGATACACTTGATATTAGTATCGGAGAAGTAGGATCCGTTGAGACTACTAAAGCTGTTGAAGCGGTCGATTTTATTTTCTTCAGTTTCTTAATTATTCTTTCTTCTTGGTCAGATGGGGTGGCTTCTGCTCTTCTTTGCTTCAACAATTTTTGAAGTTTCCGAACGTCCACCATGACTGATGTATCTGTAATTATTAAAAGGTCAAATATTGGGACTGATTGCCAGTAAAGAAATAAAGAGGTAACATCAGCAATAAAAATACCTAAAGAGGGATTGGGGCTGATTTCAGCCAAAAAAAGTTCTCTTTCATTGAGAAGTTCTTTTATCGGGGGAATCTCCATCCCCGTGAGCTTCTCATAATCTTCTTAATTGGCTGTCAGGATTTTCTTGCCATCATTAAGGGTTAATCGGGGTTCTCTAAGGCTAATGATAAAGTCCCAAGGAATTTTAGAAACAATGTAGAAGAAGCAAGGCTTCCAACCATGAATGGCAGAAGGAAGCCCAAGGATAAATTTCTGACCATGGCGTGGATTAATTACCCACCACCCATGGCCATGGAAATCTCGCTTCAATATGAACAAAGTAGTGAAAAGGAAAGTTTCGGGGGTTATATTTGCATCCTTTAAAAGGATCAAGAAAGCACAGATTATTCAGATGCTATTTGGTGTTAATTGGGCTGGTAATATACGATATAGCCTAAAGATCGTATGAAAGAAGGGATAGATCGGATATCTAAGTCTGGCTCTTAAATGTTCTTCATAAATTGTTAAGCTATCAGGTGGAGGCCGATCTATTTGTTCTTCAGAGTTTGGAAGAACTATGGCATAATTATCAAAAATGTTAAAATACTTCTTCAATGCTAAAATTCGGTGTTCTATTAAGGTGGACCTAACATCACCTATCTTTACTGATGCAGCTAGTTTTTTCTTCTTTTGAGAAGTGGATTCTTCGAGATTACCGGTATGACTAACTTCTAAGATTCTAGCCATAAAGAAATGATAGAACAAAGGAAGATTAACTCAAAAAGAAGGAAAAGAAGGAAGGAGGCCGACTTAAGAGGTTTCTTTTGCTCCTATGGTGAAGAAATTGAAATGATGAAAAACCTATTTTCCTGGAGAAGATGGTGTTTATATACTGCTTTTCGATGGTTTAAATTTTTTCTCGAATAACGAGATTAATTCAGATCATGCCACCTGTCCATTATATTCGGCAAAAATATATAGTTTTTCAAAGAGTCGAAATGACTATTCGTAATCTGACGGCAACGTGCTGCTGATGGAATGTTTGCATTTATTCTATGATGAAGATCTTTCGGCCTTTTGTGAATTTCAAAATTGTAATGATGGTGGCAGGATACAGCTGTTAGTTTTTGTAACCGCCTCCCTTATCAGAGATTGACACGTCATTAAAGTGTGCTGCCTAAGAATAGAAATTTCTGACAGTTTCTGACTTACAATTAATGAATTCAAAAACTGGGGGGACTAGTATTGGGATACGACATATTTGGTCTATTTATATTGATCTGGTAAAGGTTGAATCTAGTTGATCAAGTAATATATCAGTAATCAACACCCAAGAGGCGTACAACCGATCAATGCCCAAGAGGCATGAGACTGATCAACACCCAAGAGGCATACAGCTGATCAATGCCCAAGAGGCATAAGGCTGGTCGACGCCTAAGAGGCGTAAAGCTGATCAATGCCCAAGAGGCATAAGGCTGATCAACTTTGAAGAGGCATAATGCTGATCAACGCTCGGGAGAAGCAAGGCTGATCAATGTTCAAGTGATGTACGATTATTCAGCATCCAAAAAATAGCTGATCAACTATGGATAACGCTTGCTACATGTGCTGATGTCTTAACAAACTAATCATTTATAGCTGGAGTTGGCTAGAATCAATTAAGTTTGAGGTCTATAAATATCAGTGAGCGCGACGGAGAAGGGGATTCTTTTTCTGAAATACCTTTCACCCGACTTTTCTTCAAACCTCATCTATCTAGTTTGTACACCATTAACTAGCTTGAGAATAGAAGTAGTTCAACACATAGAGCCTCCAAGAAGATGAAGACTAACTAGCTCAATTTGATTCTCTTTGATCTGATTCGAGCTCAAGCATCATTGTAATTTGTCTGAACACAACACAAGCTAATAGCTTTAGGGACACCAACAGGTCGGGTCCGAGTCTAGTAAAAAAACTAGTGCACCCAACCCATCATTTATTACTGAAAGCCAGTGTCTAAGGCTAGAGGTCCAGAGGCAAACGTCCTAAGCAAACTAGTGGTTACTTAATTAGGACCCTGTCATAGGCAGGGGGAGCCTCCCACCACCCCACCTCTTACCTGGCTAGTGGAAGGATTAGATGCTGTGTTGAGTGTAAGTTGAGTTAACTCATTAGGTTTTGGCTCTAGGTCTAAAAAACCTAGCACGTGTTAACCTTTATGTGCTTGACTACATCATACCACCTTGATTAATTGATTGCATGACCACTAGGTTAGGAGCCCAGTATCATCAGTCTAAACCCTAATCCAGCTCAATCATGGACAATGATTTTGGTGTTCAATTAAGGGCCATTACTGATCAATTAGCCTAATGAACCACCTAAATGAACCAGATGAACCATAATCATAATCAATTGACCAATAGATTTGACCAAGTGGACCAAAGACTCGACCAAGTGAACCATAGGTTTGATTAGGTGGATAACCATGTAGGGACCCTAGAGAAAACCTGTAGGACCCATACAAGACCCAAACTTGAGTCACCTTTGCCCACACCTCCCAACCCTAGGAAAGCCCAATACCTTGACCCATACTCAGAGCCCAACCCTAGGGGAACCCCATACCATGACCCATACCAGGAGCCCAATCCTCAGAAGCCCAATCAAGAATTCTTGGACCATGATAAGAGACCCAATAGAAATGTTTAGGGAATAGTATCTACATTTGGTGGTGATCCTAAGTTTTAGAATTATCTTAGTTGGGAAAGACATATGGAGCTGTATTTTGAAAGCCAAATGAATTTCTATTTTGAAAATGATCAGTTCAAGTTTGCTAAAGCTAAGTTAGTTCACCAAGCTAAGGTAGACTGGGATATGTTTGAAAGAATAGCTAAACTAAAAGGAGAAACACCCATAACTACCTGGAGAACCATGAAAACCAAACTTAGAGAAAAGTACCTACCCAGGTCTTGTGAATCCAGAACCTATGAATCCAGATCCTATGAGCCCATATCCTATTAGCCTAGCAGACCTGTAATCCATAGATTTGAACCCATATCCTATGAGCCCAAGAAATCCATAACCCATAAATTTGTGCCCTTGTCCTATGAGCCCAAGGGACCCATAACCTCTAAGAGACCTGAACCCCATAGGATTAGTACCCCTAGCTATCAGCCTAGTGTCAGTCCAACTCTCCTTAGTCGACCTGAATCCAATAGGAATAGTACCCTTAGATATGAGCCCAGTATTAGTCCATTTTCCCTTAGTCGACCCACCCCTGCTACCCTAATCATTAGTCAATTTTTCCTTAGTCAACCCCCTCCTACCATCCCATTGGTTCACAAGGAAGACATTAAAGAGGAGATATATGAAGCTAATGTGAACTTAATGGATGAGTATGAGGAAGAAGAAGACGAGATATCTATAGAAGACCAAGAATTAGTTGGCCCAGTAGATACCCAGACTGAAACCAACTTAGAATTAGTTGACCCTGACCATACCTGAACTAAAGCCAACCCAAAGTTAGCTAACCCTGACCACACCCAAACTAAACCTATAGTGGAAGTACAGTTGAAGGAAGAGAATTATGAGAAACCCAACCCTAATGTTAGAATCATACCCGAGGAGACTTTAGAAGAAAGCCCAATTATAGAACCCAATCCTAAGATCCAAGAACCTGAGAAATTTATTAAGGACCTGATCTCTTTAAACCAGTACCCTCAGGAAGAATCCTCTCATATAGTTTTCATTGATGATCTCTTCCCTGAAATTAATGACCTATTATTCCATAATGCAAACCCTGTAGGTATACATCAACTCCATAAGGTCAACCTTATAAGTCTAGGGCTAATCCCTGACACCCCTTCCTATATCCTATTCTATCCAATCAATCTTGAACCCTCTTCTTACTTTCAACCCTACCAGACTAACCCTGAATCCACCCCGTATTTTTTGCCTTTTCTTGAATCTTGAATCTTCATCCATTCATCTACATTTTGTAGAGGTTTGCATATTGCATTCATTCATTGAGCATGCCATGTTCGCATCTTACTTTTGGAGGATCCTATGGCACCTTGTAGGAGTCCATGCACCATTCTCATCTGCATGTCACCCTCTTGACAAAGGACTAAACCTATAGTTGTAGTGTAGGGTTTAATCGAGTCTGCATATCAATAAGTGTTGGCATGAGTCATTTGCCTGCATTAGGTATTATGAATTTGCACTGCATGATTAGAGATTTGCATGAGGAATTAATCATAAGATTATTGTAAGCAATGATTTTTATAAGAACATGGTTAATTCCTGAAAAGAGTCTAAGAGTTTGCTAGGAAAATCTTGTGATGATTAGACTACAAACCCGTAGAGCTGGATCCATCAAAGTGATAAAGAAAGTTGGACTTAGTACCTAAGTTACCTCATTAGGCATTAAGCTTAACCTTCAATATCTTAGACTTAGTAGAGTATAGGGAGCCAGCAATGAAACCCAGTGAGTTTTGAGCCTAACCCTTTTCTTTGAGAGCGAACGCAACCCTGTGTGTCCACCATCAATTTAGCTTGTGAGAGGAAAGATTGAGCATGTCCTGGATGACCAAGCCACTAGTACCCAAATCAAAGGCTTCCATGTCACTTGGTTCATTGGCAAGGTCGACTAGGATTTGAGGTTTCATGGATCATGTGAGAGGATCTATAATGCCTCGACCCAGACCCGTCAGAGCAGTGCCCGAGCCAGATCAAACTTCTTACTTGCAGGATCGAGTTCCTCCCACCTCGGGAGAATTGATGAGGACATTAGAAGCAGACAAATTTCAAGATTTCAATTTTATTCTCTAAGTCATGTGTTAGTCCAACAATTGTCTTGTAATAAGTTGAGGCAAGAAGTCCAATGAATCCCTTGTCTCAACCTCATGAGTCTTTAAGTTTATTTGAGTCATGTAAGTTTATTTCTAGTCAAGTTTTGTATAAGAGGAGGATTACCAGACTAAAGCAATTTACCGGCCACTCCACCAGAGCTGAGTTCAAGTACTTGGACCACTGCCAGGCCCCCTCCTAGCTATGCCACCCAAGAGGTGGGCCTTCATGCCACCAAGCCCAGGTGGAGCGCCCTCCCAGATTGGCACCCTACCTAGTATCAGTGCCCAGGCCTTGGTGCCCTACCCTGGCCCACTACAACTGACGCCCCCTCCCAAGCCCTTCAAGATATGGCACCCCAGACCAAGCCGCTTTCATTAGTGGCGCCTCATCTAGCCCAAGCCCAAGGAAGCTTCTCAATCCAAGGGGGAGTCGCCAGCTCACTTATACCAGGAGTCAGCCAGCCCAATTTTACCAGGAGACTAATCTTTCAGTCCAAGTTTATTTTGAGTTTTATTTCTACAAAGACTTATTGATGGGGCATTAGATCAGACATAGACTTCAGCTTCAATTTGTTCTCTAAGTCATGTGTTGGTCAATTTTGAGTCTGGTAATGGAATTTATTTTGAGTCCTATAATAAAGTGAGTCAGTTGGCTTCACTATGTCCATTGAGTCCTATCATTTAAGTTAAGATGTTTTAGTTTAGTCAAGAGTTGTGTGTGTTTCATTCAAGAGGAGGAACCATTGGACCCACACTCAAGTCACTAGCCCAACATCTGGACTCCCTTCATTCCACCCAAGCCCTCTAGGAGATGGTGCCCTAGCATACCAGGCCCTAGGCGCCTCAAGCCCACAAGCGCACATGATGAATTGCACCCAGTCTAGATCCCCAAGGAAGTGGCATCCAGGTCCAAGCCCTCAAGCCCATGGCGCCCTCCCCTCCCAAGCCCACTGCAGTTGGCACCCTTGATGGGGATCCAGTCGTCGTCCGGGTATTTTTTTCATTTGTTTAATTTTTCTCGCATTTTTTTATTTTCCTATTCTCGCTATTCCAACTATTCCCGCTATTCTGGTTTTATTCTTCGTTTATCCCTGAGTTATCCCAGCCTTATTCCATCTCTTGCATCCTTCTCCCATGTTTTTCTAAAACTTCCGAACCCTAGCCACCAGCCCCTCTGGCCCCATATCCGAGCTGCCCCCGCCGGATCGTCGCCGATGCTTGCCGGCACCCGCCCTCGCCAGAGAAGCCGCCGCCACCACCCATGCCCATGGGAAGACGAATGGACGCGGAGGTGTCCGCCTGCCACAGCCACCGTTGGCCTGCTGCCCGCCACCATTCCCGCCACCCGCCGACTCTTGCCCGGCCGCTGGTGGGGTCCGCCGGCACCCACGCCCGTGGGAAGATGAAAGGATGCGGGAGGCGTCTGTCCGCCCTCGTGCGTCCGTGTGACGCCGCCGCCCGTCGCTTGACGCCGTCGCCACCGCCCGTCTACCGTCGCCCCGCCATCCGCCAGCCAAGGCCTGACCGCCGGAGGCCTCGCCGGTGCCCAGGAGGTCTCCCACAGCCGTGGGAGACCAAATGGCATGCCCAGCATGCCATGTCATTTCCCCTGTGCCGCCTCGCCTGTAGCCCATCGCCAGCTGTCCGCCGCTCACCGTCCGCCGGCCCTGTCCATCGCCCACTTCCCTGCTGTCCACCGGTGCCCCACCGGAGTTGGTTCCCTCCTTGTCCATGCCATGATTTGGAGTTTGCACGAATTTCAGAGCATCCCAATATTCAGAGCAACATGCTTTCTAGAGCAGATCATCAAGTCGACACGCTTCTCAGAGCAGATCAGCACTGATATTGATGTAGCACAGTTTTTGATGTAATTTATTTTTCTTTTTTGGATTTCTTGTAGGCTAAGTAATTGAGGGTTTTGGTTTTTCTATATAAAGGGGCCCCCTCCCCCTTGTAATAAGAAGTTTTGATTTAAATTTTTGGGTTTTCCATGGGTTCTGGTTCTGGGCTGAGGCCCGTCTTTCCTTCACCTGCAGGTGTCGAGGGGTGTGAGACCCCACTTCCTTCGCTTGCATGCGAGCGTCGAGGGGCGCGAGGCCCTAGTTATCCCCCTTTTCCATCAAGTCCCTCTCTAGGTCTAGGGATTTTTTTTTACAGCCCCAGGTAGCGATTTGGGTGGGATGCCCTAGGCTCCGCATGTAGTGAGATGGGTGGGACGCCCTAGACTACATGTATTGGGGTGGGTGAGATGCCCTAGAGATGCGACGTCTCTCCGTGAAGGCGAGTCCCCAGTCCTAAAGTGTCCATGTTTCCTATCCTCCATCCAATGTTTCTCCACCAAGAAAATTGAAAACCAAAAGAGTTCAGCTATTTTAGGATTTAGTGTCAGTTCACCCTAGTCCCAGGAGGCTTCTTAGCCCTCCCACGGTCCTAGTTTGTTTAGGTGTTTCTCCTGTTTTCCCAATAAATCAGGTATCATCTCAGCCATCCTGCATCAATCCTCCCCTTTGACCCAGTACAAGATGCCCAGGCTTTGACCCAATCAAAGAAGATTCATCCAAGCCCACCAGGGAGTGGAAAAGTCATAGCACCCCAAGAGGATTTCATCCCAGTCCAAGCCCATGGAGAAAAGTAAAAGCTTCCATGTTCTACAAGGTATCCAATGTCCATGTCCTACTAGAATTTAGGCCTCCTAATTTCAATCAAACTTTGTACTCCTAATTCTAGTTTAACGTAGTACTCCTTGTCCCATACAAACTTGTAATCCAATTTTCACAGGGAAAGGGCCCATGGTTGAATCTATAAATACCCCACCCCTCCCCTCTTATAATCAATCTCTTATTTATGAATTAAAACTCTGGTGAATTTTCTTGTGACAATTTGTATTCTTTGGAAGTGTGTGTGAGACTTGAGTACCCTAATTTTACAAACCCTAACCACCCCCTGCTAATCTCTCTCCTCCCTCTAAGCCAAGCCATCCAGCCTTCTTCTTCAAGCCAAGATGCCCTCCTTGCTACCAGGCCACCCTCATCCAAGACTAGGCATCCATCTTCTCAAGCAGACCGCCAGCCTCTCCAACAGCCCCTCTCTTCCCTCTTCCATCTTCTTCCAATTTATTATTTTTCTCATCATTTGTGACCCTAACCCCTGACATTTGCTGGATCCCTTCAGTGCTATATTCCTCGGATGAATTCTTCTTTGCCCTCAAATGAAGCTGATAAAAAGCTGACGGATTCACTAGAATGTGACCAGATCATCCAGGCACCAATCTGAGTAGAGCAATCTCTTCTACAACAACTAGAAATCATTGCCTAATATGTTAAACCCAATTCCCATCTCTTTTTATCTGATTTTTTGAAGGTGAACATGCTCCTAATAGGCCTTCTTAGACCTAGGATCCTAATTTTCTTTTCTTTTTGATTGAACTAGCATGTGGGTAGGATGCTATTGATACAGGATAACCCTAACCTAATCTAGGCTAGTTTCGGGAGTCAAAACCATAAAAAAAATCCAAAAATATTTGCTTGCTTTAATCTGATTTTATTCATCTTCATCCCTTTCATATCATCTTGCATCATATTAGAATCCCGTCCCTCATCAATTTTGGTATCAGATCCTAGGATTAGGGCATGTTCTTGCATCCTAATTTAGATTTCTGCATCCTGAATTTTGCATAACCCCTCAAAACATAGGACTGTTTCCCCCAACAAATATTTCATTTTCTTTTGGTTTTCATGGTGAATATCCTTTGTTTTGTCCCCCTTTTTTTTTGTGGAGTTTTTTAGATCTGAAAATAAACAAAAAAATGGTAAAAATAAAACCCTAATAGAAATCTACATCCTATCATCTACATTAGGGGTCCGAGTTTTGCTCTGTTTCATAACTTAGGCATATTGTATTTCTCTAAAATTTGCATCACGTCTTACCTGTTGAATCCTTTATTTTTTCAGCATTTTTTGTAAATTTACAAAGGTCAAAATAAATAATTAAAACCAGCATCTTAGAAACCCTAACCAGAATTCTATGTTTCCTGTACCTAGTTAGAAACCCTAGGTTTTTCATCATCATTACATTTTTGTATTTCATAATATTTGGTAGGAAGCATCCACACACGTCACTCTATCTTCTGTAATTTTTTGGAATTTTTATGCATTGAAATTCATGCTAATTTCTGCATCAAATACAAATAAAAAAAAATTTAATTTCTGCTAATTCTGCATACTTGACTAAACCAAACCTAACTTACATCCAAACCCCCACCCCCAAACCCAAGCCAATTTTGTTTGCTCACCTAACCAACTCAAATCTAAATTTCCACCTCATAAAATGTTCAAATAAATTTTTATTCGCTATTTTGTTTTTAGATTGCATCGGGTTTCATTGTGTGTTCATCATTTTCACTAAATCAATCTTAAGGGCATTCTCACTATCTTAGATCAGGGCAGGATTTTATTACCTGTCCTGGGCCAAAAACAACCACCTTGCATACATACCCAAACTAATTAAAATCAACTAGCAATCTAATTTGCTCTAGTGAGCTAGGGACACCAACAAGTCGGGTCCGAGTTGTGTGGGTAAACTAGTGCATTTAATTCATCAACTATTATTGAAAACTGGTGTTAAGGCTAGAGGTCCAATGGGAAACAACCTAAGTGGATTGGTGGTTATTTAATTAGGACCATATCACAGGCAGGGGGTAACTCCTACCACCCCACCTCTTACCTGGCTAGTGGAAGGATTAGTTGTTGAGTTGGGTGTAAGTTGAGTTGACCTACTCTACTTTGACTCTAGGTCTAGCAAGTCCTAGTACGTGCTAACTCTTGTGTGCCTGACTATATCATAATCCCTTGATTGATTGTTTGCATTAGATTAGGAGCTCAACTAGTAGTCTCAACCCAACCCAACATGACCATGGAATCTGACGTAGGAACCATATTAAGGACCATTAATGATCAGCTAGCCCAATTGAACACCCAGATGAACCAGATGAATGCCCAATTGACCACCCAAATGAACCAGATGACCAACCACCATGACCCATACTTGGAGCCCAACCCTAGGAGAACCCCATACCATAACCCACACTTGGAGCCTAACCCTAGGAGAACCCCATACCATGACCCACACTTGGAGCCCAATCCTAGGAGAGCCCCACACCCTGAACCAATCTGGGATCTTAGTGCAAGGAAATCCAATCATGATTTCTTTGACCAGGATGAGAGAGCCACTAGGTACATTGTGTTAGAAGCACCTAAATTTGGTGGTGATCCTAAGTTTGAGGATTATTTTAGTTGGGAAAGACATATGGACCTATATTTTGAAAGCCAAATGAATTTCTATTTTGAAAGAGATCAGTTCAGCTTTGCTAAAGCCAAGTTAGTTCACTAGGCTAAGGTAGACTGGGATCAGTTTGAGGAAATAGCTAAACTTCAAGGAGAAACACCCATAACTACCTGGAGTGACATGAAACTTGAACTTAGAGAATAGTACCTACCTAGGTCCTATGAACCCAGAACCTATGATCCAGACCCTATGAAACCCGATCCTATGAGCCCATATCCCATGAGCTCAGTAGACCCATAACCCATAAAACTGAACCCAAGTCCTATGAGCCCAAAAGATCCATAACCTATAGATCTGAGCCCACATCCTACGAGCCCAATAGGATTAGTACCCCTAACAATCAACCTAGTGCCAGTCCAAGTTTTCTTAGTCAACCTGAATCCCATAGGATTAGTATCCTTAGATATGAGCCTAGTATTAGTTAGGAACCGCTTAGTCAACCCATCCCTACCCCAACCACTAGTCGATTTTTCCTTAGCCAACCCCCTCCTACCACCCCATTGGTTCACCAGAATGACCTTGAAGAGGAGAAATATGAAGCTGAAGTGAGCTTAGTGGATGAGTATGAGGAAGAAGAGGAAGAAATACCTATAGATGACCAAGAATTAGTTGACCTAGTAAATACCCAGACTGAAGCAAACCCAGAATTAGTTAACCTAGTTGACCCAGAATCACTTGACCCTGACCATATCCAGATATAAGCCAACCCAAGGTTAGTTGACCCTGACCCTACCCAAATTGAAGTTGTAGTGGAAGAGTAGTTAGAGGAAGAGAACCTGGATCCTGCTATTAGAGCACCACCTGAGGAGATTTTAGAAAAGAGCCCAATTATAGAGTCTAGTCTTAAGATTCAAGAACTAGAAGAATTTATTAAGGACCTGATCTCTTTAAATCAGTACCCTCTTGATGAAGTCACTCCTTTGACTCCAATTGAAGATCTCTCCCCTTAAATTAGTGACCCAGTCTTCCATTATGCAGATCTTTTAGATATACCTCAACCCCATAAGGTCAACCTTATAAGTTTAGGACTCATCCCTGAAACCCCTTCTTGTATCCTATTCTATCTAATCAACCCCGAACCCTTTTCTTACTTTCTATCCTGCCAGACTAACCCTGAACCCACCTCTTATTTTCTATCCTTTCCTGAAACTTCTTATATTTTTTTCACTATTAGATTGCATTTTGTAGAAGTTTGCATACTACATTCATTCATTAAGCATGTCATGTTTGCATTTTACTTTTGGAGGACCCTATAGCATCTGTTAAAACTGCATGCCAAGTTCTCATCTACATGTCACCCACTCAACCAAGGGTCAAACCCATAATTGTAGCTTAGGATTTTGTCGAGTCTACATATCAATAAGTGTTGGCATGTGTCAATTGCCTGTATTAGGTGTTATGACTTTTTGTACTGGATGATTAAAGATCTGCATGAGGAATTAATCATCAGATTAATATGAACAATAATTTTTATAAGAACATGGTTAATTCTAAAAAGAGTCTAAGAGTTCGCTAGGAAAATCTTATGATAATTAGGCTACATACCTGTAGAGCTGGATCCATCAAAGTGATAAAGAAAGTTGGACCTAATGCCTGAGTTACCTCATTAGGCATTAAGCTCAACCTTCAATATCTCAGACTTAGAAAAGTATAGGGAGCCAGCAATGATACCCGATGAGTTTTGAGCCTAACCCTTTTCTTTAAGAGCGAACCCAACCTTGAGTGTCCACTATTAAATTAGCCTGTGAGAGGAACAATTGAGCATTTCATGGATGTCCAAGCCACTAGTACCCGAATCAAAGGCTTCCATGTCACTTGCTTCATTGGCAAGGTCGACCGAGATCTAAGGATTCATGAATCACTTGAGAGGATCCACAATGCCCCAACTCAGACCCGTCAGAGCAGTGCCAGATCCAGAACGATTTTTACTCGACAGGGTCGAGTTCCTCTCACCCGGGAGAATTGATGGGGACATCAAATCAGACATAGACTTCAAGCTTCAATTTGTTCTCTAAGTCATGTATTAGTCAATCTTGAGTTCTATAATAGAATTTATTTTTGACTCCTGTAATAAAGTGAGTCAGTTAGATTCACTAAGTCCATTGAGTCCTATCATTTGAGTTCAGTTGTTTTAGTTTAGTCAAGAGTTGTGTGTGTTTCATTCAAGAGGAAGAACCAGTGGACCCACACTCAAGTTACTAGCCCAACATTTGGACTTCCTTAATGCCACCCAAGCCCTCCAGGAGATGGCGACCAAGCATACCAGGCCCTAGGCACCTCAAGCCCACAAGCTCACATGATGAATGGTTAATGGGGACCGAGAGTCTATTTTATTTTATTTTATTTGAGTCCATTAGTCCTATGTCACTTGAGTCAAAGTGAGCCAATTGAGTCTTGTAATAAAGTGAGCCAATTGAGTCCTGTAATAAAGTGAGACAACTAAGTCCAGTTGAGTCCACTTAGTCAGGTCCAGTCATTTATAGTTCAATCAAGTCCGATCGAGTCCATTCAAGTTATGTTCAAGAGGAAAGTCAGCAGACCAGGAGATTCACCAGGCCTCCCCAACCAGAGCTGGCCTTCATGCACCTGGACCCTTTCATGCTGCCAAGCCCACAAGAAAGAGCTCCAGTCTAAGACAAAGGTCCACTGTTGACTAGGTCCACCAGGGTTTCTTGGCCCATAAGTCAGGATTTCTTAGCCCTCAAGTCATGTACCCTGGGATGAATATATAAATACTACCCCTCCCTTCTTGTATGAAGTATCTATTTTCTCATGAATACAACTTAAAATTGAAAGTTATTTGTCTGAGGTTTTCTCCGGATTGGAGTGGGTGTGACGCCCGTGTTCCCTGTTCTTGAGTGCAAGCCCTAATCCCCTAGTGACTTCTATGCTAGCCAGCGACCCCCCGCTTCCCGTCCTGCATCAACTTGGTATCAGAGCCCAATGGATTAGGGTTTTCTCTTCCTCCCCGACTCCATATCATTCCTCCCATTTAGATTTTCCTATGCAAGACTCCTTCTCAAACCTTGATCAACCACCGAGGTCCGTCAACGCCCTACATTCACCTCCATCCCGTGACCCCAATGCCCCATCGTCATCGTCCACTACTGCCCGAGCCATCTCCACCGGACTTCCGCCCATGAAGCCCGTCTCCTCCAGCACGTCTGATCTCCATCACCCCAATCAATGCCCAATAGAAGGAACCCCATGCCGCAGACTTCCACATGCGATCCATCGATCCGGCCGCCAGTGTCACCCACCAGAAGATCCCCTCCATCTCCTCCATCCAGACACTACTAGACCCCTGCCGCAAAGCACCCTCGGGAAGATCCATCTCCATCAGCTCATGTCCCGGCCTCCTCCTCCCATCGAATCTGATCTGGCCCCTTCGATTGTGCAGGCATCCTCCCGTTGCTTATGACACCGATGCACCCCACTGCTGCCCTGCTCCCCGTAGGCCACCCACCCCCTCCACCTACAACAGAAAATATCTGACGATGATGCCAGACTCCTCCGGATGCATGCCCAAGCCAAACTTGTGGCCTTTTCTTGATCGGAGAGACTGGCCAAGATGCTCACCATGCCTACCTTCTCCCTGTCCGTGCCACCGTCCTTCGCCTGGAGTCATCCATAGCCGGCCAACAGCCACCATCCGTGGAGTCTCATAGTGCCATAGATCCGTGCGACACCCTTCCCACCGGAACTCCTCCCCACTGCCATCACCAACTACCTCCGCCATGACCACTGCCGGTCGAGCCGCCATCTCTGCCCCTGCACCGCCATCGATGAAGCTCGTCGGACTTCGCTCCCCCTCCATGAGCCTCCCCTATTTTCTGGTGTTGGTTCATTGAGAAGAGATGCTCCAGTGCATGAACGTGAAGGCAAATGCCCTTCACTATTTCTGACTTCAACCTGCACGATTTCTGGAGCTACACGATTCTTAGAGTAGCACGGATTTCAGCACTGCATGGCTTCCAAAGTTACACGGGTTTTAGAGTAGAGATGATTAAGAAAAGAAAAAAAGAAAAGTGAAGAACCTAGCCTTTTTTGTGATTGGTTCCGGTTCCATCAAACCCTCACTCACCCAAACTCGATGAAGTCAAGTTCTCCCCACCGTAGGGGAATGATAGGGACCAAGAGTCTACTTTATTTTATTTTATTTGAGTCCATTAGTCCCACATCACTTGAGTCAAAGTGAGCCAATTGAGTCCTGTAATAAAGTGAGACAACTGAGTCTAGTTGAGTCCACTTAGTCAGGTCTAGTCATTTTTAGTTCAGTCAAGTCCGATTGAGTCCATTCAAGTTATGTTCAAGAGGAGAGTTAGCAGACCAGGAGATTCACCAGGCCTCCCCAACCAGAGCTGGCCTTCATGCACCTGGACCATTTCATGCCGCCAAGCCCTCAAGAGAGAGCTCCAGTCCAAGACAAAGGCCCACCGTTGACCAGGTCCACCAGAATTTCTTGGTCCACAAGTCAGGATTTCTTAGCCCTCAAGTCATGTACCCTGGGATGAATCTATAAATACCGCCCATCCCCTCTTGTATAAAGTATCTTTTTTCTCATGAATATAACTTAAAATTGAAAGCTATTTTTTCTGACCTTTTTCTCCAGATTGGAGTGGGTGTGACACCCATGTTCCCTATTCTTGAGTGCAAGCCCTAATACCCTAGTGACTTCTATGCTCACCAGCGATCCCCAGCTTCCCGTCCCGCATTAATGGTGCCCAGTCTTGATCCCTAAGGAAGTGGCACCCAGGTCCAATTCCTCAAGCCCATGGCACCCTCCCCTCTAATGCAGGATTAAATATGCATGCAAAATATGTTTATATTTTTATGTATTAAGTGAGAAGATTAAATCCTGAAAAGGATGCCAAGATTTATAGGGAGTTCTATACAAAAATCAGAAGCTACTGCATGCTAAAAGACCCTCCAAGTGATAAGGAAGAAGGACCGCCGAGGCTAAGAAGCCCCGATTAGGCTAGTTCTCCTTCAATACTACTACTGGCGAGTCGAGGGGGTTTACCTGGCAAGGATTTGATGATGAATCCTTGTAGTGGTCGCTCTTTGCTCTCGGATGAGACCTGGATGATCAAGTCGAAGACCCCACGGATCCGTGACTTTCAAGCCAGTGGCTCGAAAGCTGTCTAGCTGGAATCTTGGATTCTTTGGCTTTAAGGGAGTTGCAAATCGCCTATCAGGGGTTAGAAAACAAGGTAGGGATGAAGAAGATTTCAGAAAATAGCAAGGGAAGAATGGTTTTGGAGTTGGGCGGCCAAGGCTGGAGAAGGTGGCTTCTAGGGTTTTGATGGTGGCTGGAGGTAGGGTGCAGGAGACTAGGAAGAAGGGGTTCACACAAATTCCCCTTAGCACACAGCAGAGGATGGAAAACTCAACATATTACACAAAATAGCAAGGGAGGAATGGTTTTGGTGTTGGGTGGCCAAGGCTAGAGAAGGTGGCTTCTAGGGTTTTGATGGTGGCTAAAGGTAGGGTACAGGAGACTAGAAAGAAGAAGGGGTTCACACAGATTCTCTTTAGCACACAGCAAGCACACAGCATATACCTTTGTCTTGAAACACCGTGTCAGAACATAAAATAAGGTATTAGATGCCCTTATCCGTAGATCTTTGCTTTTAGGTTCAGTCAGCACCCAAGTCATAGGGTTTGATAGATTAAAGGATGAGTATGAAGCCTGCCCTGACTTTGGAGACATTTACCAGACCCTTAGGCTAGTACCATCCAGTACTCATAGTGAGTATACCATTCAAGATGGCTACCTATTCTAGAACAATAGGTGTTGGGGATTCCGGTGCAGCGCAGCGGAAGTGTAATTTCAAAAATGATGAAATTGGCACCAAAATCCCTTAGCCAAGATCTCCTTACTCAGAATTAAAACATACAAACTAACATTGTTAGAATTAGGGCACCAACCTTTTAACACTAAGTCCAATTTTGATGTAGAATCAGAACTTGGTGTTGAATGCTTCTTTTGATTTCACCAGGCGTCCAAATGTCCACCCTCCAATGGTGATCCACAAGATGATTGATCAAGATGCAAGCTTCTTCAAAATTCCTTCACTTGAATTCTTATCCTAGAACTCAAGAGGACTATGGCTCTAAAACTTCAGGGTAGGGGCTCCTTACTTCCTTTCTTCCTTCTTCCTCTCCCTTTCTTAAGACCTTGTCCTAAGAATAAAACTCTTGTCTTGAAGGAGGAGATGGATTTAAGACACTAATGTCTTAAAGTAAAGGAAATAGAAACAGAGTAGGAGTTCCTTTCTTTTACCGATCAAGAGATTCTTCCTATCTCTTGTTTTGGACTTGAGTTTCAACAGAGAAGAGAACTCTGTAAGAGGGAAACTCTCTTTGTCCTAAACAAGCTAAGGAGGAATCAGTTTCCTGGAAAGAAAAGACAATAAATAAACTCTGTCGTTCATTAGTTCAAACACCCGAGACCTCTGTTGTTTAAATAGATTACAGAGAGATGTCTTCTCAAAAGAACACAACTCTCCGTAAAACCCCATTCCACTTTGTCTCACGCCCCTTCCCTATTTCTCATGCCCAATCCTCCCATCTCACGGCCTTCCAGATTAAATCCCACGGCTTTTCTTAAAGGAAAAACCGTGGTGTTTTAAAAGGAAGGAAGTCGCGACTTTTCATCTCCGAAGAGATGTTATTTCGCGCGCCCGGGAGGAGTTAGCGCATTCCTTCTTTCTCAAAATCCCATCAGCCATTGGATTCTCATCCAAGGGGGGAGAGATGGTGCGCTAATTGCTTAAGAAGGAGGCCGCCCCAAATAAAATCATCGGAGAAATATTTGGGGCGCACCAAGAGTCCATGCGCCATGGACTCTTTCATAAGGCGCGCCAAGAGTCCATGCGCGCATGGACTCTTGGCATTTGGCGTGAAAAAATAAAGGGGGCGGGTGGGGAGGCTAGCCAAGCTACATGGCTAGCCAATAGGGTTAGCCATATTCCTGTTTTCTCAATTAGGGTCTAATTAGGTCCAATTAGAACCCAATTTGAACCAATCCGGAACCCTAATTCGAATCCGATCCGAATAAAAGCTAGGGTTTGCAACACCTGCTAGAGTGTTATCCTGCAAAGATGATTTAATTCCAAATTAAACTCTTGATCAATCCTCTTAAGTGTGTGACCCATTGGGTTCCATATCTAGCCAGCAGTGGGTTCGAATACAAGTTGACCTAATTTGATTAGAACTCTTTCTAATCGATTTAGGTCAAACCGGGCTTACCCGATTCGATCAATTAGGACTCTTCCTAACATGTGATCTTTGAACTTAATCAACCCACAAGACAAGATTGACGTCTAGCAACGTGTCATGTCTACCCGGAAGATATGAAAATTCTGGTGAAATACCAAAATTACCCTTCAGTAGAGAGTTACCGTACAATTAAATCTTTCGATCAGCCTGCACCCAAAATATAACTATGGATATGGATATATGTCAAATCCAATATTATATTTATTTCTAGCTCAATCTTATAATGATGATTCGATTATCTTGATATTAGAAACCATCTCTAATATCTTCACTTCGATCAAAGATTTCCTGAATCATCATGCGATTGTTGACTAGCTAGATGCAATCTCCTCTTACTAAGAGTGATCGATTCCTTGTTGACCTACTCATTACCTTCACATCCAATTCACCATTCCCAGTATCAATCCTGTGCATGGCTCAGTGTCATGATTAGGATTGAACCAAAGAATGGGTTCATGTACATAAGGTACTTATGGCAGTCTCAGGTCAGAAGATTACTTGTACCACTCCCACTATGAGAACCTTCTATTGACATGTAGCTAAGACTCCATTAGATGTTCTCAAGTTGGATCATATCAGTGAACTCATTCTCCAATGAGCACCCACATCCCAGTATTAGTGTCATACACAAGTGACTGTGAGAGCAGTCACCCTTTCTAGTATACCCGGGATGTGCTAGTCTTATCGGAAAAACCCTGATCCCCTACTCAGGGTTCCTTTGACTAGGAATACTTTAGATTACGGTTTTAAGATTTTAGGTCTCACTGGTATGATCTCATCATAACCCAAAAAATCATAGCCCTAATCTATGGGGTTTATCATATAATATAAACACAGTGTATGATGAAAAATAATGCCTTTATTTAGAAAATTGTCAATTACAATGGTTTGGGAGATACAACATAGATTGGCTTGTAGGGCATATCCCTTTCAATCTCCCACTTGCACTAAAGCCAATCGCCTTTAAATCTTAATCCCATACATTCAAGGTGGCGATCAAAATCTCGCTGTGGTAGAGCCTTAGTGAACGGGTCTGCTACATTGTTCTTTGTATCAACTCTATCCATGTAGACATCTTGTCTCTCTACTATTTCTCGGACGAGATGGAAGCATCTCAGAATGTGCTTGGACTTATGATGAGCTCTTGGTTCCTTAGCTTGAGCAACAGCTCCAGTGTTGTCACAGTAAAGTGGCACTGGGTTTTTAATTTGAGGAACAACACCCAACTCTGTGATGAACTTCTTCATCCAGACTGCTTCCTTGGCGGCTTCACCAACAGCTATGTATTCTGCCTCTGTGGTTGAGTCAGCTACAGTCTGCTGCATGGTACTCTTCCAACTCACTACTCCACCATTTAGGATAAAAACATATCCCGAAATGGATTTGCTATCATCAGGGTCTGATTGAAAACTAGATTCAGAATAAGCTTCTAGTTTAAGATCAGAACCACCATAAACCAGAAAAATATCCTTAGTCCTTCTTAGGTACTTAAGAATATTTTTAACTGCTTTCCAATGATCCTCTCCTGGATCAGCCTGAAACCTACTGACAATGCCTAAAGCATATGCCACATCAGGCCTGGTACATAACATGGCATACATTATGGACCCTATTGCTGAAGCATAGGGTATAGAATTCATTCTATTTCTTTCTTCAGGTATCTTAGGAGACATCCTTTTAGAAAGATGTATGCCTTGACTCATAGGAAGATAACCTCTTTTACTTCCTTCCATGCTGAATCTTTTCAGCACTAAGTCAATGTACCTAGATTGGGATAAACCTAGCATCCTCTTAGATCTATCTCTATAGATCTTAATACCTAGTATATAGGATGCTTCTCCCAAATCTTTCATGGAAAACTGGTTTGATAGCCAAACCTTGACTGATTGCAACATTGGGATATCATTCCCAATGAGGAGTATGTCATCTACATACAGAACCAAGAAGACTATGGCACTCCCACTAGTCTTCTTATAAACACAGGGTTCATCCACATTTTTGAAAAAACCAAACCTTTTAATAGTTTCATCAAAGCGGATGTTCCAACTCCTGGAAGCTTGCTTTAATCCATAAATAGATTTCTTTAGCTTGCATACTTGATTAGGTTTATTCTTTGAAATAAAACCTTCTGGCTGTGACATGTAGACTTCTTCCTCAAGGAAACCATTGAGGAATGCAGTCTTTACATCCATCTGCCATATCTCATAATCGTGGTATGCTGCTATAGCAAGTAAAATCCGAATTGATTTTAGCATGGCAACAGGTGAAAATGTTTCATCATAATCAATTCCCTGTTTTTGTCTAAAACCTTTAGCCACTAACCTGGCTTTATAGGTTTCAACTTGGCCATCAGCCCCAATCTTTTTTCTTATAGACCCATTTACACCCAATAGGATTAACACCCTCTGGTGCATCAACCAAAGACCATACTTGGTTTACATACATAGAGTCTACTTCAGATTCCATGGCTTCTTGCCATTTATCTGAGTCAGTGCTCAAGATAGCTTCTGTATAGGTCAGAGGTTTATTATTTTGAATGACTTGAGTTTCATTATTTTCAATAATAAACCCATACCTCTCAGGTGCCCGTGGCACTCTGTCAGACCTACGAGGAGGAGTTTTGTGTTATGGTTCTGTCCTAACTATATGTTCTAATGGTTGAAAATTGTCTATCTGTATTTCTTGTACTTCTCCAAGTTCAATAGTTCTACCATTGCCCTTTTCTAAAATGAACTCTTTTTCTAGAAAAGTGGCATGCCTGCTGACAAAAATCTTTTGTTCAGTAGGATGGTATAATAGATATCCTCTACCTTCTTTAGGATATCCTACAAATAGACATTTATCCGCTCTAGGTTCCAACTTATGTTCAAAATTTCTTTTAACATAAGCTGGACATCCCCATATCTCGAAATATTTAAGATATGGTTTCTTTCCACTCCAAATTTTATATGGAGTATTAACAACGGATTTAGAAGGTACCTTGTTCAGAATGTAAACAGCAGTTTCTAGGGCATGACCCCAGAAGGAAATGGGTAAATTTGTGAAGCACATCATGGATCGTACCATATCTAATAAGGTACGATTCCTCCTTTCAGCTATACCATTTAGCTATGGTGTATAAGGAGGGGTCCATTCAAAAAGGATTCCATTAACTTTAAGATAGTCTAAAAACTCCGTGGATAAGTATTCTCCTCCTCGATTAGAACGAAGAACTTTAATACTTTTCCCGGTTTGTTTTTCGACCATACTTTGATACTCCTTAAATTTATCAAAGGCTTCAGATTTGTGTTTCATAAGATACACATATCCGAATCTAGATAAATCATCTGTAAAAGTGATAAAATATGAGTATCCTCCTCTGGCCTGAGTTGTCATTGGACCACATACATCAGTATGTATAAGTCCTAATAACTCAGTTGACCTTTCCCCATGTCCAGTGAATGGGGTTTTTGTCATCTTACCCATGAGACATGATTCGCAAGTTCCTAATGATTCATACTCATAAGGATCAAGGAATTTTTTCTTGTATAACTTGCTAATCCTAGACTCATTAACATGACCAAGTCTATGATGCCAAAGTAAAGTATCATTAAAGTCTTTTCTTTTCCTTTTAGTATTGACATGAAAAATACTATCATTGGAAGAAAGAGTTAAGAGCCCATTGCTAAAAATGCCAGAACAAATAATTTTATTAGATAACATTATCGAGCAACCAGTGCTCGTTACATCCATTACATATCCTTGTTTTAATAACAAAGGAATAGATATAATGTTCCTAATAATCTTTGGCATATAGTAACAATTTTCTAACTCCAAGATCTTCCCTGAAGGCAACTTCAGAATATACGTTCCTACAGCTTCTGCTTGGATGATATCACCACCAGCACTGTAGAGATTGAAGTCACCTTCCTTCAATACTTTAAGCTTGTGGAGGTCCTGCAAAGATTTGCATATATGGTAACCACAAGCGGTATCCAATACCCAAGTATTTGATATAGGCGAATTTAATGTCAATATAGTATGTATCTCATACATACCTTTTGGTGCGTCTGCCGCACCAGGCTTCACAGTTGCAAGGTAAGCCTTGCAATTCCTTTTCCAATGTCCCGCTTTGCCGCGAAAGAAACAGGTTGACTGTTTTGAGGCCTTCTTTCCTTTCTTATTCTTATTGATGCCACCCTTAGGGTTTAGCCTCCTACTAAAACCCTTTTTGCCCGATTTCTTCTTATTGGTCTTATCAACAAGAAGAAGTGGAGCCTTCTCTTTCTTAACATGGCTCTCTGTTGTTTTTAACATATTTAACAGCTCAGGCAAGGAAGTGTTCAGTTTGTTCATGTGATAATTCAAGACAAACTGAGAAAATGACTCCGGGAGTGAATGCAAGATTAAAGCTCCCCATCCATAATAAACCCTAATTGACCCAATCTGGTGATTAAGTCAATTACCTTCAGGACATGATCCTGAACAGATGTACCCTCTGTCATCCTAGCACGGAATAACTGCTTAGATATTTCGTATTTAGCAGTTCTGCTTTGTTCTCCATAAAGCTCCTTTAAATTGAGCATTATGGATTGAGTATCCATGCTTTCATGCTGCCTCTATAACTCATTGGTCATAGAGGCCAGTATGATACACTTGATAGTGAGGGAGTCATTCTGCCACATTTTGTATGTGGCCATATCTTCCTGTGTGGCATCATCCCCTAGTGGATTAAGACTAGGGGTATCAAGAATATAAGAAAGTTTTTCTGAACTCAGTACAATCTTTAAGTTTCTCAACCAGTCCAAATAGTTTGGACCAGTCAATTTGTTGGTATCTAAGATGCTTCTCAGTGATAATGAAGATGCCATTTATCTACATTTAATTAAGAACAATACATAAGCAAACAACCATGAAATGATTTACATAATTAAATTAGGTCTTCAATTTAATTATGTCTCCCACTATTTTATCAAAAATCATAGCCCTCACTATGATAATCGAGAAGAACCCTGATCGATTTTCTTAGTGAGATCGAGATCCTTATAACTTATAAAAGATCTTGCAGATAACACAACAAATCTTTTATAAGTTCAAAGGTAAGAAACTCTTCCAATTATATCTCATATAATTCTCAAAAATAACTTGGCCTCTAGAACATTATATGTCTTGCAGAAAACACAACAAACCATAATGTTCTAGTTAAGTCAAGACCCTTTCATTTCTATACAGTCAGTATTCAAATATAATGCCCTTGCAGATAACACAACAAGGCATTATACTGAATATACTGTAAGCATATTTTTGCACTAGACCAATATTATGTCAATCACCCTATTAGGTCTTGCAGATAACACAACAAACCTAATGTGGTTCATAACACAGTAATGATCCAGCATGAAGGAAGGCCAACATATAGCATTTTTAACATTAAGCATATAAGTCAAGATTTAAATATAATCAAATCGGCCAGGCAAGTGGAAGAGATGTGGGAGTCCCCCCGTTGCTTTCCTAGAAACCAATAAAAATTGGCCAGGTCAGTCAACGGAACCAATTAAAAACCACGATTCTCTTTACCTTCCCAGAACCACCTTTCTAGACACCGAATGATCAATTATTCATCATGACTAGTGATGCTTATTAGTTAAATATACTATGACTTAATATAATTTTAAGAAGAGGGCTTTATAAAATTGCCAGCACATTCTTATAAAAACATATCATTATGATATCACTCTGATAAACATATATGTGCTAAGTGTGTCATCATACTAGGACAACCATTTACCACATAATGGATCCACCATTATGCCAGGGCAACCTTATTTCAGTATGATGACTTCAAAACTAATCAGATCTCTATAATAATTAGGGTTTGAGTGAAAAACCCTAACTAGTGGCATACATCAAAACATTAATTATTATATATGCATCCCTTAAATTATTCTAAGTGTATCAGCATTCAAGGGTTTAAAACCCTAATTGTGATACTACAACAAAAACGCATATAAATAATTTTCATATATTTTAACTGTAATAAGGATGGCTCTGATACCACTGTTGGGGATTCCGGTGTAGCGCAGCGGAAGTGTAATTTCAAAAATGATGAAATTGACACCAAAATCCCTTAGCCAAGATCTCCTTACTCAGAATTAAAACATACAAACTAACATTGTTAGAATTAGGGCACCAACCTTTTAACGCTAAGTCCAATTTTGATGTAGAATCAGAACTTGGTGTTGAATGCTTCTTTTGATTTCACCAGGCATCCAAATGTCCACCCTCCAATGGTGATCCACAAGATGATTGATCAAGATGCAAGCTTCTTCAAAATTCCTTCACTTGAATTCTTATCCTAGAACTCAAGAGGACTATGGCTCTAAAACTTCAGGGTAGGGGCTCCTTACTTCCTTTCTTCCTTCTTCCTCTCCCTTTCTTAAGACCTTGTCCTAAGAATAAAACTCTTGTCTTGAAGGAGGAGATGGATTTAAGATACTAATGTCTTAAAGTAAAGGAAATAGAAATAGAGTAGGAGTTCCTTTCTTTTACCGATCAAGAGATTCTTCCTATCTCTTGTTTTGGACTTGAGTTTCAACAGAGAAGAGAACTCTGTAAGAGGGAAACTCTCTTTGTCCTAAACAAGCTAAGGAGGAATCAGTTTCCTGGAAAGAAAAGATAATAAATAAACTCTGTCGTTCATTAGTTCAAACACCCGAGACCTCTGTTGTTTAAATAGATTACAGAGAGATGTCTTCTCAAAAGAACACAACTCTCCGTAAAACCCCATTCCACTTTGTCTCACGCCCCTTCCCTATTTCTCACGCCCAATCCTCCCATCTCATGGCCTTCTAGATTAAATCCCACGGCTTTTCTTAAAGGAAAAACCGTGGTGTTTTAAAAGGAAGGAAGTCGCGACTTTTCATCTCCGAAGAGATGTTATTTCGCACGCCCGGGAGGAGTTAGCGCATTCCTTCTTTCTCAAAATCCCATCAGCCATTGGATTCTCATCCAAGGGGGGAGAGATGGTGCGCTAATTGCTTAAGAAGGAGGCCGCCCCAAATAAAATCATCAAAGAAATATTTGGGGCGCGCCAAGAGTCCATGTGCCATGGACTCTTTCATAAGGCGCGCCAAGAGTCCATGCGCGCATGGACTCTTGGCATTTGGCGTGAAAAAATAAAGGGGTGGGTGGGGAGGCTAGCCAAGCTACATGGCTAGCCAATAGGGTTAGCCATATTCCTGTTTTCTCAATTAGGGTCTAATTAGGTCCAATTAGAACCCAATTTGAACCAATCCGGAACCCTAATTCGAATCCGATCCGAATAGAAGCTAGGGTTTGCAACACCTGCTAGAGTGTTATCCTGCAAAGATGATTTAACTCCAAATTAAACTCTTGATCAATCCTTTTAAGTGTGTGACCCATTGGGTTCCATATCTAGCCAGCAGTGGGTTCGAATACAAGTTGACCTAATTTGATTAGAACTCTTTCTAATCGATTTAGGTCAAACCGGGCTTACCCGATTCGATCAATTAGGACTCTTCCTAACATGTGATCTTTGAACTTGATCAACCCACAAGACAAGATTGACGTCTAGCAACGTGTCATGTCTACCCGGAAGATATGGAAATTCTGGTGAAATACCAAAATTACCCTTCAGTAGAGAGTTACCGTATAATTAAATCTTTCGATCAGCCTGCACCCAAAATATAACTATGGATATGGATATATGTCAAATCCAATATTATATTTATTTCTAGCTCAATCTTATAATGATGATTCGATTATCTTGATATTAGAAACCATCTCTAATATCTTCACTTCGATCAAATATTCTCTGAATCATCATGCGATTGTTGACTAGCTAGATGCAATCTCCTCTTACTAAGAGTGATCGATTCCTTGTTGACCTACTCATTACCTTCACATCCAATTCACCATTCCCAGTATCAATCCTGTGCATGGCTCAGTGTCATGATTAGGATTGAACCAAAGAATGGGTTCATGTACATAAGGTACTTATGGCAGTCTCAGGTCAGAAGATTACTTGTACCACTCCCACTATGAGAACCTTCTATTGACATGTAGCTAAGACTCCATTAGATGTTCTCAAGTTGGATCATATCAGTGAACTCATTCTCCAATGAGCACCCACATCCCAGTATTAGTGTCATACACAAGTGACTGTGAGAGCAGTCACCCTTTCCAGTATACCCGGGATGTACTAGTCTTATCGGAAAAACCCTGATCCCCTACTCAGGGTTCCTTTGACTAGGAATACTTTAGATTACGGTTTTAAGATTTTAGGTCTCACTGGTATGATCTCATCATAACCCAAAAAATCATAGCCCTAATCTATGGGGTTCATCATATAATATAAACACAGCGTATGATGAAAAATAATGCCTTTATTTAGAAAATTGTCAATTACAATGGTTTGGGAGATACAACATAGATTGGCTTGTAGGGCATATCCCTTTCAATAGGCTCTGTATTCCAAGAACATCCCTTGGAGAGTTCCTAATTTGGGAGACCCATGCTGGAGGATTAGCTGGTCACTTTGAAAGGAATAAGACCATCTTAGTGATAGAAGACCAGTTTTATTAGCCAGGTTTGAAAAGGCATGTTGCTCAGATAGTAGCCAGGTGTAGAACTTGGGCTGTTGCAAAATAGCAAAAGCAAAACACTGGTCCTTACACACCTTTACCAGGCCTAATCGCCCTTGGTAGGATCTCAGTATTGACTTCATGTTAGGATTACCTAAGACCCAGAAAAGACATGATTCTATCTTTATTGTGGTCGATAGGTTCTCTAAGATGGCTCACTTCATCCCATGTTCCCAGACCTTTGATGCATCTAGAGTAGCCAAGCTTTTCTTAGACAATATGGTTAGACTCCATGGCCTACCCAAGACCATCGTATCAGACAGGGATGTTAGGTTCATCATTCATTTCTGGAAAATCATCTGGCACCTGTTAGGGACCAAGCTCAAGTTTTCTATAGCCTACCACCCCCAGATAGATGGCCAAACCAAAGTGGTGAACTGTAGCCTAAAAAACCTTCTTAGATGCCTGGTAGGTGAACACATTGGAAATTAGGACTTGTTGTTGCCTAAAGTAGAGTTCGCCTACAATAGCTCGGTAAATAGACCACGAGCAAGAGTCCTTTTGAGATATCCATGGGTATAAGCCTAATTGTCCCATTGATCTGATTCTTTTATCTATTCATGCACGAGTCTTGGAGTCTGCAGAATCATTTGCACAGCATATTAGAGACTTGCATCAGGACATTTGCCAAAAGGTTAATCTAAATAATGAAACATATAAGAAACTGGCTAATTCATGGAAAAGAGCCAAGGAATTTGAAGTAGCCAAGGAATTTGAAGTAGGGGATTCTATCATGATTAAGCTTAGACCTGAGTGGTTCCCACCCGGGACCATTAAGAAGCTTCATGCTCGCGGAGCCAGACCTTTTAGAGTGATAGAGAAGGTTGGACCAAATGCTATGTGTTTGATTTGCCCCCAAAATTTGGCATTAGTTCTACCTTCAATATTGCAGACCTGGTTGAATATAGGGAACCGGCAATAATACCCAGTGAGGTCTTTGGAACTGCTCCATCTCTTGTGAGTGACCCTAGTCTAGAGTGTCTACAAATTAATTAGCTTGAGAGAGGAGAACGGATCAAGAGTATTCTAGATGATCAAGCCATCATGATCCAGGGCCGTGGCTATCAACGCTACCTAGTCCAATGGCAAGGCCGGCCAGAATTAGATGATTCATGAATTTCTTGAAAGGACTTACAGCACCTCAACCCAGACCTTCTCGAGAGATATGTGAGCTCGTGTGATCCTTACTTGACAGGGTCGAGTTCCTCCCACCCTGAAAGAATTGGTGCGGACACTAGAGGCACCAGAATAAGATAGAGGCTTCTCAACCCTTTACGGATTACTTAGTAGTGTTTGAGTCCAGTTTGTAACAAGGGCTTAGCCTATTTGAGTTTTTCCTTTGGCCCCTGAGTTATGTTCTCTTTGGGCCTCCATCATTTAAGTCCTGTATTCAGAGTTTGATTCATACCAATAGGGTTTGGATCAGTCAGTCAAGTCAGCTAGTCATAGTCTGAGTCCTGTAAATGTTAGTCCAAGTCCAATAAGACTCAATACAATTGAAGACCAACCCAGCTTGAAGACATGGAAGACCCAGCAAGAAAAGTGAAGGCCTTGAAAACCTGGGACGTAGCCTGGAACCATGGACTGTAGCTTGGAGTATACTGGGCCGCCCAATGCCCAAGTGGAGTATCATATGGCACCATCCACCCTAATGGTCACCACCTCTTGGTCGGCCACTTAGGGTCACCTCCTTTGGCCAACCAAGGCAAGAAAGAGAGAGGGAGTTTGAGGGAAAAAGGGGTATTGACTTGCCATGTATTCTAGCTAGGGTTTGGGTGAGATTCAAATTGCTATGAAATGTCTTTTGTATCCTTACTTGGGTGGAAAGTTTATGGGTCTATTTAAGAGGCCCCCTCTCTTATATGAAGACTAATTTTATTTATAAAAAAAATATTAAGTTTTTCAATTTGTTGTGTGCTTGTTGTGTGCTAAGGGGAATCTATGTGAACCCCGCCTTTTTCCTTGTTTCCTACGCCCTGTATCCAGCCACCATCAAAACACTGGAAGCCACCTCTCCAGCCTTGGGGCCCAACATCAAAACCATTCTTCCCTTGCTGTTTTCAATTTATTTCTTCATCCCTATATTATTTTCTAACCCTTGACAGGTGATTTGCAGGTCTCTCGAAGTCTGCAAATCATTGATTATAGTCGGGCAGCAATCGGATCACCGAGTTGAAAGCCATGAATCTGCGGGGTCTTTGACTTGATCATCCAAGCCGCATCTGGGAGTGAAGAGTGACCTCTGCAAGGATTCATCTGCAAGATCCTGTCAAGTACACCACCTCTACTTGCCAGCAGAAATATTGAAGGGGAACTAGCCCAACCGAGGCTTCTCAACCTTGGCGGTCCTTCTTCCTTATCATTTTAAGGGTCTACTTGCATGATGTTGCTTCTTATTTTTCTATAGAACTCTCTACTTTAATTCTTGGCCTTATTTTTGAGATTTAGATACCTAACTCAACACATAAAAATACAAAAATATTTTGCATGAATATTTAGTCCTGCATCACCCTCCCAGGCCCACTGCAATTGGTGCCCAAGCCCTTGACCCAGTCCAAGATGCCCAGGCTTTGATCCAGTCAAGATGATTTCATCCAAGCCCACTAGGGAGTGGAAAAGTCAAAGCAGCCCTAGAGGATTTTATCCCAGCCTAAGCCCATGGAGAAAAGTCAAAGCTTCCAAGTTCTACAAGGAGTCCAATGTCCAAGTCCTACTAGAATTTAGGCCTCCTAATTTCAATCAGATTTTGTACTCATAATTCTAGTTAAACATAGTATTCCTTGTCCCATACAAACTTGTAATCCAATTTTGACAGGGAAAGAGCCCTGGGTGAATATATAAATACCCCACCCCTCTGTTGACCCCATAAGTGATTTTGATGATAACCAAACATTAGAGCATGCATATTTATTTCTGACAACTCTTCAAGTGGTTTACAAGTTTTTGTAGAATGATTTATTTGTTCAAACTTCAATTCCTACATTCTTACTTATTGTTTTGAGTTGTGTTGTAATCTTATTTTGTAAAGAAGAACCAAATGAAAAAGTTAAGAAAAATTTGTAAAAAGGGTTACTTCTATGAGTATGTGTGTCTAAAATTTATTTTGAGTTGGTGTGCATGAAAGGTTTAAAAGTGTTGGTGAGAGTCTTCTTGAAGTTGAATTGTAAAAATCCTAAAGAAGTCACTCGAGCCAACCCATCATGAAAAAGAGCTGACTCTACCTTATGGCACGTAACAAGGATTTTGTAATGTAGCAATCCGAGCTGACTCGAAGGAATCCGAGCCGGCTCGAGTGAATCTAAGTCGACTGGAAAAAGTTTGAGCCGACTCTTCCAGAGTCCAGTTTTGAAGTGTTCTGAGAACAAGCCAAGCGAGCCGACCCGAACCAAAATGAGCCGACTCTGCCAGACCTAATTTTGAAGACTTGAGAAAGTGAGCCGACCCGATCTGCAACAAGCTGACTCTTCCAGAGTAAAGATTTCTGATTCTGAGAAGAAGAGCCGGCCCGAGTTGAAGAGAGCTAACTCCTCGAGTTCAATGTGTTCAATGATAGAAGTTCGAACCGACCCGCGCTATCAAGAGCCGACTCTTCTAGAGTGAAGATTTTGCACCCTGAGACAAAGAGCCGACTGCACCGAGAATTGGTGACTCGACCTATCGACTCGAAGGATCCGAGCCAACTCGAATGTCATTTCCAGGTAATAATGGCTAGTTCCAGAATTTCTTTTTGAATGCCAAAAAGTGCTCCAACGGTCATATGTCACATCCCAATGGTCTACAATGTCTCAAACTATCTTGGAGTGATGGAAGACCAAATATTTGAAGGATTTGAACTTCCTTAAAAAAAAGAGTTTTGAAAGTTCTTCAAAGTTTTAAGAGTTCATTGAATTTCCTACCTACCAACAAGCAAGAGAGCACAAAGAGCATTCAAGTCAGTTTTCAAGTCTTTACCAACTCTAATCTGAAGCTTGAAGCACTTTGAAAAGAAGCCACTGAAGCAAGTAAAGCGCATTGAAGCACATTCAAGTGGACTTCTCTCAAGCTGCACCAGCAATTATCCGAGAACTAGAGTTTGTCATTATTGTTGCATTTATTTTCAATTCATTCTTGAATTATTTGGGTTATTGGTGAGCCTGATTATAACACCAAATAGGTTCTTAGTTAGCCTTTGATAAAAACCAAGAGTTAGGTTCTTGGTGATCTTGTGAAAACCAAGTTGGGTTTCTTTGGTGATCCTGTTTAAAACCAAAGGGTGTTGGGTTTTCTTTGGTGATCTCGTTAAAACCAAAGTGTAAAGATTTTGGATTGTGATCCTGTAAAACAATCCTACTATATTCATTTGTGAATATAGTGAAAATTCCAAGTGGTATCTTGGGTAGTGGACATAGGAGCTAGGTTGCTCCGAACCACTATAATTTCTGTATGTTTGTGTTATGATTCTTTGATCTTATTTAGCTTCTGCGAGTTATTTTTTGTCACAGCACCAACACTTTGAAAGGGGTTTTAATAGCACATTATCTGCTTAAATTTTTAAATTTCCAATTCATCCCCCTCTTGGGTAGCCACCTGAGCAACAACTGGTATCAAAGCAGTGTCTCTGAATACATAAGAGTAAAGATTGATGGCTCATCCAATGAGTATGTCCTTGACCGCAGGCCAATCAACTAATAGACCTCCACTCTTCACTGGCACAAATTATGCATACTGGAAAGCAAGAATGAAAATTTATGTTCAAGCAGTTGATTTTCAGTTATGGAAGGTCATTCTAAAGGGTCCTTATATCCCCATGATTAAAATTGATAGAGTGGACGTTACAAAACCTGAAGAGGATTGGCATGAACACGATATGAAAATGGGTGAGTTAAATGCCAAAGCAATGAACTTGCTATATTGTGCTTTGGATAGTAATGAGTTTAATCGAGTTTCCATTAGCTCTTCTGTAAAGGAAATTTGGGATAAACATGAGGTGATCCACGAAGGAACTTCTCAAGTGAAGTCTTCAAAAATTAATCTTCTTGTGCATAGTTACGAATTATTCAAAATGGAACCTAATGAAACAATCTCTGTTATGTTTTCACGTTTCACTGATATTATTAATGTCTTAAAAAGTCTTGGTAGGGTATATTCTAATGCAGACCTTGTACAGAAGATCTTAAGATCTCTTCTGGACAAGTGGGATCCAAAAATGACCGCCATCCGGAAGTGAAAGATTTGAATACCTTACTACTGGATGAACTGCTAGGATCTCTCATCACACATGAATTGATCATGCAGCAAGAACTGAGGATAATCAAAAGAAGAAGAAATCTATTACCTTCAAAGCTGCTATGGATTCAAGAAAAGATGATGAATCGGAAGATGAATGCTCCTCTACTGAAAGCGACATGGAAGATGAAGATATTGCCATGGTCGTTAGGAGATTCAAGAAGTTCTTGGGAAGATGAAAAAGAAGAAACTATAGAAAATTCCATAAGAACAAAGAATTCAGCAAAGAAAGGGACAAGGAAAAAGAGAAAGAAAAAGAAGTGCCTGTATGTAATGAATGCAAATAATCAGGGCACATCCGACCAGATTGTCCTTTTTTGAAAAAGGATTTCAAGAAAAAAAAAAAAGAGCTATGGTAGCGATGTGGAGCGACAGCGAAGCATCCACATCTACTGAAAAAGAAGAGACCACAAAAATAGCAAATTTATGTCTAATGAGTCTTGAGAATGAGATATCATCCCCGAAGCTTCAAATTGAATTTACATATAATGAATTGAATTCTACATTTCATGATTTGCTTATTGAATTCAAGAAAGCTAGGATTAAAATCAAATCCTTGAAGAAACAAAATGATTTATTACTAAAAGACAAGGATGAAATTTCTTAAAAGAATAAAATTTTGTAAAAAGAATTGAATGTCTTTTCTGATAATGTTATTGCTTTGAAAAATGAAAAGAATGCTTTAAATGAGACAAACAAAGTTTTAGTTATCAAAAATATTGGTTTGAAAAAGGAGGTAGAAAAGCTTAAGCCTCTTGTAGAAAAACTTACTTTGTGTTATAATAAGCTTGAGCTAATCCTAAAAGAACAAAGAGATTCAAAAAACAAAGCTGGAATTGGATTTAATGCTCTAAATGCTAAAGGAATTTCAGCAACAAAATTTATATCTTCAAAAGCTTTAGCTTCCAATACAAAATTTCAAAAAGCATTTCTATCAAATTCTGGTTCAAATGGCTTAAAGTACATTCCTAAAATTTCTATTCAAAAATCATTCAAATCGAACATATCTATTTTTGCATCTTTTAAAGCTTCAAAGCATCATCATTTAAATATGAAAAAATTATTTGCTATGCATGTCATAGATTTGGGCATAAATCACATTAATGCAATTATTTGAAAAATTCTAAAATTGATATATTGAAATATAGAACTGTTTGGGTTCCAAAAAGAACCAATTTTGCTAACCCGAAAGGACCCAAGTTAGCTTGGGTACCTAAAATCACTCCTTGATTATTTTGCAGGATTGTCTTACAGCCCACAAATTGAAGAAAAGATGGTATCTTGACAGTGAATGTTCAAGGCATATGACGGGTAACAAGGATCAGTTCATCACCCTACAAATGAAAGGAGGATTGGTTACTTTCAGTGATAATGGCAAGGGAAAAATAATCGAAATCGATAAGATCAAAATAACTCCATGTACTTTTATTGAAGATGTGCTGCTAGTAAATAAATTGAAGCATAATTTATTAAGTATTTGCCAACTCTGTGATAAAGGCTTCAAGGTTATCTTTGAGTCATCTATGTGTATAGTAACTAACTCTCTTGATTCTAGCAACAAATTCATTGGTCATAGACTTGGAAATATCTATGTGGTAGATTTAAATGATCTAGCCATGACTAGTAGTTCCAGCCTAGTAGTAATGAATACTAAGACCAAGGAGTCATATTTACTTTGGCATAGATGATTAGGCCATGCTAGCATGCATACAATTGCCAAATTAATTTCAAAGAATCTAGTTAGAGGTTTGCCATATTTTAAAGTTGATCTTGATTATGTATGTGATGCTTGTCAATTAGGCAAATAAACTAGAGGGACTTTTAAATCAAAAAATATTATTTCAACTACTAGATCCCTTGAACTACTTTACATGGACTTATTTGGACCAACTAGGACCACAAGCCTAGGAGGTATGAAATATGACCTTGTGATTGTAGATGACTTTTCTAGATTCACATGGATATTATTTATTGCACAAAAAGATGAAACCTTCGATGTATTTTGATAATTTCATAAGAAAGTTTCAAATGAGAAAAATCTTTCTATTATTTCTATAAGAAGTGATCACGAAATTGAATTTCAAAATCAATTTTTTGATGAATATTGCACTGAGCACGGCATTGATCACAACTTCTCCACTCCTAGAACACCACAATAAAATGGTGTTGTAGAGAGAAAGAATAGGACTTTAGAAGAAATGGCCCGAACCATGTTGTATGAAGATAATCTTCCAAGGTACTTTTGGGAAGAAGCAGTGAACACTACCTGTTACATATTAAACTGAGTTTTAATACGACCAATTTTAAAGAAAACCCCCTATGAGCTTTGGAATGGAAGAAAACCGAATATTAATTTCTTTCATATTTTTGGGTGCAAATGCTTTGTATTAAATAATGGTAAAGATAACCTAGGAAATTTTGATGCAAAATCTGATGAATCTATATTCCTTGGTTATTCACTGCATAGCAAAGCATATAGAGTATTTAATAAGAGGACTCTTACTATAGAAGAGTCAATTCATGTTGTCTTTGATGAAGCTAACCCCTCACCATCTAGAAAAGATGAGTGCATAGATAATGATGTAGGTACACTACAAAAGGAAATGGAAGATTTAAGCATACAAAACAAGCCAACACAAGATGGAAATGAAGTGGTAAGTAAGGATCATATTGATTTACCAAAGAAATGGAGGTACGTAACTTCATATCCTAAAGATTTATTGGTGATCCTTCTCATGGTGTTAGGACTAGGGCTGCACATAGAGATGCACATGACTACCTAGCCTTTGTCTCACAAATTAAACCACATAGTTTAGAAGAAGATGAAACTGATCCAAACTGGATGATGGCCATGCATGATGAATTAAACCAATTTGAAAGAAATAATATTTGGACACTAGTTGATAGACCTGCAAACCACCCAATCATAGGAACCAAATGGATTTTTAGGAACAAACGAGATGAGAATGGTAAGGTTATGAAAAATAAAGCAAGGTTGGTAGCTAAAGGGTATAATCAAGAAGAGAGCATTGATTTTTATATGGGGGTCTCCTAGGGTTGGGTTCCTTGGTTGGGTCAGGGTGTGGGGGTCTCCTAGGATTGGATTCCCATATTGGGTCAAGGTATAGAGGTCTCCTAGGATTGGGTTCCCAGATTGGGTCATGGTGTGGGGGTCTCCTAGGGTTGGGAGGTGTGGGATGAGGTGTCTTTAGTTTAGGCTCAGCATGGGTCCTACGGGTTCTCTCTAGGATTCCTAATCGGGTCTCCATTTGGTCAAACCTATTATTCAATAAGGTGCTGAATTGGGCAACTTGTTCAGTTATGGTCCTTATTAAGGTTTCTATAGTGGACTCCATGATCAAACCATAATGGGTTGGGTTTGAGGCTACTGGTATAGGGTTCCTAATGTAGGGGTCATGCAACAAGCACACAAGAGTTATGCATTCTAGGGTTTGCTAGACCTAGAGCCCAAGTAGAGTGAGTCAACTCAACAATTAATCCTTCCACTGGCTAGGTAAGAGGTGGGGTGGTGTAAGGCTCCCCCTACTTGTCGCAGGGTCCTAATTAAAGAACCACCAATCCACTTAGGGAATTTGCCACTAGATCTCTAGCCTTAGGCACCAGGTTCCAGTAATAATTAGAGGATTGAGTGCACTAGTTTTCTTACAATACTCGAGCCCGACCTGTTGGTGTTCCTAAGTTGATTAGGTTGCTACTCAATTTTAATAAGGCTTGGGATTGAATGCAGGGTAGTTGTTTGGGCCCAGGAAAGGTGATGAAATCCTTTCCTGATCTGACATAGCAAATTTGCCCTTAAGTTGATTTAAGTATGATGCACACACATGAACCCTAATGCAACATGAGACTAAAAGTCAGAAGAATTATGCAGAAATTAAATTCTATTTTTCTGTACTTTTTTGTTGTTAATGGAAGATCTAACACTGATTATTAACGTGAATTTAAGTTTAAAGAGGCTTGGGTTTGGGGGGTTTGATTGTAAATTAATTTCAGCTCTAATCTAAGCATGCAGAAATTTCAGCTAGTATTTTTTTTTTGTCCGGGCTTTTTGTATGCAGATTTTTTTTTGATTTTGTAGAACTGTAAAATTAAGAAAAAATAGTAAAAAATAAGAGCACAAATCAGAGATCAATTGATGCAAAAACCAGAGGAAAACAGCAAGGTTTATAGGGGTAATTAAGCCTATGTTTAGACTAATGCAGAAATCAGCATGCAGAAAATTTTTTTTGGTGTTTTTATGTTTATAAAGGATGCAAGAACATGCCCTAATCCTATGCTCCGATACCAAACTGTTGAGGGATGATTGTGTTCAAACTATGCATAAAGGAAAATCAGATTCAAGGATGCTAAGATTTCAGATTTTTATTTATGGTTGGTTACCGTAAAGGAGATTAAGATATGCTAGGGTTTTGTATGTAAAGACTAGAAACTAGGTTACCCATAGATTAGAACCTATCAAGCAATAAATAAATTGGATCCTAGGGATAAGAAGCTCCTAATTAAGGCATGCTCCAATCAATAATGCAAAAATAGAAGAGAAGAGATGGGTTTTTATACCTGGCAATGATTTCTGGTTGATGTAGAAAGGGTCGCTCCACTCAGATCGATGCTTGGATGACTGAGTTACTTTCCCGTGGATTCGCTAGCTTTTAATCAGTTTGATTCGAGGGAAAGGAGGTCCTCTTCCAAGATTTGCTTCACCTGAGAGATCCTGTAAACACCATGTTGGGAATTATGCCCCAAAGCCAATCACCTAGGCTGTAGGCGGTTGTGCTCAGTATTGTAATTAGTATATGAATTAATAAAACTTTATTTTGGCAGTTCATCACATTTTTTATTTCCCTGCAATGAACTCTATATATGTGATGAAGTCCTTAGGACTACATTGACTTTTATATAGAGAGGACATATCGAGTGGTCCTTTAAAATGTTCACAACCAAAGAATACATTGTACAGGACGGCAATGTATCAAGTGTAGGTTGTTGTGGTTCACATCGTTTAGTTGTCCTCTTGACCAAAAAAGTGTGGTGACACTGATGTGATCTGCAAGTGGGATGTATGACATCTCATTGAACGTGCTCCGTGGAGCTCCTTTCTGCCAAACGATTGCTCGTGATTGGATATGGGTATGTGTCCCTCCAACCTGAGGTCACCATGGTAGCTTGCAAGCAACTCCCTGTGCTTTGATGCCGGACTACCCGGATTTCTAATCCGGTGATGAAAGGTTTCTGGGTACAGGCAAGTACTTGTGGTGCAATTATGGACCAAGATGGAATTGACCTGTCCAAAATTGTTTTGATTGAATGTCTCGCAGTATCTCAATTTAGTAAATCCTCGATCGGGGTAGTCCCAGTGAAGAGTCACTGGACTTGCGAGGTTGAGACATGTTGTGGATTGACTCAGTTAGGGTTGGCAGTCTAACCCTAAGTCATTAAAAGTATTGGAGGTCAACGGGATGAATTATACGGTAACCATATGTCAGAGGTTCAATAGATTGCTCTTACATCTTTGGCCTATCCGGATGCCGGGACCCATTACTAGATGGTATCTTATGCTGGTACTAGAAGTATTACGGTGCTACCGTTTAGGTTCGAACCTATGAGGTCACATGCCATAGAGGATTTCTTCCTGATTCAAGAATCGATCAATGATTGGAAATCGTTTCGGTATTAAGGTCAAACGGTTTGATTGAGCATATATTGGATTTTTTCTGATCAATCTGGTCTGATTTGGATCGACCAAGATTGGCTTGGGTCAACCAAGAACTGTTCCTGGTAGACCAGGACTGAACTGAATTTTATTACTCATTGCATTTGGTCGAACCGGGTTTTGGTAAACCAGTTTTTGGATTTGAACTGGTTTTTAAACTTGGTTTGTTGAACCGGTTTTAAGAAGTCTTGGCTTGTTTCGCAATGTTCGTATTCTTCTCCCAGCGATTTCTCTGCACCGGTTTGAATACTTTGGCTTCCCCTGTTCTCACGGTTTCGCTGCCCCAATCCAAGAATTTGCTTCTCACGGTTAACGTACTTGTGTTATCTCAAACTCCCTCTTACGGATTGCCCTATTTTCACCATTTTGAATAGGATTTCAAACGCATGGAGTTTGGATGTCGCTGTTTGGAGATCAGGTTAGATGATTCACCACCGTGATCTGGATGGTTTTCTCGATGGATTACTCCTGCATGCCTGCGGTTCCTTGCTTCCCCAACCTAACTAGAGAGGAGTTCATCCAGTCCCGCACGCCACTTTCCCTCCCTCACGAACTCTTCTTTGCTTCTCTCGGCAACATCCTGTTGCACAGCGATTGGAGGTGGGACTCTCGGTGGAACACTCCCGCGTGTCTTCCCTTCTCTCGCGAACTCTTTCCCTGCCCTGCATGTTTGTTCTCTGCTTCTTATAAAATCTGGCAAAAGGCCGTGTGGTGGGTGTGAGGAAGAAATAAGATAAGAAACAAAGGAAAAGGAATGGGCTTTGCTGCAGGCCATGAGCGTGCGAGAGAAGGATCAAGGCCGCGAGGGAGAAGAGAAGAACCGAGTTTTCTGTTTATTTTTCTTTTGGCCTTCACGGGATTTATGAGTATATTTATTTTCTGGGTTTCAAGACCGTGAGGGAATTGACAGGAACAGAGCATTTGCCTATTGTGAGGAGCAGGGGGCGTCCATGAAATCCTTCCACTGGTTTTAGTTTTCCGTTGTGTGCTCATTTGGTGGGGTTTTGGGCGGTCTTGGAGAAGACCGTCCGTGAGGATTGTTTGGCATTCCTGTTCCACTTATTCATGACCTTTTATTAATTTTTGGTGGACTAGCATCCATCCAGGAGTTGAATCAGCAAGAGCCCATGCATGAATACTGTAGAGGGTGGACACTTGGACACCTCGAGAGGTTGAATCGTTCTTCTTCTTCTTGCTGTTGCAGATCTTATTTGCTGTTGAAGGAGTTCAACCGGTCGCTGATTAATTCTGATTAATTCTGAAGACTGAAAGAGTTAACATCTTCCTGCTTCGGTTAGCTATATTTTATTTTGGTTATCATTCATGCCTAGATCTAGTTGTTACATATGATTTATTATTATTGCACTTGCCTATACATGCCTTATATTTTGTTACATGCATCATGATATGTTAGATCCTGTGGTTTTTTCGTATGCTAATTAAAAAAAATTTTAAGTATACAATATCTGCTACCTAGTATTGCATGCCTAGGGTAGGCTTCCACTGTACTAGGTTTTCCTTCAGTGGTATCAGAGCAACAGGTTCCTGTGAAGCATATCATGATTGCATGTATTAATGGATATGTATCTAGATTATGGATTACTTTTAGGAACCTAGTTGAGACCTTCACCATGGCCGTGTGTTCAGGTTAATCAGGGTTTGAAACCCTAATTTTTTATAGCACGAGGCGGTTCATCCGTGTTGGCCTTTTCAGAAGGATCCTTAAAGGAAACCTATGGTGTTAAAAACATTTTAATCCTGATACATTATTATACATTGGCATATATTAGCATGTCTATAATTGTTATGGCTTGCAATATTATAAATGATATGATATGACTAAATATGATGCATGAAAGATGTAAAAGAGTTTTACATGAATTTAATTAAAAATATTTTAATTAAAAGTTGGCTTATAATCTAACAATTATGAATTGAAAGATTGATTAAATGACAAGCCAGATTAGGGTTTATGAAACCTAATGTCATTTGAATAAACTATTTGGGTTAATTAGGTTAGCTGTCTGATTGGATCCAAATATTGGATTAGACCTAAGGTTAGTTGAATTGGACTTAAGAGAACTAATCAAATATTGATTAAGGACCTTCTCTTTAGTATCTATCTAGTAGTTAGATGGGTTAGTCCATTCTTCTAAATAGATCTAATTAGTGGCTCTGCGGTAAGCCCGAGTCCTTAGGTTGGTCTAATCGAGTCTGGTTAATCGATTGGTGTCTAGGTAGGTTTGGCATTTCTGATCATGGTTGCATGAGGCTACCTTTTTCCTGGCCAACTTGGTTGGTGTCCAGGAAAGATGGTTAATGGAAGTTACTCATCCATGATCTCACCTACCTGGCCAATGTGATCAACCAGAATTGATTAGAAAAGCTTATTGATTCGAGTTAACCCATGTCACTTAGGTTGATCAGCTTGACTGATCTTTAGGTGCCCATGGACCAATTTGTTGAATTGAATTCAACCCTCCAGAGAACTGATTTAATCAGTGGGAGGTTGATCAATGTTCTTTTCTCTATTCTTCTATCATAATCTAATTAAAATCCTCTAAAATTATTAGGTCCTGAAAAATATTAAGTCAAGGAGTTGGTGGTGTCTTAGCCTCCCATTGAGTGGGTTAGTAATGAGAACTTTAGCTCGGTATAAATCGGCAATTTCAAAGAATGGGTGTGCATCCGGTTACTGGAATTACTCTTTAATAGATGATGGTTCAGTGCAACCTTCTTAATGGTGATCAGGTGGGTCGGCCAAAGTCGGGCTTGGTCATTCGTTAGCTAGAAGCATTGGATTTATCATATTGATGGTTGGACCTAACCAAAGACCCGCAATAGGAGGCTCAAAGGCCGACTGGGGGTTCTGTGGAGCAAAACTTATTACTGGAAATTGCTTAGGAAAACAATTGGTTAGAGAACCTCCCTTTAGGCGCGTATGGGTGAGCCGGCCAAAGTCGGGCTCATACGTGGTCTATTGGATTTCAGTACCCACTATGAAATGGTGATTTCATGGATTGGAGTTAGAGGCTTCTAATCTGAAAAATTAGTGGGAGGGACCTTTAGACTAAAGTCCAAGTCTTTTGGTTTAATTGATTAATTCATATACTGATATGGTCTTAGATTTTCCTTCAGAAGTCTTCAAACCGATCGCTCCAGTTACTTCTCGATAGCGAGAAGTTAAAGAGTCCCAATTTCGATAGCTGGTATCGAAAATTGAGGATAGTCATGGTGAAGAAAAACCTGGTGCAGCGGAAGCTTACTATAGACATGTTGCACTAGGGAGCAGGTATTGCATAATTAAAATTTTTAAACATGCAGTAGAAAGTACCTACTCATGCACAGGATCTAACATAACATGAAGCATGTAACAATTACAGAGGCATGTATAGGCAACTGCAATAAATATAAATAGTATGATAAAACCTAGATCTAAGCATGCATGATAACCAAAATAAAATCATACCTGATCGAAGCAAGAAGATGCCAGCTCCCTCAGTCGTCAGAATAGATCAGCAGCGACCGGTTGAACTCCTTCAACAACAAATAAGGTCTGCAACAAGAGAATAAGATCTGCAACAATAGCATAAGAGGAACAATCCGACCTCTCGAGGTGTCCAAGCATCCACCCTCTAGAGTATCCACGTACGGGCTCTCGCTGATCCGACTCCCAGATGGATCTTAGTCCACCAGGAATCCATAAATTGGTCATGGCAATGTGGAGCAGGGAATATCAAATAATCCACACCGACGGTCTTCTCCAAGGCTGCCTAAATTCCATGAAGAGCACACACTGGAAATTTAAAACCATGGAAGGAATCACGGATGCAGAACAAATTTCTGCACTCAAAAACTGTCCCAAAACATGCTCTGTTACAATCTCCCGTTTCATCCTTTCTCACCGCAAGACATAAGTCATGTTTTCTTTTCCCTTGTTATTCCCTCTCTCCTTCCAACACACAGCCTTGGTCTCTCACGCTCACTGCCAGCAACCAATATAAAGAACTCGCTATCCATACGGCCAGCAACCAAGGAAAATAATCGGTTGAGAACAACCGTGAAGAAAGGAAGACAACTCCATGAAAAAGGCCCCTACTCTGTTTTCATCCAATCTTGATCACACGGCCTGCAGCTCAAAACCAGAGACCGAGAAAAACAACAAAGAAGGGAATAAACCGTGAAGGCTGGGAAAATAGATCAAATCCAAAAACCCCTTGGAAAAGCTCTGATCGGTGGTGATGGGTGGGACTGCTTCTTGTTCTCCGCACTCTCTTGCTCTCCTTTCTACTGCTTCTTTTGCATTCGAGCATTCAACCATCAGGCTGTATTTATAGACAGAATTTAATCCGTGAAGGCATGGGAAGTATTCGTGAGGGATGAGTCCAGATCTCCCAAGCGAAATTACATCCCATTCAAACCGGTGCAACAGGGCGATTAGGACAGGGACTTTGAGTTGGAGAGAAACACCATGAGAAGTCTTAGATTAGGGCGGCAATTCCGTGAGCAAAGAGTCCAAGCAAGTCTTAAACCATTCAATCGGTCTAACAGGGCATTTGGGATAAAAACAAATACCATGAGAACTTGCTTTTAAACCGGTTCATCCAAATAAACCCGGTTCAACAAACCAAATAAAATCTGGTTTATTTAAAACCAAAACTTTGGTTCACCAATTTCAAAAATTGGTTTAATTAAACCCGATCTGACTAAACCCAATGAGTAATAAAACTCGGTTCAGTCCTGGTCTACCAGGAACAATTCCTGGTTGACACAAACCAATCCTGGTCGATCCAAATCAGACCAGAAAAACCTAATGTGTGCTCAATCAGTCCGTTTGACCTTGATATGATTCTCAATCATTGATCAGTTCCTAGATCAAAAATAAATCCTCGATGGCGTGTGACCTCATAGGCTCAAACCTAAATGGTAACACTGGAATACTTCCAGTACCCGCATAAGATACCATCTAGCAATGGGTCTCGGCATCCGGATAGGTCGAAGATGCGAGAGCAATCTATCGAACCTCTGGCATATGGTTATCGTATAATTCATTCCTTTGACCTCTAATGCTCAAGATGACCTAGGGATAGACTGCCAACCCTAACTGAGTCAATCCACAACATATCTTAACCTCGCAAGTCCAGTGACTCATCACTGGGACTACCTTGGCCAAGGATTTGCTAAATTGAGATACTGCGAGATAATCAATCCAAACAATTTGGGCAGGTCAATTCCATCTTGGTCCACCACTGCTTCACAAGTACTTGCCTGTACCTAGAAACCTTCCATCACCGGATTAGAAATTTGGATAGTCTAGCACCAAAGCATAGGGAATTGCTTGCAAGCTACCATGGTGACCTCAAGTCAGAGGGACACATATATCCATATCCAATCGCGAGCAATCCTTTGGCAGTAAGGAGCTCCATGGAGTCACGTTCAATGAGATGTCACACATCCTACTTGCAAATCACATCAGTATCACCACACTCCTTTGGTCAAGAGGACAACCAAACGATGTGAACCACAACAACCTACACTTGATACATTGCCATCCTGTACAATGTATCCTTTGGTTGTGAACCTTTTAAAGGACAACTCGATATATCCTCTCTATATCGAAGTCAGTATAGTCCTAAGGATTTCATCACATAAATTGAGTTCATTACAGGGAAATGAATGTGTGATGAGCTGCCAAAACAATATTTTATTAATTCATATATATATTATAATACTGAGCACAACCGCCTACAACCTAGGCGATTGGCTTTGGGATACAATTCCCAACAACTCCCACTTGTACTAAAGCCAATCATAACAGTATTTAATACATATTTTCCTTTGTTGAACTCTTTGATTTCGAGGGCTTTAGTGAATGGGTCGATCAGACTTTCCTTTCCATCAATCTTCATAAGATTGATGTCTCCTCATTCCACGATCTCTCGCACGAGGTGATAGCATCGCAGAATATACTTGGTGCGGTGATATGACTTTAGTTCCTTAGCTTGAGCAATGGCTCCTGTGCTATCAAAATATACAGGAACAGGACTATCTAGAGAAGGTGCCACCCCTAGCTCTCCAAGGAACTTTCGCAACCACATGGCTTTCTTTGCTGCATCTGATGCTGCAAAGTACTCTGCTTCGCTTACCGAGTCTGCAACAGTTGCCTGCATGGAACTCTTCCAGCAGATCGTTCCTCCATTCAGGGTAAATACAAACCCTGACACATTCTTGCTATCATCTCTGTTAAACTGGAAACTGGAGTTAGTATACTCCACAAGTTTCAAGTCAGGCTCCATAAATCAGCCATTGGTCCTTTAGTATTCCTTAAATACTTCAGGATGGTCTTAACCACCTTCCAATGCACCTTACCTAGGTCAGACTAGTATCTGCTCACAACTCATAGTGAGTATGCCATGTCTGGTCTAGTACATGTCATAGCATACATGATAGAGCCCACTACCGAAGCATAAGGAAATCTACTCATGCGCTCCCTTTCCTTAGGAGTTGTCATTGTTGGAAATTGTGTCCCAAAGCCAATCGCCTAGGTTGTAGATGGTTGTGCTCAGTATTGTACTCTTTTTATGAATTAATAAAATATTATTTTTGGCAACTCATCACATATTGTATTTCCCTGAAATGAACTCTTTCCATGTGATGAAGTCCTTAGGACTATACTGACTTCGATACAGAGAGGATGTATCGAGTGGTCCTTAAATCCTGTTCATAACCAAAGGATATATTGTACTGGACGGCAATATATTAAGTATAGGTTGTTGTAGTTCACATCGTTTGGTTGTCCTCTTGACCAAAGGAGTGTGGTGACACTGATGTGATCTACAAGTGAGATATGTGGTATCTCATTGAACATGACTCTGTGCGGCCCCTTTCTGCCAAAGGGATACTCACGATTGGATATGGGTATATGTGTCCCTCCGACCTGAGGTCATCATGGTAGCTTGCAAGCAACTCCCTGTGCTTTGGTGCCGGACTACCCAGATTTTTAATCCGGTGATGGAAGGTTTCTGGGTACAGGCAAGTACTTGTGGAGCAGTAATGGACCAAGATGGAATTGACCTGTCCAAACAGTTTGGATTGAATGTCTCGCAGTATCTCAATTTAGCAAATCCTCGACCGGGGTAGTCATAGTGAAGAGTCACTGGGCTTGCGAGGTTGAGACACGTAGTCGACTAACTCAGTCTGGGTTGGCAGCCCAATCTCAGTCGTCATGAGCATTAGAGGTCAAAGGGATGAATTATACGGTAACCATATGCCAGAGGTTCGATAGTTTGCTCCCGCATCTTCGACCTATCCGGACACCGGGATCCATTGCTAGATGGTTTCCTGTGCTGGTATTGGAATTGTTCCAGTGCTACCGTTTAGGTTCGAACCTATGAGGTCACACGCCACAGAGGATAACTCTCTGATCTGGATACCGATTACGATTGGGAATCGTCTCGGTTTAATGGTCACAGTATTTTTGAGCACTCTTTTTCCCGTCTTGCCCTTGTTTGTGTCAACCGAAAATTATTCCGAGTTGACCAGGACTGCGCCAGAATTTTTCTGAATCAGTTTTGAACTGATTCAGAGTTCGTTTCGGCCTCCAATTGGTTGTGAACCAATTGAACCAAATTAAATTGGGCTTGGACCGGTTCAATTGGATTGAACCAAGGGGTTTTAAGTGGGATTGGACCGATTTAATTGAACCGGTGTTTTCTTTGAGCCTTGGACCATTTACAAGGTGTTTTTGCTGGTTGGACTTGTAGGGTTCGGTGGCAAGGCGGAATCATAGATTTCAAAAAATTTTATCTTTATGAAATCTTCACCAAACCTTCAACCCAAAATCTCCTTAAAAGAATTAAAACATATAGATGTTTTTATAAGATTTAATCTCAAATTAAGATGCTAACCTGTATCGCAAAATCCAAACTCTGAATCTCCACCAGGTGCCCAAATGTTCACCCTCCAATGGTGATCCACATAGAAAAACAATGAAGACAACAAATTCTATTTCTTGGTTCCTCTTCTTGAATTCTTTTTCAAGAATTCAATTCTTGGACCTTTAGGCTGAAATTTTCTTTCTTGAAAGTTTCTTCTTCTTCCTTCTTTCCTCTTCTTGAATTTTCTTCAAGAATTCCCTTTCTTGAATCCCTTTTCTTGAATTGAATTGGAAGAAAAATTAAGACAGGCAAGGTCTTAATTCAAGAAGGAAAAGAAGAATAGATCCTTTCCTTTTTCTTTCCTTTACCGTTCAAGACCTTCTTCTTATTATTGTTTAGGGTCAGAGTTTCGACAGAGGATACCTCTGTAAGGGAAACAATACCCAACAAGAATAAGAGGAAGGAGTATTCTGGAGAGGAAGAAAGGGAATTGGATCTCTGAACTATGTTACGTGAAAACCCCCGAGAACCCCAACCCTATTTATAGATCTCAGAGGGGTGTCATCTCGAAACAACGCAACCCTCTGAAACCCCAGGGATCATGATCCCTCATTCCTCACGCGTCCCCTCAACCAAAAATCATGATTCTCCGATTTGATTTTCATTTTTCCGACGAGAAGAACTCTCGGAAAAACTTCAGGAAGGATCGCGACTTTTGGAGACGGATTTGCAACCGAAAAGCGACGGATCTTTTCTTAAATTTTTCTGGCCATCAGATCCAGATCTAAGGGCGCCAGACAAGCATCTGAAACACCCCTATTCAGAAATTTCTCCGATATTTTTTCTTCTCACGCGTTTTAAGAGAAGTCCACGCGCGTGGACTTTCTTTCTTGGCGCGCGCGGGTGAGAGAAGGGAGGGGGCGGCTTGGAGAGAGGGTCTCAGTGAATTAAATTCACTTGGGTTCAGCCATGGGTTAGCCCAATGTCCTAAAAAATAAATTGGACCTTAATCTGGTTCAATTAGAACCCAATTAAGCCCAATTCGGAACCAAATTCGAATCTGATTCGAATAGAAATTTGGTCTGCAACACATGCTAGTGTGTTTATCCTGCAAACATGATTTAATTCCAAATTAAATCCTTCATCAATTTTCTTTTGTGTGTGACCCATTGGGTTCCACACCTAGCCAGCAGTAGGTCCGAGTTCTATTTGACTTAATTCGGTTAGATCTCAACTAAGCCGATTTAGGTCAACTCAAACTAGCTCGACTCGGTCAATTAGAATCTAATTCAAATTGACTGATTTGAATTACCATGACTCAATCATATACCTACAAGACAAGATTGATGTCTAGCAACGTATCATGTCTACCCGGAAGATGTGGAATTTTGGTGGAATTACCAAAATACCCTTCAGTGGTGAGTTACCGGGCAATTCAGTCCTTTGATCAACTTGCATCCCGAATATGATTATGAATATGGATACTTGTCAAATCCAATTTTCATATTCATCCCTAGCTCAGTCTTTATAATGATGATTCAGTAATGAACCATTAGAAAATATCTCTAATGTTCATACTTTGATCAAAGGTTTCCTGAATCCATCATTTGAAATTAGCTGGATGCTATTCCCTCTTACTAGGGCTGATCAATTCCTTGTTGACCTACTCACAACCTCCATATACAATCCACCATAACCAGTATCACCTCGTGCATGACTCAGTGTCATGATTGATTGCGAACCAAAGTATGGATTCATGTATATAAGGTACTAAGGTAGTCTCAGGTCAAAGGACCACATGCACTACTCCCACTATGAGAATTATCTATTGACAAACAGATAAGGTTCCATTAGATATTCTCAATCTAGATCAATTCAGTGAACTCATTCTCTAATGAACACTCACATCCTAGTATTAGTGTCAAACACAAGTGACTGTGAGATCAGTCACCCTTATTACAAAACATATATAGGATGTGCTGGTCTTGCCGGAAACATTGATCCCCAACTCAATGTCCCATCGACCAGGAATATTTTATATTAGGGTTTTAAGGCTTTAGGTCTCACTGGTATGATCTCATCATAACCCTAGAACCATAGCCCTAATCTATGGGGTTCATCAAAAATCAAAAAGACACAGCAAATGATGAAAATAATGCCTTTATAAAATGTCAATTCATTGATTTTGGGATCAAAATTACAATATTTCAATTGGCTTTCAGGGCACAATCTTTCAATCTCCCACTTGCACTAAAGCCAATCGCCTTTAAATCTTAACCCCATACAATCAAGGTGGCGATCAAACTCTCGCTGTGATAGAGCCTTAGTGAACGGGTCTGCTACGTTGTTCTTCGTTTCTACCCTTTTAATGCAGACTTCTTGTCTTTCGACAATCTCTCGAACGAGATGGAAGCGTCTCAGAATGTGCTTTGATTTGTGATGAGCTCTTGGTTCCTTTGCTTGAGCAACAGCCCCCGTATTATCACAGTAAAGTGATACTGGACCTTCAATCTCAGGAACTACGCCCAACTCTGATATGAACTTCTTCATCCAGACAGCTTCCTTGGTAGCTTCACTAACAGCAATGTACTCTGCCTTAGTTGTTGAGTCAGCTACAGTTTGCTGTTTAGAACTTTTCCAGCTTACAACTCCTCCATTAAGGGTAAAAACATACCCAGATATAGATTTGCTGTCATCTGGATCTGATTGAAAACTAGAATCTGAATAAGCTTCTAGTTTAAGATCAGATCTTCCGTATATTAGAAAAATATCCTTAGTTCTTCTTAAGTACTTAAGAATATTTTTCACAGCCTTCCAATGATCCTCTCCTGGATCAGCCTGAAACCTGCTGGCTATACCTAAGGCATATGCCACATCAGGCCTAGTACATAACATAGCATACATAATAGACCCTACTGTCGAAGCATAAGGTACCGAATTCATTCTATTTCTTTCTTCAGGTGTCTTAGGAGACATCTTCTTAGAAAGATGTATGCCATGACCAATAGGTAAGTAACCTCTTTTACTTTCCTCCATGCTAAATCTTTTTAGCACTTGGTCAATGTACCTAGACTGGGATAAACCTAGCATCCTCCTAGATCTATCTCTATAGATCTTGATGCCTAGTATATAAGATGCTTCTCCCAAGTATTTCATGGAAAACTGTTTAGATAACCATATCTTGACTGATTGTAACATTGAGATATCATTCCCAATGAGGAGTATGTCATCTACATACAGAACCAAGAAAACTATGGCACTCCCACTAGTCTTCTTGTACACACAAGGTTCATCCTCATTTTTGATAAAGTCAAATTCTTTGACTGTCTTATCAAATCGGATGTTCCAACTCCTAGATGCTTGCTTTAATCCATAAATAGATTTCTTTAGCCTACATACCTGATTAGGTTTAGTCTCCAAGACAAAACCTTCTGGCTGTGACATATAAACCTCTTCCTCAAGGAAACCATTGAGGAATGCAGTTTTCACATCCATCTGCCAGATTTCATAATCATGATATGCTACTATAGCAAGCATGATCCGAATAGATTTGAGCATGGCAACAGGAGAAAATGTTTCATCATAATCTATTCCCTATTTTTGTCTGAAACCCTTAGCCACTAATCTGGCTTTATAAGTTTCAACTTGGCCATCTGTCCCAATCTTTTTCTTATAGACCCATTTGCATCCAATAGGGTTAACACTCTCTGGTGCATCAACCAAAGTCCAGACTTGGTTGACATACATGGAGTCCATTTCGGATCTCATGGCTTCCAGCCATTTGTCTGAGTCACTACTTATGACAGCATCCGTATATGTTAGAGGCTCATCATTATCAATGATTCGGGCTTCATTATTTTTAATAATGAACCCAAACCTTTCAGGTGCATGTCGCACTCTATCAGACTTACGGATAGGAGTGGTGTGTTCAGGTTCTATACTAACTGTGTTATGATTTTGTTGAGATGTATCTACTTGTTGAACTTCTTCAAGTTCAATATTTCTCCCACTGCCCTTTTGTAGGATGAATTCTTTTTCCATAAAAATGGCATGCCTACTGACTAAAACCTTTTGTTCAGTAGGGTGGTAGAATAGATATCCTATACTATCTTTGGGATATCCAACAAATAGACATTTTTCTGCTCTAGCATCAAGCTTTTGTCCAAAATTTCTTTTGACATAAGCTGGACATCCCCATATCTTAAGGTGCTTAAGATTGGGTTTCTTTCCTCTCCATAACTCATATGGAATACCAGATACAGATTTAGATGGTACTCTATTCAAAATATTAGCCGCTGTTTCCAAGGTATATCCCCAGAAAGAAACAGGTAAGTCTGTGAAGCACATCATGGACCGTACCATATCTAATAAAGTACGATTTCTCCTTTCAGCAACATCATTTAATTGTGGTGTGTAAGGAGGAGTCCATTCAGAGATGATTCCCTTTTGTTTAAGGTGATCAAGAAACTCGGTGGATAAGTATTCACCTCCACTATCTGATCGAAGGATCTTAATACTTTTCCCCGTTTGTTTCTCTACCATACTTTGATACTCTAAAAATTTTTCAAAAGCTTCGGACTTATGTTTCATTAGATACACAAATCCGTACCTTGAAAAATCATCAGTGAATGTGATGAAATATGAGTATCCACCCTTGGCCTGAGTTGTCATAGGTCCACATACATCAGTGTGTATGAGTCCTAATAACTCTGTTGTCCTTTCATTATGTCCACTAAATGGAGTCTTGGTCATTTTATCCATGAGACATGATTCACAAGTTCCTAATGATTCATAGTCATAAGGATTAAGGAATTTTTCCTTGTATAACTTGTTAATCCTCTGCTCACTAATATGTCCAAGACGACAGTGCCAAAGTAAAGTATTGTTTACTTCATCTCTTTTTCGTTTATTACTAACATGTAGTATATTGTCATCAGAAGATAAAGTTAAGAGACCATTGCAAAATATGCCATTAAATATTATTTCATTAGAAAAACTGATTGAGCAGCCACTGCTCATTACATTCATAATATATCATTGTTTAAGTAACAAGGGTACAGATATGATGTTTCTAATGATTCTAGGCATAAAATAATAATTCTTTAACTCTAAAATCTTCCCAGAAGGCAGCTTCAACATATAAGTCCCTACAACTTCTACTTGGATAGAATCTTCTCCAGCACCATAGTGCTCGAAGTCGCCTTCCTTCAAAACTCTAATGTTCTGTAGTTCCTGCAATGATTTGCAGATATGATGACCACAAGCAGTATCCAATACCCAAGAGTTTGAATTAGAAGTGTCTAATGACAAAATTGCATGTATCTCATACATACCTTTTGGTGCATTACTAGCACCAGGCTTCAGACTTGCAAGGTAAACCTTGCAGTTTCTTTTCCAGTGACCCGGCTTGCCACAATGAAAGTAGGTCATTTGTCCGGAGGCCTTCTTTCCTTTCTTTTTCTTGATGCCCCCTTTTGGGTTTAACCTCCTCTTGGAACCCTTTTTGCCTATTTTCTTCTTGTTTACACCATCCACAAGAAGAAGTGGAGCCTTATTTTTCTTTAAATGGCTCTCTGCTGTTTTTAACATATTCAACAGCTCAGGCAAGGAAGTGTTAAGTTTGTTCATATGATAATTAAGAACAAACTGTGAAAATGACTCTGGGAGTGACTGCAGGATTAAATCCTAATTCAACTCCCCATCCATAACAAAACCCAATTGACCCAATCGGGTGATTAGGTCAATAACCTTTAATACATGGTCTTGTACGGATGTACCTTCTGTCATCCTTGCACGGAATAACTGCTTAGATATTTCATATCTTGCAGTTCGACTATGTTCTCCATAAAGTTCTTTTAAATTGAGCAATATGGAGTTTGTGTCCATGCTATCATGTTGCCTCTGTAACTCATTGGTCATAGAGGCAAGCATTATACACTTGACAGTAAGTGAGTTATTTTGCCACGTGTTATATGTGGTCTTATCCTCTTGCGAGGCATCTTCCCCTAATGGTTCCAAGGTTGGGGTATCAAGAATATAAGAAATTCTTTCTTGGCTGAGTACTATCTTCAGGTTTCTCAACCAATCAACATAGTTTGGTCCAATCAATTTATTTGCATCAAGAATGCTACGGAGTGAGAGTGAAGAGGCCATTTAATCTACATTAACAAACAACATTACATAAGTAGACAATCAATGTTGACAAAACATAATTAAATTAGGACTTTAACTTAATTATGTCTCCCACTATTTTGTCAAGCATCATAACCCTCAATGTGATGATCGAGAAAACCCTAATTGGTTCTCTTAGTGGGGTTGAGATCCTAATTCCTTATAAAAGACCTTGTATGTACACAACAAATCTTATATAAGTTCAAAGGTAGGAAAACTCTTTCCAATTGTAATTCATACAATTCTCAACTTATCTTGGCCTCTAAAATATTAATAGCCTTGTGTGTACACAACAAACTATAATATTTTAGTTAAGTTAGACCCTTCATTGCTATATAGTCATGATATTAATCATAATACCCTTGTGTGTGCACAACAAAGTATTATATCAAATCATTCCATAAGCATCAAATGTACCAAGCAAAAATTATGTTAGTCACCATAAAGAAAAAAGGCCTTGTGTGTACACAACAAACCTAATATGGATCATAACATAATAATGACTTGGAATGAAGGAAGGCCATATGTAGTGAATATTACACTGAGCATATTAATCAATAATTAAGTTAATCATACCGGCCAGGTAAGTGGGAGAGTAGTGGGAGTCCCCCCGTTGCTTTCCTTAGACACCAATAAGAATTGGCCAGGTCAGTCAATGGAACCAATTAAAAACCACGTCCTCTTTTTCGATTATGAACCACTTTTCCTAGACACCGAATGATAAACTAATCATATTGATTATTTTTGCTTTTGGTATATGACACTACAACTTAATATGTTGTTAAAGAGGGCTTTATTAAAACAAAGCACATTCTAGCAAATATGTGCCATAGTGTGCCATCATACTAGGACAACCATTTACCACATAATGGATCCACCATTATGCCAGGGCAACCTTATTTCAGTATGATGACTAGAAGGCTAAACATATCTCTATGCAAATTAAGGTTTAAGTGAAAACCTTAATTAGTGGCATACATCAAACACATATGCATAATTAACACAAATATGTGATTAGTGTGTCATCATACTAGGACAACCATTTACCACATAATGGATCCACCATTATGCTAGGGCAACCTTATTTCAGTATGATGACTAGAAGGCTAAACATATCTCTATGCAAATTAAGGTTTAAGTGAAAACCTTAATTAGTGGCATACATCAAACACATATGCATAATTAACACAAATATGTGATTAGTGTGTCATCATACTAGGACAACCTTTTACCACATAATGGATCCACCATTATGCCAGGGCAACCTTATTTTAGTATGATGACTAGATCTCTATGCATATCTCTACAACAATTAGGGTTTGAGTGAAAACCCTAATTGGTGACATTATAACAAATATATATTACATCTCATGTTACTTATATAAATATGCATCTAAAATTCAGAATATATATTTTAATCTTAATAAGGAGGCTCTGATACCACTGTAGGGTTCAGTGGCAAGGTGGAATCATAGATTTCAAAAATTTTTATCTTTATGAAATCTTCACCAAACCTTCAACCCAAAATCTCCTTAAAAGAATTAAAACATATAGATGTTTATATAAGATTTAATCTCAAATTAAGATGCTAACCTGTATCGCAAAATCCAAACTCTGAATCTCCACCAGGTGCCCAAATGTTCACCCTCCAATGGTGATCCACACAGAAAAACAATGAAGACAACAAATTCTATTTCTTGGTTCCTCTTCTTGAATTCTTTTTCAAGAATTCAATTCTTGGACCTTTAGGCTGAAATTTTCTTTCTTGAAAATTTCTTCTTCTTCCTTCTTTCCTCTTCTTGAATTTTCTTCAAGAATTCCCTTTCTTGAATCCCTTTTCTTGAATTGAATTGGAAGAAAAATTAAGACAGGCAAGGTCTTAATTCAAGAAGGAAAAGAAGAATAGATCCTTTCCTTTTTCTTTCCTTTACCGTTCAAGACCTTCTTCTTATTCTTGTTTAGGGTCAGAGTTTCGACAGAGGATACCTCTGTAAGGGAAACAATACCCAACAAGAACAAGAGGAAGGAGTATTCTGGAGAGGAAGAAAGGGAATTGGATCTCTGAACTATGTTACGTAAAAACCCCAAAGAACCCCAACCCTATTTATAGATCTCAGAGGGGTGTCATCTCGAAACAACGCAACCCTCTGAAACCCCAGGGATCATGATCCCTCATTCCTCATGCGTCCCCTCAACCAAAATCACGATTCTCCGATTTGATTTTCGTTTTTCCGACGAGAAGAACTCTCGGAAAAACTTCAGGAAGGATCGCGACTTTTGGAGACGTATTTGCGACCGAAAAGCGACGGATCTTTTTCTTAAATTTTTCTGGCAATCAGATCCAGATCTAAGGGCTCCAGACAAGGATCTGAAATGCCCCTATTCAGAAATTTCTCCGACGTTTTTTCTTCTCACGCGTTTTAAGAGAAGTCCACGCGCGTGGACTTTCTTTCTTGGCGCGTGCGGGTGAGAGAAGGGAGGGGGCGGCTTGGAGAGAGGGTCTCAGTGAATTAAATTCACTTGGGTTCAGCCATGGGTTAGCCCAATGTCCTAAAAAATAAATTGGACCTTAATCTGATTCAATTAGAACCCAATTAAGCCCAATTCGGAACCAAATTCGAATCTGATTCGAATAGAAATTTGGTCTGCAACACATGCTAGTGTGTTTATCCTGCAAACATGATTTAATTCCAAATTAAATCCTTCATCAATTTTCTTTTGTGTGTGACCCATTGGGTTCCACACCTAGCCAGCAGTAGGTCCGAGTTCTATTTGACTTAATTCGGTTAGATCTCAACTAAGCCGATTTAGGTCAACTCAAACTAGCTCGACTCGGTCAATTAGAATCTAATTCAAATTGACTGATTTGAATTACCATGACTCAATCATATACCTACAAGACAAGATTGACGTCTAGCAACGTATCATGTCTACCCGGAAGATGTGGAATTTTGGTGAAATTACCAAAATACCCTTCAGTGGTGAGTTACTGGGCAATTCAGTCCTTTGATCAACTTGCATCCCGAATATGATTATGAATATGGATACTTGTCAAATCTAATTTTCATATTCATCCCTAGCTCAGTCTTTATAATGATGATTCAGTAATGAACCATTAGAAAATATCTCTAATGTTCATACTTTGATCAAAGGTTTCCTGAATCCATCATTTGAAATTAGCTGGATGCTATTCCCTCTTACTAGGGCTGATCAATTCCTTGTTGACCTACTCACAACCTCCATATACAATCCACCATAACCAGTATTACCTCGTGCATGACTCAGTGTCATGATTGACTGCGAACCAAAGTATGGATTCATGTATATAAGGTACTATGGTAGTCTCAGGTCAAAGGACCACATGCACTACTCCCACTATGAGAATTATCTATTGACAAACAGATAAGGTTCCATTAGATATTCTCAATCTGGATCAATTTAGTGAACTCATTCTCTAATGAACACTCACATCCTAGTATTAGTGTCAAACATAAGTGACTGTGAGATCAGTCACCCTTATTACCAAACATATATAGGATGTGCTGGTCTTGCCGGAAACATTGATCCCCAACTCAATGTCCCATCGACCAGGAATATTTTAGATTAGTATTTTAAGGCTTTAGGTCTCACTGGTATGATCTCATCATAACCCTAGAACCATAGCCCTAATCTATGGGGTTCATCAAAAAATCAAAAAGACACAGCAAATGATGAAAATAATGCCTTTATAAAATGTCAATTCATTGATTTTGGGATCAAAATTACAATATTTTAATTGGCTTTCAGGGCACAATCTTTCAGGACTCCAAGCGTCCCATGAGGCCAAACGACCAAGAATACCATTCGTTCGTGTGCTGGCCGTCCCTTCCTCTCCTCCACCCGCTGCTGATTAATCCAAGTTTATATCTTGATTAAATGGGTTAATGGCAGCGTTCGTCTCTTCCCCTCCCTGCCTCTCCACCTCCCTCTCCCTATTGCTGTCCTATAAGAACAACACGTCCCTGTTTCAAAGTTTTTAGTTTTTCACCGTGAGAACTTTTGAGAGGAAGAAATAGGGGTCTTTGTGGCTTGTTTGAGAGGCTTAAGTGGAGAGCTTTGGGACTGGGTTTAGGAGCTTGTGAGGGAGAGAAACAAGGCTTTAAATCCCATTATTTCAAGTGCTCAAGTTCTGCTATGTTGCAGAATTCCTATGATCGTGAAGCCCTCTTCCAGCGGCTAGCACCATGCGTGGAGGCGGATCCGAGAGCCCTGGACGTGTCTCCCCTCTAGAGGGAGTATTCTTCTACTCCTAGGAGCAAACTACGCAGACCGGGATCGCCCCTACTGCTCCAAAATGAAGACCAAAGTCTGCTGCCCAGTTCTGCTGCAAAAATCTGGCAGCAGAATTTGGTGATTTTTTATAATTATTTGGCTAACCATTTCTTGCAGATTTCAATTGAAGATTGAAGAGCACTTGTCCAAGTTGCCGCTGCTCAAATTTGGGAGCAAACGGAGGTCCGGAAGGTGGTGTTCCGATGCCGTTTTGAAAGCCAAAAACAGAGTTTTCAAACAGCCCAAGGAGGAAGACGACTGGAATAACTTTATTCCAGCTTATTCTAGGTTTATTCCAGAGTTATTCCAGGTAGAATAAAGGTATGGAAAATTAATTTTTTAATCATGCATGGATAGACTTAATTGTTTAATATTTTATAAATATTTTATATGATCATACATGCCTAAATGCAACTAGATTTAGATTAGTTCCTAGTGGAGCAGATTTCCGCTGCACGAATTTTAAAAATATTTTAAAATCCATTCTGCTCCCGCAGATGTTTGCATGCCTAGTGTAGGATCTTGTCAAACCACCTGCATGTTTCCTTTCAGTGGTATCAGAGTTAGGTGGCATTTGTAATCTAATCTAGTATGCATGTTAATAGATTAAAAATTATTTAATCTTTAAAATGTATCCTGTTTTCTTTTTGGAACCTAGTTGAGACCTTCACCATGACCGTGTGTCTTTGACATGATGCGGATCGTCTGTGTTGGCCTCTTCAGAAGGATCCTTAAAGAATATTAAAAATTAAAAATTATTTTAATTTCGTGATACATGTTTTAGGCATGTTTATAAAATATTTGTAAAATATTTTGATGCATGATTTGTTATGTAAAAATATGTTTTACATTAAGACTTAATTAAAAATTATTTTAATTAAGTGTTTGGCTTATAAAAAAAACTTTTTTTTAGGTTTATGAAATCTAATCAAATTTGCATAAGCCATTTTGGGTTAAATTGGGTTAGCTGACTAGTTGGGTCCATAACTGGGTTAGACCTAAGTTTAGTTGAACCGGATAACAAGAAGATTAAACAAAAGTTGTTTAAGGCCCTTCTTTAGAACTATCTAATAGTTAGATTAGTTGATTCGTTCATCTAAAATGGATCCAATTAGTAGCTCAGTGGACGCTCGAGTCTTTTGGCTAGTCTGATCGAGTCTGGTAAACCGACTGGTGTCGAGGTAGGTTTAGCATTGTGATCATGGCTGTATGAGGCTACCTCTTTCCTGGCCAACTTGGTTGGTGTCTAGGAAAGATGGTTAATGGTGGATACTCACCCATGATCTCACCTACCTGGCTAGTCGAGTCGACCAGAACTGATTGGAAAAGCTCAATGACTCGAGTTAACCCATGTCACCCAGGTTGATCAGTTTGACTGATCTATAAGTGCCCATGGATCATTTGTTGACTTATTTCAACCCTCCTGGAATCTGATTGATTCAGTGGGAGGATGATCCATGTTCATATCTTTTTCTTCTGTCACAACTATAAAAAATCCTCTAAAATTATTAGGTCCTTAAAAAGGCTAAGTCAAGGAGTTGATAGTGTCTTAGCCTCCCATTAAGTTGGATAGAAATGTGTCCAGTAGCTTGGTGTGCATCGGCAGTTCCATAGAATGGGTGTACATCCAGCAACTGGAATTTCTATCTGATCGATGATGGTTCAGTGCAACCTCCTTAACGGGACCAGGTGGGCCGGCCATAGTCGGGCTTGGTCTTTAGTTAGCTGGAAGCATTGGATTTGTCATTTTAATAGTTGGACCTGACCAGAGACCCGCAATAGGAGGCCCCTAGGCCGATTGGAGTGTTCTCTGGGGCAAAATAAAATACTGAAAATTGTTTAGGAAAATAATTGGTTTACGAACCTACCTTTAGGCTCGTATGGGTGAGCTGGCCATAGTCGGGCTCATGCGAGGCCTATTGGATTTCAGTACCCACTTGAAAAAGTGTTTTCACGGATTGGAGTTAGAGGCTACCAATCTAAAAAATTAGTGGGAGAAACCTTTAGACTAAAGTCCAAGTCTTTTGGTTAAGTTATTAATTCATAAACTAATTTGGTCTTATTTTCTTTTCAGATGTCTTCAAATTTATCGCTCTGGTCACTTCTCGATAATGAGAAGTTAAAGGGTCACAACTTCGATAGTTGGTATCGAAGATTGAGAATCGTTTTGGAGCATGAACGGATCCTCTATGTGACAACGGATCCGGCACCTGAAATCCCTCCCGCTAATGCATAGAGTGTGGTCAGAGACACTTATCTGAAGTGGGTCTCTGATCGGACTACTGTCCGATGCATTATGTTAGCGGCGATGAACGACGAGTTCAATCGTAAATTCGAGGAGGCCCAACCTAATGAAATCTTTCAAATGTTGAAGGAATCCTTCGGCACCCCGGATGATGTAGAACGGTACAAAGTGTCTTGTGCCATCTACAACTCCAAGATGCCGAATGGTAGTTCAGTCACTGATTATGTATTATACATGATCGAGCTGATTGAAAAACTGGGAAAACTCGGATGCCCCTTGCACGAGCAGCTCGGCAAGGATGCGATCCTGAATTCTTTTCCCTTCTCCTATCTTGATTTTCTCGATCATTATAGAATGAACAAGCCTGCAGTTAACTACCATGGTCTTTTGGGGTTACTGCAGACTTTCGAGAAAGACCACCAACTAAATAAGGGGGTGGTGAATTTAGTGGGAGGAAGTAGAGGTCGTCGTCCCTTTAAGAAAGGGAAGAAGAAAATGAATAAGAAGGGAAAGAAGGTGCAGAATGTTCCTGGCCCTAGTCAGACCAGGAAGTTTAAGGCTGATCAATCTTCTGTAGAGTGCTTCTACTGCAAGAAGAAGGGACACTAGAAGAGGAACTACCCTCTTTATATTGCATCCCTTGATCCGAACAGGCTAAGGAAGCAGAAGTCTGCTGAACAAGGTATTTATATGATAAAACCTTGTAATTACTCAATTGTTGATACTGCTAACTGGGTATTGGATACTGGTAGTCCAATTCATGTTTGTAATTCGTTACAGGGACTTCATTTTAGCAGAAGATTTGAAGATGGAGAACAGTTTTTGAGCATCGGGAATGGAAATCGTGTTCCAGTACTGGCGATTGGAGACCTGCGTCTTGTCTTTGAGTCTTGTACTGTCGAACTAGTCGACTGTCACTATTGTCCTAGTTTCAATATGAGCATAATCTCTGTAGGCCTTTTGGCCAATTGTGTTTTTAAACTATCAATAAAAGGAGATTTTTGCAATGTTATTTTGAATAACTCTGTTATAATGAAAGCTAGATTAAATAATGGCATATACGTACTATCAAGGCCTGTTAGTGTAATGTACACTTCTAGCAAATGCCCAAGGTTAGATAATGTCAACGATTTGTATCTTTGGCACTATAGGCTAGGTCATATTAACCAAAATAGGATAAACAAGATGCGAGGAGATGGACTTCTCGAGGTCAGCAATTCTGAATCATTGCCCACTTGTGAATCCTGTTTACTTGGTAAAATGACCAAGTCACCTTTTACTGGAAAGGGTGAACGAGCTACAGAACTTCTAAGTCTAATACATAGTGATGTATATGGACCGATGTCAGTTAGTGCCAGAGAAGGATACAAATATTTCATTACTTTTACAGATGACTTTTCAAGATTCAGTTGTCTTTTTAATCAGACATAAGTCTGAATCGTTTGAAATGTTCAAACGATACCGTAATGAAGTAGAAAAGCAAACTGGAAAAAGTATTAAAACCCTTCGATCTGATCGAGGTGGTGAATACTTATCTGGTGCTTTTTTGATATATCTTGAGGAGAATGGAATTCTCTCTCAGTGGACTCCTCCAGGAACACCACAGTTAAATGGTGTGTCCGAAAGGAGGAATCGAACCTTGTTGGACATGGTTCGATCCATTATGGGCTTTGCAACTCTGCCGCTATCCTTTTGGGGATATGCGCTTCAGACAGCCTGTTACTTATTAAATAATGTTCCAAGTATGTCTGTTGTCTCCACTCCGTATGAGATGTGGAATGAACGTAAACCCTCAATCTCACACCTTCGGGTCTGGGGTTGTCCAACTTACGTAAAGCATTTAGACTCAGACAAACTTGGTCCTAGGTCTGACCAGTGTTTATTCATTGGTTATTCTAAGGAAACCAAAGGGTATTTCTTCTACTTGGAGAATGAACAAAAGGTGTTCGTTGCTCTTAGAGCTATCTTGTTGGAAAAGGAGTTCCTTGGAGAAGGAACTATAGCCTCTAAGATTGAACTTGATGAAGTTCAGCCAATAGAAGAACCTGCACACTCTAAGGACATCATAGAACCGGCTGTGATTGAATCACACCCAGAACCCATTAGGAGATCCGGTAGAATACCGCGTCAGCTGGACATATATTACGGTTTCTTGGTCTGGGATGGCGATCCCATTGAGCTCGATGAGAACAATGAGGATCCGATCACCTATATGGATGCACTTCAGAGATCTGACTCTGAGGCATGGCTTGGAGCCATACGATCCGAAATGGAGTCCATGGAAATCAACAATGTTTGGACATTGGTTGATCCGCCTAAAGGAATAAAACCCATTGGGTGTAAATGGATCTTCAAGAGGAAAAGGGGCGCAGATGGGAAGGTAGAGACCTATAAAGCCCGTCTGGTCGCCAGGGGTATCGTCAGCGATATGGTATTGATTATGACGAGACTTTCTCCCCTGTGGCAATGCTCAAGTCCATTTAGATCATGCTTGCTTTGGCAGCATATTTTGATTACGAGATCTTGCAGATGGATGTTCGAACCGCTTTCCTAAATGGGGAGCTGGAAGAAGAGGTGTATATGATACAGACTGAAGGGTTCACATCCATAGATGAATCAAAAGTATGCAAGTTGCCGAGGTCCAGCTATGGACTAAAGCAAGCATCTCGAAGTTGGAACTTACGATTTGATAGGTGTATCAAATCATTTGGCTTCGTTAGGAACGGAGAAGAACCGTGCATCTATAAATGGGTTAATAGTTCTGTGATTGTATTCCTAGTACTGTATGTTGACGACATTCTCTTAATCGGGAATGATGTCACAGCATTACAAGGAATAAAGGTCTAATTATCATCTCAGTTCTCCATGAAGGACTTGGGTGAAGCTTCTTACATACTAGGTATGAAAATCTATAGAGATAGATCTAAGAAGCTTTTGGGACTGTACCAGTCTACGTACATTGACACTGTGTTGAAACGGTTTAGCATAGAAAATTTCAAGAAATGCTATCTCCTGATAGGTTCTGGAATTACTCTTTCCAAGAAGGATTGTGCGACAACTCCTGAGGAAAGAGAGCGCATGAGTAGAGTACCTTATGCTTCTGCAATAGGCTCTATCATGTATGCCATGACTTGTACTAGACCAGACGTGGCATACTCACTAGGAGTAGTGAGCAGATACTAGTCTAACCCAGGTGAGGAGCATTGGAAGGTGGTTAAGTCCATCCTTAAGTATTTAAGAAATACTAAAGATCAATGGCTGATTTATGGAGAACATGACTTGAAACTTGTGGGGTACTCTGACTCCAGTTTCCAGTCAGATAGAGATGATAGCAAGAGTGTGTCAGGGTTTGTATTTACCCTGAATGGAGGAGCGATCTGCTGGAAAAGTTCTAAGCAGGCAACTGTTGCAGACTCGGTATGCGAAGCAGAATACATTGCAGCATCAGATGCGGCAAAGGAAGCTTTGTGGTTGCGGAAGTTCCTTGGAGAGCTAGGGGTGGCACCTTCCCTAGATGGTCCTGTTCCGGTGTATTGTGACAGCACTGGAGCCATTGCTCAAGCTAAGGAGCCTAAAGCTCATCACCGCACCAAGCACATACTGCGGCGCTACCACCTCGTACGAGAGATCGTAGAACGAAGCGACATCAATCTTCTGAAGATCGATGGAAAAGAAAATCTGGCCGACCCCTTCACTAAAGCCCTCGGAATAAAAGAGTTCGACTATTGTAAATGGAAAATGGGTATTAGATACTCTTCTAATTGGCTTTAGTACAAGTGGGAGTTGTTGGAAATTATGTCCCAAAGCCAATCGCCTGGATTATAGGCGGTTGTGCTCAGTATTGTACTCTTTTTATGAATTAATAAAATATTATTTTTGGCAACTCATCACATATTGTATTTTCCTGAAATGAACTCTTTCCATGTGATGAAGTCCTTAGGACTATACTGACTTCGATACAGAGAGGATGTATCGAGTTATCCTTAAACCCTGTTCACAACCAAAGGATATATTGTACTGGATGGCAATATATTAAGTATAGGTTATTTTAGTTCACATCGTTTGGTTGTCCTCTTGACCAAAGGAGTGTGGTGACACTGATATGATCTACAAGTGAGATATGTGGTATCTCATTGAACGTGACTCCGTGCAGCCCCTTTCTTCCAAAGGGATACTCATGATTGGATATGGGTATATGTGTCCCTCCGACCTGAGGTCATCATGGTAGCTTGCAAGCAACTCCCTGTGCTTTGGTGCTGGACTACCCAGATTTTTAATTCGGTGATGGAAGGTTTCTGGGTATAGGCAAGTACTTGTGGAGCAGTAATGGACCAAGATGGAATTGACCTATCCAAACAGTTTGCATTGAATGTCTCGCAGTATCTCAATTTAGTAAATCCTCGGCCGGGGTAGTCCTAGTGAAGAGTCACTGGGCTTGCGAGCTTGAGACACATAGTCGACTGACTCAGTCTGGGTTGACAGCCCAATCTCAGTCGTCATGAGCATTAGAGGTCAAAGGGATAAATTATACGGTAACCATATGCCAGAGGTTCGATAGTTTGCTCCCGCATCTTCGACCTATCCGGATGCCGGGACCCATTGCTAGATGGTTTCTTGTGCTGGCACTGGAATTGTTCCAGTGCTACTATTTAGGTTCGAACCTATGAGGTCACACGCCACAAAGGATAACTCTCTGATCCGGATATCGATTACGATTGGAAATCATCTCGGTTTAATGGTCACAGTATTTTTGAGCACTATTTTTCCTGTCTTGCCCTTGTGTGTGTCAACTGGAAATTGTTCCAGGTTGACCAGGACTGCGCTAGAATTTTTCTGAATCAGTTTTGAACTGATTCGGAGTTCGTTTCGGCCTCCAATTGGTTGTGAACTAATTGAACCAAATTAAATTGGGCTTGGACCGGTTCAATTGGATTGAACCAAGGGGTTTTAAGTGGGATTGGACCGGTTTAATTGAACCGGTGTTTTCTTTGAGCCTTGGACCATTTACACGGTGTTTTTGCTGGTTGGACTCCAAGCGTCCCATGAGGCCAAACGACCAAGAATACCATTCGTTCGTGTGCTGGCCGTCCCTTCCTTTCCTCCACCCGCTGCTGTTTAATCCTATTTTATAGCTTGATTAAATGGGTTAATGGCAACGTCCGTCTCTTCCCCTCCCTGCCTCTCCACCTCCCTCTCCCTGTTGCTATCCTATAAGAACAACACGTCCCTGTTTCAAAGTTTTTAGTTTTTCACCGTGAGAACTTTTGAGAGGAAGAAATAGGGGTCTTTTTGGCTTGTTTGAGAGGCTTAAGTGGAGAGCTTTGGGACTGGGTTTAGGAGCGTGTGAGGGAGAGAAACAAGGCTTTAAACCCCATTGTTTCAAGTGCTCAAGTTCTGCCCTGTTGCAGAATTCCTATGATCGTGAAGCCCTCTTCCAGCGGCTAGCACCATGCATGGAGGCAGATCCGAGAGCCCCGGACGTGTCTCCCCTCTAGAGAGAGTATTCTTCTACTCCTAGGAGCAAGCTACGCGGACCGGGATCGCCCCTACTGCTCGAAAACGAAGACCAAAGTCTGCTGCCCATTTATGCTGCAGAAATCTGGCAGCAGACTTTGGTGATTTTTTATAATTATTTGGCTAACCATTTCTTGCAGATTTCAATTGAAGATTGAAGAGCACATGTCCAAGTTGCTGCTGCTCGAATTTGGGAGCAAACAGAGATCCGGAAGGTGGTGTTCCGATGCTGTTTTGAAAGCCAAAAACAGAGTTTTCAAACAGCCCAAGGAGGAAGATGACTGGAATAACTTTATTCCAGTTATTCCAGCCTATTCCAGGTTTATTCCAGAGTTATTCCAGGCATAATAAAGGTATGGAAAATTAATTTTTTAATCATGCATGGATAGACTTAATTGTTTAATATTTTACAAATATTTTATATGATCATATATGCCTAAATGCAACTAGATTTAGATTTGTTCCTGGCGGAGCAGATTTCCGCTGCGCAAATTTTAAAAAAATTTTAAAATCCATTCTGCTCCCGCAGATGTTTGCATGCCTAGTATAGGATCTTGTCAAACCACCTGCATGTTTCCTTTCAGTCACATAATCCTTCTTGGAAAGAATAATTCTAGAACCTATCGGGAGATAGCATTTCTTGGAATTTTCCATGCTAAACCATTTCAGCACGGTATTAATGTACATAGACTGGGATAATCCTAGAAGCCTCTTAGATCTATCTCTATAGATCTTCATACCCAGTATGTAAAAAGTTTAATCCAGGTCCTTCATGGAGAACTGAGATGATAACCAGACCTTTATTCCTTGCAATGCTGCGATGTCTTTCCCGATTAAGAGAATGTCATCGACATACAGTACCAGGAATACAATCACAGAACTATTAACCCACTTATAGATGTAGGGTTCCTTTCCATTCATAACGAAGCCATATGATTTGATACACCTATCAAATTGCATGTTCCAACTTCGAGATGCTTGCTTGGGTCCATAAATGGACCTTGTAATTTGCACACTTTTGACTCGTCTGTCGATGTGAACCCTTCAAGCTATATCATATACACCTCCTAATCCAGCTTCCCAATCAGGAAAGCAGTTCGGACGTCCATCTGCCAGATCTCGTAGTCAAAATGTGCTGCCAAAGCAAGCATGATCCAAATGGACTTGAGCACTGCCACAAGGGAGAATGTCTCGTCATAATCGATACCATATCGCTGACGATATCCCTTGGCAACCAGACAGGTTTTATAGGTCTCCACCTTCCATCTGCATCCATTTATACCCGATGGGTTTTATCCCTTCAGGTGGATCAACCAATGTCCATACATTGTTGATCTCCATGGACTCCATCTTGAATCGCATGGCTCCAAGCCACGCCTCAGAGTCAGATCTCTGATGTGCATTCATATAGGTGATCAGATCCTCATCATTCTCATCGAGCTCAATGGGATCACCATCCCGGATAAAGAAACTGTAGTATCTATTCGGCTGACGCGGTACTCTACCGGATCTCCTAATCATGGGTTCCAGGTGTCATCTAATCACAGCCGGTTCTATGATGTCCTTAGAGTGTGCAGGTTCTTCCATTGATTGAACTTTGCCAAGTTCAATCTTAAAGGCTACAGTTCCTTCTCCAAGGAACTCCTTTTCCAAAAAGATAGCCCTAAGAGCAATGAACACTTTCTGTTCATCCTCCAAGTAGAAGAAATACCCTTTTGTTTTCTTAGGGTACCCAATAAATAGGCACTGATCAGACCTAGGACCAAGTTTATCTGAGTCTAAACACTTTACATAAACCGGACAACCCCAGACCCAAAGATATGAAATTGAGGGCTTATGTCCAGTCCATAGCTCATATGGAGTGGAGACAACAGGCTTACTCGAAACTTTATTCAGCAAGTAACAAGCTATCTCAAGTGCATATCCCTAGAAGGATAGCTGCAGAGTTGCAAAGCCCATCATGGATCGAACCATGTCCAATAGGGTTCGATTCCTCCATTCGGACACACTATTCAACTGGGGTGTACCTAGAGGAGTCCACTGAGAGAGAATCCCATTCTCCTTAAGATATGTCATGAACTCACCGAATAGGTATTCACCACTTCAATCAGATCGAAGGGTTTTAATATTATTTCCAGTTTGTTTCTCCACTTCATTACAATATCGTTTGAACATTTCAAACAACTCAGATTTATGTCTCATCAAGAAGACATAACCACACCTAGAAAGGTCATGATGAAATATCTGTATCCACCTTTGGTGGTGCGGATATTAGAGGCACCAGAATAAGGCAAAGGCTTCTCAACCCTCTGTGGATCACTTAATAACATTCGAGTCCACTGTAATAAAGCTGTCCAGCTGAGTTGAGTCTTGTATTAGTCAGCTCATGTTGAGCTAGTCCAGTCCAGTACTAGTCAGCTCATGTCGAGCTAATTTTATTTTTTTGAGTCATGTCCAAGCATACTGGAGACTCAAGACCACATCATACAAGTGAAGACCAAGTCCAACCAGATTGAAGACATGGAAGTTTAGCCCAAGTCCAACCCAGCTTAAAGACTTGAAGACCTCAGGAGGAGGAAAAAATTACAAACCAGAAACCTTGGACCAGCCGGAAGGAAATTGGGCCAACCCAGGCCCAGGAAAGAATTAGGGCACCATTCCTTATGGTGACCCTCCTCTTTGTCGGCCACTTAAGGTCACCCCCTTGGCCGACCAAGACAAGGAGAGGGAGAGCAAGCTTTTAGGGATTTTCCACCTATGTTGCCTTATTTTCCTAGCTAGGGTTTGAGAGGGAAAATGACTCCTATGTAAAGTCTAATGTACCCTTACTTGGGGCCCAAGGCTAAGGGTCTATTTAAAGGACCCTAGTCTCTTGTATGAGGATTGATTTTGATATATGAATTAAACTTGAGTTCTCTTCTATTACTTTGTGCTACCCTGCTTTGTGCTTAAGGGGTTTTGTTGGTGCTTTCATCTTCCCGGTGCTGTAACAGAATTTCTGTCGCCAACCATCCTTCCAGAGCCCTGGCTGCCACCTCCTAAACTCTATTCCCTTTACTATTTTTCCTTGTTTCCTTATTCCCTAGTGAGTTTTCTAACCCCTGACAGGTCATTTGTAGGTCCCCGAGTTCCTACGAATCCAACGACTCCAGCCAAGCCTTAATCGAACCACCGAGCAGAAAGCCGGGTATCCGCTGGTCTTTGGCTCGATTTTCCATGCCACATCCATCAAGAAATGAGAGATCCCTTCGTTGTGATCTTCATCAAGCATTTCAGACATTGTCAGGTACACCCCCTCTGCCACCAGTAATTTTATTATAGGAGAACTTGCCCTAATCGAGGCTTCTCAGCCCCGGTGATCCTTCTTTATTGCTTTTCTAGGTCCTAATCTGCATGCTTGACTTCTAAAATTCATATAGAATTCCCTACAACTTATTTTGATCCAATTTTTGGGATTTAATCACTTAACTCCACATATAAAACACACAAAAATAATCGCATGCATATTAGTCCTGCATCATTTGGTATCAGAGCTTAGATTAGGGCTTGTTTTCTGCATTTTTCTTAGTCTGTATATACTCTGTTATTTTAGTTATTTCTTCCTACTCAAAACTTTAAAAATTCTGAAATTTATTTTTCTGGATTCATCATAATTCATTGTATTTTTAAAAACTTTTATATATTTTATTTCAGTCTATGAATTTTATGCAAGCCAAAATATAGCCTACAAATTTTTGGCTCTATTTTTTTCAGCAAGACAAGTTTGGAAGTTTTAGGGTTTTGTTTAGCATCTCTTTGCATCTCTTTTATTTTTAGTATATTTTTAGCATATTAGGTCATTTGCTGAAAATCATATCTCTGCAAAAAAAAAAAAAAATTATATATATAAAAGCTACTAAAACATTTAACCCTAAGTTGCATCATCTGCCTGCCATCATTGCATAATCTACCTTTAAGGGCACTCTTGCTATATCAGATAAGGGAAGGAGTTGATAACCTCTCCTTAGCCCAAAACCACACCCCTTGCATTCGGTCCCAAGCCTAACCTAAAATTAAGTAGACTTAGTTTGCCCTAGTGGGCTAGGGACACCAACTGGTCGGGTTCGAGTTAATTATCAGATCACTGTGTTAAGCTAACCTGTGTGTGCCTTGTGCTTGGTGTCTAGAATGGTGGGTTAGAAATTCAATCCCGAAGGGCTTGTGTGCTAGTTCACCTACCTAGCCAATCTCTGATTGGTGTCTAGGATTGGCAATCAGGGACCTAACACTCCCCTTACACCTGCCTAACTGAGTACAGGGTTACTATAGGCTAGTTTGCCACCCTGATGAGCACCTAGTTTTGGACTCTAAGTCTAGTCAGCTATAGTCGGTTTGATCGAGTCTTGTATGAGCACTAGATCAGGGGATTCATATCACCCACCTCTTTCATAAATGGCTGAATCCATGGACCATTTTGATGCCAAACTTGATGCCCTTGGAGAAAGGTTAGCCCAAACCCTCAATCTTAGGTTTGAGAAAGCAAATGCCCAGTTGACCCAGAGGCTTGAACAAATAGATGCCCGACTAGGAACCCTAGAGAAGACACATAGGACCCAGTCTGAGCTTGATCCTGAGTCCCCTCAACCTAGGAGAACCCCTCGCCATGACCCTTATTATGATCCTAGGAGGATCCCAAACCCTGATCCATACCATGAGGTTGAACCTAGGAGAGCCCCTCAACCTGACCCATACTATAATCCTGAACCTAGGAGGACCCCAAACCCTGATCCATACCTTGAGTCTGAACCTAGGAGAGACCATCATCCTGACCCAATCCCTGAGGTTAGTCCAAGAAGGCCGAATCAGGATTTTGTAGACCAGGAGGACAGATCCTATAGACATGTTAAGCTTGATGCCCCAACTTTTGATGGTTGTCTAGATCCTAAGGTCTATATAGATTGGGAGGGAGAGATGGATCAATATTTTGAGTGGTATGATATGACGGAGGAATGTAAGTTTAGGTTTGCTAAGCTTAAGTTGGTTCGGGAAGCCAGGTTACATTGGGCTAGTGTTGAGAGAACCCTTAGTCTAGGAGGGCATGATCCTATAACCACCTGGTGGGCCATGAAGGGTAAGCTTAGGACAAGATACATTCCATCTTCATATCATAGTGGTTTACTGGATCAGTGGCAACGATTTAATCAGGGTAACAGGAGTATAGATGAGTACATTGCGAAATTTGATGAGTATTCCATGCGATGTGATTTGAGGGAGTCTGAAGATGTTGTCTTATCTAGGTTTAGGGATGGACTGAGAGATGACAATAAGAAGGACTCTATATGAGAGAGGTTAGAGACCTGGACCATGCTTACCAGATTGCTAGGGATTATGAGCATTTTCAGAGAGGGTCCGTTTACCGTAGACCTGAGCCCACTAGATACCCTAGTCAGTATCCAGGAGCTAGCCAGCCCCACCAGAGCCGACCCATGCCCAGCCGACCTAGTCCAAGTCGACCCATTCCTAGTCAGCCAGGTTCGAGTCGACCCCAGCCAAGTACTCCTTTGACCCATAGAGATGATAGAGGAAAATCTATAGAGGTCCCTAGGAGTAACAACCCCCAGAAGACCTGTTATAAATGCAAGAAACCATGCCACTTTATGCACCAATGCCCAGCCGCCCTACATTTAGGTGAGCTAGTGGAGGAAGAGCCTGAACCTATAGTCGAACCTGAGGGAGAGGTTTATGAGGCTGATGATCAGTTAATAGATGAGTACGATGGTGAGGAGGAGGAACCTGAGTCTAAGAACCAATTAGGAGTGGTTAGGTGCATCTTAACCCAAACCCCAGTTAAGGAAGATTGGCGTAGGACTAGCATCCTATAGACTTTTGTTAAGGTAGGGGGTAAGGTTCTTAAGATCATCATAGACAGTAGGAGTTGTGTCAATGCCATCTCTACCAAGATAGTTAAAACTTTAGGATTGATCTCAGGGCCCCATCCTAGCCCGTACAAAGTTTCTTGGGTAGATTCCACCTCCATCCATATTCAAGCTAGGTGCCAAATCATAATTAGATTGCAAACCTATGAGAAAAAGATTTGGTGTGATGTCATCCCCATGGAAGTGAGTAGTATCATTCTAGGTCGACCTTGGCTTTTTGATCATGATGCAACCCTATATGGTCGAACCAATGTTTGTGCTTTTAACTACCATGGGAATAAGTTTGTTATCAATCCAGCTCTCCCTAGAGACCCAGTTAAGAGGGGTTCTAGTAGCCTTAAGGACAAGAAACCTGGAGTTAACCTGATTAAGGTTAAGGAGTTAGAAAAAGAGATTACTGAGGGTAACCCTATTTGGATCTTGACCTCCAAGGAAATACTTGAGCCGACCCAAAAGGAACACCCTAAAGAAATTGTTGAAGCTCTGAAAGAATTTGAGGATGTCTTCCCTAAGGATTTACCTGATCAACTACCACCCCTTAGAGACATTCAGCATGCAATAGATTTAGTTCCAGGAGCCACTTTACCAAACCTTCCTCACTATAGACTAAATCCCAGTGAGCATCAAGAATTACAGAAATAAGTGGGAGAATTGCTTAGGAAGGGTTCATTAGGGAGAGCCTGAGTCCATATGCAGTCCCTGCTCTACTGACCCCTAAGAAAGATGATACCTGGAGGATGGTGTAGATAGTAAAGCTATCAATAAGATAACTGTGAAGTATAGGTTTCCCATTCCCCGATTGGATGATATGTTAGATATAATGGCTGGAGCCAGAGTTTTCTCCAAGATAGACCTTAAGAGCGACTATCATCAAGTTAGGAGTAGACCTGGGGATGAGTGGAAAACTGCTTTCACGACTAATGATGGCCTGTTTGAGTGGGTTGTAATGCCTTTCGGACTTTCCAATGCACCAAGTACTTTTATGAGGATTATGACCCAGGTCCTGAAAGAGTTTACCGAAAAATTCATTGTGGTCTACTTTGATGATATTTTGATTTATAGCAGGACTAAGAAGGACCACCTTAGTCATCTAAGACTAGTATGCCAGACCCTTAGGGAGAATAGCCTCTATGCCAACTTTAAGAAGTGTGATTTCATGACACATAGGGTTATCTTCCTAGGTTTTGTTGTCACCCCTGAGGAAGTTTCTGCAGATCTTGAAAAGGTTAGGGCAATTGTTGAGTGGCCTACACCCACTAGCATCCACGATATGCGTAGTTTTCATGGCCTAGCAACCTTTTACAGGAGATTTATTAGGAGTTTTAGTATAGTCGTCACACCTATCACTGATTGCATTAGGAAGGGTACATTTGAGTGGACCAAAGCAGCTGATAAGGCCTTCCTAGAGCTTAAGGATAAGATGACCCATGCACCCATCCTTAGATTACCTGACTTCACTAAGGTGTTTGAGGTCGCTTGCGATGCCTCGGGAGTAGGAATAGGTGGGGTACTAAGTCAAGAGAATCACCCTGTAGCCTTCTTTAGTGAAAAGCTGAATGAGGCTAAACTTAAGTACTCTACTTATGACAAGAAATTTTATGCGATAGTCCAGGCCCTTAGATATTGGAGACATTACTTACTACCATAGGAGTTTGTCTTATTTTCTGACCATGAGGCACTCCGGTTCCTAAACTCCCAAAAGAAACTGAATCCACGGCATGGTAAATGGATTGAGTACATTCAAGCTTACACTTTTATCCTGAAGCACCATGCCGGCACTGAAAATAAGGTAGCAGATGCCCTGAGCTGTAGGTCTTTACTGTTAGGATCAGTTAGCACCCAAGTCATAGGGTTTGATAGGTTAAAGGATGATATGAAACCTGCCCAGACTTTGGAGACATTTACCAGACCCTCAGGCTAGGACCGTCCAGTACCCATGGTGAATATACCATTCAGGATGGCTACCTTTCCAGAATAATCGACTCTGTATATCCAAAACTTCTCTTAGAGAATTCCTAATTTGGGAGACCTATGCTAGATGATTAGCTGGTCACTTTGGTAAAAATAAAACAATCTTAGCAATAGAGGACCAGTTCTTTTGGCCAGGATTGAAAAGACACGTTGCACAAATTGTAGCCAGATGTAGGACTTATGCTGTTGCAAAACAGCAGAAGCAGAACACTAGTCTTTACACACCTTTACCAATGCTTGATCGCCCTTGGCAGGACCTAAGTATGGACTTCGTGTTAGGATTACCTAAGACCTAGAAGAGACATGATTCTATCTTTGTAGTGGTCGATAGGTTCTCTAAGATGGCTCACTTCATCCCCTGTTCCCAGACCTATGATGCATCTAGAGTAGCCAAGCATTTCTTAGATCATATGGTTAAACTCCATGGCCTACCCAAGACCATCATATTTGATAGGGATATTAGGTTCACCAATTATTTTTGGAAGACCTTATGTCACCTGTTAGGGACCAAGCTTAAGTTTTCTACAGCCTACCACCCTCAAACAGATGGCCAAACTGAAGTGGTGAACCGTAGTTTAGGAAACCTCCTTAGATGCCTGGTAGGTGAACATGTTGGAACTTGGGATCTATTATTGCCTAGAATAGAGTTTGCCTATAACAGTTCAGTAAATAGGATAATGGGTAAGAGTCCTTTTGAGATAGTCCATGGGTACCAGCCTAATTGCCCCATTAATCTGATTCCTTTACCTATTCATGCACTAGTCTCAGAGTCTGCAGAGTCTTTTGCACATCATATTAGAGACTTGCACAAGGACATTAGCTAAAAGATAAACTTAAGCAATGAAACTTATAAAAAATTGGTTAATTCCCGAAGAAGGATCAAGGAATTTGATATAGGGGATTCTGTCATGATTAGGCTTAGGCCTGAGCAGTTCCCACTTGGGACCATTAAGAAGCTTCATGCTCGTGGAGCCGGACCTTTTAAAGTGTTAAAGAAGGTTGGATCAAATGCCTATGTGTTAGACTTGCCTTCGGATATGGGCATTAGTTCTACCTTCAATATTACAGACCTGGTTGAGTACAGGGAACCGGCAACAATACCCAGTGAGGCTTTTGGACCTATCCCTTTTGTTGAGAGTGATCCTTACCCAGAGTGTCCACTAATTAATTGGCCTGAGAGAGGAGAACGGATCAAGCGTATCCTGGACGATCAAGCCATTACAACCCGGGGCCGCGGCTATCAACGCTACCTGGTCCGATGGTAGGGCCGGCTATAGTCAGACGATTCATGGATTTCTCGAGAGGACTTGCAATGCCTTAACCCAGACCTTCTCGAGAGATATGTGAGCCAGTCTGATCTTTACTCGACAGGGTCGAGTTCCTCCCACCCCGGGAGAATTGGTGCGGACACTAGAGGCACCAAAATAAGGCAGAGGCTTCTCAACCCCCTGTGGATCACTTAGTAACATTCGAGTCCACTGTAATAAAGCTTAGTCAGCTAAGTTGAGTCTTGTATTAGTCAGCTCATGTTGAGCTAGTCCAGTCCAGTACTAGTCAGCTCATGTCGAGCTAATTTTATTTTTTTAAGTCCTGTCCAAGCATACTGAAGACTCAAGACCACATCATACAAGTGAAGACCAAGTCCAACTAGATTGAAGACATGGAAGTTTAGCCCAAGTCCAACCCAGCTTGAAGACTTGAAGACCCCAGGAGAAGAAAAAAATTACAGACCAGAAGCCCTGGACCAGCCGGAAGGAAATTGGGCCAGCCCAGGCCTAGGAAAGAATTAGGGCACCATTCCTTATGGTGACCCTCCTCTTGGATGGCCACTTAAAGTCACCCCCTTGGCCGACCAAGACAAGGAGAGGGAGAGCAAGTTTTTAGAGATTTTCTACCTATGTTGCCTTATTTTCCTAGCTAGGGTTTGAGAGGGAAAAGGACTCCTATGTAAAGTCTAATGTACCCTTACTTGGGGCCCAAGGCTAAGGGTCTATTTAAAGGGCCCTAGTCTCTTGTATGAGGATTGATTTTGATATATGAATTAAACTTGAGTTCTCTTCTATTTCTTTGTGCTACCCTGCTTTGTGCTTAAGGGGTTTTGTTGGTGCTTTCATCTTCCCGGTGCTGCAACAGAATTCCTGCCGCCAACCATCCTTCCAAAGCCTTGGCCGCCACCTCCTATACTCTATTCCCTTTGCTATTTTCTCTTGTTTCCTTGTTCCCTAGTGAGTTTTCTAACCCCTGACAGGTTGTTTGCAGGTCCCCGAGTTCCTACGAATCAAACGACTCCAGCCAAGCCTCAATCGGACCATCGAGCAGAAAGCCGGGTATCCGCGGGTCTTTGGCTCGATTTTCTAGGCTGCATCCATTGAGAAACGAGAGATCCCTTCGCTGCGATCTTCATCGGGCACTTCAGACATTATCAGGTACAACCCCTCTGCCACCAGTAATTTTATTATAGGAGAACTTGCCCTAATCGAGGCTTCTCAGCCCCGGCGATCCTTCTTTATTGCTTTTCTAGGTCCTAATCTGCATGCTTGACTTCTAAAATTCATATATAATTCCCTACAACTTATTTTGATCCAATTTTCGGGATTTAATCACTTAACTCCACATATAAACATACAAAAATAATTGCATGCATATTAGTTCCGCATCATCTGGCACTAACTTTCATGGATCTGCATACATCAATATGTATGAGTCTCAGAAATTCTGTAGCTTGTTCACCTTTTCCAATAAAATATGACTTGGTCATTTTACTAAGAAAACAGGATTCACAAGTGGGCAGTGAGTCAGAATCACTGGCCTCGAGGAGACCATCTTCTCGCAACTTGTTTATCTTATTATGGTTAACATGACCTAGCCTACAGTGCCATAGATACAGGTCACTGTCATTTTCTATCCTTGAGCTATTTAGGTCTAAGGACACCTGATAAAGAGGACAGTTCCTCTTCCAGTGTCCATGCTTCTTACAATAGAAGCACTCTACTCTAGCTAGATCAGCTTTCACTTTCTTGGTCTGACTTGGGCCAGGAGGACTTTGCACCTTCTATCCCTTACTTTTCTTCTTCCCTTTCTTAAAGGGACGATGATCTCTAGAACCTCCCACTAAAAGCACCATCAATTGGTGATCCTTCTTGTAAGTCTACAGCAACCCTATCAAACCATGGTAATTGACTGCAGGTTATCATTCTATAATGATCGAGAGGGTCAAGATAGGAGGAGGGTAGAGAATTCAGAATCGTATCCTTGCCGAGTTGCTCGTGCAAAGGACATCCGAGCTTGCCTAATCATTCGATCATCTCGATCATGTATAATACATGATCAGTAACTGAACCGCCATTTCGCATTTTGACATTGTAGATGGCACAAGATACTTTGTACCACTCCACATCATCTGGTGCACCAAAAGATTCCTTTAACTTTTGAAAGATCTCGTCTGGCTGGGCCTCCTTGAATTTGCGACTGAACTCGTCGTTCATAGCCACCAACATTATGCATCGGACAGTAGTCCGATCAGAAACCCACATCAAATAAGTGTCCCTGACCAAGCTCCGAGCATTGATAGGAGGGATTTCGGTTGCTGGATCCGTTATCACATAAAGGATCTGCTCGTGCTCAAGGACAATCCTCAATCTTCAATACCAGCTATCAAAATTAGAACCCTTTCTCGCTATCGAGAAGTAACTGGAGCGATAGGTTTGAAAACTTCTGAAGGAAAATCTAAGACCATATCAGTATATAAATTAATCAATTAAACCAAAAAACTTGGACTTTAGTCAAAAGGTCTCTCCCACTAATTTTTCAGATTGGGAGCCTTTAACTCCAATCCGTGAAATCATAATTTCATAGTGGGTATTGAAATCCAATAGACCACGTATGAGCCTGACTATGGCCAGCTCACCCATACACGCCTAAAGGTAGGTTCTCTAACCAATTGCTTCCCCAAGCAACTTTCAGTAATAAATTTTGCCCCACAGAACCCCCAATCGGCCTAGGGGCCTCCTATTGCGGGTCTCTGGTTAGGTCTAACCATCAATATGACGAATCCAATGCTTCCAGCTAACGAATGACCAAGCCCGACTATGGCCGGCCCACCTGATCACCAATAAGAAGGTTACACTGAACCATCATCTATGGGAGAGTAATCCCAATAACCGGATGCACACTCGTTCTATGGAACTGGTGATGTACACCAAGCTAAAGGGCTCATTACTAACCCACTCAATGGGAGGCTAAGACACCATCAACTCATTGATTTAGTCTTTTTCATGACCTAATAAGTTTAGAGGATTTTAATTAAATTATGACTGGAGAATAGAGAGAAGAACATGGATCAACCTCCCACTGATCAAATCAATTCTCAGGAAGGTTGAATTAAATTCAACAAATTTGTCCATGGGCACCTTAAGATCAGTCAAGCTGATCAACCTGAACAACATAGGTTAACTCGAATCAATAAGATTTTCTAATCAATTCAGGTTGACCGGATTGGCCAGGTAGGTGAGATCATGGGTGAGTATCTGTCATTAACCATCTTTCCTAGACATCAACCAAGTTGACAAAGAAAGAGGTAGCCTCATGCAACCATGATCAAAAATGCCAAACCTGCCTAGACACCAATCGATTAACCAGACTCGATTAGACTAGCCTAAGAACTCGGGCTTTTCACAGAGCCACTAATTAGATCCATTTAGAAGAATGGACTAACCCATCTAACTATTAGATAGATACTAAAGAGAAAGTCCTTAATCAACATTTGATTAGTTCTCTTAAGTCCAATTCAACTAACCTTAGGTCTAACCCAATTAATGGACCCAATCAGATAGCTAACCCAATTAACCCGGATGGCTTATTCAAATGACATTAGGTTTCATAAACCCTAATTAATCTTATCATTTTGATTAATCTTTCAATTCATAATTGTTAGATTATAAGCCATCTTTTAATCAAAACATTTTAAATTAAATTTATGTAAAACTCTTTTTACATGTTTCATGCATCATATCTAGTTTCATCATATCAATTATAATATTGCAAGCCCTAAACATTTTAGACATGCCAATGTACATGAATCAGGATTAAAACACTTTTAATTCCATAGGTTTCTTTTAAGGATCCTTCTGAAAAGGCCAACACAGATAAACCACCTCGTGCCATAAAAATTAGGGGTTTTAAACCCTGATTAACCTAGACACACGGCCATGGTGAAGGTCTCAACTAGGTTCCTAAAAGTAATCCATAATACATGCAATCATGATATGCTACACAGGAACCTGGCTCTGATACCACTAAAGGAAAACCTGGTGCAGCGAAAGCCTACTGTAGACATGTTGCACTAGGGAGCAGGTATTGCATAAATAAAATTTTTAAGCATGGAGCGGAAAGTACCAACTCATGCATAGGATCTAACATAACATGAAGCATGTAATAATTACAGAGGCATGTATAGGCAACTGCAATAAATATAAACAGTATGATAAAACCTAGATCTAAGCATGCATGATAACCAAAATAAAATCATACCTGATCGAAGCAGGAAGATGCCAGCTCCCTCATTCGTCATAATAGATCAGCAGCGACCGGTTGAACTCCTTCAACAACAAATAAGGTATGCAATAAGATAATAAGATCTGCAACAACAGCATAAGAGGAACAATCTGACCTCTCGAGGTGTCCAAGCATCCACCCTCTAGAGTATCCATTCACGGGCTCTCGCTGATTCGACTCCCAGATGGATGCTAGTCCACCAGGAATCCATAAACTGGTCATGGTAATGTGGAGCCGAGAATATCAAATAATCCACACTGACGGTCTTCTCCAAGACCGCCCAAACTCCACGAAGTGCACACACTGGAAATTTAAAACCATGGAAGGAATCACGGATGTAGAACAAATTTCTGCACTCAAAAATCATCCCAAAACATGCTCTTTTACAATCTCCCATTTCATTCTTTCTCACCCCAAGACATAAGCCATGTTTTCTTTTCCCTTGTTTTTCCCTCTCTCCTTCCAACACACAGCCTTGGTCTCTCACGCTCACTGCCAACAACCAATATATAGAATTCGCTATCCATACAGCCAGCAACCAAGGAAAATAATTGGTTGAGAACAACCGTGAAGAAGGGAAGACAACTCCGTGAAAAAGGAAAACAACATGAGAACACCGTGAAGGCCCCTACTCTATTTTCATCCAATCTTGATCACATGGCCTGCTACTCAAAACCAGAGACCGAGAAAAACAACAAAGAAGGGAATAAACCGTGAAGCCTGGGAAAACTGATCAAATCCAAAAACCCCTTGGAAAAGCTCTGATCGGTGGTGATGGGTGGGACTGCTTCTTGTTCTCCGCACTCTCTTGCTTCTCCTTTCTACTGCTTCTTTCTTGCACTCGAGCATTCAACCATTAGGCTGTATTTATAGGCAAAGAATTTAATCCATGAAGGCATGGGAAGTATATGGGAGGGATGAGTCCAGATCAAACTGATCTCCCAAGCAAAATTACATCCCATTCAAACCGGTGCAACAGGGTGATTAGGACAGGGAGTTTGAGTGGGAGAGAAACACCATGAGAAGTCTTGGATTGGGGCGGCAATTCCATGAGCAAAGAGTCCAAGCAAGTCTTAAACCATTCAATTGGTCAAATAGGGAATTTGGGATAAAAACAAATACCGTGAGAACTTGCTTTTAAACTGGTTCATCCAAATAAACCCAGTTCAACAAACCAAATAAAATCTGGTTTATTTAAAACCAAAACTTGGTTCATCAATTTCAAAAATTGGTTTAATAAAACCCGGTCTGACTAAACTCAATCAGTAATAAAACTCGGTTCAGTCCTGGTCTACCAGGAACAATTCCTGGTTGAAACAAACCAATCCTGGTCGATCCAAATCAGACCAGAAAAATCCAATGTGTGCTCAATTAGTCCATTTGACCTTGATATGATTCTCAATCATTGATCGATTCCTGGATCAGAAAGAAATCATCGATGGCGTGTGACCTCATAGGATCGAACCTAAACGATAGCATTGGAACACTTCCAGTATCAGCACAAGATACCATCTAGTAATGGGTCCCGGTGTCCGGATAGGCCGAAGATGCGAGAGCAATCTATCGAACCTCTGGCATATGGTTATCGTATAATTCATTCCTTTGACCTCTAATACTCAAGATGACCTAGGGTTAGACTGCCAACCCTCACTGAATCAATCCACAACATGTCTCAACCTCACAAGTCCAGTGACTCCTCACTAGGACTACCTTGGCCAAGGATTTGCTAAATTAAGACACTACGAGACATTCAATCCAAACAATTTAGACAGGTCAATTCCATCTTGGTCCACCACTGCTCCACAAGTACTTGCCTGTATCCAGAAACCTTCTGTTATCGGATTAGAAATCCGAGTAGTCCGGTACCAAAGCACAGGGAGTTGCTTGCAAGCTACCATGATGACCTTAGGTCGGAGGGACATATATACCCATATCCAATCGCGAGCAATCCTTTGGCAAAATGGAGCTCCACAGAGTCACATTCAATGAGATGTCACAATCCCACTTGCAGATCACATCAGTGTCACCACACTCCTTTGTTCAAGAGGATAACCAAACGATATGAACCACAACAACCTACACTTGATACATTGCCATCATGTATAATATATGATTTGGTTGTGAACATTTTAAAGGACCACTCGAGATATCCTCTCTCTATATCGAAGTCAGTGCAGCTCTAAGGACTTCATCACATAAATTGAGTTCATTACAAGGAAATGAATGATGTGATGGGCTACCAAAATAATGTTTTATTAATTCATATATAGATTATAATACTAAGCACAACCATCTATAACCTGGGTGATTTGCTTTAGGACATAATTCCCAACACCTGGAGCACGAGCGGATCCTTTATGTGATAACGGATCCAACACCCGAAATCCCTTCTGCCAATGCTCGAAGTTCGGTCAGAGATACTTATTTGATGTGGATTTCTGATCAGACTACTATCCGATGCATAATGTTGACAGTGATGAACGACGAGTTCAGTCGTAAATTCGAGGAGGCTCAGCCAGATGAGATTCTTCAAAAGTTAAAGGAATCTTTCAGCATGCTAGACGATGTGGAACGGTACAAAATGTCCTGTGCCATCAACAATGCCAAAATGCGGAATGGCAGTTCAGTCACTGATCATGTATTGTACATGATCGAGATGATCGAATGATTGGACAAGCTCAGATGTCTCTTGCACGAGCAACTTGACAAGGATGCGATCCTGAATTCTCTACCCTCCTCCTATCATGATTTTCTCGATCATTATAGAATGAATAAGCCTACAATCAATTACCATGGCTTGATGGGGTTGCTGCAGACCTATGAGAAGGACCACCAACTGAATAAGGGGATGGTGAATTTAGTGGGAGGTTCTAGAGGTTGTCGTCCCTTTAAAAAAGGGAAGAAGAAAGGTAAGGGAAAGAAGGTGCAGAGTGCTCCTGACCCAAGTCAGACCAACAAAGTGAAAGCTGATCAAGCTAGTACAGTGTGCTTCTATTGTAAGAGGCAAGGACACTAGAAGAGGAACTGTCCTCTTTATCAGGCATCCTTAAACTCAAACAGGCCAAGAAGGGAATGCAGTAGGGTGCTAGACAAGGTATTTATATGATAAAATCTTGTAATTTCTTTATTTGTCATGGCATGTTAATGTAATGTATACATCTAGCAAATGCCCAAGAATAGAAAATGTCAATGACTTGTATCTATGGCACTGTGGGCTAGGTCATGTTAACCAGAATAGGATAAATAAGTTACGAGGAGAAGGCCTCCTCGAGGTTAGTGATTCTGACTCACTACCTACTTGTGAATCATGTTTGCTTGATAAAATAACCAAGTCACCTTTTACTGGAAAAGGTGAATGAGCTATAGAACTTATGAGTCTTGTACATACTGATGTACGTGGATCTATGACAGTTAGTACCAAAGGTGGATATAAATATTTCATTATATTTACAGATGACCTTTCTAGGTATGATTTTATCTTTTTGATGAGACATAAATCTGAGTCATTTGAAATGTTCAAACGATATCGTAATGAAGTGGAGAAGCAAATTGGAAATAGTATTAAAACCTTTCGATCTAATCGAGGTGGTGAATACTTATCTGGTGAGTTCATGACATATCTTAAGGAGAATGAGATTCTCTCTCAATGGACTCCTCCAGGAACACCCCAGTTGAATGGTGTGTCCGAAAGGAGGAATCGAACCCTGTTGGACATGGTTCGATCCATGATGGGCTTTGCAACTCTGTCGCTATCCTTCTAGGGATATGTACTTGAGACAGCTTGTTACTTGCAGAATAATGTTCTGAGTAAGTCTGTTGTCTCCACTCCATATGAGTTATGGACTGGACGTAAGCCCTCAATTTCACACCTTCGGGTCTAGGGTTGTCCGGCTTATGCAAAGCATTTAGACTCAGATAAACTTGGTCCTAGGTATGATCAGTGCCTATTTATTGGGTACCCTAAGAAAACAAAAGGTATTTCTTCTACTTGGAGATGAACAGAAAGTGTTCATTGCTCTTAGGCTATCTTTTTGGAAAAGGAGTTCCTTAGAGAAGGAACTGTAGCCTCTAAGATTGAACTTGGTGAAGTTCAACCAGTAGAAGAACCTCACACTCTAAGGACATCATAGAACCGGTTATGATTGAATCACACACAGAACCCATTACTAGGAGATCCAGTAGAGTACCATGTTAGCTGGAAAGATACTACAGTTTCTTGGTCCGGGATGGTGATCCCATTGAGCTCGACCAGAACGATGAGGATCCGATCACCTATATGGATGCACATCAGAGATCTGACTCTGAGGCGTGGCTTGGAGCCATGCTATCCGAGATGGAGTCCATGGAGATCAACAATGTATGGACATTGGTTGATCCACCTGAAGGGATAAAACCCATCGGGTGCAAGTAAATTTTTAAGAGAAAAAGGGGTGCAGATGGGAAGGTGGAGACCTATAAAGCCCATCTGGTTACCAAGGGGTATCGTCAGCGATATGGTATCGATTATGACAAGACCTTCTCCCCTGTGGCAATGCTCAAGTCCATTCGGATCATGCTTGGTTTGGCAGCATATTTTGACTATGAGATCTGGTAGATGGATATCCGAACTGCTTTCCTGAATGGGGAGCTGGATGAGGAGGTGTATATGATACAGCCTGAAGGGTTCACATCCACAGATAAGTCAAAAGTGTGCAAATTGTAAATGTCTATTTATAGACTCAAGCAAGCATCTCGAAGTTGTAATATGCGATTTGATAGGTGTATCAAATCGTATGGTTTTGTTAGGAACGGAGAGGAACCCTGCATCTATAAGTAGGTTAATGGTTTTGTGATTGTATTCCTGGTACTGTATGTTGATGACATTCTCTTAATCGGGAATGACATCGCAGTATTGCAAGGAATAAAGGTCTGGTTGTCATCTCAGTTCTCCATGAAAGACATGGGTAAAGCTTCTTACATACTAGGTATGAAGATCTATAGAGATATATCTAAGAGGCTTCTGGGATTTTCACAATCTACATACATTGATACCATGCTAAAACGGTTCAGCATAGAGAATTCCAAGAAAGGCTCTCCCGATAAGTTCTGGAATTACTCTTTCCAAGAAGGATTGTGCGACAACTCCTGAGTAAAGAGAGCGCATGAGTAGAGTTCTTTATAATTTTGCAGTAGGCTCTATCATGTATGCTATGACATGTAGTAGACCAAACATGGCATACTCACTAGGAGTAGCGAGCAGATACCAATCTGACCCAGGTGAGGTGCATTGGAAGGTGGTTAAGATCATCCTGAAGTATTTAAGAAATACTAAGGACCAATGGCTGATTTATGGAGAACCTGACTTGAAACTTGTGGGGTATACTGACTCCAATTTCCAGTCAGACAGAGATGATAGCAAGAGTGTGTCAAGGTTTGTGTTTACCCTGAATAGAGGAGCGATCCGCTGGAAGAGTTCCAAGAAGTTAACAGTTACAGACTCAGTATGCGAAGCAAAGTACTTTGCAGTATCAGATGCAGCAAAGGAAGCTGTGTGGTTGCGGAAGTTCCTTAGAGAGCTAGGGGTGGCACCTTCTTTAGATGGTCCTGCTCCTGTGTATTATGACAGCACAAGAGCCATTGCTCAAGCTAAGGAGCTAAAGTCTCATCACCGCACCAAGCATATTCTGCGGCGCTATCATCTCGTGCGAGAGATCATGGAACGAGGCGACATCAATCTTATAAAGATTGATGAAAAGGAGAATCTGGTCGACCCATTCACTAAAGCCCTCAGAATCAAAGAGTTTGACTATTGTAAAAGGGAAATGGGTATTAGATACTGTTTTGATTGGCTTTAGTACAAGTGGGAGTTGTTGGGAATTGTGTCCCAAAGCCAATCACCTAGGTTGTAGGTGATTGTGCTCAGTATTGTAATTAGTATATAAATTAATAAAACTTTAATTTGGTAGCTCATCGCATTTTTTGTTTTCCTGTAATGAACTCTATATTAGTGATGAAGTCCTTAGGACTGCATTGACTTCGATATAGAGAGGATATATCGAGTGGTCATTTAAAATGTTCACAACCAAAGGATACATTGTAAAGGACGACAATGTATCAAGTATAGGTTATTGTGGTTCACATCGTTTGGTTGTCCTCTTGACCAAAGGAGTGTGGAAACACTGATGTGATCTGCAAGTGGGATGTCTGACATCTCATTAAACGTGACTCCGTGGAGCTCCTTTCTATCAAAGGATTGCTCGCAGGCCATGGGCATGCGAGAGGAGGATCAAGGCCATGAGGGAGAAGAGAAGAACAGAGTTCTCTATTTATTTTTCTTTTGGCCTTCACGGGATTTCTGAGTATATTTATTTTCTGGATTTCTAGGCCGTGAGGGAATTGAGAAGAATAGAGCATTTGCCTATTGTGAGGAGCAGGGGGCGTCGGTGAAATCCTTCCACTGGTTTTAGTTTTCCGTTGTGTGCTCATTTGGTGGGGTTTTGGGCGGTCCTGGAGGAGACCGTCCATGAGGATTGTTTGGCATTCCTGCTCCACTTATCCATGACCTTTTATTGATTCTTGGTAGACTAACATCCATCCAGGAGTTGGATCAGCGAGAGCCCATGCATGGATACTCTAGAGGGTGGACACTTGGACACCTCGAGAGGTTGGATCATTTTTTTTCTTCTTGCTGTTGCAGATCTTATTTATTGTTGAAGGAGTTCAACCGGTCACTGTTGAAGATCTTATTTGCTGTTGAAGGAGTTCAATTGGTCGCTGATTAATTCTGAAGACTGAGGGAGTTGACTTCTTCCTGCTTCGGTCATGTATATTTTATTTTGGTTATCATGCATGCCTATATCTAGTTGTTATTATTTGATTTATTATTATTACACTTGCCTATACATACCTGTATATTTTGTTACATGCATCATGATATATTAGATCCTGTGCATGAGTAGGTTTTTTCGTATGCTAATTAAAAAAAAAAATAATTATGCAATACCTGCTCCCTAGTGTTGCATGCCTAGGATAGGCTTTCGCTGCACCAGGTTTTCCTTCACACCACAAGTTAGATGTGAAGAATATGGGAAAAATATGAAATAGTATGTAAAGAAAGAATCTAATGGGAGAAGTGGTTGCAGGGGCTGGTGGCCTTGAAATATATGGGGCACTTGGGTTGAAGCTGGCAGCCTGAAATGAAGAGAGGATGCCTGGAGTGCTGTAGGGCTAGTGGCCAAGAGCTAGAAGGTTGGAATGATGGCAGATTAGGGTTTTGTGGAGTCGGTAGGGGCGACCAAGATGGGAAGAGAAGATGGGCATCTTTGGTTGGATGAAGTTTGAGTGGGGCGGCTTAGTTTGATGGTTGAAGGCCAGGGTGGCTAGGGTTTGGGACTTAGGATCCTAAAGTAGCTATTTGGGCCTCACACCCTCTCCCTCATGGAGCGTCAATGCACAATGGCATGGAATTGGACAAGAAAGCGTTCATCATTCATTTAAAATTAGCTAGTACAAGAAGGGGAGGGGAGTGTTATTTATAGACTCACTCAGCCCTCTCCCTATCAAAGTTGGAGTACAAGTTTATATCAAAGTGGGAGTACAAATCTTTGTCAAAGTGAGAGTATAAAATTGAATAAAATTAAAAGACTGATTTCCTTGTAGAACTATGCTGGCGACTCCTTGTTGGACTGCATGACTTCTCTTGGGCTTGGGCTGGATGGGGCGCCAACTGGAATGGAGCTTAGGCTAGGGTGCCAGAGCATGTGGGCCTGGGAGTGAGGGTGCTAGCTACTTGGGCCTGGGGTGCCAAGGCTTGGGGCGCTAGGGCCTGGGGCGCCATAGGCTGGGCACCTTGGGCCTGGGGGGGGCATTGGGGCTAGTGGATCTGGGGCACCTTCTCTTGGAGGCCTGGGGTGCCACTGCTTCATGGACTTGGGTGGCATGATGGGGGATCTGGATGCTTGGCTAGGGTGACTTGAGTGGGGTCTGGGTTCTCCTCTTGAATATGAGTTGAATGAAAGCCAAAAATTTACAGGACTCGTGTGACTTGACTGAAACAACTGAACTAAAATGACAGGACTCAATTGATGGACTCAATTTATTACAGGACTCAATTTACTCATTGAAAAAAAATTTGGCTAACTTCCCAACACATGACTTAGAGATCTTCATGAAGCTTTAAATCTTTGTTTGATCTGATGTCCCCATCAATTTGACTCATGAAAACCTACAAGTCAAGATTGACTTCTAGCAATGTGTCATGCTTACTAGGAAGATGAAAAATTTGATGAAAATTACCAAAATACCATTAAGTGGAAAGTTACCATGTAATTCAATCATTCGATCTTCCTTTATTCTAAATAAGTGATGGGTATGGAGAATTATCAAACCCTAGCACTTAATACTTTCGAGTCTTAATTCAATAATGAAGACTCGATCGATGAAAGATTAGAAACCCTATCTAATCTCATCCTGCTTTGATCAAAGACTTCCTGAGTCAATAATCAAAGAGATTACATGGGATACGTCCTCTTATTAGGAGTGATCCATTCCTTGTTGATCCACTCACATCATGCATAGTCCACCACATCCAAGAACACCCCGTACATAACTCTTTGTCATGAATGAGTATAAACCAAAACATGGCTTCTTGTATATAAGGAACCATTGTAATCTCAGGTCTATGGATTACTTGCACAACTCCCACTATGAGAACCATCTTTTGATAGGTAGTAAGAGCTCCATAAGATATTCTTGAGGTAGATCAGTTCAGTGAACTCATACCCTAATGAGCACCTACATCCTTGTATTAGTGTCCTTACACAAGTGGCTATGAAACCAACCACCCTCTCCATCGAGCATATATAGGATGTGCTAGTCTTTCCAGAAATATCGATCTCCGAATCGATGATCCATCAACTAAGAACGTTTCAGATTAGAATTTATAGGAACTTAGGTCTCACTATTATGATCTCCATTATAACCTTAATTTCATTGCCCTAATCTATGGGGTTCATCATAATCTTTATAAGATGCAGCAGTATGATGAATCAATAATTACCTTTTATTAAGAAATAAGATCATACATGAGTTGAAAGATTATATAAATGCCCATACAAATTGGCTTTTAGGGCACAATTCTTTCAAGCACGATAGCTACTACATCCCAGGTCGAGTGGCAGCGAGATTTGGGCGATGGGATGGTGGCTTGGTCACCGAAATGATAAAAATCTCTTCACGGTCCATGGCTTAGATCCATGGACTGTTGGCAATGGCATCCATGGACCACCCAGGCATCAGTCCATAGTGGACTCGTTGCTTTAAAAATTGTGAATAGCTTGAAATTCTATTCTTTTCTTGATTTTGGGCCCATTTAAACTCTGATTCACATATCATTTAATTCATTGAATTTTATAAGTAGAGCTCTTCATGTTGGCATGCTTTTAATCAGTAATCCAACTGATTTCTTTAGGTTTTGGGATTTCAAAAAAATCCAACATCTTAATATACCTACAAAAGTGGAAGAAGCATGTATTAAACTTTTCATTTAATATTTTATTAGGCGTGTGGTGCTTCGGCTTGACATATACTTTTCATAATTATGCTCTAATTTCATCTTTCTCAAAGATATTTTAAAAATAGTTAACTTTGCAAGGTCTAGTTTAATTATGAAATTAGTATTTTTAGAAGATATTAGCACCATTAATTACTTAAAATACTTAAAATAAATATATAAATACATGATTTATTATCTATCTCCAAATATAAAGCTCGCATGAACATGGTAATGGGGAATGACCTTTGCCTTGCCATGGGCTAGACTTGACTACATTACTTTTTACTCTATAGCCCTGGGCGAGCTTCACACCCCAGGCAAGGTCTTCATACCCTCTATTCTAAAATCTTAAGGAAGCCTCGTGCTCTAGATAGAGTCTTCGTACCTTCTATTCTGTCTTAAGTGAGCTTGGCACCCTAGGCAAGGTTGGCAAACCCTTTATTTTAAAGTCTTGAATAAGTTTCATGCCTTAGGTAGGGTTGGTAAACCCTTAATTTTAAAGTCCTAGGCGAACCTTATTCTCTAGACATGGCCAGCATTCCCTTTATTCTAAAGTCTTGGGTAAGCTTCGTGTCCTAAGTAGGGTTGCCAAACCCTTTATTTTAAAATCCTAGGTGAACCTTATTTTATAGGCAAGGTTGGAGAGGTTGGAGAATACTTTATTCTAAAGTCTTGGATGAGTTTCATATCCCAGGCAAGGTTGGCAAACCCTCTATTCTAAAGTCCTAGGCAAATCTTATACCCTAGGCAAGGTCGATGAACCATTTATTTTAAATTTCTAGACAAGCTTCACATCCTAGGAAAGGTTGGCGAACCTCTATTCTAAAGTCCTAGAGGGGACCTAAGCCCAAGGTAGGGTCTTTGTACCCTTTATTCTAAATTATATGAAGGATGCTGTTGCTGCTCCGAAAGGTGGTACTGACTCGATATCTACTCAGACAGGGCTAGAGCTAACGTGGCTATTATCATGGAGCTAGGTCTTATAAGGTGCTATCATCGGGAGTCAGTCTTATAAGATAAAGAAGATCAGAAAGTCTGACACATCAAGGGTGGGTTCCTAGTGGTGGACCCTCCAATGCCTAAGTTAGTGTTGACTCTGATTTTGATTTTGATGATTTATAAAATACTTAAGTATATAGAGTACTAATTGTATGTTTTAGTATGCTCATCAGATCTTAGTACTCATCCATGTTGAATGAAGAAATGCATGTATTTCAGTTGAAGAAGTCCTTCAAATTCATGAAATTTCAAGTTATAAGGACTTTGAAACATAAGGAAGACTTGGAAGGACTTAAAGTTTGATTTTGGATAAGTTTTTATAAGTTTTAGCACTGGCACAAGCAAGTGTCAACTCATAAAGAAGTTCAAATGTTGACTCAATGCCAGAGAACAAGAAACATATAGAACTATAAAAATCTAGAATTTTTGCCTTGAGCTGACCCAAGTGTCGACTCACAGAAACCAAGTGTCGACTTATTAAACTCAAGTGTTGATTTACGAAGGTCAAGTGTCGACTTACGAAGGTCAAGTGTCGACACTTGCTATAACGGTTAGTTTTTCAAAAGTGCAAAATTGATTCCAACTTGCTTCAAACGGCTAGTTTTTCATTTCTAATAGTCATAAATAGTCATATATGGTTTAAAGAACTATATAAACACCAGAAATCAAATGGGGAATTAATCCTTTAGTGAGATTATTGAATATCCTTCAAGAATTCAAGAGTTGAGTGGTTCAAGCCTTCAAGCTTCCAAAGATAAGAGAGTGCATCCAAGTTCACATCATCAAGCTGCAATCAAAGGCTTTAACAACTTGAAGACAAGTTCTTCATCAACAATCAAGGGCTTCAAAGAGATATTTGCTTTGTTTAAGAAAGCTTTTATTGTGTTTTTTTCGTATTATGCTTACTTTGTTTATTAAGGTTTTTGGTGAGCTTTGAAAAATCAAAGAGGTTCTTGGTTATCCTTTATGTAGAACCAACATAGGTTGTTGGTGATCCCGTAAAACCAACATAGATTGTTGGTGACCGCATAAAATCATCGGAGATTGTTGGTTAGCCTAAGTTATAAAACCAACAAGGGGTTTTGTCTTGTGAGCCTGGGAAAACAAGTTGGGCTTTAATTAGTGAGCCCGAAAATTGACTGTAATCTTAGTGATTATAGTGAAATTCCCAAGGGATACTTGGGGAGTGGATGTAGGTACCTTGGAGTGCACCGAACCACTATAAATTTATTATATTTGTGTGATTATTTTTTTGTGCATTTACTTTATTAATTTCGCTGCATATTATTTTGAAGCACACATACACTTTGGCAAAACACAAGCACTTAATTATAATTATCACATACTTGTTTTATATCTATTGAAATAGTTCAAATAATTTTATGAAATCCAATTCATCCCCCTTTTGGGTTGCATCATCACAGGGCAATAATTGGTATCAGAGCTTGGAACCCAAAATTGTTGGTATCTAAACTTTGTGCTTTGCAAAGAATCCAATAATTTTGAGTTAAAAGATCATGGCAGCCCTAGAAGGTGCTTGTTTTGCTATAGGACATGCAACTAATAGACCATCATTTTTCAAAGACACTAATTACACTTTTTGGAAAACTCGCATGCATATCTATAGTCAATCTATTAGTTATTATCTTTGGAAAGTTATAGTTAATGGTCCTTATATTCCTTCCATTTTAGTTAATGGCATTTCCATTCAAAAGCTCGAAGAGGATTGGAATAAATATGATATTAAACAATCTGAAATTAATGCTAAAGAAATAAACTTACTTTATTATGCATTGGACTCTAACGAATTCAATAGGATCTCCACATACACATCAGTGAAGAAAATATGGGACATACTTGAGATTACTCATGAGGGTACTCTTCAAGTGAAGAATACTAAAATTAATTTACTTGTAAATTCTTTTGAAATATTTAAAATGCTGCACTATGAATCTGTATCTGATATGTATACTAGATTTATGACTATTATTAATGAATTGAAAAGTCTTGGCAAAGTCTATACTAATGCTGATTTGGTTAATAAAATTCTTAGATCTTTGCCAATGTCATGGGATCCAAAGGTAATGGTGATCCAAGAAGCCAAAGATATTGATACCCTACCTTTGGAGGAGCTCATCAGTTCACTCATGACCTATGAGTTGAACTTATGGCAAAAGAAAGTGGTTGCTGATCAAGAGAAGAAGAAGATAATAGCCCTCAAGGCCAAAAAAATTCAAGGCAATGATGGCAACTTGGAGCGATAGCAAAGATTCAAGTTCGGATGAAGAACAAAAAGTTATCCATCTTTACTTTATGGCAAAAGAGGAAGAGGTATGTTCTAAAAATGAATATGATTTTATCTTTGATGAATTACATGATGTATTTAATGATCTTGTGTATAAATATAAAGTATTAAAAATTAAGCATAAGAAATTAAAAAGACATGTAGATTCTTTTTCTCTTGAGAATACCAATCTTGTCAATAAAAATCATGATTTAAATATAAAGATTGATGTTTTAGAAATTGATAAGAATAATCTTTCTAAAGAAAAAGAAATTTTTTAAAAAAAAATTTTTGATTTGAAAGAATTATGCAATAAGTTCTCAAATGAGAAAAATATTTTATTAAATGAAATAGAAATTCTAAGAGGATCCAAGATTTTTGTATCAAATGATGAGCTTTTAAAGAAAAATAAAAATCTTGAGTTGAAAAATAAGAATTTCTTTGTTGCTACTTCTTCTAATATTGCATGCTTTAAATATGAAAAATTTGAACTTAATGCATATCCTTGTAAATTAAGAAAAAATTGGGTTCCAAAAGGAACCACATTTACTAACCCTAAAGAATCCAAGAAAGTTTGGGTACCAAAATTGTCTACTCAGTAAATTTTGTAGGAATGTCTTACAGCCCAATAAAAAGAAAGGAAGTTTTTGAAAGGTGGCTATACAAGACAATACAAAGAGTGGACAAGCTACATTTTTGGACTAAATGGTAAAGGAATGATTATACATATTGGTAAATTCTAAACATTTCCTTTCATAATTGAAAATGTAGTTAAATATTTGTTATAAATGTTGAATCAATTACTTTGAAAAATTGTTTTAAATGTTTAATTAGAATCAAGCTTAGACTAATAGTTATTTGTTGTGATCATGAACTCTTTGATGTTGATAGATTTCATTCTCTCATGATTAAACTTATGATTTTTAGACTTTCACTTGATTTTAATTAATATAGTTTTAAACTATGTCAAGTGAAATATTATGATTTATGTATTTTCATTTTTGGCATCTATGCTTAAGTTAGAAATGATTTGGATCAAGTATAGAACTGGTAGTTAAGGGTTATATTTAAGAAGAAGGTATGTACATTGATAAACCCCTAATCCAGTAGCTAGACTTGGTATCATATTACTTCTAACATTTGTATAGATATCAAATCATTTCAAATGGATTTTAAATTATGCAAAAAGTTTTTAAATGATCAATCTCTTGTATTTTGAAAATTTTGTATATCTTGAAAATTCAAATCTTTGCTTTCAGACTTAGTATTCATGTTCATATCTAAAATTATTTGAAATTATGATGCTTGTGCTTTTATATTTTATTCCTCAATGAATGCATATTTTTAAGGAGCAATAATATTTAGGGGGAGCATCCAAAGATTTGTTGTCATTTATGATGCTTTCAATATTTTGTTTGATATCATGCTTTACTAATATTGCTCTGATACTCCTTATTTTCAAATATAATCCTTTGAGGGGAGTTATATTCAATTAGTATCAAGATTTATTAAGAATCTTAAAAAAGGAGAGAGAAGAGCTCCTAGTAACTGCTTCGGATTGGATTAGTCACCATGGCCGTCCAGTCATAGGAGCTAAATAGGGTTTAAAGATCTTCTCTTTCCGTTCAATGGGATCTCTTACGACGTGTTGGGGTGCCACTGTGGCCTTATCCCATGAACAAGTGAGATGAATGGATTGTCATCTTAATCATACCTTGGTTAAGCATATTAGAGCTAATATACAATGAATTATTTTTTGCATGTGCATCTCATTTTGTGGTATCATGTTCAACTAGTATCATATTTAATCGGTACCATGATTAATTGATTTCATGTATTGATTTTGATGATCTACTTACTATTCTTTTCACCTTCATTCCCATTTTGTATTACCTTTCACCCTTTTTCATGATGACAAAAAGGGAGAGAAAAAAATGTTAAATATGAAAAGGGGAAAGATATGATAAACATGAAAAATCATTTGAGAAATAAAAGAAAATGCAAAAGGAAAGAAGAAAGTAAAATGTTTTACTCTTTAAGGGAAGAATTAGAAAGAGGGAGAATGTTTAAAAATTTTCGAATGATTTTTGAAAATATTTTGAAATCATATTTTAAGGGGGAGCTTGATGCTTCTTTTGAGCTTACATGTTTATAATATTGTTAATCTTTTAAGCTTACCCTATTCATATACTTAAAGATTTTGTCATCATCAAAAAGGGGAAGATTGTTGACTCCGATCTTGATATGTTTATCAGATCTTAGTACTCATCTATATTGAATGAAGAAATGCTTGTATTTTAGTTGAAGAAGTCCTTCAAATTCATGGAATTTCAACTTATAAGGATTTTAGAATATAAGGAAGACTTGGAAGGACTTAAAGTTTGATTTTGGAGAAGTTTCTGCAAGTTTCAGCATTGACACAAGCAAGTGTCGACTCATGAAGAAGTTCAAGTGTCGACTCAAGGCTTGAGAACAAGAAAAATACAAAACTATGAAAATCCAAAATTTTTGCCTTGAGCTAATCCAAGTGTTGACTCACAGAAATCAAGTGTCGACTCACAGAATTCAAGTGTCCACTCATGAAGGTCAAGTGTTGACACTTGCTGTAACAACTAGTTTTTCAGAAGTGTACAATTGATTCCAACTTACTTCAAATGGCTAGTTTTTCATCCCCAATGGTCATAAATGATCATCTATGGTTTGGAGAGCAATATAAACACCAAAAATCAAATGGGAAAGCAATACTTTGATGAGATTATTGAATATCCTTCAATGATTCAAGAGTTGAGTGGTTCAAGCCTTCAAGCTTCCAAAGATAAGAGAGTGCATCCAAGTTCACATCATCAAGCTACAATCAAAGGCTTCAATAACTTGAATACAAGTTCTTCATCAATAATCAAGGGCATCAAAGAGATATTTGCTTTATTTAAGAAAGCTTTTATTGTGTTCTTTTTATCTTGTGCTTACTTTGTTTATTAAGATTTTTGGTGAGCCTTGGAAAATCAAAGAGATTTTTGGTGAGCCTTGCAAAACCAAAGAGGTTGTTTGATGGGGACATCATCAACACGGATCTCGGAGCAAGCACGAATCTTGGAGGATATCCAGAATAAATTAGTTTGGGATTTATCTTTTGTTTGAAATTTGAATTAGGATTTGGTTGGTTAGGATTGAGATATGGATATGCCTTATCTTATCCTATCTTATATTTGAATTTAAGTCATCCCTATCCTTTTATCTTGTATTCAAATTCAAATGAGGATTGGACAGGTCTATAAATACTACCCTCAGTCCTTTATAAAAAAATAGTTTTAGTGAGTAAAGAGGAGTTTTTAGAAAAGATTGTTTCTTTTCATTCACCCCGTATGGGGTGGGTGAGAGGCCCGTCTTTCCTTCGCCTTCGGACGTCGAGGGGTATGAGACCCTTATATCCCCTTTCCCGTCGAGTCCCCTCTATGGTCTTAGGGATTTTCCTTTATGGCCCCAGGAAGCGATCTGGGAAGGATGCCCTAGGCTCCACATATTGTGAGATGGGTGGGATGCCCTAGGCTACATGTTGTGGAATGGGTGAGATGCCCTAGAGGTGAGAGGTCTCTCCGTGAATATAAGTCCCAAGTCCATAGAGTGTCCAATTTTCCTACCTTACATTCCTTCGCCACCCCTAAAAAAATAAAATTCAAAAAATATATAGGATACCACCACCATTGAAAAAAATAAAAACAAAAAAAAATTAGGATACCTTAATCTTCGGCGAGTTCTCAGCTCACCGACGATCCTTCCCTTATCCGTTTCCTATCAAATTGGTATCAGAGCCATAGGTCAGGTTAGGGTACATTTCTTTTCCCAACCCAGATTTCTCCCCATCGGTTCTACCATTCTCCATCTTCCCAGTTCTTGCTCCACTGCTCACAGCCACCGCCTTCCTCTGTGGCCGAAGTTCCTCAAATCGGCACCTCCACCAGATCTTCCATCAGTCGACGCTTGATGCCTTCCATCCGAAACATCCATTGACCACCATCTCTCCCCTGCTCCACCCTACACCAGTCCGTGAAGAATCCACCATCATTCTCAGCCCCGGGATCCACTATGGTCGAGCCTCCTTCGACCTGTCCATCCACCGTCTTAGCCCAAAGCTGATGCCAGAGAAACCCCTCCTTGGAGCAGTCCGTCTCCTCCCATCGCCAGCTGTTCAAGATTGCCACCATGCTCGAGCACTCCAGTAGTCCATCGCACCCGCGCCGACTCCATCGCCTCCTCCCTTACCTTCAAGTCTGTCCACTCCTTCCTCGACCACTCGGTGAACCCCTCGACATTGGACATGATGAGAACCACCAGCGGCCCGCATTCAGCCACCACCTCCACCGAATTGCCTCCACTACTGCCCCTTTCGTCTCCCTGGCTGATGCCCTCCGGTGAAAATGAAAACACTGCGATGCCTTGTCGATGCCCCAACTCCTACCGGATCAACCGCCCCATCTCCCACGACCATCGTCCAAACACAGTAGCCACCGACCGTCAACACCCAGCAGCCGCCAACCGTCGCTTTCTCCTCCTTATATCCAAGGAGAATTTCATCATCGCCGGCCATCCCAAACATCATCTCACTCCATCTCTCCATCCTCGGCAACCCGACCGACCCCATCGATTGAGGCCCCGTCGGCCATTTTCCAAGCCAAATTGGACCTTCCTCCCTCCGGCCGGTCACCCACCTCATGTCACCACCGCCTCCATCAGATCTGCCAACTCCATCGCTCCTCCTCTCTCCGTTGGCCACCTGCGAGCAGGAACCCACCACCGCCCTCGCCTTCGCACTGATCCTCCGACATCGCTATCGACTCCATCGCGTCGACCGCCGCCTGACTATCGACGTAATCAGCCCCTCAGATCAACGTCACATGCCACCACCGCTCTGCTTTATGTCCACCAGCGTCAGCAACCAAGTGGCATCCTTCGCTGGCTCTCTCTGCCCAGATCCAAGTTTTCCCCCATCTCCGCTTCATGCCGTCAACTTCTTGGGCCACCGGTAACCAACCTTCCTTGGAATCTTCCATTCTGACAACATTTTCCTCTCCAAGACCACTGGCACACATCCTCTGTTCCACGGATTGAAAGCCCAAGGAGCATTGGCACAAATGTGAAAGCATGCACGTTCCTCAAAGCAATTGCCCTCCCTGTTGCCGACTTCAATGTGCACAATCCTCAAAGCTACATGGATTTCAGAGTTGCATGATTTTCAATGCTGCATGATTCTTGGAGTTGAACAGATCTCAGAGTAGAGCCCCTTTGATTGATTGGATTCAGTTTCACCAATGTCCTCCCTGATCCTGACTTGACAGAGTGGAGTTCTCCCCACATCAAGGGAATGATGGGGACATCGCCAACACAGATCTCGAAGCAAGCACAAATCTTGGAGCCGCATGAATCTTGGAGGATATCCAAAATAAATTAGTTTGGGATTTATCTTTTATTTGAAATTTGAATTAGGATTTGGTTGGTTAGGATTGAGATATGGATAGGCCTTATCTTATCCTATCTTGTATTTGAATTTGAATCATCCCTATCTTTTTATCTTGTATTCAAATTCAAATGAGGGTTGGACAGGTCTATAAATACCACCCTCAGTCCTTTGTATAAAAATAGTTTTAGTGAATAAAGATAACTTTTTAGAAAAGAGTGTTTCATTTCATTCGTCCCGTATGGGAAGGGTGATAGGCACGTCTTTCCTTTGCCTTCGAGCGTCGAGGGGTGTGAGACCCTAGTTATCCCCTTTCCCATCGAGTCCCCTCTATGGTCTTAGGAATTTTTCTTTACGGCCCCATGTAGCGATTTGGATGGGATGCCCTAAGCTCCACATGTAGTGAGATGGGTGGGATGCCCTAGGCTGCTTGTAGTGGGATAGGTGAGATGCCTTAGAGGTGAGAGGTCTCTTCGTAAATGTAAGTCCCAAGTCCATGGAGTGTCCAATTTTCCTACCACCCATTCCTTCGCCACCCCTAGAAAAATAAAATTCAAAAAATATATAGGATACCACCACCATAGAAAAAAAAAAAAAAAAAAAATTAGGATACCTTAATCTTCAATGACTTCTCAGCTCGTCGACGATCCTTCCCTTATCCGTCTCCCATCAAATTGGTATCAGAGACATAGGTCAGGTTAGGGTATGTTTTTTTCCCCAACCCAGATTTTCCCCCCTCCAGTTCTGCCATTCTCCGTCTTCTCGGTTCTTGCTCCACTGCTCATAGCCACCATCTTGCTCTGTGGTCGAAGTTCCTCAGATCGGCACCTCTACTGGATCTTCCATTAGCCGATGCTCGATGCCTTCCGTTCGAAACATCCATTGACCACCATCTCTCCCCTGCTCCACCCTGTAATAGTCCATGAAGAATCCACCATCATCCTTAGCCCCGGGATCCACTGTGGCTGAGCCTCCTTCGACCTGTCCGTCCGCCGTCTTAGCCCAGAGTCGACGCCAGCGAAACCCCTCCTTGGAGCAGTCCATCTCCTCCCACCACCAGCTGTTCAAGATTGCCGCCATGCTTGAGCACTCAAGCAGTCCATCACTCCTGCACCGACTCCGCCACCTACTCCCCTGCCTTCGATTCTGTCCACTCCTTCCTCGACCACTCAGTGAATCCCTCAACATTGGACATGATGAGAACCACTAGTGGCCCCCATTCAGCCACCGCCTCCATCGAATCACCTCCACTACTGCCCCTTCCATCTCCCCGGCTGACGCCCCTTCGCCGGAGGCAGGAACAAAAACATTGCGATGCCTCATCGATGCCCCAACTCTTACCAGATTAACCACCCCATCTCCCATGACCGTCGCCAAAACCCAGCAGCCACCGACTGTCAACACCCAACAGTCACTGACCATCGCTTTCTCCTCCTCAAATCCGAGGAGAACTTCAGTGCTGCCAGCCATCCCGAACATCGTCCCACTCTATATCTCCATCCTTGGCAACTCAATCAACCCCACTGACAGAGGCCCCACCGGCCGTTTCAAGCCAAATCGGACCTTCCTCCCTCTGGCCGGTCACCCACCTCATGTCACCACCACCTCCATCAAATCTACCAACTCCACTGCTCCTCCACTCTCCGTTTGCCACCTGCGAGTAGAAACCCACCACCGCCCATGCTTTCGCATTGATCCTTCGACATCACCACCGACTCTGTCGCGTCGACCGCCACCTGACCATCGACATCCTCAGCCCCTTAGATCAATGTCACATGCCATTGCCGCTCTGCTTTCTGTCCACCAGCATCAGCAACCAAGTGGCATCCTCCGCTGGCTTTCTCCGCCAAGATCCAAGTTTTCCCCCATCTCCGCTCCTTGCCGTCGACTTCTTATGCCACATGCGACTAACCTTCCCTAGAATCTTCCATTCCGATGACATTTCTCTCCAAGACCACCGGCACACATCCTTTGTTCCATGGATTGAAAGCCCAAGGAGCATCAGCACAAACGTGAATGCACTACACGTTCCTCAAAGCAGTTGCCCTCCCTGTTGCCGACTTCAACATGCACGATCCTCAAAGCTACATGGATTTTAGAGTTGCACTATTTTTAGTGCTACACGATTCTTAGAGCCAAATAGATCTCATAGCAGAGCCCCTTTGATTGATTGGATTCGGTTTCACCAATGTCCTCCCTGATTCTCCCCACCTCAGGGGAATGATGGGGACATCACCAACATAGATCCCAGAGCAAGTACAAATCTTGGAGCCACACGAATCTTGGATGATATCCAGAATAAATTAGTTTGGGATTTATCTTTTGTTTGAAATTTGAATTAGGATTTGGTTGGTTAGGATTGAGATATGGATAGGACTTATCTTATCCTATCTTGTATTAGAATTTGAATCATCCCTATCTTTTTATCTTGTATTCAAATTCAAATGAGGGTTGGACAGGTTATAAATACCACCCTCAATCTTTTGTAAAAAAGCAGTTTTAGTGAATACAGAGGAGTTTTAAGAAAAGAGTGTTTCTTTTCGTTTGCCCCATATAGGGAGGGTGAGAGGCCCATCTTTCCTTCACCTTCGGGAGTCGAGGGGTGTGAGACCCTAGTTATCCGCTTTCCCATTGAGTCCCCTCTATGGTCTTAGGGATTTTTCTTTATGGCCCCAGGTAGCGATTTAGGTGGGATGCCCTAGGCTCCACATGTAGTGAGATGTGTGGGATGCCCTAGGCTACATGTAGTGGGATGGGTTAGTTGCCCTAGAGGTGAGAGGTCTCTCCGTGAATGTAAGTCCTAAGTCTATAGAGTGTCTAATTTTTCTACCTTCCATTCCTTTGCCACCCCTAGAAAAATAAAATTCAAAAAAATATATGGGATACCACCACCATAGAAAAAAAATTCAAAAAAAAATTAGGATACCTTGATCTTCGGTGACTTCTCAGCTCACCGACGATCCTTCCCTTATCCGTCTCCTATCATTGTTGGTTAGCCTTTGTGTAAAACAAACATAGGTTGTTGGTATCCCGTAAAACCAACATAGGTTGTTGGTGAGCCCGTAAAACCATCGGAGGTTGTTGGTTAGCCTAAGTTATAAAAGCAACAAGGGATTTTGACTTGTGAGCCTGGGAAAACAAGTTGGATTTTGATTAGTGATCCTGAAAAATTAATCAACTATAATCTTGGTGATTATAGTGAAATTTCCAAGGGATACTTGGGGAGTGGATGTAGGTGCCTTGGAGTACACTGAACCACTATAAATTTATTCTGTTTATGTGATTGTTTTCTTTGGGCATTTACTTTATTAATTTCACTGCATATTATTTTGAAGCACACAAATACTTTGGCAAAACACAAGCACTTAATTACAATTATCACATACTTGTTTTATATCTATTGAAATAGTTCAAATAATTTTATAAAACCCAATTCACACCCCCTCTTGGATTGCATCATCACTGGGAAACAGTTAGTAATCTTGAAAAGGTAAATAGAGGAGGCTTGGAGTCCTCTCTAGGTATATGAGTGGAGCAAAGTTTGGACGAGCCAGAGAAGAGGCTAAGGGTGGTGAGGTGGAGTGAGGTCTTTGGAGAAAGGGGCACTCAGTGCGTATAAGACCCACTTCTTAGAAGATGGCATACTAATGAGTGGGTTTGTGAAGGCCAAGATACTCTATGACCAATGAGAAGTGTATAAAGATGCTTATAAATATGCTGATGAATACTCGGGTGGATGCTTGTAAAATTAAGAAGCCAAGGGTGTGTCTCTTAGAGAGACTAATAGTGTCTCTATGAGCAATGAGAAGTGTATAAAGATGCCTATAAATATCCTGATGAATACTCGGGTGGATGCTTGTAGCATCAAGGAGCCAAGGGTGTGTCTCTTAAAGAGACTAATAGTAAGTTCTCAGCTCTGAGTAACCTCGCCTCCCCTTTAAGACCTATTCTCTCTTACTTCCTCTTTTTCTCCATCTACTTACCTGGAGGATTTCAAGGAACCAATCATAGGCATGCACTTGACATCTAAAGATAGGGAATGATGGTTGGCATATTCTGGCTATTGTAGGTATGCCCAAAATAGGGAATCATGCTATGATTGGTTAGGCAGGGAGTGGTGATAAACATGGCACATCCCTGTAGAGGGGCATCCCTTAGGTGGCAAACATTAATGACCATCGCATTGGGAGCACGTGTGATTGGATGGAAGAGATAGGCCCAGTAGCAGTTGATGCATATGCAAAAAGTTGGTGAGATTGCATCTTAGCATCTAGGTGGTAAGGTATAGGGAGGTAGCTCCATTGCCTAAGCTGGCTGACATGTGTTTAGTGTAGGTCAGAGCCTGGGTGCTATGCTAGACCAATCAGACCTTGATGCATCAGATGCCCTCCACTTTCAAACCCAAGTGGCATAGCTTCCAAGACTATGAGTGAAGGAAGTAGAGACCTAGTTGGTTTAGTGGGATGTAAGGGCCTACCATGCTAGGGTGAAGCTGGCAAGGCAGGCATTGTGCAAGGCTCGCGGTGAGGTAGACAAGGCTATGTTGGGGAGGCAACTCATGGCAAGGTAAGGGAGGTTGTGCTGGGTGAGGTAGTTTATGATGAGGCAAGGTTATGCTAATCAAGATCCATGTCCGGATTAGGTGCAGTCCTTTAGGAGGTGACATCATCCAAAGTGGCAGTAGTTTTAAAAAGTTGCTATGATGATTTAAACTTTTGGGATGTTATGATGCACCTCCTGGGATAGTACCTTTAATAATGAATTGACATGGTACTCATCAATCAGTGAGGCTGAAACTGGTGCTCCTTCATCAAGGAATGGATGGGTCTTTTTAGTGAGTATAGATATGGATATAAGGGTTTTTTTGGCCTCTTCCATCAGCAATGTTTCAGGTAGTCAAGAATAGCAATGCTACAGGAAAGAGGAGAGGAGTCTTTAGTTGGTCAGAGATGCATACTAGCAGCTACCTATGGTGGGTTTCTCTATCTTTGTTTCCTCTTTCCCTTTATATCCAATGCATGATGGTCATGGGGGTAGAAGAGCTAGGCCTAACACTTGAGATTGCAGCCTCCATCATGATGGAAGAGAAGGTTTGCTAGCTAGGGGAAAAGTTTATCCTCATGGGGGGTGTTGTTCTAGAATTTCTTGGAGAGGATGAGCACATCACCAAAGAGAAATCAATGAGGGTTGCCCTTCATGAGGAATCACTGAACGCGGGTCTCAAGATCTCCATGCTCCCAGTGATGGCAAATTTGCTATGGTGGCATAACCTATGTCCAATGTAGCTGGTCCCCAATGCCTGGAGGACAATCGTTGGCTTCTTCAACTTGATGGTCCACCACCACATGGTGTTTTGGGCAAGGGTATTTCACCATTCCTTTTAGGTGAAGATTTCCCAAGGGTGGTGGTAGTCAAGGATGCCCTTCTAGTGGGTGCAAGTGAGGCAAGCTAGGCTTTGAAGGGGAGAGAGGTGGGGCTGGTGTTTGTCACAGAGACTCGAGTAAAGGTCAGTGAAGCTTGGGATAGGTGGTGGAGTCTCAGATGTGGATAACTAGGTTGGTCTTAAAGGCTAAGGTAGCCATGGTTAAGGTGAAGTGGATGGTGGCTCCTATGATAAGAATGGTTGAGGGCATAAAAGTGAGGCCTTCCATCACTCAAGAGGGTGTTCCCACCCTTAGTGAGATTTGTTTGCTAGGGATGGATAGGTGCCTCAGTTTTATAGATGACTTTATCCCTCGAAAGTCAAGGAGGAGGCACTTGAGAGACCTGTTGAAGAGGGTCCACAATGGTTCATCCAGATTGCCATGTTGGTAAGTCTTCTCACTGAGGTCTCTTAATGCTGATTCTCCTTCAAGGATATCGGCCCTTCTTGAATAAGGCATTTGAATGTAGGGCTGTATGGAGGCCTAGGGTCTACAGTAATACATGGACCTTCTTCTCAAGGAGGTAGAGTAATTGTAGAAACTCACTAAGATGGTGGAAGGAGAGTTTGCAGTAGTCTGGGAACTCAATATGTCTAATGATTAGCTGGTGACTGAGAGGGTGAAGGTGAACACAGTAGAGGCCTCTCTGGTGGTCACATTCGCTTGCCTCAACAAAAGCATAGCAGAGTTCATGGAGTTTTGTTGCCTATTGGCAAAGATGCAAGGCAAGAGGGAGAGGGACCTCATCGAAGTGCAAATGGTGCTTGGCTAGGCTGAAGCAAGGGTTGCTAAGGCAAAGAAGGTACTTGGTGAAGTAGAGGCGAACGGTGCTGGGGTTGATGTGAGGATTGCCAATTCTGAGACAAAGGTTACAAAGGCTGAGGCGACGGTCTGAGCAATGGAGGAAGCACTGTGCGAGGCTAAGGACTAGGCCTCGACTGCAAAGGAGGAGGCACTAGTAGTGAAGGTGCTGGCCTCCAAGGTAGCAGCAAAGGTTGTCAAAGCCTTCAAGGCTAGAGAAGAGTACTGCCTAGAGGTACTGGGGGCCAGCAGTGATGTTTCATGCAGAGCTTCGAGTTCTTAAAGGGGCAGGTTGCCAATCTATTCTCGGATGTTTATGCTAGGAAGCTGAAGATGGAATTAGCTTCAGGCAGCCACGAGGACTCTATAAACTTTGGTGGAAAGGCCCCTATAGAAGAAGAAGATCAGGCTTAACTCCCATGATTAGCTCATGCATAGTTTTGCTTTTTCGTTTTCCATTTTTCGTTTTCCATTTTTCGTTGGCCATTGTGGCTTGTACAAAATACTCAAAAACCCACTGAAATGGAATTCAATTTTGATAAACTCATATTCCAATGCATTATGCTTTTTATTTTCCTTGCTTTCGGGTTGACCTTGCTCACTATTATGTTGTTTAGACAATAAGGTTCAAATTTATACTTGAGAAGTTGCTTGGTGGTTCTATCAATAAGGAGTCTTGGAAGAAAAAGAGAAGTGATAGCTAGGCCACAACAGAAAAAGAGGATACTGCCATGGGTGAAGAGGCACTGTCTTCTTTGAGGGCATCACCGAATTGGGCCAGAGGATGCCTGTCACTGGTCATGAGGTGGATGCTCCTACCAAAAGATAAGGGTGGCTCTACCCATGTCAATGGATGTCAAGGTGGCAGAGGTGGCTCCCGTGGTTGCCTCACCTACACTCCCTGCTATTGCAGAAGAGGAGGTGCAAGTGACTAGGCTTCTAGGTCTACATGCTAGCAAAACCAGTCACTGACAAAATAGTTGATGAAGAGTTGCCCATCATACCTAGTTTGCTGGTGATTGATATCGCAATTGGAGCTCTCCTAGACATCACCAATACACTGACAGGCAAGGCGATAGGAGAGGCAAAGGTGCCTACCATGGCCAACTTGCTAGTGATCTAGATGGTGACCAAGGTTCTCTTGGCTGCCATTGAGTTGCTAGTGGTTGAGATAGTAGGAGAGATGGTGGGTAGGTCAGTGCACATGGAGAGGCTGCACCTTCTGTGGTGGCATCTCCTGGGGTGGTTTGCTTGGTGGGGATATTCCCCATGATGACTAGGGATAGTAGCAACGATCAGCTTCATGACTCCCCACCCCATGCTAGCCAAATGCCCGACCCACTACTTGGGAAGCTAATTGTTTGCCTCACCTAAAGCTTTCAAGTAGGGAGGTGCCTGTCACTATTGCAAGTTTCTTCTTTCAACCTCGCTGATCATTTCATTTTCTTGGTAGGTTGCAAAGTCCAATGCCATGTAGATTTGGGAGAAGGTTGAAAACATAAAGAGAGAATTCGCTAATGGTAGGTGCATGTTGAAGGTTGCAGAGAATATATGCACTTATATAAATCATGACCGGTCCACTACTAAGGAAGCTAGGTAGATGGCTGAGCATTGGTTGGACCTGTATATTTGCATGAATGAGGACCTAACTTGAGAGCTAAAGGCTGCCCACTATAAGTTTGCTCGATTCTTAGAGGGAGACGTGACAAGGTCTAGCATGGGCGAAGCTTCTATAGTGATGGCAAGTTCTCTATGGATATGCAGATAGAGGATCCTGAGGTTCCTATGAGGGTCGATGTGGCAACCAAGACTGAAGGTGCCAATGGATGGTGTGCTATCCCGCAATAGGTTGTTTCCAGTCCATCAGTGGAAGGCATGTTCCATGGGCATGGCATGTTGTCCGCTACCAGTTGTGAGGCTGTAATGGTGGAATTTCCTCATGACAGGGCACACTATCCAATGCTACTGGAGAGGTATCCATAGAGGAGGGTGAGGTACCCCACAAGGCAAACGTGCCATCTGGTGCTACCAACAAGGTGTCTTTGGATAAGGGCAAGGCAATTCCTCTCCTAGGAGGTGAGGCTATAGGTGACAGAAAGGGATTATAGAAGGCACGGTGGTCTGCCGAGCCCATCGAAGATCCATAATGAGAACTTGCTCTCTTGCAAGAAAGGCTGATAAATGTAAAAGAGGCCATTGCCTCTAAATGTGCTGCTAGGATAGATTAAGCTTGGCACTTGGTGACACTATGGACCCAGGTGGTCGAGGCAGAGATGAAGGCTAATCACTTGGAGGCAGAGCTTGCCTTTGCCTCGAAGAGTCATCGAGGCATAGGTACTGCCAAGAAGAAGCCTCCAAAGAGGAAGCATGAACCTCCAGACACCAAGGAAGTCCAAGGCTCGTCCAGGGTAGCAAACAAAGCATGCCTGCAAGGGTACACCTTTGGCTTCAAAGTGAGTGAGCTCATCATGCGATATCGCTTCCTCGAAGTAGGAGGGGTGACCGAGCCTCTTGTTCTTAGTAATGCCATGCTTGAGGAGATTGTAAATGCTATAAGGCATTGGAGGGAGAGATTGATAAGAGCCTTAGGGCTTATTAACATTGTACTTCCCTATCTTTTTCCAAGAAATGAATGAGAATTCTTTTTCTTTTGACTTCATTTCTTTATGTCTGGTGCTTTGAACTACAATGCCTTGTGTATCTTTGCATCATCTAGAATAGTTATGTCTAGCATCTAAGGTGTTGTCACCTGGAGAATGCTTTTGCATGGGTCTTGAAGCATTGCTAGGGCCTTTGGATTTGATCATATTTGTAGGAGAGGTGTGGAGGTTTGACTTGCCTCCCAATCATAGGGGCAACATAGCTTGAAATGCCACTTTATGTAGAACTGATCTTAGTGAGGTTTCCAGTTGGAAGTGATGTGGTGCTTCTATATCATCACCTTGGTTGAAGCGTAGAGGGTTGTGAATGCATGACCTCCTAAGAGAATTTTAACCCTAGGGAAGCTGCCCGATGCCTTGTCTTCTGATTCCATAGGGACAGTCACCTGATCGATGGGACAACACCTATTGCATGCAAATTAGTTGCTGGTGTGGTGACCTTCTTTCCTTTCCTCTATAAATAGGGTACCTATGAGGTTGGGCTTCACTAAGTCCTTTCAAAACCCCAATGACCATAGAGATACCATGATGCAAGTGGAGGCTCTCCAATGTTGGTTCCGAGGAGTTCCCTTTCTTGCTGAAAGGGTTCTTTCCACAGCAGGTACCTCTATCATGCGAGAATATTGGTGGGTGATGCGGAACTAATATGCATGCGATTATTTTTTTATATTTTAGGGGTTTGATGAGATGGTTAAATCCCGAATATCAGATCAAAATATGATGTAGATAATTCTATATGAATTTTAAAAGCTAGACATGCAGATCAGGATCTAAGAAAGCAGTAAAGAGGGATCGCCGGGGCTGAGAAGCTTTGGTTAGGGCTAGTTCTCCTACAATAAAACTACTGGTGGCAGAGGAGGTGTACCTGGCAATGTCTGAAGTACTTGGTGAAGATTGTAGCAAAGAGATCACTTGTTTCTCGATGGATGCAACCTAAAAAATCAAGCCAGAGACCCGTGGATTCCCGGCTTTCTGCTCGGTGGTCCGATTGCGGCCCAGCTGGAATCGTTGGATTCGTAGGAACTTGGAGACCTACAAACAACCATCAAAGATAAGAAAACAAAGGCTAGAAACAAGAATAATTTCAGAAAAAGGCTGCAAGGGCATGTTGGAAGAAGAGGCTTGGAAGAAGGTTGGTCGACTAGCACTTTAGCAGGACTTCAAGCTCACACAAGATCTCTTAATGCACATAGTAGGGAGGCACATAGCAATTGGAGAATTAAGAGTATTTCATATATAAAAATTGTTAAGATTATCATACAAGGGGTCCCTTATATAGAGTCATGAGACGTAGGGCCTAAGCAAAAGAAAATAAGAAAAATAATTGATGACCACTTTCTTCCTAAAGTGTGGTGCTAAATACATGGAAGAAAATACTCTCCCACTTTCTTCCTAAATTGTGGGGCTGAATACATGGAAGAAAATACTTTCATGCCATACAAAATCCCTCCAAACAAGGTAGGTAGTGACATCCAAAGGGGGGGACCACTTCTTTCCTAAGCAAGCTAGCATGAATCAGGGGATTCATGTTTATCTGTTTTGACTTTCCTTCTTGTCATGCTGGCGTGTGGAGTTGGTGTGCTTGGGGTGTGCTGGCGTGTGGTCATCAACTCCTTATGCATGGGCCAACTTCATGATCCTCCAAGTAATCCTAGGTGGTGAAATCCAGGGTGTGACTGGGCTCCATGCGGCTGCTGAGGTGGCATACTGGGTGGTGTCCTTCACATGCTTGAGTCTTCTTTGATTGGGCTTGACTCAAACAGACTCAATATAACTGGACATGATTACAAGATTCGGAATATGATTAGCTCAACATAAGCTGACTTGACCGACTTATCCAAAACCCTAATGGTATGGATCAAATGCTAAATACAGAATTTAGAAAGAAAACTAGCTCAACATGAGCTGACTAGTACAGGACTCAAATAATAAAAGACAACTCAAATAGGCTAAGCCCTTATTACAAATGGACTCAATCACCACTAGGTAATCCACAGAGGGTTTAGAAATCTCTGTCTTATTCTGGTACCTCTGGTGTCCACACCAATTCTCCTAGGGTGGGAGGAACTCGACCCTGTCGAGTGAAAATCAAGCTGGCTCACATATCTCTCGAGGAGGTCTGGGTTGAGGTGTTGCAAGTCCTCTCGAGAAATTCATGAATCGTTCGACTCTGGCCGGCCTTGCCATCAGACCAGGAAGTGTTTATAGCCGCGGCCATGGGTCATTAAGGCTTGATCATCCAGGATACGCTCGATCCGTTCTCCTCTCTCAGGCCAATTTATTGGTGGACACTCTGGGCTAGGGTCACTCTCAATGGAAGGGATAGGTCCAAAGTCCTCACTAGGTATCGCTGCCTGTTCCCTATACTCAACCTGGTCTATGATATTGAAGGTAGAACTAATGCCCAGATCCAAATCAAATTTAACACATAGGCATTTGGTCCAACCCTCTCTATTACTTTAAAAGGTCCGGCTCTGCGAGCATGAAGCTTCTTTTAGGCCTAAGCCTAACCAAGATAGAATCCACTACATCAAATTTCTTGGCCCTTCTTCGGGAATTAGCCAGTTTCTTTCAAAATTAGTGCAGGTGGTGAACATGCTGGGCACATGCAGACTCCTAATAGGTGATGCAAAGGACTCATATCTACACCTAACAGACTCGACTATGCATTCTTATCGAAGGAATTTTTATTAAACTCTTTAGACCTAAACCTAAGAGATTATAGGTTCTCTAGGTTTGATCCTAGCTTGACATGCACATGAAAACTTATAATGGGCTCCTAGCAAATTCCAAAGGATATGCTAGAAGTATAATGCAAACCTAACATGCATAATGAATGCATGCAGTATGCTAATCTCAACTAAATACAATCTAATGATTCTAGAAATGTTGGAGGTGTCTAGAAAGGGCAAAAAATAGGAACTAGATTCAGAATTAGTCTAGTAGGGCAGAGAAAAAGGTTTCGGGTTAGTTGGATGAAGTACGATATAAGAAGGCATGTCAGGGACTAATCCTAGACTAATGAGGCTAACCTTATGGGGTTGTGGTATATCTATGGGGTTCGCATAATGGAAGATGGGTTATTAATCTTAGGGAAGAGGTCCTTAATGGGAACTATAAGAGGAGACTCATCCTGAGGGTACTGATTCAAAGAGATCAGGTCCTTAATAAATTTTTCTGGTTCTTGTATTTTAGGACTAGACTCTATAATTTGGCTCTCCTCTATGGTTTCCTTGGGTAAGGCTCTAGCAGCAATACCTAGGTTCTCTTCCTTTAATTGTTCTTCCACTATATCTTTCGGCTGGGTATAGTCAAGGTCAACTAACTCTAGGTTGGCTTCTACGTGGGCACCTATGGGGTCAACTAATTCTAGGTCATCTAGAGGTGTGTCCTCTTCTCCCTCATACTCATCCGCTAAATCCATATCAGCTTCATACACTTCTGTATTAATGTAAGCCTTGTCAATCAAAGGGATGGTAGGGGAAGGTTGGCTAAGGAAAAATTGGCTAAGTCCTGGTTTCTGATTATGGGCATTACTCCTAGTAGGTTCAGGTTGCCTATGGGGTAGTGGCTTACTACCGGGTTCATATTTAGGGGTACTAATCCTATGGGATTCACGTTGACTAGGGAAAACCTGACTAATACTAGGCTGATATCTAGGGGTTATGGGCTCTGTTGCCCAGATATGGTGCCCAAGAGGGGGGGTGAATTGGGAATTTTAAAAATAAAGCAATGTATGTGCTATCAATTTCAAATGTGAATAGTGATAGTGCTCAAGTAATTGTGCAACGGAAGCAATGAAAGATAACAACAATTAAAGAGCAAAGGAAGATAGAGAGTAAAGCAATGCAAACACACAAAACGTATAGTGATCCGGTGCACCTAGCACCTACATCCACTCCCCAAGCTCCACTTGGGAATTTCCACAATAATTTCTTCTAGATTATAGCCGACTTATTTTACAAGGCTCACAAGTCAAAACCTAAGTTGGTTTTTTTACCTAGGCTCACCAACAAACCTTACACATTTGTTTTGGCTTCGGGCTTACAAGCAACCCTAGTTGGTTTTATCAATTGGCTCACCAACAAACCTCACACTAGTTTCAAATTTCCTTGAAACTAGGCTAACACAAATAGAGTATGAATACAATGAATAAAAACAAGACAAACTCCTTTTTGAGCAAAAATAATTCGATGTAGCTCTTGTTGGAGACTCTTCAAGTCTTCCTCTTGGAATCTTGGACCTCACTAAATACCAAACACTTGAAAGCTGGATTCCTCAAAAATGGAAAGCTTTTGGCTAAGGAATCTCTTGGATTTTCACTCTTTTTGGCTTAGGATTGATTGAAGGCTTTGTACTTTTACTCTCTCCTTTTTCTCTTTGTCTCATTGTCTTTTTTGAAGTTAGGTGGAGGTTAAATACTTCATTCAAGCTGAAACAACTCCACAAGATCGTTAGAATCAAAAATATGGCCGTTTATGGCCGTTAGAAATCAAATCAAAAGTTCAGAAAAACTAGCCGTTATGCCATGAGTCGACCTCATAAGTCGACCTCTGGATCAAGTGTCGACCTCATGAGTCGACCTCCAGTTTATCTTAGGCAAAAATCTAGAAAACTATAGTTCTGCCCAATTTGAATTCTTAGGCGATGAGTCGACCTCTGGTGTCGACCTCTGGACAGGTGTCGACCTCTGGTGGTCGACCTCTGGAGCGTGCCACTGAAATTTTGCCGTGCCGGCCTTACTGAACTTTTCTTTTCTTCATGAGTCGACCTCTGGTGGTCGACCTTTGGCAAGGTGTCGACCTCTGGGGGTCGACCTCTGGTCTGAAATTTTCTGAAACTCTAGAGAGGTGCGTGCCATGCTTGAGTTTCTCTAAGCCTTTGTTTCTTTTGTCAATTACTTCTTAATAAGAAGGTCCAATATGAAAAATTTGATCTTGTTTAAGGTAGGAAAGCTCTTTTCAAAATCAAGCAAGCTTGGTTTCATCATTGTACTCTTGATACTCTTTTTGAATAACCTGTGGCCTGAAACTTTATCTTGAAATGAAACATTAGTCCAAACATATACTTAACCTTTTGTTAATCATCAAAACTAAGGAGCCAAAGCCAACAGGCTCTCTGGGCTCATAGGACAAGGGTGCAGATCTATGGGTCATGGAATTATAGGATCTGGGATCATAGGATTTGGATTCAGCTCTATGGGTCTTGGGTCTACTGGACTCATGGGATATGGGCTCATAGGTTCTAGGTTCATAGGATTTGGAGTCATAAGATCCATAGGTTGTGGGTCTCTTGGACTGATAGGACTTGGGTAGGTAATTTCTCCTTAGTTCAAGTTTCATATCACTCCAGGTAGTTATGGGTTTACGGCCTTCTAGCCTAAGTATTCTCTCAACATTATCCCAATCTAACTTGGCCTGGTGAACTAACTTAGCTTTAGCAAACTTGAACTGACATCTTTTATAATTGAAACCCATATTTTGTTCAAAATACAGGTCCATATCCTTTTCCCAAGCAAGATAATCCTCACACTCAAGATCACAAAATTTAGGTGCTACCAACACAACATACTTAGTTGCTCTCCTAGGGTTGGGCTCCAAATAGGGGTCATGGTAAGGGGTTCTCCTAGGGTTGGGCGCCCTATGTGGGTCAGAGTATTGGGTTCTCTTAGGATTGGACTCCCTATATGGGTCAGAGTATTGGGTTCTCCTAGGGTTGGACTCCCTATTGGCTAAGTGTTCAAGTCTATTATTGGTACGGGTAGTGGATTGATTCAACTAAGTCATCTGGGTAGTCATTTGGGTAGTTAACTGGGTAGACATCTGGGCCATTTGGTCAGCAAGGGCTTTAATCTAGGCTGCAAGATTGTCCATGGATTCAGACAAAAGTGGAGATGGTGGATGATATGATGCTCCTGATCTAGTGCTCATGCAAGACTCGATCAAACCAACTACAACTCCCTAGACCTAGAGTCCAAACTAGATGCTCAATCAAGGTGGCAAACTAGCCTATAGTAACCCTATACTCAGCCAGGCAGGTGTAAGGGGAGTGTTAGGTCCCTGATTGCCAATCCTAGATACCAATCAGAGATTGGCCAGGTAGGCGGACCAGCACACAAGCCCTTAGGGACTGAATTCCTGAACCACCATTCTAGACACTAAGCACAAGGCATACAAAGGTTAGCTTGACACAATGATCTGATACTTAGCCCGGACCCGACCAGTTGGTGTACCTAGCCCACTAGGACAAAATTAAGTATAGTTAATTTTAAGTTAGGCTTGGGGTGGAATGCAAAGATGGTGATTTTGGGCTAAGGAAAGGTAATGACTTCCTTCCCTTATCTAGCATAAAGAGAGTGCCCTTAAAGTAAATTATGCAATGATGGCAGGCAGATGAGGATGCAAATTAAGTTTAGATGTTTTTGGTGTTTTTGATTATATGTAATTTTTTTTAGAATTTTCTTAAATAGGAATATATTTGCAAATTATGCTCTAATATGCAGGAAACATACTAAAATAAAAGATATGCAAAGAAATACTAAACAAAATCCTAAATCTTCCAAAATTGTCTTGCTGAAAAAAAATAGAGCCAAATATTTTTAGGCTGTATCTTGGCTTGTAGAAACTACACAGACAAAAATAAAATTTGAGAAAATTCTATAAAATACTTTGAATTAAGATGAATACAGAAAAACAAGTTTCAAACTTTCTTAGGTATTGTTTATTCTAGTTGTTCATCATATGACATCTTCCTAATTGAACTCTTATGTGATGATGTCCTTTGAGCTACCTTGTATACGATGTAAAGAGGATGCGTCGTGTAGTTCATAAATTGGTTTGCGACCAAAGGATATGTTATTTCAGGATGATGGTGTATCGAGAGTAGGTCATTGATGTTATATCTATTGGTTGTCCTCTTAACCAAGTAGCATGGAGATGCTATGATGCAGGGGGGATAGGGCTAGAGATGATAGTATGGATGCTTATGATGCAAAGGAATTTTTTTTATAGTTGATGAGTTTTAGATGTTTTTTTTTAGGGTTTTGATTCCCGATCACAAACAAAAACTAGAAATAGGAGAAGCTGAATAATAGAAGCCTACACTAGCAATTCAGGTCCCTAAATAGTGAAAACGAGAACAGGATCCCGGGATTAAGAAACCTCGGTAGGACTAAGCTTGATACACAATACCTACTTAGGAGATAGGGGCAAATCTCACACATCTAAAGCGCCCGATGCAGAGATCGCTCAACTCAGCGGATGTGGCCTGGGTGCCCGGGCAGTCGAACCCGCGGATGCACCAGCTTTCGGTCGGGTGGTCGTAATGGCAAAGCAGACTGTCTCCGGTGCCCGAGATACCAAGGAGGACCTGTAGGCAAGCAAAGTAGGGATTAGCGAAGTGGAGAGGCATATTGAAATGGAACTAAGGTAGGGTTGAGAAGGGGCTTCGAGCCTGGTGTCCGGCTGGATTTCGAAGTCGAAGAAGGAGATAACTTGGGGCCTCGCACCCCGCGACATCTCGAAGGATGAAGGATTGTGGCCTCACACCACTCGATGTCCAGGAGGATGAAGGACTTGCGACGCCCTGGGGTGACAGAAAGGTGGCCTCACACCACTCGACGTCCTTGGGGATGAAGGAAGCTTCACTTAAACCTAGTCTAGGAGACAATGGTTGGAGGAAAAACAAGACTCAAGCTTTTTTCATTTAATCATTCAATTTTTTTTACAATGGAGTGGTTGGGTTCTTTAAATAGGCACCCAAGGCCCATTCGAATTTCAAATGAAAAAATACAAACTTCTTGGATGGGCACCCAAAAGCATTCACCTTCTCCTCTCCTTGGCCGACCAAAGGCAGCTTGGATTGGGCGTGGCATGATGCATGGCTTGGAGTGAGGTTCTTGGTGCCTTGAACTTGGAAAGAATCTTCTTGGTTTTGGAAGAAGGCATGAAGAGGGGCTTGGAGCAAGGCATGTGTTCTTCCTCCTTCCTTGGTTGGTGTTCTTTCTTTGGTACAATGCTTGACAAGGGGAGTGTTAGGTGGAGGCGTCCAAGGCTCTTGTCTCTCCCTTCCAAAGAGGTTGAAGCAAATTGGGAAGAAGGCTTGATTGGAGGGCTTGAAACAAGGGATTTGAATTCCCTACATCATCTTCCATTGACTTCTTCCTTGGCCGACCACCCTTGCATGGCAATGAGCTTGATAGGGGGGAGGGAAAAAGGCTTGAACCAAGTGAAGTGGTCCTCCCCATTGGGCATCCTTGCATGCCAAGTGTGCTGCCCACATGGCGAGATGTCATGGCGCCATGTCGGAAGCATAGGTGGGCCTTGAGTTGACTTGGATTCTTTCCCAACTTGCTTCCAAGGAGACTAAATTTTAAGACCCACTCTTGCAATGGACCCATACTTCTAATAGACTCAGACTGGACTCGATTTGCGATTCGACTTAGTACAGGACTCAATTTGACCTAATTGGTCAAGGTACAGACTAATTCAAAGCAAAAGACAATTACAAATTTGAGGCTTGAAGCTTTATTACAAGACACAAAGAAGTGGAACCCTAATCTGAGATCCACAGAGGGTTAAGGAGCCTCTGTCGGATCCTGGTGCCCACACCAATTTTCCCGGGGTGCGAGGCGCTGCAAGTCCTCCCGGGTGATCCATGAGTCATCGGATTCGGGTCGGCCTTGCCATCGAACCAAGTAACGTTGATAGCCTTTGCCCCTGGTAGTGATAGCTTGGTTATCCAGGACACGCTCGATCCGCTTTCCTTGCTCAGGTATATTTGGAGGTGGACACTCAGGTTCAGGTTCACTCTCAAAAGAAAGGTTAGGCCCAAATGGCTCGCTAGGTATGTTTGCGGGTTCCCTATACTCGACTAAGTCAGAGATATTGAATGTCGAGCTAATTCCATAATCCGGAGGTAATTCTAGCACATAGGCATTAGGGCCCATTCTCCTAATCACTTTAAAGGGACCAGCCCCACGAGCATGATGCTTCTTAACGGTTCCCGGTGAAAACCGTTCAGGCCTGAGCCTAATCATTACAAAATCCCCTATTTCAAACTCTTTGGCTCGCTTTCGGGAATCACCCCAAATTATTTTAAAATTATATTTAATGTATAATCCTAATATGATGCAAAATGCAGACTCAACTTATGCATCCCTACTAAAAAATTTTTATTGGATGCTCTAGGGCCTAAACCTACCAGATTATGGACTCTCTAGGTTTGACCCTAGTCTGGTATGTACAAGAAAAATTATCAAGGATCCCTAACAAATGCCATAAAGTGTACCAAAAGTAAATGGCAAAAGGGATGGGTTCTAAGGAATCATGTAGCCTGGTAATTTCAACAAAATGCATCCCCATGGCTCTAAAAATGTGAGAAGGCTCTAGGAAGGGGAGAAAATAGGAGTCAGAATCTTGGGGTAATCTCTGGGCATCATGAAATAGACCTTGGTTATTCAGGATAATCTTAAGATTTGGACATTATTCTACTGGTGCAAGTTCCAAGGCTAAATGGGTGTTCCTATATGGTGGAAGGTCATTACGAAGGTCTTTGGGAATGTTATCTTGAAAGTCCTCAAAACTGATGTCTACCTTCTGGGGTGGTTCTATAGGGACTTGTTCCTGGACCTCCTCTAAGGGCAATACTTGTGAACCTTCACCATCCTCTATAATGTTCGATCCTGGCTCAATTACTCCTTCACAGTCTCTAGTGGGTTCAGGATCTTTTTCTTTTGGTTCCTCGATGATTTCTACCTGGGGCCCATCTTCACCTAAACTTGACTCATAGATGTTTTCTTTCAATTCTTTAATGGGCTCAGGAGTTTCTTTTCCTAGATTTTCAATGGGTTTAACCTTAAAGTCTTCAATGGGCTTAGGGGTTTTTGTATTCAAATTCTTAGATTGTTCATCCTTCTCTCCCTGAAATTCTTCCAACAACTGATTTTCAGGATCGTAGACTTCCTCCTCAGGTTCAACAATGGGTTCGGGTTTAGTTTCAGTCGGTTCATTTATAAGTAGGGTAAGGGCGATGCATTGACTAGCAAAATGCCCAGATTTATGACACCTATAGTAGTTACCTTAGGGATCGGGTCTCCTCTGGACTTCAATAGCCTTATCCTTGTCCTCTCTACTGTATTGGGATCGATTCAGACTGGGAAGACTAGGACTGGGTCGGGCTAGGCTTGGTCGACTGGGGTCAGATCGGTTCGGGCTTGGTCGACTTGGGTAAGCCTGGCTATAACCTTGGGTGGATCCAGGGATACAGCTCTGGTTCCTAAAGGGCTCGGGTCTTCTGTAGGCGGGAGCTCTTTGGAATCGCTCACGGAGCCTAGCAGCTTCCTTTATGGGTCCTAGTATGGCCTCTATTTGATCACATCTATTAGTTAACTGGTTGCTTAATTGAGTCATTGATTGAGTTATGGATTGAGTTAGGGCTCCAATGTCAGCTCGAAGTTGGTCCATGGCTTCGGTAGGGGGTGGAGAAGGTGGGTGAAAAGAGGTTCCTGATCTAGTGCACATGTAACACACACACAGAACGGTGCTACGGTTCGCTAGACCTAGGAGATCTGGTGCGGGCACCAGACTTATAAGAAGACTTCAGAGCTCCATTTGGATCTCTGATTGACATTGCCCGAGAAATTAGGGTTTGTAATAAAGGTTGACCTGGTCAACCAGTTTATTTATTTTTATTTATTTCTTGAGTCACCATTTAAGTTTTGTTGAGTCATGTTGACTCGGTGCAAGTCCCGATGTGGTTTCAATTTTATCCAATATGGTGCCGCAATTGTCTTCCAATCAAATCAAGGTCCAAAATGGTGCCACATTTGTCTTCCAATCAAATCAAGGTCCAAGCAAGTGGAGGCCACACTCCAAGCCACACGCCCAGCCACACTCCGAGCACATGCCAGGGTCCAGGAGGCGCCACAGAGGCATCCCAGTGTCATGGTCCCCACATCCAAAGAAGAAAAAAATCAAATTGGAAGCCAATTTAAAGGAGGCGCCCATACCTGCCAATTTTGTCTAAGCAAAGAAGGAAAGGGACTTCTCTTGGAGAAAAAATCAAAGAAGGACATCCAACCTACTCCTAATTGAAGTTCAAATCAAAATCAAAGAGCTTAACTTGGAGTGGAAGAAAAGAAGAAATGCCATAAGGAGAAGAGGACTCCAAATCCAAATCCAACTCCAAAGAAGGCGCCATAAAAAAAAAAAAAAATTCCAAAAAAATTCCAAAAAAATCCTTTATGGCCATCCCAATTTTTTTTGAAATCTTGGTCGGCCAAGAGAGGAGGTTTTCTACCTAATCTATAGGTTGGAGGAGTTTAGTCCCACATGGGAATTTGTACAAACTTGGAGAAAATTTTAGGTCTATATAATAGACCTCTCTTTGTAACTTTAGAAAATAAATGAAGAAAAAATTATTTTTGCTATTCTCTTGTGTTGAGTAACCTAGGTTTCTCTTCTTCCGCACTATTCTAGGTGTTGAGCTCCGTGAGGGGGTAATCCGGGTTCCATTGGAGCCTTGAGGAGGTGAGAGATCTCCATCTTTATCCAAAACCCTAGGTTAGCCACTTAAAAATCCAAAACCCTAGCCGCCCTTCATTATTTTCAATCCATCGAACCCTAGCTCCTTCCATCTCCCACGGCCTCTCTCTCTCTACAAGTCCAGGCCGTCCAACTTCATCCAGATCCAGTCCGGCTACTTCAGATCCAGAGCAAGTTCCAAGGAAAATCACATCAGCTTCTAGGAGAATCCAGTTTTCAGCAATTTCAATCTTCAAGTTCATCAACCTGGTAAATTTTTCCCTTGACTCTCTGATTCCATCAATTATTTTTCTTCTCTTCCAGATCTTGAGTTCAGGAGAAGCCAACCCACCAAAGGACCAGTATTGGAGGATCCATTGCGAAGATATCTGAATCCGAGGATCCAACAATCTGCTCGGGAGAGTTCTTCCACCAAAATCTGTGAAGATCATTGTCTGGTTAGGTAAACCATCTCTTCTCTTTATTTCTGTTCTGTTGAAAGTTCGGAGCGAAACCCTAGGTCTGGGAGTTTCTCAACCCCCAGCGATCCGTTGCTTCTGAACTACTCTGATAATTTAGTTTCCTTAAAATTGTGCTTTCAATTATCATATTAGTATCTTTCAATGTTAGGTTAACTTTTCTTTGATTTGAAGCCAACTTCTACAAACATATAAAAACAACAAAAAAATTAGTTAATCTTAATTTACTTCCGCATCGCATCCCTTTATTTGTTCTGCATCATTTTTGGTATCAGAGCCCAGTCTAGGGTTTCTGATTTGCTTGCTTGCTTGTTTTGATTGTTTTCTATTTTTATTTTGTCTGCTCGAAGTAGACTCCCCAGGATGTCCGGTCCTAGGAACTAAGCGAGGTGCAAGCCTCCTCCTCCCATTCCATGGGGTGTTCCTAGGGCGTGTAGGGGATCCATTGGGTTATAACTTCGTAGCAGGGATTATAAACGGGGAAGACAATCTAGTTGCAGCCCGTAATTGCCCTATTGTCTGAATTATTTCTCCCTGCATAAAACTCCGAACTGCATGATTTTTGCTTTTTGAAACCAGTATAATTGATCCTATTTTTCATAATTTTTCTGTGATTTACTGGTTTCGGTAAAAATTCTGAGCATTAAAATACAACAACTCTGTTTTTTGTGTTCTGCAATTCAATTCTTTTTGGAGTGATCATCTCATAATTTACTTAAGGGCAATTGAGCATCTAAGATAAGGGGAGGAGTTGATTACCTCTCCTTAGCCCAAAACCACCATCCAATCATTCGAACCTAGACCTAATTTAAAATCAGTTAGACCTAATTTGCCCTAGTGGGCTAGGGACACCAATTGGTCAGGTCTAGGCTAGTGTTGAGTCAGTTTGCCGAGTTATTCTGTGTGTGCTTAGCACTCAGTTTCTAGAACGGTGGTTCAGGGATCCATTCCCGAAGGGCTTGTGTGCTGGTCCGCCTACCTGGCCAATCACTGATTGGTGTCTAGGATTGGCAATCAGGGACCTAACACTCCCCTTACACCTGCCTGGCTGAGTCCTGAGTTACTACAGGCTAGCTTGCCACTCTGATTGGGCATCTAGTTTGGACTCTAGGTCTAGTGATCCAGTAGTCGATTTAGTCTAGTCTCATTTTGTGTGCTTGCTTGAATCATCATGTCTACCAGAAACGGAATGCCATATCAACCTGGTCAAACCCAACCTGATTTAGAGGCCATGATCAGAACTCTTACTGAAAGTATGGCTAAAATGAATCAGGATATGACAAACACTGTGGCCCAGTTTAGCGCACAAATTCATGAGGATCTTATCCAACTTAGGGACCGAGTCCAAGTACTTGAAGAACCTAGACATCGGAATTGGACTCCTGACCCCGATTTTAATGTGCCTCAACCTCACCCACATCAGGAGCCTAGAAGGCCTTTATATAGAGATCCTGAACCTAATCATAGGAGGCCTGACCCAGAGCCTGAAGATAGAGATGATAGGTTCATCAGGAACATCAAATTAGATGCACCCACTTTTGATGGTAGTCTGAACCCTAAGGTGTATTCTGATTGGGAGGGTGAGATGGACCAATACTTTGAGTGGTATGCTATGTCTGAGGAGAGGAAATACAAGTTTGCCAAGATGAAATTAGTGCGTCAAGCTAGGTTATACTGGGGGAACATTGAGCTAACCACTAGGAGACGGAATGTTGAGCCCATAACCACTTGGCAGGGTATGAAAGAAAAACTGAGAGATAAATACCTACCCATTTCATACCAGCAAAACCTGTTAGACCAATGGCAAAACCTGAAACAAGGAAACCGATCTGTCTCAGACTACATAGCTACTTTTGATGAATACCTAATGAGATGTGATGTGAGTGAAGCCCACGAAGTCACTTTGTCTAGATTTAGGGCTGGACTGAGGGAAGATATCAAGAGAGAACTATTTCTGAGAGAGGTTACTGATCTAGACCAAGACTACCAGATTGCACTAAACACTGAGAAATTTCAGAGAGGACCTATACCTTCTAGGGTTAGTGCCCCAATCCCAAGGAATGGACCTAGCCAAGTTATCCCTAGTAAACCTTTTCAGGGTACTTCTACCCCTAGGCCCATGGACAAAGGTAAGGCACCTGACACCCAGAGAACCCCTAGTTCAAATATCACCTGTTTTAAGTGTCAGAAACCAGGTCACATTTCCAGTCAGTGTACTGCCATAGCCTGTTTCAAGTGTCATAAGGTAGGTCATGTTGCTAGCCAGTGCCCACGGAGATCCCTTTACATAGAAGAGGGAGAGAATGATAATTCCGAGCCCAGTGAGGAATTTGAAGAAGAAGTTTATGAGACCGGAATGAATTTGGTTGAGGAGTATGAAGGAGAGGAGGAACCCAATGAATCTGACCAATTAGGAGTTGTAAGATGCATCCTATCCCAGAATCTAGTTCAAGAGGATTGGCGTAGGACTAACATCCTACAGACTTTTCTTAAATTAGGGGATAAGGTATGTAAGATCATCATAGATAGTGGGAGCTGTGTAAATGCCATCTTTACTAGCACTGTCAAGATGTTAGGCTTAATCCCAGTTCCCCATCCCAACCCCTATAAGGTTGCTTGGGTAGATTCTACCTCCATACCCATCCAGTCTAGATGTCAAGTCCAAATCCAAATGCAATCTTATCACGAAAAGATTTGGTGCGATGTCTTACCCATGGGGGTGAGCAGTATAATTCTCGGAAGACCTTGGTTGTATGATCATGATGCCACCCTCTTAGGAAAATCCAATACCTGTGTCTTTAGTTTCAATGGGAAGAAGATTACGATCCATTCAGTTCCCCCTAAGGACAAGGTAACTAAAGGAGCCGGTAAGGTTAAGGAGGTGAAAACTGGAGTGAACCTAATCAGTGCTAAGGATCTAGAACAAGAAATTCATAGTGGTTCACCCATCTGGATGTTGACTGCTAAGGAACTTAGAACTTCGGAACCCTCAGAGCCTCCTCAAGAAGTTAAACCTGTGTTAAAAGAATTTGAGGATGTCTTTCCCGAGGATTTGCCAGACCACCTTCCACCTCTTAGGGATATCCAGCATGCCATAGATCTAATCCCAGGAGCGACTTTGCCCAACTTGCCCCATTACAGGATGAATCCATCTGAGCATGAAGAACTGCAAAAGCAGGTTGGAGAATTATTGAGGAAGGGGTTTATTAGAGAAAGTCTTAGCCCTTGTGCAGTCCCAGCCTTACTGACCCCAAAGAAAGATGGCACGTGGAGGATGTGTGTTGACAGTCGTGCCATCAATAAAATTACAATCAAATATAGGTTTCCCATCCCTAGACTAGATGACATGCTTGATATGATGGCTGGTGCAATGGTTTTTTCTAAGATTGATCTCAGAAGCAGCTATCATCAGGTTAGGATTAGACCCGGGGATGAATGGAAAACTGCTTTCAAAACTAAGGATGGTCTTTATGAATGGGTTGTTATGCCTTTTGGGTTGTCCAATGCCCCTAGTACTTTCATGAGAATTATGACCCAGGTACTTAGAGCTTTCATAGGAAAATTTGTGGTGGTCTATTTTGATGACATCCTGATCTATAGTAAGACCCCAGCAGATCACCTAGGCCACCTTAGAGCAGTCTGCCAAGTTTTGAGGAATGATAGACTCTACGGTAATCTTAAGAAGTGTGAATTCATGACTAGTAGAGTAATCTTTCTTGGTTTTGTAGTAACCCCTGACGGCGTGGCGGCCGATCCTGAGAAGATTAGGTCCATAGTAGACTGGCCAGAGCCAACCAATGTGCATGAAGTTAGAAGTTTCCACGGCTTGGCTACCTTCTATAGGTGATTCATCAAGGGGTTTAGTACTTTAGCTGCTCCTATCACTGATTGTATTAGGAAGGGAGAATTTCATTGGACTAAGTCAGCCCATAAAGCCTTCCTAGATCTTAAGGATAAAATGACCCAGGCACCCATTCTGAGATTACCCGATTTTTCTAAAGTATTTGAGGTTGCCTGTGATGCTTCAGGTGTAGGAATAGGTGGAGTCCTAAGCCAAGAGAATCATCCCATAGCATTCTTTAGTGAAAAACTTAATGATGCTAAGCTTAGGTATTCTACCTATGATAAGGAATTTTATGCGGTGGTGCAAGCTTTGCGTTACTGGAGACATTATTTGCTACCGCAGGAATTTGTACTATTTTTGGACCATGAGGCTCTTAGATTTCTGAACTCCCAAAAGAAGCTTAACCCTAGGCATGCTAAGTGGGTAAAATATATCCAGTCCTATACTTTTGTCCTGAAATATAAGGCTGGAGTTGAGAATAAGGTAGCTGATGCCCTTAGTCGCCGATCTCTGTTATTAACTTCTGTTAGAACTGAGGTCATAGGGTTTGAGCAAATCAAAGAGGAATATGAGTCTTGTCCGGATTTCACAACTGTGTATCAGGATCTAGTTCAAGGACCATCTAGTAATCACCAGGATTATACCCTTATAGATGGTTTTTTGTTCTTCAAAAATAGGCTTTGCATCCCTAGAACTTCTCTTAGGGAATTTTTGATTTGGGAAATCCATGCTGGAGGTTTAGCCGGCCATTTTGGAAAAGACAAGACCATTCTAGCTATTGAAGACCATTTTTTCTGGCCTAGCTTGAAAAGGGATGTAGCTAATATTGTAGCTAGATGTCGAACCTGCGCTGTTGCCAAACAGCGAAAATAAAACACTGGCCTTTATACCCCACTCCCTGTCCCAGATCGTCCTTGGCAAGATGTGAGTATGGATTTTGTGTTAGGTTTACCTAAGACCCAGAGGAGACATGATTCTATCTGTGTCGTAGTCGACCGATTCTCTAAAATGGCCCACTTCTTGCCTTGTTCCCAAACCTTTGATGCGTCTAAGGTAGCCACACTTTTCTTCAATGAGATAGTTAGACTCCATGGCCTACCTAAGACAATCGTTTCAGATAGGGATGTCTGGTTCACCAGTTACTTTTGGAAGACCCTTTGGCATAAGTTAGGGACAAAACTTAAGTTTTCAACTGCCTATCATTCCCAAACTGATGGCCAAACTGAAGTAGTGAACCGTAGCCTAGGAAATCTGCTGAGATGTCTTGTTGGTGAAAACACCAGAAATTGGGATTTATACCTACCAAGGGCAGAATTTGCGTACAATGACTCGGTCAATAGGTCTACGGGTAAGAGTCCATTTGACATTGTACATGGGTACAAACCTCACACACCTCTTGACCTAGTCCCTTTACCTGTCCACACTCGAGTCTCCGAGTCTGCCGAGAATTTTGCACAGCATGTAAAAGACTTGCATAAAGAAATTCATGCCAAAATAAATTTAAGTAATGAAACTTATAAGAAGTTGGCTGATACTCAAAGGCGAGTCAAATCTTTTGTTGAGGGAGACTATGTGATGATTAGGTTAAGGCCTGAACGGTTTCCTCCTGGAATCATTAGAAAGTTACATGCTAGAGGAGCTGGACCATTTAGAGTGGTAAAGAGAGTAGGATCCAATGCCTATGTGCTCGAGTTGCCTCCAGAACTAGGCATTAGCTCTACTTTCAACATTACAGACTTAGTAGAGTACAGGGAGCCAGCTGTGATTCCTAGTGAGCCTTTTAAGCCTAACCCTATCATTGAGAGTGATCCCGACCTTGTGTGTCCACCAACAAACTGGCCTGTGAGGAAAGAGCAGATTGAAAAGATCCTGGATGATCAGGTTATCTCTACTTGTAATCGAGGATACCAAAGGTACCTGGTCCGCTGGCAAGGAAGGCCAGATTCTGATGACTCTTGGATCTCCCGAGAAGAATTACAAGAATTGGACCCAGACCTCTTGGAGAGATACCAGAGCCAACTTGAGCCTTACTCGACAGGGTCGAGTTCCTCCCACCCCGGGAGAATTGGTGCGGGCACCAGACTTATAAGAAGACTTCAGAGCTCCATTTGGATCTCTGATTGACATTGCCCGAGAAATTAGGGTTTGTAATAAAGGTTGACCTGGTCAACCAGTTTATTTATTTTTATTTATTTCTTGAGTCACCATTTAAATTTTGTTGAGTCATTTTGACTCGGTGCAAGTCCCGATGTGGTTTCAATTTTATCCAATATGGTGCCGCAATTGTCTTCCAATCAAATCAAGGTCCAAAATGGTGCCACATTTGTCTTCCAATCAAATCAAGGTCCAAGCAAGTGGAGGCCACACTCCAAGCCACACGCCCAGCCACACTCCGAGCACACGCCAGGGTCCAGGAGGCGCCACAGAGGCATCCCAGTGTCATGGTCCCCACATCCAAAGAAGAAAAAAATCAAATTGGAAGCCAATTTAAAGGAGGCGCCCATACCTGCCAATTTTGTCTAAGCAAAGAAGGAAAGGGACTTCTCTTGGAGAAAAAATCAAAGAAGGACATCCAACCTACTCCTAATTGAAGTTCAAATCAAAATCAAAGAGCTTAACTTGGAGTGGAAGAAAAGAAGAAATGCCATAAGGAGAAGAGGACTCCAAATCCAAATCCAACTCCAAAGAAGGCGCCATAAAAAAAAAAAAATTCCAGAAAAATTCCAAAAAAATCCTTTATGGCCGTCCCAAATTTTTTTGAAATCTTGGTCGGCCAAGAGAGGAGGTTTTCTACCTAATCTAGAGGTTGGAGGAGTTTAGTCCCACATGGGAATTTGTACAAACTTGGAGAAAATTTTAGGTCTATATAATAGACCTCTCTTTGTAACTTTAGAAAATAAATGAAGAAAAAATTATTTTTGCTATTCTCTTGTGTTGAGTAACCTAGGTTTCTCTTCTTCCGCACTATTCTAAGTGTTGAGCTCCGTGAGGGGGTAATCCGGGTTCCATTGGAGCCTTGAGGAGGTGAGAGATCTCCATCTTTATCCAAAACCCTAGGTTAGCCACTTAAAAATCCAAAACCCTAGCCGCCCTTCATTATTTTCAATCCATCGAACCCTAGCTCCTTCCATCTCCCACGGCCTCTCTCTCTCTACAAGTCCAGGCCGTCCACCTTCATCCAGATCCAGTCCGGCTACTTCAGATCCAGAGCAAGTTCCAAGGAAAATCACATCAGCTTCTAGGAGAATCCAGTTTTCAGCAATTTCAATCTTCAAGTTCATCAACCTGGTAAATTTTTCCCTTGACTCTCTGATTCCATCAATTGTTTTTCTTCTCTTCCAGATCTTGAGTTCAGGAGAAGCCAACCCGCCAAAGGACCAGTATTGGAGGATCCATTGCGAAGATATCTGAATCCGAGGATCCAACAATGTGCTCGGGAGAGTTCTTCCACCAAAATCTGTGAAGATCATTGTCTGGTTAGGTAAACCATCTCTTCTCTTTATTTCTGTTCTGTTGAAAGTTCGGAGCGAAACCCTAGGTCTGAGAGTTTCTCAACCCCCAGCGATCCGTTGCTTCTGAACTACTCTGATAATTTAGTTTCCTTAAAATTGTGCTTTCAATTATCATATTAGTATCTTTCAATGTTAGGTTAACTTTTCTTTGATTTGAAGCCAACTTCTACAAACATATAAAAATAACAAAAAAATTAGTTAATCTTAATTTACTTCCGCATCGCATCCCTTTATTTGTTCTGCATCAAGATCTCACCAAATGTGAAGTCAAGAAGATGAACCTGGAAGTAGTAACTTGGCACCTGGCTAGGTAAGTGTAAGGTTAGTGGAGGTTCCTCTTTGCTTGCCTAGACACCAATTTGAAATTAACCAGGTAAACGAACCAACCCACTTCCCTTCGGGATCTAGTCCCTGAACCACTTTCCTAGACACCAGCTACTCAAGCACACACCAACAAGTGATCTAGCTTGGCTCGGCACTTGGGTCGACCCGACTTCGTGGGTGTCCCTAGCTCACTAGAGCAGATTAAGCATCTAATCAATTTTAGTTAATGGCTAGGGTTCGATATGTCGGGTGGTAGTTTTTTGGGCTAGGGACAGGTAATGAAATCCTGACCCTATGTTAATTTGATGCCCTTAGGATGAGTTATGCAAAATGATGCACACAAATGACTAATGAAATGACTTAAAGTTTTTTTGTTTTTTTGTGTCTTTCAGATGTGTGAATGCTATAAATAAAATGCAAGAATTGAAATATGCCCCTAAATGCAAGAAATAAGCTAGATGGATGAATGAAGCAAGAAATGAGATGCTTGCAGGAATTTCAGACCTGAGATTTTCTCAGGTAGTATTTTGGCTTGTAGAAATTTTACAAACTGAAATAAAATCTGAGAAAATAAAAAAAAATACTTTGAATTATTTGTGACCTACCAAAATAGAAATCATGAAATTTTGGGGTTCCTACAGAGAGAAACAATTTAATGTTCAGACCATATACGGGCTGACCAGAATGCAGAAAATGAAAGGAAAAGATGGACTAGTCCTAGCCGTGCTCTGATACCACTAATGATGCAGGGGGATAGGGCTAGAGATGATAGTATGGATCCTTATGATGCAAAGGAATTTTTTTATAGTTGATGAGTTTTAGATGTTTTTCTTTTTTAGGTTTTTGATTCCCGATCACAAACAAAGACTAGAAATAGGAGAAGCTGAATAATAGAAGCCTATACTAGCAATTAAGGTCCCTAAATAGTGAAAATGAGAACAGGATCCCGGGATTAAGAAATCCCAGTAGGACTAAGCTCGATACACAATACCTACTTAGGAGATAGGGGAAAACCTCACACGTCTGAAGCGCCCGATGCAGAGATCGCTCAACTCGGCGGATGCGGCCTGGGTGCCCGGGTAGTCGAACCCGCGGATGAGCCAACTTTTGGTCGGGTGGTCACAATGGCAAAGCAGACTATCTCTGGTGCCCGAGATACCAAGGAGGACCTATAGGCAAGCAAAGTAGGGATTAGCAAAGTGGAGAGACGTATTGAAATGGAACTAAGGTAGGGTTGAGAAGGGGCTTCGAGCCCGGTGTCCAGCTGGATTTCGAAGTCGAAGAAGGAGATAACTTGGGACCTCGTACCCCGCGACGTCCTGGAGGATGAAGGATTGTGGCCTCACACCACTCGACGTCTAAGAGAACGAAGGACTTGCGACACCCTGGGGTGACGAAAAGGTGGCCTCACACCACTCGACATCCCTGGGGACGAAGGAAGCTTCACTCAAACCTAGTCTAGGAGACAATGGTTGGAGGGAAAACAAGACTCAAGCTTTTTTCATTCAATCATTCAATTTTTTTGACAATGGAGGGGTTGGGTCCTTTAAATAGGCACCCAAGGCCCATTCGAATTTCAAATGAAAAAATACAAACTTCTTAGATGGGCACCCAAAAGCATTCACCTTCTCCTCTCCTTGGCCGACCAAAGGCAGCTTGGATTGGGCGTGGCATGATGCATGGCTTGGAGTGAGGTTCTTGGCGCCTTGAACTTGGAAAAAATCTTCGTGGTTTTGGAAGAAGGCATGAAGAGGGGCTTGGAGCAAGGCATGTGTTCTTCCTCCTTCCTTGGTTGGTGTTCTTTCTTTGGTACAAGGCTTGACAAGGGGAGTGTTAGGTGGAGGCATCCAAGGCTCTTGTCTCTCCCTTCCAAAGAGGTTGAAGCACATTGTGAAGAAGGCTTGATTGGAGGGCTTGAAGCAAGGGATTTGAATTCCTTACATCATCTTCCATTGACTTCTTCCTTGGCCGACCACCCTTGCATGGCAATGAGCTTGATAGGGGGGAGGGAAAAAGGCTTGAACCAAGTGAAGTGGTCCTCCCCATTGGGCGTCCTTTCATGCCAAGTGTGCTGCCCACATGGCGAGATGTCATGGCTCCATGTAGGATGCATAGGTGGGCCCTGAGTTGACTTGGATTCTTTCCCGACTTGCTTCCAAGGAGACTAAATTTTAAGACCCACTCTTGCAATGGACCCATACTTCTAATAGACTCAGACTGGACTTGATTTGTGACTCGACTTAGTACAGGACTCAATTTGACCTAATTGGTCAAGGTACAGACTCAATTCAAAGCAAAAGACAATTACAAATTTGAGGCTTGAAGCCTTATTACAAGACACAAAGAAGTGGAACCCTAATCTAAGATCCACAGAGGGTTGAGGAGCCTCTGTCGGATCCTGGTGCCCACTCCATGCTAGTATGACATTAGGTATTATGTTCGATGCTTCACTGGACGTGACTCTCATGCGAGATTCTCTTTCTGCCAAACTGGAGTCTTGCATTAGAATGTAGACATGAATTATTCCTATGACTTGAGATCACTATGGTAGCTTGCAAGCAACTCAGTATGCTTAGGTGCTGGACTACCTAAATATCTAATTCGATGATGGAAGGTTGCTGGGTATAGTCAAGAACTTGTGCAACGGTAGTAGGATCGAGATAGGATTGATCTCTCTAAATAGTTTGGATTGAATGCTTTATATGTCTCAATTGAGAAAGACCTTAGCCATGGCATTTCTTATAAAGAGTTACAAGGATTCTTTGTTTGAGACATATTGAGATGGATTGATTAGGGTTGGGTAGTTTAACCCTAAGCCATTCGGAGCATTAGGAGATTAAAAGAATAAGTTCATTGCTATTCCATATTCGACAGGTACATGTTGCTCTGCAACCTTCAACATATCCGGATGCTAGGTATCATTGCTAGATGGCGACTTTGACTGGTACTGAAAATGTTTTTATGCTACCAATTTAGTGTTTGAACCTATGGGGTCACACACCGAGGGTTTTTTCTTGCTTTGTTGGCATACGAACGATTGTGAATCATTCTGGACTTAGTTGACAAGGTGTTGTCAAACCTATGTTCGAGCTGACTCATTTGGATGAGTCGACTCGAGTTGAGTCAACTTGAATGGTCAACTCGACTCGTCTATCAGACTGCTGTAAACCAAAACTGCTCCATTTAATTCTGTAATTGTTGTGAGCATTTAATGGATCCATTTTTGGGTTTTATGATCTACTATTGTTGAATTCCATCGTGAGGACACAAGAGCCAGGAAGAGAAAGCAAACCTTTTCCAATTCAATTTGGATCACCAATGAGTAAGTCCATGTGTTCTTTACAAAGAGCACTCGAGTCCCAGTTGTTTCGAGTTTGTAATTAGGTCAAATTAAGTTGTAATTTGATCAAATTGAGTGTAATTTGGTCAATTACGATTGTTGAGTTATCAATTGAGTCCACTGAGTCCATCAATTGGTTTAAGAGTCTTGTAAATAGCATTAATTTGCTTTGTTGATGAATTGTCCAATTTGAGTCCTGTAATTAGTACTTGAATAAGTCAAGGGATGTCATAAGTACCCAAGACCCAAGTCATCATCACCTTGGTGGATCAATTCTAGGTCAAAAAAAGGTTGTCCAAAGTTTTTATCCAGACTTCCGGATATCGAGAAATCCAGACATCCGGACATCCAGACATTGGGACATCCAGACATTGGGACATCCGGATATTTGGACATAAAGACAAAGTCATCCTTAGCCAAGAGAGGTGCCCCATGCCATTTATTTTTCATCGCCTATTTCAATTTCAAGGAGGCACCCATTTAAGAAGAGTAAAGCAAAAGGACTCTGCTTTTCATCTAGCGCCCCCCTCTCATTGTCACCCACTCCACATGACGCCCACCTGTAATTCATTCAAATGGATTCCAAGATAAGTGGAGTTATGTTCTATCTACTTCCAAAATTCAAAGGAGGAGATATCTTCATTCAAATTTAAAGAAGAGTCCAAGGATAAGTGGAGGTTCATCTAAATTTCAAAGGAGTTCAAGTTTTCATGGAATCCATTCAACATTTAAAGAGGAGTTTTATTATCTTTCCTACCATTCAAACTTGAAACCAGGAAGGAGTTCACACCAAGGATGGATTAGCGCTGATTGAGAAGGAATTAAGGTGCCATCTCATTTTTTTGTCGCACATTTCTTCTTAAACCATGGAACACCTCAAGCCAAGAAGAGCCAATTTAAATTTCAAATTTAAGGAAGATGCCAAGAAGCCAAGGAGTGTTTGAATTTGAATTTAAATTTAAATGTAATTTGAATTCAAAGGAGTCCTATGATATCTTCATGTGTAAAGAACCCTATAAATAGGACCCTATACCCCCCTTGTAAGGATTATTATTGATTCATGAAATAAAATGCATTTTTTCTTCCATAAAGCTAGGTTAGGCTTTAGTGATTTTCTATAAGGGTGGGGAGGAGGGGAGGTCCCTGAGAGCTTAAGGAGGTGAGGTCCTTGAGTTGAGGTTCTGCCGGATTCGACAAACTGCTACCGATCTTCTTCAAGCTCTACGCAACCAACCCTTCCTTTTTTCCATTTTGAATCGATTTACTTCATTCTTAAAGTTTTGTTTGCTACATTCTTTACAGATCCCAGGTGTTCAAGGACTTTAGAGGACTGATCTTTTGCTTCCGTATCGAGATCTGACGGTAGATCTGATGGTAGATCTAAAATCTGGAGTCCTGATTTCATCCTACTGCGAGATCTGAGCGACCAAGCAGCCGATCTATTCCGAGTCAAAGAGAATCTCCATTGGGATAAGCAACAAATCCTTTCTTATTAGATTTGGTAGTTGAAGCATGGAATAGCATAATCTTAGATGGTTTCCTAGTCGTCGGGTCCTTATTCTTTATAGCTTGTGGATCAGATTGCGGATAAGTAGTTAGTTACTTTCTTTAATCTCTTTAATCCATTATGTTTAATTGCTTTATAGCTATGATCATTGCTCTTTAAAATATCTTAAACTAAAATTAAATCATCTTACATCGTATCGCATCAATCCGCATCATCTTATTGGTATCAGAGCATTAGATTAGATTAGGGTTTCTGCTTGTTGAATTCTTTTTAAGTACTCGGATCGGGTGCTTCACCATGGCCGTCCGGTCATAGGAAAAAGTAGGGCTGGAAAGCCTTTACATTCCATTCAAAAGAGATTTCTTATGGCGTGTAGGGGTGCCGTTGTGAATTGACCCCTGAAGAAGAAAACGAAGAGAAATGCATCTTTAGGGTTAATTTTTTCCATCCCGTCCATTCCAGTATATAGTCTATTATTTTAATTATTTCTGTATATAGAAAGATCAAAAAATTATGATTTTTATTTTGTTGGATTCAATACATTTGGTTATATTTTTTGGTATCTTTTTATGATTTAATTCGATCTGTAAAATTTCTGCAAGCCTGATTACTGCCTGAGAATATTTATATTTCAGAATTTCAGCATATAGTTTAAATTCCATAAAAGTTCAATTTCTGTAATTTAAAATGTAAAATTTAAAAATTTAAAACTTAAAATCCAAATCTGAAATCTCAACTTAAAATTTGAAATTTAAAGTTTAAATTTTAAATTGCTAGTGTTGATTGTGCATTCATTTTACTTGAAAACACTTAAGGGCAAGCAATATAATATAAGAGAAGGATTGAGACCCTTTCCTTAGCCCAAAACAACCAACCCCATTTGCATAGTCCTAAGCCTTAATTAAAATCGAATAGCACTTAAAGCTAGGGACAGCAACAAGTCAAGTTTTATATACGTGTTAACCCATTGTAGTAGTCACTTCTGTGTGTGCTTCTGAGAATTGGTGTCTAAGGCTAGAGGTCTTGAGGCAAATGCCCTAAGCAGACTGGTGGTTCTTTAATTAGGACCTCATGAAAGTGAGGGGAGCCTCCCACCACCTCACCTCTTACTTGGCAAATCGAGGAGTTACTACAGTCTTGGTTATTACCTTGACTAAGCACTATATTGGCCCTTAGGTCTAGGAACCTTAAGACTTAGGTTGATTTGTATTATTTGCACTGTATGACTACTAGGGCAGGTACCCCATACCAAGATCAGCAGACTCAACCCAGTACATCTGCATCTATGGATTTCAGTCCAGAAAGCCTGATGTGTACTTTGACTGAACAGTTTAGGCATACTTTGACTGAACAGTTTAGGCAGTTGAGTGGTAGGCTAGACCAAATTGAGCATAGAATGGGAACCCTCGAGCAATCTCATGTGTCTCAGCTAGACATTATGCCTCCTACAACCACTCTAGTTTATATTCCTAGAGCTTAACATCCTGATCCTATTCCTAATCCAAATCCTAGATGCCCAACATAGGATGTAACTGAAGAAGATAGAGCCTTTAGGAGTGTTAAATTTGATGCACCCACGTTCGATGGGAACTTAGATCGTAAGGTCTATATGGATTGGGAGAGCGACATGGATCAATATTTCGAATGGTATGAAATGTCAGAGGAGCGAAAGGTGAAATTTGCAAAGTTCAAGTTAGTCTGACAAGCACGATTGTATTGGGGTAATACTAAGAGATTGACCCTTCAGAGAGGACACATGCCCATAGTTACATGGAGGGATATGAAGGACAAGTTGAGAGAGAAGTATGTTCCATTAACATATCAATAAAGGCTATTGGATCAATGGCAGGACTTGACCCAAGGTAGTAAGATGTGGTGTAGTCGAGTCAGAATCTGCGACACTATCTAAGTTTAGAAAAGGCTTGAATGAGGATATTAGAAGGGAACTATTTCTAAGGGAAGTACATGATTTGGAACATGCTTACTAGGTTGCTAGAGACTGTGAACGATTTCAAAGAAGACAACCTATCTATCGACCTAAACTCAATAGGTTTAGTAACCCTAGAAATAGGTCAAGCCAAGTTCCTGTTAGTCAGCCTAGTCAACTCACACCAGTAGGTCAAATGGATGATCGAGGAAAGGCACCAATTGGTCGAGTGGATGATCGAGGAAAGGCACCAATAGGTCATATGAATGACAGAGGAAGAGCACTTTGAAATGGATATGCCCTACAAGCCAATCTATGTTGTATCTCCCAAACCATTGTAATTGACAATATTCTAAAAAAGGCATTATTTTTCATCATACGCTGTGTTTATATTATATGATGAACCCCATAGATTAGGGCTATGATTTTAGGGTTATGATGAGATCATACCAGTGAGACCTAAAGTCTTAAAACCTTAATCTAAAATAGTCAAAGGAACCCCGAGTAGGGGATCAGGGTTTTTCCGGTAAGACTAGCACATCCTATGTATACTGGAGAGGGTGACTGCTCTCACAGTCACTTGTGTATGACACTAATACTAGGATATGGGTGCTCATTAGAGAATGAGTTCACTGATATGATTCAACTTGAGAACATCTAATGGAGTCTTAGCTACATGTCAATAGAAGGTTCTCATAGTGGGAGTGGTACAAGTAATCCTTTGACCTAAGACTGCCATAAGTACCTTATATACATGAACCCATGCTTTGGTTCAATTCTAATCATGACACTGAGTCATGCACAGGATTGATACTAGGAATGGTGAATTGGATATGAAGGTAATGAGTAAGTCAACAAGGAATCGATCACTCTTAGTAAGAGGAGATTGTATCCAGCTAGTTATCAATCGGATGATGATTCAGGAAATCTTTGATCAAAGTAAAGATATTAGAGATGATTTCTAATATCAAGATAATTGAATCATCAATATAAGATTGAGCTAGAAACGAATGTAATATTGGAATTGACATATATCCATATCCATAATTATATTCTCGGTGCAGGCTGATCGAAGGATTTAATTGTACGGTAACTTTCTACTGAAGGGTATTTTTGGTATTTCACCAGAATTTTCATATCTTCCGGGTAGACATGACACGTTGCTAGATGTCAATCTTGTCTTGTGGGTTGATTAAATTGAATGATCACTTATTGGGAATAGTCCTAATTGATCATAATCGGGTAAGCCCGGTTTGACCTAAATCGATTAAAAAGAGTTCTAATCAAATTAGGTCAACTTGTATTCGAACCCACTGCTGGCTAGATATGGAATCCAATGGGTCATACACTTAAGAGAATTGATCAAGGGTTTAATTTTGTAATTAAATCATTTTGCATGATGACACTCTAGCAGGTGTTGCAAATCCTATCTTCTATTCGAATTAGATTCGAATTAGGGTTCCGGATTGGTTCAATTTGGGTTCTAATTGGATCTAATTAGACCCTAATTGAGTTTATAGGGATTATGGCTAACCCTATTGGCTAACCAAGTATTTAGGCTAGCCCCTCCACCCGCTCCATTGAGTTTACATGCCAAAATGCCAAGAGTCCATGTGCTAATGGACTTTTGGTGCGCCATTTGGAGGAGTCCATGGGCGCATGGACTCTTGGCGCACCCACTTAATTCTCCGATGAATTAAGATGGGGCGGCCTTTCATTCTCACCTTAGCACCTCACTTGTCCTCCCTTGGATGGAAATCTAACGGGTGGTGGGGTTTTAAGAAAGAAAGAAAGCGCTGTTTCTTCCCGGTCGTGCGAAATAACATCTCTTCGGAGATTTAAAATCGCGACTCCTTTCTTTTTAAAACATCGTGACTTTTCCTTTAAGAAAGGCCGTGGGATTTAATCTGGAAGGCCGTGAGAAGGAGGGAAGGGGCGTGAGAAAATGAGAAGGGCATGAGAAAGAGTTTATGGAGAGTTGTGTGGGCGCCTCTCTGAAATCTATTTAAGGGGTCAGGAAAATCAGAACTCGGTGATTGTAATCTGATGTGCTTTTATTTTTCTTCTTCCTCTCCAAAAGACTCCTTCCCTCTTTTTTTGTTTTACATTGTTTCCTTTATAGAGGACTCCTCTGTCGAAACTCTGTTGCTGAACAAGAATAAAAGAGAAGGTCTCCGACGGTAAAGAAAAGAAGGAGTTCTGATTTTCTTTCCTTTCTTTTTTACATTAAGACATTCTTGTCTTAATTTCTCCTCCAATTTAAGACAAGCCTATATCCTCTTAGGACAAGGTCTTATCTTCAAGACAAGGGTGTCTTAAAGGGCCAAGGTCTTAGTGGAAGGAGGAGAAGAGATCAAAGAAAGGGAGGCAACCTCTTGTGTGGAAGAATTCCAGCCATAATCCGAAGAATTGAGTTCTAGGAAGAAGAACTCAATAGGAGGAACCATTGGATAAGAAGATAGTGTTCTTGATCATTGCTCTGTGTGGATCACCATTGGAGGGCAGACACCTGGACGCCTGGTGAATTCAGTTAGCCCCTTCAACTTCAAGTTTATTGGAATAAGCGATTACAGGTTGGTACCCTAATCCTAATTTGCATAGATATGCTTGTCATATGTTCTAGTCTTATTTAAGGAGTTCCTGGTTTAGGGTTTTTGGTGTGAATTTAGTTTCAATTTTGAAATTACCCTTCCGCTGCGTTGCACCGGATCTCTACAGTGGTATCTGAGCCACCTTAATTAGGACTATAATTTATGATAGCTTGTATGTCACATCTTAGGGTTTTTAAATCCTAATATGCTACTACACTTAGCATATCTTTGATTGCATATATGTTTTGATGTATGCCACTAGTTAGGGTTTTTTCACTCAAACCCTAATTATTATAGAGATATGTTTAGTTTTGAAGTCATCATAGTCAATAAGGTTGCCCTGGCATAATGGTGGATCCATTATGTGGTAAATGGTTGTCCTAGTATGATGACACACTTAGCACATATTTGTTTATAAGAGTGATATGTTGATTGTGATACGTTCTATAAGAATGTGCTGGCAATTTATAAATCCCTCCTTTTAAAAATTATATTAAGTCTTAGTATATTTAACTAATAAGCATCACTAGTCATAATGTACAATTGATCATTCGGTGTCTAGAAAGGTGGTTCTGGGAAGGTAAAGAGAATTGTGGTTTTTAATTGGTTCCGTTGACTGACCTGGCCAATTTTTATTGGTGTCTAGGAAAGCAATGGGGGGACTCCCACATCTCTTCCACTTGCCTGGCCGATTTGATTAAATTTAAATCTTGACTAAAATGCTTAGTGTTAAAAATACTATATATTGGCCTTCCTTCATGCTGGATCATTATTGTGTTATGAACCACATTAGGTTTGTTGTGTTATCTGCAAGACCTAATATGGTGATTGACATGATACTAGTCTAGTGCATAGATATGTTTACAGTATATTCAGTATAATGCTTTGTTGTGTTATCTGCAAGGGCATTATATTTGAGTATTGACTATATAGAAATGAAAGGGTCTTGACTTAACTAGAACTTTATGGTTTGTTGTGTTTTCTGCAAGACTAATAATGTTCTAGAGGCCAAGTTACTTCTTGAGAATTATATGAGATATAATTGAAAGAGTTTCCTACCTTTGAGCTTATAAAAGATTTGTTGTGTTTTCTGCAAGATCTTTTATAAGTTATTAGGATCTCAATCTCACTAAGAAAAACCAATAAGGGTTCTTCTCGATTATCATAGTGAGGGCTATGATTTTTGATAAAATAGTGGGAGACATAATTAAATTGAAGACCTAATTTAATTATGTAAGTCATTTCATGGTTGTTTGCTTATGTATTGTTCTTTATTAAATGTAGATAAAATGGCATCTTCATTATCACTGCGAAGTATCTTAGACACCAACAAACTGACTGGTCCAAACTATGTGGACTGATTGAGAAATTTAAAGATTGTACTGAGTTCAGAAAAACTTTCTTATATTCTTGATACCCCTAGTCTTAATCCACTAGGGGATGATGCCACAGAGGAGGATATGGCCACATACAAAATGTGGCAGAATGACTCCCTTACTGTCAAATGTATCATACTAGCCTCTATGACCAATGAGTTACAGAGACAGCATGAAAGCATGGATACTCAATCCATAATGCTCAATTTAAAAGAGCTTTATGAAGAACATAGCAGATTTGCTAGATATGAAATATCTAAGCAGTTATTCCGTGCTAGGATGACAGAGGGAACATCCGTTCAGGATCATGTTCTGAAGATAATTGACTTAATCACCAGATTGGGTCAATTAGGTTTTATTATGGATGGGGAGTTAAATCAGGATTTAATCCTGCAATCACTCCCGGAGTCATTTTCTCAGTTTGTCTTGAATTATCACATGAACAAACTGAACACTTCCTTGCCTGAGCTGTTAAATATGTTAAAAACAGTAGAGAGCCACGTTAAGAAAGAAAAAGCTCAACTTCTTCTTGTTGATAAGACCAATAAGAAGAAATCAGGCAAAAAGGGCTTTAATAGGAGGCTAAACCCTAAGGGTGGCATCAATAAGAATAAGAAATGAAATAAGGCCTCAAAACAGTCAACCTGTTTCTTTTGCGGCAAAGCGGGACATTGGAAAAGGAATTGCAAGGCTTACCTTGCAATTATGAAGCCTGGTGCGTCAGATGCACCAAAAGGTATGTATGAGATACATGCTATATTGACATTAAATTCGTCTATATCAAATACTTGGGTATTGGATACTGCTTGTAGTTACCATATATGCAAATCTTTGCAGGACCTCCACAAGCTTAAAGTATTGAAGGAAGGTGACTTCAATCTCTACGGTGCTAGTGGTGATATCATCCAAGCAGAAGCTGTAGGGACCTATATTCTGAAGTTGCCTTCAGGGAAGATCTTGGAGTTAGAAAATTGTTATTATATGCCTAAGATTATTAGGAACATTATATCTATTCCTTTGTTATTAAAACAAGGATATGTAATGGATGTAACGAGCACTGGTTGCTCGATAATGTTGTCTAATAAAATTATTTGTTCTGGCATATTTAGCAATGGGCTCTTAACTCTTTCTTCCAATGATAGTGTTTTTCATGTCAATAATAAAAGAAAAAGAAAAGACTTTAATGATACTTTACTTTGGCATCATCGACTTGGTCATGTAAATGAGTCTAGGATAAGCAAGTTATACAAGGAAAAATTCCTTGATCCTTATGAGTATGAATCATTAGGAACTTGCGAATCATGTCTCATGGGTAAGATGACCATGACTCCATTTATTGGACATGGAGAAAGGTCAACTGAGTTATTAGGACTTATACATACTGATGTATGTGGTCCAATGACAACTTAGGTCAGAGGTGGATACTCATATTTTATCACTTTTACAGATGATTTATCTAGGTTCGGATGTGTGTATCTTATTAAACATAAATCTGAAGCCTTTGATAAATTTAAGGAGTATCAAAGTATGGTCGAAAAACAAACTGGGAAAAGTATTAAAGTTCTTCGTTCTGATCGAGGAGGAGAATACTTATCCACGGAGTTTTTAGACTATCTTAAAGTTAATGGAATTCTTTCTGAATGGACCCCTCCTTATACACCATAGCTAAATGGTATAGCTGAAAGGAGGAATCATACCTTATTAGATATGGTACGATCCATGATGTGCTTCACAAATTTACCCATTTCCTTCTGGGGTCATGTCCTAGAAACTGCTGTTTACATTCTGAACAAGGTACCTTCTAAATTCGTTGTTAGTACTCCATATGAAATTTGGAGTGGAAAGAAACCGTATCTTAAATATTTTAAGGTATGGGGATGTCCAGCTTATGTTAAAAGAAATTTTGGACATAAGTTGGAACCTAGAGCGGATAAATGTCTATTTGTAGGATATCCTAGAGAGGGTAGAGGATATCTGTTTTACCATCATACTGAACAAAAGATTTTTGTCAGCAGGCTTGCCACTTTTCTAGAAAAAGAGTTTATTTTAGAAAAGGGCAATGGTAGAACTATTGAACTTGGAGAAGTACAAGAAACACAGATAGACAGTTCTCAACCATTAGAACATATAGTTAGGACAGAACCAGAACACAAAACTCCTCCCCGTAGGTCTGATAGAGTGCCATGGGCACCTGAGAGGTATGGGTTTATTATAGAAAATAATGAAGCCCAAGTCATTCAAAATGATGAACCTCTGACCTATATGGAAGCTATCTTGAGTACCGATTCAGATAGATGGCAAGAAGCCATGGAATCCGAGATAGACTCTATGTTTGTAAACCAAGTATGGTCTTTGGTCGATGCACTAGAGGGTGTTAATCCTCTTGGGTGCAAATGGGTCTATAAGAAAAAGATTGGGGCTGATGGCCAAGTTGAAACCTATAAAGCCAGATTAGTGGCAAAAGGTTTTAGACAAAAACAGGGAATTGATTATGATGAAACATTCTCACCTGTTGCCATGCTCAAATCAATCCGGATATTACTTGCTATAGCAGCATACCATGATTATGAGATCTGGAAGATGGATGTGAAGACTGCATTCCTCAATGGTTTCCTTGAGGAAGAAGTCTACATGTCACAGCCAGAAGGTTTTATTTCAAAGAATAAACCTAATCAAGTATGCAAGCTAAAGAAATCCATTTATGGATTAAAGCAAGCTTCAAGGAGTTGGAACATCCGCTTTGATGAAACTATTAAAAGGTTTGGTTTTATCAAAAATGTGGATGAACCTTGTGTTTATAAGAAGACTAGTGGGAGTGCCATAGTCTTCTTGGTTCTGTATGTAGATGACATACTCCTCATTGGGAATGATATCCCAATGTTACAATCAGTCAAGGTTTGGCTATCAAACCAATTTTCCATGAAAGATTTGGGAGAAGCATCCTATATACTAGGTATTAAGATCTATAGAGATAGATCTAAGAGGATGCTAAGTTTATCCCAATCTAGGTACATTGACTTAGTGCTGAAAAGATTCAACGTGGATGGAAGTAAAAGAGGTTATCTTCCTATGAGTCAAGGCATGCATCTTTCTAAAAGGATGTCTCCTAAGACACCTGAAGAAAGAAATAGAATGAATTCTATACCTTATGCTTCGGCAATAGGGTCCATAATGTATGCCATGTTATGTAACAGGCCTGATGTGGCATATGCTTTAGGCATTGTCAGTAGGTTTCAGGCTGATTCAGGAGAGGATCATTGGAAAGCAGTTAAAAATATTCTTAAGTACTTGAGAAGGACTAAGGATATTTTTCTAGTTTATGGTGGTTCTGATCTTAAACTAGAAGCTTATTTTGATTCTAGTTTTCAATCAGACCCTGATGATAGCAAATCCATTTCAGGATATGTTTTTACCCTAAATGGTGGAGCAGTGAGTTGGAAGAGTATCAAGCAGCAGACTGTAGCTGACTCAACCACAGAGGTAGAATACATAGCTGTCAGTGAAGCCGCCAAGGAAGCAGTCTGGATGAAGAAGTTCATCGCAGAGTTGGGTGTTGTTCCTGTGATTGAAAACCCAGTGCCACTTTACTGTGACAACACTGGGGCTGTTGCTCAAGCTAAGGAACCAAGAGCTCATCATAAGTCCAAGAACATTCTGAGACGCTTCCATCTCGTTCGAGAAATAGTAGAAAGACAAGATGTCTACATAAATAGAGTTGATACAAAGAACAATGTAGCAGACCCGTTCACTAAGGCTCTACCACAGCGAGAGTTTGATCGCCACCTCGAGTGTATGGGATTAAGATTTAAAGGCGATTGGCTTTAGTGCAAGTGGGAGATTGAAAGGGATATGCCCTACAAGCCAATCTATGTTGTATCTCCCAAACCATTGTAATTGATAATATTCTAAAAAAGGCATTATTTTTCATCATATGCTGTGTTTATATTATATGATGAACCCGATAGATTAGGGCTATAATTTTAGGATTATGATGAGATCATACTAGTGAGACCTAAAGTTTTAAAACAATAATCTAAAATATTCCTAGTCAAAGGAACCCTGAGTAGGGGATCAGGGTTTTTCCGGTAAGACTAGCACATCCTATGTATACTGGAGAGGGTGACTGCTCTCACAGTCACTTGTGTATGACACTAGTACTAGGATGTGGGTGCTCATTAGAGAATGAGTTCACTGATATGATCCAACTTGAGAACATCTAATGGAGTCTTAGCTACATGTCAATAGAAGGTTCTCATAGTGGGAGTAGTACAAGTAATCCTTTGACCTGAGATTGCCATAAGTACCTTATATACATGAACCCATACTTTGGTTCAATTATAATCATGACACTGAGTCATGCACAGGATTCATACTGGGAATGGTGAATTGGATATGAAGGTAATGAGTAGGTCAACAAGGAATCGATCACTCTTAGTTAGAGGAGATTGTATCCAGCTAGTTATCAATCGGATGATGATTCAGGGAATCTTTGATCAAAGTAAAGATATTAGAGATGATTTCTAATATCAAGATAATTGAATCATCAATATAAGATTGAGCTAGAAATGAATGTAATATTGGAATTGACATATATCCATATCCATAATTATATTCTGGGTGCAGGCTGATCGAAGGATTTAATTGTACGGTAACTTTCTACTGAAGGGTATTTTTGGTATTTCACCAGAATTTCCATATCTTCCGGGTAGACATGACACGTTGCTAGACGTCAATCTTGTCTTGTGGGTTGATTAAATTGAATGATCACTTATTGGGAATAGTCCTAATTGATCATAATCGGGTAAGCCCGGTTTGACCTAAATCGATTAAAAGGAGTTCTAATCAAATTAGGTCAACTTGTATTCGAACCCACTGCTGGCTAGATATGGAACCCAATGGGTCATACACTTAAGAGAATTGATCAAGGGTTTAATTTTGTAATTAAATCATTTTGCATGATGACACTCTAGCAGGTGTTGCAAATCCTATCTTCTATTCGAATTAGATTCGAATTAGGGTTCCAGATTGGTTCAATTTGGGTTCTAATTGGATCTAATTAGACCCTAATTGAGTTTTTAGGGATTATGGCTAACCCTATTAGCTAACCAAGTATTTAGGCTAGCCCCTCCACCCACTCCATTGAGTTTACACACCAAAATGCCAAGAGTCCATGCTCTAATGGACTCTTGGCGTGCCATTTGGAGGAGTCCATGGGCGCATGGACTCTTGGCACGCCCACTTAATTCTCCAATGAATTAAGATGGGGCGGCCTTTCTTTCTCACCTTAGCGCCTCACTTGTCCTCCCTTGGATGGAAATCTAACAGGTGGTGGGGTTTTAAGAAAGAAAGAAAGCATTGTTTCTTCCCGGTAGCGAAAAATAACATCTCTTCGGAGATTTAAATTCGTGACTCCTTTCTTTTTAAAACATCGCGACTTTTCCTTTAAGAAAGGTCGTGGGATTTAATCTAGAAGGCCGTGAGAAGGAGGGAAGGGGCATGAGAAAATGAGAAGGGCGTGAGAAAGAGTTTACGGAGAGTTGTGTGGGCGCCTCTCTGAAATCTATTTAAGGGTCAGGAAAATTAGAACTCGGTGATTGAATTCTGATGTGCTTTTATTTTTCTTCTTCCTCTCCAAAAGACTCCTTCCCTCTTTTCTTGTTTTACATTGTTTCCTTTATAGAGGACTCCTCTGTCGAAACTCTGTTGCTGAACAAGAATAAAAGAGAAGGTCTCCGATGGTAAAGGAAAGAAGGAGTTCTAATTTTCTTTCCTTTCTTTCTTACATTAAGACATTGTTGTCTTAATTTCTCCTCCAATTTAAGACAAGCCTATATCCTCTTAGGACAAGGTCTTATCTTCAAGACAAGGGTGTCTTAAAGGGCCAAGGTCTTAGTGAAAGTAGGAGAAGAGATCAAAGAAAGGGAGGCAACCTCTTGTGTGGAAGAATTCCAGCCATAATCCGAAGAATTGAGTTCTAGGAAGAACTCAATAGGAGGAACCATTGGATAAGAAGATAGTGTTCTTGATCATTGCTCTGTGTGGATCACCATTGGAGGGCGGACACCTGGACGCCTGGTGAATTCAGTTAGCCCCTTCAACTTCAAGTTTGTTGGAATAAGCGATTACAGGTTGGTACCCTAATCCTAATTTGCATAGATATGCTTGTCTTATGTTCTAGTCTTATTTAAGGAGTTCCTGGTTTAGGGTTTTTGGTGTGAATTTAGTTTCAATTTTGAAATTACCCTTCCGCTGCGTTGCACCGGATCCCTACACACTTGTAGTACATGGAGAAGGTGAAAGTTTACAGATGCAGGTAGTTTGACAAGATCCTACACTTGGCATGCAAATATCTGCGGGAGCAGATTGGATTTTAAAATAATTTTTAAAATTCGCGCAGCAGGAATCTGCTCCGCCAAGAACTAATCTAAATCTAGTTGCATTTAGGCATGTATAAGCATATAAAATATTTATAAAATATTAAACAATTTAATCTATCCATGCATGATTAAAAAATAAATTTCCATACCTTTTATTCTGCCTGGAATAACTATGGAATAAAACTGGAATAGACTGGAATAACTGGAATAAAGTTATTCCAGTCGTCTTCCTTCTTGGGACTCGGTTTTTGGCTTGCAAAACGTCGTCGGAACACCTCCTTCCGGACCTCCGTTTGCTCCCAAATTTGAGCAGCAGCAACTTGGACAAGTCTTCTTCGATTTGCTACCAATAACTGCAATCAAATCTTAGCCAAGAAAATAAAATAAATCACCAAATTCTGCTGCCAGATTTCTGCAGCAGAACTAGGCAACAGACTTTGGCCTTCGTTTCGGAGTAGCTGGGGCGATCCCGGTCCGCGTGGTTTGCTCCTAGGAGTAGATAGGTACTCCCTCTAGAGGGGAGACATGCCCGGGGCTCTCAGATCCGCCTTCATGCATGGTGCTAGCCGCCGGAAGAGGGCTTCACGGTCACAGAATTCTATAGCACTGGGCAGAACTTGAGCACTTCAACACAATGGATAAATGCCTTATTTCTCTCCCTCTAAAGCTTCTAAACCCAGCCCCAGATGTTCTCTCCTTAAGCTTCTCAAAGAATGCCCAAAGCTCTCTCTTTTTAAGCCTCTCTCACGGTGAAGAGAAATTTTTCTCTAGTTTAAACTTCAACCAAACAAACAGGGACGGCTTGGGTATTTATAAAGGCTGCTGGGAGGTAGAGGGAGGTGGAGCGACAGGAGGTGGAGAGGCAGCAGCTTGTTAACCCAATTAACAAGCCTTAAACATGGGATTAAGGCTAGCGGGTGGAGGGAAAGGAAAACGCCCAGCGTTTTGCCTTCACGACGTTTGGATTTCAAACGTTTTGCCTTCTCCAAAGACACCGTGTAAAACGGCAGGGAGAAAAAAAGGAACCAAAACACCGGTCCAACCAAAATTGGTTCAAACCCAATTTTGGTTCAATTCCATTAAACCAAACGGTTCAATCCAATTGAACCTGGTTCAAGGAATAAAATTGGTTCACAACCAATAGGAGGCCGAAACGAACTCCGAAATAGTTCAAAACTGATTTAGAAAAATCCTGGCGCAGTGCTAGTCAACCCGGAACAATTTTCGGTTGACACAAACAAGGGCAAGACGTGGAACAGAGTGCTTAAAAATACTGTGACCATAAAATTGAGATGATTCCCAATCATAATCGGTATCCGGATCAGAGAGTTATCCTCTATGGCGTGTGACCTCATAGGTTCTAACCTAAACGATAGCACTAGAACAATTTCTAGTATTAGCACAGGAAACCATCTAGCAATGGGTCCCGACGTCTGGATAGGTCGAAGATGTGGGAGCAAACAATCGAACCTCTAGCATATGGTTACCGTATAATTCATCCCTTTGACCTCTAATTCTCAGGACAATTGAGATTGGGCTGCCAACCCAGACTGAGTCAGTCGACTACGTGTCTCAACCTCGCAAGCCCAGTGACTCTTCACTAGGACTACCCCGGTCGAGGATTTGCTAAATTGAGATACTACGAGACATTCAATCCAAACTATTTGGACAGGTCAATTCCATCTTGGTCCATCACTGCTCCACAAGTACTTGCTTGTACCCAGAAACCTTCCATCACCGGATTAAAAATTCGGGTAGTCCGGCACCAAAGCACAGGGAGTTGCTTGCAAGCTATCGTGATGACCTCAGGTCAGAGGGACACATATACCCATATCCAATCGTGAGTATCCCTTTGGCAGAAAGGGGCTGCATGGAGTCACGTTCAATAAGATATCACATATCCCACTTGCAGATCACATCAGTGTCACCACACTCATTTGGTCAAGAGGACAACCAAACGATGTGAACTACAACAACCTATACTTGATATATTGCCGTCCAGTACAATATATCCTTTGGTTGTGAACAGGGTTTACGGACCACTCGATACATCCTCTCTGTATCGAAGTGAGTGTAGTCCTAAGGACTTCATCACATTGAAAGAGTTCATTTCAGGGAAATTAAGTATGTGATGAGCTGCCAAAAATATTATTTTATTAATTCATAAAATGTGTACAATACTTAGCACAACCGCCTACAACTCAAGCGATTGGCTTTGGGACACAATTCTTAACAACTCCCACTTGTACTAAAGCCAATCAGAAGAGTATCTAATACCCATTTCCCATTTACAATAGTCGAACTTTTTTATTCCGAGGGCTTTAGTGAAGGGGTCGGCCAAATTTTCTTTTCCATCGATCTTCAGAAGATTGATGTCGCCTCGTTGCACGATCTCTCGTACGAGGTGGTAGCGCCGCAAAATGTGTTTGGTGCGGTGATGAGCTTTCGGCTCCTTAGCTTGAGCAATGGCTCCAGTGCTGTCACAATACAACAGAACAGGACCATCTAGGGAAGGTGCCACCCCTAGCTCTCCAAGGAACTTCCGCAACCACACAGCTTCCTTTGCCGCATCTGATACTGCAATATATTCTGCTTTGCATACCGAGTCAGCAACAGTTGCCTGCTTAGAACTTTTCCAGCAGATCGCTCCTCCATTTAGGGTAAATACAAACCCTGACACACTCTTGCTATCATCTCTATCCAACTGGAAACTGGAGTCAGAGTACCTCACAAGTTTCAAGTCAGGTTCTCCATAAATCAGCTATTGATCTTTAGTATTTCTTAAATACTTAAGGATGGACTTAACCACCTTCCAATGCGCCTCACCTGGGTTAGACTGGTATCTGCTCACTACTCCTAGTGAGTATGCCACGTCTGGTCTAGTACAAGTCATAGCATACATGATAGAGCCTACTGCAGAAGCATAAGGTACTCTACTCATACGCTCTCTTTCCTCAGGAGTTGTCGCACAATCCTTCTTGGAAAGAATAATTCCAGAACCTATCGGAAGATAGCCTTTCTTGAAATTTTTCATGCTGAACCGTTTCAACACAGTGTCAATGTACATAGACTGGGACAGTCCCAAAAGCTTCTTAGATCTATCTTTATAGATCTTCATACCTAGTATGTAAGAAGCTTCACCCAAGTCCTTCATGGAGAACTGAGATGATAACTAGACCTTTATTCCTTGTAATGCTGCGATATCATTCCCGATTAAGAGAACGTCATCAACATACAATACTAGGAATACAATCACAAAACCATTAACCCATTTATAGATGCACGGTTCATCTCCGTTCCTAACGAAGCCATACGATTTGATACACCTATCAAACCGTAAGTTCCAACTTCGAGATGCTTGCTTGAGTCCATAGATGGACCTCTGTAACTTGCATACTTTTGATTCATCTGTGGATGTGAACCCTTCAGGCTGTATCATATACACCTCTTCTTCCAGCTCCCCATTTAGGAAAGCGGTTCGGACATCCATCTGCCAGATCTCGCAATCAAAATATGCTGCCAAAGCAAGCATGATCCGAATGGACTTGAGCATGGCCATAGGGAATAAAGTCTCGTCATAATCGATACCATATCGCTGACGATACCCCTTGGCAACCAGATGGGCTTTATAGGTCTCTACCTTCCCATCTGCGCCCCTTTTCCTCTTGAAGATTCATTTACACTCGATAGGTTTTATTCCTTCAGGCGGATCAACCAATGTCCAAACATTGTTGATTTCCATGGACTCCATTTCGGATCGCATGGCTCCAAGCCATGCCTCAGAGTCAGATCTCTGAAGTGCATCCATATAGGTGATCGGATCCTCATTGTTCTCATCGAGCTCAATGGGATCGCCGTCCCGGACCAAGAAACCATAGTATCTGTCCGGCTGACGCGGTATTCTTCTGGATCTCCTAATGGGTTCTGGGTGTGATTCAATCACAGTCGGTTCTACGATGTTGTTAGAGTGTGTAGGTTCTTCTATTGGCTGAACTTCATCAAGTTCAATCTTAGAAGCTATAGTTCCTTCTCCAAGGAACTCCTTTTCCAAAAAGATAGCTCTAAGAGCAACGAACACCTTTTGTTCATTCTCCAAGTAGAAGAAATACCCTTTGGTTTCCTTAGGATAACAAATGAATAAACACCTGTCAGACTTAGGACCAAGTTTGTCTGAGTCTAAACGCTTTACGTAAGCCAGACAATCTCAGACCCGAAGGTGTGAGATTGAGGGTTTATGCCCATTCCACATCTCATACGGAGTGGAGACAACAGACTTACTTGGAACATTATTTAATAAGTAACAGGCTGTCTGAAGTGCATATCCCCAAAAGGATAGCGGCAGAGTTGCAAAGCCCATCATGGATCGAACCATGTCCAACAAGGTTCGATTCCTCCTTTTGGACACACCATTCAACTATGGTGTTCCTGGAGGAGTCCACTGAGAGAGAATTCCATTCTCCTCAAGATATGTCAAAAAAGCATCAGATAAGTATTCACCACCTCGATCAGATCGAAGGGTTTTAATACTTTTTCCAGTTTGCTTTTCTACTTCATTATGGTATCGTTTGAACATTTCAAACGATTCAGACTTATGTCTCATTAAAAAGACATAACCGAATCTTGAAAAGTCGTCTGTAAAAGTAATGAAATATTTGAATCCTTCTCTGGCACTAACTGACATCGGTCCATATACATCAGTATGTATTAGATTTAGAAGTTCTGTAGCTCGTTCATCCTTTCCAGTAAAAGGTGACTTAATCATTTTACCAAGTAAACAGGATTCACAAGTGGGCAATGATTCAGAATCACTGACCTTGAGAAGTCCATCTCCTCGCATCTTGTTTATCCTATTTTGGTTAATATGACCTAGCCTACAGTGCCAAAGATACAAATAATTGACATTATCTAACCTTGGGCGTTTGCTAGAAGTGTACATTATACTAACAGGCCTTGATAGTACATATATGCCATTATTTAATCTAGCTTTCATTATAACAGAGTTATTCAAAATAATATTGCAAAAATCTCCTTTTATTGAAAGTTCAAAACCACAATTGGCCAAAAGGCCTACAGAGATTATGCTCATAATGAAACTAGGACAATAGTGACAGTCGACTAGTTCGACAGTACAAGACTCAAAGATAAGACGCAGGACTCCGATCGCCAGTACTGGAACACGATTTCCATTCCCGACACTCAGAAACTGTTCTCCATCTTCAAATCTTCTGCTAACTTGAAGTCCCTGTAACGAATTACAAACATGAATTGGACTACCAGTATCCAATACCCAGTTAGCAGTATCAACAATTGAGTAATTACAAGGTTTTATCATATAAATACCTTGTTCAGCAGACTTCTGCTTCCTTGGCCTGTTCGGATCAAGGGATGCAATATAAAGAGGACAGTTCCTCTTCCAGTGTCCCTTCTTCTTGCAGTAGAAACATTCTGCAGAAGACTGATCAGCCTTATACTTCCTGGTCTGACTAGGGCCAGGAACATTCTGCACCTTCTTTCCCTTTTTATTTATTTTCTTCTTCCCTTTCTTAAAGGGACGACGACCTCTACTTCCTCCCACTAAATTCACCACCCCCTTATTCAGTTGGTGGTCTTTCTCGAAAGTCTGCAGCAACCCCAAAAGACCATGGTAGTTTACTGCAGGCTTGTTCATTCTATAATGATCGAGAAAATCAAGATAGGAGGAGGGAAGAGAATTCAGGATCGCATCCTTGCCGAGCTGCTCGTGCAAGAGGCATCCGAGTTTGCCCAACTTTTCAATCAACTCGATCATGTACAATACATGATCAGTGACTGAACCACCATTCGGCATCTTGGAGTTGTAGATGGCACAAGACACTTTGTACCGTTCTACATCATCCGGGGTGCCGAAGGATTCCTTCAACTTTTGAAGGATTTCATCAGGTTGGGCCTCCTCGAATTTGTGACTGAACTCGTCGTTCATTGCCGCTAACATAATGCATCGAACAGTAGTCCGATCAGAGACCCACTTCAGATAAGCATCTCTGACCGCACTCCGTGCATTTGCGGGAGGGATTTCAGGTGCCGGATCCGCTATTACATAGAGGATCCGTTCGTGCTCTAGAACAATTCTCAATCTTCGATACTAACTATCGAAGTTGTGACCCTTTAACTTCTAGTTATCGAGAAGTGACCGGAGCGATAAATTTGAAGACATCTGAAAAGAAAATAAGACCAAATTAGTTGATGAGTTAATAACTTAACCAAAAGACTTGGACTTTAGTCTAAAGGTTTCTCCCACTAATTTTTCAGATTGGTAGCCTCTAACTCCAATCCGTGAAAATACTTTTTCTCAAGTGGGTACTGAAATCCAATAGGCCTCGCATTAGCCCGACTATGGCCGGCTCACCCATACGAGCCTAAAGGTAGGTTCGTAAACCAATTGTTTCCCTAAACAATTTTCAGTATTTTATTTTGCCCCAGAGAGCACCCCAATCGGCCTAGGGGCCTCCTATTGCGGGTCTCTGGTTAGGTCCAACCATTAAAATGATAAATCCAATGCTTCCAATTAACTAAAGACCAAGCCTGACTATGGCCGGCCCACCTGGTCCCGTTAAGGAGGTTGCACTGAACCATCATCGATCAGATAGAAATTCCAGTCGCCGGATGTACACCCGTTCTATGGAACTGCCGATGCACACCAAGCTAGTGGACACATTTCTATCCAACTTAATGGAAGGCATAGACACTATCAACTCCTTGACTTAGTTTTTTTAAGGACCTAATAATTTTAGAGGACTTTTTAGTTGTGACAGAAGAAAAGTGACAAGGACATGGATCATCCTCCCATAGAATCAATCAGATTCCAGGAGGGTTGAAATAAATCAACAAATGATCCATGGGCACCTATAGATCAGTCAGACCGATCAACCTGGGTGACATGGGTTAACTCGAGTCATTGAGATTTTCCAATCAGTTCTGGTCGACTCGACTAGCCAGGTAGGTGAGATCATGGGTGAGTAACCGCCATTAACCATCTTTCCTAGACACCAACCAAGTTGGCCAGGAAAGAGGTAGCCTCATACAGCCATGATCACAATGCCAAACCTACCTCGACACCAGTCGGTTTACCAGACTCGATCAGACTAGCCTAAAGACTCGGGCGTCCACAGAGCCACTAATTGGATCCATTTTAGATGAACGGATCAACTATTCTAACTATTAGATAGTTCTAAAGAAGGACCTTAAACAACTTTTGTTTAATCTTCTTATTATCCGGTTCAACTAAACTTAGGTCTAACACAGTTTTGGACCCAACTAGTCAGCTAACCCAATTTACCCAAAATGGCTTATGCAAAATTTATTTAGATTTCATAAACCTAAAAACTTTTTTAATAAGCCAAACACTTAATTAAAATATTTTTTAATTAAGTCTCTATGTAAAACAATTTTACATACCAAATCATGCATCAAAAATATTTTACAAATATTTTATAAAACATGCCTAAAACATGTATCTCCAAATTAAAATAATTTTTAATTTAATATTCTTTAAGGATCCTTCTGAAGAGGTCAACACAAACGATCCGCATCGTGTCAAAGACACACAGTCATGGTGAGAGTCTCAACTAGGTTCCACAAAGAAAACTTGATACATTTATAAGATTAAACAAATTTTAATCTATAAGCATGCATACTAGATTAGATTACTAATCCAACGTGGCTCTGATACCACTGAAAGTTTACAGATGCAGGTAGTTTGACAAGATCCTACACTAGGCATGCAAACATCTGCAGGAGCAGATTGGATTTTAAAATAATTTTTAAAATTCGTGCAGCGGGAATCTACTCCGCTAGGAACTAATCTAAATCTAGTTGTATTTAGGCATGTATAAGCATATAAAATATTTATAAAATATTAAACAATTTAATCTATCCATGCATGATTAAAAAATAATTTTCCATACCTTTTATTCTGCCTGGAATAACTCTGGAATAAACCTGGAATAGACTGGAATAACTGGAATAAAGTTATTCCAGTCATCTTCCTCCTTGGGACTCTATTTTTGGCTTGCAAAATGTCATCGAAACACCTCCTTCCGGACCTCCGTTTGCTCCCAAATTTGAGCAGCAGCAACTTGGACAAGTCTTCTTCGATTTGCCACCAATAACTGCAATCAAATCTTAGCCAAAAAATAAAATAAATCACCAAAGTCTGCTGCCAGATTTCTGCAGCAGAACTGGGCAGCAGACTTTGGCCTTCATTTCGGAGCAGCTGGGGCGATCCCGGTCCGCGTGGTTTGCTCCTAGGAGTAGAATGGTACTCCCTCTAGAGGGGAGACATGCCCGGGGCTCTCAGATTCGGCTTCACGCACGGTGCTAGCCGCCGGAAGAGGGCTTCACGGTCACAGAATTCTGCAGCACTGGGCAGAACTTGAGCACTTCAAAATAATGGATAAATGCCTTGTTTCTCTCCCTCTAAAGCTTCTAAACCCAGCCCCAGATTTTCTCTCCTTAAGCTTCTCAAAGAATGCCCAAAGCTCTCTCTTTTTAAACCTCTCTCATGGTGAAGAGAAATTTTTCTCTTGTTTAAACTTCAACCAAACAAACAGGGATGGCTTGGGTATTTATAAAGGCTGCTAGGAGGGAGAGGGAGGTGGAGCGACGGGAGGAGGAGAGGCAGCAGCTTGTTGACCCAATTAACAAGCCTTAAACATGGGATTAAGGCCAGCGGGTGGAGGGAGAGGAAAATGCCCAACATTTTGCCTTCACGACGTTTGGATTTCAAATGTTTTGCCTTCTCCAAAAACAACGTGTAAAACGGCATGGAGAAAAAAAGGAACCAAAACTCCGGTCCAACCAAAATTGGTTCAAACCTAATTTTGGTTCAATTCCATTAAACCAAACGGTTCAATCCAATTGAATCTGGTTCAAGGAATAAAATTGGTTTACAACCAATAGGAGGCTGAAACGAACTCTGAATCAATTCAAAACTGATTCAGAGAAATCCTGGCGCAGTGCTGGTCAACCCGGAATAATTTTCGATTGACACAGACAAGGGCAAGACGGGGAACAGAGTGCTCAAAAATACTGACCATAAAATTGAGACGATTCCCAATCGTAATCGGTATCCCGATCAGAGAGTTATCCTCTATGGTGTGTGACCTCATAGGTTCGAACCTAAATGGTAGCACTAGAACAATTTCTAGTACCAGCACTGTTGGCTTTGGCTCCTTAGTTTTGATGATTAACAAAAGGTTGAGTATATGTTTGGACTAATATTTCATCTCAAGATAAAGTTTCAGGACTTAGATTATTCAAAAAGAGTACTAAGAGTACAATGATGAAACCAAGCTTGCCTGATTTTGGAAAAGAACTCTTCTACCTTAAACAAGATCAAATTTCTCATATTGGACCTTCCTGTTAAGAAGTAATTGACAAAAGAAACAAAGGCTTAGAGAAACTCAAGCATGGAACGCACCTCTCTAGAGTTTCAGAAAATTTCAGATCAGAGGTCAACCACCAGAGGTCGACACCTTGTCAAAGGTCGACCACCAGAGGTCGACTCATGAAGAAAAGAAAAGTTCAGTAAGGCCGGCACGGCAAAATTTCAGTGGCAAGCTCCAGAGGTCGACCACCAGAGGTCGACTCATGAAGAAAAGAAAAGTTCAGTAAGGCCGGCACGGCAAAATTTCAGTGGCACGCTCCAGAGGTCGACTCATAGCCTGAGAATTCAAACTGTCCAGAGGTCGACACCAGAGGTCGACTCATAGCCTGAGAATTCAAACTGGGCAGAACTACGGTTTTCTGGATTTTTGCCTAAGATAAACTGGAGGTCGACTCATGAGGTCGACACTTGATCCAGAGGTCGACTCATGAGGTCGACTCATGGCATAACGGCTAGTTTTTCTGAACTTTTGATTTGATTTCTAACGGCCATAAACGATCATATTTTTTATTCTAACGGTCTTGTGGAGTTGTTTCAGCTTGAATGAGGTATTTAACCTCCACCAAACTTCAAAAAAGACAAGAAAAAAAAGTGAAAAAGATTAGAGTGAAAGTACAAAGCCTTCAATCAATTCCAAGCCAAAAAGAGTGAGAAAACCAAGAGATTCCTTAGCCAAAAGCTTACCATCTTTGAGGAATCCAACTTTCAAGTGTTTAGCATTTAAGTGAGGTCCAAAGATTCCAAGAGAAAGGCTCGAAGAGTCTTCATCAAGAGCTACATCGAATTACATTTTGCTCAAAAGGAGTTTGTCTTGTTTTATTCATTGTATTCATATTTTCTTTGTCTTAGGCTAGTTTCAAGGGAATTTGAAACTAGTGAGAGGTTTGTTGGTGAGCCAATTGATAAAACCAACTAGGGTTGCTTGTAAGCCCGAAGCCAAAACAAGTGAGTGAGGTTTGTTGGTGAGCCAATTGATAAAACCAACTAGGGTTGCTTGTAAGCCCGAAGCCAAAACAAGTGTGTAAGGTTTTGACTTTTGAGCCTGGTAAAACAAGTCGGTTGTAATCTAAAGATTATAGTGAAAATTCCCAAGTGGAGCTTGGGGAGTAGATGTAGGTGCTAGGTGCACCGAACCACTATACTTCTTGTGTGTTTGCATTGCTTTACTCTTTATCTTCTTTTGCTCTTTAATTGTTGTTTTATTTCATTGCTTCCATTGCACAATTACTTGAGCACTATCACTCTTCACCTTTGAACTTGATAGCCATATATTGCTTTAATTTTTAAAATACCCAATTCACCCCTCCTCTTGGGCACCATATCTGGGCAACAAGTGGTATCAGAGCACCGGTACTCTCTTGTAGGTCCAACGATCTTGAGTGAAAGATCATGGCCGCCCCAATTGGAATGGATGTAGTTGAAGGACAAGCATCAAATCGCCCTCCTTTCTTTAATGGCACAAACTACACATACTGGAAAACTCGTATGCGTATTTATTTACAAGCTGTAGATTATCATATATGGAGAGTAATTACTAAAGGGCCTCATCAGCCCACTCACTTGGTTAATGGCATTATTACCCCGAAATCTGAAGAAGAATGGGATGACAATGACATCAAACAAGCTGAGTTAAATGCTAAGGCGATGAATTTGCTATTCTGTGCACTTGACCCTAGTGAATTCAACAGAATATCAAATTGTATTTCCGTCAAAGAAATTTGGGATACACTTGAGGTTACCCATGAGGGTACACACCAAGTGAAGACCACAAAGGTGAACATGCTCATTCATATGTATGAGATGTTCAGGATGGAACCAACTGAAAGTATAAGTGAAATGTATACTAGATTTACCAATATAGTAAATGGTATGAGGAGTTTGGGAAAAATTATATCTAATGGTGAACTGGTTAACAAACTTCTCAGGTCTCTTTCGGCTTCATGGGATGCAAAAGTAACAGCCATAGAAGAAGCCAAGGATGTCAATACTCTACCTCTCGAGCAGCTTCTTGGATCACTGATGACTTACGAGCTTTCACTAAAGCAGAAGACAGTGGACAATGACAAGAAAAAGAAAGCCATAGCCTTCAAGTCCACTACAAAGGAAGAGTCAAGTGATGAATCAGAAGAAGAAGCTGATGACGATGAGACAACCCTCATTACAAGAAAATTCAAAAGATTCATGAGAAAGAAGAAGGGCTTCTACAAGAAAAGGCCACAAAAAGGTGATCACAATAAAGAAAAAGAGAAAGAAAAAGAAAGGGATCCACCCATCTGCTTCAAGTGCAAGAAGCCTGGACATTATAAAACGGATTGCCCTTTGCTTAAAAAGAGTCAAAGGATGTTGAGAAAGAAAGCCATGATGGCTACCTGGAGTGAGAGTGAGGACTCCAGCAGTGATGAAGAGCAGGAGGTAGTCGCCAACTTATGTTTCATGGCCAATGAAGATAATGAGGTAAATTCTGAACCTGAAATTGAATTTACTTTCAATGAATTGCATGATGCTTTTGATGATTTAGTTATGGAATATGAAAAATTAAAACTGAAAAATAAGAAATTAAGAAAGCTAAATTTTGAGCTTACCAAAAATTCAGAAAAGTTTTCAACTGAAATTGAAGATTTAATTCAAGAAAACAAGAAATTAACTGAATATGTAAAGACCTTGACAAATGATAAGGATAATCTTTTAAAAGAAAATGATTCTTTGAAAAATAATAGAAGTCTTAAAACTAATGAAAAAATTGAAAAACAAAACAAAGAACTATTGTTTCAAAACAAGAATTACAAAGAAGAGATAGAAAAAGTAAAACCTTTTGTAGAAAAGTTTACTTTTAGTTCAGAAAAATTAAGTATGCTTTTAAATAGTCAACATGCAGTGTTTAACAAAGCTGGACTTGGATTTAAGCCACACAATCAACAAAAACTTTACAAAAACTTTTTCATACCTGCATCTTCTAATATTACCTGCTATGCATGTGGTAAATCATGACATAAATCATATATTTGTAATAGAAGAAAATTAAATACCTTTGGAAAGATTTGGGTTCTAATAGGAACCAATTTGACTAACCCTAAAGGACCCAAGATGACTTGGGTACCTAAAGTTTCAACTTGATTAATTTTTGCAGGTGTGCCTTGCAACCAAAAATAAAAGAAGAATGTGGTATCTGGATAGTGGTTGCTCAAGGCACATGACTGGGGATGTGAAGCAATTCTCATCACTAGCAGCTATTGATGGTGGAAACTTTACTTTTGGTGATAATGGAAAAGGCAAAATCGTCGGAATTGGTAAAATCCATATCACCCCTAATGCTTATGTAGATAATGTATTATTTGTTGATGGCTTGAAGCATAATCTTTTTAGCATTAGTCAGTTTTGTGACAAGGGCTTTAAAGTTATTTTTGAATCATCTTTGTGCATGGTATCTAGTCTTGATGTCGATGGCATCAAGTTCACTGGTCATAGGCATGGAAACATTTACATGGTTGATCTTGATGATCTAGCCATGGAGAGTGGTCAATGCCTAGTGGCTAGGGAAGCCAAGGCAAGTGAAACTAGTTGGCTTTGGCATCGTAGGCTAGGGCATGCTAGTATGCAGTTGATTTCAAAATTAAGCAAAAAGAATCTTGTAAAAGAATTGCCAAAACTCACATTTGAAAAAGATAAGATTTGTGCTGCATGTCAATTTGGAAAATAAACTAAATCTACTTTCAAACCTAAAGGAGTAGTATCTACTACTAGACCCCTTGAATTATTGCATATGGACCTCTTTGGACCAACCAGAACAACTAGTTTGGGAGGTAAAAAATATGGGCTAGTAATTGTAGATGATTGCTCACGATTTACCTGGGTAATGTTTTTAGCTCATAAAGATGAAACGTTTTCAGCTTTTGTTAAATTTTTTAAAAGGGTTTCAAACGAAAAAGATCTCACTATTGTTTCTTTGCGTAGTGATCATGGAACTGAATTTGACAATCATGATTTTGAAGCTTTTTGTAATGAAAATGGCATTAGTCATAATTTTTCTGCACCTAGGACACCTCAACAAAATGGGGTGGTAGAAAGAAAGAACAGGACACTTGAAGAAATGGCATGCACAATGCTTTGCGAAAACGATTTACCTAGATATTTTTGGGCAGAAGCCATTAATACTTCCTGTTACATTTTAAATCATGTTTTAATTCAACCTATTTTGAAGAAAACACCATATGAGCTTTGGAAAAATCGAAAACCGAATCTTAAGTATTTTCGTGTATTTGGTTGCCGCTGTTTTATATTAAACAATGGCAAAGACAATATCAGTAAATTTGATGCCAAGTCAGATGAGGGTATCTTCTTAGGATACTCTACTTCTAGCAAGGCATACAGGGTCTTCAACAGAAGAACTCTTCTGGTTGAAGAATCAATTCACGTAGTGTTTGATGAATCTAACAAAAAATCTTCTAGAAAAGAAGATTCTATTGATGATGAAACAGGTACAAAGAAGCTTGAACATTTAACAATCAATGAAGATGAGCCCAAAGGAGATGATGATCAAGAAAATGAAGATCAAACTCAAGAGATCAATGCAACTTCACCAAAACCTTTACCTAAAGAGTGGAGGTATGCACACGGACACCCCAAAGAGCTAATTATTGGTGATCCGTCAAAGGGAGTAAGTACATGCTCTTCTATTAGAAATGTTTGTGATTATTTAGCTTTTGTATCTCAGATAGAGCCTAAGTCAATTGAAGAAGCTGAAAAAGATTGTAACTAGATAAATGCTATGCAAGATGAACTAAATCAATTTAAAAGAAATAATGTTTGGACTTTAACTGAAAGACCCCTTAATGTTTCTATAATTGGCACAAAATGGGTTTTTAGAAATAAACTTGATGAACATGGTATTGTAACTAGAAACAAAGCTAGACTTGTTGCTAAAGGCTACAACCAGGAAGAAGGGATCGACTTTGATGAAACCTTTGCTCTTGTTACTAGGCTAGAAGCAATTAGACTTTTACTTGCTTTTGCTTATTTTATGGATTTCAAGTTATTTCAAATGGATGTTAAAAGTGCTTTTTTAAATGGATTTATTGAAGAGGAAGTTTATGTTGAACAACCTCCTAGTTTTGAAAATCATGAATTTCCTAACCATGTTTTTAAATTGCATAAAGCATTGTATGGCTTAAAGCAAGCTCCTAGAGCTTGGTATGATAGATTAAGTTCATTTGTGATGAAGAATGATTTTTCTAGAGGTAACGTAGATAATACATTATTTTTGAAAAAGAAAAATGATGATCTCTTAGTAGTACAAATCTATGTAGATGATATTATTTTTGGTGCTACTAACGAATGTTTTTGTCAAGAATTTGCAAAGTTAATGCAGAGTGAGTTCGAGATGAGCATGATGGGAGAACTCAACTTCTTCCTCGGACTCCAAATTAAGCAAACCAAAGAGGGGATCTCCATTAACCAAGCCAAGTACACAAGGAAAATATTGAAAAAGTTTGGGATGGAGACTACCAAACCAATAGGTACCCCAATGAGCTCTTCATGTAAATTAGACAAAGATGAATGTGGTAAATCAGTAGACCAAAATTATATAGAGGCATGATTGGTTCATTGCTATATCTAACTGCCAGTAGACCGGATATAATGTTTAGTGTTTGTATGTGTGCACGTTTTCAGTCTGCTCCTAAAGAATCACGTCTCTTAGCTGTAAAACGTATATTTAGATACTTATCTGGGTCAATTGAAATTGGTCTTTGGTATTCTAGAGAGTCATCATATGAATTAATTGCATATTCTGATGCTGATTTTGCTGGGTGTAAACTTGATCGTAAAAGTACTAGTGAAACTTGTCAATTCCTAGGAGTTAATTTGATTTCATGGAGCAGCAAGAAACATAATTCGGTTGCTCTATCTACGGCAGAAGCCGAATATATAGCAGCTGGAAGCTGTTGTGCTCAGATTCTATGGATCAAATAGCAACTCGAGGACTTTGGCATCAAATTAAGACACCCATAAGATGTGATAATACTAGTGCAATCAATTTAACGAAAAATCCTGTACAACATTCAAGAAGCAAACATATTGAAATAAGACATCACTTCATAAGAGAGCACGTTCAAAACTCTAATGTGTTGTTAGAATTTATTTGTACTGATTATCAATTGGCTGATCTATTCACAAAACCATTGAATGAAGATAGATTTTGTATGATCAGAAGAGAATTGTGAGTCATTGATCCTTTTGCTTGAAACTCTTCAATTTTCATCAAAATTCCTCAAAAATGATTTATAAATTCTCAAATATGTTTAAAGGTTATTTTTCTAAATTTTATCAATTTTTTAAATTTTACAGAATTTTATTTTGGCTAATTTATTGTTGGAGGTCGACACTTTAATTTTCGGAGGTCGACACTTGAGGTCGACCCCTAAGGTTTTCAGAGGTCGACACTTGAGGTCGACCCCTGAGAATTTTTAGAGGTCGACACTTGAACGGAAATCTCCTTTTTTTAAACCCATCCGCAAGCTACATTTTCTCCATTTCTTTCCATTTCTCCTTCGTGTGGTCCCCCTCCGACTTCCCTAAAGCTCTAAACAGTGGATTTCCAACCCTCTCCTTCATCTTTTTGGGTAATCTTCTCCTCTCCTCTTGTTTTCTTTTGAACCAAACCGTTTTTGACCGTGTTCTTGGTTTTGGACAACCGAAAGCTTTTGCCTCTATCTACCCTCAAATCTCGGTTGTTTTTCAATTGAAATCACTTATTTCTTTCCTCTGTTTCTTGCATTTTCTCCATTTACTCTCGATTTTCTCCATTTTCACAAACCCTATCTCACCATTTCACTATTTCCTCTTTTTTTTCTCAAACCATGAACCTCTCTTCTCCTCTCTTTTCTTGGTTCCTTTCCTCTTAGCCTTGCTTTATCCTACTTCTCCCTAATTTACCCCTCTTCCTTCCATATGGGTCCAAGAAAGCACTTGGCAGTAAGGAAAAGGAGAATGGAACAAGGCCAAGGTAGCACTGAGCGACGAAGAAAGGTCAGACATGAGCGTGAGCCGACCCCAGAGCCACCTGCACCAGTGCCAGCCAGCTTAGTACGGAAGAGCATTGCGAGTGGGAGACGTGTGGACATACCTTTCTGGGATCAGCATCACTTTTTTATAGGAGATGTGCTGAGAGATGCAGGTCTGGTTCACTTCTGCACGATGACTGAGAGATTCTATCCTGACCTCATCAGGGAGTTCTATGCATCCATGGCCACTGATGGCATTGGATGGTCAGCTACTGTACGTGGGATCGAGATTCCAGTGACACCAGAGGTCATCAGTCGTGTTTGGAGGATTCCACTTCATGGCACAGCTGCCACTTCGATCAGCGACAGAGAGCATGCCTTCAGATGTATTCTAGAGCGTGAGGATGTTAGCGGCATTTCCACAGTAGCCGCTAACCAGCTTTCACTGGAGATGAGAGTGCTGCATCATATCATCGCCCGTATCTTGATTCCGAAGAGCGGGAGATTCGACTTTATCACTGAGCGTGAGTTGGTGTTGATGGTGTCCCTGAGACAGCAGACTCCCATCAACCTTCCCAGGATCATGCTTCAGTAGATGGGTGAGGCAGCATCTCACAGGAGACTAGTTCAGCCATATGGTATGGGGCTGACACAGTTATTCAGGGAGCATGGAGTTTCATTTGATGGTATACCTTTCAGTCAGCTGCAGCATACTGATACATATGGAGAGAAATCCCTGCATAGGATGGGATTTCGACTGATTGGTGACCGTTGGGTGCGACGAGAGTCTGGCCAGGAGCCAGATGAGGAGGATGAGATCCGAGCAGCTGAGGCAGGGCCTTCAGAGCCTACTGATCATGGTACACCTACTCGTCCAGCACCAGAGTCAGAGACTGCGGAGCCTGAGCCATTCATGCCACCACCCTCATCAGCTCCAGCACCTACTGCTACTGCTACACCACGGAGGACTACAGCGAGGATATCGGACTTTGAGCAGAGAGTGACTGATCACATTTCAGAGGTCCGGACACAAATTGCTGGTGTACGACAGGAGCTACATGGTCTGCGGATCCACACAGATATGCGCATTGGAGCTCTTTCAGCTAGTGTAGATGCAGGATTTCGACAGATCCTCAGCCTACTGAGATTAGCATTGCCACCAGGGACTGTAGATCCGACAGTACCTCCTCCACATTCTGATGATGATGATGATGACTCCAGTGGATACAGTGACAGTGATGGAGATCAGCCTGGAGCAGGTAGCTCTGATGTTCCACCTGCAGATCCGATTCCAGAGATTCCCCCTTCTACTGATCCTCCTTCTACTGATCTTCCTAGTACAGATCCTCAAGCTACAGATGTGCCAGTAGATACTGAGTTTACTGAGTCACTTTTTGAGACTATTACAGGGATTCCGGATGATAGAGATGAGCATACAGAGACAGATATTGATGATCCCACTGCTTATGAGCTAGTCAGCAGGCACACTCCAGCTCAGTCTACTCAGCATACTGATCCATCTACTCCTTCTGCTACTGCTTCTGTCAGGACACCTGTGGAGCCTTTTCCTCGGACCTATAGATCTCGTAGGACTACCCCTAGGTCTGGTCCCTCTCTGAGGACTCGGAGTCTCACTCATAGGACTCCAAAATCCTCATCTAGGATCTCGGCTCCTATCTCTTTTGATATACCTTCTGATGAGGAGTAGCCTCATAGATTTACTTGATGTATGTTGTACTTAGTTTGCTTTGTATGATCTGATGTATCAGTGTTTTGTGCTTACTATGTAAGCAATTTTGTAACTGAATACATTTATATACTCATCTACATTATGATATTTTACTGTCTGATACCAGCTCTTAGCATTTATCTTTTTAAACCCTCAAGTTAGAATATTTTTGTTATCTCGAATGCACATATTGAGGGGGAGCATGTATTTTATGCAACTAAGTACTTCATTGTAATGGAACATAAGTTTCCTTAATATATCTTTTACTACAAAAAATGGACTTTTTGATTCTTGACAAAAAGGGGGAGTAGAGTATAAGTAAAGTATATATGAGATTCTCATGACTCTTTCTTATGAGTAGAATATGTATATATAGTATGTATATATGGTTCTTATGATTCTTATGACTCTTTCATGGAGTAGAGTATAGTAAAGTATATATGACTCTTATAAGTAAAACTTGTATGTTTCTTATCTTTTTGACTCATGAGAATGTTTTCACAAAAAGAAAGAAGTAAATGAAAAGTAAAATCTTTTTGACTCTTGAGAATGTTTTCACAAAAAAAGTAGATGAAAAGTAAAATTTTTATGGTATACTCATGCATGTAAGGATTCTTTGAAAATTTTTATTATTGCTATATTTTGCTTTTGGACTTAATTGCATATATACTCAAGGTTTTGTCATCATCAAAAAGGGGGAGATTGTTGGCTTTGGCTCCTTAGTTTTGATGATTAACAAAAGGTTGACTATATGTTTGGACTAATGTTTCATCTCAAGATAAAGTTTCAGGACTTAGGTTATTCAAAAAGAGTACTAAGAGTACAATGATGAAACCAAGCTTGCCTGATTTTGGAAAAGAGCTCTTCGACCTTAAACAAGATCAAATTTCTCATATTGGACCTTCCTGTTAAGAAGTAATTGACAAAAGAAACAAAGGCTTAGAGAAACTCAAGCATGGCACGCACCTCTCTAGAGTTTCAGAAAATTTCAGATCAGAGGTCGACCACCAGAGGTCGACACCTTGTCAAAGGTCGACCACCAGAGGTCGACTCATGAAGAAAAGAAAAGTTCAGCAAGGCCGGCACGGCAAAATTTCAGTGGCACGCTCTAGAGGTCGACCACCAGAGGTCAACACCTGTCCAGAGGTCGACACCAGAGGTCGACTCATAGCCTGAGAATTCAAACTGGACAGAACTACGGTTTTCTGGATTTTTGCCTAAGATAAACTGGAGGTCGACTCATGAGGTCGACACTTGATCTAGAGGTCGACTCATGAGATCGACTCATGGCATAACGGCTAGTTTTTCTGAACTTTTGATTTGATTTCTAACGGCCATATTTTTTATTCTAACGGTATTGTGGAGTTGTTTCAGCTTGAATGAGGTATTTAACCTTCACCAAACTTCAAAAAAGATAAGAAAAAAAAGTGAAAAAGATTAGAGTGAAAGTACAAATCCTTCAATCAATTTCAAGCCAAAAAGAGTGAGAAAACCAAGAGATTCTTTAGCCAAAAGCTTACCATCTTTGAGGAATCCAACTTTCAAGTGTTAGGCATTTAAGTGAGGTCCAAAGATTCCAAGAGAAAGGCTTGAAGAGTCTCCATCAAGAGCTACATCGAATTACTTTTTGCTCAAAAGGAGTTTGTCTTGTTTTATTCATTATATTCATATTTTCTTTGTCTTAGGCTAGTTTCAAGGGAATTTGAAACTAGTGAGAGGTTTGTTGGTGAGCCAATTGATAAAACCAACTAGGGTTGATTGTAAGCCCGAAGCCAAAACAAGTGTGTAAGGTTTTGACTTGTGAGCTTGGTAAAACAAGTCGGCTGTAATCTAAAGATTATAGAGGAAATTCCCAAGTGGAGCTTGGGGAGTGGATGTAGGTGCTAGGTGCACCGAACCACTATACTTCTTGTGTATTTGCATTGCTTTACTCTTTATCTTCTTTTGCTCTTTAATTGTTGTTTTATTTCATTGCTTCCGTTGTACAATTACTTGAGCACTATCACTCTTCACCTTTGAACTTGATAGCACATATATTGCTTTAATTTTTAAAATACCCAATTCACCCCCCGTCTTGGGCACCATATCTGGGCAACAAGCACAGGAAACTATCTAGCAATGGGTCCCGGCGTTCGGATAGGTCGAAGATGTAGGAGTAAACAATCGAACCTCTGGCATATGGTTACCGTATAATTCATCCCTTTGACCTCTAATGCTCAGGACGATTGAGATTGGGTTGCCAACCCAGACTGAGTCAGTCGACTACGTGTCTCAACCTCGCAAGCCCAGTGACTCTTCACTAGGACTACCCCGGCCGAGGATTTGCTAAATTGAGATACTGCGAGATATTCAATCCAAACTGTTTGGACAGGTCAATTCCATCTTGGTCCATCACTGCTCCACAAGTACTTGCCTGTACCCAGAAACCTTCCATCACCGGATTAAAAATCCGGGTAGTCCGGCACCAAAGCACAAGGAGTTGCTTGCAAGCTACCGTGATGACCTCAGGTCAGAGGGACACATATACCCATATCCAATCATGAGTATCCCTTTGGCAGAAAGGGGCTGCACGGAGTCACGTTCAATAAGATATCACATATCCCACTTGCATATCACATCAGTGTCATCACACTCATTTGGTCAAGAGGACAACCAAACGATGTGAACTACAATAACCTATACTTGATATATTGCCGTCCAGTACAATATATCCTTTGGTTGTGAACAAGGTTTAAGGACCACTAGATACATCCTCTCTGTATCGAAGTCAGTGTAGTCCTAAGGACTTCATCACATTGAAAGAGTTCATTTCAGGAAAATTAAGTATGTGATGAGCTGCCAAAAATATTATTTTATTAATTCATAAAATGTGTACAATACTTAGCACAACCGCCTACAACCCAGGCGATTGGCTTTGGGACACAATTCCCAACAGAAGGAAGTCAGAATGTAGAGTGTTATAGGTGTCATTAGGTTGGCCATTTTGTTAACAAATGCCCTGTATAGAACCTACACATAGGTGAGATGGGAGAAGAAGAGGAACCTGAAGCAGCCGAAGAGTGTGGAGAGGAAGTATATGAAGTTGAGCTTGATTTAGCAAAGGAGTATGAAGGTAATGAGGAGGAAATAGAGTCACTTGACCTTGTAGGAGTTGTTTGGTGTATTCTATTTCAGACTAGGAAGAACGAGGACTGGTATAGGACCAATATCCTGCAAACCTTCATCAAATTAGGGGACAAAGTGTATAAGATCATTATAGACAGTGGGAGCTGTATCAATGCCATTTCTACCAATGCAGTCAAAAGTCTAGGTTTACCTACAGCACCCCATCCCAACCCCTATAAGGTTTCATGGATTGATGCAACTTCAATTCCCTTTAAGTCAATTTGTCAGGTCATAATCCATTTCCAGTCATACCAAGAGAAGGTCTGGTGTGATGTGTTACCAATGGGAGTCGGTAGCATAATTTTGGGAAGACCCTGATTATATGATCATGATGTTACCCTATTTGGAAGATCAAATTCTTGTTCTTTTAATTATCAGGGTAAGAGGATAGTCATAAATTCAACTCCACCTTAGGAAAACATTAAGAGGGGGTCCAGTAATTTGAAAGAAAAGAAGCCAGGATTGAACATAATTACTGCTAACTAGATGGAAAGAGAAATCATTGGAGGTGCACCCATTGGAGTTTTAGTGGTTAAAGAGACTCATGAACAACCTAAACCCAAACACTTTAAGTAAGTTATAGAGCTTTTGAAAGACTTTCAGGATGTGTTTCCTGAAGACTTGCCAAATGAACTGTCACCATTAAGGGACATGCAACATGCTATAGACCTAGTCCTAGGAGCTACATTGCCAAACCTCCCACATTATAGGATGAACCCTACATAACACTTAGAGATGCAAAGACAAGTAGGGGAGCTTTTTCATAAAGGATTCATTAGGGAGAGTCTTAGTCCTTGTGCAGTTCTAGCCTTGTTAACCCCCAAGAAAGATGGCACTTAGAGGATGTTTGTCGACAGTAGAGCCATCAACAAAATCATTGTTAAATATAGGTTTCCAATTCTCCGTTTGGATGATATGTTAGATATGATGGCCGGATCAACCATTTTCTCAAAGATTGACCTTAAAAGTGGCTATCATCAAGTTAGGATCAGAATTGGGGATGAATGAAAAATATCCTTTAAGACTAAGGATGGTTTGTACGAATGGTTGGTAATGCCTTTTGGCTTGTCCAATGCTCCTAGCACTTTTATAAGAATAATGACCCAAGTATTAAGAGCCTTTATAGGAAAATTTATGGTTGTATACTTTGATGATATCCTCATATACAGTAAGACAAGGAAGGATCACTTAGACCATCTTTATCTAGTGTGTCAGAAACTTAGGAAAGAGAACCTGTAGGCCAATCTTAAGAAGTGTAGCTTCATGACAATTAGGATAGTCTTTTTAGGTTTTGTAGTTTCCCCAAAGAGAGTATCAGTTGATCCCGAGAAGATCAAATCAATAGTTGAGTGGCCTATACCTAGGAATATCCATAATGTCTGAAGTTTTCATAGATTAGCCACCTTCTATAGAAGATTTATTAAAGGATTTAGCACCATTATGGCACCAATTACAGATTGCATTAGGAAGGGAGCCTTTAAGTGGACCAAGAATGCTGATAGAGCCTTCCTAAAGATAAAAGAGAAGATGACAGAAGCCTCGATCTTGAGACTTCCTGATTTTTCTAAAGTGTTTGAAGTTGCTTATGATGCTTCGGGTGTTGGCATAGGAGGAGTACTTAGTCAAGAGAGTCATCCTGTAGCCTTTTTTAGTGAAAAATTAAATGAGGCTAAATCCAAGTACTCAGCCTATGATAAAGAGTTTTATGCAGTAGTACAAGCATTGAAATATTGGAGACATTATTTACTACCACAGGAATTTGTTTTGTACTCTGACCATGAGGCACTTAGGTTTCTAAACTCTCAGAAGAAATTAAATCCAAGACATGCTAAGTGGGTAGAGTATCTCCAATCTTATACTTTCGTATTGAAGCATCGAGCTGGTTCAAAGAATAAGGTTGTAGATGCAGTTAGTCACCGATCAATGTTGTTGAATTGTGTCAATACTGAGGTTATTGGATTTAACAAGCTCAAGGAGCAGTATGAGTCTTGTCCAGATTTTGGGAAAATCTATGAGAAAATCAAGCAAGGACCATCTAGTTTGGATAGTGATTATACTTTGCAAAATGGTTATCTTTTTAAGGAAAATAAGCTTTGCATACCTTGAACATCCCTTAGAAAATTTTTGATTTGAGAGATCCATGCTGGAGGCTTAGCAGGACATTTTGGAAGAAATAAGACTATTCTGGCAATGGAGGACCAATTCTTCTAGCCAAGTCTTAAGAGAAATGTAGCTCAAATAGTGGCTAGGTGTAGAACTTGTGCTGTTGTGAAGTAGCAAAAGCAGAACACTTGCCGTTATACCCCTTTGCTTATGCCCGACTGCCCTTGACAAGATCTAAGTATGGACTTTGTTCTAGGTTTACCAAAAACCATAAGGCGACATGATTCCATCTTTGTCGTGGTTGGCAAATTTTCCAAAATGACGCATTTCATTCCTTGTTCACAAACATTCAATGCCTCTAGAGTCACCAAACATTTCCTAGATGAGGTGGTCAAATTACATGGTTTACCCAAGACAATTGTGTCTGATAGGGATGTACGGTTGATGCAGAACAAATAAAGGGATGCGATGCGGAAGTAAATTAAGATTAACTAATTTTTTTGTTGTTTTTTTATATGTTTGTAGAAGTTGGCTTCAAATCAAAGAAAAGTTAACCTAACATTGAAAGATACTAATATGATAATTGAAAGCACAATTTTAAGGAAACTAAATTATTAGAGTAGTTCAGAAGCAAAGGATCGCTGGGGGTTGAGAAACTCCCAGACCTAGGGTTTCGCTCCGAACTTTCAGCAGAACAGAAATAAAGAGAAGGGATGGTTTATCTAACCAGACAATGATCTTCACAGATTTTGGTGGAAGAACTCTCCCGAGCAGATTGTTGGATCCTCGGATTCAGATACCTTCATAATGGATCCTCCAATACTGGTCCTTTGGCGGGTTGGCTTCTCCTGAACTCAAGATCTGGAAGAGAAGAAAAACAATTGATGGAATCAGAGAGTCAAGGGAAAGATTTACCAGGTTGATGAACTTGAAGATTGAAATTGCTGAAAACTGGATTCTCTTGGATGTTGATGTGATTTTCCTTGGAACTTGCTCTGGATCTGAAGTAGCCGGACTGGATCTGGATGAAGGTGGACGGCCTGGACTTGTAGAGAGAGAGAGGCCGTGGGAGATGGATGGATCTAGGGTTTGATGGATTGAAAATAATGAAGGGTGGCTAGGGTTTTGGAATTTCAAGTGGCTAACCTAGGATTTTGGATAAAGATGGAGATCTCTCACCTCCTCAAGGCTCCAATGGAACCCGGATTACCCCCTCACGGAGCTCAACACTTAGAATAGTGCGGAAGAAGAGAAACCTAGGTCACTCAACACAAGAGAATAGCAAAAATAATTTTTCTTCATTGATTTTCTAAAGTTACAAAGAGAGGTCTATTATATAGACCTAAAATTTTCTCCAAGCTTGTACAAATTCCCATGTGGGACTAAACTCCTCCAACCACTAGATTAGGTAGAAAATCTTCTCTCTTGGCCGACCAAGAGTTCAAAAAAAATTGGGACGGCCATAAAGGAATTTTTTTTGAATTTTTTTGGTGCCTCCTTTGGAGTTGGATTTGGATTTGGAGTCCTCTTCTTCTTATGGTATTTCTTCTTTTCTTCCACTCCAAGTTAAGCTCTTTGATTTTGATTTGAACTTCAATTAGGAGTAGGTTGGATGTCCTTCTTTGATTTCTTCTCCAAGAGAAGTCTTCTTCCTTCTTTGCTTAGGTAAAATAGGCAGGTATGGGCGCCTCCTTTAAAGTAGCCTCCAATTTGATTTTTTCTTCTTTGGATGTGGGGACCATGACACTGGGATGCCTCTGTGGCACCTCCTGGACTCTGGCTTGTGCTCGGAGTGTGGCTGGGCGTGTGGCTTGGAGTGTGGCCTCCACTTGCTTGAACCTTGATTTGATTGGAAGACAAATGTGGCACTATTTTGGACCAAATTGAAACCACATTGGGACTTGCACTGAGTCAACATGACTCAACAAAATTTAAATGGTGACTCAATAAATAAAATAAATAAACTAGTTGACCAGGTCAACCTTTATTACAAACCCTAATTTCTCGGGCAATGTCAATCAGAGATCCAAATGGAGCTCTGAAGTCTTCTTCTGAGTCTGGAGCCCGCACAAATTCTCCCAGGGTGGGAGGAACTCGACCCTGTCGAGTAAGGCTCAAGTTGGCTCTGGTATCTCTCTAAGAGGTCTGGGTCCAATTCTTGTAATTCTTCTCGGGAGATCCAAGAGTCATCAGAATCGGGCCTTCCTTGCCAGCGGACCAGGTACCTTTGGTATCCTCGATTACGAGTAGAGATAACCTGATCATCCAGAATCTTTTCAATCTGCTCTTTCCTCATAGGCCAGTTTGTTGGTGGACACACAGGGTCGGGATCACTCTCAATGATAGGGTTAGGCTCAAAAGGCTCACTAGGAATCACAGCTGGCTCCCTGTACTCTACTAAGTCTGTAATGTTGAAAGTAGAGCTAATGCCTAGTTCTGGAGGCAACTCAAGCACATAGGCATTGGATCCTACTCTCTTTACCACTCTAAATGGTCCAGCTCCCCTAGCATGTAACTTTCTAACGGTTCCAGGAGGAAACCGTTCAGGCCTTAACCTAATCATCACATAGTCTCCCTCAACAAAAGATTTGACTCGCCTTTGAGTATCAGCCAACTTCTTATAAGTTTCATTACTTAAATTTATTTTGGCATGAATTTCTTTATGCAAGTCTTTTACATGCTGTGCAAAATTCTCAGCAGATTCGGAGACTCAAGTGTGGACAGGTAAAGGGACTAGGTCAAGAGGTGTGTGAGGTTTGTACCCATGTACAATTTCAAATGGACTCTTACCCGTAGACCTATTGACCGAGTCATTGTACGCAAATTCTGCCCTTGGTAGGTATAAATCCCAATTTCTGGTGTTTTCACCAACAAGACATCTCAGCAGATTTTCTAGGCTACGGTTCACTACTTCAGTTTGGCCATCAGTTTGGGGATGATAGGCAGTTGAAAACTTAAGTTTTGTCCCTAACTTATGCCAAAGGGTCTTCCAAAAGTAACTGGTGAACCGGACATCCCTATCTGAAATGATTGTCTTAGGTAGGCCATGGAGTCTAACTATCTCATTGAAGAAAAGTGTGGCTACCTTAGACGCATCAAAGGTTTGGGAACAAGGCAAGAAGTGGGCCATTTTAGAGAATCGGTCGACTATGACACAGATAGAATCATGTCTCCTCTGGGTCTTAGGTAAACCTAACACAAAATCCATACTCACATCTTGCCAAGGACGATCTGGGACAGGGAGTGGGGTATAAAGGCCAGTGTTTTGTTTTCGCTGTTTGGCAACAGCGCAGGTTCGACATCTAGCTACAATATTAGCTACATCCCTTTTCAAGCTAGGCCAGAAAAAGTGGTCTTCAATAGCTAGAATGGTCTTGTCTTTTCCAAAATGGCTGGCTAAACCTCCAGCATGGATTTCCCAAATCAAAAATTTCCTAAGAGAAGTTCTAGGGATGCAAAGCCTATTTTTGAAGAACAAAAAACCATCTACAAGGGTATAATCCTGGTGATTACTAGATGGTCCTTGAACTAGATCCTGATACACAGTTGTGAAATCCGGACAAGACTCATATTCCTCTTTGATTTGCTCAAACCCTATGACCTCAGTTCTAACAGAAGTTAATAACAGAGATCGGCGACTAAGGGCATCAGCTACCTTATTCTCAACTCCAGCCTTATGTTTCAGGACAAAAGTATAGGACTGGATATATTCTACCCACTTAGCATGCCTAGGGTTAAGCTTCTTTTGGGAGTTCAGAAATCTAAGAGCCTCATGGTCCGAAAATAATACAAATTCCTGCGGTAGCAAATAATGTCTCCAGTAACGCAAAGCTTGCACCACCGCATAAAATTCCTTATCATAGGTAGAATACCTAAGCTTAGCATCATTAAGTTTTTCACTAAAGAATGCTATGGGATGATTCTCTTGGCTTAGGACTCCACCTATTCCTACACCTGAAGCATCACAGGCAACCTCAAATACTTTAGAAAAATCGGGTAATCTCAGAATGGGTGCCTGGGTCATTTTATCCTTAAGATCTAGGAAGGCTTTATGGGCTGACTTAGTCCAATGAAATTCTCCCTTCCTAATACAATCAGTGATAGGAGCAGCTAAAGTACTAAACCCCTTGATGAATCGCCTATAGAAGGTAGCCAAGCCGTGGAAACTTCTAACTTCATGCACATTGGTTGGCTCTGGCCAGTCTACTATGGACCTAATTTTCTCAGGATCGGCCACCACGCCGTCAGGGGTTACTACAAAACCAAGAAAGATAACTCTACTAGTCATGAATTCACACTTCTTAAGATTACCGTAGAGTCTCTCATTCCTCAAAACTTGGCAGACTGCTCTAAGATGGCCTAGGTGATCTGCTGGGGTCTTACTATAGATCAGGATGTCATCAAAATAGACCACCACAAATTTTCCTATGAAAGCTCTAAGTACCTGGGTCATAATTCTCATGAAAGTACTAGGGGCATTGGACAACCCAAAAGGCATAACAACCCATTCATAAAGACCATCCTTAGTTTTGAAAGCAGTTTTCCATTCATCCCTGGGTCTAATCCTAACCTGATGATAGCCGCTTTTGAGATCAATCTTAGAAAAAACCATTGCACCAGCCATCATATCAAGCATGTCATCTAGTCTAGGGATGGGAAACCTATATTTGATTGTAATTTTATTGATGGCACGACTGTCAACACACATCCTCCACGTGCCATCTTTCTTTGGGGTTAGTAAGGCTGGGACTGCACAAGGACTAAGACTTTCTCTAATAAACCCCTTCCTCAATAATTCTCCAACCTGCTTTTGCAGTTCTTCATGCTCAGATGGATTCATCCTGTAATGGGGCAAGTTGGGCAAAGTCGCTCCTGGGATTAGATCTATGGCATGCTGGATATCCCTAAGAGGTGGAAGGTGGTCTGGCAAATCCTCGGGAAAGACATCCTCAAATTCTTTTAACACAGGTTTAACTTCGTGGGGAGGCTCTGAGGGTTCCGAAGTTCTAAGTTCCTTAGCAGTCAACATCCAGATGGGTGAACCACTATGAATTTCTTGTTCTAGATCCTTAGCACTGATTAGGTTCACTCCAGTTTTCATCTCCTTAACCTTACCAGCTCCTTTAGTTACCTTGTCCTTAGGGGGAACGGAATGGATCGTAATCTTCTTCCCATTGAAACTAAAGACACAGGTATTGGATTTTCCTAAGAGGGTGGTATCATGATCATACAACCAAGGTCTTCCGAGAATTATACTGCTCACCCCCATGGGTAAAACATCGCACCAAATCTTTTCGTGATAAGATTGCATTTGGATTTGGACTTGACATCTAGACTGGATGGGTATGGAGGTAAAATCTACCCAAGAAACCTTATAGGGGTTGGGATGGGGAACTGGGATTAAGCCTAACATCTTGACAGTGCTAGTAGAGATGGCATTTACACACCTCCCACTATCTATGATGATCTTACATACCTTATCCCCTAATTTAAGAAAAGTCTGTAGGATGTTAGTCCTACGCCAATCCACTTGAACTAGATTCTGGGATAGGATGCATCTTACAACTCCTAATTGGTCAGATTCATTGGGTTCCTCCTCTCCTTCATACTCCTCAACCAAATTCATTCCGGCCTCATAAACTTCTTCTTCAAATTCCTCACTGGGCTCGGAATTATCATTCACTCCCTCTTCTATGGAAAGGGATCTCCGTGGGCACTGGCTAGCTACATGACCTACCTTATGACACTTGAAACAGGCTATGGCAGTACACTGACTGGAAATGTGACCTGGTTTCTGACACTTAAAACATGTGATATTTGAACTAGGGGTTCTCTGGGTGTCAGGTGCCTTACCTTTGTCCATGGGTCTAGGGGTAGAAGTACCCTGAAAAGGTTTACTAGGGATAACTTGGCTAGGTCCATTCCTTGGGATTGGGGCACTAACCCTAGAAGGTATAGGTCCTCTCTGAAATTTCTCAGTGTTCAGTGCAATCTGGTAGGCTTGGTCTAGATCAGTAACCTCTCTCAGAAATAGTTCTCTCTTGATTTCTTCCCTCAGTCCAGCCCTAAATCTAGACAAAGTGACTTCGTGGGCTTCACTCACATCACATCTCATTAGGTATTCATCAAAAGTAGTTATGTAGTCTGAGACAGATCGGTTTCCTTGTTTCAGGTTTTGCCATTGGTCTAACAGGTTTTGCTGGTATGAAATGGGTAGGTATTTATCTCTCAGTTTTTCTTTCATACCCTGCCAAGTGGTTATGGGCTCAACATTCCGTCTCCTAGTGGTTAGCTCAATGTTCCCCCAGTATAACCTAGCTTGACGCACTAATTTCATCTTGGCAAACTTGTATTTCCTCTCCTCAGACATAGCATACCACTCAAAGTATTGGTCCATCTCACCCTCCCAATCAGAATACACCTTAGGGTTCAGACTACCATCAAAAGTGGGTGCATCTAATTTGATGTTCCTGATGAACCTATCATCTCTATCTTCAGGCTCTGGGTCAGGCCTCCTATGATTAGGTTCAGGATCTCTATATAAAGGCCTTCTAGGCTCCTGATGTGGGTGAGGTTGAGGCACATTAAAATCGGGGTCAGGAGTCCAATTCCGATGTCTAGGTTCTTCAAGTACTTGGACTCGGTCCCTAAGTTGGGTAAGATCCTCATGAATTTGTGCGCTAAACTGGGCCACAGTGTTTGTCATATCCTGATTCATTTTAGCCATACTTTCAGTAAGAGTTCTGATCATGGCCTCTAAATCAGGTTGGGTTTGACCAGGTTGATATGGCACTCCGTTTCTGGTAGACATGATGATTCAAGCAAGCACACAAAATGAGACTAGACTAAATCGACTACTGGATCCTAGACCTAGAGTCCAAACTAGATGCCCAATCAGAGTGGCAAGCTAGCCTGTAGTAACTCAGGACTCAGCCAGGCAGGTGTAAGGGGAGTGTTAGGTCCTTGATTGCCAATCCTAGACACCAATCAGTGATTGGCCAGGTAGGCGGACCAGCACACAAGCCCTTCGGGAATGGATCCCTGAACCACCGTTCTAGACACTGAGTGCTAAGCACACACAGAATAACTCGGCAAACTGACTCAACACTAGCCTAGACCCGACCAATTGGTGTCCCTAGCCCACTAGGGCAAATTAGGTCTAACTGATTTTAAATTAGGTCTAGGTTCGAATGATTGGATGGTGGTTTTGGGCTAAGGAGAGGTAATCAACTCCTCCCCTTATCTTAGATGCTCAATTGCCCTTAAGTAAATTATGAGATGATCACTCCAAAAAGGATTGAATTGCAGAACACAAAAAACAGAGTTGCTGTATTTTAATGCTCAGAATTTTTACCGAAACCAATAAATCACAGAAAAATTATGGAAAATAGGTTCAATTATACTGGTTTCAACGAAGCAAAAATCATACAATTTGGAGTTTTATGCAGGGAGAAATAATTCAGACAACAGGGAAATTACGGGCTGCAACTAGATTGTCTTCCCCGTTTATAATCCCTGCTGCGAAGTTATAACCCAATGGATCCCCTACATGCCCTAGGAACACCCCGTGGAATGGGAGGAGGAGGCTTGCGCCTCGCTTAGTTCCTAGGACCGGACGTCCTGGGGAGTCTACTTCGAGCAGACAAAATAAAAAGAGAAAACAATCAAAACAAGCAAGCAAGCAAATCAGAAACCCTAGACTGGGCTCTGATACCAAAAATGATGCAGAACAAATAAAGGGATGCGATGCGAAGTAAATTAAGATTAACTAATTTTTTTGTTGTTTTTTTATATGTTTGTAGAAGTTGGCTTCAAATCAAAGAAAAGTTAACCTAACATTGAAAGATACTAATATGATAATTGAAAGCACAATTTTAAGGAAACTAAATTATCAGAGTAGTTCAGAAGCAAAGGATCGCTGGGGGTTGAGAAACTCCCAGACCTAGGGTTTCGCTCCGAACTTTCAGCAGAACAGAAATAAAGAGAAGGGATGGTTTATCTAACCAGACAATGATCTTCACAGATTTTGGTGGAAGAACTCTCCCGAGCAGATTGTTGGATCCTCGGATTCAGATACCTTCGTAATGGATCCTCCAATACTGGTCCTTTGGCGGGTTGGCTTCTCCTGAACTCAAGATCTGGAAGAGAAGAAAAATAATTGATGGAATCAGAGAGTCAAGGGAAAGATTTACCAGGTTGATGAACTTGAAGATTGAAATTGCTGAAAACTGGATTCTCTTGGATGTTGATGTGATTTTCCTTGGAACTTGCTCTGGATCTGAAGTAGCCGGACTGGATCTGGATGAAGGTGGACGGCCTGGACTTGTAGAGAGAGAGAGGCCGTGGGAGATGGATGGATCTAGGGTTTGATGGATTGAAAATAATGAAGGGTGGCTAGGGTTTTGGAATTTCAAGTGGCTAACCTAGGATTTTGGATAAAGATGGAGATCTCTCACCTCCTCAAGGCTCCAATGGAACCCGGATTACCCCCTCACGGAGCTCAACACTTAGAATAATGTGGAAGAAGAGAAACCTAGGTCACTCAACACAAGAGAATAGCAAAAATAATTTTTCTTCATTGATTTTCTAAAGTTACAAAGAGAGGTCTATTATATAGACCTAAAATTTTCTCCAAGCTTGTACAAATTCCCATGTGGGACTAAACTCCTCCAACCACTAGATTAGGTAGAAAATCTTCTCTCTTAGCCGACCAAGAGTTCAAAAAAAATTGGGACGGCCATAAAGGAATTTTTTTTTGAATTTTTTTGGTGCCTCCTTTGGAGTTGGATTTGGATTTGGAGTCCTCTTCTTCTTATGGTATTTCTTCTTTTCTTCCACTCCAAGTTAAGCTCTTTGATTTTGATTTGAACTTCAATTAGGAGTAGGTTGGATGTCCTTCTTTGATTTCTTCTCCAAGAGAAGTCTTCTTCCTTCTTTGCTTAGGTAAAATAGGCAGGTATGGGCGCCTCCTTTAAAGTAGCCTCCAATTTGATTTTTTCTTCTTTGGATGTGGGGACCATGACACTGGGATGCCTCTGTGGCACCTCCTGGACTCTGGCGTGTGCTCGGAGTGTGGCTGGGCGTGTGGCTTGGAGTGTGGCCTCCACTTGCTTGAACCTTGATTTGATTGGAAGACAAATGTGGCACCATTTTGGACCAAATTGAAACCACATTGGGACTTGCACTGAGTCAACATGACTCAACAAAATTTAAATGGTGACTCATTAAATAAAATAAATAAACTGGTTGACCAGGTCAACCTTTATTACAAACCCTAATTTCTCGGGCAATGTCAATCAGAGATCCAAATGGAGCTCTGAAGTCTTCTTCTGAGTCTGGTGCCCGCACCAACGGTTCACAAGTTATTTCTGGAAAACCCTCTAGCATATGTTAGGGACTAAGCTGAAGTTTTCTACTACTTATCACCCTCAAACTGATGACCAGACCAAGGTAGTGAACCAAAGTCTAGGAAACTTGTTAAGATGTCTGGTAGGGAAGAATACTGGCAATTATGACCTATTACTGTTTAGAGCTGAGTTTGCCTATAACAATTCGGTCAATAGGTCTACTGGTAAGAGTCCTTTTGAGATTGTACATGGGTACAAGCCATGAAAGCTTTTAGATTTGATTCCATTACCCATGCATGCCCGCATTTTCGAATCAACCGAGTCATTTGCACAACATGTCAAAGCATTGCATAAAGAAATTAGTAACAAAATTAAAAAGAGCAATGAATCATATGAGCACGAGGCTAACTTACATAAGAGATTTAAAGAGTTTAACGAAGGGGACTTCATCATAATCAGGTTATGACCTGAATGGTTTCCAGTTGGAACCATGAAAAAACTACATGCCCGTAGTGTTGGACTATATAAAATTATAAAGAAGATTGGACCTAATGCTTATATGCTAGAGTTACCATCTGAGTTAGGTATTAGTCCGACCTTCAATATATCTGATGTAGTCGAGTTTAAGAAACCAATGGTGATACCTAGTAAGCCATTTGAGCCTGATCCCACCTTTGAGAGTGACCCTATCCCAGAATGTCCACCAGCCAAATTACTAGAGAGGAGAGAAAAGATTGAGTAGATCATCGATGATAAGATCATAACTACGAGAAATAAGAACTACCAAAGATATCTGGTTCATTGGCAAGGGAGACCTGAGTCTGAGGATTCTTGGATCACCAAAGAGGTCTTCAAAAGTTGAACCCTAACTTGCTAGAACATTACCAAAGCCAAATTGACCCATACTTGATGGGGTCGAGTTCCTCCCACCCCGGGAGAATTGGTGAGGACACAAGAGCCAGGATAAGGAAGCAAACCTTTTCTAATTCAATTTGGGTCACCAACAAGTAAGTCCATGTCTTCTTTACAAAGAGCACTCGAGTCCAAGTTATTTTGAGTTTGTAATTAGATCAAATTGAGTTGTAATTTGATCAAACTGGGTATAATTTGGTCAATTAGGGTTGTTGAGTTACCAATTGAGTCCATTGAGTCCAATTGGTTTAAGAGTCTTGTAAATAGCATTAATTTGCTTTGTTGGTGAATTATCCAATTTGAGTCTTGTAATTAGTGCTTGAATAAGTCAAGGGGTGTCATAAATACCCAAGACCTAAGTCATCATCACCTTGGTGGATCAATTCTAGGTCAAAAAAAGGTTGTCCAAAATTTTTATCCAGACATCCATACATCTAGACATCCGGACATCCAGACATTGGGACATCCAGACATTGGAACATCCAAACATTGGGACATCTGGACATTGGGACATCCGGACATTTGGACATCAAGACAAAGTCATCCTTATCCAAGAGAGGTGCCCCATCCCATTTATTTTTCATCGCCCATTTCAATTTCAAGGAGGCACCCATTTAAGAGGAGTAAAGCAGAAGGACTCTGCTTTTCATCTGGTGCCCTCCTCTCATTATCACCCAATCCAGATGATGCCCACCGGTGATTCATTCAAATGGAGTCCAAGATAAGTGGAGTTATCTTCTATCTACATCCAAAATTCAAAGGACAAGATATCTTCATTCAACTTCAAAGAAGAGTCCAAGGATAAGTGGGTGTTCATCTAAATTTGAAAGGAGTTCAAGTTTTCATGGAATCCATTCAACATTTAAAGAGGAGTTTTATTATCTTGCCTACCATTCAAATTTGAAACTAGGAAGGAGTTCAAGCCAAGGATGGATTAGCGCTGATTGAGATTGAATTAAGGCACCATCTCATTTTTTTGTTGCACATTTCTTCTTAAACCATGGAACACCTCAAGCCAAGAAGATCTAATTTAAATTTCAAATTCAAGGAAGATGCCAAGAAGCCAAGGAGTGTTTGAATTAGAATTTAAATTTAAATATAATTTGAATTCAAAGGAGTCCTATGATATCTTCATGTGTGAAGAACCCAATAAACAGGATCCCATACCCCCCTTTTAAGGATTATTATTGATTCATGAAATAAAATGCATTTTTTTTTTCACAAAGCTGGGTTAGGTTTTAGTGATTTTTTCTAAGGGCGAGGAGGCCCTTAAGAGCTCAAGGTGGGGAGGTCCTTGAGAGCTCAAGCCGGTGAGGTCCTTGAGTGGAGGATCTGCCAGATTCGACAAACTGTTACCGATCTTCTTCAAGCTCTATGCAACCAATCCTTCCTTTTTGCCATTTTAAATCGATTTACTTCATTCTTAAAGTTTTGTTTGCTGCCTTCTCTGTAGATCACAGGAGTTCAAGGACTTTAGAGGATGGATCCTTTGCTTCCGAACCAAGATCTAATGGTAGATCTGAAATCTGGGTCCCGATCTTCATCTTGCTGCGAGATCTGAGCGACCAAGCAGCCAATTTATCCCGAGTCAAAGAGAATCTCCATTGGGGTAAGCAACCAATCCTTTCTTATTAGATTTGGTAGTTGAAGCATGGAATAGCCTAATCTTAGATGATTTCCTAGCCATCGGGTCCTTATTCTTTATAGCTTGTAGATCAGATTATGGGTAAGTAGTTAGTTACTTTCTTTAATATCTTTAGTCTGTTATATTTATTTTCTTTACTGCTATGATCATTGCTCTTTAAGACATCTTAGACTAAAATTAAATTATCTTACACCGTATCGCATTGTTCCGCATCAAAAGATTTTCATAACCTCCCTGGAATCTCAAAAGACCCCAAACTGCTCATTAATCTCTCTTGTGTCCTCTTAATTGTTTTGAGGGCTGCTATTATAAAACCAAGGGCTGAAGAAGGTGAGTGGTTCACATTCAACATTCCATACTCCAGATTTGGATCAAGATTAAGACTCTTCCCAGAAAATTTCTGGATAAAGATCTTGCTTGATCCTTGAGAGATTGTGAGATTTGATCTCCGGAATAGAGTGAGCTTGGGTTTTGGGATTCTTGTGTGTATACCTTCTGCTGAAGGTTTGGGACAGAGCATTGGGAAAGGGTTCTCAAGGATCTTTGTTCCAGCACCACTACAGCAACAGCCCTTCAAGGAGTTGAAAGAGTCCGCACATCTTTAAGGAGTTGAAGAGTTGCTACTGCCATCAGTGTTTCTAGAGAGGCTAGTACCTCGAAGGAAGGAGAAGAAATTGTGCTACACAGTATGAACCACCCGTAGAGGCGGTGCACATGCATCACTCACAGAGCCCGATCTTCTTCCTTGTAGATAGACCCGAAGTTCTTCCCATAGATTACTGCAGTCCCAGGTGATCGTCATTGAGGTAGACCCGGAGCTCTTCCAATAGATTACTGCAATCCCAGGTGATTGTCACTGAGGTACGACTTTAGATTATACATTTGATATGTTATAATATGCTACATCATTGTGTGATACCTAGAATGGTTCTATATTTCATACAATGCCTGCATGATTTCATATTTACATTACTCTAGATACATCAAGATCTATGTAGGGAACTTGTGTTAATTAGATTAACATACATAGATAAATGGTTTATCTTCTTCTGCTACATCATGTTATTTAAAAAGGTTTTGAATTGTATATCTTGGGGCATGTCGAGCACGGTGCCCTTTTCCCAGGTTGCCCCAACAAAAAGATCCGCCTCGCTCACTATCTAGTGAATCCAAATAAGGAAGGCATGATGGTGGCCCTTCACCGTCTGTGATGCAGTTCTTGGTCTCATCATGTGAGGCCTGGTTCTTTGGATAGAGGCAATCAGGTTAGGAGTTGGAGCAACCTCGAGAATGTCACCTCACCCATTAAGCAATGGGACCATTTTAGGGCATGGTGAGGTATCCCTATAGGGCCTTTGATGCGTCTTGGGGCTTTCTTCTCTATCTTTGGTGGGTGAGGCTCAATAATGGCTGTGGCTCGCCTTCACTTTTCTTGCACACTGGTTAGGTTTTCTATGAGTGTGCACATCTTCTCTTCATTGGCCAGCATCGTCACCCTCGAGCCTCTCTGAAGGATCTGGGAGCCCTTCATGATTTAGTAAAGGAAAGGCCTTGCAGTCTTCTCCAAGTGGACCCCCACCTAATTATGGGAGTCTTGGGATCTCTGGGGAGCTTTGACTTGGTCCTGATCCTCTTCTTACTGATGAGAAATCGATGGTACTTCAAAGCTTTATGAAATCTTATACAAATTGTGTAACCTGTGTTTGTCCTCCATCTACCTCTCAAGGAATCCTTGGTGTGATGTAATCTAAATATAAAGCCAAAAACATGTGTATTGAATATTTAGTAATGAAATGAATATTCATTCTTTTGATACTCACTTGTATTTGCATACTGGTGTTATATATCACACGAGGGGCTGCATCCTTCTTTAACCCGATGACTTCAATCTGGAGATCTTTGACATGCATCGGCACCATCGCCAACTTGGTCACAATCATCTCCACTTGATTATTCTCAATAGTCAATTGCCTAGGAATTATGCTCAGCTTTTTCAGAGCATCATCCCATTTGCCCTCCAGCATCGAAATGCACCTGCAATTCTACTAATGGTTTTTCTCTAGCCTCGCCAAATGCTGAAGCTATCCCCATGCAGCAAAATTACTCTACAGAAGTACTACCAGTCAAAAAGCCAGCAAATCCCTTCAAAGATAGGATAGTCCAAGCACAGTAAACTTATCGCCACTAGGGTGTGCACAAACCATTGAATATTGTCCAAAACTACCTACTAATGAAGTTGTTCCCTATACTTTGGAGGTACATACTCCTCCAAGAGTGAGTGGTAGGTCTCCGTAGCGAGAGCTTTAATGTTAGACAGAGCATGCCACCTTGCCTTCAACACCTTCAAGCAAAACCTCTTGGTTTCCTTGCCCTTTCTCGTAGGTGAACTGGCAACATCCTATACATTTCTATTATGGCCGTTGCAGCTACGTTCAGGGCCCCATGGATCTTGCTGGTAGCCTAATTGATGGCCAAAATCATGCTGCAACCAACCTCCACCATCTCAGTATATTCACCAATGGCCCCCACATCTTTGAGGTATAAGATCGACTAAACTTCATGTGGACATTCAAATATTAGTAATGGATGCCTTAACAAAGTTTCGTGTTCATCTAGACTCATCTGGGATAACAAATGCCAAACCATAGCAGTATCAATTATCAAACCTAGGTGTAAAAAATTATGCAACCTAGATACTTTGCACACCAGCCTCTTTTTCTCACCCCACTTGATCCCTTGGGCCTCTAGGACATGATCCACTAGTTTTAGACATGAAACACACCTCTAAACATCCATGGGGCATACAAAAGAGGTTTGGATAATACCAAACAAGGAATGCAAGTGGGACTACGATTCCTTGGTGTCAAACACTTCCACCCACCAACCAAACTTTGTGCCCAAATAACCTTAGTGCCTTTAAGTCCTTTTGGGATGAGGAATCCTTCTCTTTGAAGGATCTAGGATGCACCTCCCTTGGCTAGAATCTTGGATGTGAACAAGATTGGAGTGGACACCAAATAAAGGTGCAAAAAATATCTATTGCTAATTCCTCCTAGCACTCCACCTTCTTGGCATGAAGAAGTCCCACTCGTTTACTCCACTTGGGGTGATTCTTATTTGGAGTCTTGGGTAGTGAAGAGAGCTTCAGATGGTGCACAAAAAGACCTAGGATGGAAGAGAGAGGGACTTCTAGGGGCTACTATTTCCTATTACTATTCCTTTTCGGTGCTCCACAATTTTAGGGCAGCACTTCTTTGGGGCATGAAACCCCTTTGTGGCATGAAGAGAAAGGACGAGAGAGGAGAGAGAGAGGCTCTAATTTAGTGAGAGAAGAGTTAACTTTGATTCCATTACTTTAGATTTACATAAGATGCTCTTTTATTGACTAAAAGGTCTCCCAATCGAAATAGGAATAGGAACTTAAACCTAAACCCTAACTCAAACTTATTCCAAGGCTAATCCAATTAGGAGAGCACTCATCCAAGTCCATGTACACCCATGACCTGACCCACTCTCATACCCACTTTGATCCAAATCTGATCCAGTATAGATTAGCCCCCCAAGATCCAAAATCTTGGACCTCGAGCCTATGGAGGGCCGAACCTCCACACTAGGACCAAACCGGTCCTAGTCTTAGGATCCAAACCAATCCTAGACTCCTGGAGTCAATGCCATAACTCTTCTCCTGGCCTTCTAAGGCTTGGGAGTACTATAACTATGTGAACAATCTCTACCTTGGAGCCCCCAACCCTTGGCAAACCCAGCATGATCTATCTACATAATCCTGCTACCACTATGCGCCTTGACATTTCCTTGTACAAATCTTATCATCGATGCCAATCCCTTCAATCCTAAAGCTCCCCTAGAATTCCCTAAGACAACTACCTCTACCTGGGCTAAAGATCCTTATTTGTATATGGACATCCTCTTATGTCCTATTGGCTTCGTCCTCCTTTGGACCTACACCAACAATCACTTCAGCTTCTCCTAGAGGGATTGCATCTTGCCTATCCTTGCTCGGACCCAACAATCTCTCCTGAGAGTCACCTTAGCTATTTTATAGCCATCTAGGTCGACTCTCACTACAATACATGCATGTAATACCTTCTCCTTAAGGCTGCTCTTCTCTTGTGCATGCACATCCAGCATCATCCTGTATAGTTATTACCATCACCAGTGCTAGAATGTTGCTTTTTCTTCTTGTATACCTCGACCTTGAACCTATGTCAAATCTGCCTCCACATGTGAAGGTACCTCTGGATGGTACTCCATTTGAATCTCAACTCATATCGGTGCTCCTACAAAATGAAAATGAGAAACAGAAGTTAGTTGTCCAACATAGTCTGGTTGGACCTCTTGTTGCTTCTCCTTCATCACTGATGCCATTTTAGATTCTTCTGACCTCTCGAGTTCTTTTGAAACCACCAAGAGGAAGTCCTCTCCATCTAAGTCAGTAGTGAAACTCACTAAATCAGTCCCTTTCTTCTCTCCCTTGCACTTCTTCCAAAGTGAATAGTTTTGCTTAAAGTTCCCTGCTTCATTGCACTTGAAGCACCTTGCCTCCTTGCTAGGTTTTCAAGACTTGAACCATCCCTTCTGCTTGCGGCCATCCTTTCCTCTCCTAGTCTTCTCTCCTATAATAGAACCTCCTAGGAAACTATGTACTTTGTCATTCATTCTCTATACTCGTTGGACCTGAGAACTGAAACTATCTCCTCATAGTATGGCATCTCCTTAATGTAAAGTAAAGTCGTCACCAATAGATCAAAGCTTCTAGGTAGCAAGCATAGCAAGAGCAAGCTCTTGTCCTCCTCTACCATGTTTACTCCAAGGTTTAGCAAATCCATGTTCATCTGATGGAATTGCTAAATGTGCCCAACTATGACCTTGCCTTCCTATGTCTAAAAGTTGTATAGTTACTTCTTCAGCATTGTTGCCCAGTAAGCAATCCAAGAGGGGGGATGAATTGGGTCTCTAAAAAATATTACTTGTTGCAATGCAATGCTATGCAATCTAGTCCAACAATCAATTAAGGTACAAAGAAATCAAATGTAATGCTCTTAAGCAAAATTGCAGTGGAAATAAATAGCAATAAAAGAATAGCAAGTAGAGAGATAATCAACCACAAAGACCAAAAAATATAGTGGTTCAGTGCTATCCAGTGCACCTACATCCACTCCCCAAGATCCCCTTAGGAATTCTCTATAATCACACTAATTATAGTTGATTAGTTTTGCAGGCTCACTAATCAATAACCCAATTTGTTTTTACAAGGCCAACAGGTCAAAACATCACTTGGTTTTATGGGCTAACCAAGAACCTAAATGGTTTTACAGGCTAACCACCAACCTCCCTTGATTTTCCAATAGGCTAACCAAGAACACTTACAACAAATAAAGTTTAGAAGTAGAGAAACAATATAAGCTTTCTAAAATAAAGTGGGTATCTCTTTGAAGCTCGATGTAGAGGTGCTTTGAACTTATTGAAGCCTCTTGAATGCTCAATAATAGATGATCTTCAATGCTCTTGAAGGCTCTTAATTGCTTGGAGGCTTGCTTTTGCTTGAGAGTGGTTGAATCTTCAATGAATAGGAGTTAAAGCTCAATTTTCTTCTCTCTTGAATGCTCTTATTTCATTCTCATCAATAATATATCAATTGTTCTCTTTTGATTTGATTTGGAGCATATAAATACCTCCTTAATGTCTTAAATCCCGTTTCTAGCTATTAGACTTGAAAAACTAGCCATTGGAGGGCAAAAGGATCGAGTTCTGCATTTGAAAAACTAGCCATTACTATTCCCAGAACTTCATATGTCGACACTTCAGGCTATGAGTCAACACTTCAGGTCGACACTTGAACTTCATGAGTCGACACCCAGTTCAAAAATCTTCAATCTGGTTCTCTAGAAATCTCAGATGTGTCGACACTTCCTCAGGTAAGTCGACACTTAGCTTCCATGTGTCGATATTTCTGCAGTTCTTCATTTTTAGCATGTTCTGTGACTTGAAAATCTCAAGCGATGAGCTAATCCATGTATCGACACTTTGAGTCGACACTTTAGATCCATGTGTTGACACTTCGACCGTGCCATTTGAGACATTTTTTGCATACCGGCTTGAGTCGACACTTCATCTCCATGTATCGACACTTGGTGCCATGTGTCAATACTTTGAGTCGACACATTACTAAAATCTTTTAAAAAACTCTTGAACTTGTGCTGAACCAAAATTTGACTTTTCAAGTCCTCTTTGAGCAGTTCTTTTCATGTAATCTTGGCTTCTTCAATCAAACAAGCTTCTTCAAATTTGTGAGCACCTTTTTCAACAAAAATATACTTCAAGAAAACCATTAGTACTTAACTTATACTTAACCATTTTGCTTATCATCAAAATCAATAACAGAGTCAACAATCTCCCTCTTTTTGATGATAACAAAATCTTTAAGTATAAATTTCATGAAGAGCATTTAAAAGAATTCATCAAGGTGCATAGAATTAAATGCAATAGTTGTATCAAAGTAATTTTCAATATCGACAAGATGTATCAGAATAAGAATGATATAATGATTTAAGATTATCAGAGCAAGTTGTAATGATTGAGAGTATTAGAGCTTTGGGATATATATGAAATATAATCACATGTATCGTGATACTCTACATGAAAATTCAGCAATAAGTAAAGTTCCCCCTGAATTGATGATTCATAAAATAATTTGTAAGTATCTTTTCAAACACTTAAAGAGGGGTTTTAAGATGAAATTCACTTTAAAAGGATTTTCAATGAAAACAAGGTATAACTCCCCCTTTCTTAAGGAATTTTTAAACAATTTCAATTCAAGTTTTCAAAATAATTTTCAAATTTTGGAAATACTCTCATTTACCCCTTGCACATCATGAAATACACTATACACTTTACATTTATACTTACTACTCACAAATATATATCACATTTATACTTTAATCTTCACATTTATACTTTAATCTTACTACTACTCCCCCTTTTTGTTATCATTAAAAAGGTAGGAAGACAAATAGTCAATACATTCAGGATATAGCATTGAATTTAAAATGAAAATTCATTCATTCACAAGTGAAGACAATGAAGAACTAAGAAAAGTGTAAACCATTTCATTCATTTGAAGTCACAAACATGGAGTACAACATGATATCTCATTTCAAGTCAGAATTTGTACAACAAAAGACAAAACATACATAGATGCATAAAAGTAAACTATATAAAAATTATAGATATCCTAATCCTCATCCATATCATCAGCATCATCAGAAGATGATCCGATCTCGATCGGTCCTGTATCAGTAAAAGATCGAGCTCGAGCCACATCGATTTGAGATCTTAGAGTTAGGTCCTGGTCGGCCATGGAGGGGTACGATGACCACGTCCTCTACATCGAGCATATGTCTGACCTCTGGCTAGAGCAGTAGAGATGGAAGCAATGTCCTCCGCAGGAATGAAACTGATCGGGTCGACAATCTCTGTGACTACCAGAAGTGGCGTAGGATCAAAGGAATGACCAAAGTCAAGATACTGAAAGCCAGATGTATAAAAACCAAGCTCTCGGATAAGTGAGGATGTGTGAATGGTAGGAGTATTGACAATGAGTGTATCAAAAATAGGCATATCAGCTGACGATATGACAGGTGTATCAAAGATAGATGTATCAGCTGAAGAATGAACGGGTAAGTCTGTAATCGGTGAATCTATGATTGGAGTGTCAATAATCGGTGTATCGATAATGGGGGTATCAACAATATGAGAATCAATAACTGGTGAAAGAATAGGAATAAAAATGTGATCATTCGATCTGAAAGGAGAGGATAGGACTAGAGTCTAGGTAAGTGAACTAGAAGGGTCAAGAGTAGGACTCCTAGGCAAGTTTGCCGTCACCTCCACCACTAGCTCTTTAGTCAGATCTGGAAAATCAAATCCACCAGAGTTAGTCTCCTCATCGTCTCCATCCATATCATCACCATCATCTCCAGCAGCAACATCACCATCAACATCAACAACAGGTGCAGGAGTAGGTGGAGCAGTATCAGCAACTGGAGTACTCACTGAAGGTCTGGACAGTGCGGTCAGTATAGCTGAGATGCCATCACTCAGTCCACTATGGCTCTCTCTGGTCTCAGCCATGAAACAGTCAAGACGCTGTCTCACGATCAAAAGATCAATCTCAATGCATCTAACTCTATCCAATAAGCTATCAGAAACACCCTAAGTCTCCATCTGAGCTAGCTGAGGCTGTGCTGAAGTAGTAAGATCAGACTGAGATGCAACCGCTGGCTATACTATTATCTCAGGCTGACTCTCGCTAGGTCCTGCCTCATCAGAGAGGATGCGCTCCTCCTCTACAACATCATCGTCATCAGCCCTTTCCTCAGCCTGACCAGATATCTTGCGAGTCCACTGGCCTCGGAACAGATGATAACCCATCCGGTGTAATGAGCTGATGTCATACACATCAGTATGAAGTAGCATGCAGAAGGGCTCGTCCTTAAAGCTGACGCTGTAGTCTCTTAACAGAACAGTCAACCCCATCCCATAGGGCAGGTAGAGTCGCTGGCTCGTCGATGCCTCCATCATCTGGTGAATCATAAGTACTGGAAGGCAGACAGGCGCGCACTGAACTAAAGAGACCATCACTAGAAACTCCCGCTTAGTGATGTAATCGAAGCGTCCGGTCTTTGGCAGAAGTATCCGGGCAACAATATGGTGCAACAATCTCATCTCTGCTGACAGTCAAGATGCGGGTATGGTGGCTCCCTCAGGTAATATATCAGACTCAAAGATACACTGAAGTCCACTCATTCTGTCCATCAAGCTATCCACCATTGAACCAGTCATCGAAATGTCCCATACTCTGCTCAGTACCTCTGATGAAAATGGGAAATCCCGGCCTCTCACCTGTGCCATCCATCCATCAGTCCCATAGGTGAGTGATCCATAAAACTCCCTGATAAGCCCGGGGTAAAACCTCTCGCTGAGTGAGCAAAATAAAGTCAAACTAGCCTGTCGAATCCATAATCCGATCATAAAATGCTGCTGGTCAACAAAAGTGAAGTCCACTCGTCATCCCTCGATGATGATCTTCGAGCTCATCTTGCTAGAAGCTACAAAAAGTGGTCGTGCTGGCGGATCAAGAGCTCTAGCCTCGTGTCTAGCCTTTGTTCTTCGTTCCTCCTCCTAGTTGGACTGGCGAGGGTGATGGACTACTTGCTTTCGGGGTCCAATTACTTAGAATAAGGATTTGGGCAAGATTTGGATGAAAATTTAGGGTTTCTCAGGCTCAAAATCCAAATGGGAGGCGAGATCTAGCAAAATCTGAACTACCAAGTACTCTAAACGAATAATCAATAGGTTTAAATCATGAAACAGAGGGAAGGAGCAGTGAGGAATACCTTAGATCAGGTGTCGGCTCGAGAGAGAGATGAAGAAATGGGAAGAAAAATGCTTTGGAATGCCCTTATTCTTAGTCTGCTGCCGTTCAAGTATCGACTCACAAATGTGTCAACACATTCAGGTGTCGACACATCAATGTGTCGACACATCGACTTAAAAACCAAAAGATAAGAGATTGAAGCATTTTTCAAAATCAAGCATAATTCAATGAAATTCAACAAAAATTAGCAAAGATTGATCATGATTGTTGTCAAATAAGATTGATTTAAGTCAAAGATAGGAAACATTTAATCAAAAGGATTAATGATCCTGAGTTCTCTTCTAATCATACAAAATCGATCTTCTGGAAGAGGTTTAGTTAAGATATCAGCTATTTGAAATTAAGTACTAATAAATTCAAGCACAACATCATTATGTTCAACATGATCTCTAATAAAATGATGTCTAATTTCAATATGTTTACTCCTAGAATGTTGAATAGAATTTTTAGTCAAGCAGATAGCACTGGTATTATCACATTTAATAGGTATACTAGCCAACTTGATTCCAAAATCTTCAAGTTGTTGCTTAATCTATAAGATTTGAGCACGACAACTTCCTGCTGCAATATACTCAGCCTCAGCTGTGGATAGTTCAACTGAAGTTTGTTTCTTGCTAAACCATGAGATTAAGTTAACTCCAAGAAATTGGCAAGTACTACTAGTACTCTTTCTATCCAATTTACAACTAGCAAAATCAGTATCAGAATATCCAATTAATTTAGCAGATGAATCTCTAGAATACCATAAACCAATATCAACAGTACCGGATAGATATCTAATAATGCGCTTAATAGCCATCAGATGTGATTCTTTAGGTTCAGATTAATATCTAGCATACATGCATACACTGAACATTATATCTGGTCTACTAGCAGTTAAGTACAGTAAAGAACCAATCATACCTCTGTATAACTTTTAATCTACTGTTTTACCATGTTCATCTTTATCAAGTCTACAAGAGAGGCTCATAGGCATACCTATTGCTTTAGTAGTCTCCATCCCAAATTTCTTTATAATCTTTCTTATATACTTAGCTTGGTTGATGAAGATACCATCTTTTCTTTGCTTGATCTGGAGTTCGAGAAAGAAATTGAGTTCTCCCATCATGCTCATCTCGAACTCATCCTGTATTAGCTTAGCAAACTCTTGATAAAGAAGTTCATTAGTAGCACCGAAAATGATATCATCAACATATATTTGTACTACTAATAAATCACTATCTTTCTTTTTCAAAAACAAGGTTTTATCAACATGGCCTCTAGAAAATTCATTTTTAATTAAAAATTTGATTAATCTCTCACACCAGGCTCGAGGTGCTTGCTTTAATCCATAAAGTGCTTTGTGCAATTTAAAAACATGATCAGGATGTGCATGATTTTCAAATCCACGTGGTTGTTCAACAAAAACTTTTTCAATTATAAAACCATTTAGAAAAGTACTCTTAACATCTATTTGAAATAGTTTAAAGTTCATAAAACAAGCAAATGCTAATAATAGCCTAGTTGCTTCAAGTCTAACAACAAGAGAAAAAGTTTCATCAAAATCAATCCCTTCCTCCTGGTTGTAGCCTTTAGCAACTAGTCTAGCTTTATTTCTAACAACAATTCCATTTTCATCTAATTTATTCTTAAATACCTATTTTGTGCCAATAATAGAAACATTAGATAGTCTTTCTATTAATGTCCAAACATTATTTCTATCAAATAGAATTAGTTCATCTTGCATGACATTAATCCAATTAGGGTCTTTTTCATCTTCTTCATAATATTTTGGCTCTACTTGTGATACAAAAGCTATATAATCACATTCATTTTTAATTGAAGCTCGAGTTCTTACCCCTTTAGATGGATCACATAGGATTAAATCCTTAGGATGTCCATGAGCATACCTCCACTCCTTAGGTAGATCTTGATGCTTTGGAGTGTCTTCTCCTTTTTCATTCTTGTCTTGATCTTCTTCATTCGGCTGAGGAGGTTGATCATTCATGTCAACTTTTGAAGCTTGTCAGCACCTGCACATTCATCAGAAGTATCCTCTTTTTTGGAGGATTTATTAGTAGATTCTTCAAAAATAATGTGCACTAACTCTTCTACAACCAAAGTTTTTTTATTGAAAACTCTGTGTGCCCTGCTTGATATGAAGTATCCTAAAAAGATACCTTCATCAGACTTGGCATCAAACTTTCCAAGATTATCTTTTCCATTATTTAGAATAAAATATTTGCAACCAAAAACTTGAAAATACTTTAAAGATGGTTTTCTTTGATTCCAAAGTTCATATAGAGTTTTCTTCAAAATGGGGTGGATTAAAACTGATTTATAATATAACATGTAGTATTAATAGCTTCAGCCCAAAAATATATCGGCAAATCATTTTCACAAAGCATAGTGCATGCCATTTCTTCCAAAGTATGATTTTTTCTTTCTACTACCCCATTCTGCTAAGGTATCCTAGGTGTAGAAAAATTTTGTTCAATTCCTTTTTCATTACAAAAGTTTTCAAAATCTTGATTTTCAAATTCAATTGCATGATCACTACAAATACAAACAACTAAAATACCTTTTTCATTTGAGACTTTTCGATAAAACTTTATAAATACAGAAAATGATTCATCTTTATGTGCTAGAAAGAAAACCCATGTAAATCTCGAAAATTATCCACTATGACTAATCCATATCTTTTGCCTCCTAGACTTGATGTTCTAGTTAGTCCAAAGAGATCCATATGAAGTAGTTCTAGTGGCTTACTAATAGTTACAAAATCTTTTGGTTTAAAAAAAGTTTTAACTTGTTTACCAAATTGACATGCTTATCAAATCTATCTTTTTCAAAACAAAGTTCTAGGTAAATCTCTAACGAAGTTCTTTTTGCAAAGTTTTGAAAGTAGATACATACTAGCATGCCCTAATCTTCTATGCCAAAGCCAACTAGTCTCGTCTTTAGTAGAATTCATTGCAATAAGGCATTCTCCATTAGGCAAAGATAGATCATCCAAATCTACCAAATAAACATTACCATAACTTTTACCAATGAATTATACTCCATTTATATCCAGACTAGCAATCATGCAATAAGATGATTTAAAAATAACTTGAAAACCTTTATCACAAAATTGACTAATGCTAAAGGTTATGCTTCAAACCATCAACTAGAAGTACATTGCTAATACAACTTGAAGGAATTATGTGAGGTTATGCTTCAAACTATCAACTAGAAGTACATTGCTAATACAACTTGAAGGAGTTATTTGAACCTTACCAATACCAATGATTTTTCCTTTACCATTATCTCCGAAGGTCACACTCCCTCCATTCAAAGCTTCAAGAGAAGTGAATTGCTTCACATCTCCTGTCATGTGCCTTGAGAAACTACTATCAAGATACCAAAGTTTTTTGTTCTCTTTGGTTGCAAGACACACCTGCAATAAAATCAAGCTCTATTTTTAGGTACCCAAGCCAACTTGGGTCATTTAGGTTAGCACTTAAAATGGTTCCTTTTTGGAACCCACACTTTACTAAAAGAATTAATTTTACTTAAATTGCATTGAAAAGATTTATGACCTAACTTTTTACATGAAAAACATGTTATGTTGGATGATGCAGGTACAAAGAAGTTTTTAAAATACTTTTGTTATTTTTGTGATCTAAAACCTAAACCTGCTCTATTGAAAATGACTCTTTAACTATTCAAAAGTAGGTTCAATTTTTCTGAACTATAAGTAAATTTTTCAACAAAAGGCTTTATTTTTTCAAGTTCATTTTTGTACTTAACATTTTCTAATTCTAAATCTTTGTTTTTCTTTAAAAGATCACCATTTGAAATAACATTCTTGGGTCTTTTCAAAACTTCATTCTCCATTGACAAAACATTAATTTTCTTTTCCAAGACATCCAATCTAGATTTCAAATCATTAACTTCATTTAGCAAAGAATTGTTTGCAAGAGAAAAACTATTTACATGCTTTTTCAACTTTTTATTTTTATAGAAAATTAGTTTATAATCATGCATGAGTTTATCAAAAGCATTTCTAAGCTCATCAAAAGTAAAATCTATTTTAGTATCGGAATTTACCTTATCTTGCTCTTGATGTGCCATTAAGTAGAGATTTACAACTTCTATCTGCTCTTCTTCAGAATTGGAGTCTTCACTATTACTCCAGGTGGCCATCACTACTTTCTTTCTTAATTTCTTCCTTGACTTCTTAAGGAGAGGACAATCAAACTTGTAGTGTCCTGGCTTCTTGCACTCAAAACATGTAGGTATTTCCTTCTCCTTTTCCTTTTCTTTTTCCTTCTCTTTCTCTTTTCCTTTTTCCTTTGATTGATATTTCTTTTTGTAAGGAAACTTCCTCCTCTTCATGAACCTTCTGAATTTTCTTACAAGAAGGGCTTCTTCACCGTCATCTTCTTCTTTTTCTTTGGATTCATCTATTAAGGATTCTTCTTCTATATTTGATTTGAAAGCAATCCCCTTTTTCTTTTTGTCCATGTTCATTGTTTTTTGTTTCAAATTTAGCTCATAAGTCATGAGTGATCCAACCAGCTGCTCTAGAGGTAGTTTGTCAACATCCTTGGCTTCTTGGATTATGATCACCTTCGGATCCTATGATGTTGGAAGTGACCTGAGAATTTTATTTACAAGATCAGCATTAGACATTACCTTTCCAAGACTTCTCATTCCATTTACAATATTTGTAAATCTTGTATACATATCAATGATAGTTTCATTAGGTTCCATTCAGAACATCTCATATGTGTGCATTAACATGTTCACTTTAGTATTTTTCACTTGATCGGTACCCTTATGGATAACTTCAAATATGTCCCATATTTTTTTAGCAAAGGTGCATGTAGATATCCTATTAAATTTACTAGGATATAATACATAATAAAGGAGATTCATTGCCTTGGCATTGATCTCAGATTGCTTAATGTCATTTTCATCCCAATCCTCTTCGAGTTTTGGGATGGAAACACCATTAACCACTACTGAAGGAATATGAGGACCTTTATCTACAACTCTCTACAAATTATAATCAATATAATGCATATAAATTCTCATCCTAGTTTTACAATATGTGTAATTTGATCCATTAAAAAATGGAGGTCTATTTGAGGCTTGACCCTCAACTATTCTAGTACCAATTAGGGTTGCCATAGATCTTTACTCAAGGCGGTAAAGCCTGTATACTGAGAACAGGGCTCTGATACCACTTGTTGCCCAGTAAGCAACCCAAAAAGGGGGTGAATTGGGTCTCTAAAAAATATTACTTGATGCAATGCAATGCTATGCAATACAATCCAACAATCAATTAAGGTATAAAGAAATCAAATGTAATGCTCTTAAGTAAAAGTGCAGCAAAAATAAAGAGCAATAAAAGAATAGCAAGTAGAGAGATCAATCAACCACAAAGACCAAAAAATATAGTGGTTCAGTGTTATCCAATGCACCTACATCCACTCCCCAAGATTCCTTTAGGAATTCACTATATTCATATCGATTACAGTTGATTAGTTTTGCGAGCTCACTAATAAAAAACCCAACTTGTTTTCACAAGGCCAACAAGTCAAAACATCACTTGGTTTTATGGGCTAACCAAGAACCTAAATAGTTTTACGGGCTAACCACCAACCTCCCTTGGTTTTTTGGGATAACCAAGAATCTAATTGGTTTTCAAAGGCTCACCAGTAACCTTCCTTGATTTTTGAATAGGCTAACTAAGAACCCTTACAACAAATAAAGTTTAGAAGTAGAGAAACAATATAAGCTTTCTAAAATAAAGTGGGTATCTCTTTGAAACTCGATGTAGGGGTGCTTTGAACTTCTTGAAGCCTCTTGAAGGCTCTTGATTGCTTGGAGGCTTGCTTTTGCTTGAGAATGGTTGAATCTTCAATGAATAGGAGTTAAAGCTCTCTTTTCTTCTCTCTTGAATGCTCTTATTTCATTCTCATCAATAATATATCAATTGTTCTCTTTTGATTTGATTTGGAGCATATAAATATCTCCCCAAGGCCTCAAATCCTATTTCTAGCCATTAGACTTGAAAAACTAACCATTGGAGGGCAAAAGGGTCAAGTTTTGTGTTTGAAAAAAAAACTAGCCGTTACTGTTCCCAAATCTCCATGTGTCGACACTTTCAAGCTGTGAGTCGGCACTTCAGGTCGACACTTGAACTTCATGAGTCGACACCCCATTCAAAAATCTTCAATCTGGTTCTATGGAAACCTCAGATGTGTAAACACTTCCTCAGGTGAGTCGACACTTAGCTTTCATGTATCGACACTTCTACAGTTCTTCATTTTTAGCATGTTCTGTGGCTTGAAAATCTCAGATGATGAGCTAATCCATGTATTGACACTTTGAGTTGACACTTCAGGTCCATGTGTTGACACTTCGACCGGGCCATTTGAGACATTCTTTGCATTTGAGTTGACACTTTATCTTCATGTGTCGATACTTGGTGTCATGTGTCAACACTTTGAGTTAATATCTTACTGAAATCTTTTAAAAAAATTTTGAACTTATGCTGAACCAAATTTGTCCAATCAAGCAAATTTTGACTTTCCAAGTCCTCTTTGAGTAGTTCTTTTCATGTAATCTTGGCTTCTTCAATTAAACAAGCTTCTTCAAATTTGTGAGCTCCTTTTTCAATAAAAACACACTTTAAGAAAACCATTAGTACTCAACTTATAATTAATCATTTTGCTTATCATCAAAATCAATAACGGAGTCAACAAGCATCAACTTATTGTATTTGTTCTTTTTCATGTACATGGTGTACAACTTTAACCACAACCCCTTGGGTATCCTCTCCTCTAGCATGTCGTACAACACCTCATCTACCAAATAATCTCTGATTATTGAACATGCCTTCTTTTCCAACAAATTCCATTGCTTTTCTATCATATCCTTTGGCTTTCCTACTAAAGCCGAATCCAAATCTTCCACCCTCACCCTCAACATTAAGAAGCTTTCCTTTCCATTGAACTTCTTAAACTTTGCCTTCATCGTGCTACTCATGGTATGTCAAACATAACCACAAACAAAACTATGAAATAGAATTAAGGAGGGTACTGTGGAACAAGATGTACAAGATTTCTACATGATAGCCTTCTCTTCACACATGTCGCCTAGCTCTGATATCAATTATATGACCACCTAACCTTTGTGTAAACCTTTAAAGATTAGCAATGGATGCCTCAGCAAAGTTTCATGTCAATTTGAACTATTTTGGGGTAGCAAACAACAAACCCTAATAGCACCAATCATCAAATCTAGTACAGAAAATTCTGCAACCTAGATATTTCATGCACCATTCCTTATTTCGCATCCCACTTGATCTCTTGGGTCTCTAGGATGTGGCTCTACTAGTTTTTGACATGAAACAAACCTCCACACATCTAGAGGCAAATAAAAGAGGTCTAGACAATAGCAAACAAGAAATCCTAGTGGGATTAGGATTCCTTGGCATCAAACACTTCCACCGACCAACCAAAATTTTTACCTAAATAACCTTAGCACCTTCAACTCCTTTTGGGATGAGGAGTCCTTCACTTTGAAAGATCTTAGATGTGCCTCCCTTGGCTAGAATCTTAGGCATGAACAAGATTGTGGTGGACACCAAATAGAGGCATAAAACATCTCTAGCACTACCTTCTTGGCATGAAGAAGTCCCTCTCCTTTACTCCACTTGGGGTGCTTCCTATCTGGAGTGTTGGGTAGTGAAGAGAGCTTCAAATGGTGCACAAAAGGACTTGAGTTGGTGTGAAAAATTTGGAGAGAGAAGCCTTGGAGAGGACTTTTATGTGCTACTATTTCCTAGTGCTATTCCTTTTTAGTGCTATTAATTTTTAAGGCAGCGCTTCTTTGGGGCATGAAACACCTTTGTGGCATGAGGAGAGAGGGAGAGAGAAGAGAGAGAAGCTCTAATTTAGGGAGCAAAGAGTTAACTTTGATTCCATTACTTTAAGTTTACATAAGGTGCCCTTTTATAGACCAAAGGGTCTCTTAATCCAAATAGGAATTGGAACTTAAACTTAAACCCTAACTCAAACTTCTTTCAAGGCCAATTTAATTAGGAAAGCACTCAACCAAGCCCATGTACACCCTTGACTTGACCCACTCTTATACCTACTTGGATCCAAATTTAATCCAATATGGATTAGCTCCCTTAAGATCCAAAATCCTGGATCTCAAGCCCATGGAAGGTCGAACCTCCATCCTAGGACCAAACCAATCCTAGCCCAAGGATCAAAACTAATCCTCGACTTCTAGAGCCAATGCCATAACTCCTCTCCTACCCTCCCAAGTCTTGGGAGCATCACATCTATGCCAACATGAGGGGGATCGCTAGAGTCTCTTCAATTACCCTAGTAGCCTCACTAGCCATCCTCGCAGCCTCGTCGATGAGCCACACCACCTCGCCACCAACACCTACTACCTCGCTAATCGAAGCATCATGGCCCTAAGAGGACACTCACCTACTATTAGGGTGAGGAAATCCTCGAGATTCCATTGCCATTTTCTAGCCTTTGGAGCCTTCTCCAGCCTGATCAGTACCCCTTTGTGTCCTCCATGCGCGAAGCAAGCCTTTAGATCATGGCCTCCACTTTTTGAAGTGACAAGCCTGCTAGAAAACAAATTATCATTCCTTCCTCCTCCAAAAAGTGGGTTAGCCCAAATAAAGTTAGGAAAAACATGTACAAGCAGTAGGTGGGCCCTGTAATATAGTGCTACTAGGAGCTCCTCTTATAAAAGATCTTTAAGCGGGGACCATAGTTTTTGCCACCCTCTTCACCATCTCTTTCTCAAGAAGCTACAACTCCAAGTGGTCCTACGCTCTTCTCTTATCTGGCAAGCCCTGGGCGATTAGGAATAGCCATACCACTGGGGAAGCCATAAAGAAGAATTGCCCTTTTTACTGGTATACCTTGGCTAGACCCTTAGGAAACTGGTATCTCTTTCTTGGTGAAGTATATGACTAGCCTTGCAAACTAGACTTCAACTGAAAGAAAGCCCTAAAGACCATGGCATGAGGCATCTTTCCATGCTGCACCAAGTGGAGAAGAGTCCAATGATTAAGTACCATGCATTGGGGTTCAATTGCATGGGACACATTTGATACCACTGAAGTAGCTCGACGGTGATAGTAGGAAGTGGAAGCCTTAGCCTGGCCTTGAATGCATCTTCATACAGGGCCACTCGAGTTGCCAACCTTGTGACCACCCTTTTAAAGGGGCTTGGCAACATGTGTCTAATTGACACTGGAATATTGAACTCTTCTTGAATCCTTGCAAGGTCCTTTTCATCCAAAATGGACTCAATTACATGGAGAGTATCCTCGATCGCCATTGATTCCATTTGAAGATTCCTAGAATATACTAAAAAAATAAAGAAGAAAAGGGATGGAGGAAGAATAAGAAAGAAGAAAACCAACCACTCTAGTTGCAGTAATCCTTTCAGCAATAGTAGACTCCCTTTGCAACAAAAGCTTCAGGCTCTCCCTCTCTCCAAAGCAGAAAGCAGATACAAGAGGGTGGACACCCTGCTCTACTCCTATTTATGGCCTTCTACCAAGGATAGTAGCCCAAAAGCCACAACATCAAGTGACGATTCGCTAGCAGATGCATGCCTGCCTCTTAGTAGACATGCCACATCACTCTAATCACCTGCCATTTCAAGCTATGAACCGCCATCATGCCTTCTCGATCACTCAGAATCATTGCATGCACCTCTTAAATGTGGGCATGATCCTATCGAATGAAACAATCCAGAGCCACATGTAGCCCACACCACTAGCATCTAGCACCTCACCTAGTATGTAGTGAAGCATCCCTAACTCTTCACCCATTAGGACCAGGGGTGAACTATCCAACCCTTTGAATTCAATTGAGCATAGATGCAGTGTCGAGCCCACTATCTCTGACCTCTACTATCTATGCCCAAGACAAAGGAGATGCCTTCTTTAGAAAGTGGAAGGCAACTAATATAGTTGGAAATGGTCAACCCTACATGACTCTAGCATGGCTCACCTCATCATCCACCAGCTCAACACCAAAAGTAGACTCCTTAGAACTAGCTACATGGTCCCCGAAGTCGTGCTGAGAAGTCAGGCACCCCCTTCTTCTATAAAAGAGTAGGTACCCCAATACCATGACTCTTTGATTCTAATCACTCCTACAAATGTAAGTGTAATACGAAAGCAAACCTGCCATGAGGGTGAGCTCCTTTCTATCCACAGCCACTCCAAGCCATTCTTCTAGGGAATGTACTCTACAGATATATGCCAGCCACTACTCTCTACACCACAAAATATCACTTAGCAGGTACTTCATATACCCTACCTATAAAAATTATTTTCTAGGACCCTCCAAGTAAGTCGATTAGTAAGTTTTCTTTGAAAAATCCATGTGTAAGTTTTTTTAAAAGTCCAAGCCCTTTGAGAGTCTCAACAGTTCTCTTAGAGCCACCTAGGGATGGCAACAAAATTCAAACCCATGGATACCAGACCTGGCCTAACCCGATTGGGCCGGGTAGTTAATGCTTTGACTAGATTTGGATCGGTTTAGGTAAAACCCGAATGCTTAACTTTGGATTTGGATCGGGACCAGATAGATATGCACTCGACCCGAACCTGACCTAAATTATTTTAATAATTTAATATATATAATTAATATATTTGATATTAAATATATTTTATTTTGATTGAATATGAAACTAAGTGCTGTTGAACAAAAAATGCAGTTGAATTGTATTTGTTTAATATATGTATGCTTTATAGAATGGTAGATGATTTTAAAGTTAACAAAAATTAAAAAAAAAATATTTAATGTAACTCAATTAGGTTCAGGCTAGGTAAACTCAAATTATCCGATACTTGATTGAGATAGGTTTGGATTAAAAAGCCTAGTCCTGATAGTGTTTGGGCTGGGTTTGGCTAGTTTATTCGGTATTCGAGTTTGGATTTGGATAGTTAAAAACATGGCCCGAACCCAGGCCATTGCCATCCCTAGAGCCACCTAGAGCTTTAGATTTGAGCTTGGCTAAAGGCCAAGACTACACTACCTTGCCTAAGCCTCGCCCATTCTCTCTTATGCTTTGTCCACTTTCTGCCACATCTATTTGCCACTTCTATCACTTCATCCAATTCCACTCCATCTTGATACCACTCCACTACCATACCATCCATCTAGAAGATATAGACTCCTATCTTTTATTTGCTTTCTGATTTAAGTATTGGAGGCTCCACTACCAGGGAACCCCCCATCATGGTCGGACTTTCATGTCTTCATTATTTTTGTAGTATTAGAATTAAAAAAGAGAGTAACTTATCTTATATTACTTCCTAGAACATCATATTCAGTCTTAGTCATATTAGGAGTATTATTATAGTCCTATTAGGAGTCAATATTACTATATATGATGATCTTGTACTCGGTTTAAAGGCCTTTAGGGTCCTAATTTCAAGAAGAACAATCTTTTTCTTTCTCTTAACATGGTATCAAAACATCTCCTCCCTCCACCACCTTAGCCGATATCCACTCCCTCCCCCTCTCCCTTCCTGCTGACCATCTCCAATTTTCTCTCATGAAAAAGAAAGAACCACTCATGAGCATCTTACCCTCCACTCATGATCTCCTCCCACTCATGATCTCTTAACTATCACTGCCCACCCAAGGTCTCCTCCCTGCTCATATCTCCAACCTATCCAAGATCTCCTTGTCACCCAAGAACTCATCGCTATCATCATCTGCCACCGCCAGTTGCCTTCTCTTTTCTCTACCATTGTCTGCTACTATTCATAGCCGCCATCGTCCATCACCACTATAGTCATTAATGTGCCATCACCATCTTTGAGTCGCCCATGGACAGAGCAGGACATGAATGAGGTGATCCACCCACCTACTCCCCTCGCAGCCCCTCCTTCCCTTGTCTTTTCTTTCCTCTCTCAGCCAATTGTGATGTCCTCTATCTCCAATGCATACCGAAATTGACTTGATCCCATCGCCACCATGCACTCCTATACCGGAAACAGATCCAACCTTGGCACCATCCTCCTTGATGGGGGACTAATATGCATGCAATTCTTTTTGTATATTTTATGTGTGGGGTTAGGTAATTAATTCCTGAATTTCAGATCAAAATTAGTTGTAAAAAATTTTGTATGAATTTTTGAAGCCAAGCATGCAGATTAGAACCTAGAAAAGTACTAAAGAAGGATTGCCGGGGCTGAGAAGCCTCGGTTAGGGCAAGTTCTCCTACAATAATAAGACTGGAGGTAGAGGGGGGTGTACCTGACAATGTCTGAAGTGCCCGGTGAAGATCACAGCGAAGGGATCTCTCGTTCCTCAACGGATGCGGCCTGAAAAATCGAGCCAAAGATGCACGGATACCCGGCTTTCTGCTTGGTGGTCTGATTGAAGCTTGGCTGGAGTCGTTGGATTCGTAGGAACTCGGGGACCTGCAAACGACCTGTCAGGGGTTATAAAACTCAAAGGAGATCAAGAAAATAAAGGAAAACAGCAAAGGGAAGCAAGTTTTGGAGGGAGCTGGAAGGATGGTTGGCGGCAGGAAGATTGTTGCAAACACCGGGAAGAAGAACTCTCAAACCCCTTTATGCACACAGCAGGGTAATCACACAAAACAATATAAGAACTCAAGGTTTATTTCATATCAAAAATCTCTCCTCATACAAGAGGCTAGGGTCCCTTAAATAGACCCTTAACCTTAGGCTCCAAGTAAGGGCACATTAGTCTTTACATAAGAATCCTTTTCCCTCTCAAACCCTAGCTAGAAAATAAGGAAATATTAGGTAGAAAAATCCCTAAAAATTCTCTTGACTTGGCCAACACTTCAAGGATGCCTAGGGGGGCGTGTTGGGCTTCTAAGAGCAGCAAGGGGCCAGCCCAAAGGGGCTCGGGCACATGGGTTTGGGCCTTTGGAAGCTAGGATGGCCTGGTAGCCAGGTAGCAGGAATATTCCCTGGTATCTTGCTTCTTAGGGGCTTGGGCTTGGCACCTGGGCTTGATTTCTTTAGGCTAGGATACAGATGGACCTCTAAAATCATGGATGCCCTTATATATGAATATACTTTGGCATCTAGAAGGGAATCTAGGCATCTGGAGGGCATATGCAAGAAATCAGGGTTTTCTAAATTTTCCTCGTGGGGTCTTCAAATCTTCAAGCTTGGTTGGACTTGGGCTATACTTCCATGTCTTCAATCTGGTTGGACTTGGTCTTCACTTGTCTGATGTCGTCTTGAGTATTCAATATGGTTGAATAGGACTAAAAAAAATAAAATTAGCTCGACATGAGCTGACTAACACTAGACTAAACTAGCTCAACATGAAATGACTAGTACAGAACTGAAACTCAAAAGACTCAAATAACAACTAAAATGGACTCAGATGGGCTAAGCCCTTATTATAGATGGACTCATAAATTATTGATCAATTCACAGAGGGTTGAAAAGCCTCTGTCTTATTCTGGTGCCTCCGGTGTCCCCACCAATTCTCCCGGGATGGGAGAAACTCGACCCTGTCGAGTGAAGATCAAGCTGGCTCATATATCTCTCGAGGAGGTCTAGGTTGAGGTGCTACAAGTCCTCTCGAGAAATCCATGAATCGTCTGACTCTGGCCGGCCTTGCCATCGGACCAGGAAACGTTGATAATCGTGGCCCCGGGTCATAATGGCTTGATCGTCCAGGATACGCTCGATCCGTTCTCCTCTCTCAGGCCAAATTTATTAGTGGACACTCTGGGTTAGGGTCACTCACAATGAAAAGGAATATGTTCAAAAGCCTCACTAGGTATCGCTGCCGGTTCCCTGTACACAACCAGGTCTATAATATTGAAGGTAGAACTAATGCCCAAATCCGATGGCAAGTCTAACACCTAGGCTTTGATCCAACCTTCTCTATCACTTTAAAAGGTCCGACTCTATGAGCATGAAGCTTCTTTTAGGCCTAAGCCTAACCAAGATAGAATCCACTACATCAAATTCTTTGATCCATCTTCGGGAATTAGCCAGTTATTTTAAGATTAGTGCGGGTGGTGAACATGCTAGGCACATGCAGTCTCCTAACAAATGATGCAAAGGACCTAACAGACTCAACTATGCATTCTTATCGAATGAAATTTTATTGAACTCTTTGGATCTAAACCTAACAGATTATAGGTTCTCTAGATTTGATCCTAGCTTGACATGCACATGAAAATTTAGAGTGAACTCCTAGCAAATTCCAAAGAGTATGCCAGAAGTAAGATGCAAACCTAACATGCATGATGAATGCATGCAGTATGCTAATCTCAGCTAAATGCAATCTAATGATCGTAGAAATGCTGGAGGTGTCTAGAAAGGGTAGAAAATAGGAAGTGGATTCAAAATTAGTCTGGTAGGGTAGGGAAAAAAGTTCAAGGTTAGTTGGATAAAGTAAGATAAAAGAAGGGGCGTCAGGGACTAATCCTAGACTAATGAGGTTAACCTTACGGGATTGCGGTATATCTATGGGGTTTGTATAATGGAAGGATGGGGTACTAATCTCAGGGAAGAGGTCCTTAATGGGAACTATAGGAGGAGGCTCATCCTGAGGGTACTGATTCAAAGAGATCAAGTCCTTAATAAATTCTTCTGGTTCTTGTATTTTAGGACTAGACTCTATAATTTGGCTCTCCTCTACGATTTCCTCAGTTAAGTCTCTAGTAGCAGTACCTAGGTTCTCTTCCTCTATTTGTTCTTCTACTATAGCTTTAGGTTGGATGTGGTCAAGGTCAACTACCTCTAGGTTGGCTTCTACCTGGGTATCTATTGGGTCAGCTAATTCTAGGTCATCTAAAGGTGTCTCCTCTTCTCCCTCATACTCATCCACTAAGCTTGCATCAGCTTCATACACTTCTGCATTAATGTAAGCCTTGTGAATCTCAGGAATGGTTGGAGAAGGTTGGCTAGGGGAAAATTGGCTAGGACCTGGTTTTTGATTATGGACACTAATCCTAGTAGGTTCAAGTTGCCTAAGGGGTAGTGGCTCACTACTAGGCTCATATTTAGGGGTGCTAATCCTATGGGGTTCAAGTTGACTAAGGGAAACCTGACTAGTACTAGATTGATACTTAGGGGTTATGGGTTCTCTGGGTTCATAGGACAAGAGTACAGATCTATGGGTCATGGGATTATAGGATCTGGGGTCATAGGATTTTGGGTCAGCTCTATGGTCAGGTTCTAAGGATGGATCATGGTATGGGGTCCTCCTAAGGTTGGGCTCCCTATATGGGTCAGGATATTGGGTTCTCCTAGGGTTGGACTCCCTATATGGGTCAGAATATTGGGTGTTGGGTCTACTAGGCTTATAGGGTGTGGGTGCATAGGATCTATGATCATGGGATCTAGAGTCATAGGATCTAGGTTCATAGGATTTGGAGTCATAAGATCTATAGGTTGTGGGTATACTAGGCTTATAGGGAGAGGGTAAATAGGATCTATCTTCCTGGTCTACAAAATCCTGATTGGGTCTTCTAGGATTAACCTTAGGGATTGGGTTGTGACGATGGGCTCTCCTAGGTTCAGCCTCAAGGTATGGATCAGGGTTTGGAGTCCTCCTAGGTTCAGTATCATAGTATGGGTCATGACGATGGGCTCTCCTAGGTTCAACCTCTCGGTAGGGATCAGGGTTGGGGGTCCTCCTTGGTTCAGTATCATAGTATGGGTCATGACGATGGGCTCTCCTAGGTTCAACCTCACGATAGGGATTTGGGTTTGGGGTCCTCCTAGGTTCAGTATAATAATAAGGGTCATGGCGATGGTCTCTCCTAGGTTCAACCTCATGGTAGGGATTATGGTAAGGGGTTCTCCTACAGTTAGGCTCCTTATATGGGTCAGAGTATTGGATTCTCCTAGGATTGGACTCCCTATATGGGTCAGAGTTGTGGGTTCTCATAGGGTTGGGCTCTATGGTTTCACTGGGTTGAGTTGGGTTGAGGCTATTGGTCTTGGTCAACTGAGTCATTTGGGTAATTAACTGGGTAGACATCTGGGCCATTTGGTCTATAAGGGCTTGAATCCTAGCTTCCTGCTTATCCATGGGTTCAGGGAGATGGTGGATGAGATGGGACTACTGATCTAATGCTCATGCAAGACTCGATCAAACTGACTATAGCTAACTAGACCTAGAGTCCAAAACTAAGGGCTCAATCAGGGTGGCAAACTAGCCTATAGTAACCCTGTACTCAGCCAGGCAGGTGTAAGGGGAGTGTTAGGTCCCTGATTGCCAATCCTAGATACCAATCAGAGATTGGCCAGGTAGGCGGACCAGCACACAAGCCCTTCGGGATTAAATCCCTAAACAACCGTTCTAGACACTGAGCACAAGGCACACACAGGTTAACTTGACATGATGATCTAACATTAGCCCGGACCCGACCAGTTGGTGTCCCTAGCCCACTAGGGCAAATTAAGTCTAGTTAATTTTAGGTTAAGGCTTGGGACCGAATGCAAGGGATGTGGTTTTGTGCTAAGGAGAGGTTATCAAATCCTCCCCCCATCTGATATAGCAAGAGTGCCCTTAAAAGTAAATTATGCAATGATGGCAGGCAGATGAGGATGCAAATTAGGATTTAGATATTATTTTTGATATTTTTGAAGAATATGTAATTTTTTTTTATTTTGGTATTTTCTTAAATAGAAGAAAACTTGCAAATTATGGCCTAATATGCAGGAAATATACTAAAATTAAAAGATAGGCAAAAGATGCTAAACAAAATCCTAAAATTTCCAAACTTGTCTTGCTGAAAAAAAATAGAGCCAAAATTTTGTAGGCTGTATTTTGGCTTGCAAAAAATTCACAGGTCGAAATAAAATCTGCAAAAATTCCAAAACTTACTTTGAGTTATTTTGAATCCAAAAAAATAAATTTTAGAATTTTTGAAGTTTTTATTAGGGAGAAATAATTTAAATAACAAAGTATATACGGTCTAAAAAATTGTAGAAAACAAGCCCTAATCTAAGCTCTGATACCAAATGATGGGGGACTAATATGCATGCAATTCTTTTTGTATGTTTTATGTGTGGGGTTAGGTGATTAATTCCTGAATTTCAGATCAAAATTAGTTGTAGGGAATTTTGTATGAATTTTTGAAGCCAAGCATGCAGATTAGAACCTAGAAAAGTATTAAAGAAGGATCGCCGGGACCGAGAAGCCTCGGTTAGGGCAAGTTCTCCTACAATAATAAGACAGGAGGTAGAGGGGGGTGTACCTGATAATGTCTGAAGCACTCGATGAAGATCGCAGTGAAGGGATCTCTCGTTCCTCGATGGATGCGGCCTGGAAAACCGAGCCAAAGACCCGGGGATACCTGGCTTTCTGCTCGGTGGTCCGATTGAGACTTGGCTGGAGTCGTTGGATTCGTAGGAACTCGGGACCTGTAAACGACCTGTCATGGGTTAGAAAACTCAAAGGAGATCAAGAAAATAAAGGAAAACAGCAAACGAAAGAATGTTTTGGAGGGTCCTGGAAGGATGGTTGGCGGCAGGAAGATTGTTGCAAACACCGGGAAGAAGAACTCTCAAACCCCTTTATGCACACAGCAGAGTAATCACACAAAACAATATAAGAACTCAAGGTTTGTTTCATATCAAAAATCTCCCCTCATACAAGAGGCTAGGGTCCCTTAAATAGACCCTTAACCTTGGGCTCCAAGTAAGGGTACATAAGTCTTTACATAAGAATCATTTTCCCTCTCAAACCCTAGCTAGAAAATAAGGAAATATTAGGTAGAAAAATCCCTAAAAATTTTCTTGACTTGGTCAAGACTCCAAGGATGCCTAGGGGGGCGTGTTGGGCTTCTAGGAGCAGCAAAAGGCCGGCCCAAAGGGGCTCGGGTGCATGGGTTTGGGCCTCTGGAAGCTGGGGTGGCCTGGTAGCTAGGTAGCAGGAATATTCCCTGGTATCTTGCTTCTTAGGGGCTTGGGCTTGGCACCTGGGCTTGATTTCTTTGGGCTAGGATGCAGATGGATCTCTAGAATCATGGATGCCCTTATCTATGAATATACTTTGGGATCTGGAAGGGAATCTGGGTATCTGGAGGGCATCTGCAAGAAATCAGGGTTTTCTGAATTTTCCTCCTGGGGTCTTCAAATCTTCAAGCTGGGTTGGACTTGTGCTATACTTCCATGTCTTCAATCTAGTTGGACTTGGTCTTCACTTGTATGATATAGTCTTGAGTCTTCAGTATGCTTGGACAGGACTCAAAAAAAATAAAATTAGCTCAACATGAGCTGACTAGCATTGGACTGAACTAGCTCAACATGAGCTGACTAGTACAGAACTGAAATAACAACTAAAAATACTCAAATAACAACTAAAATGGACTCAGATGAGCTAAGCCCTTATTACAGATGGACTCATAAATTATTGATCAATTTACAGAGGGTTGAAAAAGCCTCTGTCTTATTCTGGTGCCTCAGGTGTCCCCACCAATTCTCCCGGGGTGGGAGGAACTCGACCCTGTCGAGTGAAGGTCAGACTGGCTCACATATCTCTCGAGAAGGTCTGGGTTGAGGTGTTGCAAGTCCTCTCGAGAAATCCATGAATCGTCCGACTCTGGCCGGCCTTGCCATCGGACCAGGAAGCGTTGATAGTCATGGCCCTGGGTCGTGATGGCTTGATTGTCCAGGATACGCTCGATCCGTTCTCTTCTCTCAGGCCAAATTTGTTTGTGGACACTCTAGGTTAGGGTCACTCACAATGAAAAGGTATAGGTCCAAAGGCCTCACTAGGTAGTGCTGCCGGTTCCCTATACTCAACCAGGTCTGTAATATTGAAGGTAGAACTAATGCCCAAATCCGAAGGCAAGTCTAACACCTAGGCATTTGATCCAACCTTCTCTATGACTTTAAAAGGTCCGGCTCTGCGAGCATGAAGCTTCTTTTAGGCCTAAGCCTAACCAAGATAAAATCCACTACATCAAATTTTTTTGATCCATCTTCGGGAATTAGCCAGTTGTTTTAACATTAGTGCAGGTGGTGAACATGCTAGGCACATGCAGACTCCTAACAAGATGATGCAAAGGACTCAAACCTACACCTAGCAGACTCGACTAAAGAGGTTTATTAGGTCTTAACTACCACTTGGGCATGGGGGCATGAGTCATGGTTGATGGATGACATGCAGAAGAAAATTTGCTAGTAACTCCTAATAAGTGCCAGAGGGTCTGCCAAAAGTAGGTAGCAAATGGGATGGGCTCTATGGATCCTTGCAACCTAGTAACCTCAACAAAATGTAACCTAATAGTTCTAGACACATGAGAAAACTCAGGAAAGGGTAGAAAATAGGAAGTGGGTTCATAATTACTCTGGTAGGGTGGAGAAAAAGGTTCTGGGTTAGTTGGATAAAGTTGAATCAAAGAAGGCATGTCAGGGACTAATCCTAGACTAATGAGGTTAACCTTATGGGGTTGCGATATATCTACGGGGTTTGTATAATGGAAGGATGGGTTATTAATCTCAGGAAAGAGGTCCTTAATGGGAACTATAGGAGGAGACTCATCCTGAGGGTACAGATTCAAAGAGATCAGGTCCTTAATAAATTCTTCTGGTTCTTGTATTTTAGGACTAGACTCTATAATTTGGCTCTCCTCTATGGTTTCCTCAGGTAAGGCTCTAGTAGCAGTACCTAGGTTCTCTTCCTCTATTTGTTCTTCCATTATAGCTTTAGGTTGGATATGGTCAAGGTCAACTAGCTCTGGGTTGGTTTCTACCTGGGTATCTACTGGATCAGCTAATTCTAGGTCTACTAAAGGTGTCTCCTCTTCTCCCTCATACTTATCCACTAGGCTCACATCAGCTTCATACACTTCCGCATTAATGTAAGCCTTGTCAATCTCAGGAATGGTTGGAGAAGGTCGGCTAGGGAAAATTTGGCTAGGTCCAGGTTTCTGATTATAGACACTAATCCTAGTAGGTTCAGGTTGCCTAAGGGGTAGTGGCTCACTACTGGGCTCATATTTAGGGGTGCTAATCCTGTGGGGTTCAAATTGACTAAGGGAAACCTGACTAGTACTAGGCTGATACTTAGGGGTTATGGGTTCTCTGGGCTCATAGGACAAGGGTGCAGATCTATGGGTCATGGGATTATAGGATCTGGGGTCATAGGAATTTGGGTCAGTTCTATGGTCAGGTTCTAAGGATGGATCATGGTATGGAGTCCTCTTAAGGTTGGGCTCTCTATATGGGTCAGGATATTGGGTCCTCCTAGGGTTGGACTCCCTATATGGGTCAGAATACTGGGTTCTCCTAGGGTTGGACTCCCTGTATGGGTCAGAATATTGGGTTCTCCTAGGGTTGGACTCCCGATATGGATCAGAATATTGGGTGTTGGTTCTACTAGGCTCATAGGGTGTGGGTGCATAGGATCTTTGATCATGGGATCTAGAGTCATAGGATCTAGGTTCATAGGTTATGGATTCATAGGTTCTAGGTTCATAGGATTTGGAGTCATAAGATCTATAGGTTGTAGGTATACTAGGCTTATAGGGAGAGGGTAAATAGGATCTATCTTCCTGGTCTATAAAATCCTGATTGGGTCTTCTAGGACTAACCTTAGGGATTGGGTCATGACGATGGGCTCTCCTAGGTTCAGCCTCAAGGTATGGATCAGGGTTTGGGGTCCTCCTAAGTTGAGGGGAATTAGCATTTGGCTCAGACCGTGACCCATGGTTTTTTTCTGGGGTTCCTACCCGGACTTTTAACTGATCAAACCTATTGGAAAGCTGGTCAATTCTATCATTAGTTTGAATACGAGACTGAGTTAACTGGGTCATCTGGGTAGTCATCTGGGTAGTTATCTGGGTAGCCATCTGGGCCATTTGATCAGCTAGGGCTTTTATTTGGGCTTGTAAATTTTCCATGGGTTCAGACATTTGTGAAGGAGGTGGGTGATATGAAACTCCTGATCTAGTGCTCATGCAAGACTCGATCAGACCGACTATAGCTGACTAGACCTAGAGTCCAAACTAGATGCTCAATCAGGGTGGCAAACTAGCCTATAGTAACCCTGTACTCAGCCAGGCAGGTGTAAGGGGAGTGTTAGGTCCCTGATTGCCAATCCTAGACACCAATCAGAGATTGGCCAGGTAGGCGGACCAGCACACAAGCCCTTCGGGATTGAATCCCAAAACTACCATTCTAGACACTGAGCATAAGGCACACACAGGTTAACTTGACACAGTGATCTAACACTAGCCCGGACCCGACCAGTTGGTGTCCCTAGCCCACTAGGGCAAATTAAGTCTAGTTAATTTTAGGTTAAGGCTTGGGACCAAATGCAAGAGATGTGGTTTTGGGCTAAGGAGAGGTTATCAACTCCTCTCCCCATCTGATATAGAAAGAGTGCCCTTAAAAGTAAATTATGCAATGATAGCAGGCAGATGAGGATGCAAATTAGGGTTTAAATGTTTTTAGTATTTTTGGAGAATATGTAATTAATTTTTTTTTTTGGTATTTTCTTAAATAGAAGAAAACTTGCAAATCATGACCTAATATGCTGGAAATATACTAAAATTAAAAGATATGTAAAAGATGCTAAACAAAACCCTAAAACTTCCAAACTTGCCTTGCTGAAAAAACAGAGCCAAAAATTTGCAGGATCTATTTCGGCTTTCAGAAAATTCACAGGCCATAATAAAATATATAAAAAATTTTCAAAATACTGTGAATTATGTTAAATCCAGAAAAATAAATTTCATAATTTTTGGAGTTTTTAACAGGAAGAAATAATTAAAATAACAGAGTATATATGGACTAAAAAACTACAGAAAACAAGCCCTAATCTAAGCTCTGATACCAAATGATGGGGAACTAATTTGCATGCAATTTCTTTAATATGTTTTATATGTGGGGTTGAGTGATTAATTCCCAAATTTTAGATTAAAATAGGTTATAGGGAATTTTATATAAATTTTAGAAGATCAGCATACAGATTAGGACCTAGAAAAGTAGAAAAGAAGGATCGCCGGGGCTGAGAAGCTTCGATTAGGGCAAGTTCTCCTACAATAAAACTACTGGAGGTAGAGGAGTGTACCTGACAACGTCTGTGAAGATCGCAGCAAAAGGGTCTCTCGTTCCGCGATGGATGCGGCCTGGAAAATCGAGCCAAAGACCCGCGGATACCCGGCTTTCTGCTTGGTGATCCGATTGAGGCTTGGCTGGAGTTGTTGGATTCGTAGGAACTCGGGGACCTGCAAACGACCTGTCAGGGGTTAGAAAATTCACAAAGGAACAAGAAAAGAAAGGAAAAATAGCAAGGAAAGGCTTCTTTTGGAGTGGGCATCCAGGGATCTGGAGGGTTTGTTGGCAGCAGGAAGATGATTGCAAACACCGGGAAGAAGAACTCTCACAAATCCCTTTATGCACACAGCAGGGTATCACACCACTCAATAGAAGAACTCAAGGTTTTCATTCATCAAAAAATTCTCTCATACAAGAGGCTAGGGTCCCTTAAATAGACCCTTAACCTTGGGCTCCAAGTAAGGGTATATAAGTCTTTACATAAGAATCCTTTTCCCTCTCAAACCGTAGCTAGAAAATAAGGAAATATTAGGTAGAAAAATCCCTAAAAATTTTCTTGACTTGGTCAAGACTCCAAGGACGCCTAGGGGGGCGTGTTGGGCTTCTAGGAGTAGCAAAAGGCCGGCCCAAAGGGGCTCGGGTGCATGGGTTTGGGCCTCTGGAAGCTGGGGTGGCCTGGTAGCCAGGTAGCAGGAATATTCCCTAGTATCTTGCTTCTTAGGGGCTTGGGCTTGGCACCTGGGCTTGATTTCTTTGGGCTAGGATGCAGATGGACCTCTGGAATCATGGATGCCCTTATCTATGAATATACTTTGGCATCTGGAAGGGAATCTGGGTATCTGGAGGGCATCTGCAAGAAATCAGGGTTTTCTGAATTTTCCTCCTGGGGTCTTCAAATCTTCAAGCTGGGTTGGACTTGTGCTATACTTCCATGTCTTCAATCTAGTTGGACTTGGTCTTCACTTGTATGATATAGTCTTGAGTCTTCAGTATGCTTGGACAGGACTCAAAAAAAATAAAATTAGCTCAACATGAGCTGACTAGCATTGGACTGAACTAGCTCAACATGAGCTGACTAGTACAGAACTGAAATAACAACTAAAAATACTCAAATAACAACTAAAATGGACTCAGATGAGCTAAGCCCTTATTACAGATGGACTCATAAATTATTGATCAATTTACAGAGGGTTGAAAAAGCCTCTGTCTTATTCTGGTGCCTCAGGTGTCCCCACCATGGTTGCACCGCCCAACTCTCCGATCTTGACATTAATGGCAATTCTCTGCAGCATTTTCTATGCCTTCAAATTGATTGGTGATAGGTTCTCTTTCTTGATCTTTACTTTTTCGATGCAGTGATCTAGATTTCTCTTTCTCGTGATGCTGTCATCGTTATCCTCGGCTCCTTATAGCATCATCTTTGAAATTGCAGAAGTCCACTCCTTTGAGCACCCTAATCAAGTTGACCAGTGCTAATCATGTTCTCTAGGTTTAGGCCTTTCGTTTCTTTATATCGACACTCCTCGTGCTGCCTTCTTTTTGATAGCAAGATAGTAACTATCTCTAACTGCAAGTGGTAGGAAAATGATTATGCAGCTCTTACCTGACTATAAATAGGAGGAAGATGATTATGCAGCTCTCAACTGACTACAAGTAGTAGGAAGAAAACTATACTACCTCACCTAACCAACTCTATGGGCAAGCTAGAAGATGATATGCAGCTCTCACCTAACTTTCTTCACTTACTCTCCCAGACACAAGGGATACAAGTGTTATGTCTTTGTTACTTAATGATTCCTTGTTTTGGCTAATATTACTTTCTTTGAGTTTATCTCATTTTTCTCTTCTTCTGAGAAGTAAGTAGAACCCTTGTCCTGATCTTCTCTTCCAACACTAGCTCCGTCCCTACAAAGGCTCCTTCCTTAGATCCTGAGTAGCCTCTAAAAACTTTACAAATAATTCATCATATTATGCAAGATTTAGGCACCTTACACTAGTTCAGTAGATTAGTTCACAGACATCTTCATCAAAGCTTTCAACTCTATTTTCTATTTTATACTATATGTTCCAAGGTAGTTTTAGTTGATGTATAAGCTCTAGTTTGAGGGGGTTGTGTTACAATTAGGAAAGAGAATAACTTATCTTATATTATTCTTAAGAACATCATACTCGATCTTAGTTATATTAGGAGTATTATCGCAATCCTATTAGGAGTCACATATTAATGATGATCCTGTACTCTATTTAAAGGGCTTTAGAGCCCTAATTTCAAAAAGAACAATCCTTTTTTCTCTTAACATGTAGGTTCCGAAATGCCTGCACATTCCAAAGGAAAATCTAGAGCCGTTCGATATAGCAGCCACATCAACAGGTCTCCAATGAAACAGCAATAACAATGATGATTACATTTTTGATAACTAGCTATGCTACTTTGAAGCTCCGATGGGGGGGTGAACTTCTCAACCAAAATAGCTACAATAGCCATCATTGCTAGGACTAGGTGGAGGGGGATTATCATACCTGATGGTGGAAAAGATTAGCATTGAGGCTATGGAGAATGAGAGGAAAAAGGCGAAGAAGCTGGCCATGGTGGGGATTGGTGATGGAGATTTAGAAAGAATGAAAGGCATGTGCTTTTGGATGAGGAAGGAGGTGGAATAACCTTTAGAGGGAGAATACAAGAATCAAGGATAGCATTAAGTAGGTATAGAGGAAGGTTTTAGATCGTAGGTGCAATGATATGAAGAGCTTTTTAGATGGTGGATCGGTTGTTAGGAGAAGTAATGGGAATGAACTTAATTGGAGGGGAGTGGAGAATAAAAGAAGCCAATAGAGGAGGGTTCCAGGTGATTAAGCTATTAGCACCAAAATGAGCACTACCACTAAAACTTGTGATATTTTGATGCGAGTTCTAACTTCTTGAGTTCCTTGGCCATCTTGTAAGCCATGCTATAATTTCCCTCTCCCTCTCCCATCTCCTCTTCTCTCTCTCTTTCCATAGCCTCATCCCTCTCCTTCTTAACTAAAACTATTATCATCTATCTCATAGATGAAAAAAAGACACAAATAGAGGAAGAGAGGATAAGGGGCAATGGTGGCTTGGGGAATGGGGGCAATGGTGGTGGCCAGGGGATTGCCAATAGGGTTGTATGATATCTTAAGAAGAACGATTGGGGAAGGAGTTAAAGTTATTTTTTCATTTCACTTTTTTAAAACCCCATAATACTCCATCTTATTTTAAAATAATCTAACAAAAGCCATATTAACCATTTAACCCTAAGTAATTTGTTACATAGATATCAACCTCAGACTAAGAGGCTAATGGGATATATTGCAATCATTTGATAAATATAAGGTTTACATTGCTGAAATTTTTTATATTGGAGGGTATTTGTAAATTGAAATAAAATGTTTGGGATTTTTTACTTTTTATAATTATAATTATTATTTTGCAAAAGAACAAAAGCCTCCCTTTTATCTTAGGTGGTATGGGATTATACCATCTAAACTACAATTCAATAGTTATGATTCATTTTGCATATTAGCAAATCACAAATTATCATCCCATATGGCAAAAAATAATTGATGCTTGATATATCATAATCCACTATCGATGAAGTGCAGGTCCTCCGCGGTGCACTACACTGATATCTATCACACGATGGATGGCCAGGAAATAATATGCATGCTATGCATACATGTGGCATGCATTGTTTGTTAGCCTCTATCATGTGATGAACGGCTAGTATGAGGCACCACACAAAGTACTGCAGAGGAACTGCATTCCTATCAATGATAGCAATCCAATGAATCAACTAACCCTATTATGCCATGTGCCATGCTGTTGGCGGATAGAGGTTTTTTAATTCAAGTGTCGGTGGCCTTTGAGATTAAGCTCCTCCAAGGTAAATACCAAACTCTCTTTTTAAATTACCACTGACCAAAATTTCAACTTAGCTAAAGGGTGGAACATACTTTTAGCTATGTGGTGGTCTATGTTTCTTATAACAAAACAAAGATTCCAATGGTAGAAACCCTACCACGTAAAGAGCCATTATCCATACCACAGTTGTGCGGGCCGTGACTCGTTGCAACTAACCCAAGTGCCACTGTCCCCTTGTCACTTCATGATTGGCCAGCACTTTCAGCTATCAACACCCACTCACCCAAACACCAACCATTTAATAAAAAAAAAAAAATGTTCACAAGTGACAGAAAGCAGTCTAACATTTCACCAATGTGGCAAATTATGATTGCATGAACAGGGTGGCAGGTGGACCACCGAAAGACCTCACCCGGATTGGGTGTACTACAGGAAGAAGCATATGAGGGTCCATCCAGTGAGGAGATACTGTTCTCTGCTTCCCGAGATGTCACAAGTTCAGATGGCTGTCAATGGTCGGCCTCCATCACGGTCTCAGGCGTTTCAAAATTTATACACATCATGTGTCCTCCGGTCGGTTGGCCAGGGGTGTCATTGTTGTCATCCGCTTCCGTCCATCATCTGCTTCTCACCCTCTCACAATTAGTAGTTGAATGATTAATTGGTGTCAATTATTTGCATGGACCACAAACTTCAAGATTCTTGCATTTTTACAAGGAATTATAGCCTCCATTGCATGCATGATGTGGTCATGGATGAAAATTATTACGGCCCATCATTCCTATAATAGTGTGTCAAGATGAGCACTTGATAGGAATATTTAAAGACAGATTATGATATTGCTTTCTACCAATAGACCTCAATGGAGTCTATTACGGGGTGCTTCGGATGCCTCGAATATACTTTCGTGATGTAGCATCAGAGATGGATACCAAACCCGCAGATCCAGTAGCTAACCTATCATCGGCCAAAGCTTGTCATTGAGGTGTCTTTGCTGTTCAATAATTGGTTGCCACAATCCCATCCACTGATCCATTTGTCGGCCTGTCAGTGGTGCTGAACTTAATACCAAAGTATTTTTACTTAAGTTATTATCTGGTACGGTCCTTCAATATGCTCCTCGTATATCTTGTATCCGAGATTTCAAATAGTCAATCATCCAAATTGCGAAAACAGCTACCCTATAGCGATGATATCACCAGTGATGGCCTCCTCTATCCACAGGATTGAACGAGGGCTATAATACTACAATGGCCCGGTACTCTTGGAGTTGCCTATTTTCTCAGCTCTCTTCTATAAATAACCAGAGCCTCGAGGATTCCCGGAGAAGCAACTCTTTCCTACTCTCACTACTTTCTATCTGTTCCAGATATCTAACTTGTGTATTGGAGGGTCCTCACTGAATTCAACTTTAATCATGGATTTTGTTTTGCAGGTCACTCCAGCAATGACTCTCCCCAGTCAATGTCAGCTCTGACCTCGAGTTAAAATATGCAGTAATAAATTGGTGCTAGAAGGAGAGCCCTAGGCCCGTTTCAAGAAGATAAATAAGAGAAACATCTCGTACCACTTAAAAATGCCACATCGAGGAATACCAGAGCCCGCTAAGGCAGTAGGGCTCCTACTCTTCATCGCCACCAGTGCAACAACTCCTACTTGTCATGGGGGTAATCCCAAACCAATTCAATGACCTGATCTAATAGGTTTCTACCCTAACTGTTGCTATCCTTGGAATGTAGTCAAACAATGATGCCTGTTAGGAAGTGTAACCTGTTCCTCCTCCTCCATAGCAACAACCTTTTGCTGTAGCCCAGCAATCTTAGCTGCGTTGTTGCCCAGGTGTCTTTTCCCAAGAGGGGGGTAAATTGAAAATTACAAAATTTTCGCAAGTATGTGCACAAGTAATTCCTTTTAGTGGTTAGGTGCTGTGTTAATCAGAGAATGAATGCAGAAGCTAAAAAATAAATCAAACACAACACAAACAAAGCAGGTTTATAGTGGTTCGGAGCAACCCAGCTCCTACGTCCACTATCCAAGTTCACCACTCGGGATTTTCACTATATCCCCCAAATCGGAATATAGTTGGATTGTTTTACATGCTCACAATCCCAACATCTACACTTTAGTTTTTGAAACAGGGCTCACCAAAGAAACTCACTCTAGGTTTTCACAGGCTCACCTAGAACCTCTACACTTTGGTTTTTGAATAGGCTCACCAAAGAAACCTCAATACTCTGGTTTTTAAAGGCTCACCAAAGAAACCTATTTGGTTTTTACAACCGAGCTCACCAGTAACCCAGATATTCTAAAAGATAGAATAAACAAGCAACAATAAAGACAAACTCTGTTGTCTGGGTGGTTGCCAATGCAGCTCGAGTGAAGATCCACTGAATGCTCTTCAATGCACTACAATAGCTTCCTTGCTTTCCTCAAAAGATGTTTTAAGCTTCTGGTAAGAGTTGTTGCAGGCTTGAAAACAGATTTTAAAGCTCTAGTGCTCTCTCTTCACTTCAATAAGTGTTCAATAAATGCTCAATAATTCATTAGTCTCTTTAAAAATGTTCTCATACCTTATTTATAAAGACTTCAACTGCCTTCCCTTGATTTTGAACGTTGTAGACTGTTGGGAGGTGACAGGTTACTGTTGGAGCACTTTTGTAATTCAAAAACTGAGAACTAGAACTAGCCGTTGGAGGTGACCCCGACATTCCAGTCGGCTCAGACAAACTTCGAGTTGGCTCGGACCAAGTTCGGGTCGACTGGGCTGAGTGCCAGTCGGCTAGCTTCCACAGTTGAGAAAATACCTTACTCTGGATGAGTCGGCTGGGCTGAATCCCAGTCGGCTGGAATCTCAGAGGCTCTCAGACCATTCTCAACCGAGTTCTGGACGAGTCGGCTGGGCTGAATTCCATTCGGCTCGGATTCCTGAGAATCTCAGAACGTTCTCAACCATGTTCTGGATGATTCGGCTGGGCTTTGGTGCCAGTCGGCTGGATTTGTGTGCCAGAGAACTTCTTTCCTGTGCCTGTGCCAGAGCGGCTGGGTCCTCCATCCAGTTGGCTCGAAAGTGGTTCTTCAGCCAGATCAACTTCAAACTTTCAGAACACTTGTCCCAAGCTTTGAAGTCTTCTTCAAGGACTTCTTACAATAAATTCAAGAAAAATTGAAGCTTGAAAGACTACTAGAAGTAACCCTTAAACTTGATTTTAATAGAAAATTTTTTGTAGGGTTCTTCTTTACAAGATTCTAAATACTTTACAACTCAACACAAAACATTAAAGATTGTAAGATTTAGAAAGTATGTCAATGTAGCTGTCCTACAAAAACTTGTCAATCATTTGAAGAGTTGTTAGATAACCAAATGTATGCTCCAATGTTTTGTTATCATCAAAATCACTTTAGGGGTCAACACGCGTCCTACAGCATCTCATACCCCACCATTAGAACCAAAACTAGAGAGGCGGACAAGGTAGAGTCAGCCCAGGATTCTAGCCTAGATATGGAGGTGGTCGCCCACTCTCCACTTTGAAAGAGACTCTATTCCTAGGAGATCATTGCCCTAATAATCTAAGACCCAAATGCTAGAGACACCATTATGGAGCGGCGTCTCCAAGAGATGTATCAGTGGATCGAGGTATTACAAAATCAAGCTTCAATCCATGATAAAGAGCATGACTTCACCATCAGCCCACCCTTCACCACCAACACAATGTACGAGTCTATTCTTGCAAACTTTAAGGTCCCATATCTATAAACTTATGATGGATCGAGGGACCTATTAGATCATCTTGAGAGTTTCCAGACTCTCATGCATTTCCACCAAGATTCTGATGTAATCCTTTGCCCGATCCTTCCTTTCAACCCTCAAATGGATGGCAAGGTATTGGTATTCTAGTCTCAAGCCCGGTTCTATTAATTATTTCAAAGAACTAAGCTAGTTATTCACCTTCTACTTCATCAACAACCAATAGCATCATCAGGGGTCGGATTATCTGATGAGCATTACGCAAAAAGGAGAGTCCCTCGATGCATATCTCAACCACTTCAATGCAGCCACTTTGGAGGTGTGTAATTTAGATCAGTCCATAGCCATGATGGTCCTAAAGAGCAGACCATAGAAAAATACTCTCCTTTTCTCCTTGAAGAAGACCTACTCCCAAAGTTTTGCTAAAATGCTAACTAGGATGAAGAAGTATGCCAATACTGAGGTGGCATATAATGCCCATCCAATTCCCACCAAAGCTATGGTAGATCAAAAGCCAGAAAGCTCAAAGCATGCCCCTGCTAAGTAGGACAATCGAAGAAACTGGTGGAGATCCCGTAGTCTCCTTCGTCACCAATCCAGTACTCCATTGAGGAACCAGTAGATTTGGTCTCCTCCTAGGAGATGTGACTTTTTATCCCTAAGGCATTACACCAACTACATGTCTCTGAATGTACCTTGGACACAAATATTGATGGAAGTTAGGGAGTAATTATAGCTGGCAAGGAGGCTGCATGCTTAGCCCGATTGTCACAACCCTAACAAATATTGCATTTACCATTATGTCCATAAGCACAACACAGAGGACTGCATTTGATTATAGAATGAGATCGAGTAGTTTACCTAAGAGAGAAGGCTCAATCGGTTCCTCCAAAGAAGGGCACCATCACGATGATCGCCACCAAGGCCTCGATAGTTATTGCTGCTACTATCACCAAAGCCATATAGGGCTCCTGAACAGCCTCGTCCCTAGCAAGAGAATAAAGAAAGGAGCCCATTTTCTAAAGATGTAAATATGAAAAGTGTGAGCATGGTGGATAAGGCATGTCAAGAGTCAGCAAAGCCTTCCGGAGCTACAAAAAAGTGGAGGATAGAAGAGGATACCACCTTCTCCGAAGAAGATATAGCTAGTATCGAGTACCTGCACACTAATGCAGTGGTTGTAATTTTGAATATTGATAATTATAATGTATACCATGTCCTAGTTGATAGTGGAAGTGTAGTTGATATTTTATATTTCTCGGTATTTTCTTGGATGATGGTTGATAGTGGAAGGCTCTTAACCTTGTGGTCATGGGTCAGGTGTGGTCCTTCGACATGCTCCTTCTCACATGGTTTATCTTCAAGATTTCAAATAATCAATTGTCCAAATTGTAAAAACAACTATCCTGTATCGATGATATCACCAACAACGGGCTCCCCCACCCACGGGAGCAAACGAGGTTTCTAATACTGCAATGGCACGATCAATGGCCCAATGTTCTCAGAGTTGCCCATTTTCTTAGCCTCTTCTATAATAACCAGAGCGCCAAGGAGCCCTAGGTAAGCAACTCTTTCCTATGCTCATAGCTTTTCATTTATTTCATATCTCTAACTTAAGCATCGGAGGATTCTTGCCAGAGCTAAATCTAGCTATGGACTTTCATTTGCAAGTCATTCTAGTGATGACTCCCGCCAGTCGATGCTAACTTCGACCTTGAGACAGAATCTAGAACAATAGATTGGCATTAGAAGGATAGGCCCAGGCCCATTTTGGAAAGATAAGTGAGCGAAACATCCTCGATGCTACTTAAAAATACCACACTAAGGAATATCAAAGCCTGCTCAAGTAGTAGGGCTCATACACCTTCATCATCACTAACGATGCAACCCTCGCCTATCATGAGGGTAACCCCGGACCAATTCCATGACTTGATCCAATAGGTTCATACCCTGACGACTGTGGTCCTTGGAATGTAGTCGAACAATACTGCCCATCAAGAAGTATAACTTATTCTTCTTCCCCCATAGAAACAACCTACTACTATAGCCTAGCAATCTTAGCTACCTCCTGTGGTGTCTCATCCTCCACCATTGGAACCAAAATCGGAGAGGTGGATGAGGCAAAGTTGGCCCTGGAGTTTAGCCCAGGAATGGAGGTAGTCACCCACTCCCCACTCTGAAAGAGACTCCACTCGTAGGAGCTCACCGCCCCAAAATTCTGAGGCCCATAATCCACAGACATTGATGTGGAGCTACATCTCCAAGAGATGTATCAATAGATCGAAGCATTATAGATCAAGCTTCAACCCATAATGAAGGGCCTAGCTTCAACATCATCCTATCCTTCACCACCAAAATAATGCAAGAGTCTATTCCTAAAAACTTATGATGGGTCGGGTGACCCATTAGATCATCTTGAGAGTTTCCAAACTCAATCTCATGCTTCTCCGCTAGGCTTTTGATGCAATCCTCTACCGAGCCTTCCCTTCAACCCTCAAAGGGATGCCAAGGCATTAGCATCAAGCCTAGTTCCATTAATTCTTTCAAGGAGTTGAGCCAATTATTCACCTCCTACTTTCCCAATAGCTAGTGACATCATCAAGGGTCAAATTATCTAATGAGTATTAGGTAGAGGGAAAGGGAGTTTGTTTGTGTGTACATTAGCTACTTCAATGTGGCCACTCTAGAGGTGCATAATTTAGATCAATCCATGGCTATGAAGGCCCTAAAGAGTGAACTATAGAAAAATAATTTCCTTTTCTCTTTAGAAAAGACCTATCCTCAAAGGTTTGCTAAAATGCTAACTAGGATGGAAAAGTATGCCAATGCTGAGGAGGCATACATTGCCACCAAAGCTAAGGTGGATCAAAAGCTAGAAAGCTCGAAACAAGTCCCTATCGAGCAGGGTAACCAAAAAAATTGGTGGTGATCCCATAGTCTTCTTCGTCACCAATCCAGCACTCTATCGAGGAACTAGCATAATCGGTCTCCTCCTGGGAGGCATGACTTTTCAGCCCCGAGGCATTACACTAACTATATGCTTTTGAATGTATCTCAAGGATAAATATTGATAGAAGTTAGGGAGCAGTTGCTATCGGCAAGGAGGTTGCGTGCTCGACCCAGTCATCGCAACCCTAACAAATATTGCCTACACCATCATGACCATGGGCACGACATGACGGAGTGCATCCAATTATAGAATGAGATCAAGTGATTCATCTAAGAGGAAAAGCTCGACCGATTCCTCCAAAAAAGCCACCATCATGATGGTCACATCGATGCCTTAATAGTTATAGCCACTACCACCACCATAGCCATGCAAGGCTCGTGAACAGACTCCTCCCCTATAAGAGAATAGAGAAAGGAGTCTGCCTATTGAATATGTAAATATGATAAGTGTGAGCATGGTGTATAAGGTGCATCAAGAGCTAGTGGAGCCTTTCAAAGATATAAAAAAGCAAAGAACCGAAGAGGATATCACCTTCTTCGAAGAAGATGTAGCTGGTATCCAATACTTGCATGAAGATGTGGTGGTTGTAACTTTGAATATTGATAATTATAATGTATACCATGTCCTAGTTGATAGTGTTAGTGCAGTTGACATTTTATATTTTTTGGCCTTTTCTCAAATGAAACTTTCTGTGGATTGCTTGAAGAAATATGGATCCTTTATACAGGGTTTTTCTAGCTAGCTGGTGCCTATAAAAGGTGTAATTACTCTATGTGTTAAGGCCGGTACCTATTCCTAGTGAGTTACTGTTCAAATGAACTTCTTGGTGGTCAAACTTTTAGCACCTGACAATTAAATCCTTGAATGATCAGGATTATGTGCTCTTGATACCATGGTCAATATCAAACACTTATTGGTTAGGTTTCCAACTAGTCATGGAATTGGGCAAATCAAAGAGAACTAGACTATGGCACAATGGTGTTACAATGCTAGGCTCCAAGCTAGGACCCAATCCAACCCTTTTCCTATGGGTTTAGATAGTAGAGATGAACTGTTTGAGGAGTATGTTGAGACCCTGGGTGAACTACTAGAAATCCCTCTCTTAATAGGAGACCCTAGTCAAATGGTTTGAATTAGTCTGGACCAAGATAAGGTAACAAAGGAATGATTAACCACTTTTTCATAAGAAAATATTAACATGTTTGCCTAGTCTACTATTGATATGCCCGAGATAGACCTAGATATGATGGTACACTGGTGGGGGCACCAGGATCATACACAGATTACTGGGCCCTATCTGGTTTACTGATTAGGGTTTTCAGCCCTTGTCTATGTGTCAAATTTTGTAATCAAGTAAGATTGAATCCTGTAATAAGTTGGGGCAAGATGTCCAAGTTGGCTTGTCTCAACCCTAGTCCAGTCATTAAGTCCTGTACTTATGCATTAGTCCAGTACTTGTCCAATTTTTTGTACAAGAGAAAAGGATACCCTATTTTAGAGTTCTACCAGGCATCATCCAGGATCTAGAGGCCTTCACATCAGCTTAATGGGCCTTGATTGCGGCCGCAAATACCAAGATTCCCCCCAGATGCCTTCCAGATACCAAAATGCCCTCCAGATGCCAAAGTATATTCCAAGACCAAGGGTGCCCCATGATTCCAAGTATATGCCAAGTGCCCCATCCCAAGAGCATCTCAAGCCCAAGAGCCCAGTAAGAGGAGGCGCGTCCCTGGCTTTTTCCCAGGTCCACTTTAGATTGGGTGCCCAGGGCTTTCCAGCCCAGGTGCCAGGCCCATGCACCTTAGCCCTTGGAAGCCAACCAGGGCCCATCTAATTTTTTCCCAAGCCCAAGGAGGACACCCTATGATGCTGCCCATGAGGTCCAAGCCAAATTCAAGAGGATTCCAAGCCCCTTTGACCGGTCCAAGCAAGGTGGATGAAGTGGTGCGGACACCAGACTCAGAAGAAGACTTCAGGGCTCCATCTAGATCTCTGATTGACCTTGCCCGAAGAATTAGGATTTTCTGGTTTTGTAATAAGGGTTGACTTGGTCAACTCAATTTTAGTCTTGAGTCTGTAATTTAAATTTTGTTGAGTCATGTTGACTCAGTACAAGTCCTAGTAGTGGCCTAGGTCTTCTCCAGGTTGGTGCCACCTTTTTCAAGTCAAGGTCCAGGGTGCCACATTTTTCTCCCAGGCTCAAGTAAGTGGGCGCCACACTGCCAGCCACACGCCAGAGTCCAGGGGGCGCCACATCTCCATCCCAGTGTCTTGGTCCCCACACCCAAGGGAGCAAGAATTTTTCTTGAAGCCAAAATCAAGGAGGCGCCCCATATATACCTTAAAAGGCCAAGCTAAAGGAGGAAAGAGGCATTTCTTGGGGAGCACTTCAAGGGGGCGCCCAATCCGTGCCTAAAAAGACCAAATCAAGGTTGGGAAGAGCCATGACTTGGGGAGAAAGAAAAGGAGGTGTCCAAAAGAGTTGAGCCATGAAAGGAAGAAGCCAAAACTTGGGGAGCAAAACTAGGAGGCGCCCAAATACTTCCAAATAAAACCAAGCATGGAAGGAAAAAAATTTTTCTTGAAGAGCAAGGCTAGGAGGCACCACCTACTTACCATTTGGAGCCGCCAATCAACACTTATGGAAGCTCTTGGCCGGCCATATGAGAAGGATTTGATTCTACAAGCCTAATTTGAGGATCCATCCTATTAGTCCCACATGGGAAGATATAAAACCCTGACCTCTTGTAAAGATCTATAAAATAAACCCCTCTTGTAAGTTTTAAAGGACACTGATGAATGAATTCAATTTATGTGTGAGCAAACTTTGTGTTTCTCTCTTCCGCACTTGCATTCAGGTGTTGAGCTCCATGAGGGAGTAAATCCGGGTTCCTTAGGAACCTTGAGGAGGTGTGAGATCTCCAATCCCAAAACCCTAGGTTAGCCACTTCACTTCCAAACCCTAGCCGCCCATCATCCTCTTCATTCCACCAAACCCTAGCCTACCCCATCTCTCATAGCCCCTCTCTCCAAGTAGAGGCCGACCACCAGCATCCAGGCCCAGTTCAGCTACTTCGAAGACAGAGCAAATCTCAGAGGAAGTCAAATCAGCATCCAAGAGAATCAGGATTTCAGCAACATCAGCTTTCAAGTTCTTCTATCTGGTAAATCCTTCCTTGAGTATCTGGTTCCATAACATGTTCTTCTTCTTTCCCAGATCTTGTGTTCAGAAGAAGCCAACTCTGCCAAAGGGCCAGTATTGGAGGATCCATTGCAAAGATATCTGAATCCGGGGATCCAACAATCTGCTCAAGAGAGTCCTTCCACTAAACTCTGTGAAGATCAAACTCTGTGAAGATCACTGTCTGGTCTGTAACCCTTCTCTTCTCTTTACTTCTGTCCTGTTGAAAGTTCAGAGCGAAACCCTAGGTCTGGAAGTTTCTCAACCCCCAGTGATCCTTTACTTCTGAACTACTCTGATAACCTAGTTTCTTTAAATTGTGCTTTCAATTATTACATAGTTTCTTTCAATTTAGTTTAACTTTTCTTTGAGTCAAAGCCGACTTCTGAAAGTATTAAAAATATAAAAAAAAAGGAAAAAAATTAGTCTTAATTCACTTCCGCATCGCATCGTCTTTTTTGTTCTGCATCATTTTTGGTATCAGAGCATTCGTTCTGCATCATGAAGACTAGGTCAACATGGAATATGCCTTCCTAACCTAGTTACGATTTTTCTTCCTAAGTTGTTTGAGATTTTTAATTGTAACCCAACTAGGAGAGAACTTCTAACCTATTAAAGAGAGGGCATGGTAACTCTATAAATACCCCACCCCTCTTCCTCTTGTATCAATTTAACTTTTCATGAAATAAAATTTTGGTATTTTGTTTAGCCTCTAGTGTTTGAGTTTTTGGTGATTGTTCTTGTGCCCTAGCCGACCCCTACCTCCAAGCTATCTTCCATGCCCAAGCCATCATCCACTCCCTTGAGAAGAATCCCAAACCATCCCCCTGCAAAGGATCTACTCCTTCTCCAGGCTGCCAGCTGTTTCAAGCCCTGATCCCATCTTTCTTCCTTGAAACCCTAGTTTTCTTTTCTCTGATTATTTGTTTCTTGCCTAACCTTTGACACTTGTAGGATCCCTGAGGTGTTTCCCCTCCAAAGAGGAGGCCTTCTTTGCCTCCTGGACCAACCCAGATAGCCATCTGATTCGAGGACTACAGGCTTGTCTTCCAAGCACCGATCCTAAGTGCTGTGTGATCTCTTCATCAAAGGTTCTTCAAATCTCTACCTGGTACAATCCTTTCCCCTCCTGATTTCTGATCTGTTAAAGGTATGCTATCCTAAACTGGAGATTTTTCAATTCCCGGGATCCTATCTTTTATTATTCTGCATGAGTTCTTTTATGGGTATGTTGTTTTCTTTCATTACATACTTGCCTGCTATTCTTTACTTGATTTCAGGTTTCTAGCCTACAAATCAAATTCATAAAAAAAAATTCAAAAAAAATTAGATTTCTATTTTTTTTTTCTTGCATTAGCATCGGTCCTAGGTTCATCCCACATCATACACTAGCTAAACATTGACCCAACCTACCACCCGATGAAGCAAAAAAAGTGGAATTTTTCCCCAGAGTGGCAGAAAGCCATCATCGAGGCTGATAAGCTCATCAAGGATGGGTTTATCAAGGAGGTCATGTACACTAACTGGCTAGCGAACGTAGTGCTTATAAAGAAGGTAAATGGGAAGTGATAAATGTGTATAGACTTCACTAACTCAAATAAAGCCTGTCCTAAAGATAGCTACCCGCTTTCTCTAATTGACCAACTGGTCGATGCAAGTTCCGATCATGAGCTTCTCACCTTCATGGATGCCTTATCTAATTAAATCAAATATGAATGGCACCTAAAAATGAGGAGAAGATCACTTTTATTATTGATCTTGGGCTCTACTATTATAGGGTTATGCCCTTGGGCTTAAGAATGTAGGTGCAACATATCAATGCCTGGTGAATAAACTTTTCAAAGATCATATTGGCTAGAATATAGAGGTCTGTGTGGATGATATTCTAGTTAAAAGCTGGTCTCCTTGAGGTCATATTACCAACCTTTAGGAGACCTTTAGTATACTACACCAATACAAGATGAAGCTGAATTCGGTGAAGTATGTATTTGAAATAAAGTCTGGCAAATTTTTAGCTTTTATGGTTTTGTGCCGAGGCATCGAAGCAAATCCAAAAAAGATTTAGATGGTCTAAGAAATGGCCCCATTGGATTCTATCAAAAAGGTATAATGGCTCACCAAGAAGGTGTTAGCCCTTAATCATTTTATATTTAGATTGGTAAAGAAATGTCTTCCATTTTTTAAAATACTCAAGAGGGATTCTAGTGGATAATAGGGGGCCAAAAGATGTTCAAGAAGCTAAAGAGCTTTAACTCTACCTTATTGAGCAAGCCTAAGCTTGGTGAAGAGCTTTACCACTACCTTGCTATATTCCCCATTGTAATAAGTGCGGCACTTGTTCAGGAGGAAGGGAAGGTCTAGAAGCCCATTTATTACATCAGTCAGATCCTCCATGATACTAAGACTAGATATATAAGGCTAGAAAAGTTTATCTTTGTTCTTATTATCTCTACCAGAAAGCTCTAGCCATATTTTTAATCCCATAGCATCACTCTTTTTACTGATCAGCCCATGAAACAATCCTCCATCGATTAGATACCTCAGGAAGGATAGCTAAATAGGTGCTTGAGCTCTCTGAATTTGATATGAGATTCTATCTAAGGCCCTCAATCAAAGCTTAGGTGCTCATCAATTTTGTTCTTGAATGCACCATACTGGAGGAAGACAAAATGCAAGCAAAAGGGGCAAGTTCCTAGGCTAATCCAAAAGAACAATGGACTTTGCATGTGGATGGTTTATCAAGTTCCTCTAAATTGGGTGCAAGGTTGATATTAGCTCACCCTGAAGGAGATTTTTAGATTATGCTCTACAGTTCAACTTTCCTATTACCAATAATGAGGCAAAAAACAAAGCATTGATTACCGAATTCTAGATCGCAAAGGAGCTGGGAGTCCAGTACCTAACCATTTTCAGTGACTCTTAGGTAGGGCAAGTTAAAGGCAAGTACAAAGCTTAAGAAGAGAACATGAAGAAGTACCTTGATAAAGTAAAAGATTTGACTGCATCATTTCAAGGCTCTGATATCTGGTAGGTACCTAGAGTAGAAAATGCTAAGGCCAATGCACTATCAAAGCTGGTGGCACTCTTGCCATCGGACCTTTGGAGGGATACATACTTTGAAGTGCTAAAAAAGTCAAGTTTTGAGGAGACTTAGCTTATCCAATAGGTCAATAAGGAGCCAAGCTATATTGACCCACTTTTAAGATACCTCGAGCAAGGTGAATTACCCTTAGATTGAAAAGTAGCTCAAAAAATAAAGTGCCAAGCTCTACACTATATTATATATGATAATAACCTGTACAAGTGCTCATACTTCTTGACTCTGCTAAAGTGCTTGCACCTATCTGAAGTAGATTATGTGCTGAGAGAAGTCCATAAGGGAGTCTTTGGAAGTTATTTGGATGGTAGGTCTTTGGCTTTAAAATACTTTATGTTGCCGATCTCGCCGCCGCAGCCTGTAACTTCAGAGCTGGTGGCGGGATCAGACCATCTCGCCTCGAGGTCTCCGGGCTTCCGATCCTGCAAGACAAGGTCAGAAATCCTGGCCGGGGATCCCAGCGAGGGAGCTCCGACGGTCAAGTTAGAAAACGGCGAGATGGAACAGAATCTCCAAGATGGGCCCCCGAAGGAGTCCCAGGCTTAGAGATGATCTTAGGAAAAAGGTCTCTGGAAGAGTGGAAATTGGGCCAAGTTCCTTCACCGAGCTCGTGCCAAGGGACCCCTCTCGGGATCTTGGATCCTGCTCTCGGTGCCTTTTCTTTTTCCAGCCTTTTCTTTCCTTACCTGGTTATCCGCTCTTCCCATCCTTTTATCCCATCAGGCTACCTCCTGCCTCCGGCCCTTGGGAGGCTCCCTCTTCACTTTCACCTCCTTCTCTCTCTCTCTCTCTCTTTCTCCTTTCCCCTTCGGGTCCAGGAACCCGGTGGCCTCCTTGTCTCGCTGAGCCAAGCGAGGAAAGGGTAGAGGGAGGACACCGGCCAGACCTTGGGCCGAGCACGAGCGCTCTCCTTCCCAGGCATAGATAATGTCCGTTAGTGGGTCCTGTATGCCAGGACTTCGCCCCTCGGCTGCGGAACCCGACGGGCCGATGTAAATGAAGTTTTGCGCGTTGCTGTTGATCGTACCGGTGGTCCTCTCGAGGTGCGATGCACGCTGCTCGAGGGGCGATCTCGGAACTCATGCCCCTGCTTCTCGGCAGCCTCACCACGCAAGGTAGCCGGCCTCGGCCAAGGTGGGCCCCTCCTGGGCGGACGCCTGGCGGCGCGGCAGAGGAGTGCTCGACTTCGATCAAGGTGGACCCATATCCGAGCGCCACCTGGCGAAGAAGCAGGAAGGCCCGGCTCGACCTCGGCCGAGGTGGGGCCGTCTCAGGGCGCCACCGGGCGAGGGAGCAAAGGGCCGCCGGCTTCGACCGAGGTGGACCCCTCCTGGACGGACACCTGGCGGAGCGGCAGAGGGGCGCTCGACTTCGGCTGAGGTGGACCCATGTCCGGGCGCCACCTGGCGAAGGAGCGGGAAGGCCCGGCACGACCTCGACCGAGGTGGAACCATCTCAGGGTGCCACCCGATGATGGAGCAGGGGGCCGCCGGCTTCGGCCGAGGTGGACCCCTCCTGGGCGGACACCTGGCGGAGCGGCAGATGAGCGCTCGACTTCGGCCAAGGTGGACCCGTGTCCGGGCGCCACCTGGCGAAGGGGCAGGAAGGCCCGGCTCGACCTCGGCTGAGGTGGGACCATCTCAGGGCACCACCCGGCGAGGGAGCAAAGGGCCGTCGGCTTCGGCCGAGGTGGACCCCTCCTGGGTGGACACCTGGCGGAGCGGCAGAGGAGCGCTCGACTTTGGCCGAGGTGGACCCGTGTCCGGGCGCCACCTGGCGAAGGAACAGGAAGGCCCGACTCGACCTCGACCGAGGTGGGACCGTCTCAGGGCGCCACCTGGCGAGGGAGTGAAGGGCCGCTGGCTTCGATCGAGGTGGACCCCTCCTGGACGGACACCTGGCGGAGCGGTAGAGGGGCGCTCGACTTCGGCCGAGGTGGACCCATTTCCGGGCACCACCTGGCGAAGGAGTGGGAAGGCCTGGCTCGACCTCGGCCGAGGTGGAACCGTCTCAGGGCGCCACCCAGTGAGGGAGCGAAGGGCCGCCGGCTTCGGCCGAGGTGGACCCCTCCTGGGCGGACACCTGGCCGAGTGGCAGAGGATCCCTCGACTTCGGTCGAGGTGGACCCGTGTCCGGGCGCCACCTGGCGAAGGAGCAGGAAGGCCCAGCTCGACCTCGACCGAGGTGGAACCATCTCAAGGCGCCATCTTGCGAAGGAGCGAAGGGCCGCCGGCTTCGGCCGAGGTGGACCCCTTCTTGGCGGACACCTGGCGGGGCGGCAGTGGGGTGCTCGACTTCGGTCGAGGTGGACCCGTGTTCGGGCGCCACCTAGCGACGGAGCAAGAAGGCCCAGCTCTACCTCGGTCAAGGTGGAACCGTCTCAGGGCGCCTCCCGGCGAGGGAGCGAAGGGTCGCCATCTTCGGCCGAGGTGGACCTCTCCTGGGTGGACACCTGGCGGGGCGGCAGAGGGGTGCTCGACTTCGGCCGAGGTGGACCTGTGTCCGGGCGCCACCTGGTGAAGGAGCAGGTAGGCCCAGCTTGACCTCGATCGAGGTGGAACCGTCTCAGGGTGCCACTCGGTGAGGGAGCAGGGGGCCACTGGCTTCGATCGAGGTGGAGCCACATCCAACCTTGCTGGACCGCTCACGTTCTGCCGAAAAAATTCACGTGGTTTGGATCATGCCCGACGGAATCTGAGACATGCCATGTCATCGTTCCGCTGAGGCATCATGGCTCGGAACATGGGGATTTAATGTGGAGATGACGTGGGGAAGGCGAAGATCTCACGCCATGATTGCCACGATCCTCGTTGCCATTCCTCGTTGCGCCCGAGGTCCTATGAGAGGCTGCCACGCGTCGCCTTTCCCGTTGCACTTAATGCGTCGCTTCAAAAAGGAGGCCATTTCCTCATAACCGAAGCGTTGAAGTCGGGCATGCATCCACGCGGCATCCATCTGGTGGTCCAGAATAGAATGAGGGGTACGGCCGCTGTTGATCGAATTTGAAAAGGAGGGGGACTTTCCAGAAATGAGGCCCTTTCCCTTTCTCGCGCTCCGCCGGCGGTTGCAGTGGGCTATCCTTCACTTCCCTGGGTTGCCATTTCTTTTGCACAGTGTGTTTCGATGAGTGCCCACGTCTGCTTCCTTCCCCCGTCCCCTTTCCTTAGCAACTTTTCTTCATCATTTCCTTCCCCATGGCACGCCGTCATCATGTTTCATCTAACCTGGACGAGGCCGGTCCGTCCCGGTCGAGGACTCCATCGTCCTCTTCCTTGGAAGGGGAGGTGATCTCGGAAGAGATCCGTAGGCGGCTCCAGCCTGGGGGTGTAACCATAGGCGTCCCTAGGCGTCCTAGGTCTCTCCCTGTAGTTTCCGCCCGTCCCATCTCTTCTCTTCCTCCTCTGGCCATTTCTTCTGCTGGTCCCTCCAGTGATGTCTCATCGATGACCAAAGGTGACCTTTCTTTGCTCCAGGAAGTCTATGGCATCCCGGAGTCGATCCATCTTTCTCTCCCATGGCTCGGGGATCATGTGACCCTAAGCGGCCCCGGGCGAATAGCCTTTTACGAGGACTTCCTCCTTGGGGGTCTTTGGTTCCCCCTACATCCCTTCTTTCTCTCCTTTCTCAGTCACTACCGCCTGGTCCAGGCCCAGTTGGCTCCAAACGCCATCCGGGTCATCTTCGCCTTCATAGTCTTTAGCCACTTCCACGGGTTTGTTGCCCGCTTCTCTCTCTTCAGGGCTCTTTTCACCCTAAAGTGCTATTCCATGGATGATGGCTGGTGGTACATTTCACCTCGACCTAGGTGCCTCCGGTTCGACCTCCCTTCCTCTAATAAGGGCTGGAAGAACTGGTTCTTTTTTGCCTCGATCGAGGACGTCGACTGGGCCTGGAGCGAGCCGGATCGGTCCCCGAACCAGAACTCCCAAGTCGAGCCGGTGGACCAAGAGGTCTATTCCCTGCTGCTGAGTGACACGATCCCGATGCTCGATGTTCTGCTCTTGGAGCAGAACTTGTTCGAGGCGGGGATCAGTCCCATCCGGGAGCTGGGTGAGGCTCAGCCTTCCTTTCTACTCCGCACCCCCCCTTCTCCCTTTTCCTTTTTAACTGGGCTGACCGACCTCCGTTTTCTTTCAGTTATGAAGTTCTCCTTAGAAAACCTCTTGGAGGGCACCGCTCAGAGGGACGTTGCTGAGGGAAATGAGCCCACGGTGAAGAGGGCTCGCACCGAGGCGAGCCAGGAGGCCGTGCTTATTCCCACCTCCGGTCCAGTGGTGGTAGCTCCCGCATCCAGGCCACCTCGAGCCCGGGCCACCGACGTCCCTGTCGTCGACCTCGACAGGGCTGTAGAAGAGGAAGGGCTAGCCCCCTCCCGGGCAGCGCCCGCCTCAACCGCCGCCCCGACGGTGCCCCCGGTGGCTCCAGCTGCTCCGTCGGTGGCAGCTCCACCCGGCGAGGGGACGGTCGCCCCTGCCGCTGCCGACCTATCTGCCAAATCTCACTAGTCAGTGCTCCGTGATCCATGATCAGGGCCTCGCGGAGAGGGTCATGGAGTTCGCCTGCACCTCCCGGGACCGCCGACTGAGGGGCGGCCGGGATTACACCGATGCCCTGCTCGGAATCCTTCCGCAGCTCTTCACAGTATGTCCCGGACTCAGAACCCTCCCTTTTAAAGTTCCAGTTGGATTTTGACTGACCTCTCTTTTTCTGGTGCAGATCGAGACCGACGTGCTACTGCTGAGAAATTTCCTCGCAGGGTACGCCAAGGATGCTGAGGAGGAAAAGCTCAACAAACTCGTAGCCGACGTGAAGGACCTCATAGAGAAGGGGGTCGAGCTGCGGGGGAACAACCAAGCCCTCCAATCCGACCTGGCATGCGCCGAGAGGCGCATCAAAGAATTGGAGACCTCTCTATCTGAGGAGAGGATCTCCAACCAGTGCCGCGTGGAGGAGGATGCAGCGGAGAAGGCTCGCCTCCGAGCTCAGTCCCGGTCATTGGAGCACTGGGTGGAGGAGGCTCGGAGGGAGATGAACGCAGCCAAGGAGAGGAGCTCCTACGTCAACGGGCTACTAGAAGCTTCAAAGCGGGAGGCATAGGAGGCCGTCCCAAAATTCCAGGCCTCCGAGGAGTACATCGCGGAGGTTCGGGAGGCCGCCATGGACTCCTTCCTAAAGGGATTCCAGGTGTGCCGGGAGAAGGTGGGCTCCTTCTACCCCGAGCTCGACCTCAGCGGGGTGGTCCTTGGTAGAAGGAGGCAGGAGTCCAGTGGGGAGGCTCCAGCGGCAGCAAGCATTGAGGCTGCAACTCTAGAGAAGACCCCCGAGCAGCCACCCGTCGATGGCGCAGGTGGAGAGTGCGCACCCCCGCCCGAGGATAGTGCCACCGTGCTGAACTAGCTCCCCCCTTGTATCTCTTTCCTTCTTCTTTTTTTTCTTCTTTTTTTTTTTTTTTGAGGACTCCCGGCCTGTCGGGACTCCTTCATTGTAAACTTTCTTTAGATCAATGAAATCTTCTATTTGCCAAGTCTCGTATCTACTTTCTCTCTGTTCTTCTTTCTTTTTTTTTTTTGTTGAAATCGAGTGTTGGTTTCGAGTGCCGAGAATAAGCCCTGTGGTGTGCTCCGAGCTGAGCTCACGGGCAGACTGAGTCACGTCCAGCATTCAGACCGAAGTTCTGAACTTCCTGGTTGGACACCGGTGGAGCAGGCCCTATGCGAGTCCTTCGAGCTTGCCGGCCTGTCCTCTGGGACTGCGTGGGTGAGCTTGGCTCTGCCCCGCCTTCCGGACCGAAGTCCGGGACTTCCGGACTGAACTCCAAGGTCGCAGGCTTTATCCGAGCCCTGCGCGGCTTGCCGGGCCGTTCTCCGTGATTGCGTGGGCAAGTTTGGCTCTTCCCCGCCTTCCGGACCGAAGTCCGAGACTTCTGGACTGAACCCCGGGGCCGCAGGATTTATCCGAGCCCTACATGGCTTGCCGGGCTGTTCTCCGTGATTGCATGGGCGAGTTTGGCTCTGCCCCACCTTCCGGACCGAAGTCTGGGACTTCCGAACTGAACCCCGGGGCCGTAGGCTTTATCCGAGCCCTGCGTGGCTTGCTGGGCTATTCTCCGTGATTACATGGGCGAGTTTGGCTCTGCCCCGCCTTTCGGACCGAAGTCCAGGACTTCTTGCCTTCTCGGGTCTTCGGCCACAGCCATGTTTGCTGAACTCAGAGCTAAGCATCTCTCTTCCTACGAGGTGAGAAGAAGCATTTGAAGTAAAAGGGTTTCATTGCAGGAGTTCGAGGAACCTTACATTATTGGTAATACATCCTCAGGTTTGAGGCATTTCAGGTCCGAGAGAATCTGGACCCTCTTAATTCCTCCAGGTAATAGGCCCCGTGAGGGAGAACTTCCATCACCCTGTACAGGCCCTCCCAGTTCGGGGAGAGCTTCCCGCACTCCCATGGCTGGGAAGCTTCAGCACGTCGGAGCACCAGATCTCCTGGGCGAAAGGACTTTGATTGCACCCGAGAGTTGTAGTACCTGGCCACTCGCTGCCTGTATGTCACCATCCAGACTCGAGCCTTGTCCCTCGTCTCCTTAAGGAAGTCTAGGTTCAGCATCATCCTGGCGGGGTTCTCCACTTCGTCATACTGCTCCACACGTAGGGTTGGTAGGCTGAGCTCTATCGGGATAACCATCTCGGTTCCGAATACGAGGTTGAATGGGGTCTCATCGGTGGCCATCCTCGGGGTAGTGTGGTACGCCCACAGGACACTCGGGAGCTCTTCGACCCACCCACCCTTGGCCTGATCCAGCCTCGTCCGGAGGCCTTGCAAGATGGTCCTATTCATCACCTCGACTTCTCTATTTGTCTGCGGATGCGCTACCGAGGTGAAACGATGGTGGATGCCGAGGTCGCTGCAGAATTCTTCAAACTTTCGATAGTCGAATTGACATCCATTATCGGTGATAATGGTATGGGGTAGGCCAAAATGGCAAATGATTGACTTCCAGAGAAACTTGGCGACGTTTGCCTCCGTGATCCGTGCTAGGGGTTCGGCCTCGACCTACTTCGTGAAGTAGTCAATGGCTACGATCAGGATCTTCCGCTACCCGGACACCGGGGGAAAGGGTCCTAAGAGATCCATTCCCCACTGGGTGAACGGCCACGGAGCCAAGAGCTGGGAAAGTGGAGTGGAGGGCTGCCGCTGCACCACGGTGTGCCACTGGCACCGATCACACCTCTTCAGGAAGTTGGCAGCATCCTCCTTCATCATCTCCCAGAAATAACCTTGGCGAAGGGCCTTGTACGCTAATGTTCTGCCCCCCACGTGGTTTTCGCAGATGCCCTCATTGATTTCCTGGAGTACGGGTATGGCCTCCGTGGGTCTCAGGCATTTGAGGAGGGGGTTGGAGTAGGACCTCCGGTACAGCTGCCCATCCATCAGGACGAACCGCGCGGCCTTCTTCTTGATAAGGTGGGCCGCCACGCGGTCCTCCGGTAAGGTGCCACTGGTAATGTACTCGGCGTACTTGTTCATTCAGTTGGGCTCTTGGCTGACCTGTTGGACCTCCATAGGGGTCTCGTAGCTCGGGGCCTTGAGACGCTCAACATGAGCGCGGCCCAGCAACGAGTCTAGTAGGGTTGCCAGCCAGGAGAGAGCGTCCGCGTGAGCATTTTCCCCGCGGGGTATGTGGGAGATGTTGAAGCGCTAAAATCCGGCCGCGCTCGTTCTCACGAGCTCCAGGTATTTCGCCATTTGAGGGTCGTGCGCACCATACTCTCCGAAAATCTATCTGGCCACCAGCTGGGAATCAGTGAAATCTTTGAGGTTGGCCACGCCCAACTCGCGGGACACTCTTAGCCCGGTGAGGAGGTCCTCGTACTCTGCCTGGTTGTTAGTTGCGGTAAACTGGAAACAGAGTGCACATTCGGCGATGACCCCATCACCGTTGGCGAGGATGAGACCGGCTCCGCTCCCGTCGGAGTTCGAGGCTCCATCCACATGAAGGATCCACACATCCTCCTTGGGTCCCAGTTTCAACTGCCAGTCCAGAGGGTCCTCCTCTATCCCCTTGCCTAGGCCTGCACATTCGACCAAGAAGTCGGCGAGCACTTGCGCCTTCATGGCCGACCTTGGTCGATAAGCGATATCGAACTCGCTGAGCTTGAGTGCCCACTTCGCCAATCACCCGGATGTGTTGGGTCGGCTGAGTATCGCTTTCAGCGGCTGATCAGTCAGGACGGCAATGGGATGTGCTTGGAAATAGGACCTGAGACGCTGGGCAGACACTATTAATGCAAAAATGAGCTTTTCATACCGGGAATACCTGAGCTCTGCATCGCGGAGGAGTTTGCTTTGTAGTACACCGGCCTCTGGACTCCCTAGTCGTCGGTCCGAACCAGGACCGAGCTGATGGCCTCCGGGGTGATCGCCAGGTAGAGGACAAGCTCCTCTCCTTCTTTGGGCCTAAAGAGCAGTGGGGATGATGCAAGCGTCTTCTTCAGCTCGTCAAACGCCTCCTGGCACTCCCCGGTCCAGGTGAAGTCGCTCATCTTCCTCAGCACTTTGAAGAAAGGCCGGCAGTGGTCGGCCGACCTCGAGATAAACCGACTCAGAGCGGCTATCCGGCCGGTGAGTCGCTGCACTTGCTTCTTGGAGGTGGGTTGCTCCATGTCCAAGATGGCTTAGACCTTTTCCGGGTTGGCCTCTATCCCTCTTTGGGTCACCATGAACCCCAGGAATTTCCCGGTGGAGACGCCGAAGGTACACTTCGTCGGGTTCAGCTTCATCTGGTGAAGTTGGAGGTTGCTGAAGGTCTCCGCCAGGTCGCCAACATGATCCGAAAGGGGCTTGCTCATTACCAGCAAGTCATCCACGCACACCTGCATGTTGCGACCGATCTGATCCTTGAAGACTTTGTTGACCAGTCGCTGGTACGTGGCCCCAGCGTTCTTGAGGCCAAATGGCATCATCTTGTAATAGTAAGTTCCATGATCGGTGACGAAGGCGGTGTGCTCTTCGTCTTCCGGGTGCATTCGAATCTGGTTGTACCCGGAGAAGGCATCCATGAAAGAGAGGAGGCGATGCCCCAAAGTGGTGTCCACCAGCTAGTTAATCTTTGGAAGAAAGAAACTATCCTTCGGGCAGGCTCGGTTGAGGTCGGTGTAGTCCACTCAGATCCTCCACTTGCTGCTACTCTTCTTCACCATGACCATATTCACCAACCAGCTGGGATATTATACTTCCCGCACGAAACTGGCGGCGAGGAGCTTCTCCACCTCTTCGTTGATGGCCCTCTGCCTTTCTACGGCGAAGCTCCTCTTCTTTTGGCAGACCGGGCTGCACCTCGGATCCACGTTTAGCCTATGGTTGATGACTTCAGGGGGGATGCCCGGCATGTCGACCGCGGACCATGCAAACACATCCGCATTCGCGCGGAGGAAATCCAGCAGGCAGGTCCGCTCTTCCTCTGGGAGCTGGGCCCCCACATACACAGTCTTCTGAGGGTCCGAACCGAGGGGATACGCCAACAGATGTTCCACAGGTCCTCCCTTGGGTTCCTTCTCCCATAAGTCGAGGTCGTCGACGTCGGGGCCGAGCTCAGCGCCTCGGGCACCAGGGACCGCCTGAAGGCAATGCTGGACTAGCTGGGTCATCCCCCTCATCACCCCAGGCCTGGAGGCCATGGAGAATTGTACTAGGAATCGTTTTGTGGAAATCATGGCGTCCAACTGGTTGAGCCCCGGACGACCGAGGATCACGTTATAAGGCGAGGGGAGTTTGACGAGGGTGAACATCATCATGACTGTGGTCTGTCAAGGTGGGGATCCAGCAGTTACAGGGAGAGTGATCTCCCCTTCGACCCCCACCGAGTCCTCGGTAAATCCCACAAGAGGGGTGTGCACCGGCCTTAGCTGATCATGAGACAGGTTCATTCAGGAGAAAGCATCATAAAAAAGTATGTCAGTAGAGCTCCCACTATCTACCATAATGCGATGTACAGGATGCTTTGCGATGGTCATCTTGACCACCACAGCATCATTATTTACATTTTTATTTTCTTTCCCCTTCTTAAAGGGGGATACATTCTCCGGGTTCCCCACCTCCTGGGCTCTCTTTACCGCATGCCCGATTCCATGAGAGATCATGCCCATTGGCTTCTCCGTCGAGCGATTATCGATCGCAGGGACCAGGGGGAGGGCCGCAAGCGGCTGTCCCTCCGCCGGAGCTTCGTTCCTCACGAACTTCCTGAGATAGCCTCTTTTAATCAGCTCCTCGATTTCCCGCTTTAGATTGCGACACTCCTCCGTGTCATGTCCGTTCTCACGGTGGAACTGGCAGTACTTTGACCTGTCACGGGTGTTCCTTGGGTTCTGAGGGGGAGGTCGGCGGAGGTAGTGCTCGCCCTCATATTCCATAAGGATCTTCATTCTAGGAGCAAGGAGAGGGGTGAAACTTCGCTCCGGGGCTGCTCCGTCCTTCGGCTTCGGGTTTGGACGGGGGTTAGCAGGTGGCCCGGGCCTTCGGGTCCCGGGAACATCTCTTGAGACCGGCTTCTTCAAGGTCCTCCCGTCCAGTTCTCACCATGTGCGATTGGCCTCCTCCGCTCGGATATACTTGTGGACATGGAGGAGGAGCTCGGAATACGTCCTGGGGGGTTTCTTGTCTAGGAAATAAGTCAGGCGGGACGTCTTGAGCCCATGCTTTAATGCCAACATGGCAATGGGCTCGTCCAGAATGTAGATTTCCAAGGCAGCGGTCTTGAAGCGGGTAATATAGTCTCGAAGCAGCTCTTGGTCCTGCTGGCGGATGGAGAAGAGGCTGTCCACCTCTCTCGGCACCTTTCGACAAGCGTCGAAGTGCGCCACGAACTTTCCTTCAAATTGATGGAAGGAGCAGATAGATCCTGGCTCGAGGCGGGTGAACCAGACTCGAGCAGCCTTCCAGAGGGTAGCGGGGAAGGCAATGCATAAAAGAGCATCCGTGGCCCCCTGGACCCTCAAGAGAGCCTTGTAGCTCTCCAGATGGTCCAAAGGATAGGTAGTCCCATCGTAGGGATCCACCTGCGGCATGCGGAACCGACTCGGGATCGGCTCCTCTTGGATTTCCTGAGAGAAGGGTGGCTGGGCGTCGTAGCCTGCCGGGTCCGTCGAGGAGTTCTGCAAGTCGGCAAATTGGTGGGCGAACTTCGCTAGTTTGCGCTCGTGCTCCTCCAGGCTCCACTCGGCCTGGTGCCTGATGGCCTCGTCAGTGGAATCTTCTACCAAGGCCGCTGGTGAAGGGGGCGCCGATCGATCTTGGCGGGGGGCTTTGCCCCGACGTCGCCTACTATGGCGCGCCGTCTCGGTATCATCGACCGGGGATCGACTCTCGTGATCCACCGAACCGGAGTAATTTCTCTTCGCGGGGGTTTGGTGGATCCCGCGGGGGTTGGATGCTGCCCGTGGTTGGGATGGCCTACCATGGATGGAGCGCAGGCTTCCGCGTGGCCCCGCGGCCCGAGCCGTGGGGGTCCTTGGCTGGGGCTGCGTGGCCAAGGAGCACTGCTGGTGCTGTAGCTGCCGAACTGCTGTAGTCAAGGTTTGCAGCTGTTGAATGACAGCTGCAAAAGGTTCGTCCATCGAGGTCGACTACGGTGGAAGAGGAGGTGGAGCAAGAAGCTCCCTCTCCAGGCTGCGTGGCCCCTGAGAGAAGGGGACCTCCCCTACCCGGCTGGTGGATGCTTCGCGCCCGCGTGTGACCACCATGGCCGGAGCGCATTTCGTCCCATAGAGAGCTAGCTCGCACTGGGGGTGTTGTCCTACCCCCCTTCCTGGCGTGCCAATCTGTTGCCGATCTCGCCGCTGCAGCCTATAACTTCAGAGCTGGTGGCGGGATCAGACCGTCTCGCCTCGAGGTCTCCGGGCTCCCGATCCTGCAAGACAAGGTCAGAAACCCTGGCTGGGAATCCCAGCGAGGGAGCTCCGACGGTCAAGCTAGAAAACGGTGAGATGGAATAGAATCTCCAAGGTGGGACCCCGAAGGAGTCCCAGGCTTAGAGATGATCTTAGCAAAAAGGTCTCTGGAAGAGTGGAAATTAGGCCAAGTTCCTTCACCGAGCTCGCACCAAGGGACCCCTCTTGGGATCTTGGATCCTGCTCTCGGTGCCTTTTCTTTTCCTAGCCTTTTTTTCCCTTACCTGGTTGTCCGCTCTTCCCATCCTTTTATCCCATCACGCTGCCTCCGGCCTCCCACCCTCGGGAGGCTCTCTCTTCACTTTCCCTTCTTTCTCTCTCTTTCCCCTTTACCCTTCGGGTCCAGGAACCCGGTGGCCTCCTTGTCTTGCTTGCCGAGCCCAGTGAGGAAAAGGTAGAGGGAGGACACTCGCCAGACCTAGGGCCGAGCGTGAGCGCTCTCCTTCCCAGGCGTCGACAATGTCCGTTACTGGGTCCTGTCTGCCAGGACTTCGCCCCTCGGCTGCAGAACCCGTTGGGCCGATGTAAACAAAGTTTTGCGCGTTGCTGCCGACCGTACCGGTGCTCCTCTTGAGGTGCAGCATGCGCTGCTCGAGGGGCAGTCTCAGAACTCGTGCCCCTGCTTCTCGGCATCCTCACCATGCAGGGTAGCCGACCTCGACCAAGGTGGGCCCCTCCTGGATGGATGCCTGGCGGAGCGGCAGAGGAGCGCTCGACTTCGACCGAGGTGGACCCATGTACGGGAACCACTTGGCGAAGGAGTACGAAGGCCTGGCTCGACCTCGGTCGAGGTGGGACCGTCTCAGGGCACCACCCGGCGAGGGAGCAAAAGGCCGCCGGCTTCGGCCGAGGTGGACCTCTCCTGGGCGGACACCTGGCGGAGCGGCAGAGGGGCGCTCGACTTCGGCCGAGGTGGACCCGTATTCGTGCGCCACCTGGCGAAGGAGTGGGAAGGCCCGGCTCGACCTCGGCCAAGGTGGAACCATCTCAGGGCGCCACCAGGCGAGGGAGCAGGGGGCCGCCGGCTTCGGCCGAGGTGGACCCCTACTGGGCGGACACCTGGCGGAGCGGCAGAGGAGTGCTCGACTTCGGCCGAGGTGGACCTGTGTTCGGGCGCCACCTGGCGAAGCAGCAGGAAGGCCCGGCTCGACCTCGACCGAGGTGGGACCGTCTCAGGGTGTCACCCGACGAGGGAGCAAAGGGCCGCCGGCTTCGGCCGAGGTGGACCCCTCCTGGGCGGACACCTGGCGGAGCGGCAGAGGAGTGCTCGACTTCGGCCGAGGTGGACCCTTTTCCGGGTGCCACCTGGCGAAGGAGCAGGAAGGCCCGACTCGACCTCGACCGAGGTGGGACAGTCTCAGGGTGCCACCAGGCGAGGGAGCAAATGGCCGCCGGCTTCGACCGAGGTGGACCCCTCCTAGGCAGACACCTGGCGGAGCGGCAGAGGGGTGCTCGACTTCGACCGAGGTGGACCCGTGTCCGGGCGGCACATGGCGAAGGAGCGGGAAGGCCCAGCTCGACCTCGGCCGAGGTGGAACAGTCTTAGGGTGCCACCCAGCGAGGGAGCGAAGGGCCACCGGCTTCGGCCGAGGTGGACCCCTCCTGGGCGGACACCTAGCGGAGTGGCAGAGGAGCGCTCTACTTCGACCGAGGTGGACCCGTGTCCGGGCGCCACCTGGCGAAGGAGCAGGAAGGCCCGGCTCAACCTCGGCCGAGGTGGAACCGTCTCAGGGCGCCACCCGGCGAGGGAGCGAAGGGCCGCCAGCTTCGACCGAGGTGGACCCCTCTTGGGCGGACACTTGGCAGGGCGGTAGAGGGGTGCTCGACTTCGGCCGAGGTGGACCCGTGTCCGGGCGCCACCTGGCGAAGGAGCAGGAAGGCCTGGCTCGACCTCGGCCGAGGTGGAACCGTCTCAGGGCGCCACCTGGCGAGGGAGCGAAGGGCCGCCGGCTTCGGCCGAGTTGGACCCCTCCTGGGCAGACACCTGGTGGGGCAGCACAGGCCCACGCTTTTTAGACACGTAAAATATATATGTGAGTAAAAGTTTAAATTCTATAAAAAATATTTATATATCCATGTTTGGAAAATGTGAAAATGCTATAATCAATTTATAACTTACATTTCAACTATTAAATATGAGTAAATCAAATATAATGGATAAACGTTGGAATGCTAAGAAAAGAGTGTCCAAAAAAATTAATATTGATCCCAAGTCTAGAGCTATTCTAAACTCGGATCCGATTAACTTTAACATAAATGGGTTGGATCTTGATATTTAATATCTAGACCTGAGACAAATAATGTATTATTAAACTAAAGATTTGTTTTTTTTTTAGATTAGTTTAAATTAATTTTGGGCTTGAGTCAAGTTAGCATATTATAGTTCAATTTTTGATTCAAATTTGAATTGAGCATGATTCAAAACTATAATTATTCAACTGATCAATTAGACTTGTTTGTGCATCGGTTTAAAACTAAATTTAAATTGAGTTCGGTATAATCGTAAACAAATCAAGCTTGATGCAGGGTTCAAACTACAGAGTTATTTTAGATTAAGTTCGATCAAATTCGGACCCTGATTTGATAAGCTTAATCGATTACCACAACTTCCCTAGTTTCAACAACTTCCCCGGTTTCATGCCCATCTCGTTTAAGTTTCTCTACGCAGTACATCGGACATCCATCGCTACTCGGGGTCTAGGCCTTTCCCCTTCATAATAGAGCATGGTGAGGCGAGGCAAGGCATGCCTACGTCTTTCATTGGCTTTGTTACAGAGCACGGCGAGGCTTGGCGAGGCAAGGCGTATGCCTGGGAGGTTCCAATCGAGGCAAAGGTTCGAGTCTTCTAGGAGGTTTCGGTCGAGGCAAGGCAAAGGTGAGATGAAATAAGTCTCTGTTTCTTCACCTGATTTGCGTTTCTTCACCCGATTTGATCATTAACTTTGTGGCCCTTTGATTTTTTATTTTTTTTTATTTAGAAAATTTGGGGTTCTGCCTTAGAGAAACAATGGCTAAATATACATGGTTTATGGCTGCCTTAACTCATCTAACAAGCCCTTAACCTTGGTGGTAGAAAATGGATGTCCAGCAAAAATATTTTTTTAAAAAAATTTATAATAAAATATAATAATTATATTTATGCATCTGAGATTTTAATCAAGGTTTGCTTGCATATATCAAGAAAAAAAGAACATAAGTAATCAAAAATAAACCAAAACTAGCTTGAGAATTATGCTTTTTGATCTGATCTGGAGGCACTCTATGTCAGATCCAAAGCCCTCTTTAAGAAATCTTACATTTATCATCCCACATGATCCGACTAGCATCGATCCATATCTAAATTGCCCAAGAAGAAAAAATAAACATCTACCAATATTTTGTTTCTTTGTTTTCTTTCATGTATTAATACAACACGAAATATTTTCATGCATTTTTTTGATCTAGCTTGAACTCCTTAAGCATTTATTTTTATATGAGAAGAAAATAAATTTTGAGTTAGCATGTCATAATATGGATTGTAAAGTTGGATGCAAGTATTATAAAGATAGAGAATTCCAGGTTATTGAATTTTACATGGCATAGCAGTTCAATGGTTGTCGTGTATTTGTCATTTATATGGAATGGGAATGTTAATTCCAATCTATATGTACGTGATATTGTAATCTTCCATATGTGCATTTATATTACCCCTTTTATTATTTTCTGCACCATTACATAATTGACTCTTACTGGTTTCTGCGAAGAGCTATAATGAACAGGATGCCATGTAGCATATTAGGGCAGAACTTTTCTAAAGGATTCTTTAGTAGAAGAAGAATAGAGTTTCGGCAAGTGGAGCATGTCTTGTTTAATAAAGTCACTATTATTATAGGAAAGCTACCAATAAATAATGGTTACAATGAGTCAAGTCTTGGGCAAATAATTCAAAATCAATTGAGAGATGCCTGTTACATATCGTAAATTTGCTTTGCAATTTGAGTGATCAATTAGATGAACGGTTATGGTGTGGCAATCATTGTGATGGTGCAAATTATCTACTATGTGAGGTTGTTCGGCTACTTGCCCGAGTCTGATCTCCATTAGGAGGCTTTTAAATACAAATTTGAGACCTTCATTCTCCTTGCTTAGTTACCGCCAAGCAGAGGAGCATAGCTCAAGGTATGTTCGCTTATTGTTATTGATCATTGTATGTTAGCCTTTCAAAAAAAAATTATCTCAGTATCATTTACTTATTTTTATTTTTTTATATTTATTTTAGATACATATATATATATATATATGGACATAGATTGGAGCTGGTTAAATCTACCAAGGTATCGAAGATAGATTTCTAAGGCTAGAATATGTATATATATAATACTTAGATTCTCATTTTTCTCAGCATTTCTTTTTTTAGGGGAACAAAGAGAACTTGAAGGGAGTTGATGGATTTATCATGTATGTATGTTGGAGATTGGGAAGAGATACATTTAAGTATCCTTGTCTATGGTATGTTTGTGGTCTGATCCATGACAAAGATACAACTAGAGTACATTTAGCTTTTAATGGAGTTATTAGAGATAAGAGACTTTGGGAGTTGCATTCTGGTATTTCAGCTCATAGTATTTCTTCTAATAGTACAAGTGGAGATTGCACTAAGGATGATGGCATACATAAAATGATACTAGATGCACTTAGAGTTGCAGTTGATGAGGACAAGGAATTTGAATATGGTGATACTAGTCTAGGAGATGGAGATGAATTTTTAAATGGATTAAAGAAGTTGCTTAAAGATACACAAAAATCATTATTTTAAGGTTAAAAGAGTTTCAAGAAGCTTTCTTTTGTTCTCCGTCCATTCAACATGAAGTGCATGACTGGAATGTCCCAAAGGCTTTTGATTTGATGATGCAGTTGTATAAATCCCTTCTTTTAGATGGCAATGCACATCCAAATTCCTATAATGAAGTTAAAAAGATTGTTGCCGCATTAGGTTATAGTTATGAAAAGATAGATGCATGTCCGAATGATAGCATTTTGTATTGAGGGGAGGAGAATAAAGATCGTACAAGTTGTCAAAAATGTGGAGAGGATAAATGGATTGAAAAAAAAAGTTGTTATGGACATAAAGAAAAAAGAAAGTCCAAAAAGATCCTTTGTTACTTTTTATTAATTCCAAGACTTTAGAGGATATACCTGTGTTCTGAATTGGCTGCAAAAATGAGGTGGCATAAAGAAGAGTGAAAGTAGATGATATCTTGAGACATCCAGCTGATTTATTTACATGATTTATTTACATGAAACATAGAGCATAATAGTCATTAATCTTTTTGTTTATATTTCAATAATAACAGGTACCAATACAACCAAATGGAAATGATTGTGGATACTTTATTTCATATTATATCCATCATTTTATACAGGTTGCTCCCATAACTATCTCTCCAAACAAGATTCCATCTTTTGTATATTCTAATCCTCTTAATTTCTTACCAAATTTTTATATGCATTCCAAAATTATTTATTTATTTTTATTTATTCAGCTTAATGATCACAGGTTTATAATGACGGAGTTAGATTCCTTTTTGGCTGGTTTAGATTCTGTTAGATGTATAAAAAGGAGTGCAACTAGGCAAGTCATTAACGAGTAGAGCATTGTACATGAAGATGATATTGGCGTAGTCTTAAAAGAGGAAGAGATATCCCAACCTGAAGAGCCATCTCCTAAAAAGTATCACAGTAAGACATAAATGAAAGACGTGCATACAATGGATTCTGATAAGATGATTCATGTAGAGTGGAATGAGTATGGACAGCTAATTAGGGATGTTGGGAAATCATTTATGAGCTTTTTGACTAGCCTAACAAAATTTTATGAGCAGCAGCCAGTTAGTGTGAATGATTGGCGAAAAATATCTAAGACCACTAAACTTGAACTTTGGGAATACACGAAGGTGATATTGATTTCTATTTCATCAATGATTTGGCACTTATTTTTATAATATATTAATAATATTTTTTTTTTATTTCAGAAAAAGTATGATGTGGGAGATGAGCATTATAATTTTGTAATGAAGACTTTGGAAGAAAATGGAGAAAAATGAAGTACCGTTTAAGAAAAAAGTACTTAATAAGAAATTATAATAAGAATATGAAAAAATAAGGTGAAGTACCTAAGAATGTCCCAGAAGCTCAATGGAAGGAAGCTATAGACAATTGGTCTACTTTACAATGGCAGGTATATAGAAATTATTTTTTTATTGGTTGAGATCAATTTTTTATAATAGTCAATGTTGATTTTAAATTTTGGTATATGTGGAATAATGACAGAAAAGGACAGATATCAACATTGACTACAAGAAGAAGTACAAGTATCCCCTTGTGCAGGAACAAGGAGCTTCGTGCAATTCAATCACCTATATGTGAAACCCATCCAAATCTTTTTAAATGCTTGCTTTGAGAAATATATATGTTATGTTCAACTAATTTTTTCTTATTTTGTATACTCTGTTTAAAAGGACAGGAAAAAAATTGAGCCATCCCTACATGTGGGTGAACACTCATACAAGAAAGAATGGTAAACCTGTAAATGAAGCTGTTGTTGGACTAGTTGTAAGTATCCTTTATTAGTCAATTAAACTATAAGTCTATCTTATTTTTTATTATAATATTTATTTCTTGTAATTAATACATACATGTTTACTAGAACCAAAAGGAAATGTTTAAAGATGCAGAAGAGGATGAAGTATTTTCTAAATAGTTTGGCAAAGAAAGACCAGACATGATCCGTTGCTTAGGGATAGTGAAAGATTGTGCCCTGAAAGCCAATTGAAATATTGTATTTTGATCCCAAAATCAATGAATTGACATTATTATAATAAAGGCATTATTTTTATCATACGTTGCGTCCTTATGATTATATGATGAACCCCATAGATTAGAGCTATGGTTCTAGGATTATGATGAGATCATACCAGTGAGACCTAAAGCCTTAAAATCCTAATCTAAAATATTCCTGGTCGATGGGACATTGAGTTGGAGATCAATGTTTCCGGCAAGACCAGCACATCCTATATATACTTTATGATGAGGGTGACTGATCTCACAGTCACTTGTGTTTAACACTAATACTAGGATGTGAGTGTTCATTAGAGAATGAGTTCACTGAATTGATCCAGATTGAGAATATCTAATGGAACCTTATCTGTTTGTCAATAGATAATTCTTATAGTGGGAGTAGTGCATGTGGTCCTTTGACCTGAGACTACCATGGTACCTTATATATATGAATCCATACTTTGGATCGCAATCAATCATGACACTGAGTCATGCACAAGGTGATACTAGGTATGGTGGATTGTATATGGAGGTTGTGAGTAGGTCAACAAGGAATTGATCAGCCCTAGTAAGAGGGAATTGCATCCAGCTAATTTCGATTAAATGATGGATTCAGAAAATCTTTGATCAAAGTATGAACATTAGAGTTAATTTCTAATGAATGAATCATCATTATAAAGATTGAGCTAGGGATGAATATGAAATTTGATTTGACAAGTATCCATATTCATAATCATATTCGGGATGCAAGTTGATCAAAGGACTGAATTGCCCGGTAACTCACCACTGAAGGGTATTTTGGTAATTCCACCAAAATTCCATATCTTCCGGGTAGACATGATACGTTACTAGATGTCAATCTTGTCTTGTAGGTATATGATTAAATTATGGTAATTCAAATCAGTTAATTAGAATTAGATTCTAATTGACCGAGTCGAGCTAGTTTGAGTTGACCTAAATCGGCTTAGTTGAGATCTAACCGAATTAAGTCAAATAGCACTCGGACCTACTGCTGGCTAGGTGTGGAACCCAATGGGTCACACACAAAAGAAAATTGATGAAGGATTTAATTTGGAATTAAATCATGTTTGCAGGATAAACACACTAGCATGTGTTGCAGACCAAATTTCTATTCGAATCAGATTTGAATTTGGTTCCGAATTAGGCTTAATTGGGTTCTAATTGAACCAGATTAAGGTCTAATTTAGTTTTTTGGATATTGGGCTAAACCATGGCTGAACCCAAGTGAATAAAGTGCACTGAGACCCTCTCTCCAAGCCGCCCACTTCTTTCCTCACCCGCGCGCGCCAAGAAGAAGAGTCCACGCGCGTGTGGACTCCTCTTCACGCACGTGAGAAAGAAAAAGCATCGGAGAAAAATTTGAAAGAGGGGGCGATTCAGATCCTTGTCTGACGCCCTTGGATCTGGATCTGATGGCCAGAAAAAATTAAGGAAAAGATCCGTCGCTTTTCGGTCGCAAATCCGTCTCCAAAAGTCGCGATTCTTCTTGAAGTTTTTTCGAGAGTTCTCCTCATCAGAAAAAAGAAAATTAAATCGAAAAATCATGATTTTTGGTTGAGGGGATGCTTGAGGAATGAGGGATCGTGATTCTTGGAGTTTCAGAGGGTTGCGATGTTTTAAGTAAACGCCCCTTTGAGATCTATAAAGGGCTTTGGATTCACGGGGGTTTTATCAAACAATTAAATTCAAAAATCAGATCCTTCTCCTCCTCTCTGGAATACTCCTTCCCTTTATGCTTGTTGGGTATTGTTTCCCTTACAGAGATAATCTCTGTCGAAACTCTGACCCTAAACAAGAATAAGAGGAAGGTCTTGAACGGTAAAAGAAAGGAAAAGGAAGGATCTGTTCTTCTTCTTTTCCTTCTTGAATTAAGACTTTGCCTGTTTTGATTTTTCTTCCAATTCAATTCAAGAAAAGGAATTCAAGAAAGGGAATTCAAGAAAAGAATTCAAGAAGAGGAAAGAAGGAAGAAAAGAAATTTTCAAGACCGAAAATTTCATCCCAAAAGTCTAAGAATTGAATTCTTGAAAAAGAATTCAAGAAGAGGAGCCAAGAACAAGAAATTGTTGTCTTCATCATTTTCTGTGTGGATCACCATTGGAGGGTGAACATTTGGGCACCAGGTGGAGATTTAAAGTTTGGGTTTTAGCGATACAGGTTAGTATTTTAATATGACTTTAAATCTTATATATACATGTTATATGTTTTAATTCTTTTAAGGAGATATTGGGTTAAGGGTTTGGTGAAGATTTCATAAAAAAATTGAAATCTATGTTTTCGCCTTGCCATCGAACCATTTAGTGGTATCAGAGCCTCCTTATTAAGATTAAAATATATATGCTGATTTTTAGATGCATACATATATAATTAACATATGATATCGTATATGTTTGATGTAATGTCACCAATTAGGGTTTTCACTCAAACCCTAATTATTGTAGAGATATGTTTAGACATCTAGTCATCATACTGAAATAAGGTTGCCCTGGCATAATGGTGGATCCATTATGTGGTAAATGGTTGTCCTAGTATGATGACACACTAATCACATATTTGTGTTAATTATGCATATATGTTTGATGTATGCCACTAATTAAGGTTTTCACTTAAACCTTAATTTGTATAGAGATATGTTTAGCCTTCTAGTCATCATACTGAAATAAGGTTGCCCTGGCATAACAGTGGATCCATTATGTGATAAATGGTTGTCCTAGTATGATGGCACACTATGGCACATATTTGCTAGAATGTGCTTTGTTTTAATAAAGCCCTCTTTAAAAACATATTAAGTTGTAGTGTCATATACCAAAAGCAAAAATAATCAATATGATTAGTTTATCATTCGGTATCTAGGAAAAGTGGTTCATGATCGGTAAAGAGGATGTGATTTTTAGTTGGTTCTGTTGACTGACCTGGCCAATTCTTTTTGGTGTCTAAGGAAAGCAACGGGGGGACTCCCACCACTCTCCCACTTACCTGGCCGATAAGATTAACTTAATTATTGATTGATATGCTTAGTGTAATATTCACTACATATGGCCTTCCTTCATGCCAAGTCATTATTATGTCATGATCCATATTAGGTTTGTTGTGTACACACAAGGCCTTTTTATAGTGACTAACATAATTTTGGCTTGGTACATTTGATGTTTATGGCATGATTTAATATAATACTTTGTTGTGTACACACAAGGGTATTATAATTAATATCATGACTATATAGCAATGAAGGGTCTAACTTAACTAAAATATTATAGTTTATTGTGTACACACAAGGCTATTAATATTTTAGAGGACAAGATAAGTTGAGAATTGTATGAGTTACAATTGGAAAGAGTTTTCCTACCTTTGAACTTATATAAGATTTGTTGTGTACACACAAGGTCTTTTGTAAGGAATTAGGATCTTAACCCCACCAAGAGAACCAATTAGGGTTTTCTCGATCATCATATGGAGGGTTATGATAAAATAGTGGGAGACATAATTAAGTTAAAGTCCTAATTTAATCATGTTTTGTCAACATTGGTTGTTTGCTTATGTAATGTTCTTTGTTAATGTAGATTAAATGGCCTCTTCACTCTCACTCCGTAGCATTCTTGATGCAAATAAATTGACTGGACCAAACTATGTTGATTGGTTGAGAAACCTAAAGATAGTACTCAGCTAAGAAAGAATTTCTTATATTCTTGATACCCCAACCTTGGAACCATTAGGGGAAGATGCCTCGCAAGAGGATAAGACCACATATAACTTATGGCAAAATGACTCACTTACTGTCAAGTGTATAATGCTTGCCTTTATGACCAATGAGTTACAAAGGCAACATGAAAGCATGGACACAAACTCCATATTGCTCAATCTAAAAGAACTTTATGGAGAACATAGTCGAACTGCAAGATATGAAATATCTAAGCAGTTATTCCATGCAAGGATGATAGAAGGTACATCCGTACAAGACCATGTATTAAAGGTTATTGACCTAATCACCCGATTGGATCAATTGGGTTTTGTTATGGATGGGGAGTTGAATCAGGATTTAATCTTGCAGTCACTCCCAGAGTCATTTTCACAGTTTGTTCTTAATTATTATCATATGAACAAACTTAACACTTCCTTGCCTGAGCTGTTAAATATGTTAAAAACAACAGAGAGCCATTTAAAGAAAAATAAGGCTCCACTTCTTCTTGTGGATGGTGTTAAACAAGAAGAAAACAGGCAAAAAGGGTTCCAAGAGGAGGTTGAACCCAAAAGGGAGCATCAAGAAAAAGAAAGGAAAGAAGGCCTCCGGACAAATGACCTGCTTTCATTGTGGCAAGCCGGGTCACTGGAAAAGAAACTGGAAGGTTTACCTTGCAAGTATGAAGCCTGGTGCTAGTGATGCACCAAAAGGTATGTATGAGATACATGCAATTTTGTCATTAGACTCTTCTAATTCAAACTCTTGGGTATTGGATACTGCTTGTGGTCATCATATCTGCAAATCATTGCAGGGACTACAGAACATTAGAGTTTTGAAGGAAGGCGACTTCGAGCTCTACGGTGCTGGAGGAGATTCCATCCAAGCAGTAGCTGTAGGGACTTATATATTGAAGCTGCCTTTTGGGAAGATTTTAGAGTTAAAAAATTGTTATTTTATGCCTAGAATCATTAGAAACATCATATCTATATCCTTGTTACTTAAACAAGGATATATCATGAATGTAATGAGCAGTGGCTGCTCAATCAGTTTTTCTAATGAAATAATATTTAATGGCATATTTTGCAATGGTCTTTTAACTCTATCTTCTGATGACAATATACTACATGTTAGTAATAAATGAAAAAGAGATGAAGTAACCAATACTTTACTTTGGCACTGTCGTCTTGGACATATTAGTGAGCAAAGGATTAACAAGTTATACAAGGAAAATTTCCTTAATCCTTATGACTATGAATCATTAGGAACTTGTTAATCATGTCTCTGGGTAAAATGACCAAGACTCCATTTAGTGGACATAATGAAAGGACAACAAAGTTATTAGGACTCATACACACTGATGTATGTGGACCTATGACAACTCAGGCCAAGGGTGGATACTCATATTTCATCACATTCACTGATGATTTTTCAAGGTATGGATTTGTGTATCTAATGAAACATAAGTCTGAAGCTTTTGAAAAATTTTTAGAGTATCAAAGTATGGTAGAGAAACAAACGGGGAAAAGTATTAAGATCCTTCGATCAGATAGAGGAGGTGAATACTTATCCACCGAGTTTCTTGATCACCTTAAACAAAAGGGAATCGTCTCTGAACGGACTCCTCCTTACACACCACAATTAAATGGTGTTGCTGAAAGGAGAAATCGTACTTTATTAGATATGGTACGGTCCATGATGTGCTTCGCAGACTTACCTGTTTCTTTTTGGGGATATGCCTTGGAAACAGCGGCTAATATTTTAAATAGAGTACCATCCAAATCTGTATCTAGCACTCCATATGAGTTATGGAGGGGAAAGAAACCCAATCTTAAGTATCTTAAGATATGGGGATGTCCAGCCTATGTCAAAAGAAATTTTGGACATAAGCTTGATGTTAGAGCAGAAAAGTATCTATTTGTAGGATATCCTAAAGATAGTATAGGACATCTGTTCTACTACCCTACTGAACAAAAGGTTTTAGTCAGTAGGCATGCCACTTTTATGGAGAAAGAGTTCATCCTACAAAAGGGCAGTGGGAGAAATATTGAACTTGAAGAAGTTCAACAAGTAGATACATCTCAACAAAATCATAACATAGTTAGTATAGAACCTGAACACACCACTCCTATCCGTAGGTCTGATAGGGTGCGATATGCACCTGAGAGGTATGGGTTCATTATTGAAAATAATGAAGCCCGAATCATTGATAATGATGAGCCTCTAACATATACGGATGCTGTCATAAGTAGTGACTCAGAAAAATGGCTGGAAGCCATGAGATCCGAAATGGACTCCATGTATGTCAACCAAGTCTAGACTTTGGTTGATGCACCAGAGGGGATTAACCCTATTGGATGCAAATGGGTCTATAAGAAAAAGATTGGGGCAGATGGCCAAGTTGAAACTTATAAAAGCCAGATTAGTGGCTAAGGGTTTCAGACAAAAACAGGGAATAGATTATGATGAAACATTTTCTCCTGTTGCCATGCTCAAATCTATTCGGATCATGCTTGCTATAGCAGCATATCATGATTATGAAATCTGGCAGATGGATGTGAAAACTGCATTCCTCAATGGTTTCCTTGAGGAAGAGGTTTATATGTCACAGCCAGAAGGTTTTGTCTTGGAGACTAAACCTAATCAGGTATGTAGGCTGAAGAAATCTATTGATGGATTAAAGCAATCATCTAGAAGTTGGAACATCCGATTTGATAAGACAGTCAAAGAATTTGACTTTATCAAAAATGAGGATGAACCTTGTGTGTACAAGAAGACTAGTGGGAGTGGCATAGTTTTCTTGGTTCTGTATGTAGATGACATACTCCTCATTGGGAATGATATCCCAATGTTACAATCGGTTAAGGTATGGTTATCTAAATAATTTTCCATGAAAGACTTGGGAGAAGCATCTTATATACTAGGCATCAAGATCTATAGAGATAGATCTAGGAGGATGCTAGGTTTATCCTAGTCTAGGTACATTGACCAAGTGCTAAAAAGATTTAGCATGGAGGAAAGTAAAAGAGGTTACTTACCTATTGGTCATGGCATACATCTTTCTAAGAAGATGTCTCCTAAGACACCTGAAGAAAGAAATAGAATGAATTCTATACCTTATGCTTCGGCAGTAGGGTCTATTATGTATGCTATGTTATGTACTAGGCCTGATATGGCATATGCCTTAGGTATAGCCAGCAGGTTTCAGGCTGATCCAGGAGAGGATCATTGGAAGGCTGTGAAAAATATTCTTAAGTACTTAAGAAGAACTAAGGATATTTTTCTAATATACGGAGGATCTGATCTTAAACTAGAAGCTTATTCAGATTCTAGTTTTTCAATCAGATCCAGATGACAGCAAATCTATATCTGGGTATGTTTTTACCCTAAATGGAGGAGCTGTAAGCTGGAAGAGTTCTAAACAGCAAACTGTAGCTGACTCAACAACTGAGGTAGAGTACATTGCTGTTAATGAAGCTGCCAAGGAAGCTGTCTGGATGAAGAAGTTCATATCAGAGTTGGGCGTAGTTCCTGAGATTAAAGGTCCAGTATCACTTTACTGTGATAATACGGGGGCTGTTGCTTAAGGAAAGGAACCAAGAGCTCATCACAAATCAAAGCACATTTTGAGACACTTCCATCTCGTTCGAGAGATTGTCAAAAGACAAGAAGTCTGTATTAAAAGGGTAGAAACGAAGAACAACATAGCAGACCCGTTCACTAAGGCTCTATCACAGCGAGAGTTTGATCGCCATCTTGATTGTATGGGATTAAGAATTAAAGGCGATTGGCTTTAGTGCAAGTGGGAGATTGAAAGATTGTGCCCTGAAAGCCAATTGAAATATTGTATTTCAATCCCAAAATCATTGAATTGACATTATTATAATAAAGGCATTATTTTCATCATACATTGTGTCCTTATGATTATATGATGAACCCCATAGATTAGGGCTATTGTTCTAGGGTTATGATGAGATCATACTAGTGAGACCTAAAGCCTTAAAACCCTAATCTAAAATATTCCTGGTCGATGGGACATTGAGTTGGGGATCAATGTTTCCGGCAAGACCAGCACATCCTATATATGCTTTGTGATGAGGGTGACTGATCTCACAGTCACTTGTGTTTGACACTAATACTAGGATTTGAGTGTTCATTAGAGAATGAGTTCACTGAATTGATCCAGATTGAGAATATCTAATGGAACCTTATCTGTTTGTCAATAGATAATTCTCATAGTGGGAGTAGTGCATGTGGTCCTTTGACCTGAGACTACCATGGTACCTTATATATATGAATCCATACTTTGGATCACAATCAATCATGACACTGAGTCATGCACGAGGTGATACTGGGTACGGTGGATTGTATATGGAGGTTGTGAGTAGGTCAACAAGGAATTGATCAGCCCTAGTAAGAGGGAATTGCATCCAGCTAATTTCGATTAAATGATGGATTCAGGAAATCTTTGATCAAAGTATGAACATTAGAGTTAATTTCTAATGAATGAATCATCATTATAAAGATTGAGCTAGGGATGAATATGAAATTGGATCTGACAAGTATGCTTATTCATAATCATCTTCGGGATGCAAGTTGATCAAAGGACTGAATTGCCCGGTAACTCACCACTGAAGGGTATTTTGGTAATTCCACCAAAATTCTATATCTTCCGGGTAGACATGATACATTGCTAGACGTCAATCTTGTCTTGTAGGTATATGATTGAATTATGGTAATTCAAATCAGTTAATTAGAATTAGATTCTAATTGACCGAGTCGAGCTAGTTTGAGTTGACCTAAATCGGCTTAGTTGAGATCTAACCGAATTAAGTCAAATAGCACTCGGACCTACTGCTGGCTAGGTGTGGAACCCAATGGGTCACACACAAAAGAAAATTGATGAAGGATTTAATTTGGAATTAAATCATGTTTGCAGGATAAACACACTAGCATGTGTTGCAGACCAAATTTCTATTCGAATCAGATTTGAATTTGGTTCCGAATTTGGCTTAATTGGGTTCTAATTGAACCAGATTAAGGTCTAATTTAGTTTTTTGGATATTGGGCTAACCCATGGCTTAACGCAAGTGAATAAAGTGCACTGAGACCCTCTCTCCAAGCCGCCCACTTCTTTCCTCACCCGTGTGCGCCAAGAAGAAGAGTCCACGCGCGTGTGGACTCCTCTTCACGCACGTGAGAAAGAAAAAGCATCGGAGAAAAATCTGAAAGAGGGGGCAATTCAGATCCTTATCTGACACCCTTGGATCTGGATCTGATGGCCAGAAAAAATTAAGGAAAAGATCCGTCACTTTTCGGTCGCAAATCCATCTCCAAAAGTCATGATTCTTCATGAAGTTTTTCCGAGAGTTCTCCTCGTCGGAAAAACGAAAATTAAATCAGAAAATCATGATTTTTGGTTTAGGGGATGCGTGAGGAATGAGGGATCATGATTCTTGGGGTTTCAGAGGGTTGCGATGCTTTGAGTAAACGCCCCTCTGAGATCTATAAAAGGCTTTGGGTTCACGGGGGTTTTATGAGATAATTAAATTCAAAAATCAGATCCTTCTCCTCCTCTCCGGAATACTCCTTCCCTTTATGCTTGTTGGGTATTGTTTCCCTTATAGAGATAATCTCTGTCGAAACTCTGACCCTAAACAAGAATAAGAGGAAGGTCTTGAACGGTAAAGGAAAGGAAAAGGAAGGATCTGTTCTTCTTCTTTTCCTTCTTGAATTAAGACTTTTCTTGTCTTAATTTTTCTTCCAATTCAATTCAAGAAAAGGAATTCAAGAAAGGGAATTCAAGAAAAGAATTCAAGAAGAGGAAAGAAGGAAGAAAAGAAATTTTTAAGAAGGAAAATTTCAGCCCAGAAGTCCAAGAATTGAATTCTTGAAAAAGAATTCAAGAAGAGGAGCCATGAACAAGAAATTGTTGTCTTCATCATTTTCTATGTGGATCACCATTTGAGGGTGACCATTTGGGCACCTGGTGGAGATTTAAAGTTTGGATTTTAGCGATACAGGTTAGTATTTTAATATGACTTTAAATCTTATATATACATGTTATATGTTTTAATTCTTTTAAGGGGATCTTGGGTTAAGGGTTTGGTGAAGATTTCATAAAAAATTTGAAATCTATGTTTCCGCCTTGCCATCGAATCCTATAGATAGGACCAACTCCCAGTTCATTATCGACCTTTAAAGTAATAAATGAAGTCTTGAAAAAGAAAAATGAGAGTTTGCGTAAAATGGTTAATGACTTGGCAGGTCCAGTTGGAACTCTCCAAGTCCAAGTAGCAAATATTTATGGTTCAACAATTTCGGTGAGTACTTTAGTTAAATGTATAATTCCTTTTTTATTTCTATATGAATGAGATTGGATAACTTAATTTTTATTTTCAGAATTGTTCTGATTTTTTGAAAATATAAAAATGTCATGGAAAAACCCGATGACCATTAATTCTACTTTCTATTTAATTGATGAATTTAACTGGTTATTGTACTTATTTATTAATAGGGCATTGCCAACATGAAAGAAGCTGATGATCATTCACCAAAAATAGATAAAATATTATATATTAGTAGCAAACATAATCCAGAGGTATCTATGATATCATTACTTTATGCAATACTTGTAATTTAATATTTTTTAAGGAAGTTGGCTAACTCTCAATTATTTCTAAAATGGTGATAGAGTTGAACTAAACTCATCTCAAGTGAACATATTACTGTTGCCCAGTAAGCAACCCAAGAGGGAGTGTGAATTAGGTCTCTAAAAATTATTTGAATGGAATGCAAGAATATAAACCAATCCAATAAATAAACTAGGTACTATGAATGCAAGTGAAGTGCTCTTTAATAAGTATGCTACGGAAATATAAAACAATAAAGATAAGAGCAATTTGAAGAAAGGATTGAAGAGACAAGCAATCATAAATACAAAAGAAGTATAGTAGTTCGGTGCTACCCAATGCACCTACATCCACTCCCCAAGACCCACTTAAAAATTTACTATAATCTCAACCAATTACAGTCGATTAGTTTTCCGGGCTCACTAATCAAAACCTAAGTTGTTTTTACAAGGTTCACAAGTCAAAACCTCACTTGGTTTTACGGGCTAACCAAGAACCTAAATGGTTTTAAGGCTCACCACCAACCTTCCTTGGTTTTGTAGGCTAACCATGAACCTAAATGATTTCAAAGGCTCACCAATAACCTCCTTGTTTTTCAATAGGCTAGCCAAAAACCTTTACAACAAATATAAATTTGAAGTAAAGTAACAAATAAAGCTTTCTAATAAAAAGTGGGTATCTCTTTGAAGCTTAGTTGTAGTGCTACCTCCAACTTGATGAAGCCTCTTTTAATGCTCAAAAAGGTAGATCTTGAATGCTCCTGAAGATTCTTGAATGCTTGGAGACTTGCTTTTGCTTGAAGTTGGTTGAAGTCAATGAATAGGAGTGAATGCTCTTTTTTTCTTCTCTCTTGGTTGTTCCTTTTTCATTCTCTTGTGTTTTGATTTGATTTGAATTATATAAATACCTTTCCAAGACCCCAAACTTGATTTCTAGCCATTAGACATGAAGAACTAGCCGTTGGGACCCAAGAGGGGTGTGTTCTATATTTGAAAAACTAGCCATTACTATTTTCAGAACTCCAAGTGTCGACACTTCAGGCTGTGAGTCGACATATAGGGTCGACACATAAGGTCGACACTTGCGCTCCATGAGTCAACACCTAGTTCAAATTCTTCAATGTAGCTTTCTGGAATTCTCAGATGTGTCGACACTTCCTCAGGTGAGTCGATACTTTGAGTCGATACTTAGCATCTATGTGTCGACACTTCAGGCAAGTCTTCAACTTCAGCAAGTTCTGTAATCCAAAAATCTCAGGCGATGAGCTGATCCATGTGTCGATACTTTAAGTCGACACTAGACGTTCATGTGTTGACACTTCGACCGTGCCACTGAAACTATGCTTACGTACCGGCTTGAGTTGACACTTCCTCAATCATGTGTTGAGACTTCAATCATGTGTCGACACTTTGAGTCGACACTTCACTGAGATTTTCACATAAACACTTAAACTTCTACTAAAACAAGTTTGTGTTGAACTCATGTGTCCTTTCAAGCAATCTTCAATTATCAAAGTCCTCTTTAAGTAGATCTTTTATCAAAATTTGGGACTTCTTCAATCAAACAATTTTTGTCAAGTTGATGAGCACCTTTTTCTATAAAGATATACTTTAAAGAAATAAATAGTACTCAACTTATACTTAAGCATTTTGCTTATCATCAAAATCAATAACGGAGTCAACAATCTCCTACTTTTTGATGTTGACAAAACCTTTATTTATAAATTGCATAAAATGCTTTCTAAAGTACTTTTCAAGATGCGAAGAGCTAATTGCAATAGGTGTTGAAATATTGAAAAAGATGTATCAGAGCAAGAGTATTATAATGGCTAAGAGTATCAAAGCTTGAAATATATATAAAAGATAAATTCATGTATCGTGATACTCTACAAGAAAACATGCTCAGGAGAGATAATTTGAGTAGTGAACAATACTCCCCCTGAAGAGATGATCATAAACAAAAATGAATATCTAAAAAATAGAGATTAGGCATGAAATCCAATTCAAAATAGATTTTCAATACAAAGGAGGTATTACTCCCCCTCACTCAATACACAAAAAAGTCCAAAAATTTCAGATTTTCAAAGTAAATTCCTTTCATCATGCATATTTTAATTTATACTTATACAGATTTCTCCCCCTTTTTGTTATCATTAAAAAGGAATGAAGAAGTTAATAAGTTTGAATATAAATGTAACATAATATTACTCAATCATAAAAGAAGACAATGAATTACTGAGAGTAATTAATGTATTTCATTCACTCAAAGTCATAAGATGAAACATAATATTTCATTCACTTAAAAAGAGTTTGATACATAAAGGGAACATCAAAATATACAGAAAGTGTAAAAATACAAACTATAAAATCTATCCTAAACAACATTCTCATCCTCTGAAGATCCAATCTCGATCGGTCCAGTATCAGTGAAAGCACGAGATCGGTGCCACATTGGTCTGAGATCACGAAGACGAGACCTGGTCAGTCATGAAGGAATATGATGACCACATCCTCTACATCGAACATAGATCCTACCTCTAGCTGAAGCAGAAGAGGTGGAGGCTATGTCATTAGCAGGAATAGAATAGATCGGAGTGACAGTCTCTATAAATGTCGGATATGGTGTATGATCAAATAAAGGACAGGAATCAAGACAATGAAAACTAGGAGTGTAGAAACCTAGCTCCCAAATGAGTGAGGATGTATGCAAGGTAGGTGAGTCAACAACATGAGTATCAAAAATCGATATATCAGTTGAAGAAATGATAGGTGTATCTATGATAGGAGTATCCGCTGAAGAAATAATAGGTGTATCACTAATAGGAGAATCAATAATAGATGAATCAATAACAGGTGATAGTATAGGAATGGCAGAGTGATCAACAGATCTAGACGGTGGGGTAGGTAGAATAGGAGTCTGAAAGGATGAACTCGAAGGATCTCGAATAGGACTCCTAGGTAAGTCAGCTATTGTCTCTGCCACTGGCTTTGTCATCAAGTTTGGAAAGTCAAAATCGTCAGAGTCATTATCACCATCAGTGTCAATCTCTGGTCGTGGTGCAGGTGGAGCTGGAGCAGATGAGTCGGGAATACTCCCAGAAGAGGGTCTAGACAGTATGGATAAAATAGTGGAGATGCCATCTCTCAATCCTCTATGGCTCTCCCTCGTCTCCATAATGAAGCTATCAAGTCACTTTCGAATAATCATAATATTTGTCTCTATGTGACTGACTCTGTTCATAATACTCTCTGAATCTCTTGGAGCATCTGACTGAGTAGGCAGAGGCTAGGTAGCTGGCTCAGATTGAGGAGCAGACTCTGGCTATGCTGCTGGCTCAAGCTGAATCTCTAGTAGATGTGCCTCGAAGGTCCTGCCTCGCCTAAATATATGCTCTCCTCCTCTGTAGTGTCCTCATCTCTGTCATCGGCCTATCCTGATATTCTGCATCTCCACTGGCCTCTGAACAATTGATATCCCATCCGATGTAGTGACTTGATGTCATAGACATCACTATGTAAAAGCATCTAGAAGGGCTCATCATCGAATGTCACTCCATATGCTCTGAAGAGCAATGTCAAGCCCATCTCATAGGGCAAACATAGTCTCTGACTGGTCGATGCCTCCATCATCTGATGTATCATGAGTACTAGTTGGCAAACGGGTGTATGCTAAACTAATGAGACCATCACAAGCAGCTCTCTCTCTCTCTCTGTGATGTAATCAAAATATCCGGTCTTCGATAGAAGAATCCAGGCAATAATATGATGTAGTAGTCTCATCTCAGCTGAAAGACGGGATGGTGGAACAGTGGCTCCCTCAGGTAGAATATCTGACTCGAAAATGTACTGGAGTCCACTAAATCTGTCCACCATGCTATCAACTACAGATCTAGTTATAGGTATATCCCACACTCTGCTCAGAACCTTTGCAGACACCGGGATATCTCTGCCATGAACCTGTGTAATCCATCCATCACTGCCACGAGCTAAGGATCCGAAGAACTCTCGTATTAGGCTCGGGGAGAATCTCTCACTCAATAAGCAGAAAGAAGTCAAACCAGCATATCTAATCCACTGACCAATCTGAAAGTGTTGCTGGTCAACAAATCCAAAGTCTACACGACATCCTCCGACTACTATCTTCGAACTCATGCGACTGGAAGCAATGAAAAGTGGCCGAAAAGGTGGATCTGGAGCTTTAGCTTCATGTCTGATTTTTGTCCTTCTCTCTTCTTCATGGTTGAATGGCCGAGGGTGATGAACGACTTGTTTCCTATGTCACATTTCATAGATAAATAGATTGAACAGGATGGAAGAGGAAACTAGGGTTTCTCACAGTCCAAAATCAAAACAAGAGAGGGAAAGTGGTAAAATCCGAACCAAAATATATTCAAAATGGGAATTAGAGAAAGTTTGAGCTGTGATTTGGAGGGAAGAAGTGGATGGAATAGAGCTAGGGCAAGTGTCAGCTCGAGTTGGTAAGAAATGGGGGAAAGGAATACTTCGTTTCGGCCTTTATCTTCGGTCTACAGTCGTTCATGTGTTGACTCATGACACAGTGTCATGTGTCGACACATCAAGGTGTCGACACATACAGGTTTCGACATATCGACTTAAAATCGAAAAAAAAGAAAATGAAGCATGGAGCAAAAACACTAGAAATACAATGAAATTCAAGATAATTGAGTGTAATTGATGTCAAATTTGATCTTTTATGGGTCAGAGAATATAAGGATTTCAATCAAAAGGATTAATGATCCCAAGTTCTCTTCTAATCATACTGAACCGATCTTCTTGGAGAGGCTTAGTTAAAATATCAGCTAATTGTAATTCAGTACAAATAAATTCAAGCACAATCATTATTTTCAACATGGTCTCTAATAAAATGATGCCTAATTTCAATATGTTTACTTATAGAATGTTGAACAGGATTCTTAGTTAAACAAATAGCACTAGTATTATCACATTTTATGGGTATGCAAGTTAATTTGATTCCAAAATCTTCAAGTTGTTGCTTAATCCACAAGATTTGAGCACAACTTCCTGTTGCAATATACTTAGCCTCAGCTATGGATAGTGCAACTGAAGTTTGTTTCTTGCTAAACCAGGAGATTAAGTTAACTCCAAGAAATTGGCAAGTTCTACTAGTACTTTTTCTAACTAATTTACACCCAGCAAAATCAGCATCAAAAGATCCAATTAAATTAGAAGATGAGTCTCTAGAATACCATAAGCCAATATCAATTATACCAGATAGAAATCTAATAATGCGCTTAACAGCCAACAGATGTGATTCCTTAGGATCAGACTGATATCTAGTACACATACATATACTGAACATTATATCTAGTCTACTACCAGTCAAATATAATAAAGATCCAATTATACCTCTGTATAATTTGTTATCAACAAATTTACCATGCTCATCTTTATCAAGCTTACAAGAGGAGCTCATAGGTGTACCTATTGACTTAGTAGTCTCAATCCCAAACTTCTTTATGATATCTCTTGTGTACTTAGCTTGGTTGATGAAGATTCCATCTTTGGTTTGCTTGATTTGGAGTCTAAGGAAGAAATTAAGTTCTTCCATCATGCTCATCTCGAACTCACCCTACATTAGCTTAGCAAACTCTTGACAAAGAATCTTATTAATAGCAAAGAAAATATTGCATTACTAATAAGTCATCATCTTTTTCTTTAGAAACAAAGTTTTATCAACATGACCTCTGGAAAATTCATTTTCAATCAGAAATTTGCTGAGTCTTTCATACCATGCTCGGGGTGCTTGCTTTAAACCATAAAAAGCATTATGCAATTTGAAAACATAATCAGGATGTGTATGATTTTTAAAACTCGGTGGTTGTTCAACAAAAATTTCTTCAACTATAAAGCCATTTAGAAAAGCACTTTTAACATTCATTTAAAAAAGTTTGAAATTCATAAAATAAACAAATGCTAATAGTAGTCTAATTGTTCAAGTCTAGCAACATGAGCAAAGGTTTCATCAAAAACAATTCCTTCCTCCTGATTACAGCCTTTGGTAACTAGCCTAGCTTTATTTCTAATAACAATTCCATTTTCATGTAACTTATTTCTAAACACCCATTTAGTTCCAATAATAGACACATTAGATGGTCTTTCTATTAATATCCAAACATTATTTCTATCAAACTAAATTAATTCATCTTGCATAGCATTTATCCAATTAGGGTCTTTTTCAGCATCTTCAAAACATTGAGGCTCTATTTGAGAAACAAAATCAATGTAATCACATTCATTTCTAATTGAAACTCGAGTTCTTACCCCTTTGGATGGATCACCTAGGATTAATTCCTTAGGATGTCCACGAGCATACCTCCACTCCTTAGGTAAATCTTGGTGCTTTGGTGTGGATTGTAGGACTTCACTTTTGTCATCTTTGTCTTAATTTTCTTCACTTTGTTGAGAGGGTTAATCATCCAATGTCAACTTTTGTAGCTTATCAGTACCTGCACATGCATCAGAAGTTTCCTCTTTTCTAGAGGATTTGTTAGTAGACTCTTCAAAAATTACATGTATTGATTCCTTTACAACTAGGGTTCTTTTGTTAAAAACTTTGTATGCCCTGCTTGATGTAGCATATCCTAGAAAGATACCTTCATCATACTTGGCATCAAATTTTTCAAGATTGTCTTTACCATTATTCAAACTAATACATTGACAACCAAAAACTCGAAAATACTTAAACGCTAGTTTTCTTTGATTCTAAAGTTCATAAGGAGTTTTCTTTAGAATAGGTCAGATTAAAACTCGATTTGAAATATAGCATGCAGTATTAATAGCTTTAGCCCAAAAATATCTTGGTAAATTATTTTCACAAAGCATAGTGCATGCCATTTTGATGCAGACACCAGAGGCACCAGAATAAGACAGAGGCTTCTCAACCCTCTGTGGATCACTTAGTTACATTCAAGTCCATTGTAATAAATCTTAATTCATCTAAGTTATCTTTACTTGAGTCCTGTATTAGTCACTCATGTTGAGCTAGTTCAATCCAATGCTAGTCAACTCATGTTAAGCTAATTTTATTTTTGAGTCCTGTCCAAGTACACTGAAGACTCAAGACAACATCATACAAGTGAAGACCAAGTCCAATCAATTTGAAGACATAGAAGTGAAGCCCAAGTTCAACCCAGCCTGAAGATTTGAAGACCTCAAGAGGAGAAATCAGAAACCCTGATGACCTGCACCGCAGCTGGAAGCCAATTGGGCCAGTCCAGGCCCAGGAGAGGAGCTAGGGCACCATAGGCTTATGGTGACCCTCCCCTTGGTCGGCCACTTCAAGTCACCTCTCTTGGCCGACCAAGGCAAGGAGAGGGAGCAAGATTCTTGGGATTTTGTCTACCTGGGTTTCCTTATTTTCTAGCTAGGGTTTGGGTGGGAGTAGAATTCTTAGATAAATACTTTTGTACCCTTACTTGGAGCCCAAGACTAAGAGTCTATTTAAAGGACCCTAGTCTCTTCTATGAGAAATAATTTATCTATGAAATATAATTGAGTTTTCTACAACTGCTGTGTGCCTCCCTGCTATGTGTATTAAGGGTTCTTGTGTGAGTCTGAAGTCCTGCTGAAGTGTTGCTCGAAGAAACCCTAGCCGACCAACCTTCCTCCAAGCTTCTTCTTCCCACACCCTTGCTACCTTTTTCTAAGTTTTTATTGTTTCTAGCCTTGTTTTCTTACCCTTGATGGTTGTTTGCAGGTCCCCAAGTTTCTACGAATCCAACGACTCCAACCGGGCTGCAATCGGACCACCGAGCAGAAAGCTGAGAATCTGCGGGTCTCTGGCTCGATTTTCCAGGCCTCATCTATCAAGGAACAAGTGATCTCTTCACTGTGATCTTCACCAGGTGCATCAGACATTGCCAGGTATACCTCCTCTACCACTAGTAGTTTTATTGAAGATGAACTGGCCCTAACCGAGGCTTCTCAGCCCCGGCGATCCCCTTTTACAGCTTTCATAGGTCCTAATCTGCATGCATAGTTTCTATAATTTATATATAACTCTCTACATCTTATTTTGATCTGATATTCAGGATTTAACCACTTCACCCCACATATAAAATGCACAAAAATAATTGCATGCATATTAGTTCCGCATCATCTAGTATCAGAGCTTAGATTAGGACTCATTTTCTGCACCTTTCATAGTCCATATATATATTGTTCTTTTAATTATTTCTCCCTGATTAAAACTCAAAAAGTTCCAATTTTTGTTTTCTTGGACTCATCTTAATTTATAGTATTTTACAAAATTTCTTTAGATTTTATTTCCATCTGTGTAGTTTCTACAAGCCGAAATATAGCCTACAAATTTTTGGCTCTATTTTTTTAGCAAGACAACTTTTGAAGGTTTAGGGTTTTGTTTAGCATCTCTTTGCATCTCTTTTATTTTTAGCATATTTCCTACATATTAGAGCATAATATGCAAATATCTTCTGTTTAACAAATTTTCCAAAAAAAAAAAAATTCCATATATTCAAAAACACCAAAAGCACTAAACCCTAATTTTGCATCATCTGCCTGCCATCATTGCATAAACTACCTTTAAGGGCACTCTTGCTATGTCAGATGGGGGGAGGATTTGATCACCTCTCCTTAGCCCAAAACCATATCCCCTGCATTCGGTCAGATGGGGGGAGGATTTGATCACCTCTCCTTAGCCCAAAACCACATCCCCTGCATTCGGACCCAAGCCTAACTTAAAATCTATTAGACTTAATTTCGTCTAATGGGCTAGGGACACCAACTGGTCGGGTCTGGGCTAAGTGTCAGATCACTGTGTCAAGCTAACTTGTATGTGCCTTGTGCTTAGTGTCGAGAATGGTGGTTTAGGGATTTAATCTCGAAGGACTTGTGTGCTGGTCCGCCTACCTGGCCAATCTTTGATTGGTGTCTAGGATTGGCAATCAGGGACCTAACACTCCCCTTATACCTGCCTGGCTGAGTACAGGGTTACTATAGGATAGTTTGCCACCCTGATTGAGCATCTAGTTTTAGACTCTAGGTCTAGGGAGCTGTAGTTGGTTTGATCGAGTCATGCATGAGCACTAGATCAGGGGTTTCATATCATCCACCACCTTCATAAATGGCTGAATCCATGGATCATCTTGATGCCAAAATTGATGCCCATGGAGAGAGGATAGCCCAATCCATCAATCTTAGTCTTGATCAATCAAATGCCCAATTGGCCCATAAGCTTGATCAAGCAAACGCCTAGTTGACCCATAAGCTTGATCAACTAGATGCCCGACTAGGAACCCTAGAGGAGACACGTAGGACCCAGTCTGAACCAGATCTTGAGTCACCTCCCCATCCTAGGAGAACCCCTTGTCCTGACCCTTATTATGATACTGAACCTAGGAGGACCCTAAACCCTGATCCATACCTTGAGGCTAAACCTAGGAGATCCCATCGTCATGACCCATACTATGAACTGAACCTAGGAGGACCCCAAACCCTGATCCATTCCATGAGGATGAACCTAGGAGAGCCCATCATCATGACCTGATCCCAAAGGCTCACCCTAGAAGACCCAATCAAGATTTTGTAGACCAGGAAGATAGATCCTATAGACACATTAAGCTTGATGCCCCCACTTTTGATGGTTGTCTTGATCGGAAGGTCTATATAGATTGGAAGGGAGAGATTGATCAATATTTTAAGTGGTACAATATGTCGGAGAAGCGTAAGTTTAGGTTTGCTAAGCTTAAGTTGGTCCGGGAGGCCAGGTTACATTGGGCTAGTGTTGAGAGAACCCTAAGACTAGGAGGACAGGATCCTATAGTTACCTGGAGGGCCATGAAGGGTAAGCTTAGGGGGAAATACATTCCACCATCATATCGTTGTGGTTTATTAGATTAGTAGCAACGATTAAATCAGGGGAGCAGGAGTGTAGATGAGTATATCACAAAATTTGATGAGTATTCCATGCGATGTGACTTAGATGAGTCTGAGAATGTTGTTCTATCTAGGTTTAGGGCTGGACTGAGAGATGATATCAAGAAGGAGCTCTATATAAGAGAGGTTAAAGACCTAGACCATGCCTATCAGATTGCTAGGGATCATGAGCATTTCTAGAGAGGGCCCATCTATCATAAACCTAAGCCCACTAAATACCCTAGTCAGTACCCAGGAACTAGCCAGTCCCACCAGAGCCGACCCATGCCCAGCCGACCTAGTTCGAGTCGACCCAGTCCTAGTCAGCCAGGCCCGAGTCAACCTTAACCTAGCACTTCTGTGGCCTGTGGAGATGATCGAGGAAAACCTGTAGAGGCCAATAGGAGTTACACTTTCAGAAGACCTGTTTTAAATGCAAGAAACCAGGCCACTTTATGAGCCAATGCCCAGTTAGTGCCCTACACTTAGGTGAGCAAGTGGAAGAAGAGCCTGAACCAGTAGTTGAACCTGAGGGAGAGATTTATGAGGCTGATGATCGGTTGATAGATGAATATGAAGGTGAGGAGGAGGAACCTGAGTTTGAGAACCAATTAGGAGTGGTTAGGTGCATCTTAATCCAAACTCCAGTTAAGGAAGATTGGGGTAGGACTAACATCCTACAGACTTTTGTTAAGGTAGGGGATAAGGTAATTAAGATCATCATAGATAGTGGGAGTTGTGTCAATGCCGTCTCTACCAACACAGTTAAATCTTTAGGATTGACCACAGTTCCCCATCCTAGCCCTTACAAAGTTTCTTGGGTAGATTCCACCTCCATCTAGATTAAAGCTAGGTGCCAAATCTTAGTTAGATTGCAAACCTATGAGGAGAAGATTTGGTGTGATGTCATCCCCATGGAAGTGAGTAGTATCATTCTAGGTCGACCTTGGCTTTTTTATCATAATGCAACCCTGTATGGTCGAACCAATGTTTGTGTTTTTAACTATCATGGGAATAAGTTTGTTATCCACCCAACTCTCCCTAGAGACCCGGTTAAGAGGGGTTCTAGTAGCCTCAAGGACAAGAAACCTGGAGATAATCTGATTAAGGCTAAGGAGTTAGAAAGAGAGATTGCTGAGGGTAACCATATTTGGATCTTGACCACCAAAGAAATACATGAGCCGACCCAAAAGGAACACCCTGAAGAAATTGTTGAGGCTTCGAAAGATTTTGAGGATGTCTTCCCTAATGATTTACCTGATCAATTACCACCCCTTATAGACATCCAACATGCAATAGACTTGGTCCCAGGAGCCACTTTACCAAACCTTCATCACTATAGAATGAACCCTAGTGGGCATCAAGAATTACAGAAAAAAGTGGGAGAATTTCTTAGGAAGGGTTTCATTAGGGAGAGCTTGAGTCCATGTGCAGTCCCTGCTCTACTGACCCCTAAGAAAGATGGTACCTGGAGGATGTGTGTAGATAGTAGAGCTATCAACAAGATAACTGTGAAGTATAGGTTTTCCATCCCCCGATTGGATGATATGTTAGATTTGATGGCCGGTGCAAGAATTTTCTCAATGATCGACCTTAAGAGCGGCTATCATCAGGTTAGAATTAGACCTGGAGATGAGTGGAAGACTGCTTTCAAAACTAAGGATGGCCTGTTTGAGTGGGTTGTGATGCCTTTCGGTCTATCGAATGCACCCAGTACATTCATGAGGATGATGACCCAGGTCCTAAGAGAATATATGGAAAAACTTGTTATAGTCTACCTTAATGATATCTTGATCTATAGCAGGACTAGAAAGGACCACCTTAGCCACCTCAGGCTTGTGTGCCAGACCCTTAGGGAGAATAGCTTCTATGCCAATCTTAAGAAGTGTGAGTTCATGACACATAGGATTATCTTCCAAGGTTTTGTTGTCACCCCAGAGGGAGTTTCTGCAGATCCTAAAAAGGTTAGGGCAATTGTTGAGTGGCCTATACCCACTAGTGTCCACGATGTGTGTAGCTTCCATGGCCTAGCAACCTTTTACAAGAGATTCATTAGGGGTTTTAGCACAGTCGTCTCACCTATAACTGACTGCATTAGGAAGGGTACATTTGAGTGGACCAAAGTAGCTGATAAGGCCTTCCTAGAGCTTAAGGATAAGATGACCCATGCATCCATCCTTAGATTACCTAGCTTCACTAAGATGTTTGAGGTCGCTTGCGATACCTCGGGAGTAGGAATAGGTGGGGTACTAAGTCAAGAGAATCACCCTGTAGTCTTCTTCAACGAGAAGCTGAATGAGGCTAAACTTAAGTACTCTACCTATTACACGAAATTTTATGCAGTAGTCCAGGCCCTTAGATATTGGAGACATTACTTACTACCGTAGGAGTTTGTCTTATTTTTTGACCATGAGACACTCCGATTCCTAAACTCCCAAAAGAAACTTAACCCATGGCATGGTAAATGAATCGAGTACATTCAGGCCTACACCTTTGTCCTGAAGCACCGTGCTAGAATAGAAAATAAGGTAGCAGATGCCCTGAGCCATACGTCTTTGCTGTTAGGATCAGTTAGCACCCAAGTCATAGGGTTTGATAGCATAAAGGATGAATATGAAACCTGCCTAGACTTTGGAGAAATTTACCAGACCCTCAGGCTAGGACCATCCAGTACACATAGTGAGTATACCATTCAGGATGGCTATCATTTCCAAAACAATCGACTCTGTATACCTAGAACTTTCCTTAGAGAGTTCCTAATTTGGGAGACCCATGCTGGAGGTTTAACTGGTCACTTTGGTAAGAACAAGACAATCTTAGCGATAGAGGACCAGTTCTTTTGGCCAGGATTGAAAAGGCATGTTGCACAGATTGTAGCCAGGTGTAGAACTTGTGCTGTTGCAAAACAGCAAAAACAAAACACTAGTCTCTACACACCTTTACTAGTGCCTGATTGCCCTTGGCAGGACCTAAGTATGGACTTTGTGTTAGGATTACCTAAGACCCACAAGAGACATGATTCTATCTTTGCAGTGGTCGATAGGTTCTCTAAGATGGCTCACTTCATCCCCTGTTCCCAGACCTTTGATGAGTCTAGAGTAGCCAAGCTTTTCTTAGATCATGTGGTTAGACTCCATGGCCTACCCAAGACCATCATATCTGATAGGGATGTTTCGTTCACCAGTTATTTCTAGAAAACCCTATGGCACCTATTAGGGACCAAGCTTAAGTTTTCTATAGCCTACCATCCCCAAACAGATAGCCAAATCGAAGTAGTGAACCATAGACTAGGAAACCTCCTTAGATGCCTGGTAGCTGAACACATTAGAACTTGGAATCTATTGTTGCCTAGAGCAAAGTTTGCCTACAATAGTTCAGTAAATACGACAACGGATAAGAGTCCTTTTGAGATAGTCCATGGATACAAGCCTAATCGCCCCATTTATCTAATTCCTTTACCTGTCCATGCATGAGTCTCAGAGTCCGCAGAGTCATTCGCACAGCATATTAGAGATTTGCACAAGGATATTAGCCAAAAGATTAACCTAAGCAATGAAACTTATAAGACTAATCAGAGGCACCAGAATAAGACAGAGGCTTCTCAACCCTTTGTGGATCCTTAGTTACATTCAAGTCCATTGTAATAAAGCTTAGTTCATCTAAGTTATCTTTACTTGAGTCCTGTATTAGTCACTCATATTGAGCTAGTTCAGTCCAATGCTAGTCAGCTCATGTTGAGCTAATTTTATTTTTGAGTCCTGTCCAAATATATTGAAGACTCAAGACCACATCATACAAGTGAAGACCAAGTCCAATCAGTTTGAAGACATGGAAGTGAAGCCCAAGTCCAACCCAGCCTAAAGATTTGAAGACCTCAGGAGGAGAAATCAGAAACCCTGAAGACCTGGACCGCAGCTGGAAGCCAATTGGGCCAGTCTAGGCCCAGGAGAGGAGCTAGGGCACCATAGGCTTATGGTGACCCTCCTCTTGGTTGGCCACTTAAAGTCACCTCTCTTGGCCAACCAAGGCAAGGAGAGGGAGAGAGATTCTTGGGATTTTTTCTACCTGGGTTTCCTTATTTTCTAGCTAGGATTTGGGTGGGAGTAGAATTCCTAGGTAAATACTTTTGTACCCTTACTTGGAGCCCAAGACTAAGAGTCTATTTAAAGGACCCTAGTCTCTTGAATGAGAAATAATTTATCTATGAAATACAATTTAGTCTTTTACAACTACTGTGTGCCTCCCTGTTATGTGCATTAAGGGTTCTTGTGTGAGTCTGAAGTCCTGCTGAAGTGTTGCTCGAAGAAACCCTAGCTGACCTACCTTCCTCCAAGCTTCTTCTTCCCATGCCCTTGCTACCTTTTTCTAAATTTTTATTATTTCTAGCCTTATTTTCTCACCCTTGATAGTTGTTTGTAGGTCCCCAAGTTTTTATGAATCCAATGACTCCAACCGGGCCGCAATCGGATCATCGAGCAAAAAGCCGGGAATCCACGGGTCTCTGGCTCGATTTTCCAGGCCACATCCATCGAGGAACGAGTGATCTCTTCACTGCAATCTTCACTAGGTACATCAGACATTGCCAGATATACCCTCTCTGTCACCAGTAATTTTATTGAAGATGAACTAGCCCTAACCGAGGTTTCTCAGCCCGGTGATCCCCTTTTACTGCTTTTTAGGTCCTAATCTACATGTGTAGTTTCTACAATTTATATAGAACTCTTTACATCTTATTTTGATCTGATATTCGGGATTTAACCACTTCACCCCATATATAAAATATATAAAAATAATTGCATGCATATTAGTTCTGCATCACATTTCTTCTAAAGTATGATTTTTTTTTTCTACTATCCCATTTTGCTGAGGTATCCTAGGTGTAGAAAAATTGTGTTATATACCTTTCTCATTACAAAAACTTTGGAAATCTTGATTTTCAAATTCAGACCCATGATCACTTCGTATGTAAATAACATAAGTATCTTTTTCATTTGAGATTTTTTGATAAAACTTTACAAATGAAGAAAATGATTCATCTTTATGAGCAAGAAAGAAAACCCAAGTAAATCTCAAAAAATCATCCACTATAACCAATCTATATCTCTTACCTCCTAGACTAGATATTCTAGTTGGTCCAAAGAGATCCATATGGAGTAGTTCTAGTGGCCTACTAGTGGTAACAAAACTTTTAGGCTTGAAAGAAGTTTTAACTTGTTTTCCAAATTGACAAGCTTGGCAAACTCTATCTTTTTCAAAAATAAGTTTTGGTAAATCTCTTACTAAATCCTTTTTACAAAGTTTTAAAAGTAAATACATGCTAGCATGTCCTACTCTTCTATGCCAAAGCCAACTAGTCTCATCTATAGTAGAATTCATTGCAACTAGGCATTCTCCATTAGGCAAGAATAGGTTATCTAAATCTATCAAATAAATATTACCATGCCTTTTTCTAATGAATTGTACTCCATTTTTATCATAACTAGCAATTATGCAATAAGATGATTTAAAAACAACTTAAAAACCTTTGTCACAAAATTGACTAATACTTAAAAGATTATGTTTCAAACCATCAACTAAATGTACATTATTAATACATGTAGAAGGGATAATGTGAACCTTACCAATGCCAATGATTTCTTTTTCACCATTATCCCCGAAGGTCACACTCCCTCCATTCATTGCCTCAAGAGTAGTGAATTGCTTCACATCTCCTGTCATGTACCTTAAGCAACCACTATCAAGATACCATAGTCTTTTGTTCTCCTTGGTTACAAGACACACCTGTAAAACAAATCAAGTTTTGTTTTTAGGTACCTAAGCTAACTTGAGTTCTTTAGGGTTAGCACTTAAATTGATTCCTTTTGGAACCCAAACTTTTCCATAAATATTAATTTTTCTCATATTACACTGAAAAGCTTTATGACATTGTTTTTTGCATGACAAATATGTAATATTAGATGATGCAGGTACAAAAAAGTTTTTGAAATACTTTTGTTGTCTTTGAGGTCTATAACCTAATCCTGCTTTGTTAAAAATGGCTCTTTGGTTGTTTAGAAGAAGATTTAGTTTTTTTAAACTATAGGTAAACTTTTCAACAAAAGGTTTTATTTTGTCAAGCTCATTTTTGTAATTTTTGTTTTCTAATTTTAAATCCTTGTTTTTCTTCAAAAGATCACCATTTGAAATGATATTTTTAGGTCTTTTTAAAATATCATTTTCCATTGTTAAAGCCTTATTTTTCTTTTCTAAGACATCTAGTTTAGTTTTCAAATCACTAACTTCATTTAATAAAGAATTATTTTCATGAGAAAAACTATTTGCATGCTTTTTTAATTTTTTGTTTTCAGATAAAATCAATTTGTAGTCATTAACTAATTCATCAAAAGTATTTTCTAATTCATCAAAAGTAAAATCTATTTCTATATCAGAAATTATCTCTTCTTGATCTTGATATGCCGTGAGACATAGATTTGCAATTTCAGCTTGTTCTTCTTCTGAACTGGAGTCCTCACTATCACTCTAGGTAGCCATCATAGCCTTCTTCCTTAGCTTCTTCCTTGACTTTTTTTAGAGAGGGCAATCGAATTTATAGTGTCTAGGCTTCTTACACTCGAAACATGTAGGTATCTCCTTCTTCTTTTCCTTCTCTTTTTCTTTTTCTTTTTCTTTTCCCTTTTCTTTAGTTGATTGGAACTTATTTTTATCAGGAAACTTTCTTCTCTTCATGAACCTTCTGAATTTTCCTGCAAGGAGTGCTTCTTCACTCTCATCCTCTTCTTCTTCTTCAGATTATTCATTTGAGGATTCTTCTTGAATAGCGGTCACCTTTGGATCCCACGAAGTTGGAAGTGACTTGAGAATTTTGTTGATAAGATCAGCATTAAACATTATTTTTCCTAAACTTCTAATTCCATTTGTAATATTTATGAATCTTGTGTACATATCAGTGATAGATTCATTAGTTACCATTCAGAACATTTCATATGTGTGCACTAACATGTTCACTTTAGTATTTTTCACTTGATCGATACCCTCATGGGTAACTTCAAGTGTGTCCCATATTTTCTTGGCGGATGTGTAAGTAGAAATCCTATTAAATTCACTAGGATATAATGCATAATAGAGGAGATTCATTACTTTTGCATTGATCTCGGATTGTTTATTATCATTTTCATCCCAATCCTCTTCGAGCTTTGGGATGGAAACACCATTAACCACAATCGAAGGAATATGTGAACCTTTATCAACAACCTTCCATAAGTTATAATCAATTGAATGCATATATATTATCATTCTAGTTTTTCAATAAGTATAATTTGATCCATTAAATAATGGAGGTCTATTTGAGGCGTGTCTCTCAACTACACTAGTACCAAAAGGGGCTGCCATAGATCTTTACTCAAGGTAGTTAGACCTACAAACTGAGAACAGGGCTCTGATACCACTTGTTGCCCAGTAAGCAATCCAAGAGGGGAGGTGAATTAGGTCTCTAAAAATTATTTGAATGGAATGCAAGAATGTAAACCAATCCAATAAATAAACTAGGTACTATGAATGCAAGTGAAGTACTCTTTAATAAATATACAGTGAAAATATAAAACAATAAAGATAAGAGCAATTTGAAGAGAGCATTGAAGAGACAAGCAATCATAAACACAAAAGAAGTATAGTGGTTTGGTGCTATCCAATGCACCTACATCCACTCCCCAAGACCCATTTGGAAATTCACTATAATCTCAACCAATTACAACCGATTAGTTTTCCTGGCTCACTAATCAAAACCTAACTTGTTTTCACAAGGCTCACAAGTCAAAACCTCACTTAGTTTTATGGGCTAACCAAGAACCTAAATGGTTTTAAGGCTCACCACCAACCTCCCTTGGTTTTGCAGGCTAACCAAGAACCTAAATAGTTTTCAAAGGCTCACCAATAACCTCCTTGGTTTTTTAATAGGCTAACCAAAAATCTTTACAACAAATATAAATTTGAAGTAAAGTAACAAATAAAGCTTTCTAATAAAAAGCGGGTATTCTTTGAAGCTTAGTTGTAGTGCTGCCTCCAACTTGATGATGCCTCTTTTAATGCTCAAGAAGGTAGATCTTGAATGCTCTTGAAGGCTCTTGAATGCTTGGAGACTTGCTTTTGCTTGAAGTTGGTTGAACTTAATGAATAGGAGTGAATGCTCTTCTTTTCTTCTCTTTTGGTTATTTCTTTTTGATTCTCTTGTGTTTTAATTTGATTTGAATCATATAAATACTTTCCTAAGGTCTGAAACTTTGTTTCTAGTCGTTAGACAAGAAGAACTAGCCGTTGGGACCTAAGAGGAGCAAGTTCTATGTTTGAAAAACTAGCCGTTACTATTCCTAGAACTCCAAGTGTCGACACTTCAGGCTTGAGTCGACACATAGGGTCGACACTTGCACTCCATGAGTTGACACCTAGTTCAAATATCTTTAATATAGTTTACTGGAATTCTCAGATGTGTCGACACTTCCTCAAGTGAGTTGATACTTTGAGTCGACACTAGCATCATGTGTCGACACTTCAGGCAAGTCTTCAACTTCAGCAAGTTCTGTAACCCAAAAATCTCAGGTGATGAGCTAATTCATGTGTCGATACTTTGAGTCGATACCAGACATTCATGTGTTGACACTTCAGCCGTGCTACTGAAACTCTGCTTGTGCACCGGCTTGAGTCGACACTTTCTCAGTCATGTGTCAACACTTGAGTCATATGTCGATACTTTAAGTCAACACTTCACTAAGATTTTCACATAAATACTTGAACTTCTGCTGAAACAAGTTTGTGTTGAACTCATGTGTCCTTTCAAGCAATCATTAATTATCAAAGTCATCTTTAAGCAGATCTTTCATCAAAATTTGGGACTTCTTTAATCAAACAATTTTTGTCAAGTTGATGAGCACCTTTTTTCTATAAAAATACACTTCAAAGAAATTATTAGTACTCAACCTATACTTAAGCATTTTGCTTATCATCAAAATCAATAACGGAGTCAACAATTACCCATTCTTGAATCATCTAAAATTATAAGTGAAATTTATTTTAATAAATTTATAGATTTTAATAGAATGGTTCAATGTTATTAAGTGGTGAATCATCATGACTTTTATATTATATGAAATCAGTACTTGCAGGGTGAAGAAGTAATTTTATTGGATATCTCACAAAAAGAAGTAGGCAAAGGAATATTTATTTATGATGATAAAGACAAGATGTTGATGGGCAAAAGTTTGGGAGATGTGTTTTATGAGGTTTATATTTCTTATGCAATTGAGCCCAATGCTCCATTGCTTGTAAATGACAAAAGTCGATCTTTAATGAAACATGTTGTGGGCACTCACATTATTTGGTGGAAAGGTTATGCATGTATCTGTGTACATTATTGGTTTAATAATGATTTATACTATCCCTGAAATGATGTATATTTATATGATTCCTTTTTTTTGTAGATTCAGGTGATATAATGGAAGATGTCAAGGAAGATATGGAGATTTTACAAAGTTTACTTTATCTTTATTCCCTTTATGGTGTAGCAAAATAGTTAGAACTTGTTTTATTATATATTTTGATTTCTAGTTTTTATTTTATTTTGAAATCAGAACTATGTTTTGTTTGTTATTCTTTGGATTTTGATGAAATTAATAAAATTATTGAGACAATATTTTTATGAGACTATCATTATGTATGTTAAACTATATTTAATATAATGATGAAAATTATCTTATTTATAGTTATTTTATATCTTTCTATTTTTATTTGTTATTATAGGTGATCCATATTTTGAAATTAGATTAAGCATGACTATATTAAATATATACCTATATTTTATTATTAATAGTATAGGTTCATTTATACCCTTGCTTTATTAATTCCAATGAATTCTAATTTGTATGTATTTAATTATCTACGTTTCTAATTCGTATGTATTTAATTATCCACGTTTCTTATTCGTATGTATTAATTACCCACATTTTATAAAGGAGGGTATAGACTAGATTTATACCTACGTATATAATCTTGCCTATGTTAGATATTACGTGGATAAAGCACGTCTATACACATGAAAAAAAACTTGGATAAAAGCTATAGCCATGTCGGACATACCCACATTTAACCAAGCATGTGTACCAACATGGATGTAGACATATATCCACATTTTTTAAGCTTTTATCTACGTATTTTCCATATGGGCGTAGCTCAGTTTTTTTGTAGTGAATATGATCGCTACCATTATTTAGCATTAGCCAGTGGTACACTTGACTCCAATTACCACACTATGGCCTTTCTTCCATTGAAGGATGGACATTCGTGGTTCATTTTCTCAAACAACCAGACAACACAAATCCTTACTGGTGACCATTGATTACTTTACCAAATGAGACAAAGTTGAACTACTCACCTGTATCACAAAAGCTAGGGTGAAGGACTTTAGGTAGAAACTCATCATTTGTCAATATGGTCTTCCCAAGGTTAGTGGTGCATATTTTCATTAGTTTTACTAAGAATTCAGTATTACTCAATGATTTATTTTGGTGGTACATCCTCAAGCTAATGGTGAAGTTGAAGTTATTAACACGACCTCCTACAAGGTTTGAAAGACCGACTGGGTTAGGCAAAAGAATATTGGATATATGAACTTCACCATATATTGTAGGCTTATCAAACTATCCAAAGGATCCTAACTAGAGAAACTCCTTTTAGCCATGCATTTGGGGCTAAAGTTGTTATACTAATGGAAATTGGGTTCTTTTCATTCAGAGTTGAGGAATATAATGAAAAAACTAACTCGAGTGGCTTTGAGCAAACCTCGACCTACTCGAGGAAAATAAGGAACGTGCTACAATGAGAATGACATTTTACCACCAATGGATAGCTAGATACTATAATGCCTGAGTCAAGACCAAGGAGTTCAAAGTAGGCAACCAGGTGTTGGGTCAAGTCAAAGTGATATAGCCTACAGAACAAGGAAAGCTATCACCAAACTAGGAAGGCTTGTACCAAGTGAATGAAGTGATCTGCCTAAGTATATATTGACTAAAGCAGCTCGATGGCACTCCTCTCCCTAGATCCCAAAACTCTTCTAACCTTCATATGTATTATCGATAATAGAATTTGATGGTGCAAAAATTCACGTCGAACATCAGAGTAGGCTGGAGAGAAGATGCCGATGGCTATACCTACAAAAAAAGCCTTGGCCAAAGGTGGCTTTAACAAAGGCCCTTCGATATTCAAGTCAGTATCTCAGACCATAAAGGATAATGGGATAAAAAATGAGAGCACAAGAGTGCGTGCAGAGGGGGCATACCTTCAGGGAGTTCGTTAAGAACTCCCTTTTATATTTAGTTTCTGAGAATACTTTGGAGAATGTTTGACATGATGGTTGGTGGACAAGTAGAGATCGGATCTTCTTCTTATATCATGGTTGTTGAGAGGCAAATTCCTTGCTTTATCTAGAATACCCTCTTGTCATTAACGAGAGCCCTGTCTTGTCTATTTTCTCACTGTTTACCTTAGTGGCTATGAAAATTATGGCTTAATAGAGGGCCATATCTCTTTAATGATTGAGATTAGCCTATTATTTTGGGATTTGATTTTGTCTATTATAACGAGTATATCAGAACAAGTATCGATGAGCCTTTTATTTAAGCATCTGTCAATTGGAAAGTTTTGATTCTTGGTGGAGAAATTCAATAACTCTAGGATTCTCTAGTACCAGAGTGCCGCAAACCCTAAAAGTTCAAAAGACCAGTCATTAATTGTATTTGATGTTGTCATCCAAATACCTTTTGATCAGAGGCCCGCTTGCTATTGATTCGAATGGTTGAATGCTAATCCAGGCAAAGGTAGAAAGGCTGATGATGGAACCCGATAAAGAGTCTTGGAGACCACAGGTTTACATTTGATGGAGAACCATAAGGCCAGAGGTTAAACTCGATGGAGTCCCAAAAGACCGAATATGCCTTTGTGTGGTTGACATGATGGTTCGAGAGTCAGAATGCTGCTCCTTTACTCTATCTTGATAAGGCAACACCTAATGCATAACAAGATCTTTTGGAAAAGCATCCTGAATCGTAACTTATTGCTCTCACATGATTTGGTAATATTTCATTCCTACGGTGTGAACTCGGTGATTTTGGTTCAGGATGTTCATGCCAAATGAAGACATAGCCTTGATAACATAAGCTAGATTAATTAGTCATAATTCCCATTTACCCTGTCTTATGTTCGGGTGACTTCCTTCACTGTTAACCTTCAAGATTTTGAGCACGGGATTTTCTTCATGTTAATTATCCCATACTCCTTAGTCTGAATATGAAGTATTCGGGCCAAGGAGTAGTTCTAGCACCATTTCAAAGGAATCTCATAGGTCAATAATATTGGCCTTTGTATTCTCGAAAAAAAGGGATTTGCCTAGCAAACAACTTTCATATATTGCATTAATGAAGTCTTCTCAGAGATTGAGAAGTGTTAATGTGACTGTCTTCCTTAAAAAGGGTTTTAAGGGTAGCTTAAATTTTGTTGATTCTTTTATTGGAGAGACTTCTTACTTGCTGAATGGTGATTTCCAGTGAAGTAGGAGATTTTCAATGGATTTTCTAGCAATCTTTCTAATAGTGATGGATCCGCATGACATTCGGGATTTACGTAGGGCAATTCTAAAATGTCGTAAAGTTAGTGCTTTGGATAGTAAGGGTCCTGATGCTTTTGTTAACATATGTGGAGTAGGAGTATCAGGGAATAGATCCGATATCCTAGATGTGCCCAAGGATCTATCTATCGAAGAATGGGTATGAGCTTTCCTCCAAGCAATGGGCCATTGTTGGGCATTCAAGACAAGGTTTGGAGAATCTAGAGATGTGGCCTTTGAGTCAATTATCTAGTTGGCTAGTTACCTTAATTATTTCATGGAAGCGACCAAAGCTGCTGAAGCAAAAGTCATTGTGATGGAGGAGAAAGTCACAGATACTGAAAGGGAGCTTACTGAAGTTGAGATTCATGCTTCTGAAGCAGGAGAGGATTTTCATGAATAGAAAAAATGTGGATGGGCCATAGAAGGACACCATTCATTTGGCGATAAAGTTGGGTGAAGTAGGTAATTCTTTGGCAAATATGCACCAAAGGAAAGAGAAAGCTTTTTGAAATGCCCAGGTAGAAAGAGTAAAAGAAAAAAAAGGTCTTAGGCCAAAATTGACAACATTAAGGTTGAGATAGATAGCTAAATTCAATGGCAATGGGAAGAACTTAATTTGGCCAGAAGTGAAAATGCATGACTATGAGAGGAAATTTGTCTTACCCATAACCGAACACATGGTGGTGGTTTTTCAAAGTAGGAAGAGAGAATTTTCCAAGCAAAATGGGCTAAAGGTGAGGCCCTGGTTGAGGTTCAATTCCTTCAGGGGGTGCTGGAGGAAGAAAGGAAAAGGGGTGCAGCCTCATTCCAATGGATCTAAAACCATGACATCATATAGATAGAGGAGAACATATCCTTGCATACCCAATTGGAGGTGGCCAAGGTAACTATTGACAGATTAAGGAAAAGTAATGCGGGACAACCTGATCTAGGGGTGCATGAGGTGAGACTAATTTAGAAGTTTATTATCAATAAACAAAACTTTAATCAATGTCAATTGGCTCAGCTCTTTGTAACTAAAGAGGGAGATTAAGCTATAATCAAAAAGTGTTAACAAACCACAGGCACCAACAAAAGATCTTAGATCTAAAGATAGGACCATGGGTAATTGAGAAATTACCTGTAGGTTAGGCTCACTAAGACAATTAACATATAAGTCTAATAAAATCAAAGAAGGGTTTATGTTTACTACCAATAACAATTATATATTTATTTAAAGCAAGAAGAGAGGATTCTCATAATCTCGATATGGTCAGAACTAGAAGAGGAGGCATTTTATCAAGCCAGATTGAGATCCGATTGGATAGCAATTCCATAATGAAATCCATGATGAGAAACTTGATCAAGCTCCAAGGTATCAATCAATACACAACAATAAATATATTCAACCAATCAATATAAAACCTAGTTCAATTAAATGAAAACCAAATCAACCCAAGGACTAAAGTCGGTAGCGGGTTGTGGGTCTACTTGAAAAGCATGCAGCTTCAAGGGTGGCATTCTTGTTTGTGCCAAAGAACCCAAAAGCAGGGGCTTCAGGAAGAGGAACAGAGGCTTCAGAGGATGGGGACCATGTTGGAGGAAATTCCCAGGAGCGTGGACAACCATCTACCAAAAGCCAATCTCAGAACATTATATTAGAAGTGGTAGCAACAGGGGATTGAAGCAATTAGCCTGACAGGAATTCAGCCTTCTTGTGCAGAAATCTCCTAACTTGTTCAGAGTGTCTTGAACATTTCAGATATGATATGGACATGAAACAACCTCTCCTAAGACCTCCAACTAGTGAAGACTCAATCCTCCAAAGATCCTGGTCGAGCTCTAAAAGGGTAAAGAGGGATGACTCCAAAGATGCTAGGTGTTGGGTTTCCTACTTGGACTAGGAGTTCCTAGGTGCAAAGGAATTTCCTCCTTCCTAGGGTTTGGCAGCTTGGATGCTGATATTTCCCTGATAGAGAGTGACAAACTAGAGAGGAAGAGAGGGAGGAAGAAGATGGATATTAGGGAGAAAAGGTTATTTCATTATAATGGCTCCAATCAGCCCCATATATAAAGTATATATATAATAGGTCACCATGACCTAACTCTAAAACTCCCATAGGCCAACTTAATGCATCATTGAGTTTTCCAAGCCCAAGTACATCCTTGACTCAAACCAATCACACATACCTAGGACTCAAAACCAGTCCAATACAAGTTGGCCTCTTGAGGCCCAAGTTTCCTAAACCTCAAGACCCAAAAGGCTAATAGCCTTTCATCCTAGGGCCCAAACTAGTCATAGAAATTCCATGACAGCATCATGATCATTGGACCTTGGCCTTATCCTTGGTCCCCTGAGCCTTGGAAGAACCACATGAGACCCAACAATCATTGGACCTTGGAACTCACTAAATCCAATCCTCCTATGTCTCCCTTCTTGTTCTTCAATCGAGGACAATCCCACCGAAAGTGCTCAGTCTCATTGCACTTAAAGCACCTGGCATCTTTCCTACTCTTACTCTTCCTTCTAGACTTCGACCGTCCTCTCTACTTAAACCTCTCCCTTCCACCTCCAGACCTTTCCCCAATGACCATGCCCTCCTGGAGAACTCCTTCTTTGGTTAGCTTCTCCCTCTGCTCATTGGAACGCAGCACCGAGACCATGTCTTCATACTCCAGGGTCTCCTTGCTATACAGCATCATAGTAACCAAAGCATCAAAGAAAGGGGGCAGCAAGCATAGCAATAGCAAGGACTTGTCCTCCTCCTTGAAATTGATCCCAATATTCAGTAACTCATTACACATCTAGTCGAGCTTCTGAATGTGATCTACGATGTTTTTTCCTTCTTGCATTCGAAAGCTGTAGAGTCACTTCTTTAGCATCAACTTGTTGCACATGTTCTTCCCCATGTAAAGCATATGCAACTTTGACCAGAGATCTTTTGGAGTCCTTTATCATGAAATGGAGAGCCACATCTACCAAGCACCCTCTGATCATCATGCAAGCTTTCCTTTCCATGGACATCCATTGCTTCTCTAACACCTCGTCAGCTTTTCCTCCAAAGCTTGATCCAATTCCATCTGGACAAGGAGATCTTCAACCCGAACTTTCTACATGAAAAGTTTCCTTTCCCATCAAACTTCTCAAAATCCACCTTCATGCTGGTACTCATGGCTGGATCCTAACCAAACATATAATAAAAAAAAAAAAATCATAGGATTGAGAAGTACCTTAATAGGCCCTTCTGAAATTTTAGCAATTAAAGATCTGTAACTTCTGGCATCTTCCATGAACTCCACGCAACTCAGGCTCTGATACCACTTATTGGAAGACATTCCTAAGTGCGTGGATAACTTTCTACCAGTAACCAACCTTAGAATATTATTTTGAAAGTGGCAGCAATAGGAAATTGAAGCAATCAACCTGGCAGGAATTTAGCCTTCTTTCATAGAAATCTCCTAACTTGTTTAGAGTACCTTGAACGTTCTAGATATGATACGGATGTGAAACCACCTCTCCTGGGACCTCCAACCAGTGAAGATTCAACCCTCCAAAGCTTCTAGTTGAACTCCAAAAGGGTTGAGAGAGGGATGACTCCAAAGATGCTAGACGCTGGGTTTCCTACTTGGACTAGGAGTCCCTAGGCGCTAAGGAATTTCCTTCTTCCTTGGGTATGGTAGCTTGGATGCTGATATTTTCTTAATAGAGAGTGACAAACCAGAGAGAAAGAGAGGGCGGAAGAAGATGGATATCAGGAAGAAAAGGTTATTTCATTATGACGGCTCCAATCAGCCCCATATACAAAGTATATATATACTAGGTCACGATGATCTAACCCTAAAACTTCCATAGGATAATTTAATGCATAATTCAATTTTCCAAGCCCAAGTACACCCTTGACTCAGCCCAATCACACATACCTAGGACTCAAAACTAGCCCAATACAAGTTGACCCCTTAAGGCCCAAGTCCTCTGAACCTCAAGACCCGAAAGGCTGATAGCCTTTCATCCTAATGAAAGAATAAAGCCCTAAAAGCCAATCTTTACAAGGGCATTTCTATGATCTTCCAACTCATGTATGATATTATTTATCAATCAAAGGCATCTGTTGATTCATCATACTGCTGTATCTTATCTAAGATTATGATGAACCCCATTGGTTAGGGCAATGAAATTAGGATTATGATGGAGATCATAATGGTGAAACCTAAGTTCCTATAAATCCTAATCTAAAATATTTCTAGTCATTGGATAATTGATTCGGGGATCGATAAATCCAGAAAGACTAGCACATCCTATGTATGCTCAATGAAAAGGGTGGTTGGTCTCATAACCACTTGTGTAGAGATACTAATGCAAGGATATGATTGCTCATTAGGTTATAAGTCCACTGAACTAATCTGATAAGAGAATATCAAATGGAAGTCTTACTTATCAAAAGAATGTTCTCTTAGTAGGAGTTGTGCATGTGATCCGTAGACTTGAGACTACCATAGTATCTTGTGCACATGAACCCATATTTTGGTGCATACTTATTCATGGCAATTAAGTCATGTATGGGGTGTTACTGGATATGGTGGATTGTGTATGAAGGTAATGAGTAGGTTAACAAGGAATCAATCACTCTTAGTAAGAGGAGAAGTTATCCCATGTGATCTCTTTGAATAATTACTCAAGAAGTCTTTGATCAAACCATGATGAGATTATATAGGATTTCTAATCTTTCATCGATCAAGTCTTCATTATCGAATTGAGACTCAAAAAGATCAAGTTCTAGGGTTTGACATTTATCCATGCCCTTCACTTAATCGGGATAATGGGAGATCGAAGAATTGAATTGCATGGTAACTTTTCACTAAAGGGTATTTTGATAATTTTTACCAAATTCCTCATCTTTCGGGTAGGCATGATATGTTGCTAGATGTCAATCATGTCTTATGGGTTTTCATGAATCAAATTGATTGGATTCATGAGTTAATTCGGAAGCTGGTCTGAATTGGCAACTTAGGTCAGCTAATTTGACCTAATTAGGTCAAATTGATTTCGATTGGATCGAATTGGCTTGGACCTAGACCTACTACTGGCTAGATGTAGAGTCCAAAAGAATCACACACATTAGAAGATTAGCCAAGAAAGTCAATTATATTTTTATTAGGATCATGGGATCCTAATTGGCTAGCTAATTAACATACTAGCATATATTGGCTAGCTTAACTCCTAACCCAATTGGATTGGGTTTGTTTGCTTGTTATTTGGGCTAACCAATTTAAGTGAAATTTATTTTGGTTAAAGTTCTAAGTGGGGTAGCCTAAACCAGTATTTACCTAGATTTTATTAGGACTTATCTTGGATTTATGAAAGAGACCATGTTGGCATGGACTCTTCGGCATCATAATGCTTTCACGCATATTATGTGCATGCAGAAGGACCAAGAATCCTTCTACAGATCAATCACAAATCCCAAATTAATCCCAAAGGACTCCTACCTTATCTCCATGCCCCTCTTCTATGGTTTGACAGGTCAATAGGTGGCAATTGGCATGAAATTAGAATGCACACAATGAAGGGGCACGTCCCTTCATTGTTGGCGCCAATATGAAAAGCAGAGTCCTACTTTAATTCTCTTAGTTTTCTTCGATATTTCCTTTCTCATTTCATGCCCCTTGGCTTTCCTGCAACCGGTTAATGCCATGTGGCAGAAGAAAAAATTGGCTGGAAAAAAGAGACACTTATATGTCTCTTGGTGCATGAATGGGTGCAATCATGATATGTCTTTCCATTAATAAGACTCTTTATGATTAAAGAGTCTTATTAGACAGCTGATGAATGGACATATCAGGCACCCCATTCCCCTCTATAAATAGGCATCGTTGATCTGATGCCAAAGTACTATTTTTTTATTCGAATACTCCAACCTGCTATTTTCTCTTCCTCCCCTTTAAGACAAGGTTTGTCTTTTTAAGACAAGGCTTGTTCTTTCAAGACAAGGCTAGTCTTTTAAGACAAAGGCCTAGGAAGAAAAATAGAAGGGGTATTTGAGATCTGAGAGAGGCTATAGAGAGGTCTCAGAGTGCCCTATAAGAGGGTAGGGAGTCCAGCAAGAGAGAAAGTCCAGAAGGCTGCCAAAAGGAGTCCCAGTCAAATAAGCAACTATTATAGGAGTGCTTTCTTGGTTCGGTTCCTATGTGGATCACCTTTGGAGGGCATGCACTTATGTGCCTCATGGAAATAAAGGATAATAGCACTCTAGGTATTCTTCTATAGCCCTAAAGTTTAGATTTATTAGTTAACATGATTAAGTGGTCCTAGGGTTTAGGGTTTCGACCGGTCAGGATTTCAAATATGAAATTTTTGAAACCTAGTCTTCTGCTACACCCAACCTAGGTAACCCAACACCAAGGACCCAAACTAGCCCTAGAAATTCCATGATAGTATAATGATTATTGGACCTTGGCCTTAGCCTTGGTCCCCTAATCTTTGGAAGCACCACATGAGACCCAACAAACCAGTGGGGCTTAGCGATGGAGAGGATTGCCTTGGTCGGGGATGTCGGTGCAGCAAGGAGGCATGAATGGCACAGAGATGGCATGGAGATGGCATGGATGGCACAAGAGGCTGGTGGTGACACACTAGGCTTGGATGGCATGGTGGCCATGGGAGACTCCACAGTCGGTATGGTTGATGTCAGTGAAGCAAGAGGAGTGTGGTATGGGTGCACTCGGGTTTGGGTAGCTACAATGACCCTTGGAGCTGACATCGAAAGAGGGGGGGAAGGTCCTTGGGGCTTTGACTTGGGCAGAGGTGGACTATGGTGGGGTTGCCGACATTAGAGGGGAGGCAGGAGGCCTCACCAGAAATGGGCATTAGTGGGGCTTCTAGATGGGAGGATGTGAAGGTGGCTGGCAGCTATGGCAGGGAGAGGGGATGGAATGGCATAGATATGGGAGGAAGAGAATGTCGCCAGGGTGAAGATGCTGATGGGTTGGGTAGTAGTGAGGCGGCGATGCAGGCATTCTCCATAACCAACATGGTTGGTGGTGGTTAGGATGCTGAGCCGTGGTGGCATGAGCATGCCGGAGGGGCAAAATGCTGAATTATAGTGGTCATGGATGCGTCAGGGTGATCGGGTGGCCTATCATGGAGGGACGCTGGGGCGTCGGTGGCTGTTAGTTATGGGGTCTTCTGACTGTGGGTGGAGGCAAACATGGCTAAAGGGGTTGGCTTGAGGGTTTGGGATTCTCTTGGAATTTTGAAGATGCAGGGAAGAAGATTTAGGAAATAGAAGAGGAGGGGAGGAAAGGAGAGAAGAAGAAGAAGAACCTAGGAAGAAGTAGAAGAGGGAAAGATAAGAGAGAGAAGTAATCGAGAGAAAGAAGAATACTCAAATCTTTATTCAATTGGCAATGATTTTTTTCCCTAAACAAATAAACTATTTATAAAGAAAATTGTCTATTGTTTCTTAGATTGTAGGCTTATTTCAAACTCCAAATTGTTTGGCTAGGATAAGGATCAGCACTTGAACTTGATAAGCCTTGAAGTCTTCTTAGCAACAGGGCCCCTACTTCCTTGGAGTTTCAGTTGAATGAGGCATCCAGTAGAACTTAATCCAAAATAAAATAAAATAAATCCAAACTACAGGACTCAATCTATGCAAGCTAGCACAAACTCATAACTTTAAAATAAAACTAAACAAAAGCAAATAACAAGTGGCAAATAACATCAATTAAATAATAAATTCATGGAAGGCTCCACATCAATTAAGCCATAGGAAAGATCTCTACTAGCAATGGTCAATGGTGTCCTCACTAATTCTCCTGAGCTAGGAAAAACTAAGCTCTATTGAGCAAACCTTGCCTTTGCTCTGGTAGTTCTTAAGAATGTCAGGATCGATCCATTGCAGCTCTTCTTAAGTAATCCATGTATCCTCAAACTCAGGGTGGTCTTGTCAACTAACCAGATCTCTTTGATATCTGTGACTCCTGGTGGATATGACCTGCTTGTCCAAAATCCTCTCAATCCAATCATGTCTTCGAAACACTCTTGGTTATAGATACTCAGGAGGGGGTTTACTCTCAACTACAAAATTAGGCTCAAAAGGATCACTGGATATTGTTATTAGTTCTTTATACTTTATTAGATCCAATACATTAAAAGTAGAGCTAAAGCTATAATTAGACGGTAAGTCCACAATATATACATTTGGTCCAAGTTTCTTTAAGATCTAAAAAAGGCCTGCTCCTTGAGCATGTAGTTTCTTAATGGTTTCTTAAGGAAACCACTATGGCCTAATCCATATCATAACATAACACCCTATAGCAAAGTCATGAACTTGCTTGTGCAAATCAATTAATTGCTTATAGATCTAATGATTGCTGACATTAATTTTTTTTAACAATTTCTTTATGCAGATCTCTTACATGTTGTGCAAATGCTTCGACTAATTCAAATATTCTAATATACGAGGATAATAAGGTATACAATATTATTATTATTTATTATTTATTTATATTTTTTAAGTTCGAGCATTCATTATGTTCTTCTTTTAACTATCAAAGCTCATAACTTTTATAATTACTATTGATAAGAGGTCCATCCTATGAGAGAGTGCATTAGTAGCTTTGGTATCTATATCCTCTTCGTACCTTATGATAAACATGTAGGCCTGACGGAACTCAATTTACTTTCCAAGTCTCAAACTTAAATTCTTCTATGAATTGAGAAACCTGAGAGCCTCAGGGTCCGAATATAAGACAAATTCTCAGGGAAGTAGATAATGCCTTCAAAATTTAAGGACTTAGACCATAAAATAGAACTCTTTGAGGTAGACATAGTTCGATAGACACCTATGCCTAAGAGGGATAGACAGAGTACTTATCCAAGCCACATTATATGGACTCAAGTGGTTCACAAGTGCTAAACCAAGGTGCAAAATGATATCAAGGGAGATGGCAATAATGCAACTACTATCTTTGATTATCTTGCACATTTTATCATTTTGCTAACAAAGGTATGAAAAATAGCAATCTTGTTCCCATTTTTACTTTCTTTGAATTGGTTCAATACACTTCTATCTACTTCTAGTTGTTCCTCAGGTGCAGTGTTAATCTAGATAGTGTCATACTTATCATAGATGTTAGCTAATTCTGAGTTCGCTATATAGACTTCTTCTTTAGGGTCATTTTTAAGATTTTTAGTTTTAGACTTTCCTATAAGTAGTACTATGGATGGGCACTAACTAGCAGTATGGTCTAATCCATCACACAAAAAGCATTAAATTTTGGAACTACTTCCTCGAGAAGTCATTTCAATGACTCTTTTACCTTCATCAACATCCTAGGTTGGCTGTGTCACAAATAGGAGATAACTAATAGGAGTTTGATTCATACTAGGTCTTGGGCTTAGAATATCGGCCTAGAAGGGGTATTCCTAATCTGGTCATTATTGGCTTGGTTTTCTTCTAAATTTTTTAACCTTACTATGTTCTCTTGGCAGATGCTAGTTAGGTTATCAATTTTGTCAACAAAGACTTGAAGGGATGTAGCAAATTGATTGGGATCCATTTTGCTATTTGACTTTAAAGGTTCATAATGGTACTTTGCTCCTGACCTAGTGGTCATACAAGTGTCACAATAAGCTCTCTATTGGCTTTTAATCCCATAACAAGTATCCTAGGAAGGTACTTTCATGGGTTTCAAAGTAGGGTCAGATTTCTCAATGAATGGGGATTGAAACAACCCAAAATTAAGAATTTTTAGTTGTTCCTAGCATCAAGAAATGACTAATTTCTAAGAACTACATAGACTAAATTTTTAGCAAGATTTTCAAGGTGTAGTGACCAGTTGTCAAGTAAAATTTGGTATCAATCTAGGATTCAATTCTAAAATTATTAAGCATAAATATTTTCCTTATTGAATCTAATTTTCAAATATACAGGTTTTGCAATTTTTTGACAATCTTATAAGCACGAATTGCCCAAAGAACAGGGATTATGCAATTTTACAGGTTGCAAATTTCTGTGCACATAATTTAGAGAATTCAAGTCAAACTAGCACAAATTCTAAAGTAGTTTTATAGATTTTCACATATAAAAAATTTTCAAATTGAGTCTAGTTTCTAACATAACAAGTTTCAAAATTTTCTAAATTTTTTAGAAATGAAAATTTCTAAAACACTAAAGGGTGCATAGAATATGCAAAACTTCAGGATAATGTAGAATGTGAATGAAGTTTTTTTGATTTTAATAATGCAATTTAGGTAAATGAAATATGTAATTGATCCTAACCTAACCTATGCTCTGATACCAAAGAATTTGTTATGGGATAACCTAATCTAGGGGTGCATGAGATGACACTAATTTATAAGTTTTATTGTTAGCAAACAAAACTTTAATCAATGTCGGTTGGCTTAGTTCTTTATGACTAATGAGGGAGATTAAGCTATAATCGAAAAGCATTAACAAACCACATGCACTAAAAAAAGACCCTAGATCTAAACATTAGGACCGTGGATAATTGAGAAATCACTAGTAGGCTAGGCTCAGCTAAGATAATTAACATATAAATCTAATAAAATCAAAGAATAGTTTATGCTCACTACCAATAACAATTCTATATTTATTTAAAGTTAGAAAAGAGGGTGCTCATAATCATGTTCATGGTCAAAACTGAAAGAGGAGGCATTTTACTGAGCTAGATTGAGACCTGGTTGGATAGCAATTCCATTTTGAAATCCATGATAAGGAACTCGATCAAGCTCCAAGGTATCAATCCCTGCACCACAATAATTGTATCCAACCAATCAATACAAAAAATAGCCCAATTAAAAAAACAAAATCAACCCAAGGACTGAAGTTGGTAGCGAGGTTGCAAGTCTACTCTGAAAAGCATGTGGCTTCAAGGGTGTCTTTCCTGTTTGTGCCAAAGAACCTAGAAGCAGGGGCTTCGAGAAGAGGATCAGAGCATTCAGAGGATGAGGACTGGCAAGGCTCAATGATGGAGGGGATTGCCTTGGTCAGGGACACTGGTTGTTGCCCAGGTGGCTACCCAAGAGGGGGAGTGAATTGGGTATTTAAAAAATTTAAGCAGATAATGTGCTTTTGAAAATCCCTTTAAGAGTGTTAGGTGCTATGACAGAGTAATAACTTATAGAAGCTAAATAAGAACAAAGAAGCACAACACAAACATACAAAAATTATAGTGGTTCAGAGCAACCTAGCTCCTATGTCCACTACCCAAGATACCACTTGGGATTTTCACTATATTCACACCCGAATACAGTAGGATTGTTTTACAGGCTCACAATCCAAAGTCTCTATACTTTGGTTTTACCAGGATCACCAAAAAAACCCAACACCCTTTGGTTTTAAACAGGATCACCAAAGAAACCCAACTTGATTTTTACAGGATCACCAAGAACCCCATACTTGGATTTTAGCTAAGGCTCACCAAGAACCTATTTGGTTTTTCAATCGGGCTCACCAATAACCCAACAATTCAAGAATGAATTGAAAGTAAATGCAACAATAAATGGCAAACTCTAGTTATCGGATAGTTGTCGATGCAGCTTGAGAGAAGTCCACTTGGATGCACTTCAATGCACTTTAATTGCTTCAGTGGCTTCTTTCTAAAGTGCTTCAAGCTTCAAATCAGAGTTGGTGAAGACTTGAAGACTGACTTGAATGCTCTTTGTGCTCTCTTGCTTATTGGTAGGTTGGATATTCAATAAAACCTTAAAACTTTTAGGAACTTTCTTACTCTTGCTTTTAAAAAGTTCAAATCCCTCAAAAATATGGTCTTCCATCACTCCAAGGCAGTTTGAGAGTTGTAGACCATTGGGATGTGACATTTGACCGTTGGAACATTTTTTTGCATTTAAAAAAAAAATTCTGGAACTAGCCATTATGTACTTGAAAATGATATTCGAGTTGGCTCAGATTCTTTGAGTCAGCTTGGATCCTTCAAGTCGATAGGTCAAGTCGCCATTTCTTCAGTAGGGTCGGCTCTCTATCTCAGGGTGCAGAACTTCACTCTAGACAAGTCAGCTCTTGATAGCTCAGGTTGACTCAAACTTCCATCATTGAAATCAATGAACTCAAGAAGTCGGCTCGCTTCTACTTCGATTGACTCTTCTTCTCAGAATCAGAAAACTTTACTTTGGAGGAGTCGGCTCATTGTAGATCGGATCGGCTCGCTTCCTCAGGTCTTCAAAATTTGTTCTGGCAGAGTCGGCTCAATCTAGTTGGGGTTGACTCACCTGGCTATTCTCAGAAATCAATAGAAATGGACTCTAGATGAGTCAGCTCGGTTCTACTTGAGTCGGCTCGAATTGCTACGTGCCATGAAGTAGAGTTAGCAATTCTTCATACTAGGTCGGCTTGAGTGACTTCTTCCAAATTTTTACAATTAAACTCAAGAACACTCTTACCAACACTCTTAACCTTTTGATACAAACCAACTCAAAATAAATTTAAGGCATAGCACACATAGAAGTAACCCTTTTACATGATTTTTCTTAACTTCTTCTTTGGGTTCTTCTTTACAATGTAAGATTACAACACAACTCAAAACAAGAAGTATAACTATAGGAGTTGAAGTTTGAACAAAGAATTCATCCTACAAAAACTTGTAAACCACTTGAAGAGTTGTTAGAAAGATATGTGCATGGTCCAATATTTGGTTATCATCAAAATCACTTATGGGGTCAAAACTAGTGCAATAGGGAGGCACAAATGGCATGGAGATGGCACGAATGGCACAAGAGGATGGCAACAACAAGCTTGGCTTGGATGGCACGGTGGCCATGGGAGACGCCACAATTGTCAGGGCAAGGTTGGCTATGCAAGAGGAGCATGGATATGGGCAGACTCAGGTTCGAGTAGCTGCAATGACCCTTAGAGCCAAACCCCGGAAGAGGGGGGAAGGTCCTTGGGGCTTCGACTTGGGTAGAGGTGGACTGTGGTGGGGTTGCCAATATTGGAGGGGAGGCGAGAAGCCTCATCGGAGCTAGGCATAGGTGGGGCTTCCATATGGGAGGATGGGGAGGTGGTCGATAGCTACGGTGGAGAGAGGGGAAAGAATAGCATGAACATGGGAGGAAGAGAGCATCGCTGGGGTGAAGATGTCGATGGATTGGGTAGTAGTGAGGGGTGGTGCATGCATTCTTCACAAGTGTCATGTTCGGTGGCAATTGGTACACCAAGTATGGCAATCATGAGTATGCCGGAGGGGCCAGGATCCAAACTATGTGGTCATGGATGCATCAAGGTGGTTGGGTGGCTGGTCATGGAGGGACACCAGGGCATGGGTGGTTGTTGATTGTTGGGGCTTCCAGCTATGGGTGGAGGCTAACCATGGTTGAAGGGGTTGGCTTGAGGCTTTGGGATTCTCTCAGAATTTTGGAATATTAGAGAAGAAGATTTAAGAAATAGAAAAGGAGGAAAGGAAAGGAGAGAAGAAGATGAAGAATTGGGGAAGAAGTAGAAGAGGGGAAGAAGAGAGAGAGAGATAATTGAGAGAAAGAAGAATATTCAAATCTTTATTTAATTATCGAGGATTTTTTTCCTAAACAAATAGACTACTTATAAAGAAAATTATCAAACGATTCTTAGATTGCTAGTTTGTTTCAAACTCCAGATTATTTGGCTGGGATAAGGATCAGCACTTGAACTTGATAAGCCCTGAAGTCTTCTAGGTAGCTAGGCTCTTGCTTCCTTGGAGTTTCAGTTGAATGGGGCATCCAGCAAAACTTGATCCAAAATAAAATAAAATAAACCCAAACTAGAAGACTCAATCTAAGCAAGCTAACACAAACTCATGACTTTAAAATGAAACTAAACAAAAGCAAATAACAAATAGCAAATAACATCAATTAAATAATAAATCCATAGAAGGCTCTACATCAATCAAGCCATAGGAAAGATCTCTGTTGGTGATAGTCAACAATATTCGCACCAAGAAGCAATGACGATTATGGTAATGAGATCATGAGACTACAGAGTAAGGTGTCCTTGGCGAAAGCGTGTGCCAAAGCTACTAAGACTCAACTTAGTCATGTTGAAAGTAAAGTGTATGAAGCTGAATTCAAAGATTATCAACTTTTGGTAGCTCAAATTTTTCCAAAAGCTAGAGTGCATTTGCTTTAGGTTCCTGTCACTAAGTGAGCATTATCATCCCTTCAAAAGAGCCAGATAAATTATGAGCATACATGAAGGAATTAGGATCCTTACCTATTGTAATCTTTGTTTTTTTCTATCTTAATATTGTAATCATCTTTGAAATGAATTCAAGATTTTTTCTAGAGTGTTGCAATTTAGTATTTTTGAGCATTCCATTGTTGTACAAATTCGGACTCTGTTAATTTCTATTCAATGATTTTGGGAGGGATGTTGGGGTAGCCAAAAATCCTTTGTCTGTCAAATCATATTAAATTCCTAAATCTCCTTTGATACAATATGTCATTCAAAGAGACATTTTATTGCAAGAAACAATGAGATTAATGATGTCAAGATGGTCCTAGGTGATGCAGTGCTTGAGAAAGGTCGTAACCTCTTCATATAGAAGACAATGAGATGGTAAGAGGTACTTTGAAGCTAATGATCCATGGGGGTGTGACCTGACCAACCTCTGAGTGCCATTTGTCAACTATCCAATGGTTCATTTTTGTTTTAACCATATCTGTGCCATTAGAGGGACCTTTATAAGTAAGAGGACCCTTGGTGCTTGATTCACCTTCTACTTTCGAAGTACTCTCCTTCTTCATTCCACCTCCTCTTCCTTAGAATTTTTAAGTTGACTATCTCCAGTGAGTTCCACTGGTGTTCGCTGCAGTTCTTCCTTTCTCTCCATATTTAGATTGTTCATGTTCCATCTTAGGTTTGGTTAGGGGGTGTCCCATTGCTTCTAAGATAGTTTTTTCTTTAGATTTTAGTAGTTTTCATTGTTTATTCTGAGTCCCATGTTTTTAGGAGTTCTTTCTATTTATTTTATGGATACTTTTTTATTTAATTTTTAGGTATTTTGCTTGATTTCATAATATCAAGTCTTGAATGGTCTTCTAAAGTGGATGGGTCATGGTCTTTGGATTATAATCCTACCAAATCGAAGATACGAAAGTTGTTTAGGGTGGCAAGGTGACCACATTTATAATTTTACCACGGGAGTCGGGGGATCCCGAGGGGAGATCCTCCAAGAATCTTGAAGGTGAACTCCTCAAGGATTAAGACCCTGAGGATGAATTTCAGGGGGATCCTAAGGAAGATTTCCTTTCTGGATTCATTCGGTCTGAGATTTGAGAGCTAGCACTAGTAAGATTGTGAAGCAAAAACCAAATTCCCTTGAAATTTAGATTAGAGATCCTGCTCGACACTGATCAAGCATGTAATCCTCCCCAAGGTTGGTTGGCTCTGTATAAGGAGTACTTCCCAGCCAGGTTAAGATTACCCATATTTTCTTTTTTATCAAGTTCTTTAGGGCTTTAGGTTTACTTCCCTGTGCAGTAATGCCAAACACATGGTGGTTCCTTTGCACCTTTTTGATGGTTTGTTCCCTGGCTAGGATCTGCCTCATCATTCCACTATTTAGGACCTTCTTTTTCCTTAGTAAACACCACCAATACCATGGATGGTGGTTTGCCTACCCTTATAAGGGGCAACACCCTCTAATTCGAGGAACTCCTTCCATTCATCACTAGAAGGAGTAGTTCTTTTTTATGAGTCACCCGGGGATCTACAATTGGGGTTTCCCATATTAGGGGATCCAATCACATCAAATAACTCATCTGGTGCTTTTATCCAGAGAAGAAGAGGAATGGGTCGACATTCTTTGATGTTTTTAGGTTTTGAGCTTGAAAATGCTATTATTCGAGGCAGTCCTTTTTAATGTAAGGGTTAGCAGGGTTCAACCAAGAGGTGCAAAGAATTATGGCTCATTCTTTCTATTTTTTGGGTTTGAATTCTTTTTTCTCTAAGTATTCTCTCTCTTAATATTTGGATATGGATCCTATAGATGCTGGGGATCTAAGGAGAAGCCTTTTGAAAAGAAAAAGGATAGAAGCTACTTCCACTATTGGGGAGTCATTAGGGATATCGGCTATAACTATCCCTGATTTCGAAGTCATTCCAATAGATCCCCAGGAGGTTGCTCCTCTAGTAGCTTCAAAACATTCTTAGACATCCAAGGCTGAGTCTTCTTCTTCTACCCACCTAACAGCCACCTTTGGGGGGGTCCTAGAAGAAATTTTAGGATCTGAGACTTGCACCTTCAATGACTGGGAGGTTACCCTCGGTGCTTTCAAAAGTTTTATCCACCCCATTAACACGAAGTTGAAAGTTGGTGAGGGAAACTCGCATCGTTGAAGGGACACTGTCCAAAGCATGATGAGGGCTAGTATTTTCTACTCATATCAATTTAGTTATCATTATTCGGTAATTTATTATGGGTTAAATTATCTTGTAGGTATGCCACTTTATAGATAATTATTATAACTTGAGGGGCCGCTGGGTAGCCAAATAAAAAATAAAAGATGACTTGAAGACCCACTTGAAGGAAGCAAAGGCCTACCAGAAGATCATCGAGCCTAGTCTCAAACAGGTTGAGACTAAGAAGAATTAGGAGATAGATGGTCCGGGCACCAAAGTTTGTAAGAGACTTTAATCAAACCTAATCAAGTCGAGCTCCTTATGGATTACAAGTGAATAAGCCAAATTCAATTTTGGCTTCAACATTGTTTTTAATTTTAGCATGAGTCTTGTAATTAGAGTCGAGTCCATTCCAATTTCAATTTTAATTTAGTCTTGTTAGGTTCAATTTAGTCTTGTTAGATACAATTTGGTCAAGTTGGGTTCAATTTGGCCTTGTCATAAGTCAAGTTGGGTTCAAAATTAGTCAAGATGTGATCCAGGCATGAACCATGCACGAACCCTAGTGAAGGAGCATCAAGATTAGATGGAGCCATGCCACCTCACCATGCAAAGTCAAGCCTTGTTGGAGTGCCACCTCAACCTCCATGCCAAGTCAGCCATGCCACCTCATCATGCTAAGTCAAGCTTTGTTGGAGTGCCACCTCACCCTCCATGACAAGATGGACTGCCACCTCATCCTCAATGCCATATCAGCTCCAATTTGTGAATCCAAAGCATGATGAATTCAAATTTGAATTCAAGCTAGGGCACCCCACTTGTCTCTCAATTCTTCATGCATGTAATCCCACTTATCACTCCACTCTTCACTCCTCTTTTTAAGCTTGTAATTCGAATTTGAAAGGGTTAGGGAAGTCTATAAATACCCCTAACCCTTTTGTAATCAAGCTATTGTTATGAATGAATGAAAGCTCTTTTCTTCTTCCATTTGCTTTATTGAATTTGACACTCCATGAGGGAGAGGATGTAAGGCCCAACCTATTCATCCAAGATGCCAACAATCATTTCCTTTCTCTCCTTCTAAATTTTTACTTTTTTTTTCTCTCATCCTTTCCACACCTACTTATTCCCTCCATTGCAGGATCCTCCATGATTTCGAGCTGAAAAGGAGGTTTACTTTGTTTCGAAACCATCTACGTTAGGAGTCTTCCATCCAAGGAGTGATATTCTTCAAGTCCAACCGCTAGTCCTTGGAGTACTGAAATTAAACCACCACCAAAAGTGTGAGAGCTCATTGTTGGTAAGAGAACCCTTTCTAGACTCTTAGGTCTGATAGTTTGAAGGTACATATCTTAGTTAGACTGGTTTCTTAACCATTAGGTCCTTTATACTTTTGATTGAATGGAAACTACATTATGGGTGTTACAACTTTCATCTAGTCCCTACTTTAAGTTTAGTTGATCTCTCTTATGCATGAATTTTGCTGATATGTGAAGAAATTCTTGCTTATTTTTGTTCATTAAGTTCCTAAGTTAAAAACTCCATCTAGCATCCCGCATCATTTTGGTATCAGAACATGGTTAATTAGGAACCCTTGAAGAAACCTGTTTGACCCACATTGAACCTGAATCACCTAGACCAACTCCCCTTGGACCAAGAGCCCATCACCACGATCTCACCCCTGAACATAACCCTAGAAACCCTGATGCAAGACTATTCATGCATGCCAATTATTTTTCGTGTGTTAGGCATTAAGTTAGGAGTTTATATCTCAAATTTCAAGCCAAGATATTAAGTAGAGAATTCTATAAAAAATCTGAAGCACATGCATGTAGAAAAAAATCCTAAAAGTGAAGAAACAGAACTACCAAGGCTGAGAAGCCCCAGTAGGACTAGCTCTTTTGCAATACCGCTATTCGAGGAATCTAGGGGGTGTACCTAGTTGATGCGGGACTAATATGCATGCAATTCTTTTTTTGTATGTTTTATATGTGGGGTGAGTGACTAATTCCCGAATTTCAGATTAAAATAAGTTATAGGGAATTTTGTATGAATTTTAGAAGATCAGCATGCAGATTAGGACCTAGAAAAGTAGCAAAGAAGGATCGCCGGGGCTGAGAAGCCTCGGTTAGGTCAAGTTCTCCTACAATAAAACTACTGGAGGTAGAGGGGTGTACCTGACAGTGTCTAAGAAGATCGCAGCAAAGGGGTCTCTCGTTCCTCGATGGATGCGGCCTGGAAAACTGAGCCAATGACCCGCGGATACCCGGCTTTCTGCTCGGTGGTCTGATTGAGGCTTGGCTGGAGTCGTTGGATTCGTAGGAACTCGGAGACCTGCAAACGACCTGTCAGGGATTATAAAACTCACAAAGGAACAAGAAAACAAAAGAAAAACAGCAAGGAAAGGCTTCTTTTGGAGTGGGCGTCCAGGGATCTGGAGGGTTTGTTGGCAGCAGGAAGATGATTGCAAACACCGGGAAGAAGAACTCTCACAAACCCCTTTATGCACACAGCAGGGTATCACACAACTCAATAGAAGAACTCAAGGTTTTAATTCATATCAAAAAGTGTGTTTCATACAAGAGGCTAGGGTCCCTTAAATAGATCCTTAACCTTGGGCTCCAAGTAAGGGCACTTTAGACTTTACATAGGACTCCTTTTCCTTTTCAAACTCTAATTAGAATACAAGGCAAATAGGTAGAAAACTTCAACTCAGACACTCTCCTCTTGTCCTTCTCTTGGTCGGCCAAGGTGGTGACCATTAGTGGCCGACCAAGAGGGGAGGTGACCCTAGGGAGGGGCGCCCTAAATTCTACCTGGGCGTGGGCTGGCCCAAATTCCTTCTGGCTGGTCCAGGGTTTCGAATTTGTTCCTGATTTTGTCTTCTCTTCCTGGACTCTTCAAGTCTTCAAGCTGGGTTGGACTTGGGCTTAACTTTTATGTCTTCAATTAGGTTGAACTTGGTCTTCACTTGTATGATGTGGTCTTGAGTCTTCAATTTGATTGGACAGGATTCAAAAATTGAAATTAGCTCAACGTGAGCTGACTAGTACTGTACTAAACTAGCTCAACAAGAGCTGGACTAATTACAGGACTCAAATGTAGCTAGACTAAGCTTTATTACAGGGGACTCAAATATTAACTAAGTGATCCACAGAGGGTTGAGAAACCTCTGCCTTATTCTGGTGCCTCTGGGGTCTGCACCACTAGTAGAGATTTGCAAATCAATCCATAAAGAGTTCGCTCTACACTCTCAGATGCAGCCTGGAAAATTAAGCTATCAACCTTGCAGATTCGTGGCTTTAAATTCGATGACCTGATGGAATCCTTGGATTTGTAAACTCTGAGGAACCTGCAAATCACCTAACATAGGTTAGAAAACAAGGAAGAAAAGGGTTGGATCGCTGAAAGAAGAAGAAAGGAAGAGGTTGATGAAGGGCGGCCAAGAGGTTGAAGGAGGCTAGTGGCTTGAAGGTGGCATGCAGGGATCACACGAAAACCCTGAGGGATCACACATATATCCTTAATCACACAGAAATTCACTCAAAATTTTGAGAAAAACTTAAGAGAAATTCATTCATAATAATTCATAATAATTATTAATTAGTTACAAGAGGGTGGAGGGGTGGGGTATTTATAGATGTTCCCATGCCCTCTCCCAGTTAGGATAGGATTACAAACTTTGATAGGGAGAAGGATTACAAAGTGGCCTAGAACTAGGATTACACAATTTGAGTAAAATAAAACAAAATCTCCTAGTTAGAACTGGATTCTTCTCCTTCTTTGACTTGGTCAAGGGGCTTCCTTGTTGGGTTGGGAAGGAATATTCCTTCCTTTGACTTGGTCTTCCACTTGGGCACCTGGTCTTGTCATGAATGGGCCTAGAACGCCAACTGCTTATGGGCTTCTAGGTTGGGGCACCTGGGGGGTAGTATATTCCCTGGGTATCTTGGTCTCTTGGGCTTGAATTCCTAATTGAACTTGGGCTTGATCCTGATGGGCTGGAAACCCTGGGCTAGGATGCTGGAAGAATATTCTTAGTCCCTGATATCTTTTATGGACTTACTTTGTTCTAGGATCCTGGTGAAGACTTTAGCTGATGCTCCTCCTCTTGTACAAAATTTTTAAAGAACACAACCTACTGGACTCTTATAGGACTCAATTGGACTGGACTGAGGTTGAGACAACTCAACTTATTACAGGACTTACTCAACTTAACTGGACTAGATTAGTTACAAAACTTGACATATGATTAAGGGCTGAAAATTGACAAATGGCTCATAATGAGCTGACTCACTCAACTAAGCTTGAATGTAATCTCAAGCTTGACTCATGAGCCCTAATGGCATGTGTCAACTCTAGATACAAGACTCATGTGTAACAAGGCCTGAAAACAAAACTCAAGGCCCAAATGCAGGACTCAAATGACTAATAGAGTCAGATTATTGGACTCAAAGATAAAATTTGAATCATGGCTAAGGGACTCAAAACTCAGGGACCCATAGTGAACTAGGGTTGACCTGATGTCCCCATCATGCCCACACTAAGACTTCATGGATTTGAAGGAAAGAAATCTTAGGAACATACATCTCGATGCACCCATTTTTGATGAAAATTTAGACCCTAAGGTATATGTTGATTGGGAGAGTAACATGGATCAATACTTTGAGTAGTATGAGATGTCGGAAGAAAGGAAGTACAAATTTGCTAAACTTAGGTTAGTCCAACAAACTAGATTGTATTGGAAAAATATTGAGAGAACATTTATCGATAGACAGGAGACATGCCCATGTCACATGGAGAGCCATGAAGATCAAACTTAGGAAGAAGTACCTACCCTTGTCCTATGAGCAGAGGCTTTTAGATCAATTGCAAAGATTGAGCCAAGGGAATAGAACCATACCTGAGTATATTGCTAAGTTTGATGAATTTATCATGAGATGTTGTGTGGTCGAGTCGGAGGCTATCCCCCTATCTAGGTTTAGAGCAGGCCTACATGAAGAAATCCAAAGGAAATTATTTCTGAGAGAAGACCATGACCTAAAGCAGGCTTACCAAATCGCTAGGGACTGTGAGAGATTTTAGAGGGGGCCCCTGATCTGTTGACCTGAACCCAGTAGAATTAGTATCCCTGGAAATAGGCCAAATTCTTGTCAAACTCTCTCGAACTGACCCAATCCTACCACCCCACTAGCTAGCAAAGATGATAGGGGTTAGGCCCCTGAAGTTCAAAGGGATAATCATCAAAATGTGCATTGCTTCAGGTGTCATAAAGTTGGCCACTATGTTAGTCAATGTCCTACCCGAGCCTTACACATAGGAAAGTTTGAGGAAGAGACTCTAAGAACCTTTGAAGAATTTAAGAAAGAAGTCTATGAAGCTAGGTCAAATCTAGTGGATGAGTATGAGGAAGATGAAAAAGATATTGATCCATCTGAAACATTAGGAGTTGTTAGATGTATCCTGGCCCAAACAAAAGAGCATGAGGATTGGAGAAGGACCAACATACTTCAAACTTTTATAAAGATAAAGGAAAAGGTTTATAAGATCATTATATATAACAGGAGCCGTGTTAATGCGATTTCAATTAAGGCAATTAAGAATCTAGGCTTGACTACCGTTTCCCATCCCAATCCCTATAAGGTATCTTGGATAGATTCAACTTCCATCCCCATTAAGTTAAGATGTCAAGTTCCGATTCAGATCCAATCCTATCAGAAAAAAGTTTGGTGTGATGTTCTTCCTCTGAGGGTTAGCAGTATTATTTTAGGTAGACATTGGTTGTATGATCATGATGCTACCTTGTATGGCCGATCCAAGTCTTGTTCTTTCACCTACCAAGGAAAAAAAATAATTATAAATTCATCACCAAATAAGGATAATCAGAAGAGAGGATCTAGTAATCTAAGTGAAAAGGAAGCGGGGTTACACTTAATCAGTGCTAAGGATCTAGAACGACAAATCAATGAAGGATCACCCATTTGGATATTGACCACCAAGGAAGTCCATGATCAATCCCAGGAAATAGTAGAATTTTTGAAGAATTTTAAAGATTTGTTTTCGGAAGATCATCCTGATCACCTCCCATCATTAAGGGACATTCAACATGCCATAGACATTATCCCAGGAGCCACCTTACCAAACCTTTTACATTATAAAATGAATCCCACTGAACATTCAAAGCTACCAAAGCAAGTTCAAGATCTTCTCCAAAAGGAATTCATTATGGAAAGCCTGAGCCCTTATGCAGTACCTACCCTTTTGACCCCCAAGAAGGATGGCACTTGGAGAATGTGTGTAGATAGTCGTGCCATCAATAAGATAATGGTCAAGTATCATTTCCCTATTTCCCATCTTGATGATATGTTTGACATGATGGCCGGAGCCACTACTTTCTCTAAGATTGACCTTAAGAGTGGCATCACCAAGTTAGGGTTAGACCTGGGGATGAGTGGAAAATAGCCTTCAAAACTAAGGATGGCCTATACGAATGGTTAGTGATACTTTTTGGCCTTTCAAATGCTCCTAGCACATTCATAAGGATCATGACCCAAGTTTTAAGACTTTCATTGGAAAGTTTGTTGTAGTCTATTTCGATGACATCCTCATTTATAGTAGAACTAAGGAGGATCATTTAGACCATCTCCAACAAGTTTACCAAGCTCTCAGAAGCGATAGCCTCTATGCCAATATTAAGAAATGCAGCTTCATGACCCCTAGAGTCATTTTTCTAGGTTTTGTCGTTACCCCCGAAGGAGTGTCTGCCGACCCGGAAAAGATTAAATCCATAGTTGAGTGGCCTATACCCAAAAGCATACATGATGTACTAGCTTTCATGGCCTTGCCACCTTCTACAGGAAATTCATTCGAGGTTTTAGTATGATTGTCGCATCCATTACTGACTGTATTAGGAAGGGGACTTTTGAATGGACTAAGAATGCCGATAGAGCCTTCCTTAAGATCAAAGAGAAAATGACCCAAGCACCAATTTTAAGGCTACCTGACTTTTCAAAGGTTTTTGAGGTTGCTTGTGATGCCTCTGAAGTTAGAATTAGAGGAGTTCTAAGTCAAGAGAACAACCCTGTAGCCTTCTTTAGTGAGAAGTTGAATGAAGCAAAATTGAGATATTCAACTTATGATAAGGAATTGTATATGGTAGTTTAAGCTTTAAGGTATTGGAGACACTATCTCTTACCGTAGGAGTTTGTCCTATATTCAGACCATGAAGCACTCTAATTCCTTAGTTCTCAAAAGAAACCAAACCCTAGGCACGGCAAGTGGGTAGAGTATATCAAGCTTATACCTTTATTTTGAAACACCGTGCTGGCACTGAAAATCGAGTTGCCGATGTGCTGAGCCATCATTCCATGCTCTTGACCTTTGTAAGTACTGAAGCCACAGGATTTGATAGATTGAAAGAAGAATATAAAAATTATCCTGACTTTAGCAAGATTTTTCAATCTGTTCGCCAAGGACCATCTAGTTTGTATAATGACTACACCCTTCACGATGGATTCATTTTCAAAGGAAATAAGTTGTGCATTCTTCGAACCTCCATCCAAGAATTCTTAATTTGGAAAATCCATGTAGGGAATTTAGCTAGCCATTTTGGTAGGAACAAAACCATTTTAGCAGTTGAAGAACAGTTCTTTTGGCCTAGCCTGAAGTGAAATGTGGCCCAAGTGGTGGCCCAATATCGAACCTGTTCTATTGCCAAACAACAGTAACAAAATACCGGCCTATACTCCCCTTTGCCTATTCCTGATTGTCCATGGCAAGATCTTAGTATGGGTTTTGTGTTAGGGCTACCAAAGACCATGCGAAGACACGACTCCATCTATGTTGTGGTCGATTGTTTTTCTAAGATGGCCCACTTCTTACCTTATTCTCAGACTTTTGATGCTTCAAAAGTTGCCAAACTATTCCTAAATGAAGTGGTTATGTTACATGGTTTGCCCAAAATCATTGTGTCTGATAGGGATGTCCGATTTACTAGCTATTTTTGGAAAACCCTATGGCACATGTTAGGAACCAAACTGAAATTTTTTACCACCTACCATCCATAAACTGATGGCCAAACAGAAGTTGTGAATAGAAGTCTTGGAAATCTATCGAGATATTTAGTTGGTGAGAGTACTGAAAATTGGGATCTTTTGTTATCACATGATGAATTTGCCTACAATAGCTCAGTCAATAGGTCTATTGTAAAAAACCTATTTGAGATTGCCATGGATACAAACCAAGAAAGCCTATGCATGCACGAGTTTCTGAGTCTGCAGAGTCATATGCACAGCATGTTAGAGAATTGCATAAAGAGATCAGTAAGAAAATTAACTCGAGAAATGAAACTTACAAGCATATGGCTGATTTTCATAAGAGAGTCAAAGAATTTTATGAAGGAGACCATGTGATGATTAGGCTTAGACCTGAACGGTTCCTACCCGAAACCAGGAAAAAGTTACATTCCCGCGATGCAGGTCCTTTTAAAGTCATAAAGAAAATTGGACCTAATGCCTATATGCTTGAGTTACCATTTGACTTAGGTATCAGTTCAACTTTCAATATCTCAGACTTAGTAAAGTATAAGGAACCAACAATGATACCTAGTGAGCCTTTTGGACTTCATCCCATTTTTGAAAGTAAACCTATCCGTGAGTGTCCAACAGCCACATTACCAGAATGGTGAGTAGGATTGAGCATATTCTGGATGACAAGACTATCACTACCCAAAATAAAGGCTATCAATACTATTTGGTTTGTTGGCAAGGTCAACCAGAATCTGAAGACTCATAGATCACTCGAGAGGATCTGCAAAGGATCAAACCAAACTTACTAGAACACTACCAAAGTCAAGTTGACCCATACTCGATAGGGTCGAGTCCTTCCCACCCCGGGAGAATTCGTGCGGGTACTAGAGTTTGTAAGAGACTTCAATCAAATCTAATCAAGTCAAGCTCCTTATGGATTACAAGTAAATAAGCCAAACTCAATTTTGGTTTAACTTTGTTTTCAATTTTAGCATGAGTCCTGTAATTAGAGTCGAGTCCATTCCAATTTCAATTTCAATTTAGTCTTGTTAGGTTCAATTTAGTCTTGTTGGGTTCAATTTGGTCAAGTTGGGTTCAATTTGGCCTTGTAATTAGTCAAGTTGGGTTCAAAATTAGTCAAGACAAGATCCTGGCATGAACCATGCTCGAACCCAAGTGAAGGAGCATCAAGATTGGATGGAGCCATGCCACCTCACCATGCCAAGTCAATCCTTGTTGGAGTGCCACCTCAAAACTCCATGCCAAGTCAGCCATTCTACCTCATCATGCCATGTCAAGCCTTGTTGGAGTGCCACCTCACCCTCCATGCCAAGATGGACTGCCACTTCACCCTCCATGCCACATCAGCTCCAATTTATGTGCCCAAAGCATGATGAATTCAAATTTGAATTCAAGTTGGGGCGCCCCACTTATCTCTCCATTCTTTATTATATAATCCCACATATCACTACACTCTTTAAGCTTGTAATTCAAATTTGAAAGGGCTAGGGAAGTCTATAAATACCCCTAAATCAAGCTATTGTTATGAATGAATGAAAGCTTATTTTCTTCTTCCATTTGCTTTATTGCATTTGACACTCTGTGAGGGAGAGGGTGTGAGGCCCAACCTATTCATCCAAGATGCCAACAATCATTTCCTTTCTCTCCTTCTTCTAAATTTCTACTTTCCTTTTCTCTCATCCTTTCCACGCTCACTAATGCCCTCCATTGCAGGATCCTCCATTGATGCGGAACTAATATGCATGTAATTATTTTTGTGTGTTTTATATGTGGAGTTAAGTGATTAAATCCCAAAAATCATATCAAAATAAGTTGTAGAGAATTCTATATGAATTTTAGAAACTAAGCATGCAGATTAGGACCTAAGAAAGCAGTAAAGATGGATCACCGGGACTGAGAAGCCTCGGTTAAGGCAAGTTCTCCAACAATAAAATTACTGGCGGTAGAGGGGATGTACCTGACAATGACTGATGTGCGTGATGAAGATCGCAGCAAAGGGATATCTCATTCCTCGATGGATGCGGCCTGAAAAATCGAGCCAAAGACCCGCGGATACCCAGCTTTCTGCTCGGTGGTCCGATTGAGGCTTGGCTGGAGTCATTGGATTTGTAGGAACTCGGGGACCTGCAAATGACCTATCAAGGGTTAGAAAACTCATAAGGAAACAAGAAAACAAGAAAAAATATCAAGGAGAAGAAAGTTTTGGAGGAGGGCGGCCAAGGCTCTGGAAGGATGGTTGGCGACAGGAAGATAGTTGCAACACCGGGAAGAAGAAACTCTCAAAACCCCTTTATGCACACAGCAGGATAACACACAACAATTGAAGAGAACTCAAGTTTTAATTCATATATCAAAATCAATCCTCATACAAGAGACTAGGGTCCTTTAAATAGACCCTTAGTCTTGGGCTCCAAGTAAGGGTACATTAGACATTACATAAGAATCCTTTTCCCTCTCAAACTCTAGCTAGGAAAGTAAGGAAACCTTGGTAGAAAAATCCCTAAAAATTCTGTCCTCCTCTCTTGACTTGGTCAACACTCCAAGGATGCCTAGGGGGTGTGTTGGGCTTCTAAGAGCAGCAAGGGGCCGGCCCAAAGGGGTTTGGGCACATGGGCTTGGGCCTTTGGAAGCTGGGGTAGCCTGGTAGCCAGGTAGCAGGAATATTCCCTGGTATCTTGCTTCTTAAGGGCTTGGGCTTGGTGCCTGGGCTTGATTTCTTTGGGCTAGGATGCAGGTGAACCTCTAGAATCATGGATTCCTTGGTCTATGAATATACTATGGCATCTGGAAGAGAATCTGGTTATCTGGAGGGCATCTGCAAGGAATTAGGATTTTCTGAATTTTCATTCTGGGGTCTTCAAATCTTCAAGCTGGGCTGGACTTGGGATATACTTCCATGTCTTCAATCTGGTTGGACTTGGTCTTCACTTGTATGATGTAGTCTTGAGTCTTCAGTGTACTTGGATAGGACTCAAAAAAATAAAATTAGCTCAACATGAGCTGACTAGCATTGGACTGAACTAGCTCAACATGAGCTGACTAGTACAGAACTGAAATAACAACTCAAAAGACTCAAATAACAACTAAAATGGACTCAGATGGGCTAAGCCCTTATTACAGATGGACTCATAAATTATTGATCAATCCATAGAGGGTTGAAAAGCCTCTGTCTTTTTTCGGTGCCTCTGGTATCCCCACCAATTCTCCCGGGATGGGAGGAAACTCGACCCTGTCGAGTGAAGATCAGGCTGGCTCACATATCTCTTGAGGAGGTCTGGATTGAGGTGCTCCAAATCCTCTCGAGAAATTCATGAATCGTCCAACTCTGGCCGACCTTGCCATCGGACCAGGTAGCGTTGATAGCTGCGGCCCCGGGTCGTAATGGCTTGATTGTCCAGGATATGCTCGATTCGTTCTCCTCTCTCAAGCCAAATTTGTTAGTGGACACTCTGGGTTAGGGTCACTCACAACAGGAAGGGATAGGTCCAAAGGCCTCACTAGGTATCGCTGTCAGGTCCCTGTACTCAACCAGGTCTGTAATATTGAAGGTAGAACTAATGCCCAAACTTGAAGGCAAGTCTAACACCTAGGTATTTGATCCAACCTTTTCTATCACTTTAAAAGGTCCGACTCTACCAGCATGAAGCTTCTTTTAGGCCTAAGCCTAACCAAGATAGAATCCACTATATCAAATTCTTTGGTCCATCTTCGGGAATTAGCTAGTTATTTCAAAATTAGTGTAGTTGGTGAACATGCTGGGCACATGCAGACTCCTAACAAATGATGCAAAGGACTCATACTGACACCTAACAGACTTGATTATGCATTCCTAATAGTAGGAGATTTTATTGAACTCTTTTGGACTTAAACCTAAGAGATTATAGGTTCTCTAGGTTTGATCCTAGCTTGACATGCACATGAAAACTTACAATGGGCTCATAACAAATTCCAAAGGATATGCCAGAAGTATAATGCAAACCTAACATGCATAATGAATGCATGCAGTACGCTAATCTCAACTAAATTCAATCTAATGATCCTAGAAATGCTGGAGGTGTCTGGAAAGGGCAGAAAATAGGAAGTGGGTTCAGAATTAGTCTGGTAGGGTAAGGAAAAAGGTTCAGGATTAGTAGGATACAGTAGGATAAAAGACGGGGTGTCAGGAACTAATCCTAAACTAATTAGGCTAACCTTACGAGGTTGACATATCTCTACAGGATTTGTGCAATAGAAGGTTGGGTTATTAATCTCAGGGAAGAGGTCCTTAATGAAAACTATAGGATGGGGCTCATCCTGGGGATGCTAATCAAAGAGATCAGGTCCTTAATAAATTATTCTAGTTCCTGTATTTTAGGACTAGACTCTATAATTTGGTTCTCCTCTATGGTTTCCTTAGGTAAGGCTCTAGCAGAAGTATTTAGGTTCTCTTCCTCTAATTGTTCTTCAACTACAGGTTCTTCTACTAGACTAAACTCATAGGTGGCCTCTTTAGATGTCTTAGTGGGCTCAGGAGTTTCTTTCTCTAAATTTTCAAGGGGTTCATCCTCTTCAAAGCCTTCTCCTTCTTATTCATCTACTAAACTAGGATCAGCCTCATACACCTCTACCTTAGGCTCATTAATGGGTTCTAGAGTCTTTTCCTTGCAACCTAATGGGACAGGAGTAGTAGGCTGGTCTCAAAAAAGTCAGCTAGGTTTGGACTTAGGCTCAAGGGAATTATCCTTATTGGACTTAGATTGATTGATCCTGAATTCCCTCTGATATAACTTGAATTCCCTAGCTAGGTGATAGGCTTCTTCTAGGTCCTTAATTTGATAATGATACAGCTCCCACTGGATATCCCTACGCAGGCTATCCTGAAATCTAGCCATAATCTTAGACTTAGGTTTGACTGTGTTACATTCCCTACTAAACTCGTTAAATTGGTCAATGTACTCAGACACAGTCATGTTTCCTTGTTTCAATTTGTATCATTGGTCTAAAAGTTTGTATTCATAAGATTCACCTAGGTACTCTTCTCTCAATTTACTTCTCATGGCTTTCCAGGTATGTTTTCCATTCCCCCATCAATAACATTCATCCTTAGTACGTTTCCAATGTTGCTTGGCATATCTGATTAACCCATGTGCAGCCAAACTAATCTTATCTAACTCTGACATACCAGTATACTCAAAGTGTGGATCCATCATATCCTCCCATTCAGTATACACCTTAGGATCTGGTCTTCCATCAAACAGGGGTACATAAGGTTGGGTGATCCTAATGGGTCGTTCTAAGGGTGGATCATGGTATGGGGTTCACCTAGGGTTGGGCTCCCTATATGGGTCAGAGTATTGGGTTCTCCTAGGATTGGACTCCCTATATGGGTCAGAGTATTGGGTTCTCCTGGGTTTAGTATCATAATAAGGGTCATGGTAAGGGGTTATTCTAGGTTCAATATCATAATAAGGGTCATGGTAACGGGTTCTTCTTGATTCAGTATCATAATAAGGATCATGGTAAAGGGTTCTTCTAGGTTCAGTATCATGATAAGGGTCATGGTGAGGGGTTCTCCTAGGATTGGACTCCATGGTCACACTAGTTGAATTGGATTAAGTCTACTGGCATTGGGTTCCTAACCTAATGGTCATGCAATCAAACACACACATTGACTCCTAAGCTAGTGCACATGCAAGACTCGATCAAACCAACTACAGCTCCCTAGACCTAGAGTCCAAAAGTAGGTGCTCAATCAGAGTGATAAACTAGCCTATAGTAATCCTTTACTCAGCCAGGCAGGTGTAAGGGGAGTGTTAGGTCCCTGATTGCCAATCCTAGACACCAATCAGAGATTGGCCAGGTAGGTGGACCAGTACACAAGCCCTTCGAGATTGAATCCCTGAACCACCGTTCTAGACACTAAGCACAAGGCACACACAGGTTAGCTTGACACAGTGATCTAACACTAACCCGGACCTGACCAGTTGGTGTCCCTAGCCCACTAGGGCAAATTAAGTCTAATAGATTTTAGGTTAGGCTTGGGATAGGATGCAAAGGTGGTGGTTTTGGGCTAAGGAAAGGTAATGACCTCCTTCCCTTATCTGGCATAAAGAGAGTGCCCTTAAAGTAAATTATGCCATTATGGCAGGCAGATGAGGATGCAAATTAGGGTTTAGATATTTTTTTGATATTTTTGGAGAATATGTAATTTCTTTTTATATTTTGGTATTTTCTTAAACAGAAAAAAACTTGCAAATTATGGCCTAATATGTAGGAAGTATACTAAAATTAAAAGATATGCAAAACAGATGCTAAACAAAATCCTAAACCTTCCAAAATTATCTTGCTGAAAAATAGAGCTGAAAATTTGTAGGCTGTATTTCGGCTTGCAGAGACTACACAGACCGAAATAAAATCTGCAAAAATTTTATAAAATACTATGAATTATGATGAATCCAGAAAAATAAAGTTTAGAATTTTTAAAGTTTTGAACAGGGAGAAATGACTAAAATAATAGAGTATATATGGACTATAAAAATACAGAAAACAAGCCCTAATCTAAGCTCTGATACCAGATGATGCGGAACTAATATGATTGTAATTATTTTTGTGTGTTTGATATGTGGAGTTAAGTGATTAAATCTTGAGAATCAGATCAAAATAAGTTGTAGGGAATTCTATATGAATTTTAGAAACTAAGCATGCAGATTAGGACCTAAGAAAGCAGTAAAGATGGATCGCCGGGGCTGAGAAGCCTCGGTTAGGGCAAGTTCTCCAACAATAAAATTAATGGTGGCAGAGGGGGTGTACCTGACAACATCTGATATGCCCGATGAAGATCGCAGAGAAGGGATCTCTCGTTCCTCGATGGATGTGGCCTGAAAAACTGAGCCAAAGATCCACGGATACCCGGCTTTCTGCTCGATGGTCCAATTGAGGCTTGGCTGGAGTCGTTGGATTCGTAGGAACTCGGGGACCTACAAATGACCTGTCAGGGGTTAGAAAACTCACAAGGGAACAAGGAAACAAGAGAAAATAGCAAGGAGAAGAAAGTTTTGGAGGAGGGTGGCCAAGGCTTTGGAAGGATGGTTGGTGACAGGAAGATAGTTGCAACACCGGGAAGAAGAAACTCTCAAAACCCCTTTATGCACACAGCAAGGTAACACATAGCAATTGAAGAGAACTCAAGTTTTAATTCATATATCAAAATCAATCCTCATACAAGAGACTAGGGTCCTTTAAATAGACCCTTAGTCTTGGGCTCCAAGTAAGGGTATATTAGACATTACATAAGAATCCTTTTCCCTCTCAAATTCATCTAGGAAAGTAAGGAAACCTTGGTAGAAAAATCCCTAAAAGTTCTCTCCTCCTCTCTTGACTTGGTCAACACTCCATGGATGCCCAGGGGGGCGTGTTGGGCTTCTAAGAGTAGCAAGGGGCCGGCCCAAAGGGGTTTAGGCGCATGGGCTTGGGCCTCTGGAAGCTGGGGTGGCCTGGTAGCCAGGTAGCAGGAATATTCCCTGGTATCTTGCTTCTTAAGGGCATACGCTTGGCACCTGGGCTTGATTTCTTTGGGCTAAGATGCAGGTGGACCTCTGGAATCATGGATGCCCTAGTCTATGAATATACTCTGGCATCTGGAAGGGAATCTGGGCATCTGGAGGGCATCTGCAAGGAATTAGGGTTTTCTGGATTTTCCTTCTGAGGTCTTCAAATCTTCAAGCTGGGCTAGACTTGGGCTATACTTCCATGTCTTCAATCTGGTTGGACTTGGTCTTCACTTGTATGATGCAGTCTTGAGTCTTCAGTGTACTTGGATAGGACTCAAAAAAATAAAATTAGCTCAACATGAGCTGATTAGCATTGGACTGAACTAGCTCAACATGAGCTGACTAGTACAGAACTGAAATAACAACTCAAAAGACTCAAATAATAATTAAAATGGACTCAGATGGGCTAAGCCCTTATTACAGATGGACTCATAAATTATTGATCAATCCATAGAGGGTTGAAAAGCCTCTGTCCTATTCCAGTGCCTTTGGTATCCCCACCATCCATGATTTCAAGCTAAATCAGAGGTTTACTTTGCTTCAGAACCATCTACGTTAGGAGTCTTCCATCCAAGGAGTGATATTCTTCAAGTCCAACTGCTAGTCCTTGGAGTGCTGAAATTAAAGCACCACCAAAAGTTTGAAGCTTATTGTTGGTAAGAGAGCCCTTCCTAAACTCTTAGGAATGATTATTTGAAGGTACATATCCTAGTTAGAATGGTTTCTCAACCATTAGGTCCTTTCTGCTTTTGATTGAATGGAAACTACATTACGAGTATTACAACATTCATTGAGTAGTCTCCTACTTTAAGTTTAGTTAATCTCTCTTATACATGAATTTTGCTGATATGTGAAGAAATTCTTGCTTATTTTAGTTCATTAAGTTCCTAAGTTAAAAACTCCATCTGGCATCCTGCATTAATAAAATCCCTAAAGGGTGTGCTCCTTTCAAAAAAGGAGCTGGAGGCTATGCATCAGTAGAAAGAAGATCTCAAGGTGCAGGAGGAGGAAGTAGCCCGATAGGCGATGGAGACTTATAAAGTCTCTAAAGAATGCTACCAATAAAACATGCTTTTACCCAACTGGCCTTTGTTGAGGGGATGGATGACACCTGAAGGAGGGTCCTTAAGCACTACTCAGATCTCAACTTAGAATTCCTAGAAGAGGATGAGTCAAACAATGAGGCTCCCATCAATAGTGCATCAGCTCTTGGACAAAAGGTAGTTGAGACCGAAGAAGTTCCTGGCACCCCTCCTATATAAATCAGTCCAGTGTCTTTTTTCTTTTTCTTTAATGTAACTTCCTTGGCTAGCCTCACAAAGATGTCCAGTTTGTAAAACCTTCACATCTTTTTTATATTATCAATGAAACATTGCTAATTTCTATTAAGTGTCATGACTCGGTGTGTGCATGATTATGAATATTTTTTTATGTCTTGTTAAGTATCAAATAATTTAAATCCTACCGAATATTGATGGGGACTGGAGTATATTATCATCATCATGATATAATCTAGATGTGGCTTTTGTAAATAGAGTATCATGCCAAGGCCATCCCCATGTGGATGGCTTCTATTAGGACAGTCTGCCTAAGGCCAAATATGATTTGAGGTGGAAACTCCTTGTCATCATACCAAGGATGATTTGGTATGAAATTATTTGGGGTGTTGTCGGTGTTTGGTGCTATTATCACCAAGCCACCAACTCTCTGATATTGGGTTGGCTCCTGAACATCGATAAGTGTTGGAGTGGCAACCCGTAGCATCTCATGGCAAAGTATAAGATTCGGCCATTAGCTTCCAGGTACTTGATAGCATTGGTCAAGCAAGAGAATTGCTAGTTTTGAAGCTTCGTGCCTCTATTGGAAGCTTTTGGACATTGACTGGATGTCCCATCAGAGGCTTTCAGGGATTGAGCATCGCAAAGGCTTTCCAATACTAGCTTAGCCAAAGGCTTTCTAATACTGGCCTAGCCAAAGGCTTTCAAGTGTTGACTGAGTGTCCCGGTCAAAGGCATTCGAGAGTTGAGTATTAGGCCAAAGGTTTCTCAATGTTGATCTGGTCAAAGGCTTTCGGACATTGACTGGATGTCCTGGTCGAAGGCTTTTGGGAGTTGAGTATCAGGCCAAACGCTTTCCAATACTTGCCTAAGCAACAACTTTCAAGCATTGACTAGATATCCTGACTGAAAGCTTTTGAGAGTTGAGCATCGGGCCAAAAGCTTTCAATGCTAGCCTAGCCAAAGAATTTCGAGCAATAAGTAGCTTAGTAAAGATGTCAGCAAGTTAATTTTCTATTAGAATGAATTCAAGTTCAATTTCTCCATTTTATACATGATCCCTAATAAAGTGATGTCTAATTTCTATATGTTTTGTTCTTGAATGCTGAATTGGGTTTTTTGTCAGATTAATAGTACTTGTGTTATCACATTTGATAGGAATTTTTGTTTAAATAATACCAAAGTCTTCTAGTTATTGCTTAATCCAAAGCACTTGTGCACAATAACTACCTACAGCCATGTACTCTGCATCAGCTGTAGACAGTGCTACAAAGTTTTGTTCCTTACAGTGCCATGAAATTAAGTTCAACCCTAGAAATTGAAAAGTACCGCTAGTATTTTTTCTATCAATTTCACATCCACCATAATCAACATCAGAAAATTTAATTAAATTTAATAAAGATTGCTTAGAATACCATAGACCAAGATTACTTGTTCCTTTTAAATATTTTATGATTATTTTAACAGCAAGTATATGTGATTCATTAGGATTTGATTGAAATCTAGCACATATACATACACTAAATAAGATATCAGGCCTACTAGCAGTTAAATACAATAGTGATCCAATCATACCTTGATAAAGCTTTTGATCAATGTTGCCACCATTTTCATCTTTATCAAATCTGCAGGAGGGGCTTATGGTGTGCTCATTTCTTTGAATGACTCTATACCAAACTTCTTAATGATCTCCTTGATGTACTTTGCTTGGTTGATAAAAATTCCTTCTTTAATTTGCTTAATTTGAAGTCCAAGGAAGTATGTTAGTTCACCCATCAAGCTCATTTCAAATTCATCCTGCATTAACTTAGCAAATTCTCTATATAGATCATCATTAGTTGCACCAAAAATAATGTCATCTACATAAATCTGTACAACTAATATATCATTCTCTTTCTTCTTAATAAATAATGTTGTACCTATATTGCCTCTAATAAAATAATTTTATAGTAAGAACTTGCTTAATCTATTATACCATGCTCTAGGTTCCTATTTTAATCCATACAATGCTTTATTAAATTTAAAGACATGATTTGGAAGAGCATGATTTTCAATACCTGGTGGTTGTTCTACAAAAACTTCTTTCGAAATAAATCCATTCAAAAATGCACTTTTTGCATCCATTTGAAATAATTTAGAACTCATGAAGCAAGAAAATGCAAGTAATAATCTAATGGCTTCTAATCTTAATAAGGGTGTATAAGTTTCATCAAAATCTATTCATTCTTCTTGATTGTATCCTTTAGCCACTAATCTTGCTTTATTTCTAATTACTTTTTCTTGTTTATCCAACTTATTCCTATAAATCCATTTAGTTCCTATTACAGGATGATCCAAGGGTCTATTTGAAGGTGAAAAGTACCTACACCAAGCATACAATCTGCAACAAAAACAGGACAGAAGGAATACATTTTAAAATAATTTTAAAGCATGCACAGCAGAAGGCTCGGTAGATAGATCTAAATGATCTACCAATCTATCTGCAACAGGATCTAGCATAATGACCTAGCATACAACATAACATCAAAGCAAGAGAAGAACACAAATATAAAATTACCATACCTTTATACTAAGAGAAGCTATAGAAGGAGGAGGCACTCGAGCCACACATGTGTTTGGCCTCTACAGGTAATCCACACCTGGGCTCGACTCTGATCAACTCCTTTGAAGTGCTAGCTCTTTGGGATCCTTGGACCAATCTTCTTCTTCTAAGAAGACTAGGAGGAGAGCTGGAACCCTTTACCAAGAGAACTCTCTTTCCATGACCTAGCTAGAATGCTAGGATTCTCACACCCAATCCCTAGACCTCTCACAACCCTTCTCTATCTTCCTCTCTCAAAGCTTTTCTCAAAAATCTATTGCAGCCACAGAAATGATGTTCATTTGTAGAAGCAGCAAGGAAAGGGAGAACGTAGAAGGAGGAGAGATGAGGGGAGAGGATCAAGGTCATACCAAATGGGTCCAACCCAAAAAGGTAAGTATGACTATCATACCAAATAACCTTAGAGCCAAAACTGGCTTGAATTCGAAATTCAAACCAGGTCAAAATTTGCCCTAAAATTCTCTAAAAAAATCTTTCCAGAATTTTACTTGTCACAGGAAGTGTCGACTCACGAAAATTGCCAAGTGTCGATACTTGGAACAAAGTCAATCATATTGATTTCTAGTGATGGCAAATGATTCTCAATCATCGATTAGCCTTAAGATCAAATAGAAATCTTCTATGGTGTATGACCTCATAGGTTCGAACATTAAGCTGGTAGCATTGGAACATTTCCAGTACCAGTCAAAGTTCTCATCTAGCAATGATCCCCGATGTCCGGATAGATCGAAGATGCAGAGCACCTCACAAGAACCTCTGGCATATGGTTGCCACATAATTCATCCCTTTGACCTCATAATGCTCAGGATGACCTAGGGCTCAACTGCCAACCCTAATTTGGTTTAACCAGATCATGTCTCAACCTCACAAGTTCTGTGACTCCTCACAAGAGCTATCCTGACCAAGGTTTTGCTAAATTAAGACATAGTGAGTCATTCACTCTAAACTATTTAAAGATATCAATTCTATCTTGATCCACCACCGCTCCACAAGTACTTGACTGCACCCAGAAATCATTCATCACTGGATTAGAAATCCTGGTAGTCTAGCACCAAAGTATAGTGAGTTGCTTGCAAGCTGCCATGGTGACCTCAGGTCTGAGGGACACATATATCCATATCCCTTCGTGAGCAACTCTTTGGTAGAAGGGAGCTCCGTAGATGGTCATATTTAGTGAGATGTCATACATCTCACTTGCATGTCACATAAATGTCTCCACACTCCTTGGTTAAGAGGATAACTAATAAATGTGACATACAACAACCTATACTCGATACATTGTCATCCTATAATAATGTATCCTTTGGTTGTGAACCAATTTAAGAACTACTTGATATATCCCCTCTATATCAAAAGAAGTAGTTCCAAGGACTCCATCATATAAGAGTTCATTTCAGAAAAATGTAAATATGATGAACAGCCAAAATAAAATAACTTTTATTTATCAAAAATTCATAAACAAATATAAAATAGCATAACCATCTACAACCTAGATGATTGGCTTTGGAACACAATTCCCAACAACTCCTAGGAGATCATCCCCACCAGCTTCTCAATGGGGTGATTGTTGATGCCAAGCGATCAAGGCTCTTCATTCTAGGCTGTTGGGATAGCCCCTCCCTCCATGTAGTTTCCAAGGTAGCCATGCTTGATCAGGTCTTCTATCTCTCTCTTCAGGTGATGGCATTCCTTGGTATCCTAGTTGTGGTCCCGATGGAAATAGCAGTTATGGGATCTATCATGCCCAGCGGATGGCCTTAATAGAGGAGGACAATGTAGGAAGCGCTCGCTCTCGATCTCCATCAAGATCTTTGCTCTCGGGATGAGGAAAAGAGTAAACTTTTCTTCTTTGGCAGGGTTAACTCTGGGCCTGGCCCTCGATCGCGAGGCCATCATAGCCTTCGAGGTCGAGGGCCAGATGTTTCCTGCATGGCTTGCTTCTTTAGTGGCCTCTCGTCTAGCTCCCTTCTGGTATGGTCGGCCTCCTCTACATGGATGTACTTATGGACCCAGAGGAGGAGCTCCGGGTAAGTCTTTAGAGGCTTCTTGTCGAGGGAGTAGGTAAAGTGAGAGGTCCTGAGTCCCCTCTTCAGGGCCAGCATGGCGACTGGCTCGTTGAGGTTATAGATCTCTAAGGTGGTGGCTTTAAACCAGGACACGTAGTCTTGGAGGAGCTCTTGATCTTACTGGTATATTGAGAAGAGAATATCAGCCTCACGTGGCACCTTTCTGCATGCATCAAAGTATGTCACGAACTTTTTCTCCAACTATTCGAAGGAGTCAATACTTTCTGACTTAAGTCTAGAAAACCAGGCTCGAGCAACCTTCCAGAGGGTAGCTAGGAAGGCAGCATAGAAAAGAGTGTCGGTGGCCTCCTAGACCCTTATGAGAGCCTTGTAGCTTTCTAGGTGGTCCAAGGGGTCGGTTGTCCTATCGTAGGGATCAACCTAGGACATGTAGAATCGATTAGGGATTGGTTCCTCTTGGATTCTATGGGAGAAGGGTGGATGGGTGTCATAACCCGTGGACTCACTAGGGGAGCCCCAAATCTGGGTAAACTAGTGGGACAGGTCAACTAGCTTACGCTCTTGTTCTCAAGGTGCCTTTTTGCCTAATGGTGGATGGCCTCATCTATGGACCCTTTGGTGGAGGCTATTAAGGGCGAAGGGGGCATGGAGTGGAGGAACTCTTGCCTGAGTTCCTAGCATGTCGTGCCATCGGTGCGAGCGTGCACCATGGTCCGAGGCTAGGGAGCAACTCTCCTGGCCGGTCAAGCCATCCTGCTACTTCTTCCTAACCGCTTAATGGTCACCTTATGTGTGGGAAGCAACATGTAATGGCCCCTCTCAGAAGGACCATAGGCTGGTATGGGGGTCGGCAACATGGGCCGCTGGCAACCCTAGTTACTGTTAAGTTTCTAAAGACCGGTGTCACTGATGGAGTTGGTGCACCACTGCAGCCAGGGCATGGACTTGCTGGGTGAGTGGGGAGATCTGAGGATCTACCAGAGGTGGCGGTGGTGGAGCAAGGAGCTCCCCCTCAGGGCTCTATAGGTTATCACGGTGAGGGGGGCCCCTGTATGGCTGGCAGAAGCATCCCTTACCGTGTCGTCACCATGAGGTCATGGATGTCTACGGGTATCCTCCTTATAGTTGGAGACTTGCTACCGTACCTTCCATAATCAATGGTGTTTCTCATGTCCCCCCTTCCTGGTGCACCAATTTGTTATCACCTAGATCACCGTGGCCCATAGCTCTGACATGTCATGGACACGTCGAGCTCCCTCTAGGTGCTTGGTCCTTTTATTCAGTCAGCTCCATGTCAACGTGACCTGCAAAAAAGAGAAGACCCAGGGCAGGAATTCTGGTGGGACACTCCAACGATCAAGTCGGTTGGGACAATCAAGGGAAACAGAACCTCTGTGGTGGATAGCTTGGGAACTCTCCGTGTAGAGGGTGAAAGATAAGATTTAGAAAATGGAAAGACAAGGAGAAGTCGAGATTAAAGAGCAGGAATGTTCTCTTCGCTAGTTCCTTGCTCATTTGCTCTTTGTCTTACCAGTTGCCTCCCTTCCTTTTCAAAGGTCCTTTCCTCTATTTTATATGAGAAGAATGGTCCAGACCAAGTTTGGGGCTTCATCAAGATATCACTTTTTTGGTGCCCCTTTCGAAAGTGATTTTCTTATATATGCAGCCTCCCCCCTGTTAGACTGATCCTCGGAAAGAGATCCTTCTATTGGTGATGTTCATCAAGGTAGTACAGATCTTATCCTTCTGGTGGTGCAGTTTTTCGTGAGAAGTGCGAGAACCATGCCGCTGAGCCTCGAGCCATGGTGGGGCATTTCTATTTTAGGAGGGACCATCAGAGTGTTGCAGGGCCTGGAGCCTTAATGGGATGCTTCTCTTGGAGGAGGTGCAGGTTTTGTGTCGCGAGGACTGGACCTCGATTACATGACCATTGACAAGGCATTATGCTACAGGACCTGGAGCCAGGTGAGCATGCATTGCATAGAACATGCGGGTGGTGACATTTGTAGAGCTTGAATCTCTGGTAGGGTATATGTTGACTTCGTTATTGATTTTGATGATAAGCAAAATGCTTAAGTATAAGTTGAGTACTAATGATTTCTTTGAAATGTATTTTTATAGAAAAAGATGCTCATCAACTTGACAGAAATTGTTTGACTGAAGAAGTCCCAAAGTTTGATGAAAGATCTGCTTAAAAAAAACTTTGATAATTGAAGATTGCTTGAAAGGACACAAGAGTTCAATACAAACTTGTTTCAGCAGAAGTTTAAGTGTTTATGTGAAAACACTTTGGGCTGGCCCTTTGCTACCCAGGGAATATTCCTGCTACCCAAGCCATCCCAGGGAATATTCCTGCTACCAGGCCACCCCAGGTTCCAGAGGCCCAAGCTCATGCACCCAAGCCCCTTTGGGCTGGCCCCTTGCTGCCCCTAGAAGCCCAACACGCCCACCTAGGCATCCTTGGAGAGTTGACCAAGTCCAAGCTCAAATGGAGGTGTCCTTAAGTGGGAAGGAGAAGACTAGCCTAACCCAGTTAGGATTCCTAGTTCTTTTAAGCTTTGTAATTCTAACCTAGCTAGAAAAGGACATGTAATCTAATTAGGAAAAGGCTTGTAAACCTAAGTGTAACCCTAGTTAGAGAGGGTATGGAAACTCTATAAATATCCCACCCCTTCCCCTCTTGTAATCATCTCTTTCTTATGAATACAACTTGCTGAAATTTTGAGTAATTGCCTTATGTTGGTGTTTTTATTTTGGTTCTTTACTTTGAGCGCTCTCCTTGTGTGCCCTAGTGAAATCCCTACTAACCTAGCATCCTTTTGCATCCTTGGAGACCAACCATACCCAAGCAAAGGAAGCCCTAGCTGCCATCCAAGACAAGGAGCTTCTTCCTTCCCGACTGCCATCTCCTAACCCTAATCCCGATTCATTTAAAACCCTAATTCCTTTTTTCCTTTTTATTTGCTGTTTTAATTGACCCTAACACTTGCAGGATCCCCAAGGTATTTCACCTCCCCAGAGGAGGCTTTCCTTGTCTTCAGACCGGGTCCAGATCAGCCATTTGATTCAAGGAACTGAAGCTTCTTCATCCGGGCTCCGATCAGAGTGTGAGTGATCCTTTTCACTACAAAGTTTTCAATCTCTAACTGGTAAGAAACCTTCCCTTCTCTTAAGATCTATTTTGATGAAGATAAGCTATTCTAAACTAGGAGTTTCTCAACTCTCAGGTCCTGGCTACTTATTATCTTGCATGAGTTCTTTGCGATACGATGATTCTTTGCATTGCTACTCCTTATGCTAGTTTTATTTTATTTAGGAATTTAGCCTACAAACATAAATTATAAAAAATGAAAAAAAGTTATTTTACTATTTTTCTTGTGTATTTTGCAATCTTAGAGTCATCATGTATTAGTTTAGTATTAGAGCGGGTTTAGGATAGTTTTTATCTGCTTTGCATTTACAAACCCTAATTTCTGTATTTTGTCCACTTCATTAGGTGTCTGTTCATCTAATTTTGACCATTTAAGAATTTTATTTTTTTGTCAAATTTACATGAATTGTTCTCTGTCATGTCCTCTATTTTAACAAAATTTTTAATTAATTTTATATAAACCCTAAATCATTAAAATTTGGTATATTAGAAACCTAAATAGAATCCTGATAATTTTTGTAGCAGTCAAAATAGCCTAGGATTTTCATCATCATATGATTTTTTTTCTATATAAAATTTGATAGGTATCCTCATTACCATCCATCATCTATTCCAAGATTTTTTTTGATTTTTTTCTGCATTGGGATCTATGTCAAATTCTGCATCAACCGAAACCCTAATTCTCTAATTTCTGCTAATTTTGTACTTGACTAACTCAAACCTAATCAACTTTCACACACCCCAATCCCAAGCCTAATTTGATTGCTAACCAAAAAAACTTAAACCTAATTTGTCATTTCATAAAATATACATAAAATATTTTTTTTTGATTATTTTATATTGCATCAGGACCATCGATTGCCATCATCTTTAACCTAATCTTAAGGGCAACAAAATATCTCAGATCAGGGCAGGATTTCATCACCTGTCCTGGGCCCAAAACAACCATCATTATACTAATCCAAGCCTAATTAAAACCACTTAGACCTAATTTGCCCTAGAGGGCTAGGAGATATCAACAGGTCGGGTCAAAATTGCGTGGGTCAACTAGTGCATTTAATCCTTTAGCTATTACTGAAAGCTGGTGTCTAAGGATGGGGGTCTACAGTCAAACAACCTAAGTGGTGTTGTGGTTTTTAATTGGATCCCTATGAAAACAGGGGGGCCTCCCACACTCCCACCCCCTACCTGGCCAGTGGAAGGATTAGCTACTGGGTTAGGTATAAGTTGAGCTGACCCATTCAGTTTTGACTCTAGGTCTAGCAAACCCTAGATTTTACTAACCTTTCTTTAGCATGCTTGGCTGCATCATTTCATCTTGATTGTTTGAGTGATTGTTTGACCACTAGACTAGGAACCCAATATCAAAAGTCTAAACCCCAACTAAACCCAACCATGGATCCCAATTTTGAGGCTTTCATAAAATCCATGAATGACCAAATGGTTACCTAATTAACTGCGCAAATAAACCGGTCCAACACCCAAACCCAAAATCAGTTAGCACAGACACAAAATTAGTTAGCCCAGATGTTGACCCCATAAGTGATTTTGAGGATAACCAAATATTGGAGCATGTACATTTATTTCTGACAACTCTTCAAGTGTTTGACAAGTTTTTGTAGGATGAATAACATGTTCAAACTTCAACTCCTATACATCTATTTTGTTAGTTGAGTTGTATTATAAATATTTTTGTAAAGAAGAACCCAATCAAAATGCTACGAAAAATCAATTAAAAGTGTTACTTCTGTGAGTGTGTTTGCCATGAATTTTAGTTTGAGTTGGTATTGTGTGAAATTGTAAAAGAGTTGGTGAGAGTTTTCTTTAAGTTCATTTATAAAAATCCTGAAGAAGACACTCGAGCTGACCCTAAGTAATGAAGAGCCGACTCTGCTTATTGGCACGCAGCAAGGATTCTGGATCATAGCAATCTGAGCCGACTCGATGGAAAGCGAGCCGACTCCAGTGAATCCGAGTCGACTGGAATCAGTCCAAGTTGACTCCTCCGAAGTCCATTTCCCAAAGATTTCTGAGAACAGCCAGGCGAGCCGACCTGAACCAAAAAGAGCCAACTCTACCAGACCTAATTCTGAAAGCCTGAAAAAGCGAGCCAACCTGAACTGCATCAAGTCGACTCTTCCAAAGTGAGGTTTTTCAAACCTAAGAAGGAGAGCCGACCCAAGCTGAAAAGAGCTGACTCCTCGAGTTCAAGATTTTCAAGATTCAAGTTCGAGCCGACCCGAGCTACAAAGAGCTGACTCATCTAGAGTGATGTTTTGCATGCTAAGACAAAGAGCCGACTGCATTGAAGATTTGGTGACTCGACCTATCGACTCGAAGGATCCGAGCCGACTCAAAGGATCCAAGCCGACTCGAAGGAATCTGAGCCGACTCGAATGCTGCTTTCAAGTATCCAATGGCTAGTTTCAGAATTTGTTTTTGAATGCTAAAAGGTGCTATAATGGTCAAAAATCATTCTCCAATGGTCTATAATGGCTAGAACTACCTTGGGATGATGGAAAACTTTAAATTTGAAGGATCTGAACTTTCTTTAAGCAATGAATTTGAGAGTTCTTCAAAGAAAAGAGAGCTTCATTGAATATCATACCTACCAACAGTAAAAGAGCACAAGAGCATTTAAGTCAAGCTTTCAAGTCTTCACCAACTCTAATCTAAAGCTTGAAACAACTTCTAGAAGAAGCCACTGAAGTCATTAAAGCTTATTCAAGTGCATTCAAGTGGACTTCCAACAAGCTGCACCGGTAACTATCCGACAAATTGAGTTTGTCATTCTTGTTGCATTTATTTTCAATTCAATCTTTGAATTATTGGGTTATTGGTGAGCCCGGTTGAAAAACCAAATAGGCTTTTAGTGAGCCTTATTAAAACCAAGGGTTAGGTTCTTGGTGATCATGTGAAAACCAAGTTGGGTTTCTTTGGTAAGCCTATTAAAACCAAAGGGTGTTTGGTTTTCTTTGGTGATCCCATAAAATCAAAATGTAGAGGTTTTGGATTGTGATCCTATAAAACAATCATACTATATTCGGGTGTGAATATAGTGGAAATCCCAAGTGGTATCTTGGATAGTGGATGTAGGAGCTGTGTTGCTCCGAACCACTATAATTTTGGTGTGTTTGTGTTATGCTTTCTTGATTCTATTTAGCTTCTGCATTTTATAACTCTATCACAGCACCTATCACTTGCAAAGGATATTGAATTGCACATTACTAGCTGCAATTTTTTAATAGACCCAATTCACCTCCCCTCTTGGGTAGCCACCTGGGCAACAACTGGTATCAGAGTAGTGTCTCTGATTATCTTGGAGTAAAGATTGATGGCTCATCCCATGAGTACGTCTTCGGTTGAAGGCCATTCAATTAATAGGCCTCCACTTTTCACAGGCACAAATTATTCCTATTGGAAAGCACGAATGAAATCTATATTCAAGCTATTAATTTTCAATTATGGAAGGTCATTCTTGAAGGGCCACAGGTTCCCATGACTAAAATTGATGGCGTGGATGTCCCTAAGCCTGAAGAGGATTGGGACGAACATGACATGAAGATGGGGAAATTGAATGCCAAAGCAATGAACTTGCTTTATTGTGCTTTGGATTCAAATGAGTTTAATTGAATTTCCATCTGCTCTCCAGCAAAGAAAATTTGGGATAAACTTGAAGTGACCCATGAAGGAACTTCACAAGTAAAAACTTCAAAGATAAATCTTTTAGTGCATAATTATGAATTGTTTAAAATGGAACCTAATGAAAGTATTTCTATCATGTATACTAGATTCACAGATATTATTAACGATTTGAAAAGTCTTGGCAGGGTATACTCAAATGCTGATTTAGGATAGAAGATTTTGATATCACTTCCTGATAAATGGGATCCTAAAGTCACTGCCATCCACGAAGCTAAAGATTTGAACATTCTATCAATGGATGAATTAATGGGATCTCTCATCACACATGAACTAGCCATACAGCATAGAACGGATGATGATCAGAAAAAGAAGAAAATAATTGCATTCAAAGCTGCATTGGAATCAAAAGATGATGAAGAGACAGAAGATGACACTACCTCCTCCGAAGATGATCTTGAAGATGAAGACATTGCAATGGTTGTGAGGAGATTTAGAAATTTTATGGGAAAGAAGAAAGGAAGATATAATAGAAAATTCTATAAACGAGGAGAACAATCAAGAGAAAAGGACAAGAACAAAGATAAGGACAAGGAACAGGTCCCCACCTGCTATGAATGTAAGAAACCAAGACACATTCATCCAGACTGTCCTCAATTAAAGAAAATTTTCAAATAGAAGAAAAAGAAAGCGATGGTTGCCACGTGGAGCGATAGTGAAGATTCCACTTCAACTAAAGAAGAGACCACGAAAATAGCAAATTTATATCTATTGGGTCTCGAGGATGAGGTAAATTCTCCCGACACACAAATTGAATTTACTTTTGAGGAATTAAGTTCTGCATTCCATGATTTATTATCTAAATTTAAAAAGGTAGGAGTAAAGATTAGATCATTAAAGCATATCAATAATTCTTTACTCAAAGAAAAAGATGAGATTTCAGAAAAGAACAGTTTATTACAAAAAGAACTTCATACCTTTTCTGAAAAATGTAATGCATTGAAAAATGAGAATAGAGAATTTCATGATAAAAATAATATTTTGATGAAAGAAAATAATGAGTTGAAAAAGGAGGTTGAAAAACTCAAGCCACTTGTTGAAAAAATAACTTTATCTTCTAATAAGCTTGAGTTAATTCTTAAAGATCAAAGAATTTCTAAAAATAAAGCTGGAATATGTTTTAAAGCTTCAAATTCAAATTACGTTTCAGCTACTACATTTATGAAACAAAAAGATTTTATTCCCAAGTTTACTGCTCATAAAACCTTTATTACAAAAGACTCTACTTCTATTTCAAATCTTTATATTTCTGCACTTCATGCATATAAAACTTTAAAGTCTGAATTACTTCAAAATTCTAGAATCAGATGTTTTGCTTGTAAAAAATCAGGACATAAAGTTTTTAATTGCGATATTATTAAAAATGTCCATAGCACATCAAGAAAAGTTTGGATTCCCAAAAGGACCACCTCAGCTAACCAGAAAGGACCCAAGTTAGCTTGAGTACCTAAAAGCACTCCTTGACTTTCTTGCATGAATGTCTTGCAACCCAAAAGTCAAAGAAAAGATAGTATCTCAACAGTGGTTGTTCAAGGCATATGACGGGTGACAATGATCAATTTATCAACCTGGAAATGAAAGAAGGAGGTATGGTTACTTTTGGAGACAATGGCAAAGGGAAAATAATCGAAATTGGTAAGATCAAAATAACTCCCTATACTTTTATTGAAAATGTATTGCTAGTAGATAAGTTGAAGCACAATCTATTGAGTATTAGTCAATTATGTGATAAAGGCTTCAAAGTTATCTTCGAATCATCTGTGTATAGTAACAAACTCTCTTGACTCAAGCAGTAAATTCATTGAACACAGACTAGGAAATATTTATGTGGTAGATCTAAATGATCTTGCCATGTCAAGTAGCTCTAGTTTGGTTGCAATAAATGCTAAGACCAAGGAGTCTTTCTTATTATGGCATAGAAGATTGGGTCATGCTAGCATGCATACAATTGCCAAGTTGATTTCCAAAAATCTTATTAGAGGCATGCCTAAGTTCAAAGTTGATTTTGATCATGTTTGTGATGCATGCCAAATGGGTAAACAAACTAGGGGAAGATTTAAATCTAAAAATTTGATTTCAACTTATAGACCTTTAGAACTACTTCACATGGACTTATTTGGACCAACTAGGACCACAAGCCTAAGAGATATGAAATATGCCCTTGTGATTGTAGATGATTTTTTCAGATTTATATGGATTTTGTTTATTGCACACAAATATGAAACTTTCAAAATGTTTAGAAAATTTCACAAAAAGGTTTCTGTTGACTCTGGTCATGATTTTGATGATTGATAAAATGTTTAAGTATATATGAGTACTAATTATGTTTTAAGTATATTTCTCAGATCTTAGTACTCATCCATGTTGAATGAAGAAATGCTTGTATTTCAGTTGAAAAAGTCCTTAAATTAATGAAAAATCAAGTATATGGACTTTGGAATTAATATGGAAGGACCTGAAGAGGTTAAAATTTTAATTTGAAGATGTTTCAGCAATGGCACAGGCAAGTGTCGACACTTGAAAATGAAGTGTCGATACTTGAGGAACAAGTGTCGACACTTGAAGAGTGAAGTGTCGACTCAAGGCCTGAGACAAATAGAAAACTTCAGAAAGCTCTTTCAATGAAGTGTCGACACCTGGAGCTAAAATGTCGACACTTGGAAGTGAAGTGTCGATACCTGGAAACTGAAGTGTCGACACTTGAAACTGAAGTGTCGACACCTGGAGGTGAAGTGTCGACACTTGAACATTAACGGCTAGTTTTCTGGGCTGCAGAACTTCTCCAACTTGCTTCCAAACGGTCATATTTTCCTCCCTAATGGCTATAAATGGTCATTTAAGTGTTGGGAGGCTATATAAACATCAAAAATCAAATGGGGAAGTAATCCTTTGGTGAGATTTTTGAATATTCTTCAAGGATTCAAGAGTTGAGTGGTTCAAGCCTTCAAGCTTCCAAGTTTTAAAGAGAGCATCCAAAGTTCACATCCTCAAGCATCAATCAAAGGCTTCATCAACTTGAAGACAAGATTTTCATCAACTCTCAACGGGCTTCAAAGAGATATTTGCTTTATTTTAGAAAACTTTTATTGTATTTATTTATACTTGCTCTTAAATTGTTTTAGTTAAGGTTTTTGGTTAGCCTTGGAAAATCAAAGAGATTTTTGGTAAGCCTTGAAAACCAAAGTGGTTGTTGGTGAGCCTTGAAACCAACTAGGGTTTTACTTGTGAGCCCGAAGCCAAAACAAGTTGTTTAGGTTCTTGGTTATCCCGTAAAACCAAGGATGGTTGTTGGTGAGCCTTGAAACCAACTAGGGTTTGACTTGTGAGCCCAAAGACAAAACAAGTTGTAAAGGTTGTTGGTGAGCCTAAGTTATAAAACCAAACTTAGTGGAACTCCCGAGGGGTTCTTGGGGAGTGGATGTAGGTGCTTGGTTGGCATCGAACCACTATAAATCTTTGTATTTGTATGATTGTTCTCCTTATGCTTTTATTTCTTTATTTTCGCTGCATTTATTTGAAATACACAAGCACTTGAATTGCATTAGCATATACTTTCCTTAGTTCATCTTTTAAATAGTACAAAAGTTTTATAAAACCCACTTCACCCCCTCTCTTGGGTTGCCTACCTGAGCCTACAGTTTCAAATAAGAAAAATCTTTCTATAAGCTCAATTAGGAGTGATCACGGGACTAAATTTGAAAATTAATTTTTTAATGATTATTGTTCAAAAAATGGTATTGATCACAACTTCTCCGCTCCTAGAATACCACAATAAAATGGTGTTGTAGAGAGAAAAAATAGGACTTTGGAAGAAATGGCCCAAACAATGTTGTATGAAGGTAATCTTCCAAGGTACTTCTGGGCAGAAGTGGTGAACACTGCATGTTATATTTTAAACCGTGTTTTGATCCATCCTATTTTGAAGAAAACCCCCTATGAGCTTTGGAATGAAAAGAAATCCAATATAAATTATTTCCATGTATTTGGATGCAAAAGCTTTGTGCTTAACAATGGTAAGAATAATCTAGGAAAGTTTGATGCTAAATCTGCTGAAGCTATTTTCCTTGGTTATTCACTACATAGCAAAGCATATAGGGATTTTAATAAAAGGACTCTTACAGTTGAAGAGTCGATGCATATTATTTTTGATGAAACTAACCCATCACCATCTAGAAAAGATGAGTGCATTGATAATAATGCAGGTACCATTCAAAAGGAGATGGAAGACATGAGTATTCAAGAAAGACCAATTGAAGAAGGAGAAGAAACGGTAAGTAAGAATCATACCGATCTACCAACCGAATGGAGATACGCTACTTCCCATCCTAAAGAATTAATTATTGGTGATCCTTCTCAAGGTATAAGGACTAGGTCTGCTCATAGGATTGCACATGATTACCTAGCCTTTGTATCTCAAATAGAGCCTCATACCTTAGAAGAAGCATAAAATGACCCAAACTGGATGTTAGCCATGCATAAAGAACTGAACCAGTTTGAAAGAAACAAGGTTTGGACACTAGTTGATAGACCTAAAGACCACCTAATTATAGGAACCAAATGGGTCTATAGGAACAAATTAGATGAATATGGAAATGTCATTAGAAACAAAACTAGATTAGTGGCTAAGGGATATAGTCAAGAAGAAGGTATAAATTTTGATGAAACCTATGCACCCGTAGCAAGATTAGAAGCCATTAGATTACTTCTTGCATTTGATTGCTACGTGAATTTCAAACTTTTTTAAATGGATATGAAAAGTACATTTTTAAATGGTTTTATCGTCGAACAAGTTTTTGTAGAACAACCACAGGATTTTGAAAATCATGCTTTTCCGAACCTTGTGTTTAAACTGAATAAAGTTTTATATGGTTTGAAATAAGCTCCTAGAGCCTTGTATGATAGACTTAGCACTTTCTTAATTGAAAATAATTTTTCACGAGGAAATGTTGATAAAACTATTTTCATTAAAAAGAAAAACAATGATATGTTAGTTGTACAAATCTATGTTGATGATATTATTTTTAGTGCAACTAATGAAAGTTTTTGTGAAGAATTTGCTAAGCTAATGCAGGGAGAATTTAAAATGAGCCTAATGGGTGAACTGAATTACTTCCTCGGACTTCAAGTAAAATAAACAAAGGAATGGATCTTCATTAACCAATCCAGATACACCAAAGAAATCATCAAGAAGTTTGGTATGGAGACGAGCAAACAAATGAATACACCCATGAGTCCAACCTGCAAATTTGATAAAGATGAAAGTGGATCCAATGTTGACCAAAAGCTATATCGAGGTATGATCAGATCGTTATTATATTTAATTACAAGTAGACTAGATATCTTGTATAGTATATGTGTATATGCTAGATTTTAATGTAATCCCAAAGAAACACATATGCTTGCTATTAAAAGAATACTAAAATATTTGAAAGGTACAAGTAATATGGATCTTTGGTTTTCGAAATAATCATCTTTAAATTTAATCAAATTTTTTGATGCTGATTATGCTGGTTGTAAAATGATAGAAAAAGCACTAATGGTACTTGCCAATTTCTAGGGTTGAATTTAATCTCATGGCACTGCAAGAAACAAAACTCGATAGTACTTTCTACTACTGAGGCAGAAATGTTGCTGTAGGGAGTTGTTATGTGCAAGTGTTGTGGATTAAACAACAACTAGAAGATTTTGGTGTTTCTCAATGCAAAATTCTTATTAATTGTGATAACACAAGTGCTATAAATTTAACCAAAAATCCTATTTAGCATTCTAGGACTAAGCACATAAAGATTAGACATTATTTCATTAGAGACCATGTTTTGAATGGTGACATAGAACTAGAATTTATCCCAACAGAAAAATAACTAGCTGACATCTTTACCAAGCCACTAAATCAGGATAGATTTGAGTTGCCTAGAGGAGAATTAGGACTATGTTATCCTTTCTAGATCTAGTAAACCTAATTTCCTTCAAGCACTAAGAAAAAATTATCTAAAAAACCTCCTATAATTTTTCATGATTTATTGAACAACTTTCCTTGAATTTTAAGTACATTGAATTCAATTTCTAAATTATTTGATTTCATGTGGAAAGTTTCGGTTTGAGTCGACCCGAGCAATTTTGCTCTGGTCGAGCCAGCTCGAATATCTGAGTCTCGTACTCTTGCTCTAATCGAGCCGACTAAGTCTTTGCTTAGCCGACTCAGTGTTCTGGCTGTTTTGAGTTCGCTCTGGTTGAGTTGACTCGAATATTTTTAGGGCTGAGCGAGCCGACTCGAAAGTCAGAAAATCGCTATTTAGGAAGTTTTGAACTATCTTTTCTAAGTACTTCACTCTTTTACTTTACTTTGAACACACTCCACTTCCCTCGAAAGCTTTACCATTCTCCCAAAAATCATTCACTATAGCCTAAAATTTCTTAATCGCTCTGCAATGGCTCCTCGAAGATCCACGAAGAAGGTTCTTCAAATCAGTGAATCAAGTGCTCGCAGCATAGATGCAAAAGAAAGAAAGGAAAAGAGAAAAAGGTCTGCTCCAGTCCAGCAAGATGAAGTAACTCCTTCTCCTCCCGGACAGCATGTCTCAGTGATCAATCATCCTATCACCTGCGGAAGAAGGATCAACTTTACATTCCTAGAAGAAATGGGAATGAAAATTGGAAACTGGATAGAGAGTTAGGGGTCGAAGCATTTTTGTTCCTTGGATATATTGACCTACCCTTCACTGGTACGAATGTTTTTTGAAAACCTTATCATTAAAGAACTTCATATGGAATCTACAGTCAAGGGGAAGACAGTTATAGTAGATGAAGAAAGATTGGATAGATTACTGCAAATGCCAATGAACGGTGCTACTGAACTTCTTCTACCAGACAAAGAACACATTCTAAAATTAATTTGAAAAAAGAAGATGTGAGCATAGTCCAACATGTACAAGCCAATCTACTATCGAAGGAAATGAGACTGCTACATAATATGATCAACAGAATATTTCTTCCAAGAACTGGCCGCTTTGATTGGGTCAGTGAGAAGGATATGATAATTATGGGATACTTATTGAAGAAAAGCCTCTCAGCCTTCCCTATATAATGATGATCCAAATGACAGAAGCAGCAAGAAAGGTCAAAGCTTGTCTACCCTATGGTATGGTCTTCACTTTGTTATTTGAAGAAGCAGGAGTTGACTTATCAAATGAAATAGGCAAGCCATTACACCACTTTGGTATCTACTCCTTCAATTCACTAAAAAGAATGGGATACAAGTTACAAGAAGGAGAATGGATAAAGAAGATGCCTAGCCAGTTTGCTGCTACCATTTCTGAAGAAAATGAAGCTGCTGATGAAGAAGGGACTGAAGAAATAATGGTTACTCCATCAAACCTAAAAAATCTGATATTTCAAAAGATGGAATCTATCTCCAACTCTTTGACTGATCATATGGATTCTGCAATTGAGAAAATCAGAAAATCAGTTGACATTAGATTGCAAAAATTAAGATCCAAACAAGAGCTTCACCAGCAAAAAGTGGAAAAGGAAATGGAGGACTTCAAGGAAGAAATCAGAAGCATCATACTGCAATCACAAAAGGAAACCATTTCCACTGAAGATGCTCCTGAATAGATCATCAAGGAATCACTTGACTTTAAGGAATCACTTGACTTTCCTGCTCCTGTTCCTTTGTCTGATCCACCTAAACCTTCTAAACAACCCAAAACCAAGAAGTCTAAAGTTCTTAGAGCCCCTATTAGAATTAAATTCAGGGATTTAAGATTTAAACCCCTGAAAACTAAGACCTCCGATAGAGTTATTGAGGTAGGCTTCTCTTCTTCTAATGAAGAAGAAAAAGAATAGATCCTTTAGTTAGTCTTTTGGTTGGTTCTGAAATTATCAATGTTATATTTTTTTTGCAATATGAATGTACTTGTATTTTGAACTTATGTGAAATTCTTATCAATGAAATATCTTTTGATTTTATTCACTATCGTGTACAATGATTCAATCTTTGCACTTGTTATAGTACAACTATAATGAAATTTTAATTAGAATTTCTAAGTTGAGAATGTGAAATTATCTCAAACAAATATTAAAAACTTTCTTAATCTATTTTAAAATCTGATCTTTATTCGAAATCACCTTTTTGATTGATTGACAAAAAGAGGGAGAATTATGAAATATGAGAGAAATTTGAAAAGAATGGAAATGGTATATATGTTGAGTTTCCTACCAACTACTTTTAAAGTGTATGAAAACAGTAAAAAAAGGGGGAGCACAAAAATGATAAATGATAGCACTGCTTTAACTACTTTAGAATCTAGAGAAAGTGGGAGATTCTCTTGAAATGATCTTGCTCTAATTATTATCTTAATGCTATGATTACTATTGCATGCTCTAAATTGATGTTAATTCTGTCAATTTCTTTTTGGAACTCTGATACTCCATGTTTTATGCTAATTATAATATCTTGAAGCGTGAGAAGTTCAATATTTTGATGATATACTATGATATCATCTCTTGAGCTCTAATACTTACTTACTAATTCCATTAGCTCTGATACATATGAATATTTAATTTTCAAATACTGTTATACATGTAAAGTGTAAAGAGTTTTTCATGCTCAGTGTTTTGTCATCATCAAAAAGGGGGAGATTGTTGACCCCATAAGTAATTTTGATGATAACCAAACATGGAGCATGTACATTTATTCCTGACAACTCTTCAAGTGTTTGACAAGTTTTTGTAGAATGAATAATATGTTCAAACTTCAACTCCTACACTTCTGTTTTGTTGGTTGAGTTATGTTGTAAATATTTTTGTAAAGAAGAACCCAATCAAAATGCTAAGAAAAACCAATTAAAAGGGTTACTTCTGTGAGTGTGTGTGCCATAAATTTTAGTTTGAGTTGGTATTGTGTGAAATTGTAAAAGAGTTGGTGAGAGTTTTCTTTAAGTTCATTTATAAAAATCTTGAAGAAGACACTCGAGCTGATCCCAAGTAATGAAGAGCCAACTCTGCTTACTGGCACGCAGCAAGGATTCTGGATCATAGCAATCTGAGCCAACATGATGGAAAGCGAGCCGACTCCAATGAATCTGAGTCAACTGTAATCAGTCCAAGCCAACTCCTCCAGAGTCCATTTCTTGAAGATTTTTTAGAACAGCCAGGCGAGCCAACCCAAACCAAAAAGAGCCGACTCTACCAGACCTAATTTTGAAAGCCTGAGAAAGTGAGCCGACCTGAACTGCATCGAGTCGACTCTTCCAGAGTGAGGTTTTTTGAACCTGAGAAGAAGAGCCGACCCAAGCTAAAAAGAGCCGACTCCTCGAGCTCAAGATTTTCAAGATTCAAGTTCAAGCCGACTCGAGCTACAAAGAGCCGACTCGTCTAGAGTGATGTTTTGTGCATTGATACAAAGAGTCGACTGTATTAAAGATTTGGTGACTCGACCTATCGACTCGAAGGATCCGAGCCGACTCGAAGGAATCCGAGCCAACTTGAATGCCGCTTTCAGGTATCCAACGGCTAGTTTTAGAATTTATTTTTGAATGCTAAAAGGTGCTCCAACGATCAAAAATCATTCCCCAATGGTCTACAATGGCTAGAACTGCCATGGGATGATGGAAGACTTTAAATTTGAAGGATTTGAACTTCCTTGAAGCAATTAATTAGAGAGTTCTTCAAAGAAAAGAGAGCTTCATTGAATATCCTACCTACCAACAATAAAAGAGCATAAGGGCATTCAAGTCAAGCTTTCAAGTCTTGACCAACTCCAATCTGAAGCTTGAAACAACTTTTGGAAGAAGCCACTGAAGTCATTAAAGCTTATTCAAGTGCATTCAAGTGGACTTCCAACAAGCTGCACCGGCAACAATCCGACAAATTGAGTTTGTCATTCTTGTTTCATTTATTTTCAATTCAATCTTTGAACTGTTCGGTTATTGGTGAGCCCGGTTGAAAAACCAAATAGGTTTTTGGTGAGCCTTATTAAAACCAAGGGTTAGGTTCTTGGTTATCCTGTGAAAACCAAGTTGGGTTTCTTTGGTAAGCCTATTAAAACCAAAGGGTGTTGGTTTTCTTTGGTGATCCCGTAAAACCAAAGTGTAGAGGTTTTAGATTGTGATCCTGTAAAACAATCCTACTGTATTCGGATGTGAATATAGTGGAAATCCCAAGTGGTATCTTGGGTAGTGGACATAGAAGCTGGGTTGCTCCGAACCACTATAAATTTGGTGTGTTTGTGTTATGCTTTCTTGACTCTGTTTAGCTTCTACATTTTATAACTCTATCACATCACCTATCACTTGCAAAGGATATTGAATTGCACATTACTTGCTTCAATTTTTTAATAAACCCAATTCACCCCCCCTCTTGGGTAGCCACCTAGGCAACACCAGATAAGCATTAGATTTGACCAATCCGATACTAAACTTGACCAAATGAACCAAAGATTCAACCAAGTAGGAAACCTAGGCAAGACCCATAGAGCAGAACCCCATGAACCCATAGTCTCTAGATATGAACCCAGTAGTAACCCACTATCCCTCAATCAACCTGAACCTTATAGAATTGATACCCCTAGATTTAAATCCATAACCTTTAAATCCATAACCTATGAACCCATAACCCTTAGTTTACCCATCCCTATTACCCCAGACTTTAGTCAATTTTTCGTTAGCCAAAACCCTCTTACCAACCCATTGGTTCACAAAGATGACTTAGAAGAAGAAATATATAAGGCTGACCCAAGTCTGGTAGAGGAGTGTGAAGATAATGAGTCCATTGAAGATCTAGAAGAGTATCCTATAAAAGACCCAGGATAAGTTGATTATGACCAAACCCAGATAGAAACCAATCCAGTGTTAGTTGATCTAGTAGAAACCCAGGTATAAGCCACCCTAGAGTTAACTGACTTTAACCACACCCAACCTGTAGTGGAAGAACCCTTAAAGGAAGAAGACCATGAAAAATCCAATCCCACTATTAGAGTTTTACCTGAGGAGCCACTAGAAGAAAGCCCAATTAGAGAGCCCAGTCTTTTGATTTATGAACCATAAGAGTTTATTAAGGACTTAATCTCTTTACATCAATGCCCTCAGAATGAAGTCACCTCTTTGACTCCACTTGATCTCTTTCCTGAAATCAATGACCCTTTCTTCCATTATGTAGACCCTTTAGATAGACATCAAACCCATAAGGTAAACCACATAAGTCTAGGATTAATTTCCGACACCCCTTCTTACATTTTAGTCTATCCAATTAACCCCGAACCCTTTTCTTACTTTCCACCCAATTAGACTAACCCTGAATCCACCTCATATTTTCTGCTTTTTCTTGAATTCTCTTATGTTTCTTTAACCATTCATTTGCATTTTATAGGGGTAATCGTATTGCATTCATTCATTGCACAGGTTAGATTTGCATCATATTTTTGGCATACCCTATGGCACCTAGTAGGCATACATAGTAAGTTCTCAAGTACATGCCATGCTAGGGTCAAATGTAGAAAGTCTATAGTCTGTTAGATTTTGTTCCATAGAGTTCAACAAAATTTTCTTTGATAGGAAGGTCTAGTCGAGTCTTCTAGGTATTAGTTTTGAGTCCAATAAAGTCATAACCTTGAATCATCTGCACCTACACTTACCCTACACAGCATATGCATATGGCAGTTAGTCAAAAGTTGAACCTAAGTAATGAACTAAATAACAACTTGGCTAATTCCCAAAGGAAAAGTGAAGAATTTCTGCAGAGGAATATATGATGATAAAGAAATTTTCTGCTGAAGCTGGCCCATCCAAGATAATGAAGAGTAATGGACCCAATGCCTATGTGCCTAAGATATCACCTGATTTAGGTATTACTCCACCTTCATCATCTCAGATCTTATAGAGTCTAGGGAGCCAGCAGTGATACTTAGCAAGCCTCTTGATCCACTCCCTTTCTTTGTGAGTGAACCCATCCCAAAGCGACCACATACAATTTGGCATTTTGGTGAGGTAAAGATTGAGAGAACTATGGACAATCAAGCTATCGGCACCTGGAATAGAGACTGTCAGCGATATATAGTCCGGTGGCAAGGTTGGCTAGAATCTGAGGACACATGGTTAACCCGTGAGGATCTACAATGCCTCAACCCAGACCTACCCGAGCACTATGAGAGCCAAATTGACCCTTACTCGACGGGATCGAGTTCCTCCCGCCTCTGGAAAATTGGTGGGGACACCAAGATCAGATACAGATCACTATATCACATTTGGTTTACTTAGTCATGTGTCAAAGTTTTAAAAATCATGTAATCAATTAAGATTGAGTCCTATAATAAGTTGATGTTAGTTGATTTGTCTCAACCCTCAACCTAGTCCAGTACATTCAGTCCTGTACATCAGTATGAGTCTAGTATGAGTCCACTTTTTATACCAGAGAAGAGGTTACACTATTTTGGAGTTCCACCATGACTCATCCAGGAGTCAGAAGATACTACACTAGATTATTGGATTTTGTGTGACACCATGGGATCCAAGATGCCTTCCAAAGATCCTGATTCCTTCCAGATGCCCACCATATAACCAAATTCCATTCCAGACACCAGAGTATATTCCTAGACCAGGGCATCCATGATTCTAGAGGTCCACTTGCATCCTAGCCCAAAGAAATCAAGCCCAGGTGCCAAGCCCAAGCCCTTAAGAAGCAAGATACCAGAAAATATTCCTGCTACCAGGCTACCATGCCACCCTAGCTTCCAGAGGCCCAAGCCTATACACCCAAGCCTTTTTGGGCTAGCCCCTTGCTGCCCCTAGAAGTCCAACATGCCCTCCTAGGTATCCTTGTAGGGTTGACTAAGTCCAAGCTCAAATGGAGGTGTCCTTAAGTAAGAAGGAGAAGACTAGCCTAAATTAGTTAGGATTCCTAGTTCTTTTAAGCTTTGTAATTCTAACCTAGCTAGGAAAGGACATGTAATCTAAGTAGGAAAAAGCTTGTTAACCTAAGTGTAACCCTAGCTAGAGGGGGCATGAGAACTCTATAAATACCCCACCCCTTCTCCTCTTGTAATCATCTCTTTCTTATTAATACAACTTGCTAAAATTTTGAATCGTTGCCTTATGTTGGTGTTTTCGTTTTGGTTCTTTACTTTGAGTACTCTCATTGTGTACCCTATCTAAATCCATGCTGCCCTAGCATCTTTTTGCATCATTGGAGACCAGCCACACCCAAGCAAAGTAGGCCTAGCTGCTGTCCAGGACAAGGAGCTTCTTCCTTCCTGGTTGCCATCTCCTAACCCTAATCCCGATTCCTTCAAAACCCTAGTTCCTTTTTTCTTTTTTATTTGCTATTTTGATTGACCCTGATGCTTGCAGGATCCCCAAGGTGTTTCACCTCCCTTGGAGAGGCTTTCCTTTCCTTCAGACCAGGTCCAGATCAGCTATCTAATTCAAGGAACTGAAGCTTCTTCATCTAGGCTCCGATCAGAGTATAAGTGATCCTTTCCACTACAAAGTTTTCAATCTCTGACTGGTAAGAAACCTTCCCTTCTCTTGATATCTGTTTTGATAAAGATAAGCTATCCTAAACCGAGAGTTTCTCAACTCTTGGATCATGGCTATTTATTATCTTGCATGAGTTTTTGCAATACGATGATTCTTTACATAGCTACTCCTTATGCTAGTTCTTATTTTATTTGAGAATTTAGCCTACAAACATAAATTATAAAAAATATAAAAAATTATATTACAATTTTTCCTATATGTTTTGTAATCTTAGAGTCATCCCACATCAGTTTGGTATCATAGCAGGTTTATGATAGTTTTTATCTGCTTTGCATTCACAAACCCTAATTTCTGCATTCTATCCACTGCATTAAGTTTTGTTCTTCATATAATTTTGACTATCTAGGAATTTTATTTTTCTATGAAATTTGCATTAATTGTTCTCTGTCGTATCCTCTATTTTAAAAAAAGTTTTAATTAATTTTATATAAAACCTAAATCATTAAAATTTGGCATTTTAAAAACCCTAAAAGAATTTTGATAATTTCTGCAGTAGTCAAAACACCCTAGGATTTGCATCATCATATGATTTTTGTTCTACATGAAATTTGGTAGGTATCATCAACACCATCCATCCTCTATTACACAATTTTTTTTAATTTTTTATGCATCAGGATCTATGTCAAATTCTGCATCAACCAAAACCCTAATTCTCTGATTTCTGCTGATTTTGCACTTGACTAACTCAAACCTAATCAACTTCCACACACCCCAATCCCTAGCCTAATTTGATTGCTAACCTAATCAACTTATACCTAATTTATCATTTCATAAAATATACATAAAATATTTGTTGACCCCTAAAGTGATTTTGATGATAACAAAACATTGGAGCATACATTTAGTCATCTAACTACTCTTCAAATGATTGACAAGTTTTTGTAGGACAACTACATTGACACATTTTTTAATTTCTACAATATTTAATGTTTTGTGTTGAGTTGTGAATTATTCAAAATCTTGTAAAGAAGAATCCTACAAAAAATCTCTATTAAAAACAAGTTCAAGGGTTACTTCTAGTAGTCTTTCAAGCTTCAAGTTTTCTTGATTTTATTATAAAAAGAACATGAAGAAGACTTTAAAGCATGGGACAAGTGTTCTGAAAGTTTGAAGCTGATCTAGCTGAGGAACCGCATTCGAGCCGACTGGATGAACAACCCAGCCGACTCTGGCACTAGCACTGAAGACAAGTTCTCTGGCACACAGATCCAGCCGACTGGCACCAAGGTCTATCCGACTCGTCCAGAACAAGGTTGAGAACATTCTAAGATTCTCATGAATCCGAGCCAACTGGAATCAGATCCAGCTGACTCATCCAGAACTTAGTTAAAAATGGTCTAAGAAGCCTTTGAGATTCCAGCCGACTGGAATTCAGCCCAGCCGACTCGTCCATAGTGAGGTATTTTCTCAACTAGTGAAGCTAGCCGATTGGCACTTAACCCAGTCGACCCGAACTTCATCCGAGCTGACTCAAAGTTTGTTCGAGCCGACTGGAATGGCGGGGTCACCTCCAACGGCTAGTTCCAGTTCTCAATTTTTGAATTCCAAAAGTGCTCCAACGGTAACCTGTCACCTCCCAACGGTCTACAACATTCAAAATCAAGGGAAGGCAGTTGAAGTCTCTATAAATAAGGTATGAGAACATCTTTGGAGAGACTAATGAGCAAATAATGATTTATTGAGCATTTATTGAACAATTATTGAAGTGAAGTGAGAGAGCACTAGAGCTTTAAAGTTTGTCTTCATGCCTGCAACAACTCTTACCAGAAGCTTGAAGCACCTTTTGAGGAAAGCAAGGAAGCCATTGAAGTGCATTGAAGAGCATTTAGTGGATCTTCACTCGAGCTGCATTGGAAACCACCCAGACAACAGAGTTTGTCTTTATTGTTGCTTTTTTAATCTATCATTTAGAATATCTGGGTTATTGGTGAGCCCTGTTGTAAAAACCAAATAGGTTACTTTGGTAAGCCTTTAAAACCAGAGTGTAGAGGTTTCTTTGGTGAGCCTAGCTAAAAACCAAAGTGTAGAGGTTTTAGGTGAACATGTAAAAACCTAACTTGGGTTTTTTTGGTGAGCTCGGTTTTAAAAACCAAAGTGTAGAGGTTTGGATTATGAGCCTATAAAACAATCCATCTGTACTCCAGTTTGGGGGATATAGTGGAAATCCCGAGTGGTGAACTTGGGTAGTGGACGTAGGAGCTGGGTTTCTCCGAACCACTATAAATCTGTTTTGTTTGTGTTGTGTTTGTTTTATCCTTTAGCTTCTGCTTTCATTCTCTGATTAACACAGCACCTAACCACTAATTGGAATTACTTGTGCACATATTCATGAAAATTTTGTAATTGCCAATTCACCCCCCTCTTGGGACTAAGCCACCTGGGCAACAGCTGGTATCAGAGCAGTATCTCTAATTACTTGAGTTAAGATTGATGGCTCATCCCATGAGTACATCCTTGGCCGAGGGACAATCAACAAATAGACCTCCACTATTCACGGGCACTAATTATTCATATTGGAAAGCATGAATGAAAATTTACATACAAGCTGTAGATTTTCAATTGTGGAAGGTCATCTTGAAAGGGCCACACATTCCCATAATTAAAGTTGATGGCGTGGACATCCCTAAGCCTGAAGAGGACTGGGATGATCATGACATGAAGATGGGGGAATTGAACGCCAAAGCAATGAATTTATTATACTGTGCTTTGGATGCTAATGAGTTCAACCGAATTTCCACTTGCTCATCAGCAAAGAAAATCTGGGATAAACTCGAAGTGACCCATGAGGGAACTTCCCAAGTGAAAACCTCCAAGATAAATCTTTTAGTTCATAACTATGAATTATTCAAAATGGAACCTTCTGAAACAATATCTGCCATGTTCTCTAGATTTACAGATATTATTAATGGTTTAAAGAGTCTTGGCAGGGTATACTCTAATGCAGATCTGGTTCAGAAAATCCTTCACTCTTTGCCCGACAAATGGGATCCCAAGGTAACTGCGATCCAGGAAGCCAAAGATGTCAACACTTTGATGCTAGATGAACTGCTGGGATCACTCATCACCCATGAGCTAACAATGCAACACAGAACGGAAGATGAGTAGAAGAAAAAGAAGACATCAGCCTTCAAAGCTGCTTCCAATTCAAAAAGGGATGATGAAGAATCTGAAGATGAAAGCACCTCCTCCAATGACGACCTAGAAGATGAAGACATCGCTATGGTTGTGAGGAGATTTAGAAAATTTATGGAAAGAAAGAAAGGAAGGTACAACCGGAAGTTTCACAGGAAGGATTATGGAAAAGAAAAGGAAAAGGACAGAGAGAAAGACAAGGAGGTAGTCCCCACGTGCTGCGAATGCAAGAAGCCGGGGCACATACATCCGGACTGTCCAATGTTGAAGAAATCCTTCAGACAAAAGAAGAAAAAGAAAATAATGGTTGCCACATGGTCCGACAGTGAAGACTCAACATCATCTGAAGAAGAAGAGACCACCAAGACTACCAATCTTTGCTTAATGGGTCTCGAAGATGAGGTAACATCCCCTAACAACTGCACTGAATTTACTTTCGAAGAACTAAATTCTGCTTTTCATGATTTACTTTCTGAATTTAAGAAAGCTGGAGTAAAGATAAAATCATTGAAAAATATGAATGATTCTTTACTCAAACAAAAAGATGAAATTTCAGAAAAGAATATTTTATTGTAAAAGGAACTGCATGACTTTTCTAAAAAATTTGAAAAACTGAAAAATGAGAATTTATCATATGAAAAGAAAAATATTGATTTACTTGCTAAAAACATTGAATTAAAAAAGGAGGTTACAAAACTCAAGCCTTTGGTTGAAAAACTCACTTTATCTTCAAATAAGCTTGAGCTAATTTTGAAAGAACAACGAATTTCTGGAAATAAAGCTGGAATTGGTTTCAACACTTCTTTTATAAATAGAATTTCATCAATAACTTTTGTGAAATCCAAAATACCAGCTCAAAATATTTTATCTCAAAAGGTTTCAGCCACACCAAAAACTGTTTCTACTTCAAAATCTTTATCATATACTCTTAAGAATTTGAGCAAAAATGCATACATTCCAAAAGGTTCAAAATCTACATCAAGTGCATCAACTTTTAGAACTTCAAATTCTGTTTCCAACAAAAATTCTAAAGTTGTTTGCTATGCTTATAAAAGAATAGGACATAAAGCTTTTGAATGCAATAATTTTAGTAATGTCCATAAAAAGGTAAAAAAAATTTGGGTTCCCAAAGGAACCACCTCTACTGACCTGCAAGGACCTAAGGTAGCTTGGGTACCTAAAAGAATTCATTGACTGTTTTGCAGGAATGTCATGCAGCCCAAAAATTGAAGAAAAGGTGGACTTGGATAGCGGCTGCTCAAGACATATGACGGGTGATAAGGACCAATTCATCACCCTTGAAATGAAAGGAGGTATGGTCACCTTTGGAGACAATGACAAAGGGAGAAGAATCAGTATTGGTAAGATCAAAATAACTCCCTTTACTTTTATTGAAAATGTTTTGCTAGTAGATAAATTGAAGCATAATCTCTTAAGTATAAGTCAATTATGTGATAAAGGCTTCAAGGTTGTCTTTGAGTCTTCTATGTGCATAGTAACTAACTCTTTAGATTCTAGAAATAATTTTTTTGGACATAGACTCGGGAATATATATGTGGTAGATCTTAATGATCTTGCCATGACTAGTAGCCTTAGTCTAGTTACAATGAATGCTAAGATCAAAGAGTCAGGCTTACTATGGCATAGACGATTAGGTCATGCTAGCATGCATACAATTGCCAAATTAATTTCTAAAGATCTTGTTAGAGGCATGCCTAAGTTTAAAGTTGATTTGAATCATGTTTGTGATGCATGCCAAATGGGTAAACAAACTAGGGGGAGTTTTAAATCAAAGAATATAGTTTCTACAACAAGACCTCTTGAACTACTTCACATGGATCTTTTCGGACCTACTAGGACCATAAGCCTAGGAGGGATGAAATATGCTCTTGTGATAGTAGATGATTTTTCGAGATTTACATGAGTTTTATTTATCGCATCAAAAGATGAAACTTTTCATGTTTTTAGAAAATTTCATAAAAAGGTTTCAAACCAAAAGAACTTATCTTTGATTTCAATTAGAAGTGATCATGGAACTGAGTTTGAAAATCAATTTTTTGAAGATTATTGTACTGAATTTGGCATTGATCACAACTTTTTCGCTCCTAGAACACCTCAACAAAATGGTGTTGTAGAGAGAAAAAATAGGACATTGGAAGAAATGGCTCGCACAATATTGAGTGAAGGCAATCTTCCAAAGTACTTTTAGGCAGAAGTGGTGAACACTGCATGTTATATCTTAAACCGCATTTTGATCCATCCTATCTTAAAGAAAACCCCCTATGAGCTTTGGAATGACAAAAAATCCAATATTAGTTATTTTCATGTATTTGGTTGTAAATGCTTTGTGCATAATAATGGAAAAGATAATTTAGGAAATTTTGATTCTAAAGCTGATAATGCAATTTTCGTAGGTTATTCTTTACATAGCAAAGCATATAGGATTTTTAATAAAAGGACTCTTACTATTGAAGAGTCAATTCATGTTGTATTTGTTGAAACTAACCCTACACTTTCTAGACAAGAAGAGTGCATAGACAATGATGCAGGCACATTGCAAAAAGGAATGGATGACTTGAGCATTCAAGACAAAGACACTCAAGGTGGAGAAGAAACAATAAGTAAGGATCACACTGATCTACCAAGGGACTGGAGGTATGTTACATCTCACCCTAAAGAATTAATAATAGGAGATCCTTCACATGATGTTGGATTAAGGCTGCACATAAGGATGTACATGACTACCTAGCCTTTGTATCACAAATAGAACCCCATATCTTAGAAGAAGCTGAGACTGATCCAAACTGGATGATGGCAATGCATGAAGAATTAAACTAGTTTGAAAGAAATAAGGTATGGACACTTGTAGATAGATCTATAGACCACCCAATTATAGGAACTAAATGGGTCTATAAAAATAAATTAGATGAACAAGGAAATATTATAAGGAACAAAGCTAGATTAGTGGCTAAGGGATATAACCAAGAAGAAGGTATTGATTTTGATGAAACTTATGCACCCGTAGCAAGACTAGAAGCTATTAGATTATTACTTGCATTTGCTTGCTACATGAACTTTAAACTCTTTCAAATGGATGTAAAAAGTGCATTTCTTAATGGTTTTATCTCTAAACAAGTTTTTATGGAACAACCATCAGGTTTTGAAAATCATGCTTTTCCAAACCATGTATTCAAATTAAACAAAGCATTGTATGGTTTGAAACAAGCACCTAGAGCCTGGTATGATAGACTTAGCACTTTCTTAATTGAAAATGATTTTTCAAGAGAAAATATAGATAAAACTTTGTTTATCAAAAAGAAAAATAATGACATCTTAGTTGTACAAATATATGTAGATGATATCATTTTTGGTGCAACTAATGAATCTCTATGTAAAGAATTTGCTAAGCTTATGCAGGGAGAATTTGAAATGAGCTTAATGGGCGAGCTGAACTACTTCCTTGGACTTCAAGTAAAACAAACAAAGGAAGGCATCTTCATCAACCAAGCCAAATACATCAAGGAAATCATCAAAAAGTTTGGTATGGAGAGTAGCAAAACAATGAGCACACCCATGAGCCCAGCTTGCAGACTGGACAAAGATGAGAATGGATCCAATGTTGACCAAAAGCTATATAAAGGTATGATCAGATCCTTATTATATTTGACTGCAAGTAGACCTGACATATTATACAGTGTATGAGTATGTGCTAGATTTCAGTCATCACCAAAAGAAACACATATGCTTGCTGTAAAGAGAATAATTAAATATTTGAAAATAACAAGTAATTTAGGAATTTGGTATTCTAAACATTGTACTTTGAATTTGATTGGATTCTCTGATGCTAATTATGCTGGTTGTAAAATAGATAGAAAAAGTACTAGTGGTACATATCAATTTCTAGGGTTGAATTTAATTTCATGGCACTGTAAGAAGCAAAACTCCATAGCCTTGTCCATAGCTGAGGCTGAGTACGTGGCTGCCGGTAGTTGTTGTGCTCAAGTGTTATGGATTAAACAACAACTAAAAGACTTTGGTGTATCACAATCTAAAATTTCAATTAAATGTGATAACATAAGTGCTATCAATTTGACAAAGAATCCAATTCAACACTCTAAAACCAAGCACATTTAAATTAGACATCATTTTATTAGAGATCATGTATCAAATAGTAATATTGTGCTTGACTTTGTGCCAACTGAAGATCAATTAGCTGACATATTCACCAAGCCACTCAATCAAGATAGATTTGAGCTAATTAGAAGTGAATTAGGACTTTGTGATCCCTTCTAGATTCTTCAACCTAATTCCTTCAATTCTAAGGAAACTTTATCTAGAAAACCTCCTCAATTTATTCTATTTTATTAAGCTTTAATTTCCTTCAAAATTTTATTCAAAATCCTTCTGAATTTTGTTCAAACTTTTCAAAACTCTACTCTTTCTGTTCGAGTCGACTGGATCCTAATTTGAGTCGACTGGATTTTTTTGAGAGTTTTGAACCTGTTCTGGCCTAGCCGACTCGAACAGTTTCGAGTCGACTGGAATTTTTGATGATTTTAGAGAAGCTCTGGCCTAGTCGACTGGAAACCCTTTTAGGGCTACTCGAGTTGACTGGATTTTCATGCCAAAGCATTGTGCTTAGGGTTATAAACTCTTCTCTGAACTGTTTAGCTTCTATGTTATCTTCTCTAACGGTTCACTCATCTCCAAAACCCACTCCAAAGACTTCGTATTCCCTACCAAGCACTCCATTCTCTTGCTCTTCCATCTTTCCTAGCTATGGCACCCAAACGTGCGACAGGGAAACGGTCCGCTAGGGCTGCTCCTTCAGCTGAAAAAGAAAGAAGGTCCAAGAGAAGACAAGAAGAGCCAAGCAATGAAGAAATTACAAAGGAAGCCATAAGAGAAGTTCCATTAGCTCCCAGCCAAGTACCCTCAATGTCTACGTGTCAGGTAACCTCCGGCCATTGAATTAATTTTGAGTTTATTAAGGGCATTGGGTTAAAGATAGGAGACTTAATTGAAGACCAAGGGTGGAGGAAATTTTGTTCATTGAATGAGAAAACCTATCCCACTTTGGTTAGAAGCTTTTATAAGAACCTAAGGTTGGGAACTAACCATGTGGAATCCACTATCAAAGGGAAGAGGGTTATTTTGAATGAGGAGTCCTTACATGAATTACTGGATATTCCTTCTAAGGGACTGAAGTTTTTAGTAATTGAAAATAGAGAGAAGACTCTGAAAACAGTTTTAAACAAAGAGGATGTAGGAGGAATTGGGACTATTTTAGCTAACACCCTATCATTGGAAATGAGACTACTTCATGACTTCATTTGTAGAATCTTCTAATAAAGAACTGGTAGGTTCGATTGGGTGAACGAAAAGGATCTATGTCTCATGGAGCACATCCTAGAAAGAACTCCTATCAATCTGTCATATATTATAATCATGCAGATGAAATAAATAGTAAGAAAGGCTAAATCTTGTTTGCCATATGGTATGATGCTTACATTGTTGTTTAAATCCCATAGAGTCAATTTGGATGATGAAGACAGATTAGAATTGCATCACACTGATATCTACACATCTAAAACTCTTGAGAGAATGGGATATTTTCAAGTGGAAGGAGTCTGGAGAAAGAAGGGCACAAATATAAGAGCCATTGGCAGCTCCAGTAGTAGTGAAGAAGAGGAAGAAGAAGAAGCAGCTGGAACTTCCTCTACACCTGTACCAGAGCCTGAGTCATTTGTACCTGAGCCTGCTACTGTCACTAAGGAGACTAAAGCACCGTCACCTATATTTGATTTCCCTACAGCAGAGTTTGACTTGCCAGCACCGGAGTTTGACCTGCCTTCAGCTGATGCTCCTTTACATGACTATCCTACTACAGCTACATAGCCTCCAATTGTCCAAGTTCAGATTGAAGAATAGTTAAAAAACTTGACAAATTCACTGACTAAACTATAACTTCCTTATTTACTGATTTGAAACAGTCAGTGGACAGTAGATTGGACAAACTAGAAAAGAATGTTTCAAATCTAAAAGAAAAAGTTGAAGCTATAAAAGCTTCAAGGTCAGCACCTCAGATAGACCTTCAGCCTATTCTGAGTTGTATCTCTTCAAGTTCTGAAACAATTTTAAAGTCTGTGAATGCCACTTTAAATGAATATTAGACTGAATTGAAAGAGCTTAGAGGTAGAGTGGGAACTATTGTAGATACAAGAGGTATGGTAGAAGATTATACTAGGGGCATTGGAATCATAAGATCAGAGCTTGGCAGACTTCGAGGATCAGCTGAAGCCTTCGCCAATGTCCAAGCAACTGAGCTTATATCTATGCAGAAAGAGATAGGTGAAATAAAAGAGACAGTAAATAAAGTACCAGTTAGCCTCAAGGACTTGGATTAGCACATGGGAGCAATGTGGGTGGAAATGGTGTCTCTCAATAGCACTGTCAGTTCATTGGAAGTCATAGCTAGGACAAGACCTTTATATGATCTGCCACCCATTTCCACTAGGGCACCTAGTACCTCTGTTCACCCTAGGGCTCCTCCTCCACATGCTTCATCTAATCGAGCACCTAGACCCACTTCTTGACAAGGTGTCAATGTTCCTAGAGATGATTCTGATTAAACATTTTATAGTTTCAGTACCTTTTTGGATGCATTTTGAAACTTTTGTAATGACTGATGTACTGAACACTTTTTGATAGAAATGAAATGAACATCTTTTGGTTACTGTATAATGTGTGTATACTCGTATTATCTTGATTACATCTCTATTTGTTTAAATGGAATTCTCTCTCTAAGTTGAGAAAGTGAAATTATCTCAAACAAATATTGAAATTTTCTCAATCTATTTAAAATTCTGAGCTTACCTGTTTAACCTTTTTGAATTGTTGACAAAAAGGGGGAGAATCATAGAGTTCATGAAAGAATACATTGCAATAGTAATACTAAAGTAAAGTAGACAAGGGGAGTTTTTTAAGGCATTTCTGAATGATCTCTTACATATTATTCTGATAAAATTTCAAGTGAATGTCAAAGGGGGAGAAACTTAAAAACAATTCATATTGTCTAGAAATCTTATAAACAGGGGGAGATATACATGTTTAACTTACATACTTCAATGATTTTTATGATGCTCTGATGCTCTCAACTTATCATATCTATCAGTCGATACTTAATGCTGCTTGATACATACAAGCAATCAATCTCTGATATTTACAGTTTATGAATTTGATTTTGTGCATAACTGTATAGCACATACTGATATACATTTGAGATTACAGTTGATTTTTATATATAAATGCTTACATATTTGTGAATAGAGTAGATTCTTTTCATGCCCAGTGTTTTGTCATCATCAAAAAGGGAGAGATTGTTGACCCCTAAAGTGATTTTGATGATAACAAAATATTGAAGCATACATTTAGTCATCTAACAACTCTTCAAATGATTGACAAGTTTTTGTATGACAACTACATTGACACATTTTTCAATTCCTACAATATTCAATGTTTTGTGTTGAGTTGTAAATTATTTAGAATCTTATAAAGAAGAACCCTACAAAATAATTCTATTAATAACAAGTTCAAGGGTTACTTCTAGTAGTCTTTCAAGCTTCAAGTTTTCTTGATTTTATTGTAAAAAGTGCTTGAAGAAGACTTTAAAGCATGGGACAAGTGTTCTGAAAGTTTGAAGCTGATTTAGCTGAAGAACCACATTCGAGCCGACTGGATGAACAACCTAGCCGACTCTGGCACTGGCACTGAAGACAAGTTCTCTGGCACATAGATCCAGCCGACTGGTACCAAGGTCCAGCCGACTCGTCCAGAACAAGGTTAAGAACGTTCTGAGATTCTCAGGAATCCGAGCTGACTGGAATCAGATCCAGCAGACTCATCTAGAACTCAGTTGAAAATGGTCTAAGAAGCCTCTGAGATTCTAGCCGACTGGAATTCAGCCCAGCCGACTTGTCCAGAGTGAGGTATTTTCTCAACTGGGGAAGCTAGCCTACTGGCACTCAACCCAGTCGACCCGAGCTTCATCCGAGCTGACTCGAAGTTTGTCTGAGCCGACTGGACTGTAAAACAATCCGACTGTATTCCAGTTTAGGGGATATAGTGGAAATCCCGAGTGGTGAACTTGGGTAGTGGACGTAGGAGCTGGGTTGCTCCGAACCACTATAAATCTGCTTTGTTTGTGTTGTGTTTGTTTTATCCTTTAGCTTCTGCTTTCATTCTCTAATTAACACAGCACCTAACCACTAAATAGAATTACTTGTGCACATATTCGCAAAAATTTTGTAATTTCAAATTCACCCCTCTTTTGGCACTAAGCCACCTGGGCAACAATATTTTTATTTTCCTGATTGTTTTATATTGCATTAGGAACATCGATTGCCATCATCTTTAACCTAATCTTAAGGGCAACTCAATATCTCAGATCAGGGTAGGATTTCATCACCTGTCCTGGGCCCAAAACAACCATCATCATACTAACCCAAGCCTAATTAAAATTAATTAGACCTAATTTGCCTTAGAGGGCTAGGAGACATCAACAGGTCAGGTCAGAATTGTGTGGGCCAACTAGTGCATTTAATCCTTTAGCTATTACTGAAAGCTAGTGTCTAAGGATGAGTGTCTAGAGTCAAATGACCTAAGTAGTGTTGTGGTTTTTAATTGGGTCCCTACGAAAGCAGGGGGGGCTCCCACACTCCCACCCCCTACCTAGCCAGTGGAAGGATTAGCTACTGGGTTAGGTGTAAGTTGAGCTGACCCATTCAGTTTTGACTCTAGGTCTGGCAAACCCTAGATTTTACTAACCTTTCTTTTACATGCTTGGCTGCATCATTTCATCTTGATTGTTTGAGTGATTGTATGACCACTAGACTAGGAACCCAATATCAAAAGTCTAAACCCAACCATGGATCCCAATTTTAAGGCTTTCATAAAAGCCATGAATGACCAAATGGTTACCCAATTAACTGCCCAAATATACCAGTCCAGCACCCAAACCCAAAATCAGTTAGCACAGACCCAAAATCAGTTAGCATTGATAAGCATTAGGTTTGACCAATCCGATACTAAGCTTGACCAAATGAACCAAAGATTCAACCAAGTAGGAACCCTAGGCAAGACCCATAGAGCTGAACCCCAGGAACCCATAGTCCCTAGATATGAACCCAATAGTAACCCTCTATCCCTCAATCAACCTGAACCCTATAGGATTGATACCCCTAGATTTAAACCCATAACCTTTAAACCCATAACCTATGAACCCATAACCCTTAGTTTACCCACCACTGTTATCCCAGACTTTTGTCAATTTTTCATTAGCCAAACCCCTCTTACCACCCCATTGATTCACCAAGATGACTTAGAAAAAAAAATATATGAGGCTGTCCCAAGTTTGGTAGAGAAGTATGAAGATAATGAGTCTATTAAAGATCTAGAAGAGTATCTTATAGAAGACCCAGGATTAATTGATTATGACCAAACCTAGATAGAAACCAATCCAGTGTTAGTTGATCTAGTAGAAACCCAGGTACAAGCCACCCTAGAGTTAACTGACTTTAACCACATCCAACCTATAGTGGAAGAACCCTTAAAGGAAGAAGACCATGAAAAATCCAATCCCACTATTAGAATTTTACCTGAGAAGCCACTAGAAGAAAGCCCAATTAGATAGCCCAGTCCTTTGATTTATGAACCAGAAGAGTTTATTAAGGACTTAATCACTTTATATTAATGCCCTCAGGATGAAGTCACCTCTTTGACTCCACTTGATCTCTTTCCTAAAATCAATGACCCTTTCTTCTATTATATAGACCCTTTAGATAGACATTAAACCCATAAGGTAAACCTCATAAGTCTAGAAATAATTCCCGTCACCCCTTCTTACATTTTAGTCTATCCAATTAACCCCGAACCCTTTTCTTACTTTCCACCCAATCGGACTAACCCTGAATTCACCTCATATTTTCTACCTTTTCTTGAATTCTCTTATGTTTCTTTAACCATTCATTTATATTTTATAGGGGTAATCATACTGCATTCATTCATTGCACAGGTTAGATTTGAATCATATTTTTGGCGTAACCTATGGCACCTAGTAGGCATACATAGTATGTTCTCATGTGCATGCCATGTTAGGGTCAAATGTAGAAAGTCTATAGTTTATTAGATTGTCCCGTAGAGTTCAATAAAATTTTCTTTGATAGGAAGGTCTAGTCGAGTCTTTTAGGTATTAGTTTTGAGTCCAATAAATTCATAACCTTGAATCATCTACACCTGCACTTACCCTGCACAACATATGCATATGGAAATTAGTCAAAAGCTGAACCTAAGTAATGAACTAAATAACAACTTCGCTAATTTCCAAAGGAAAAGTGAAGAATTTTTGTAAAGGAATATATGATGATAAAGAAGTTTTCTGCTGAAGATGGCCCATCTAAGATAATGAAGAGTAATGGATTCAATGCCTATGTGCCTAAGATATCACATGATTTAGGTATTAGCTCTAGCTTCATCATCTCAGATCTTATAGAGTCTAGAGAACCAGCAGTGATACCCAGCGAGCCCCTTGAGCCATTCCCTTTCTTTATGAGTGAACCCATCCCAAAGTGACCATATACAATTTGGCCTTTTGGATAGATAAAGATTGAGAGAACTCTGGACGATCAAGCTATCGGTACCTGGAATAGAGATTGTCAGCGGTACTTGATCCGGTGGCAAGGTTAGCCAGAATCTGAGGACTCGTAGATCACCCATGAGGATCTGTAACGCCTCAACCCAGACCTACCCGAGCACTATGAGAGCCAAATTGACCCTTACTCGATGGGGTCGAGTTCCTCCCATACCCGAAGAATTGGTGGGGACACCAGGATCAGACACAGATCACTGGATCCCATTTGGTTTACTTAGTCATGTGTCAAAGTTTTCAAAATCTTGTAATCAATTAAGATTGAGTCCTGTAATAAGTTGAGGTTAGTTGATTTGTCTCAACCCTCAACCTAGTCCAGTACATTGAGTCCTATACATCAGTATGAGTCTAGTATGAGTCCACTTTTTATACTAGAGAAGAGGTTACACTATTTTGGAGTTCCACCAGGCCTCATCCGGGAGTCAGAGGCCACTACATCAGATTATTGGATTTTGTATGACACCATAGGATCCAAGATACCTTCTAGAGACCCTGATTCCATCCAGATGCCCAGATTCACTTCCAGATGCCAGAGTATATTCCTAGACCTAAGGCATCCATGATTCTAAAGGTCCACCTGTAATCCTAGCCCAAAAAAATCAAGCATGGTTACCAAGCCCAAGCCCTTAAGAAGCAAGATACCAGGAAATATTTCTGCTACCAAGCCACCCCAGCTTCTAGAGGTCCAAGCCCATGCACCCAAGCCCCTTTAGGCCAGCCCCTTGCTACCCCTAGAAGCCCAACATGCCCTCCTAGGCATCCTTGGAGGGTTGACCAAGTCCAAGCTCAAATGGAGGTGTCTTTAAGTGAGAAGGAGAAGACTAGCCTAATCTAGTTAGGATTCCTAGTTCTTTTAAGCTTTGTAATTCTAACCTAGCTAGGAAAGGACATGTAATCTAACTAGAAAAATGCTTGTTAACCTAAGTGTAACCCTAGTTAGAGAGGGCATGAGAACTCTATAAATACCCCACCCCTCCCCCTCTTGTAATCATTTCTTTTTTATGAATACAACTTGCTGAAATTTTGAGTCATTGCCTTGTGTTGGTGTTTTTATTTTGGTTCTTTACTTTGAGTGCTCTCCTTATGTGCCCTAGCCGAATCCCTGCTACCCTAGCATCCTTTTTCATCCTTGGAGACCAGCCATGCCCAAGCAAAGGAAGCCTTAGCTGCTATCCAAGATAAAGAGCTTCTTCCTTCCCCGTTGCCATCTCCTAACCCTAATCCCGATTCCTTCAAAACCCTAGTTCCTTTTTTCTTTTTATTTGCTATTTTGATTGACCCTGATACTTGCAGGATCTCTGAGGTGTTTAACCTCCCCAGAGAAGGCTTTCCTTTCCTTAAGACCGTGTCCAGATCAGCCATCTGATTCAAAGAATCGAAGCTTCTTCATCCAGGCTCCGATCAGAGTGTGAGTGATCCTTTCCACTACAAAGTTTTCAATCTCTGACTGGTAAGAAACCTTCCCTTCTCTTGATATCTATTTTGATGAAGATAAGCTATCCTAAACCAGGAGTTTCTCAACTCTTGGGTCTTGGCTACTTATTATCTTGCATGAGTTCTTTGCGATACGATGATTCTTTGCATTGCTACTCCTTATGCTAGTTCTTATTTTATTTAAAAATTTAGCCTACAAATATAAATTATAAAAAATATAAAAAAATTATTTTACTATTTTTCCTGTTTGTTTTGTAATCTTAGAGTCATCCCGCATCATGAAGTGTCGACACTTGGAGTTCTAGGAATAGTAATGGCTAGTTTTTCAAATGCAGAACTCGCTCCTCTTGGGTCATAATGGCTAGTTCTTCATGTCTAATTGCTAGAAACCTAGTTTGAGGCCTTGAAAGGGTATTTATATGATTCAAATCAAATCAAAACATAAGGAAAGGAAAAAAAAACAACCAAGAGAGAAGAAAGGAAGATCACTCACTCTAATTCATTAAGTTCAACCAACTTCAAGCAAAAGCAAGTCTCCAAGCATTCAAGATCTACCTTCTTGAGCATTAAAAGAGGCTTCATCAAGTTGGTGGCAGTACTACAATAAAGCTTCAAAGAGATATCCACTTTTTTATTAGAAAGCTTTATTTGTTACTTTACTTCAAACTTATATTTGTTGTAAAGATTTTTGGTTAGCTTATTAAAAAACCAAGGAGGTTATTGGTGAGCCTTTAAAAACTATTTAGGTTCTTGGTTAGCCCACAAAACCAAGGGAGGTTGGTGGTGAGCCTTAAAACCATTTAGGTTCTTGGTTAGCCCGTAAAACCAAGTAAGGTTTAGACTTTTGAGCCTTGTGAAAACTAGTCAGGTTTTGATTAGTGAGCCTGGAAAACTAATCGGCTATAATCGGTTAAGATTATAGTGAATTCCCAAGTGGGTCTTAGGAAGTGGATGTAGGTGCATTGGATAGCACCAAACCACTATACTTCTTTTGTGTTTATGATTGCTTGTCTCTTCAATCATCTCTTCAAATTGCTCTTATCTTTATTGTTTTATATTTCCGTTGCATACTCATTAAAGAGAACTTCACTTACATTCATAGTACCTAGTTTATTTATTGAATTGGATTACATTCTTGCTTTCCATTCAAATAATTTTTAGAGACCCAATTCACCCCCCCTCTTGGGTTATTTACTGGGCAACAAGTGATATCAGAGCCTTGTTCTCAGTTTGTAGGTCTAACCACCTTAAGTAAAGATTTATAGCAGCCCCTATTGGTACTAGTGTAGTTGAGGGACAAGCCTCAAATAGACCTTCATTGTTTAATAGATCAAATTATATTTATTAGAAAACTAGAATGAGAAATATATGCATTCAATTTATTATAACTTGTGGAAGGTTGTTGATAAAGGTCCACATATTCCTTCGATTGTGGTTAATAGTGTTTCCATCCCAAAGCTCGAAGAGGATTGGGATGAAAATGATATTAAACAATCCGAGATCAATGTGAAAGTAATGAATCTCCTCTATTGTGCATTAGATTCTAGTGAATTTAATAGGATTTCTACTTACACATCCATCAAGAAAATATGGGACATACTTGAAGTTACCCATGAGGGTACCGATCAAGTGAAAACTATTAAAGTGAATATGTTAATGCATATATATGAAATGTTTCAAATGGAACCTAATGAATCTATCACTAATATATACCAAGATTCATAAATATTATAAATGGATTAAGAAGTTTAGGAAAAATAATGTCTAATGCTGATCTTGTCAACAAAATTCTGAGGTCACTTCCAACTTCGTGGGATCCAGAGGTGACCGCTATCCAAGAAGCTAAAGATGTTGACAAACTATCATTGGAGCAATTGGTGGGATCACTCATGACGTATGAGCTCAACATAAAGCAAAAATATATGGATATGGATAAGAAGAAAAATGGAATTGCATTCAAGTCTACTGTTAAAGAAGAATCCTCAAATGAAGAATCTGAAGAAGAAGAAGAGGATGAGAGTGAAGAAGCACTCCTTGCAAGAAAATTCAGAAGGTTCATGAAGAGAAAAAAGTTTCCCTATAAGATGAAGTTCCAATCAACTAAAGAGAAGGGAAAAGAAAAAGAAAAAGAAAATGAGAAGGAGATACCTACATGCTTCGAGTGTAAGAAACCTGGATACTATAAATTCGACTGCCCTCTCCTAAAGAAGTCAAAAAAGAAGCTAAGGAAGAAGGCTATGATGGCTACCTGGAGTGATAGTGAGGACTCCAGTTCAAAAGAAATACAAGCTGAAATTGTAAATCTATATCTCATGGCACATCAAGATCAAGAAGAGGTAATTTCTGATACAAAAATATATTTTACTTTTGATTTAAAAAATACTTTGGATGAATTAGTTCATGATTACAAATTGATTTTATCTAAAAATAAAAAATTAAAAAAGCATGAAAATAATTTTTCTAATGAAAACAATTCTTTATTAAATGAAGTTAATGATTTGAAAACTAAACTAGATATCTTAGAAAAGAAAAATAAGGCTTTAACAATGAAAAATGATATTTTAAAAAGACCTAAAAATATCATTTCAAATGGTGATCTTTTGAAGAAAAATAATGATTTAGAATTAGAAAACAAAAATTACAAAATTGAGCTTGACAAAATAAAATCTTTTGTTGAAAAGTTCACATATAGTTCAGAAAAACTAAATCTTCATCTAAATAACCAAAGAGCCATTTTAAACAAAGCAGGATTAGGTTATAGACCTCAAAGATAATAAAAGTATTTTAAAAATTTTTTTGTACCTGCATCATCTAGTATTACATGTTTCTTATACAAAAAATAAGGTCATAAAGCTTTTCAGTATAATATGAGAAAAATTAATAATTATGGAAAAGTTTGGGTTCCAAAAGGAACCAATTTAAGTGCTAACTCTAAAGGACCCAAGTTGGCTTGGGTATCTAAAAACAAAGCTTGATTTGGTTTACAGGTGTGTCTTGCAACCAAGAAGAATAAAAGACTATAGTATCTTGATAGTGGTTGCTCAAGGCACATGATAGGAGATGTGAAGCAATTCACTACTCTATAAGAAATAAATGGAGGGAGTGTGACCTTCAGGGATAATGGTAAAGAAAAAGTCATTGGCATTGGTAAGGTTCACATCACCCCTTCTACATGTATTAATAATGTACTTTTAGTTGATGGTTTGAAATATAATCTTTTAAGTATTAGTTAGTTTTGCAACAAAGGTTTTTAAGTTATTTTTAAATCATCTTATTGCATAATTGCTAGTCATGATAAAAATGGAGTATAATTCATTAGAAAAAGGCATGGTAATATTTATTTGATAGATTTAGATAATCTATCCTTGCCTAATGGAGAATGCCTAGTTGCAATAAATTCTATTATAGATGAGACTAGTTGGTTTTGGCATAGAAGACTACGACATGCTAGTATGTATTTACTTTCAAAACTTTGTAAAAAGGATTAAGAGATTTACCAAAACTTATTTTTGAAAAAGTAGAGTTTGCCAAGCTTGCCAATTTGGAAAATAAGTTAAAACTTCTTTCAAGCCAAAAGGTTTTGTTACCACTAGTAGGCTACTAAAACTACTCCATATGGATCTCTTTGGACCAACTAGAACATCTAGTCTAGGAGGTAAGAGATATGAATTAGTTATAGTGGATGATTTTTCAAGATTTACTTGGATTTTCTTTCTTGCTTACAAAGATGAATCATTTTCTGCATTTGTAAAGTTTTATCAAAAAATCTCAAATGAAAAAGGTACTTCTATTATTTACATATGAAGTGATCATGGGTCTGAATTTGAAAATCAAGATTTCAAAAGTTTTTGTAATGAGAAAGGTATAGAACACAACTTTTCTACACCTAAGACACCTTAGCAAAATGGGATAATAGAAAGGAAAATTCGTACTTTAGAAGAAATGGCATGCACTATGCTTTGTGAAAATAATTTACCAAGATATTTTTGGGTAGAAGCTATTAATATTGCTTGCTATATTTTAAATCGAGTTTTAATCTAACCTATTTTAAAGAAAACTCCTTATGAACTTTAGAATCAAAGAAAACCAACTTTGAAGTATTTTTGAGTTTTTGGTTGTCAATGTTTTATTTTGAATTATGGTAAAGACAATCTTGAAAAATTTGATACCAAGTCTGATGAAAGTATCTTTCCAGGATACTATACATCAACCAGGGCATATAGAGATTTTAACAAAAGAACCTAGTTGTAGAGGAATCAGTACATGTGATTTTTGAAGAGTCTACTAACAAATCCTTCAGAAAAGAGGATACTTCTGATGCATGTGCAGGTGCTGATAAGCTACAAAAGTTGACATTGGATGATCAACCCTCTCAACAAAGTGAAGAAAATCAAGACAAAGATGACAAAAGTGAAGCTATATAATCCACACCAAAGCACCAAGATTTATCTAAGGAGTGAAGGTATGCTCATGGATATCCTAAGGAATTAATCGTAGGTGATCCATCAAAAAGGGTAAGAACTCGAGCTTCAATTAGAAATGAATGTGATTACATTGCTTTTGTTTCTTAAGTAGAGCCTAAATATTTTGAAGATGCTGAAAAAGACCCTAACTGGATAAATTCTATGCAAGATGAATTAATTCAGTTTGATAGAAATAATGTTTGGATATTAATAGAAAGACCATCTAATGTTTCTATTATTGGCACTAAATGGGTGTTTAGAAATAAGTTAGATGAAAATGGAATTGTTATTAGAAATAAAGCTAGGCTAGTTGCCAAAGGCTATAATCAGGAGGAAGGAATTAATTTTGATGAAACTTTTGCTCCTATTGCTAGACTTGAAGTAATTAGACTATTATTAGCATTTGCTTGTTTTATGATTTTTAAATTTTTTCAAATGGATGTTAAAAGTGCTTTTTCGAATGGTTTAATAGTTGAAGAAGTTTTTGTTGAATAATCACCTAGTTTTGAAAATCATGCACATCTTAATTATATTTTCAAATTGCAAAAAGCTCTTTATGGTTTAAAGCAAGCACCCCGAGCATGGTATGAAAGACTCAGCAAATTTTTGATTGAAAATGAATTTCCTAGAGGCCATGTTGATAAAACTTTATTTTTAAAGAAGAAAGATGATGACTTATTAGTAGCGCAAATCTATGTTGATGATATTATTTTCGGTACTACTAATGAGATTCTTTATTAAGAGTTTACTAAGCTAAAGCAGGGTGAGTTCGAGATGAGCATGATGGAAGAACTTAATTTCTTCCTCGGACTCTAAATCAAGCAAATCAAAGATGGAATCTTCATCAACCGAGCTAAGTACACAAGAGAGATCATAAAGAAGTTTGGGATGGAGACTACTAAGTTAATAGGTACACCTATGAGCCCCTCTTATAAGCTTGATAAAGATGAGCATGGTAAATCTGTTGATCAAAAATTGTATAGAGGAATGATTGGCTCTTTATTGTATTTAACTGCTAGTACACCAGATATAATGTTTAGTGTATGCATGTGTGCTAGATATCAGTCTAATCCTAAGGAATTACATCTGTTGGCTGTTAAACGCATTATTAGATATCTATCTGGTATAATTGATATTGGCTTGTGGTATTCTAGAGACTCATCTACTGATTTAATTAGATATTCTGATACTGATTTTGCTGGATGTAAATTAGATAGAAAAGTACTAGTGGAACTTGTCAATTTCTTGGAGTTAACTTAATCTCCTGATTTAGTAAGAAATAAACTTCAATTGCACTATCCATAGTTGAAGCTGAGTATATTGCAATAGGAAGTTGTTGTACTCAAATCTTGTGGATTAAGCAATAACTTGAATATTTTGGAATCAAATTAACTTGCATACCCATAAAATGTGATAATACTAGTGCTATTTGTTAAACTAAGAATCCTGTTCAACATTCTAGAAGTAAACATATTGAAATTAGGCATCATTTTATTAGAGACCATGTTGAAAATAATGATGTTGTGCTTGAATTTTTTTGTACTAAATTGCAATTAGCTGATATTTTAACTAAGCCTCTCCAAGAATATCGGTTTAGTATGATTAGAAGAGAACTTATGGTCATTAATCCTTTTGATTGAAATCCTTATATACTTTGACCCATAAAAGATCAAATTTGACATCAACTATACTCAATCATCTTGAATTTCATTGTATTTCTAGTGTTTTTGCTCCATACTTTATTTTCTTTTTTTTCGATTTTAAGTTGATGTGTCGACACCTGTATGTGTCGACACCTTGATGTGTCAACACATGGCATTGTATCGTGAGTCGACACATGAATGACTGCATACCAAAGATATAGGCCAAAATGAAGTATTCTTTTCCTTCATTTCTTCCCAACTCGAGCCGACACTTGCCCTAGTTCTATTCCATCCACTTCTTCCCTCCAAATCTCAGCTCAAACCCTCTCTAATTCCCGTTTTGGATTGATTTTGGTTTGAATTTTACCACTTTCCCTTTCTTGTTTTGATTTTGGACCGTGAGAAACCCTAGTTTCCTCTTCCATCTTGTTCAATCTGTTTATCCATGAAATGGGACCTAGGAAACAAGTCGTTCGTCGCCCTCGGCCATCCAACCATGAAGAAAAGAGAAGGACTAAAGCCAGACATGAAGTCGAAGCTCCAAATCCACCTGTTCAGCCACTTTTCACTGCTTCCAATCGCATGAGTTCGAAGACAGCAGTTGGAGGACGTCGTGTAGACTTTGGATTTATCGACCAGCAGCACTTTCAGATTGGTTAGTGGATTAGAGATGCTAGTTTGACTTCTTTTTGCTCATTGAGTGAGAGATTCTACCCGGGCCTGATATGAGAGTTCTACAGACCTTAACCCATGGCAGTGATGGATGGATCGTGCAGGTTTGTGGCAGAGATATCCTGGTGTCTGCAGAAGTTCTGAGCAGAGTATGGGATATACCCCTGACTGGATCTGTAGCTGACATCCTGGTGGATAGATTTAATGGACTCCAGTGCATTTTCAAGTCAGATATTCTACTTGAAGGAGCCACTATTCCAGCATCCTGTCTTTCTGCTGAGATTAAACTACTACATCATATTGTAGCCCGGATTCTTCTACCGAAGACCGGACGTTTTGAATACATCACAGAGAGAGAGCTACTTGTGATGGTCTCATTAGTTCAGCATACACCCGTCTGCCTTCCAGTACTCATGATACATCAAATGATGGAGACATCAACTAGTCAGAGACTATGTTTGCCCTACGGGATGGGCTTGACATTGCTCTTCAAAGCAAATGGAGTGACATTCGATGATGAGCCCTTTCAGATGCTTTTACATACTAATGTCTATGACATCAGGTCACTACACCGGATGGGATATCAGTTGTTCAGAGGCCAGTGGAGATGCAGAGTATCAGGACAGGCCGATGATAGAGATGAGGACACTATAGAGGAGGACTGTATATATTCAGGCGAGGCAGGACCTTCAGAGGCACATCTACCAGAGATTTAGCCTGAGCCAACAGCACAGCCAGAGTCTACTCCTCAGTCTGAGCCAGCTACCGAGCCTCAGCCAGCTCAGTCAGATGCTCCAGGAGATTCAGAGAGTCTTATGGACAGAGTCAGTCACATTGAGACAGATATTATGATTGTTAGACAGCAACTTGACAACTTCATTATGGAGATGAGAGAGAACCATAAAGGATTGAGAGATGGCATCTCCGCTATTTTATCCATACTATCCAGACCCTCTTTTGGGAGTATTCTCGACTCATCTGCTCTAGCTCCAGCTGCACCAGGACTAGAGATTAATACTGATGGTGATACTGACTCTGACAGTTTCAACTTTCCAGACTTAATGACAAAGCCAGCGGCAGAGACAGCAGCTGACTTACCCAGGAGTCCCATTCGAGATCCTTTGAGTTCATCCTTTCAGACTCCTATTCTACGTACACCACCATCTAGATCTGTTGATCACTCTGCCATTCTTATACTATCACCTGTTATTGATTCTCCTATTAGTGATACACCTATTGTTTCTTCAGCTGATATACCTATCATTGATACACCTATCATTTCTTCAGCCGATACATCGATTTTTGAAACACTTATAGTTGATACACCATCCTTGCATACATCTTCTCTAATTCGAGAGCTAGGTTTCTACACACCTGGTTTCCATTATCTTGATTCCTGTCCTTCATTCGATCGCACACCATATCCGATAATTGTAGAGATTCTCGCTCCGATTCTCGCTCCGATCATTCCTACTGATGACATAGCCTCCACCTCTCAACTAGACCGACCAGGTCTCGTCTTCATGATCTCAGACCGATGTGGCCCCGATCTCGTGCTTTCACTAATACTAGACCAATCGAGATTGGATCTTCAAAGGATGAGGATGTTGATAAGGATAGATTTTATAGTTTGTATTTTTGCACTTTTTGTATATTTTGATGTTCCCTTTATGTATCAAACTCTTATTAAGTGAATGAAATATTATGTTTCATCTTATGACTTTGAGTGAATGAAATACATTAACTACTCTTAGTAATTCATTATCTTCTTTTATGATTGAGTAATATTATGTTACATTTATAAGTATAAATGAAGATATGCATGATAACATTTCTGTGCATTGTGAGGGGGAGTAATACCTCCTTTGTATTGAAAATCTGTTTTGAATCGGATTTCCTGCCCAATCTCTATTTTTAGATATTCATTTTTGTTTATGAATTATCTCTTCAGGGGGAGTATTGTTCATTGCTCAAATTGTCTCTCCTGAGCATGTTTTCTTGTAGAGTATAATGATACATGAATTTATCTCTTATATATATTTCAAGCTCTAATACTCTTAGCCATTATAATACTCTTGCTCTGATACATCTTTTTCAATATTCCAATACCTATTGCAATTAGCTCTTCGTACCTTGAAAAGTATTTTAGAAAGCCTTTTATACAGTTTATACTTAAAGGTTTTGTCATCATCAAAAAGGGAAAGATTGTTGACTTCGTTATTGATTTTGATAATAAGCAAAATGCTTAAGTATAAGTTGAGTACTAATGATTTCTTTGAAGTATATTTTTATAAAAAAAGATTCTCATCAACTTGATAGAAATTGTTTGACTGAAGAAGTCCCAAAGTTTGATGAAAGATCTGCTTAAAGAGGACTTTGATAATTGAAGATTGCTTGAAAGAACACATGAGTTCAACACAAACTTGTTTCAATAGAAGTTCAAGTGTTTATGTGAAATTCTTAGTGAAGTATTGACTCAAAGTGTCGACACATAACTCAAGTATCGACACATGACTGAGGAAGTGTTGACTCAAGTCAGTACGTAAGAAGAGTTTCAGTGGCATAGCCGAAGTTTCAACACATGAACGTCTAGTGTCGACTCAAAGTATCGACACATGGATTAGCTCATCGCCTTAGATTTTTGGATTACAGAACTTACTGAAGTTGAAGACTTGCCTGAAGTGTCAACACAAGGATGCTAAGTGTCGACTCAAAGTGTCGACTCACCTGAGGAAGTGTCGACACATCTAAGAATTCTAGAAAGCTACATTGAAGATATTTGAACTATGTGTTGACTCATGGAATGCAAGTGTCGACCCTATGTGTTGACTCACAGCTTGAAGTGTCGACACTTGGAGTTCTAGGAACAGTAACGGCTAGTTTTTCAAATGCAGAACTAGCTACTTTTGGGTCCAACGGCTAGTTCTTCGTGTCTAACAACTAGAAACTGAGTTTGAGGCCTTAGAAAGGTATTTATATAATTCAAATCAAATCAAAACACAAGGGAATGAAAAAGGAACAACCAAGAGAGAAGAAAAGAAGAGCATTCACTCCTATTCATTGAGTTCAACCAACTTCAGGCAAAAGCAAGTCTTCAAGTATTTAAGAGCCTTCAAGAGCATTCAAGATCTACCTTCTTGAGCATTAAAAGAGGCTTCATCAAGTTGGAGGCAGCACTACAACAAAGCTTCAAACAGATACCTGCTTTTTATTAGAAAGCTTTATTTGTTACTTTACTTCAAACTTATATTTGTTGTAAAGGTTTTTGGTTAGCCTATTGAAAAACTAAGGAGGTTATTGGTGAGCCTTTGAAAACCATTTAGGTTCTTGGTTAGCCCGTAAAACCAAGTAAGGTTAAGACTTGTGAGCCTTGTGCAAACAAGTCGGGTTTTGATTAGTAAGTCCGAAAAACTAATCAGTTGTAATCGGTTAAGATTATAGTGAATTTTCAAGTGGGTCATGGGGAGTGGATGTAGGTGCATTGGATAGCACTGAACTACTATACTTCTTTTATGTTTGTGATTGCTTGTCTCTTCAATCATCTCTTCTAATTGCTCTTATCTTTATTGTTTTATATTTTTGCTGCATACTCATTAAAGAGCACTTTACTTGCATTCATAGTACCTAGTTTATTTATTGAATTGGATTACATTATTGCATTCTATTCAAATAATTTTTAGAGATCCTATTCATCCCCTCTCTTGGGTTGCTTACTGGGACGCAGTATATGCCACCTCCTGGAGGTTGCAAGTAGTTGGGAGCTTCCATGCCATAGTCCGAACTTCTGCTGATCCTCCCCTCTTGGCTACTGGTGGGATCTTTGGTCTTGGCAAGAGGGGGGGCTCTATCTCAGGAGCACGACCTCGGCCAAGAGCTTGACCCTGGACGGGAACTAACCTCAATCGGGGGCTCGACCTCGAATGGTGGGAGCATGACCTCAGCCAGGAGCTTAACCCTGGATGGGAGCTGACCTCGGCTAGGGGCTCGACCTTAGGTGACGAGAGCATGACCTCGATCAAGAGCTCGACCCCGAATGGGAGCTGACCTCAACCGGGGGCTCGATCTCAGATGGCGAGAGGACGACCTCGGTTGGGAGCTCGACCTTTAATGGGAACTGACCTCAGCCGAGAGCTCGATCTCAGGTGGTGGGAGCATGACCTCGACCGAGAGCTCGACCCCGGATGAAAGCTGATCTCGACCAGGGGCTCGATCTCGGATGGTAGGAGCACGACCTCAACCGAAAGCTCGACCCCAGATGGGAGCTGACCTCGGCCAGGGGCTCGATCTCGGATGGTGGGAGCACGACCTCGGTTGGGAGCTCGACCCCAGATGGGAGCTCATAACCTCGACTGGGGGTTCGACCTCGGATAGCAGGAGCATGACCTCGACCGGGAGCTTGACCCTTGATCGGAGCTGATCTCAGCTGGAGGCTCGACCTTGGCAGAATGGGGGAGCTCTATCTCAAGAGCTTGACCATGGAAGGTGAGAGCGCAACCCTGGCTAGGGGCTCCATTTCGAAAAGCGGGAGAGCACTCCAGGCATGAGGGCAGCTTAACTCTGGATCTTCATTTGGTTGTCGTATCCAGGTGGCATTTCCCATCCATGCAATTGCCAACTAGGGCCATCATAGGTTCTACGTCAGCGATAATGCCACATCAGGTCTTATCGAGGGTTTAAATAGAGCCAAAGCTTGACTCAGGCAGAGCACTTTCTCCTATAAAATTAATACAGAGGATGATAAAATGGCAAAATCTGGTGGAAGGTGGCTAGATGATTGACAAGTGTTTCTTCTCTACTAGGCTCGGATACTACAGTAGATATGGTAGTTAATGGTAGTGGCAAGTAGATTGTGTTTTGAATAGCATTTGAAGTGGCATACAAACACCCTTATTAGGTAGAAATGATTCGAGTTCCAATCAGAAGTACACCAATTCTTAATGAAAAATTTTTGGAGTCCCAATTCGGACTTTGAGTCAAAATCAACTCATTTGTCTATCGTCCCCATGGAAAAGTTTGGGCTTTGGATCAAAGTGACTTTTGTGTCAACATAACTCTCATGGGATGTCTTGATTCGGATTCTGAATTGGGTTATCAACTACAGACTATGGATCAAACTCTAGATTATAATCCAGAATGATCTACCTATAGGTAATTGACAAACTCAACAACACAGGATCGGTTGTAAATACTTCAACCAAATAATGTTTAATATGAGATTGGTTGAAATCTAGCTGCTATAATTAAAATATGGTTCAATGTTTAGATATTTAGAAACATGCAGGGGTATACAATTTGAAGACAAATATTTCATGAAGAATTCAACATCTGAACTATGATTACATAAAGAAAATGATTACAAAGAAGAGGAAAGTATGTTGAAAAGTAGGAGAAAAGAATAGTGACAAATACACTTATTCAAGCTCAAGAGTTCTATCTTCCTTGGAGCATGCTTCAAGGTTAGTTTGGGTGGCTATGTGAAACCTAATTTTGGAAGGAGTCTACTCAAGGCATTTCACAGTCACCTTCACATAGTTGTCCACCATGACTTTTAGGCTTTCATCTAAAGGGTCAACTCTTAGGAGTCCAACACCATTATCAGGAAGAGAGGCTTGAGCCATTAGTTTGCATCATTTGAAGCTTGTGAAGAAACCCTTTTTAAAGGTTTCCAACATGATTTCAGCTCCCATCTTCTTCAGTTTTTTTGCCTTTCTATTGGTAAAACTAGTTAGCTGCTCCTGGTCCACAAGATGGTGATAGAAAGAGGGTCTGTAATCTTCTTGTTTCTTCAATAACTCCTTCATATGCCTAACCCTCGAGGTGGCCGTTGAAGCTTATTCCGAAGCTTAAACAACTCTGTGGTTGCTTGAGTCTCCCTTGCAGCTGAGCTGGTGTCCCTAGAGGAGGCCTTAACTCCTCGAGAGTGGGAGCTCCTCAATGGATGAACCTCTACAGGAGCAGTGCTTTTGCTCATTTTTTCTCCTTCTCCAATCTCCTCCCAGACACCTTATTTTATCTTAAGCATGCGAATAGTTTTTCTTTGCCTCAGCAACCTGCTACTTAAGGTTCTTTATTTGGGCTTCCATCTTGGTCATTGCATCATCCCGGCAGTCAATCTTTTCTTGGACTTTTTGGAGGGCTTCTTCGTACTAATTGATTTTCCTCACTAACTCGGTGTTAGCAGTCTTCTCTTGGTCTAGCATGTACTCAAGCTGGTCCATCTTTTTTCTCACTATTATTAGCCTTTGCACTAAGGCACTTGAAGCTAAAACTAAAATGTGGGTCAAGTAATGCCCCAACTATGCAAATTCTGGATGGAGTAATGGTCACCATGTTGGTTAAATGAAGTGTAACGAGCAATAAAAATGGGATATAAAAATTACTCAGACAAATGATCTTAGGGCATCGAAATTTTGGAAGGTCTGCTCTAGTAGATGCCACTCTATAGGTAGGAGGAGGCCCCTAAGTAGTTCGACAACTCTATTAAGACCTTCTTACAAGCTCATGTCCGTGATGGGTTTCTTCAGCATGGTACTGGTCAATGGCTATGAAAAGCCATCTGACAGTGCCACTAAAGAGATGAGGATTGCGTTCATTAAGGATTCCTCCATGATGCGGGGATTCACCACTTCTGCCCTAATCTTTACTAGTAAGCTCTTTGTACTAATCATTCCAATTAATGGGTCAGTAGTTGGCAGGCTGGTGGTACCGATTATCCCTTCGGTTGATCAGCAACTTCTATAGTTTCTACTGAAAACCCTTCTAACGATACGATTGCTTCCATCACAAAGACCTCATCTAGCAGAATGGTGATCTTTTCTACCTCCATTAGAATATCTTCAGGCAGGCTATTGCCTCCATTCAATGATGATGTAGCTTGAGTAGTCGATGTGGCAACCTCTTCCTTTTTTGAAGTCAGTGCGAGAGGTAGTGCGATAAGGAGATCGACTAGTGCCAGGGGTGCATAACAAGGGAATCAACAGTTCCAGTCGTTGAAGCCAAGAGAGCGACCACCGGTGCAGTTCTTTTGATCCGTTTTCTTTGAAATGTCCTCTTGAGTGCTTCATGTTTCTCTAAAGTCATTTTATCTCAAGGAAGCTGAAAGGAGTATCACAAAAGGTTTGGTTGGAAAAAGTTTTTGGACAAATTTCAAAGGTAGGGGGACAAGTTTAAATAGAGAAGGGGAAGAAAAAAGAACACAGAAAGGTGCAATTATTAATTCAAAATCTCTAAAATATCCTGGAAAGTGGCTGATTAGTTATACAAAGTCGCTTCGATTTCTTTAATAGCTAGTGACTGATAACATCTAGGTGTCACCTGATTAAACGATGACTCATCGAGAGCCACGGGCAAGCCTTCCAAGATCCAAGGCATGGCATTAGTATTACTTAGTCTGACATACTTCCTGTTTAGACCCGGGAGTAAGGGCAAGTATTATGGGGGTACTTCAGATATCTCAGATATACCTTCGGGATACTACTTTAGAAATGAATACTTAATCTACTGATCTAGTCATTGACATGTCCATTGGCCAGAGCTTGTCATTGAGGTATCTTCGCAATTCAATAACCAGTTAGCGCGATCCTGTCTACTGGCCAATTTGTCTGCCTATCAGTGGCGCTGAACTTAATGCTTAAGTAATTTTTACTTAAGTTGTTATCAGATGCAGTTCTTTGACATGTTCCTTCCTACATGGTTTATTTTCGATATTTCAAATAGCCAATTATCTAAATTATAGAAACAATCATTCTGTGCCAATGATATCGCCAGCAATAGCCTCCTCCATCTATGGAAGGGAATGAGGGTATAATACCACAACAGCATGATCAATGGCCGATACTCTTAGAGTTGCCATTTTCTCGATCCTCTTTTATAAATAATTAGAGTCCCGAGGATCCTCGAGTAAATAATTCTTTTCTATGCTCACTGCTTTCCATATACTTCATATCTCTGACTTGAACGTCATAGGATCCTCGTCGGATTCAACTTTAGTTGTAGACTTTGTTTTACAAGTTACTTCAATGATGACTCTTGCCAGTCAGTGTCAGTTTCAATCTCAAGCTAAAATCTATAGCAATAAAGTCTATTTATTAGAAGGTGATTTTTGCTTAATTTTATCACTAGTGGTGTAAGCGAGAGATTGGAGCTTCTAAGTAGACTAACATGGAAAAAAAAGAAAAAAATTCTAATGTCATTAGTGCTAGGGAGGAGCACTTGAGTACTTTGAGGACTTTTGAATATTGTTGAGTATGTAGGGCATTTTGCATGAGAAAGTATGGATGGTTACAATCGCGCGGAAAGAAACACCAATAGCTGCAGTCCTTGATGAATGTACTTTCTATTTCAGATAGCAAAATCTTTTAATTATGTATATAAAAAAAGGGCTAGGCTAGATATACCACAAATGTCCAAAACCATGAACATATAAATGATAAAATAACACTCTTTTTAAATAGGGGAGACCAAGATCACTATCCTCTATTTCTTTTCTTTTTTTTTTATTTTTTATTTTGAGGGGGAATGGTGGTGTGGGCGGTGGGCAAAGGTGAGTGGTAAATATGGAGCAAAAATTTGAAAAGGCGATGCCAATCAATTCAATTACTGACATCTCGTCTACGAGAAGAAAGATAATATTATTATAATAATTTTAAATAAGTTATGCTACGTAGATATATAATTGATCTAATTATAAAAAAATAAACAAATTTCATTCTTAAACAATATTTAACCGGAGATTCTAACTAACAAACATGGTAATATTCTTGATGGTTATTCCAACTGACCTAGAATTAAATCCCATCTCCACGGAGGATTGGTGGGTTACAAGGTACTCGAGAGAGGTGCTATCTCAAAAATATATTAAACTTAATGCAAGCATCATGATTTGCATATGTAATTAAATATATGGACATATATAAATAATTTATAGCATGTCAAATATCAGAAATATTATTTTTAATATATAAGACAGGCTTCTTGAGGAATATATGACTATCGGTTCTAATATCCAGATCCATATCTTACTTTATAATCTCATGGTAAGGTGGAATTCAATAAATAAATATAAATAAAGCTAAAAAAAAAAGCAAAAAGATTTGTACTATCACAAGGAAATGGAAAATCCCAAAATATATCAAAGTACGATATCACATGATAAAGAGAAAACTTACGTGTGCGGGATGCAGAGCAATAATGATTCAATTTTACATATCTTTACATATTAAAAAGATCATGATTTTGTTGGTTATGCAATAAATTTTCACAAAATTTTAGAAATTTTCATTTCAAATAATTTTTTAAAAAACTCTCGCTTCTCTCTGACTTTATTCTACTTCTAAACTTTGTCATTTTATTGAACATTGAACAACCAAACATCCTTTTCAATACATCACAACTTTTAATTTTTTTAAAAAAATTATATGCATTAAAGATGCTTGAATTGTGATGTGAAAAATAAAACCTCTAATTGTAACCTTAATATTTTATGAACAACAAAAAAAAAATAGGCATCCAACATCTCATGGAACCTAAACAACATGACATTCATCTAGCTTCTCATTTACATCACAAGAGAGCGCTACTATTCATGCTTTTTCCAATCAATCATGTGTGTGTGTGCACCGACCTACCAATTTTAAGATCAATATAACCTATAATTTGTAGAAAAATGATAATTATTTAGTATCTAAAGAAAAATAATCAAATGGTGTCACAAATATAAATATCTTATCACTACTTAATGGCTTCACTATAAATATCTCAATAGTAATTAATGGGTTCACCATTATAAGATCAGTATTACTTGAGAATAGAGATGTTAAAGTATACATCAATAAAAATAATAATTTTAGAAATTATGCTACATATTGGATTTGAATCAAATTAAACCAATAATAACTTTGGTCATCGGCTCTTAACTATATTAACATTTATACGTGTTTCTGAGATGCACCAATCTTTTCATATCATGTGGTAGTTTTTTAGCATGACAAATCAATTTTATAAGATAAAGAGTGAGGGAAGAGACCAACGTAGCTATCTCTCTGGACAAGATCACAAGAGCTCGCATTTTGCTGGAAAATATTTAATATATGATAACAACAAAGATGACTCAACTCTTTTCCATCAAAAGATGAGTACATCATCCAAATCCCAATCCAAGTGCCCATATCTAGGTCCCAAAAATTAATCTGAAATTTAATCTAAAATTTATTCAAATCAATCTGTATTATATCTCAAATCTTAAAGGTGTGGAATATATGACAACACCCCTACCACCTCGACTATCACCTGTGTTATGACAAAATAATCGGATTGATTGACAAAGGATCGAAAAACCAAAGGCCAACAATATAAAAGTCTGACCAACTTGTCTTTGAGGTATAATGTATAAGACCGACCAACTCGACTCTGAGGCATAGGGTGGAGAACTGACGAACAAATCGACGATCAAACTTTATTGGCTGATTAAGAGAAAATATCCGATAGAGTTGGCGGACAAAGAAAATAACTGTTCTAACAGGAATATTGTTATAATAGCTATCCATTACAACAAGAATAAGTTAATTTCAATAAAATGAGATCGAGGTTAACTGAAAGAAGTTTCTCCTAACATAATCATATTAGGATGGATGCTTATAAATATGGATAAGAAGGGACCCCCAAGGATAAGAAGAAAAATTTCTACACCAAGATTTCTCTATAACTTTTCATCTATTTACTTGAACTCTACTGACTTAAACATCGGAGGGTCCCCTACTGGAGAACTTCTGACCTAGAACTTGTTTTGTAGGAATTTGAAATAGCCAGCCAGTGGCTTCATCGGCAAAGGCTAATCATTAGGATTCGACGTCAATAGATTGGTATGCCAAAGAGGGTGAATGTCCAATCATCCACCTCCTAACTGGGAAGGAGAATCTAGAAAAGATGGTGAAAGGAAAAATACAAATTGCTTTATCCAGTAGGGATCATCAGCCATCCAGAATGACCAACCCACCAAATCTTCTATTAGAGGTCACAATGTACCTCCCATAATGATGATAGAGTAGCAACAAATTGATATTCTTATAAACAAAATGAAAGTCTTAATGTTGCTATTCAAAACCTTTAAGAGGCTATGATCAATGGTCAACAGCAACCAATGGGGCCAGTTGCTCCAACGATTGCATCTAAACTCAATCAATGATCTCCTTTGAAAGATGTTCAGTACTAAGAGTCGAGTCGATACTCTCGATATCGACACTCCCTAGATCGACGGTCCCCTATATGGCAAAACTATCAATGCCATATGAACATAATGAACATGAGGAAAGTCGACTCAAAGGGAAACATCCAAGATCCCTTTCTGAATATTCTAGGGACTCCATCCCAGGAATTACTCGACAAGGTAGGGATGCTCGTCGACACGATGATTATGAAAGGAAATTTCAAAGATAGGAGCAATAACTCGCAGAGTTGGATGATAGGAGAAAAAGCGACGAACGGCTTGCATATGATTCTCGATCTCCGTTCTCTCAATGAATCATGGAAGAAATGATCCCGCGCACTTCAAAATATCACAGTTAGAGCCCTACGATGGAACTACGAACCCATTGGATCATTTGGTTCAAAGATTATATAATTATTCAAGGTGTAGGTGATGCCCTTCACTGCCTTGCTTTCCCAGCAACCTTAAGAAAGGCTACACAGATATGGTATTCGAGCCTCAAGCTAGGTACCATTCATTCCTTCAATCAATTGGAAGGATATTTTGTGACTCACTTCAGGACAAGCAGAAGAATGCCACACAATTCAGATAGCCTCTTCTCCATCTAGGAAAATAAAGTAGAAATCCTAAAGGAATACATGGCTCGTTTCAATCCTGCTATACTTGAGATCCTGGATCTTAATGAATATGTAGCCATGTCAACAATGAAGAAGGGGCTTCAATCGGCTAGGTTTACTTTCTCTCTGGACAAGAAGTTTTTCATAAATTATTCAAAGTTATTGGCATGCACTCAAAAATATAAGCTAGCCAAGGAATAAGCTACCAACCGATGCCAAGTTGAAAGAAAACTAACATCAAGAAAGAAGAATCAGAGGATGTTGATTCTCGATCCTTCAATGATGAAAGTGCACAAACTTAACAACGAAGTCTGAAACTGAAGAACCAGACCAAAAAATTCAATGCTTATACTCCTCTGTCCCTCCCACGAGAAAAAATATTGATGAAAATAAAGAAGGAGAAATTCTTATAGAGATCTAGGCCTATGCAAGTACCATCAGCATCATGGAACAAGAATAAATACTGCTAATTTTATCAAGACCATGGCCATACAACTGAAGAATGTATCTAGTTAAAGAATGAAATAGAAGATTTGATCAAGCATGATTATCTGGGAAGTACATCCACAACAAAGATCATCGGGCCGAAGTTGCTGTTCCAAAAAAGATTGTTGATGGAGTAGAGCTTCCGAACCAACAGCCTACAGATAGAATGATCAGCATGATACACTATCGATCAAACTCAAAGGAGGTGAAAGTCAAAAAAGATGCTCCAAAGAGGCATCAAAGTAATAATATTATTAGCTTTTGTGATGATGACCTGCAGAGCATTCAAATGCTCCATGATGATCTTGTTATTGTTTCAACTATGATAGCAAACTATGATATAAGAATAATTCTAATAGATAATGAAAGTTCTATTGAGGTGTTGTTCTACAATGCTTTTGTTAGAATAAACCTCTCTCAGGATAAGTTACAAAAAGTACTGATACCATTAATGAGATTTAGTGGAAACTCGATCGAGGTGGAGGGAGAAATAGCACTCCTAGTAACCATTGGGACAGAGTCCCGACAAAAACTCCTTCCATCAATTTTATGGTCATCCAAGTATCTTTGGCATATAATGCCATACTAGGACAATCGGCCTTGAAAAAATTTTGAGCAATTGTATCGACTTATCATATTTTGGTATGGTTCCTGACCAAAAATAGGAATGGAGAGATAAAAGGAAATCAAAGAATAGCTCGATAATGCTTGATGATTTAAGAGAAACAATCAATAAGTGGGATGTTTCTGGAACAACTAGATCAAAGGGAGACTAAAGACATGGTGAACCAGCTGAGAAAACCATCTTCGTGCCATTAGAAAAAGAAGATCCAATGAGGGTCATACAAATTAGGAGTCTACTAGATGAGGAAACAAGGGCAAAGTTGATAGATTTTCTCCAATGCAATACTGACATCTTCGTTTGGTTAGCTGTGGATATGTCTGGGATCCATCCAGAAGTTATTACTCATAAATTGAAGGTCGACTTGGAATATAAGTCCGTTCGAGAGAAAAAAAGAAGTTTTATCCCTGAGCGACAAAGACTTTTTAATGACGAAGTGGGCAAGCTTATTGATACTAGATTTATTAGAAAAAATTCATTACACAGATTGGCTCGCCAACATGGTGATGGTTAAAAAGATGAATGAAAAATAAAGAGTTTGTATTGATTATACAAACCTTAATAAAGCTTGTCCAAAGGATACCTTTTCTTTACCATGGATAGATCAACTAGTCGATAAGATAGCTAGACACAAGCTTTTAAGCTTCATGGATGCTTTCTCATGTTACCATCAAATTTTGTATGGATCCTGAAGATGAGAAAAAAGATAGCTTTTATAACTGAAAAAGAGCTATATTACTATCAAGTAATGACATTTGGTTTAAAAAATGCTGGAGCAACATACCAACAATTGATCAATAAGATTTTTGAAAAATAGCTTGGAAGAAATATGAAGACTTACATTGATGATATGCTAGTAAAAAGCATCCAAGCATTGGAACATATCAAAGATTTAGAAGAGGCCTTCAATATGTTACGATGTCATCAGATGAAATTAAATCTAATGAAGTATGTTTTCATAATAATGTCAAGAAAGTTCCTCGACTTCCTTATCACCAACTAAGGAATTGAGATCAATCCTAAAAAAATAAGGACAATTCTCGATATGAGATATCCTTCTAATAAGAAAGAAATGCAACAACTGACTAGGCACATCGCTTCATTAAGCCGATTCATCTCTCGATCGATTAAGAAATGTCTTCCCTTTTTTAAAGCCTTGCGACAAACGAAAATTTTTGAATGGTCAGATAATTACCGACAAGCTTTTGAAGAATTAAAGAAATATTTAACCAACTCACTTTTGCTCTCAAAATCTCAAAAAGGAGAAACACTATATTTATGTCTCTCCACTTCACATGAAGTTGTGAGTTCAGTACTTGTCAGAAAGGAACTCAACAATATCCAGAAACTAGTTTATTAGTCTAGCAAGGTGCTACATGATACTGAAGTAAGATACCTGAAGGTGCAAAAGCTAGTTTATGCCTTAGTGGTAGTGGCAAAATGCCTAAGACCTTACTTTCACGCTCACTCGGTGGTAGTATTGATAAATCAACCACTGAAGGCCATCTTGCAAAGTCTTAATACATCAGGGAGAATAGCAAAGTGGGCCATAAAATTAGGCAAATTTGATATAACTTATCAACCACGACCGATGATGAAAGCACAGGTATTAGCAGACTTCGCTACTGAGTGCACTTGGGATATCAAAGAAGGTAGATAGAAGGTGACTAAAGAAAGTGAAATGGTCAAAGAAGACAACTTCAACCTTATATGGATACTCCATGTAGATGGAGCATCTAACTCTTCTGATTATGGAGCAAGATTGATTATGACTAATCCCAAAGGAGACATTATCGAATATGCTCTTCATTTTTCTTTCCATACATCAAACAACTAGGCAATATATGAAGCACTTTTGATTGGGTTGAAAATCACCAAGGAACTCAAAGTCCAAAAAATTAAACTCTTCACAGATTCTTAGTACTAGTAAAACAAGTGTAGGGAGAATTTGAAGCCCGAGATGCCACTATAATTAAATATTTGGAGAAGGTATAGATCCTTGAAATCAAATTTAACTTCTTCAAAATATCTCACATACCTCAAACTAAAAGTTCTCGAGTTGATGTACTTCCCTTTTAGCCATAACAATTGCTGATTATCTCGAACGGACATACATTAAGTACCTCGAGACCCCTAGTATTTAAGAAAGCATAGAAATATATCAGATAGAATAAGAGTCTAGCTGGATAGATCCAATCATTAAATATCTGAATGAAGAAATCTTGCCTGAAAATGCCATCAAAGCCAAACGAATAAGGTGGATGGCTTCACAATATGTGATTATAGAAGGATCTTTTATAAAAGATCTTTCACCCAACCCCTGTTAAAATGTTTGGGGCTTACGGATACTAATTATGACCTTAGAAAAGTTCATAAAGGCATATGTGATGATCACTTGGGAGAAAAATCTCTAGCCTACAAGATAATATATAAAGATATTATTGGTTGACGATTCAAAAGGATGCGGCTGATTTTGTTAGAAAGTATGATGAATGTCAAAGGTATTCTAATATTCAAAGACATCCTACAAGTCAGTTGACTTAGTTAACAGCTTCCTAGCCATTTGCTCAATAAGGAATGGATATCCTCCACCCATTTTCTCCAGCTTCTTGTCAGAGAAAATTTATCATTGTAGCCATTGATTACTTCACCAAATGGATCGAATTTGAACCCTTAGCTCATATAACTGAAGAGAAGATCAAAAATTTTATCAGAAACTATATAATCTATCAATTTAGAATCCTACATGTAATCATTACCGATAATGTAAGGTAATTTGATAATCAAAAGTTTAGAGATTTTTGCATCTAATATCACATTGTTCATAAGTTGACCTCTATTGGACATCCTCAATTTAATGGTGAAGCTGAAGTAACAAATCAAACAATTCTCCATGATTTAAAGACAAAGCTAAATAGAGCAAAAGGACTCTGGGTTAAAGAGCTAAATTTAGTACTTCGGGCATATCGAATGACTTCTCGAATTACAATGGAAGAATCGCCGTTCAACTTAATATTTGGGACTGAAGTAGTAATACTGGTAGAAATCAATTTGCAATCCATGAGGATTGAGCATTTCAAAGAACCAGATAATTCAGAACAGCGAAGAATGAACCTAGACCTATTGGAAGGAATAAGCTTCTAAGCTAATCTGAGAATGGTAGCATATCGATAAAAAGTTGCTCGATATTATAATTTTTGGGTTAAAACTAGAGTCTTTCGACTTAGAGATCTTGAGTTACGAAGAGCCAAAATATCCAGGCCAACTGAGCAAGAAAAGCTTTCTCTGAATTGAAAAGGACCATATCGGATCACTAAAATAATATGTCTTGGAGACTATAGGATTGAAAGCTTAGATGGATATCAGATTGCTTGACCATAAAATATAAAAAACTTATGCATATATTATCAGTCACAAAGTTATCCTTCTAAAAGTTCTATGAATATAGTCTTTGCAATAAATAAATTGATCCACTCGACTCATCGATATGTCTGACAAATTAAAGAGTTGACTTAATTGTTCAACTCATTAGTATGTCTGACAAATTAAAAAATTGGCTTGATTGTTCGACTCATCAGTATGTCTGACAAATTAAAAAGTTGGCTTGATTGTTCGACTCATCGGTATGTCCGACAAATTAAAGAGTTGGCCTAATTGTTCAACTTATTGATATATCGATAGATTAAGATTGGAATAACCAACAAAGTAAAGAATTGGTATATTAGTATTTATCGAGAATTCAGTACTTAAAAAAAATCTTTACGGTATATTAAGTATTTACCGAGAACCCAGTACTTAAAGATTTTTTCTGTAGAAGAAAACAATAGCAACAACAATGGAGAATACTTTGAAAATAAAAGAGAGATTAAGTTCATTGATTGCTTAAAAGTTTCATACATATGAGAGAAATAAAGGAAAAAGCTATAATAAATTGATCATTCAAAAAATAAGAAAAAGAAATTGTTTAAAGCTGATCCTTGTCAGTAGTAGCATCAACTTTTGGCCCTGGCTTAGTGCTTCCTTCATCTTGGATAATCTCGTTGACTCTTACGGTGGCTTCAGGAGAGGCAGCAGGATCAAGTGCTTCAGCTAATTGCTCGATACCTTCTTCTACGTCATCCCCATCGATGATAACTTTTTGAAGATCCAAGTAAGGGAAGAGCTCTTAGACCTTCTCCTTGCAGTCAGCAAATCCAACTTCGTAACTAGAAATCCTTGCCTCTATCATTTCATCTTCAAAGGTAGATGATTTCTTATACTCTTTGACTACCTGAAGGACTTTTCCTTCTGCGAGTTTGGCCCTCTTCTCAGCCGCCTCCTTTTAGGCCATAGCCTCATCGACCTATTACTTTAACTCCATTATTTTCTTGTCAGAAAGGAGCTTCTTCTTCTTCTTCAGTTTGGCCTCCAATTCGGCCATTTTGTCTTGCACCAACTTCAACATTTTTTGTAAGATAGAAACTTCTGTGACACATTTCTTAAACTTTGCCTCCAGGCTCTGTCTCAACTCTTCGGCAACTTCCTTTTCAGTCTTCACTATTTCGAGTTGATCCTGGTGGCTATAATTGAGTTCGATGAAGCTTGAGAAACTCTCTTCTACCAAAGACATTTCAAGGATAAATTGAATCAAGACAAAATGAGAAATCAATAATGTTCATAAAAAAAAAAAAGGAGAAGAAAAGAAGAAAATACCTTAAGAAGGCTCAAGAAAAAAGAGGGAATGACTTCGTCCAATTGACGCACCTTCGTCATCTCCCAATCCCCAGGGAGAATATGACTTTTAAAAGCCGACAGGCTAGCTCAAGATTTTCTCACCCCAATTCATCAAAAAAAATGTTGAGATCAACATATGATTCTAGCTCTTCTTCAGCTCGACGATCTCCCTTGGATTTTGTAGATTTGAGGAGCCTTGCCCTTACCCTGGTTGATTCGTTAAGATGGGTTATTAGTAGATGGTGGGATGTCAGCCATTCAGAAGATTAACCAATCGAAGAAGTTCTCAGACGAACTCGATGATAGGGACATTGTTGTCATCAAAAGTCCTCACTGCAACTAGGATAATTGGTCCCGCTGGAGCCTTTGAGGTTGAATCGGAAGTAATGCATGCCCTCTTCAAATCATGGTATGCCTTTGTGGGAGCAGCCTACCTCTTCCTGACCACCTGACAGAGCTTTCTGGCATTTGGCCTCATGTTCTCATCTGCAAAAAAGAAAAGAAGTTGATCAACTCGAAGAAATAAAAAGAAAGATAAAGAGAGAAACTATGACTTATTCATTAAAAATGTATACCTAAACTAGGTGACATGCTAATCCTAGCAAGGAAGAAACTTTGTTCACCTAACAACTCCTTCAACAAAGGGACTTCAACTTTCAAAAGCCTCTCAAAATCCTCTTTGTCTGCTACAAGGACTTTCTTACCGTCATTTGGGATTAGACGAGGCACCCTTCACTCGGTATTAAAACCTTAGGGTTAAACAAATGACAAAAAGAAAAAACAAGGTTTCCATCCATGAATAGCAGATGGAAGACCTTTGATAAATTTTTGATCATGGCATTTCTAATGACCCATCATCCTTGGCCATCACGATCTTTCTTGATGATGAAAAGGGAACAAAATATGAAAGTCCTAGGTTCGATCTGAAGGTCATAACACAAAATAATGAAAGCACAAATTATCCGAATACTATTCAGGGTCAACTATGTAGGATTACTTTGTATAAATTAAAAATCTGAACAATGAAGGGATGAAGAGAAAAATAAAGCCCTGCCCTAAGATGTTCCTCATATTTTGCATACTACCAGAAGAGGGCCTATCCATCCTATCATTGGATTGAGGAACAGACATCAGAAAATTCTCCGAAATCTTATGATAACTCCACGGGATGGCTACCATAGAATCACCAAGGGAACTCCTTACCAGTTCTGGATGGAGATCCTCCATGTTCGGACCTCTCATCCTTAAAGGAGTAGAACTATTGGAGGACTGTTACTCAGTCTCTCCCCTATGGGTGGAGGACTACCTGTGACAAGAATCTCTAAAAACCTAACTATACTGGGAGAATAAAAGAAGATGGAAAGGATGTGCATGAAAAAGCCTGACCTGTGAAGATCTTGAAAAGAAGAGGAGACTTGGAGAAGATGAAGACTCTAAAGAAAAGAACCCCTGGAATAACGAAAGTTTAAACCATGAGAAGAAAGGAAACCCTTTATCCTGATAATGTTAATGGCTATGATTTCGTTCTTGAATGATGTGAGATGCCCCTGATCGAGCCATGCATATGAATCACGATCGAAGAAGATACACAACTACCAAAAAGGATATTGATGTATTACCTCGATCCATGAGAATGACTCCATCAACAATAGAAATTCAATACCTTGCAAAAGCAAAATGCCCAAAAAAAAGATAAATCAATTTTACTAGTTGCCACCGGTACCTGCCATCATTAATGAACGTTCCTTCGATGACAGTTCTGACAACAAGGTGACTCATCGTAAGAAGAAGCATTAATAGCCAGCATGAAAAAGAAGAACTCATAGTAACAAAAATCATTATAACTCCCTTCTCTCAAAACGACAAGATATCTTGAAATTAGAAGTGAGGGGCAACTGTTATAACAAAATAATCGGACTAACTGACAAAGGGCTTAAAAACCAAAAGTCAACAATGTAAAAGTCCGACCAACTCGTCTTTGAGGTATAATATGAAAGTCCAACCAACTCGACTCTAAGGCATGGGGTGACAGCTAACGAACTAATCAATGACCAAACATCACTGATCGATTAAGAAAAAATATTCGATGGAGTTGGCTGACAAAGAAGATAATTGTCATAACAAGAATATTGTTATAACAGCTGTTTGTTACAACAAGAATAAGTTAATTTTAACAAAATGACATCAATGTCAACTGAAAGAAGTTTTTCCTAACAAAATTCTATTAGGATGGATGATCATAAATATTAGTAAGTGGGGACTTTCAAGGGTAAGAAGAAAAATTTTTATACCAAGACTTCTCTATGACTTTCCATCTATTTACTTAAACTCTACTGACTTAAATATCAGAGGGTTCCCTGTCGAAAAACTTCCGGCTTGGAACTTAATTTGTAGGAATTTGTAGTAGCCTGTTGGTAGCTCCTGCTGATAAAGGTCAATCATCAAGGTTCGCGTCAACAACTTGGATGGTGAATTGAAGACAGAGGCATCATATTAGATAAGAGTCATGAAGCACATGTGCATACAAGCAAGGTTCAACTCCACATGTTTCGATCAACAAACCATCACCTATCCATAAAAACCATTCTCCATGTTTGATCGAAGCGTGTCGCATGATTTAAGTTGGCGATTGTCCAGTTTCGCGTAGCATGTGATGCAACCCTCAACAGTTGCGTTTGATAGATCACCAGGAAATCCTGAATGGTAATCTGGATTACCTGCAAGATAGATTACCAGTAATGATGATTACTGTGTTTGGTATACATAGGTAATCTATCAGTAAGATTGATTACTGTGTTTGGTATGACAAATAGATTACCAGTAATCTAAGCTCAAATTTTCAAAATATCCCTAAGTTAAATTTATTAAAAATATATTATAATATAATATAGTAATGTAATATAATATTACTTTAATATAATATATTATTGAAAATATATTAGATTATATCATATTTAAAATAATATAATATATTTATATAACATAGTATATTTATTTGAAATATATTTATATATTTATATATAATATTGTTGCCGCTCTCGTCGCCGCGCCCGTGCCGCGGATCCGTCGATCCCTCCTGACCGCCTGGCGAGGGAGCCTCCTTCCCGCGGCGAACCTGCAAAAAAGGGATTAGAAGACCCTGGCCGGGGATTCCGACGAGGGAGCTCCGACGGTCAAGTCAGTAGACGACGAGAAGGAACAGACTCTCCAGACGGACCCCCGGAGGGGTTCCAGACTTAGAGAGTTTACTAGTGAGAGAAACGCTCTGGGGACCAGAATCTCGGCTGGGCCTCCTAGCCGAGCTCACACCCAGTGTTCCCCTCTCAGGATTTCTGGGTTTTCACCTTCGGAGCAAGGCCTTGTGCCGGTGCTTCTTCTTCTTCCCCAGGCTTGTTCGCTTACCTTGTCGTCCCCAGATTCCTCCCTCTTTATCTCCTTTCGTCGTGCGCTTGTTTCTTTCTCCTTGGAGACTTCCCTCCCCCGTCCTTTTCTCTTTTCCCTTTTCAGTGAAGGGGGCCAGGCGGCTTTCCGACCTCGTCCGCCGGGCCCAGCAGAGAAAAGGCAAAGATAGAAGAGAAAAAGGGGAGGGCGGCGCAGGCAAGGCGGCCGGTCAGGCCTCGGGCCCAGCGAGAGCGCTCTCATCCCCAAGCGTGGGCGCTATCCATCTATGAGGCCTGCTTCGTCAGGATCACGTCTCTCGGCTGTGGGACCTGTCGGGCCGATGCAAGTGATGTTCCGCGTGCCGCCGCCCTCCATACGGAGCGCCGTCTGGGGTTCGTACGGTCCGAGGGATGGCCTCGGGGCCCGTTTCTCTCCCTGGGACCCTCTCCGTACGAGCGGTCTGACTTCGACTGAGTTGGACCTGTCTCCGGGGGCCAACTGGTGAAGAGCGAAGGACCAGCCGACCTCGGCCTAGGTGGACCCCTCCCGGGTGGACACCTGGCGAGGTGGTAGGAGGTCGCTTGGCTTCGGCCGAGGTGGACCCGTCTCCGGGTGGCCACCTGGCGAAGGGCGAAGGACCGGCCGACCTCGGCCTGGGCGGACCCCTCCTGGGTGGACACCTGGCGAGGTGGCAGGAGGTCGCCTGGCTTCGGCCGAGGTGGACCCGTCTCCGGGTGGCCACCTGGCGAAGGGCGAAGGACTGGCCGACCTCGGCTTAGGCGGACCCCTCCTAGGTGGACACCTGGCGAGGTGGCAGGAGGTCGCCTGGCTTCGGCCGAGGTGGACCCATCTCCGGGTGGCCACCTGGCGAAGGGCGAAGGACTGGCCGACCTCGGCTTAGGCGGATCCCTCCTGGGTGGACACCTGGCGAGGTGGCAGGAGGTCGCCTGGCTTCGACCGAGGTGGACCCGTCTCCGGGTGGCCACCTGGCGAAGGGCGAAGGACCGGCCGACCTCGGCCTAGGCGGACCCCTCCTGGGTGGACACCTGGCGAGGTGGCAGGAGGTCGCCAACGAGGTGGTAGAGGAACTCCGAGCCGAGCTCGACCTCAGCGAGGGCAGTTTGCCTTAGACGGTCGTCGGGCGGTGTAGTCTTGCCGATCCTGGCCTTGAAGACGTGGCGCTGACTCGACCAGGGAAACTTCCACGTGGCTCGATCGCATTTAGCGGTACCTGAGCCTGGCCACATCACTGTCACGGCTGTAACAGTTGCCCCCCAGCCCGTCATTCCGTCTGGGCGTCGTAGAACGGAACGTCGGGATTAAATGTGGACATGACGTGGGGAGGCGAAGATCTTGCATCATAATTGCCACGATCCTCGTCGCCGTGGCTTGATGCGACTGAAAACCTATGGGGAACCGCCACGCGTCACCCACTTACCTGCAATTAATGCGTCGCTTCGAGGTAGAGGCCGTTACTCTGCTAACGAGGCATCGGTGTCGGGCGTGCGCCCACGTGGCGATCATCCAGTGGCCTGAGGCGGAATGACGGGTACGGTCGCTGTTGGCTGAGTTTGAAAGGGAGGGGACTTTCCAGAACGAGGCCTTTCCCCTTGCTTCGTGGGCGGTTTGCTGCAGACTAACTCCTGTTACCTCGCACTCATCTGGCGTATTTTCGGTGAGTGCCTCCTTCTCCTTCTCCGGTCCCCTTCCTTTCCTTTCTTTTCTCTTCTCTTCGATCCTCTGTCCTTCTCTTTTCCATGGCGCGCCGTCACCATGTCTCTTCCAACCCGGACAAGGCCGGTCCATCCCGGTCGAGGACTCCATCTTCTTCCTCCTCAGATGAGGAGACAATCCCGGAGGAGATCCGCCGGCGTCTGCAACCCGGGGGTGTCACCATTGGCATCCCTATGGGGATCCGGCCTCCTCCGGTTGCTCCTGTCGTCCCCCTTTGCTCTCTTCCAGCTCTTCCTGCACCTCCTGCTCTTCCCGCCGGTCCCTCCGGTCATGCCTCCACCATGACCGAAGGCGATCTTTCTCTGCTCCGGGATGCTTACGGCATCCCGGAGTCCATTCGCTTGTTTGTTCCGCGGTCCGGGGAGCGCGTCACCATGAGTGGCCCCGGCCGCATTGCCTTCTACAAAGACTTCCTCCTTGGGGGTCTTCGGTTTCCTCTGCACCCTTTCTTTCTTTCTTTCCTCAGCCATTTCCGGCTTGTCCCGGCCCAGCTGGCTCCCAACGCCATCCGGGTCATCTTTTCTTTCATTGTCTTCTGTCACTTCCACGGGTTCGTTGCCCGTTTCTCCCTCTTCAGGGCCTTGTTCACCCTGAAGAAGTGCTCCACCGATGACGGCTGGTGGTACATTTCGCCCCGGCCCAGGTGTCTCCGGTTCGACCTCCCTTCCTCGGTCAAGGGCTGGAAGAGCCAGTTTTTCTTCGCCTCAGTCGAAGACGTCGACTGGGCCTGGAGTGAACCAGACCGGACCCCGAACCGGAATTCTCGGGTCGAGTCGGCGGACCAGGAGTCCTATTCCCAGCTCCTGGGCGACGTGGTCCCGGCACTCGAGGTTCTGCTTTCCGAGCAGAATCTTTTTGAGGCCGGGATCAGTCCCATCCGCGAGACGGGTGAGACTCGGCTCCACTTTGACTTCTGCCCCCCTTTTTCTTCATGACTGAGCCGGCTGACTTTCTGTTCCTTTGTTTTGCAGGGATGAAATTTTTGCTGGAGAACCTCCTGGAGGGCGCAGCCCAGCGGGATGTCGTTGAGGTGGACGAGCCCGCGGCGAAGAGGGCTCGTACAGAGGCGAGCCGGGAGGTCGTGACGGCGACCGTGCCCAGCCCGGTTGCTGTCGTTCCCCCGCCCAGGTTGCCTCAGGGCGGGGCCGCTGATGCCTCGGCCACGCGACCTGGTGGCGCCGCTGCCGAGAGGGCTCCTCCGCCTGCTGCTCCGCCCAGCGTCGGGCCCGTCGTCGCTGCCGCCTCGACAGTGCAGCCTGTGGCCGCCGCCGGCCCGTCGACCGTGGCCCCAGTTGATGGGGCGGCCGCCGCAGGAGCCGGCCTGACGCCCCCGGCACCGGTGATCACCCAGCGGGACTCGGTCATCCGCGACAAAGGGCTCGCGGAGAAGATCATGGAGTACGCCTCCACCGCCCGGGATCGCCGAGCTCGGGGCGGCCGGGATTACGCTGATGCGCTGCTCGGGATCCTCCCGCAGCTCTTCACGGTAAGTCCGAGCTTCTTCCCTTCTTTTCCTCTCAAAACCTAACTCTTTTCATCCTGACATAATTTGCTCTTGTTGGTGCAGATCGGGAACGACGTTCTCCTACTGAGGGACTTCCTCATAGGGAACGCCAAAAGGGACTCCGAGAAGGAGCTGAAGCTCTGCAAGCTCGCGGCCGATGTCAAGGACCTGATGGAGAAGGGGGCCGAGCTGCGAGCCAACAACCAGACCCTCTAGTCCGACCTGGCGCGTTCCGAGGGGCGGAACAAAGAGCTGGAGGCTTCCCTGTCGGAGGAGCGGACCTCCAACCAGCACCGCTCGGAGGAGGAGGTGGCGGAGAAGGCCCGCCTGCAGGCCCACTCCCAGTGGCTGGAGCGCCAGTTGGAGGAGGCCCGGCGAGACGCAACCGCGGCGAAAGACCGGAGTGCGTACGTCAACGGACTCCTGGAGGCCGCAAAGCGGGAGGCGCAGGAGGCCATCCCGAAATTCTGGGCTTCCGACGAGTACACGTCGGAGGTCCGGGAGGCCACCGTGGACTCCTTCTTGAAGGGGTTCCGGATGTGCCGGGAGAAGGTGGGGGCCCTCTTCCCCGAGCTGGATCTGAGCGGGGTGGTGATCGGAGGTAGGAGGCGAGAGCAGGGCCTCCGGCACGGCCGAAGCAACTCCTGCGGCACCGTCGACCAGTGAAGCTGCGGCTCCGGAGCAGCCTCGAGAGCCGGCCGTCGTAGAAGTCGAGGACGCAGCACCCGCGCCCCCGGCAGAGGGCTCCAACCCTGCACCACAGTGAACCCAGCGCCTTCTCCCTGTTGTCTTTTCTTTTTCTTCTTCTGTTGTCGTTCCTTTTTTTTTTGGGGACTCCCGGCCTGTCGGGACTCCCAGCTTGTACTGATCCTTTATATCAATGAAAGTTTCAGTTTGACAAAACTTCGTGTTCATCTTACCTCACTTTTCTTCTTCTTTCTTTCTGAGATGTTGGTATGGAACACTTGAAACAGTTGCAGGCCTGGCCCTTCCATTGCTCAAATCGAAGGTTGAGGCCTCCCGGATCGCATGGCGGCAGAGTAGGCCTTAAGCGGGCCCGTCTTTGGGGCCGCCTTCATACTTGCGCAGGCGACACGGTTTCTGCACTGTCTTCCAGGCCGAAGCCCAGGATCTCCGGACTGAGCTCGATGCCGCAGGCTTTCTCAAGCCTTGCGCGTCTTGCTGAGCTGTTCTCCGGGCTTGCGTGGGCGAACTGGGTTCGGCGCCACCTTCCAGGCCGAAGCCCAGGATCTCCGGACTGAGCTCGATGCCGCAGGCTTTCTCAAGCCTTGCGCGGCTTCCTGAGCTGTTCTCCGGGCTTGCGTGGGTGAACTGGGTTCGGCGCCACCTTCCAGGCCGAAGCCCAGGATCTCTAGACTGAGCTCGATGCCGCAGGCTTTCTCAAGCCTTGCACGGCTTACTGAGCTGTTCTCCGGGCTTGCATGGGCGAATTGGGTTCGGCGCCACCTTCCAGGCCGAAGCCCAGGATCTCCAGACTGAGCTCGATGCCGCAGGCTTTCTCAAGCCTTGCACAGCTTACTGAGCTGTTCTCCGGGCTTGCGTGGGCGAACTGGGTTCGGCGCCACTTTCCAGCCGAAGCCCAGGATCTCCGGACTGAGCTCAATGCCGCAGGCTTTCTCAAGCCTTGCGCGGCTTACTGAGCTGTTCTCCGGGCTTGCATGGGCGAACTGGGTTCGGCGCAACCTTCCAGGCCGAAGCCCAGGATCTCCGGACTGAGCTCGATGCCGCAGGCTTTCTCAAGCCTTGCGCGGCTTACTGAGCTGTTCTCCGGGCTTGCATGGGTGAACTGGGTTCGGCGCCGCCTTCCAGGCTGAAGCCCAGGATTTCTGGACTGAACCCGATGCCGTAGGCTTCCTTGTCGAAGCGAGAAAAGAGTGTTTGAAGTGGGGGAACCTTGTTGCAGAAACAGGGAACCTTACATTACTGATAGTACATCCTTAGGTTCGAGGAGTTCCACGTCCGGGGGAACCTGGCACCCCCCAATTCCTCCAAGTAATATGCTCCATGAGGGAGGGCTTCTGCCACCCGATATGGGCCTTCCCAGTTGGGTGATAACTTGTCGCATTCCCGTGGTTGGGAGGCTTCAGCACGCCGGAGGACCAAGTCTCCGGGATGGAAAACCTTCGGCCGCACACGGGAGTTGTAATATCTGGCCACACGTTGCCTATACGCCGCCATTCGAACTCTGGCCTTATCCCTCGTTTCCTCGAGAAGGTCCAGGTTGAGCATCATCCTGGCTGGGTTTTCTGTCTCGTCATATTGCTCCACACGCAGCGTGGGTAGGCTGAGCTCGATCGGGATTACTGCCTCGGCTCCGAAGACGAGATTGAACGGGGTTTCGTCGGTAGCCATCCTCGGGGTGGTGTGGTATGCCCAGAGGACGCTGGGAAGCTCGGCGGCCCACCTGCCCTTGGCCTGGTCCAGCCGCGTGCGAAGGCCCTGAAGAATGGTCCTGTTCGTGACTTCAGCCTCCCCATTGGTCTGAGGATGCGCTACCGAAGTGAAGCGATGCTTGATGCCGAGGTCGCTGCAAAATTCTTCGAACTCCCGGCAGTCGAACTGGCGCCCGTTGTCGGTGACCACGGTGTTGGGGAGGCCGAAGCGGCAGACGATGGACTTGCAAAAGAACTTGGCGACGTTCGCTTCGGTGATCCTTGCCAAGGGTTCGGCCTCGACCCACTTCGTGAAGTAGTCAATGGCCACTATCAAGAACTTCCGCTGGCCAGACGCCGGTGGGAATGGGCCCAGGAGGTCCATTCCCCACTGGGCGAATGGCCAGGGGGCTGAGAGCTGGGAGATTGGGTTGGAGGGCTGTCGCTGCACCGTGGCGTGACGCTGGCACCGGTCGCATTTCTTCACGAAGTCGGCGGCGTCTTCCTTCATCGTCTCCCAAAAGTAGCCCTGACGGAGGGCCTTGTATGCCAATGCCCTGCCCCCCACGTGGTTCCCGCAGATGCCTTCGTGGATCTCCTGGAGCACAAGCTTGGCTTCCGTGGGCCCTACGCACTTGAGGAGGGGGTAGGAGTAGGATCTTCGATACAACTGCCCGTCCATCAGGACGAACCGCACGGCCTTCTTCCTGATGAGGCGAGCCGCCTCGCGGTCCTCCGGCAGGGTGCCACTGGTGATGTATGCGGCGTACTTGTCTATCCAGCTGGGCTCATGGCTGACCTGGTGGACCTTCACCGGTGCTTCGAGGCTTGGGACCTCAAGGTGCTCCACATAGGTGCTTCCCAGCATCGTGTCTGGCAGGGTCGCCAGTCGGGAGAGAGCATCCGTGCGGGCGTTCTTCCCGCGGGGGATATGGAAGATGTTGAAGCGTCGGAATCTGGACGCGCCCTCTTTGACGAGCTCCAAGTATCTCGCCATTTGGGGGTCGTGTGCGACGTACTCCCCGGACACCTGCCCCGCCACGAGCTGGGAATCAGTGAAATCCTTGAGGTTGGTTATGCCCAGCTCGCGGGAGACTCTCAGTCCGGCAAGAAGCGCCTCGTATTCCGCCTGGTTATTTATCGCGGGGAATTGGAAACGGAGTGCGCATTCGGCGACGACCCCGTTGCTGTTGGCAAGGATGAGCCCAGCCCCGCTTCCGCCGGAGTTTGAGGCTCCGTCTACATGGAGGATCCAGGCGTCCTCTCCGGGCTCGTCGGTGCCTATCTCCATCGACCGACCTGAGGGGCCTTCCTCGGGCTCCTTGCCCAAGCCTGCACATTCGACCAAGAAGTCGGCCAGCACCTGTGCCTTCATGGCCGACCTCGGTCTGTACGTAATGTCGAACTCGCTGAGCTTCAATGCCCACTTTGCCAATCGTCCCGAGGTATCGGGTCGGCTGAGCACTGCTTTCAGCGGTTGATCCGTCAGGACAGCGATGGGGTGCGCTTGAAAATAAGGCCTGAGACGCTGGGCAGACACTATTAGCGCAAAAACAAGTTTCTCGGGCCGGGAATACCTGAGCTCCGCGTCACGGAGGAGTTTGCTGGTGTAGTACACCGGCCGCTGGAGCCCCTGGCCGTCGGTTCGGACCAAGACTGAGCTGACGGCTTCCGGGGTAACCGCCAGGTAGAGGGTAAGCTCCTCTCCCTCCTCGGGCCTGGACAGCAATGGTGGCGATGCAAGCGTCTTCTTCAGCTCCTCGAAGGCCTGCTGGCATTCCTCGGTCCAAGCAAAGTCATTCATCTTCCTCAGCACCTTGAAGAAGGGACGGCAGCGGTCCGCCGACCTGGAGATAAAACGGCTGAGGACCGCAACTTGGCCGGTTAGTTGCTGCACTTGCTTCTTGGAGGCTGGCTGCTCCATATCCAGGATGGCCTGGACCTTCTCCGGGTTGGCCTCGATTCCTCTTTGGATCACCATAAATCCCAGGAATTTCCCGGCGGAGACGCCAAAGGCGCACTTCGCCGGGTTCAGCTTCATCTGATAGCGTCGGAGGTTGCCGAAGGTCTCCGCCAAGTCTGCCACGTGATCCGACTCGGGTTTGCTCATTACCAGCATGTCGTCCACGTACACCTGCATGTTGCGGCCGATCTGGTCTTTGAAGATTCTACTGACCAGGCGCTGGTACGTTGCCCCCGCGTTCTTGAGGCCAAATGGCATCATCCTATAGCAAAAGGTTCCGCGGTCAGTTATGAAGGCGGTGTGCTCTTCGTCCTCCGGGTTCATCCGGATCTGGTTGTATCCGGAGAAAGTGTCCATGAACGACAGGAGGCGATGCCCCGAGGTGGTGTCGACCAGCTGGTCAATCTTTGGAAGAGGGAAGCTGTCCTTTGGGCAAGCTCGGTTGAGGTCGGTGTAGTCCACACAAATCCTCCACTTACCGCTACTCTTCTTTACCATGACCACGTTCGCCAGCCAACTGGGGTACTGGACCTCTCGGACAAAACCGGCGGCGAGGAGCTTCTCTACTTCCTCGTTGATCACCTTTTGTCTCTCCATGGCGAAGCTTCTCTTCTTCTGGCGTACCGGGCGGCAATTTGGGTCCACGTTCAGCCTGTGCATGATGACCTCGGGCGGGATGCCCGGCATGTCGGCTGCTGACCAGGCGAACACGTCAGCGTTGGCACGGAGGAACTCCAGCAGGCGGGTTCGTTCTTCCTCAGGGAGCTGGGCCCCGACTTGCACCGTCTTCGGGGGATCCGAACCGAGGGGAAAAGTCAGCAGGCGCTCTACGGGCCCTCCCCTGGGTTCCTTCTCTCTCAGATCGAGGTCGTCGATATCCTGGGCGAGCTCCGCGCCCCTGGCGCCTGGGACCGTCTGAAGGCAGAGCGGGACCGGCCGGGTCGTCCCCTTCATCTCCCCGAGCCCGGAAGGCGTGGGGAACTATACCAACAGCCTTCTCGTGGAGATGGTGGCGTCCAGTTGGTTGAGCCCGGGACGCCCGAGAATGGCGTTGTAAGGCGAAGGGAGCCTGACGACGGTGAATGTTATTAGGATGGTCGCCTGCCGGGGTGGGGATCCGGCGGTGACCGGGAGAGTGATCTCCCCCTCGACCCCCACGGAGTCCCCTATAAAACCTACCAGGGGGGTGTGCACCGGTTTCAGCTGATCGGGGGACAAGTTCATCCGAGAGAAAGCGTCGTAAAAAAGTACGTCAGCCGAGCTTCCACTATCCACCATGATTCGATGTACAGGATGCTTCGCGATGGTCATGTCGACCACCACGGCATCGTTGTTTACATCATCATTAACTTCCCCCCCCTTGGGAGGGATTACATTCTCCGGGTTCCCGACTTCCCGGGCTCTCTTCGTCGCTCGACCGGACCCGCGTGAGATCATGCCCACGGGCTTCTCCGTTGGACGGTTGTCGATCGCAGGGACAGGTGGTAAGGCCGCGAGCGGCTGCCCTTCAGAGGGGGCCTCGTTCTTAACGAACTTCCTGAGGTAACCCCTCCTGATCAGCTCCTCGATCTCCCGCTTCAGGTGGCGACACTCCTCCGTGTCATGCCCGTGCTCGCGGTGAAACTGGCAGTACTTCGATTTATCTCGGACGGCTCTCGGGTTCTGAGGAGGAGGTCGGCGAAGGTAGCGCTCGCCCTCGATTTCCATGAGGATCTTCATTCGAGGTGCGAGGAGAGGGGTGTACCTCCGCTCGGGAGTGGCCTCGCCCCTCGGCCTTGGATTCGGGCGAGGGTCGGCAGACGGCCCAGGCCTCCGAGCTCCCGGGGCGTCCCTCGGGAGCGGCTTCTTCGGAGTCTTCCCGTCCAACTCTCGACGGGTGCGGTCAGCCTCCTCCGCTCGGATGTACTTGTGGGCGCGGAGGAGGAGCTCGGAGTACGTCTTGGGCGGCTTCTTGTCCAAGGAGTAGGTTAGGCGGGACGTCTTGAGCCCGCGCTTCAAGGCCAGCATGGCGACGGGCTCGTCCAAGCTGTAGATCTCCAGGGCTGCGGTCTTGAACAGGGTGATGTTGTCTCGGAGCAGCTCCTGGTCCTGCTGGCGGATGGAAAAGAGGCTGTCCACCTCTCTCGGCACCTTTCGACAAGCGTCGAAGTGTGCCACGAACCTTCCTTCCAGCTGATGGAAGGAGCAAATGGATCCGGGCTCGAGGCGGATGAACCAGACTCGAGCGGCCTTCCGGAGGGTTGCCGGGAAGGCGATGCACAGAAGAGCATCGGTGGCCCCCTGGACCCTCATGAGAGCTTTATAGCTCTCCAAATGGTCCAGGGGGTCGGTGGTCCCGTCGTAGGGATCCACCTGCGGCATGCGGAACCGTTTCGGGATCGGTTCCGCCTGGATTTCTTCAGAGAAAGGGGGGCGGGAGTCGTAGCCCGCCGGGTCTGCCGATGAGTTCTGCAGGTCGGCGAATCGGTGGGCGAACTCCGCCAGCTTGCGCTCATGCTCCTCCAGGCGCCTCTCAGCCTGGCGCCTGATGGCTTCGTCGGTGGAGTCTTCCACCGAGACTGCGGGTGAAGGGGGCGCCGATCGGTCTCGGCGCGAGGTCTGGCCTTGGCGTCGCTTGCTGCGATGCACCGTTTCGGCCCCGTCGGCTGGGGATCGGCTCTCGTGATCCTCCGAACCGGAGTAGTTTCTTTTTGCGGGAGCTTGGCGGCTCCCCCGGGGGTTGGAGACGGCCCTCGGATGGGATGGCCTGTCCTGAATTGAGCGCAGGCTCCCACGCTGCCCCGCGGCTCGGGCCGCGGGGGTCCCTGGCTACGGCTGGATGGCCAGGGACCGTTGCTGATGCTGAAGCTGCCGGACCGCCGAGGTCAAAGTCTGCAGCTGTTGGACGATGGCCGCAAGGGATCCGTCCACCGGAGTAGGCTGCTGTGGAAGAGGAGGGGGAGCCGGAAGCTCCCTTTCGGGGCTATGGCCCCCCGGAGGGGAGTGGACTTCCCCCACACGGCTGGTGGACGCCTCGCGTCCACGAGTGACCACCATTGTCGGAGAGCGCGATACCTGCAGAAAGCTGGCTCCCGCTGGGGTTTAGTGTCCTGCCCCCCTACCTGGCGCGCCAATCTGTTGCCGCTCTCGTCGCCGCGCCCGTGCCGCGGATCCGTCGATCCCTCCTAACCGCCTGGCGAGGGAGCCTCCTTCCCGTGGCGAACCTGCAAAAAAGGGGTTAGAAGACCCTGGCCGGGGATTCCGGCGAGGAAGCTCCGACGGTCAAGTCAGTAAACGACGAGAAGGAACAGACTCTCCAGACGGACCCCCGGAGGGGTTCCAGACTTAGAGAGTTTACTAGTGAGAGAAACGCTCTGGGGACCAGAATCTCGGCTGGGCCTCCTAGCCGAGCTCACACCCAGTGTTTCCCTCTCGGGATTTCTGGGTTTTCACCTTCGGAGCAAGGCCTTGTGCCGGTGCTTCTTCTTCTTCCCCAGGCTTGTTCGCTTACCTTGTCGTCCCCAGATTCCTCCCTCTTTATCTCCTTTCGTCGTGCGCTTGTTTCTTCCTCCTTGGAGACTTCCCTCCCCCGTCCTTTTCTCTTTTCCCTTTTCGGTGAAGGGGGCCAGGCGGCTTTCCGACCTCGTCCGCCGGGCCCAGCAGAGAAAAGGCAAAGACAGAAGAGAAAAAGGGGAGGGCGGCGCTGGCAAGGCGGTCGGTCAGGCCTCGGGCCTAGCGAGAGCGCTCTCATCCCCAAGCGTGGGCGCCATCCATCTATGGGGCCTGCTTCGTCAGGATCGCGTCTCTCGGCTGTGGGACCTATCGGGCCGATGCAAGTGATGTTCCGCGTGCCGTCGCCCTCCGTACGGAGCACCGTCTGGGGTTCGTACGGTCCGAGGGATGGCCTCGGGGCCCGTTTCTCTCCCTGGGACCCTCTCCGTACGAGCGGTCTGACTTCGGCTGAGTTGGACCTGTCTCCGGGGGCCAACTGGTGAGGAGCGAAGGACCAGCCGACCTCGGCCTAGGTGGACCCCTCCCGGGTGGATACCTGGCGAGGTGGCAGGAGGTCGCCTGGCTTCGGCCGTGGTGGACCCGTCTCCGGGTGGCCACCTGGCGAAGGGCGAAGGACCGGCCGACCTCGGCCTGGGCGGACCCCTCCTAGGTGGACACCTGGCGAGGTGGCAGGAGGTCGCCTGGCTTCGGCCGAGGTGGACCCGTCTCCGGGTGGCCACCTGGCGAAGGGCGAATGGTGCGGGCACCAGAATCAGAAAGAGACTCCAACCAATTCAAGCCCATTCCGAATCTTTATGGTTGGACTAGAGAGTCCGGTAACCTTTCTTTATTTTGAGTCCAATAGAATCATATAAGTCGAGTCCATGTTGGGTCCTGTAATCTTTCTTTTGAGTCCAAAATAATCATGTAAGTCGAGTCCATGTCGGGTCTAGTCTTAGTCCAATCCAAATGGGTCAACTAGCATCAAGCCTAAAGAAGACTCACAATGTATACCCCAAATCAAGACCAAAGCCAACTCAATTGGGGACCACATGCCACATCACTTGCGCCACCTCAACTTGGGACCACATGCCACGTCAAGAGGGGACCACATGCCACCTCACACGCCACCTCACCACAAGAGGGTGCCATTCCAAGTTCAAATTCAAGGAAGTTGGCCAAGGAGGATTTCAAGCAAGAAAATCAGCCCTCTCCCCTTATATTACTCCACTTGTTTAGGGATTTGAAATTTCAAAATTTGTAAGGCTTTATTTAAAGCCTTGGATGCCCCTTGTAAAGGATGGATGAATGAATACAATTTTTTTTTCAGAAATTTCTATGTGTTTTCTATATGCCTATGTGGATCTTTGTGCCTAAGTGAACCTCTTCCTCTCCTCCATCATTTCTTCTCCCTAATCCTTCTCTTTTACTCTTCATCTTCCAAGCAATCCTCTTCCTTCAAGGCGAATTAAGGATATCCTCACAAGAAGAAGATCAACACCAACACAAGCTTCCACCATGGCGCCAAGGATCATTTCCAACAAACTCTCCTTTGAGTTCCATCAATCTTCTCATTTCTAATTAAGCTTCTAATCATCTTGGTTTCTTTGTTGCAGGGTTCTCTAGGCTCCAGATCTAAGAGGAAGGATTACTTGCTACAAACCAGAAAGTTAGAAGGTCCATCTTATGTGGTATGATCTTTCATTTGAGAACCTTAAGAGTGAATCCCTTGTGCTTGAGATTTCAATGCTTGAACTCCTAGTATTTTAAGATCGGGATCATTAAATAGGGCTAGCTTGACTTGTGTGCGAATTATAACCTTGTCCTATTTCTTTAAGATTTTGATAGTCCTCCTAGCTAGGTTTAAGTATAAGCATTTAGGGTTTCTTATTTAGATCTCCTTGATCTTATATGTTGAATCACTCATATGCAAGTAGGAATTGCTAGTTAAATTTTGATTGATCTCCTTTAGAGTTACATGATTGCATCCTCATCATGCATACCACACCAGCGAAGGACTGGCCGACCTCGGCTTAGGCGGAACCCTCCTGGGTGGACACCTGGCGAGGTGGCAGGAGGTCGCCTGGCTTCGGCCGAGGTGGACCCATCTCCGGGTGGCCACCTGGCGAAGGGCGAAGGACTGGCCATCCTCGGCTTAGGCGGACCCCTCCTGGGTGGACACCTGGCGAGGTGGCAGGAGGTCGCCTGGCTTCGGCCGAGGTGGACCCGTCTCCGGGTGGCCACCTGGCGAAGGGCGAAGGACCGGCCGACCTCGGCCTAGGCGGACCCCTCCTGGGTGGACACCTGGCGAGGTGGCAGGAGGTTGCCAACGGGTGGTAGAGGAACTCCGAGCCGAGCTCGACCTCGGCGAGGGCAGTTTGCCTTAGACGGTCGTCGGGCGGTGTAGTCTTGCCGATCCTGGCCTTGAAGACGTGGCGCTGACTCGGCCGGGGAAACTTCCACGTGGCTCGATCGTATTTGACGGTACCTGAGCCTGGCCACGTCACTGTCACGGCTGTAACAAATATAATATATATTTAAATTATATATTTATATAGAATAAAAATATATTATTTTAAATTTAATAATATAATATATATAAATTTAATATATTACTTAGTATATTTAAAAGATTATATATATATTATATTTATTTAATATAAAAATAATTTTTAATTTTACAATTTTAATATAAAAATATTAAATATTTTATATTTAATAATATAAAATATTTAAAAATTATATTTTTAATAAATAATTATAATATAAAATATATATTTTTATAAATAAAATATATATTTAAGAAAAGATCTTAGAGGACATAGATGAAAGGGAGAAGGAAAATATTTCATTCTCACCGAAGCGAAAAGGGATAGGACAATTTTGTAAAAAAAAAAAATTACCATATTATCGGTAATCTAGATAGTCATCTTTTTTTAAAATAATCTAAATTTCATGTTGATAATTTGGATAGCCATTCTTTTTTGAGATAATCTGGATTGCTAATCTGATGATCAAACACGTTTTAAAATTTTAATTAACGACGGTAATTCCCAATCACCGTTACACTAACAAACCATGGCCGCCGTTGGAACCCACGATTCCCGGCGTTTTATTCTCGACAGTTGTACCGTCGTATCCGCAATAAGTTTCGGCACGCGGTAATTCCCCCAACAAAGCTCAAGGTACTTCGCCGCAATAACTTTCCAACTTTAAGGGCTATTTTTAATTAAACGCGCCCACAGAACTTGGCCACACAAGGGAGGTGACGTCTGGTGAACCCATCAAGTCGTTGACCTTAATTTCATCACCAACCAAACCCAACTATTCCCACTAATCCTCCCATTTCGAGACGCCACTAATCATATCCATCAACTTTAGCTAAATAGAAAACCCCCAAAAAATATTACGGTATTAGTTATTAAATTACATTAATTAACGACATTATCTCCTCAAATGCTGACTCTAGTGAGCTGAAACTGCTTGCCGTATTGATAAGACGAAATGAATTATAGATCAAGTAATAATTATTAATAACATTAATTAACTATTAATACAAATTACAAAGGAACAAATCCCAGGCGTGCCAGCTTTGTCTGACGCGGGATCCATAATTGGAAAACAGGTGGATCGCGTGCGCTTATTCACTCCCCCCTCCCCTGGCCTACCCATGGCGGGTCCAACCAGCCTGCTGCGCCGTCGGAACAACATAAGCACCCCCTCGCTCCCCCCTCAAGGGTCAAGGCACCGCAGAAGCACCGTTACCCGGTCTCAACCCGCAGGGTCCTATCCGGAGTCAGCGGTAACTTGCACCCGCCGTGTATAATTTAAGAAATCCCTCCAAAAAATTAAAAACTTCTTTGCGCCCAAATTTGATACCAAATCATTCCATTTCCACGTGTCATGTTGGTATTCGTGAAGTACAAGCATAGCCCCACGGAATAGACAAGTCTTTTTTTGTCTGGTGGCAAGGAACCGCTTGGTGCTGGAGGTGGCCCTCCCCGAGTAGTTGAACTTAATTATACTAAATTTTAAATATTTAGTTTACTATGCTATCTATCTAACTATATATATATATATATATGTATTAAACAGCCACCCCGTTTCGTTTCCTTTCGGTTTTTATCTCCTGCTCTCCCTCTCAAACCGAGGAAAGAGAGAGAGAGAGGGGGGGGGGGGGGGGGAAGAGAGAGGGTGGTGGGAAGAAGGATATGAAAGAAGGGGAAGGAGAAGAAGACGAGAAGAAGAGAGAGAAACCCTAATTTGATCCAACCGAGAGAGAGAGAGGAGTGGGAGGAGGAGAGAGAGGGGATGGCGAAATCGGGGGCGGCGGAAGCGGAGGCGGCTGCGGCGGCGAAGAAGGCCGGGGAGCTGAAGAGGGAGCTGAAGAGGCTGGTGAGAGCTATCGCGGAGGACGACGATACCCAGATCAAGACTTTCGACGAGGCGGAGCGGGCGCTCGCTGCGCTTCGGGATGTCAAGTTGGGCAGCAACGGGAACTTAAAGGGGAAGCGCTTGCCGTCGCCGCTGTCGAAAGAGACGAACAAGGACGACAAGATCGGATCTCCAACGATCCCTCAGCACTTCTTGTGTCCGATCTCCTCCAACCTGATGAGGGATCCCGTGATTCTGGCCTCCGGGCAGGTAAAGATCGTTAGCTTTAGGGTTTCTTCCCTAGTTCTTTATAGCGGTTACAAGAATTCGTATCGGTTATATTTGAAATGTTGATTAGAATGTTCTCGGTGAACAAAGATTCTACCGATTATACTTTCTGTTCTTGATATTTTGATTGAGGTTTAATTATATTTCTCGTATAGATTTCTTGACAATGCCCCTTATGTTTGGTTCTGCTTCGTTCTTTTGGTTACCAGTTAAACCGGGGTTCTAAATGTTGCGTTGTTTTCTGTTAAAAATTGCATGCACTTCGATGAAATTATGAGAGCTTTTGGTTTGAGTCATAAGAAGCGTAGCCTAAAATGTGTTACAAGAATCTTTTCGTTCAACAGATCGTTACATTTGTTTTTCTTTGTGGAACTCCCAATATATGCTAAGAACTATTAATCTTGGATGGTTTTAATGTGATGGTTTTTAAATTGCCTTTTTTTTTTTTAATTCAAGAATATGAAAAGAATTGGATTCTTGATTTAGTTTAGACCATGATTTAGAATCACTGGAAGTTATTGTGAATCTTCTGATGCCTATGTTCTCTTTAAGAATCTCTTATCCCAAATTTTTCTATTGGCTTCTGTCTATTTCTACTTCAAGAAAATCTTTGCTTGAGATCACAAATTAGAATTAGTTCTAATTCTAATTCAATGCCTTCCCGGTTAAGATCTATCTGTATTTATTCTTTTCCTCCTCCATTTCTTGAACCCTTGGGGTTCTTTTTCTAATGCGAACTGTAGGTACGAATATTTGATTGAGAGCATTGTCACTAGACTGCTGTGCACTCTGTTCTTCTAATTGTGTAATTAGCCCTTCTTCTTTGTGTGATTTGAGTTATATATGTGGCTATGTCTTTTCTTGCAGACCTATGACCGACCATTCATTCTGGAGTGGCTGAATTCGGGGAACCAGACATGCCCGCAGACCCAACAGATTCTCCCCAACATCACCCTCATCCCCAACCATGCGGTCCGTAACATGATATCTGAATGGTGTGCGGAGCATCGCATTCTTCTACCTGCAGTCGAGAGCCAAGATGAAGGCCCGATCATACAAGATGAGCGGAATGCACTCAAAGAGCTCCTTGACAAGATCTCTTCATCGTCCATCCCTGAGCAGAAGCAAGCAGTGAAGGAGCTTCGGCTTCTCACCAAGCGCAACCGGTCCTTCCGAGCCCTCCTAGGGGAGAAATCAGATGCAATCTCCCTACTGCTCTCGCTTCTCTCTGAGCCAGAGTTGAATGGTGATTTAGAGCTCCAAGAAGACACTGTGACCACAATTCTGAATCTGTCAATCCATGATAGCAATAAAAAGATCGTTGGAGCCGACCCCCAAGCCATTCCCTTGCTTATTGATGCATTGAAGGATGGAACCATGGAAACTCGAGGCAACGCAGCTGCCGCCCTCTTCACCTTATCGGCGCTTGATTCCAACAAGCTTAAGATTGGTGAATTGGGAGCCATCAAACCCCTTCTGGAGCTCCTAGGGCAAGGCTGCGAAACTGCCAAGTTGGATGCAGCATCAGCTATTTTTAGCATCTGCATGGCCCCTGAGAACAGGATGAGAGCAGTGAAGGAAGGGGCAGTGAAGATAGTCTTGAGGGCCATCAAGGATCGATCTCTTGTAGATGGGCCGTTGGCTATTCTTACTCTGCTATCTGGTGACCCAGACGCAATGGAGGAGATTTCTGAGAATGGAATGCCTTGCTTGCTTGGCATAATGAGGGAGAGCGCATGTGACCGGAACAAAGAGAATGCGGTGGCGGCTGTGTTCTCTGTCTGCATGCATGACCGGTGGATGCTGAGGGAGGTTGCCAAGGAGGAGAATTCACATGGGACAATCTCTGCTCTGGCTCAATGCGGTACTTCGAGGGCTCGTAGAAAGGCTACTGGAATTCTGGAAAGGTTGAAGAAGTCTACACGCAACCCAAGTCATTCTTGTTAGATGAGGATGTAATCCAGGGAAATAAGAGGTGTAGATCTTAATGTAAATATTGCTTGCTTCTGTGACCCCACCGAGTTCAATGGTACATAAAAACTGCGGTGTTACTTTTACTGCTTTGAGGATTTGGGCTTTGGAAGGAGGTGGCTTCTTCCTCCGGATCATGTAAACAGATAATTCAGTTGTTGGCTCTCCATAGGATTTAATCAACTCGTTTCCATCAGTCTTTCTATAAACTGTGGTATTAGGCAAGAGGTATGCAACCATATCAAAAAATTATCTGGCCAAGGTCCTGTCATTTCCCTTTATGTAGATAACAACAACCACTATGAGAGCCGTTATAAGGTAACGAACCCGTTATTCATACCGTTTTGTCCACGATCCTCGGGGCCTTTGCCATCGTATCCGCATCAAGTTCCTGGACGCGGCGGTCCTCTTCAGCCGCAGAATCGACGTAGTCATCCGCCTTATCATCAAGGCATTGACCCAAATACCATTAATAACCGATCCCGGATTTCCCATTAATCGTCCGAACTTCTGACACTTTTTTATTTTTGTAAAAAAAAAAAAAAGATGGAGCATTTGCACAGGCCGTATATCAATATATTAAAAAATCAGAAAATAAAAATTTACTGAAATGGGCTGAGTCTCCATCTCAGTCCACAAAATTTTCTGAGTATTTTGGTTGCAGTTGGTTATCCAGTTGGTGACGAAATTTATTTTTTGATAGACATGCCGAACAACTATAATAGTATATAGTATAGTTAATCAAGATAGTATAATAATACAGTCAATCAAGATGATAGTAATATTGCAGAGAAGTGAGTGCACCATCTTCCTCTACATATTTTCTTAGATCAAGATAACAATAATAGTAGAGTCCGTTGGTCAGAGTAATGATGTAATCCAAGAGGGGAAGTGAATTGGACTTTAAAATTTTTTTGCAAGACTTCAAATAATGTATAAATTCAAAGCATGTGTTTTGTGAGCATGATAATAAAATACAGCGAAAATAAAAAAAAAATACAAGAATAAAAATAATCACAAACACATCAAGTTTATAGTAGTTTGGTGCACTCCAAGGCACCTACATCAATTTCTCAAGTTTTTCTTGGAAAATCACTATAATTAAATTAGATTACAGTCGATTAGTTTTCTGGCCTCACTAATAAAATCCAACTTGTTTTCTCGAGCTTATAAGTCAAAATTCCTTGATTTTTACGAGCTAACCAAAAATCCCTTGGTTTTTACGGGCTAACCAAAAACCTCATTGGTTTTGCGGTATAACCTAGTTGATTTTACGGGCTCACTAACAACCTTGATGGTTTTCCGGGCTCACCAACAACCTTGATGGTTTTCCAGGCTAACCAACAACCTTGATAATTTTACGGACTAACCAACAACCCAGCTTGTTTTCACGTGCTCACAAGTCAAAACCCTTGTTGATTTTTATCACACAGACTCACCAACAACCTAGATACTAGTTTCAATTCCATTAAAACTAGTAAGCAATACAAGTAGAAATTCAATAATGAAAAGATAAAATATTTCTTACAAAAAATGGATTTGTTTTTGAGGTACTTGATTGTTGTTGTTGAGCTTGTCTTTATGTTGTAGAAACTTCAATGGATGCTTAAAGATGCTACTCTTGAAAGCTCTCTTCCCATTTTGAATCCTTGGAGGCTCAACACTCAATATCGAATCCTTAAAAATCCTTCACATATTTTTATTTGTAAACCAAACGATTTATCATTCAAATTATGGATTCTCTCCTTCCCCAAGAGTTTATTGGTGTATAAATAGCCTACAATACCTTTTTGACCGTTTGTAACCGTTGGAGGAGAAAATATAGCCGTTGGAGCCAAGTTGGGAAAGTTCTGCACTTCAGAAAAACTAGCCGTTACAGTAAGTATCGATACTTGACCTTCATGAGTCGACACCTTGAATCAACACTTCATTTTCTTGAGTCGACACTTGACTAAAAATATCTTCTGAAGTCTTCTGCTCTGCACTAATGAGTCGACACTTCATCTGGTGAGTCGACACCTTAGTTCTGTGAGTCGACACTTTAGTTCTGTAAGTCAACACTCGACCAAACTCTTGAGATCACCACATTCTGTATCCTATTTGGTCTTAGGCCTTGAGTCGACACTTCACTGTTCATGAGTCGATACTTTGAGTCGACACTTGGATTTCATGAGTCGATACTTGGCTACACCAGCACTAAAATTTTTCTAAATTCAAATCTTGAGTACCTATAACTGATTAACACACTTAACGCATAATTAGTACTCAAATATACTTAAGTATTTTGTCATAATTAAAACCAGAGTCAACAATCTTTCTCTTTTTGATAATGACAGAACCTTTAAGTATATAAATAAGGTAAGCTCAAAAATAAACATAACATGCTCCAAAGGATAACAATAAGCATAAAGTAAAGTAGCAATGAAAAACATTGAGCTTCCCCTCAAAATATGATATAAAAATGATTTTTCAAAAGCTCCCCCTCAATATATGATTTGTAAATTATTTTCAAAGTTTTTCAAAAATTTTAAACTTTCAAAATTTCAAACTTGGGCTGCCATGATCTTTAACTCAAAACCGTTAGATTTTCAAGAAGAGTACTGAGCTCGGATACCAATTGTTGGCTAGGATGATGATGCAACCCAAGAGGGGGGCTGAATTAGACTTTAAAACTTTTTTGCAAGACTTCAAATAATGTACCAATTCAAAGCATGTGTTTGTGAGCATGATAATAAAGTGCAGCGAAAATAAAGAATAAATACAATAATAAAAACAATCACAAACATATCAAGTTTATAGTGGTTCGGTATACTTCAAGGCACCTACATCCACTCTCCAAGTTTTTCTTGGGAATTCATTATAATCACACTAGATTACAGTCGATTAGTTTTCCGAGCTCACTAATCAAACCCAACTTGTTTTCTCGGGCTCACAAGTCAAAACCTCTTGGTTTTCACAGGTTAACTAAAAATCCCTTGGTTTTTATGGGCTAACTAAAAATCTCATTGGTTTTGCGGGCTAACCAAGAACCTAGTTAGTTTTATGGGCTCACCAACAACCTTGATGGTTTTCTGGGCTAACCAACAACTCAACTTGTTTTCATAGGCTCACAAGTCAAAATCCTTGTTGATTTTTATCATATAGGCTCACCAATAACCTAGATACTAGTTCCAATTTCATTGAAACTAGTAAGCAATACAAGTATAAATTCAATAATGAAAATATAAATGATTTCTTACAAAAAGAGGATTTGTCTTTGAGGTACTTGATTACGGTTGTTGAGCTTGTCTCCATATTGTAGAAAGCTTCAATGGATGCTTGAAGATGCCACTCTTAGAAGCTCCCTCTCTACTTTGAATCCTTGGAGGTTCAACACTCTTAATATTGAATCCTTAAAAATTCTTCATATATTTTTATTTGTAAACTAAAGGATTTATTATTCAAATCATGGATTCATTTCTTTCCCAAGATCTTAGTGGTGTATAAATAGCCCTCCATACCTTTTCGACTGTTTGTGACCATTGGAGGATAAAATATAGCCATTGGAGCCAAGTTGGAAAAGTTTTGCACTTCAGAAAAACTAGCCGCTACAGCAAGTGTCGACACTTGACCTTCATGAGTCGACACTTCATTTTCTTGAGTCGATACTTGACTAAAAATATCTTCTGAAGTCTTCTGCTCTGCATCGGCGAGTCAACATTTCATTTGGTGAGTCGACACTTTAGTTCTATGAATCGACACTTTACCAAACTCCTGAGATCACCATGTTCTATATCCTGTTTGGTCTCAGGCCTTGAGTCGATACTTTACTGTTCATGAGTCGATACTTTGAGTCGACACTTGAATTTCATGAGTCGACACTTGGTTGCACCGGTGCTGAGCTTCTCTAAATTCAAATCTTGAGTACCTATAACTGATTAACATACTTAACGCATAATTAGTACTCAAATATACTTAAATATTTTGTCATAATCAAAACCAGAGTCAATAGAGTCACCTTTAATAATAAGATGATCAGCTCGCAAGATCTTCCAAGTATAAGTAATTCTTGTTTAAGCATCTTAAAATTTCACAGTAGAAACTGTCGGCTCATAGATATATCTTCCCCCTACCACCATCAATTTCAATTTAAAACTACGAATGATAAAACCAGCACCACCCCGACTATATCGACATTGTTATCAAAATTGATCTTAATGTACCATGATGGTAGGGGCTCTTAAGAAATAAACACCTGTCAGATCACTACAAGAGTAAAGTGGGGGTTCCAGGTTTCTATGGATCTCAAGGTCACTTCAATAATATCTATAACATGTATACATGCACGTTCCAAAAAAATTCTTACCGAGCATCTCTTGGATTCGAAACCAGGCTATTTCGAGAAAGTCATATATGATATGTAATATATGTTGCTAGGACTTTTGGTGTGGACACCAGAAGCCGAAAGAAACTTCACTCCAACAAGGTTAGCCTTATCCCAATTTGGATCGAAGATAATTAGGTTACCTTGTATCCTTTAGTTCAAAAATATTTTATTTTCAAGAGTCATTTCCTTTTCAAGAGTCCTGTAATTAATTTTGAGTTTCAAATCAAGAGTGTTTATTGAGTCCTGTAATTACTTTTAAAATTTCATTTCCTGTAAGTCCATTTCAAGTTTTAAAGTCTAGGTCAGTCAAGTCAGTTCAGTTGAGTTAAGTCTAATTCAGTTGAGTTAAGTCTAATCAAGTCTTAAAGCCATGAAAGCCAGCAACAAGACTCAAATTCTAGACCCCAGAATTTGACCACATGAAGAAGAGAAGACACATCAACCAAGCAAGAGAAAATGACCATCAACTAGGACCACTGGGTGCCACATGTCATTCTTATCCAAAGTAGAAGACCACCTCACCATGCCATGTCATCAGGTGCCACTTCACCAGCCACCTCATCACCCTTTGGGCGCCAACAAGGAAGATTCAAATTCAAGGAGGTTGGCCACATCCCTCCAAGTCCTCCACCAAATCCTCCAACCCCCCCCACATCCCTCCAAACTCTCCACCAAATCCTCCAACCCCCCCACATCCCTCCAAACTCTCCACCAAATCCTCCAACCCCCCCTTGTAATCCTCCTTGATTTGGGGAGTTTTTAAATTTCAAAAGCTAGCTTTGTGAGGCTATTAAAAGCCTTGGACACCCATTGTAAAAGGGATGGATTTTGATGAGATGAATGAAAAATGAAGTTGAAGTTGAAGTTGTAGTCTTATATTATTTCTTTGAGTGATTGTTCCTAAGCCCCTTTTCCCCCCACTCGAATCTACTTTCTTCTCCAAGCCATCCAACGCCAAGTTCAAGAAGGATACATTGGAGCCGGCCAAACCATCTCAGACTTCCTTCCTTGCTCATAAATTATTCCATCCCTTCCATATGCCTGCTTTCTTCTTCCTTAACTTTTGATCTTCAGTGCAGGGTCCTTCGAAGTCTTTGAGTTGTGAACAAGGTTCCCCTTGACAATGAACCAACAAGCTGAAGCCCAAGCCCAGCGTTCTGATCTCTGTTATCCGAGTTCTCCAGTCCAAAGCATCGGTAGTTTCAAGGTTTGAAATCATTAGAAGGTTGGAAAGCTCAACAAGGCAAGTCCTCAATCATTAGCCCCTATTGTCTAGATCTTCTTCCTTCTTAGTTTCAGGATTGTGTCTAATCATGTAATAGTCCCTTTTCATGTAATCCTTAAGACTTATTATGATGAGTACAATGCTAGTGTAATTAGGTTTCATTGCTCTACAAACACGAATCAAATCACTAATCATATGCTTGCCGCATCATCTTGGTATCAGAGAAAGGCGGTTGTCTTTGACAGTGATGAAGATTGAGTGGAGTTGGCACTGGTGCTGCTAATTGATGGTGGCGCTTTAGGCGCTGGTGGGGGGGGGGGGCACCCCTCCATTGTTAGATGATGCGGCAAGCATATGATTAGTGATTTGATTCGTGTTTGTAGAGCAATGAAACCTAATTACACTAGCATTGTACTCATCATAATAAGTCTTAAGGATTACATGAAAAGGGACTATTACATGATTAGACACAATCCTGAAACTAAGAAGGAAGAAGATCTAGACAATAGGGGCTAATGATTGAGGACTTGCCTTGTTGAGCTTTCCAACCTTCTAATGATTTCAAACCTTGAAACTACCGATGCTCTGGACTGGAGAACTCGGATAACAGAGATCAGAACGCTGGGCTTGGGCTTCAGCTTGTTGGTTCATTGTCAAGGGGAACCTTGTTCACAACTCAAAGACTTCGAAGGACCCTGCACTGAAGATCAAAAGTTAAGGAAGAAGAAAGCAGGCATATGGAAGGGATGGAATAATTTATGAGCAAGGAAGGAAGTCTGAGATGGTTTGGCCGGCTCCAATGTATCCTTCTTGAACTTGGCGTTGGATGGCTTGGAGAAGAAAGTAGATTCGAGTGGGGGGAAAAGGGGCTTAGGAACAATCACTCAAAGAAATAATATAAGACTACAACTTCAACTTCAACTTCATTTTTCATTCATCTCATCAAAATCCATCCCTTTTACAATGGGTGTCCAAGGCTTTTAATAGCCTCACAAAGCTAGCTTTTGAAATTTAAAAACTCCCCAAATCAAGGAGGATTACAAGGGGGGGTTGGAGGATTTGGTGGAGAGTTTGGAGGGATGTGGGGGGGTTGGAGGATTTGGTGGAGAGTTTGGAGGGATGTGGGGGGGGTTGGAGGATTTGGTGGAGGACTTGGAGGGATGTGGCCAACCTCCTTGAATTTGAATCTTCCTTGTTGGCGCCCAAAGGGTGATGAGGTGGCTGGTGAAGTGGCACCTGATGACATGGCATGGTGAGGTGGTCTTCTACTTTGGATAAGAATGACATGTGGCACCCAGTGGTCCTAGTTGATGGTCCTTTTCTCTTGCTTGGTTGATGTGTCTTCTCTTCTTCATGTGGTCAAATTCTGGGGTCTAGAATTTGAGTCTTGTTGCTGGCTTTCATGGCTTTAAGACTTGATTAGACTTAACTCAACTGAATTAGACTTAACTCAACTGAACTGACTTGACTGACCTAGACTTTAAAACTTGAAATGGACTTACAGGAAATGAAATTTTAAAAGTAATTACAGGACTCAATAAACACTCTTGATTTGAAACTCAAAATTAATTACAGGACTCTTGAAAAGGAAATGACTCTTGAAAATAAAATATTTTTGAACTAAAGGATACAAGGTAACCTAATTATCTTCGATCCAAATTGGGATAAGGCTAACCTTGTTGGAGTGAAGTTTCTTTCGGCTTCTGGTGTCCACACCAATTCTCCTGGGGTGGGCAGAACTCGACCCAGTCGAGTATGGTTCAGTTTTGCCTTGGTAATGCTCGAACAAGTCTGGGTTAAGTCTTTGCAGGTCCTCTCGAGTAATCCAAGAGTTGTCGGACATAGGTCGACCTTGCCATTGAACCAGGTATCGCTGATAGTCCTTATTCCTGGTAGTAATGGTCTTGTCATCCAGGATTCTCTCAATCCTCTCTCTTCGCTCAGATAGGGTTGGTGGTGGACACTCGGAAATATGTTCACTCTCAATGAAAGTTTCTGGCCCAAAATGCTCACTAGGTATTAGTACTGGTTATTTGTATTCTACTAGGTCTGAAGCATTAAAGGTTGTACTAATACCCATATCAGGTGGAAGTTCCAAAATATATGCATTAGGCCCTATTTTCTTTAAGATCTTGAAAGGTCCCGCTCCACGGGCATGCAGCTTCTTTATGGTTCTAGAGGGGAACCGTTCAGGGTTGAGCCTAATCATCGCATAATCCCCTTCGTAGAATTCTTTAGCCCTCTTATGTGAGTCAGCTAAGTGTTTGTAAGTTTCATTGCTCAGTTTGATCTTATTACTGATTTCTTTATGCAAATTAGTGACATGCTGTGCGAAAGATTCAGCAAACTTAGAAAATTACACAAGCACTTACAAAATGCAGACTGAACTAGGCATCCTTATTGAGAGGAATTTTATTGGACTTTCTAGGACCTAAATCTAATAGATTATTGACTCTCTAGGTTTGACCCTGGTTTGGTATGCACATGAGAATTTACCATGGGTTCCTAGCAAATGCCATAAGGTTTTCCAAAAGTAGGTAGCAAAAGGAATAGGATTTAAAAGCTCATGCATCCTAGTAATCTCATCCAAATGAAACTTAATGTCTCTAAAATTATGATAAGACTCAGGGAAAGGCAGGAAATAGGAATCCGAGACTTGGGATAATTTAGGGGAATCTTGAAACAGACCTTGGCTAATTATGATGACCTTAAGATTAGAATTTTGATCTATAGGCGGGATGCTTCTAGGTAGTTGAAGGTAATTAGGAAAGTCTTCTAAAATAATGATTGGGTTCTTCTCAGGTACTTGAAGGAGTTCTTGTGTCGAAGCTAAAGTATTGGGTTCTTCCTGAGGGCATTGTCTTACAGGAACCAAGTCATCACTAAATTTTGGTTGTTTTGATGTTTTAGGATTAGGCTCAATAATCTTTTCTTTACCAAAGGTTTCCTCAGGTAAGGTACTAAAGTTGTTCTCTTCACAGTCTTCCCCTTCATTTTCATCTATTAAACTTATGTCAGTCTCATACATATATTTACTAGGTTCAAATTTGCCTTCTTCCTTCCCTAGCCCTTCAGTTTGAGGATACCCTAAGTCTTGAGTATTCATGAACTCAACTTGTACTTCAGGGTTCTTACTCCTATCATTCATATGAGCTAATGGGATAGTAGGAGTTGGTTGGTCTAAGGAAAATTGTTTAGCCAGCATTTGGTTCAATTGGGCCATTAGATCATTTAGGCCTCTCAGCGTGGTTTCAAGATTCGGGTCCATGGCTACACTGGACTGGGTCTGGACTGGTGAATATGAGGCTCCTGATCTAGTTTTCATGCATGCAAGTGGACTCAAGTTCGAGCTAAGGTTTCCTAGACCTAGAGCACAAATTAGAAATCTAATTAAGTGAACCAACTAGCTAGTAGTACTTATGGGACTTAGCCAGGTAGGTGGAGGGGAGTGTAGGTCCCTGATTGCCAACCTTAGACACCAATCTGAGATTGGCCAGGTAGGCGGACCAAATCACAAGCCCTGATGCACCAATCCTAGACACCAAGCCAGTAAGCACACACCAATTAGCTGACACAGTTAACTTGACCCTAACCTGAACCCAACTTGTTGGTGTCCCTAACCCACTAGGGCAATTAACGTTCTACTCAATTTTAATTAACGGGCTGGGATCGATATGCTGGTTGGTGATTTTTGGGCTAGGGACAGGTGATGAAACCCTGACCCTATGTCAAATTGATGCCCTTAATTTGATTTCTCATGAGATGAATGAAATGCAAAGGTGCTGCAGAAGTGTGTTGCAATTTGAAAGTGGTGTGGAAAACGTGATGAAACAAATGCCCAAAATTCTGAAAAATTCACAAAGGATTCCTAACTTATATGTTTCAATGTAGATGAAAGAAAATTTAAAACTAAAATCTATACTAATCTAAGCAGATCCTACAAATGAAGATAAATAAAAAGGACAGAACATAACCCTAATGACAGTGTCGAACTGCAGAAATTTTTATTTTTTTTATAATTTTTTTCTGATGATGAAATTTAATATGGTGATAACTGACTTAAAAAGGAACAAGAAAAAAAATATTTTAATAAAAAATTAGTGACTTGCCTTTGAAGTTGCAAGCGGATTACAGTCAGCCTACAGAAAATACAGCAAGCAGAAAAACAGAACGTGACCAATGCAAAATTCACAAATGAAATCTAAAAAATCCTTTGGCTTTCTTTTTCACGGGTCAATCACAATGGCACCCCGACACGCCTTAGGAGGTCCCCGTGGAATGGGAAGAGAGGGTGTTTAAACCCTACTTTCTCCTAAGACCGGACGGCCTGGTAACGCCCCCGATCCAAGTACTTCAAGGACTTAATGCTATGCAATCAGGAACTTATTCTACCATGCTCTGATACCAAGATGATGCGGCAAGCATATGATTAGTGATTTGATTCGTGTTTGTAGAGCAATGAAACCTAATTACACTAGCATTGTACTCATCATAATAAGTCTTAAGGATTACATGAAAAGGGACTATTACATGATTAGACACAATCCTGAAACTAAGAAGGAAGAAGATCTAGACAATAGGGGCTAATGATTGAGGACTTGCCTTGTTGAGCTTTCCAACCTTCTAATGATTTCAAACCTTGAAACTACCGATGCTCTGGACTGGAGAACTCGGATAACAGAGATCAGAACGCTGGGCTTGGGCTTCAGCTTGTTGGTTCATTGTCAAGGGGAACCTTGTTCACAACTCAAAGACTTCGAAGGACCCTGCACTGAAGATCAAAAGTTAAGGAAGAAGAAAGCAGGCATATGGAAGGGATGGAATAATTTATGAGCAAGGAAGGAAGTCTGAGATGGTTTGGCCGGCTCCAATGTATCCTTCTTGAACTTGGCGTTGGATGGCTTGGAGAAGAAAGTAGATTCGAGTGGGGGGAAAAGGGGCTTAGGAACAATCACTCAAAGAAATAATATAAGACTACAACTTCAACTTCAACTTCATTTTTCATTCATCTCATCAAAATCCATCCCTTTTACAATGGGTGTCCAAGGCTTTTAATAGCCTCACAAAGCTAGCTTTTGAAATTTAAAAACTCCCCAAATCAAGGAGGATTACAAGGGGGGGTTGGAGGATTTGGTGGAGAGTTTGGAGGGATGTGGGGGGGGTTGGAGGATTTGGTGGAGAGTTTGGAGGGATGTGGGGGGGGGTTGGAGGATTTGGTGGAGGACTTGGAGGGATGTGGCCAACCTCCTTGAATTTGAATCTTCCTTGTTGGCGCCCAAAGGGTGATGAGGTGGCTGGTGAAGTGGCACCTGATGACATGGCATGGTGAGGTGGTCTTCTACTTTGGATAAGAATGACATGTGGCACCCAGTGGTCCTAGTTGATGGTCCTTTTCTCTTGCTTGGTTGATGTGTCTTCTCTTCTTCATGTGGTCAAATTCTGGGGTCTAGAATTTGAGTCTTGTTGCTGGCTTTCATGGCTTTAAGACTTGATTAGACTTAACTCAACTGAATTAGACTTAACTCAACTGAACTGACTTGACTGACCTAGACTTTAAAACTTGAAATGGACTTACAGGAAATGAAATTTTAAAAGTAATTACAGGACTCAATAAACACTCTTGATTTGAAACTCAAAATTAATTACAGGACTCTTGAAAAGGAAATGACTCTTGAAAATAAAATATTTTTGAACTAAAGGATACAAGGTAACCTAATTATCTTCGATCCAAATTGGGATAAGGCTAACCTTGTTGGAGTGAAGTTTCTTTCGGCTTCTGGTGTCCACACCAACTTTGTTTCTCCCGGTTTGTTATCTAGCAGTATTCCATCTCAAAAAATCAAGAAAGACCTATTTTGGATCATCATGTTGGAAAGTCAACCCATGAAGTCTTGCAAGATGCCATACCTATCTAGTCCATTGGCATATGAAGAGGACATGCTCCAAGTTTCCTCTTCACATCCATAGGATGGACATGTCAACTATAGGTGCAGACCTCTTTTTCTTAAGAAAGATCTGGTTGGCCCATTTCCAAGCAATCTTCTAGAGAAAGAGACTAACCTCGGATGGAAAACAGTCCTCCAAATCAAGCAACCATTAAGGATTATGTGCGGTTCCTCCTGATATAGTATGTAGAGGTCCATCGTCTCAACTCTTGGAGTGTAAAAGGATCTCTATATCCTGATATCCTGGCTCCTGTGAATTAGAAGTATTATGGACATGACACGCTCACTTAGCACCTCTCCAAAGGCTCAAGTAACGGCCATTAGATCTCATTCTCTTCTTTGGGGATGGAAGAGACCCAACATCCTTATAGAGTCAGATATCTCAAAACTAATGAAGGTCAGCCATCGGCTTAAGGTTAGATTAGCCATCCATGGTTAAGCAAGAGATTCACTGACCGTTGATCCCCTATGATCCATCTAGTCTAAGAAATCACCTCTGAGGCTCGAGTGCAGGTCTAATGCCAAATAGTAGAGTTGTCCTAACCAGCCCGAACCTCCTCTCTAGTAGACTATGATCCATACCTGGTCTTCATCATCAAGCTCTATAGTTTATCTGGACCGAGCACTAATCTGGCTGCATATCTAGTAATTAAGGTATCCCTCATGATCAAAGATTGAATGCCAAGGCCCCCTCCCTTAGGAGCCGGCACACAATATTCCAAGCTAAAAGGTGTAAGCCACCTCCTCCAGCCAAGAATCCCACAAGAATCTCTAAAAATGTTGCTCAAGCCTGGTCATCACAGTTTTGGGCAAGATGGCATTTAAAAAAAGATAGATAGGTATAGAGTTCATGATTGACCTTACTGTTGCCCAATAAGCAACCCAAGAGGGGGGGTGAATTGGAATTCTAAAACTATTTACAAGTAAGTGTGCCAATTCAATAATCAATTCATGTGCTAGTGAGATGAAAGTGTTATGTGCTCTTAGAGAGTATGCAGCAAAAATTTAAATGCAATGAAAGTAAGAGCAAGTAAAGAGGAGACAATCAACCACAAACACAAGCAAGTATAGTGGTTTTGTGTACTCCAAGGCACCTACATCTACTTCCCATATTCTACTCAGGAATTCACTATAATCATTCTCGATTACAGTCGATTAGTTTTTTGGGCTTACTAATCAAAACCTCTTTTAGTTTTCACTAGACTCACCGAAGAAACCTCTTGGTTTTCACAGGCTAACCAAAAATCTCCTTGGTTTTCAACTAGGCTAACCAAGAATCTTATTGGTTTTGTTCTTAGGCTCACTAAAAACCTTCTTGGTTTTGTTCTTAGGCTCACCAAAAACCTTGATACAATAAAGTAATAATGAAAGTAAAGAATACAATCAAGCTTTCTAAATAAAAGCTGTTATCTTTTTGAAGCTTGTTGAAGATGCTTGTCTTCAATTCAATGAAGCCTCAATCAATGCTCAAAAGTGGTTAGACTAGAATGCTCTTAATTGCTTTGAATGCTTGGAGGCTTCTTTTGCTTGGAAGTGGTTACTCTTAATGAATTTGAGTGAATGTACTTGTTTTTCTTTTTCTTTCTCTTCTTCTATTCATTCTCTCTTATTCCACTTGAATTTAATTCACTTAAATACCATCCCAAGGCTTAAATGATGGTTATGACTATTGGAGAGGTGGAACTAGCCGTTAGGGGCTAAAAGGATCGAGTTCCGCATTTGAAAAAACTAGTCGTTATTATTTTTAGAACTCCAAGTGTCGACACTTCAGGCTGTGAGTCGACACTTAGGGTCAACACTTAAATTTCATGAGTCAACACCTAGTTTAAAATTTTACTTTGAAGCTCTCTAGAAATTTCAGGTGAGTCGACACTTCATCTGGTGAGTCGACACTTAAGTTAAGTCTTGAATTTCAGCATATTCTATAAGAAATCTGTCTTAGGCTTTGAGTCGATCCTTAAGTCGACACTTAGGGTTGACACTTGTATAGCATGAGTCGACACTTCAACTGTGCCATATGAAATTCTTTTCTTCGTACCGACTTGAGTTGACACTTGTACTGTCATGAGTCGATACTTGAATTGTGAGTCGATACTTTGAGTCGACACTTGCTAAAACTTTTCAAAATTTGACTGAAACTCTATTGAATCGTCTTTGAACTTGACTCTTAAATCCTTTCAAGCAATTCTCAAATACTTAAGTCCATCAATCTTTAATGTTTCATTCATAGATAGAGCTTCTTTAAACATTTGACAAGCAATTCAATTCAGCTAACTTGATGAGTACCTTTTTTTAATAAAAATATACTTTAAAGAACTGTTAGTACTCAAATATACTTAAGTATTTTGTCAATCATCAAAATCAATAATGGAGTCAACAATCTCCTTCTTTTTGATGATGATAAAATCTTTAAGTATCTTCATATAAGAAGCTTAAAATATTTTCAATAAGTATTTAGCTTTGTGCAATATGTATCAGAGTAAAGGAAAAAAATAGAAGCTAGAGTCTAAAGTTAAGTTGTTGAAAAACTAGGACTCATTTGAATTGAATTAAGGTTATAAAGGAATATCAGAGCTAAAAATGCATATACCATGATACTCTAAATGTGTATCAGAGCTAAAGCATATTTTAAAGATAAAAGTTTTAGCATATAAACACAATGAGTAAAACCAACAGGAAAAAACTTAGAACAAGAGTATAAATACTCTACCTCAAAAGCTGATTCAAAAAATTGGTTTTCAAATAGTTTTCATGAATTGAAAATCTAATTTTTAAAAATTTTTAAGAAATTTCAGCTTAAGAAGAAATTCTTTTTCTTTTAGATTACTCCCCCTCACTTATTGCTCTTATCTTTATTAAAATTAACTTCCATGACACTATTTACCATTTTAGCATAATTCTGCCATTATCTTCTCATTTTACTCTCCCTTTTTCATTTTTCTTTCATTCCTTACTCATTTATCTCTTACTTATCTTTCACTTATCTCTCCCCCTTTTTTGTCAACATTAAAAAGGTTGGAAGAATAAAACAAGATGCAACAAAAAAGACTATAACAAATCAAGAATTAGTGACAACATCAGAAATTGAAAGACATAATATTTACAAACAAGCATTGATATAATAATTTCATACATTGATACCAAATTTCACACATTGATACAAACATTTCATACATACAAGTAGTGCTGAAATGTAAACTAACTAGCATAGAGACTATCCTACTAAGAACTCTCTTCATCAGAGGATCCAATATCAATCGATCCAGTATCTCTAGAAGGCCAGGATCATGGCCACATCGATCGGAGATCAGAGAGTCTGGTCAGGGTAGATCTCGATACATCACGATGGCCTTGTCCTCTACGTTTGATATATGCTCAGCCTCTGGCTGGTGTAGAAGAGGTGGAGGCTATATTAGTAGTAGGAACAATACTAACCGGAGTGGGAATATCAAAAGAAAAGGGAGTATCATCAAAGATAGGACCGTAATCAAAATGGTAGAAACCAGGAGTGTAAAATCCCAGTTCCCTGATAAGGGAATATGTATGCATAGATGAAGAATGTATCATACAAGTACAAGAAGATGAAATGATAGGACTAGGTGCAGGAATGGAAGTAATGTATGGATCAGATCTGGAAGGTAAGGTGGATAAAATCGGAGTCTGAAATGGTGATCGAGTGAGATCAGGAATGGGACTCCTAGGAACATCTATTGTTGCGACTGGCTCTAGCTCCGTCATAAAATCTACAGTATTGAACTCTATAAAGTCAGTCTGATCACCTACCATATATGGTCTAAGAGTTGATGGTGCTGGAGGTGGATCTGATGTAGATGAAGGTGGAGAAGCCCTACTCGATGAAGATCTCACCAATGCAGATAAAATAGCATAGATGCCATCACTCAATCCTCGATGGCTCTCCCTCATCTCCATATGCATCTGGTCAACTTGCTATCTAATAACCACAATCTCAGTCTCTATGCAAGTGACCCTGTCCTCTAGGCTTTCTCCACTACCTGGTAGGCATCTCTGTATGTGCAGGGGTGGCTGGCTCGGTTTGAGGAGTAGGCTCTGGCTAAGTCATAGGCTCAGGCTGTGCCTCTAGAATCTCTCTATGTACCTCAGAAGGCTCGACCTTACCTTAGAAAATACGCTCCTCCTCTACTACCTTATCATCTACGTCGGTGGCCTGACCGGATATACGCCATCTCCACTAGCCTCTAACTAGATGATACCCCATTCGATGAAGTGATCTGATGTCATAGATGTTTGTATGCAATAACTGTCTGCAAGGCTCTCTGTCTATGACTACTCCGTAAGTCCTGAATAGTATAGTCAATCCCATCCCGTAGGGTAGACAAAGTCTCTGACTAATCGATGCCTCTATCAACTGATGAACCATAAGCACTAGGAGGCATATTGGAGTGTGTTGTATCAGAGACACCAAAACCAATAACTCACACTCTATGATGAAGTCGAAGCATCCGGTCTTTGGTAAAAGAATCCGGGCCATAATGTGGTGCGGCAACCTCATCTCAGGCAAAAGTTTTGAAGCAATTACTGTGGCTCCATCTAAAAGATTGTCTGTCTCAAAAATACACTAGAGTCCACTGATTCTGTCCACCAGGGCATCCACCATTGAACCTGTCATAGGAATCTCCCATACTCGGCTCAGAATCTTAACAAAAACTGGAATGTCTCTCCCTCGGACCTATGCTATCTATCCATCACTACCTCTGGCTAAAGATCTATAAAACTCTCTCATCAAGCCAAGGCAAAATCTCTCGGATAGTGAGCAAAAATGTGCTAAACTAGCATCCCTCAGCCACTATCCAATCTTGAAATGCTGCTGGTCCAGGAAGTCAAAATCTACTTGACGACCACCAATGATAGTCTTCGAACTCATCCTATCTACGACAGAGACAATTGGTCTGATAGGAACATCAGGCTGATCCTCGGGCTCAACTGCCTCTTGATGCTCATGCCTATCCTTCATTCTTCGCCCTTCCTCTTGAACGGAAAGTCGAGGCCTTCGGACAACTTACTTTCTAGGTCCCATTCCAAGGAATCAAGGGAAGGAAGCAAATATGGGAGAAATATAGGGTTTCTACAATGAAAAACAGTGAAGAACGGATGAAGAACAGTAAGAAACTGAAATGAACTTGTTCCAAATGAAGAATTGGGTGGTTGAAACTAAGATTGGAGGGAAGAAGGTGTCGGAGAATAGTTAGAGGGTGAGTCAGCTCAAATTTGGGAAGAAAAGTTTGAAGAAAATACTTCATTTTCCCTATTTTATCTCGATTTTTGACCGGCCAAGTGTCGACCCATGACTGTGGGTTAAGTGTTGACACTTACAGGGTCGACACTTCAAAGTATCGACACTTCGACTTAAAATCAAAAAGAAAAATAGGACAAAGAACATTAAGCAAAAAGAACTTAATTTGAAGGGTTTGAAAGTGATTAAACATGATTCACAGGTAATTTTGATCAATCAAGAGTTAAGGATTATAAAGAGATGGAAACTTTTAGATAAAAGGGTTGATGACCCCTAATTCTCTTCTAATCATACTAAATCAATCCTCTTGAAGTGGTTTAGTCAATATGTTAGCTAGTTACATTTCAGTACAAATAAATTCAAGTATTATATCATTATTTTCAACATGATCTCTGATAAAATGATGTCTAATTTTAATGTGTTTACTTCTAGAATGCTAAATAGGATTTTTAGTTAAATTTATAGCATTAGTATTATCACATCTTATGAGTGTCTTAGTTAATTTGATTCCAAAATCTTCAAGTTGTTGCTTAATCCACAAGATTTGAGCACAACAATTTCTTGCTGCAATATACTCAATCTCAGCTATGGATGGTGTAACTAAAGTTTGTTTCTTGCTGAACCAATAAATTAAGTTAACTCCAATAAATTGGTAAGTTTCACTTGTGCATTTTCTATCTAACTTACACCCAGTAAAGTCATCATCTGAATAACCGATCAAATCAATAGATGAATCTCTAGAATACCACAAACCAATATCAATTGAACCAGATAGATATCTTAGAATGCGCTTAACATCCAATAAATAAAATTCTTTAGGAGCAGAATGATATCTAGTATATATACAAACACTAAATATGATATCTGGTCTACTAGCAGTCAAATATAGTAAAGAGCCTATGATACCTCTATATAGTTTTTGATTAACAGATTTACCATGTTTATCTTTATCAAGTTTACAAGAGAGGCTCATAGGTGTATCTATTGTCTTGGTAGTCTCCATCCCAAATTTCTTTAAGATTTCTCTTGTGTACTTAGCTTGGTTGATGAAGATCTCTTCTTTGGTTTGCTTGATTTGAAGTCCGAGAAAAAAGTTAAGTTCACCCATCATACTCATCTCGAACTCTCCTTACATAAGCTTGGCAAACTCTTGACAAAGAATTTCATTAGTAGTGCTGAAAATAATGTCATCAACATAAATTTATACTACTAAAAGATTATCATCTTTCCTTTTCAGAAATAGAGTAGTATCAACATGGCCTTTGAAGAAATTATTTTTAATTAAAAAATTGCTGAGTCTTTCATACCATGCTCGGGGTGCTTGTTTTAAATCATAAAGTACCTGTGTAGTTTGAAAACATGATTAGGATGTACATGATTTTCAAATCCAGGTGATTATTCAACAAATACTTCTTCACCAATAAAACTATTTAGGAAAGCACTTTTAATATCCATTTGAAATAATTTGAAATTCATAAAACAAGCAAATGCTAAAAGTAATCTAATGGCTTCAAGTCTAGCTACAGGTGCAAAGGTTTTATCAAAATCAATGCCTTCTTCTTGATTATAACCTTTAGCAATCAGTCTAGCCTTGTTTCTAATGACAATACCATTTTCATCTAGTTTATTCCTATATACCCATTTTGTGCTAATAATTAAAACATTAGATGGTCTTTCTATTAGTGTCCAAACTTTGTTTCTTTTAAATTGATTCAATTTTTCTTGCATTGCATTAATCCAATTAGGATATTTTTTAGCTTCTTCAATGCATTTTGGTTCAATTTGATAAATAAAAGCAATATAGTCACATTCATTTCTAATTAAAGATCTTGTTCTTATCCCTTTTGATGGATCACCTAGGATTAATTCCTTAGGGTGTCCATGAGTATACCTCCACTCCTTGGATAGATCTTGATGCTTTGGTGTAGATTGTATGACTTCCTCTCTTTCCTTCTGATCTTGATCTTCTTTATTTTCTTGGGGGGGTTGATCATCCAAAGTCAGTTTCTTTAATCCTTCAGCACCTATACATGCATCAGAATTATCCTCTTTTCTAGAGGATTTGTTAGTAGATTCTTCAAATACTACATGTATAGATTCCTCTACAACTATAGTTCTCTTATTAAAGACTCTATATACCCTGCTAGATGTAGAGTATTCTAAGAAGATACCTTCATCAGACTTGGCATCAAATTTATCTAAGTTATCTTTACTGTTGTTCATAATAAAGCATTAATAACCGAAAACTCGAAAGTATTTTAAAGTAGGTTTTCTTTGTTTCGAAAGCTCATATGGAGTTTTCTTTAAAATAAGATGAATTAAAATATGATTTAAAATATAGCAAGCGGTATTTACTACTTTAGCCGAAAAATATCGCAGTAAATTATTTTCACAAAGCATTGTGCGTGCTATTTCTTCTAAAGTAAGATTTTTTCTTTCTACTACTCTATTTTGTTGAGGTGTCCTAGGTACAGAAATATTGTATTCAATACCTTTTTCATTATAAAAATTTTTAAAATCTTGATTTTCAAATTCTGAACCATGGTCACTACGAATACAAATAACTGAAGTACCTTTTTTATTGGAAACTTTTTGATAAAACTTCATAAAGGCTAAAAACAATTCATCTTTGTGAGCTAAAAATATAACCCATATAAATCAAGAAAAATCATCCACTATAACTAATCCATATCTCTTGCATTCTAGGTTAGATGTCCTAGTTGGTCCAAATAGATCCATATGAAGTAGCTCTAATAGCCTAGAAGTTGAAACAAAAACTTTAGGTTTGAAAGATATTTTTACTTGTTTTCCAAATTGACATGCTTCACAAATTTTTTTCTTAAAACTAAGTTTTGGTAAATCTCTTACTAAATCCTTTTTACATAATTTAGAAAGCAAATACATGCTAGCATGTCTTAATCTATGATGCCAAAGCCAGCTAGTTTCATTAACAGTAACAGTAGAATTCATTATAACTAGGCATTCACCACTAGGCAAAGATAGATTATCCAAATCAACAAGATAAAATTTACATGCCTTTTTCCAATGAACTTCACTCCATTATTATCAGGACTAGCAATCATGCAAAATGATGATTCAAAAATAACTTGAAAACCTTTATCTCAAAACTTGCTAATACTAAGTAGATTATGTTTTAATCCTTCAACTAATAGTACATTATCAATCCATGTAGAAGGGAAAATGTAAACTTTATCGATACTGATGATCTTTCCTTTACCAATATCACCAAAGGTTACACTCCCTCCATTCAGTACCTCAAGAGAGGTGAATTGCTTCACATCTCCTATCATGTATCTTGAGCAACCATTATCGAGATACCATAATCTTTTCTTTTCTTTAGTTGCAAGACACACTTGCAAAACAAATTAAGTTTTGGATTTAGGTACCCAAGTCATCTTGGGTCATTTTGGGTTAGGACTAAGAGTGGTTCCTTTTGGAACCTAAATCTTTCCAGAATTTTTGATTTTTCTCAAATCATAATGATATGCTTTATGACCTACCTTTCAATAAGAGTAACAAATAATGCTTGATGATGCAGGAATAAAGAGATTTTTGAAAAACTTTTGCTATTTTTGGAGTTTAAAACCTAATCCAGTTTTGTTAAAAATAGCTCTTTGATTGTTCAAAAGCAGATTCAACTTTTCAGAACTATAAGTGAATTTTTCAACAAAAGGTTTTATCCTATCAAGCTCATCTTTATATTTCTTGTTTTCTACTTCAAGATCTTTACTTTTCTTTAAAAGTTCATTGTTTGAAACATTAACTTTAGATCTTTTCAAAACTTCATTTTTCATTGATAAAGTTGTTGGGAACTGTGTCCCAAAGTCAATCATCTAGGCCATAGACGGTTGTGCTACTTTGTATATGAATTTTTTATAATAAATAAAAGTTATTTATTTTTGGCTGTCCATCATTTTATATTTTTCTGTAATGAATTCTTGTATGATGGAGTCCTTAGAACTACATTATTTGATATAGAAAGGATATATCAAGTAGTTCTTAAACTGGTTCACAACCAAATGATACATTGTTATAGGATGATGATGTATCAAGTATAGGTTGTTGTATGTCACATTTGTTGGTTGTGCTCCTAATCAAGGAGTGTGGAGACACTGGTGTGACATACAAGTGAAGTGTATGACACTTCACTGAATGTGACAATTTGTGGAGCTCCCTTCTGTCAAAGGATTGCTCGCGAAGGGATATAGGTATATGTGTCCCTCAGACCTGAGGTCACCATGGCAGCTTCCAAGCAACTCACTGTACTTTGGTGCCGGACTACCTGGATTTCTAATCCAGTGATGGAAGGTTTCTGGGTGCAGTCAAGTACTTATGGAGTGGTGGTGAATCAAGATGGAATTGACCTCTCCAAATAGTTTGGAGTGAATGACTCACTATGTCTCAATTCAGCAAAACCTTGGCCAGGATAGTTCTTGTGAGGAGTTACTGAACTTGTGAGGTTGAGACATGATCTAGATAGACCAAATTAGGGTTGGCAGTCTAACCCTAGATCATCCTGAGCATTATAAGGTTAAAGGGATGAATTATGTGGCAACCATATACCAGAAGTTCTTGTGAGGTGCTCTGCATCTTCGATCTATCCGGACATCGGGTATCATTGCTAGATGAGGACTTTGACTGGTACTGAAAATGTTCCAGTGCTGCCGGTTTAGTGTGCGAACCTATGGGGTCACACATCGTAGAGGATTTCTATATGATCTTTTGGGCTGATCAATGGTTGAAAATCGTTTGCCATCACCTGAAGTCAATTTGGTTGACTTTGCTTCAAGTGTCGACACTTGGACTTTTGCAGGTGTTGACACTTGGTGAAGTGTCGACACTTGACAATTTTCGAGTGTCGACACTTTCTGTGATGAGCAAAAATTCTGAAAGGTTTTTGTGGAGAATTTTTGGGCAGCTTTGACCTGGTTTGAATTTCAAATTCAAACCAATTTTGGCTCCAAACCTTTATGGTATGAAAGTCATACTTGCCCAAATGGATTAGACCCATTTGGCATGCCCATGATCCTCTCCCCCATTCTCTCATCTCATCTCTCCTCCTTCCTTCTTCTCCCTCTCCCTGCTGCCCCTATAAATGTGAGACATTGTGGTGGCTGCTGGGGTTAGACATACAAGAGCAGCAACTATTTCTTGGGAGAAAAAGGTTGAGAAGAGTGAGAGCTTTAGGGTTTGGGTGTGAGCTACCTAGCAATCAAGCTAGGTCTTGGAAAAGAGATTTGGGATGGGGTTCCTGCTATCTTTCTTATCTTCCTAGAAGAAGAAGTTCGGCCCACGGATCCCGAAGAGCTAGCACTCCGAGGGAGTTGATCAGAGTTGAGCCCAGGTATGGACATCCTGTAGAGGCCAGACGCTTGTGTGGCTCGAGCGCCATCTTCCTCATCAGAGCTCTTCGCTGCTTCTCTCTAGCGCTCGCCGAGGTATAGAGGTATGTTTATGTTGCTTTCCTGCTTTTGATGTTATATGCATGCTAGGTTTTTATAGTAGATCCTGTTGCGGGCAGATCGGTAGATAGTTTTGATCTATCTACTGAGTCTTCCGCTGTGCATGATTTAAAATTATTTTAAAATGCATATTCTCTGCCTTGTTTTTCTTACATATTGTATGCTAGGTGTAGGTGTTTTTCACCTTCAATGCTATCAAAGCCTGGTTCATTTTGTAGTATAATAATGCTAGCATTTTTATAACATCTCCTTTCTTCTTAAGTACTTGGATTGAGTGCTTCCCCAGGCCGTCTGGTCATAGGAGAGAAGTAGGGCTGCAAGATCCTCTCTTCCCATTCAATAGGGTCTCCTATGGCGTGTAGGGGTGCCACTGTGATTGGATAATGAAAAAGAAAATAAGAAGAAAGTAATTTGTAGGTTAAAAATATTTTAATCTATTGACATGATCATAAAATGACTTTAGATAAGATCTAAAAGTTATTTTTGATCAGTTTTTGTTTGTATGTTGGAAAAACATCAGATTTGAAATCACTGTTTTTCGTTGTCTCAGGCTGTGAGTCGACACTTGGCTTTTGAAGTATCGGCTCATGGAAAAATTTCCTGAGATCTGGTTTCTATTTTTGTTCTGAAATAGGCTGGAGTGTCGACACTTGTCCTTGAAGTGTCGACACTTAAGCCTGAAGTGTTGACACTTGATCCTTGAAGTGTCGACACTTGAGGCATGCCAGAAAATATGTTGTTCTGTTTTCTGTTCCTTGTCTCAGTCTCAGGCCTTGAGTCGACACTTGCTCTTGAAGTGTCGACACTTGGCTACAGAAAATGCTGAAAACAGTGAATTTAAATTTTGAATTTGTTGTAAAATTATTTTACATGATAAATTAAAATTGTTTTAATTTATTTAAGGCCATTGAACTTAATTTTAAATTAAGATTGACTAACTACTCTAGGAATGTGATTCATAGATCTTAAGTCATTTCAATAAGCCTTAAGTATCATGGGTTAGCTTCTATTAGGTCCTTGATTAGGCTAGACCTAAGTTTAAATTCATTGGACATGTTAGAGAACTAATCTAATCAAAAGTTGAGTTAAGATTTCTTCTCTAGATCTATCTAATAGTTAGATTGAGTAGTCCATAATCTAAATGGATCTAATTTATGGCTCAGTGAAAAGCTCGAGTCTTTAAGCTAATCTAATCGAGTCTGATGAACCGATTGATGTCAAGGTAAGTTTGGCATTATGATCATGGTTCTTTGGGGCTACCTCTTACCTGGCCAACTTTGTTGGTGTCTAGGCAAGACGGTTAATGGCAGAACCCAATCCATGATCTCACTTACCTGGCTAATATGGTCAATCAGGATTGATTAGATAGCTCATTGACTCGTGTTAACCCTTGTCACCCAAGGTTAATCAGTCTTGACTGATTTTAGGTGCCCATGAATCATTTATTATGTGTAACCCTCCTTGATTGCTGATGTGGTCAATGGGAGGTTGGTCCATGTCTTCTTATCTCTTCATCTGTCATATTAATTAAAATCCAATTACTAGAGATTACTTGGAGAAGTGATTGGTTAAAGAACCGACCTTTAGACATGCATGGGTGGGCCAGCCAAAGTCGGGCTCATGTGTTATCTATTGGACTTTAGTACCTGCTAGGGAATTAAAGTAATTCCTTGGATTGGAGGTAGAGGCTACCAATCTGAGCAAAATAGTGGGAGGGACCTTTAGACTTAAGTCCATGTCTTTAGGTTAATTATTCATATACACTAATTAGTTTTGGTTTTCCTTTCAGATGTCTTCCAACCTTTCACTCTGGTCTCTTCTTGATAGCGAGAAGCTCTGTGGACCCAACTTCAATAGCTGGTATCGAAGGCTCAGGATTATCCTGGAGCATGAACGGATCCTATATGTGATATCAGATCCGGTACCTGAGATCCCTGCTGCCAATGCTCGAGGTTCGGTCAGAGACACTTATCATAAGTGGCTCTTTGATAGGACCACTATTCGATGCATTATTTTGGCTGCGATGAACGATGAGTTCAGTCGCAAGTTCAAGAAAGCCCAGCCGGAAGAAATCCTTCAAAAGTTGAAGGAGTCTTTCAGGACACCAGACGACGTTGAGAGGTACAGGGTCTCCTGTGCTATCTACAATGCATGGATGCATGATGGGGCCTCAGTCACTGATCATGTATTATACATGATCGAGATGATTGAGCGCCTAGAAAAGCTCGGCTGTCCCTTGCATGAACAGCTTGGGAAAGATGCGGTACTGAATTCTCTCCCCTCCTCCTATTTAGACTTTCTCAATAATTATAGAATGAATAAGCCTGCAGTTAACTACCATGATCTGTTGGGGTTGCTGCAAACTTTTGAGAAAGACCACCAGTTGAATAAAGGGGTAGTGAACCTAGTGAAAGGTTCTTCGGGAGGGCATCATCCCTTTAAGAAAGGGAAGAAGAAGAATAAAGGAAAAAATGTTCTTAGTGCTTCTGGGCCGAGTCAGACCAAGAAAGTGAAGGCTGATCAGAGTCGTGCAAAGTGCTTCTTCTGCAAGAAGCAGGGACACTGGAAGAGGAACCGTCCTCTTTATATTGCATCCCTTGATCTGAACAGGTCCAAGAAGAGAAAACTGCAGGATGGTCCTGGATAAGGTATTTATATGATAACACCTTGTAGTTTCTCTGTTTGCGATACTACTAACTGGGTATTGGATACATGAAGTCCTATTCATATTTGCAATTCTTTGCAAGGACTTCAAGTTAGTATAAGATTCGAGGACGGCGAGAGGTTCTTGAACATGAGAAATGGAAGCCGAGTTCCAGTTCTGGCATTAGGAGTCCTTAAACTTGTTTTCGAGTCATGTACTATCATTTTGAACGAGTGTCATTTTTGTCCTTCTTTTATTTTGAATGTCATTTCTGTAGGCCAATTGGCAATATATGGTTATGAACTATTAATAAAGAATGACATTTGCAAAATCATTTTGAATGATTCTGTTATTTTGAATGGACAAATGTATGATAGCATCTATGTACTGTCACGACCTGTTAGTGTAATGTACATGTCTAGCAAACACCCTAGGATAGATAATGTCAGCGAAGCGTACCTATAACATTATAGGCTAGGTCATATCAACAAGAATTGGATAAATAGGTTGAAAATCGAGGGTCTCCTCGATTTTAGTGAAGATAGTTCACTTTCAACCTGTGAGTCCTGTCTTCTTGGAAAAATGACTAAGTCACCTTTTACTGGAAAAGGTGAACGAGCCAAAAAAATTCTGAGTCTGGTGCATACTGATGTATGCAGACCCATGAATGTTAATGCCAGGGGTGGGTACATTTATTTCATTACATTTATAGATGACCTTTTGAGGTTCGGTTATGTCTTCATGATGAGACATAAATCTGAATTGTTTGAAGTGTTCAAATGATATCGTAATGAAGTAAAAAAACAAACTGGAAAGTGTATCAAAATCCTTCAATCTGATTGAGGCGGTGAATACCTTTCGGATGAGTTTCTGACATATCTTGAGGAGAATGGGATTCTCTCTCAATGGACACCTCCAGGGACACCCCAGTTAAATGGAGTGTCTGAAAGGCAGAATCGAACCCTGTTAGACATGGTTCGATCCATGATGGGCTTTGCTTCTCTGCCGGTATCCTTTTGGGGATATGCTTTAGAATTAGCCTGCTACCTTCTGAATAGGGCTCCAAGTAAGTCCGTTAGTAAAACAGCATATGAGTTGTGGACTGGACGTAAGCTGACACTTTCACACCTTCGGGTCTGGGGGTGCTTGGCTTATGTAAAACATTTGAAAACGGACAAACTTGCACCCAGGTCTGACCGGTGCCTAATTATTTGGTATCTAAAAGAGTCTAAGGGGTATTACTTCTACTTAGCTGAGGAACAAAAGTTGTTCGTCAGTCTTAGGGCTATCTTTTTGAAAAAGTTCCTTGGTGAAGGAATTGTAGCCACTAAGATTGAACTTAGTGAAGTTCAACAAGTAGAAGAACCGACACATTTAAGCGACCACATAGAACCTGCTATGATTAGATCACACCCATAGCCCACTCAGGAACAATTAAGGAGATCCAGTAGAGTACCAAGCCGATCGGACAGATACTACGGTTTCTTGATCTGATACGGTGATCCCATTGAACTCGATGAGAACAATGAGGATCCAATCACCTATATGGATGCATTATAAAGGTCCGACTCTGAATCATGGCTAGGAGCCATGAAATCTGAAATAGAGTCCATGGAGATCAACAATGTGTGGACATTGGTTGATCCACCTGAAGGGATAAAATCCATTGGGTGCAAATGAATTTTCAAAAGAAAAATGAGCGTAGATAGAAAGGTAGAGACCTATAAAGCCCGTCTGGTTGCCAAGGGGTATCGTCAACATTATGGTATTGACTATGACGAGATGTTCTCTCCTGTGGCAATTCTCAAATCCATTCGGATAATGCTTGCTTTAGCAGCGCACTTTGACTATGAAATCTGGCAAATGGATGTTCGAATAGCTTTCCTGAATGGTGAGCTAGAAGAGGAGGTGTATATGATACAACCTGAAGGGTTCACATCCACAGATGAGTCAAAGGTGTGCAAGCTTCAAAAGTCCATTTATGAACTGAAGCAAGCATCAAGGAGTTGGAACATTCAATTTGATAAGTGTATCAAGTCGTATGGCTTCTCTAGGAATGGAGAAAAGCCTTGCATTTACAAATAGGCTAATAGTTCTGTGATTGTATTCCTTATGCTGTATATAGATGACATTCTTTTAATCAGGAATGACATCACAACACTGCAAGGAATAAAGGTCAGGTTATCATCTCAGTTCTCTATGAAGGACTTGGGTAAAGCCTCTTACATACTGGATATGAAGATCTATAGAGATAGATCTAAGAGGCTTTCTAGGACTGTCCCAGTCTACGTACATCGACATCGTGCTGAAACGATTCAGCATGAAAAATCCCAAGAAGGGCTATCTCCCGATGGGCACTGGGATTGATCTCTCCAAATGGAATTGTGTGACAACTCTTGAGGAGAGAGAGTGTATGAGTAGAATTCTATATGCTTCGGTAGTGGGTTCTATCATGTACACCATGACATGTACTAGACCAGACATGGCATACTCACTAGGTGTAGTGAGCAGATACCAGTCTAACCCAGGTGAAGCTTATTAGAAAGTGGTTAACACCATCCTTAAGTATTTATGAAATACTAAGGACTAATGGCTAATTTATGGAGAATCTGACTTGAAACTTGTGGAGTATATTAACTCCAGTTTTTAGTCAGATAAAGATGATAGCAAGAGTGTGTCAGGTTTTGTCTTTACCCTGAACGGAGGTGCTGTCTGCTGGAAAAGTTCCAAGCAGCCTATTATGGCAGACTCAGTTTGCGAAGCAGAGTACATTGCATCATCTGATGCAGCGAAGGAAGCTATGTGGTTACGGAAGTTCCTTGGCGAGCTGGGAGTGGCACCTTCCCTGGATGGTCCTGTTCTGGTGTATTGTGACAACACTGGAGCCATTGCTTAAGCCAAAGAGCCGAAGTCTCATCACCGTATAAAGCATATTCTGGAGTGCTGTCACCTTGTGTGAGAGATCGTGGAACGAGGTGACATTGACCTTCAGAAGATCGATGGAAAGGAGAACCTAGCTGACTCCTTTACTAAAGCCTTCGAAGTTCAAGAGTTTGACTGTTGTAAAAGGAAAATGGGAATGAGATTCTGTACTGATTGGCTTTAGTCCAAGTGGGAGTTGTTGGGAATTGTGTCCCAAAGCCAATCGTCTAAGCTATAGACAGTTGTGCTACTTTGTATATGAATTTTTTATAATAAATAAACGTTATTTATTTTTGGCTGTCCATCATTTTACATTTTCCTGTAATGAATTCTTGTATGATGGAGTCCTTAGAACTACATTATTTGATATAGAGAGGATATATCAAATAGTTCTTAAACTGGTTCACAACCAAATGATACATTGTTATAGGACGACGATGTATCAAGTATAGGTTGTTGTATGTCACATTTGTTGGTTGTCCTCCTAACCAAGAAGTGTGGAGACATTGGTGTGACATACAAGTGAAGTGTATGACACTTAACTGAACGTGACCATCTGCGGGGCTCCCTTTTGCCAAAGGGTTGCTCGTGAAGGGATATGGGTATATGTGTCCCTCAGACCTGAGGTCACCATGGCAGCTTGCAAGCAACTCACTATACTTTGGTGTCGGACTACCTGGATTTCTAATCCAGTGATGGAAGGTTTCTGGGTGCAGTCAAGTACTCTTGGAGCGGTGGTGAATCAAGATGGAATTGACCTCTCCAAATAGTTTGGAGTGAATGACTCACTATGTCTTAATTCAGCAAAACCTTGGCTAGGGTAGTTCTTGTGAGGAGTCACAGAACTTGTGAGGTTGAGACATGATCTGGATAGACCAAATTAGGGTTGGCAGTCCAACCCTAGGTCATCCTGAGCATTATAAGGTCAAAGGGATGAATTATGTGGCAACCATATGCCAGAGGTTCTTGTAAGGTGCTCTGCATCTTCGACCTATCCGGACATCGGGTATCATTGCTAGATGAGAACTTTAACTGGTACTGGAAATATTCCAGTACTACCGGTTTAGTGTTCGAACCTATGGGGTCACACACCATAGAGGATTTCTATCTGATCTTTTGGGCTGATCAATGATTGAGAATCATTTGCCATCACCTGAAGTCAATTTGGTTGACTTTTCTCCAAGTGTCGATACTTGGATTTTTGCAGGCAACTATATGCCAGAGGTTCTTATAAGGTGCTCTGCATCTTCGACCTATCCAGACATCGGGTATCATTGCTAGATGAGGACTTTGACTGGTATTGGAAATGTTCCAGTGCTACCGGTTTAGTGTTCGAACCTATGGGATCACACACCATAGAGGATTTCTATCTGATCTTTTGGACTGATCAACGATTGAGAATCATTTGCCATCACTTGAAGTCAATTTGGTTGACTTTGCTCCAAGTGTCGACACTTGGATTTTTGCAGGTGTCGACACTTGGTGAAGTGTCGATACTTGGCAATTTTCGAGTGTCGACCTTCCTATGACGAGCAGAAATTTTGGAAGGTTTTTGTTGAAATTTTTTGGGCAGGTTTGACCTGGTTTGAATTTCGAATTCCAACCAGTTTTGGCTCCAAACCTTTATGGTATGAAAGTCATACTTGTCCAAATGGGTTAGACCCATTTGGCATGCCCATGATCCTCTCCCCCATTCTCTCCTCTCATCTCTCCTCCTTCCTTCTTCTCCCTCTCCTTGCTGCCCCTATAAATGTTAGACATTGTGGTGGCTGTTGGGGTTAGACATACAAGAGCAGCAACTATTTCTTGGGAGAAAAAGGTTGAGAAGAGTGAGAGCTTTAGGGTTTGGGTGTGAGCTACCTAGCAATCAAGCTAGGTCTTGGGAAAGAGATTTGGGAAGGGGTTCCTGCTATCTTTCTTATCTTCCTAGAAGAAGAAGTTCGACCCATGGATCCCGAAGAGCTAGCACTCCGAGGGAATTGATCAGAGTCGAGCCCAAGTGTGGACATCCTGTAGAGGCCAGATGCTTGTGTAGCTTGAACGCCCTCTTCCTCATCAGAGCTCTTCGCTGCTTCTCTCCAGCGCTCACCGAGGTATAGAGGTATGACCTTTATGTTTATGTTGCTTTCTTATTTTTGATGTTATATGCATGCTAGATTTTTATACTAGATCCTGTTGTGGGCAGATCGGTAGATAGTTTTGATCTATCTACTGAGCCTTCCGTTGTGCATGATATAAAATTATTTTAAAATACATATTCTCTACCCTGTTTTTCTTGCATAATGTATGCTAGGTGTAGGTGTTTTTCACCTTCAAAAGTATTATTTTGTTTTTCTAAAACATCAACCTTATTTTTCAAATCATTAACTTCATTCATAAGATTAGAGTTTTCATGCGAGAAAGAGTTTGCATGCTTTTTCAATTTCCTATTTTTAATCATAATCAGTTTATAGTCATGCACTAACTCATCAAATTCATTTCTTAATTCATCAGAAGTATAATCAACTTCAAGTTCAGGATGTACCTCTTCTTCCTGTCGTGCCATGAAGTAATGATTGACGACTTTAGTTTATTCTTTCTCTGAGCTGGAGTCCTCACTATTATTCCAAGTTGCCATCATTGCTTTCTTTATAAGCTTCTTCCTTGACTTCTTCAAGAGAGGGCAGTCATATTTATAATGTCCAGGCTTCTTGCATTCAAAACAAATAGGTAGTTCCTTCTCCTTGTCCTTTTTTTTCTCCTTTTCTTTCCTTTTCCTTGCTTGGTTGAAACTTTTTCTTGTAAGGAAATTTCTTTTTCCTCATGAACTTCCTAAACTTTCTTGCTAATTGTGCTTCATCATCCTCATTCTCTTCTTCTTCTTCTTCTTCTTATTTCTCATTTGAAGACTCTTCTTGAGTCGTAGACTTGAAAGCTATACCCTTCTTCTACTTATCCATATCCATTGCTTTTTGTTTCAAGTTCAACTCATAAGTCATGAACGAACCAACCAAGTCCTCCGGTGGAAGTTTATCAATATCTTTGGCTTCTTGAATGGCTATCACATTTGGATCCCAAGATGTTGGTAGAGACTGAGTATTTTGTTCACAAGATCGGCATTAGACATAATTTTACCAAGGCTTCTCATGCCATTGACAATATTTGTGAACCTAGTGTACATGTCAATGATCAATTCATTTGGTTCCATGTAAAACATCTTATAAGTGTGTACATGCATGTTAACTTTTATGTTTTTCACTTGATCGGTACTCTCATGAGTGACCTCAAGTGTGTCCGATATTTCTATGGTTGAAGTGCATGTGGAAATCCTGTTGAACTCACTAGGGTCCAATGCATAATAAAAAAGATTCATTGCTTTCGCATTAATCTCGAATTGTTTAATATCATTTTCATCCCAATCTTCTTCAAGCTTTGGGATGGAAACACCATTAACCACAATCGAAGGAATATGATGACCTTTATTCACTACTTTCCATAAATTATAATATATAGAAGGCATATAAATTCTCATTCGTGTTTTCCAATAAGTGTAATTTGTGCCATTAAAAAAAGGGGATCTATTTGAGGCTTGTCCCTCAACTACATTAGTACCAAGTGGGGCTTCCATAGATCTTTACTCAAGGTGGTTAGACCTATATTTTGAGAACATGGCTCTGATACCACTTGTTATCCAGTAAGTAATCCAAGAGGGGGGGATGAATTGGGTTTCTAAAACTATTTGCAAGTAAGTGTGCCAATTCAATAATCAATTCAAGTGCTAGTGAGATGAAAGTGTTGTGTTCTTAGAGAGTATGTAGCAAAAATTTAAATGCAATGAAAGTAAGAGAAAGTAAAGAAGAGACAATCAACCACAAACAAAAGCAAGTATAGTGGTTCGTGCACTCCAAGGCACCTACATCCACTCCCCAAGTTGTACTCGGGAATTCACTATAATCACTCTCGATTATAGTTGATTAGTTTTTCAGGCTCACTAATCAAAATCTCTTTTGGTTTTCACTAGGCTCACCAAAGAAAATCTCTTGGTTTTCAAAGGCTAACCAAAAACCTCCTTGGTTTTCAACTTGGCTAACCAAAAATTGTGAGCGGAAATCATCTCGATCAATGCTCCAGCGGAAGCAATTCAGCAATCCAGATGCGCGAATGACCATCTGCCAGTGATCCAAAGATGATCACGATAGGATACAGGTCAAACCAAGGTCAAATGATTTCTTGGAATGATTGAGAAGTAAAGGAGAAGGAGAAGAGTGAAAACAAAATCTGGAAGAAACGAGGGTTCTCTTTCTTGATTGATTTTCTTGGACTGTTACAGAATTACCTCCCTTAGACTAACCGTCCCATATATATATATATACACACCATGATCAAGAAGAACCAAAACCCTCCAAAACTTCCCAACATGGCAACACGTGATTCAAAGAGTCTCGTCATCCGAGCTAGCTTGATCTGCTTGAGTCGACTCCTTGTTGCAAAGAGTACTCTAGAAGAGTCGGCTTGAACCTCTCGAGTCAGCTCTTCCAGACCGTAGATTATCCGTTCTATGTATGAGAGTCAACTCTCAGACATCCGAGCTAGCTCCCAGCAGAACTGAGCTGACTCGCTTGAATCCAAGCCGACTCCTCTCAGAATCTAGCCGACTCGCATAAACTCGAGCCAACTCTTCTCCCTGCAATCATGTCGTGCCAACCATTAGAGTTGACTCGAACTAAAACCGAGCCGACTCCAATGCCCAGACTGACTAAAACTCAGTCTAACATCTAGGACTTTTTTTGGACACAATCCTAACCCTAGATACATCATGAAAGACCATGATAACTGGACCAACTTTAACCTTGGCCGAACCCCTTGGAATCTTGGATACACCACCTGAGACTCAACAATCTCCACCTTGGTGATCCAAGATTATAGAATTATTACACCAGACTCCTCAGACCCATCAACCACATACATGATTGAAAGCTTTCTCTTGGTAGAGCCTTTATAAGTGCATCCGCCTGGTTCTCCTTGGTATGGACCTTCACTAGTGACACTTCTCCTTCCTCTACTAGCTCTCGAATCCTATGATACTTATATCTATACTCTTTGTACGTGCATGATAGACTGGGTTTTGAGTCAAATATATGGCACTTTGACTATCACTATGCAGGACCACCATACATTGTTCCAACCCCATCTCAACCACTAGACTCTTCAACCATAGTGTTTCCTTTGTAGCCTCAGTAAAACCTATATACTCAGCTTCTGTTATAGATAGAGCAGTGATAGGTTGAAGGGTAGATCTCTAAGAAACCGGTCCACTATACAAGCAGAAGATATAACCAGTAGTAGACCTTCTTGTATCAAGATCACCTGCATAACTAGCATCCACAAACCCTTCCAAAGGACTCAATCCTCCATATGACTCCTTGGAGTTCCTTTCTTGTCCTTCTAGTTGCCCACCAAATACCAGTCCATGCTTTTGAGTCCCTCATAGATACCTTAGAATCCACTTCAATGCTTTCCAGTGTTCTTTCCCAGGATTTGCCATGTACCTGCTCACCTGGCTTACAGCATATGCTATGTCTGGCCTACAAAACACCATAGCATACATAACATAGCCTACCTCATTTGTATGTGGAACTCTCTCCATGTACTTTCTCTCTTCATCTGTCTGGGGGCTCTGCATCTTTAAGAGAGATATGTGCCCTGGTAATGGTGTCTTCACTGGTTTGGCTTTCTCCATCCCAAACCTATCAAGAATCTTCTTAATGTAATATCCTTGTGACAAATAGAGAATCCCCTTGCATATATCCCTACAAATCTCTATTCCAAGGATTTTCTAAGCCGGACCCAAATACTTCATCTCAAACTTAACAGATAATGCTTTCTTCAGCTGATTCACATCACTCATACTTTTGCTGGCTATCAACATATCATCTACATACAGAAGTAGATACAAAGCATTATCAATATCCACATCTCTGACATACACACAACAGTCATGTTCATATCTGAGAAACCCAAGGCTTAAGATGAATACATCAAATCTCCGATACCACTGGCGAGTAATTATTTCAAACCATACAATGACCTCTGGAGTAAACACACCTTATCTTCTTGTCCAATCTCTATGAAGCCATCAGGTTGCTTCACATAGATCTTTACATTTAGACTTCCATGTAGAAAGGCTGTCCTTACATCCATTTGCTCTAATTCCATACCATGTTCTGCCACCAATAACAACAACACCTGGATTGAAGTATGGCGTACCATAGGAGAAAATACCTCGGTGTAGTCAATTCCTTCCCTTTATGAGTATCCCTTTGCAACTAGCCTTGCTTTGAATCTCACTCCACCTTATTCTGAAGGTACTAATTTCTTTGTGAACACCCATTTTGAGCCAATTGCATGAGCATCTTCTGGTAGATCCACCAACTGCCATGTCTTGTTCTTCCTAAGAGATTCCATCTCTTCCATTATGCCTTGCTTCCATGATTCTTTATCAGAACTCTCCATGACCTCCTTGTATGTTTCTGGATCTCCATTCACAGATATGAGAGCATAAGATATGCTTTCATCCATACCATATCCCATCGGTTTCCGGATTGTACGTTGAGGTTTATGCAACGCCACTCCCCTTGTACTGGCCTGCAAGTCTTCTATGTGTGGCTGTTCCAGCACTTGTTCCTGCACTTCACTTTGAATAACTAATTTTTTCTTCTGATCCTTCAATACAAGAGGACTTTTCCCACCTAACTCCATCTTAATTGAAGCACCCTTTTCAGATGACGTAGATGGCCTATCCTCCACCTGTGAAGGACAATCACTACTATTCACCTTTGAAGTTGTAGCTCCATCCATACTTCCCGATATCTTTAAGATGCTCTTCTCATCAAAAATGACATCCCTACTGATCACTACCTTTTGAGACCGTAGATACCATAGTAGGTAACCCTTGACTCATAGTGGATACCCAATGAATATCATCTTCTTTGACTTTGGGTCTAACTTACTCCGTTCAATTGCCTCCACATGTGCATAGGCTGGGCAACCAAACACCTTCAGGTGGCCAAGCTCCACCTTCTTCCCACTCCAAGCTTCCTCTAGAAGTCCTCCATCCAGCTTGAAATGAGGGGACCTATTCACAAGAAAACATGATAGAGTAATGGCATCACCCCAAAAGACCTTGGGCAGTGATGACTGCAGCCTCATACTCCTTGCCTTCTTCAATAGTGTTTGGTTCATCCTTTTTGCAACATCATTCTGCTATGGAGTCATCCTTACTGTGAAATGGCATTTGATCCCATTCTCCTCACAGTAATTTATGAACTCTATGCTAGAGTATTCTCCTCCATTATCAGATCGAAGGCACTTCACATGTTTCCCTGTCTCCTTCTCTACTTCAACGCTCCAGGTTTTGAACCGGGTGAACACCTCTGATTTTTCCCTCATTAGATACACCCATAATTTTCTAGAGAAGTCATCAATGAAGGTAACAAAATATCTTGCTCCACCCCTGGATAAAAAAGGTGCCGGTCCCCATACATCTGAGTGAACAGTTTTAAGACTTCTTCACTCTACTTGGTACCACTGGCAAACTTCACCCTATGCTGTTTATCGAAAATGTAGGGCTCACACAGGTCATTTCCTTCCTTCCTCAGCACTAGAAGATTTTCTCTTCTGCTTAATTCTGTAAGCCCTCTATCACTCAAGTGACCCATTTGATAGTGCCATAACTGGTAGGAAAGCTTCTCCTCCTGTGCTGCTGTAAGCACCTCCGCACTATCAATCACCACTAAGCCTTCCATCTTGTACAGATTATTGCTCAGTCTTCTCCCTCTCATCACGACCAAAGCTCCCTTGGTAATCCTTAAACATCAAGTACCAACTCGATAACTAAAGGCATAACCCTGCCCTTCCATGTAGCCCATAGAAATTAGATTCTTCTTCAATTTTGGTACACGTTTGATATTAGACAGAGTCCTTATCACTCCATTATACATCCTTACCTATGATAAAAGCACACTGAATCCAATATCCAAGCATTATCCCAATTAACTAATCCATCTGAAGCTATTAGTTCATCTTCTTTACTACCTTCAGATACACTAGCACCACTAGTGTTGGCCTTTCCTTTCTCGGTCTTCAAAAGAGGGCAACTCCTTTTGAAGTGACCCAGCTGATGACACTTGAAGCACTTCAAACCCCTCTTACTGCCTTGAGACTATGATCTGCCCTTTGATTTTCTTCTAACTCTTTCCTTTGGTTTTCCTTGCCTCTCATTCATAGCAAGAACCTCTGAGTTAGGACTTCCTTTGCAGATCTTCTCTCTTTGCTCATTTGACTTGAGCACTCCAACAACCTCTTCATAGATCAAGGTTTCTTTTCCATACACCAAGGTTGTTATTAAACCATCATATGATCCCGAGAGCGAACACAACAGCAACAATGCCCGATCATTCTCATCAATTCTTACATCCAGACTCATAACCTCTGCACAAACCTGGTTGAACCTCTAAATATAAGCCACGAGGTCACCTCCTTCAGGCATTCTCAGACTGTACAGCTGCTTCTTCAACCATAGCTTGTTAGTCATGTTCTTACCCATGTATGTGTTCTCCAATATCATCCAAAGATCCCTTGCTGTAGTTTCGGTACACACCTCCGGCAAAACCTGATCCACCAAACACATTCTAATGGTGCTGAATACGATCTCTTCAAACTCTTTCCAATCCTCAACACTGATCTTTTCCAGTCTCTCTTTAACCAAGACCTTATAGATCCTCCGTTGAACCAACAAGTCTTTTACCCTTTGTTGCCATAGGATAAAATTTTTCTTGTCATCATACTTCTCGAAATCCACCTTGAAACTACTTGACACCATCACCACAATCAAGAAGAATAAAAAATGTACTAGATCTTACCTTCTAGCACTCCTTGGATGTAGAGATCTTCCTTCGTTCATGCAACCAAAGCTCTGATACCAAATTATGAGTAGAAATCATCCCGATCAACGCTCCAGTGAAAGCAATTTAGCAATCCAGATGCACGAACGACCATCTACCAGCAATCCAAAGATGATCATGGTAGGATATAGGTCAAACCAAGATCGAACGACCCCTTGGAATGATCGAGAAGTAAAGGAGAAGGAGAAGAGTGAAAACAAAATCTGGATGAAACGAGGATTCACTTTCTTGATTGGTTTTCGTGGACTGTTACAGAATCACCTCCCTTAGACTAACCATCCCATATACATATATATACACATCATGATCAAGAAGAACCAAAACCTTCCAAAACTTCCTAGCATGGCAACACATGATTCAAAGAATCCTGTCATCCGAGTCGGTTTGAACTGCTCAAGTCGACTCCTTGCTGTAGAGAGTACTCTGAAAGAGTAGGATCGAACCCCTCGAGTTGGTTCTTCCAGATCGTAGATTATCCATTCTATGTATGAGAGTCGACTCCCAGACATCCAAGCTGGCTTCCAGTAGAATTGAGCCGACTCCTCTCAAAATCTAGTCGACTCATATGAACCCGAGCTGACTCTTTTCCCTGCAATCATGCCGTGACAACCATTAGAGTCGACTTGAACCAAAATTGAGCCGACTCCAATGCCCAGACTAACCAAAACTCAGTCTAACATCTAGAACTTTTTCTGGATACAATCCTAACCCTAGATACATTATGAGAGACCATGATAACTGGACCAACTTTAACCTTGGCTCAACCCCCTAGAATCTTGGATACACCAACTAAGACTCAACAAAAACCTCCTTGGTTTTCAACTAGGCTAACCAAAAACCTCCTTGGTTTTGTTCTTAGGCTCACCAAAAATCTTCTTAGTTTTGTTTTTAGGCTCACCAAAATCCTTGATACAACAAAGTAATAATGAAAGTAAAGAATGCAATCAAGCTTTCTAAATAAAAGCTATTATCTCTTTGAAGCTTGTTGAAGATGCTTGTCTTCAATTCGATGAAGCCTCAATCAATGTTCAAAAATGGTTGGACTTGAATGCTCTTGATTGCTTTGAATGCTTGGAGGCTTCTTTTGCTTGGAAGTGGCTACTCTCAATGAATTTGAGTGAATGCACTTATTTTTCTTTTTCTTTTTCTTCCTCTATTCATTTTCTCTTGTTTCACTTGAATTTAATTTACATAAATACCATTTCAAGGCTTAAATGATGGTTTATGACCATTGGAGAGGTGGAACTAGCCATTGGGAGCTAAAAGGATCGAGTTCTATATTCGAAAAAACTAGCCATTACTGTTCCTAGAACTCCAAGTGTCGATACTTCAGGCTATGAGTCGACACTTAGGGTCGATACTTAAATTTTATAAGTCGACACCTAGTTCAAAATTTTGCTTTGAAGCTCTCTGAAAATATTAGGTGAGTCAACACTTCATCTGGTGAGTCGACACTTGAGTCTTGAATTTCATCATGTTCTGTAAGCAATCTGTCTCAAGCTTTGAGTTGATCCTTGAGTCGACACTTAGGGTTGACACTTGTGTAGCATGAGTCGACACTTCAATCGTGCCATCTGAAACTCTTTTCTTCGTATCGACTTGAGTCGATACTTGCACTGTCATGAGCCAACACTTGAATTGAGTCAACACTTTGAGTTGACACTTGCTGAAACTTTTCAAAATTTGACTAAAACTCTACCGAATCTTATTTGAACTTGACTCTTAAATCCTTTCAAGCAATTCTCAAATACTTAAGTCCATCAATCTTTAATGTTTCATTCATAAAAAGGGCTTCTTTAAATATTTGACAAGCAATTTAATTCAACCAACTTGATGAGTACCTTTTCTAATAAAAATATATTTTAAAGAACTGTTAGTACTCAAATATACTTAAATATTTTATTAATCATCAAAATCAATAACGGAGTCAACACTCACCAAAATAACCCTGCCCATTATGGAAAGAGCATGGGCTAGCAATCCTTCCAAACATTCCTGAATCGCCCACCCCATATGGCTGTTAAGAAATGTATCCTATAGCCAATTGCCTGGGTTCTAGATAGTTGAGCTCTTTATAATTTGTACATGACTCCTTAATAAAATAAAAGTTATTTTTGGTAGTTCATCCTTTTTTGCATCTTTCTTTGGATTATTTTGAGATGAGTTCTTAGAATTACTTCAATTCGATAAAAAAAGATTTATCGAGTAGTTTTAAACATGTTCGTAAATAAATGATGCATAGGTCGTTGTATACCATATGGGTTGGTTGCCTTCATAACTAAGGAATATGAAGCATTGGTATGGCATGCAGGTGAGTATAGGTATACATTGCACTGAACATAGCCAACTCTATTGAATACTCTACTATCGAGAGTATTTCACATAAGGATATGGATATAAGTATCTCTCTGACTTGAGATTACTATGATGACTTACAAGAAACTCATTGTACTTAGGTGCCGGAGTACTTAGATTTCTAATCCAGTGATGAAAGGTTACTGAGTGCAATTAAGCACTTGTTAAGTCATTAATGAGTTAAGATGGGATTAACCACTCTAAGATGTTGGAAAAAATGCTCTATTGTGTTTCAATTTAGCAAGACCTTGACCAAGACAATCCTTATGAGGACTCAGGATTTAGCAAGTTGAGACATATTTGGATATATTATTCAGAGTTGGTAATTAACTCTAAAATCATTCTAAGCATTAGGATCAAAGAGATGAATTATATAGAAACCATATGCCTGGGTTCTTGAATGTTGTTTCACAAATTTTGATCTATCCAGATGCCAAGCACTATTGCTAGAAAGTCACATCGATTAGTTCAAGAATTGGTTCCCGAGCTACCAACTTAGTGTTTGAACCTATGGGGTCACATACATAAGAAAGTTTTAATTGATCATGATGATTGATTAATGATAAAGAATCATTTAGTGGCTAAATTATAAATATGAATACTTAATCCTACATAAATATTATAAATTAATAATTAATTAATTATAAAAAGATTAATTAGTAATTTTATTACTAATTGGCTCAATTTGATTGAGTAAAGAAATTTAGGTCAAGTCTAATTGAATTTAGTTCAATTGGATTTCACCCGATTAGGTTATTCGATGATCTAATCACTGAGGATTTTTAATTATAGTTTGATTTAGACTTGGACTTAGTTAATTTCAGATTTAATTAGAATTTAATTAATCCTAATTGGAACCTAATTAAATTAGGTTCAAGTTGGTTAAATTAGTTATAACCAAATTAGTTTTGGTTTCTAACTAATTTTGGTCAAAACTTGGTCAAACCTTAACCTAGTCCAACTTGTTTTCTTTTCTAAGAATTTTTCATGCCTTCCTAGAATTTTTTTTGGGTTCTTTATGAGAAAGATTAATTTTCTTCATTCTCTTTCATTTCCATTTAGATTAGGATTGGTTTAAATTAAACTTAGATTTATTTGAATTTAATTGGAGGAGTTCTATTGGGAATAGAATACCCAGTCATATTCAAACATTATCAGCTTATCCTAATCTAACCCCTCCTCTAATCAACAAAATGTTACTTTAGTTTTTTAGTTATATATGCAACATTAAGAGACCAATTACCATGTAAAATCTGAAGTGAAATCACCAAGAAAATAAGAAAAGAAGGGGCATGAATTTTAGATGGGCGTGAGAGGTTCTTTTGGAAGTAAGGGTTGAAGGGAGAGAGAAAATAAAAGAAAAATAATATAAAAAAGGGTTTTTTGTTTTTTGTTTTCTTCCTCCTTGATCTAGACCTCTTCATCCTCTTCTTGGGTTTCTTGAAAGGCTCAAGAAAATTCAAGAAATGAGTTTTTTTTAGTTATTTAGTGGCCTTCGTACATATCTAGCAGTTCGAGTAGGTTGATCATGTCGGGGCTTTGTAAGGATGATTCGTAGAGGTCGGATATCCTGTATGGTTGTGAAGCAATGTGAAGAGTCCTTATCATGTATTTTTAATAGTGGCGATTATCGACCCGCAATTAGGTATGAAATTATATTTCATATTATTTATAGATTAGATCTACGCATGCATCAAATAGATTGATGCATGCTGATTTTATTTTTTATATTATATATCATATTACGATCTTTCTTAGAATTTATTAAGATTATTATAAATATATATTTTTTATTTAAATTAATTTTAAAATAGATTCACTTTTCCTGTAAATTTATAAAAAATCATGCATGAAATTCTAGGTGATTTCTAATAGTGGTATCAAAGTGATAGGTTTTCATAACATGATACGTAGATGCAGAACCTTACATATTAGATATAAACTTAATTTGAGTAATTACTTCAGATTGGGTTGATCACTATTGCCATCTGGTCAAAGAAGAAATGTAGGATTTAAAGACCCTCTCTTTCCATTCAATAGGATTTTCTGTGGCATATAGGGGTGGCACTTGTGGTTATATCCCATGAACAAATAAGGTGAAAAAAAAATTATTGAAATTGTTTCAATAATTAAATCTATTTTTAGTGATTTAGTCTTTATTAATTTGCTATTTTTGATCTAAAATTAATGTATTAGGATTTGTTTTTATATTTAGAACATGAAACATGCAATTAATTTCAGCATAAGACTCTGTCATATAGTTAAGATCTAAAAGTATTTAATATATATGTGATACATATAAATTATTTAGATCTAAAATTTATCAAAATTAATCTTGATTAATTGTGTTGCCTAGAAATAGAGCCCAAGAGGGGGGGTGAATTAGATCTTTCAAAAATTTAAACAATTATGTGCTGGTCTTGAAGTGTTTATGAAGCAAAGTGATTTAGCTCTGAAAGATATGTAGCGGATAACAACAAATTAAATGCAAGGAATGAAGAGCAAGTAATAGAGAGCAATCATACACAAATACAAAGTTTTATAATGGTTCGATGCAATCCAAGCACCAACATCCACTCTCCAAGCCTCCCTTGGAAATTTCACTATAATATCTTCAAGATTACAACCGACTTGTTTTCCAATGCTCACACATCAAAACCTAAGTTGGTTTTGTCACCAAGGCTCACCAACAACCTTTACAACTTATTTTGTCTTTGGGCTCACAAGTCAAATCCTAGTTGGTTTTGTCACTTTGGCTCACCAACAACCTTAACAACCTAGTTTCAAAAACCTTGAAAGCTAGGTCAACAATGAATAAAGTCTAAGATAGAAGAATAAAAGCACAATCAAACTCTCTTATAGAGTGGAATATAAAATCTTTGAGGCTCTTGATGATTGCTTGACTTGACTTCTCTTTGGAATCACTTCAAAGACACTTTTGGAATGCTGAATGAAAGGTTTGTAAGCTTTTTCAGTGGAATCTTCTCTTTTTGGTTTTAGAAATGAAGTTCTTGAGGAATATTTGTCTCTTGTGTATTCAATGCTTCATGAATGAGTTTGGTGAAGCTTAAATACTTCAAAAACTTTTAAAAAATAGTTTAAGACTGTTGGAGGAGCAAAATTAGCCGTTGGGAGCTTGTAGGGATCAAATCTACCTCTAAAAAAATATAGCTGTTATTGCTGTCAGAACCCGTGAGTTAATACTTGACTTCTGTGAGTCAACATTTGAGTCTTCATGAGTCGACACTTGGGTTAGAATGAGTCGACACTAGGATAAACACATAAAAAACCAAGGTTCTGGCCTTTTTATGTTCTTAAGCTATGAGTCGACATTTGAACCTTGTGGTCGACACTTGAATCTCCGAGTCAACACTTGCATTTCCTGAGTTGACACTTGACACAAACACCTCCAAAAGGCATAGTTCTTTATCTTAAAAAATTTTAGGCCTTGAGTCAACACTTCATTTCTGTGAGTCGACACTCGATTTCTATGAGTTGATACTTGATTCTTGTGAGTCGACACTTGGCGTGCCAAAAAAAATTTTTGCATGCTAGTTTCTGAAGTGTCAACACTTAATGGCCATGAGTCGACACTTGACTTTGCAACTTGCCAGAAACAAGTGCCAACCTTCAAAACTCAAAAAGCTCTTCAATAAAACTTTAATACACTTTTTGTAAAGCTCTGATTGATCTATTTTGAGGCCTTTTTAAGATGAGAAGACTTCTTGAATCATGAAAATTACTCAGCTTCCAATGAGTGCCATGATAGTTTTATATTAATAATTTGAGGTGCCTATATCCTGAAACTCATAAATATAATTAAAATATTAGTATAAAATATGTACTCAATATTTTGTTAATCATCAAAATCAAGGACTAAATGGTGGGGACATCAGGGTTAAACACAGATCACTAGATCTCATATGGTTTACTAAATAAGATTTTTTTAGAACCTTAGTCATGTGTCACAATTTTGTAAGCAAGTAAGATTGAGTCCTGTAATAAGTTGAGGATGTTGATTTGTCTCAACCCTCAATCCTAGTCAGTATATTGAGTCTTGCACTTCAGCTATGAGTCTAGTATGAGTTTAATTTTGTATAAGAGAAAAGGATATCCTACTATGGAGTTCCACCAGGCCTCGTCCAGGAGCTAGAAGACCCCACATCAGCCAATTGGACTTTGTATGCCAACCTAGGATCTAAGATTCCTGCATGATGCGTAGAAGCCCTCCATATATTTTTTGGATGCTCAGATTCCTTCCAGATGCCAGAGAATATTCCTAGAATAGGGCCTCACTTGATTTCAGAGATCCATCTGCACCCCAGCCCAAAGAAGATTCAAGGCCCAGGTCCATAAGAACTAAGATGCCATTTTATTCCAGGAATATTCCATCCAGGGCACCCCAGATATCAGGAGGCCCAAAGCCCAAGCACCCAAGACCATTCAAGGTCGCCTAAGCCTATGAGGAGCCAGCCCCCTTGCCGTCCTTTGGGCTCACATGCCATTCAAAGCATAGGCATCCATGAGGTTGACTTGGTCCAAGGATTGGATGAAGACTAGGTCAAATCATGAAGGGAGAAGGAGAACACTAGTCAAAGTTTCTAACCTAGTTAGAATTTGTTTTCCTAATTGTTTTAAGACTTGTAATTCTAACCTAGTTAGGAGATGGAGTCCAAGTGGAAGGAGTGTTGACCCCTGGAATGATTTTGATGATCACAAAATATTGGATGTATGAGTTACTAATTCTTTCAATTACTTGAGAAGTTTTTGCAGGAAAATCTTTATCTTTACTTTACTTGGTTTTCAAATTGGTTGAAATGTAATCTAACATTGTATAGACTCTTATGCACTTCAAATTGTAAAAGCCCTAATTTTTTTAAAACTATGTAATCTTGTAAATGGGCTATAAAATTTTAAAAATAAGAGTGAGTAGATTAGCTCTTGTTGGATTCATATGTTGAAGAATTTTGGAGAAGTTTGAAGATTTAAATGAAGTTTTTACAAGAGCCGACTCCTTCTGGCGTAACACAAAAAATTTTAGAGTTTCAGCACCTCGAGCTGACTCAAGCCCCAAGAGCTGACTCATTAAAGAACACATGTTTTTAAAATTTGAGACCTCAAGCTGACTCAAGCCCAAAAGAGTCGACCCGTCCAGAGTTATGTTTGTTGGTGACTGAGACTTCGAGCCGACTCTACCTTGAAGAGCTGACTCAAGCAAAATATTGATTTGCACTGATTGAAGGTTCGAGCCAACTCTAGGTTGAAGAGCCGACTCGCATAGAAATTTTGTTTGGGCTGTCTGAGACTTCGAGCCGACTTATGGAACTCGAGCCGACTTAAGTGACCGTTTTCTGCACTCTAATGACTAGTTGCTGAAAATGAATTTTGAACTCCAAATAGTCTCCAATAGCTCTTTCCCGATTCTCTAGGCCCTACAATGGCTATCTCTCATGAAAAACTATAAAAGGAAGTATTTTTGATGGATTAAAACAAATTTTTGAGGGATTATTCATTGACTTATCTTTGGAATTTGAAAAGTCTTCAAGTCTTTCATCAACCCACTTTAAGAGCATTCAAGATAGGATTCAAAGCTCCACCAACTTCTCTTTATCATTGAATCCACTCTTTAAAGAAGTAAAGAAGCAGCTTGAAGAGTATTAAAGAGCATTCAAAGCTAGGCTTCACCTTGATCTTCATCGACAACATTTAAACAAACTCGGTTTATTGTGTAGTTGCTTTATATTTTTCTCATATCTTTGTTTTCTCTCTAAGAATAGCAAGGGGCTGTGTCTTAAAAGAGGGTTAAAGGTTTTTAGGTGAACCTTGTGAAAATCTAAGTTGGGTTCTTGGTGATTCTGGTAAAAAACCAAGTGTTATGGTTTCTTTGGTGATCCCGTTTAAAACTAAAGGGAGTTGGATTTTCTTTGGTAATCCTGGTAAAACCAAAGTATATATGTTTGGATTGTGAGCCTGGTAAAACAATTTGATTGTATTCTGTTTGGGGGATATAGTGGAAATCCCAAGTGATCCTTGGATAGTAGACGTAGGAGCCGGTTGCTACGAACCACTCTAAATTTTCTTGTATTTGTGTTTGTGCTTACTTTACCTTATTGCATTTAATTAATTACTTCCACATTGCATATTGCACCACAACACCAAAAGGATTTCAAATTGCATATACATACCAAAATTCTTATAATCCTAATTCACCCCCCTCTTGGGAAGCCACCTGGGCAATAAGTGGTATCAGAGCAGAGTCTCTAAAAATTACTTAGAGTAAAGATAGATGGCACATCCCATGAGCACTTCTTTGGCTGAAGGCCAATCCACAAATCGACCTCCACTTTTCATCGGAACCAATTATACATATTGGAAGGCAAGGATGAAAATATACATTCAAGCCATAGATTTTTATTTGTGGAAAATTATTCTGAAAGGACCTCACACGCCCACTGTTAGAATCAATGATATTGAGGTTTCCAAACCGGAAGAGGAATGGGACGAAAATGATATGAAATTAGCAGAGCTGAATGCCAAAGCTATGAATTTGCTTTCTTGTGCATTGGACCCAAATGAGTTTAATATAATTTTGACTTGTAATTCTGCTAAAAAAATTTGGGATAAGCTTGAGATTACACATGAAGGCATGTCACAAGTAAAAACTTCAAAGACCAATCTTCTTGTGCACAACTATGAATTATTTAAGATGGATCCTAGTGAAACTATATCTACTATGTATACTCATTTTATTGATATTATCAATGGTCTTAAAAGTCTTGATAGAACTTACACTAATGCTGATCTTGTTCAAAAAGTTTTGAGATCCTTGCTAGATAAATGGGAAGCTAAAGTGATAGCTATTCAAGAGGCAAAGGACCTGAATACCCTACCACTGGATGAGTTGCTTAGATCATTAATTACTCATGAATTAGCCATGCAACAAAGAATGGATGAAGACTCAAAAAGAAAAAAGCTATAGCATTTAAAGCTACTGAAGAAGACAAGAATGAAGATTCATATTCATCTGATGATGATGATCTTGAAAATGATGAGATAGCCTTTGTAATGAGAAAATTTAAAAGGTTTATGGGCAGAAGAAGAATAAATAGATAGATGAAGCAATTTAGAAAAGGAGAGTTTGGAAGAGAACAAGAAAAGGACAAAGACAAAGAACAAATTCTAATTTACTATGAGTACAAGAAACCGGGACATATACGTCCTGACTATCCAGAAGCCAAGAAAAAGATGATCAAGAGAAAGAAGAAGAAGGCAATGCTTGCAACATGGAGTGACAGCGACGAATCTACATCCACTGAAGAGGATGAAGAAACAACAAAAACTGCTCAGATCTGCCTTATGGGTTTGGAGGATGAGGTAACTACTTCTGAACCTAATTTAGAATTTCTTATGATGAACTTTATAATGCTTTTTATGAACTATTAGTAGAATATAAAAAAGCTGGTTTGAAAATAAAAAATTTGAAAAACCATTATGATATGATTGAAAAGGATAAAAATAAGATTGGTGAAAGAAATAATATTTTACAAAGGGAATTGAGTTTAATTTGTGAAAGACTTAAAACCACTCAATTTGAAAAAGAAGAGCTTCTTGAGAAAAATAAAAGTTTGCAAAATGAAAATGATGATTTGAAAAATAAAGTTCAAAAGCTTAAACCTTTAGTTGAAAAATTAACCTTAAGTTCCAATAAGCTTGAACTAATTTTGAAAGATCAAAGAGAGACAAATAATAAATTTAGAATTGGTTACAAAGGTTCAATTTCAAATAAATTTTTTGTATCTACATCATATGCTCTTAAATTCATTACTTCAAAATAATTTAGATCTAAAATTACATCATCATATACATTTTATTCAAAGCCAAGAATTGTATGCTATGCTTGCAATAATATTGGTTATAAGGCATTTGAGTGTCATTTGAAACATAACGACAAGAAGAAAATCAAGAAAACTTGGGTTCTAAAAGGAACCATTTCTACTAACTTGTAAGGACCCAAGAAAGCTTGTATACCTAAATCTATTACCTGATTATTTTGCAGGGATGTCTTGCAGCCACAAATACAAAGAAAAGATGGTACCTTAATAGCGGCTATTCAAGACACATGATGGGTGACATTGATCAATTCTTCATCCTGGAACAAAAAGATGGTATAATGATAACCTTTGGTGATAACGCAAAGGAAGGATAATCAGTATTGGTAAAATCAAAATTACTCTTTCTACATTTATTGAGAATGTGTTACTTGTTGAAAAGTTAAAACATAATCTTTTGAGTATTAGTCAGCTTTGTGATATTAGTTTTAATATTTTTTTCAAGTCCTCAATGTGTATAGTAGTTGATCCACTTGACTCTAGTACAAAATTTATTGAACATAGATTTGGTAACATTTATGTAGTAGATCTTAATGATTTGGCTATGTCAAGCAATACAAGTCTTGTAGCAATGAATGACAAGAGCAAGGAATCAAGTTTACTATGGCATAGGAGTCTTGGACATGCTAGTATGGATACTATAGCAAAACTTATTTCAAAAGATTTAGTTAAATGTTTGCCAAAGTTTAAAGTTAATTTTGATTATATTTGCTATGCTTGTTAATTAGGAAAGCAAATGAGGGGAAGTTTTAAATTCAAAAATATTATTTCTACTACTAGACCCTTAGAGCAACTTCACATGGATCTATTTGGACCTACTAGGGTAACAAGCTTAGGTGGTATAAAATATGGCCTTGTAATTGTAGGTGATTGTTCAAGATATACATGGGTTTTGTTCATTGCACATAAAGATGAAACTTTCAAAGTATTCAAAAAGTTTTATAAAAGAGTTTCAAATTTAAAAAATCTTTCTATTATTTCTATCTATAGTGATCATGGCAGTGAATTTGAAAATCAACATTTTAATTACTTTTGCACAAAGCACGGTATTGATTACAAATTCTCAGCTTCTAGAACACCACAGCAAAATGGTGTTGTAGCAAGAAAGAATGGAACTTTGGAAGAGATATCCAGAACAATGCTTTGTGAAGAAAATCTTCCAAAATATTTTTGGACAGAAGCTGTAAATACCACTTGCTATATTTTGAACAGAGTTTTAATTAGACCTATCATTAGAAAATTCCCCTATAAACTGTGGAGCAATAGAAAGCCTAATATCAATTATTTTCATATTTTTGGCTGTAAATGTTTTGTTCTTAATAATGGTAAAGATAACCTTGATAAATTTGATGCAAAATCTGATGAGACTATTTTTCTTGGATATTCTTTAAATAGTAAAGCCTATTGAGTTTTCAACAAAAGAACTTTGACTGTAGAAGAATCTATATATGTTGTTTTCAATGAATCTAACATTACATCTTCTAGAAAAGAAGATCATGTTGATGATGATACAGGTACACTAGAACATGGACTGATGGATTTGACTCTCTAAGACAAACAAACAAGTGAACAACGTGAAGAAGAGGTAAGTAAAAATCATGATGATATACCCAAAGAATGGAGGTATGTGCACTCACATCCCAAAGAACTAATTATAGGAGATCCATCTCAAGGTGTTAGAAATAGAGCTGCACACAGAGATGCACATGACTTGATTGCTTTTATTTCTCATGTAGAACCACACACTATAGAAGAAGCTGAAACTGATCCTAATTGGATGTTAGCTATGCATGATGAATTAAACCAATTTAGGAGGAATAATGTTTGGACTCTAGTAGAAATACCTAATGACTACCCTGTTATAGGCACTAGATGGGTTTATAGAAATAAACTTGATGAATAAGGAAAAGTAATTAGGAATAAGGCTAGACTGGTAGCTCAAGGTTATAATTAAGAAGAGGGAATAGATTTTGATGAGACCTATGCACCAGTAGCTAGGCTAAAGGCTATTAGATTACTATTAGCATATGCATGCTTTTTGAATTTCAAGTTATTTCAAATGGACGTAAAGAGTGTATTTTTAAATGGTTTTTTATCTGAAGTAATTTTTGTCGAACAACCATCGGGTTTTATCGATCACACATTTTCAAATCATATTTTCAAATTGAATAAAGCCTTATATGGTCTTAAACAGGCACCTAGAGTTTGTTATGATAGATTAAGTAAGTTTTTAATTGGAAATGATTTTGTAAGAGGTAGTGTTGACACCACACTATTTATTCAAAGAAAAGATAATAATATTTTAGTTGTTCAAATTTATGTTGATGATATAATATTTGAATCCACTGATGAATCTTTGTGTCAAGACTTTGCTAAGTTAATGCAGGGTGAATTCGAAATGAGCTTGATGGCTGAACTGAGTTACTTCCTCGAGCTTCAAATTAAAAGGAAGGTATCCTGATCAACCAGGCCAAATATATCAATGAGATTATCAAAAAGTTTGGCATGGAATCAAGCAAATAAATTGGAATATCCATGAATCCTGCATGTAGACTGGATAAAGATGAAAATGGTATAAATGTTGATCAAAAGCTGTATAGAGGTATGATCGGTTCTTTACTTTATTTAATAGCTAATAGACCTGATATTTTATTTAGTGTTTGTATGTGTGCACGTTTTCAATCTAATCCAAAAAAGTCACACATCATAGCTGTTAAAAGAATCATTAAGAATCTTAAAGGCATATGCAATCTAGGGTTATGGTATTCTAATCATACATCTTTAAAATTAATTAGTTATTTTGATGCTGATTATGAAGGCTATAAAATTGATAGAAAAAGCACAAGTGGCACTTGTCAATTTCTAGGTATTAACTTGATTTCATGGCACTGTCGTAAACAAAATTCTGTAGCACTATCTATTGCTGAGGCAGAATATGTGGTTGCAGGGAGCTGTTGTGCTCAAGTGTTATGGATCAAGCAACAACTAGAAGATTATGGTGTTGTCCAATCTAAAATTCCTATTAAATGTGATAACACTAGTGCTATCAACTTATCTAGAAATCTAATTCAGTATTCTCGAACTAAGCATATAGAAATTAGACATCATTTCATTCGAGATCATGTTTTAAATAATGTTGTTGAATTAGAATTTGTACCTACTGAAGATCAACTTGCTGACATTTTTACTAAACCCCTTAGTCAAGATAGATTTAAAAAGATTAGAGGTGAATTAGGCCTGTGTGACCTTTTCTGAATGTTTTGACCTAATTTTTCAAAAATAAGGAAAAACTATTTAGACATTTCAAAATTCCTTCTAGAGCTTATGACAACCTTCTTTAGTATTGAAAAACCCATAGAAATTTATATTATCTTTTTTTGAGTTTTGACCTAAATTTGGGCTTGAGCCGACTTGAGCCACCTACTGTTTCAGTGAACCAACTCGAGAGTCAGGCCGAGGCTTTTTAAATAAGGAATCATAGGTTTGAATCTTTCATTTCTTTCCACCCTTCTTATTTTCCCTTAGCCATTTCCTTTTCCTAACCTAAGAAAAACCCTTGGAACACCTCTACACCCTTCCAAAACTCTAATCTAACCTAGATGGCTCCTAGGAAAGCTGTGGCAAAGAAGGCTAGGAGGGTTGTTTGGTCAGTGGTAGAGGAAAGGAGGACCAAACGAAGGTTGGATACTTCATATCCATCAGACGAACATCAAGAAGACCATGAAGAAGAATAAGAAGCTCCAAGGAAAGTAATTACGATGGGAAATAGGCAAGTAACCCTAGGCCAATGTATTGATTTTTCATTTTTAGAACAAGAGAGTTTAAAGATTGGAGATTGGATAGTTGGACAAGGTTGGAAGGATTTTTGCATGCTTAATCTTCCTACATATCCTCACCTTATTAGATAGTTTTTTGAGAATATGTCTTTGGGTGCATTTCATATTGAATCTATGAAGGGGAAACATATTGAAATCAGTGAGCAAAAATTGTCTAGTGTTCTTCAAATACCAAAAGAAGGTGAAGGTTATTTAGTATTGAAGGACAAACATAAAACATTAAGAATTGTACTGGAAAGGACAAATGTGACTGGAGTGATTCATGTTAGAGCCAACCAACTTTCATTGGAGATGAGGTTGCTTCATAACATTATTAGCTGCATCTTTCTATCCCTGACTGGGAGATTCGACTGGGTGAGCGAGAGAGACCTAGTCTTCATGAGATGTTTAGTTGAGAGAGAGGCCCTCAATTTACCCTTTATCATGTTATCACAGATGAGGGAAGCCGCTCGGAGGTCACGAGCATGTCTTCCATATGGTATGGTGTTTACTTTACTGTTTCAGGATGCCCATGTTGATTTGTCTGGAGAGGACAGCAGACTACTATTGCATACAGACAAATACAACTTAAAGTCTTTGACCAGGATGGGGTTTTTAAAAGTTGAGGGTCACTGGATTAGGAAGAGTTCAGGACTTCCAGTGACTCATTCTGATGATGATTCAAGAAAGGATGATCAGGCAACATAGGGATAGGATGCCGAGGTAGAGCCACATGCTGATGAGGCTAGACCTTCAGAGCCAGCTCCTTCTAGTCCTCGATCACCTGTCAAAGGATCGACTGCTATTGGACCAGCTGATGATGACAGACTGCAGTGTATACTGGATGAGATCTCTAGTCTTCAGAAAGGGATATTAGAGACTGATGCTAGGATATCTGCACTTCAGTCAGAGATGCATCAGGGATTTCAAGACATCATGACTATTCTTCAGCAGATTATAGCAGCCAGTCACTCTGCACCTACTCCTTCTATAGCACAGATTGTGAGCAGGGAGAGGCAGTACACTTCATTGACATTCCTACAACTGCTACTTCTAATGAGGTTGGGACTGGTACTGAGGTTCCGAGTTCTGATGTTGGAGATACTCCAGCGACAGAGATTTTATCTACTACAAGCACTCTTGCCTTTTCTGTTGATCCTCCTACTACTAGACCTACCCCCATTATGATTTCTTCTGAGCCTAAAGTTAAAGCTAAACCTAGAACGTCTAAGACTACTACTCTTGTTAGGACCAGACTTAGGGACCTTAGGCCTAGGATCCCTAAATTCAAGCATGTTCCAAGTATTTTAGAGGTTGGTTCCTCCTCTAGTGAGGAAGAGCCTAGTGATGATGACCCTAGTCCTTCATTTTGATGTTTTAGGACTTGATGTTTATAGCTTTATATGTTGTATGTGATACTACTTTTGTCGTGCTGAGGCACTTTTATATTGTATCACTCTTGTACTGACACTTTTCATATATATATATATCCTTTTATGATACATTCGATACATGTTGTGAATGACTTATTTTATGAATGAATGTTCTCCTTTTTACATACTTTTGTTGATGACAAAAAGGGGGAGAAGGGAGAAAGTGTGAATGTGCATGAAAGTGTGAATATGAAGAAAATATTATTACATTAGTAAGGGGGAGCTTATGTTAAGTCTTTATGAAACTTACTTCAAATACAAGTTAATATTGTGAAGTTTCGATACTTAGTGCATAGATGATACATATGATATATTATGTTTCGATACTTAATGCACATATGATACATTGTGTTGATACTTTTCAGTTTAACAATTTGATACTCAATTTGGTTTGATACACACTATATTAAATATTATTTGATACATGTGAATCGATACATGGTAAATGTAAAGTGTTTTTAAATCCTGTTCATGCCTAGTGTTTTGTCATCAACAAAAAGGGGGAGATTGTTGACCCATGGAATGATTTTGATGATCACAAAATATTGGAGCATGTATGAGTTACTAATTCTTTCAATTATTTGAGAAGTTTTTGCAGGAAAATCTTTAACTTTACTTGGTTTTCAAATTGGTTGAAATATAATCCAACATTGTATAGACTCTTATGCACTTCAAATTGTAAAAGCCCTAATTTTTTTAAAACTATGTAATCTTGTAAATGGGTTATAAAATTGTAAAAATAAGAGTGAGTAGATTAGCTCTTGTTGGATTCATATGTTGAAGAATTTTGGAGAAGTTCGAAGCTTTAAATAAAGTTTTTGCAAGAGCCAACTCATGGATCAAGAGCTGACTCCTTCTGGCATGGTATAAAAAATTTCAGAGTTTCAGTACCTCGAGCTGACTCAAGCCCAGAAGAGCCGACTCATCCAGAGTTATGTTTGTTGGTGACTGAGACTTTGAACTGACTTTGCCTTGAAGAGCCGACTCAAGGAAAATATTGATTTGCACTGATTGAAGGTTCGAGCCGACTCCAGCTTGAAGAGCCGACTCATACAAAAATTTTGTTTGGGCTACCTGAGACTTCGAGCCGACTCGTGGACCTCGAGTCGACTCGAGTGATCATTTTCTACACTCTAACGGCTAGTTGCTGAAAGTGAATTTTGAACTCCAAATGTCTCCAACAGCTCTTTCCCGATTTCCTAGGCCCTACAATGGCTATATCTCATGGAAAACTATAAAAGGGAGTACTTTTGATGGATTAAAACAAATTTTTGAGGGATTATTCATTGACTTATCTTTGGAATTTGAAAAGCCTTCAAGTCTTTCATCAACCCACTTCAAGAGCATTCAAGATAGGATTCAAAGCTCCACCAACTTCTCTTCATCATTGAATCCACTCTTTGAAGAAGTAAGGAAGCAGCTTGAAGAGCATTAAAGAGCATTCAAAGCTAGGCTTCACCTTGATCTTCATCGACAATATTTATACAAACTCGATTTGTTGTGTAGTTGCTTTATATCTTTCTCATATCTTTGCTTTCTCTCTAAGAACAGCAAGGGGCTGTGTCTTAAATAGAGGGTTAAAGGTTTTTAGGTGAACCTTGTGAAAACCTAAGTTGGGTTTTTGGTGATCTCGATATAAAACCAAGTGTTAGGGTTTCTTTGGTGATCCCATTTAAAACCAAAGGGAGTTGGGTTTTCTTTGGTGATCCCAGTAAAACCAAAGTGCATAGGTTTGTATTATGAGCCTGGTAAAACAATTCGACTATATTCCATTTTGGGGATATAGTGGAAATCCCAAGTGGTCCTTAGGTAATGGACGTAGGAGCCGGTTGCTCCGAACCACTCTAAATTTCCTTATGTTTGTGTTTGTGCTTACTTTATCTTATTGCATTTACTTAATTACTTTCGCATTGCTTATTGCACCACAATACCAAAAGGATTTCAAATTGCACATACTTGCCAAAATTTTTATAATCCCAATTCACCCCCCTCTTGGAAAGCCACCTGGGCAACAAGGAGGAAATTAAGTTCTTATTCTATTCCACTTGTATATTCTTAGTTTTAGGTTTATTTTGTAGTCTTTCATCCACTTAAATTATGTAGACCTATTCTAACTAGGAGAAGACTTGTAAAACCTTAAGGAGAGGTTATTCTTAACCTAAGTGTAACCCTAATTAGGAGAGGGCATGGGAGCTCTATAAATACCCCACCCCTCTTCCTCTTGTAATAACTTTTATTTATGATATCAAACCCTAGTGAATTTTATTTGAGTTTGCTCCTGTGTTGGAATTGTGTTTTGTGTTTCTTTGGTTACTATTGTGCTTGGCCGAATCCTTGCTGCCCTAGCATCCTTCCATGCCCAAGCTTGCTGCCATCCAAGCCTTCACATGCCTAAAGGAAGAGTGCCCTAGGCCGCCCAAGCAAGGATCTTCATCAAGCTTCTAGCATTCAAACCCTGATTTGGATTTCCTTCAAACCCTATTTTCCTTTACTTTTATTATTTGCTATTTTGATTGACCTCTGATGCTTGCAGGATCCCCGAGGTGATTCTCCTCCCCAGAGGAGGCTTCCTTACCTCTAGGACCACCTAGATCAGCCATCAGATTCAAGGAAACTAAAGTTTCATCATCCAGGCTCCAATCAGAGTGCTGTGTGATCTCTTCATCAGAAGTTCTTCAAATCTCTGACTGGTAACATCCTGAAAGATTGTGCCCTGAAAGCCAATTGAAATATTGTAATTTTAATTCCAAAATCAATGAATTGACATTTTAATAAAGGCATTATTTTCATCATTTGCTGTGTCTTTTTGATTTTATGATGAACCCCATAGATTAGGGCTATGGTTCTAGGGTTATGATGAGATCATACCAGTGAGACCTAAAGCCTTAAAACCCTAATCTAAAATATTCCTGGTCGATGGGACATTAAGTTGGGGATCAATGTTTCCAGCAAGACCAGCACATCCTATATATGTTTTGTAATGAGGGTGACTGATCTCATAGTCACTTGTGTTTGACACTAATACTAGGATGTGAGTGTTCATTAGAGAATGAGTTCACTGAATTGATCCAGATTGAGAATATCTAATGGAACCTTATCTGTTTGTCAATAGATAATTCTCATAGTGGGAGTAGTGCATGTGGTCCTTTGACTTGAGACTATCATAGTACCTTATATATATGAATCCAGACTTTGGTTCGCAATCAATCATGACACAGAGTCATGCACGAGGTGATACTGGTTATGGTGGATTGTATATGAAGGTTGTGAGTAGGTCAACAAGGAATTGATCAGCCCTAGTAAGAGGGAATAGCATCCAGCTAATTTCAAATGATGGATTCAGGAAACCTTTGATCAAAGTATGAACATTAGAGTTATTTTCTAATGGTTCATTAATGAATCATCATTATAAAGATTGAGCTAGGGATGAATATGAAATTGGATTTGACAAGTATCCATATTCATAATCATATTCGGGATGCAAGTTGATCAAAGGACTGAATTGCCCGGTAACTCACCACTGAAGGGTATTTTGGTAATTCCACCAAAATTCCACATCTTCCGGGTAGACATGATACGTTGCTAGACGTCAATCTTGTCTTGTAGGTATATGATTGAGTCATGGTAATTCAAATAAGTTAATTTGAATTAGATTCTAATTGACCGAGTCGAGCTAGTTTGAGTTGACCTAAATCGGCTTAGTTGAGATCTAACCGAATTAAGTCAAATAGAACTCGGACCTACTGCTGGCTAGGTGTGGAACCCAATGGGTCACACACAAAAGAAAATTGATGAAGGATTTAATTTGGAATTAAATCATGTTTGTAGGATAAACACACTAGCATGTGTTGCAGACCAAATTTCTATTCGAATCTGATTCGAATTTGGTTCCGAATTGGGCTTAATTGGGTTCTAATTGAACCAGATTAAGGTCCAATTTAATTTTTAGGACATTGGGCTAACCCATGGCTGAACCCAAGTGAATTTAGTTCATTGAGACCCTCTCTCCAAGCCGCCCCCTCCCTTTTCTCACCCGCGCGCGCCAAGAAAGAGAGTCCACGCGCGTGGACTTCTCTTAAAACGCGTGAGAAGGAAAACATCGGAGAAATATCTAAAAAAGGGGCATTTCAGATCCTTGTCTGGTGCCCTTGGATCTGGATCTGATGGCCAGAAAAAATTAAGGAAAAGATCCATCGCTTTTCGGTCGCAAATCCGTCTCCAAAAGTCGCGATTCTTCCTGAAGTTTTTCCGAGAGTCCTCCTCGTCGGAAAAATAAAAATTAAATCAGAAAATCATGATTTTTGGTTGAGGGGACGCGTGAGGAATGAGGGATCATGATCCCTGGGGTTTCAGAGGGTTGCGTTGTTTTGAGATGACACCCCTCTGAGATCTATAAATAGGGTTGGGTTCTCGGGGATTTTCACGTAACATAATTCAGAGATCCAATTCCCTTTCTTCCTGTCCAGAATACTCCTTCCCCTTGTTCTTGTTGGGTATTATTTCCCTTACAGAGGTATCCTCTGTCGAAACTCTGACCCTAAACAAGAATAAGAAGAAGGTCTTGAACGGTAAAGGAAAGAAAAAGGAAAGGATCTGTTCTTCTTCTTTTCCTTCTTGAATTAAGACTTTGTCTGTCTTAATTTTTCTTCCAATTCAATTCAAGAAAAGGGATTCAAGAAAGGGAATTCTTGAAGAAAATTCAAGAAGAGGAAAGAAGGAAGAAAAGAAATTTTCAAGAAAGAAAATTTTAGCCTAAAAGTCCAAGAATTGAATTCTTGAAAAAGAATTCAAGAAGAGGAGCCAAGAACTAGAAATTGTTGTGTTCATCTTTTTCTGTGTGGATCACCATTGGAGGGTTCACATTTGGGCACCTGGTGGAGATTCAGAGTTTGGATTTTGCGATACAGGTTAGTATCTTAATTTGAGATTAAATCTTATATATACATTTTATATGTTTTAATTCTTTTAAGGAGATCTTGGGTTAAAGGTTTGGTGAAGATTTCAAAAGATAAAAATAAAATTTTGAAATCTATGTTTCCGCCTTGCCATCAAACCCTACAGTGGTATCAGAGCCTCCTTATTAATATTAAAATATATATTCTGAATTTTAGATGCATATTTATATAAGTAACATGAGATGTAATATATGTTTGTTGTAATGTCATCAATTAGGGTTTTCACTCAAACCCTAATTATTGTAGAGATATGCATTGAGATCTAGTCATCATACTGAAATAAGGTTGCCTTGGCATAATGGTGGATCCATTATGTGGTAAATGGTTGTCCTAGTATGATGACACACTAATCACATATTTGTGTTATTTATGCATATATGTTTGATGTATGCCACTAATTAAGGTTTTCACTTAAACCTTAATTTGCATAGAGATATGTTTAGCCTTCTAGTCATCATACTGAAATAAGGTTGCCCTGGCATAATGGTGGATCCATTATGTGGTAAATGGTTGTCCTAGTATGATGGCACACTATGGCACATATTTGCTAAAATGTGCTTTGTTTTAATAAAGCCCTCTTTAAAAACATATTAAGTTGTAGTGTCATATACCAAAAGCAAAAATAATCAATATGATTAGTTTATCATTCGGTGTCTAGGAAAAGTGGTTCATGATCGGTAAAGAGGACGTGGTTTTTAATTGGTTCCGTTGACTGACCTGGCCAATTCTTATTGGTGTCTAAGGAAAGCAACGGGGGGACTCCCACCACTCTCCCACTTACCTGGCCGGTATGATTAGCTTAATTATTGATTGATATGCTCAGTGTAATATTCACTACATATGGCCTTCCTTCATGCCAAGTCATTATTATGTTATGATCCAAATTAGGTTTGTTGTGTATACACAAGGCCTTTTTCTTTATGGTGACTAACATAATTTTTGCTTGGTACATTTGATGCTTATGGAATGATTTAATATAATACTTTGTTGTGTACACACAAGGATATTATAATTAATATCATGACTATATAGTAATGAAGGGTCTAACTTAACTAAAATATTATAGTTTGTTGTGTACACACAAAGCTATTAATATTTTAGAGGCCAAGATAAGTTGAGAATTGTATAAATTACAATTGGAAAGAGTTTTCCTATCTTTGAACTTATATAAGATTTGTTGTGTACACACAAGATCTTTTATGAGGAATTAGGATCTCAACCTCACTAAGAGAACCAATTAGGGTTTTCTCGATCATCACATTGAGGGTTATGATGCTTGATAAAATAGTGGGAGACATAATTAAGTTAAAGTCCTAATTTAATTATGTTTTGTCAACATTGATTGTTTGCTTATGTAATGTTGTTTGTTAATGTAGATTAAATGGCATCTTCACTCTCACTCCGTAGCATTCTTGATGCAAATAAATTGACTGGACCAAACTATGTTGATTGGTTGAGAAACCTGAAGATAGTACTCAGCCAAGAAAGAATTTCTTATATTCTTGATACCCCAACCTTGGAACCATTAGGGGAAGATGCCTCGCAAGAGGATAAGACCACATATAACACGTGGCAAAATGACTCACTTACTGTCAAGTGTATAATGCTTGCCTCTATGACCAATGAGTTATAGAGGCAACATGAAAGCATGGACACAAACTCCATATTGCTCAATTTAAAAGAACTTTATGGAGAACATAGTCGAACTGCAAGATATGAAATATCTAAGCAGTTATTCCGTGCAAGGATGACAGAAGGTACATCCGTACAAGACCATGTATTAAAGGTTATTGACCTAATCACCCGATTGGGTCAATTGGGTTTTGTTATGGATGGGGAGTTGAATCAGGATTTAATCCTGCAGTCACTCCCAGAGTCATTTTCACAGTTTGTTCTTAATTATCATATGAACAAACTTAACACTTCCTTGGCTGAGCTGTTGAATATGTTAAAAATAGCAGAGAGCCATTTAAAGAAAAATAAGGCTCAACTTCTTCTTGTAGATGGTGTAAACAAGAAGAAAATAGGCAAAAAGGGTTCCAAGAGGAGGTTAAACCCAAAAGGGGGTATCAAGAAAAAGAAAGGAAAGAAGGCCTCCGGACAAATGACCTGCTTTCATTGTGGCAAGCCGGGTCACTGGAAAAGAAACTGCAAGGTTTACCTTGCAAATGTGAAGCCTGGTGCTAGTGATGCACCAAAAGGTATGTATGAGATACATGCAATTTTGTCATTAGACTCTTCTAATTCAAACTCTTGGGTATTGGATACTGCTTGTGGTCATCATATCTGCAAATCATTGCAGGGACTACAGAACATTAGAGTTTTGAAGGAAGGCGACTTCGAGCTCTACGGTGCTGGAGGAGATTCCATCCAAGCAGAAGCTGTAGGGACTTATATGTTGAAGCTGCCTTCTGGGAATATTTTAGAGTTAAAAAATTATTATTTTATGCCTAGAATCATTAGAAACATCATATCTGTACCCTTGTTACTTAAACAAGGATATATTATGAATGTAATGAGCAGTGGCTGCTCAATCAGTTTTTCTAATGAAATAATATTTAATGGCATATTTTGCAATGGTCTCTTAACTTTATCTTCTGATGACAATATACTACATGTTAGTAATAAACAAAAAAGAGATGAAGTAAACAATACTTTACTTTGGCACTGTCGTCTTGGACATATTAGTGAGCAGAGGATTAACAAGTTATACAAGAAAAAATTCCTTAATCCTTATGACTATGAATCATTAGGAACTTGTGAATCATGTCTCATGGGTAAAATGACCAAGACTCCATTTAGTGGACATAATGAAAGGACAACAGAGTTATTAGGACTCATACACACTGATGTATGTGGACCTATGACAACTCAGGCCAAGGGTGGATACTCATATTTCATCACATTCACTGATGATTTTTCAAGGTACGGATTTGTGTATCTAATGAAACATAAGTCCGAAGCTTTTGAAAAATTTTTAGAGTATCAAAGTATGGTAGAGAAACAAATGGGAAAAAGTATTAAGATCCTTCGATCAGATAGAGGAGGTGAATACTTATCCACCGAGTTTCTTGATCACCTTAAACAAAAGGGAATCATCTCTGAATGGACTCCTCCTTACACACCATAATTAAATGATGTTGCTGAAAGGAGAAATCGTACTTTATTAGATATGGTACGGTCCATGATGTGCTTCACAGACTTACCTGTTTCTTTCTGGGGATATGCCTTGGAAACAACGGCTAATATTTTGAATAGAGTACCATCCAAATCTGTATCTAGCATTCCATATGAGTTATGGAGGGGAAAGAAACCCAATCTTAAGCACCTTAAGATATGGGGATGTCCAGCTTATGTCAAAAGAAATTTTGGACAAAAGCTTGATGTTAGAGCAGAAAAATATCTATTTGTTGGATATCCCAAAGATAGTATAGGATATCTATTCTACCACCCTACTGAACAAAAGGTTTTAGTCAGTAGGCATGCCATTTTTATGGAAAAAGAATTCATCCTACAAAAGGGCAGTGGGAGAAATATTGAACTTGAAGAAGTTCAACAAGTAGATACATCTCAATAAAATCATAACACAGTTAGTATAGAACCTGAACACACCACTCCTATCCATAAGTCTGATAGAGTGCGACATGCACCTGAAAGGTATGGGTTCATTATTGAAAATAATGAAGCCCGAATCATTGATAATGATGAGCCTCTAACATATACGGATGCTGTCATAAGTAGTGACTCAGACAAATGGCTGGAAGCCATGAGATCCGAAATGGACTCCATGTATGTCAACCAAGTCTGGACTTTGGTTGATGCACCAGAGAGTGTTAACCCTATTGGATGCAAATGGGTCTATAAGAAAAAGATTGGGGCAGATGGCCAAGTTGAAACTTATAAAGCCAGATTAGTGGCTAAGGGTTTCAGACAAAAACAGGGAATAGATTATGATAAAACATTTTCTCCTGTTGCCATGCTCAAATCTATTCGGATCATGCTTGCTATAGCAGCATATCATGATTATGAAATCTGGCAGATGGATGTGAAAACTGCATTCCTCAATGGTTTCCTTGAGGAAGAGGTTTATATGTCACAGCCAGAAGGTTTTGTCTTGGAGACTAAACCTAATCAGGTATGTAGGCTAAAGAAATCTATTTATGGATTAAAGCAAGCATCTAGGAGTTGGAACATCCGATTTGGTAAGACAGTCAAAGAATTTGACTTTATCAAAAATGAGGATGAACCTTGTGTATACAATAAGACTAGTGGGAGTGCCATAGTTTTCTTGGTTCTGTATGTAGATGACATACTCCTCATTGGGAATGATATCCCACTGTTACAATCGGTCAAGGTATGGTTATCTAAACAGTTTTCCATGAAAGACTTGGGAGAAGCATCTTATATACTAGGCATCAAGATCTATAGAGATAGATCTAGGAGGATGCTAGGTTTATCCCAGTCTAGGTACATTGACCAAGTGCTAAAAAGATTTAGCAGGGAGGAAAGTAAAAGAGGTTACTTACCTATTGGTCATGGCATACATCTTTCTAAAAAGATGTCTCCTAAGACACCTGAAGAAAGAAATAGAATGAATTCGGTACCTTATGCTTCGGCAGTAGGGTTTATTATGTATTCTATGTTATGTACTAGGCCTGATGTGGCATATGCCTTAGGTATAGCCAGCAGGTTTTAGGCTGATCCAGGAGAGGATCATTGGAAGGCTGTGAAAAATATTCTTAAGTACTTAAGAAGAACTAAGGATATTTTTCTAATATACGGAGGATCTGATCTTAAACTAAAAGCTTATTCAGATTCTAGTTTTCAATCAGATCCAGATGACAGCAAATCTATATCTGGGTATGTTTTTACCCTTAATGGAGGAGCTGTAAGCTGGAAAAGTTCTAAACAGCAAACTGTAGCTGACTCAACAACTGAGGCAGAGTACATTGCTGTTAGTGAAGCTGCCAAGGAAGCTGTCTGGATGAAGAAGTTCATATCAGAGTTGGGCATAGTTCCTGAGATTGAGGGTCCAGTATCACTTTACTGTGATAATACGGGGGCTGTTGCTCAAGCAAAGGAACCAAGAGCTCATCACAAATCAAAGCACATTCTGAGACGCTTCCATCTCGTTCGAGAGATTGTCGAAAGACAAGAAGTCTGCATTAAAAGGGTAGAAACGAAGAACAACGTAGCAGACCCATTCACTAAGGCTCTATCACAGCGAGAGTTTGATCGCCACCTTGATTGTATGGGGTTAAGATTTAAAGGCGATTGGCTTTAGTGCAAGTGGGAGATTGAAAGATTGTGCCCTGAAAGCCAATTGAAATATTGTAATTTTAATCCCAAAATCAATGAATTGACATTTTAATAAAGGCATTATTTTCATCATTTGCTGTGTCTTTTTGATTTTATGATGAACCCCATAGATTAGGGCTATGGTTCTAGGGTTATGATGAGATCATACCAGTGAGACCTAAAGCCTTAAAACCCTAATCTAAAATATTCCTGGTCGATGGGACATTGAGTTGGGGATCAATGTTTCCGGCAAGACCAGCACATCCTATATATGTTTTGTAATGAGGGTGACTGATCTCACAGTCACTTGTGTTTGACACTAATACTAGGATGTGAGTGTTCTTAGAGAATGAGTTCACTGAATTGACCCAGATTGAGAATATCTAATGGAACCTTATCTGTTTGTCAATAGATAATTCTCATAGTGGGAGTAGTGCATGTGGTCCTTTGACCTGAGACTACCATAGTACCTTATATATATGAATCAATACTTTGGTTCGCAATCAATCATAACACTGAGTCATGCACGAGGTGATACTGGTTATGGTGGATTGTTTATGGAGGTTGTGAGTAGGTCAACAAGGAATTGATCAGCCCTAGTAAGAGGGAATAGCATCCAGCTAATTTCAAATGATGGATTCAGGAAACCTTTGATCAAAGTATGAACATTAGAGTTATTTTCTAATGGTTCATTAATGAATCATCATTATAAAGATTGAGCTAGGGATGAATATGAAATTGGATTTGACAAGTATCCATATTCATAATCATATTCGGGATGCAAGTTGATCAAAGGACTGAATTGCCCGGTAACTAACCACTGAAGGGTATTTTGGTAATTCCACCAAAATTCCACATCTTCCGGGTAGACATGATACGTTGCTAGACGTCAATCTTGTCTTGTAGGTATATGATTGAGTCATGGTAATTCAAATCAGTTAATTTGAATCAGATTCTAATTGACCGAGTCGAGCTAGTTTGAGTTGACCTAAATCGGCTTAGTTGAGATCTAACCGAATTAAGTCAAATAGAACTCGGACCTACTACTGGCTAGGTGTGGAACCCAATGGGTCACACACAAAAGAAAATTTATGAAGGATTTAATTTGGAATTAAATTATGTTTGCAGGATAAACACACTAGCATGTGTTGCAGACCAAATTTCTATTCGAATCTGATTCGAATTTGGTTCCGAATTGGGCTTAATTGGGTTCTAATTGAACCAGATTAAGGTCTAATTTAATTTTTAGGACATTGGGCTAACCCATGGCTGAACCCAAGTGAATTTAGTTCACTGAGACCCTCTCTCTAAGCTGCCCCCTCCCTTTTCTCACCCGCGCGCGCCAAGAAAGAGAGTCCATGCGCGTGGACTTCTCTTAAAACACGTGAGAAGGAAAACATCGGAGAAATATATTTTAAAGGGGCATTTTAGATCCTTGTCTGGTGCCCTTGGATCTGGATCTGATGGCCAGAAAAAATTAAGGAAAAGATCCTTCGCTTTTCGTTCGCAAATCCGTCTCCAAAAGTCGCGATTCTTCCTGAAGTTTTTCCGAGAGTCCTCCTCGTCGGAAAAACAAAAATTAAATCAGAGAATCATGATTTTTGGTTGAGGGGATGCGTGAGGAATGAGGGATCATGATCCCTGGGGTTTCAGAGGGTTGCATTATTTTGAGATGACACCCCTCTGAGATCTATAAATAGGGTTACGTTCTCGGGGGTTTTCACGTAACATAATTCAGAGATCCAATTCCCTTTCTTCCTGTCCAGAATACTCCTTCCCCTTGTTCTTGTTGGGTATTGTTTCCCTTACAGAGGTATCCTCTGTCGAAACTCTGACCCTAAACAAGAATAAGAAGAAGGTCTTGAACGGTAAAGGAAAGAAAAAGGAAAGGATCTGTTCTTCTTCTTTTCCTTCTTGAATTAAGACTTTGTCTGTCTTAATTTTTCTTCCAATTCAATTCAAGAAAAGGGATTCAAGAAAGGGAATTCTTGAAGAAAATTCAAGAAGAGAAAAGAAGGAAGAAAAGAAATTTTCAAGAAAGAAAATTTCAGCCTAAAAGTCCAAGAATTGAATTCTTGAAAAAGAATTCAAGAAGAGGAGCCAAGAACTAGAAATTGTTGTGTTCATCTTTTTCTGTGTGGATCACCATTGGAGGGTGAACATTTGGGCACTTGGTGGAGATTCAGAGTTTGGATTTTGCGATACAGGTTAGTATCTTAATTTGAGATTAAATCTTATATATACATTTTATATGTTTTAATTCTTTTAAGGAGATCTTGGGTTAAGGTTTGGTGAAGATTTCAAAAGATAAAAATAAAATTTTGAAATCTATGTTTCTACCTTGCCATCAAACCCTACACATCCTTCCCTTCTCTTGATATCTAATTTGTTGAAGATAAGCTATCCTAAACTAGGAGTTTCTCAATTTCCAGGTCCTGACTTTCATTATCTTGCATGAGTATGCCTGCGATCATGGCGATTCTTTGAATTACTACTCTTTCTGCTAGTTCTTACTTAATTTTAGAAATCTAGCCTGCAAATTAAATTATAAAAAAATATAAAAAAATTAGTTTACTATTTTTTCTACATGTTTAGCAATCTTAGAGTTATCCCACATCACTAAAGCCAACAATCTTTTCCTTTTTGATGATGACAAAACCTTGAGTATATAAGCATTTAAATTCAATTTAAGATACTAAACACTTATTCAAGAAAGCATACACTTTAAATTCAGCATATCAAGGTTTATGCAACAAAGTTTCATGGAGGAGAAGTGTCAAACAAGGTTGAAAAATTATTCTCTCCCCCAATGTTTGATAAGTTCTTAAAATTTATAGAAAATGCTTATATAAGTATCTTACTCCCCCTTTTTTTCAACATTAAATATTAAAAGGAGTATACTCCCCCTGAATTAATGCATACAAGATTGGTTAGAGGCTATGATATGAAAATATAAATAAATATCAGTTGGTATCAGAGCCAATAGATAAAAAGAAGAGTAATCATGAGATAAACATAAACTTTCATATATTCAATGAGAATTTTAGTACAACATTGCTTGCATAGCATAAACTAATACATGACTAAGACTGATACATAGTAAAGATAAACAACATGGTAAACATAACCTGATACATAGTAATCTAAAAGCATAAACATAAACATCATGATAAACTTTTGTGAGGCTACTTCTCATCAGATGGAAGCTCAAAATAAATGAGAGCACTAATCCTAGTCCTAGAAATAATGGATTTAGGGGTCATAAGGATGCTATGGCTCCTAGTCCTAGCTGATGGTCCAAATTTGGGTACAACCTCGAAAGATCTAGTAGAGGGTGGAAGAAGAATTTCGGCAGGTGTCAGAAATACAGGTGCAGCGGCAAGCTGATCATCTATAGGAGGAATAGTTGGAGCAACTGGAGTGTGAGCCTCTCTGCTGAAGATCTCATAGTCTCCTGCTCTGTCATCACTACCATCACTGTCATCACCAAGAACATCTATATCATCACCACCACAACCATCACCATCACTACCATCACCTCTATGTCCATCACCACCATCATGAGTGTCATCATGTCTATCCGGGTAGTCATCATCATCATCAGCTGGTGGAGGAGGAGGTGGATCTGAAGGGGCACTCGGAGGCAACAAAGATCTCAAGAGATCACGAATCTCAGTAAAGCTCGCCTCCATAGACTGTCTGATCTTTGAGAGTTGACTATTAGTATGAGCTCTCAGTGCCTCAATCTTAAACTGGAGTTGAGTAGTCCTGACTCCGAGTCCAATTATCTCACTCCTGACCTCAGTAAACTAATGTCTCACATGCTCCTCAAAAGATAACTCAGTAGATGCATGAGGAGTGGCAGTAGGTGAAGAGACAGGTGCTAGTGTAACAGGCTTAGATCCAGAAGCTACAACAGGTGCGGGTGTAGGTGGCGTCAACAATTTAGCAGGCTCAGAAGGTCCTGCCTCGGTGGCTCTAATCTCATCCTCCTTGTCTGGCTCCTGACCAGACTCCCGACGCACCCATCTCCCAGCCAACTTCCGGTATCCCATACAATGTAGGGAATGCTCGTCATACACGTCGGTGTGTAGAATGTCTTTGGAGGCCTCCTCCTCCAAAGGTACATGATAAGCTCTGAAGAGACGAGTCAGTCCCATCCCATACAAAAGACACAGTCGATGCTGGGTAGCAGCCTCTCTCATCTGGCTCAGCATCAAAGCTGAGAGGTCAATGGCCCTCCTCTGTAAGAGGCAAACTATCAACACCATCTCTCTCTGAGTAATGAAATTGAAGTGACCTATCTTCGATAGTAGAATCCTCGCTATGAAGTGATGAAGAAGCCGCATCTTTACAGATAGCTGATTCATCATGACTGTGGTCATACCGCGAACATCGTCTCACTCCAAGATGTATCGAAATGCCTCATCTATATCTCCAACACTGGTGGCAACAATCCCATGATGGGGAATATCCCAGACTATGCTTAGAATCTCCTCAGAAATAGGAATTTCAATGCCTCAGACTATGGCACTCCAAAGCAATCCTCTGCAGGCTAAACTCTAATAGAACTCTTGGATAAGATGCGGATAATATTTCTCCTTTATTGTATAGAAGGAGATCAATCCAGTAGCCTCTAGAATCTGACCCAGACCAAAACCCTCATGATCGAAGAATCCTAAGTCAACTCATCAACCAATAGCAATAATCTTTCCTGATACTCTATTTGCTGAGAGGGAATAAGGGGGTGCCACTCTCTCAGACTGCTGACCTCTATCATCTCGAGCCTTGGTCCTTCTTTTAGTTGCTCCCTGACTCACTCTCTTCCTTGAGGCTAATTTCTTGCGGGGACCCATGTTCACCAAATAGAGGAAAGGAAAAAGGAGAGGGAAGGAGTGAACTAGAAATAACCTAAAGAGGAAGGAAATGACCAAGAAGGGAAAGAGGAAACCGACGGGAAGAGAAAAATGAGGGCAAGCAAGAATTGGTCAAGCGGAGGGAAGAGGAGGGAGAAATATGGAAAAAAGAGAGCAAAGGTTTTTCCGATCCATAACAAATCAAAGTAAAAATTGACCGAGAAGATTAAGAAGAGGGATTCGGTTGAAACAAAGAGAAACACAATGAAATCCATGAAGAATTGGACCAAATCAAGGAAAAAAATCAGATGAAAACAGTGAATGAACGGTCCAAAAGAGGGAAAGAGGAAGAAATTACCGAAATTTCGAGGGACACAAGAGGAAAATCACTGTTCTATGGTTAAAGGAGAGTTTGGGGACCACTAGGGCATGGAAGAAATAAAGAACAAGTGGCATGGAATGAACATTTGATGCCTTAAAAAAATTGGGTTACTGCTCGTGAGTCGACACTTCAGATTTTGTCAAGTGACGACACTTGGCATGAGTCAACACTTGGCCAAAAGTCAAGTGTCGACACTTGGCCAAGAAAAACCCAAAAGAAAATTCAATAAAATTTTAAAAAATCAAGGAATTTTTAGTGAAGGGTTTAGGACAAGGAAAATATGATTTTGAGCACTAAGAAATTCAATAAGAACAAGATTTGAAAGAGTTCTACAAAAAGGGATCTATGATACTTAGTTTTCTTCTAATCATGCAAAATCTTTCTTCACTCAAGGATTTGGTGAAAACATCAACTAATTGATTGTCAGTACAAACAAATTCAAGCATCACATTGGAGTTTTGCACATGATCTCTTATGAAGTGATATCTTATTTTAATGTATTTGCTTCTTGAATGTTGCACAGGGTTCTTAGTTCAATTGATTGCACTAGTATTGTCACATCTTATGGGTGTCTTAATTAATTTGATGCCAAAATCCTCGAGTTGTTGTTTGATCCATAGGATTTGAGCACAACAACTTCCAGCTGCTATATATTCAGCTTTTGCCATAGATAGAGCAATTGATATTTATTTCTTGCTACTCTATGAAATCAAATTAACTCCAAGAAACTGACAAGATCCACAAGTACTTTTTCTATCAAATTTACACCCAGTAAAGTCAGCTTCAGAATAAGCAATCAATTCAAATGATGAATCTCTAGAGTACCAAAGTCCAATATCTATAGTGCCAGATAGGTATCTAAGTATGCATTTAATAGCCCAAAGATGAGACTCTTTAGGGGTAGACTGATATCTTGCATACATACAAACACTAAACATTATATCTGGCCACTAGTAGTTAGATATAGTAATGAACCAATCATTCATCTATATAGTTTTTGGTATACAGATTTACCTGATTCATCTTTGTCAAGCTTACAAGAGGAGCTCATAGGCATACCTAATGGCTTGGTGCTCTCCATCCCAAACTTTTTTAATATTTCTTTTGTATACTTAGCTTGGTTAATGAAGATGTTAGAATTCTCCCAGGAATAAAAAAATTGCAATCGAACAGGCATCAGCAGCCTTTCGCAATGAAAGCAGATATAAAAATAATTTATATCTAATCATGCAATTCATAAATAAATCTAATTTTTTTATCATAAATTTCTAACATGTTGAATAACATGAGAAAAATATTAGATATGAAATAAAAATTATTTTAAGCATAAAATACTTGGATTGCTATCCAGTACTGCTTTGAAAAGCATGCAGATCCATTACTAAAAAGCTGGGATTCTGTCAGAGCCACACAAATTCCCGGCCTCTGCTGATATCCACATGAAGCTCTCACAACTGAGTTATAGAGGGCACTGGACTGCTAGATCCTTGCAGCCCTCTCCTCTTTCAGCAAATCGCTTGCTTTAAAAACTATACCGATCTGATTCTGGACTGGCTTTCAACTTCTGTCTTGCAAATCAAACTATGAAAGACCTTTGGACCCTTTTCTCTCTTCTATCTCTAGTAGAGTATCTCTTCAGATCTCACTCAAGAAAAGAGAAAACAAATAAAGGGAGAAGAATAGTTGAAACTAGGATAAAGACTCTCTGGTGTTCACGGCAAAGAGAAGAAAGATGCCCCAATATTTTTCATGGTGGAAGGAGAGAAATATTCTTGCCAAAAGTAATCTCTCATGGTTGGCCACTTTTCCTCTTATTTAAATTTAAGTTCTCCCAACCCATAAAAATAAAAGATCGGTATTTTAATTTCAACTGATTGAAATTTAAGAGTGAATGAGAAGGACTCCTCCTTCTCATATTCCTCCATGCCAATTATGAATTAGCACCCACCTATTTCATGCCCCTCTTTTCTTTTGTCACACAAAATAAATTGGGGCCCACTTAGGTGTGTGGAGGGAAGGGGAGACAAGGAGAGAGAGTCCTAGTCTAACTAGACTCTAGGTGTTGATCCAAATATAATGATTTTACAGTCAAAATGAAGCCAATTTTAAATCCGATAGAACCATTTCATAGCGAACATTGACCCAATTCAACTAGGATTAATTAATTGAGTCTAACTTAATTAATTTAAATCTAATTTAATTTAATTAGCAATTAATCCATAATTAATTAATTGTAACATTTAAAATTAGGTCAAATCTTAATTGTAACACTTACAATTAGTTTAAATTGATTTGCTGATTGGTTACTTGAGCTCCTAATGTGTGTGACCCCTCAGGTCCTATCTTGTCTAGTAATGAGACATGCTATAATCTTCATTATACATCATCGAAACTCTTTTCAATAGATTGAAATAATTTTAGCTTAACCCTACTTAGGATCATCGATCCGAAAATGATCCTAACAGGCTCTCATAATCCACCAGTGACACCTAGCAGTATGTAGTGGCATCCCAGCAGAATAAGATTGGAATCCCTAGGTGTGGTTACCATGTGATTCGGTTCCTCTATCAAAATTTTGACATAATGTTGGTTACGGATACTCATCAAACACATCAGTCATATGCTTAACCTAATTGACTCAAGTCCAATTGTGATATTAATGAAAATACCTTTTCATTATCACCCTACTATGGCCATAGATTTCTGGACTTAGTCTCATTAAGCTTGCACAGGATTTATCTTTACTGCTAAGGCTGATGAATCCCTACAAGTGAACACTCTACTCCTACGATAAACTTTCTGCAGCCAACGAACACCGCAAGGTCCTGTATGAATAGGAACCATGTGATTATACTGTCAAACTACAGCAACCTTATTGTGAGTAGCCGAGACACTCTAGGTCAAGGAACTATTTGCACAACAATAGCATCAAGAAGTTATCGATGAGTGAGTAGTCATCCGCATAACTTTCTATACATGGTCATGCTCAGTACAGTTGATCTCTATCAGCTACCTGTACTCTCACTCCAGTGTCACCACACTATAGGTCAGAGACTCATCTACCCTAAAAGGGAAGTGATCTATGCACCGATTTTAATGGATCAATCACCGTCCTTGTGATATTCCAATAATCGGGAGCATTCAGGAGTTAATTTATAAAGACACATGTCTCAGATTCTCAACTCTTAAGAATATGTGTCATTGTCCATTAACTCCATGGACGATTCATAAACACAACAATATGAATGAAACTAATACCTTTATATTAAAAAAGAAAATTAAGTACAAAGTTCATGCCCTAAAATTAAAATATGTCAAGCCAACATGGCTTTCAGGGCATACATCTAACAGAAGATTCTCTCTTTTGTTTGCTTGATTTGGAGTTCAAGGAAGAAGTTAAGCTCTCCCATCATGCTCATCTCAAACTCTCCCTGCATTAACTTTGCAAACTCTTGACAAAGACATTCGTTAGTAGCACCGAATATTATATCATCCACATAAACTTGCACTACTAGGAGATCATCATTCTTTTTTTTAAAAATAATGTAGTGTCTATATTTCTTCTAGAAAAATCATTTTTAAGCAAGAAGGAACTCAATCTATCATACCAAGCTCTTGGAGCTTGTTTCAAACCATACAAAGCTTTATGAAGTTTAAAAATATGATTTGGAAATTCATGATTTTTAAAATCAGGGGGTTGTTCAACATAAACTTCTTCTTTAATAAATCCATCAAAAAAGGCACTTTTAACATCCATTTGAAATAGTTTAAAATCTATAAAATATGCAAATGCCAATAATAGCCTAATTGCCTCAAATTTAGCAACAGGAGCAAAGGTTTCATCAAAATCAATCACTTCCTTTTAATTGTATCCTTTGGCAACTAGATTAGCTTTCTTCCTTGTAACTATCCTATTTTCATCAAGCTTATTTTTGAAAACTCATTTTGTATCAATTTTTGAAACATTAGTAGGTCTTTCAACCAAAGTCCAAACATTATTTCTTTTAAATTGATTTAGTTCATCTTGTATAGCATTTATCCAATTACAATCATTTTTAGCTTCCTCAATAGATTTAGGTTCTACTTGAGAAATAAAAGCTAAATAATCACATACATTTCTTAATGAGAAATGAGTGCTTACCCTTTTTGATGGATCACTAATGATAAGTTCTTTGGGGTGTCCATGAGCATGCCTCCATTCTTTAGGTAATGGATTTGGTGTTGATAATGCTTCAACTCCTTGTACTTATTCTCTTTCATTGTTTTGATTGTATCTTGCTCCTTGGAGGGCTCTTCATTGTTGTTCACTTCTTCAGTTCTTTGGATACTTGTTTGATCATCAAGAATATCTTCTTTTCTAGAAAATTCTTGATTAGTCTCATCAAACACAACAAGGATGGATTCTTCAACAACAAGTGTTCTTCTGTTGAAGATCCTGTATGCCTTGCTAGATATAGAGTAACCTAAAAAGACACCCTCATCTGACTTTGGTGGGGACACCAAAGGTACCACAATAAGACAGAGGCTTCCTAACCCTCTATGGATTACTTAGTAGCATTTGAGTCCATTTGTAATAAGGGCTTAGCCTAATTGAGTTGTCATTTGAGTCCTGTACTAGTCAGCTCATGTTGAGCTAGTTTTTTTTTTGAGTCCTGTATGTAGCATTTGATCCATACTATTAGGATTTTGGATCAGTCGGTCAGGTTTACTCATGTTGAGCTAATGATATTCTGAGTCTTATAATCATGTCCAGTTGTATTGAGTCTGTTTGAGTCAAGCCCAGTTAAAGAAGACTCAAGCATGTGAAGGACACTACCCAGCATGCCACCTCAGCAGTCGCATGGAGTCCCAATTACATCCTGGATTTTGCAACCTAGGGTTACTTGGAGGATCATGAAGTCGGCCCATGCATGAGGAGTTGATGACCACATGTCAGCACACCCCTTCCACACCCCAAGCACACCAACTCCACACGTCAGCATGACAAGAAGGAAAGTCAAAACCGATAAGCATGAATCCCATGATTCATGCCAACTTGCTTAGGAAAGAAGTGGTCCCCCCCGTTGGCTACTCACTACCTACCTTGTTTTGAGGGATTTTGTATGGTATGAGAGTGTTTTCTTCCATGTATTCAGCCCCACACTTTAGGAAGAAAGTGGTCATCCCTTATTTTCCTTGTTTTCTTTTGCTTGGGCCCTAAGTCTCATGACTCTATATAAGGGACCCCTTGTATGAAGATTTAATAACTTTTTATCATAAAATAATATTGAATTTCTCTAATTGTTGTGTGCTACCTGCTGTGTGCTTAAAGGGATTCTGTGTGAGCCCTTCTTCTTCCCAGTGTTTTGTGCCTGCCTCCAACCTCCATCTGCCACTCCAAGCCCTAGCCACCCTCCTCAAATCCCATCTTTCCTTTACTGGTTTTTTAATTAACTCTCCACTTGTGCTTTGTTTTCTTATCCTAGAATGGCTGTTTGCAGGTCCCTCAACTCTGACGAATCCAATGACTCCAGCTGGGCCGCAATCGGATCATCGAGCAGAAAGCCAGGATACCGTTGGTCTTTGGCTTGATTTTCTAGGTTGCATCCGGGAGCGAGAGTGACCCCTTCGCATACGATCTGCACCAGGCGCATCAACCATTGTCAGGTACACCCCCTCTGCCAGCCATATGCTTTGTTGAAGATAAACTAGTCCAACCGTGACTTCTCAACCTTGGCGATCCACTTTCTATCACTTTTTAGGTTCTATTATGCATGTTTTTTGCTTCTTAATTTCATATAGAACTCTCTACTTAGTTTATTGGTCTGATCTTCGAGATTCAAACATATAACTTAATATATAAAAATACAAAAATAATATGCATGCATATATAGCTCTGCATCATTTGGTAGCAGAGCCTGTTTGGGCTCAGTTCTCTTTGCATATTTGGATTGGGTGCTTCACTATGGCCGTCCAGTCATAGGAGACTAGTAAGTCTTCAAAACCCTCTTTCCTAATCAACAAGATCTCCTATGGTGATAGGGGTGCCACTGAATTAACCCCTAAAGAAGAACACAAAGAGTTCCTTTGGATTTTTTTTTCATTTTCATCCTTTCAGTATCTACCCTGTTATTTTAATTGTTTCTACCTGAATAAAACTCAAAAAATCCTAAAATTTATTTTTCTGGATTCCTCATAATTCAAATTAATTCTAAGAATCTTTTAGTAATTATTTTAATCTATGAATTTTCTCCTAGTCAAAACACTGCCTGAGAACAGTTTTGCTCTATTTTGGCAGCAAAGCCGATTTCGAAAAGTTCAGGGTCTTTTTTAGTATAATCTTTGCATATCTTTAATTTTAGCATATTTCTTGCATATTGTATCATAATCTGCAATTATCTTTCTATTTAAAAAAAATCCCAGAACAAAAAAAAATTTACATATTCTCCAAAAACACCTAAACCCTAATTTGCATTTTCATTTGCCTGCCATCATTGCATAAAATACCTTAAGGGCACTTTCTATATGTCAAATAAGGGGAGGAGTTGATAACCTCTCCTTAGCCCAAAACCACATCCCTTGCATTCGGTTCTAAGCCTAATCTAAAATTAACTAGACTTAATTTGCCCTAGTGGGCTAGGGACACCCATCGGTCAGGTTCAATCATTGTGGGAGGACTAGTGCACCCAATTCATTTCCTATTACTAGATACTGGTGTCTAGGAAAGAGGTACAGTGTCAAACGACCTAAAAGGATCGGTGGTTCCTTAATTGGGTCCCTGCAAGAGTAGGGGTCTCCCACCATCACACCTTTTACTTGGCCAGATTGAAGGATTAGGATTTGAGTTATGTGTAAGTTAAGTCAACCCATTCTGATTGGACTCTAGGTCTAGGTAGCTGTAGTCTAGTCAGTGTTGAGTCTTGCATGAGCACTAGCTTAGGAGTCAATGTGTGTGTTTGATTACATGACCATTATATGCCAGTAGACTTAATCTAGTTCAACTAGTGTGACCATGGAGTCCAATCCTAGGAGAACCCAGTACTCTGACCCATATAAGGAGTCCAACTCTAGGAGAACCCAATACTCTAATCCATGTAGGGAGTCTAACCCTAGGAGAATCCAATACTCTGACCCATATAGAGAGCCCAACCCTAGGAGAACCCTATACTATGATCCATCCTTAGAATCTAACCATAGGAGATCCAATTATAATTACCTGAACGAAGATGAATGACCCATTAGGATCACCCAACCTTATGCACCCCTGTTTGATGGAAGACCAGATCCTAAGGTGTATACTGAATGGGAGGATATGATGGATCAGTACTTTGAGTATACTAGGATGTCAGAGTTAGAAAAGATTAGTTTGGCTACACATGGGTTAATCAGATATGCTAAGCAACATTGGGAACATACTAAGGATGAATGTTATTGGAAAGGAGAATAGATAAGTACCTGGAAAGCTATGAAGAGTAAGTTGAGAAAAGAGTACCTAGGTCTATTTTATGAGCATGAACTTTCAATCCAATGGTGCAACTTGAGACAGGGTGACAAAACTGTGTCTGAATACATTGACCAATTTAAGGAGTTTATTAGAAAATGTAACATAGTTGAACATGAGTTTATGACCATATCAAGGTTTAGGTATAACCTACATGAGGACATCAGTTGGGAATTATGTCACTGGCAGATTGAGGACTTAGAGGAAGCCTATCACAGAGCCTTGGAATTTGAGTCAAACCAGAGGGAACTCATATTTAGTCAAATCGAGTCCAACAAGAATAACCCTCCTACACCCCAGACCTATAGAACTGAACCCATGACCTTTGAACCCATAGGCCATAGACCTGAACCCCATAAGGTTAGTACCCCTAGATGTGAGCCCAGTAGTAAGCCACTACCCCTTAGACAACTTGAACCTATTAGGAGTAGTGCCTATTATCAGAAACTATGACCTAGCCAATTTTCTCTTAGTCGACCTTCCCCTACCATCCCTTTGATTCGCAAGGCTTACATTAAAGTGAAAGTGTATGAAGCTGATGTAAACTTAGTGGATGAGTATGAGGGAGAGGACGAGACACCGCTAAAAGACCTAGAATTAGTTAACCCCGTAGGTACCCAGGTAGAAGCCAATCTAGAGTTAGCTAACCCAGACCATGCCCAGATTGAACCTGTAGTAGAGGACCAATTAGAGGAATATAACTATGATACTAGGATTTTACTTGAGGAAACATTAGAAAATGGCCTAATTGCAGAGCCTAGTCCTAAATTCCATGAACTAGAGACTTTATTGAGGATTTGGCTTACTTAACACATTGTCCTCAGGATGAATCCCTTCCTGCCATTTCTATTGAAGATCTCTTTCCAGAAATGTTGACCCCATAAGTGATTTTGATGATAACCAAACATTGGAGCATGTACATTTATTACTGACAACTCTTCAAGTGTTTGACAAGTTTTTGTAAGATGAATAACATGTTCAACCTTTAATTCCTATACTTCTGGTTTCTTGATTGAGTTATGTTGTAAATATTTTTGTAAAGAAGAACCCAATCAAAATACTAAGAAAAATCAGTTTAAAAGGGTTACTTCTGTGAGTATGTGTGTGCAATGAATTTTAGTTTGAGTTGGTTTGTGTGAAATTGTAAATGAGTTGGTGAGAGTTCTCTTTAAGTTCAATTGTAAAAATCCTGAAGAAGACACTCGAGCCGACCCTAAGTGAAGAAGAGCCGACTCTGCTTACGGGCACACAGCAAGGATTCTAGAACGCAGCAATCTGAGCCAACTCAATGGAAAGCGAGCCGGCTCCAGTGAATCCGAGTCGACTGAAATTAGTCCGAGCTAACTCGAACCATTTTCTAAAGATTTTTTAGAACAGCCAAGGGAGCCGACCCGAACCAAAAAGAGCCGACTCTGCCAGACCTAATTTTGAAAGCCCGAGAAAGCAAGCCAACTCAAACTGCATCGAGCTAACTCTTCTAGAGTAAGGTTTTTCAAACTTGAGAAGAAGAGCCAACCCAAGCTGAAAAGAGCCGACTCCTCGAGTTCAAGATTTTCAAGATTCAAGTTCGAGCCGACCTGAGTGACAAAGAGCCGACTCGTCCAAAGTGAAGTTTTGTACCCTGAGATAAAGAGCCGACTGCATTGAAGAAATGGTGACTCGACCTATCAACTCGAAGGATTTGAGTCAACTCAAAGGAATCCGAGCCAACTCGAAAGACGCTTTCAAGTATCCAATGGCTAGTTCCAGAACTTGTTTTTGAATGCTAAAAGGTACTCCAATGGTCAAAAATCATTTCCCAATGGTCTACAATGGCTAGAATTGCCTTGGGATGATGAAAGACTTTAAATTTGAAGGATTTGAACCTTCTTGCAATAATGATTTAGAAAGTTCTTCAAAGAAAGAGATCATCATTGAATATTCTACCCACCAACAGCAAAAGAGCACAAGAGCATTCAAGTCAAGCTTTCAAGTCTTCACCAACTCCAATTTGAAGCTTGAAGTAACTTTAGGAAGAAGCCACTGAAGTCATTAAAGCTTATTCAAGTGCATTCAAGTGGACTTCCAACAAGCTGCATCGGCAACTATCCGACAAATTGAGTTTATCATTCTTGTTGTATTTAATTTTCAATTCAATCTTTGAATTATTGGGTTATTGGTGAGTCCGATTGAAAAACCAAATAGATTCTTGGTGAGCCTTATTAAAACCAAGGGTTAGGTTCTTGGTGATCCTGTGAAAATCAAGTTGGGTTTCTTTGGTGAGCCTGTCAAAACCAAAGGGTGTTGGATTTTCTTTGGTTATCCCATAAAACTAAAGTGTAGAGGTTCTTGGATTGTGATCTCGTAAAACAATCCTACTATATTCGGGTGTGAATATAGTGAAAATCTCAAGCGGTATCTTGGGTAGTGGATGTAGGAGCTGGGTTGCTCCGAACCACTATAAATTTGGTGTATTTGTGTTGTGCTTTCTTGACTCTGTTTAGCTTCTGCATTTTATAATTCTATCACAGCACCTACCACTTACAAAGGTTTTGAATAGCACATTATTTGCTTCAATTTTTTAAAAGATCCAATTCACCCCCCCTCTTGGGTAGCCACCAGGGCAACAACTGGTATTAGAGTAGTGTCTTTGATTATCTTAGAGTAAAGATTGATGGCTCATCCAATAAGTACATCCTTGGCGGAAGGCCAATCAACTAATAGACCTTTACTCTTCACTGGCATAAATTTTGCATATTGGAAATCTAGAATGAAGATCTATATTCAAGCAGTTGATTTTCAGTTATAGAAGGTCATTCTAAAGGGTCCTTATATCCCCATGGTTAAAATTGATGGCGTGGATGTTCCTAAACCTGAAGAGGATTGGGACGAACATGACATGAAGATGGGAGAGTTAAATGCCAAAGCCATGAACTTGTTATACTGTGCTTTGGATAGTAATGAGTTTAATCAAATTTTAATTTGCTCTTCGGTAAAAGAAATTTGGGATAAACTCGAAGTGAACCATGAAGAAACTTCACAAGTGAAGTCTTCTAAAATTAATCTTCTTATACATAGTTATGAATTATTTAAGATAGAACCAAATGAAACAATCTCTGCCATGTTTTTACGTTTCACTAACATTATTAATGGCTTAAAAAGTCTTGGCAGGGTATATACTAATGTTGATCTAGTGCAGAAGATTCTAAGATCTCTTCCGGATAAGTGGGATCTGAAAGTGACTGCCATCCAGGAAGCAAAAGATTTGAATACCTTATTGCTGGATGAACTGCTAGAATCTCTCATCACACATGAACTGACCATGCAGCACCGAACTGAAGATGATCAAAAGAAAAAGAAGTCGATTGCCTTTAAAGCTGTCATGAATTCTAAAAGGGATGAAGAATCGGAAGAAGAGAGCTCCTCTACTAAAAAACATTGGAAAACAAAGACATTGCCATGGTCGTCAAAAATTTCAGAAAGTTCTTGGGAAGAAAGAAAGGAAGATATTTTAGAAAGTTCTACAAGAGCAAAGAGTTCAGTAAGGAGAAGGACAAGGAAAAGGAGAAACAAAAAGAAGTGCCCACATGTTATGAGTGCAAAAAGCCAGGGCACATCAGACCAGATTGTCCTCTACTGAAAAAGGGATTTAAGAAAAAGAAAAAGAAAGCAATGGTAGCGACGTGGAGCGACAGCGAAACATCCTCATCAAATGAAGAAGAAGAGGCTCCGAAATCTATGAATCTTTATTTAATGGGTCTTGAAAATGAGGTATTATCTCTTGAGCTTCAAACTGAATTTACTTATGATGAACTGAATTCAGCATTTCATGACTTACTTATTGAATTCAAGAAAGCTGGGGTTAAAATTAAGTCCTTAAAGAAATAAAACGATGTTTTATTAAAAGACAAGGATGAAATTTTTGAAAAGAATAACATTTTGCAAGGAAAATTGGATAACCTTTCTGAAAATGTTATAGTCTTGAACAATGAAAAAACTATTTTATTTGAGACAAACAATGTTTTAGTTGCCGAAAATACTGATTTAAAAAAAAAGGTTGAAAAGCTTAAGCCTTTAGTAGAAAAGTTGACCTTGAGTTCAAATAAGCTTGAGCTAATTTTGAAAGAACAAAAAGACTCAAAAAATAAAGCTGGAATTGGATTTAATGCTATAAATGCTAAAATTGAAAAAGGTTTTCCATTGAAATCAATTTCAAATGGCCTGAAATATATTCCTAAGAATACAATACAAAAATCCTTCAAATCAAGTATTCCTGTTTCTGCAATTGTTATAGCTTCAGAGCATACATCATTCAAAAATAACAAAATTACTTGTTATGCATGTTATAGATTTGGACATAAATCTTATCAATGCAATTCCTTGAAAAACTCTATGATTAGTGCATTGAAATATAGAACCATTTGGGTTCCAAAAGGAACCAATGTAGCTAACCCGAAAGGACCCAAGTTAGCTTGGGTACCTAAAATCACTCATTGATTATTTTGCAGGATTGTCTTGCAGCCCAAAAATCAAAGAAAAGATGTTATCTTGACAGTGGCTGTTCAAGGCATATGATGGGTGACAAGGATCAGTTTATCACTCTACAAATGAAAGAAGGAGGATTAGTTACCTTTGGAGCTAATGGCAAGGGAAGAATAATCGGAATCGGTAAGATAATCCCCTGTACTTCTATTGAAGATGTGCTGCTAGTAGATAAATTGAAGCATAATTTATTGAGTATTAGTCAATTATGTGATAAAGGCTTCAAAGTTATCTTTGAATCATCTATGTGTATAGTAACAACTCTCTTGACTCTAGCAACAAATTCATCGGCCATAGACTTGGAAATATTTATATGATAGATCTAAATGATCTAGCCATATCTAGTAGTTCTAATTTATTAGCAATGAATGCTAAGACCAAGGAGTCATGTTTATTATGGCATAGACGATTAGGTCATGCTAGCATGCATACTATTGCCAAATTAATCTCAAAAAATCTAGTTAGAGATTTGCCTCATTTTAAAGTTGATTTTGATTATGTATGTAATGCTTATCAATTAGGAAAACAAACTAGGGAGAGCTTTAAATCAAAAAATGTTATTTCAACAACTAGACCCCTTGAGCTACTTCACATGGACTTATTTGGACCAACTAGGACCATAAGCCTAGGAGGTATGAAATATGGCCTTGTGATTGTAGATGACTTTTCTAGGTTCACATGGATATTATTTATTGCACATAAAGTGAAACTTTTGATGTGTTTCAAAAATTTTATAAAAAGGCTTCAAATGAGAAAAATCTTACTGTAATTTCTGTTAGAAGTGATCATGGAACTGAATTTCAAAATCAATTCTTTGATGAATATTGCACTGAGCATGGCATTGATCACAACTTCTCTGCTCCTAGAACACCATAATAAAATGGTGTTGTAGAAAGAAAAAATAGAACTTTGAAAGAAATGGCCCGAACAATGTTATGTGAAGGTAATCTTCCAAGGTACTTTTGGGCAGAAGCCGTGAACACTGCCTGTTATATACTAAACTGAGTTTTGATGAGACCAATTTCAAAAAAAACCCCCTATGAGCTTTGGAATGGAAGAAAACCAAATATTAATTATTTTCATGTTTTTGGGAGTAAATGCTTTGTGTTAAATAATGGTAAGGATAATCTAGGAAAGTTTGATGCAAAATCTAATGAATCTATATTCCTTGGTTATTCATTACATAGCAAAGCATATAGAGTGTTTAACAAGAGGACTCTTACTGTAGAAAAGTCAATTCATGTTGTCTTTGATGAAACTAACCCCTCACCATCTAGATAAGATGAGTGCATAGATAATGATGTAGGTAGGTACACTATAAAAAGAAATGGAAGATCTAAACATTCAGGACAAACCAATACAAGATGGAAGTGAGATGGTCAGTAAGGATCATACTGATCTACCAAGAGAATGGAGGTATGTAACTTCACATCCTAAAAATTTAATCATTGGTGATCCTTCTCATGGTGTTAGGACCAGGTCAGCACATGAAAGGGATATGCCCTACAAGCCAATCTATGTTGTATTTCCCAAACCATTGTAATTGACAAAAAATTCTAATAAAGGCATTATTTTTCATCATACGCTGTGTTTATTATGAACCCCATAGCTTAGGGCTATGATTTTAGGGTTATGATGAGATCATACCAGTGAGACCTAAAGTCTTAAAATCTTAATCTAAAATATTCCTAGTCAAAGAAACCCTGAGTAGGGGATCAGGGTTTTCCGGTAAGACTAGCACATCCCATGTATACTGGAGAGGGTGACTGCTCTCACAGTCACTTGTGTATGACACTAATACTGGGATATGGGTGCTCATTGAAGAATGAGTTCACTGATATGATCCAACTTGAGAACATCTAATGGAGTCTTAGCTACATGTCAATAGAAGGTTCTCATAGTGGGAGTGGTACAAGTAATCCTTTGACCTGAGACTGCCATAAGTACCTTATGTACATGAACCCATGCTTTGGTTCAATCCTAATCATGACACTGAGTCATGCACAGGATTGATACTGGGAATGGTGAATTGGATATGAAGGTAATGAGTAGGTCAACAAGGAATCGATCACTCTTAGTAAGAGGAGATTGCATCCAGCTAGTTAACAATCGGATGATGATTCAGGGAATCTTTGATCAAAGTAAAGATATTAGAGATGGTTTCTAATATCAAGATAATTGAATCATCAATATAAGATTGAGCTATAAATAAATATAATATTGGATTTGACATATATCCATATCCATAGTTATATTTTGGGTGCAGGCTGATCGAAAGATTTAATTTATGGTAACTTTCTACTGAAGGGTAGTTTTGGTATTTCACCAGAATTTCCATATCTTGCGGGTAGACATGACACGTTGCTAGACGTCAATCTTGTCTTGTGGGTTGATTAAGTTGAATGATCACTTACTAGGAAGAGTCCTAATTGATCATAATCGGGTAAGCCCGATTTGACCTAAATCGATTAGAAAGAGTTCTAATCAAATTAGGTCAACTTGTATTCGAACCCACTGCTGGCTAGATGTGGAACCCAATGGGTCACACACTTAAGAGAATTGATTAAGGGTTTAATTTTGTAATTAAATCATTTTGCATGATGACACTCTAGCAGGTGTTGCAAATCCTAGCTTCTATTCGAATTAGATTCGAATTAGGATTCCGGATTGGTTCAATTTGGGTTTTAATTGGATCTAATTAGACCCTAATTGAGAAAATAGGGATTATGGCTAACCCTATTGGCTAACCATGCACCTAGGCTGGCCCCCCACCCGCCCCTTTGCATTTTCATGCCAAAATGCCAAGAGTCCATGCGCTAATGGACTCTTGGCGCGCCATTTGGAAGAGTCCATGGCGCATGGGCTCTTGGCATGCCCCACTTAATTCTCCGATGAATTAAGATGGGGCGGCCTCCTTTCTTAGAGTTAGCGCTTCACTTGTCCCCCCTTGGATAGGAATCCAACGGTTGATGGGTTTTTAAGAAAGAAGGAAAATGCTGTTTCTTCCCGGTCGTGCGAAATAACATCTCTTCGGAGATGAAAAGTCGCGACTCCTTTCTCTTTAAAAACATCATGATTTTTCCTTTGAGAAAGGCCGTGGCATTTATCCAGAAGGCCGTGAGAAGAAAGGATGGGGTGTGAGAAAATAGGGAAGGGGCGTGAGAAAAATGGGAATGGTGTTTACGGAGAGTTGTGTTCTTTTGAGAAGACATCTTTTTGTAATCTATTTAAGGAACAGAGGCCTCGGGTGTTTTGTCTAATGTACAACAGCGTTATTTTTATTTGTCTTTTCTTTCCAGGAGACTGATTCCTCCTTAGCTTGTTTAGGACACAAGTGTTTCCTTTTTACAGAGTTCTCTTCTCTGTTGAAACTCAAGTCTAAAACAAGAGATAGGAAGAATCTCTCAAATGGTAAAAGAAAAGGAGATATACTCTGTTTCCTATTTCCTTTACATTAAGACATTAGTGTCTTAAATCCTCCTCCTCCTTCAAGACAAGAGTGTATTCTTAGGACAAGGTCTTAAGAAAGGGAGAGGAAGAAGAAAGAAAGGAAGTAAGAAGTCCCTACCGTGGAATTTTTCAGCCATAGTCATCTTGAGTTCTGGGAGAAGAATTCAAGTGAAGGAACCTTTTGAAGAAGCGAGCATCTTGATCAATTTTCTTGTGGATCACCATTGGAGGGTGGACATTTGGACACCTGGTGAATTCAAAAGGGTCATTCAACATCAAGTTTTGATCCTACATCAAAATTGGGTTTAGCGATAACAAGTTGGTGCCCTAATTCTAATAGTTTAGGTTTGCATGTTTCTCATATGTTTTAATCCTATTTAAGGAGATCCTGGCTAAGGGTTTTGGTATAAATTTAGTTTCAATTTTGAAATTATCCTTCCGCTGCATTGCACCGGAACCTTTCAGTGGTATCAGAGCCACCCTTATTACAGTTAAAACATATGGAAATAATTTATATGTCTTTTTTTGTTCTAGTGTCGCATGTTAGGGTTTTTTTTAAACCCTTGAATGCTGATACACTTAGCACATTTATGGGATGAATGTATGTTTGAGAATCTATGTTTGATGTGTGTCACTGATTAGGGTTTTTCACTCAAACCCTAATCATTATAGAGATATGTTTAGTTTTGAAGTCATCATACTGAAATAAGGTTGCCCTGGCATAATGGTGGATCCATTATGTGGTAAATGGTTGTCCTAGTATGATGACACACTTAGCACATATTTTCTTATTTATAAGAATGATATGTTGATTGAGATACCTTCTATAAGGATGTGCTGGCAATTTATAAATCCCTCCTTTTAAAAATTATATTAAGTCTTAGTATATTTAACTAATAAGCATCACTAGTCATAATGTATAATTGATCATTCGGTGTCTAGAAAGGTGGTTCTGGGAAGGTAAAGAGAATTATGGTTTTTAATTGATTCCGTTGACTAACCTGGCCAATTTTTATTGGTGTATAGGAAAGCAATGGGGGGACTCCCACATCTCTTCCACTTGCCTGGCCGATTTGATTAAATTTAAATCTTGACTAAAATGCTTGGTGTTAAAAATACTATATATATTGGCCTTCCTTCATGCTGGATCATTATTGTGTTATGAACCACATTAGGTTTGTTGTGTTATTTGCAAGACCTAATATGGTGATTGACATGATACTAGTCTAGTGCATAGATATGCTTACAGTATATTCAGTATAATGCTTTGTTGTGTTATCTGCAAGGGCATTATATTTGAGTATTGACTGTATAGAAATGAAAGGGTCTTGACTTAACTAGAACATTATGGTTTGTTGTGTTTTCTGCAAGACTAATAATGTTCTAGAGGCCAAGTTACTTCTTGAGAATTATATGAGATATAATTGGAAGAGTTTCCTACCTTTGAGCTTATAAAAGATTTGTTGTGTTTTCTGCAAGATCTTTTATAAGTTATTAGGATCTCAATCTCACTAAGAAAAATCGATTAGGGTTCTTCTCGATTATCATAGTGAGGGCTATGATTTTTGATAAAATAGTGGGAGACATAATTAAATTGAAGACCTAATTTAATTATGTAAGTCATTTGATGGTTGTTTGCTTATGTATTGTTCGTTATTAAATGTAGATAAATGGCATCTTCATTATCACTGCGAAGTATCTTAGACACCAACAAACTGACTGGTCCGAACTATGTGGACTGGTTGAGAAATTTAAAGATTGTACTGAGTTCAGAAAAACTTTCTTATATTCTTGATACCGCTAGTCTTAATCCACTAGGGGATGATGCCACAGAGGAAGATATGGCCACATACAAAATGTGCCAGAATGACTCCCTTACTGTCAAGTGTATCATACTAGCCTCTATGACCAATGAGTTACAGAGACAGCATGAAAGCATGGATACTCAATCCATAATGCTCAATTTAAAAGAGCTTTATGGAGAACATAGCAGAACTGTTAGATATGAAATATCTAAGCAGTTATTCCGTGCTAGGATGACAGAGGGAACATCCGTTCAGGATCATGTTCTGAAGATAATTGACTTAATCACCAGATTGGGTCAATTAGGTTTTATTATGGATGGGGAGTTGAATCAGGATTTAATCCTACAATCACTCCCGGAGTCATTTTCTCAGTTTGTCTTGAATTATCACATGAACAAACTGAACACTTCCTTGCCTGAGCTGTTAAATATGTTAAAAATAGCAGAGAGCCACGTTAAGAAAGAAAATGCTCCACTTCTTCTTATTGATAAGACCAATAAGAAGAAATCAGGCAAAAAGGATTTTAATAGGAGGCTAAACCCTAAGGGTGGCATCAATAAGAATAAGAAAGGAAAGAAGGCCTCAAAACAGTCAACCTGTTTCTTTTGCGGCAAAGCGGGACATTGGAAAAGGAATTGCAAGGCTTACCTTGCAACTGTGAAGCCCGGTGCATCTATGCACCAAAAGGTATGTATGAGATACAAGCTATATTGACATTAAATTCGTCTATATCAAATACTTGGGTATTGGATACCGTTTGTGGTTACCATATATGCAAATCTTTGCAGGACCTCCACAAGCTTAAAGTATTGAAGGAAGGTGACTTCAATCTCTATGGTGCTAGTGGTGATATCATCCAAGCAGAAGCTGTAGGGACCTATATTCTGAAGTTGCCTTCAGGGAAGATCTTGGAGTTAGAAAATTGTTATTATATGCCTAAGATTATTAGGAACATTATATCTATTCCTTTGTTATATTAAAACAAGGATATGTAATGGATGTAACGAGCTCTGGTTGCTCGATAATGTTATCTAATAAAATTATTTGTTCTGGCATATTTAGCAATGGGCTCTTAACTCTTTCTTCCAATGATAGTGTTTTTTATGTCAATAATAAAAGAAAAAGAAAAGACTTTAATGATACTTTACTTTGGCATCATCGACTTGGTCATGTTAATGAGTCTAGGATAAGCAAGTTATACAAGGAAAAATTCCTTGATCCTTATGAGTATGAATCATTAGGAACTTGCGAATCATGTCTCATGGGTAAGATGACCAAGACTCCATTTACTGGACATGGAGAAAGGTCAACTGAGTTATTAGGACTTATACAGACTGATGTATGTGGTCCAATGATAACTCAGGCCAGAGGTGGATACTCATATTTTATCACTTTTACAGATGATTTATCTAGGTTTGGATATGTGTATCTTATGAAACATAAATCTGAAGCCTTTGATAAATTTAAGGAGTATCAAAGTATGGTCGAAAAACAAACCGGGAAAAGTATTAAAGTTTTTCGTTCTGATCGAGGAGGAGAATACTTATCCATGGAGTTTTTAGACTATCTTAAAGTTAATGGAATTCTTTCTGAATGGACCCCTCCTTATACTCCACAGCTAAATGGTATAGCTGAAAGGAGGAATCATACCTTATTAGATATGGTACGATCCATGATGTGCTTCACAAATTTATCCATTTCCTTCTGGGGTCATGCACTAGAAACTGCTATTTACATTCTGAACAAGGTACCTTCTAAATCCGTTGTTAGTACTCCATATGAAATTTGGAGTGGAAAGAAACCGTATCTTAAATATTTTAAGGTATGGGGATGTCCAGCTTATGTTAAAAGAAATTTTGGACATAAGTTGGAACCTAGAGCGGATAAATGTCTATTTGTAGGATATCCTAGAGAGGGTAGAGGATATCTGTTCTACCATCCTACTGAACAAAAGATTTTTGTCAGCAGGTATGCCACTTTTCTAGAAAAAGAGTTCATTTTAGAAAAGGACAATGGTAGAACTATTAAACTTGGAGAAGTACAAGAAACACAGATAGACAGTTCTCAACCGTTATAACATATAGTTATGACAGAACCAGAACACAAAACTCCTCCCCGTAGGTCTGAAAGAGTGCCACGGGCACCTGAGAGGTATGGGTTTATTATTGAAAATAATGAAGCCCAAGTCATTCAAAATGATGAACCTCTGACCTATACAGAAGCTATCTTGAGTACTGATTCAGATAGATGGCAAGAAGCCATGGAATCCGAGATAGACTCTATGTATGTAAACCAAGTATGGTCTTTGGTCGATGCACCAGAGGGTGTTAATCCTATTGGGTGCAAATGGGTCTATAAGAAAAAGATTGGGGCTGATGGCCAAGTTGAAACCTATAAAGCCAGATTAGTGGCAAAAGATTTTAGACAAAAACAGGGAATTGATTGTGATGAAACATTCTCACCTGTTGCCATGCTCAAATCAATCCAGATTTTACTTGCTATAGCAGCATACCATGATTATGAGATTTGGCAGATGGATGTGAAGACTGCATTCCTCAATGGTTTCCTTGAGGAAGAAGTCTACATGTCACAGCCAGAAGGTTTTATTTCAAAGAATAAACCTAATCAAGTATGCAAGCTAAAGAAATCCATTTATGGATTAAAGCAAGCTTCAAGGAGTTGGAACATCCGCTTTGATGAAACTATTAAAAGGTTTGGTTTTATCAAAAATGTGGATGAACCCTGTGTTTATAAGACTAGTGGGAGTGCCATAGTCTTCTTGGTTCTGTATGTAGATGACATACTCCTCATTGGGAATGATATCCCAATGTTGCAATCAGTCAAGGTTTGGCTATCAAACCAGTTTTCCATGAAAGATTTGGGAGAAGCATCCTATATACTAGGTATTAAGATCTATAGAGATAGATCTAAGAGGATGCTAGGTTTATCCCAATCTAGGTACATTGACTTAGTGCTGAAAAGATTCAGCATGGATGGAAGTAAAAGAGGTTATCTTCCTATGAGTCAAGGCATACATCTTTCTAAAAGGATGTCTCCTATGACACCTGAAGAAAGAAATAGAATGAATTCTATACCTTATGCTTCGGCAATAGGGTCCATAATGTATGCCATGTTATGTACCAGGCCTGATGTGGCATATGCTTTAGGCATTGTCAATAGGTTTCAGGCTGATCCAGGAGAGCATCATTAGAAAGCAGTTAAAAATATTCTTAAGTACCTAAGAAGGACTAAGGATATTTTTCTGGTTTATGGTGGTTCTGATCTTAAACTAAAAGCTTATTCTGATTCTAGTTTTCAATCAGACCTTGATGATAACAAATCCATTTCGGGATTTGTTTTTACCCTAAATGGTGGAGCAGTGAGTTGGAAGAGTACCAAGCAGTAGACTGTAGCTGACTCAACCACAGAGACAGAATACATAGCTGTCAGTGAAGCCGCCAAGGAAGCAGTCTGGATGAAGAAGTTCATCACAGAGTTGGGTGTTGTTCCTGAGATTGAAAACCCAGTGCCACTTTACTGTGACAACACTGGAGCTGTTGCTCAAGCTAAGGAACCAAGAGCTCATCATAAGTCCAAGCACATTCTGAGACACTTCCATCTCGTCCGAGAAATAGTAGAGAGACAAGATGTTTACATAAATAGAGTTGATACAAAGAACAATATAGCAGACCCGTTCACTAAGGCTCTACCACAGCAAGAGTTTGATCGCCACCTCGAGTGTATGGGAATAAGATTTAAAGGAGATTGGCTTTAGTGCAAGTGGGAGATTGAAAGGGATATGCCCTACAAGCTAATCTATGTTGTATCTCCCAAACCATTGTAATTGACAAAAAATTCTAATAAAGGCATTATTTTTCATCATACGCTATGTTTATTATGAACCCCATAGATTTGGGCTATGATTTTAGGGTTATGATGAGATCATACCAGTGAGACCTAAAGTCTTAAAACCTTAATCTAAAATATTCCTAGTCAAAGGAACCCTGAGTAGGGGATCAGGATTTTCCGGTAAGACTAGCACATCCCATGTATACTGGAGAGGGTGACTGCTCTCACAGTCACTTGTGTATGACATTAATAATGGGATGTGGGTGCTCATTGGAGAATGAGTTCACTGATATGATCCAACTTGAGAACATCTAATGGAGTCTTAGCTATATGTCAATAGAAGGTTCTCATAGTGGGAGTGGTACAAGTAATCCTTTGACCTGAGACTGCCATAAGTACCTTATGTACATGAACCCATGCTTTGGTTCAATCCTAATCATGACACTGAGTCATGCACAGGATTGATACTGGGAATGGTGAATTGGATATGAAGGTAATGAGTAGGTCAACAAGGAATCGATCACTCTTAGTAAGAGGAGATTGCATCCAGCTAGTTAACAATCGGATGATGATTCAGGGAATCTTTGATCAAAGTAAAGATATTAGAGATGGTTTCTAATATCAAGATAATTGAATCATCAATATAAGATTGATCTAGAAATAAATATAATATTGGATTTGACATATATCCATATCCATAGTTATATTTTGGGTGCAGGCTGATCGAAAGATTTAATTGTACGGTAACTTTCTACTGAAGGGTAGTTTTGGTATTTCACCAGAATTTTTATATCTTGCGGGTAGACATGACATGTTGCTAGACGTCAATCTTGTCTTGTGGGTTGATTAAATTGAATGATTACTTACTAGGAAGAGTCCTAATTGATCATAATCTGGTAAGCCCGATTTGACCTAAATCGATTAGAAAGAGTTCTAATCAAATTAGGTCAACTTGTATTCGAATCCACTGCTGGCTAGATGTGGGACCCAATGGATTACACACTTAAGAGAATTGATCAAGGGCTTAATTTTGTAATTAAATCATTTTGCATGATGACACTCTAGCAGGTGTTGCAAATCCTAGCTTCTATTCGAATTAGATTCGAATTAGGGTTCCGGATTGGTTCAATTTGGGTTCTAATTGGATCTAATTAGACCCTAATTGAGAAAATAAGAATTATGGCTAACCCTATTGGCTAACCATGCACCTAGGCTGGCCCCCCACCCGCCCCTTTGCATTTTCATGCCAAAATGCCAAGAGTCCATGCGCTAATGGACTCTTGGCGCGCCATTTGGAAGAGTCCATGGCGCATGGGCTCTTGGCGCACCCCACTTAATTCTCTGATGAATTAAGATGGGGCGGCCTCCTTTCTTAGAGTTAGCGCTTCACTTGTCCCCCCTTGGATAGGAATCCAATGGTTGATGGGTTTTTAAGAAAGAAGGAAAACGCTGTTTCTTCCCAGTCGCGCGAAATAACATCTCTTCGGAGATGAAAAGTCGTGACTCCTTTCTCTTTAAAAACATCATGATTTTTCCTTTGAGAAAGGCCGTGGGATTTATCCGGAAGGCCGTGAGAAGAAAGGATGGGGCGTGAGAAAATAGGGAAGGGGCGTGAGAAAAAAGGGAATGGTGTTTACGGAGAGTTGTGTTCTTTTGAGAAGACATCTTTTTGTAATCTATTTAAGGAACAGAGGCCTCGGGTGTTTTGTCTAATGTACAACAGCGTTATTTTTATTTGTCTTTTCTTTCCAGGAGACTGATTCCTCCTTAGCTTGTTTAGGACACAAGAGTTTCCTTTTTACAGAGTTCTCTTCTCTGTTGAAACTCAAGTCTAAAACAAGAGATAGGAGGAATCTCTCGAACGGTAAAAGAAAAGGAGATATACTCTATTTCCTATTTCCTTTACATTAAGACATTAGTGTCTTAAATCCTCCTCCTCCTTCAAGACAAGAGTGTATTCTTAGGACAAGGTCTTAAGAAAGGGAGAGGAAGAAGAAAGAAAGTAAGAAGTCCTTACCGTGGAATTTTTCAGCCATAGTCATCTTGAGTTCTGGGAGAAGAATTCAAGTGAAGGAACCTTTTGAAGAAGCGAGCATCTTGATCAATTTTCTTGTGGATCACCATTGGAGGGTGGACATTTGGACACTTGGTGAATTCAAAAGGGTCATTCAACATCAAGTTTTGATCCTACATCAAAATTGGGTTTAGCGATAACAAGTTGGTGCCCTAATTCTAATAGTGTAGGTTTGCATGTTTCTCATATGTTTTAATCCTGTTTAAGGAGATCCTGGCTAAGGTATTTGGTATAAATTTAGTTTCAATTTTGAAATTACCCTTCCGCTGCATTGCACCGGAACCTTTCAGCACATAGAGATGCACATGACTACCTAGCATTTGTCTCTCAAATTGAACCACACAGCTTAGAAGAGGCTGAAAATGATCATAACTAGATGATGGCCATTCATGATGAATTAAACCAGTTTGAAAGGAATAATGTTTGGATGCTAGTTAGTAGATCTACGAACCATCCAATAATAGAAACCAAATGGGTCTATAGGAACACACTAGATGAAAATGGTAAAGTAATAATGAATAAAGTAAGGTTAGTAGCAAATGAATTTAATCAAGAAGAAGATATCGACTTTGATGAAACTTATGCACCTATAGCAAAACATGAGATCATTAGATCACTTCTTGCATTTGCTTGCTACATGAACTTTAAACTTTTTCAAATGAATGTCAAAAGTACTTTTTTAAAATGGATTTACTTCTTGATAAGTTTTGAAAATCATGCTTTTTTAAATCATGTGTTTAAGTTGAACAAAGCTTTATATAGTTTGAAACAAGCACCTACGGCCTGATATGACAGATTGAACATGCTTTTACTCGAAAATGATTTCAAAAGAGGAAATGTTGATAAAGTTCTTTTTATTAAGAACAAAGGAAATGACATGTTAGCTATACAAATATACATTAATGATATTAACTTGGTATATCTAATGAAAATTCTCATGAAGAATTTACTAAGCTAATGCAGGATGAGTTTGAAATGAACTTTATGGGTGAATTCAATCACTTCCTAGGTTTGCAAGTCAAACAAATGAAGGAAGGAATCTTTATACACCATACCAAGTACATCAAGGAATTAATTAAGAAATTTGGCAGAGAAACAAGCAAAGAGGCTAACACACCCATGAGTCCTACCTGCAGGTTAGACAAAGATGAAAATGGATCCAATGTTGACCAAAAGCTATACAAAGGTATGATAAGATCTCTTTTATATTTGACAGCCAGTAGGCCTGATATCTTGTACAGTGTATGTGTATATGCTAGATTTCAAGGTAATTCTAAAGAAACACATATGTTTGTTATTAAAAAAATTCTCAAATATTTGAAAAGTACAAGTAACTTAGGTCTTTGATATTCTAAAGAATCATCTTTGAATTTAATTGATATTTCTAAGGCTGACTATGCTGGCTTAAAAATTGATAGAAAGACACATTAAAATTAAGCACCATTTTATAAGAGAACATGTTTTGAATATTGATATTACTCTTGAATTTGTGCCAACTATAAACCAACTTGATGCCTTCACCAAACCATTGAATTTAGATAGGTTTGCAATAATTAGAAATGAACTAGGATTATGTGATCCTACCTAGAAATAACTCCAGAGTCTTAAGGACAATATATCTAGATATCCTTCTAATCCAAATCCCAAAATTTCATAAGCCTTAATTGAAATATAAAAATTATTATTTTTGCTCCCTCTGCTCGAGCCGACTCGAGCAGATAAGCTGTTGGTCAAGCCAGCTCAGATGTTAAGCCATCTCTTTTTAGTTCGAGCCATAGGGTTTTGTTTTTACCTTCCTTACTCCTAAACCCTATTCCATTCCCTTCAAGAAACTTTCCAAACTTCTCCAAACTTCCAAAAACTTCTTCTAAACTCAATTTCTTTGTAATGGCACCAAGGAGAGTAGTTGGAAACAAATCTGGGAAAGCTAATGATCCGGCTCCATAAGAACGAAGAACGAAATTCCAAGAAGATAATGTCTCCCGAAATGAACCACAGCCTGAGGAAGCATCAAATCTGGTTTCTCCAAGCCACCAAGTGTCCCTAGGTATGCATCCAATCACTACTGGCCAACGCATTTTATTTGAATCTCTAAGGGAAATCGGTTTTATGATTGGAGATCTTATTGAGAATCAGGGTTGGAGGAATTTATGTTCACTGGACATTAAGACCTATCCAAACCTAGTAAGAACATTCTATGAAAACTTGAGGTTTGGGGAAAATTTCATTGAATCCTTAGTTAAAGGGAAGAGAATAATCATTTCTGCTGAAATCCTAGGAAATATTTTGGATATGCCTTCTGAAGGAACATAATATCTTGTACTGAAGGACAGAATAAAGGCTTTGCAAACTATTTTGGAAAGAGCTGAGATAAATGAGATTGGGATTCTCAAGGCAAATATGTTGTCAATTGAGATGAGACTCCTACCTAACTTCATTGGCCAAATCTTCTTACCTAGAATAGGTCGATTTGACTGGGTAAGTGAAAGGGATTTATGTTTTATGGAGCACTTAATTAATGGAGAAAAGATCAATTTGCCTGATTATCCAAATGAAGAAGGCAATTAGGAAAGTTAAAGCCTATTTACCATATGGAATGGTCCTCACAATCTTCTTTCAAAGAGCAAGTTTAAATTTGACAGAAGAAGACAGTAAGGCATTACTCCACACTAACACATACATAGCCAAGACCCTTCAGAGAATGGGATACTTGTTAACAGATGGTATCTGGAAGAAGAAACTGACACACCTCCAGTTGAAGAGACTGAAGAAGCCCAAGAACAAATGGAAGATGGGGCTGGAGAAGGCACCACAATGGATATCCCTGAGCCACAACCATAGCAGGAATTCCCTGTCCAGATGGACTTTGATACTTCTCTTCCAGATATTTCTATTTCTGACTTTCTTGACATGCCACACAGTACACATATCTTTGATCATGCTACAAACATTCCAAGTCATGATCAAGCTGCCATTGCTCCTACTTTGAACACTTCAATGATACAAGAATTTTTTTCACAACAAATGAATAGTATGTCTGAATCCATTAAGTCTTCTATGGGTGAGATGTTTGGAGTATTTCAAAAATCAGCTGATGACAAGCTAACCCAGTTTGGAGAACAAATAAATGAGCTAAAAGGAAGAATTGATAATATTGAAACCTCCAGAGCTACAACAACCAGTATAACTAGCACAACTATGATAGATGTTCAACCAATTCTTCAATTAATTACAACAAGTTCAGACTCTATCAAAAGCTCAGTCACTCAAATCCTTGAAGCCTACAGAACAGAGATGGATAACCTAAGGATTAGAATGGGATCACTTGAGGCAGGAAAAAGAATAGAAGATGATTATACTAAAGGAATTGGTATAATTAGGAGTGAATTTGGAAGACTACAAGGTTCAGCCGAAGCATTTGCAAATGTTTAAGCTTCAGAAATGCTTACTCTACAAAAAGAAATGGCAGTAATCAAAGAAGGAATGGAAGACTTGGCAGCTTCTAGAAGTGTGAAGAAAGTTGAAGCCGAATTGAAGTCAATGAGTAGCTTTCTATGGAAAATGCTGGGCAAGATTGAAGACATCCTAGCTACTCTCAAAACTCCTTCTAAATCCTTTCCTAGTCACTCAAGCCATCCAAGACAATGTGCTCCACACATTAGGACACCTGGATCTCATAATATTCTATAATTCATTGATCCTATTACTTCTCTACCTCCTGAAATTCAGATCCTAACCATACTTCTTCAAAACCTAGCATAGATGTAGATGGTGACTAAATGTATTACCTTTTTTGTACTTTGTACTGCACCTTTGAAATGGAATGAAGTACACCTTTTGCCTCACAAATTCTTTAATTTCTCTATGAATTGAATGTTTAATTACTCTTACCATGATTAATATTTTAATTAGAATTTCAAGATAAATTTGAGAAAGTGAAATTATCTCAAATAATTTTGAACACTTTCTCAATCTATTTTACTTTCTCAATCTATTTCTTACTCTACCATTTTGATTGATTGACAAAAAGGAAGAGATTGGTATAATATATTGCATGGAGAAAGTACTGCATGAAAAAGATAAAATAAAACATAATACAATATTGATACTTTAAAGCTTCGAAACATATGTGCTATATGTTGCTCTAATGCTTGAAAAAGAACATGTATTAATATCTCAAGCTGTTGACTCCACAAATTGATTTTGATGATAAGGAAAATAGTTAAGTATAATTTGAGAACTAATGATTTGCTTTAAGTGTGCTTTCATTGAAAGGATGCTCATAAAATTTGAAGAAGCCAATTGTGTTGAAGAACCAAGTTTGAATGGAATGATTGCACAAAACAAGACTTGGACACTCAAAGAAATGGTTAAATGGATGACTAAGACAAATGAAAACATGTTCCAGCACAAGTTCAGCAATTTCTATACTTTTTTGATGATGTGTCGACTTAAGGGGTCGACACATGACATGATGTGTCGACACATGAAGATGATGTGTCGACTCAGGCCAGTACACAGCAATGTTTCAAATGGCACAATTGATGTGTCAACACATGGACCTTATATGTCGACTAAAGGTGTCAACACATGGATCAACATATCACCTGAGAATTTCAAGCCACAGAACTTGTAAAAGTTGAAGGAACAGTTGATGTGTCGACACATGGACCTTATGTTCGACTCAAAGTATCGACTCAACTGAGAATGTGTCGACTCAACTGATTTTTCTAGAGAATCTGAATGGAACACTTTGAACTTGTGTCGACTCAAGAAGAACATGTGTCGACATAATGTGTCAACACATGAAGAGGAAGTGTCGACACATGGAGTTCTGACAATAGTAACGGCTAGTTTTTTCAAGCACAAAACTCGCCCAAATGCCCTCCAATGACTAGTTTTTCAAGTATAATGGCTAGATTTTGATTTTGGGGGCTTCGGAAAGTATATAAAGGCTCCAAATCAAATCAAGAAAATATGTATTGAATATCCAAAAAGAGTTTAGAGAGAAAAGAAGAGAGAAGAGCCTTAACTCCTATTCATTCAAAGCTTAACCACTCTCAAGCAAAAGGAAGCTTTCCAAGCATTCAAAGCTATCAAGTGCATTGAAGATCTTTCAATCTTGGGCATTCGAAAGGCTTCAACAAGAGCAAAGTAACACTAAATCGAGCTACATCGACTTATTTTCTTTATTATTGAAAGATTACATTGGTTCTTTATTTCTCCATCTTATATCTTATAAAGGTTATTGGTTAGCCTATTGGAAAACCAAGTAAGGTTATTGGTAAGCCTTGAAAATTAATTAGGTTGGTGGTTAGCCCGCAAAACCACTAAGGTTCTTGGTTAGCCCAGAAAACCAAGGGAGGTTTTTAGTTAGCCTTGTGAAAACCAATTAGTTTCTTGGTTAGCTCAGAAAATCAAGGGTGGTTTTTGGTTAGCCTTGTGAAAACCTATTAGGTTCTTGGTTAGCCCATAAAATCAAGTGAGGTTGTGACTTGTAAGCCTTGCAAAATAAGTCGGGTTTTGATTAGTGAGCCCGAAAAACTAATCGACTGTAATCATTGGATTATAGTGAATTTCCAAGGGGATCTTGGGGAGTGGATGTAGGTGCATTGTTGGCACCGAACCACTATAGATTGTTGTGTTTATGATTGCTTGTTGTCTCCCTCCTTATGTTCGACTCAAAGTGTCGACTCAACTGAGAATGTGTCGACTCAACTAATTTTCTAGAGAATTTGAATGGAACACTTTGAACTTGTGTCGACTCAAGAAGAACATGTGTCGACATAATGTGTCGACACATGAAGAGGAAGTGTCGACACATGGAGTTCTGACAACAGTAACGGCTAGTTTTTTCAAGCACAGAACTGCCCAAATGCCCTCCAATGACTAGTTTTTCAAGTATAATTGCTAGATTTCGATTTTGGGGGCTTGGGAAGGTATATAAAGGCTCCAAATCAAATCAAGAAAATATCTATTGAATATCCAAAAAGAGTTTAGAGAGAAAAGAAGAGAGAAGAGCCTTAACTCCTATTCATTCAAAGCTTAACCACTCTCAAGCAAAAGGAAGCTTTCCAACCATTCAAAGCTATCAAGTGCATTGAAGATCTTTCAATCTTGGGCATTCAAAAGGCTTCAACAAGAGCAAAGTAACACTACATCGAGCTACATCGACTTATTTGCTTTATTATTAAAAGATTACATTGGTTCTTTATTTCTCCATCTTATATCTTTTAAAGGTTATTGGTTAGCCTATTGAAAAACCAAGTAAGGTTATTGGTAAGCCTTGAAAACTAATTAGGTTGGTGGTTAGCCCGCAAAACCACTAAGGTTCTTGGTTAGCCCAGAAAATCAAGGGAGGTTTTTGGTTAGCCTTGTGAAAACCAATTAGTTTCTTGGTTAGCTCAGAAAATCAAGGGTGGTTTTTGGTTAGCCTTGTGAAAACCAATTAGGTTCTTGGTTAGCCCATAAAATCAAGTGAGGTTGTGACTTGTAAGCCTTGCAAAATAAGTCGGGTTTTGATTAGTGAGCCCGAAAAACTAATCGACTGTAATCATTGGATTATAGTGAATTTCCAAGGGGATCTTGGGGAGTGGATGTAGGTGCATTGTTGGCACCGAACCACTATAGATTGTTGTGTTTATGATTGCTTGTTGTCTCCCTCCTTATGTTCGACTCAAAGTGTCGACTCAACTGAGAATGTGTCGACTCAACTGATTTTTCTAGAGAATTTGAATGAAATACTTTGAACTTGTGTCGACTCAAGAAGAACATGTGTCGACATAATGTGTCGACACATGAAGAGGAAGTGTCGACACATGGAGTTCTGACAACAGTAACGGCTAGTTTTTTCAAGCACAGAACTGCCCAAATGCCCTCCAATGACTAGTTTTTCAAGTATAATGGCTAGATTTCGATTTTGGGGGCTTGGGAAGGTATATAAAGGCTCCAAATCAAATCAAGAAAATATCTATTGAATATCCAAAAAGAGTTTAGAGAGAAAAGAAGAGAGAAGAGCCTTAACTCCTATTCATTCAAAGCTTAACCACTCTCAAGCAAAAGGAAGCTTTCCAAGCATTCAAAGCTATCAAGTGCATTGAAGATCTTTCAATCTTGGGCATTCAAAAGGCTTCAACAAGAGCAAAGTAACACTACATCGAGCTACATCGACTTATTTGCTTTATTATTGAAAGATTACATTGGTTCTTTATTTCTCCATCTTATATCTTTTAAAGGTTATTGGTTAGCCTATTGAAAAACCAAGTAAGGTTATTGGTAAGCCTTGAAAACTAATTAGGTTGGTGGTTAGCCCGCAAAACCACTAAGGTTCTTGGTTAGCCCAGAAAACCAAGGAAGGTTTTTGGTTAGCCTTGTGAAAACCAATTAGGTTCTTGGTTAGCTCAGAAAATCAAGGGTGGTTGTTGGTTAGCCTTGTGAAAACCAATTAGGTTCTTGGTTAGCCCATAAAATCAAGTGAGGTTGTGACTTGTAAGCCTTGCAAAACAAGTCGGGTTTTGATTAGTGAGCCCAGAAAACTAATCGGCTGTAATCATTGGATTATAGTGAATTTCCAAGGAGATCTTGGGGAGTGGATGTAGGTGCATTGTTGGCACCGAACCACTATAGATTGTTGTGTTTATGATTGCTTGTTCTCTCCCTCCTTGCTCTTTACTTTATTGCTTATTACTTTTAATTTCCACTGCACTACTACGTTAGAGCATTGCACTTTAATTTTAGTACGTTGTTGAATTGAATTGCATATCTTGTCTTGTGAAGTATGCTACTTGTATTATCAAGCTTAACTTTAATTTTTTTTGAAACCCAATTCACCCCCCCTCTTGGGTTGCTCTCTGGGCAACAAGTGGTATCAGAGCCTTGTTCTCAGTATATAGGCTTTGCCGCCTTGAGTAAAGATCTATGGCAACCGCAATTGGTACTAGTGTAGTTGAGGGACAAGCCTCAAATAGACCTCAATTTTTTAATGGAACAAATTATACTTATTGAAAAACTAGGATGAGAATTTATATGCATTCTATAGATTATAATTTATGGAAACTAGTTGATAAGGGTCCACATATTCCTTCGATGGTGGTTAATGGTGTTTCCATCCCAAAACTTGAAGAGGATCAGGATGAAAATGACATTAAACAATCCGAGATCAATGCTAAGGCAATGAATCTTTTATTATGTATTATATCCTAGTGAGTTCAATAGGATATCTACATGCATGTTTTCCAATGAAATATGGGACACACTTGAAGTTTCCCACGAGGGTACCGATCAAGTGAAGAATACTAAGGTCAATATGTTAATGCACACATATAAGATGTTCCGGATGGAACCAAATGAATATATTACTGATATGTATACACGTTTTACAAATATTGTAAATTCTATGAGAAGTCTTGGTAAAGTCATATCTAATGATGATCTTGTGAATAAAATTCTTAGGTCACTTCCGATATCGTGGGATCCAAAGGTGACCGCAATTCAAGAGGCAAAGGATGTAGACAAGCTTCCACTTGAGCAGCTAGTAGGATCGCTCATGACCTATGAGCTCAACTTGAAACATAAATCAATGGACTTGGATATGAAGAAGAAGGGGATCGCTTTTAAATCAAATGTTCAAGAAGAATCCTCGATTGATGAGTCCGATGATGATGAAGAAGTAGAAGGAGAAGAAGCCCTCCTTGCCTGAAAATTTAGATGATTTATGAAGAGAAGGAAGTTTCCCTACAAGAAGAAATTTCAATCCAAGGAAAAGGGAAAGGAAAAAGAAAAAGAGAAAGAAAAGAAAAAGGAGAAGGAAGTACCTATATGCTTCGAGTGCAAGAAGCCCGGACATTATAAATTTGATTGTCCTCTCCTCAAGAAATCAAGAAAGAAACTAAGGAAGAAAGAAACGATGGCCACGTGGAGTGATAGCGAAGACTCTAGTTCAGAAGAAGAGCAAACTGAAATTGCAAATCTCTGCTTCATGGCACATCAGGACAGTGAAGAGGTATGTTCCGACTCTGAAGTTGATTTTACTTTTGATGAACTTAGAAGTGCTTTTGAAGAATTGATGCATGATTATAAATTAGTATTATCTAAAATAAGAAATTAAAAAAGCATGCTAATAGTTTCTCATTAGAAAACAATTCTTTACTAAATGATGTTAGTTCTTTGAGAATTAAACTAGATATTTTAGAAAAGAAAAATAATGTTTTAGCCATGGAAAATGAAGTTTTGAAAAGGCCTAAACATGTTGTTTCTAACAATGATCTTTTAAAGAAAAATAGGGATTTAGAACTTGAAAATGAAAAATATAAAAATGAGCTTAAGAAAATCAAACTTTTTGTTGACAAGTTTACTTATAGTTCAGAAAAGTTGAATTTACTTTTGAATAATCAAAGAGTAGTTTTCAACAAGGCAAATTTAGGATATAAACCTCAAAAGCAATAAAAGTATTTCAAAAACTTCTTTATGCCTGCATCATCTAGTATTACTTGTTTTACTTGCAAAAAACTAGGTCATAAGTCATATCAATGTAATTTCAGAAAAATCATATCTTTTGGTAAAGTGTGGGTTCCAAAAGGATCCATTTCATATACTAACCCAAAAGGATCCAAGTTAGCTTGGGTACCTAAAAACAAAGCTTGATCTTATTGCAGGTGTGTCTTGCAACGAAAGAAAACAAATGAATTTGGTATCTTGATAGTGGTTGCTCAAGGCACATGACTGGAGATGTGAAGCAATTCACTTCTCTTGAAGCTTTGAATGGAGGGAGTGTGACCTTCGATGATAATGGTAAGGGTAAAATCATTGGAATTGGTAAGGTTCACATAACTCCTTCTAATAGTATTAGTAATGTACTTTTAGTAGATGGTTTAAAGCATAATCTCTTAAGTATTAGCCAGTTTTGTGACAAAGATTTTAAAGTAGGTTTCAAATCATCATATTGCATGATTTCTATTCCAGATTTAAATGGAGTACAATTCATTGGAAAAAGGCATGGAAATATTTATCTTGTAGATCTTGATGATCTATCTTTACCTACTGGAGAATGCCTTGTTGCAATGAATTTTACCAAGGAAGAGACTAGTTGGTTATGGCATAGAAGGTTAGGGCATGCTAGTATGTACCTTATTTCAAAACTTTATAAAAAGAATTTAGTTAGAGATTTACCTGAAATCAGTTTTGAAAAGATAGAATTTGCCAAGCATGTCAATTTGGAAAATAAGTCAAAACTTCTTTTAAACTAAAAGGATTTGTAACTACTAGCAGACCACTTGAACTACTCCATATGGATCTCTTTGGACCAACTAGAACATCAAGTCTAAGAGGCAAGAGGATTAGTTATTGTGGATGATTTTTTGAGATTTACTTGGATTTTCTTTTTAGCACAAAAAGATGAGTCATTTTCTGTATTCGTAAAGTTTTATAGAAAAGTTTCAAACGAAAAAGGTGTTTCAGTCATTTGTATTCGTAGTGACCATGGAACCGAATTTGAAAATCAAGATTTTAAAAACTTTTGTAATGAAAAAGGCATAGAACATAATTTCTCTGCACCTAGGACACCTCAGCAGAATGGGGTAGTAGAAACGAAAAATCGTATGTTAGAAGAAATGGCATGCACTATGCTTTGTGAAAACGATTTGCCAAGGTATTTTTGGGCTGAAGCTATAAATATAGCATGTTATGTTTTGAATCGAGTTTTGATACGCCCTATTTTAAAGAAAACTCCAAATGAGCTTTGGAACCAAAGAAAACCAACTTTGAAATATTTTGAGTTTTTTGTTGTAAATGTTTTATTTTGAACAATGGAAAAGTTCATCTAGGAAAGTTCGATGCCAAGTCTGATGAAGGTATCTTCTTAGGATACTCTATATCAAGCAAGGCATACAGAGTATTTAACAAATGGATTTTAGTTGTAGAAGAGTTAGTACATGTTGTATTTGAAGAATTTACTAACAAATCCTCAAGAAAAGAGGATACATTTGATGAATGTGCAGGTGCTGACAAACTTCAGAAGCTGACATTGGATGATCAAGCTCAACCAAATGAAGAAAATCAGGACAAGGATGAAAAGGAAGTTGACACTCCAGTGCATCAAGATCTACCTAAGGAGTGGAGGTATGCTCATGGACATCTTAAGGAACTAATCTTAGGTGATTCATCTAAAGAGATAAGAACTCGAGCTTCTATTAGAAATGAATGTGACTATATTGCTTTTGTATCTCAAGTAGAACATAAATATTTTGAAGAAGCTGAAAAAGAATTTAATTGGATCAATGCTATGCAAGAAGAACTAATACAATTTGATAGAAATAATGTTTGAACACTCGTAGAAAGACCATCTAATGTTTCAATTACTGGCACTAAATGGGTATTTAGGAATAAATTAGATGAAAATGGTATTGTCATTAGAAATAAAGCTAGGCTAGTTGCTAAAGGCTACAATCAGGTGGAAGGGATTGACTTTGATGAAACTTTTGCTTCTGTTGCTAGACTTGAAGCAATTAGACTATTGTTAGCTTTTGCATGTTTTATGAACTTCAAATTATTTCAAATGGATTTTAAGAGTGCTTTCTTGAATGGCTTTATAAATGAAAAAGTTTTTGTTGAACAACCACCCGGATTTGAAAATCATGCACATCCAGATCATGTTTTCAAACTGCACAAAGCACTTTATGGTTTGAAGCAAGCACCTAGAGCATGATATGAAAGGTTAAGCAAATTTCTTATTGAAAATGAATTTTCTAGAGGAAATGTTGACAAAATACTATTTTTGAAAAGGAAAGATAATGATTTATTAGTAGTACAAATATATGTTGATGATATCATTTTCGATGCTACTAATGAAATTCTTTGTCAAGAGTTTGCTAAGCTTATGCATGGTGAGTTCAAGATGAGCATGATGGGAGAACTCAATTTCTTTCTCGGACTCCAGATTAAGCAAACTTCAGATGGTATCTTCATCAACCAAGCTAAGTATACAAGAGAAATTATCAAAAAGTTTGGGATGGAGACTACTAAGCCAATAGGTACGCCTATGAGCCCCTTATGTAAACTAGATAAAGATGAAAATGATAAATTTGTAGATCAAAAATTATATAGAGGCATGATAGGCTCTTTACTGTATTTAACTACTAGTAGACCAGATATAATGTTTAGCATTTGCATGTGTGCTAAATATCAGTCTGAACCTAAAGAATTACATCTTATGGCTATTAAGCGCATTATTATATATCTATCTGGTACTGTTAGTATTGGTTCGTGGTATGCTAGAAATTCTTCTGCTGAATTGATTGGATATTCTGATGCAGACTTCGCTGGGTGTAGATTAGATAGAAAGAGTACTAGTGAAACTTGCCAATTTCATGGAGTTAACCTAATCTCATGGTTTAGCAAGATACAAACTTTAGTTACACTATCCGTAGTTGAGGCTAAGTATATTGCAGCAGGAAGTTGTTGTGCTCAAATTCTGTAGATTAAGTAACAACTTGAAGACTTTAGAATCAAGTTGGCTAGAACTCCTATTAAATGTGATAATACCAGTGCTATTTACTTGACTAAAAATCCTGTTCAATACTCTAGGAGCAAGCACATTAAAATTAGGTATCACTTTATTAGAGATCATGTAGAAAACAATGATATTTTGCTTAAATTTATATGCACTGAATTTCAATTAGCTGATATTTTAACTAAACCTCTCTTGGAAGATCGATTCTGTATGATTAGAAGAGAGCTCAGGATCATCAATCCATTTGATTAAATCTTTCCTCCCAATTTGACTCAAACTAGATCAATTTAACCTTATTTATGATATATCATGATTGATCATTACTGATTTGACTCCAAAAACCTATTATTTCAATTGATTTTGATCATTCTGTGAAATCCCTAATTTTTCAGTTTTTAAGTCAATGTGTCGATACATCATGAGTCGACACCAAAATGTGTCGACACATGCGTGAGTCGACACATGCCCGATGACAAACTAAGATTTTAAGGATTTCCAAACCATTTTTCTCCCAAAATTCATTCTCCTCCGAGCCGACACCTTGATTCCAGGTATCCATCTTGTTTATCCTCTCATTTCCTTGCTTTTACCCATCGTTTTCTCAGATTTGAAGGTTTGGTGGTCGTTTTTGATTGGAATTCCTCTTAGGTTTTAGCTCCTAAACCCTAGAAACTCCCTATTTCCACCAAAAACCTTGCCCAAACCTTGATTATTGACAATGGGTCCTTGCAAACAAGTCGTTCACCAATGGCGTCAGTCACAGCATGAAGAAGAGTGGAGAATGAAGGCCCGACATGGTCTAGAGCTCTGGATCCATCTGCACGACCGTTGTTTGCACCTTCTAGCCTGATGAGCTCCAAGATAGTGGTTGGAGGATGCTGAGTTGACTTCTTTTTCTTGGACCAGCAGCATTTTTGGATAGGAGAGTGGATCCGACATGCTGGGTAGGCTACTTTATGTTCGCTTAGTGAGAGTACTATCCCGGGTTGATGAGAGAGTTTTATGGATCACTTGCCCGCAGATCAGATGGCTGGATTGCTCAGGTCAAAGGATGGGATATTCCCATTTCAGCAGAGATTCTGAGCAGAGTATGGGATATACCCATGACTAGATCAATTATTGACAGTCTGTTGGATAGAGTTAGTGGCCTCCGGTGTATTTTTGAGTCCAATATCTTACCAGAGAGAGCCATTGTTCCTGCATCGAGATTGTTTGTGGAGATGAGACTACTACATCATATCATCGCCCAGATTCTTTTGTCGAAGATCGGTCGATTTGATTACATTGCCGAGTGAGAGTTGCTCATGATGGTCTCCCTGATTCAGCGAACACCGATTTGTCTTCCTGTTCTAATGATTCATCAAATTACTGAGGCAGCGTCTAGTCAGTAGCTCTGCTTGCTGTATGGCATGGGATTGATTGTACTATTATGGGAGTATGGAGTCAGCTTCCAGGATGAGCCTTATCGTACTTTGATCCATACCGATGTATATGACATCAGGTCACTACATCGCATGGGTTATCATTTTGTCCGAGGCCAGTGGACACGGAGGACATCAGGATAGGCCGAGGATAGAGTTGACATTGATAAGGACATAGCAGAGGAGGAGTGGATTCTTTCAGGTGAGGTTGGACCGAGCGAGACACAGCCTGAGATGGCAGCATAGCCAGCTCAGCCTGATCCTTCTACATCTACCCAGCCACAGCCAAAGTAGATAGAGACTCATGGTACTTCAGATACTCTAGAGGACAGAGTCAGATGCATAGAGATCGATGTTTTCATCATGAGGCAGCGTCTAGATGTCTTTATTACTAAGATGAGAGAGAGCCACATTGGTCTTAGTGATGGTATTTCGGCTATTCTCTCAGCACTATCTAGAGCTTTGATGAGTGCTCCTGCTGCAGACATAGTTCCTGCTTCAGTTGATGTTCTTGCTCCAGCACCAGCTGATGACGTTGCTGACATTGACACTGGTGCTGAGACTATTGTTGGAGATGGAGTTGGAGATACTATTGTTGGAGATATTGATGGAGATGAGGAGACTGACTCAAACCGGTTTGATATTACTGATCTTTCGTCAGAGCCAGTTACAGAGGTGACGGATGATGTGCCTGCGAGCCCAATTGACCCATCCTTCTCACTTGCTCCGATACCTGATCCATCCTCTCCTTCTAGATCGGTTGATCATACTCCAGTTCTAGTTTCGATTCCTATTCTTAGTCCTCTTGTTGACCTACCTGACATTGATATTTCATTCATTGATTCTCCTGACATTCAGACACCTATCATCGAGACCCCCACACTTAATACACATATTGTAGATACACCGATACCTTCCACAGTTGATACTGTTATTCTTGATATGCCTATATCATCAGCTGTTACACCTACTTTTGTTAGTCCTACCCTTCATACTTCTTCAGTTACTCAAGAGCTTGGGTTTTATACACCCGGCCTTCAGCATCTTAATTCAGGCCCTACTTTTGATCATACTCCTGCTCTAGCTGTTACTGAGATGATTCACTCGGTCAGTTTAGTTCCTGCAGAGGACGTAGCTTCTACATCTACTGCTTCAGCCAGAGGTCAGTCCTATATTCATCACAGAGGACGTGGATGCCGTACCCCTCCTCAGCCGACCAGGACCAGACTTCGAGATCTTCGACCATGATGGCCGCGAGCTCGATCTTTTACTGATACTGGACCGATCAAGATCGGTTCATCCTCTGATGACTCGATGGATAAGGATTAGGACATTGATGTATTTCTAGATAGTATTATATTTCTAGATAGTTTACTTACATGCTTACATGTACTTTTATCTTTGTTATGTACTTGATGATACATATATGAAAAACTTTTTTGATTACTCATTCCTATATCTTTGATGGACATGAATGCTATATCTTGAATTGCTTTCATGAATGTGCTTCTTAAAGAAAATATTCCGAAAATAAATGTATTCCCTTTATCTACTTTTTAATGATAACAAAAAGGGGGAGTAATTCATGATATTATTTAAGTATAAATGTGTTTACTTCTCCAAACTAAAAGGGGAGTAACTTTTACTTTTTGAAAACCTGAATTTATGAAAGGGGAAGCTTCACCTTTTGTCAAAGTAAATTTGATTCTCAAAACCCCTCTTTCAATATTTTTGAAAAGATTCTTACAAATCTTGTTATGAATCAGTAATTCAGGGAGAGCTTTGTTAATTACTGAAATTTTCATTGTAAGAGAATCATGATACATGTTCTTAATGCATTTAAATAAATATCAATGTTTTGACTAAGCTCTGATACTCTCTATCTTTGAAACAAGCTCAAATTCTATCACTTGTGTTTTGAATGATTATATCTTTAAGTAATGATTGATATACGTAATGCTTTCAATATTGTGCATCTTGATCAATTCTCTTAAAGCTTTAATTTTAAAGTAATTTATACTTAAGGGTTTTGTCATCATCAAAAAGGGGAAGATTGTTGACTCCACTAATTGATTTTGATGATAAGCAAAATAGTTAAGTATAATTTGAGGACTAATGATTTGCTTTAAGTGTGTTTTCATTGAAAGGATGCTCACAAAATTTGAAGAAGCCCAATTGTGTTGAAGAATCAAGTTTGAATGGAATGATTGCACAAAACAAGACTTGGACACTCAAAGAAATGGTTGAATGGATGACTAAGGCAAATGAAAACATGTTCCAGCACAAGTTCAGCAATTTCTGTACTTTTTTGATGATGTGTCGACTCAAGGTGTCGACACATGACATGATGTGTCGACATATAAAGATGATGTATCGACTCAGGCCGGTACGCAGCAATGTTTCAAATTGCATAGTTGATGTGTCGACACATAGACCTTATATGTCGACTCAAGATGTTAACACATGGATCAACACATCACCTGAGAATTTCAAGCTACAGAACTTATAGAAGCTAAAGGAACAGTTGATGTGTCAACACATGGACCTTTTATGTCGACTCAAAGTGTCAACTCAACTGAGAATGTGTCGACTCAGCTGATTTTTCCAGAGAATCTGAATGGAACACTTTGAACTTGTGTCGACTCAAGAAGAACATGTGTCGACATAATGTATCGACACATGAAGAGGAAGTGTCGACACATGGAGTTCTGACAACAGTAACGACTAGTTTTTTCAAGCACAGAACTTGCCTAAATGTCCTCTAACGGCTAGTTTTTCAAGTATAATGTCTAGATTTTGATTTTGGGGGCTTGGGAAGGTATATAAAGGCTCCAAATCAAATCAAGAAAATATGTATTGAATATCCAAAAAGAGTTTAGAGAGAAAAGAAGAGAGAAGAGCCTTAACTCCTATTCATTTAAAGCTCAACCACTCTCGAGCAAAAGGAAGCCTTCCAAGCATTCAAAGTTATCAAGTGCATTGAAGATCATTCAATCTTGGGCATTCAAAAGGCTTCAACAAGAGCAAAGCAACACTACATCGAGCTACATCAACTTATTTGTTTTATTATTGAAAGCTTACATTGGTTCTTTATTTCTCCATCTTATATCTTGTAAAGGTTATTGGTTAGCCTATTGGAAAACCAAGTGAGGTTATTGGTAAGCCTTGAAAACCAATTAGGTTGGTGATTAGCCCGCAAAACCACTAAGGTTCTTGGTTAGCCCAGAAAATCAAGGGAGGTTTTTGGTTAGCCTTGTGAAAGCCAATTAGGTTCTTGGTTAGCCTAGAAAACCAAGGGAGGTTTTTGGTTAGCCTTGTGAAAACCAAATAGGTTCTTGGTTAGCCCGTAAAACCAAGTGAGGTTATGACTTGTAAGCCTTGCAAAACAAGTCGGGTTTTGATTGGGATCCAGTCGTCGTCCAGGTATTTTTACATTTTTTAAATTTTTCTCGCATTTTTTTATTTTCCTATTCTCACTATTCCACCTATTCCTGCTATTCCATCTTTATCCCGATCTTATTCTTGATTTATTCTACACTATTCCATCTTCTCCCGTGGGTTTTTAAAACATCTCTCAAACCCTAGCCGCCGCCCCCTCCGGTCCCAGATCCGGGCTGCCCGACACCTGGCCGCCCCCGCCGGATCGCCGTCGACGCTCGCCGGCCCCCACCCTCGCCGGAGAAGCCACCGCCGTGCACGCCCATGGGAAGATGAATGGACGCGGAGGCGTCTGCCCGCCATGACCCACAGCCATCACTGCCACCGTCGATGCTGGCCTGCTGCCAGTCGCTGTTCCCGCCGCCTGTCGGCCCTCGCCCGGTCGCCGATGGGGTCCGCCGCCGCCCACGCCCATGGGAAGATGAATGGATGCGGGAGGCATCCGTCCGCCCCGTGCATCCGTGTGATGCCGCCGCTCGCTGCATGACACCGCCACCATCGCCCTCCTGCCACCGTCCTGCCGCCCCGCCGTCTGCCGGCCATGTCCCAGCCGCCGGAGCCCTCACCGACATCCAGGAGATCCCACGCCAAGGGAAGACCAAATGGCATGCACAGGGCATGCTGTGCTCCTTGTGCCGCCTCGCCTGCAGCCCGTCGCCAGCCCTCCACTGCTCGCCATCCACCGCCCGCTTCCCGGCCGTTCGTTGGTGCCCGCCGGAGTGGTTCCCTCCCTGTCCATGGTCGTAAGATGAGTTTGCATGGATTTCAGAGCATCCCAGTATTCAGAGCAGCATGCTTTCTAGAGCAGATCATCAAGCCGACATGCTTTTCTAAGTAGATCAGCACCAATATTGATGCAGCACAGTTTTTGATATAATTTATTTTTGTTTTTTGGGTTTCTTGTAGGCTAAGTAACTGAGGATTTTGGTTTTTCTATATAAAGGGGCCCCCTTCTCCCTTGTAATCAGAAGTTTTGATATAAATTTTTGGGTTTTCCCTGGGTTCTTGTTCTAGGCTGAGGCCCATCTTTCCTTCACTTGCGGGTGTCAAGGGGTGTGAGACCCCACTTCCTTTGCTCGCATGCAAGCGTCGAGGGGTGCGAGGCCCTAGTTATCTCCTTTTTCCATCGAGTCCCCCTCTAGGTCTTAGCTATTTTTTTACGGCCCCAGGTAGCGATTTGGGTGGGATGCCCTAGGCTCCGCGTGTAGTGAGATGGGTGGGACGCCCTAGACTACATGTAGTGAGGTGGGTGTATGCCCTAGAGGTGCGACGTCTCTCCGTGAAGGTGAGTCCCTGGTCCTAGAGTGTCCATGTTTTCTATCCTCCATCCCATGTTTCTCCACCCAGAAAAATTGAAAATCAAAAGAGTTTGGCTGCTTTAGGGTTTAGTGTCAGTTCGCCCTAGTCCCAGGAGGCTTCTTAGCCCTCCTACGGTCCTAGTTTATTTAGGGTGTTTCCCCTGTTTTTCCTAATAAATCAAGTTACGTCTTCAGCCGTCTTGCATCATTTGGTATCAGAGCGAGTTGTGGATTAGGGTGTGCTCCATTTTTCAAACTCGATGGAGTCGAGTTCTTCAGGATCGAGGAGAATGATGGGGATCCAGTCATCGTCTAGGTATTTTTTCCATTTTTTTAATTTTTCTCACATTTTTTTTTATTTTCCTATTCTCACTATTCCACCTATTCCTGCTATTCCATCTTTATTCCAATCTTATTCCCAATTTATTTCACACTATTCCATCTTCTCCCATGGGTTTTTAAAACATCTCCCAAATCCTAGCCACCACCCCCTCTGGCCCCAGATCCGGGCCGCCCGACCCCCGGCCGCCCTCGCCGGACCGCCGCCAATGCTCGCCGGCCCCGGCCCATGCCAGAGAAGCCGCCGCCGCCGCCCATGCCAATGGTAAGATGAATGGACGCGGAAGCGTCCGCCCGCCATGACCCACGGCTGCCGTTGTCGTCGTCGCCGTCGGCCTGCTGCCCATCGCTGCTCCCGCCACCCGTCGGCCCTTGCCCGGTCGCTGGTGGGGTCCACCACCACCCACGCCCGTGGGAAGATGAACGGACATGGGAGGCATCCATCCACCCCCATGCATCCGTGTGACGCTGCCGCCCGTCGCCTGACGCCGCCGCCGCCACCTGCCTGCCGCCGTCCTGCCGCCCCGCCGTCCGTCGGCCATGGCCCAACCGCCGGAGCCCTCACCGGCATCCAGGAGATCCCACGCTAAGGGAAGACCAAACGTGACGTAGAGGGCATGCCGTGCCCCCTGTGCCGCCTCGCTTGTAGCCCACCGCCAGCCCTCTGCCGCTCGCCGTCTGCCGTCCGCTGGTGCCCCGTCGGAGTGGTTCCCTCCCTGTCCACGGTCGTGAGATGAGTTTGCATGGATTTTAGAGCATCCCAGTATTCAGAGCAGCATGCTTTCTGGAGTAGATCATCAAGCTGACATGCTTCTCAGAGCAAATCAGCACCAATATTGATGCAGCATAGTTTTTGATATATATATATATATTTTTTTGGGTTTCTTGAAGGCTAAGTAATTGAGGGTTTTGGTTTTTCTATATAAAGGGGCCCCCTTTCTCCCTTGTAATCAGAGGTTTTGATATAAATTTTTGGGTTTTCCCTGGGTTCTGGTTCTGGGCTGAGGCCCGTCTTTCCTTTACCTGCAGGTGTCGCGGGGTGTGGGACCCCACTTCCTTTGCTCGCATGCGAGCGTCGAGGTGTGCGAGGCCCTAGTTATCCCCCTTTCCATCGAGTTCCCCTCTATGTCTAGGGATTTTTCTTTACGTTCCCAGGTAGCGATTTGGGTGGGATGCCCTATGCTCTACGTGTAGTGAGATGGGTGGGATGCCCTAGATTACATGTAGTGTGGTGGGTGAGATGCCCTAGAGGTGCGATGTCTCTCCATGAAGGTGAGTCCCTGGTCCTAGAGTGTCCATATTTCATATCCTTCATCCCATATTCCTCCACCCAGAAAAATTGAAAACCAAAAGAGTTCGGCTACTTTAGGGTTTAGTGTCAGCTCGTCCTAGTCCCGGGAGGCTTCTTAGCCCTCCCACGGTCCTAGTTTATTTAGGTTTTCCCCTATTTTTCCAATAAATCAGGTTACGTCTCAGCTGTCCCGCATCAGGTTTTGATTAGTGAGCCCGGAAAACTAATCGGATGTAATCATTGGATTATAGTGAATTTCCAAGGGGATCTTGGGGAGTGGATGTAGGTGCATTGTTGGCACCGAATCACTATAGATTGTTGTGTTTGTGATTGCTTGTTTTCTCCCTCCTTGCTCTTTACTTTATTGCTTATTACTTTTAATTTCCACTGCACTACTACTTTAGAGCATTGCACTTTAATTTTAGTACTTTGTTGAATTGAATTGCATATCTTGTCTTATGAAGTGTGTTACTTGTATTATCAAGATTAGCTTTAATTTTTTTTGAAACCCAATTCACCCCCCCTCTTGGGTTGCTCTCTGGGCAACACAAGCTCTGATGCTTTAAGTTCTAATGTTTAAAGCATTGAATTACAATTTTTTTTACAAGTTCTGATACATAATGACTCTAAAACAAAATATGTTACACTTCAACATTTGTTAGCTCTATTGTTCAAGGTTTTTGAGCTTTGAAATGTAGAATTGGGTGAAAAGTTTGCCAAACCATGGAGTATTTTATTGAGGGGGAGATTATCTCACTAAGCCCTAATTCTCCTCTCATTGTTTGGCACTAATTGAAGTCAATTTGCTCTACTTGTTCATATACTCTTGCAAATACTATTATACAAGTAATTGTAAAGTTTTTTTTCAATTTTTCATGCCCAGTGTTTTGTCATCATCAAAAAGGAGGAGATTGTTGATCCCATAAGTGATTTTGATGATAACCAAACATTGGAGTATGTACATTTATTACTGACAACTCTTCAAGTATGTGACAAGTTTGTGTAGGATGAATAATATGTTCAACCTTTAATTCCTACACTTTTGGTTTCTTGATTGAGTTGTATTGTAAATATTTTTGTAAAGAAGAACCAAATTAAAGTACTAAGAAAAATTAGTTTAAAAGGGTTACTTCTGTGAGTATGTGTGTGCCATGAATTTTAGTTTGAGTTGGTTTGTGTGAAATTATAAATGAGTTGGTGAGAGTTCTCTTTAAGTTCAATTGTAAAAATCCTAAAGAAGACACTCGAGTTGACCTTAAGTGAAGAAGAGCCGACTTTGCTTATGGGCACGCGCAAGGATTCTGGAACGCAACAATCTGAGCCGACTCGATGGAAAGCAAGCCGACTCCAGTGAATCCGAGTCGATTGGAATCAGTCCGAGCCGACTCCTCCAGAGTCCATTTTCTGAAGATTTTTGATAACAGCTAGGCGAGCCGACCCGAACCAAAAAGAGCCGACTCTGCTAGACCTAATTTTGAAAGCTTGAGAAAGCAAGCTAACCCGAATTGCATCAAGCCGTTTCTTCCAGAGTAAGGTTTTTCGAACCTGAGAAGAAGAGTCGACCCAATTTGAAAAGAGCCGACTCCTCGAGTTCAAGATTTTCAAGATTCAAGTTCGAGCCGACTGACAAAGAGCCGACTCATCCAGAGTGAAGTTTTGCACCCTGAGACAAAGAGTCGACTGCATTGAAGAAATGGCGACTCGACCTATCGTCTCGAAGGATCCGAGCTGACTCAAAGGAATCCGAGCCGACCCGAGTGACGCTTTCAGGTATCCAACGGCTAGTTCCAGAATTTATTTTTGAATGCTAAAAGGTACTCCAATGGTCAAAAATCATTTCCCAATGATCTGGAATGGCTAGAATTGCCTTGAGATGATGAAAGACTTTAAATTTGAAGGATTTGAACTTTCTTGCAATAATGATTTATAAAGTTCTTCAAAGAAAGAGAGATTCATTGAATATCCTACCCACCAACAGCAAAAGAGCACAAGAGCATTCAAGTCAAGCTTTTAAGTCTTCACCAACTCTAATTTGAAGCTTGAAGCAAATTTAGGAAGAAGCCACTGAAGTCATTAAAGCTTATTCAAGTGCATTCAAGTGGACTTCCAACAAGCTACACCGGCAACTATCCGACAAACTGAGTTTGTCATTCTTGTTGCATTTAATTTTCAATTCAATCTTTGAATTGTTGGGTTATTGGTGAGCCCGGTTGAAAAACCAAATTGGTTCTTGGTGAGCCTTGTTAAAACCAAGGGTTAGGTTTTGGTGATCCTGTGAAAACCAAGTTGGATTTTGGTGAGCCTGTCAAAACCAAAGGGTGTTGGGTTTTCTTTGGTGATCCCGTAAAACCAAAGTGTAGAGGTTCTTGGATTGTGATCCTGTAAAACAATCATACTGTATTCTGGTATGAATATAGTGGAAATCTTAAGTGGTATCTTGGATAGTGGATGTAGGAGCTGGGTTGCTCTGAACCATTATAAATTTGGTGTGTTTGTGTTGTGCTTTCTTGACTCTGTTTAGCTTCTGCATTTTATAATTATATCATAGCACCTACCACTTGCAAAGGATTTTGAATAGCACATTATTTGCTTCAATTTTTTAAAAGACCCAATTCACCCCCCCTCTTAGGTAGCCACCTGGGTAACAAGAAATTGTTGAACCATCCTTCCATAGCATGGATTTTTTCTTGCCCATAGATATAACTCCATATTCATACATTAAGTCCAGTCTCTTTAGCCCAGAACCAGTCCCTGAATCCCTTTCCTATTTTCTACCCTTTCTTGAGTCTTCTCATGTGTCTAGAACTATTAGGTTACATTTTGTTGAGGTTACTAGGTTGCAAGAATCCATAGAGCCCATCCCATTTGCTATGTACTTTTGGCAGACCCTCTAGCATCTATTACGAGTTACTAGCAAATTTTCTTTTGCATGTCATCCATCAACCACAACTCATGCTCCATACCCAAGTTGTTGTTAAGACCTAATAAACCTCTTTCGATAGGAATGCATAGTCGAGTCTGTTAGGTGTTGGTATGAGTCCTTTGTATCACCTGTTAAGAGTCTGCATGTGCCCAGCATATTCACCACCTACACTAATTTTGAAATAAACTGGCTAATTCCCAAAGAAGAGCCAAGAAATTTAATGTAGTGGATTCTATCATGGTTACGCTTAGGCCTAAAAGAAGCTTCATGCTCACAGAGCCAGACTTTTTAAAGTGATAGAGAAGGTTGGACCAAATGCCCTATGTGTCAGATTTGCCTCCGGATTTAGGCATTAGTTATACCTTCAATATCGCAGACCTGGTTGAGTATAGGGAACCGGCAACGATACCCAGTGAGGCCTTCGGACCTACTCTTTCCATTGTGAGTGACCCTAACCCAGAGTGTCCAGTAATAAATTTGGCCTGAGAGAGGAGAACGGATCGAGCATATCCTGGATGATCAAGCCATAATGACCCAGGGCCACGGCTATCAATGCTACTTGGGCCGATGGCATGGCCAACCAGAGTTAGACAATTCATAGATTTCTCGAGAGGACTTGTAGTGCCTCAACCTAGACCTTCTCGAGAGATATGTGAGCCAGCCTGATCTTCACTCGACAGGGTCGAGTTCCTCCCACCCCCGAGAGAATTGGTGGGGATACCAGAAGCACCAGAATAAGTTAGAGGCTTCCCAATCCTCTGTGGATTACTTAGTAGTATTTGAGTCCATTTGTAATAAGGGCTTAGCCTAATTAAGTTATCATTTGAGTCCTATACTAGTCAGCTCATGTTGAGCTAGTTTTCTTTCTTAGTCCTGTATGTAGCATTTGATCCATACTATTAGGATTTTGGATTAGTCGGTCAAGTCTGCTCATGTTGAGCTAATGATATTCTGAGTCTTGTAATCATGTCCAGTTGTATTGAGTTTGTTTGAGTCAAGCCCAGTCAAAGAAGACTCAAGCATGTGAAGGACACCACCCAGCATACCACGTCAGTAACCATATGGAGTCCCAGTCACACCCTGGATTTCACCACCTAGGATTACCTGGAGGATCATGAAGTCGGCCCATGCATGAGGAGTTGATGACCACATGCCAGCACACCCCTTCCACACCCCAAGCACACCAACTCCACATGCCAGCATGACAAGAAGGAAAGTCAAAACAGATAAGCATGAATCCCATGATTCATGCCAGCTTGCTTAGGAAAGAAGTGGTCCCCCCCTTTGGCTACTCACTACCTACCTTGTTTGGAGGGATTTTATATGGCATGAGAGTGTTTTCTTCCATGTATTCAGCCCCACACTTTAGGAAGAAAGTGGTCACCCCTTATTTTCCTTGTTTTCTTTTTCTTGGGCCTTAAGTCTCATGACTCTATATAAGGGACCCCTTGTATGAAGATTTAATAAATTTTTATCATGAAATAATTTTGAATTTCTCCAATTGCTGTGTGCTACCTACTGTGTGCTTAAAGGGATTATGTATGAGCTTTTCTTCTTCCTGCTGTCTTGCGCTTGCCTCCAACCTCCATCTGCCACTCTAAGCCCTAGCTGCCCTCCTTAAATCCCATCTTCTCTTTGCTAGTTTTTGAATTAACTCTCCACCTGTGCTTTGTTTTCTTATCCTAGAATGGCTATTTGTAGTTCCCTCGACTTCGACAAATCCAACAACTCCATCTAGCCGCAATCGGATCATCGAGCAGAAAGTCAAGAATCCACCAGTCTCTGGCTTGATTTTCCATGCTGCATCCGGGAGCGAGAGCGATTCCTTTGCATACGATCTGCACCAGGCACATCAACCATTGTTAGGTACACCCCCTCTTCCTGCCAGATGCTTTGTTGAAGATGAACTAGCCCAACCAAGACTTCTCAGCCTTGGTGGTCCACTTTCAATCACTTTTTAGGTTGTGTTATGCATGCTTTTTGCTTCTTAATTTCATATATAACTCTTTACTTAGTTTATTGGTCTAATCTTCGAGATTCAAACATCTAACTTAGTATATAAAAATACAAAAGTAATATGTATGCATATATAGTTTCGCATTAGACTTGGCATCAAATTTGCTTAAATTGTCCTTGCCATCGCGTAAAATGAAACAACGGCATCCAAAAACATAAAAATATTTAATTAAAGGTTTCCTACCATTTCAAAGCTCATAAGGTGTTTTCTTTAAAATAGGCCGGATTAAAACATGATTGAAACATAGCAAGCAGTGTTTATGGTTTCCGCTCAAAAATACCTAGGCAAATCATTTTTGCAAAGCATGGTGCGCGCCATTTCTTCAAGAGTTCTATTTTTTCTTTCTACCATCCCATTTTATTGAGGTGTCCTAGGTGCAAAAAAATTATGATGAATGCCATTTTCACTACAAAACTTTTCAAAATCATGATTTTTAAATTTTGCACCATGATCACTCCTTAAAGAAATAATAGAACCACCTTTTTTATTTGAGACTCTTTTATGAAATTTAATGAATGCAGAAAAAGTTTCATCTTTGTGAGCTAAAAACATGATCCATGTAAAACGTGAGAAATCATCTACAATAACTAGACCATACTTCTTGCCTTTTAAACTAGATATTCTAGTAGGTCCAAAGAGGTCTATATGAAGTAATTCTAGAGGTCTAGATGTAGAGACTACTTCTTTAGGTTTAAAAGAAGATTTAGTTTATTTTCCAAGTTGGCAAGCACTACAAATCTTATCCTTTTTAAAATTAAGTTTTGATAAGTCTTTTAGTAAATCCTTTTTGCAAAGTTTTAAAAGCAAATACATACTAGCATGTCTTAGTCTACAATGCCAAAGTCAACTAGTTTCATTGATGTTGGCTTCCATTGCCACTAGGCATTGACATTTTGAACAAGAAGATCATCAAGATCAACCATATAAATATTGCCATGCCTATGACCAATAAACTTGATGCTATTGTCATCAAGACTAGAAACAATGCACATTAAAGATTCAAAAACAACTTTAAAATCTTTGTCACAAAACTGGCAAATACTAAGTAAATTATACTTTAAACCATCAACATAAAGAACATTATCTATATAAATAGGGAGGGTGATATAGACTTTACCAATGCCAATAATCTTGGCCTTTCCATTATCACTGAAAGTCACATTTGCACCATTTTGATATTCAAGTGAGGAGAACTGCTCCACATCTCCAGTCATGTGCCTTAAGCAACTGCTGTTGAGATACCACAATCTTCTTTTGTTGGTTGTAAGGCACCTACAACAACAAATTAGGTGGAGACTTTATATATCCAAGTCATCTTGGGTCCTTTAAAGTTAGTAGTGATGGTTCCTTTTGGAACCCAAACTTTTTTAACTTTGCATAATTTTCTTTTATTGCTCAAATATAATTTATGTCCTATACTGCCACAAGAATAACAAGTAATAGAGGATGAAGCAGGCATAAAGAAATTCTTGAAAAATTTTTGTTGTTTCTTAGGTTTAAAACCTAATCCTGCTTTGTTGAAAATAGTTCATTGATTATTTAAAAGCATATTCAGTTTTTCAGAACTATAAGTAAACTTTTCAACAAATAGTTTAAATTTTTCAAGCTCATCCTTGTACTTCTTGTTTTCTTGCAAAAGTTCTTTGATTTGTTTAGCAAAATTTTTAGTTTGTTGCAAACAATTTTTCCTTTTTTAAATCTTCCTTTTCTTTTTCCAAAAAGATAATTTTATCAGTTAGCTTCTTGTTTTCTTGAAGCAAACAATTATTTTCAATCAAAGACCTATCATTTGTTTTAATCAATTCTAAATTTTGCTAAATTTACTTATGTGATTCATTTTAAGTTTTTAAAATTCAACTACTAATTCATCAAAAACTTCAGATTCAGGCATAACCTTATCATTGTTTGCCATTAAGTAAAAATTTGCAACCTCTTGCTGCTCTTCATCTGAGTTTCACTCCTCGCTCTTGCTCCAAGTGGCCATCATGGTTTTCTTTCTCAATTTCCTTATGCTTTTCTTGAGTAAGGGGCAGTCCAACTTGAAGTGATCAGGTTTCTTGCACTCAATGCAAATGGGTTGCTCCCTTTCTTTCTCTTTTTCTTTCTCTTTACTAGGCTCTTCTTTTTGAGGCTTCTTCTTGAAGTTGTATTTCTTCTTTCTCATAAACCTCCTAAACTTCCTTGCAATGAGAGCCATTTCATCTTCATCATCTTCCTCATCAGAATTATCACTTGATTCTTCTTTGGTAGTGGACTTGAAGGCAATCACTTTCTTCTTCTTATCATAGTCCACTATCTTTTGTTTCATGGAGAGCTTATAAGTCATTAATGAGCCCAAGAGCTGCTCGAGTGGAACTGTATTTACATCTTTGGCTTCTTCTATAGCGGTGACTTTAGCATCACAAGAAGTCGGAAGAGACTTGAGAAGTTTATTAACAAGTTCACAATTAGAAATAACTTTACCTAAGCTTCTCATGCCATTCACAATATTAGTGAATCTAGTGTACATTTTATTAATAGATTCAGATGGTTCCATTTTAAACATTTCATATGTATGAATGAGCATGTTAACTTCGATAGTTTTCACTTGATGAGTACCTTCATGGATAACTTCAAGTGTGTCCCATATTTCCTTTACGGAGAGATAATTTAAAATTCTATTGAATTTGCTTGGATTTAAAGCATAAAATAATAGATTCATGGCCTTTGCACTAATCTCTATTTGCTTAATATCATTCTCATCCTAATCATCTTCCATTTTGGGAGTGAGAATGCCATTAATCAAGATAGTAGGCTGATGAGGATCTTTAACAATAGTCCTCTACATATTATAGTCGATGGCTTGAATGTAACTGCGCATGCATGTCTTCCAGTATGTATAATTTGTACCATTAAATAATATGGGACGATTAGAGGCCTGTCCTTCTATAACACCCATACTAATTGGGACTGCCATGATCTCTTACTCAAGATCATTGGACATACAAGTGAGTACCGGTGCTCTAAAACCACTTGTTGCCTAGAAATGGAGCCAAAGAGGGAGGGTGAATAGGGTCCTTCAAAAATTTAAACAATTATGTGCTGGTCTTGAAGTGTTTGTGAAGCAAAGTGATTTAGTTCTAAAAGATATGCAGAGGATAACAACAAATTAAATGCAAGGAATGAAGAGCAAGTAATAGAGAGAGCAATTACACACAAAAATAAAGTTTTATAGTGGTTCGGTGCAATCCAAGCACCTACATCCACTCCCCAAGCCTCCCTTAGAAATTTCACTATAATCTCTTCAAGATTATAGTCAACTTGCTTTTCAAGGCTCACAAGTCAAAACCTAAGTTGGTTTTGTCACCTAGGCTCACCAACAACCTTTACAACTTGTTTTATCTTCGGGCTCACAAGTCAAACCCTAGTTAATTTTGTCACTTTGGCTCACCAACAACCTTAACAACCTAGTTTCAAAAACCTTGAAAGCTAGGTCAACAATGAATAAATTCTAAGACCCAAGAATAAAACCACAATCAAACTCTCTTATAGAATGGAATATGGAAGCTTTGAGGGTCTTGATGATTGCTTGACTTTACTTCTTTTTGGAATCACTTTAAAGATACTTTTGGAATGCTGAAATAAAAGGCTTGTAAGCTTTTTTAGTGGAATCTTCTCTTTTTGGTTTTGGAAGTGAAGTTCTTGAGGAATATTTATCTATTGTATGTTCAATGCTTCATGAATGAGTTTGGTGAAGCTTAAATACTTCAAAAATTTTCAAAAAATAGTTTAAGATCATTGGAAGAGCAAAACTAGCCGTTCGGAGCTTGTAGGGATCAAATCTATCTCTCAGAAAATATAGCCATTATTGTTGTCAGAATCCATGAGTCGACACTTGACTTCTATGAGTTGATACTTGAGTTTTCATGAGTCGACACTTGGGATAGCACGAGTCGACACTAGGTATAAACACTTGAAAAACCAAGGTTCTGGCCTTTTTCTGTTCTTAGGCTATGAGTCGACACTTGAACCATGTGAGTCGTCACTTGAATCTCCTGAGTTAACACTTGCATTTCCTGAGTTGACACTTGATACAAAAACCTCCAAAAGGCATAGTTCTATAACTTGAAAAATCTCAAGCCTTAAGTCGACACTTTATTTCTGTGAGTCGATACTAGACTTCTATGAGTTGACATTTGATTCTTGTGAGTCGATACTTGGCATGCCAAAAAAAATTTTTGCATGCCAGTTTCTGAAGTGTCGACACTTAGTGTACCATTAGTTGACACTTGACTCTGCAACTTGCCAAAAACAAGTGCCAACCTTCAAATTTCTAAAAGCTATTCAATAAAACTTTAATACACTTTTTGTAAAACTCCGATTGATCTATTTTGAGTCTTTTTTCAATTGAGAAGACTTCTTAAATCATGAAAATTGCTTATCTTCTAATGAGTACCATGACACTTTTATATTAAGAATTTGAGGTGCCTGTATCCTGAAACTCATAATTATAATTGAAATATTAGTATAAAATATGCACTCAATATTTTGTTAGTCATCAAAATCAAGGTCTAAAGCCAACAAATTGCTAGAATTAAAAGGTCTAAGATTAGATTTAAAATTATGAATTAAAGATCTAATCATATTTCATAAATCATGTGCTTTGGGTAAGCTTGAATTAGGTCAAATAACTGGATTAGACCTAGGATTAGAATTTAGAATAATATGGACCTAATAAAGAATTGAATTAAATCTAACCAAAAATTAATTAGGATTAGATCAAGTTTTTCTCTAGATTAAATTTATAGTGATAGTTTGATCAAGCCATATTATAACAAATGGACCTGATTATGGCTCAGTAGTCAGATTCGAGTCCTTAGAGTGGTCTAATTGAACTGATGAATCAATTGGAATCTAAGGTATGTATGGCATTTTGATCATGGTCATTAATTGGGGGTACCTCTTACCTAGCCAACTTGTCTGGTATATAAAGAAAGAGGTTAATAATAGAACCCTAGCATTGATCTCACTTACTTGGCCAATGTGGTCAATCAGAATTTGATTAGATAGCTCATTGATTCGAGTTAACCCATGCTAAGGAAGATGTTGACCCCTAAAGTGATTTTGATGATAACAAAACATTGGAGCATACATTTAGTTATCTAACAACTCTTCAATTGATTGACAAGTTTTTGTAGGACAACTACATTGACACATTTTTCAATTCCTACAATCTTTAATGTTTTGTGTTGAGTTGTAAAATACTTAGATTCTTGTAAAGAAGAACCCTACAAAAAGTTTCCTATTAAAATCAATTAAAGGGTTACTTCTACTAGTCCTTCTAACTTCAAGTTTTCTTGAATTTATTATAAGTAGTGCTTGAAGAAGATTGTTAAAGCTTGGGACAAATGTTCTGGATGTTTGAAGCTGATCTAGCTGAAGAACCACCTTTGAGCCGAATGGATGAACAACCCAGCCGACTCTGGCACTAGCACTGAAGACAAGCTCTCTGGTATGCAGATCCAGCTGACTGGCACCAAGGTCCAGCTGACTCGTCCAGAACAAGGTTGAGAACGTTCTGAGATTCTCAGGAATCTAGCCAACTGGATTTAGATCCAGCCGACTCATCTAGAACTCAGTTGAAAATGGTCTGAGAAGCCTCTGAGATTCCAGACGAATGGAATTCAGCCCAGCTGGCTCGTCCAGAGTGAGGTATTTTTTCAATTATGGAAGCTAGCCGACTGGCACTCAGCCCAGTCGACCTGAACTTCATCCAAGCCGACTCGAAGTTTGTCCGAGCTGACTAGAATGATGGGGTCACCTCTAAGGGCTAGTTCTAGTTCTCAGTTTTTGAATTTCAAAAGTGCTCCAACGGTAACCTGTCGTCTCCCAACGATTTACAATATTCAAACTCATGGGAAGGCAGTTGAAGTCTCTATAAATAAGGTATGAGAACATCCTTGAAGAGGCTAATGATTTATTGAGCGTTTATTGAACACTTATTGAAGTGAAGTGAGAGAGCACTAGAGCTTTAAAGATTACCTTCAAGCCTGTAACAACTCTTACCAGAAGCTTGAAGCACCTTTTGAGGAAAAGCAAGGAAGCTATTGAAGTGCATTGAAGAGCATTTAGTGGATCTTCACTCGAGCTGCATTGGCAACCACCCAGACAACAGAGTTTGTCTTTATTATTGCTTTTCTTATTCTATCTTTTAGAATATCTGGGTTATTGGTGAGCCCTATTATAAAAACCAAATAGGTTACTTTGGTGAGCCTTTAAAACCAGAGTGTAGAGGTTTCTTTGGTGAGCCTAGCTAAAAACCAAAGTGTAGAGATTTTAGATGAACCTGTAAAAACCTAGCTTGGATTTCTTTGGTGAGCCCGGTTTCAAAAACCAAAGTATAGAGGTTTGGATTGTGAGCCTGCAAAACAATCCGACTGTATTCCAGTTTGGGGGATATAGTGGAAATCCTGAGTGGTGAACTTGAGTAGTGGACGTTGGAGCTGGGTTGCTCCGAACCACTATAAATCTGCTTTGTTTGTGTTGTGTTTGCTTTATCTTTTAGCTTATGCTTTCTTTTTCTGATTAACATAGCACCTAATCACTAATTGAAATTAATTGTGCACATACTTGTGAAAATTTTATATTTCCCAATTCACCCCCCCTCTTGGGACTAAGCCACCTGGGCAACAGCTGATATCAGAGCAGTGTCTCTGATTACTTGAGTTAAGATCGATGGCTCATCCCATGAGTACATCCTTGGCCGAGGGCCAATCAGTAAATAGACCTCCACTATTCACAGGCACTAATTATTCATATTGGAAGGCACGAATGAAAATTTACATACAAGTTGTAGTTTTTCAATTATAGAAGGTCATGTTGAAAGGGCCATATATTCCCATAATTAAAGTTGATGGCGTGGACATCCCTAAGCCTGAAGAGGATTGGGATGATCATGAGATGAAAATGGGGGAATTGAACGCCAAAGCAATGAACTTATTATATTGTGCTTTGGATGCTAACGAGTTCAACCGAATTTCTACTTGCTCACCGACAAAGAAAATTTGGGATAAACTCGAAGTGACCCATGAGGGAACTTCCCAAGTGAAAACCTTCAAGATAAATCTTTTAGTTCATAACTATGAATTATTTAAAATGGAACCTTCTTAAACAATATCTTTCATGTTCTCTAGATTTATAAATATTATTAACAGTTTAAAGAGTCTTGGTAGGGTATACTCTAATGCAGATATAGTTCAGAAGATCCTTCGTTCTTTGCCAGATAAATGGGATTCCAAGGTAACTGCGATCCAGGAAGCCAAAGATCTCAACATTTTGATGATGGATGAATTACTGGGATCACTCATCACCCATGAGCTAACAATGCAACATAGAATGGAAGATGAGCGAAAGAAAAAGAAGACAATAGCCTTCAAGGCTACTTCCAATTCAAAAAGGGATGATGAAGTATCTGAAGAAGAAAGCACCTCCTCTAATGACGACCTAGAAGACGAAGACATCGCTATGGTTATGAGGAGATTTAGAAAATTCATGGAAAGAAAGAAAGGAAGGTACAACCGAAAATTTTACAAGAAGGATTATGGAAAGGAAAAGGAAAAAGATAGAGAGAAAGAGAAAGAGGTAGTCCCCACATGCTACGAATGTAAGAAGCCAGGGCACATACGTCCGGACTGTCCAATGCTAAAGAAATCCTTCAGACAAAAGAAGAAGAAGAAAGCCATGGTTGCCACATGGTCTGATAGTGAAGACTCAGCTTCATCGGAAGAAGAAGAGACCACCAAGACTGCCAATCTTTGCTTAATGGGTCTCGAAGATGAGGTAACATCCCCTAACAACTGCACTGAATTTACTTTTGAAGAATTAAATTCTGCTTTTCATGATTTATTCTCTGAATTTAAGAAAGCTGGAGTAAAGATAAAATCATTGAAAAATATGAATGATACTTTACTCAAACAAAAGGATGATATTTCAGAAAAAAATACTTTATTACAAAAGGAATTGCATATCTTTTCTGAAAAACTTGAAAAATTGAAAAATGAGAATTTATCATATGAAAAGAAAAATACTGATTTACTTGCTAAAAACAATGAATTAAAAAAGGAGGTTACAAAATACAAGCCTTTGGTTGAAAAAATCACTTTATCTTCAAATAAGCTTGAGCTAATTTTAAAAGAACAACGAATTTCTGGAAATAAAGCTGGAATTGGTTTCAACACTTCTTTTGTAAATGGAATTTCAGCAACAACTTTTGTGAAATCCAAAACACCAGCTCAAAACATTTTATCTCAAAAAGTTTCAGCCACACCAAAAGCTATTTCTACTTCAAAATCTTTATCATATGATCCTAAGAATTTGATCAAAAATATATACTTTCCAAAAGGTTTGAAATCTGCATCAAGTGCATCAATTTCTAGAACTTCAAATTCTGTTTCTAACAAAAATTTTAAAGTTATTTGCTATGCTTGTAAAAGAACTGGACATAAAGCTTTTGAATGCAATAATCTTAGAAATGTCCATAAAAAGATATAAAAGATTTGGGTTTCCAAAGGAACCACCTCTGCTGACCTGCAAGGATCCAAGGTAGCTTGGGTACCTAAAAGAATTCATTGATTGTTTTACAGGAATGTCTTGTAGCCCAAAAATTGAAGAAAAGGTGGTACTTAGACAGCGACTGCTCAAGACATATGACGGGTGACAATGACCAATTCATCACCCTTGAAATGAAAGAAGGAGGTATGGTCACCTTTGGAGATAATGGAAAAGGGAGAATAATCGGTATCAGTAAGATCAAAATAACTCCCTTCACTTTTATTGAAAATGTTTTTTTAGTAGACAAATTGAAGCATAATCTATTAAGTATAAGTCAATTATGTGATAAAGGCTTCAAGGTTGTCTTTGAGTCCTCTATGTGTATAGTAACTAAGTCTTTAGATTCTAGCAATAAATTTATTGGACATAGACTTGGGAATATCTATGTGGTAGATCTTGATGATCTTGCCATGTCTAGTAGCCCTAGTCTAGTTGCAATGAATGCTAAAATCAAAGAGTCAGGCTTACTATGGCATAAACGATTAGGTCATGCTAGCATGCATACTATTGCCAAATTAATTTCTAAAGATCTTGTTAGAGGCATGCCTAAGTTTAAAGTTGATTTGAATCATGTTTGTGATGCATGCCAAATGGGTAAACAAACTAGGGGGAGTTTTAAATCAAAGAATATAGTTTCTACAACAAGATCTCTTGAACTACTTCACATGGATCTTTTCGGACCTACTTGGACTACAAGCCTAGGAGGGATGAAATATGCTCTTGTGATAGTAGACGATTTTTCGAGATTTACATGGGTTTTGTTTATCGTATCGAAAGATGAAACTTTTAATATTTTTAGAAAATTTTATAAAAAGGTTTCAAACCAAAAGAACTTATCTTTGATTTCAATTAGAAGTGATCGTGGAACTGAGTTTGAAAATCAATTTTTCAAAGATTATTGTACTGAGTTTGGCATTGATCACAACTTCTCCGCTCCTAGAACACCTCAACAAAATGGTGTTGTAGAGAGGAAAAACAGGACATTGGAAGAAATGGCTCGCACAATATTGTATGAATGCAATCTTCCAAAGTACTTTTGGGCAGAAGCGGTGAACACTGCATGTTATATTTTAAACCGTGTTTTGATCCATCCTATTTTAAAGAAAAGCTCCTATGAGCTTTGGAATGACAAAAAATCCAATATTAGTTATTTTCATGTATTTGGTTGTAGATGCTTTGTGCATAACAATGGAAAAGATAATTTAGGAAAATTTGATTCTAAAGCTGATGATGCAATTTTCCTAGGTTATTTATTACATAGCAAAGCATATAGAGTTTTTAATAAAAGGACTCTTACTATTGAAGAGTCAATTCATGTTGTTTTTATTGAAACTAACCCTACACCTTTTAGACAAGAAGAGTGCATAGATAATGATGCAGGTACATTGCAAAAAGGAATGGATGACTTGAGCATTCAAGACAAAGACGCTCAAGGTGGAGAAGAAACGGTAAGTAAGGATCACACTGATCTATCGAGGGACTGGAGGTATGTTACATCTCACCCTAAAGAATTAATAATAGGAGATCCTTCACATGGTGTTAGGACTAGGGCTGCACATAAGGATGCACATGATTACCTAGCCTTTGTATCATAAATAGAACCTCATAGCTTAGAAGAGGCTGAGACTGACCCAAACTGGATGATGGCAATGCATGAAGAACTAAACCAGTTTGAAAGAAATAAGGTATGGACACTTGTAGATAGACCTACAGACCACCCAATTATAGAAACTAAATGGGTCTATAGGAATAAATTAGATGAACAAGCAAACATTATAAGGAACAAAGCTAGATTAGTGGCTAAGGGATATAACCAAGAAGAAGGTATTGATTTTGATGAAACTTATGTACCTGTAGCAAGACTAGAAGCTATTAGATTATTACTTGCATTTGCTTGCTACATGAACTTTAAACTCTTTCAAATGGATGTAAAAAGTGCATTTCTTAATGGTTTTATCTCTGAACAAGTTTTTGTGGGACAACTACCAGGTTTTGAAAATCACGCTTTTCCAAACCATGTATTCAAATTAAACAAAGCATTGTATGGTTTAAAACAAGCTCTTAGAGCCTGGTATGATAGACTTAGCACTTTCTTAATTGAAAATGATTTTTCAATAGGAAATGTAGATAAAACTTTGTTTATTAAAAAGAAAAATAATGACATCTTAGTTGTACAAATATATATAGATGATATCATTTTTGGTGCAACTAATGAATCTCTATGTAAAGAATTTTCTAAGCTTATGCAGGGAGAATTTGAAATGAGCTTAATGGGCGAACTGAACTACTTCCTTGGACTTCAAGTAAAACAAACAAAGGAAGACATCTTCATCAACCAAGCCAAATACATGAAGAAAATCATCAAAACGTTTGGTATGGAGAGTAGCAAAACAATGAGCACACCCATGAGCCCAGCTTGCAGACTGGACAAAGATGAGAATGGATTCAATGTTGACCAAAAGCTATATAGAGGTATGATCGGATTCTTATTATATTTAACTGCAAGTAGACCAGACATATTATACAGTGTATGTGTATATGCTAGATTTCAGTCATCACCAAAAGAAACACATATGCTTGATATAAAAAGAATAATTAAATATTTGAAAGGAATAAGTAATTTAGGAATTTGGTATTCTAAATATTCTACTTTGAATTTGATTGGATTCTCAGATGTTGATTATGCTGGTTGTAAGATAGATAGAAAAAGCACTAGTGTTACATGTTAATTTCTAGGGTTGAATTTAATTTCATGGCACTATAAGAAGCAAAACTCTGTAGCCTTGTCCACAACTGAGGCTGAGTACGTGGCTGCTGGTAGTTGTTGTGCTCAAGTATAATGGATTAAACAACAACTAGAAGATTTTGGTGTATCATAATCTAAAATTCTAATTAAATGTGATAACACAAGTGCTATCAATTTAACAAAGAATCCAATTCAACACTCTAGAACTAAGCATATTGAAATTAGACATCATTTTATTAGGGATCATGTTTCTAATGGTAATATTATGCTTGACTTTGTGCCAACTGAAGATCAATTAGCTGACATTCTCACCAAGCCACTCAATCAAGATAGATTTGAGCTAATTAGAAGTGAATTAGGACTTTGTGATCCCTTCTAGATTCTTTAACCTAATTCCTTCAATTCTAAGAAAATTTCATCTAGAAAACCTCCTCTATCTATTCTATTTTATTGAGCTTTAATTTCCTTCAAATTCTATTCGAAATCCTTCTAAATTTTGTTTAAATTTTTCAAAACTCTACTCTTCTTATTCGAGTTGACTGGATCCTATTCTGAGTTGACTAGATTTTTCTATGAGTTTTGAACTTGTTCTGGCCTAGCCGACTCGAACAGTTTCGAGTCGACTGGATTCTCTGATGGTTTTAGGATTGCTCTGGCCGAGCTGACTCGAGCCTTTTTAGGGCTACTCGAGTCGACTGGATTTTTGCGCCGAGGCTTTTTACCTAGGGATATAAACTGTTCTCCAAACTGTTTAGCTTCCATATTGTTTCTTCTAACGGTTCACTCATCTCCTAAACCCTCTCCAAAGTCTTCCTTCTCCCTTCCAAGCATCCCATTTTCTTGTTCTTCGGTCTTCCCTAGCTATGGCACCCAAACGTGCGACAGGGAAACGGTCCGCTAGGGTTGCTCCTTCAGCTGAAAAAGAAAGAAGATCCAAGAGAAGACAAGAAGAGCCAAGCACTGAAGGAATGGTAGAGGAAGCCACTAGAGAAGCTCCATCAGCTCCTATCCAGGTGCCCTTAATGTCTACTCGTCCGGTAACTTCCGGTCGCCGAATTAATTTTGAGTTTATTAAGGGCATTGGATTAAAGATAGGAGACTTAATAGAAGACCAAGGGTGGAGGAAATTTTGTTCATTGAATGAGAAAACCTATCCCACTTTGGTTAGAAGCTTTTATGAGAACCTAAGGTTGGGAACTAACGATGTGGAATCCATTGTCAAAGGGAAAAGGGTTATTGTTAATGAAGAGTCCTTGCATGAATTACTGGATATTCCTTCTGAGGGACTGAGATTTTTAGTGATTTAAAATAGAGAGAAGACATTGAAAATAATTTTGAACAAAGAGGATGTAGGAGGCATTGGCACTGTTTTAGCTAACACCCTTTCATTGGAAATGAGGCTACTTCACAACTTCATTTGTAGAATTTTCCTACAAAGAACTGGTAGGTTCGATTGGGTGAGTGAAAAGGATCTATGTCTCATGGAGCACATTCTTGAAAGAACCCCTGTCAATTTGTCTTATATTATAATCATGCAGATGAAAGAAACTATAAGGAAAGCCAAATCCTGTTTGCCATATGGTATGATGCTTACAGTGTTGTTTAAATCCCATAGAGTCAGTTTAGATGGTGAAGATGGATTGGAATTACATCACACTGATGTCTACACATCTAAAACACTTGAGAGAATGGGATATTTTTAAGTAGAAGGAGTCTGGAGAAAGAAGGGAACAAATATAAGAGCCATTGGCAGCTCCAGTAGTAGTAGTAGTGAAGAAGAAGAAGAGGAAGAACATGTAGAAGTAGCTGGAACTTCTACATCTATACAGGAACCTGAACAATTTGTACATGAGCCTGCTGCTATCACTGAGGATACTAGAGCACCATCACCTATGTTTGACATGCCTATAGCAGAATTTGACTTGCCAGCACTGGAGTTTGACCTGCCTTCTATTGATGTTCCTTTGCATAACTATCCTACTGCAGCTACACAGCCTCAAATTGTCCAAGTCCAGATTGAAGAGCAATTGAAGAACTTGACAGATTCACTGACTAGTACTATGACTTCCTTATTTAGTGATTTGAAACAATCAGTGGACAACAGGTTGGACAAATTAGAAGAGAATGTATCAAATCTAAAAGAAAAGGTTGAAGCTATTGAAGCTTCAAGGACTACACCTCAGATAGACCTTCAGCCTATTTTGAATTGCATCTCTTCAAATTCTGAAACTATTTTGAAGTATGTGGATGCCACTTTAAATGAATATCAGACTGAATTAAAAGAGCTTAGAGGTAGAGTTGGAACTATTATTGATACAAGGGGCATGGCAGAAGATTATACTAGAGGCATTGGTATCCTAAGATCGGAATTTGGCAGACTTTGAGGATCAGCAGAAGCCTTCGCCATTGTCCAAGCAGCTGATCTTGTGTCTATGCAAAAAGAGATAGGAGAAATGAAAGAGGTAGTAGATAAAGTACCTGTTAGCCTCAAGGACCAGGATCAGTGGATGGAAGCAATGTGGGTGGAAATGGTATCCCTCAATAGCACTATCAGATCTTTAGAAATCATAGCTAGGACAAGACCATTATATGATCTGCCACCCATCTCCACCAGGGCACCTAGTACTTCTGTTCACCCTAGGGCTCCTCCTCCACATAGTCATTCTCCTAGACCCACTTCTTGGCAAGGTGTCAATGTTCCTAGTGATGATTCTGATTAGACATCTTGTAGTTTCAGTACCTTTTTGGATGCTTTTTGGAACTTTTGTAATGATGTACTGAACACTTTTTGATAGAAATGAAATGAACATCTTTTGATTACTGTGTAATGTGTGTCTTTATATTCTCCTATTTATACCTCTATTTATTATTTATTTAAATAGAATTCTCTCTCAAAGTTGAGAAAGTGAAATTATCTCAAACAAATATTGAAATTTTCTCAATCTATTTAAAATTCTGAGCTTACTTGTTTAACCTTTTTGAATTGTTGACAAAAAGGGAGAGAATCATAGTGTGCATGAAAGAATGCATGAATTGCAATAATAACACTAAAGTAAAGTAAACAGGGGGAGTTTTTTAAAGCATTTCTAAATGATCTCTTGCATATTATTCTGATAAAATGTTCAAATGAATGTTAAAGGGGGAGAAACTTAGAGAAAATTCATATTGTCTAGAAATCTTACACACAGGGGGAGATATACTTGTTCAGTTTACATACTTTAATGATTTTTATGATGCTCTGATGCTCTTAACTTCTCATATCTATCAGTCGATACTTAATACTGCTTGATACATATAAGCAATCAATCTTTGATATTTATAGTTTATGAATTTGATTTTGTGCATAACTGTATAGCACATATTGATATACATTTGAGATTAAAGTTGATTTTTAAATATAAATGCTTACATATTTGTGAATAGAGTAGATTCTTTTCATGTCCAGTGTTTTGTCATCATTAAAAAAGGGGAGATTGTTGACCCCTAAAGTGATTTTGATGATAACAAAATATTAGAGCATACATTTGGTTATCTAACAACTCTTCAATTGATTGACAAGTTTTTGTAGGACAACTACATTGACACATTTTTCAATGCCTACAATCTTTAATGTTTTGTGTTGAGTTGTAAAATACTTAGATTCTTGTAAAGAAGAACCCTACAAAAAGTTTCCTATTAAAATCAATTAAAGGGTTACTTCTACTAGTCCTTCTTGCTTCAAGTTTTCTTGAATTTATTATAAGTAGTGCTTGAAGAAGATTGTTAAAGCTTGGGACAAATGTTCTGGAAGTTTGAAGCTGATCTAGCTGAAGAACCACCTTCGAGCCGAATGGATGAACAACCTAGCCGACTCTGGCACTAGCACTGAAGACAAGCTCTCTGGTATGCAGATCCAGCTGACTGGCACCAAGGTCCAACTGACTCGTCCAGAACAAGGATGAGAACATTCTGAGATTCTCAGGAATCTAGCCAACTAGATTTAGATCCAACCGACTCATCCAGAACTCAGTTGAAAATGGTCTGAGAAGCCTCTGAGATTCCAGACGAATGGAATTTAGCCCAGCTGACTCGTCCAAAGTGAGGTATTTTTTCAACTGTGGAAGCTAGCCGACTGGCACTCAGCCCAGTCGACCTGAACTTCATCCAAGCCGACTCGAAGTTTGTCCGAGCTGACTAGAATGACGGGGTCACCTCTAAGGGCTAGTTCCAGTTCTCAGTTTTTGAATTCCAAAAGTGCTCCAACGGTAACCTGTCGCCTCCCAACGATCTACAATATTCAAAATCATGGGAAGGCAGTTGAAGTCTCTATAAATAAGGTATGAGAACATCCTTGAAGAGGCTAATGATTTATTGAGCGTTTATTGAACACTTATTGAAGTGAAGTGAGAGAGCACTAGAGCTTTAAAGATTACCTTCAAGCCTGCAACAACTCTTATAAGAAGCTTGAAGCACCTTTTGAGGAAAAGCAAGGAAGCTATTTAAGTGCATTGAAGAGCATTTAGTGGATCTTCACTCGAGCTGCATTGGCAACCACCCAGACAACAGAGTTTGTCTTTATTATTGCTTTTCTTATTCTATCTTTTAGAATATCTGGGTTATTGGTGAGCCCTGTTGTAAAAACCAAATAGGTTACTTTGGTGAGCCTTTAAAACCAGAGTGTAGAGGTTTCTTTGGTGAGCCTAGCTAAAAACCAAAGTGTATAGTTTTTTGGTGAACCTGTAAAAATCTAGCTTGGGTTTCTTTAGTAAGCCCGGTTTCAAAAACCAAAGTGTAGAGGTTTGATTGTGAGCCTACAAAATAATCCGACTGTATTCTAGTTTAGGGGATATAGTGGAAATCCCGAGTGGTGAACTTGGATAGTGGACGTAGGAGCTGGATTGCTCCGAACCACTATAAATATGCTTTGTTTGTGTTGTGTGTGCTTTATCTTTTAGCTTCTACTTTCTTTCTCTGATTAACAGAGCACCTTATCACTAATTGGAATTAATTATGCACATACTTGCGAAAATCTTATAATTCCCAATTCACCCCCCCTCTTGGGACTAATCCTCCTGGGCAACAAAAGATCAATTTAACTGATCTAGGTGCCCTTGGACTAATATGATTCGACCCTTGTCACTTGATGAAGTTAGTGAAAGGATTGTTGATTAGTCCATGTCTTCTTCTCTTTTCTCTAATTAAATTTTTTAAAATTATTAGATCCCTTAAGTGATAAAATTATGGAGATAATAAATCATGGCTTTTCATTAAGAGAGTGATAATGAATCCAATAGTTAAGATGTTCATTGGAGGTCCAAGGACCTGGTGCTTATCTAGCTATTGAAATTATTATTCATATTATGATAGCTTAGTCCTTTCTAAATGATGGTCAGGTTAGCCAATCAAAATTGGGCTTGGGCGTATTAGTTAGAAGCACTCAGTCCTGTCATGTTAATAGTTGGACCTAACCAGGACTTCTAGTTGTAGCCTTAAGGCTTATTGATTAGTTCCTAGGATAAAATTATTATCAACAAATTTTTAAAAAAGAATTAGTTAAGAACCTACCTTTAGATATACATGGACGAGCCGGCCAAAGTCGATCTCTTGTGTAGTCTATTGAATTCTGGTGCCTGCTAAGGAATTTGTGCAATTCCTCAAATTGAATTCTGGTGGCTACCAATTTGATCAAAAATAGTAGGAGAACCTATTAGACTAAAGTCCAAGTCTTTAGGATTAAATGATTCATATACTAATTAGGTTTTGTTCTCTTATTAGATTAATATGGCCACCACTTTGTCGCTCTGTTCATTGTTAGACAATGAAAAATGAATATGACCCAATTTTGATAGTTAGTATCAAAAGCTAAAAATAGTCCTGGAGCATAAATAGATTCTGTACATGCTGACAGAACCAGCACCTGAGAAACCTACTCAAAATGCTTGTGATGTAGTTTGAGACACTTATCAGAAGTCGCTAGTGACCAATTATAGTCTATTGTATTATGTGAGCATCCATGAATGATGAATTGAATCGTAAGTTTGAGGATGTTCAGTCGAAGAACAAACTTTAAGTGTTGAAAGAATCCTTTGGCACTCTCGATGATATTTAAAGGTGCAAAATGTCTTGTACCATTTTTAATACAAAAATGAGGGATGGAGCCTCGATCACTGATCATGTATTGTATATAATCAAATGGATTGAGTACCTAGGCAAACTTAGATTTTCTCTATATGAATAGCTAGAGAAGGATGCGATCCTTAATTCTTTGTCAAAATCCTATATGACTTGATCATTACAGAATGACAAGGCCTATAGTAAACTACATGGTCTGTTGGGATTACTATAGACCTATGAGAAGGATCATCAGCTCCATAAGGGATTAGTAAATGTAGTGGGAGGATTGACAGGATATTTTTAAGAAAGAGAAGAAGAAAATAAGAAAAAGATGCAAAGTACTTTGGTGACTGAGCTAGGTCAAATCAAGAAGTTGAAAGCTGACTAGACTCAAGCTGAATGCTTCAATTATAAGAAGTAGGGATACTAGAAGAGGAATTATCCTCTTTACATTACCTCGCTAGACCCAAACAGGCTAAGGAAGAAGAAGAACTAACAAGGCATTACTAGATAAGGTACTTATATGATGATACCTTGTAATTTTTTTATTTGTGATATTGCTATCTAGGTTTTAGATACTGGAAGCCCTATTAATATTTACAAATTTTTGTAAGGACTTCTGGTCAGTAGAAGATTCAAAAATGGCGAGAAATTCCTAAATATTAGAGATAGAAGATTTGTTCCAATTCTAGCTTTAGAAATACTCAAGCTTGTTTTTTATTATAGTATCATTATTTTAGGTGATTGTCATTATTGCCCTAGTATTTTGATGAATGTGATTTCCGTAGGCCTTTCGGCTAAAAATAATTATCATTTATCAATAAAAGATAGTTATTAAGATATCATTTTGAATGGTGTTACTATAATGTATGAACAACTAAAAAATGATAATTATACTTTATCACATCCTGTAAATGTAAAGTATACATCTAATAAATGCTCTAGGATTGGAAATATATATGATATCTACCTTTGGCATTGTAGGCTAGGTCATATTAACAAGAATAGGATGAACATGTTATCTAAAAAGGGAATCCTTGAGGTTAATAATTTTGAATCATTGCTGACCTGTGATTCTAATTTTCTTAGAAAGATGACTAAGTCACCTTTTATTGAAAAGGGTGAAAGAGCTACTAAGGTTCTGAGTCTAACACATATTGATGTATGTGGACCTATGAATACTTTAGTTATAGATGGATTTCACTACCTCATCATATTTACTAATGACCTATCGAGGTATGGGTACGTGTACTTGATGAGACATAAGTTAGAGTCGTTTGAGATGTTCAAATGATTTTATAATGAAGTAGAAAAATAACTGGTAAGTATATTAAAATCCTATGATTTGATTGAGCAGGTGAATATCTTACTAGTAGATTTATGACATATTTGTAAGAGAATGTGATTCTCTGATAATGGACTCCTCCTAAGAACCTCATCATAATGGAGTATCTAAAAGGAGGATCAAATCTTGTTAGACATGGTTCAATTTATGATGGGGTTTGTAAGTCTGCCTATCTCCTTCTGGATAATATGTATTAGAGTCGGCTTATTATATTTTAAATAGAGTTCCTAGCAAGTCTGTAGACAAAACTCCATATAAAATATGGATAGGACATAGGCCGGTACTCTCACACCATAGGGTCTTGGAATGTCCAACTAATGTGAAACATTTAAAAATAAACAAGTTTGGGCATAGGTCTGATAGGTGTACATTTATAGGATACCTGAAAGAAACTAAGGATTATTTCTTCTATCATACTAATGAACACAAAGTGTTTATTAGTAATAAGGCAATATTTTTGAAAAGAGAGTTCCTTGGAAAATGAACTAATGCCTCTAAGGTTGAACTTGAAGAAGTTTAATAGATAGAAAAATTGATACAATTAACTGAACCAACTCAATCAGATCTAGAGCCTATTATGGAGGCAACCTTAAGGAGACTGGTAGGGTACCATGTCAACCGGATAGATACTACAATTTTTTGGTTCGGGATAGTGATCCTGTTGAGCTTATTGAAAATAATGAGGATCCGATTATCTATATAGATGTGATGCAGAGTTTCAACTCTGAGAAATGGCTTAAAGCTATGAAATTTTAAATGGAGTCTGTTGCCACCAAGATCGCCGTGGCCTGTAGCTCTGGCATGTCATCGATGCATCGGGCTCCCATGGAGGGTGCTTGTCCCTCTCCTTGCCAATTGACTCCTTGGTCCGACTATCCTGCAAAAAAGGGGAGACCCGGGCTAGGGATTCCGGTGGGGGCACTCTGACGATTAAGTTAGACATGGATGATCAAAGGAAACAGAACCTCTATGGCAGAGAGTTTGGGGACTCTTCGTGTAGAGGGTGAAAGAAAAGAATTTAGATGTGAAGACCAGGTGGAGATAGAATTAGGGAGCTTGAGAAGTTCTCTTAGCTAGTTTCTTGCCCGTTTGCTCCATGTTCTCTCTTGCTTACCTGTCGATCTCTTTATGATCTTATATACCTTGGGTGGCCCAGACCATATCGGAGGCTTTGTCCAAATGTCCCTTTCCTTGCCCCTTCTCTAGGAGGGGTCGTCTATTGCCTGCAGTCTCCCTCTGATCAGATCGGTTCTTTGAAGGAGCTTCTTATATTAGGAAAGTTCACTAGTGAGGTACAGGTCTTATCCCTTTGATGGTGCAGTTCCCCGTGGGAGGGGCGGACGCCGTGCCATTGATCCCCATGCCATGATGATGCAGGATGACTCTAAGATTGTAGGAAAATAGTAAACTATTTTTTTTGTATTTTTTTAGAATTTAATTTGTAGGCTATATTCTCAAAATTAAGAAAAGACTAGAAAGGAAACTAGCAATGCAAAGAATCATCATGCAAGTGTGCTCATGCAAAATAATAAAAGTAACAGGACCTGAGAATTGAGAAATTCTTGGCTTAGGATAGTTATCTTCAATCAAAATAGATATCAGAGAAGGGAAGGTTTCTTACCAGTCAGAGATTGAAAACTTTACGGTAGAAGGGGTCACTCACACTCTAATTGGAGCCTAGAAGAAGAAGCCTCGGTTTCCTTGAATTTGATGACTATCTGGGTAGTCCTAAAGGCAAAGAAGGCCTCCTCTAGGGAGGTGAAGTACCTCAGGGATCCTGCAAGCATCAGGGTCAATCAAAACAGTAATTAAAAAAAAAGAAAGAAACTAGGGTTTTGAAGGAATTGAAATTAGGGTCAAAAGCTGGCAGCCGGAGAAGGAGCTCTTAGTCTTGGATGGCAGCTAGGGCTCGCTTTTCTTTAGGCATGGCTGATCTCCAAGGATGCAGAAGAGAGCTAGTGTAGCATGGTGTCGACCAAGGTACACAAGGAGAGCACTCAAAATAAGAACCAACACACCAACACACCAACACAAAGCAATAACTTAAAATTTTAGTAATATTGTATTCATAAGAGAAAAGTTGCTTACAAGAGGGGGAGGGGTGGGGTTTGTATAGAGCTCCCATGCCCTTCCCTAAAGGGATTACACTTAGGTTACAAGTCCTAAACAAACTAGGAAGAATTCCCATCTAGGTTAGGATTTGACAGTCTTCTCCTTCTCCCTTCATGCTTTGACTAGTCAACTCATGGGCCCCTCCTCTTGGCTTGGACTTGGTCAAACTCCTCAAATTCAGTTTTGGACCTTGGGGCAGCAGCAAGGATGCCTCCTTCATGGGCTTGGGTGAACATTTGAGAGGCCCAGGTGGCCTTCCAGGGGTTGGGTGCACGAGCTAGCATATTCCAAGGAATCTGGGTGGAATCTTGCTTCTTAAGGGCTTGGGCTTGGCACCTGGGCTTGATTTCTCCTGGGCTAGGCATAGATGGATCTTTAGTTGCATGATATGACCTGGTCTGGGAATGTACTTTGGCATCTTGAGGGAATCTAGGCATCCAAAAAATATTTGGAGGGAATCTGGGCATCCAAAAAATATTTGGAAGGAATCAGGGTTCTAGAAGCATCTTGGATCCTAGGTTGTTACACAAAATCCAATAAGCTGATGCAATGGCCTTTGATTCCCGGATGTGGCCTGGTGCAACTCCAAAATAGGGTAACCTTCTCTCTTATACCAAAAACTGGGCTTATACTAGACTCATACTGAAATACGGGACTCGATACTAACTAGGGTAGAGAGTTGAGACAAATCAACTAACCTCAACTTATTACATGACTCAATCTTAATTGATTACAAAATTATGACACATGACTAAGTGAACCATATGGGATCCAATGATCTGTGCCTGATCCTGGTGTCCCCACCAATTCTTCCAAGGTGGGAGGAACTCGACCCCATCGAGTAAGGGTCAATTTAGCTTAAGGAGGGTCTTGGTTGAGGTGCTGCAGATCCGCACCACGTTCCATGAGTCCTCAGATTCTGGCCGCCCTTGCCACCAGACTAAATATCGCTAACAGTCTCTATTCAGTGTACTGGTAGCTTGATCATCTAGAATTCTCTTAATCTTTTTCTCACCAAAAGGCAAAATTATATATGGTCGTTCTGGGATGGGTTCACTCACAAAGAAAGGGAGTGGCTCAAGGGGCTTGCTAGGTACCACTACTAGCTCCCTAGACTTTATAAGATCTGAGATGATGAAGGTGGACCTAATACCTACCTCAGGTGATATCTCATGCACATAGGCATTAGGTCCACCGCTATTCATTATTTTGGATGGTCCAGCTTCGTGAGCAGAAAATTCCTTTATCATCACATATTCCTCTGCATAAAATTATTTATCTTTCCTTCGGAAATTAGCCAAGTTGTTATTTAGTTCATTACTTATATTTAGCTTTTGACTAATTTCTTGATGCAAATGCTATGTAGAGGTCAGTGCATATGTGGATAGATGAATTAGGGTTGTAAATTTTTTGGACTCAAGACTAACGTCTAATAGACTTGATTAGACTTCCTTATCAAAGGAAATTTATTGGATTCTTTGGGTCTAACCTAACACACTATAGACTCTTTAGGTTTGACCCTAGCATGGCATGTACATGAGAATTTACTATGTACTCCTACGAGGTGCCATAGGGTTCTCTAGAAGTAAAATGCAAACATGACATGCTCAATGAATGAATGCAACGTGCAAACTCCTATAAAATGCAACCTAATAGTGAAAAAGATAGAAGAAGTTTCAAGAAATGGCAGAAAATAAGATGTAGGTTCAGGGTTAGTCTGATAGGAAAAGGGTTCAGGATTTATTGGATCGAATAGAATGCAAGAAGGTGTGTCAGGAATTAGTCCTAGACTAATAAGGTTTATCTTATGGGTTTGGGGTATTCCTACAGGGTCTACAATATGGAAGAATGAGTCATTAATTTCAGGGAAGAGATCAATTGGATTTAAAGGAATAACTTCATCCTAAGGGTACTAATAAGAGATCAAGTCCTTAATAAACTCTTCTGGCTTATGAAGTTCAGGACTAGATTCTACAATTGGGTCCTCTTCTAAAGTCTCCTCAGGTAGAGTTGCAGCCACAGGGTCAAGGGTTTCTTCCTCTAATGATTCTTCCACTACAGGTTCAGCTTGGATGTGGTCAAGTTCAACTAATGTTGGGTGGTCTTCTATGTGGGTATGGTCAGGGTCAACTAATTCGAGGGTAGCTTCTACCTAGGTATCTATTGATTCAACTAACTCTAAGTCTTTTATGGGGAACTCATCTTTTTCCTTCTCATACTGTTCCACTAAGCTAGGGTTAGCCTCATATATCTCCTCTTCTAGGTCATCTTGGTGGACCAATGGGGTAGTAAGAGGGGTTTGGCTAATAGAAAATTGACTAGAGTTTGGGGTAACAGGGGTGGGTAAACTAAGGGTTATGGGTTTAAAGGTTATGGGTTTAGTTCTATGGGTCTGGGGTGTAGGAGGGTTATTCTTGTTGGACTCAGTTTGACTAAATATGAGTTCCCTCTAGTTTGACTCATTCCAAGGCTTTGTGATAGGCTTCCTCTAAGTCCTCCTCAATCAGCCATCGACATAATTCCCAACTGATGTCCTCACGTAGGCCATACTAAAACCTCGATATGGTCATAAGCTCATGTTCAACTATGTTACACTTCCTAATAAACTCCTTAAATTGGTCAATGTATTCAGACATTTTTGTCACCCTGTCTCAAGTTGCACCATTGGGCTGAAAGTTCATGCTCATAAAATGGACCTAGGTACTCTTTTATCAACTTACTCCTCACAGCTTTCCAGGTACTTATATGTTCTCCTTTCCAAAAACATTCATCCTCAGTATGTTCCCAATGTTGCTTAGCATATTTGATTAACCCATGTATAGCCAAACTAATCTTTTCTAGCTCTGACATCCTAGTATACTCAAAATACTGATCCATCATATCCTCCCATTCAGTATACACCTTAGGATATGGTCTTCCATCAAACATGGGTGCATAAGGTTGGGTGCTCCTAATGGGTCTTTCACTTGGTTCAGGTAATCATAATTGGATCTCCTATGGTTAGGTTCTAAGGATGGGTCATGGTATGGGGTTCTCCTAAGGTTGGGCTCCCCATATGGGTTAGAGTATTGGGTTCTCTTAGGGTTGGACTCCCTATATGGGTCAGAGTATTGGGTTCTCCTAGGATTGGACTCCATGGTCACACAGTTGGATTGGATTAAGTCTACTAGCATTGGGTTCCTAATCTAATGCAAACAATCAAACAAGCAAGCAAAGTGATGTGGTGCAGTCAAGCATGCAAAAGAAAGAAAAATGTTAGTATAATCTAGGGTTTGCTAGACCTAAAGTCAAAACTGAATTGTTCGGCTCAACTTACACTTAATCCAGTAGCTAATCTTTCCTCTGGCCAGGTAGAGGGTAGGAGTGTGGGAGGCCCCCCTGCTTTTGCAGGGACCCAATTAAAAACCACAGCACCACATAGGTCATTTGACTCTGGACCCTCAGCCTTAGACACCAAATTCCAGTTATAGCCACAGGATTAAATATACTAGTTGGCCCTTACAGCTCAGACTCGACCTATGGGTGTCACCTAGCCCTCTATGGCAAATTAGGTCTAATTAATTTTAATTAGGTTTAGGTCAGTATGATGATGGTTGTTTTGGGCCCAGGATAGGTGATGAAATCCTGCCCTGATATTATATTGACTGCCTTTAAGATTAGATTAAAGAGATGATGGCATTTGATGGTCCTGATGCAATCTAAAACAATCAAAAAAATAAAATATTTTATATGTGTTTTATGAGGTGGCATGTTAAGTGTAGGTTGATTAGGTTAGCAAACAAATTGGGCTTGGGATTGAGGTGTGTGGAAGTTGATTAGGTTAGGTTGAGTCAAGTGAAGAAATATTAGAATTAGGGTTCTAGAAGATGAAGATCTTGACATAGATTTCGATGCATAAAAAAATCAAAAAAAATTTATAAAAGATGATGGATGGTGATGATGAACTCAACCAAATTTTATGCAAAACAAAAATCAAATGATGATACAAATTTTAGGGTTTCCAGACTATTACAAAAATCTCAGGATTTTTGTTAGGGTTTCTAATATGCCAAATTTTAGTAACTTAGGATTTTTATAAAATCAATTAAAATTATGATAAAATAAAGGACAAGACAAAAAACTAATCATGCAAATTTCACAGAAAAATAAAATGTTTAAGAGGATGAAATTATCAAAACCTAGACTTCTAATGCAGGTGACAAGATGCAAAAATTAGGGTTTATGATCTTAATGTAGATAAAAACTATCCTAAACCTACTTTGATACCATACTAATGCAAGATGACTCTAAGATTATAGAAAAATAGTAAACTAATTTTTTAATATTTTTTTATAATTTAATTTGTAGGCTATATTCTCGAAATCAAGTAAAGACTAGCAAAGAAACTAGCAATGCAAAGAATCATCATGCAAGTGTGCTCATGCAAAATAATAAAAGTAATAGGACCTGAGAATTGAGAAATTCCTAGCTTAGTATAGTTATCTTCAATCAAAATAGATATCAAAGAAGGGAAGGTTTCTTACCCATAAAAGATTGAAAACTTTGCAGTAGAAGGGATCACTCACACTCTGATTGGAGCCTAGAAGAAGAAGCCTCTGTTCCTTTGAATCTGATGACTAATCTAGGTGGTCTTGAAGGCAAAGAAGGCCTCCTCTGGGGAGGTGAAGTACCTCAAGGATCCTACAAGCATCAGGGTCAATCAAAACAACAATTTTAAAAAAAAAAGGAACTAGGGTTTTAAAGGAATTGGGATTAGGGTCAAAAGCTGGCAGCTAGGGAAGAAAGAGCTCTTAGTCTTGGATGACAGCTAGGGCTCCCTTTCCTTGGGTGTGGCTGATCTCCAAGGACACAGAAGAGAGCTAGAGCGCAGGGGTTCGGCCAGGTTACACAAGCAGAGCACTCAAATAAGAACCAACACACTAACACAAAGCAATAACTCAAAATCTCAGTAATATTGTATTCATAAGAGAAAAGTTGCTTACAAGAGGGGGAGAGGTGGGGTTTTTATAGAGCTCCCATGCCCTCTCCTAAAGGGATTATACTTAGGTTACATGATGCAAAACTAAAATTTCATGCAAAGTTATTTTTGTATTTTTTTTAGGTTAAGCTGTCAATCTAAATCCCGAAGAACAGACCAAGAACCTAAGTAGAGAATTCTATGCAAGTAAGAAACAATCACATGCAAAGTAGAACCTAAAAGCAATAAGAAAGAGGACTGCTGAGGCTAAGAAGTCTCGGTTGGCCTAGTTCATCTCCGATAAGGCTACTGGTAGGCAAAGGGGTTGTACCTGACAACGATTGATGCACCCGATGCAGATCGTAGATGAAGGGATCACTCTCACTCCTGGATGCAGCCTAGAAAATCAAGTAGGAGACCCGCGGATTCTCGGCTTTCAACCCGATGATCCGATCGCTACCCGACTAGAGTTGTTGGATTCGTAGGAGTCGAGGGACCTGCAAATAGCCATTCTAGGGTTAGAAAACAAAGCAAAGATAGAGGATTAATTAAGAAACAACAAGGGGAAGAAGGGGATTGATGTGGGTGGCTAGGGCTTGGAGAGGTGGATGGAGACTAGAGATAGGGCGCAGAACACAAGGAAGAAGAAGAGGGATTCACATAGAATTCCCTTAGCACACAGTAGGTAGCACATAGCAATGAGAGAAATCAATTATATTCATTGAAAAAGGTTCCTTCATACAAGAGAATAAAGTCTCTTAAATAGACTCTTAAACTTGGCCCCCAAGTAAGGTTACAATAGACTTTTTCTAGGTATTTGAATCCTACCTAAACCCTAGCTAGAATACATGGTAGGACTAGGATTTAAAATCCCTCAAATCACTGTCTCCTCTCTTGCCTTGGTCAGCCAAGGGAGGTGATCCTAGTGGTCGACCAAGGGTTGGTGACCATAGGGTGGATGGCGCCCTAGCTTTCCTCCTGGTCCTTGGCTGGCCCAATCTGCTTCAGGCTGCGGTTCAGGGCTTCCGACTTGACTCTAGGGCTTTTGATTCTTCTACTAAGCCTTCCATGATCTTTATAACTTCAAGCTGGGTTGATCTTTACTTATACTGGCTCGGTCTTCACTTGTACTTGGGCTGACATGTCTTCACTTGTACTTGGACTGACATGTATAGGATTTAGGAAGAAGACTCGCTCAATATTAGCTGACTGGTACAGGACTCAAATAATAAAAGACAGCTCAAATAGGCTAAGCCTTTATTACAAATGGACTCAAATGCTACTAAGTAATCCACAGAGGGTTGAGAAATCTCTATCTTATTCTGGTGCCTCTGGTATCCGCACCAATTCTCCCGGAGTGGGAGGAACTCGACCCTATCGAGTGAGGATCACACTGGCTCACATATCTCTCGAAAATGTCTAGGTCGAGGCACTGTAAGTCCTCTCGAGAAATCCATGAATCGTCCAACTCTGGACGGCCTTGCCATTGGACCAGGTAGCGTTGATAGCCGTGGCCCCGGATCATGATGGCTTGATCATCCAGGATACGCTTGATCCGTTCTCCTCTCTCAGGCCAATTCATTGGTGGACACTCTAGGCTAGGGTCACTCACAATGGAAGGAATAGGTCCAAATGTCTCACTAGGTATCGCTGCCAGTTCCCTATACTCAACCAGGTCTGCGATATTGAAGGTAGAACTGATGACCAAATCTGGAGGGAAATCTAATACATAGGCATATGGTCCAACCCTCTCTATCACTTTAAAAGGTCCGGCTCCGTGAGCATGAAGCATCTTAACGATCCCGGGTGGAAACTGCTCAGGCCTAAGCCTAATCATGATAGAATCCACTACATTGACTCCATTGGCCTTTATTTGGAAATTAGCCAGTTTGTTAGATGTTTCATTACTTCAATTACTCTTATGGCTAATATCCTGATGCATATGCTATGCGGTGTCAGTGCAGGTGTGGACATGCTACGCACATGCAGACTCCTAACAGGTGATGTAAAGGACTCATACTAATTCCTAATGGACTCGACTATGTATGCCTATCAAAAGAGGTTTATTAGGTCTTAACTACAACTTGGGCATGGGGCATGAGTCATGGTTGATGGATGACATGCGGAAGAAAGTTTGCCAGGAACTCCTAATAGATGCCAGAGGATCTTCTAAAAGTAGGTAGCAAATGGGATGGGCTCTATGGATTCTTGCAACCTGGTAACCTCAACAAAATGTGATCCAATGGTTTTAGAAATATGAGATGACTCAGGGAAGGGTAAAAAATAGGAAGGGGATTTAGGGACTGGTTCTGGGCTAAAGAGACTGACCTTAATGTATGAGCATTGGGTTATGCCTCTAGGCAAGAAAAGGTCCATGCTATGGAAGGATGGGTCAATAATTTCTGGGAAGAGGTCCTCAGTAGGAACTATGGGAGGGGGCTCATCCTGGGGGTACTGATTCAAAGAGATAAGGTCCTTAATAAATTCTTTTGGTTCTTGTATTTTAGGACTAGACTTTATAATTTGGCACTCTTCCACAGTTTTCTCGGGTAAGGTTCTAGCAGTAGTATCTAAGTTCTCCTCCTCCAATTGTTCTTCCACTACATTTCCTCTACTAGACTTAACTCATAGGTGGCCTCTTTAGATTTCTTAGTGGGCTCAGGAGTTTCTTTCTCTAAATTTTCAAGGGGTTCATCATCTTCAAAGTCTTCTACTTCGTATTCGTCTACTAAACTAGGATCAGCCTCATACACTTCTATCTCAGGCTCAATGATGCGAGACTAACTAGAAGCTAGGATGATGCAGGTGATTTTTTTCTTTGTGATTTTTTAGGATTTTAATTAAGTTAAGGATTCCCGAAGATAAGAGAGAATAGATCTAGGGATTTTATAATGATAAGAACTACTAGCACGTAAATTAGCCCCTAAGCAAGGATAAAAAGAGGACCTCGAGAATGAGAAACCCCATAGGACTTAGCTCTCAGATCAATAACTACTTAGGAGTTAGGGTGGCAAACCTCAAAAGATCCGAAGCACCCGATGCTGAGTTCACTTGCTCTTGCGGATGCTGCCTGGATGATCGAGCCTTCAACCCCGTGGATGCATCGGTTTGCTGTCCGAAGGTCTCGAAGGCAAGAGGAACCGACTCTGTGTTTGTGGCACCTGGAGGACCTGCGAGCATTCAAAAGAAGAGTTAGGATTCAACAAAAGAAAGCAAGGGATGAAGGAATGAGAGTTGATGTTGGTGGTGGATGGAGTTCTTCTTGCTAGTCGCCCGGTTGGATGATCTCAATGGACTCCAAACTCGAAGTTGGAGGATGGATTTGCGGAAGAGATAGTAACTCGAGGCCTCACACCTCTCGATGCTCGATGGCGAAGGTGCTCCCTCACGGAGATCGACGTTCTTAAGGAACGAAGGCAACTAAAGAGAATGGCTCTCAAAATCTTGTTTTTTTTTTCATTCATCAACATTAACCTTACAAGGGAGGGGGTAAGGTCCTTTATATAGGCACCTTAGACCCTTTCAAAATTTGAATGAAAAAATACATTTCTTCTCTTGCTAAGGCACCAAAAAAATATTCAAAAATCCCAAAATTCTGAAATTCAAACTCCTTGGCCGACCAAAGCTTCTTAGATTTGGACGTGGCATGATAATAGGCTTGGAAGAAGGAATTTGGCTCCCTTGGACTTGGAAAGTTGACCTTCAATTTTGAGAAGAAGGCATGATACAAGGCTTGTGTCTCCCTCTTTCCTTGGTTGCTCACCCTTCTTTTGAGAGAAGCTTGAAATAAGGCTTGGATCAAGGCCTTTGTCTTCAACCTTTCCTTGGTTGCTCACCTTTCTTTGGAGAGAAGCTTGAAATGAGGCTAGGATCAAGGCCTTTGTCTTCAACCTTTCCTTGGTTGCCCAAGACTCCTTTAGTAAGTGGCTTGATGGAGGGAGGGAAAGGAGGAAAGAATATTTGATGTGTCTCCATTTGGCAAGATGAGGTGGTGCCATATGGGATGGGGAAGTGGCGCCACATGGAGTGGTGAAGTGGAACCCAAGGGTTGAAATGTTGACCTTCAAGGCTTGGCCTAATAGTAGTTGAGCTGGACTCAAAGACCACTCTGGCTTGGACCCAGACTCGGACTGGACTCAATACAGGACTGGACTTAATTTAGGACACAACTTGACCAAATTGGTCAATGTATAGGACTAAACAAAAATAATTGAGACTATATTCATGACTAAAATTTACAATGCTTAGGCTTGAAGCCTTATTACAGGACCTAAAAATTGAAACCCTAATCAGAAGTATGGTGCCCACACCAATTCTCCCAGGGTGGGAGGAACTCGACCCTGTCGAGTAAAGGATGATTTGGCTTTGATATTTTTCCAGAAGGTCGGGGTCGAGGTGCTGCAAGTCCTATCGGGTATCCTACGAATTATTGAATTACGGTCGGCCTTGCAATCGGACCAAGTAATGCTGAAAGCCATTGCCCCGGGTAGTCATAGCTTGATCATCCAGGACATGCTTGATCCGCTCTCCTCTCTCAAGTGAAATTGGAGGTGGACACTCTGAGTCGGGTTTGCTCTCAAATGAAAAGTTAGGCCCAAATGGCTCGCTGGGTATGTTTCCCGGTTCCCTATACTCGACTAAGTCTGAGATATTGAAAATCGAGCTAATGCCATAATCCGGGGTAGTTCAAGCACATAGGCATTAGGGCCAACTCTCCTTATCACTTTAAAGGGGCCAGCTCCACGAGCATGAAGTTTCTTAAGGATTCTTGGTGGAAACCGTTCAGGCCTAAGCCTAATCATTACAGAATCCCTTTGATCAAACTATTTAGTTCTCTTTCGGGAATTAGCCAAATTATTTTAAAATTAGTACTTAATGCAGAATCCTAACATGATACAAAATGCAGACTCAACTAAGCATTCCTATAGAGCAGAATTTTATTGGACTCTCTAGGGCCTAAACCTATCAGATTATTGACTCTCTAGGTTTGACCCTGGTCTAGTATGCACAAGAAAAATTACCATGGATCCTTAGCAAATGCCATATGGTATACCAGAAGTAGATGGAAAAAGGGATGAGCTCTAAGGAGTCCTGCATTCTGGTAATCTCAACAAAAAGTAACCCCATGGCTCTAGAAATGTGAGAAGGCTTAGAGAAGGGTAGGAAATAGGAAGGAGACTCAGGGACTAGTTCAAAGTTAAAGAGACTGACCTTAAAATTTGGACATGTTCTATAGGTGTCATATGGTCCACTTGTTCTGGTAAATCTTGGTGCTTGCTAGGGTCAATCCCACAGTGAGGAAGGTCTGTTAAAGAGGATCATGGGACCAAGTCTATAGTATGATGGATGTCTCTCAGGGGTGGAAGTTGATAAGGTAACTCATCGGGAAGTACATCCTCAAATCCTTTCAGAGCTTCAACTATCTCTTGAGGATGTTCTCTTTGGGTCGGTTCATTAAGAGTTTGTTCCTGAACTCCTTCTGTGGACAAGACTGGCGAACCCTCAAGTTCATTTATTAAATGTGATCCTGGCTCGGTCATTTCTTCTTCAAATTCTTTAGTGGGTTCAGAATCTTTTCCTTTGATTCCTCAATGATTTCAACCTTGGGCACATCTTCACCATACTCCTCTACTAAACTTGGCTCATAGATGTTTTCTTTGGATTCTTTGATGGGCTCCGGAGTTTCTTTCTCTAGATTATCAATGGGTTCAACCTTTTCATACTTAAAGACTTCAATGGGCTCAGGGGTTTTCTCATTTAAATTCTCAGAATGTTCAACCTTTTCTCCCTAAAATTTGTTAAAGGGTTCATCCTCAGTAACCTCTTTCTTTAACTTCTTAGACTTTATTAGGGTGACTCTAGGCTTCTCTTCCTTAAGGCTACTTGATTCTCTTTTAACCTGGTCCTTAGGCTGAATTGGTTTGATTACAAATTTCTTCCTATGGTGACTAAAGGCACAATTATTGGTCCGACAATAAAGGGTAGCGTCATGATCGTAAAGCCAGGGTTGACCTAGGATAATGCTACTGACTCCCATGGGAAGGACATCACACCAAATCTCTTCCTCATATGATTGCAATTTGATCAAAACTTGGCATCTAGGCTTGATAGGTATGGAAGTCGAATCTATCCATGATACCTTATAAGGGTTGGGGTGAGGAACTGGGGTCAATCCTAGGGCTTTGATAGTACTTAAAGAGATGGCATTGACACAGCTCCCACTATCAACTATGATCTTATGTATCTTATCCCCTAACTTGACAAAGGTTTGTAGGATGTTAGTCCTACGCCAATCTTCTTGCACTATGTTTTGGGTAAGGATGCACCCAACTATTCCTAAAAGGTCTTCAGACTCTAAGGAAGGATCACACTAAGGGTATTCACTAGGGTGAGGAGGTGACTCAGACTCAAGCTTGATGGATGGTCTAATGTTCTTTTCTAAGGCTCCAATTCTATCTTCAAACTTATCAAGCCTATTGTTTATCCTAGCTAATTGTTCAGTGATGACCCTTAAGTGATTCTTTGGGTGTTTTTCATGGGTTTACTTGACTGGGAATGATGGGAGTGATAGGGGACTCCTGATCTAGTCGACATGCAACATACCTGTTAACTAGACCTAAGATTCAAACCCAATGTTAGGTCAAGATGATAATGGTGGTAGTAACTTGGTACCTGGCCAGGTAAGTGTAAGGTTGGTGGAGGTTCCTCTTGGCTTGTCTTAGAACCAATTTGAGATTGGCCAGGTAAGCGAACCAACCCACCTTCCTTCGGGCTCTTGTCCCTGAACCACTTGCCTATACTCAAGCACACACAAACAAGTTATCTAAATTGGCTTGACACTTAGTTCGACCCTTTGGGTGTTTTAGAGCAAGTTAAGTGTCTATCTGTTTTACTAAGGTTTTCTATGCAAATTTTTTGGGCTAGGGACAGATGATCCTGACCCTATGAAATTGATGCCCTTAAGAGATTTATGAAAATGATGTCATACAAATAAATGTATCTAAGATTAAACTATTTGACAAATGAAAACATGAAAATATGCACTTGCTGAAATTCTCATAATATAATTTTCTCTCAGGTAGTATTCTAGCTTATAGAAATTTTACAAGCTGCAATAAAATCTAAGAAAATTATCAAAAATACATTCAATTATGTGTGATCTAACAAAATAAAAATCAGAAGATTTGGAGGTTCCTACAAATAGCAACTCCTAAAAAATATAGACCATGTACAAAAAAGAAAAAATGCAAAAATTAAAAAGAAGTTGAGATCTAATGATGCAAAAAATTTCTTTTGGATTTTTAGAACTTTTCTTCTTTGTTCCCCCTCAAAGTTCAATCACAGTGGCACCCCTACACGCCTTAAGAGATCCCTGTGGAATGGGAGGAGAGGGTCTTGAAACCCTACTTTTCTCCTAAGACCGGACGGCCTGGTGAAGCACCTAATCCAAGTACTTAAGAAGTGCTAAGTCCTAACCATGCTCTGATACCAAACATGATGCGGGACTAACTAGATGCTAGGATGATGCATGTGATTTTTTTCTTTATGATTTTTAGTGTTTTAATTAAGTTAAGGATTCCCGAAGACAAGAGAGAATAGATCTAGGGATTTTATAATGATAAGAACTAGCATGTAAATTAGTCCCAAAACAAGAATAAAAAGAGGACCCCAGGATTGAGAAATCCCGTAGGACTTAGCTCTTGGATCAATACCTACTTAGGAGTTAGGGTGGCAAACCTCAAAGATCTGAAGCGCCCGATGCTGAGTTCACTCGCTCTTGCGGATGCGGCCTGGATGATAGAGCCTTCAACCCTGCGGATGCACTGGTTTGCTGTCCGAAGGTCTCGAAGGCAAAGGAAACTGACTCCATGTTTATGTCACCTGGAGGACCTACGAGCATTCAAGAGGAGAGTTAGGATTCAACAAAAAGAAAGCAAGGGATGAAGGAATGAGAGTTGATGTTGGTGGTGGATGGAGTTCTTCTTGCTAGTCGCCCGGTTGGATGATCCTGATAGACTCGGAACTCGAAGTTGGAGGATGGATTTGTGAAAGAGATAGTAACTCGAGGCCTCACACCTCTCGATGCCTGAAGGTGAAGGTGCTCCCTCACGGAGATTTATGTTCTTAAGGAACGAAGGCAAGTAAAGAGAATGGCTCACAAAATCTTGTTTTTCTTTTCATTCATCAACATTAACCTTACAAGGGAGGGGGTAAGGTCCTTTATATAGGCACCTTAGATCCTTTCAAAATTTGAATGAAAAAATACATTTCTTCTTTTGCTAAGGCACCAAAAAAATATTCAAAAATCCCAGAATTTGGAAATTCAAACTCCTTGGTCGACCAAAGCTTCTTGGATTTGGGCGTGGCATGATAATAGGCTTGGAAAAAGGAATTTGGCTCCCTTGGACTTGGAAAGTTGACCTTCAATTTTGGGAAGAAGGCATGATGCAAGGCTTGTGTCTCCCTCTTTCCTTGATTGCTCTCCCTTCTTTGGAGAGAAGCTTGAAATGAGGCTTGGATCAAGGCCTTTGTCTTCAACCTTTCCTTGGTTGCCCAAGACTCCTTTAGTAAGTGGCTTGAAGGAGGTAGGGAAAGGAGGAAAGAATATTTGATGTGTCTCCATTTGTCAAGATGAGATGGTGCCACATGGGATGGTGAAGTGGTGCCACATGGAGTGGTGAAGTGGCACCCAAGGGTTGAAATGCTGACCTTCAAGGCTTGGCCTAATAGTAGTTGAGTTGGACTCAAAGACCACTCCGGCTTGGACCCAGACTCGGACTGGACTCAATACAGGACTGGACTCAATTTAGGACACAACTTCATCAAATTGGTCAATATACAGGACTAAACAAAAATAATTAAGACTATATTCATGACTAAAATTTACAATGCTTAGGCTTGAAGCCTAATGGTAGGATCCAAAAATTGAAACCCTAATCAGAGGTATGGTGCCCACACCACTAATTAATGGGTTCTGGGGTCTTTTCCTTGCAAACCGATAGGATAGGAGTAGTAGGCTGGTCTAAAGGAAGTCGGCTAGGTTTGGACTTAGATTCAAGGGATTTAACCTTGCTGGACTTAGATTGATTGATCATAAGTTCCCTCTGATATAACTCGAATTCCCTCGCTAGGTGATATGCTTCCTCTAGGTCCTGAATTTGCCAATGAAACAGCTTCCACGAGATATCCTTATGCAGGCCATCTTGAAATCTAGCCATGATCTTATAATCAGGTTCAACTATGTTCATCTTCTAATAAACTCATTAAATTGATCAATATACTTAGACACAGTTTTATTACCCTGCCTCAATTCGTACCATTGTCTAAAAATTTGTATTCATAAAATTCACCTAGGTACTTCTCTCCCAATTTACTTCTCATGGCTTTCCAGGTACGTATTTCATCTCCTCCTCTATAACATTCATCCTCAATAACTGCCGAATGCAACTTAGCATATCGGGTTAACCTATGTATGGCCTATCTAAATTTTTCCAACTCCGACATCTTAGTGTACTCAAAATACTGATCCATTCTCTCCTCCCAATCAATATACAACTCTTGGCTTCCATCAAAAGTGGGTGCATAAGGTTGGGTGTTCGTAATGGATCTTTTCTTTGAATCAACCAAGTAAGGGTATGGACATCTAGGATTAGACTCAGGGGCAAGATCATGATAATAAGCTCTTGGATCAAGGGAGTTGGGCCTAGATGATCTACGTTTAGTATGGGCCATACGGGCTTCTAATCTAGGCTTCAAGATTATCTATGGATTCAACCAAAGGTGGAGATGGTGGGTGATATAATGCTCCTGATCTAGTGCTCATGCAAGACTCAACACTGACTCGACTACAGCTACCTAGACCTAGAGCCCAATTAGAATGGGTTGACTCAACTTACATAACTTAAATCCTAGTCCTTCAACTGGCCAGGTAAGAGGTGGGATGGTGGGAGGCTCCCTGCTCTCGCAGGGATCCAATTAAGGAACCACCAATCCGCTTAGGTTGTTTGACACTGTACCTCTAGCCTAGACACCAGAATCCAGTAATAGGAGATGAATTGGGTGCACTAGTCATCCCACAATGATCGAACCCAACCAATTGGTGTCCCTAGCCCGCTAGGGCAAATTAAGTTTAGTTAATTTTAAATTAGGCTTGGGACCGAATGCAAGGGATGTAGTTTTGGGCTAAGGAGAGGTTATCAACTCCTCCCCTTATCTGACATATAGAAAGTTCCCTTAAAATATTTATGCAATGATGGCAGGCAGATGAAAATGCAAATTAAGGTTTAGCTATTTTTGGAGTTTTATGAATATATGTAACTTTTTTTTGTTTTGGTATTTTCTAAAATAGAAAGAGAATTTGAAAATAATGACCTAATATGCAGGGAACATGCTAAAATTAAAGATATGCAAAATTGTACTAAAAGAACCCTGAACTTTCTGAAATTAGCTTTGCTACCAAAATAGAGTAGAACTGTTCTCATGCAGTATTCCAGCTGGGGAAAAAATACACATATTGAGATAATTCCTAAGAAAATTTTAAAATTAACTTTAATTATACAAAATTTAAAAACTAAATTTTAGATTTTATAAGTTCTATGCAGAAAGAAATAATTGAAACAATAGGGGATGTACTGAGAAGGCCGAGAATGCAAAAACCCTAATAGAATTCTTTGTGTTCTTCTTCAGGGGTCAATTCACAGCGGCACCCCTACTGCCATAGGAGATCCTGTAGATTGGGAAGAGAGGGTATTGTAGCCTTACTAGTCTCCTATGATTGGATGGCCATGGTGAAGCACCCGATTCGAATATTTAAAGAGAACTAAGCCCAAAACAGGCTCTAATACCAAATGATGCGGAACTAAAATTGCATGCAAAGTTATTTTTGTATTTTTTTTTGGTTAAGTTATGAATCTAAATCCCAAAGAACAGACCAAAAACCTAAGTAGAGAATTCTATGCAAGTAAGAAACAAAGAGAGTAAACCTAAAAGCAATAAGAAAGAAGATCGCCGAGGCTAAGAAGTCTCGGTTGGACTAGTTCATCCCCAATAAGGCTACTGGCAGATAGAGAGGGTGTACCTGACAATGGTTGATGCGCTCGATGTAGATCATAGATGAAGGGTTTGCTCTCGCTCTCAGATGCGGCATGGAAAATCAAGCTGGAGACCCACAGATTCTTGGCTTTCAACCTAGTGATCCAATTGCTGCCCGGCTGGAGTCGTTGGATTCGTAGGAGTCGAGGGACCTACAAACAGCCATTCTATGGTTAGAAAATAAAGCAAAGATGGATGATTAATTGAGAAACAGCAACGGGAAGAAGGGGATTGATGTGGGCGGCAAGGGCTTGGAGTGTCCGATGGAGACTGGAGACAGGGCACAGAACACTAGAAAGAAGAAGAGGGATTCACACAGAATTCCCTTAGCACACATAGGTAGCACACAGCAATGAGAGAAATCAATTGTATTCATTCAAAAAGGTTCCTTCATACAGGAGAATAGAGCCCATTAAATAGACTCTTAGACTTGCCCCCAGTAAGGTTACAATAGACTTTTTCTTGGTATTTGAATCCCACTTAAACCCTAGCTAGAATACATGGTAGGACTAGGATTTAAAATCCCTCAAATCACTCTCCCCTCTCTTGCCTTGGTCAGCCAAGGGAGGTGACCCTAATGGCCGACCAAGGGGTGGTTACCATAGGGTGGATGGCGCCCTAGCTCCCCTCTTGGGCCTTGGTTGGCCCAATCTGCATCAGCTACGGTTCAGGGCTTCAAGGCTTTCGACTTGACTCCAAGGCTTCTGATTTCTTCTACTAAGCCTTCCATAATATTCATAACTTCAGGCTAGGTTGATCTTTACTGTACTGCTCAGTCTTCACCTGTACTTGGGCTGACGTGTCTTCACTTGTACTTGGACTGACATGTACAGGACTCAGGAAGAAGACTAGCTCAACATGAGCTGACTGTACATGACTTAAATAATAAAATATAACTAAACTAGGCTAAGCCTTTATTATAAATGGACTCAAATGCTACTAAGTAATCCATAGAGGATTGAGAAGCCTCTATCTTATTCTGGTGCCTCTGGTGTCCATACCATTACACATCCTAAACAAACTAGGAAGAATTCCCATCTAGGTTAGGATTTGACCTAGTCTTCTCCTTCTCCCTTCATGCTTTGACTAGTCAACTCATGGGAGCCTCCTCTTGGCTTGGACTTGTAAAACTCCTCAAATTCAATTTGGACCTTGGGGCAGCAGTAAGGATGCTCCTTCATGGGCTTGGTGAACATTTGAGGGCCCGTGGGCTTCCAGGGCTGGGCGCATGGGCTAGCATATTCTAGGAATCTGGCTGGAATCTTGCTTCTTAAGGGATTGGGCTTGATTTCTCCTGGGCTGGGTGTAGATGGATCATTGGTTGCATGATATGACCTGGTATAGGAATATACTTTGGCATCTGAGGAAATCTGGGCATCCAAAAAATATCTGGAAGGAATCAGGATTTCTGGAAGCATCTTAGATCCTAGGTTGTCACACAAAATCCATAGACTGATGTAGTGGCCTTTGACTCCTGGATGTGGCCTGGTGGAACTCCAAAATAGGTAACCTCATCTCTTGTACCAAAATTGGCTCGCCTTGGTAGCATGAGCATGACCTCTACTAGGAGCTGGCCTCAAACGGGGGGCTCACCCTATGAGCATGACCCTGGTTGGGAGCTGACCTTCATAAAAGGGATTGCCTTGGCAGCATGAGCACGACCTTGGCCATGAGCTGGCTCAACAGTGTGCTCTCCATATGAGCACAACCCCGGCTGGGAGTTGACCTCTGTTGGAGCAAACCGATCACGGGGACCTATAGTGAAGCGATCCCAGGGTGTGGATGATCCTCTGCTAGCGATCCAAGATGAATGCGGTAGATATAGATCAGGAAGATCAATAGAACTTTGATTGTATGTAGATATATAGAGAAGAAGAAAAAAAAAAAACCAAACTAGGAGAAAATACTGCACTCAATATATTTCCTTCTATCTCACTTTAAAAGACATACACGTTTTATACTAAGTCAAAATGACCTATCCCCCAAAAACTCCTCAGGTCAGCAACCGTTAAGATTCCAAATCCTGACATCCGGTCGACTCTTAGACCTCGAGTCGACTCGACTAGAACACAATGCAATAGTCTGCAGACATCCGAGTCGACTCTTAAACCTCAAGTTGACTTGTCCAGAACACATAAACTACAATCCACAGACTTGAGCTGCTCTTCCTGAGAGAGCCAACTTGACCAGATCACTGTACTCCAAACTCCAGATAAACCAACCATCGAGTTGACTCGAATACCAATCGAGCCGCTCAAAGTTACAGACTGATAGAATTTCAGTCTAACACCTAGGACTTGTACAGGACTCACTCTTAGCCCTAGATACATCATGTAAGACATGATTTACAGACCAAAAATATAACCTTGGTCTCCCCCAAGCCTTGACTCACAGATACCACCATCGAACTCGAAACACACTCAATCACTCTCTACCTTGTTCCAGTAGGCTGACATACAACTATGATGTTCCAGTCATACATCCATTCAAATCCATTAACCACATACATGAATGAAAGCTTTCCCTTGGTAGAGACTTTGTGAGTGTATCAGCCTGATTCTCCTTTGTATGGACCTTTACCTGTTCAAATTCTCCTTCCTCCACCAACTCTCTGATCCTGTGGTATCTCACATCTATATGCTTTGTATGTGCATGTTAGACTGGGTTTCGAGTCAAGTGTATTGCACTCTGGCTATCACTGTGCAGGACCGCCATACACTGTTTCACCCCCATCTCAGCCACTAGTCCTTTTAGCCATAGTGCTTCCTGTGCAGCCATTGTAATGCCTATATACTCAGCTTCTGTTGTAGACAAAGTAGTATTAGGCTGAAGAGTAGATCTCCAAGAAATAGGTCCACCATACATGCAGAAGAGGTAACCAGTAGTAGACCTTCTTGTATCAAGATCACCTACATAACTTGCATCTGCATAGCCTTCCAAAGGACTCAAGCCTCCATATAACTTCCTGGAGTTCCTTCCTTGTCCTTCTGGCTGCCCACCAAATACCAGTCCATACTTTTGAGTTCCCTGTAGATATCTAAGAATCCACTTCAATGCCTTCCAGTGTTCCTTCCTAGGATTAGACATATACCTGCTAACCTAACTCATAGCATATGCTATGTCTGGCCTACAACAAACCATAGCATACATAATACTGCCCACTACATTTGCATATGGAACTCTCTCCATTTACTCTCTCTCCTTATCTATCTGGTGGCTCTGATTCTTAGAGAGAGATATGTGCCCTGGTAATGGTGTTTCTACTGGTTTGGACTTCTCCATCCCAAACCTCTCAAGAATCTTCTTGATATATAATCCTTGTGACAAATGGAGAACACCTTTGCTTCTGTCTTTACAAATCTCCATTCCAAGGATCTTTTGAGCTGGACCTAAATCCTTCATCTCAAATTCAGTAGATAATGCTTTCTTTAGCTCCTTCATAGCCTTCATACTTTTGCTAGCTAACAACATTTCATCCACATACAGAAGTAAATACATAGCATTATCACTATCCACATTCTTCACATATACACAGCACTCATGTTCACATCTGACAAATCCAAGGCTTAATACAAAAGTATCAAATCTATGATACCACTGTCGAGGTGACTGTTTCAGACCATATAGTGACCTCTGGAGTAGACATACCTTATCCTCCTGTCCAATCTCTACAAAACCATCAGGTTACTTCATGTATATTTTCTCTTCCATATTTCCATGTAGGAAAGCTATTTTCACATCCATCTGCTCCAATTCCATATCATGTTCTGTCACCAAAGACAACAACACCCAAATTAAAGTATGGCATACGATAGGTGAAAACACTTCTATATAGTTAACTCCTTCCCTCTGTGAGTATCCTTTTGCTACCATCCTTGCCTTGTATCTGACTCCACCTTGCTCTGAAGGTACTATCTTCTTTGTGAACACCCATTTTGAGCCAATTTCTCGAGCATCTTTCGGTAGATCTACCAGCTGCCATGTCTTATTCTTTCTAAGAGATTCTATCTCTTCCATCATGCCTTACATCCATGATTCTTTATTAGGACTTCCCTTGGCTTCATTAAATATTTTTGGATCTATACTGATAGAAATAAGAGCATAGGAAATAGTGTCATCTATGGCATATCATGTCGGCTTTCGGATTGTGCATTGAGGTTTATGGAGTGCCACTCCCCTTTCACTATGTTGCAAGCTTGCTGTATGTTTTTCTTCCTGCACTTCCCTCATATAGCTGGATCTCCTTGCTGATCCTTCATCACTGGAGAATAACTACTATCAAACTGCACCTCAACTGAAACTCTCCTGTCAGTAGAAGTAGAAGGTCTATCCTCCACCTGTATAGGATGATCATTGCAATTCACCTTTATAGCTATACCTCCATCCGTACTTCCCGGTTTGTCCAAGATACTTCTCTCATCAAAGATGACATCCCTACTGATCACTGCCTTTTGAGACTTTTGATCCCACAGTAGGTAACCTTTGACTTCTCATGGATAATCGATGAATATCATCTTCTTTGACTTTGGGCCCAACTTACTCCTTTCGGTTGCCTCCATATGTGTGTAAACTGTGCAACCGAACACTTCCAGGTTGCTGAGCTCCACCTTCTTTCCAATCCAAGCTTCCTCTAGAAGACCTTCATTCAGCTTAAAGTGTGGAGACCTGTCAATAAGAAAACATGAAAGAGTTATGGCATCACCCCAAAAACTCCCAGGGAGTGATGTCTGCAACCTCATACTCCTAGCCTTCTACAATAGTGTTTGGTTCATCCTTTTCGCAACACCATTCTGCTGAGGGGTCATCCTTATTGTATAATGGCATTTAATTCCATTCTCCTCACAGTAACTTCTAAACTCTTTGCTTGAGTACTCCTTTTTATTATCAAACCGAAGACACTTCACATGTCTTCTTGTCTCCTTTTCAACCTCAGCTCTTTAGATCTTGAAACAGGCAAACACATCTGATTTCTCCCTCATCAGATATAGCCATCCTCCTTGAGTAGTCATACTTTAATCATGAAGGTGACAAAATATCTTACCCCACCTCTGGAGATACAGGAGTTGGTCCCCATACATCAGAGTGCACCAAATCCACACTCCTTGACTTGGTTTGGTACTAACAGCAAATTTCACCTTATGCTGTTTATCAAAAATGCAAGGCTAACACAAATCATTTTCATCATTCTTCAGAACTAGAATGTTTCCTCTTCTGCTTAACTCTATGAGCCCTTGGTCACTCAGGTGACCCAATCGATAGTGCCACGGTTTGTATGCCAACTACTCTTCTTGTGCTGCAGCAAGAATCTCTGCACTATCATTCACTACTGAGCCTTCCATCTTGTATAAGTTGTTACTCAGTCTTCTCCCTCTCATCACTACCAAAGCTCCCTTGGTGATCCTCAAACAACCACTACCAGATTGGCAACTAAAAGCATATCCCTGCTTCTCCAATTAGCCCAAAAAAACTAAGTTCTTCTTCAACTCTGGTACATGTTTAACATTTGACAGAGTCGTTATAACTCCATCATACATCCTCACCCTCATAGTGCCTACTCCAGCTACTGAACATGGGTGATCATTACCAAGGTAACACTACCTCCATCAGACCTGTCATAGGTGTCAAACCACTCCCGATGTAAGGTATAGTGATAAGAGCATGCTAAATCTAGAGTCCAGGTGTTGTCCCAATCAACTATTCCATCTGATACTACCAGTACATCTTCACCACTGCCTTCAGATGCATTGGCACCACTTGTATTAACCTTCCCCTTTTCTGATTTCCAAAGAGGATAATTTCTTCTCGGATGACCTGGTTGATTACACTTGTAACACTTCCAGCCCTTTTTACTATTGCGAGACCAAGATCTATCCTTTGACTTCCCTCTAACTCTTTCCTTGAGTCTACCCTGCCTTTCATTTATAGCAAGAACCTCTGAGTTGGGGTTTCCTTTATAAATCTTCTCCCTTTGCTCATTTGACCTGAGCACTCCACCAACCTCTTTAAAGTTCAGGGTTTCTTTTCCATACACCAAGGTTGTTATCAGACCATCATATTAGTGTGGAGTAGGGGCTAGGGATGCTAGGATGGATGCTTATGATGCAAGGATTTTTTTTTTTTTTTTTTTTGGTTGATGAGTTTTAGATGTTTTTTTGTTTCTCAGGGTTTTGATTCCCGATCACAAGCAAAGACTAGAAATAAGAGAAATGAATAACGGAAGCTTACACTAGCAGTTCAAATCCCTAAATAGTGAAAACGAGAACAGGATCCTAGGATTAAGAAACCCCTGTAGGACTAAGCTCGAAACACAATACCCATTTAGGAGATAGAGAGAGCAAACCTCACACGTCTGAAGCGTCCGATGCAGAGATCGCTCAACTCGACAGATGCAGCCTGGATGCCCGAGCAGTCGAACCCGTGGAAGCACTGGCTTTCGGTTGGAAGGTCGCGATGGCAAAGCCAACTGTCTCCGGTGCCCAAGATGCCAGGGAAGACCTGTAGGCAAACAAAATAGGGATTAGCAAAATGGAGAGATGTAATGAAAGGTACTAAGATGGGGTTAAGAAAAGGCTTCGAGCCCGATGTCCGGTTGGATTCCGAAGTCGAAGGAGGAGATAACTTGGGGCCTCATACCCCGCGATGTCCCGGAGGATGAAGGATTGTGGCCTCACACCACTCGACATCCAGGAGGACGAAGGACTCACGATGCCCTGGAACGACAGACAGGTGGCCTCACACCACTTGACGTCCCTGGGGATGAAGGCAACTTCACTCAAACCTAGTCTAGGAGACAATGTTGGATGATAAACAAACTCAAACTCTTTTTTCATTCAATCATTCAATAGCTTTACAATGGAGGGATTGGGTCCTTTAAATAGGCACCCAAGGCCCATTTGATTCAAAATAATTCAAAACCCTTGAACCCAAATTACAACCCCAAAAAGTTGGCGCCAACATGGAAGGGAAAGCTCTTCATGGCCGACCAAATGTAGGAGAGGATTGGCATGGCATGTGGTAGGGCTTGGAGAGGGGAATTGGTCCCTTGATTTCCTTCTTTGCATGTTCAATTTGGGAAGAAAACATGGAGAAAGGCTTGCTTGAAGGGATGTGCTTCCTTTGAGCTTTCAACGCCCACTTGGAGTGATTCAAGGCCGACCAAATGGAGGAGAGCTTTTTGGGTGTTGCAAATTTGATGGCTTGGAATGGGGAATGTGCTCCTTGACCTTCCTCTCTTGTGTGACTACTTTGGGAAGAAGGCTTGGAAGATGGCTTGCTTGGTGGCTTGGTCTCCTCAAGAATCTTCAATGCCCCATTTATTGATGGATCATGGCATGATGTGGGGGAGGGAAGAGGGGGATGATGTCTCCTCCTTCCAAGGTCGCCCAAGAGAAAAAAGGTATGGAGAGGGCATGTGGAATGCATGAGGCGCCTCCTTATTTCCTTCCTTGGATGCCCAAGTGGCAACTGATGAGGCGCCACATAGGTGGCTGAGGTGGCACCTATGTAGGCATCTTTCCAAGTGAAAGAGATGGATTGGCCCACAAGGAACTTGGTCTTGAAGGCCAGGTTGACTTCAATTGGGCTTGGGCCCAATCCAAACTCAGACTCAAACCAAAAAAAAGATACAGGACTCAAGACCTAAACTTGACCCAAATTGGTCAAGGTACAAGACTAAACAACTTGGACTAGGTACATGACTAAAGTTATAAAATTACTTTGGCTCATAGCCTTATTACAAGACTCACAGAAGTGGAACCATAATCTGAGATCCATAGAGGGTTGAGGAGCCTCTATCGGATCCTGGTGCCCACACCACATATGACCCTGGGAGTGAACACAACAACAACAATGCCCGATCTTCTTCATCTACCTTGACATCCAGACTTATAACCTCTACACAAACCTGGTTGAACCTCTAAATGTGAGCAACAAGGTCTCCTCCTTCAGGCATTCTTAAATTATACAGCTGCTTCTTCAACCATAGCTTATTTGTCATGTTCTTTCCCATATATGTGTTTTCTAGCTTCTTCCAAAGATCCTTTGCTATGGTCTCTGAACACACCTCAGGTAAAACCTGATCCGCCAAACACATTCTAATGGTATTAAATACAATCTCTTCTAACTCCTCCCAATCTTCAACACTGATCTTTTCTAGTCTTTCTTTAACCAAAACCTTGTAGATCCTTTGTTGAACCAGCAAATCCTTGACTCTTTGCTGCCACAGGGTGAAATTACCTTTTCCATCATACTTTTCAAAGTCTACCTTGAACCCACTTGATGCCATTTTCGCAATCAAGCAATATAACACCCTTCAAACAAATTTTTGACAAAGCAACATAGCAAAAAATCTCCCTTCCAATCCTTTTCTTTCACACCTTCCACAATAAGAATACCCTCCACCTAACTTGGGAGTTTATCGCGGCAGAAAACAAGATAAAGATTGAAGAAAACTTGATATTCAAAATTTAGGATGTTGAGATCTTCTTTCCTCCACACAACCTTGCTCTGATACCAAATGTTGGAGCAAACCGATCATGGGGACCTATAGCGGAAGCGATCCTAGGGTGTGGATGATCTTCTGCCAGCATTCCAAGATGAATGTAGTTGGATATAGATCACCGAAGGTCAATAGAACTTTGATTGTATGTATATATGAGAGAAGAAGAGAAGTGGAAAAAAAACCAAACTGGGAGAAAATAAGGCACTCAATATATTTCCATTTATCTCACTTTACAAGACGTACACATTTTATATACTAGGTCACAAATGACCTATCCCCCAGAAACTCCCCAGGCCAGCAACCGTCGAGATTCCAAAATCCTGACATCCGAGTCGACTCTTAGACCTCAAGTCGACTCGACCATAACACAGTTCAATAGTCTACAGACATTCGAGTTGACTCTTAAACATCGAGTCGACTCATCCAGAACACATAAACTACAATCCATAGACTCGAGCTGGCTCTTCCTGAAAGAGCTAACTTGACCAGTCCACTGTACTCAAAACTCCTGCTGAACCAACCATCGAGTCGACTAGAATACCAATCGAGCCAACTCGAAGTTACAGACTGATAGAATTTGAGTCTAACACCTAGGACTTGTACAGGACTCACTCCTAGCCCTAGATACGTTATGTAAGACATGATTTATAGACCAAAAACATAAGCTTGGTCTCCCCGAGCCTTGGATGCACCACCTGAAACACAACAACCTCGATAGGAGGGCTCACCTTGGTAGCATGAGCATGACCCCGACCGGGAGCTGGCCTCAGATGGGGGACTTTCCCTATGAGCACGACCCCAGTTGGGAGCTGATCTCGGCAAGAGGGTTCACCTTGGTGGCAAGAGGGCTCACCTTGTTAGCATGAGCATGACCCTGACTGGGTGCTGGCTTCAGACTAAGGACTCACCCTATGAGCATGACCCAAGCTGGGAGCTGACCTCGGCAGGAGGGCTCGTCTTGGCAGCATGAGCACAACCCCGACTGGGAGCTGGCCTCAAACAGCAGGCTCACCTTATGAGCATGACACCAGGTGGGAGCCGACCTTGGCAGGAGGCTCACCTTGGCAGCATGAGCTTGACCCCGATCGAGAGCTAGCCTCAGATGGAGGGCTTGCCTTATGAGCACGACCCTGGCTAGGAGTTGACCTCAATAGGAGGGCTCACCTTGATAGCATGAGCATGACCCCAGCCTGGAGCTGGCCTCAGACATAGGGCTCACCTTATAAGCATGATCCTAGCTAAGAGCTGACCTCAACAGGAGGGCTCAGCTTGGTAGCATGAGCACAACCCTAGCTAGGAGTTGGCCTCAGACGGAGAGCTCGCCTCATGAGAACAACCCTGGTTTGGACCTGACCTCGACAGGAGGGCTCACCATGGCTCGTTATCTGGCCACCATGTCCAGGTGGTGGGTCTCTTGCCGGTGAGGCCTCCAGTGAGAGCTCCATGTCAACTGTTGCACCACATCAATGCCCCCCACTCCCGAGCCTAGAGAATGAAGTGCTGCTCGGGATGATGGGAGTATTGATCATGCTGACATGGAGGGGCGTGCCTTCTATGCCATCAATGCCTTGTGTGTCGTCACTTCGGAGACCATGCTCCCATGCCCTACGGGGCATCACCATGTCGCTTGTCTTTAAAAGGGGCCATAATTATCTCATTGAGCCTGAAGGAGTTGCCTCCAAATCGAAGCACTGCTCCCAATAGATCCAGACACATGGCATATCCTAGCTGGCTCGAGATGAGTCATGGTGCACGTCTTTGACTGGTATGAGGTGACGGGGCACCGGGTCATTTTGAAAGGGACTTGTCCTTTTGTATCTTAAGGGTTTTTGAATGGCCAGGACAAGGTTCTTCCAGTAGAGTGATCTTCTTCTGCTTCCTTGAGCAAGATCGTAGGGTTTCAACAGGTTAGGCTTTCTTTTGCCCTTTATTCGCCTCTGGCTCTTCTCCTTCGATCTGTGCTTGAGGAGCACCCTTGCTAAGGATTCTAGGTTCCCTTCTTTTCTTTGTTTCTTTCTCCATTACTTTCAATGAGTTCTCCCGATAGAAGGCACCACCCTCAGGGTTTCTTTGATGGTGCGGGGCCGGATAGCGAGGAGGAGAAAGTCCTGGTTATGTTTCATAGGGGTCCCTGCTGGATAGGGATTATCATTAGACCCCTTATGATTTCTGCTCCACCTGCTTCTTCTGCTAGGGAGTCTGGTGGCCTTGCCGGCATTGCTTCGGTGATGATCGACGGGGATCTCCTCCATGTCCGGAGGTCGTTTGGGATCCCCGACTTCGTTCAGCTCTCCATTCTTGGATCAAGGGATCGGGTCACTTCTAGTGGCCTGGGCTGGATAGCCTTGTATGAAGACTTCTTTCTTGAGGGTCTTCATCTTCCTTTCCATGTCTTTTTCCTTTCTTTCCTTAACAACTACCGTCTGGTTCCGACTCAGCTCATCCCTAATGTTGTCTGGACCATTTTTTTGATTCATTGTTCTCTACAACCATCATAGGATCGTCACCTTTTTCTCTCTCTTTAGGGCCTGGTTCATCTTGAAGTGCCACCCATCCGATAGCAGATGGTGGTTCGTGTCCCCCTATAAGGGGGGTCTCAAATTCAATCTACCCACCTCCATCAAGGGATGGAAGGGCAGGTTCTTGTTTGCCTAGGTCGAGGGGGTGGATTGGATCTGGAGTGACCCAGACACTTCCCCCAACCATCAGTCGACTATCGAGCCAGTCGATAAGGAGTATTCGACCGGCCCATCTCCTCCCGAGTTTTGGCCTTTTAGGATTTGCTGTGCGAGCGGAATCTCACTGAAGCTGGGGTTAGCTAGGTCCAGCCTCAGGGTAAAACTTGATGTCAAGCTTGCTTTCCTTTCAGTGGCAGGTTCAGTCTAGGAATTAGGCTAACCGGTTTTCCTTGTGTCACAGGAATGAGGTTCAACTTTTAAGAGCTCCTGGGGATGTCCCAGAAGAGGGCTACTATCGAAGAGCCCAAGGGAGAGCCTGGGAAGAAAGAGCAGGAAGAACTGAGATGGGGGCCCTGCGATGGGCCTGACAGGAGGGGGCCAGCCACCCCCTGCATGGCATCCAGTCCAAGGGCCCAGGCTCTTACCAGCCAGCCCGATGGTGAAGCCAGGATAGTAAAGGGGGTCCCACCATCAACTCCAGTGACCCCTCCATGCACTGATAATTTGCCATAGCCATAAGTGGTGGGGGTGGTTGGATCCACTGCCACCGAGATGCCAACTTTGTCGCCGGGAGTCGGAGCTGCTGATGATGGTCCAACAGGTATGGCACATTCATCGAGGGCCATGTCAGACCCCATCCAGTCACTGATAGCATCGGGTCAGCAAGGAAAGAAGCTTACCATAATCTTGCTTGGGGGTTCCATGATAACCCAGGATGGAAAGTTGGCAAAGGAGATTCAGAACTTCTCGTCCATTCATCGAACCACCAAGGTCAGATCAGGAGGCCAGTGGTGAAGCTCGCTACTAGGGTGTTCCCCCAGTTGATGTCAGTAAGTAGTTATCTAGGCAGCTTCTCCTTTTTCTCTTTTTTACAAGGGGCACTAACTGTTATCTCTTGTGTAGGTGGCAATCGATGTCCAACTCGTGTGAGACTCCTACCGAGCATTGTAGAGGCGTGAGGCCCACCTCCACCAAGAAAGGGATGAGGCTCGGGATCAGACCAATTGGGCTCAGGAGATGGAAGTCTAGCTGGCTAGCACCCAGGCTAGTGTAGTAGAGCTGGAGAAGAGGGTGACCGAGCTCGAGGCAGCCCCAACTGAGGAGAAGGGAACCAGCTCCCGCCGAGCTGAAGAGATGGCTACTTCTGTTGCGGAGGTGGCCTGCTTGGAAGGGAGGGCACAGACCCTCCAGGCTTAGTTGGAGGAGGAGGCAGCCCGAGCAATGGTAGTGGCTGAGAAGGCGATTGTGGCTGTCGCACTGATGGAGATGGCCAAAAAAGAAGCCGTCGAGGCCATCCCCAAATTCATGGCATCTCGGGCCTTCATGGATGAGGTCACCGAGGTCATCTTGGACTCTTTCCACTAGGGGTTCAAGGACTTTAAAAATAAGGCCATGCACTTCTATGGGCTGAAGGGGCTGGACTACATTCAGCCTTCTCTCCTATTTCCTGGGCAACCAAGCATGCCCACGATCGAGGTGGAATCAGATGATGCAGAACAAATAAAGGGATGCGATGCGGAAGTAAATTAAGATTAACTAATTTTTTTTTTTGTTGTTTTTATATGTTTGTAGAAGTTGGCTTCAAATCAAAGAAAAGTTAACCTAACATTGAAAGATACTAATATGATAATTGAAAGCACAATTTTAAGGAAACTAAATTATCAGAGTAGTTCAGAAGCAACGGATCGCTGGGGGTTGAGAAACTCCCAGACCTAGGGTTTCGCTCCGAACTTTCAACAGAACAGAAATAAAGAGAAGAGATGGTTTATCTAACCAGACAATGATCTTCACAAATTTTGGTGGAAGAACTCTCCCGAGCAGATTGTTGGATCCTCGGATTCAGATATCTTCGTAATGGATCCTCCAATACTGGTCCTTTGGCGGGTTGGCTTCTCCTGAACTCAAGATCTGGAAGAGAAGAAAAACAATTGATGGAATCAGAGAGTCAAGGAAAAGATTTACCAGGTTGATGAACTTGAAGATTGAAATTGCTGAAAACTGGATTCTCCTGGATGTTGATGTGATTTTCCTTGGAACTTGCTCTGGATCTGAAGTAGCCGGACTAGATCTGGATGAAGGTGGACGGCCTGGACTTGTAGAGAGAGAGAGGCCATGGGAGATGGATGGAGCTAGGGTTTGATGGATTGAAAATAATGAAGGGCGGCTAGGGTTTTGGAATTTCAAGTGGCTAACCTAGGGTTTTGGATAAAGATGGAGATCTCTCACCTCCTCAAGGCTCCAATGGAACCCGGATTACCCCCTCACGGAGCTCAACACTTAGAATAGTGCGGAAGAAGAGAAACCTAGGTCACTCAACACAAGAGAATAGCAAAAATAATTTTTCTTCATTGATTTTTCAAAGTTACAAAGAGAGGTCTATTATATAGACCTAAAATTTTCTCCAAGCTTGTACAAATTCCCATGTGGGACTAAACTCCTCCAACCCCTAGATTAGGTAGAAAATCTTCTCTCTTGGCCGACCAAGAGTTCAAAAAAAATTGGGACGGCCATAAAGGAATTTTTTTGGAATTTTTATGGCGCCTCCTTTGGAGTTGGATTTGGATTTGGAGTCCTCTTCTTCTTATGGCATTTCTTCTTTTCTTCCACTCCAAGTTAAGCTCTTTGATTTTGATTTGAACTTCAATTAGGAGTAGGTTGGATGTCCTTCTTTGATTTCTTCTCCAAGAGAAGTCTTCTTCCTTCTTTGCTTAGGTAAAATAGGCAGGTATGGGCGCCTCCTTTAAAGTAGCCTCCAATTTGATTTTTTCTTCTTTGGATGTGGGGACCATGACACTGGGATGCCTCTGTGGCACCTCCTGGACTCTGGCATGTGCTCGGAGTGTGGCTGGGCGTGTGCTTGGAGTGTGGCCTCCACTTGCTTGAACCTTGATTTGATTGGAAGACAAATATGGCACCATTTTGGACCAAATTGAAACCACATTGGGACTTGCACTGAGTCAACATGACTCAACAAATTTAAATGGTGACTCAAGAAATAAATAAAATAAATAAACTGGTTGACCAGGTCAACCTTTATTACAAACCCTAATTTCTCGGGCAATGTCAATCAGAGATCCAAATGGAGCTCTGAAGTCTTCTTCTGAGTCTGGTGCCCGCACCAATTCTCCCAGGATGGGAGGAACTCGACCCTGTCGAGTAAGGCTCAAGTTGGCTCTAGTATCTCTCTAAGAGGTCTGGGTCCAATTCTTGTAATTCTTCTCGGGAGATCCAAGAGTCATCAGAATCTGGCCTTCCTTGCCAGCGGACCAGGTACCTTTGGTATCCTCGATTATGAGTAGAGATAACCTGATCATCCAGGATCTTTTCAATCTGCTCTTTCCTCACAGGCCAGTTTGTTGGTGGACACACAGGGTCGGGATCACTCTCAATGATAGGGTTAGGCTCAAAAGGCTCACCAGGAATCACAGCTGGCTCCCTGTACTCTACTAAGTCTGTAATGTTGAAAGTAGAGCTAATGCCTAGTTCTGGAGGCAACTCGAGCACATAGGCATTGGATCCTACTCTCTTTACCACTCTAAATGGTCCAGCTCCCCTAGCATGTAACTTTCTAACGGTTCCTGGAGGAAACCGTTCAGGCCTTAACCTAATCATCACATAGTCTCCCTCAACAAAAGATTTGACTCGCCTTTGAGTATCAGCCAACTTCTTATAAGTTTCATTACTTAAATTTATTTTGGCATGAATTTCTTTATGCAAGTCTTTTACATGCTGTGCAAAATTCTCAGCAGATTCGAAGACTCGAGTGTGGACAGGTAAAGGGACTAGGTCAAGAGGTGTGTGAGGTTTGTACCCATGTATAATTTCAAATGGACTCTTACCCGTAGACCTATTGACCGAGTCATTGTACGCAAATTCTGCCCTTGGTAGGTATAAATCCCAATTTTTGGTGTTTTCACCAACAAGACATCTCAGCATATTTCCTAGGCTACGGTTCACTACTTCAGTTTGGCCATCAGTTTGGGGATGATAGGCAGTTGAAAACTTAAGTTTTGTCCCTAACTTATGCCAAAGGGTCTTCCAAAAGTAACTGGTGAACCGGACATCCCTATCTGAAACGATTGTCTTAGGTAGGCCATGGAGTCTAACTATCTCATTGAAGAAAAGTGTGGCTACCTTAGACGCATCAAAGGTTTGGGAACAAGGCAAGAAGTGGGCCATTTTAGAGAATCGGTGGACTACGACACAGATAGAATCATGTCTCCTCTGAGTCTTAGGTAAACCTAACACAAAATCCATACTCACATCTTGCCAAGGATGATCTGGGACAGGGAGTGGGGTATAAAGGCCAGTGTTTTGTTTTCGCTGTTTGGCAACAGCGCAGGTTCGACATCTAGCTACAATATTAGCTACATCCCTTTTCAAGCTAGGCCAGAAAAAGTGGTCTTCAATAGCTAGAATGGTCTTGTCTTTTCCAAAATGGCCGGCTAAACCTCCAGCATGGATTTCCCAAATCAAAAATTCCCAAAGAGAAGTTCTAGGGATGCAAAGCCTATTTTTGAAGAACAAAAAACCATCTACAAGGGTATAATCCTGGTGATTACTAGATGGTCCTTGAACTAGATCCTGATACACAGTTGTGAAATCCGGACAAGACTCATATTCCTCTTTGATTTGCTCAAACCCTATGACCTCAGTTCTAACAGAAGTTAATAACAGAGATCGGCAACTAAGGGCATCAGCTACTTTATTCTCAACTCCAGCCTTATGTGTCAGGACAAAAGTATAGGACTGGATATATTCTACCCACTTAGCATGCCTAGGGTTAAGCTTCTTTTGGGAGTTCAGAAATCTAAGAGCCTCATGGTCCGAAAATAGTACAAATTCCTGCGGTAGCAAATAATGTCTCCAGTAACGCAAAGCTTGCACCACCGCATAAAATTCCTTATCATAGGTAGAATACCTAAGCTTAGCATCATTAAGTTTTTCACTAAAGAATGCTATGGGATGATTCTCTTGGCTTAGGACTCCACCTATTCCTACACCTGAAGCATCACAGGCAACCTCAAATACCTTAGAAAAATCGGGTAATCTCACAATGGGTGCCTGGGTCATTTTATCCTTAAGATCTAGGAAGGCTTTATGGGCTGACTTAGTCCAATGAAATTCTCCCTTCCTAATACAATCAGTGATAGGAGCAGCTAAAGTACTAAACCCCTTGATGAATCGCCTATAGAAGGTAGCCAAGCCGTGGAAACTTCTAACTTCATGCACATTGGTTGGCTCTGGCCAGTCTACTATGGACCTAATTTTCTCAGGATCGGCCGCCACGCCGTCAGGGGTTACTACAAAACCAAGAAAGATAACTCTACTAGTCATGAATTCACACTTCTTAAGATTGCCGTAGAGTCTCTCATTCCTCAAAACTTGGCAGACTGCTCTAAGGTGGCCTAGGTGATCTGCTGGGGTCTTACTATAGATCAGGATGTCATCGAAATAGACCACCACAAATTTTCCTATGAAAGCTCTAAGTACCTGGGTCATAATTCTCATGAAGGTACTAGGGGCATTGGACAACCCAAAAGGCATAACAACCTATTCATAAAGACTATCCTTAGTTTTGAAAGCAGTTTTTCATTCATCCCCGGGTCTAATCCTAACCTGATGATAGCCGCTTTTGAGATCAATTTTAGAAAAAACCATTGCACCAGCCATCATATCAAGCATGTCATCTAGTCTAGGGATGGGAAACCTATATTTGATTGTAATTTTATTGATGGCACGACTGTCAACACACATCCTCCACGTGCCATCTTTCTTTGGGGTTAGTAAGGCTGGGACTGCACAAGGGCTAAGACTTTCTCTAATAAACCCCTTCCTCAATAATTCTCCAACCTGCTTTTGCAGTTCTTCATGCTCAGATGGATTCATCCTGTAATGGGGCAAGTTGGGCAAAGTCGCTCCTGGGATTAGATCTATGGCATGCTGGATATCCCTAAGAGGTGGAAGGTGGTCTGGCAAATCCTCGGGAAAGACATCCTCAAATTCTTTTAACACAGGTTTAACTTCTTGAGGAGGCTCTGAGGGTTCCGAAGTTCTAAGTTCCTTAGCAGTCAACATCCAGATGGGTGAACCACTATGAATTTCTTGTTCTAGATCCTTAGCACTGATTAGGTTCACTCCAGTTTTCATCTCCTTAACCTTACCGGCTCCTTTAGTTACCTTGTCCTTATGGGGAACGGAATGGATCGTAATCTTCTTCCCATTGAAACTAAAGACACAGGTATTGGATTTTCCTAAGAGGGTGGCATCATGATCATACAACCAAGGTCTTCCGAGAATTATACTGCTCACCCCCATGGGTAAAACATCGCACCAAATCTTTTCGTGATAAGATTGCATTTGGATTTGGACTTGACATCTAGACTGGATGGGTATGGAGGTAGAATCTACCCAAGAAACCTTATAGGGGTTGGGATGGGGAACTGGGATTAAGCCTAACATCTTGACAGTGCTAGTAGAGATGGCATTTACACAGCTCCCACTATCTATGATGATCTTACATACCTTATCCCCTAATTTAAGAAAAGTTTGTAGGATGTTAGTCCTACGCCAATCCTCTTGAACTAGATTCTGGGATAGGATGCATCTTACAACTCCTAATTGGTCAGATTCATTGGGTTCCTCCTCTCCTTCATACTCCTCAACCAAATTCATTCCGGCCTCATAAACTTCTTCTTCAAATTCCTCACTGGGCTCGGAATTATCATTCTCTCCCTCTTCTATGTAAAGGGATCTCCGTGGGCACTGGCTAGCAACATGACCTACCTTATGACACTTGAAACAGGCTATGGCAGTACACTGACTGGAAATGTGACCTGGTTTCTGACACTTAAAACAGGTGATATTTGAACTAGGGGTTCTCTGGGTGTCAGGTGCCTTACCTTTGTCCATGGGCCTAGGGGTAGAAGTACCCTGAAAAGGTTTACTAGGGATAACTTGGCTAGGTCCATTCCTTGGGATAGGGGCACTAACCCTAGAAGGTATAGGTCATCTCTGAAATTTCTCAGTGTTCAGTGCAATCTGGTAGGCTTGGTCTAGATCCGTAACCTCTATCAGAAATAGTTCTCTCTTGATATCTTCCCTCAGTCCAGCCCTAAATCTAGACAAAGTGACTTCGTGGGCTTCACTCACATCACATCTCATTAGGTATTCATCAAAAGTAGCTATGTAGTCTGAGACAGATCGGTTTCCTTGTTTCAGGTTTTGCCATTGGTCTAACAGGTTTTGCTGGTATGAAATGGGTAGGTATTTATCTCTCAGTTTTTCTTTCATACCCTGCCAAGTGGTTATGGGCTCAACATTCTGTCTCCTAGTGGTTAGCTCAATGTTCCCCCAGTATAACCTAGCTTGACGCACTAATTTCATCTTGGCAAACTTGTATTTCCTCTCCTCAGACATAGCATACCACTCAAAGTATTGGTCCATCTCACCCTCCCAATCAGAATACACCTTAGGGTTCAGACTACCATCAAAAGTGGGTGCATCTAATTTGATGTTCCTGATGAACCTATCATCTCTATCTTCAGGCTCTGGGTCAGGCCTCCTATGATTAGGTTCAGGATCTCTATATAAAGGCCTTCTAGGCTCCTGATGTGGGTGAGGTTGAGGCACATTAAAATCGGGGTCAGGAGTCCAATTCCGATGTCTAGGTTCTTCAAGTACTTGGACTCGGTCCCTAAGTTGGGTAAGATCCTCATGAATTTGTGCGCTAAACTGGGCCACAGTGTTTGTCATATCCTGATTCATTTTAGCCATACTTTCAGTAAGAGTTCTGATCATGGCCTCTAAATCAGGTTGGGTTTGACCAGGTTGATATGGCACTCCGTTTCTGGTAGACATGATGATTCAAGCAAGCATACAAAATGAGACTAGACTAAATCGACTACTGGATCACTAGACCTAGAGTCCAAACTAGATGCCCAATCAGAGTGGCAAGCTAGCCTATAGTAACTCAGGACTCAGCCAGGCAGGTGTAAGGGGAGTGTTAGGTCCCTGAATGCCAATCCTAGACACCAATCAGTGATTGGCCAGGTAGGTGGACCAGCACACAAGCCCTTCGAGAATGGATCCCTGAACCACCGTTCTAGACACTGAGTGCTAAGCACACACAGAATAACTCGGCAAACTGACTCAACACTAGCCTAGACCCGACCAATTGGTGTCCCTAGCCCACTAGGGCAAATTAGGTCTAGGTTCGAATGATTGGATGGTGGTTTTGGGCTAAGGAGAGGTAATCAACTCCTCCCCTTATCTTAGATGCTCAATTGCCCTTAAGTAAATTATGAGATGATCACTCCAAAAAGAATTGAATTGCAGAACACCAAAAATAGAGTTGCTGTATTTTAATGCTCAGAATTTTTACCGAAACCAATAAATCACAGAAAAATTATGAAAAATAGGTTCAATTATACTGGTTTCAACAAAGCAAAAATCATGCGATTCGGAGTTTTATGTAGGGAGAAATAATTCAGACAACAGAAAAATTACGGGCTGCAACTAGATTGTCTTCCCCGTTTATAATCCCTGCTACGAAGTTATAACCCAATGGATCCCCTACACGCCCTAGGAACACCCCATGGAATGGGAGGAGGAGGCTTGCGCCTCGCTTAGTTCCTAGGACCGGACGTCCTGGGGAGTCTACTTCGAGCAGACAAAATAAAAAGAGAAAAATCAAAGCAAGCAAGCAAATCAGAAACCCTAGACTGGGCTCTGATACCAAAAATGATGCAGAACAAATAAAGGGATGCGATGCGGAAGTAAATTAAGATTAACTAATTTTTTTTTTTGTTGTTTTTATATGTTTGTAGAAGTTGGCTTCAAATCAAAGAAAAGTTAACCTAACATTGAAAGATACTAATATGATAATTGAAAGCACAATTTTAAGGAAACTAAATTATCAGAGTAGTTCAGAAGCAACGGATCGCTGGGGGTTGAGAAACTCCCAGACCTAGGGTTTCGCTCCGAACTTTCAACAGAACAGAAATAAAGAGAAGAGATGGTTTATCTAACCAGACAATGATCTTCACAGATTTTGGTGGAAGAACTCTCCCGAGCAGATTGTTGGATCCTCGGATTCAGATATCTTCGTAATGGATCCTCCAATACTGGTCCTTTGGCGGGTTGGCTTCTCCTGAACTCAAGATCTGGAAGAGAAGAAAAACAATTGATGGAATCAGAGAGTCAAGGGAAAGATTTACCAGGTTGATGAACTTGAAGATTGAAATTGCTGAAAACTGGATTCTCCTGGATGTTGATGTGATTTTCCTTGGAACTTGCTCTGGATCTGAAGTAGCCGGACTGGATCTGGATGAAGGTGGACGGCCTGGACTTATAGAGAGAGAGAGGCCGTGGGAGATGGATGGAGCTAGGGTTTGATGGATTGAAAATAATGAAGGGCGGCTAGGATTTTGGAATTTCAAGTGGCTAACCTAGGGTTTTGGATAAAGATGGAGATCTCTCACCTCCTCAAGGCTCCAATGGAACCCGGATTACCCCCTCACGGAGGTCAACACTTAGAATAGTGTGGAAGAAGAGAAACCTAGGTCACTCAACACAAGAGAATAGCAAAAATAATTTTTCTTCATTGATTTTTCAAAGTTACAAAGAGAGGTCTATTATATAGACCTAAAATTTTCTCCAAGCTTGTACAAATTCCCATGTGGGACTAAACTATTCCAACCCCTAGATTAGGTAGAAAATCTTCTCTCTTGGCCGACCAAGAGTTCAAAAAAAAATTGGGACGGCCATAAAGGAATTTTTTTGGAATTTTTATGGCGCCTCCTTTGGAGTTGGATTTGGATTTGGAGTCCTCTTCTTCTTATGGCATTTCTTCTTTTCTTCCACTCCAAGTTAAGCTCTTTGATTTTGATTTGAACTTCAATTAGGAGTAGGTTGGATGTCCTTCTTTGATTTCTTCTCCAAGAGAAGTCTTCTTCCTTCTTTGCTTAGGTAAAATAGGCAGGTATGGGCGCCTCCTTTAAAGTAGCCTCCAATTTGATTTTTTCTTCTTTGGATGTGGGGACCATGACACTGGGATGCCTCTGTGGTGCCTCCTGGACTCTGGCGTGTGCTCGGAGTGTGGCTGGGCGTGTGGCTTGGAGTGTGGCCTCCACTTGCTTGAACCTTGATTTGATTGGAAGACAAATGTGGCACCATTTTTGGACCAAATTGAAACCACATTGGGACTTGCACTGAGTCAACATGACTCAACAAAATTTAAATGGTGACTCAAGAAATAAATAAAATAAATAAACTGGTTGACCAGGTCAACCTTTATTACAAACCCTAATTTCTCGGGCAATGTCAATCAGAGATCCAAATGGAGCTCTGAAGTCTTCTTCTGAGTCTGGTGCCCGCACCATCAGAGCTAGAGCTAGAGGAGGCCAAAGTCGAGGCTAGATCCGGGGCCGCTCAGGATGCCCCTCAGCCAGTCGAAGTCACTCGCCAGCCTTGGAAGGAGCCGATGATTGATGTATAGATTTCCTCCTTTCTGCTTATGTACTTAGATTTTGGAAGGTCTCCTGGCTTGTTGGGAGCCTTCATAGGGTGTAAAAAAAATTTTGGTAATGAAGACATCCTTCTTTTACAACTGCTATTGCTCACTTAGTTCTTCTTTCTCTCCTTTTTTTTTTGAAGTACATCCAGGGACTTCTTCAAAGTGTATGAGGGATTCATTGTTGTTTTGAGAAACTAGGCTGATTAGACCAACTAACTTAGTATGGTCTTACTCTCCTTTTCCTTTCAATTCCTATGTGGGCGCCTTCCTCAAGCCCTAGTGACTTTAGATTTGCTCTGAGGCCTTAGGATCGGTATGAAGGCTCCCAAGGATACTTCGCTTTCACCCTTCCATCCTTGAAATCATGCAAGCTTAGGTGCACGATTCTTGCATCTTCTTGCCCTGCCAATCTATGAGTCAAACAGTAGATGGTGGGATTTTAGGGGTCTCCCAACTGACACCCCGGACTATAAGCGAGGTGACTGAGCATTAGATCTTCGAAGCTTCTACGGCTCTTAGGTTTGATCAGCCATGCTGCGAGTCAAGCAGTAGATGGCTAGACTTCTGGAGTCTCCTAGTTGACATCTCCAGACTATAAGTGAGGCGGTGAGACTTCTTGATTTGCCAGGCTGCGAGTCAAGTGGTAGATGGTGGGACTTCTAGGGTTTCCTGGCTGACATCTCCAAACTGTGAGCAAGGTGGCTAAGTGCGGGGTTTCATAGGTTTCCCAGCTTGAAGGTGTCGAATTATGAGTCAAGCGGTAGATGGTGGGGCTTCTAGAGTCTCCCGGCTAACATCTCCGGACTATGAGTAAGGCAGTTGAGACTTCTTGATTTGTCAGGCTGGAGTCAAGTGGTAGATGGTGGGACTTTTAGGGTTCTCGGCTGACACTCCAGACTATGAGCAAGGCAATTGGGTGTGTGGCTTCATAAGTTTCTCAGCTTGGAGGTGCCGATCTGTGAGTCAAGCGATAGATGGCAGGACTTCTGAAGTCTCCTGGCTGATATCTCTGGACTGTGAGTAAGGCAGTTTAGTACGGGGCTTTGTAAGTTTTTTGGCTTGAGGTACGGGACTTCGTAAGTTTCCTGGCTTAAGAGTGCAGGGCTTCATATGTTTCCCGGCTTGAGGTGCGGGGCTTCGTAAGTTTCCCTGCTTGAGGTACGGGGCTTCATAAATTTCTATGCTTGAGAGCGCGAGGCTTCATAAGTTTTCTAGCTTAAGGGTACGGGACTTCATAAGTTTCTCGGCTTAAGAGTGCGAGGCTTCATAAGTTTCTTGGCTTAAGAGTGCGGGGCTTCGTAAGTTTTCTGGCTTGAGGTTGTGGGGCTTCGTAAGTTTCCTGGCTTAAGAGTATGGGGCTTCGTAAGTTTCTTGGTTTAAGAGTGCGAGGCTTTGTAAGTTTTCTAGCTTAAGAGTGTGAGGCTTCGTAAGTTTTCCCGACTTAGTCTACCGGACATGGAGTCGGATGGAAAAGTTCTTGCATAGGTGAAAGACAAGGTTGCACCCAAAAAAAACTTTAATGATTAGGAAGAAGTCTTATATTACTGGTAGTACATCCTCAAGTTGCTGGCATTCCAGGTTTGCATGAATTGGGTACTGTCGAGCCCGACGAGGTAGTAGGCTCCTGCTGGTAGGGCCTCGATCACCTTGTAGGGGCCTTCCCAATTCGGGGAGAGTTTCCCGCACTCTCTCGGTTGGGATGCTTCTGCCCACCTGAGGATGAGGTCACTTTGGCGGAACACCTTAGGCCTCACATGGGAATTATAGTAGCACACCACTCACTGCCGGTAGGCCACCATCCAAAGTCGGGCCTTGTCTCTCATCTCGTCCAACAAAACTAGGTTAAGGAAAAGATAGGCTAGATTTATGGCTTCATCATACTGCTCCAACCACAGTGTGGATAGGCCAAGTTCCACCAGAATTACGGCTTCAGTGCCAAAGATAAGGTTGAAGGGTGTCTCGCCGGTAGCTATGCGGGGCATGGTGTGGTAAGCCCACAGCATGCTAGGCAGCTCTTCAGCCCATCAACCCATGGCTTCGTCCAACCTCATGCAGAGCCCTTGCAAGATGGTTCAGTTAGTCACCTCAGCCTCACTGTTGGTCTGATGGTGAGCTACCGAAGTGAAATGATAGTGGATGCCGAGGTCAGTGCAGAACTCGAAAGCCTGGTTGTCGAACTGCCTCCCGTTATCGATGATGATCGAGTACAGGAGACTGAATCGGCAGATTACAAACTGTTAGAAGAAGGATTGGACCTTTGCCTTCATTATTCAGGCCAGAGGTTCAGCCTCGACCCACTTGATGAAGTAGTCGATGGCCATAATCAAGAATCTCCATTAACCAGATACAATAGGGAAGGGACCTAAGATGTCCATTGCCCACTAGGCGAATAGCCACAGAGTTGATAACTGGGAGAGTGGGGTTGTCGGCTGTTGTTGGATGTGGGCGTGATGTTGATCCCGGTCACACTTCCTCACAAAGTAGATAGTGTTTTCTCGCATCGTCTTCCAAAAATATCCTTGCCGGATTGCCTTGTAGGCCAAGGTCCTACCTTCCATATGATTGCCATAAATGCCTTTGTGTATTTCTTGGAGCACATAGGTGGCTTTTAAGGGCTTCAGGCACTTTAGCAGGGGTAAGAGTAGGACCTCCGGTACAGCTACCCATCCATCATCACATAACACACGACCTTTTTCTTGAGCATGTTGGCTTCCTTTCGATCTTCAGGCAGGGCACTGGTGGTGATATACTTGATGTATGGGTCCATCCAGCTAGCTAGCTTCAAAGGTGACTTGCTGGACTTCGGCTGCAGACCCGTGGCTTGGGGTCTCAAGATACTTGATAAAGGTACTCCCAGCATGACTCTGGCAAGGTGGCCAGTGATGGGGACATCTCCAGCACTAATCCCAGAGCAACACCAATCCCGGAGTAGCACTGATCTCGGAGCAGCACAAATTTGAATATTATTTATTTAGGATTTATCTTTTGTTTGAAATTTGAATTAGGATTTGATTTGTTAGGATTGAGATATGGATAGGCTTATCTTATCCTATCTTATATTTGAATTTGAATCATCTCTATCTTTTTATCCTGTATTCAAATTCAAATGAGGGTTGGACAGGTCTATAAATACCACACTCAGTCCCTCCACTTCCCCGTCGCTGATCCTCTTTTATTTTATTTTATTTTATTTTTATTTATTATTATTATTTTTTTCCCACCTCCCATCCGACACCACCGGAGAGAGAACTTTCCCATGCGCTTCCATCATCACCGACCGAGGTGCCTCTGCCACTGCCGACCAACCCTCCCCCTTCTCCCATCCTTTCCGTCCATTCCATCCCATTAAAAATCCATCAAAACCCTACACCTACTTTCACCGCCACTTGAAAACCCTAGCCTGAGATTAAGAGAGATCCCTTGAATGCTGTCCATCCACCCCAAATACCGAGCGTCATCGTCGTCGTCAGAGGCGCTCGGAAGAATTGGAAGCGAAGGAAGCACGGGACCTCCGGCACTGGCATTGCAGCAGCAGCAGCAGCATTCACCGCAGGCCCGTTCGACCCACCTAGCCTTCCTTGTTTCCAAACTCTACCCCCTCTCTCTGCTTTGGACACCGCCTCCTTCTCCTCCCTCACAGACTCCAGTGGTGGAGCGGCCCTGTTCCCCCCACTCCCTGCTCTCTACGTCGCCGCCCGCCTCCTCTGTTCCTCCTCCGCTTCCTCCTCCGCTTCCTCCTCTGCCTCGCAGAGACTCGCATGCCACGCCAGCAAATGGGCCGACCGCCTCCCCGGCATGCTCGACTCTGCCATCGACGATGACCCGTTGGCCGCCTCCAGTGGCCAGGTTGTCGTCGGTGTCAAGAGCAAGTACCGCATCGTCGGCCGTCATCTCCATCCCCAATCCCAGTCACCGGCCGAGGAAGAAGAAGCCCCTACCCCAACACCCGTCTCCTTGCCCTCGGCCTCCCCATCCCTGGCTTATGTTGTCATCCCCCAGCATCCACCTCGACCCCCTCCTCTGTACCGGTTGCCTCCCCTCCGGCCCCTCCGACGGTCCCCACACCAGATCTACCATTTGGTCTAAGCCCTTCCCGTCGGATGCTCTTCACATGTAACGTCTGTGGCCAACGAACTACCCGTGCCTCCCCTCTCCCTAAGTTGCTACTCTCTTCCCCTGCACCATCGCCGGTAGCCATTTCCTCCCTAGTCGCCGTCACTGGAGGAGAGTCCGCCGGACTGCCCTCCGAAGACCACCCCTATTCGCTATTTTTGGTCCATGGAGAAAGAAGAAGGGGAGGGATCTCACGAACATGAAAGGAATTCCCCCCCTGTTGCCGACTTCACTTAAGGGATCCCCGCACCAATCTCAAAGCTCTGTAATCTAGTCCTCTCCCAGATCCTGTTTCAGGTGTTTCAGAGTTGCACAGAGTTCAAAGTCGCACCAATTTCGAAGTCCATGATCTTCAAAGCGGCACGAGTTTCAGAATCACTCAGAGTATAAAGTCGCACCAATTTCGAAGTGCATGATCTTCAAAGCTGCACACTCTTTAAAGTGCATAGATCTTAGAGCAAAGCTAAAAAAATCATTCTACAGGTTATGTGCATCCTAGAGCCAGCCTAACTTGACGGAGTCAAGTTTTCCCCACCTCAGGGGAATGATGGGGATATCGCCAGCACTAATCCTGGAGCAACACCGATCCCGGAGCAGCATTGATCTCGGAGTAGCACAGATTTCAATAAATTTACTTAGGATTTATCTTTATCTTTTGAATTTTGAATTATAATTTGGTTGGTTAGGATTTAGATATGGATAGGCTTATCTTATCCTATCTTGTATTTGAATTTGAGTTATCTCTATCTTTTTATCCTATATTCAAATTCAAATAAGGATTGAAAAATCTATAAATACCACCCTCAGTCCTTTGTAAAAAAAAAGTTTGGTCAATAAAGAGTTTTTTTGAAAAGAGTTTTTTTTTTTCGTTCGCCCCGTATGGGGAGGGTGAGAGGCCCGTCTATCCTTCGCCTTCGGGCGTCAAGGGGTGAGAGACCGTAGTCCTTCACCTTCAGGCGTCGAGCGGTGAGAGACCCTAGTCCTTCGCTTTCGAGCATCGAGGGATGAGAGACCCTAGTTATCCCCTTTTCCCCGTCGAGTCCCCTTTAGGTCTTAGGGATTTTCTTTCACGACCCCAGGTAGCGATTTGGGTGGGATGCCCTAGGCTCCGCATATAGTGAGATGGGTGGGATGCCCTAGGCTACATGTAGCGGGATGGGTGAGATGCCCTAGAGGTGAGATGTCTCTCCGTGAATATAAGTTCCAAGTCTAGAGTGTCCAATTTTCCTACTCTCCATCCCTACTTTTCCTTCGTCACCACCATAGAAAAATCAAAAAAGAATTAATTAAAAAAAATAGGATACCCTAATCTTCGGCGACTTCTCAGCTCGCCAACGATCCTACCCTAATTCTATCCCCCATCAGCCAGTCTGGAGAGGATGTCAGCCCGGGCATTCTTCACTTGAGGAATGTAAGAAATTTTGAAGTGCTGGAGGTTTGCTGTGTACGAGTACACCTTGTCCAAGTACTTCACCATCATGGGATCCTGAGTCTCGTACTCATTAGAAACTTGGCCCACTACTAGCTGAGAGTCAGTGAAAACCTTTAGCCTCTTGACACCTAGCTCGCGGGACACTTTTAGCCCTGTGAGGAGTGCCTCATACTTAGCTTGCTTATTGGTCACCTTGAATAGGAACCTTAGTGCATACTCCACGATGACACCATCGGGGTTGCCAAGGATGAGGCCGGCTCCACTCCCTCAGGCATTGGACACACCATCGACATGAAGTATCCATGTCATCTCTTCCGGGGTCGGGTTTGGCCCAGGCTCGACTTGTTGGCCCTCCAACTCTAGGTCTTCATCTGGCCAGGTGCATTCCACCAGAAAGTTGGCTAGGATATGGGCCTTTTACATCAGTTATAGGTGATAGGTGATGTCAAACTCGTTGAGTTTCAACACCCATTTGGCTAGGTTCCTTGAAGTGTCAGGGCAGCTTAGGATAGCCCTTAGGGGCTGATCTATGAGAATAGTGATGGGGTGCCTTGGAAGTGGGTTCTGAAGCATTGTGTAGACATTATTAGTACAAAAATGATCTTTTCGGATCACGTATACCTGGTTTCCACATCGCAGAGCAGCTTGCTGGTGTAGTAAACTGGCCATTAAGAGCCATCTTTATCAGTGCGGACCAGAACTGAGCTGACCACTTTGGGTGAAATCACCAGGTACAGAAATAGTTCTTCTTCAGGTTCTGGCCTGATCAGCAGTGGTGGTGAGGTAAGGAGCTTCTTCTGTCCCTCGAACGCCTCCTGGCAATCTTCCATCCAAGTAAAATTGTTTATCTTTTGCAGCAACTTATAGAATGGCTGGCAGTGTTTGACGGAATGCAAAATGAAGTGGCTTAGTGCCATGATGCACCCAGTCAAGCACTGCACCTCCTTTTTGAAAATGGGATGCCTCATGTCAGTGATCATTTGGATCTTCTCAAGGTTGGCTTCTATTCCCCTCTAGGTACCATGAACCCCAAAAACTTTTTTGCTGCAACACCAAAAGCACACTTGGTGGGGTTCAACTTCATTTGGTAGGAGCAGAGGTTATTAAAACCCTCCACTAGGTTGGTAATGTGGTCTGACTCTAGGTCGCTCATTACAATTATATCATCCACATAGACATGCATGTTGTGGTCAATCTGGTTTTTAAAGACCTTACTAACCAGGTACTAGTATGTAGCCCCTACATTCTTAAGACCAAACAGCATCATCTTATAGAAGTATGTACCTCTATCGGTCACAAATGCTGTATGCTCCTCGTCTTTCGAATGCATGTAGATCTGATTATATCTAGAGAATGCATCAATGAAGCTAAGGTATTTGGGGCCCGAGGTCGCATCCACCTGCTGGTCAACCATGGGTAGTGAAAAGTTGTCTTTCAGACTAGCCTAATTAAGTTCGATGTAGTCTACACAGATCCTCTACTTCCCAGATGCTTTCTTGACCATCACCACATTAGCGAGCTAGTCAGGATATCATACCTCATGGATAAATCTTACCGTGAGAAGCTTCTTGACTTCCTCGTCAATTGCCCTTTGTCGCTCTGGGATGAAGCTCCTTTTCTTCTACTGGACCGAGCAATGATTGGGATTGACATTCAACCTGTGAGTGATTACTTCAGGTGGAATGCCAGGCATATCTATAGCAGTCCAGGCGAAGACATCTACGTTGGCCCACAAAAAGCCAATCAGACGAGATCTCTCTTCTTCGGTAGCAAGGCTCCAGCCTGTACTATCCTCGAGGTGTCCTCTTCCAAGGGAAATGATAATAAGGGCTCAACCGGTCCGCCCTTTGGCCCCGGCTTTGTTGGGCTTGACTGGTTAGTGACTGGACTTGGATCGACTCCTCGGGGCCCGGGACTGTCTATAGGCAGTGCCAGACTGGCTGGCATGACCCTCTTATCTCCTCGATCCCCCAAGGGGTTGGGAATTGAATAAGGAGATGCCTTGTGGAGATGGTGGCATCGAGCAGATTGAGTTCGAAATGGCCCAGGATAGCATTGTAAGGCGAGGGAAGCCTCATAATGGTGAATGTCATCAGCATTGTACTTTTTCGAGGTGGTGTCCTGACAGTTATTGGGAGTGTGATCTCTCCCTTAACTTCGACCGAATCTCCGGTGAAGCCCACTAGGGGCATGAATACCAGTTTTATTTGGTCAGTAGATAGATTCATCCTTGCAAAAGCATCATAAAAAAGGAATTTTACTGAGCTACCACTATCAACCATGATTCTTTTTACAAGATGTTTCACTATCATCATTTCTACGATGACACCATCATTATTTGGGTTATGCTTCCTAGCTGACCCTTCTTCCATGCAGGGGAGTACATTATCACTCTTCTCTCTCCTCCTAGTCCTCTTCGAGGTTCTCCCTACCCACCAGGATATCTTCCCACCGGCATCTCAGTGGGTCGGTTATCGATGGCGAGCAGATAGGGCTCTTCATTCCGAGCCACTAGGGGCACTGCCCCATCCACGTACTTATCGAGGTAGCCATGCTTGATCAGGTCTTCTATCTCTTTCTTCAGGTGGTGGCATTCCTTCATACTGTGGTCACGGTCCCGGTGGAAGTGGCAGTAGCGGGGCTTATCATGCCTGGCTGATGGCCTCAATAAGGGAGGTCAATGCAGAAAGTGCTCGCCCTCAATCTCCATCAAGATCTTTGCTCTCTGGGCGAGGAGAAGAGTAAACACCTCTTCTTTAGTGGGGTCGACTCTAGGTCTCGGCCCCGGCCACTGGGCTGGCATCATCTTCTGAGTCGGGGAAGCAGATGTTTCCCTAATGGCTTGCCTCTTGAGGGGCCTCCCGTCCAACTCTCTCATAGTATGGTTGGCCTCCTCCATATGGATGTACTTATGAGCCCGGAGGAGGAGCTCCGAGTAAGTCTTTAGAGGCTTCTTATCGAGGGAGTAGGTGAAGCAGGAGGTCCGCAACCCCCTCTTCAGGGCCAGCATGACAACTAGCTCGTCAAGGTGGTAGATCTCCCTGGTGGCAGTGTTGAACCAGGAGACGTAGTCCCGAAGAGACTCGTGGTCTTACTGGCGGATTGAGAAAAGACTATCAGCCTCACGTGGACCTTCCTACATGCATCGAAGTGCACCATAAACTTCTCCAATTGAAAGAATGAGTCAATGCTTTCAGACTCGAGTCTGGAGACTAGGCCCGAGTAGCCTTTCATAGGGTGGCCGGGAAGGTAATGCAGAGGAGAGCATCAGTAGCCCCCTAGACCCTCATAAGGGCCTTGTAGCTTTCTAGGTGGTCTAGTGGATCGGTCACCCGTCATAGGGATCAACCTGTGACATACAAAATCAGCTAGGGATCAGTTCCTCTTAGATTCTGGGAGAGAAAGGAGAATGGGTGTCGTAACTCGTGGGCTCCCTGGGAGAGCCTTGAACTTCTGCAAACCAATGGGCTAGGTCTACCAGCTTGCGCTCCTGCTCTTCGAGGTGTCTTTCTGCTCGATGGTAGAGACCATAGAGGGTGAAGGGGGGTCAGAGTGGAGGAACTCTCGCCTGAGTCCCTAGCCATGCTGACACCACTGATGCGAGCATGCACTATGGTCCAAGATTGGGAAGTGGCTCTCCTGGCCGGTCAGGTCATGTTGCTGCTTCTTCTCGACCACTTGGTGGTCTCCCCATGGGTGGGAAACCACATGCGATGGCCCCTCCTAGAAGGACTGTAGGTTGGTATGGGGGTTGGTGGCATGGGCTGTCGGTATCCCTGGTTGTTGTTGTGTTTCCAAGGACTGTTGCCTTTGATGGAGCTGGTGCACCGCCATAGCGAGGGCATGGATTTGCTGGACCAGTGCGGTGGTCTGGGGATCTACCATAGGTGGCGGTGGTGATGGTGGAGCGGGAAGCTCCCTCTCCGAGCTCTGATTGCCATGGTGATAGGGATCTCCCATGCAGCTGGCAGAAGCCTCGTGGGCTCGCGTAGTCACCATCAGACTGTGGGCTTCTATGGATGTTTCTCTTATAGTGGGGGACTTGGTGATGAGGGATGGGATTCTAACATGATGCAGGATGGTATGCAATGGATGAATATGAAAAAAATTAGATTAAAGTAAGCAAGTATTTTTAGGTTTTTCTTATGGTTTTATTTTTGAAACTAGCCAAGAATAGGTTAGGGTTGTCCTGTATCAGTTAGCATCCTACCCACATGCTAGATCAATCAAAGAGAAGATAACTCGGATCCTAGGACTAAGAAGGCATATTAGGAGCATGTTCAAATTCAAGAAATCAGACAAAAAGTGTTGGGAATCAGCCTGAACTTACTAGGCAATGATGTCTTGATGTCGTAGATGAGATCACTCCGCTTAGATCGGTGCCTGGATGATCCGATCACTTTCTAATGGATCCGTTGGCTTTTTATTAGCTTTGTTCGAGGATAAAGAAGACTTCATCCAAGGATGGTTTCACAAGAGAGATCCTACAAACATCAAGGAATAGTGATGTAGAATATGAGAAAAATATTAAACAAGAAGGAAAGAAGAAGATCGGGCAGAAGAGAGGCTGTAGGGGCTGGTGGCCTTGGATCCAACTTGAGCATCTAGATCTAGAGAGGGGCAGCCTGGAGTGAAGAGATGTGGAGGGCGGCTAGGGTTTAGAGAATGAAAACTAGCCAATGATAACTAGGGCTTCACACCCCTCGATGTTCCGAAGAACAAAGGCAAACTAGTCTCACACCCACTCCACTTGGAGGAAACAAAGCAATGTAGAAAAAACTCTTAATTTCGTTCATGAAAAATTATTCATACAAGAGGGAAGGGGGTGGGTATTTATAGAGTTACCAAGGGCCCTTTCCTTATCAAAGTTGGAGTACAGGTTTGTATCAAAGTGGGAGTACAAAAGTGAATAAAACTAAAAAACTGATCTCCTTGTAGAATTTTGCTAGCTGACTCCTTGTTGGACTTGGAAGCTTTGACTTTTCTCCATGGGCTTGGGCTGGTAAGAAATTCTTGCTAGGCTTGGACTAGGCCTGGACTGGGTCAAGCATTGGGCGCCAATTATGAATGGGCCTGTGAGGGGTGCCAACTGCTATGGGCCTTAGACTGGGGTGCCAAGGATAGGGATCTAGGGTGCCACTTCTTCATGAGATCGTGTGGGCTTGAGGTGCCTAAGGCCTGGCATGCTAGGGTCCAATTGTTCTCCTCTTGAACTTGATTTGAATGAAAATTACAGGACTTAAAAGGACTCAACTCAATGGACTAAGTGAACTCAATTGGACTCAATCGATTCACTTTTATTACATAGACTCGGTCAATTCAACTGGACTGGATTGGAACATAAAGGACTTCACTTGACTTAGTGAACCCAACTGGCTCACTTTATTACAGGACTCAAGTGAGCAAATGGACTCATTGAACTCAGTTTACCTAATACAAAAATTGACCACCACATGAATTAGAAATTGGAACCTTGAAATCCTGGACTCCTCCTGATGTTCCTACATCAATTCTCCAGGGGTGGGAGGAACTCGCCCTGTCGAGTAAGAAGATCAATCTTGCTCTGGTATTGCTCTGACAGGTCTGGGTTGAGGCATTACAGATCCTCTCGAGTGATCCATGAATCCTCAAATCTCGGTCAACCTTGCTAACGAACCAAGTGACATGGAATCCTTTGATCTGGGTACTAGTGGCTTGGTCATCTAGGATACGCTCAATCTTTCCTCTCACAAGCTAAATTGATGGTGGACACTCAGGGTTGGGTTCGCTCTCAAAGAAAGGGTCAGGCTCAAAACTCACTAGATATCATTGCTGGCTCCCTATACTCAACTAAGTCTGAGATACTGAAGGTTGAGCTTAATGCCTAATTAGGTAACTCAGGCACTAGGTCCACTCTTCTTTATCACTTTGAAGGATCCAACTCACAGGTATGTAGCCTAATCATCACAAGAATTTTCTAGCAAACTCTTAGACTCTTTTTGGGAATTAACCATGTTCTTATAAAAATCATTGCTTACATTAATCCTATGGCTAATTCATTATGCAAATCTTTCATCAAGCAGTGCAAAAACACCTAATGCAGGCAAATGACTCATGCCAATACTTATTGATATGCAAACTTGATTAAACCCTAAACTACAACTGTGGGTTAAACCCTTTGTCAGGTGGGTGACATGCATATGAGAATGGTGCATGTACTCCTACTAAATGCCATAGAGTATACCAGAAATAAGATGCAAACCTAACATGCACAATGAATGTATGCAGTATGCTTACTTTTACAAAATGCAATCTAATAGTTAGAGAAACATGAGAAACTTCTGGAAAGGGCAAAAGATAAGGGGTCGGTTCAGGGTTAGTTTGGTAGGGTAGAAAGTAAGAAGGGGGTTTGGGGTTGTTGGATAGAATAGGATACAGGAAAGGGTGTTAGGGATTAGTCCTAGACTAATGAGGTTAACCTTACAAGGTTGAGGTATATCTACAGGGTCTGCATTATGGAAGAATGGGACATTAATTTTAGGGAAGAGGTCAATTGGAGTCAAAGGAGTGACTTCATCATGAGGATACTGATTTAAAGAGATTAGATCCTTAATAAATTCTTCTGGTTCTTGAATCTCAGGACTGGGCTCTATAATTCGATTCTCTTCTAAAGTCTCCTCAAGTAGGACCCTAATAACATAATCAGGTTTGTCTTCCTCAACTATTCTTCCACTACAGTTTGGGTGTGTTCAAGGTTAGTTAATTTTGGGTTGGCTTCAGTCTGGGTGTGGTTAGGGTTAGCTAATTCTTGGTTGGCTTCTACTTAGGTATGGTTTAGGTCAGCTAATCCTGGATCAGCTATAAGTATCTCCTCTTCGAGTTCTCCTATATGCATGAACTGGATTGGGCATTGGCAAGCATAGTGTCTCACCTTATTGTTGGGAATTATATCCCAAAGCCAATCGTCTAGACTATAGATGGTTGTGCTATCTTGTAATTATATATGATTTTTTTAATGAATAAAAGTTATTCTTTTTGGCTGTTCATCATATTTACATTTTCCTGAAATGAACTCTTGCATAATAGAGACCTTGGAACTACATTGTTTGATATAGAGAGGATATATCAAGTAGTTCTTAAATTGGTTCACAACCAAAGGATACATTGTTATAGGATGATGATGTATCAAGTGTAGGTTATTGTATGTCACATTTGTTGGTTGTCCTCTTAACCAAGGAGTGTGAAGATACTAGTGTGACATGCAAGTGAAATGTGTGACATCTCACTGAATGTGACTATTAGCGGAGCTCCTTTCTGCCAAATGGTTGCTTGTAAAGGGATATTGGTATATGTGTCCCTCAGACCTGAGATCACCATGGTAGCTTGCAAGCAACTCAAAGTACTGTAGTACCGGACTACCTAGATTTCTAATCCAGTGATGAAAGGTTTCTGGGTGCAGTCAAGTACTTATGAAGCGGTGGTGGATCAAGATGGAATTGACCCCTCCAAATAGTTTGGAGTGAATGACTCATTGTGTCTCAATTTAGCAAATCATTGACCATGGTAGTTCTTGTGAGCAGTCACAGACTTGTAAAGTTGAGACATGATCTGGATAAACCAAATTAGGGTTGGCAGTCGAATCCTGGGTCATCTTGAGCATTATGAGCATTATGCTACCAGCTTAATGTTCGAACTTATGGGATCACATACCATAGGGGTTTCTATATGATCTTAAAGCTGATCAATGATTGAGAATTGTTTGCCATCACTAGAGGTCAATATGATTGACTATGTTCTATGTGTCAATACTTGGCATTTTTGCAAGTGTCGACACTTGCTATGATGAGAAATTTTCTGGGAATAATTTTCAGGAATGTTTGACTTCGAATTTTGAATTCAAAATTCAAGTTTCTGGGTGTTTTGGTTCCAAGCATTCATGGTATGATAGTTATACTTGCCTTCTTTGGCTTGGACCCATTTTGAATGGCCCTTGACTCTCTCCCCCAATCACTCCTCCTTCCTCTTTCTCCCTCTTATGGCTGCCCCTATAAATGAAAGGTCATTCTAGAGGCTACTAATGGTTACAACAACAAGTTAGAGAAGAAGGAGGGTTTAGTAAGGACTTGGGATTGGGTGTGAGAAACCTAGCACTCAAGCTAGGTCTTGGGAATAGAGATTCTTGGGAAGGATTCCACCTCTCCTCCTTGTCTTCCTGGAAGAAGAATATTGGCTCGAAGGATCCCAAAGAGCTAGCACTCCAAGGGAGTTGATCAGAGTCGAGCCCTGGTGTGGATTACTTGTAGAGGCCAGACACGTGTGTGGCTCGAGCACCTTCATCCTTCTTCTTAGTATCTTCAGAGGTATTAAGGTAAGGTACTTTTATACCTTTATTTATTTCTTGCAGTTGATGTTTTGCTTACATGCTAGATCATTATACTAGATCCTAGTATGGGTAGATCATTAGATCGCTTTGATCTATCTACCGGGCCTTCTGCTGTGCATGTTTTAAAATAGTTTTAAAATACATCTTTTCTGCCCTGCATGCATGAATAGCTTCACCTTCAATGGTATCAGTGCAATAGGTTTTTTTGTAGTATAATGATGCTAGCATGCTTTAACATCACCTTTTTTAAAGTACTTGGATTGAGTGCTTCACCATGGCCGTCCGGTCATAGGAGAGAAGTGGGGCTGCAAGACCCTCTCTTCCCATTCAATGGGGCTTCCTATGGCATGTCGGGGTGCCGATATGATTGACTCTTGAAAAGAAAAATAAGAAAAAAAATGTAGATTAAAAAATATTTTAATCTAATAACATGATCATAAAATAACTTTAGATAAGATCTAAGAGTTATGTTTTTATTGGATTTGCTAAAAGTTTGGAGAAACATTGGATTTGAAATCACTGTTTTTTCCTTATCTTAGGTTGAAGTGTCAAAACTTGACTAGGAAATGTCGACACTTGGGCTCGTGAGTCGACACTTGGCCTTGGAAGTGTCGACTCATGAGAGCGTATAGAAAACATGTCATTCTATTTCTTCCTGTCTCAGGCCTTGAGTCAACCCAAGTGTTGAGACCTAGTGTCGACACTTGCCCCTGGTGAGTCGACACTTGGCAGAAGAAATGCAGAAAGCAATAAATTCAAATTTTGAATTTTTATAAAATTGTTTTACATTTGTAAATTAAAATTGTTATAATTTATTTAAGGCTATTGAACTTAATTTAGAATTAAGAATGACTAAAAACTCTAGGAATGTGATTCAATGATATGAGTCATTTCAATAAGCCTTAAGGGTCATGGGTTAGCTTCTATTAGGTCCTTGATTCGGTTAAACCTAAGTTTAGATGCATTGGACTAATTAGAGAACTAATCTAATCAAATGTTGAGTTAGGATTTCTTCTCTTTAGATTTCTCTAATAGTTAGATTGATTAGTACATAAATCTAAATGGACCTAATTTGTGGCTTAGTGGATAGCTCGAGTCTTTAGGCTAGTCTAATCGACTTTGATGAACCGATTGGTGTCTAGCTATGTTTGGCATTTTGATCATGGTTCTTTGGGGCTACCTCTTACCAGGCCAACTCTGTAGGTGTCTAAGACAAGATGGTTAATGGCGGAACCCAACCCATGATCTCACTTACCTGGCCAATGTGGTCAATCAGAATTGATTGGATAGCTTATTGATTCGTGTTAACCTTTGTCACCCAAGGTTAATCAGTCTTGACTAATTTTAGGTGCCCATGGATCATTAGTTATGTGTAACCCTCATTGTTTGCTGATATGGTCAGTGGGAGGTTGATCCATGTCCTCTCATCTCTTCATCTGTCATATTAAAATTAAACCCTCTAAATTATTAGGTCCATAAAAGGACAAAGTTATAGACATAACCAAGTCCTTGCCTCCCATTAAGTGGGATGGTAATGGATTCATTAGTTGGGTGTTCATCGACAGATCCAAAGATCGGGTATTCATCGGGCTATTGGAATTGCTGTTCCTAATATGATGGCTCAGTATAACTCTCTTAACGGTGGTCAAGTGGGTCGACCAAAGTCAGGCTTGTCTATTCGTTAGTTAGAAGCATTGAATTTTGTCATGTTAATGGTTGGACCTAACCGGGACCTTCAATAGGAGGTCCAAAGGCCGATTGAAGTGCACCTTGGGGCAAAACCCAAACACTAGAGGTTACTTTGAGAAGTAATCGATTAAAGAACCTATCTTTAGACATGCATGGGTGGGCCGGCCAAAGTCGGGCTCATGTGTTATCTATTGAACTCTGGTACCCACTAGGAAATTAAAGTAATTCCTCGGATTGGAGGTAGAGGCGACCGGTCTGAGCAAAATAGTGGGAGGGACCTTTAGACTAAATTCCTTGTCTTTAGGTTAATAATTCATATATACTAATTAGCTTTGGTTTTCCTTTCAGATATCTTCCAACCTATCACTCCAGTCTCTTCTTGACAACGAGAAGCTCAATGGACCTAACTTCGATAGCTGGTATTGAAGGCTCAGGATTTTCCTGGAGCATGAATAGATCTTGTATGTGATATTGGATCCGACACCTGAAATCCCTGCTCCCAATGCTCGAGGTTCGATCAAAGATACTTATCAGAATTGGCTTTCTGACAGGACCACTGTCTGATGCATAATGTTGGAAGCGATGAACGATGAGTTCAGTCGCAAGTTCAAGGAAGCCCAGTCGGAATAAATCCTTTAAAGGTTGAAGGAGTCTTTCAGGATACCAGAAAATGTTGAGAGGTACAGGGTCTTCTATGCTATCTACAATGCATGGATGCATGATGGAGCCTCGGTCACAGATCATGTACTGTACATGATCGAGATGATTGAGCACCTAGGGAAACTCGGATGTCCCTTGCATGAACAACTTGGGAAGGATGTTATTCTGAATTCCCTCCCCTCTTCCTATCTAGTTTTTGTCGATCATTATAGAATGAATAATCCTGTAGTTAGCTACCACGATTTGTTGGGGTTGCTGCAGACTTATGAGAAAGACCATCAATTGAACAAAGGGGTGATGAATCTAGTGGGAGGACTTTGGAAGGGCATCGTCCCTTTAAGAAAGAAAAAAAGTAAAACAAAGGGAAAAAGATGCTAAATGCTTCTGGGCCCAGTTAGGCCAAGAGGGTGAAGGTTGATTAATGCCATGCGGAGTGCTTTTTTTGCAAGAAGCAGGGTCACTAGAAGAGGAACTGTTTTCTTTACATTGCATCCCTTGACCCGAACAGGTCTAAGAAGAGAAAGTAGCAGGACTGTCCTGGACAAGGTATTTATATAATAACACATTGTTGATTCTTTATCTGCGATACTACTAACTAGGTATTGGATACTGGAAGTCCAATTCATATTTGCAATTCTTTACAGGGACTTCAAGTTAATAGAAGATTCGAGGATGGTGAGAGATTCTTAAACATGGAAAATGGAAGCCAAGTTCCAGTCCGGGCATTGTGAGTCCTCAAACTTGCTTTCAAGTCATGTACTATCGTTTTGAACAAGTGTCATTTTTGTCCACCTTTTATTTTGAATATCATTTCTATAGGCCAATTGGCCATGTATGGTTATTAACTATCAATAAAGAATGACATTTACAAAATCATTTGGAATGGTTCTGTAGTATTGAATGGACAAATGTGTGATGGCATTTTGATGGGGACCCGAGAGCCCTGCCACCTTAATAGCGGCATGGGATCCCAGTCACAGTGCCACACTCAGTACCACCATAGCAGCCACATGGAATCCAGTCACAGCAGGCATCATCCATCCTGTTAGGTATCCTAAGACATCATCTATGCCCAAAAGGAAGAAGATCAGTGCCTAATATGGAAGTTGTGGACCACCCAAGAGAAGATGGAAGAAACTCATATGGAGTCCAGACAGATCAGGTAGCATATGGGCGCCCTCCCTCTTTCCCTTGATTCATGAGATCTTTTCCTTGTATCGCCCATCTATTATGGAAAAGATATGTGGCACCTCCTTTCATGCAAATCCTTCCCATAAGGCAACATGTTAACACCCTCCCTCTTTGCTTTTTATTCCATGTAATCTAAGGGCCAGGGTCAATTATAAAAGGACCCCCTTTGTGTATGAAGAATAACCATGAATGAATAAAAAAATTTCTTGAGTTCTGTGTGAAGGATCTGTGTGATCCATGATTTGGGCATCTGTGTGAGCCCAGGGTATCTATGTGATCCCTTCCACTTCTTCCCAGGATTTCTGTGTGATCCCTGATTGGGCATCTATGTGAGCCCAGGATATCTGTGTGATCCTTTCCCCTTCTTTCAGGGTATCTGTGTGATTCCTAAAGTATCTGTGTGAGCTCCTTTACTGTGTGCTTGTCTTTCTTGGAAAATCTGTGTGAACTGAGTTATCTTTCTGAACCCTTAGCCCTCTTCTTTCTTCTTCTAGACAAACCCTAATCCTCTAGTGACTTCTATGCTCGCTAGCGATCCATCCTCAATCTTTGTCCCGCATCAAATGGTATCAGAGCCTAGACAGATTAAGGAACGCAACCGATCATGCTTCACCAATGCCATCAAGCCCTCTGCCTGATCTTCATCGCTACCTCCATCATGAAGCTTGGCACCGTGAGGCTCCCCCACTAGTCCCCTCGCCTAGGATCTCCCTTCCTACAAGCTTCCTCATCGAGACCACCGAATGCAATCTCTCTCTTCATATCCATCGAAAACAACCACTGCAAGCTGGCCCTTCCTCCATCCATGAAATCATCTCATCCTTCCTGCTCCCCTGCCTGCAGCCGACGACCATCGGAAACCCAATCCACCGCCTGATTCACCGCTATCCTCCAACCTTGGATCGAAGTTTTCATAGGTGCTTAAGCCCCACCGGTCTCCTACCCATAGGTCCTCCATCTGTGAAGCCACCGCCATCAGCCGATGACCCATCCCTGGCCAAGTTCCTCCCATCGACCAGCACTGCCCCAGGCCACCAGAGCGATGCCTCCACCGTGAAGCCTGATCATAGCCCACGGTCACCACATGCTCGTCGTTGCACGCTCATGCTGCAGATCCGTGTGATGCCGCATCCCACCGAATCTCTATCCTGCTGCCGTCACTAGCAGCCGGAAGTAGAGCCACCACGTCCACCTCCAAACTGGTGAGAAGTCATTCCTCCTCCTGCAAGCCCAATCCCTTGTGGTCGTGACTCTCGTGACCATCGCCCAGCCACCACCGATGCTGATCGAGACCCTCCACCGCACACGCCCACTGCCACCGCACGCACCCACTGCCGTTGCACGCTCATAGCCAGACTGTCTCCAGTCCCTGGCGACGCCCACTGGGATGCCTCCCCCTATTCGGTCTGCATCAATGGCCCATGGAGTGGAAGGAGCCTGCACAAACGTGAAGGCATTCCCCTTACCTATTGCCGACTTCAGCACACGATTTCTGGAGTAGCACAATTTCTAGAGCAGCATGGATCTCAGCACTGCACAATCTTCAAAGCTGCACTAATCTCAGAGCAGCCAATAAAAAAAGAAAATTAGTGAAAAAAATCAGAGAAAAAAAAGAAAAAAGGTGAAAAAAAAAGAAACTAGCCTCTTTGCTTTGATTTGCTTAGTTTCGGTTCCATCAATCCCGTTGAGCCTAACTTGATGGAGTCAAGTTCTCCCCACTCCAGGAAAATGATGGGGATTCGAGAGCCCTGTCACCTCAACAGCCGCATGGGATCCCAGTCATAGTGCCACACTTACTGCAACACCATAGCAGCCACATGGAATCCAGTCACAGCAGGCGTCATCCATCCTGTTAGGTATCCTAAGATCTTCATGACATCATCTAAGCCCAAAAGGAAGTAGATCAGTGCCCAATATGGAAGTTGTGGATCGCCCAAGAGAAGATGGAAGAAACTTATATGGCATCCAGATAGATCAGGCAGCATATGGGCGCCCTCCCTCTTTCCCTTGATTCATGAGATCTTTTTCTTGTATTGCCCATCTATTATGGAAGATATGTGGCGCCTCCTTTCATGAAAATCCTCCCCAGAAGGCAACATGTTGACACCCTCCCTCTTTGCTTTTCGTTCCATGTAATCCAAGGGCCAGGGTCAATTATAAAAGGACCCCTTTTGTATATGAAGAATAACCATGGATGAATAAAAAAAATTCTTGAGTTCTTTGTGAAGGATCTGTATGATCCCAGGGTTTCTGTATGATCCCTGATTTGGACATCTGTGTGAGCTCAGTGTATCTATGCGATCCTTTCCCCTTCTTCTTAGGGTTTTTGTATGATCCCTGATTTGGGCATCTATGTGAGCCCAGGGTATCTATGTGATCCATTCTCTTTCTTTCATGGTATTTGTGTGATCCCTAGGGCACTATGTGAGCCCCTTTGCTATGTGCTTGTCTTCCTCGGGGAACTATGTGAACCCTAGTTATCTTTTTGAACCCATAGCCCTCTTCTTTCTTCCTCCAAACAAACCCTAATCCTCTGTTGACTTCTATGCTCGCTAGTGATCCATCCCTGATCTCTGTGCTGCATCACATTTATCTACTATCATGACCTGTTAGTGTAATGTACACGTCTAGCAAATGCCCTAGGATAGATAATGCCAGTGAAGCATACCTGTGGCATTGTAGGCTAGGTCATATTAATAGGAACAAGATAAATGGGTTGAAAAGCAAGGGTCTCCTCAATTTTAGTGAAGATAGTTCACTTCTAACCTATGAGTCCTGTCTTCTTGGAAAAATGAGAAAGTCACCTTTTACTGGAAAAGGTGAATGAGCCAATGAGATTCTGAGTCTGGTGCATACTGATGTATGCGGACCCATGAATGTTAGTGTCAAGGGTGGGTACATTTATTTCATTATATTTACAGACAACCTTTCGAGATATGATTATGTCTTCATAATGGGACATAAATCTGAATTGTTTGAAATATTCAGACGATATCATAATGAAGTAGAAAAATAAATTGAAAAGTGTATCAAAACCATTTGATCCGATCAAGGTGGTGAATACCTTTCAGGTGAGTTTCTGATATATCCCGAAGAGAATGGGGTTCTCTCTCAATAGACACCTCTAGGGACACCTTAATTAAATGGAGTATCTGAGAGGAGGAATCGAACCCTGTTAGACATGGTTCGGTCCATGATGTGCTTTGCTTCTCTATCGATATCCTTTTGGGGATATGCTCTAGAATCAACATGTTACCTTCTGAATAGGGCTCCAAGTAAGTCCATTATCAAAACACCATATGAGATATAGACTGGACGTAAGCCGACACTATCACACATTCAGGTCTGGGGATGCTCGGCTTATATGAAACATTTAAAAATGATAAACTTGGACCAAGATCTGACCGGTGCCTATTTGTTAGGTATCCAAAAGAATCTAACAGGTATTACTTCTACTTAGCTGAGGAATAAAAGTTGTTCATCAGTTTTAGGGCTATCTTTTTAGAAAAGGAGTTCCTTGGTGAAGGGATTGTAGCTGCTAAGATTGAACTTAGTGAAGTTCAACAAGTAGAAGAACTGACACACTTAAGGAACTACATAGAACCAGTTGTGATTAGATCACACCCAGAGCCCACACAGGAACTATTAAGGAGATCTAGTAGGGTACTGAGTCGATCGAACGATACTATAGTTTATTGGTCCGGGATGGTGATCTCATTGAACTTGATGAGAACAATGAGGATCCAATCACCTATATGGATGTGATACAGAGGTTTGACTCTGAGAAATGGCAAAGAGCCATGAAATCTGAAATGGAGTCCATGGAGATCAACAATGTTTGGACATTGGTTGATCTACCTGAAGGGATAAAACCCATTGGGTGCAAATGAATTTTCAAAAAAAAAAGAGGCGCAGATGGGTAGGTGGAGACCTATAAAGCCCGTCTGGTTGCCAAAGGATATCATCAAGATTATGGTATTGACTATGACGAGACGTTCTCTCATGTGGGAATGCTCAAGTCCATTCAGATCATGCTTGCTTTAGCAGTGCACTTTGACTATGAAATGTGGCAAATGGATGTCTGAACAGCTTTCCTGAATGCTAGCTGGAAGAGAAGTAGTATATGATACAACCTGAAGGGTTCACATTGGTGGGGACACCTGAGGCACCAGAATAAGATAGAGGCTTTTTCAACCCTCTGTAAATTGATCAATAATTTATGAGTCCATCTGTAATAAGGGCTTAGCTCATCTGAGTCCATTTTAGTTGTTATTTGAGTATTTTTAGTTGTTATTTCAGTTCTGTACTAGTCAGCTCATGTTGAGCTAGTTCAGTCCAATGCTAGTTAGCTCATGTTGAGCTAATTTTATTTTTTTTGAGTCCTGTCCAAGCATACTGAAGACTCAAGACTATATTATACAAGTGAAGACCAAGTCCAACCAGATTGAAGACATGGAAGTTTAGCCCAAGTCCAACCCAGCTTGAAGATTTGAAGACCCCAGGAGAAAAATCAGAAACCCTGATTCCTTGCAGATGCCCTCCAGATGCCCAGATTCCCTTCCAGATGCCAAAGTATATTCATAAATAAGGGCATCCATGATTCCAGAGGTCCATATGCATCCTAGCCCAATGAAATCAAGCCCAGGTGCCAAGCCCAAGCCCCTAAGAAGCAAGATACCAGGGAATATTCCTGCTACCTGGCTACCAGGCCACCCCAGCTTCCAGAGGCCCAAACCCATGCACCCGGGCCCCTTTGGGCCGGCCTTTTGCTGCTCCTAGAAGCCCAACACGCCCCCCTAGGCGTCCTTGGAGTCTTGACCAAGTCAAGAAAAATTTTAGGGATTTTTCTACCTAATATTTCCTTATTTTCTAGCTAGGGTTTGAGAGGGAAAAGGATTCTTATGTAAAGACTTATGTACCCTTACTTGGAGCCCAAGGTTAAGGGTCTATTTAAGGGACCCTAGCCTCTTGTATGAGGGGAATTTTTGATGAATGAAAACCTTGAGTTCTTCTATTGAGTTGTGTGATACCCTGCTGTGTGCATAAAGGGGTTTGCGAGAGTTCTTCTTCCCAGTGCTGCAATCATCTTCCTGCTACCAACAAGCATCTCAGATCCCTGGACGCCCACTCCAAAAGAAGCCTTCCCTTGCTGTTTTTCCTTTATTTTCTTGTTCCTTTGTGAGTTTTCTAACCCCTGACAGGTCGTTTGCAGGTCCCCGAGTTCCTACGAATCCAACGACTCCAGCCAAGCCTCAATCGGATCACCGAGCAGAAAGCCGGGTATCCGCGGGTCTTTGGCTCGATTTTCCAGGCCGCATCCGTCGAGGAATGAGAGACCCTTTTGCTGCGATCTTCACAGACGTTGTCAGGTACACCCCTCTACCTCCAGTAGTTTTATTGTAGGAGAACTTGCCCTAACCGAGGCTTCTCAGCCCCGGCGATCCTTCTTTTCTACTTTTCTAGGTCCTAATATGCATGCTGATCTTCTAAAATTCATATAAAATTCCCTATAACTTATTTTAATCTAAAATTTGGGAATTAATCACCCAACCCCACATATAAAACATATAAAAAAAATTGCATGCATATTAGTTCCCCATCATTTGGTATCAGAGCTTAGATTAGGGCTTGTTTTCTGCAATTTTTCAGTCCGTATATACTCTATCATTTTAATTATTTCTCCCTGTTAAAAACTCCAAAAATTCTGAAATTTATTTTCCTGGATTTATCATAATTCACAGTAATTTTAAAATTTTTTTCATATTTTATTATGGCCTGTGAATTTTCTGCGAGCCGAAATAGGGCCTGCAAATTTTCGGCTCTGTTTTTTTTAGCAAGACAAGTTTGGAAGTTTTAGGGTTTTGTTTAGGAGTTTTTGCATATTTTTTAATTTTAGTATATTTCCAGTATATTAGGCCATGATTTGCAAGTTTTCTTCTATTTAAAAAAATACCAAAAAAAAAAAATACATATTTTCCAAAAATACCAAAAAAAAAATACCTAAACCCTAATTTGCATCCTCATCTGCCTGCCATCATTGCATAATTTACTTTTAAGGGCACTCTTGCTATATCAGATGGGGGGAGGATTTGATCACCTCTCCTTAGCCCAAAACCACATCCCTTGCATTCAGTCCCAAGCCTTAACCTAAAATTAATTAGACTTAATTTGCCTTAGTGGGCTAGGGACACCAACTGGTCGGGTCCGGGCTAGTGTTAGATCACTGTGTCAAGTTAACCTGTGTGTGCCTTGTGCTTAGTGTCTAGAACGGTGGTTTAGGGATTCAGTCCCGAAGGGCTTGTGTGCTGGTCCGCCTACCTGGCCAATCTCTGATTGGTGTCTAGGATTGGCAATCAGGGACCTAACACTCCCCTTACACCTGCCTGGCTGAGTACAGGGTTACTATAGGCTAGTTTGCCACCCTGATTGAGCATCTAGTTTGGACTTTAGGTCTAGTCAGCTATAGTCGGTCTGATCGAGTCTTGCATGAGCACTAGATCAGGAGTTTCATATCACCCACCTCCTTCATAAATGTCTGAACCCATGGAAAATTTACAAGCCCAAATAAAAGCCCTAGCTGATCAAATTGCCCAGACAACTATCCAGATGACCCAGTTAACTCAGTCTCGTATTCAAACCAATGATAGAATTGACCATCGTGCCAATAGGTTTGATCAGTTAAAAGTCCGGGTAGGGACCCCAAGAAAAACCCATGGGTCACAGTCTGAGCCAGATCCTGACTCCCCTCAACCTAGGAGGACCCCAAACCCTGATCTATACCATGAGGTCGAACCTAGGAGAGCCCCTTATCCTGACCCGTACTACAATCCTCAACCTAGGAGGACCCCAAACCCTGATCCATACCTTGAGGCTGAACCTAGGAGAACCTATCGTCATGACCCAATCCCTAAGGTTAGTCCTAGAAGACTCAATCAGGATTTTATAGACCAGGAAGATAGATCCTATTTACCCTCTCCCTACAAGCCTAGTATACCTACAACCTATAGATCTTATGACTCCAGATCCTATGACTCTAGATCCCATGATCATAGATCCTATGCACCCACACCCTATGAGCCTAGTAGACCCAACACCCAATATTCTGACCCATATAGGGAGTCCAACCCTAGGAGGACCCAATATTCTGACCTATATAGGGAGTCCAACCCTAGGAGAACCCAGTATTCTGACCCATATAGGGAGTCCAACCCTATGAGGACCCAAAATCCTGACCCATATAGAGAGCCCAACCTTAGAAGGACCCCATACCATGATTCATCCTTAGAACCTGACCATAGAGCTAACCCAAAATCCTATGACCCGAGATCCTATAATCCCATGACCCATAGATCTGCACCCTTGTCCTATGAGCCCAGAGAACCCATAACCCCTAAGTATCAGCCTAGTCATGCTTCCCCTAGTCAACTTGAACCCCATAGGATTAGTATCCCTAAATATGAACCCAGAAGTGAGCCACTACCCCTTATACAACCTGAACCTACTAGGAATAGTACCCATAATCAGAGACCAGAACCTAACCAATTTCCTGCTAGCCGACCTTCTCCAACCATTCCTGAGATTCACAAGGCTTACATTAACGCGGAAGTGTATGAAGCTGATGTGAGCCTAGTGGATGAGTATGAGGGAGAAGAGGAGACACCTTTAGTAGACCTAGAATTAGCTGACCCAGTAGATGCCCAGGTAAAAGCCAACCTAGAGGTAGTTGACCTTGACCACATCCAACCTAAAGCTATAGTGGAAGAACAAATAGAGGAAGAGAACCTGGGTACTGCTACTAGAGCCTTACCTGAGGAAACCATAGAGGAGAGCCAAATTATAGAGTCTTGTCCTAAAATACAAGAACCTGAAGATTTTATTAAGGACCTGATCTCTTTGAATCTATACCTTCAAGATGAGCCTCCTCCTATAGTTCCCATTAAGGACCTCTTCCCTGAGATTAATAACCCATCCTTCCATTATACAAATCCCATAGATATACCGCAACCCCGTAAGGTTAACCTCATTAGTATAGGATTAGTTCCTGACACCCCATCTTTTATCCTACTTTATTCAACTAACCATGAACCATTTTCTCTACCTTACCAAACTAATTCTGAACCCACTTCCTATTTTCTGCCCTTTCCTGACACCTCCAGCATTTATAGGATTATTAGATTGCATTTAATTGAGATTAGCATACTGCATGCATTCATCACGCATGTTAGGTTTGCATCTTACTTCTGGCACACTCTTTGGAATTTGCTAGGAGTTCACTGTAAATTTTCATGTGCATGTCAAGCTCGGATCAAACCTAGGGAACCTATAATCTCTTAGGTTTAGATCCAAAGAGTTCAATAAGATTTCCTTCTATAAGAATGCATAGTCAAGTCTGTTAGGTGTAGGTTTGAGTCCTTTGCATCATCTTGTTAGGAGTCTGCATGTGCCTAGCATGTTCACCACTCACACTAATATTAAAACAACTGGCTAATTCCCGAAGATAGATCAAAAAAAAAAAAAATTTGATGTAGTGGATTTTATCTTGGTTAGGCTTAGGCCTAAAAGAAGCTTCATGCTCGCAGAGCCGGACCTTTTAAAGTGATAGAGAAGGTTGGATCAAATGCCTAGGTGTTAGACTTGCCTTCGGATTTGGGCATTAGTTCTACCTTCAATATTACAGACCTGGTTGAGTATAGGGAACCGGCAGCGCTACCTAGTGAGGCCTTTGGACCTATTCCTTTTCATTGTGAGTGACCCTAACCTAGAGTGTCCACAAACAAATTTAGCCTGAGAGAGGAGAACGGATCGAGCGTATCCTGGACAATCAAGCCATCACGACCCAGGGCCATGACTATCAACGCTTCCTGGTCCGATGGCAAGGCCGGCCAGAGTCGGACGATTCGTGGATTTCTCGAGAGGACTTGCAACGCCTCAACCCAGACCTTCTCGAGAGATATGTGAGCCAGTATAACCTTCACTCGACAGGGTCGAGTTCCTCCCACCCCGGGAGAATTGGTGGGGACACCTGAGGCACCAGAATAAGATAGAGGCTTTTTCAACCCTCTGTAAATTGATCAATAATTTATGAGTCCATCTGTAATAAGGGCTTAGCTCATCTGAGTCCATTTTAGTTGTTATTTGAGTATTTTTAGTTGTTATTTCAGTTCTGTACTAGTCAGCTCATGTTGAGCTAGTTCAGTCCAATGCTAGTTAGCTCATGTTGAGCTAATTTTATTTTTTTTTGAGTCCTGTCCAAGCATACTGAAGACTCAAGACTATATTATACAAGTGAAGACCAAGTCCAACCAGATTGAAGACATGGAAGTTTAGCCCAAGTCCAACCCAGCTTGAAGATTTGAAGACCCCAGGAGAAAAATCAGAAACCCTGATTCCTTGCAGATGCCCTCCAGATGCCCAGATTCCCTTCCAGATGCCAAAGTATATTCATAAATAAGGGCATCCATGATTCCAGAGGTCCATATGCATCCTAGCCCAATGAAATCAAGCCCAGGTGCCAAGCCCAAGCCCCTAAGAAGCAAGATACCAGGGAATATTCCTGCTACCTGGCTACCAGGCCACCCCAGCTTCCAGAGGCCCAAACCCATGCACCCGGGCCCCTTTGGGCCGGCCTTTTGCTGCTCCTAGAAGCCCAACACGCCCCCCTAGGCGTCCTTGGAGTCTTGACCAAGTCAAGAAAAATTTTAGGGATTTTTCTACCTAATATTTCCTTATTTTCTAGCTAGGGTTTGAGAGGGAAAAGGATTCTTATGTAAAGACTTATGTACCCTTACTTGGAGCCCAAGGTTAAGGGTCTATTTAAGGGACCCTAGCCTCTTGTATGAGGGGAATTTTTGATGAATGAAAACCTTGAGTTCTTCTATTGAGTTGTGTGATACCCTGCTGTGTGCATAAAGGGGTTTGCGAGAGTTCTTCTTCCCAGTGCTGCAATCATCTTCCTGCTACCAACAAGCATCTCAGATCCCTGGACGCCCACTCCAAAAGAAGCCTTCCCTTGCTGTTTTTCCTTTATTTTCTTGTTCCTTTGTGAGTTTTCTAACCCCTGACAGGTCGTTTGCAGGTCCCCGAGTTCCTACGAATCCAACGACTCCAGCCAAGCCTCAATCGGATCACCGAGCAGAAAGCCGGGTATCCGCGGGTCTTTGGCTCGATTTTCCAGGCCGCATCCGTCGAGGAATGAGAGACCCTTTTGCTGCGATCTTCACAGACGTTGTCAGGTACACCCCTCTACCTCCAGTAGTTTTATTGTAGGAGAACTTGCCCTAACCGAGGCTTCTCAGCCCCGGCGATCCTTCTTTTCTACTTTTCTAGGTCCTAATCTGCATGCTGATCTTCTAAAATTCATATAAAATTCCCTATAACTTATTTTAATCTAAAATTTGGGAATTAATCACCCAACCCCACATATAAAACATATAAAAAAAATTGCATGCATATTAGTTCCCCATCACACATCCACAGACGAGTCAAAGGTGTGCAGGCTTAAAAAGTCCATTTATGGATTGAAACAAGCATCAAGGAGTTGGAACATTCAATTTGATAAGCGTATCAAGTTGCATGGCTTCGTTAGGAATGGAGAAGAACCTTGCATTTATAAATAGACAATGGTTCTGTGATTGTATTTCTTGTGCTATATGTGGATGGCATTTTTTAATCGGGAATGACATCCCAGCATTGAAAGGAATGAAGGTCTGATTTTCATCTCAGTTCTTTATGAAGGACTTGGGTGAAGCCTCTTACATACTGGGTATGAAGATCTATAGAGATAGATCTAAGAGGCTTCTAGGACTGTCCCAGTCTACGTACATCGACACCGTGCTGAAACGGTTCAGCATGAAAAATTTCAAAAGGGCTATCTTCTGATAGGCACTGGAATTGATCTCTCCAAAAAGAATTGTGCGACAACTCCTAAAGAGAGAGAGCATATGAGTAGAATCCCATATGCTTCGGTAGTGGGTTCTATCATGTACGCCATGACATGTACTAGACTAGACGTGGCATACTTACTAGGCATAGTGATCAGATACCAGTCTGACCCAGGTGAGGCTCATTGGAAAGTCGTAAAGACCATCCTTAAGTATTTACGAAATACTAAGGACCAATGGCTAATTTATGGAGAATCTGATTTGAAACTTATAGAGTATACTAACTCCAATTTCCAGTCAAAAAGGATGATAGCAAGAGTGTGTCAGGATTTATCTTTATCCTAAACAGAGGAGCTGTCTGCTGGAAAAGTTTCAAGTAGCCTACTATGGCGGACTCAGTATGCGAAGTAGAGTACATTGCAGCATCAGATGCAGCAAAGAAAGCTATGTGGTTGTAAAAGTTCCTTGGTGAGTTGGGGTGGCACCTTCCCTAGATGGTCCTATTCTGGTGTACTATGACAGCACTAGAGCCATTGCTCAAGCCAAAGAGCCAAAGTCTCATCACCGTACAAAGCATATTCTATGGCGCTATCACCTTGTATGAGAAATCATGGAACGAGATGACTTTGACATTCAGAAGATCGATGGAAAGGAGAACCTGGCTAACCCCTTACTAAAACTATCAGAATTCAAGAGTTCGACTGTTGTAAATGGAAAATAGGAATGAAATTCTGTACCGATTGGCTTTAGTCTAAGTGGGAGTTGTTGAGAATTATGTCCCAAAGTCAATAATCTAGACTGTAGATGGTTGTGCTATCTTGTAACTGTATATGATTTTTTTAATAAATAAAGTTATTCCTTTTGGCTGTTCATCATATTTATATTTTTCTAAAATGAACTCTTATATGATGGAGTCCTTGGAATTACATTTTTTGATATAGAGAGGATATATCAAGTAGTTCTTAAACTGGTTCACAACTAAAGGATACATTGTTATAGAATGACTATGTATCAAGTGTAGGTTGTTGTATGTCATATTTGTTAGTTATCCTTCTAACCAAGGAGTATGGAGACACTGATGTGACATGCAAGTTGGTGGGGACACCGGAGGCACCAGAATAAGATAGAGGCTTTTCAATCCTCTGTGAATTGATCAATAATTTATGAGTCCATCTGTAATAAGGGCTTAGCTCATCTGAGTCTATTTTAGTTGTTATTTGAGTATTTTGAGTTGTTATTTCAGTTCTGTAATTGTCAGCTCATGTTGAGCTAGTTCAGTCCAATGCTAGTCAGCTCATGTTGAGCTAATTTTATTTTTTTGAGTCCTGTCCAAGCATACTGAAGACTCAAGACTATATCATACAAGTGAAGACCAAGTCCAACTAGATTGAAGACATGGAAGTATAGCCCAAGTCCAACCTAGCTTGAAGATTTGAAGACCCCAGGAGGAAAATTCAGAAAACCCTGATTTCTTGCAGATGCCCTCCAGATGCCCAGATTCCCTTCCAGATGTCAAAGTATACTCATAGATAAGGGCATCCATGATTCCAAAGGTCCATCTACATCCTAGCCCAAAGAAATCAAGCCCAGGTGCCAAGCCCAAGCCCTAAGAAGCAAGATACCAGGGAATATTCCTGCTACTTGGCTACCAGGCCATCCTAGCTTCCAGAGGCCCAAACCCATGCACCCGAGCCCCTTTGTGCTGGCCTTTTGCTGCTCCTAGAAGCCCAACACGCCCCCCTAGGCGTCCTAGGAGTCTTGACCAAGTCAAGAAAATTTTTAGGGATTTTTCTACCTAATATTTCCTTATTTTCTAGCTAGGGTTTGAGAGGGAAAAGGATTCTTATGTAAAGACTTATGTACCCTTACTTGGAGCCCAAGGTTAAGGGTCTATTTAAGGGACCCTAGCCTCTTGTATGAGGAGAATTTTTTATGAATGAAAACCTTGAGTTCTTCTATTGAGTGGTGTGATACCCTGCTGTGTGCATAAAGGGGTTTGTGAGAGTTCTTCTTCCCGGTGTTTGCAATCATCTTCCTGCTGCCAACAAACCCTCCAGATCCCTGGACGCCCACTCCAAAAGAAGCCTTCCCTTACTATTTTTCCTTTGTTTTCTTGTTCCTTTATGAGTTTTCTAACCCCTGACAGGTCGTTTGCAGGTCCCTGAGTTCCTACGAATCCAACGACTCCAGCCAGGCCTCAATCGGATCAACGAGCAGAAAGCCGGGTATCCGCGGGTCTTTGGCTCGGTTTTCCAGGCCGCATCTATCGAGGAACGAGAGACCCCTTCGCTGCGATCTTCATAGATGTTGTCAGGTACACCCCTCTACCTCCAGTAGTTTTATTGTAGGAGAACTTGCCCTAACCGAGGCTTCTCAGCCCCGGCGGTCCTTCTTTGCTACTTTTCTAGGTTCTAATCTGCATGCTGATCTTCAAAAATTCATACAGAATTCCCTACAAATAATTTTGATCTGAAATTTGGGAATTAATCACCTAACCCAACATGTAAAACATAAAAAAAAATGGAATGCATATTAGTCCCCCATCATTTTGTATCAGAGCTTAGATTAGGGCTTGTTTTCTGCAATTTTTCAGTCCGTATATACTCTATTATTTTAATTATTTGTCCCTGTTGAAAACTCCAAAAATTCTTAAATTTATTTTCCTGGATTTATCATAATTCACAGTAATTTTAAAATTTTATTCAGATTTTATTATGGCCTGTGAATTTTCTGCAAGCCGAAATAGGGCCTGCAAATTTTCGGCTCTATTTTTTTTAGCAAGACAAGTTTGGAAGTTTTAGGGTTTTTTTTAGGAGTTCTTGCATATTTCTTAATTTTAGTATATTTCCAGTATATTAGGCCATAATTTGCAAGTTTTCTTCTATTTAATTAGATACAAAAAAAAAAAAAAAATTACATATTCTCCAAAAATACCAAAAACATCTAAACCCTAATTTGCATCCTCATCTGCCTGCCATCATTGCATAATTTACTTTTAAGGGCACTCTTGCTATATCAGATAAGGGGAGGAGTTGATAACCTCTCCTTAGCCCAAAACCACATCCCTTGCATTCGATCCCAAGCCTTAACCTAAAATTAATTAGACTTAATTTGCCCTAGTGGGCTAGGGACACCAACTGGTCAGGTCCGGACTAGTGTTAGATCACTGTGCTAAGTTAACCTGCGTGTGCCTTGTGCTCAGTGTCTAGAACGATGGTTTAGGGATTCAATCCCGAAGGGCTTGTGTGCTAGTCCGCCTACCTAGCCAATCTCTGATTGGTGTCTAGGATTGGCAATCAGGGACCTAACACTCCCCTTACACCTGCCTGGCTGAGTACAGGGTTACTATAGGTTAGTTTGCCACCCTGATTGAGCATCTAGTTTGGACTCCAGGTCTAGTCAGCTATAGTCGGTCTGATCGAGTCTTGCATGAGCACTAGATCAGGAGTTTCATATCACCCACCTCCTTCACAAATGTCTGAATCCATGGAAAATTTACAATCTCAAATAAAAGCCCTAGCTGATCAAATGGCCCAAATGGCTACCCACATAACTACCCAGATAACTACCCAGATGACCCAGTTAACTCAGTCTCATATTCAAACCAATGATAGAATTGACCATCTTGCCAATAGGTTTGATCAGTTAAAAGTCCGGGTAGGGACCCCAGAAAAAAACCATGGGTCACAGTCTGAGCCAGATCCTGATTCCCCTCAACCTAGGAGGACCCCAAACCCTGATCCATACCTTGAGGCTGAACCTAGGAGAGCCCATCATCCTGACCCAATCCCTAAGGTTAGTCCTAGAAGACCCAATCAGGATTTTGTAGACCAGGAAGATAGATCCTATTTACCCACATCCTCTAAGCCTAGTATACCCATAACCTATAGATCTTATGACTCCAAATCCTATGAACCTAGAACCTATGAATCTAGAACCTATGAACCTAGATCCTATGACTCTAGATCCCATGATCATAAATCCTATGCACCCACACCCTATAAGCCTAGTAGACCCAACACCCAATATTCTGACCCATATAGGGAGTCCAACCCTAGGAGAACCCAATATTCTGACCCATATAGGGAGTCCAACCCTAGGAGAACCCAGTATTCTGACCCATATAGGGTCCAACCCTAGGAGGACCCAATATCCTGACCCATATAGGGAGCCCAACCTCAGGAGGACCCCATACCATGATCCATCCTTAGAACCTAATCATAGAGCTGACCCAAAATGCTATGACCCCAGATCCTATAATCCCATGACCCATAGATCTGCACCCTTGTCCTATGAGCCTAGAGAACCCATAACCCCTAAGTATCAACCTAGTACTAGTCATGCTTCCCCTAGTCAACTTGAACCCCATAGGATTAGTATCCCTAAATACGAACCCAGTAGTGAGCCACTACCCCTTATACAACCTGAACCTACTAGGAGTAGTACCCATAATCAGAGACCAGAACCTAACCAATTTCCTGCTAGCCGACCTTCTCCAACCATTCCTGAGATTCACAAGGCTTACATTAACGCGGAAGTGTATGAAGCTGATGTGAGCCTAGTGGATGAGTATGAGGGAGAAGAGGAGACACCTTTAGTAGACCTAGAATTAGCTGACCCAATAGATGTCCAGGTAGAAACCAACCCAGAGCTAGTTGACCTTGACCATATCCAACCTAAAGCTATAATAGAAGAACAAATAGAGGAAGAGAACCTAGGTACTGCTACTAGAGCCCTACCTGAGGAAATCATAGAGGAGAGCCAAATTATAGAGTCTAGTCCTAAAATACAAGAACCCGATGAATTTATTAAGGACCTGATCTCTTTGAATCAGTACCCTCAGGATGAGTCTCCTCCTATAGTTCTCATTAAGGACCTCTTTCTTGAGATTAATAACCCATCCTTCCATTATACAAACCCCGTAGATATATCGCAACCCCATAAGGTTAACCTCATTAGTCTAGGATTAGTCCCTGACATGCCTTCTTTGATTCTACTTTATCCAACTAACCCAGAACCTTTTTCTCCACCCTACCAGAGTAATTCTGAACCCACTTCCTATTTTCTACCCTTTCCTGAGTTTTCACATGTGTCTAGAACTATTAGGTTACATTTTGTTGAGGTTACTAGGTTGCAAGGATCCATAGAGCCCATCCCATTTGCTACCTACTTTTGGCAGACCCTCTGGCACTTATTAGGAGTTACTAGCAAATTTTCTTCTGCATGTCATCCATCAACCACGACTCATGCCCCCATGCCCAAGTGGTAGTTAAGACCTAATAAACCTCTTCAGTCGAGTCTGTTAGGTGTAGGTTTGAGTCCTTTGCATCATCTTGTTAGGAGTTTGCATGTGCCTAGCATGTTCACCACCCGCACTAATGTTAAAACAACTGGCTAATTCTCGAAGATGGATCAAAAAATTTGATGTAGTGGATTTTATCTTGGTTAGGCTTAGGCCTAAAAGAAGCTTCATGCTCGCAAAGCCGGACATTTTAAAGTGATAGAGAAGGTTGGATTAAATGCCTAGGTGTTAGACTTGCCTTCGGATTTGGGCATTAGTTCTACCTTCAATATTACAGACCTGGTTGAGTATAGGGAACCGGCAGCTCTACCTAGTGAGGCCTTTGGACCTATTCCTTTTCATTGTGAGTGACCCTAACCTAGAGTGTCCACAAACAAATTTGGCCTGAGAGAGGAGAACGGATCGAGCGTATCCTGGATGATCAAGCCATCATGACCTAGGGCCATGACTATCAATGCTTCCTGGTCCGATGGCAAGGCCAGCCAGAGTCGGATGATTCGTGGATTTCTCGAGAGGACTTGCAACGCCTCAACCCAGACCTTTTCGAGAGATATGTGAGCCAGTCTGACCTTCACTCGACAGGGTCGAGTTCCTCCCACCCCGGGAGAATTGGTGGGGACACCGGAGGCACCAGAATAAGATAGAGGCTTTTCAATCCTCTGTGAATTGATCAATAATTTATGAGTCCCTCTGTAATAAGGGCTTAGCTCATCTGAGTCTATTTTAGTTGTTATATGAGTATTTTGAGTTGTTATTTCAGTTCTGTACTTGTCAGCTCATGTTGAGCTAGTTCAGTCCAATGTTAGTCAGCTCATGTTAAGCTAATTTTATTTTTTTGAGTCCTGTCCAAGCATACTGAAGACTCAAGACTATATCATACAAGTGAAGCCAAGTACAACTAGATTGAAGACATGGAAGTATAGCCCAAGTCCAACCTAGCTTGATGATTTGAAGACCCCAGGAGGAAAATTCAGAAAATCCTGATTTCTTGCAGATGCCCTCCAGATGCCCAGATTCCCTTCCAGATGCCAAAGTATACTCATAGATAAGGGAATCCATGATTCCAAAGGTCCATCTGCATCCTAGCCCAAAGAAATCAAGCCCAGGTGCCAAGCCCAAGCCCTAAGAAGCAAGATACCAGGGAATATTCCTGCTACCTGGCTACCAGGCCACCCCAGCTTCCAGAGGCCCAAACCCATGCACCCGAGCTCCTTTGGGCCGGCCTTTTGCTGCTCCTAGAAGCCCAACACGCCCCCCTAGGCGTCCTTGGAGTCTTGACCAAGTCAAGAAAAATTTTAGGGATTTTTCTACCTAATATTTTCTTATTTTCTAGCTAGGGTTTGAGAGGGAAAAGGATTCTTATGTAAAGACTTATATACCCTTACTTGGAGCCCAAGGTTAAGGGTCTATTTAAGGGACCCTAGCCTCTTGTATGAGGAGAATTTTTTATGAATGAAAACCTTGAGTTCTTCTATTGAGTGGTGTGATACCCTGCTGTGTGCATAAAGGGGTTTGTGAGAGTTCTTCTTCCCGGTGTTTGCAATCATCTTCCTGCTGCCAACAAACCCTCCAGATCCCTGGACGCCCACTCCAAAAGAAGCCTTCCCTTGCTATTTTTCCTTTGTTTTCTTGTTCCTTTGTGAATTTTCTAACCCCTGACAGGTCGTTTGCAGGTCCCCGAGTTCCTACGAATCCAACGACTCCAGCCAGGCCTCAATCGGATCAACGAGCAGAAAGCCGGGTATCCGCGGGTCTTTGGCTCGGTTTTCCAGGCCGCATCCATCGAGGAACGAGAGACCCCTTCGCTGCGATCTTCATAGACGTTGTTAGGTACACCCCTCTACCTCCAGTAGTTTTATTGTAGGAGAACTTGCCCTAACCGAGGCTTCTCAGCCCCGGCGGTCCTTCTTTGCTACTTTTCTAGGTTCTAATCTGCATGCTGATCTTCAAAAATTCATACAAAATTCCCTAAAAATAATTTTGATCTGAAATTTGGGAATTAATCACCTAACTCAACATGTAAAACATACAAAAAAAATGGCATGCATATTAGTCCCCCATCACAAGTGAAATGTATAACTTCTAACTAAACGTGACCATCTGCAGAGCTCCCTTCTACCAAAGGATTGCTCACGAAGGGATATGGGTATATGCGTCCCTTAGACCTGAGATCACCATGGTAGCTTGCAAGCAACTCACTGTACTTTGGTACCAGACTACCTGGATTTCTAATCCAGTGATGGAAGGTTTCTTGGTGCAATCAAGTACTTGTGAAGCAATGGTGGATCAAGATGGAATTGACCCCTCCAAATAGTTTGGTGTGAATGACTCATTGTGTCTCAATTTAGCAAATCCTTGGTTAGGATAGTTACCAAATTAGGGTTGGCAGTCGAACCTTAGGTCATCTTGAGCATTATGAGGTCAAAGGGATGAATTATACGGTAACCATATACCAGAGGTTCTTGTGAGGTGCTCTGCATCTTCGACCTATCCGGATATTGGATATCATTGCTAGATAAGGACTTTGATTGGTACTAGAAATGCTCCAGTGCCACTGGCTTAGTGTTCGGACCTATGGGGTCACACACCATAGGGATTTCTATATGATCTTAAGGTTGATCGATGATTGAGAATCGTTTGCCATCACCAGAGGTCAATATGATTGACCATGTTCCAAGTGTTGACACTTGGCATTTTTGTAAGTGTCAACACTTGGGAAGTGTCGACACTTGCCATTTTTGCAAGTGTTAACACTTGCTTTGACGAGCAATTTTTTGTGAAGAATTTTCTAGAATGTTTGACTTCGAATTTTGAATTTGAAATTTGAGTTTTTGGACATTTTGGCTCCAAGCATTCATGGTATGATAGTCATACTTACCTTCTTTGGCTTGGACCCATTTGGAATGGCCCTTGACTCTCTCCCGCAATCACTCCTCCTTCCTCTTTCTCCCTCTCATGGCTGCCCCTATAAATGAAAGGTCATTCTAAAGGCTGCTAATGGTTACAACAACAAGTTAAAGAAGAAGAAGAAGGGTTTAGTGAGGACTTGGGATTGGGTGTGAGAAACCTAGCACTCAAGCTAGGTCTTGGGATTAGAGTATCTTGAGAAGGAATCCACCTGATGCGGAACTAATATGCATGCGATTATTTTTTTTATGTTTTAGGGGTTGGATGAAGTGGTTAAATCCTGAATATCATATCAAAATATGATGTAGATAATTCTATATGAATTTTTAAAGCTACACATGCATATCAGGACCTAGGAAAGTAGTAAAGAGGGATCGCCGGGGCTAAGAATCCTCGGTTAGGGCTAGTTCTCCTACAATAAAACTATTGGTGGTAGAGGGGTGCACCTAGCAATGTCTGATGCACCTGGTGAAGATCGCAGTGAAGAGATCACTCGTTCCTCGATGGATGTGGCCTGGAAAATCAAGCCAGAGAACTGCGGATTCCCGGCTTTTTGCTCGGTGGTCTGATTGCCGCCCGGTTGGAGTTGTTGGATTCATAGGAACTCAAGGACCTGCAAACAACCATCAAGGGTGAGAAACAAAGGTTGGAAACACAAGAAAATCTCAGAAACAAGGCAGCAAGGGCATGGGAAGAGGAAGCTTGGATGAAGGCTAGAGTCAGTTGCAACATCGGGAAGAAGAAGACACCAATAAACCCCTTAAGTATAAAGCAGGGTAGCACAAAGCAATTGTAAAGAACTCAAGTATATTTCATATATCAAAATTATTATAATTTTCATACAAGGGGTCCCTTATATAAAGTCATGAGACTTAGGGCCCAAGCAAAAGAAAATAAGGAAAATAATGGGTGACCACTTTCTTCCTAAAGTGTGGGGCTAAATACATGGAAGAAAATACTCTCCCACTTTCTTCCTAAAGTGTGGAGCTAAATACAAGGAAGAAACCACTTTCATGCCATATAAAATCCCTCCAAACAAGGTAGGTAGTGACATCCAAAGTGGGGGACCACTTCTTTCCTAAGCAAGATAGCATGAATCAGGGGATTCATGTTTATCTATTTTGACTTTCCTTCTTATCATGCTGGTGTGTAGAGTTTGTGTGCTTGGGGTGTGCTGGCATGTGGTCATCAACTCCTCATGCATGGGCCAACTTCATGATCCTCCAAGTAATCCTAGGTGGCAAAATCCAGGGTGTGACTGGGCTCCATGCGGCTACTGAGGTGGCATGCTGGGTGGTATCCTTCACATGCTTGAGTCTTCTTTGATTGGGCTTGACTCAAATAGACTCAATATAACTGGACTTGATTATAATATTCAAAATATGATTAGCTCAACATGAGCTGACTTGACCGACTTATCCAAAACCCTAATGGTATGGATCAAATGCTACATACAGAACTCAGAAAGAAAACTAGCTTAACATAAGCTGACTAGTACAGGACTCAAGTAAGAAAAGACAACTCAAATGGACTAAGCCTTTATTACAAATGGACTCAAATGCATCTAAGTAATCTACAGAGGGTTAAGAAGCATCTGTCTTATTCTGGTGCCTCTAGTGTCCTCACCAATTCTCTCGGGGTAGGAGGAACTCTACCTTGTCGAGTGAAAATCAAGCTAGCTCACATATCTCTCGAAGAGGTCGGGTTGAGGTGTTGCAAGTCCTCTTGAGAAATCCATAAATCGTCCAACTATGGCTGGTCTTGCCATCGAACCAGGAAGCGTTGATAACCACGACCTCGGGTCATTAAGGCTTGATCATCCAAGATACATTCGATCCGTTCTCCTCTCTCAGGCCATTTTATTGGTGGACACTCTGGGCTAGGGTCGCTCTCAATGGAAGGGATAGGTCTAAAGGCCTCAATAGGTCTCACTGTCGGTTCCCTGTACTCAACTAGGTCTACGATATTGAAGGTAAAACTAATGCATAGATCCGAAGGCAAATCTAACACATAGGCATTTGATCCAACCTTTTTTAACACTTTAAAAGATCCGGCTCTACGAGCATGAAGCTTCTTTTAGGCCTAAGCCCAATCAAGATAGAATCCACTACATCAAATTCTTTAGCCCTTCTTCGGGAATTAGCCAGTTTCTTTCAAAATTAGTGCAGGTGGTGAACATGCTGGGCACATGCAGACTCCTAACAGGTGATGCAAAGGACTCAAACTAACACCTAACAAACTCGACTATGCATTCCTATCAAAGAAAATTTTATTAGGTCTGAACTACAACTGGGCATGGGGCATGAGTCATGGTTGATGGATGACATGTAGAAGAAAATTTGCTAGTAACTCCTAATAGATGCCAGAGGGTCTGCCAAAAGTAGGTAGCAAATGGAATGGGCTCTATGGATTCTTGCAACCTAGTAACCTCAACAAAATGTAACCTAATAGTTCTAGACACATGAGAAGACTCAGGAAAGGGAAGGAAATAGGAAGGGGATTCAAGGACTGGTTCTGGGCTAAAGAGACTGACCTTAATGTATGAGCATTGGGTTATGTCTCTAGGCAAGAAAAGGTCCATGTTATGGAAGGATGGGTCAACAATTTCTGGGAAGAGGTCCTTAATGGAAACTATGGGAAGGGGCTCATCTTGGGGGTATTGATTCAAAGAGATCAGGTCCTTAATAAATTCTTCTGGTTCTTGTATTTTAGGACTAGACTCTATAATTTGGCTCTTTTCCATGATTTCCTTAGGTAAGGTTCTAGCAGCAGTATCTAAGTTCTCCTCCCCAAATTGTTCTTCCACTATAGGTTCCTTTACTTGACATAACTTATAGGTGGCCTCTTTAGATTTCTCAATGGGCTCAGGAGTTTCTTTCTCTAAATTTTCAAGGGGTTCATCCTCCTCAAAGTCTTCTCCTTCATATTCATCTACTAAACTAGGATCAGCTTCATACACTTCTACCTTAAACTCATTAATGGGTTCTGGGGTCTTTTCCTTGCAACTTAATGGGACATGAGTAGTAGGCTGGTCTAAAGGAAGTTGGCTAGGTTTGGACTTTGGTTCAAGGGAATTAACCTTATTAGACTTAGATTGATTGATCATAAGTTCTCTCTGATATAACTCGAATTCCATAGCTAGGTGATAGGCTTCCTCTAGGTCCTGAATTTGCCAATGAAACAGCTCCCACTGGATATCCCTACGTAGGCCATCCTAAAATCTAGCCATGATCTTAGACTTAGGTTCGACTGTGTTACATTTCCTACTAAACTTATTAAATTGGTCAATGTACTCAGACACAGTCATGTTCTCTTGTTTCAATTTGTACTATTGGTCTAAAAGTTTGTATTCATAAGATTCACCTAGGTACTCCTCTCTTAATTTACTTCTCATGGCTTTCCAGGTATGTATTCCATTTTCCTATCGATAACATTCATCCTCAGTATGTTTCCAATGTTGCTTGGCATATCTGATTAACCCATGTGTAGCCAAACTAATCTTTTCTAACTCTGACATCCTAGTATACTCAAAGTGTTGATACATCATATCCTCCTATTCAGTATACACTTTAGGATCTGGTCTTCCATCAAACAGGGGTACATAAGGTTGGGTGCTCCTAATGGGTCGTTCATCTTGGTTCAAGTAATCATAATTGGGTCTCCTATGGTTAGGTTCTAAGGATGGATCATGGTATGGGGTTCTCCTTGGGTTGGGCTCCCTATATGGGTCAGAGTATTGGGTTCTCCTAGGATTGGACTCCCTATATGGGTTAGAGTATTGAGTTCTCCTAGGATTGGACTCCCTATATGGGTCAGAGTATTGGGTTCTTATCATGCTGGCATGTGGAGTTGGTGTGCTTGGGGTATGTTGGCGTGTGGTCATCAGCTCTTCATGCATGGGCCAACTTCATGATCCTCCAAGTAATCCTAGGTGGTGAAATCTAGGGTGTGACTAAGCTTCATATGGCTACTGAGGTGGCATGCTGGGTGGTATCCTTCACATGCTTGAGTCTTCTTTGATTGGGCTTGACTCAAACAGACTCAATATAACTGGACTTTATTACAAGATTCGAAATATGATTAGCTCAACATGAGCTGACTTGACCAACTTATCCAAAACCTTAATAGTATGGACCAAATGCTACATATAGAACTCAGAAAAAAAACTAACTCAACATGAGCTGACTAGTACAGGACTCAAGTAAGAAAAGACAACTCAAATGGACTGAGCCTTTAATACAAATGGACTCAAATGCATCTAAGTAATCTACAGAGGGTTGAGAAGCCTCTGTCTTATTCTGGTACCTCTGGTGTCCCCACCACCACCTCTCCTCCTTGACTTCCCAGAAGAAGAAGATCGGTCTGAAGGATTTCGAAGAGCTAGCACTCCGAGGGAGTTGATCAGAGTCGAGCCCTAGTGTGGATTACTTGTAGAGGCCAGACACGTGTGTGACTCGGGCACCTTCATCCTTCTTCTCAGTATCTTCAGAGGTATTAAGGTAAGGTACTTTTATACCTTTATTTATTTCTTGCTATTGATGTTTTGCTTGCATGCTAGATCATTATACTAGATCCTATTGAGGGCAAATCGGTAGATCACTTTGATCTATCTACCGAGCCTTCCATTGTGCATGTTTTAAAATAGTTTTAAAATGCATCTTTTCTGCCTTGCATGCATGAATAGCTTCACCTTCACTTATGACATTGAAAATAGGTGTTCGGGTTGGGACTCGAGTTCCTCTGGGTTTCTGTTGCCTTACCCTTGTCTTCCCTATGGGCTAGTGGGGTACTAGGGCTTGGTCGAGTTGGATAGGCTTGGCGAGGACCTGGTCTTGGGTTAGGGGCACTAGTCCTAATTGGCTCAGGTTGACTAAGAAAAACTTGATTAATACTCGATTAGCACTTAGGGATGGTAGGGTTAGGTTGGCTAAGGGAAAGTGGACTAATACTGGGCTCATATCTAGGGGTACTAATCCTATGAGGTTCAGGCTGACCAAGGATCATGGGTTCCTTAGGCTCATAGGACATGGGTACATAGGATCTAGGTTTAGAGGATTTGAGTGCACAGGAACTGGGTAGGTACTCTTTTCTAAGTTTGCTTTTCATGGCTTGCCAAGTAGTTATGGGTGTCTCTCCTTTTAGTCTAGCCATTCTCTTAAACTTATCCCAGTTTATCCTAGCCTGGTGAACTAACTTAGCTTGAGCAAACTTGAACTGATCTCTTTCAGAGTAGAAAGTCATATTTCTTTCAAAATACAGGTCCATATGTGTTTTCCATTTAAGATAATTCTCAAACTTAGGATCACCACCAAATTTAGGTACTATTCCTCTAACATTCCAAATGAGTCTCTCATCCTAGTCTGTGAAATCATGATTGGGTTTCCTTGCACTCCGTTCCCAGATTGGTTCAGGGTATGGGGCTCTCTTAGGGTTGGGCTCCAAGTATGGTTCAAGGTATGGGGTTCTACTAGGGTTGGACTCCGAGTATGGGTCAGGGTATTGGGCTCTCCTAGGGTCGGGCTCCCGGAATGGGCCTGGGTGTTGGGCTCTCCTAGGATTGGGAGGTGTGGGTAAAGGTAACTCAAGTTTGGGTCTAGTGTGGGCCTTTCTGGTTCTATCTAGGTTTTTTAAATGATCTTCTATATAGTCACACCTATGAGTTGTTTGGTTATTCGATTGGGTTAGTTGGTCGAACTTGTGGTTCATTTGGGCTAAATGTTCAGTAATGGTCCTTAGTAAGGTTCCTACATCGGATTCCATGGTCAAGTTGGGTTGGGTTGAAGTTATTGGTATTGGGCTTCTAACCTAACGGTCATGCAATCAAACACACAAGGGTTATGATGCAACCAAGCACACAAGGGTTAATCGTACAAGGGTTTGCTAAACCTAGAGCCAAAGTTGAATGGGTTAACTTAACTTACACCCAACTCAACAACGAGTCCTTCCACTAGCCAAGTAAAAGGTGGGGTGGTGGGAGGCTCTCCCTGCTAGTCACAAGGTCCTAATTAAAAACCACCAGTCCACTTAGGATGTTTGCCTCTGGACCTCTAGCCTTAGACACCAATTTCAAATAATAGTTGGAGGATTGAGTGCACTAGTTTACCCACAAAACTCGAACCCGACTTGTTGGTGTCCCTAAATCAATTAGGTTGGTAGTTGATTTTTTTAGACTTAGGCTTGAATGCAGGTTGGTTGTTTTGGGCCCAGGATAGGTGATGAAATCCTACCCTGATCTGATAGAGGAAATTGCTTTCAAGATCAGATTAAATGCAAATGATGCTCACTCAATGAAACCTGATGCAATCTAAAATTTAAGAAATAGAGAATAAAATATTTTTTGTCTTTTTATGTTATGGATGACTTAAATTTATGTTGGTTAAGTGATCAACCAAAGTTGGCTTGGGTTGGGTGGGGTTTGGTAGTTGATTAGGTTTAGTCAAGTCAGGTATGCAGAATTAGTAGAAATTGAATTTTTTTTAATTCTATTTTGGGGCTGAGGTTAGCATGGATTTTAGAGCAGAGAAATTCTAAAAAACTTGCAAATCAAAGGGTTATGTGTGAGGATAACTCCTATCAAATTTCATGCAAAACAAAAATAGTATGATGGTGGAAAACCAGGGTTTCTAACTGGGTACAAGAAAGACAGATTTCTGGTTAGGGTTTCTAAGATGTAGATTTTTTTATAATTTCTTTTTGTTTTATAAAATTAGAGAAAAATAATAGTAAAATAGAGGACAACATAAAGAATAATCAGGGCAAAAATCAAGAAGAAACTAGACCTTTTTTTATACCCCTAGTGCAGAAACGACATGCAAGATTTTTTTTGTTAGGGTTTTGTTTTTACCATTTTTTATTTATTTTAGGATCTAGAAAAATTGAAAAAAATAATGGGAAAACATAGGACTAAACAAAGGATAACTACCACGAAAATCAAATAAAAACAAAAATATTTGATGGGGGAAACAATCCTATGTTTTAACTAGTTACGCTGAAAATAGCATGCAAATGCAAGAACATGCCCTAATCCTGCTTTGATACCAAAATTGATGAGGGCTGGGAGTCTAACATGATGCAGGATGATATGCAATGGATGAATATGAAGAAAATCAGATTTAAGTAAGGAAGTATTTTTAGGTTTTTCTTATGGTTTTATTCCCGAAACTAGCCAAGACTAGGTTAGGGTTATCCCGTATTAGTTAGCATCCTACCCACATGCTAGATCAATCAAAGAGAAAAGAAAACTTAGATTCTAGGACTAAGAAAGCCTATTAGGAGCATGTTCAACTTCAAGAAATCAGATAAAAAGAGTTGGGAATCGGTTTGAACTTACCAGGCAATGATGTCTTGATGCCATAGTGAGATCGCTCCTCAAATCGGCACTTAGATGATCCGATCACTTTCCTGTGGATTCGTCGACTTTTTATCAGCTTCATTTGAGGGCAAAGAAGACTTCATGCAGGGATGGTTTCATTGGAGGGATCCTACAAACGTCAAGGATTAGTGATGTAGAATATGAGAAAAATACTAAACAGGAAGGAAAGAAAAAGATCGAGCGGAAGAGAGGTTGCAGGGACTGGCGACCTTGCAGCTTGGGCATCTGGTTCTGGTGAGGGGCGGCCTGGAGTGGAGAGATGTGGAGGGCAGCTAGGGTTTAGAGAATGAAAACTATCTAATGATAACTTGGGCCTCATACCTCTCAATGTTCCGAAGAACAAAGGCGAACGGGTCTCACACCCACTCCACTTGGAGGAAACAAAACAATGTAGAAAAAACTCTTAAACATTCATTAAAAATTATTCATGCGAGAGGGAAGGGGGTGGGTATTTATAGAGTTACCTAGGGCCCTTTCCTTATCAAAGTTGGAGTACAGGTTTGTATCAAAGTGGGAGTACAAAAGTGAATAAAATTAAAAAATTGACCTCCTTGTAGAATTGTCCTAGCTGACTCCTTATTGAACTTGGAAGCTTTGACTTTTCTCCATGGGCTTGGGCTGGTAAGAAGTTCTTGCTGGGCTTGGACTGGGTCAAGCCTTGGGCGCTAATTATGAATGGGCCTGAGAGGGGCGCTAACTACTATGGGCCTTAGACTGGGGCACCAAGGTTAGGGATCTGGGGTGCCACTTCTTCATGAGATCTTGTGGGCTTGTGGTGCCTAAGGCCTGGTATGCTGGGGTCTGATGGTTCTTCTCTTGAACTGGATTTGAATGAAAATTACAGGACTCAAAAGTGTTGGGGACATCAGGTTAACCCAGTTCATTATGGGTCCCTAAGTTTAAGTCCCTTAGCCATGATTCAAATATTGTCTCTAAGTCCAATAATCTGGCTATGTTAGCCATTTAAGTCTTGTATTTGGGCCTCAAGTTTTATTTTCAGGCCTTGTTACACTTGAGTCCTATATTTAGAGTCGACTCACACCATTAGGGTTTATGAGTCAAGTTTTTGGTTATGTTCGGCTTAGTTGAACTAAGTTAGTTGAGTCAGTTCATTATGAGTGTTTGTCATTTTGATATTTTGTATCAATTTGAGTCCTGTAATAATGTGAGTCAATTAGATTCACTAAATCCTTTGAATTCTGAGTTCAATTGAGTCCATTTGTATTATTCGGCCTACTTTGAGTCTTGTCAATTAGGCCCCTTTAAGTCCTATAATTACTTTCATTCAAGTCATATTTAAGAAGAGCACCATTGGACCCACACTCAAGTCACCAGCCCTGTATCTGGACTTCCTTCACGTTGCCCAAGTCCTCCAGGAGAAGCACCCCAACATACCGCCCACAAGAATTCATGAAGTGGCACCCCAGGCCTAAGTCCAAGTCCCTAGCATCCTCATTCCATCAGGCCATGATGCCCTCAGGCCTATTCTTACCTTTGGCACCCCTCCAAGCCTAGTCCAACAAGGTTGGTGCCTAAGTCCAAGCCCAGCAGGGAGTGGAAAAGTCAAAGTAGCCCAAGAGAATTTCATCCCAGCCCAAGCCCATAAGGAGCCCTTGACCAAGTCAAAGAAGGAGAAGAGTCCACTTCTAACTAGGAGATTAAGTTTTATTTCTACTCAAATTATGTACTCCTAGTTCTAAGAAACTTTGTAATCCTTCTCCCTATCAAATTTTGTACTCCTATCCTAACTAGGAGAGGACATAGGAATATCTATAAATACCCCACCCCTCCACCCTCTTGTAACTAATGATCAATTATTATGAATTGTTATGAATGAATTTCTGTTAAGTTTTTCTCAAAATTTTGAGTGAATTTCTATGTGATTAAGGGTATCTATGTGATCCCTCCAGTATCTGTGTGATCCCTGCACCTTGCCTCCAAGCCACTAGCCTTCTTCATCCCTTGGCCGCCCTTTGCAAACATCTTCCCCTTCTTCTTCTTTCAGTGATCTAACCCTTTTCTTTCATTGTTTTCTAATCCATGTTAGGTGATTTACAAGTCCCTCAGAGTTCACGAATCCAAGGATTCCATCTGACTAGCTTTCGGGTCACCGGATTGAAAGCCACGAATCCATAGGATCGATAGCTTTGTTTTCTAGGACACATCCGAGAGCATAAAGCAAACTCTTCATGGATCGATCTTCAAATCTCTACCAGGTACACCCCCTAGAATCCTCTAGTAGTGGTATTGTAGAAGAGCTAGTCCTAACTAGGGCTTCTTAGCCTTGGCAGTCCTGTTTCTTCACTTTTAGGGTTTATTTCTGCATGCCCGTGCTTCAGATTTTTTATAGAATTTCCTACTTAATATCTTGGCTTGAAACTCAGGATACAAACTCCTAACTTAATGGCTAACACACGAAAAATAATTGGCATGCATGAATAGTCCCATATCAAAAAGGACTTAACTTAATGGACTAAGTGAACTCAATTGGACTCAATCGATTCACTTTTATTTCATAGACTCAGTCAATTTAGTTGGACTGGACTGGAACACAAAGGACTTCACTTGACTTAGTGAACCAAATTGGCTCACTTTATTACAAGACTTAAGTGAGCAAATGGACTCGCTGAACTCACTTGACCTAATACAAAAATTGACCAATACATGAATTAGAAATTAGAACCTTGAAATCATGGTTTGCTCTTGATTTTCCTATATCACTTGGTATCAAGATCCTTCATCGTTGTCCCCCCTACTTGGCATGCCAATCTATTGTCGCCAAGATCGGCATGGCCTGTAGCTCTAGTGCATCGCTGATGCATTGGGATCCCATGGGGGGTGCTTGTCCCTCTCCTTATTGATCGACTCCTTGGTTTGACTATCCTGCAAAAAAAATAAGACCCAGGCCGGGGATTCCAGCGGGGACACTTCGATGATCAAGTCAGACACGGATGATCAAGAAGAACAGAACCTCTATGGCAGAGAGCTTGGGGACGCTCTATGTAGAGGGTGAAAGAAAAGAATTTAGATATGAAGACCATGTGGAGATGGAATCAGGGAGCTTGGGAAGTTCTCTTGGCCGGTTTCTTGCTCGTTTGCTCCCTATTTTCTCTTGCTTACCCATCATTCTCTTTCTGATCTTATGTACTTGGGGTGGCCTAGATCGGATCTGGGGCTTTGTCTAGATGTCCATTTCCTTGCTCCCTCTCTAGAAGGGGTCGTCCATTGGTCTCCCTTTGGTTAGACCGGTTCTTCAGAGGAGCTTCTCCTATTAGGGAAGTTCGCTGGTGGGGTGCAAGTCTTGTCCCTTTGATGATGCAGTTCCTAGTGGGAGGGGCAGGCACTATGCCATTGATCAACGTGCCATGGTGGGATGTTTCTATTCCTGGAGGGACCATCGGAGTGTTGTAGGGCCCTGGGGCCTTAATGGAATACTCATTTTGGAGGAGATTGATGTTTTGTGTTGCGAGAGCCAATGCCCCCGGTTGCACGACCATCGACTTGGCAGCTTGCTACAGGGCTTGGAGCCCGATGGAGCACATATTGTGCAGAGCCTGCTGGTGGTGCATTGTAGAGGTTGAATTTATGGCAGGGTGTGTGACACCTCCCGGAGGTTGCAGGTGGCCAGGCTCCTTCTTGCCATGGTTTGAATTTCTATTGGTCCTTCCTTCTCTCACCATTGGTAGGAATATCAGCTTCCACGAGGTGGGGGTGAGTCCCGCCTTGGGAACTCCATCTCAGAACTTGCCTTGGTAGCATGAGCATGACCCCAGCTAGGAGCTAGTCTCAGACGGAGGACTCGCCTTATGAGCACGAACCCGATTGGAAGCTAACCTTGACAGCAGGGCTCGTCCTAGTAGCATGAGCATGACTCTGACTGAGAGCTGGCCTCGGATAGGGGGCTTGCCCTATGAGTATAATCTAGGTTGGGAGCTGACCTCGGTAGGAGGGCTCATCTTGGCAGTGTGAGCATGACCTGGCCGAGAGCTGGCCTTAGATAGAGGGCTCACCTTGGTAGCATCAGCACGACCCCAGCTAGGAGTTGATCTTAGCAGGAGGGCTCACCTTGGCAGCATGAGCATGATCCCGACCAGGAGCTAGCCTTAGATGGGGTGCTCGCCCTATGAGCACGACCCTGGTTGGGAGCTGATCTCGATAGAAGGGCTCGCCTTGGCAGCATGAGCACGATCTCGACCAGGAGCTGGCCTCAAACGGAGGGCTCGCCTTATAAGCATGACCCCGGCTAGGAGCTGACCTCGGCATGAGGGCTCACCTTGGTAGGATGAGCATGACCCTGAACGGGAGCTGGTCTCAGATGGATGGTCTCGCCTTATGAGCATAACCCCAGCTAGGAGCTGACCTTGGTAGGATGGCTCGCCTTGGTAGCATGAGCACGACCCCAGCCAGGAGTTAGCCTCAAATGGAGGGTTCGCCTTATGAACATGACCCCAGCTAGGAGCTGACCTCGATAGGAGGGCTTACCTTGGCAGCATGAGTATGATCCCGGCCGGGAGCTGACATCAGATGGAGGACTTGCCTTATGAGCATGACCTCGGTTGGGAGCTGACCTCGACTGGAGGGCTTGCCTTGGTAGCATGAGCACGGCCCTAATCGAGAGCTAGCCTTAGATGGAGGGCTCACCTCATGTGCACGATCACGGTTCGGAGCTGACCTTGACAGGAGGGTTCGCCTTGGCTCCTGTCTAGCCACCATGTCCAGGTGGTTGGTCTCTTGCCAGCGAGGGCTCCACGTCAGCTAATGCGCCATATCAGAGTCCATGAAAATCAATGATGTATGGACACTTGTTAATCTACCTGAAAGGGTAAAACCCATAGGGTGTAAGTAGATTTTCATAAGAAAATGGGAAATAGACAAAAAGGTAGAGACCTATAAAGCTCATCTAGTTGTTAAGGGATGTTGTCAGTGTTATGGTATTGACTATGATAAGATGTTTTCTCTTATGATAATGTTCAAATCTATGCAGATCATGCTTGCGATAGCGGCATATCTTGATTATGAAATCAGGCAAATCGATGTGAAAATAGCTTTCCTAAATGGAGAGCTAGAAGAATAGGTATATATGATACAGCATAAAGGATTCACATCCTTGGATAAAACAAAGGTATGCAAGCTTTAGAGATCCATTTATGAATTGAAGTAGGCATCTCGAAGTTGGAACATTCATTTTGATAAGATGATCAAAATGTATGGCTTCGTTAAGAATGGAGAAGAGCCTTGCATATACAAATGGGCTACTGGTTTAGTTATAGTATTCTTGTTTTGTATGTGGATGACATTCTCTTAATTGAAAATAATATTCCTACATTGCAAAAAATAAAAGTATGGCTATCTTCTCAGTTCTCCATGAAGGACTTAGGAAAAGCATCCTATATCCTTGAGATAAAAATCTATAGGGATAGATCTAAAAGGTTACTAGGATTGATCCAGTCCACATACATTAAGATTATGCTAAAGTGATTTAGCATGGTGAGTTATAAGAAAGGCTATCTTTTGATAGGCTATGAAATAAATCTGTCAAATAAGGATTGTCCGACAAGTCTTTAAGAAAGAGAGCATAAGAGTAGGATTCCATATGCCTCACTAGTGAGATTATCATGTACGCTATGACATGTACGAGACCAAATGTAGCATACTCATGAAAAGTAGTAAGTAGATACCAATCTAATCCAGGTGAGAACCATTAGAAGGTCATAAAAACCATCCTTAAATATTTGAGAAATACTAAGAACCAGTGGGTCATTTATGAAAATTATGACATGAAACTGTTAGTTTTATTGACTTGAGTTTTCTATTAGACAAGGATGACAGCAAGAGTGTGTCAGATTATATTTTTATCCTGAATGGAGAGCTATTTGCTGGAAAAGTTTCAAACAACACACTGTGACCAATTTTGTATGCGAGGTAGAGTATATTAGGAAATGTGTCCTATAGCCAGTCATCTAGATCATAAATGGTTGAGCTCTTTATAATTTATACATGAATCATTAATAAAAAAAGTTATTTTTGATAGTTTATCACTTTTTGCATCTTCCTTTAGACTCTTTTGAGATGAACTACTTAGAATTACTTTAATTCAATAAAGGAAGATTTATTAAATAGTTCTTCAACATGTTCATGACCAAATGATGCATTGTTCCTTAGGATGACAATGCGGTCATTGTATGTCATATGGATTAGTTGTCCCCATAACCAAGGAGTATGGAGACACTGGTATGGCATGTAGGTGATTGTAGGTATACATTACACTAAATGTAGCCAACTTTATTGAGTACTCTGCTATCGAGAGTATCTCATAGAAGAATATGGGTATAAGTATCTCTCCGACCTAAGATCACCATAGTGACTTACAAGTGACTCAATATACTTAGGTGCTGGACTATCTGGATTTTTAATCCAGTGACAGAAGGTTACTAGATGTAGTCAAGTACTTGTTAAGTCAGTGATGAGTCAAGATAGGTTGATCACTCCAAGATATTGGAGAAAATACTCTACTATGTTTCAATTTAGCAAGACCTTGGCCAGGACAATCCTTGTAAGGAATCATAAGATTTAGCAGGTTGAGACATATTTGGATGCATTATTCAAAGTTGGCAGTTAACTCTGAAATTATTCTGAGCATTAATGTCAAAGATATGAGTTATATGGAAACCATATGCCTGGGTTCTTGAATATTACTTCATGAACATTTGACTTATCCGGACATTGGGCACCATTGCTAGATGGTCACATTGATTAGTTCAAGAATTGGTTTCTAGGCTACCGGTTTAGTGTTCAAACCTATGGGGTCACACATTTAAAAAGTTTCTAACCGATCATGAAGGCTGATTAGCAATTAAGATTTGTTCAATTACAAAATTATAAATATGATAAATAATTAACCTTGCACAAATATTATAAATTAATAATTAACTAATTATTAATTAATTATGAGAAGATTAATTAGTAATTTGATTACTAATTGGTTCAATTTGATTAAGAAAAAAGGTTTAGTTCAAGTCTAATTGAATTTGGTTCAATTGGATTTTATCCAATTAGATTATTCGATGACCGAATCACTAAGGTTTCTAATAATGGTTTGATTCGGACTTAGGCTCAGTTAATTCCAGAATTAATTGAGATTTTATTAAGCCTAATTGGGATCTAATTAGATTATGTTCAAGTTAGTTAAATTAAAATTAGTTTTGGTTTTAACTAATTTTGGTCAAAACTTGGTCAAACCTTAACCTAGTCCAACTTATTTTCTTTCCTAAAAATTCTCCTTGCTTTCCTAGAGTTTTTTTGAATTCTCTATAAGAAAAATCAGTTTTTTGTCCTCCCTCATTTCCATTTAGATTATAATTATTTTGAATTAAATTTAGATTTATTTGAATTTAATTGGAGGAGTTCTATTGGGAATCAAACATCCAGTCCTATTCAAACATCATCACCTTATCCTAATCTAATCCCTCCTCTAATCAATAAAATTTTACTTTAATTTTTTATTATATATGAAACATTAAGAGACCAATTGGTGTCTAAGACAAGTTTAGCATTTGATCATAGTCATTAATTAGGAGTATCTCTTTCCTGGCCAACTCTATTGGTGTCCAAGGAAAGAGGTTAATGGTGGAACCCTCTCATCGATCTTACTTACCTGGTCAATTTGGTCAATCAGATTTTGATTAGATAGCTCATTGATTTGAGCAAACCTATGCTAGTAAGGAAGATCAATTTAATTGGCTTAGGTGCCCTTGGACTAATGTAATCCAACTCTCATCACTTGATAATGTCAGTGGGGGGATTGTTGTTCAGTCCATGTCTTCTCTTTTTTCTAATTAAATTCTCTAAAATTATTTGGTTTCTTAAGCGACAAAATTATGGAGATAATTGAGTCATAGCCTTCCATTAAAAGAGTAGTAATGAGTCTAATAGTTAAGATGATCATTAGAGGTCCAAAGACTTGGTGCTCATCTAGTTATTGAAATTATTATTCATATTATAATAACTTAGTCGCTTCTTTCTAAATGATGGTCAAGTTGGCCTGCCAAAGTAAGACTTGAGCATCATTTGTTAGAAACACTCAGTTCCATCATGTTAATGGTTGAACCTAACTAAGACTTCTAGTGGTAGCCTAGAGGATTATGATTAGTGCTTGAGGCAAAATTATTACCATAAATTTTTTTAGAAAAATATTTGGTTAAAAATCTACCTTTGGATGCATATGAGTAAGCCAACCAAAGTTGGGCTCATATATAGTCTATTGGATTCTAGTACTCGCTAAGAAATTGGTGAAATTCCTTGAATTGGAGGTAGAGGCTACTAATTTGATCAAGAATAGTAGGAGAACCTTTGTACTAAAGTCCAAGTATTTAGGATTAAATAATTTATATACTAATTAGGTCTTGTTTTTCTTTTAGACTAATATGGCCACCACTTTATCACTCTGTTCATTGCTAGATAATGAAAAATTATTGGAACCTAATTTTGATAGTTGGTATCGAAAGCTAAAAATTGTCCTATAGCATGAATGGATCTTGTATGTGCTGACAAATTTGGTACCTGAGAAACCTGCTCAGAACACTTGTAGTGCAGTCTGAGTAGCTCAATGATTGAACTATGCTCTGTTGTATTATGCAGGCATCCATGAATGACGAATTGAATTGCAAATTTAAGGATGCTTAGCCGGAGGACATATTTTAAGTGTTGAAAGAATCCTTCGGCACTCTCAACCATGTTGAAAGGTATAAAATACTTGTACCATTTTCAACACCAGGATGAGGGAAGGGGCATCGGTCATTGATCATGTATTGTACATGATCGAAATGGTTGACCACCTAAGCAAACTTGGTTTTCCTCTGCATGAATAGCTGGGGAAGGATGTGATCCTCAATTCTTTGTCAAAGTCCTACATAGACTCCTTGTTACAAAAGTTATATAGGACTTCACAAATAATTGAAGATCGCATCCTTCTCCAGCTATTCATGTAGAGGAAAATCAAGTTTGCTCAGGCACTTAATCAGTTCGATCATGTACAATATATGATCGGTGATCGATGCCCCTTTTCTTGGTGTTAAAAATTATACAAGACATTTTGTACCTTTCAACATCATTGGGAGTACTGAAGGATTCTTTCAACACTTGAAGTATGTCCTCCAGCTGAGCATCCTCAAATTTGTGATTCAATTCATCATTCATGGATGCTCTCATAATGCAATGGATTGTGGTTTAGTTATTGAGCCAATTTTGGTAATTTTCTCATACCATATAACAAGCACTTTGAGCAAGCTCCTCAGGTGCCAGATATGTCTATATATATTTCATGCTCTAAGACTATTTTTAGCTTTTAATACCAACTATTTTCAAGGAATTTCACCAATTCTTAGCAGGTACCAAAATCCAATAGATTGAAATGAGCCTAACTTTGGCCAACTTATCCATGTGTATCTAAAGATAGGTTCTTAACTAATTATTTCTTTAAAAAATTTATTATAATAATTTTATTCTAAAAACTAATCAATAAGCCTTTGGGCTACCACTAGAAGTCCTGGTTAGGTCCACCATTAATATGATAGGACTAAGTGCTTCAGCCAATGATGCCCAAGCCTGACTTTGGTCAGCCAACCTGACCATTGTTTAGAAAGAAGCTACTAAGTTATCATAATATGAATAATAATTCTAATAGCCAGAGGAGCACTAGGTCTATGGACCTCCAATGATCATCTTAACTATTGAACTCATTACTCTCTTTTAATGGGAAGTAATGACTCAATTATCTTCATAAATAGAGAAAAAAAAAGAAGACATGGTCATGTGATGAGGGTTGAATCACATTAGTCCAAGGGCACCTAGATCAGTTAAACTGGTCTTCCTGTCTAGCATAGGTTTGCTTGAATCAATGAGCTATCTAATCAAAATCTGATTGACCAAATTGACTAGGTAAGTCAGATCGATGGTAGGGTTCTACCATTAACCTCTTTTCTTGGACACTAACAAAGTTTGCCAAGTAAGAGATAGCTCTAATTAATGACAAGATCAAATGCCAAACTTATCTTAGACACCAATTGGTTCATTAGTTTAGTTAGACTAGCCTAAGGACTTGGATCAAACCATTAATCCAAAATCAGATCCATTTGATAATATGGACTTGATCAACCTATCACTATAGAATTGATCTAGAGACCTTTTGATCTAATCCTAATCAACTTTTGATTAGTTTAAATCAATTTCTCAAAGGTCTATGTTAATCATATTCTAACCCTAGGCCTAACTTGATAATTTAACCTGATTCGAGCTAGTCCAAAAATCCATGTTTTATGAATTAACTTTTGATCTTTAATTCATAATTTTAGATCCAATCAAATCTTATTTTTCATAATTAATCATGACTTATTTTGCTAAAATCAGATCTAAATATTTTTTATGTATGATATATTGATAAAATAATTTTAGATCTAGACTACATGGTTTAGTGCAATTACTAAAATTAAGTTTACAATTTATAAAAACTAATGTAAATAACTTAATTTCAAATTAATAATAGAAAAATAATAAATATTAAACTATTAAAAGTTATATCTAATTTATCAAAATAATTTTAATAAAATTATTCTTTTACCTAACTTGTTCATAAGATATAACGACAAGTAGCACCCCTACACATTATAAGAGACCTTATTGAATGAGAAGAGAGAGCCTTTAAACCCTACTTTGAAAGAATAGTATCCTGAAAGCCAATTATATTTTTTTATATAACAGGGGCATTTTGGTAAAGTTTTTCTGAATCATGTATGATATTATATTAATAAAGGCATTTTGATTCATTATATGCTGTATTTTATATCTTTTTATTTTAAGATTATGATGAACCCCATAGATTAGGGTAATGGATTTAGAATTATGATAAGTTCATAACAATGAGATCGAAGATCTTATAAATCCTAATCTAGAATATTTTTAGTCGAAGGATCATCGAGTTAGGGATTGATGTTTCTAGAAAGATTGGTACATTCTATATATGTTCAATGGTGAGAGTGGTTGGTCTCACGACCATTTATGTAGGGACAAAAATACAAGGATGTGCTTGCTCATCAGGGTATGAGTTCACTAAATTGATCTATCATGAGAACATCTTATGGAAGTCTTACTTTCTTATCAAAAGATGATTCTCTCAGTGAGAGTTATGCAAGTGATCCTTAGACCTGATATCACCATGGAATCCTGTATACATGAATCTATGTTTTGGTTCATACTCATTTATAACTTAATCATGTATAGGATGTCCATGGATATGGTGAATTGTGTATAAAGGTTATGAGTAGGTCAACAAGGAATCGATCACTCCTAATAATAGGAGTGATTATCTCATGTAATCTCATCAAATGATAACTCAGGAAATCCTTGATCAAAGCAGGATGAAATTAGAAAAAAGATTTCTAATCTTTCATCAATCAAGTCTTCATTAGTGATTCAAGATTTGAATAAATAAAGTGTTAGGGTTTGATAATTTTTCATACCCATCATTTATTCGGATAAAGGAAGATTGAAGGATTGAATTGTATGATAACTTGCCACTAAAAAATATTTTAGTTATTTTTATCAAATTTTTCATCTTCTAGGTAGGCATGACACGTTGCTAGACATCAATTATGTTATGTATATTTTTATGAATTAAATTGATTGAATTCATGAGTCAATTTGAAAGAAAGTTCAAATTGGCAACTAGAATTAGCTTGATTTGACCTAATTTGATTAATTGATTTTGAATCAAACTAAATTGACATGAATCTAGACCTACTGCTAGCTAGATGTAAAATCCAAAGGGTCAAACATGCTAAAGAATTGATCAAAGAAGTCAATTATATTTATATTAGGTTGATAGGATCCTAATTGGCTAGCTAATTAACATACTAGCATATATTGGCTAGCCAAACTTCTAACCTAATAAGATTTGATTTAAATGCTTGCTATTTGGGCTAACTAATTTGATTAAAGCTTAAATTAGATTGAGCCTTAAGTGAAGCATCTAAATTGAGATTTATTTTGTTTTATAGCCCTTATCCATGTTTTGATCCAAGAGTCCCAAGCTTATCCATGTTTTGATCCAAGAGACCCAAGGGCTTGGGACTCTTGGCACCAATATTGGCATGCACAAAAAATAAGGGGCATAGAAGGACAAAGAGTCCTTTTGTAATTAAATTACCTTTTTGCTGATAAATCTTAGCCCCTATCCTCTCTTATCCATGTCCATTTTGATTAAATTTGATTGGTCAAGTAGATAAATTTTGGACATGAATTCATATGGATGCATGAAAGGTTGCGATGCTTGAAATATATAGCACATGGAATGGACAAGAGTCTTTCTGATTATTAATCATCTTTTTCTTGATAAGCCTCTCTTGATTATATGCCTATTGGGTGCTTTGACCAGGTCCTAAGCCAAGTCAAAGGATTGAAAAAATGCTGGTTTTTCTGAAGAGTTACGATAAGCAACTCTTGGCACAAATATGTTGTGAAATGTTGTATGTTTACGATTTTACATAGCACCTTTCTACTTAGAGACTCCTTTTACTTGAAGGATCTTATCTAATATGTTAAATATCAGATTAAGGGCTGAGGAAAGGATGCTTTTGGTACATCCTCTCTAACTATTTTAAGGCTTCGGTGATTGAAGTAACCATATCCAAATTTATCCTGATAACTCTCTTCATTTTCTTGTTAGGACAAGTCTATTATTTTAAGACAAGTCCACTATTTTAAGATAAGAGCTTAGGAAGAGAATTAGAAAGGATAATAGGATAGTAAGAGAAGTTTTAAAAAGTTCTTACAATACTCTTTAGAAGGATAAAGGTCCTAACAAGAGAGGAAGGCTACCTAAGGAAAAATGACTATCGGGAGGAGTTTCTAATCAGGCAATCAAGAAATAGGAGTACTTCCTTGATCCAGTTTCTGTGATCACCTCTAGAGGGCATACACTTGTGTGTCTAGTAAAATAAAGGATGTTAGCATTACATGTATTCTTCTATATCCTAATATATTACCTTGTTAATTGATATAATTAGGGGCTCCTAAGTCTAGGGTTTCGATTGACTAGGGTTTCAAGATTTAAAAATTTTTGGAATCTAGTCTTTCGCTACACAACTGTAGCCCTTCAGTGGTATCAGAGCCATCTTATTCATTCAATTAATAGTCAATTAAATGTTTGAATGATTATATGCAATCTAATTATATCTAGCATAATAGTTATAGCATATGTTGGTTGATATATGCCACTGATTAGGTATTTTACTTAAATCCTAATTGATATAGAGATATATTTAGATTATTTAGTTATCATTCTGAATAAGGTTGTCCTAACATTGTGGTGGATATTTGCTATGTTGTAAAGTTGTCCTAGAATGGTGACATACTTGTCACATATTATATTATGGTGTAATATGCCTATTAGATACTTTGTAGTATTAGGATGTGCTTGAGATCATAAAAGTTCTCTTTAAAATTACATTAGTCATAGTGTTATAAAATGATAATGCAAATCCATTTAGAGTTTGATTGATCAATTGGTGTCTAGGAAAGTTGTTTTGCAAAGGTAAAAAGAATGTGAATTTTAATTGGGTCCATTGCTTACCTGGCCAAATTTCTAATGTCTAAGGCAAGCAGGGGGACCTCCCACCTCTCTTCTACTTATCTGGCTAATTTGATTGATTTAGACCTTGAATTGAAAATCTTGATTGATTAAAAGACTACTAAATGCCTTCCTTTACACCAAGCCAAACTCATGTCAAAAACTATAGTAAGTTTGTTATATAATACAAGGTCTACTATAGGGTTTGATATGAAATTTATCTTGGTACATCTAATGCATTATAGCATGATTGATGGTGTTGCTTTGTTGTATAACACAAAGGCAACATTATTCAAACATGACTATATAGAAATGATGGGTTTGACTAAACTAAGATATTATAGTTTATTATGTAACACAAGACTGTAAGTATCTTAAAGGCAGCTGTCATGTTGAGAGTTGCATGGATTGAAATTAGAAAAGAAAATTTCCTACCCTTGAACTCATAAATGTTTGTTGTATAATACAAGACATTTATGAGGAATTAGGATCTCAACCCCACTAAAGAAACCATTTTAGGGTTTTTCACTTACCATAGGTGAGTCCTTATCTAGTTGTGTATATCATCTTGAGCAACTTGCTTATACTTTGTCCTTTATTTTAATATAGATTAATATTATGGCTTTTATTTTATTACTGCAAGCATTTTAGATTCCAACAAGTTGATCGGTTCCAATTATGTAGATTGGTTAAGGAACCTAAGAATTATCTTAACTCAGGAGAAGGTCTTCTACATCCTTGATTTTCTTGATCTAGATCCAATTAGAGATGATGCTATGGAGGAGTAAAAGGCCATATTTAAAATATGGTAGAATGATAGTTTAACTATCAAGTGCATTATCCTGGCCTCTATGAGCAATGAATTGCAGAGATGATATGAAGAAATGGAATCTCAGTCCATACTACTTAATCTTAAAGAGCTTTATGGAGAGTAAGGTAGGGCTGCCCGATATGAAACATCGCAGCAGTTGTTCTGAGCATGTATGAGTGAGGGCTGTCTGTTCAAGCCCATGTACATAAGAATGATTAACTTAATCACTCTATTAAGTCAATTAGGAATTGTTATGGATGTAGAGCATAATCAAGACTTGATACTGCAATCACTCCCTGATTCCTTCTCTCAATTTGTCAAGAACTATCATGATGCTGGATGACTCTAAAATTACAAGAAAAATAGTAAACTATTTTTTAATATTTTTTTATAATTTAATTTGTAGGCTATATTCTCGAAATCAAGTAATGACTAGCAAGAAAACTAACAATGCAAAGAATCATCATGCAGGTGTGCTCATGCAAAAATAATAAAAATAACATGACCCGAGAATTGAGAAATTCCTAGCATAGGATATCTCTCCTTCAATCAAAACAGAAATCTAGAGAAGGGAAGGATGTTACCAGTCAGAGATTGTAGATTCAGCCGATGAAGAGATGACACACACTCTGATTGGAGCCTAGATGAAGAAACTTTGGTTCCCTTGGATCAGATGGCTAATTTGGGTGGTCTTGGAAACAAGGAAAACCTCTTCTGGGGAGGTGAAACACCTCGGGGATCCTACAAGCATTAGAGGTCAATCAAAATAGCAAGTAATAAAAGTAAAGGAAATTAGGATTTGAAGGAAATCCGAATCAGGGTTTGAATGGTCGATGGCTAGAAGCTTGATGAAGATCCTTACTTGGGTGGCAAGGGTTCCTTCCCTTTGGGCATAGCTGATCTCCTAGGATGCAGTAGAAGGCTAGGGTAGTACGGTTTGGCCAAGCACAATAGGACTCAGAATAAAGAACACCAATCACTCAACACTAGAACTTGAAGATAAACTTTTATCAGGATTTTATTTCATAAGAGAGAAGTGAGTACAAGAGGAGGAGGGGTGGGGTATTTATAGAGTCCCATGCCCTCTCCTAAAAGGATTACAGGTATTCTCCTAGTTAGAATAGGTTTACATAATTTAAGTAGGATAAAGACTAGAAAAGAAACCTAGAACTAGGAGTATACAAGTTGATAAGGACATGATTTCCTCCTTCCACTTAGATTCCAACTCTTAGCTTGGACCAAGTCAACTCAAGGATGCCTAAGGCTTGGCGTGTTGGGCTTCAAGGGCAGTAAATGGGCTGGCCAAAAGGTGAATGGCGCATGGGCTTGGGCCTTTTGGAAGCTGGGGCACCTGGTGTCCTGGGCTGGCATATTCCTGGTATCAAAAAGGAATCTTGGTTCTTATGAACTTGGGCTGGATTCCTGGGCCTGGAATTCTCCTAGACTGGGTGCATATGGACCTTTGGGATCATAATATGACCTGGTCTGGGAATATATTCTGGCTTCTGGAGGGAATCTGGACATCTTGCAAGAATCTTGGACCTTGGGTTGGCATACAAGGTCCAATTGGCTAATGTAAAGACCTTTGGCTCTTGGATGAGGCCTGGTGGAACTCCAAAGTAGTGTATCCTCTTCTCTTGTACCAAAAGTAAACTCTCACTGGACTCATACTGGACTCAATAGACTAGCTAGGGTTGAGACAGATCAACTAGCCTCAACTTATTACAGGACTCAATCTTATTTGGTTACAAAATTGTGACATATGGCTAAGTAAACCAGATAGGGCCCAGTAATCTGTGTCTGATCTTGGTGCCCCCATCGATTCTCCCCGGGTGGGAGGAACTCAATCCCGTTGAGTACGGGTCAGTTTGGCTATTAAATTGCTCGAGTAGGTCTGGGTTGAGGCACTGCAGATCCTCGAGGGTGATCCATGAGTCCTCTGATTCTGGCCGACCTTGCCACCAGACCAAATACCTCTGATAGCCTCTATTCCAAGTACTTATGGCTTGATCATCTAGGATTCTCTCAATCTTTTCCTCACTATTTGGCCAATTTGTTGGTGGACACTCTGGGGCAAGCTCACTCTCAATAGAGGGGATAGGTCCAAATGGCTCACTGGGTATCGCTACTGGCTCCCTATACTATATAAGATCTGAGATGTTAAAGGTGGAACTTATACCTAAGTTGGATGGTAACTCAAGCACATAGGCATTGGGTCCAACTCTTTTTATTATCTTGAATGGGCCAGCTCCATGAGTATGAAGTTTCTTTACGGTCCCTAGGGGGTTCCATTCAGGCCTAAGCCTGATCATCACAAAATCCTCTATAGAAAATTTGTTAGCTCTCTTTCGAGAATTAGCCAAGTTCTTATATAGTTCATTACTTAGGTTTATCTTTTGGCTAATTTCTTTCTGCAAATCTCTAACATGCTATGCAAAAGAGTCAGCTGACTCAGAAAATCATGCATGTGAGGGTAAGGGGATCAAATCACGAGGTTTATTGGGTTTGTAACCATGTACTACCTCAAAAGGACTCTTCCCTATGGACCTATTAATATAACTATTGTAAGTAAATTTAGCTCGGGATAACAATAGGTCCCAATTTCCCATGTGTTCACCTATGAGGCATCTAAGAAGGTTTCCTAAACTTTTGTTTACTACCTTGGTTTGACCATCAGTCTATGGGTGGTAGGTTATGGAAAATTTTAATTTGGTCCCTAATAAGTGCCAAAGGGTTTTCCAAAAATAACTGGTAAAGCGAACATCCCTATCTGACACTATTGTCTTAGGCAATCCATGTAACCTAACCACCTAATCAAGGAAAAGACTGGCTACTCTAGAAGCATCAAAAGTTTGAGAGCAAGGTATAAAATTGGCCATTTTGGAAAACCTATCGACCACTACAAATATGGAATCATGTTTCCTGAGGGTCTTAGGTAGGCCTAAAACAAAGTCATTGCTTAAGTCTTGCCATGGACGGTCTGGTACGGGTAGAGGGATATATAATCCGGTGTTTTGTTTATGCTATTTTGCAATAGCACAGGTTCGACATCTGGACACTATATTGGCAACGTCCCTCTTTAAACTAGGCCAAAAGAACTGGTCCTCTACAGCTAAAATAGTCTTATTTCTTCCAAAGTGACCAGCAAGGCCTCCTTCATGGGTCTCCCAGACTAAGAATTCTCTAAGGGATGTCTTGGGAATACACAGTCTATTATTCTTGAATAAATAACCATCTTGAAGGGTGTATTCACTATGGGTACTAGATGGTCCTTGGGCCAAGGTTTGGACAATTTTACTAAAGTATGGATAGGTTTCATATTCATCTTTTAACCTATCAAATCCAATCACTTTAGTGCTAAAAGTATTCAACAATAAGGCTCGTCTGCTAAGGGCATCAACTACCTTATTTTCAGATCTAGCTTGGTGTTTTAGTACAAAGGTATATGCTTGTATAAATTCAACCCACTTAGCATGCCTAGGGTTTAATTTCTTCTGGAAGTTCAAAAATCAGAGTGCTTCATGATCAGAGTAAAGAACAAACTCCTTGGGTAGTAAATAATGTCTCCATTATCTAAGAGCTTATACTATTGCATAAAATTCTTTGTCATAGGTTGAGTACTTCAATTTAGCCTCATTAAGTTTCTCACTGAAAAAGGCTACTCGATGATTCTCTTGGCTTAGAACTCCTCCTATGCCTACTCTCGAAGCATCACAAACTACCTCAAAAACATTGGTAAAATCGGGTAACCTCAAAATAGGTGCTTGTGTCATCTTGGTTTTAATCTCTAGGAAGGCTCTATTTGCAGCTTTGGTCCATTCAAAACTACCCTTCCTAATACAATCAGTAATTGGTGCTACTATGGTACTAAATCCCCTAATAAACCTTCTATAGAAAGTGGCTAGACCATGGAAACTTCTAACTTCATAGACATTAGTGGGTACTGGCCATTCTCTAATGGATTTGACCTTTTCAGGGTCAGCTGCTACACCTTCATGGGTCACCAAAAAGCCTAGGAAGATAACTCTATGGATCATGAAATCACACTTCTTCAAATTAGCATAGAGGTTCTCTTTCCTAAGGGTTAAGCAAACTTATTTCAGATATTCTATATGGTCTTCCTTAGTTTTGCTATAAATCAGAATGTCATCAAAATATACTATCACAAATTTATCTATGAACATCCTAAGGACTTGGGTCATAATTCTCATGAAAATACTAGGAGCATTGGATAACCCAAAAGGCATTACGGCCCAGTCATATAGACCATCTTTTGTTTTAAAAGCTGTTTTCCATTCATCCCCAGGTCTAATTCAAACTTGATGGTAGCCAATCTTAAGATCTATCTTTGAAAAGATTGTGGCTCCTGCCATCATATCCAACATATCATCCAAGCGGGGGATGGGAAACCTATACTTCACAGTTATTTTATTTATGGCATGGCTATCACACACATCCTCCACGTGCCATCTTTCTTAGGGATTAATAGGGCTGGTACAGTACAAGGACTTAAGCTCTCCCTAATAAACCCTTTTCTAAGAAGCTCACCTACCTGTCTTTGAAGCTCTAAGTTCTCAGTTGGGTTCATCCTATAATGAGGCAAGTTAGGCAGGGTAACTCCTAGGACTAAATTAATTGTATGTTGGACGTCCCTAAGTGGTGGTAAGTGGTCAGGTAAATCTTCAAGAAATATGTCACTAAATTCACTCAAGACTTCCTTGACCTCCTGAGGATACTCTCTATTAATAGGATCAGATACTTCCTTCACAGCTAACATCCAAATAGTAGTGCCCTCAGATATCTCTTTCTCTAGCTCTTTTGCAGTGATAAGATTAATTCCAGACTTTTCTCCTTAAGTGAGCTAGATCCTCTCTTAATTGATTCCTGAGGTGGGGTGGGGTTTATGGTGATCTTCTTCCCATGAAAAGTAAACATGCAAGCATTAGTTTGGCCATAAAGGGTGGCATCATGATCATAAAGCCATGGCCATCCTAGGATTAAACTACTTACTCTCATGGGCACAACATCACACCACACTCTATCCTGGTATGATTGAAGCTAGATCTGGACTTGGCATCTCGACTTAATGGGTATAGAGGTGGAATGTATCCAGGATACCTTATAGGGGCTTGGGTGAGGAACTGGGTGTAAGCTTAGGGTTTTGACAGCCTTATGGGATATGGCATTCATACAGCTCCCACTATCTAAAATTGTTTTGTACACCTTATCCCCAATCTTCACAAAGGTCTATAGGATGTTGGTCCTACACCAATCTTTCTGGGTTTTACTTTGGGATAGGATGCATCTATTAACCCCTACGAGATTTGATTGATCACAATCCTCTTCATCACCTTCATACTCCTCAATTAAGTCTGGTTCAGCTTCATAGTCCTCTTCTTCTACATTCTCATTGGGTTCAGGCTCATCTTGCTCAAGCTCCCCTATGTGCAAAGACCTGGTGGTACACTGGCTAGCAAAATGACCTACCTTGTTGCACCTAAAATAGGCATTAGGGCTGGAGCTTGGGTTCTTCTGAAAAGCTGGTGCTTTATCCTTATCATTCCTAAAAGATGATCAGTTACTTGAGCTAGCCTAACTCGGACTTGGGTTAGGATGAGATGGATTAGGGTTGGGACAGGTTGGGTTAGGGTTGGGGTAGGTTTGGTTAAAGCTGGGTCGATTAAGGTAAGCCTAGTTCGGGTTGGGCCTAAAGCTAGGAGTGTTGGGTTTAAAGGGTTTAGGTCTTCTTACTATAGGTACTCTCTAGAACCTCTCAAAGTTTTCAGCTACATGATAGGCATGGTCCAGGTGTTCAACATCCCTAAGGTACAGCTCTCTCTGGATATTCTCTCTAAGACCATTTCTAAACCTAGAGAGGGTAACTAACTCCGGTTCATCTATGCTGCATCATAGGGCGCACTCATCAAACTGGGCTATGTATTCCCTTATAGTTTTAGTCCCTTGTTTTAATATCTGCCATTGATCTAAGAGACACTGCTTATAGTATGAAGGAATTTATTTAGCCCTAAGCTTTAATTTCATGGCTCCCCAGGTGATAATGGGCGGGTGGCCTATTTGATTACCGAGTTGCTCTACTTGCTCCTAGTATAATCTAGCTTGATCAGTTAGCCTAAGCTTGACAAATTGACACTTCTTCTCATCACTCAGGGCATAAAATTTGAAGTACCTCTCCATGCCTCCCTCCCAGTCTATGTAAACCTTTGGATCTAGGTTGCCATCGAAGATGGGTGGGTCTATCCTGATGCTCCTAAGAATTCTATCATCCTAATCTTGGTCTTCTTGATTGGTTGTCCTGAGGTTAGGTTCATGGTATTGATCATGGTGTTGGTTTCCTCTATGGTTAGGCTCCCTAAATTGATCCTGGTTCTGGGGTCTCCTAGGGTTATGTTTTACAAAGGGTTCATGGTTTTGGAATCTTCTAGGGTTATGAGGGGTAGAAGGGGTGGAATCAAGGTCTGGTTCAGTGTTAGACACTTGGGTTTTCTCTACAGTCTCTAGTTGGTTCTCAACTTGGTTAAGCATATTGGTTAATTGGTTAAGTCTATCGTTTGTTTGGGTATTTGTTTGGGTCATTTGGTCAAGTATGTTATTAATTTGGGTAAGCTAGGTTTGGGATTGATTATTGGCTTGGTTCATTTGGACTAACTGATTTTGGGTTTGGTCCTATTTGAGGTTCATCTGGTTCATCTGTTCACTCATGGCCCTTATGAGTGTTTCAAGACTGGGCTCCATGGTTGAGCTGGGTTGGGGTTTGGGCTTTTGGTATTGGGTTCCTAGTCTAGTGGTCATTCAACAAAAAATCAATCAAAGTAGAATGGTGTAGCCAAGCATGCAAAAAGAAAAAGGCTAGTACAATCTAGGGTTTCCTAGACCTAGAGCCAAAACTGAATGGGTCAGCTCAACTTACACTTAACCTAGTAGCTAATCCTTCCTTTGGCCAGGTAGAGGGTGGGAGTGTGGGAGGCCCCCCTGCTCTCCTAGGGACCTAATTAAAAATCAAAACACTACTTTGGTCATTTGACTCTGGACCCTCAGCCTTAGACACTAGATTTCAGTAATAGCCATATGATTAAATGCACTTGTTGGCCCACACAATTCAAACCCGATCTGTTTGTGTCACCTAGCCCTCCAGGGCAAATTAGGTATAATTAATTTTAATTAGGCTTGGGTGAGAATACAAGGAGATTGTTTTGGGCCCAAGACAGGTTATGACCTCCTGCCCTGATTTGAGATAAAGAAAGTGCCCTTAAGATTAGGTTAATTAAATGATGCACATTCAATGAGTCCTAATGCAAACTAAAATAATCAGAAAAATAAAATATTTTTATGTGTTTTATGATGTGGCAAGTTAGGTTTGAGTTGATTAGGTTAGCAATCAAATTGGGCTTGGGATTGGGGTGTGTGGAAGTTGGTTAGGTTTGATCAAGTAAGTGCAGAAATTCGGTAAATTAGGATTTTAGAAGATGCAAGATTGATAGGGTTATCGATGCAAAAAAAAATTAGAAAAATTCTAGGGCAGAGGATGGATGGTGATCTTGAATCTACCAAACTTTATATTAAAAAAAAATTAGATGATGATGAAAATTTTAGTGTTTTCAGACTGATGAAAAAATCTTAGGTTTTCAACTAGGGTTTCTAATATGCCAAATTATAGTGAATTAGTTTTCTATAAAATTAATTAAAAATTATGAAAAAATAGAGGACAAGATAGAGAACAATTCATTCAATTATTACAAAAAAATAAAATTCCTAGGTGGTCTAAATTAGATAAGAAATAGACACCTAGTGCAGTAGATAGGATGCAAAAAATTTAGGAATTAGGGTTTTGTGACTCTCATGCAGATGAATGCTATCCTAAACCCACTCTAATACCAAACTGATACGGGATGACTCTAGGATTGCATGAAAAATAGTAAACTAATTTTTTTGTATTTTTTTAAATTTAATTTATAGGCTATATTTTCAAAATCAAGTAAAGACTAGCAAGAAGACTAGCAATGCAAAGAATCATCATGCAGGTGTGCTCATGCAAAAATAATAAAAAAAATAGGACCCAAGAATTGAGAAATTCTAGGTTTAGGATAGCTCTCCTTCAATCAAAACAAAAATCTAGAGAAGGGAAGGATGTTACCAGTCAGAGATTGTAGATTCAGTCGATGAAGAGATGAGACACACTCTGATTGGAGCCTAGATGAAGAAGCTTCAGTTCCCTTGGATCAAATGGCTGATTTGGACAGTCCTGGAGACAAGGAAAGCCTTCTCTAGGGAGGTGAAACACCTTGGAGATCCTGCAAGCATCAGAGGTCAATCAAAACAACAGGTAATAAAAGTAAAGGAAACTAGGATTTGAAGGAAATTCGAATCAGGATTTGAATGGTTGGCAGCTAGAAGCTTGATGAAGATCCTTGCTTGGGTGGCATAGGGTTCCTTCCCTTTGGGCATAGCTGATCTCCTGGGATGCAGTAGAAGGCTAGGGCAGCAGGGTTCGGCCAAGCACAAGAGGAATCAAAACAAAGAACACCAATCACTCAACACTAGAACTTGAAAACAAACTTTTATCAGGGTTTTATTTCATAAGCGAGAAGTGAGTACAAGAAGAGGAGGGGTGGGGTATTTGTAGAGCCCCATGCCCTCTCCTAAAAAGATTACAAGTATTATCTTAGTTAGAATATGTTTACATAATTTAAGTAGGATAAAGACTGGAATAGAAACCTAGAACTAGGAGTATACAAGTTGATAAGGACTTGATTTCCTCCTTCCACTTAGATTCCAACTCTTAGCTTGGACCAAGTCAACTCAAGGAAGCCTAAGGCTTCGCATGTTGGGCTTCAAGGGAAGCAAATGGGCTGGCCAATAGGTGAAGGGCATATGGGCTTGGGCCTCCTAGAAGATGGGGTGCCTTGTGTTCTAGGCTGGCATATTTCTGGTATCAAAAAGGAATCTTGGTTCTTATAAACTTGGGCTTGATTCCTGGGCTTGGGATTCTCCTAGGCTGGGCACAGATGGATCTTTGGGTTCATAATATGATCTGGTCTGGGAATATATTCTAGCATCTAGAGGGAATCTAGGTATCTTGAAGGAATCTTGGACCCTGGGTTGGCATACAAGGTCCAATTAGCTGATGTAGGGACCTCTGGCTCCTAGATGAGGCATGGTGGAACTCTAAAGTAGTGTATCCTTTTCTCTTGTACTAAAAGTAAACTCTCACTGGACTCATACGGGACTCAATAGATTGGCTAGGGTTGAGACAGATCAACTAGCCTCAACTTATTATAGGATAACTTATTACAGGACTCAATCTTACTTGGTTACAAAATTTTGACACATGGCTAAGTAAACCAGATAGGGTCTAGTAATCTGTGTTTGATCCTGGTGCCCCCACCATATCACCTGAACAAACTGAATATTTCATTGTCTGAGCTGCTTAACATGCTTATGACAATTAAGAGCCATTTTAAGAGAGATAATGCTCATCTTCTTTTAATTGATGGGAAGAAGAAAATGATAATGAAGAAGGGTTTAAAGATAAGTGGAACCTTAAGAAAAGCATCCAAAAGTGGAAGAAGGCAAAGAAGCCCTCTATTGATGGAACCTATTTTCACTATGGCAAGCAGGGACATTAGAAGAAGATTTACAAGTATATCTTTCTGTCTAAAGCCTGATGCTAGTGGAGCATCAAAAGGTTTGTACATGATACAAACTAACTTGTCATTGAGTACTTCAGCTTCTGATTCATGGATATTGGATACCACATATGGTTCTTATATATGCAAGTCATTGCAAGGACTTCAAAGAATTAGAAGCTTGAAGAAAAGTGACTTCAAGCTTTATGGTCGAGTGGTGAAGCCATTCAAGTAGAAGCTGTGGGCACCTATCTATTATTATTACCTTCGAACAAAATTTTAGAATTGAAAGACTGTTACTATGTTCCAAATATTATTAGAAATATTATTTCTATACCCTTGTTATTATAACAATATTTTGAAATTAATATAAAGAGTAGTGGATGCTCCATTTTTCATTCTAATAATTTTTTTGAAAGTGGTTTATTTATTAATGATCTTTTAATTCTTTCACTCAATAATAAAGTTTTACTTTTTGAAAATAAGAAAAAAAGGAGAGAAGATGTTAATGTCACTTTTCTCTAGCATTACCGATTAGGTCATATTAGTGATATAGGATAAACAAGTTATGCAATGATAAATTTTGTTGGGTCTGGCCAGCGGACACCCGTGGAACTCATACGAGGTTGTCGGGGTGGGGCACAGCCAGGCTCAATCATCGTCGATAGTATCAGCTCATATGGGTGAGTCGGCTTGAACCCTGCTAGGGAGATTAATTCGAGATTGTGACCAGCCAGCTTGCCACTTGGGTTCGATCTAGCTTGATGCGGGTCGGCCCAGGTGTGAAGCCCCTCAGGCCTGCTAGCATGCTTACTGCTGGGTTTTGGTGCACCTTAGGACTAATAAATCCTAGCCTTCCAATAGGCATGTGCCTTTTGGAATGGTGGTTAGGGGCTATATTTTGACACATGGTTTCAAAGCGAGGTTGCATGTTTGAGCCTTGGGAGGCCCCTCGGGTGTCATTGTGGGGGATTGTTGGGCTGGCCAATGGACACTTGCAGAACTCAGACAGGGTTGCCAGGGTGGGGCACAGCCGGGCTGAATCATCCTCGGTAATGTCGGCTCGTATGGGCTAGTCAACTCGACCGCTGTTGGGGAGATTAATTATGTTGGGTTTGTTGACCAAGGCGGAAACATAGATTTCAAAATTTTTATCTTATGAAATCTATACCAAACCCTTTATCCCTAGATCTCCTTAAAAAAAAAAAATTAAAATATATATCATTCATATACATGATTTAAATATATATATATGTAAATACTAACCTGTACCGCAATATCCAAAATGCAAATCTCCACCAGGTGCCTAAATGTTCACCCTCCAATGGTGATCCACACGGAGAAGAGATGAAGACAACAACTTCTTGATCTTGGATCCTCTTCTTGAATTCTTTTTCAAGAATTCAATTCTTGGACTTATAGGCTGGAATTTTCTTTCTTGAAAATTCCCTTTCTCCCTTCTTTCCTCTTCTTGATCCTTTCCTGAACTTCAATCCTTGTAGAAAATTCTTATTTGAAGTGGAAGAAAAATTAAAACAAGTAATGTCTTAATTCAAGAAAGAAAAGAGACCCTTCCTGTTTCTTTCCTTTACCATTCAAGACATTCCTCTTATTCTTGTTTAGGGTCAGAGTTTCGACAGAGGATACCTCTGTAAGGGAAATAATACCCAACAAGAACAAGGGGAAGGAGTATTCTGGAGAGGAAGAAAGGGAATCTGATCTCTGAATTATCTTACATGAAAACCCCCGAGAACCCAACCCTATTTATAGATATCAGAGGGGTGTCTTTTCAAAAACAACGCAACCCTCTGCTATCCTAAAAATCATGTTCTTTCCATCCTCACGCGTCCCCTCAGATTTTTCATGCCTTTCCTGATTTATTTCAAGATTTTTCGATGAAGAAAAACCTTGGAAGAAACCTCAGAAAAGTCGCAATGTTTTGAGACGGAGTTGCGACTGAAAAGCAACGGATTTCTTCTGGCCATCTAATCTTGATCCAAGGGACTCCAGATGAGACACCTAAAGAAAAGATTTCTGCCCCCTCCCATCTGGTTTTCATGATAAAAGAAGTCCCCAAGCGTGTGAAGAGGAGTCCACGTGCGTGGACTCTTCCTTTGGTGCGCGCGTGTGGGAAAGATGGCTTGGGCGGTCTTGGGAAAAGGGTTTAAATTTATTTTTAATCAATGGGTTCAGCCACGGGTTAGCCCAAAGTCCCAAAATTTAAATTAGACTCTAATTAGGTTCAATTAGAACCCAATTAAGCCCAATTCAGAACCAAATTCGAATCCAATTCGAATAGAAGTTGGGTCTGCAACACATGCTAGTGTGTTTGTCCTGCAAACATGATTTAATTCTAAATTAAATCCCTCATCGACTCTCTTTTGTGTGTGACCCATTGGGTTCCACATCTAGCCAGCAGTAGGTCCGAGTGCTATTTGACTTAATTCGGTTAGATCTCAACTAAGCTGAATTAGGTCAACTCAAGCTAGCTCGACTTGGTCAATTAGAATCTAATTCTAGTTAACTGATTTAAATAATTTTAATCATTTCCCTACAAGACAAGATTGACGTCTAGCAACGTATCATGTCTACCCGGAAGATATGGAATTTTGGTGAAATTACCAAAATATCCTTCAGTGGTGAGTTACCGGGCAATTCAGTCCTTTGATCAACTTGCATCCTGAATATGATTATGTATATGGATACCTTGTCAAATCCAATTTCATATTCATCCCTAGCTCAATCTTTTTAATGATGATTCATTAATGAACTATTAGAAATTACTTCTATTGTTCATACTTTGATCAAAGATTTCCCGAATCATCATTTGATCGAAATTGGCTGGATGCAATATCCTCTTACTAGGGCTGATCAATTCCTTGTTGACCTACTCACAACCTTCATATACAATCCACCATATCCAGTATCACCTCATGTATAACTCAGTGTTATGATTGAGTGTGAACCAAAATGTGGATTCATGTATATAAGGTACCATGGCAGTCTCAGGTCAAAGGACCACATGCACTACTCCCACTATGAGAAATATCTATTGACAAACAGATAAGGTTCCATTAGATATTCTCAATCTGGATCTATTCAGTGAACTCATTCTCCAATGAGCACCCACATCCTAGTATTATTGTCAAACACAAGTGACTATGAGATCAGTCACCCTCATACATAGGAACTGCTGATCTTTACCAGAAACATTGATCCCCTACTCAATGTCCCATTGACCAGGAATATTTTAGATTAAGGTTTTAAGGCTTTAGGTCTCACTGGTATGATCTCATCATAACCCTAGAACCATAGTCCTAATCTATGGAGTTCATCATATAATAATTAAGACATAGCATATGATGAAAATAATGCCTTTATTGAATGATAATGTCAATACATTGATTTTTGGGATGGAAAAGGAAAAATCCCAACGAAATATAATATTTCGATTGGCCTTTAGGGCATAATCCTTTCAAATTCGGGATTGTGATGAGCCAGCCTGTCTATTATGTTCGATCTAAGTTGATGCGGGTCGGCCCAGGTACAAAGCCCCTCAGGCTCACCAACGCGCTTACCTCTGGGTTTTGGTATGCCTTAAGACTAATAAATCCCAACCTTCCAATAGGCATGTGCCTTTTGGAACAGTGGTTAGGGGCTACAGTCAAACAAATTCTTTGATCTTTATGATTATCAATTATTAGGAACTTGTGAGTCTTGTCTTATGGGTAAGATGACCAAGTCTCCATTTACTAGTCATAGAGATGGGGCAACTAAGTTATTAGGGCTAATACATATAGATGTATATGGACCAATGTCAACTTAGGCCAGAGGAGGATACTCTTATTTCATGACCTTTATTGATGATTTATCTAGGTGTAGATATATATATCTTATGAAACATAAATCTGAAGTCTTTAATAAATTTAAAGAGTATCAAAGTATGGTTAAGAAAAAAATTAGAAAAAGTATTAAAATCATTCAGTCAGATCGAAAAGGAGAATACTATCTAATGAATTTCTTGATCATCTTAAGAATAAAGGCATTCTTTCAAAATGGACACCTCCATATATACCATAATTAAATGGTATAGTAGAAAAGAAGAATCACACCTTGTTAAACATGATAAGGTCCATGATAAGCTTCACTGATCTTCCTGTATCCATCTGGGGTTATGCCCTAGAGACTACTACCTATATACTAAATAGGATACCATCAAAATCAATCGCTAGAACTCCATGTAAATTATGGAAAGGTAAAAGGCCAAGTCTTAGATATCTCAAGACTTGGGATAGCCCTACTTATATTAAAAATGTGTTTGAATATAAGCTAAGTGTTAGGGTTGATAAATGTAGGTTCATAGGTTATCCTCGAGAGGATATTGGATACCTTTTTTATCATCCTATTGAATAAAAAATTTTTGTTAGTAGGCATGCCATTTTTTTGGAGAAGGAATTTATCCAAGAAGGAGGTAGTGGGAGGATACTTGAACTTAATAAAGTTTAAGACCAACAACCTACTCCTATAGACAATCAATTTCAAATTATTCAACCACAAGTACTTATTAATTAGATACCACCACAACATGCACCTCCTCTCCATAGGTTAGCGAGAGTGCAGGATGCACCTCTTAGATATGGCTTTGTCATTGGAAATGATAAGAAGCTAGTATCATTCTAGATGATGCTCCGGTGACCTATAAGGAAGCTGTCAAGAGTAAAGACTCTAATAAATGGCTTGATGCCATGAAATCTAAAATGGACTCCATGTATTCAAACTAGGTTTGAACCTTGGTTGATCCACCTGAGGGAGTAACCTAATAGGGTGAAAATGGATCTTCAAAAAAAGGATTGGAGTAGATGTCCTAGTAAAAACCTACAAGGTTAGGCTAGTGCAAAAGATTTCAGACAAAAACATGAAATTGACTATGATGAAATATTTTCACTAGTAGCTATGCTCAAGTCCATTAGAATTTTGTTTGCTGTAGCCATATACTATGATTATGAAATCTGATAAATGGATGTAACTTCCTTAATGGGTATCTTAAAAAAGAAGTCTATATGTCAGAGCTAAAAGGGTTTGTCTTAAGTGGGAGACCGAATCAAGTATGCAAGACAAAAAGATCTATTTATGGATTAAAACAAGCATCGAGGAGTTACAACATCTGCTTTGATGAAATAATTAAGGAATTTTGTTTTACAAAAAATGTGGATGAACCATGTATGTATAAGAAGATAAGTTGGAGTGCCATATTGATGACATACTTACCATTAGGAATTGTTGACCCCTGGAATGATTTTGATGATAACAAAATATTAGAGCATGAATTTGATACTAACTATTTTCAAGTGTTTAAGAAGTTTTTGTAGGATGCTTCAAATGAACAATCATTCTCCCTACAATTCTGAAATCATTGTAATGAATCAAGTTTTTCATAGAAAATGATCAAGTACTAAAGAACCCAAGAAAATTGAAATATATATTATTATGAAAAAGGGCTAATTCTATGTAATTTTATAGCTTAAATTTCTTAGATTAAGTTTAAAAGAAGATTAAAAGTCTTTGGAAGTTGTTTGAAGTTGATTGAAGAAGTTTGGAAGTCTTTTAGACAAAGATCACTCGAGCTGACTTAAAGAATAAGGCCGACTCATTGTTCTGGCATGGTACAAGCTTTTTTGATACTCTGCCAACTAAGCCAACTCGATGAAGTTAAAGCCGACTTGTCCAGAGTAGCAGAAGTTCAGTTCTCTAAAATCTATCTTCCAAGCTGACCCAATGAGCAACCGAGCCGACTCCTTCAGAGTGAGTGATTTTTAGTTCTGAGAAAGCTAGTTAGGAGAGCTGACTCAATTGAGAAAAGCTGACTCGACCAGAGTTCAGTTTCTGTATGTCTGAGAATCCAAGCTGACTCGACCCAATCGAGCCGACTCGAATCTTAGTTTTTTGAAGTGTAACGACTAGTTCCAGAATTGATTTTTTGAATCCAAAAAGTGCTCCAACAGCTAGATTTTGACTTCCAAGGCACTCCAATGGCTATTTTTAGCTAGGAATAGTTAGGGGAGCTATAAATGATGGATTTGAATAAGTTTTGAAAAAGTTTTCTTGAGAGCATTGAATATTCAAAGGAGCATTCAAGCTAGAGCTCAAGACTTCACCAAACTCCTATCAATTTCTTAAGTCATTTACTGAAGAAGTTTGAAAGCCTTAAAGAGCATTAAAGGAGCAACCAAGATGGCTTCTCAAAGACCTTCAACTACAACCATCTGACAAAGTTTGGTTTGTCTTTAGTGTTGCTTCATTTGTAACTTTATTTTTAATTATTCCAAGTACAGTAGGGGCTATAGCTTAGATATTATTTAAGTTTGTTGGTTAGCTTTAAAAACTAAGTTTGGGTTGTTAGTGAGCCCGGGAAAACTAATGTTGTATTGGGTTCTTGGTGATCTCGGTGTAAAAACAAGATTGGGTTTTGTTTATGAGCCCGGTGCTAAACAAACCGGTTGTATTCTTGTGAGAATATAATGAAAATCCCAAGTGGTATCTTGGATAGTGGATATAGGAGCTGGGTTGCTCTGAACCACTATAAAATTTATGGTGTTTGTGCTTGCTTCTGATTGTGTTCATTTACTTGCTTCTGCATTTAACACCTAACTCACTTCACTCACCATACTATGATTTCAAAAGGACACATATTTATGAAAATATTTTTATACCCAATTCACCCCCCTCTTGGGTAAGCCAACTGGGCAACAACTGGTATCAGAGCAGTGTCTCCGTAATCCAACTACTTAAAGAAAAGATCTATGGCAAATTCCATGAGTACCTCTTTGGCTGAAGGCCAATCTATAAATAGACCTCCACTTTTCACAGGCACCAATTATACATACTGGAAAGTATGAATGAAGATTTATATTCAGGTAGTAGCTTTTCAACTATGAAAATTAATTTTAAAAGGATCTCACACACCGACTAAAATGGTTGATGGCATAGACATCCCAAAACCTGAAGAAGAATGGGATGAATATGATATGAAGATGGGCAAACTAAATGCCAAAGCAATGAATCTCTTGTATTGTGCTTTGGATGCCAACGAGTTTAATCGGATTTCTACTTGCATTTTCGCAAAAGAAATTTGGGATAAACTTGAAGTTACGCATGAAGGAACCTCTCAAGTAAAGACATCAAAAATCAATATTCTTGTACACAATTATGAACTCTTTAAGATGGAACCGAATGAAACAATATTTGACATGTTTTCAAGATTTATAGATATTATTAACGGTCTAAAAAGTCTTGGCCATATATACTCAAATGTAGACCTTGTGCAAAAAATTCTAAGATCATTACCAGACAAATGGGATCCAAAGGTCACCACAATTCAAGAAGCTAAGGACCTAAACACATTACCGTTGGATGAGTTTCTGGGTTCCTTGATCACACATGGACTTACAATGCAACACCGCAGTGAGGATGATATCAAAAAGAAGAAATCAATAGCCTTCAAAGCTGCAGCTGAACTCAAAAAGCAAGAAGAAGAGATAGAAGAAGAAAGCCCCTCCTCTGATGAAGAACTTGAAGATGATGATATTGCTCTAGTCATGAGGAGATTCAAAATATTTATGGGCAAGAAAAAGTCAAGGTGTTGGAAGAGAAACCTTAGAAAGGGGAAACATAGCAAAGAAAAAGAAAAGGATAAAGAAAGAGATAAAGATCAACAACCGATATGCTATGAGTGCAAGAAGCTAGGGCACTATCGTTCTGAGTGGTATTAAGGAAATGATATAAAAAGAAGAAGAAGAAAGCGATGGTTGTTACGTGGAGTGACAACGATGAATCCACATCAAATGAAGAGGAAGAGACATCCAAAAAAACTAACATATGTTTAATGGGTCTTGAAGACGAGGTAATATCTTCTGAACCCAATGATGAATTTATATATGAAGAGTTAAATACTGCATTTTATGAGCTTTTGTCAGAATACAAAAAGGCTGGTCTAAAAATTAAAACTCTGAAAAATAATTGTAATGCTTTAATAAAAGAAAAGAATGAGATTTTAGAAAAGAACAACATCTTACAAAAAGTATTAAGTTGTATTTCTAAAAAATGCAATATTTTGCAAGCTAAAAAGAATGAATGTCTTGAAAAGAATAAAAGTTTACAAAATGAAATAGGTCGACTCAAGCCCTTAGTTGACAAATTAACCTTGAGTTTAAATAAACTTGAGCTGATTTTGAAAAATCAAAGAGATTCAAATAGTAGTGGTGCGGGCACCAGGGCCAGAAGAAATCAACAGGTTGAACCCACATCCCTGTGGATTAGCTGTAAATAAGCCCTGAACCCAAACCCCTTTTACCATATAAATATTTTATTTTAAATTATGTTATTTTGGCTTAGTTAGGGTTAGCCCTTTTTACCAACTGTAATTAGGATTTTGTTATTTAGCCTTTTGGGCTAAACCCTTTTTACCATATTGAGTCAAAACTCCATTTATCGATTGTGTCAAGCCCTATTGGGCCAAACCCTGTTTACCAAATTTATTCTTTTTGTTGCATGAGGTTATGCCTTTTGATCATTGATCAAGTAGGGCTTAGTTATTTAGTTTTGAGTCTTATAATAATAAGTTATTGAGTCCTGTAATAACAAGGGGGACCCAATTGAAGACCCATGTGACTTCATGTGCATCCAAATCAACATCCCATGTGCACTCAAGTCAAGGCCCATGTGACCCCATGTGCCAACCTAAGTCAATTTGTTCTAGGCGCCACATGTCATCCATATTTGGCACCGCTTTTGTAAGACTTTTGGACATCACCTGCCACATCATCAGGGGACATCAACACATGTCATATTTGGACATGTCATGACACTTTCTTGGGACAACACAATTTGGCACTTCAACTAGGACAAGAACACATGACATGTCTAAAAATTGCTTTCCATTGGGACAACACACTTGCCACTCATGTTACACCTTGGTCGGCCCATGTGAGAAGAATTAATTGGTGCCCCTCATTTTAAGATGAGTAAGTGTGAAGGACTCTCCAAATTGCACACTCCATCTCAAATATTTCATGCCAAATTCTAGGAGTCGGCCAAGCAACTCTTCCCCTCCTTCATGCCATCTTCCAAAGAGTTTCAACCAAAATTATGCAAAGTGTTGGAAGTCCAAGGGTTTCTACTTCATGAATTTCAATCAAACAGGTTGCCAGCTGCTTAAGTTTCCAAAACTCAAGAGTTTCACCAAAACTCTTGAGTCTTCTCCTATCCAGACCGAAGAGTCCACTTATCTACAGAAACCCACATCATCTAGACTCCAGAGTCCAGTAACCAAGACCAAGTGATGAAGCATCTTGACCCTATATCAAGGCACCTCACCCTATCTCCATCTTGGCACCCACTTTGGATGAGAAGTTCATGGTTGTCACCCACTTTGAAAGGAGTCCAGATCAGCCCAACAAGCAAGAGTCCAAGGTGCCCAAAAGCAGGATTCTAGGAGTTATAGTCCAAGGGAGCACAAGTCTAGTCTTTGTATCTTTTACATCATTGGTTGTGGGTCTATAAATACCCCATCAACCCCCCTTTAATTAATAATTATTATTCATCAATAAAGAAGCTCTGCCAAATTTTCTACCTTTACTATGTGTATCACGGGGTGTGAGAACCTTTTCCTTTATTCTTCGGAACATCGCGGGGTGTGAGGACCTTTTCCTTTGTTCTTCAGAACATCGCGGGGTGCGAGGCCATAGTTATCCTACCTATCTAGCTGACAAGAAACCCTAGCCACCACTCCTAACCCTTTCCCTTCCATGCTTTTCCCTTCCTTTGTTGCTTCCTAATTTATGTTTTTTATTATTGAGTGTTTATAGGTGATCAAGAATTGAAGTCAGGTGTTCTTGCATCAAAACCAGCATCATGTAGAAGATCGAAGCTCGGGATCGAGTTTTTGAAACCCTGCTGCGAGAATCTTGAGTCCTGCCAAATCTATTTCAGAGAAGCAATTTTCATTGGTAAAAATGAAAACTTATTCCCTTCTCTTATTTTTTGATTAGTTTAAAGTAAATCCTAGTTTACGGTGATTTCTTAACCACCAAGTCTTGCTTTCTAGTTACATTATAGGTTTACTTGTGTGGGTAGTTAACTAGAACTAGTTTCCTTAATTACATATTTTGAGTCTTTTTTAAAAATATGAAAAATATAAAAAAAAAATTATTCCTCACTTTTCTCAGATAATTATGTCTTAATAACTATAATTTAGTTTTAATTATCCATCCTGCATCATCTTTGGTATTAGAGTGAAGGTTAAACTAGGGTTTAACTACTAGTTCTGAAATTTCTGCATACCTAGAACTAGGCTGAAATTAAGTTGCCTGAAAACCACCCTAAAAAAATTCAAAAAAGTTAATAATAAATTTTTTGTTAATCTACTATTAATCCTCTTCTAATCACAGAAAAATCATATATAAATAAATGTTTTTCTACTATTTACTAGTGGAAGGAAATCACGCCTCTTGAGCGGGTATACGAAAGTATACTTATGACCCGTGGGAGTAATGAGCTATGGCCGGACATGAAATCCTAAGATTGAAAATCTAAAATTAATTTGATCTGAAACTTAATTTATAGATAATACAAAAAATTAATTAATATTTATTTTTTTGTTATTTTTAAGTATTTTAATCTCAGTGCATCTAGCATTTCATATTTGTGTGCATGCATCATCAAGAAACCTAATCTTAAGGGCATACAATATTTACATAAGGGAAGGATTTCATCACCCTTCCTTAGCCCACAATCACCTCCTCTACATTGATCCTAACCCTAATTAAAATTAATTAGACTTAATTTGCTCTAGTGAGCTAGGATCACCAACAGGTCGGGTTCCAAGTATTGTGGGTAAGCTAGTGCACTGATGCGAGATGATCCTAAGGCTACCATGATGGCAGGAAAAATAGAAACTAAGTTTTTTGTATTTTTTTAGAATTTAATTTGTAGGCTAATAATCCAAAAATCAAGTAAAGCATAGCAGGAAACTAGTAATGCCAAGAATCATTATACCCGCATAAGGACTCATGCAAAATAATAAAAGATAGGATCCCGAAGATTGAGAAACCCCCAATTTAGGATAACATACCTTCAGCAAATTAGAAGTTAGGAGGGAGAAGGATTGTCCTAGGCAGGGATTTGAAGATCCGATTGATGAAGAGATCGCACAGCACTCTGAATAGGCGCCTAGAAGACAAGCCTTTAGACCTTTAATAAGTCAGCTATCTGGGATTGGTCTTGGAGGCAAAGAGGGCCTCCTCCTTGAAGGTGAATACCACGGGGATCCTGCAAGCATCGGAGGATTAGTTAGAGAACAAATAAAAAATGAAATTATGGAACTAGGGTTCGAAAGGAAGAGATTAGGGTTTTGGATGTGGGTGGCTTGAAGGTGGAAGAAAGATGCTAAGCTTGGGCAGCCTAGGGCTTCCTTTTCCTTGGCATCTTAGGGCATGAAGGCAGCAAGTTTGGTCAGCTAGGGCTTGGAAGACTCGGGCACTCAAGGACACTCACACCTCAACACAAGAATAAAGTAACACAAGAACACAAGAATAATCTCAAATAAAATTTACCAGAGTTTTGATATCATGAATAAAGATTACTTACAAGTGGGGGAGGGGTGGGGTTTATATAAAGGTTCCCCAGGTCCTCTCCTAGATAGGATAGGATTACAAAGTTGAGAGGGAAAGGGATTACAAGTTTGATTTAGATTAAGAGAATACACTTTGAATGAAACTAGTTCTCCTTATTCTACTTGGATTTCCTTCCTCCTTTGAATTGGTCAAAGGGCTTGGATGCCTACATGCTTTGGGCTTGGGCATGTGGGCTTCATGGGCAGCAAGGGGTGTCCTCCTTTGGGCCTTAATGCATGGGCTTTGGGCCCTAGAAACTGGGGTGCCCTGGTATCGGCATATTCCTTGGAATCTTGGTTTTGGGGCTTATGGGCTTGACTACTGGGCTTGGAATCTCTTAGCCTATGGTGCTGGCATATTCTTGGAATCATGAGGTGCCCTGGTCTGGGAATATTCTCTGGCATTTGGAGGGCATCAAGGCATCTGGAGGGCATTTGGGGCATCTTGAAGGAATCTTGGACCCTGGGGTGGCAAACAAGGCCCAATAAGATGATGTGAAGGACCCAGGCTCTTGGATGAGGCTTGGTGGAACTTCAAAATAGGGTATTCTCTTTTCTTGTACAAAAATTGGACTGATATAGGATGAAGGTTAAGACAAATCAACTAGCCTCAACTTACTACAAGACTCAATCTTACTTGATTACAAAATTGTGATACATGACTAAGTAAACCAGATAGGGCCTAGTAATCTATGTCTGATCCTGGTGCCCCCACCAATTCTTCCGGGATGGGAGGAACTTGATCTCGTCGAGTAAGGGTTAACTTGGCTCTCATACTACTTAAGAAGGTCTGGGTTGAGGCACTGTAGATCCTCACGAGTGATCCATGAGTCCTCAGATTCTGACCAACCTTGCCAATGGACCAAATACTGGTGATAACCTATGTTCCGGATACTGATGGTTTGTCATCCAGGATGCACTCAATCCTTTCCTCACTATCAGGCCAATTTGGAAGTGGACTCTTTGGAGTGGTACACTCTCAAGGGAAGGAATTGGTTCAAAATGCTCACTAGGTATTGCTGCTGGCTCCTGATACTCCACAATGTCTGAAATGTCGAAAGTGGAGCCAATACCTAATTTGGGTGGCAACTCGAGCACATAGGCATCGGATCCAGCTTTCTTCATTATTTTGAACGGTCCAGCTTCGTGAGCATAAAAATTCTTTATGGTCCTTGGGGGGAATCGCTCAGGTCTAACCTTCAACATCACATAATCTCCTGCATAAAATACTTTAACTTGTTTTCGGGATTTAGCCAAGTTTTTATATAGTTCATTACTTATTTTTAACTTTTGACTAATATCCTAATGCAAATGATATGCAGAGGTTAGTGCAGGTGTGGACAGGTGATCCAGTAATGGAGGACAGGATAAGGATAGGATCGTCGGTGAACTAAGAAGTTGTTGAAGATTAGGGTATCTTATTTTTTTTTGATTTTATTTTTTTCTATGGTTGTGGCAAAGGGAAAATGGAGATGGAGGGTAGGAAAATTGGATACTCTAGGACTGGGAACTTACATTCATGGAGAGACCTCTCACCTCTAGGGCATCTCACTCATCCCACTACATGAGCATAGGGCATCCCACCCATCTCACTACATGCGAAGCCTAGGGCATCCCACCCAAATCGCTACCTGGGACCATGAAGGAAAATCCCTAAGACCATAAAGGGGACTCAACGGGGAAAGGGGATAACTAGGGTCTCACACCCCTCGACACCCGAAGGCGAAGGATAGACGGGCCTCTCACCCTCCCCATACAGGGTGAACAAAAAGAAAAACTCTTTTCTAAAAACTCACTTAATTAACCAAACTATTTTTTTACAAAGGTCTGAGGGTGGTATTTATAGACCTTTCCAACCCTCATTTGAATTTGAATACAAGATAAAAAGATAGAGTTGATTCAAATTCAAATACAAGATAGGATAAGATAAGCCTTTCCATATCTCAATCTTAACAAACCAAATCCTAATTCAAAATTCAAATAAAAGATAAAGATAAATCCTAAACAAATTTATTCTGGATATCCTCCAAGATTCGTGTAGCTCCAGGATTCATGCTTGCTACGGGATCCATGCTGGCGATGGCCCCATCACATGGGGAACATCTATAAATACCTTAGCCCTCCCCCTCTTGTAAGCAACTCTTATTCATGAATTAAAACTTTGCTGAAATTTTGTTAGCTTGTTCTTGGGTTCTTGTGTTAAGGGTGTGAGTGATATTTGAGAGCCCTAATTCATCTAAACCCTAGCCATCTCAAAGCACCTTCATTCAAGCCCTAATCTGACCAAAGAGAAGAATCCCTAGGTGTCCAAAGCAAAAAGTCTCCTTCCCCATCCAGGCCGCCATCTTCAGAAACCCTAATTCCATCTTCTCCAAACCCTAGTTCTTTTTTTTTGCTTTCTTATTTGTTCTCTTGCTGATCTCTGATGCTTACAGGATTCCCGAGGTGTTCACCTCCAAGGAGGAGGCCCTCTTTAGCTCTTGGACTAATCCCAGATAGCAGCCAGATTTGAGGAGCTATAGGCTTATCTTCTAGGCAACGAAACAGAGTGCTTTGTGACCCCGTCAATGACAGGATCTTCGAATTGGTATTTGGTACAATCCTTCCCTCTCCTGATTTTTGATTTATTGATGGTACCCTATCCTAACCAGGGGTTTTTCAATTCTTGAGGTCCTACTTTTATAATTTGCGCATGAGTTCATATGCGGGTAGGTTTAATCTTTTCATTACTAGTTTGCCTGCTAATCTTTACTTGATTTCGGGACTTTAGCCTACAAATTAAAATTCTAAAAAAATACAAAAAAAAATTAGTTTCTATTTTCCTACAATCGTGTTAGTCTTAGGTTCAACCCGCATCAATTTGGTATTAGGTGGGGGCACCAGGATCCGACACAGATTACTAGGCCCTATTTGGTTTACTGATTAGGGTTTTCTTGAACCCTTAATAATGTGTCAAGTTTTGTAATCAAGTTTTGTAATCAAGTTAGTCCAGTTGAGAGTTTTGTAATGAAGTTAGCTCAGCTGAGTTGAATTGAGTCCTGTAATAAGTTGAGTTATCTCAACCTCAGTCCAATTGAGTCCTGTAAATCCAGTACAAGTTTGTGTTACAAGTCTGTGTCAAGTACCAGTTATACAAGAGGAGGAGCACCAGCCAAAACCTTCACCAAGCCCTCCCAAAGCAAAGAAAGCCCAAGTCTATAAAGTTCCACACATAAAGATGCCAGAGAATATTCTAGGAGCCCCTGCCCAAGGTTTCCAGCCCACCAGGAGGCCCATGTGCCCAAGCTCTTTGGAGGTCACCCAAGCCCAAGATGGAGGATGCCCCTTGCTGCCTACATGCCCAAGCCCACTCAATTAGGTGTCCAAGCCCAAGTGAAGCACATTTGACCAAGTCCAAAAGAGGGAGAAGTCCAATTCTAACAAGGAGATCAAGTTTAATTTCTATTCAAATTGTATGCTCCTAGTTTTAAGCCAATTTGTAATCCCTCTCCCATTTAACTTTGTAATTCTATCCTACGAAGGAGAGGGCATGGGGAATATCTATAAATACCCCACCCCTCCCCCTCTTGTAAGCAACTCTTATTCATGAATTAAAACTTTGCTAAAATTTTGTTAGCTTGTTCTTGTGTTAAGGTGTGTGAGTGATATTTGAGAGCCCTAATTCATCTAAACCCTAGCCATCCCAAAGCACCTTCATTCAAGTCCTAATCCACCAAAAGAGAAGAAGCCCTAGGCATCCTAGGCAAGGAGTCTTCTTTCCCATCCAGGCCGCCAGCTTCAGAAACCCTAATTCCTCTTCTCCAAACCCTAGTTCTTTTCTTTTGCTTTCTTATTTATTCTCTTGCTGACCTCTGATGCTTGCATGATCCCCGAGGTGTTCACCTCCAAGGAGGTGGCCCTCTTTGTTTTTTAGACCAATCCTAGATAGCAGCCAGATCCAAGGAACTACAAGCTTATCTTCCAAGAGATGATCCAGAGTGTTGTGTGACCCCATCATCGATAGGATCTTCAAATCGGTGCTTGGGACAATCCTTTCCCCTCCTGATTTCTGATTTGTTGAAGGTACGCTATCATAACCGGGGGTTTCTTAATTCCTGAGGTCGTACTTTTATTATTTTGGCATGAGTTCATATGCGGGTAGGTTTGATCATTTCATTACTAGTTTGCCTATTAATCTTTACTTGATTTCGGATCTTTAGCCTACAAATTAAAATTCTAAAAAAATATAAAAAAAAATTAGTTTCTATTTTTTTAAAATCATGTTAGTCTTAGGTTCATCCCGAATCAGTTTGTTATCAAAGCTAGTTTAGGATATCTTGCATCTTCATCAAAATTACAAAAACATTTTATATCTATTTTTTTGCATCCTATCATCTACAATAGTGGTCTTAGTTTTGGTCTAGTTCATCATCATAGAAATTTTATTTTTCATTGAAATTTGCATGGTATACTCTCTATTTAGTCTTGATAATTTTTTAAAATTTTAATTATTTTTACAAAAACAAAAATTATTAAAAAAATCTGCATCTTAGAAACCCTAATTATTCTAATTTTCTGCACACAATCTGAAACCCTAGGTTTTGCATCATCGTCCAAATTTTGCTATGCATTAAATTTAGTAAGGATCATCTCACTATTCATCCTCTATCCTAAAATTTTTCTAATTTTTTTTTGCACCAAAAACCAAACCAAATTCTGCTTCCAAACAAACCCTAATTTCTATTCTGCATACATGATTAAACCCAAATCTAATCAACTTCCAAACCCTACCTCACCCAAGCCCAAATTTTGTTTGATAATTTAATCAACTTAAATTTAATTTTCCACCTCATAAAAGACCAAAAAAAATATTTTATTTTATGATTATTTTAGATTGCATTAGGTTCATTGAATGGCATCATCTCATTAAACTAATCTTAAGGGCAATCTCAATATCTCATATTAGGGTAGGAGGTCATAACCTGTCCCGGGCCCAAAACAACTACCCAGTATCAGAACCCAAGCCTTAACTGAAATTAATTAGTAACCTAATTGCTCTAGTGAGCTTAGGGACACCAACAGGTTGGGTCTGAATTGTGTGGGCCAACTAGTGCACCTAATTCTCCAACTATTACTAAAAATTGGTGCCTAAGGCTAGAGGTCTAGAGACAAACGCCCTAAATGGACTGGTGGTTATTTAATTAGAACCCTGTCATAGGCAAGGGGAGCCTCCCACCACCCCACCTCTTATCTGGCTAGTGGAAGGATTTGCTGTTGAGTTAAGTGTAAGTTGAGTAGACCCATTCAATTTTGGCTCTAGGTCTAGCAAGCTATAGTCCATTTTCACTTTGTGTGCTTGACTGCATCATACCAACTTATTTAATTGATTGCATAAGCACTAGGTTAGGAATCTAGTATAAACAATTTAAGCCCTAGCCTAGTTCAACTATGGAATCCAATCTTGAAACCCTCATTAAAGCCATGACTGAACAGCTTGATCAAATGAACACCCAATCCCAAAATCAGTTTGCCCAGGTGAACCATAAGCTCGACCAATCCAATACCCAAATAAATCAAAGACTTGATGAATTGACCCAAACAAATAACCAAGCAACCAATAGGATCGACTAGTTAACCCATAGGTTAGACCAGGTAGAAAATCGATTAGGTATCATAGAAAGAACCCAAGAGTCCAATGTTGAACCTGATCCTGATTCACACCATTCCACCTCTCATAACCCTAAAGGAGTCCTAAATCAAGACCAATTTATGGAACCCAACCCTTGGAGAACCCAGAACCAGGGTCAGTTTGTGGAACCCAACCCTAGGAGAGTCCAACGCCAGGAACCATACTAAGAACCCAATCCTTGGAGAGTCCAAGACCCTGACCCTATCCAGGAACCCAACCATAGAAGGCCCCACCATGAAGTTTGTGATCAAGATGAGAGGGCCATGAGAAACATTAAGGTAGAGGCACCCACCTTCGGTAGTAGTCTTGAACCAAAGGTCTATGTAGATTGGGTAGGAGACATGGATTATTATTTTGAATGGTATGGCATGAGTGAAGAGATGAAGTATAAGTTTGCAAAGATGAGGTTGATTCGTTAGGCTAGGCTATATTGGGCTAACCTTAAGCATACTAGGAGACAACAAGAACTTCCTCCCATTACCACTTGGCAAGAAATGAAATTGAAACTTAAGGAGAAGTACGTTCTTGAATCCTACAATCAAAAACTTCTAGACCAATGGAATAGGATACGTCAAGGGAGTAGGTCTGTATCAGATTACATAGCCCAGTTTGATGACTTCACCATTAGATGTAATGAATCCGAGTCTCTAGCACAAACCCTATATAGGTATAGAACTAGATTACATGAAGACATCTAGAGAGAGCTGTACATGAGAGAGGTCACCGATTTAGAGCAAACATACTAGATAGCTAGACATTATGAACAATTCCAGAGGGGACCTACATATCAGCATTATGAACCAATTAGGAACAATGCCCCATTCTGAAAATCAAACCCAAACCAGGTATACCAAGGTCAACCCAATCCCATCCCAGTTCGATTTAACCCCAACCCAGTTAGGTGAAACCCTAACCCAGTCCGACCCAACCCTAATCCATTCAATCCAATCCCAACTCAGCCCATCCCAACCCTAATCCACTTCGACCCAACCCGAGTTCGAGTCAGTCCAGTTCAAGCAATTCTACACCAATTAGAATCGATAAGGGTAAGGAACCAGCATTTCAGAAAGCCCCAAGCCCTAGCCCCAATGCTTGCTTTATATGCAACAAGGTAGGTCACTATGCTAGCCAGTGTCCCACCAGATCATTACACATAGGGGAGCTTGAGGAGGAAGAGCCTGAACCTAATGATGATGAGGAAGAGGAGGTTTATGAAGCTGAGGCAGACTTGATAGCGGAATATGAAGGAGATGAGGGGGAATTTGATCAATCTGACCTAGTAGGGCTAGTTCGATGCATCCCATCCCAAACCAAGACATAGGAAGATTGGCATAGGACTAGCATCCTACAAACTTTTATGAAGATTAGAAATAAGGTATACAAGATTATAATAGATAGTGGAAGTTGTGTCAATGCCATCTCTGTCGATACAATTAAATCATTAGGATTGACCCCAGTTTCCCATCCTAGCCCTTATAAGGTCTCATGGATAGATTCCACATCCATTCCAATCAAGTCTAGGTGCCAAATCTTGATCAAACTGCAATCATATGAGGAGAAGATTTGGTGTGATGTCCTTCCTATGGGAGCCAGTAGTATCATCTTAGGTCGACCATGGCTTTACGATCATGATGCATCCCTGTTTGGATGAACCAACATCTATACCTTTAGTCACCATGGGAAGAAATTTGTAATTCATCCAACTCAACCTAGAGATCTAGTTAGGAAAGATTCTAGTAGCCTTAAAGAAAAGAAACTAGGAGTTAATCTAATTAAGGATAATCCTGAGTCCATTGAAGGATCTAAAGAGGACATTGATGAGTTGAGTCCAGTAGAGGAACCCGAAGAAGAAGAATTAGAGAGTGGACCCATTGAGGAATTAAAGAAAAATGATCTTGAACCCACTACATTATTTGAGGAACAAGTGACTAAGCCAGGATCAAACATTATAGGTAAAAGTAAGGGTTCATAAGAGTTGTTCATAGAGGAAATCTACGAACAAGTCCCTAAGGAACAACCCCAAGAAGTAGATGCAAGTAGTGAAATAATATCTAGTTTTGAATCCAATCAGTCCACAAACCTGATCCATCTATCCACACTTGCACTGACCTCTGCACAGCATTTCCATCAGGACATTTGTCAAAAGATAAACATAATTAATGAACTCTATAAAAACTTGGCTAATTCCCGAAAAAGAGCCAAAGAGTTTTCTGCAGGGGATTATGTGATGATCAGGCTTAGGCCTGAGTGGTTCCCTCCAGGGACCATAAAGAAGGTACATGCTCACAAAGCTGGATTGTTCAAAATAATAAAGAGAGTTGGATCCAATGTCTATGTACTCGAGTTGCTACCCAAATTAAGTATTAGTTCTACCTTCAATATTTCAAACCTTGTGGAGTACCGGGAGCTAGCAGCGATACCTAGCGAGCCCTTTGGCCCTATCCCTTCCCTTGAGAGTGAACCCACCCTAGAGTGTCCACCTACAAACTGGCCTATTAGTGAGAAAAGGATTGAGTGCATCCTGGATGATCAAGCCATCAATACCCGGAACAAAGTCTATCAACGGTATTTGGTTCGATGGCAAGGTCGGCTAGAATCTAAGGACTCATGGATCACTCAAGAAGATTTGTAGTGCCTTAACCTAGACCTTCTTGAGCAATATAAGAGCCGCATTGATCCTTACTTGATGGGGTCGAGTTCCTCTCGCCCCGAGAGAATTGGTGGGGGAACCAAGATCCGACACAAATTACTGGACCCTATCTGGTTTACTGATTAGGGTTTTCTTGAACCCTTAATAATATGTCAAGTTTTGTAATCAAGTTTTGTAATCAAGTTAGTCTAGTTGAGAGTTTTGTAATGAAGTTAGCTCAGCTGAGTTGAATTGAGTCCTGTAATAAGTTGAGTTATCTCAACCTCAGTCCAATTGAGTCCTGTAAATCCAGTACAAGTTCGTGTTACAAGTCCTTGTTAAGTACCAGTTATACAAGAGGAGGAGCACGAGCCAAAGCCTTCACCAGGCCCTCCTAGAGCAAAGCAAGCCCAAGTCTATAAAGCTCCACACATAAAGATGCCAGAGAATATTCTAGGCACCCCTGCCCAAGGTTTCCAGCCCACTAGGAGGCCCATGTGCCCAAGCTCTTTGGAGGCCACCCAAGCCCAAGATGGAGGATGCCCCTTGCTGCCTACATGCCCAAGCCCACTCAATTAGGCATCCAAGCCCAAGTGAAGCACATTTGACCAAGTCCAAAAGAGGGAGAAGTCTAATTCTAACAAGGAGATCAAGTTTAATTTCTATTCAAATTGTATACTCCTAGTTTTAAGCCAATTTATAATTCCTCTCCCACTTAACTTTGTAATTCTATCCTAATAAAGAGAGGGCATGGAGAACATCTATAAATACCCTAGCCCTCCCCCTCTTGTAAGCAACTCTTATTCATGAATTAAAACTTTGCTAAAATTTTGTTAGCTTGTTCTTGTGTTGAGGTGCGTGAGTGATATTTGAGAGCCCTAATTCATCTAAACCCTAGCCATCTCAATGCACCTTCATTCAAGCCCTAATCTGCCCAAAGAGAAGAAGCCCTAGGCATCCAAAGAAAGGAGTCCGCTTCCCCATCCTGGCCGCTAGCTTCAGAAACCCTAATTCCATCTTCTCCAAACCCTAGTTCTTTTCTTTTGCTTTCTTATTTGTTCTCTTGCAGACCTCTGATTCTTGCAGGATCCCCGAAGTGTTCACCTCCAAGGAGGAGGCCCTGTTTGCCTCCTGGACCAATCCTAGATAGTAGCCAGATCTGAGGAACTACAGGCTTATCTTCCCGGCGACAATCTAGAGTGCTGTGTGACCTCGTCATCGACAGGATTTTTGAATCGATTCTTGGTACAATCTTTCCCCCTCTAGATTTCTGATTTGTTGAAGGTATGCTATCCTAACTGGGGGTTTCTAAATTCTTGAGGTCCTTCTTTTATTATTTTTCCATTAGTTCATATGTGGGTAGGTTTGATCTTTTCATTACTAGTTCGCTTGCTAATCTTTACTTTATTTTGAAAATTTAGCCTACAAATTAAAATTCTAAAAAAATATTTAAAAAATTAGTTTCTATTTTTCTACAATCATGTTAGTCTTAGGTTCATCCCGCATCAGGAAGAAATCATCAATGACCCCATCGGCTTCACATCAGATGGTTGAGATTAATTTTCATGATATATGGCTAATTTTGATCCAGATTGACACTAAATTTGATTAAGAAAGCTCTTGATGAGCTCTATAAAAGGAGGATCCCGAGTAATAGTCCAAGCATCAATTCTAGTAACAAGATTTTATTTTATTTTTCTTCTTGTAATTAGTCTAGGCTTTGAAAGAGAGAGGAAGAGGAATAAAGAAAAAGAGTTCTTTAAGAGAGGAGGTGCTGTGATAGAGCCCCGAATCTCCAAGAAGATGTATCCAGGAGCCATATGTAACTAAGGTGCAGTTTGCAGGGAAGTACATTATCCTCTTATTAATTTGTGTAATTATTTTCTCTTCTATACAATTGAATAAATACTTTCAATTCCTTTTCAATTCTTTTCTGTTGATTTCTTAAATTAATTACCTATAGATGGGATGGATGATGATCCTAACATGATATAATTCATGCTCAATATAAATAATTAATTCTAGGATTTTTACTTATATATCTTATTGAGATCTTTTCATCTTAATTGTTGGATAGCCTACACTTATGGGACAGGCTTTGATTTTAATAAGATATGGTTCATACTCAGCAAGATAGTCTATGCTTGGGATTGTTTGAAAGAATTCGAAACAAATATAGATTTTGATTATTTAGATTAGAACAAATACCTAATTTATACTTATGATTACCTAGAAACCCAAAGACATCTTTTTATCATTTAAACCCATTGATCTCATATTTAATTTAAATTGATTAATTTTAACTAACCCATCATCTTCCTTTTAAAAAATTTAAATATTTTTTTATTTCTTTACTTTCTTCATAAATAATTATCCTGGATCTTCAAGGATGTGATCCCTACTCGTCCTAGCTATAGTAGTGAGTTAGGTTTTTATTTTTGATTGCCTACGACAATGATCTGAGCTCTTCATCCATAATAAATCCTAATTGACTTAATCGAATGATTAAGTCAATCATCTTTGATACATGAGTTTGTATGAATGAGCCCTAACTCATTCTTACTCAAAATAACTACTTTGATATTTTGTATCGAGCAGTCCTACTTTTCTCTCCATACAGCTCCTTGAAATTGAGCAGTATAGACTAAGGTTCCATGTCTTCATATTACCTCTACAATTCATTACTCATGGAGGTCAAAATGACACACTTGATAGTTAAGCAATCATTCTACCATATGCTATATATGGCCCTTTTCTCCTCATTAGCATCCTCTTTGATCAGTTCAAGATCTAGAGAGTCGAGGATGTAGAAGACTTTCTCTTATGTTAAAATGATTCTTAAGTTCTTTAACCAATCTACATAATTAGAATTGATCAATTTATGATGGAAAAACATCTAAAATGATCCAAGGTGATAAAGTAGAAGCCATTAAACAAATCTATATGAAAATAAAAAATAATGTATAAGTAGATCACTCAAGATAATATACATAACTAGATGAGAACTTATAAATCTAATTGTCGCTCACTATTTTATCATGAATACCATCGTTATCATCTATGGTAAGTGAGAAACCCTAAAAGGGTTCTTTAGTGGGGTTAAGATTCCAATTCCTCACAAATGCCTTGTATTATACAACAAACATTCATGAGTTCAAGTATAGGATTTCATTTCTAATTACAACCCATGCAATTCTTAACATAATAGCTACCTCTAAGATACTTATAGCTTTATATTACACAACAAATTATAATGTCTTAGTTTAGTCAAATCCTTCATTTCTATATAGTTATGTTTGAATAATGATACCCTTGTATTATACAACAAAGCATACCATCAAATATGCTATAAAGCATTAAATGCACCAAGACAATTTCACATCAATCCCTAGAATAGGCCTTGTGTTACATAACAAACGTACTATAATTTTTGACATGAATTTGGCTTTAGCATGAAAGAAGGTATTAATAGTGTTTTAATCATTTACCATTTCCAATTCAAGATTTAAATTAATCGAATTGGCTAGATAAATGGTAGAGAGGTGGGAAGCCCCCCATGCTTGCCTTAGATATCAAAAGATTGGCCAGGTAAATAATAGATCCAATTAAAAATCACATCTCTTTACCTTCCTAAAACCACTTGCCTAGATATCATTTCTTTAGTGAATTCTCAATCCTTCTCTAGAATTCATCCAGCAAGGCTTCAAGCTTTCAAGATGCCTTCAAACTCTTCTTACAACATACTCAAGATAATTTTAAGCTTGAAATATCCTAGAAGTAACCCATCTGATTGGTTTTTACTTAAGTTTTTCTTTGGGTTCTTCTTTACAAGATTCAATTACAATACAACTCAACACAAGAAATAGAAATGTAGGAGTTGAAATTGAGCAATGAATTCATCCTACAAAAACTTATAAAACACTTAAAGAGTTATTAGTAAAATAAATGCATGCTCCAATATTTTGTTATCATCAAAATCACTTATGGGGTCAACAATCTCCTCCTTTTTGATGATGACAAAATACTAGACATGAAAAATTCTTTACAATTACATGTATGATTGTATTTGAGAGTAAGCATTAACGTGTATCAAAGCTAACTGTATTTGCAAGTAAGTATCAGAGCTTTTATGAAAAACTATATAATATTAGTGTTAGTGCTTTTATATGTATTAGAGTATTAAAGCTTGTATGTTTCAAAGTATCAGAGCTAGCATAAACACAAAGTATCAGAGCTCAAAATTATAAGTATTAGAGCTAATTCTTGAGCTAAATTTTTAAAGCAATCAGAGCAAATTGCAAGTTTTGAGCTAGAGCCATTCAGTTTCAATAATTTGCTCCCCCTTTATGATGATCTGAAAATTTTGAAACAATTTCAAGCTTAGTCAAATATATTCTCCCCCTTTATGTATATTCTTAAATAGTTATAAGTATTTTTCTTGCAATCTCAATGTTCTCCCCCTTTTTCTCAATAATCAAAAAGGTATTCAATTAAAGCTCAATTTTTATGATAGAATAAGAAAGTTCATAAAGTTTGTTTGAGATAATTTCACTCTCTTCTCAACTTTGATATTCTAATTAAACTTTATGTTAATTAGCATTGTACAAATGACAGTATCATTGAGAGTATTGCACAAGTTTAGTTTATACACAAAGGATATGCCAAAAATGTATTTATTGCATTTATAAATTTTCATTACACATTACAAAAGATTAAGATAAAAAGTCTATTCATTATCACTATCTAGCTTAGTATTAAATGGCCCAAAAGGTAGTATAGATGCTATCAGGTCCACAAATTATGGTTCAAAAGCTTGGGGCCTAAGATGAGGAGCTAGCTACCTAGGATGTGTAGTAGAGGTAGGTCCAGGTGTAAGTACAAGTCTAGGTTTATGAGTGGAAAATGCTGCAATGATAGTGGTTTTGAGCTGATCAAGTTGAAATTGAACCACCTCCATCTCTTCATGAAGCTTCTTCAACTTAGTGTTTAATGCAATTAACTCAGCAGCTTACGCATTTGCAAAAGCTTCAGTAGAACCTCGCAATCTCCCAAATTCTGACCTTAAGATCCCTATGCCCCTTGTATAATCTTCCTCCATCCTCTTTCCCTGTTCCAATGATCCCATTTTGAACCTTATCTCCTTTAGCTCTATCCTGAATTCTTCCAAAGTTTGATCAATTATTTTCTTGATTGAATCAGAACCAGATGATATGGTATCAATGATAGGCTATAGATCAGGCTAAGATGTTGGTCTGGAGGTCTTAAGTGATTTAACTCTACCTCTCAACTCCCTGATCTCACTATCAATATGATCCAGTCTACAGTCCACTGATTAGCGAAACTCACCAAACATAGTAGCCAAGGAAGCAATCAAAGATTATGTCAGTGACTTCATCTACAGTGCTATGAAGTCCTGTGTCACTGAAGGTTTAGTTGAAGGTGCAGGTGGTCCTGGAACAGAAGGCACAGGAAGAACATAAGTAGTATCTGGCACAAGTGGAGATGCTGGTAAGGAAGTCTCATACTCAAAGTGCATTGTCTCCACAGCCTCAAATGTATCATGCTCAGTCTCAATAGGTGCAAATCCAGGTACAGTAGTCTCAGCTAGCTTAGTAATGCTAGCAAAGTCAGTAGAAGTGCCAACTGGAACATCAACAATGTGCTCAAGTGCTGAAGGCCCTATAATGGAGATCTCCCTAGGAAGGTCTTCACTGTCACTATCCTCAGTACTGCTACTATTGTTGCTGCTGGAGGATGCTATAGCCCTCTTTTCAGTTCCCTTCTTCTTTCACATCCCTTCACTAAGGATATATCCCATTCGAAGTAGAGATTTAGAAGTATAAGTATCGGTGTGATGAATGGGTTTACCATCTTCTCCTTCTAAACTAATCCAGGAGGCTTGAAACAAAAAGGTTAAAACCATTCCATAAGGTAAACATGCCTTAACTTTTCTGACAGCCTCCTTCATTTGCATTATCATAATATAGGATAAATTTAATGCCTCCCCCTGAATGATGTGTTCCATATAGCTGAGGTCATATTCACTTACCCAATCAAATCTACTAGTTCTTGGAAGAAATATTCTACTAATGAAGTTATCGAGTAATCTCATTTCTAGTGAAAGTGTGTTTGCCATGACAGTTCCCACTCCACTAACATCTATCCTGCCTAGTATTGTTTGAAGGGTTTTCTCTCTATCCTTCAAAACTAAGTGCTTAGTCCCTTCAGCTTGCATTTCCAATATTGTGCTGAGCCTTTCCTCTGTCATAATAATCTATTTTCCCTTTACTATGGATTCAATGTGTTGGGTTTCAATTCTCAAGTTTTCATGGAATGCTCTAACAAGGGTTGGATATGTAGATAAATTCAGAGAGCAAAAGAATGTCCAGCCTTGTTCATCAATTAAATCCCCAATTTTCAGTCCAATTTTTTTAAGAAACTTGAAAATAATCCTTCTACCACTAGTAACAGGCTGGTTAGACACTGAAATCACCTGTCTTGGAGAGTGAGTAGAGGCCAACTATTATGTTTCTTCTTCTTCCCTCTCAACTGCTCGAGTCGGCTCTTCTTGCCGATGCTTTGTTCTTCTTTCTACTTCCACTGAGGGTGCAGCTCTTTTTGATCTCTTCCCAATAGCCATTTTTGGAGCCATTGCAACACTTGTGGGAAGAAATGTGGAATGGGAGCTTGAGGAAGAAGATTTCCAGGTTTTGCTAGAGGTTTTGAGTGGAGTTTTAGGGTTTAGAACAAGAATAGAGAGCAGAAAAGTTTGGAAAAAATTGCACGGCTCTATTAGAAAAACTATTTGCCTGACATCTGAGTTGGCTCTAATAACCCTAAATTGCCCAAGTCAACTCGAATAGAAACTTTCCACAAAAGTTGAAATGATTCAGAAATTGAATTAATTTGATAAAATCTCAAAGAAAGTTGTTCAAAGAACTTAAATTGATGTAGGAGGTTTTCTAGATAACTTTTCCTTAATTTTGAAGGAATTAGGTTAAGAAAATCTAGAAAGGTTCATAAAGACCTAATTCTCCTCTAATCATTTCAAATCTATCCTGATTGAGTGGCTTAGTAAAAATGTCAACCAGTTGGTTCTCAGTTGGGATAAATTCTAGTTCAATATCACCATTTAAAACATGATCTCTAATAAAATGGTATCTAATTTTGATATGCTTAGTCCTTAAGTGTTGAATTGGATTTTTTGTCAAATTTATAATACTTGTGTTATCACATTTGATTGAAATTTTAGATTGTGTAACACCAAAGTCTTCTAGTTATTGTTTAATCCATAATACTTGTGCACAATAACTCTCTGTAGTAACATACTCTGCCTCAGCAGTAGATAGTACTACCGAGTTTTTTTTCTTACAGTGCCATAAGATTAAATTCAACCCTAAAAATTAGCATGTGCCGCTAGTGCTTTTTTTATCAATTTTACAACTAGCATAATCAGCATCCAAAAATTTAATTAAATTCAATGAAGAATGTTTTGAAAATCATAGACCTAGATTACTTGGACCTTTCAAATATATGATAATCCTTTTAACAGCAAGCATATGTGATTCTTTAGGATTAGATTAGAATCTAGCACATACATATACACTATACAAGATATCAGGTCTACATGTAATTAAGTATAACAAGGATCCAATAAGACCTCTATAGAGCTTTTGGTCAATGTTGGATCCATCTTTATCTTTATCCAATCTATAAGTTGGGCTCATGGGTGTGCTCATTTGTTTGCTTGACTCCATACCAAACTTTTCGATTATTTCTTTGGTGTACATGGCTTGGTTAATGAAGATTCCTTCCTTTGTTTGTTTCACTTGAAGTCCAAGAAAGTAGTCAAGTTCATCAATTAGGCTCATTTCAAATCCTCCCTGCATTAACTTAGCAAATTCTCTACAAAGAGTTTCATTAGTTACACAAAATATGATATCATCAACATAAATCCATACAACTAATAAATCATTATTTTTCTTCTTGATGAAAAGAGTTTTGTCAACATTTCCTCTTGAAAAATTATTTTCAATCAAGAAAGTGCTAAGTCTATCATACCAGGCTCTAGGTACTTGTTTCAAACCATATAATGCTTTATTGAGTTTAAAAACATGATTTGGAAATGCATGATTTTCAAAACCTGGTGCCCGTTCTACAAAAACTTGTTCGGATATAAAACCATTTATGAATGCACTTTTCACATCCATTTGAAAAAGTTTAAAATTCATGTAGCAAGCAAATGCAAGAAGTAATCTAATGGCTTCTGTTGGCTTTGGCTCCTTAGTTTTGATGATTAACAAAAGGTTGAGTATATGTTTGGACTAATGTTTTATTTCAAGATAAAGTTTCAAGCCTTAGGTTATTCAAAAAGAGTATCAAGAGTACAATGATGAAACCAAGCTTGCTTGATTTGGGAAAGAGCTCTTCTACCTTAAACAAGATCAAATTTTTCATATTGGACCTTCATATTAAGAAGTAATTGACAAAAGAAACAAAGGCCTAGAGAAACTCAAGCATGGCATGCACCTCTCCAGAGTTTTAGAAAATTTCAGACTAGAGGTCGACCACCAGAGGTCGACTCATGAAGAAAAGAAAAGTTCAGCAAGGCCGGCATGGCAAAATTTCAGTGGCACGCTTCAAAGGTCACCACCTGAGGCTACACCTATCCAGAGGTCGACACCAGAGGTCGACTCATCGCCTGAGAATTCAAACTGGGCAGAACTATGGTTTTCTGGATTTTTGCCTAAGATAAACTGGAGGTCGACTCATGAGGTCGACACTTGACCCAGAGGTCGACTCATGAGGTGACTCATGGCATAACGGCTAGTTTTTCTGAACTTTTGATTTGATTTCTAACGGCCATAAACGGCCATATTTTTTATTCTAACGGTCTTGTGAAGTTGTTTCAGCTTGAATGAAGTATTTAACCTCCACCTAACTTCAAAAAAGTCAAGGAGACAAAGTGAAAAAGAAGAGAGTAAAAGTACAAAGCTTTCAAACAATCCTAAGCCAAAAAGAGAGAAAATCCAAGAGATTCCTTAGCCAAAAGCTTTCCATTTTTGAGGAATCCAGCTTTCAAGTCTTTGGCATTTAGTGAGGTCCAAGATTCCAAGAGGAAGACTTGAAGAGTCTCCAACAAGAGCTACATCGAATTGTTTTTTGCTCAAAAAGGAGTTTGTCTTGTTTTTATTCATTGTATTCATACTCTATTTGTGCTAGCCTAGTTTCAAGGGAATTTGAAACTAGTGTGAGGTTTGTTGGTGAGCCAATTGATAAAACCAACTAGGGTTGCTTGTAAGCCCGAAGCCAAAACAAGTATGTAAGGTTTGTTGGTGAGCCTAGGTAACAAAACCAACTTAGGTTTTGACTTGTGAGCCTTGTAAAACAAGTCGGCTATAATCTAGAGAAGATTATAGTGGAAATTCCCAAGTGGAGCTTGGGGAGTGGATGTAGGTGCTTGGTGCACCGAACCACTATACGTGTTGTGTGTTTGCATTGCTTTACTCTCTATTGCTCTTTAATTGTTGTTATCTTTCATTGCTTCCATTGCACAATTACTTGAGCACTATCACTCTTCACATTTGAAATTGATAGCACATATATTGCTTTATTTTTTAAAAAGACCCAATTCACCCCCCCTCTTGGGCACCATATCTGGGCAACAGCTTCTAATCTTGCTACAGGTGCATATGTTTCATCAAAATCTATACCTTCTTCTTAGTTATATCCCTTAGCCACTAATCTAGCACTGTTTCTAGTTACATTTCCTTGTTCATCTAATTTGTTTCTATAGACACATTTGGTTGCTATGATTGGATGGTCTGAAGGTCTTTCAACTAAAGTCCATACCTTATTTCTTTCAAACTGATTTAGTTCTTCATGCATGGCCATCATCCAGTTTGGGTTAGATTCATCTTCTTCTAAGGTATGAGGTTCTATTTGTGATACAAAGGCTAGGTAATCATGTGCATCTCTATCTGATGACCTAGTCCTAATACCTTGTGAAGGATCACCAATAATTAATTCTCTTGGATGAGAAGTTACGTACATCCATTCCCTTGGTAGATCAGCATGATCCTTACCATTTCTTCTCCTTCTTGAGTTGGTCTTTCCTGTATGCTCATGTCTTCCATTTTTTTTGAAGTGTACCTGCATCATTGTCTATGCACTCTTCTTTCTTAGAAGGTGAAGGGTTAGTTTCAATAAAAAATAACATGTATAGATTCTTCTACAGTAAGAGTTCTTTTGTTAAGTATTCTATATGCTTTGTTATGTAATGAATTACCAAGGAAAATTGCTTCATCAGATTTAGCATCAAATTTTCCTAGATTATCTTTACCATTATTAAGCACAAAGCATTTACAACCAAATATATGAAAATAATTAATGTTGGGTTTATTTTCATTCCAAAGCTTATAGGGGGTTTTCTTCAAAATAGGATGAATTAAAACGTGGTTCAAAATATAACAAGCAGTGTTCACCGCTTCTGTCCAAAAGTACCTTGGAAGATTGCCTTCACATAACATTGTTCAGGCGATCTCTTCCAAAGTCCTATTTTTTCTCTCTATAACACCATTTTGTTGTGGTGTCCTAGGAGCAGAGAAGTTGTAATCAATGCCATTTTCTGTACAATAATCATCAAAAAATTGATTTTCAAATTTGGTGCCTTGATCACTCCTAATTGAAAGATTTTTCTAATTAGAAACTTTTTTATGAAATTTTTGAAAGACTTTAAAAGTTTTCTTTATGAGCAATAAACAAAATTCAAGTAAATCTAGAAAAATCATCTACTATCATAAGTGCATATTTCATACCACCTAGGCTTGTGGTCCTAGTTGGTCCAAATAAGTCCATGTGAAGTAGCTCAAGGGGTCGAGTAGTTGAAATCATATTTTTGGGTTTAAAGCTCCTGGTGCGGGTACCAGACTCAGAAGAAGACTTCAGAGCTCCATTTGGATCTCTGATTGACATTGCCCGAGAAATTAGGATTTGTAATAAAGGTTGACCTGGTCAACCAGTTTATTTATTTTATTTATTGAGTCACCATTTAAATTTTGTTGAGTCATGTTGACTCAGTGCAAGTCCCAATGTGGTTTCAATTTGGTCCAAAATGGTGCCACATTTGTCTTCCAATCAAATCAAGGTTCAAGCAAGTGGAGGCCACACTCCAAGCCACACACCCAGCCACACTCCGAGCACACGCCAGAGTCCAGGAGGCGCCACAGAGGCATCCCAGTGTCATGGTCCCTACATCCAAAGAAGAAAAAATCAAATTGGAGGCTACTTTAAAGGAGGCGCCCATACCTGCCTATTTTACCTAAGCAAAGAAGGAAGAAGACTTCTCTTGGCGAAGAAATCAAAGAAGGACATCCAACCTACTCCTAATTGAAGTTCAAATCAAAATCAAAGAGCTTAACTTGGAGTGGAAGAAAAGAAGAAATACCATAAGAAGAAGAGGACTCCAAATCCAAATCCAACTCCAAAGGAGGCACCAAAAAAAATTCAAAAAAAATTCCTTTATGACCGTCCCAATTTTTTTTGAACTCTTGGTCGGCCAAGAGAGAAGATTTTCTACCTAATCTAGTGGTTGGAGGAGTTTAGTCCCACATGGGAATTTGTACAAGCTTGGAGAAAATTTTAGGTCTATATAATAGACCTCTCTTTGTAACTTTAAAAAAATCAATGAAGAAAAATTATTTTTGCTATTCTCTTGTGTTGAGTGACCTAGGTTTCTCTTCTTCCGCACTATTCTAAGTGTTGAGCTCCGTGAGGGGATAATCCGGGTTCCATTGGAGCCTTGAGGAGGTGAGAGATCTCCATCTTTATCCAAAACCCTAGGTTAGCCACTTGAAATTCCAAAACCCTAGCCGCCCTTCATTATTTTCAATCCATCAAACCCTAGCTCCATCCATCTCCCACGGCCTCTCTCTCTCTACAAGTCCAGGCCATCCACCTTCATCCAGATCCAGTCCGGCTACTTCAGATCCAGAGCAAGTTCCAAGGAAAATCACATCAACATCCAGGAGAATCCAGTTTTTAGCAATTTCAATCTTCAAGTTCATCAACCTGGTAAATCTTTCCCTTGACTCTCTGATTCCATCAATTATTTTTCTTCTCTTCCAGATCTTGAGTTCAGGAGAAGCCAACCCGCCAAAGGACCAGTATTGGAGGATCCATTACGAAGATATCTGAATCCGGGATCCAACAATCTGCTCGGGAGAGTTCCTCCACCAAAATCTGTGAAGATCATTGTCTGGTTAGATAAACCATCTCTTCTCTTTATTTCTGTTCTTTTGAAAGTTCGGAGCGAAACCCTAGGTCTGGGAGTTTCTCAACCCCCAGCGATCCATTGCTTCTGAACTACTCTGATAATTTAGTTCCCTTAAAATTGTGCTTTCGATTATCATATTAGTATCTTTCAATGTTAGGTTAACTTTTCTTTGATTTGAAGCCAACTTCTAAAAACATATAAAAACAACAAAAAAAAATTAGTTAATCTTAATTTACTTCCGTATCGCATCCCTTTATTTGTTCTGCATCATTTTTGGTATCAGAGCCCAGTCTAGGGTTTCTGATTTGCTTGCTTGCTTGTTTTGATTATTTTCTCTTTTTATTTTGTCTGCTCGAAGTAGACTCCCCAGGACGTCCGGTCCTAGGAACTAAGCGAGGCGCAAGCCTCCTCCTCCCATTCCACGGGGTGTTCCTAGGGCGTGTAGGGGATCCATTGGGTTATAACTTCGTAGCAGGGATTATAAACGGGGAAGACAATCTAGTTGCAGCCCGTAATTGCCCTATTGTCTGAATTATTTCTCCCTGCATAAAACTCCAAATCGCATGATTTTTACTTCGTTGAAACCAATATAATGGATTCTATTTTCCATAATTTTTCTGTGATTTATTGGTTTCGGTAAAAACTCTGAGCATTAAAATATAGCAACTCTGTTTTTTGTATTCTGCAATTCAATTCTTTTTGGAGTGATCATCTCATAATTTACTTAAGGGCAATTGAGCATCTAAGATAAGGGGAGGAGTTGATTACCTCTCCTTAGCCCAAAACCACCATCCAATCATTCGAACCTAGACCTAATTTAAAATCAGTTAGACCTAATTTGCCCTAGTGGGCTAGGGACACCAATTGGTCGGGTCTAGGCTAGTGTTGAGTCAGTTTGCCGAGTTATTCTGTGTGTGCTTAGCACTCAGTGTCTAGAACGGTGGTTCAGGGATCCATTCCCGAAGGGCTTGTGTGCTGGTCCGCCTACCTGGCCAATCACTGATTGGTGTCTAGGATTGGCATTCAGGGACCTAACACTCCCCTTACACCTGCCTGGCTGAGTCCTGAGTTACTACAGGCTAGCTTGCCACTCTGATTGGGCATCTAGTTTGGACTCTAGGTCTAGTGATCCAGTAGTCAATTTAGTCTAGTCTCATTTTGTGTGCTTGCTTGAATCATCATGTCTACCAGAAACGGAGTGCCATATCAACCTGGTCAAACCCAACCTGATTTAGAGGCCATGATCAGAACTCTTACTGAAAGTATGGCTAAAATGAGTCAGGATATGACAAACACTGTGGCCCAGTTTAGCGCACAAATTCATGAAGATCTTACCCAACTTAGGGACCGAGTCCAAGTACTTGAAGAACCTAGACATCGGAATTGGACTCCTGACCCCGATTTTAATGTGCCTCAACCTCACCCACATCAGGAGCCTAGAAGGCCTTTATATAGAGATCCTGAACCTAATCATAGGAGGCCTGACCCAGAGCCTGAAGATAGAGATGATAGGTTCATCAGGAACATCAAATTAGATGCACCCACTTTTGATGGTAGTCTGAACCCTAAGGTGTATTCTGATTGGGAGGGTGAGATGGACCAATACTTTGAGTGGTATGCTATGTCGAGGAGAGGAAATACAAGTTTGCCAAGATGAAATTAGTGCGTCAAGCTAGGTTATACTGGGGGAACATTGAGCTAACCACTAGGAGACGGAATGTTGAGCCCATAACCACTTGGCAGGGTATGAAAGAAAAACTGAGAGATAAATACCTACCCATTTCATACCAGCAAAACCTGTTAGACCAATGGCAAAACCTGAAACAAGGAAACCGATATGTCTCAGACTACATAACTACTTTTGATGAATACCTAATGAGATGTGATGTGAGTGAAGCCCACGAAGTCACTTTGTCTAGATTTAGGGCTGGACTGAGGGAAGAAATCAAGAGAGAACTATTTCTGAGAGAGGTTACTGATCTAGACCAAGCCTACCAGATTGCACTGAACACTGAGAAATTTCAGAGAGGACCTATACCTTCTAGGGTTAGTGCCCCAATCCCAAGGAATGGACCTAGCCAAGTTATCCCTAGTAAACCTTTTCAGGGTACTTCTACCCCTAGACCCATGGACAAAGGTAAGGCACCTGACATCCAGAGAACCCCTAGTTCAAATATCACCTGTTTTAAGTGTCAGAAACCAGGTCACATTTCCAGTCAGTGTACTGCCATAGCCTGTTTCAAGTGTCATAAGGTAGATCATGTTGCTAGCCAGTGCCCACGGAGATCCCTTTACATAGAAGAGGGAGAGAATGATAATTCCAAGCCCAGTGAGGAATTTGAAGAAGAAGTTTATGAGGCCGGAATAAATTTGGTTGAGGAGTATGAAGGAGAGGAGGAACCCAATGAATCTGACCAATTAGGAGTTGTAAGATGCATCCTATCCCAGAATCTAGTTCAAGAGGATTGGCGTAGGACTAACATCCTACAGACTTTTCTTAAATTAGGTGATAAGGTATGTAAGATCATCATAGATAGTGGGAGCTGTGTAAATGCCATCTCTACTAGCACTGTCAAGATGTTAGGCTTAATCCCAGTTCCCCATCCCAACCCCTATAAGGTTTCTTGGGTAGATTCTACCTCCATACCCATCCAGTCTAGATGTCAAGTCCAAATCCAAATGCAATCTTATCACGAAAAGATTTGGTGCGATGTTTTACCCATGGGGGTGAGCAGTATAATTCTCGGAAGACCTTGGTTGTATGATCATGATGCCACCCTCTTAGGAAAATCCAATACCTGTGTCTTTAGTTTCAATGGGAAGAAGATTACGATCCATTCCGTTCCCCCTAAGGACAAGGTAACTAAAGGAGCCGGTAAGGTTAAGGAGATGAAAACTGGAGTGAACCTAATCAGTGCTAAGGATCTAGAACAAGAAATTCATAGTGGTTCACCCATCTGGATGTTGACTGCTAAGGAACTTAGAACTTCAGAACCCTCAGAGCCTCCTCAAGAAGTTAAACCTGTGTTAAAAGAATTTGAGGATGTCTTTCTCGAGGATTTGCCAGACCACCTTCCACCTCTTAGGGATATCCAGCATGCCATAGATCTAATCCCAGGAGCGACTTTGCCCAACTTGCCCCATTACAGGATGAATCCATCTGAGCATGAAGAACTGCAAAAGCAGGTTGGAGAATTATTAAGGAAGGGGTTTATTAGAGAAAGTCTTAGTCCTTGTGCAGTCCCAGCCTTACTAACCCCAAAGAAAGATGGCACGTGGAGGATGTGTGTTGACAGTCGTGCCATCAATAAAATTACAATCAAATATAGGTTTCCCATCCCTAGACTAGATGACATTCTTGATATGATGGCTGGTGCAATGGTTTTTTCTAAGATTGATCTCAAAAGCGGCTATCATCAGGTTAGGATTAGACCCGGGGATGAATGGAAAACTGCTTTCAAAACTAAGGATGGTCTTTATGAATGGGTTGTTATGCCTTTTGGGTTGTCCAATGCCCCTAGTACCTTCATGAGAATTATGACCCAGGTACTTAGAGCTTTCATAGGAAAATTTGTGGTGGTCTATTTTGATGACATCCTGATCTATAGTAAGACCCCAGCAGATCACCTAGGCCACCTTAGAGCAGTCTGCCAAGTTTTGAGGAATGATAGACTCTACGGTAATCTTAAGAAGTGTGAATTCATGACTAGTAGAGTTATCTTTCTTGGTTTTGTAGTAACCCCTGACGGCGTGGCGGCCGATCCTGAGAAAATTAGGTCCATAGTAGACTGGCCAGAGCCAACCAATGTGAATGAAGTTAGAAGTTTCCACGGCTTGGCTACCTTCTATAGGCGATTCATCAAGGGGTTTAGTACTTTAGCTGCTCCTATCACTGATTGTATTAGGAAGGGAGAATTTCATTGGACTAAGTCAGCCCATAAAGCCTTCCTAGATCTTAAGGATAAAATGACCCAGGCACCCATTCTGAGATTACCCGATTTTTCTAAAGTATTTGAGGTTGCCTGTGATGCTTCAGGTGTAGGAATATGTGGAGTCCTAAGCCAAGAGAATCATCCCATAGAATTCTTTAGTGAAAAACTTAATGATGCTAAGCTTAGGTATTCTACCTATGATAAGGAATTTTATGCGGTGGTGCAAGCTTTGCGTTACTGGAGACATTATTTGCTACCGCAGGAATTTGTACTATTTTCGGACCATGAGGCCCTTAGATTTCTGAACTCCCAAAAGAAGCTTAACCCTAGGCATGCTAAGTGGGTAGAATATATCCAGTCCTATACTTTTATCCTGAAACATAAGGCTGGAGTTGAGAATAAGGTAGCTGATGCCCTTAGTCGCCGATCTCTGTTATTAACTTCTGTTAGAACTGAGGTCATAGGGTTTGAGCAAATCAAAGAGGAATATGAATCTTGTCCGGATTTCACAACTGTGTATCAGGATCTAGTTCAAGGACCATCTAGTAATCACCAGGATTATACCCTTGTAGATGGTTTTTTGTTCTTCAAAAATAGGCTTTGCATCCCTAGAACTTCTCTTAGGGAATTTTTGATTTGGGAAATCCATGCTGGAGGTTTAGCCGGCCATTTTGGAAAAGACAAGACCATTCTAGCTATTGAAGACCACTTTTTCTGGCCTAGCTTGAAAAGGGATGTAGCTAATATTGTAGCTAGATGTCGAACCTGCGCTGTTGCCAAACAGCGAAAACAAAACACTGGCCTTTATACCCCACTCCCTGTCCCAGATCGTCCTTGGCAAGATGTGAGTATGGATTTTGTGTTAGGTTTACCTAAGACCCAGAGGAGACATGATTCTATCTGTGTCGTAGTCGACCGATTCTCTAAAATGGCCCACTTCCTGCCTTGTTCCCAAACCTTTGATGCGTCTAAGGTAGCCACGCTTTTCTTCAATGAGATAGTTAGACTCCATGGCCTACCTAAGATAATCGTTTCAGATAGGGATGTCCGGTTCACCAGTTACTTTTGGAAGACCCTTTGGCATAAGTTAGGGACAAAACTTAAGTTTTCAACTGCCTATCATCCCCAAACTGATGGCCAAACTGAAGTAGTGAACCGTAGCCTAGGAAATCTGCTGAGATGTCTTGTTGGTGAAAATACCAGAAATTAGGATTTATACCTACCAAGGGCAGAATTTGCGTACAATGACTCGGTCAATAGGTCTACGGGTAAGAGTCCATTTGAAATTGTATATGGGTACAAACCTCACACACCTCTTGACCTAGTCCCTTTACCTGTCCACACTCGAGTCTCCGAATCTGCTGAGAATTTTGCACAGCATGTAAAAGACTTGCATAAAGAAATTCATGCCAAAATAAATTTAAGTAATGAAACTTATAAGAAGTTGGCTGATACTCAAAGGCGAGTCAAATCTTTTGTTGAGGGAGACTATGTGATGATTAGGTTAAGGCCTAAACGGTTTCCTCCTGGAACCGTTAGAAAGTTACATGCTAGGGGAGCTGGACCATTTAGAGTGGTAAAGAGAGTAGGATCCAATGCCTATGTGCTCGAGTTGCCTCCAGAACTAGGCATTAGCTCTACTTTCAACATTACAGACTTAGTAGAGTACAGGGAGCCAGCTGTGATTCCTAGTGAGCCTTTTGAGCCTAACCCTATCATTGAGAGTGATCCCGACCCTGTGTGTCCACCAACAAACTGGCCTGTGAGGAAAGAGCAGATTGAAAAGATCCTGGATGATCAGGTTATCTCTACTCGTAATCGAGGATACCAAAGGTACCTGGTCCGCTGGCAAGGAAGGCCAGATTCTGATGACTCTTGGATCTCCCGAGAAGAATTACAAGAATTGGACCCAGACCTCTTGGAGAGATACCAGAGCCAACTTGAGCCTTACTTGACAGGGTCGAGTTCCTCCCACCCTGGGAGAATTGGTGCGGGCACCAGACTCAGAAGAAGACTTCAGAGCTCCATTTGGATCTCTGATTGACATTGCCCGAGAAATTAGGGTTTGTAATAAAGGTTGACCTGGTCAACCAGTTTATTTATTTTATTTATTGAGTCACCATTTAAATTTTGTTGAGTCATGTTGACTCAGTGCAAGTCCCAATGTGGTTTCAATTTGGTCCAAAATGGTGCCACATTTGTCTTCCAATCAAATCAAGGTTCAAGCAAGTGGAGGCCACACTCCAAGCCACACACCCAGCCACACTCCGAGCACACGCCAGAGTCCAGGAGGCGCCACAGAGGCATCCCAGTGTCATGGTCCCTACATCCAAAGAAGAAAAAATCAAATTGGAGGCTACTTTAAAGGAGGCGCCCATACCTGCCTATTTTACCTAAGCAAAGAAGGAAGAAGACTTCTCTTGGAGAAGAAATCAAAGAAGGACATCCAACCTACTCCTAATTGAAGTTCAAATCAAAATCAAAGAGCTTAACTTGGAGTGGAAGAAAAGAAGAAATACCATAAGAAGAAGAGGACTCCAAATCCAAATCCAACTCCAAAGGAGGCACCAAAAAAAATTCAAAAAAATTCCTTTATGGCCGTCCCAATTTTTTTTGAACTCTTGGTCGGCCAAGAGAGAAGATTTTCTACCTAATCTAGTGGTTGGAGGAGTTTAGTCCCACATGGGAATTTGTACAAGCTTGGAGAAAATTTTAGGTCTATATAATAGACCTCTCTTTGTAACTTTAAAAAATCAATGAAGAAAAATTATTTTTGCTATTCTCTTGTGTTGAGTGACCTAGGTTTCTCTTCTTCCGCACTATTCTAAGTGTTGAGCTCCGTGAGGGGGTAATCCGGGTTCCATTGCAGCCTTGAGGAGGTGAGAGATCTCCATCTTTATCCAAAACCCTAGGTTAGCCACTTGAAATTCCAAAACCCTAGCCGCCCTTCATTATTTTCAATCCATCAAACCCTAGATCCATCCATCTCCCACGGCCTCTCTCTCTCTCTACAAGTCCAGGCCATCCACCTTCATCCAGATCCAGTCCGGCTACTTCAGATCCAGAGCAAGTTCCAAGGAAAATCACATCAACATCCAGGAGAATCCAGTTTTTAGCAATTTCAATCTTCAAGTTCATCAACCTGGTAAATCTTTCCCTTGACTCTCTGATTCCATCAATTGTTTTTCTTCTCTTCCAGATCTTGAGTTCAGGAGAAGCCAACCCGCCAAAGGACCAGTATTGGAGGATCCATTACGAAGATATCTGAATCCGGGATCCAACAATCTGCTTGGGAGAGTTCCTCCACCAAAATCTGTGAAGATCATTGTCTGGTTAGATAAACCATCTCTTCTCTTTATTTCTGTTCTTTTGAAAGTTCGGAGCGAAACCCTAGGTCTGGGAGTTTCTCAACCCCCAGCGATCCGTTGCTTCTGAACTACTCTGATAATTTAGTTCCCTTAAAATTGTGCTTTCGATTATCATATTAGTATCTTTCAATGTTAGGTTAACTTTTCTTTGATTTGAAGCCAACTTCTACAAACATATAAAAACAACAAAAAAAAATTAGTTAATCTTAATTTACTTCCGCATCGCATCCCTTTATTTGTTCTGCATCAGCTCCCCCTAGTTTGTTTAACCATTTGGCATGCATCACAAACATGATCAAGATCTATTTTAAATTTAGGAATGCCTCTAACTAAATTCTTGGAAATTAACTTGGCAATAGTATGCATGCTAGCATGACCTAATCGTCTATGCCAAAGTAAGCAAGACTACTTGGTCTTAGCATTCATTGCAACAAGACTAGAACTACTTGACATGGCAAGATCATTAAGGTCTACCACGTAAATGTTTCCAAGTCTATGTCCAATGAACTTACTACTAGAATCAAGAGAGTTTGTTACAATACACATAGATGATTCAAAGATAACTTTGAAGCCTTTATCACATAATTGACTAATGCTTAACAAATTATGCTTCAATTTTTCTACTAGCAATATATTTTCCATAAAAGTATAGAGGGTTATCTTGATCATACCAATTTCGATTATTTTTCCCTTGCCATTGTCTTCAAAAGTAACCATACCTCCTTCTTTCATCCCTAGTGCGATAAATTGATCCTTGTCACCCGTCATATGTCTTGAACATCCACTGTCAAGATACTATCTTTTCTTTAATTTTTGGGCTGCAAAACATTCCCACAAGATAATCAAGAAGTTATTTTAGATATATAAGCTAACTTGGGTCCTTGCAGGTTTGCGGAGGTGGTTCCTTTGGAAACCCAAGTTTTTCTTACTTTACTCTTGAGATTTTTAAAGATATTGCATTTAAAAGCTTTTTGTCCTAACCCTTTACATGCATAACATTAAACTCTAGAATTCTGAAAGGATGCAGATTTTGAAGTTCTACATGTTGCTGCATGAGATGCAAATATAAATGATTTTCTATTTGAGCTCTTAGGAACATTTGATGCAGCTTTAGGAGTAGTACCAGAAATATTTGTTGCAAAAGCTTTTTAAGATATTAATTTTGGAACATAAGCTTTGGTGTCACAAAAGTAGTAGCTAAAACTTCATTTAAAATTGAAGAATTAAAACTGATTCCAACTTTATTTCCATAAATTCTTTGATCTTTTAAAATCAACTTAAGCTTATTTGAAGATAAAGTAAGTTTTTCAAAAAGTGGCTAGAATTTTTCAACCTCCTTTTTTAAATCATTGTTTTAAATAGTTAAAGCCTTGTTCTTGTAAAGATATGCATAGTTTTCAATTTCCAAAGCTTTAAACTTTTCAGAAAAGACATATAAATTCTTTTGCAATATATTGTTCCTTTCATAAATTTCTTCTTTTTTCTTTAGTAAAGAATCATTGATATTCTTTAATGATCTAATCTTTACTCCAGCCTTTTTGAATTCAGATAATAGATCATGAAAAGCAGAATTCAATTCATCAAATATAAATTCTATTTGAGCATTGGGGGATGTTACCTCATCTTCGAGACCCATTAGACAAAGATTAGCAATTTTTGTGGTCTCTTCCTCTTCAATTGAGGTGGATTCCTTGCTATCGCTCCATGTAGCAACCATCACCTTCTTTTTCTTCTTCTTGAAGGTTTTCTTCAATAGTGGATAATCTGGATGAATGTGCCCCAGTTTTGATGCAGAACGAAAGAAGAGATGCGATGCGGAAGTAAATTAAAATTAATGTATTTATTTATTTATTTATTATATATATATATTTTCAGAAGTCGGCTTTGACTCAAAGGAAAGTTAAACTAAATTGAAAGAAACTATATAATAATTGAAAGGACAATTCAAAGAAACTAGATTATCAGAGTAGTTCAGAAGTAAAGGATCGCTGGGGGTTGAGAACTCCCAGACCTAGGGTTTCGCTCTGAACTTTCAACAGGACAGAACTAAAGAGAAGGGAAGGGTTATGTACCAGGTAGTGATCTTCATAGAGTTTGGTGGAAGGACTCTCTCGAGCAGATTGTTGGATCCTCGGATTCGAATATCTTCGCAATGGATCCTCCAATACTGGTCCTTTGGCAGAGTTGGCTTCTCCTGAACTCAGGATCTGGGAAAGAAGAAGAACAAGTTAAGGAACCAGATACTCAAAGAAAGGATTTACCAGATAAGAAGAACTTGAAATTGGTATTGCTGAAATCCTGATTCTCCTGGATGCTGATCTGACTTCCTCTGGGATTTGCTCTGTATTCAAAGTAGCTGATCTGGACCCGGATGCTGGTGGTCGGCCTCTACTTGGAAGAGAGGGGCCGTGAGATGATGAGGTAGATTAGGGTTTGGATGATTGGTGGAATGAAGAAGATGATGGGCGGCTAGGGTTTGGAATTGAAGTGGCTAACCTAGGGTTTTGGGGTTGGAGATCTCACACCTCCTCAAGGTTCCTAGGGAACCCGGATTTTACTCCATCACGGAGCTCAACACCTGAACACAAGTGCGAAAGAGAGAAACACAAAGTTGCTCACAAAGAAATTGATTTCATTCATCCTTTTATTCAAGAGTTACATAGAGTTGAATATATAGACATAACAAAGAAACAAAATTTCATACACTTTCCATGTGGGACTAATAGGACTAACCCACACTTTAGGCATCAAATTCTCTTCCCAAGACTCCTTCCATGAGTGGGCAGCCCAAAAACTGCAAGAAAACTTAAAAATCAGCTCCAAATGGCAAGTTATGGGGGTGTCTCCTAGTATCTCTCCATGAATCAAGGATTTTTCCTTCATGGTTTGGCTCTTTTGGACACCTCCTAGTCTTGCTCCACAAGCTTAGGCTTCTTCCTTTCATGGCTTTGGCACTTTAGGAAACTTTTGGGTGCCTCCTTGATTTTCTCCCCAAGACATGCTCTCTTCACTTTTATAACTTGGATTTTTATGGAACATTGTGGGGTACCTCCTTGATCCTCTCTTCAAGAAAAATTCTTGCCATCCTGGCTTGGGTTTATCTGGAAAGAAGTGGCTCCCCCTTGGATTGAGGTATCTTGATGGATTTCTCCCCCAAGTGGCGCATGAAAGAAGGGACCTGCTTTCTTGTGGTGTGGGGACCAAGGCACACTGGAAGGAGATGTGGCGCCTCCTGGACTCTGGCGTGTGGCTGGGAGTGTGGCGCCCATATGCTTGGGCCTGGGAGAAAAAATTGGGCACCCTGGACCTTGACTTGATTTTAAAAAAATGGCACCAACCTAGAGAAGACCTAGACCACTACTAGGACTTGTACTAAGTCAACATGACTCAACAAAATTTAAATTGTAGGGAAATACAGACTCAAGACTAAAATTGAGTTGACCAAGTCAACCCTAATTACAAAACCAGAAAACCCTAATTCTTCGGGCAAGGTCAATCAGACATCCAGATGGAGCCCTGAAGTCTTCTTCTGAGTCTGGTGCACGCACCAAGTTTCTTACATTCATAGCAGGTGGGCACTTGTTCCTTTTCTTTCTCCTTGTCCTTGTCCTTATCTTTACTATATTCTCCTTTCTTGTAGAATTTTTTATGATATCTACCTTTTTTCTTTTCCATAAATCTTCTGAATCTCCTCACGACCATTGCGATAACTTCATCTTCTAGATCATCTTCGGAGGAGATGAAGTCATCTTCCGATTCCTCATCATGCCTTTTAGAATCAGATGCAGCCTTGAATGCAACTTCTTTTTGTTTCGATCATCTTCAGTTCGGTGCTACATAGCCAAATTGTGAATGATGAGTGAACCCATTAATTCATCCAGAGATATGGTGTTTTGATCTTTCACTTCCTAGATGGCAGTCACTTTAGGGTCCCACTTATTCAGAAGTGATCTAAGAATCTTCTGTACTAGATCTGCATTTGAATAAACCCTGCCAAGACTTTTCAAACCATTAATAATATCTATAAATCTTGAAAATATGGTAGATATAGTTTCAGTAGGTTCCATTTTAAACAATTCGTAACTATGTACTAGAAGATTTATTTTCGAAGTCTTCACTTGGAAAGTTCCTTCTTGGGTCACTTTGAGTTTGTCCCAAATTTTCTTTGTAGAAGGGTAAGTGGAAATTCGATTGAACTCGTTGGCATCCAAAGCACAGTATAATAAATTCATTGCTTTGGCATTTAATTCTTCAATCTTCATGTCATGTTCATCCCAGTCTTCTTCAGGCTTTGGGACATCCATGCCATTGATTTTGATCATGGAAATTTATGGCCCTTTTAGAATGGCCTTCCATAATCAAAAATCGTCAGCTTGTATATAGATTTTCATTTTAGCTTTCCAGTAAGAATAATTAGTGCTAGTGAAGAGTAAAGGTCTATTAGTAGATTGGCCTTTGGCCAAGGATGTACTCATGGGATGAGCCATCAACCTTTACTCTAAATGTATTCAGAGACACTGCTCTGATACCAGTTGTTGCCCCGGTGGCTTTCCCAAGAGGGGGTGAATTGGAAATTTAAAAAGTTTAAGCAATTATATGCTTTTTGAAAATCCCTTGGAAGTTTTAAGTACTGTGATAGGATAATTAAATGCAGAAGTGTAATCAAATAAGAAAAGCATAATACAAACACAAGAAAATTATAGTGGTTCGGAGCAACCCAGCTCCTACGTCCACTATCCAAGATTACCACTTGGGATTTTCACTATATTTCCCATTGGAATACAGTCGGATTGTTTTAACAGGCTCACAATCCAAATCCCTATACTTTGGTTTTTTAAATTGGAATGGTGCGGGCACCAAAATTCGAAAGAGGTTTCAGTCTAATTCAATATGGCCTTAATTCTTTCATTAAACTTATGTCCTGCAAATTGAGTTAGTTTACTTTTTTAATTGAATTTGAGTCATGTAATTAGAGTTGGGTTTATTTAAATTTGGTTTCTTTTGAGTCCATTTGGTTTTTTTGAGTCCAATTAGGATCAAATTGGTCTTGTATTTAGTAAGTTTAGTAGTTGGGTCCAAGAGAGGTTTGGAATTGGTTAAATGTAAGCAAGCTCACTTGAAGATGGAATGCACTCAACCACTTAATCCAAGGAGGATGCCACTTCAGTAAGCCATGTAGGATGCCATGTCAGCCTCCCAACCATGTGGAGTACACCTCAGCAAGCCACCTCATCACATGCCACATCACCAAGAGAGATTCAAATTCAAAGTGGGCGGCCAAGGAGTTCAACCTTCCACCATTTTAGCTAGCTATTCCCATAAAATCTCCATGTAATTTGAATTCCACCCTTATAGCTAGGAACCTCCCATGAAAAGCTCCTTGTAATTCAAAATTTCAAGTCTTTGGATGCTTATAAAATCTACTCCAAGCTCTCTTGTAAAGAATGATGAATTGAATGAAAAAAAGTGAGTTTCTTTCTTTCATTTGGTGTTATCAAATGTCCTCCGAGAGGGAGTGGGTGAGAGGCCCTTAGCTACTTCAAAAGAGATCATCTTCCATGCCAATAGCCATTAGCAAATCTTCTAGTCCATCCAAGCACTCCATTCTAACGTCCAAGGTGCAAGAAAAGCCATTCCAAGAGGGCCGGCCAAGCTACTTCCACTCCATCAACTTCTTCTCAACTTCAACCATCATTTCAATTATTTTCTACCTTTTAATCTCCTTCTTAACTCTAATATGGTTTGTGTAGGATCCCCGGGATGTCCAAGTTCCAAAGAAGAGGGTCTTCCAAGATAAGAAACAGAGACAAGAAGTCCCAACATCTAAAGGAATCACCTTGTCATCCGAGAGCTTCATCCTTGAGTTTAATCTTTCCAATCTTTGAGATGTTAATGCCTGGGTACCCTTCTTTCAGAGTTTTTCTAGATCTAAAATATTAGATTAATTAGGCCCTATCCTATATGGTTTCTTAACCACGAAGTTCCTTTTCTCTTTATTATTGTGAAGGTTCTCATTCAAGTCTAGTCTACATGCAAATCCCTTCATGATAGTTTCTTTTCTTTTACATGGAAAGTAACCTAGCTTTACTTCATTTTTCATTTAATTGTTATTGTCTCCTCTTAGATTGCATCATTCCATTTCATCACACATCAAATTAGTATCAGAGCATAGTAGGTTAGGGCTTTGCATCATCTTCAATACCTAGATTTGGGTGCTTCACCAAGCTATCCGGTCTTAGGAGAAAAGTAGGGTTTCAAGATCCTCTCTTCCCATTCCACGGGGATCTCCTAAGGCATGTCGGGGTGCCATTGTGATTGACCCTTGAAGGGAAACACAAAAAGGTAAGTTTAAAATTTTAAAGAATAGTTTTGCATCATTTAAATCTAGCATTTTTAAAATTTCTGTTGTTCTGTCCTACATGCATTGTCTATGTTCCAGGAACTACCACGCCTAACACAGATTTTATTTTTAAATTTCCTCTCATTTGGTATATCATCTATGAGTTAGAAATGTTCTATGATTTTTTCTAAATTCTTAGACATCGATACACATCACTTTTCTGCCCCGCATCAGAACTGCAACACATTGATTTCTGCACCTGAAATTAGGGTTCTTTTGCATGTTTGCATTCATCTCATGGTAAATCAGTTTAAGGGCATTAAAATGATATAGGGTCAGGATTTCATTACCTATCCCTAGCCCAAAAATCACCAACCTGCATAGAAAACCCAACCTTTAATTAAAACTAAGTAGACATTTAATTTGCTTAGTGAGCTAGGGACACCCACAAGGTCGGGTTGAACTAAGTGTCAAGCCAATTTAGACAACTTCTTTGTGTATGCTTGTATATTTGGTGTCTAGGCAAGTAGTTCAGGGACAAGAGCTCGAAGGAAGGTGGGTTGGTTCACTTACATGGCCAATTTCAAATTGGTGCCTAAGGCAAACAAAGAGTGACCTCCATCAACCTTACACTTACCTGGCCAGGTGCCAAGTTACTACAACTAAGATTGTCATCTTGACCTAACATTTGGTTTGGACTCTAGGTATAGCAAACCCCTAGTCTGAGGTTGAGTCCGTGTGTGCATGGCAACTAGATCAGGAGCACCCTACTAGCAAACCCAAGCTTAATCTAGTGTAACCATGGAACAAAATTTTGAGAACTTGATGAAATCTTTGAATGACCAAATGATCCGACTGAACTAAAACCTGACTGACCAATTGGCCTAAACCAACCAAAGCATGACTGATCAAATGACCCTCATCACTACTAGGCTTGATCAATCAGAGGCTCATACCCCTGGAGGAACCCATGAAGTCTAGAATGAGTTAGAGCCTAAACCAGAGTTTGATACACCCATCAATCCTATAAGGGCTCTGCAACAAGACCTTTTTCCTGAACCCAATCTTAGAAGGCTTCATCAAAACCATTTCTTTGAGCCAAATCCTATGAGACCCAACCCTGATCGAGTCCATGACCCGAACCCTAGGAGAGCACACCATGTCCCAGCCTATGAGCCAAACCCTAGGAGATCTAATCAGGATCAAATGGACCATGATGATCGAACCCTTAGGAATATTTGGTTGGAAGTACCAACATTTGATCGAAATCTGGATTCTAAGGTTTATATAGACTGGGAGGGAGAGATGGATCAGTACTTCGAGTGGTATGACATGATTGAGAAGAGAAATTGCAAATTTAAGAAGCTTAGGCTAATTAATCAAGCCAGGCTTTACTAGAGAAATGATGAGGGATGGACTCGATGAACCCTGATTTATTTGGAAAAGGAAAAACACCTAAACAAACTAGGACCGTGGGAGGCCTAAGAAGCCTCCCGAGACTAGGGTGAACTGACACTAAACCCTAAAACAGCTAAACTATTTTGGTTTTCAATTTTTTTGGTGGAGGAATAATAGGATGGAGGATAGGAAACATGGACACTCTAGGACTGGGGACTCACCTTCATGGAGAGACGTCGCATCTCTAGGGCATCTCACCCACCCCACTACATGTAGTCTAGGGTGTCCCACCCATCTCATTACACGCGGAGCCTAGGGCATCCCACCCAAATCGCTACCTAGGGCCGTAAAGAAAAATCCCTAAGACCTAGAGGGGGACTCGATGGGAAAGGGGATAACTAGGGCCTCGTGCCCCTCGATGCTCGCATGGAGCGAAGGAAGTGGGGTCTCCCACCCCTCAACACCTGCAAGTGAAGGAAAGACGGGCCTCGGCCTAGAACCAGAAATAGTGGAAAACCCAAAAATTTCATTCAAACTTAAACTTTACGAGAGGGGGAGGGGGCCATTATTTAGAAAAACCAAAACCCTCAGTTACTTAGCCTACAAGAAACCCAAAAAAGAAAAAATAAATTACATCAAAATCCATGCTACATCAATATTGGTGTTGATCTGCTCTGGGAAGCGTGTCGACTTGATGATCTGCTTTGAAAAGCATGCTGCTCTGAATACTGGGATGCTCCAAAATCCATGCAGACTCTACTCGTGGACGAGCACAGGGAGAAGGAAGTCATCTCCGGTGGCAACCGGTGACGGGCGGCGGCCGGGAAGCGGGCGGCGGATGAGGCCGGCAGATGGCGAGCGACGGACGGTCGGCGATGGCTACAAGCGGGGCGGCGGCACAGGGATGGCACGGCATGCCCAGGGCGTGCCGTTTGGTCTCCCATGGGCGTGGGGGACCCGAGCGCTGGCGAGGACCTCCGGCGGCTGGACCTTGGCCGGCAGACAGCGAGACAGTGGCAAGCGGGCGGCGGTGTAAGGTGGGGGGCGACGGCATCACACGGACGAACGCATCCGTTCATCTTCCCACGGGCCGTGGGGCCCTGGGCACCGACGAGGGCACCCCCCGGTGGCCGGGCGAGAGCCGACAGGCAGCGAGACGGGTGGCCGGCAGTAGGCAGGGGGCGGCCGTGGGCAGGCGACGGACGGATGCCTCCGCATCCGTTCGTCTTCCCACGGCGTGGGCGGGGGGCGGCCGAATTTTCCAACGAGGGCGGGACAAGCGAGCATCGACGGAGGGTTGACAGTGGCGGCCGGGGGTCGGGCATCCCGGATCTGGGGCCGGCGTGGCAGCGGCTAGGGTTTGGGAAGCTTTTTAAAAAACATGGGATGAAGATGGAGTAAGGCTGGAATAAGGTAGGGATAAGTTTGGGATAAAGCTAGAATAGTGGGAATAGGTGGAATAGCGGGAATAGGAAAAATAAAAAGGGTGAGAAAATTAAGAAAAATGGAAAAAAATCCTGGACTTGCCATGGATCCCCATCATTCTCCTCAACCGTGAAGAACTCGACTCCGTCGAGTTCGAAAAAATAGAGCACACCCTAATCCACAACTCATTCTGATTAGGAAAAGGGACTCGATGAACCCTTGTTTATTTGGAAAAGGAAAAACACCTAAACAAACTAGGACCGTGGGAGGGCTAAGAAGCCTCCCGAGACTAGGATGAACTGACACTAATCCCTAAAATAGCTGAACTCTTTTGGTTTTCAATTTTCTTGGTGGAGGAACAATGGGATGGATGATAAGAAACATGGACACTCTAGGACTGGGGACTCACCTTCACAAAGAGATGTCGCACCTTTAGGGCATCTCACCCACCCCACTACATGAAGTCTAGGGCGTCCCACCCATCTCACTACACGCGGAGCTTAGGGAATCCCACCTAAATCGTTACCTGGGGCTGTAAAGAAAAATCCCTAAGACCTAGAGGGGTACTCGATGGGAAAGGGGATAACTAGGGTCTCGCACCCCTCGACGCTCGCATGGAGCGAAGGAAGTGGGGTATCACACCCCTCAACACCGCAGATGAAGGAAAGACGGGCCTCAGCCCAGAACCAGAACCAATGGAAAACCTAAAAATTTCATTCAAACTTAAACTTTACAAGAGGGGTTGGGGGCCATTATATAGAAAAAACAAAACCCTCAGTTACATAGCCTACAAGAAACCCAAAAAAGAAAAAATAAATTACATCAAAATCCATGCTACATCAATATTGGTGCTGATCTGCTCTGGAAAGCATGTTGACTTGATGATCTGATATGAAAAGCGTGCTGCTCTGAATACTGGGATGCTCTAAAATTCGTGCATACTTTATGTTGGGTTCCGGTGCAACGCAGCGGAAGTGTAATTTCAAAACTGAAACTAAATTCACACCAAAAACCCTAAACCAGGAACTCCTTAAATAAGACTAGAACATATGACAAGCATATTTATGCAAATTAGGATTAGGATACCAACCTGTAATCGCTTATTCCAACAAACTTGAAGTTGAAGGGGCTAACTGAATTTACCAGGCGTCCAGGTGTCCGCCCTCCGATGGTGATCCATACAGAGCGATGATCAAGAACACTATCTTCTTGTCCAATGGTTCCTCCTTTTGAGTTCTTCTTCTAGAACTCAATTCTTCATATTATGGCTTGAATTCTTCCACAAAAGAGGTAGCCTCCCTTTCCTTGATCTCTTCTCCTCCTTCCACTAAGACCTTGGCCCTTTTGACACCCTTGTCTTGAAGAAAAGATCTTGTCCTAAGAGGATATAGGCTTGTCTTAAGTTGGAGGAGAAATTAAGACTATAATATCTTAATGTAAGAAAGAAGGAATAAATCAAAACTCCTTTCTTTCAGATTAAAACTCATGGCTTTTCCTAAAAGAAAAGTCGTGAAATTTCAGAAGAAGGGAGTCGCGATGTTTCGGTCTCCGAAGAGACGTTATTTCGCGCAACCGGGAAGAGTCTTCGCCTTTTGTCTTTCTCAAAAAATTTCCCAACCGTTGGATTCCCATCCAAGGGCACACATGTGAGGTGCTAATAATGAGAAAGGAAGCCGCCCCATATAAAAACATCAGAGTTTTTTATGGAGTGCGCCAAGAGTCCATGCGCCATGGACTCTTCCAAATGGCGCGCCAAGAGTCCATTAGCGCATGGACTCTTGGCATTTTGGCATGAAAAATGCTAAGGGGCGAGTGGGGGGCTAGCCTAGGTGCATGGTTAGCCAATAGGGTTAGCCATAATCCCTATAACCTCAATTAGGATCTAATTAGATCCAATTAGAACCCAAATTGAACTAATCCGGAACCCTAATTCGAATCCAATTCGAATAGAAGCTAGGGTTTGCAACACCTGCTAGAGTGTTATCCTGCAAAGATGATTTAATTACAAATTAAACTCTTGATCAATCCTCTTAAGTGTGTGACCCATTGGGTTCCACATCTAGCCAGCAGTGGGTTCGAATACAAGTTGACCTAATTTGATTAGAACTCTTTCTAATCGATTTAGGTCAAACCGGGCTTACCCGACTTGATCAATTAGGACTCTTCCTAATAAGTGATCTTTAAATTTAATCAACCCATAAGACAAGATTGATGTCTAGCAACGTGTCATGTCTACCCGGAAGATATGAAAATTTTGGTGAAATACCAAAATTATCCTTCAGTAGAGAGTTACCGTACAATTAAATCTTTCGGTCAGCTTGCATCCAAAAATATAACTATGGATATGGATATATGTCAAATCCAATATTATATTTATTTCTAGCTCAATCTTATATTGATGATTCAATTATCTTGATATTAGAAACCATCTCTAATATCTTTACTTTGATCAAAGATTCCCTGAATCATCATCCGATTGTTAACTAGATGGATGCTATCTCCTCTTACTAAGAGTGATCGATTCCTTATTGACCTACTCATTACCTTCATATCCAATTCACCATTCCCAGTATTAATCCTGTGCATGACTCAGTGTCATGATTAGAATTGAACCAAAGCATGGGTTCATGTACATAAGGTACTTATGGTAGTCTCAGGTCAAAGGATTACTTGTACCACTCCCACTATGAGAACCTTCTATTGACATGTAGCTAAGACTCCATTAGATGTTCTCAAGTTGGATCAGATCAGTGAACTCATTCTCCAATGAGCACCCATATCCCAGAATCAGTGTCATACACAAGTGACTGTGAGAGCAGTCACCCTCTCCAGTATACATGGGATGTGCTAGTCTTACCGGAAAACCCTGATCCCCTACTCAGGGTTCCTTTGATTAGGAATTTTTTAGATTAAGGTTTTGAGACTTTAGAACTCACTAGTATGATCTCATCATAACCCTAAAATCATAGCCCTAATCTATGGGGTTCATCATATAATATAAACACAGCGTATGATGAAAAATAATGCCTTTATTAGAATATTATAAATTACAATGGTTTGGGAGATACAACATAGATTGGCTTGTATGGCATATCCCTTTCACTTTACTCATGGCCGTGCAAAGGGGGAAGGAAGTCATTTCCAGCGGTAACCGGTGGACTGGTGGCGACTGGGAAGCAGGCGGTGGACGAGGCCGACGGATGGCGAGCGACGGACGGCCGGTGGCACGGGGATGGCACAGCATGCCCAGGGCGTGCTGTTTGGTATCCCACGGGCGTGGGGGCCCCGGGAATCGGCGAGGACCTCCAGCGGTTGGACCTTGGCCGGTGGACAGTGGGACGGTGGCAGGCTGGCGGCGGTGGCAGCGTCACATGGACGGACACTTCCGTTCATCTTCCCATGGGCCGTGGGGCCCTGGGCACCGGCGAGGGCCCCCTTGGCGGCTATGCAAGAGCCGGGGGGCGGCGGGACGGGAGGCCGGTAGCAGGCTGACGATGGCGGTGGCAGCGGCGATCATGGGCAGGCAGTGGACGGACGCCTCCGCATCCATTCGTCTTCCTATGGCATGGGCGACGGGCGGCCGGATTTTCTGGCAAGGGCGGGGCTGGCGAGCACCGACGGAGGGTCGGCGATGGTGGCCGGGGTTCGGGCAGCCTGGATATGGGGCCGACGGGGTGATGGCTAGAGTTTGGGAAGCTTTTTAAAAAACACGGGATGAAGATGGAATAAGGCTGGAATAAGTTTGGGATAAGTTTGGGAATAGGTGGAATAGTGGGAATAGGTGGAATAGCACGAATAGGAAAAATAAAAAAATGCGAGAAAATTAAGAAAAATGGAAAAAAAGCCTAGACCTGCCCTGGATACCCATCAAGAAATGTCGAGAGATTCATTAGGCAAAGGGTGATGTTCCCATAGTAAATTGGAGGGCAATAAAACTTAGGCTTAGAGAGAAATACCTTTCCATGTCCTACCACCAAAGACTTCTAGACCGGTGGCATAGATTGACCTAGAAAACCAAGAGTGTAGCTGAATACTTTACAAAATTTGATGAGTTTGTGATGAGATGCAATGTCGATGAGTCTGAATCAGTTACTTTGTCTAGATTTAGGGCCATATTAAGAGAAGAGATTCAGAAAGAGTTGTTCATGAGAGAAGTTCAAGATTTAGAGTTAGCTTATCAGGTAGCATGAGATGCTAAGAGATTTCATAGGGGACCAATTTATCATAGACCGAACCCCCTAGAACCTGTGCACCTAGTCAGCAGCCAGGATCAAGTCAGATGCGACCCAATCAACCCAACCCTAATATACCTATGATCCATAGAGATGATAGGGGTAAAACACCAGAAGTTCAGAGAACCCCAAACCCTAATGCTCCTTACTTCAGATGTCACAAAATAGGCCATTATGCTAGCAATTGTTCAACTAGAGCCTTACACATAGGAGAATTAGAAGAGAATGAGTCTGAACCCATAGAGCCCCTAGGTGATAGCATTGAGTAGGTATATCAGGCTAAGGATAATTTGGCATATGAGTATGAAGGTGATGAGGATCATGTGGAGCCTGACCTTTTGGGAATAGTTAGATGCATCCTTTTCAGACTGTGACATAGGAAGATTGGCATAGGACTAACATCCTACAAACATTTATCAAGTTAGACGATAAGGTATGTAAAATAATCATCGATAGTGGGAGTTGTATGAATGCCATATCCACTAGTGCAGTCAAGACTCTAGGATTAGTCACAGCCCCCCATCCAAATCCCTATAAGGTTTCTTGGATAGACTCCACCTCAATTCCTATCAAGTTTAGGTGTCTAGTCCAAATCCAATTGCAGTCCTATCAAGAGAAAGTGTGGTGTGACATCCTACCTATGAGAGTGTGTAGTATCATCTTAGGTCGACCCTGGCTTTTTGACCATGATGCAACCCTTTATGGCCGATCTAATTCTTGCTCATTCATGCACTTTGGTAAGAAATTTGTGGTCAACACTACACCACCTAAGAACAATAATAAGAGAGGATCGAGCCACCTAAAGGAGAAAAAGACTGGAGTCAATCTAATAACTGCAAAGGAAATTAAGAAAGAGCTCACTGAGGGTAAACCTGTTTGGATCTTAGCCACTAAGGAAAATGAAGAGTTTTCCTAGAAAGAACACCCTCAAGAAGTGGTTGAAGTGTTAGAGGACTTTACGTATGTGTTTCTATATGACCTACCTGACCACCTTCCACCACTTAGGGACATCTAGCATTCCATTGATTTAGTCCCAGGAGCAACCTTACCCAATCTCCCACATTATAGGATGAACCCTACTGAACATCTAGAATTACAAAGACAAGTAGGGGACATCTTTAGGAAAGGATTTGTTAGGAAAAGTTTGAGTCCTTGTGCAGCCCCAGCTTTGTTGACACCTAAAAAAGATGGCACCTGGAGGATGTGTGTTGATAGTCATGCCATCAACAAAATCACTATGAAATATAGATTTCCTATTCCCCGATTAGATGACTTGTTGGATATGATGGCTGGAGCTACTATCTTTTCTAAGATTGACCTTAAGAGTGGCTACGACCAAGTGAGGATTAGACCCGGCGATGAATGGAAGACTGCATTTAAGACTAAAGATGGGTTATTTGAATGGGTAGTGATACCTTTTGGATTGTCCAATGCACCAAGTACATTTATGAGGATCATGACCCAAGTCCTACAAGCTTTTATGGGAAAATTTATGGTGGTTTATTTTGATGACATTTTGATTTACAGTAGGACTAAGGAAAGCCATTTAGACCACCTTAGGCAAGTGTGTTCAACCCTTAGGAAAGAGAATCTCTATGCTAACTTGAAGAAGTGTGAATTCATGGCCCCTAGAGTCACTTTCCTACGTTTCATTATTACCTCTGATGGAGTTTTAGCTGATCCTGAAAAGATCAAATCCATAGTTGAGTGGCCTGTTCCAAAACTGTTCATGATGTTCGTAGCTTTCATGGCTTAGCCACCTTCTATAGAAGATTCATTCGAGGCTTTAGCTCCTTTGTCGCCCCAATAATTGATTATATTAGGAAGGATAGTTTTGTTAGTTTTGATTGGACCAAAGCAGCCAATAGAGCCTTCCTAGAGATAAAAGATAAGATGACACAAGCGCCAATTTTGAGGTTGCCCGATTTTTTCAAAGTATTCGAGGTCACTTGTGATGCATCCGGAATCAAAATAGGAGGAGTTTTAAGCCAAGAGAGCCACCCCATAGCTTTATTTAGTGAAAAGTTAAATGAGGCTTAGTTTAAATATTCTACCTATGATAAGGAGCTTTATGCGGTAGTACAAGCTTTAAGGTATTGGAGACACTATCTTCTACTGTAAGAATTTATCCTATTCTCTGATCACGAAGCTCTTATATTTTTTAGTTTCCAAAAAAGCTGATTCCTAGGCATGCCAAATAGGTAGAATACACCCAAGCCTACACTTTTGTCCTAACGCACCGTACTAAAACTGAGAATAAAGTAGCAAATGCTTTGAGTTGTAGAGCCTTACTTCTAAATTTGATCAGCACTAAAGTCATTGGATTTGAGAGACTTAAGGATGAATATGAAACCTGTCCAGACTTTAGTGAGGTTTACCAGGCTTTGAGTCAAGGACCATCTAGTGACCATAGTGAGTATACCCTTCTAGATGGTTATCTGTTTAAAGAAAATAAGCTCTGTGTTCCCAAAACTTCTTTAAGAGATTTTCTAGTTTGGGAGACCTATGTTGGAGGTCTAGCTGGCCACTTTGGAAGAAATAAAGCCATTTTAATAGTTGAGGAGAAATTTTTTTGGCCAGGCCTTAAGAGACATGTAGCCAATATTGTTGCTCGATGTAGGATGTGTGCTGTTGCCAAACATCAAAGACAAAACATCGGGTTATACACTTCTGTACCTGTGCCTGAGTGTCCATGGCAAGATCTTAGCATGGACTTTATTTTAGGATTGCCCAAGACCCTTAGGAAGCATGATTCAATCTTTGTAGTGGTCGACAGATTTTCAAAGATGGCCCATTTTATACCATGTTCTCAGACTTTTGATGTCTCTAGGGTAGCCAAGCTTTTTCTCGATCAAGTAGTCAAATTACATGGGTTACCTAAGACCATTGTTTCTGATAGGGTTGTCCATTTCACAAGTTACTTTTGAAAAATCCTTTGGCACCTACTATGAACAAAACTAAAATTCTCAACTGCTTACCACCCTCAGACTGATGGACAAACCAAGGTTGTAAATAGAAGTCTAGGGAACTTTTGGAGGTGCCTTGTTAGAGAGAGTCTAGGAAACTGGGATTTGCTATTACCTCGTGCTGAATTCACTTAAAACAGCTCAGTCAATAGGTCTACTGGTAAAAGTCCCTTTGAGATTATCCATGGTTATAAACTTAGGAGACCTATCGATCTCATTCTATTATCCACACATGCACGAATGTCTGAGTCTGCCGAGTCATATGCACAGCATATTAAGGAATTGCATAAGAAGATTAGTAAAAAAATTCAAATGAGCAATAAAGTCTATAAGCATATGGCCAATTCACGTAAACGAATGAAAGAATTCAATGTAGGGGACTCTGTAATGGTTAAACTTAGATCTGAAGGTTCTCACCGGGAACTATGAAGAAACTGCATGCCCGGGGAGCTGGACCTTTCAAAATATTAAAGAGAGTTAGACCTAATGCATACGTGTTAGAGTTACCACCGGAATATGGCATTAGTTCCATATTTAATATTTTTGATTTGAAAGAATACAAAGAGTCAACATTAATTCCTAGTGAGCCTTTTGAACCTTACCCAGCCTTTGAGAGTGAAACCCTACCTGAGTGTCCACCAACATTTCAGCCAGAATGGAGAGATAGGATTGAAAGTATCTTGGATGACCAGATAATTAGCACCAAAAATAAGGGTTATCAACATTATCTGGTTCGATGGCAAGGAAGACCCGAATCCGAGGATTCCTGGATCACCCGAGAGGATCTGCAACAAATCGACCCAGACTTGCTAGAAAGGTACCAAAGTCAGATCAATCCTTACTCGACAGGGTCGAGTTCCTCCTACCCCAGGAGAACTGGTGCAGGCACCAAAGTTTGAAAGAGGCTTCAGTCTAATTCAGTATGACTTTAATTCTTTCATTGAACTTATGTCCTGTAAATAGAGTCAGTTTACTTCTTTATTTAAATTTGAGTCAAATAATTAGAGTTAGGTTTATTTCAATTTGGTTTCTTTTGAGTCCATTTGGTTTTTTTGAGTCCAATTAGGATCAAATTGGCCTTGTATTTAGTAAGTTTAGTAGTTGGGTCAAAGAGAGGTTTGGAATTGATTAAATGTAAGCAAGCTCACTTGAAGATGAAATGCACTCAACCACTTAATCCAAGGAGGATGCCACTTTAGCAAGCCATGTGGGATGCCATGTCAACCTCCCAACCATGTGGAGTATACCTCAGTAAGCCACCTCATCACATGCCACATCACCAGGAGAGATTCAAATTCAAAGTGGGCAGCCAAGGAGTTCAACCTTCCACCATTTTAGCTAGCTATTCCCATAAAATTTCTATGTAATTTGATTCCACCCTTATAGCTAGGAACCTCACATGAAAAGCTCCTTGTAATTAAAAATTTCAAAACTCCTTGGAGCCTTATAAAATCTACTCTAAGATCTCTTGTAAACAATGATATATTGAATGAAAAAAAGTGAGTTTCTTTCTTCCATTTGGTGTTATCAAATGTCCTCTGAGAGGGAGTGGATGAGAGGCCCTTAGCTACTTCAAAAGAGATCATCTTCCATGCCAATAGCCATTAGCAAATCTTCTAGTCCATCCAAGCACTCCATTCCAACATCCAAGGTGCAAGAAAAGCCATTCCAAGAGGGCCGACCAAGCTACTTCAACTCCATCAACTTCTTCTCAACTTCAACCATCATTTCAATTGTTTTCTACCTTTCAGTCTCTTTCTTAACTCTAATATGGTTTGTGTAGGATCCCCAAGATGTCCAGGTTCCAAAGAAGAGGGTCTTCCAAGATAAGAAACAGAGATAAGAAGTCCCAACATCTAAAGGAATCACCTTGTCATCCGAGAGCTTCATCCTTGAGTGTAACCTTTCCAATCTTTGAGATGTTAATGCCTGGGTACCCCTCTTTTAGAGTTTTTCCAGATCTAAAATATTAGATTAATTAGGCCCTATCCTATGTGGTTTCTTAACCACGAAGATCCTTTTCTCTTTATTATAGTGAAGGTTCTCATTCAAGTCTAGTCTACATGCAAATCCCTTCATGATAGTTTCTATTCTTTTACATGGAAAATAGCCTAGCTTTACTTCATTTTTCATTTAATTATTATTATCTCCTCTTAGATTGCATTATTCCATTTCATCCCATATCATGGGCTCACCAAAGAAACCCAACTTGATTTTACCAGGATCACCAAGAACCCAACACTTGGTTTTAACACAAGCTAACAAAGAACTTATTTGGTTTTTTAAACTGGGCTCACCAATAACCCAATAATTCAATAAAAGAATCATAAAGTAAAGCAATAGAATGACAAACAGATTTTTGTCGAATAGTTGCCAATGCAGTTCAAGAGAAGCCCAGTTGATTGCACTTCAATGCACTTGGTTGGCTTCTTCAACTTCTTCAACAAATGCTTTAAGCTTTAGTTAGTATTTGGTGAAGGCTTGAAAATTGTCTTGAAAGCTCTTGTAGTGCTCTTTTGCTCACAAGGTAGCTTGGATATTCAATTTAGCATTTACTCATCATCTCTTTTTCAAAGTAGTTCAAATCCCTTAAATATATAGTCTTATACTCTTCTCAAATGATTTTAGTCATTGTTGACCATTGGGATGTAACATTTGACCGTTGAAGCACTTTTTGGATTCAAATTCCAAGTTCTGGAACTAGCTGTTATAAGTCTAAAATCGACCTTCAAGTCGGCTCGGATTACTCAAGTTGGCTCAGATCCTCAGAGTAGTTCTGGTTGAGTCAACTCCTTTTAGTCTAGTTAGCTCGATTGCACAGTGTTTTGATTCCTCACTCTATAAGACTCGGCTCGCCTTGATTCTAGTCGACTCGAATCTTCAGGCCTTCAAAAATGTTGTCTAAAAGAGTCGGCTCTTTCTCTTTAGAGTCGGCTCGGTTGGCTGTAGTTCTAAGAGCTCTTTTTCTGGACTCTGGAGGAGTCGGCTCAAATCTCTAAAGAGTCAGCTCGGATGTCTGACTAAATGATAGAGTCGACTCGAACTTCCTTTGGGTCGCTCACCTATCTAATTTAGGAAGTGGCACTTTGGACGAGTCAGCTCGGATATCTACGTGCCAGAAATCTTCATGCATGACATGTGCCAGAGTCGGTTCTCTTCTCTTCGAGTCGGCTCGGATGAGTTCTTAAGTGAATTTTCAATCCTTCTCCAGAATTCATCCAACAAGGCTTCAAGCTTTCAAGATGCCTTCAACCTCTTCTTACAATATACTCAAGGTAATTTTAAGCTTAAAATATCTTAGAAGTAACCCATTTGATTGGTTTTTACTTAAGTATTTCTTTGGATTTTTCTTTACAAGATTCAATTACAATACAACTCAACACAAGAAATAGAAAAGTAGGAGTTGAAATTGAGCAATGAATTCATCCTACAAAAACTTGTAAAACACTTGAAGAGTTGTTAGTGAAACAAATGCATGCTCCAATATTATGTTATCATTAAAATCACTTATGGGGTCAACAAGAGGAGGTGCCAATCACACCCTTTCCCATCCATTTATTTGATATTCTACATATCAGATATGTCCCTTCAAATAAAAGGAGTCCGATGAAAAAAAAATGTGATGAAAATACTATATACATATGGCTTTTCAAAATTCCATACACCAAGAGATGTCTCTCGCATCTCTTTAGAGAAATTTGATAATTAGAGCAATTTAAATAGTCATCGACCTGGTCAATCATCCTAATAGGCATGTGATTCGGATAGGCTTATCTAAAGTAAGTGATCAATAAGCAGAAAGACTCTAAGTCTACTCTTTGTGCACCATCTTTTCATGCACACATATCCTTTCATGCCAACATTAGGAGTAGCATCATCTCATTAATGTTTTGACCAGTCAAATTATCAAATAGGCATGGAGGAAAGAAAATAATAGATAGACTTTATCTTGAAATAAGTGATTCTGATGGGGAACTAATTAGCATGCAAAGAAATTTTCGTGGATTCAGCATTAAGTTAAGATTTTAATTCCTGAATTTCAAGTCAAATAGATAAAAGGGTGATCCTATAAAAATTCTAGACTGCAAGCATGCAAAAAAGATCCTCAAAAGAGATAAAAAATAGGACCACCGGGCTAAGAAACCCCGGTAGGGCTAGCTCTTCTGCAATAACTCGATCTAGAGGGCTAGGGGGTGTATACCTGGCAATGTTTATTACTACTTTCATGAAGAGATCATTGCACACTCCCGGATGTGGCCTGGAAGATCAAGCTTAAGACCCGCGGATCCGTTGGCTTTCTATCCGCTAGCCCGAAAGCTAGGCAAACAGACTCCGATTCACGTGAAACTTGAGAGATCTGCAAAACACCTAAAGAGGGTTAGAAAATTATAAAAAATATGGCTAGATGGCTGAAGGAAACATGGAAGAGAGAGGAAGCAGGTGGCAACAAGGATGGATTGATGATGGGCATCTTTGGGCTGGAAGAAACAGGGCGACTAGGGTTTGATAACTAGGGCCTCACACCCTTCGATGCTCAAAGAGCAAAGGCACGGGTCTCACACCCACTTTTTATGGAGGACAAAACACAAAGCAATTCTCTCAAGAAGACTTTTATTTCATGAATAAGATAATGAAAATTTTCATACAAAGGGGTCCCTAATATAGAGTCATGAGACTTAGGGCCCAAGCAAATAAAAATAAAGAAAATAAGGGGCACCCATTTTTTTCCTAAAGTGTGGGGCTGAATCAAACTCTAAATACAAGACTCAATGATATCAAGGGCTAAAGTAGGACTCAAAAGAACTAACTTGTGCCTAAATGGGCCAAGCTCTTATTATAGGACTCAAAGTGAATGAAAACCCTAATCACAAGACACAACCAGGTTTTCATGACTTAACCCTTATTACAGGACTCTAGATGACTTCAGTGACTCAAGCCCTACTTACAGGAATCCAAGGGCTAACAGGACTTGATTATTGGACTCAAAGATAAAATTTGAAAAATGGCTAAGAGACTCAAAATTCAAGGATCCATAGTGAACTAGGGTTAACCTGATGCCCCCATCAATTCTCTTGGGGTGCGAGAAGCTTGACCCTGTCGACTAAGGGTAGTCTAATATGGGTAAGAAGGTTGGGTCATGGTGTTGCGAATCCTCTTGGGTGTCCCATCAACCCTCAATGTCTGGTCAGCCTAGCCATCGAACCAAATGATATGGAGAGCCTAGGTCCCGGGTCATAACAGCTTGGCCATCCAGGTCATGCTCGATCCATATTCCTTTCATAGGGGAATTTTGTGGACACTCAGGTAAGGTTTCTCTCTCAAGAATAGGGTGAGGACCAAAAATCTCATTAGGTGTCATTGTTGGTGCCCTAGACACAACTAGGCTTAAGATATTGGAAGTTGAGCTAATGCCAAAATTTGGTGGTGACTTAAACACAGGCACTAGGGTTAACTATCCTTACACTTTTAACAATCCAGCTTCACAAGCATGTAGTTTCTTCATGGCTCTCAATGGAAACCGTTCAAGTCTAGACCTAATCTTTATATGATCTCCCTCAGCATACTCTTTGACTCGAATTCGAGAATTAGCCATGTTATTATCAGTGTTCAAATGAATGCTAATGTCCTAATGCAGATGCTATGCAGAGATCTGTGCATATGTGAATAGTGGGATTAGGCCTAGGGATCTTTCAAACTTAAAACCAGGTAGCACTTCATCCTTTATACTTACTTCGTCTCTTATGTTAAAGATGTAGACACAAAACTCAATCCATCTTTCAGGTTTCAAGCTTAAAATTTTTTGGGAATCATAAAACCTGAAAGTCCTCTGGTACAGGTATAGTAAGTTTCCTAAGGGCAATAAATATCCTCTCCAAGATTTTAGGGCATGGATTGTAGCATGGAAGTTCTTATGGTGGACATGGTTCAACAGGCTCCTATGATTAAGGAAAATTAATTGGGTACTTGTCCTAACCACATGTTTGGCACTATAGTGGTCTACAGGCACTAGTTCTAGAGTAGGCTGGGAATCCATTAATGGCAAAAGGTCATCAGGAAGGTCTTTGAAAAGTTTATCTTGAAAGTCCTCTAAAATAATGTTTACTTCCTGGGGTTGTTCCTTAGGGATTTGTTCCCAGGCCTCCTTAGTAGACAATTCTTATGAACCCTCACTTTCATCAACTATGTTTGATCCTGGCTTAGTCACTTCTTCAAATTCTATAGTGGGTTCAAAATCTTTTTCTATTAGGTCCTCAGTGGGTTCACTCTCTTGTTCCTCATCTTCAGGTTCCTCACTCCTATCATTCATATGAACTAATGGGGCAATAGGAGTTGGTCTAAAGGAAATCGACTAGGGTTGGGTTTGGGTTCAGAGGTACTAATCCTGCTGGGCTCAACTCGATAGTTCATGGGTTCCCTCTGACATTACTCGAATTTCCAAGCAAGTTAATAGGCATCATCTAGGTCATAAATTCTCCAATGGAATAGTTCCCACTAGATGTCCCTGCATAGACCATCTCAAAATCTAGCTATGATCTTAGACTTAGGTTCAACTGTGTTACATCTCCTAATAAACTCATTAAATTGGTCAATGTATTCAGACAGTTTTATTACCCTGTCTCAATTTGTACCATTGGTCCAAAAGTTTGTGCTCATAAATTCTACCTAGGTACTTTTCTCTCAATCTACTTTTCATGGATCTCCAAGTAAGTATTTCATCTCCTCTTTGATAACATTCATCCTCGATAACTTTCCAATGCCACCTAGTATGTCGGGTTAACCTAAGTGTAGAAAAGTTAACCTTTCCTAACTCCGACATTTCATTCCACTCAAAATATCAATCCATGCTTTCCTTCTAATCAATATACACCTCAAGGCTTCCATCGAAAGTGGGTGCATAAGGTTGGGTGTGTCTAAAGGATCTTTCCTCTGGATCCACCAAGTATGGGTATGGGCTTCTAGGATTAGACTTAGGGGCAAGATCATGATGATAAGCTCGTGGATCAAAGGTATCGGGCCTAGGGGATTTGAATTCAGCATGGATCATACAGGCTCCTTCATAGGTCAAAGGATGTTCACCTATTTGATCAGCCCTATGTGGTTCAAGAGAGTCCGGTCTAATATGGGCCTTAGGGGGTCTAACTTTGGCATGGGCCCTGTAGGCTTCTACTCGAGTCTCCACTCGGGTCATTCTTTGGTTCATCTACGTAAATGATTGGGCCATCTGTTTAGTGAGGGCTCTTATTTGGGCTTCAAGATTAGGATTATCCATGGGTTCAGTGATTGTGGGTGTGGTGGATGATATGAAACTCCTGACATAGTGCACATGCAAGATTGAAAGGACAAATTGACTATGGTTTCCTAAATCTAAAGTCCAAACAGAATGGGTTGACTCAACTTACACACAACACAACACCTAATCCTTCCACGGGCCAGGTAAGAGATGGGGTGGTGGGAGGGCCCCCTGCTTTTACAGGGATCCAATTAAGTAACCACCAGTCTACTTAGGGTGTTTGCCTCTGGACCTCTAGTCTTAGACACCCGCTTTAGAAATAGGTGAGGTAATGGGTACTCTAGTCTTCCCATCAGGTTTGAACCCGACCAGTTGGTGTCCCTAAATTGCTTTAGCTTGCTACTAAATTTTAAATTGGGCTTGGGTTTGAATGCAAGCAGAGTTATTTTGGGCTAAGGAGAGGTGATCTAATCCTCCCCCCATCTGACATAGTAGAATTGCCCTTAAAATCTTTTATGCATATGATGGCACATATGAAAACTCAATTAGGGTTTCTTTTTTTTTTTTGTGTTTTACTATATAATTTTTTTTTTGTATTTTTAGCAAAAATATAATATGCAAAAAATTACCTAATATGTAGGAAATATGCAAAAAAAATTAAAATATGCAGAGATTATGCAATCAAAACCATAAACATGCTGAAATTACTACTTACTGAATTTCTAGGTATAGAAACTTTCTAGGAAGAAAATCAGACATGCAAAAAAATTAGAAGCCTAATTAAATCATGAAGAAATTTTGGTAAATAGTACCAAATATTTTGAATCTAGAAAAATAAGAATCAAAATTTTCTGAGCTATTTATATACAGAAACAATTAAATGAACATACCATATGCAGGAATTACGGGATCCAAAATTTAATATGCAAAATAGATTAAAATATGCCCAAATAAATCATGGGACCTTGCTCTAAAGAATTCACATCTGGCCTTGGCTCATTACTCCCATGGATAGACTGCATACATGGTTTTCACGCGTATACCCCGCTTAGGAGGAGTGAACCTTCTAAAGAAAAAATTTTAGAAGATGAAAACTAAGCCCTAAACTTGCTCTAATACCAAATGATGGGGGACTAATTAGCATGCAAGAAAATTTTCATGGATTCAACATTAAGTTAAGACTTTAATTTCTGAATTTTAAGTCAAATAGATAAAAGGGTGATCCTAAAGAAATTTTAGACTGCAAGCATGCAAAAATGACCCTCAAAAGAGATAAAAAATAGGACCGCCAAGGCTAAGAAATCCTGGTAGGGCTAGCTCTTCTACAATAACTCAATCTAGAGGGCTAGGAGGTGTGTACCTAGCAATGTTTACTACCGCTTCCATGAAGAGATCACTCCACACTCCCGGATGTGGCCTGGAAGATCAAGCTGAAGATGCACGGATCCGTCGGCTTTCTATCCATTGGCTTGAAAGCTAGGCAAACGGACTCTGATTAATGTGAAATTCAAGGGATCTACAAAACACCTAAATAGGGTTAAAAAATAATAAAAGAGATGGCTAGATGGCTGAAGGAAATGTGGAAGAGAGAGGAAGCAGGTGGCGGCAAGGATGGGTTGATGATGGGCGTCTTTGGGCTAGAAGAAACAAGGTGACTAGGGTTTGAAAACTAGGGCCTCACACCCCTGGATGCTCAAAGAGAAAAGGCACGGGTCTCACACCCACTCCTTATGGAGGACAAAACACAAAGCAATTCTCTCAAGTTTTTTTTCATGAATAAGATGATGAAAATTTTCATACAAAGTGGTCCCTAATATATAGTCATGAGACTTAGGGCCTAAGCAAATGAAAATAAGAAAAATAAGGAAAATAAGGGGTGCCCACTTTCTTCCTAAAGTGTGGGGCTGAATACATGGAAGGAAACACTCTCATGACATACAAAATCCCACCAAACAAGGTAGGTAGTGGGTGGCCCAGAGGGGACCATGAGGGGTGCCAAATAGCTTCCATCTTGGGCTTGGGGTGGTCCACAACATTCCTAAGCAAGCATCCATGAATCTAGGGATTGAAGTATATCCATTGGCATGTGGACTTTGTGTGCTTGGGGCGTGGAAGGAGTATGTTGGCATGTGGACATCAACTCCTCATGCATGGGGCCGACTTCATGATCCTCCAAGTTGTCTTAGGGTGGTGCAATCTAGGGTGTGCTTGGGACTCCACGCAACTGCTGAAGTGGCACACTAGCTGGGGTCCTTCACTGGCTTGAGTCTTCTCTTGCTAAACTGTACTTGACTCAAAAAAATTAAAAGTACAAGACTCAACTGACTTAAGTCTCAAAATGAGCTGACTTGACCAACTAGGCTCACTAAGCTGAACATGTCCCAAAAAACTGATCCAAAATCCTAATGGCATGAATCGAACTTTGAATACAAGACTCAATGATATCAAGGGCTAAAGTAGGACTCAAAAGAACTAACTTGGGCCTAAATGGGCCAAGCCCTCATTACAGGACTTAAAGTGAATGAAAACCCTAATCACAGGACACAATCGGGTTTTCATGACTTAACCCTTATTATAAGACTCTAGATAACTTCAATGACTCAAACCCTACTTACAGGACTCAAAGGACTAACAAGACTTGATTATTGGACTCCAAGATAAATTTTGAAAAATGGCTAATGAACTCAAAATTCAGGGACCTATAGTGAACTAGGATTAACCTGATGCCCCTATCAGATTCATTTACAAAAGGAGAGTCCTTCTGCATGGCCATATTGTGCACCCACTATGTGTAGCATCAACAAGAGTCCCAAGCCCTTGGGACTTTTGCTATTTGGCATGGATAAAGGCTTTTAGATGCCCCATTTGGTTGGTCCACTGATGGCTCAATCTAATTTAAGTCTTATCTAAATTAGTAAGTCTAAATAGCAAGCAAACAAACTTAATCTAATTAGGTTAGGAGCTAGGCTAGCCAATATATGCTAGTATGTTTATTAGCAAGCCAATTGTGATCATATGATCCAAATAAAATTATAATTGACTTTCTTGATCAATTTCTTAGTATATATGATCCTTTGGGCTCCATATCTAGATAATAATAGGTCTAGATACTGAAAGAAAAGCAAAACGAGCATGCATGATAGAAAAATATATTTTAAAATAATTTTAAAATAAGCATAGCGGAAGGCTTGGTAGATCGATCAAAACGATCTACCAATCTGCCTGTAATAGGAACAAGTATGATAATGTAGCATGCAAAAGACATCATAAACAGGAAAAGAACCAAAAGGCATAAGGATACCTTACCATTCTATCTTTAGGAGGAGGGTGTGAAAAGCCCTCGAGCCACACTCGTGTCTGACCTCTACGGGTAGTTCACACCAGGGCTCAATTCTAATCAACTCCCTTAGAGTGCTAGCTCCTTGGGATCCTTAAGGCCGATCTAATTCTTCTTGGAATACAAGGAGGAGAGGTAGAACCCTTCCTAACTAGCTCTTTTCCCAAGACCTAACTTGAGTGTTAGATAGTCACACATCCAAAATCCTAGTCCTCCCAAGCCCCTTTTCTTTTCCCGCTCAGAATTTCAGCAATCTCATTCAACAAGAAAACTCCCTTTTTTTTCTCTTAACCAGTAGCCCCTAAAACAATCCTTGTTTATAGAGGCAGCCATGAGAGGGAGAAAGAGGAAGGAGGAGTTATTAGGGGAGAAGGTCAAAGGCCATACTAAATTTGTTCTAAGCTTATAAGGCAAGAATGACCATCATTCCATGAAAGCTTGGAGCCAAAACTAGCTAAAATTCAAAATTTAAATTAAGGTCAAAACCTTCCAAAGAATAACCATCATTCCATGAAGGCTTAGAGCCAAAACCAACCAGAATTCAAAATTCGAATTGAAGTCAAAACTTTCCAGAAACTCTTTCCAGAATTTTTGCTCGTCACAGCCAAGTGTCGATACTTTCTAGTGTCGACATTCCTAATGTTGACACTTTCTAGTGTCGACTTACCAAGTGTTGAAACTTCCAAGTGTCGACACTTGGAAGTGTCGACACTTGAAACATGGTCAATCATATTGACCTTTAGTGATGGTAAATGATTCTCAATCATCGATCAGCCTTTAGATCAGATAGAAATCCCTATGGTGTATGACCCCATAGGTTCGAACACTAAACCGGTAGCACTGGAACACTTCTAGTACAAGTCAAAGTCATATCTAGCAATGATACCTGACGTCTAGATAGGTCAAAGATTGTAAAGCAACTTTTTAGAACCTCTGGCATATGGTTACCGCATAATTCATCCCTTTGATCTCAAAATGCTCGGGATGACCTAGGGTTTGACTGCCAACCCTAACCTGGTACATTCAGATCGACCTAGGGATGACCTAGGGATGACCTAGGGTTCTCTGACTCCTCACAAGAACTACCCTGGCCAAGATTTTCCTAAATTGAGACATAGTGAGTCATTCACTCCAAACCATTTGGAGGGATCAACCCCATCTTGATCTACCACCGCTCTAAAAGTACTTGACTGTACCTAGAAGCCTTGCATCACTGGATTATAAATCCAGGTAGTCCGGTACCAAAGTACAGTGAGTTGCTTGCAAGCTACCATGGTGATCTCAGGTCTAAGGGACACATATATCCATATCCCTTCGCGAGCAATCCTTTGGCAGAAGGGAGCTCTGTAGTTGGTCACGTTCAGAGAGATGTTATACATTTCACCTGTATGTCATATCAGTGTCTCTACACTCCTTGGTTAAGAGAACAACCAATAAATAAGATATACAATAACCTACACTTGATACATTGCCATCCTATAATAATGTATCCTTTGGTTGTGAACCAGTTTAAGAATTACTCGATATATCCTCTCTATATCAAATATAATGTAGTGGACTCCATCACACAAGAGTTCTTTTTAGGAAAATGCATTTGTGATGAACAGCCAAAAGAATAACTTTTATTCATTAAGAAATTCATATACAATTAGAAAATAGCACAACCATTTATAGTCTAGATGATTGGCTTTGGGACATAATTCCCAACAACTCCCATTTGGACTAAAGCCAATCAGTAAAGAATCTTATTTCCATTTTTCATTTACAATTATCGAACTCTTGACCTCCGACGGCTTTAGTAAAGGGGTCAGCCATGTTCTTCTTTCCATCGATCTTCTGAAGGTCAATGTCATCTCGTTCCATGATCTCTTGTACAAGGTGATAGCATCGTAGAATATGTTTTATACGGTGATGAGACTTCGGCTCTCTAGCTTGAGCAATGGCTCCAGTGTTATCTAATACACTGGAATCATACCATCTAGAGAAGGTGCTACTCCTAGCTCGTCAAGGAACTTTCGAAACCATACTGCTTCCTTTGTTGCATCCGATGCTGTGATGTATTCTGCTTCGCATATTGAGTCTGTCACAGTAGGCTGCTTGGAACTTTTCCAGTAGATCACTCCTCTATTTAGGATAAAGACAAATCCTGATACACTCTTCTGTCATCCCTATCTGACTAAAAATTAGAGTCAGTATACCCCATAAGTTCTAAGTCAGGTTATCCATAAATCAGCCATTGATCCTTAGTATTTCGCAAATACTTAAGGATGGTCTTTACCACTTTTCAATAAGCTTTACCTAGGTAAAACTGGTGTCTGCTCACTATGCCTAGTGAGTATGCCACGTCTGGTCTAGTACATATCATGGCGTACATGATAGAACCCACTACCGAAGTATACAGGATTCTACTCGTACGCTCTCTCTCCTCAAGAGTTGTCACACAATTCCTTTTAGAGAGAGCAATTCTAATGCCTATCAGGAGATAGCCTTTCTTGAAATTTTTCATGCAGAACTGCTTCAGCACTGTGCTAATGTACATAGACTGGGATAGTCCCAGAAGCCTTTTAGATCCATCTCTATAGATTTTCATACCCAGTTTATAAGAGGCTTCACCCAAGTCCTTCATAGAGAACTGAGATGACAACCAGACTTTATTCCTTGTAGTGCTTGGATGTCATTCCTGATTAAAAGAATGTCATCCACATACAATACAAGGAACACAATCACAAAACCATTAACCCATTTGTAAATGCAAGGTTCTTCTCCATTCCTAATGAAGCCATACGACTTGATACACTTATCAAATTGCATGTTCCAACTTTGTGATGCTTGTTTCAGTCCATAGATGAACCTTTGAAGCTTGCACACCTTTGACTCGCCTGTGGAGTGAACCTTTCAGGTTGTATCATATACACTTCCTCTTCTAGCTCACCATTCAGGAAAGCTATTCAGACATCCATTTTCTAGATTTCATAGTCAAAGTGTGCCGCTAAAGCAAGCATGATCTAAATGGATTTGAGCATTGCCACAAGAGAGAACGTCTTATCATAGTCAATACCATAACATTGACGATACCCTTTAGCAATCAAACGGGATTTATAGGTATCTACCTACCCATTTGCACCCTTTTTTCTTTTGAAAATTCATTTGCACCTAATAGATTTTATCCCCTCAGGTGGATCAACCAATATCCATACATTGTTGATTTCCATAGACTCCATTTTGGATTTCATGGCTCCTAGCTATTTCTCAAAGTCAAACCTCTGCATTGCATCCATATAGGAGATCGTAATCTCATTGTTCTCATTGAGTTCAATGAGATCACCATCCCGAACCAAGAAACCATAGTATCTATCTGGTCGACTCGATACCCTACCGGATCTCCTTAATGGTTTTTGTGTGGGCTCTATGTGTGAACTAATCACAACCGATTCTATGTTGTTCGTTAAGTGTGTCGGTTCCTCTACTTGTTAAGTTTCACTAAGTTTAATCTTACCGACTATAGTTCCTTCACCAAGGAACTCCTTTTCCAAAAAGATAGTCCTAAGACTGATGAATAGCTTTTGTTCCTTAGCCAAGTGAAGTAATACCCCTTAGACTCTTTTGGATATCCAACAAATAGGCACCGGTCAGACCTAGGTCCAAGTTTATCCATTGCCAGATATTTTATATAAGCCGGGCAACCCCAGACTCGAAGGTGTGAGAGTGTCGGCTTACGTCCAGTCCAAGTTTCATATGGGGTTTTGCTAACGGACTTACTCGGAGCCCTATTCAAAAGATAACAAGCTAATTCCAGAGCATATTCCCAAAGGGATAGCAGTAGAGAAGTAAAGCCCATCATAGATTGAACCATGTCTAATAGGGTTCGATTTCTCCATTAAGACACTCCATTTAACTGAGGTGTCCCTGGAGATGTCCATTAAGAGGGAATCCCATTCTTCTTAAGATATATCAGAAACTCATCGAAAAGATATTCACCGCCTTGATCTGATAGAAGGGTTTTGATATACCTTCCAGTTTATTTTTCTACTTTATTACGATATCGTTTGAACGTTTCAAATGATTCAGGTTTATGTCTCATCAAGAAGACATAACCATACCTCGAAAAATTATCTATAAACATAATGATATAATTGTACCCACCTCTAGCACTAATATTCATGGCTCCGTATACATAAGTATGTACCAGACTTAGAATCTCTTTGGCTCATTCACCCTTTCCTGGTAAAAGGTGATTTTGTCATCTTTCCAAAAAGACAGGACTCACAGGTTGGTAGTGAACTACTTTCACTAATCTTGAGGAGACCCTTGCTTTTTAACCTGTTTATCCTGTTCTTGTTAATATGACCTAGCCTACAATGCCATAGGTATGCATCACTGACATAATCTATCTCAGGATGTTTGCTAGACATGTACCTACACTAACAGGTCATGATAGTACATAAATGCCATTGTTCATGTGTCCATTCATCACAACAGAACCACTCCAAATGATTTTGCATATGTCATTCTTTACTGATAGTTCTAACCATACATGGCCAATTGGCCTACAGAAATGATATTCAAGATGAAAGACAGACAATAATGACACTCATTCAAAATGATTTTACAAGACTCGAAAACTAATTTGAGGACTCCCAATGCCAGGACTGGAACTTGGCTTCTATTTCCCACGTTCAAGAATCTCTCACCATCCTCGAATCTTCTACTAACTTGAAGTCCCTACAAAGAATTGCAAATGTGAATTGGACTTCCTGTATCCAATACCTAATTAGAGTATCGCAGATGGAGAAACTACAAGGTGTTATCATATAAATACCTTGTCCAGCACTATCCTACTACTTTCTCTTCTTGGACCTGTTCGGGTCAAGGGATGCAATTTAAAGAGGATAACTCCTCTTCCAATGACCCTGCTTCTTACAGAAGCACTCCACTTGGCTCTTATCAGCCTTCACCCTCTTGGCCTGATAGGGCCTAAAAGCATTTTGCACCTTTTCTCCTTTATTCTTCTTTTTTCCTTTTTTGAAGGGACGACACCCTACCAAAGATCCTCCCACTAGATTTACCACCCGTTTGTTCAGTTGGTCTTTTTCATAAGTCTGCAATAATCCCAATAGACCATGGTAGTTAACTGTAGGCTTATTCATTCTAAAATGATTGAGAAAGTCTAAATAGAAAGAGGGTAGGGAATTCATAATCGCATCTTTCCCGAGCTGTTCATGCAAGGGACATCCGAGCTTACCCAGGCGCTCAATCATCTCGATCATATACAATACATGATCAGTGATTGAGACCCCATCACGCATCCATGTATTGTAGATAGCATAGGAGACCCTGTACCTTTCAACATCATCTGGTATGCCGAAGGACTCCTTCAACCTTTGAAGGATTTTCTTCTGTTGGGCTTCTTTGAATTTGTGACTGAACTCATCGTTCATTGCTACCAACATAATACATCGAACAGTGGTCCTGTCGGAGAGCCACTTCTGATAAGTGTCTCTGATCAAACTCCAAGCATTAGGAGTAGGGGTTTCAGGTGCCGAATCTGATATCACATATAAGATCCATTCATGCTCCAGGATGATCCTAAGACTTCGACACCAGCTATCAAAGTTGGGACCCTTGAGCTTCTCGTTATCGAGAAGAGACCGGAGCGACAGATGTGAAGACATCTGAATGGAAAACCAAAATTTATTAGTATATTAAATTATTAACCTAAAGATATGGACTTTAGTCTAAAGGCCCTCTTATTATTTTGTTCAGACTGGTAGCCTCTACCTCCAATCCGAGGAATCACTTTAATTCCTTAGTGGGTACTAGAACCCAATAAACAATACATAAGGCCCTCCCACTATTTTGTTCAGACTGGTAGCCTCTACCTCCAATCCGAGGAATCACTTTAATTCCTCAGTGGGTACTAGAATCCAAAAAATAATACATGAGCCTGAATTTGGCCAGCTCATCCATGCGCATCTAAAGGTAGGTTCTTCAATCGATTACTTCTCCAAGTAACTTCTAGTATTTAGGTTTTGTCCCAAGGTACACTTCAATCGGCCTTTAGGCCTCTTATTGAAGGTTGTTGGCTCCACCCAATGATTTTGATGAATAACAAAATATTGAGTACATATTGTATACTAATGTGGATTTTAGGTTATGAGTTTTCAGGAAGAAAGCACCTCAAAATCTCAAAAACGTATGGCTCATGGCACGTAATGGCACGGAGCATTTCTCATGAATCCGGACATCCTCTTCATTGAAAAAGGGCATCTAATTGATCAAATTTAGTGTTTATGATTCATTTAAATTTCAAGAATTATATTTAACTTTTCGAGGCCATTTATACTTAAATCTGAGCTTTTCAGTCTCAAGTGTCGACACTTGGAAAGTCAAGTGTCGACACTTCAGCATTTGGCACAGACAAAAATCCTTGGCATGCCAAGTGTCGACACCCAGAATCAAGTGTCGACACCAAGTGTCGACACTTAGGTTTCCAAGTGTCGACTCAAGGCCTGAGAATTTTGAAAATATAAAACTTTATCATTTGAGGATTTTTGTGTCAAGTGTCGACACCTATGCATCAAGTGTCGACACTTGAAAGTTCAAGTGTCGATACCTAGAAATCAAGTGTCGATACTTGATAGCCAAGTGTCGACACCTGACAGCCAAGTGTCAACACTTGCAGCCTGACAGCTCTAATGGATCTATTTTTCTGGCTTGCAGAACTTGCTTTTCAAGCTCTAAACGGCTATTTCCGAGGTTCCAACGGTCACAAACCATTTTTTGGAAGGTTCTTGGTGTATTTAACCTCCACCAACCTCATTTTAAAGATAAGGAAGTGTATTGAAGTGCATTCAAGTCTACTCAAAAGCCAAAAAGCCAATATTCTCTCAAATACTTCACATCAAAAGTCTCTTATAGTTTGATTCCTTGAAAAGCCTACAAGCTCATCCTTACTTCATTCCAAAAGAGGTACTTTGAAAGAGATTCCAAGGAAGAGTCAAAACAAAGTATCAACTTGAACTTCAAAGATTCCATTCTACTCTTGAAGAGAGTTTGTTTTAGTTTTAAAATTGTATATCTATTTTTACATTGTGATTTGACATTGCTTTCAAGGGTGTCTTGAAAGAAGGTTATTGTGGTTTGTTGGTGAGCCAAAGGGATAAAACCAACTAGGGTTAACTTGTGAGCCCGAAGATAAAACAAGTGTTAAGGTTTGTTGGTAAGCCTAAGTGATAAAACCAACTTAGGTTTTGACTTATGAGCCTTGTGAAAAACAAGTCAACTGTAATTTTGTTTGGATTATAGTGAAATTCCCAAGGGTGGCTTGGGGAGTAGACGTAGGTGCTAGGTTTGCACCGAACTACTATAAACCTTGTGTTTGTGTGTGATTGCTCTCTTCCTCTCTTGTTCTTTGATTATTGCTACTGCTTTAAATTTCTTGCATTGAATTCATCATTATTCACTAGCACCACTAGTCCCTCTCATTATTATTTTAAGTTTTTTAAAAGATTCAATTCACCCCCCCTCTTGGACTCCATTTCTGGGTAACAAAGGTCCTGGTTAGGTCCAACCATTAATATGACAAAACTCAATGCTTCTAACTAACAAATAGTCAAGCCCGACTTTGGCCGGCCCACCTGACTACCGTTAAGAGAGTCATACTAAGCCATCATATTAGGAAAAGTAATTTTAATAGCCCAATGAACACCCAATCTTTGGATCTGCCGATGAAAATCCAACTATTGGACCCATTACCATCCCACTTAATGGAAGGCTAAGACTTGGTTATCCCCATAACTTTGTCCTTTTATGGACCTAATAATTTTGCGGGTTTAGTTTTAATATGACAGAAGAAGAGATGAGAAGACATGGATCAACCTTCCACTGACCACATTAGTTATCAAGGAGGGTTACACATAACTAATGATCATGGGCACCAAAAATCAGTCAAGACTGATTAACCTTGGGTGACATGGGTTAACACGAGTTAGTGAGCTATCCAATCAATTCTGATCGACCATATTGGCCAGGTAAGTGAGATCATGGGTTGGGTTTCACCATTAACTGTCTTTCCTTAGATATCAACTGAGTTGGCCAGATAAGAGGTAGCCCCAAAGAATCAAGATCAAATTGCAAACTTATCTTGGACACAAATTGGTTCATTAGACTCGATTAGACTAGCCTAAAGACTCGGGCTATCCATTGAGCCATAAATTAGGTCCATTTAGATTTATAGATTAATCAATCTAACTATTAGAGATATCTATAGTGAAAAAATCCTAACTCAATATTTGATTAGATTAGTTCTCTACATAGTCCAATGCATCTAAACTTAGGTCTAACCTAATTAAGGACCTAATAGAAGCTAACCCATGACCCTTAAGGCTTATTGAAATGACTTAAAATCTTTGAATCATATTCCTAGAATTCTTTGTCATTTAAGATAACTTAATTCTTAATTAAGTTCAATAACCTTTATAAATTAAAATAATTTTAATTTATAATGTAAAATAATTTCACAACGAATCAAAATTTGAATTCACTATTTCCTGTATTCTCAGGTCAAGTGTTGAAACTATGTACTCATTAGTCGACTCAAATGTCAACACTTTGCACTCATGAGTTGACTCAAGCATCGACTCAAGGCCTGAGATAGAGTGTTAACAGAAAGTCATATTTTCTGTATGCACGCATGAGTCAACTCAAGTATCGATACTTGGGTCGATTCAAGGCCTATCACAAGGCAAAAACAGTGATTTCAAATCCAAAGTTTTTTTTTAAAAACTTTTAATCAAAACCGATTATCGATACTTGGGTCGGCTCAAGCCTGTCACAAGGCAAAAATAGTGATTTCAAATCCAAAGTTTTTTTTAAAAAACTTTTAATCAAAACCGATCAAACAAAACTCTTAGATCTCATCTAAATTTGTTTTATGATCATAACATTAGATTAAAATATTTTAATCTACTTTTTCATTTACTTTTCTTTTTCATGAGTCAATCACAAGTGGCACCACTACATGCCATAGGAGACCACATTGAATGAGTAGAGGGGGTCTTGCAGCCCTACTTCTCTTCAATGATCGGACGGCCATGGTGAAGCACTCAATCCAAGTACTTTAAAAGAAAACTATGATCTTAAAGCGTGCTAGCATTATTACACTATGAAGAACCTGGCTCTGATACCATATAAAGGAAAGTGAAATGAGCATGCATGGCAAAAAAAATATATTTTAAAATAATTTTAAAATAAGCACAGCGAAAGGCTTAGTAGATTGGTCAAAACGGTTTACCAATCTGCCTGTAACAGGAACAAGTATGATAATGTAGCATTCAAAAGACATATAAGTAAGAAAAGAACCAAAAGGCATAAGGATACCTTACCGTTATACCTTTAGGAGGAGGTTGTGAAAAGCTCTCGAGCCACACTAGTGTCTGGTCTCTACAGGTAGTTTACACTAAGGCTCGATTCTGATCAACTCCCTCAGAGTGCTAGCTCCTTGGGATCCATAAGGCTGATCTACTTCTTCTTGGATGACAAGGAGGAGAGGTGGAAACCTTCCTAACTATCTTTCTTTCCAAGACCTAGCTTGAGTACTAGGTAGTCACACACCCAAAATCCTAGTCCTCCCAAGCCCCTTTTCTTTTCCCTCTCAGAATTTCAACAATCTTATTCAACAAGAAAACTCCCTCATTTTTTTTCTCTCAACCAGTAGCCCCTAAAACAATCCTTATTTATAGAGGCAGCCATGAGAGGGAGAAAGAGGAAGGAGGAGTGATTGGGGGAGAAGGTCAAAGGCCATACTAAATTGCTTCTAAGCTTATAAGGTAAGAATGACAATCATTACATGAAAGCTTCCAAAATTCAAAATTTGAATTGATGTCAAAACCTTCCAAAGAATAACTATCATTCTATGAAAGTTTGGAACCGTAACCAACCAGAATTCAAAATTCGAATTAAGGTCAAAACTTTCCAAAAATTCTTTCTAGAATTTTTGCTCGTCACATCTAAGTGTCGACACTTCTTAGTGTCGACTTTCCAAGTATCGCACTTGCAAGTGTTGACACTTCCAAGTGTCGATACTTGGAACATGGTCAATCATATTGACCTCCAGTAACGGCAAACGATTCTCAATCATCGATCAACCTTTAGATCAGATAGAAACCCCTATGATGTGTAACCCCATAGGTTTGAACACTAAGCAGGTAGAACTAGAACACTTCCAGTACCAGTCAAAGTCATCATCTAGCAATGATACTCGACATCCGGATAGATCAAAGATTTAGAGCAACTTTTTAGAACCTCTGGCATATGGTCACCACATAATTTATTCCTTTGACCTCAAAATGCTCAGGATGACTTAGAGTTTGACTGCCAACTCTAACATGGTACATCCAGATCGTGTCTCAACCTTACAAGTTCTGTGACTCCTCACAAGAAATACCATGGCCAAGGTTTTGATAAATTGAGATATAGTGAGTCATTCACTCCAAACCATTTAGAGGGATCAATCCCATCTTGATCTACCACCGCTCCATAAGTACTTGATTGTACCTAAAAGCCTTTCATCACTAGATTAAAAATCTAGGTAGTCTGGCACCAAAGTATAGTGAGTTACTTGCAAGCTACCAAGGTGACCTCAAGTTTGAGGGACACATATACCCATATCCCTTCACGAGCAACCCTTTGGCAAAAGGGAGCTTCTTAGTTGATCACATTTAGTGAGATGTCATACATTTCACCTGTATGTCACATCAGTGTCTCACACTCCTTGGTTAAGAGGACAACCAACAAATGTGATATACAACAACCTATACTTAATACATCGCCGTCCTATAATAATGTATCCTTTGGTTGTGAACTAGTTTAAAAACTACTCGATATATTTTCTCTATATCAAATATAATGTAGTTCTAAGGACTCCATCTCACAAGAGTTCTTTTCAGGAAAATGCATATATGATGAACAGCCAAAAGAATAATTTTTATTCATTAAAAAATTTATATACAATTATAAAATAGAACAACCGTTTACAATCTAGACTATTGGCTTTGGGACATAATTATCAACAGATACATGTTGATCTAGTTTGATTAGAACTCAACTAATTGAATTAGGTCAAACTCATGTCAACCCAGGTTATCAAATCAAAACTTCTTTCTACTTGACTCATGAATTAATTACTTTAATTTATAAAAATCTACAAGACATGATTGACGTCTAGCAATGTATCATACCTACCTGAAAGATTAGAAATTTGATAAAAATTATCAAAATATCCTTTAGCAGTAAGTTTCTATGTAATTTAATCCTTCGATCATCCTTTATCCTAACAAGCGATAAATATGAAATTTATCAAACCTGAATACTTCATTCACTCGAATCTCAATCCAATAATGAATACTCAATCGATAAAATATTAAACTATTTCTAATTTCATCCTACTTTGATCAAAGACTTCCTGAATCATCCAGTGATGAGATTACATGGGATAAACTTTTCTCTTACTAGGAGTGATCGACTCTTTGTTGGTCTAGTCACAACCTTCATACATAATCTACCATATTCATGAACATCATGTACATGACTTAATCATAAATGAGTATGAACCAAAATATGCATTTATATACACAAGATTCCATAGTGATCTCAGGTCTAAGGATTCTTGCACAACTTTTACTAAGAGAACTATCTTTTGACAAGCAAGACTTTATAAAATGTTATCATAGTGGATCAATTTAGTGGACTTATTTCCATAAAAGTATTCATATCCTTGTATTAGTATTCCTGCACAAATGGTCGTGAAACCAACCACCCTTTTTATTGAGCATATATAGGATGTGCCAGTCTCTACCAGAAATATCGATCCCCAACTCGATAATCCTACGACTGGAAATATTTAAGATTAGGATTTACAAAAATTTAGATCTCACTGTTCTGAACTTATTATAACCCTAAATCTATTGTTCTAATCTATATGATTTATCACAGTCTTAAGATAAATAGTATAAAATAGCATATGATGAATTAAAATACCTTTTTATTAATAAATGTCATACATGAGCTAGAAAAAAATTATAAAAATATTCCTATAATATATAAAATGTGATCGGCTTGCAAGATACTATTCTTTCACCTGTCTCACCTATTTATTATGAGCTTTTACTAAAAATTTTAGGATATTTTAGAATCTCCTGATATTTCTAGTTATAGATAGATAAGACGATGAATTGTCATGATCTTCACTAAGAATATTACCTTGAAGCAGTTACAGAAATATTTCAAGTCAGCATGAACGAGGTATGTTGGCCATATTTGAGATACCATCCTCTTTGATATCCACTAAGATATCTCTCTCTCTCTCTCTCTCTCTCTCTCTCTCTCTATATATATATATATATATATATATATATATATATATATATATATATAACATAAATTGGCATTTTATTATACATTATATACAATTGGGAAACTTGTTTGGGAATACAACTTGATTTCTTTCAACAGAAAAAGTAGTGAATCTTTTCTTAATTGCTCGGGAAAGTGAAATGTCACACGAGGGCATTAGGAAAACGCGTAGTCTCCGCTAGCTATTTTGAACGTCCATATACAGTGGTATCCTTGGGTGATCGTACTGAAAGCAACTTTGACACGACTAAACATAAGCAACCAAATTGGACTGTGGTAAATCACTTTCATTTGATCACGCTTTGTTTCCATGCCTGCTTCCTTTTAAATTGAAGCTGCCCCCCACCTTTCTCTCTCTCTTTTAGACCTTTTTCTTTGCTAATGTGAAAGGAAAATTAATTAATATAAGAAAAATAGGAACTTTGTCTTCTTGGATTCTTCCATTAGTAGCATGTCAATGTCATGGTGCTGTTGAATTTTCGCTGTCATGTTTGCCCAAAGATTTTCAAGCATATGCAGGAGTTTTGAATTTCTGAGACGTTATCCTTTAGGTGAAATGACCAGCAGCAAGGTGAGCAAATATCTCATGAAAATTATTTGCAATTGGGATTCTGTGTAGGTTTTTTTTTTTCCTTCTTAACGTTTTTTCAAAGAAATATTCATTTAGTAAAACTGAGATTTACTACTGTTTTACAATATGTATTTACTAAAAGCCCATGAGGGAGTAAAGTATAATTAAAAATTCTAGGAATATCAATTTACATCTTCCGACTGGCTGGCTAATGGCGAACCCAACGGCAAAACATAGATTTTGGATGCTTGGCTTCCCACTGGAATTCCAAAGTTCGTTGTGCAAAGAATCTACTGCTGTGGTGGTTCAGTGCCATTAAATGTGGTGTATAGGTATTTTTCTTAAAAAAGAAAAATATTAAATTTAGATTAGGCAAAGGCCATCAAATCCTAATATCATTTGGTTTTGTTTATTTGGGTAAATTCTAGTGGGTTGGGAATTAGAATTTGCTCTTAATTTGGTTTTGTGCAGGTCCCAGGAAGCAATCAGATACACTTTGTGTACACCCAAAAAAAAAAAATCAGAAACACTTTGCGAAGCGGTTCTTAAAGGTGTCAGGCCCTGCGCCCATCGTTTTGAGTTCGGGTAGTGGGCTTTTAGCCCACTATGGTGAGCTAGTTTGGGCAATGGACAAGATAGTTAAGTCGCGGTTCCAGTCAACAAGGCAAACAGTAGCTTCTATCTGGGCTCTACTGTGTGTTTTTTTTTTTAAATAATATTTTTAAAAATTTTATTTCCGTTATTAATGCCAATCCAAATATGTTTATGAGTTTAGGTACACGGTATCACACAAAAAATAAATAAATAAATAAATAAAAGATGAAATCACAGATTGAACGTACAATTTTATAAAAAATAAAAAATAAATAAAAATAAAAACTTGCTTGGAATCGCGGGTCCAACCCGTGATTTCTTGAAATTGCGGGTCCAACTCATGATTTTTCCTCCATCTATTTTTATTTTAAATTTTTTAAAAAAATAAAAAAAATAAAAAATTAATAAAAAAACTTTTAAAAAACTTTAAAAATAATAAATAATAAATGATACTATAATAATTTTTTTAAATTATCATAACCTGCGATTTCGTAGTCCGGTCGCCGATTCGGCACTGATCTGATAGCTAGTCTGACTCCGGCCATTGATACGGCAGCCAGTTCAGCTGCTAGGTCGGTGTCAGTCCGATCGTCGGTCTAGCTGCCAGTCCGGTCATTGGTCTGACATTCAATCACCGGTCCGACGGTTGATCCGGTCGCCAGGATCCGGCTACCGGTCTGACCAAATAAAAAATTAATAAAAAATTAGAAAAAAAATTTAAAAATAAAAAAATAATAATATGATACTATAATAATATTTTTAAATTATTATAATCTGTGATTTTACAGCACGGTCGTCGATCCGGCCACCGGTCTGAAGTCAGTCTGGCTCCGACCATTAATCCGACAGCCAGTTTGAGTGCTAGATTGGTGCCAGTCCGATCGCCGGTCTAGCTGCCAGTTCGGTCACTGGTCTGACAGTCGGTCATCGATCCGACCGCCGGTCCGGCCACAAGTCCGACCGTCGGTCCGGCCACCAAGGTCAAGACGGACCAGCGATTTCAAACTCCTTTTTATAAAAAATTTTAAATATTATAAATTTAATATATTATTTTAAAAATTTTAAATTTTAATATATTATTTTAAATATTTTATTATATTATTTTAAATTTTATTATTTATTTTTTTAAATTTTATTAGATTAAAATTTAATTAAAAAAGAATATTTAAGGCGGCATTTAATGCGGTGCAATTTTTTTTAATTATCTAAATATTTTTTTGAAAATAAATCCAATGACAATTCCATAATTAAATCAAAATTTATGAATGTCAGTTTCGTAATTAAATCAAATATTTTGAAAAGTATTTTAAAAATTAAATCATCTAATTTTTTAAAGATTTTTCATAATATTTGATTTAATTACGAAACTACCATTCATAAATTTTGATTTAATTATGAAAATATAATTGCTAGTTTATTTTTAAAAGGATATTGAGATAATTAAAAAAATTCTACCATAATAAGTGCACACTTTTTTGAAATCGCGGGTTGAACCGGCGATTTCATTTTTTTTTTTTTGTCCGTACACCTGAATCGGTAAATAAAACAAGATTTTTTTTTTTTATTTTTGTTTTTTTTGTTTTGAAATCGTGGGTTTTATACGTGATTTCATTTTTTTTTTTGAGGGGGGCTCCGTATATCTAAATCGATAAATAAAATGGAGATACTATTAATTTGAAAAATAAAATATTAAAAAATATTATTTTAAAAAAAAATCCTCTGTTTTTGATGTCGTGTCTTTGAAGACTGCAATTCAGTTGAAAATAAATAAATAAATAAATAAACAGAGCAAAAAAGGCTATAAGGTGTCCCACTTCTTGGTGGAGGGAGAACGGAGGATAGTTCTATCTTTTCGTATATAAATTTTGTTTAATAAGGCATACTTTCTCACTTTAATTTTTCCTTTCCTTCCTTCGTATTTTAGTTTTTTTTTCTATTTCCTTTGTTTCTGATCTTAGGGTAGTGTGTCTGATCATATTGAGGATCATGCTGTTTTAGGTACGTAGTATCATAAACCATAAGCGATTTGTATTTTAGTTGGTGTGGTTAAGAAATTTTTTTCTTTTTTTTTATAAAAGTTAAGAAATTTTCAATAATTTGCTCCATACCGGTGCAGGGTGCAGGGACTCTTGTTATTATAATTATAAACATTAACATCATAACTTATTCTACTATAATTATCTTTTGTATCTGAATTAAGTAATTGATCAACATCGATTATGTCTACTAGAAATCCTATATTAAGTCATACTTAGCCGGGTAAAATTTATAAAAGATTATGAATGGGAGATATAGTAATGTTAGTGACAACTCCTGGTGTTACTGGATGAATAACATATCTAAACCTCCTCTGGATTAATTATGATCAATTACTGATGAGCAAAAAAATGTTTGGCCAGGTTCCGATCCCTTATTAGGACACAGAATGCCTAATAGCTGGAGGCCAGGCACTTTTCAAGATAAGATGCATTTATTGGTTAGGAGCCGATATCTTCGATACACGATGCTTAATAGCCAAGAGCCGACCTCTTGCTAGGATGCAGGATGTACATCTGTCGGGAGATGATATCTTATTGAAGCACATTATGCTTAACTACTTATCAAACAGGTGCCAATCAGCTACGTGAACCAGGTATGGATTCTTAAAACTTCATTTAACATGAAGTATATATTCTTAAAGTCGTTAGAGCCGTTATGACAAAATTAGTAAAGTAATTATCAAGAAATATAACAAACTGCTTTATAAGGTATTTCACAAATTGATCTTTTAATAGCTTAATTAACTTAATAACTTACTTAATAGTGTAACTACCTTATAAACAATAAGAATCGTCTAACTAACTTGTTCCTAAACCTCTATAAATAGAAAATCAAGTGAAACTCGAGGGAGATAGAACTCTACTCACTCTCTTTATCTTCTCACTATTCTCACTCTTTAAACTAACTTAAACATCGATGGGTTCCTCATTGGAGAAATCCTATCAATTTTTTTTTAACAAGGACTTCTTTTACAGGTCCAAGAGTTAATCTAGTCAACCTTGAAAGTTATCTGCTAGTTTTCTAAAGACTCTCAGAAGCTTAAGGCTACTTTGGTGCATCTAGTTCATGAAAGTTTGGAGAAAAGCAGCAATAGATTGGCTTAGAGGAAGGGCCTTTATCCAAATCTTACAAGAAAATAGTGAGAGGATGACCTTCACTCAACTCCATTTCTCGACAATGATCTTCTCAAAATGCTCCCAGCATAGCAAAATTTGATGAGAAAAATCCTCAACTTACTTCTGCTGTTAACCAAAGGCTGGATACTTTGATTAAGTAGGTTTAGCTACTAATGAACGTCATCCATCTCCTTCAATAATCTACCATCTGGCCCCTAGTTCCACCAGTTGAGCCATCACCATGGAACTGTTGACACCTGTTCGGTGAAGGGCATAGAAGTCATCAACCTTTCGATGGAAAGAAGAAATTTGGCAGTTATTTCCTCCTTAGGAAAAAACCATCACCACCATTTTTTGGAGGATTTTAAAGAGGATTCAACTCTGGTGCACCGTTCGAATCATCGCTCTCAATGAGAGGATGACATCGAAAGAAAAATTCAAGAGCTAAAAGCTAGACTCGATGAAATCTATGTAGAAGCCACCGAAATCACTTCCACAATTTTAGCACATAAATCCCTTTCTCTGAAGGAATAATGAATAAGCCATCTCCTATTGATTCAAGATGTCATCAGTTGAACCTTATGATGGTTCTGCTGATCCAATTGATCATTTGGAGGGATATAAGACCCTCATGAGGCTTTAAAGTACATCTGATGCCTCATTATGCCTGACTTTCCTAGCAACTTTGAAGAAAGCTGCTAGGATATAGTTTTTGATCTTACTACCTAGAACCATGCACTCCTTCCAATAGCTGAGCATCCAACTAGTGACACACTTCAACAGTCATCAATCATAATTGAAGAATAATGACAGTCTCTTCTCCATTAAGCAAGAAGAGGGAGAGACTCTTCGAAGCTATGTGGTATATTTTAATGCAGCCACTTGAAGTCAAAGACTTCAATGAGTCTATTGCTATGTCAGCCTTTAAGCGAGGACTCTGAAGTAGTCGTCTGAGTTTCTTCTTGGATAAAAATTTTTCAAGAAATTAGGTTGATCTCCTCATGCATGCAAAAAAATATGTCCAAGCCAAGAAAAGCTTTTTTCTCCATCAAAAAGAGGAAGGAAAGAAGTAGAGTGGGAAGAAGCAAACTCACGAGGAAGAAACTCACATTCAGCTAGAAGCTGCCAAACCCCAAAAAAGTTCAAAGCCAAAGTACCCTACAAAGCAATTCACCAATTATACCCCTCTAACTGCTTCTTGATCTCATTTCTGATGGAGATCGAGAATAAAGATATCACTACCCATGAAAGATCAGTCAGTAAAGAGGGATAAAAATAAGTACTACTGCTTCTACAAAGATCATGGTCATGATATGAGAGACTATCAGTAATTAAAATAAGAGATTGAAAGCTTGATCCATAAGGGCTACCTCAATATGTACATCAATAGCTAGAGAAAAGAGGAAACTCCTCGAGTGCAGCCTGAGCAAGAACTCGGGCTAACTAACTTGCTTATCATCAAGATAGTCAACATGATCTCTTGCTCTCAAGCCTCTCCAAAGGTAGGAGATAGTGGCACGGGATGAGGAGCCACTGAGAAAGAGATATCAGGCAGAGCTGACCAGTTCTCAAGATGAGAATGTTATTTTCTTTTTTAAAAATGTTATAAGGAGAATCCAAACCCCTCATTATGATGTAAATAGAATTTTAGTGATAATGGAAACTCTATCAATATCTTATTCTATGATACCTTCAAAAAATGAAACTATCAATTGAAAGGCTAAAAAAGGTAAATATTCCACCCATGAGGTTCTCTGGGAGCTTGATCATAATAGAAGGAGAGATTCTTTTGCCATGACTACAGGTCAATCACCTAAGCAAGGGATAGTCTTTTTGAATTTTCTAATAGTTTAAGTACCATTAGCCTATAATGCTATTATTAGACAACCAAGATTAAATGCTTTAAAGATGGTAGTCTCCACTTACCAATTGCTCGTCCAATTCCTAATTAAGTATGAGGTTGGGGAGATCGAAGGAGATAAAATATTAATGAGACTATATTTTCTTGCAACTGTTAGGATCCAAAAATAAATTGGAATTCCGCAAGTGGACAAGCTAGATGTCAAAGAAGACACCACTGATAGAGGGGAGCTTGCTAATCAGTTGATGAATATTCTCTTGGAGATGATCCAAATAAAACTATAAAAATCAAATTCTATCTGGCACTTGAAGTCAAAGTGCGGTTGATAATATTCCTTCATGCCAATGTTTATGTCTTTGCTTGGATAGCCACTAAGATGCCAGTGTACCTCCTGATGTCATTATCCATAAACTTAGTATAGATCCTTTTTATCCTCCTATCAGGCAGAAAAATAAATTTTTGCTTTAAAAAAGCAAAAAGCCATTGAAGAGGAAGTGGACAAACTTCTAAAAGGGGCTTCATTAGAGAAAGTCACTATCCAAATTTGATAGCCAATGTGGTTATGGTCAAGAAGGAAAATGGCAAGTAGAGAATCTATATTAATTATATTGATGTTAACAAAGCCTATCCAAAAAATAGCTACCCCTTGTTAAGAATCGACTAACTAGTTGATGCTACTTTTGAATATGAATTACTAAGCTTCATGGATGCTTTTTTGGGATATAATCATATTCAAATGATAAAAGAAGATGAAGAGAAAATAGCCTTCATGATAGAGAGAGGGTTCTACTGTTACAAAATAATATCTTTTAGGCTAAAGAATGCTGAGACCACTTACCAGCATTTGGTTAATAGAGTCTTCAAAAATTAGAAAGGGAGAAACATTGAAGTCTACGTAGATGATTTGCTTGTCAAGAATATAAAGGACGATCATTACATGGATCTAGAAGAAGCCTTCAATGAATTAAGGTGATATTAGATGATACTTAATTCGAACAAATATATATTTGGTATTACATTAGAGAAATTCTTAGGCTTCATGATAACTCAAAGAGAAATCAAAGCCAATCCTAAAAAAATCCAAGCACTTTTAGAAATGAAGTACCCTTAGATTAAGAAGGAAGTTCAGTGCTTAATTGAATAGATTATTGGTTTACTTAACTAATTTTTCTCAATTAGTTGAAAAGTGCCTACCACTCTTCAAAGTCATAAAGCATATTGACAACTTTGAGTAGTTGGCTAGTTGTCGATCAACCTTTGAAGATCTAAAGAAATATCTTGGATCTTCTTCATTGCTATTAAGACCAAAAGAAGGTGAGAAGCTCTATATTAACTTATTTGTTTCTCCTAATACCATTAATACTATTTTGGTCAAAGAACATGTAAGTATACAAAAATCCATTTATTATACCAGTAAGATATTAAGAGATGTGAAAGTAAGATACACCAAGGTAGAGAAGATGATCTATGCTCTTGTCATTATATCAAAAAGGTTGGGCCATATTTCCAGTCCCATTCTATGGTTGTCATGATAGATTATCTTTTAAAATATATACTTTGAAGATCAAATATATCAGGGTTCCTAGCTAAGTAGGCCATCGAACTAAGAGAGTTTGATATTGAATATAAGCCTCGTCCTAATATGAAAGCTCAAGTCCTTATAGACTATCATGGAATGCATAATACTTGATGAAGAAAGAGAAGAAAAGAGATTGAAAGATGAATTGACCACATCTTCTTGAATCTTATATGCTGATGGTACCTCAAACTTCTAAGAGAGTGGAGTTGAATTAATCCTCATTAATCTTGACAGAGTCATGATGGAGTATGCCATAGTATATCCTGAGATTCAACTTTAACACCATTAATAATGGAGCCAAATATGAGACATTAATTGCTGGTTTAAAAATAGACAAAGAGATCAAAATTGATTAGATCAAGGTTCTTTCTGACTCTCAACTAGTCATCAACCAAGTATGGAGGGACTACGGAGCTAAAGAGTCAACCATGATCAAATATCTTCAAAGAATTAAAGACCTATCATTAGAGAGATGTTATGATAAGGTTAGTAAAGTAGTTATCAAAAAGTATAACAGACTACTTGGCAAACCATTTCACAAATTGATCTCTTAATAGCCAACCAACTTAATAACTCACCGAATAATGTAATTGCCTAATAAATGGTTACAACCGCTTAACCAACTTGGTCCTAAACCTCTATAAATAGGGGTTGAATGAAACTTCAGGAGGATAGGACTGTACTCACTCTCTTCATTTTTTTCTTACTATTCCCACTCTAAGCTAACTTAGGCATTGGAGAGTTCCCTGTTGGAGAAATTCCATCAATTTCTTCAATGATGAGGACTTCTTTTGTAAGTCTAAGAGAGATCGAGTCAATCTCAGAAGTCATCGATCAGTTTTTTGAAGCCTCTCAGAAGCTCAAGGCTACTTCAGTGCATCCAATTATCAAGTTTGACATGAACATCAACGCTTGACAATGTAAAAGGGAGGAGAAATTGGATGATCAAAGTTGGAAAGGTTATACTTCAAATCAATAAACCATCAACATATTCAAGATATTGAGTGGAAGAAAGCAAGAGGTATCTTTGCAGCTATATACTCGAAGTATGATGAAGCATGGTTTTAGTATTTTCCTATGTAGAAGACTGCTTGCAAGTGAGTAGGATTGGATCAATGTTATCTTTGATTCTAAGCTTCTGAGGTGAGTATGGCCTACTTAAAATGACAAGATCATGATTCTCAAAGCACAAAATCTTCTTATAGACATTCCACAAAGTCATTACCAGATAATATATGATGGTACGTTGGCCTCTTATTTAACTAATAAATTCAAAACTTATTTTAATATTCTAGATGATATCCTCATTGTGCTATGGTTGCTATTGTAAGCTGTTGTAAAAAGAAATGAATAAATAACATGAATATATCTGATTATTGGGAGTTGTGGAGAATAGAATTGGTTTAAATGCAGTAGGTTGTGTTGTAAAGAATTTAATTACCTGTCACATGTTCAAGATATCCCATGCAGCATAATGACAAAGAAGCAAATTGATAAGTTTTGATTGATAATGAATAAGGTGGTGCGGGCACCAGAATCAGAAGAACACTTCAGGGTTCCATTTGGATCTCTGATTGACCTTGCCCGAAAAAATTAGGGTTTGTAATAAGGATTGACCTGATCAACCCAATTTTGAGTATGTAATTTTGTCATTCCAATTTTTGTTGAGTCATGTTGACTCAGTCCAAGTCCAGGTCTAGGTTGGCACCATTCCCTTTGCCATAGGGTGCCACATTTTTTTCTTCCATGGTCCAGCTACAAGTGGGTGCCACACTCCCTGCCACATCTCCATCCAGTGTCTTTGGTCCCCACACCATAAGAAGTAAGTTCCCCTTTTTTTTATACCACTTGGGGGAGAAATCCATCAAGATACCTCAATCCAAGGAGGAGCCAACTTCTTTCCAGATAAACCCAAGCTAGGATGGCAAGAATTTTTCTTGAAGAGAGGATCAAGGAGGTGCCCCACAATGTTCCATAAAAATCCAAGTTATAAAAGGGAAGAGAGCATGTCTTGGGGAGAAAATCAAGGAGGCACCCAAAATTTCCTAAAGTGCCAAAGCCATGAAAAGAAGAAGTCTAAACTTGTGGAGCAAGACTAGGAGGTGTCCAAAAGAGCCAAACCATGAAGGGAAAATCCTTGATTCATGGAGAGATACTAGGAGACACCCCCATAACCTGCCATTTGGAGCTGATTTTCAAGTTTTCTTTGAGTTTTTGGGCCGCTCACTCATGGAAGGAGTCTTGGTTGGCCAAGGGAAGAGAATTTGATGCCTAAAGTGTAGATTAGTCCTATTAGTCCCACATGAAAACTTGTAGGGTTTTGATTTTTCTTATAGGTCTATATATTAGACCCCTTTTGTAACTTGAACTTATCTTATGAAATCTTATGAATGAAATCCCTTATTTTTTAGCAAAGTCTTGTTCTTTTGCACTTATTCTGAGTGTTGAGCTCCGTGAGGGAGTAAATCCGGGTTCTCTATGAACCTTGAGGAGGTGTGAGACTCCAACCCCAAAACCCTAGCTTAGTCCACCCATCTCTACTACACCACCACCAAACCCTAGCCTCTACACCATCTCCAAGGTTATTCTTCCAAAGGGTGGCCGACCACCAGGACCTCAGTCCATCCATCTTCAAGTCAGCTACCACTGCTTCAGAGTCCATCCAGCAGATCCAGGAGAAGAAGTCCCAAATCCGCAGCCTAGGAGTTCCAGATCAGCTGAAGACCTTCAGATCCCATCCTTTCTTCTACTATGGTAACTCTCTTCCTTGAGTCTCTTGTTCCTAACCTTGTTCTTCTTCTCTCCAGGATCCAGGGTTCAAGAAGAGGCCAACTTTGCTAAGGACCATTATCGGAGGATCCATTGCGAAGATACCTTGACTCCCGGGATCCAATAATCTGCTCGAGAGAGTCTTTTTCCACCAAATGGAGAGATATCACTGCTAGGTAACAAGAACCTTCCCTTCTCACTTTGTCTGTTTTGTTGAAACTCAGAGCAAATCCTAGATCTGGGGGTTTCTCAATCCCCAGCGATCCTACTTCTGAGTTACTCTGATAATCCACTCCTTTTAATTGTGCTTTCTGTAATTTCTTAGTTTCTTTCAACATTAGTTTATCTTTCCTTTGAGTCAAAGCCGACTTCTGAAAATATATATAAAAAAAAAATACATTAATTTTAATTTGCTTCCGCATTCCACATATTCATTCTGCATCATTTTTGGTATCAGAGCTTTCATTCTGCATCATTCTTGGTATCAGAGCCCTGTCTAGGGTTCTTTCTTGTTTGATTGTTTTTTCGTTCCTTTTTACTTTTGCTTCCTGGAGTAGACTCCCCTGGTTGTCCGGTCCTAGGAACAAGCGAGACGCAAGCCTCCTCCTCCCATTCCATGGGGGTTCCTAGGGCGTGTAGGGGTGCCGCTGGGTTATAACTTCAAGGCAGGGATTGTAAACAGGACACACGTTTTGTTTTTTGCCAGTAATGGCCCTGTTATTCGAATTGTTTCTCCCTGTAAAAAACTCCAAATTAAGTAATTCTTATTTTGCTGGAACCAGTATAGTTGAAAGTAATTTACATAAAAGTTTCATGATTTATTAATTTTTTTAGATTTTCTGAGATCAATTTTACTGCTGTTCTATTTTTTTTTATTTTCTGCAAGCTATTTTTTTATTTGAGTGTGCATAAATTGAATCTATCTTAAGGGCACCGAAGTTGCAACATAAGGGGAGGATTGAGACCCTCTCCTTAGCCCAAAACCACCTCCCGTGCATTCGAACCTAAGCCTTTAATCTTAAAATTAATTAGACCTAATTTGCCCTAGTGGGCTAGGGACACCAACTGGTCGGGTCTAGGCTAGTATTGAGTCAGTTTGTCTAGTTACTATGTGTGTGCTTTGTACTCAGTGTCTAGAATGATGGTTCAGGGATTCTATCCCGAAGGGCTTGTGTGCTGGTCTGCCTACCTGGCCAATCACTGATTGGTGTCTAGGATTGGCAATTAGGGACCTAACACTCCCCTTACACCTGCCTGGCTAAGTCCCGAGTTACTACAGGCTAGCTTGCCACTCTGATTGGGCATCTAGTTTAGGCTCTAAGTCTAGTTAGCCCGTAGTCGTTTCAGTCGAGTCTCATTTGGTGTGCTTGCTTGCATCATCATGTCCACCCAGAACGGAGTACCCTACCAACCTGGTCAAACCCAACCTGATTTAGAGGCCATGATTAGAACTCTTACTGAAAGTATGACCAAATTGAATCAGGATATGAATGAGGATTTTGCCCAGTTTAGAGACCGAGCCCAGGGACTTGAGAAACGTAGACATCAAAATTAGACCCATGATCCAAAATTTAATAGGCCCCAACCTCACCCATGCCAGGAGCCTAGGAGGACCTTATACCGTGATCCCGAGCATAACCCTAGGAGCCTATACCCATACTTGGTTGACTCAGAGAAGGGACCCATTAGGAACACCGAACCTTATGCACCCACTTTTGATGGAAGACAAGAGACATATATTAAGTGGGAAGAACAAATGGATCAATATTTTGAGTGCACTAACATATCGGAATTAGGACAAGTTAGGTTGGCCAAAACCAAGTTCACCAAACATGCTAGGTCGCATTGGTATGCTATTGAGCGTGAGTGTTATCAAAGAAAAGAGGAAATATATACTTGGAGAGATATGAGAAGTAAGTTGAGAGATAGGTACCTAGGTAGATCCTATGAGAAAAGACTTTTAGACCAATGGTACCAATTGCAACAAGGTAATAGGCCTATGTATAAATATATCGAGGACTTCCAGTGGTATGACATGAAATGCAATACCATTGAGACCGAAGCTCAGATCACATCGAGGTTTAGGGTTGGGTTACACCCAGACATTTATAGGAAGCTATGCCTTGAAAAGACCAATAAGTTAGACCGAGCCTACCAAGAAGCCCAAGACTATGAGTGGTCTTTAAGATATAACCAATCAAGTACTTTGGACTTAAAGCCAACCTCTACCAACTTGAGTCAAGTTCCGATTGATCCGACACCCGTAGTGAACCAGACTTTTGTTTGTCAATTCCCACTTGTGTCACCTCTTGACCAGAAGGATAACACTGAGAAGGAGTTAGGCATGACCATCCCAAAATTAGTTGACCTGACCAGAGCCGTACTTAAAGAGGAATCAAAGGAGAATAGATTAGAACCTTTCAGTGAGATTGAGGAAGAAATATATGAGCCTGACATAAGTTTGATAGATGAATATGAAGAAGAAGATTTGAGGATATCTCTCCTAATAATTCAATTAACCAACTCCTACCTGATGGGGTTATTAAGGGGACCCCTGCCACTCAAGGAATTCAGGAGCTAACCCTAAGAGAAGACCTTTTTGAGGAAGTTCAAGAAGAGGAAATTGCACCCAATAAGAGTTTAAGTGAGAATACCCCTGAACTCATTGAGGAATCCAAAGAAGACACCCCTGAGTCAAATCTGGTAGAGAAGTGTGAAGAAGGAAGGGGTTCATAAGAATTGCCCATTGAGAAGGTCCAAGAACAAGAAAAAGACAGTAGCTTAGAAGACTTTTTAGATAAACATTCCAAAGACCTTCCTGATAACCTTCCACCTTCTAGGAGCACCCAGCCTACCCTAGAACTTGCACTTGTAGACCCTCCTAGAGCAAATCATGAGGTTTGGATGAGTGCACCTATAGAACAATGTCCTCATTTTAAGGTCATCCTGAATAACCAAGGTATATTTTTTGTTTCCTATAAGCCACCTCAAAACTCTGATTCTTATTTCCTACACTTCCCTGAATCTTCTCATGTTTCTAGAGCTATGGGATTACACTTTACTGAGATTTCTAGGTTGCAAGACTCCTTAGAACCTATTAGGTTTGCCACCTACTTCTGGAAGACCTTATGGCACCTACTAGGCACCCATGATAAGTTTTCATGCTCTGCATGCCATCCTCCGACCCAAGGTCAAACCTAGAGAGCCTTAGTTTGTTAGGTTTAGACCTAGGGTTCCTTTGAATAAAGTCCATTCTTTAGGAATGTGTCATCAGTCGAGTTTAGGACATTGACTCAGATTTTGGTTGAGTGAGAATACCAGGAATTGGGATTTGTATTTACCCAGGGCTGAATTTGCATATAATGACTCGGTCAATAGGTCTATAGGTAAAAGCCCTTTTGAGATTGTTCATGGGTACAAGCCTCATACACCACTTGACCTAGTTCCTTTGCCAGTCCACACACGAGTCTCCGAGTCTGCTGAAGACTTTGCACAGCATGTAAAGAACTTGCATAAATAATTCATGCCAAAATAACTTTAAGTAATGAAACTTATAAGAAGTTGGCTGATTCTCAAAGGCGAGTCAAAACTTTTGTTGAGGGAGACTTTTCTGATTAGGTTAAGGCTTGAGCGGTTTCCTCCTGGAACCGTTAGAAAGCTACATGCTAGAGGAGCTGGACCATTTAGAGTGATGAAGAGTGTGGGACCCCATGCCTATGTGCTTGAGTTGCCTCCAGAGCTAGGCATTAGCTCCACTTTTAACATTACAGACATAGTAGAGTACAGGGAGCTAGCTGTGATTCCTAGTGAGCCTTTTGAACCTAATCCTGTTATTGAGAGTGATCCCGACCCTGTGTGTCCACCAACAAACTGGCCTATGATGAAAGAGCAAATTGAAAAGATCCTGGATGATCAAGTTATCTCCACTCGTAATCGAGGATACCAAAGATACCTGGTCCGCTAGCAAGGAAGGCCAGATTCTGATGACTCTTGGATCTCCCGAGAAGAATTACAAGAATTGGACCCAGACCTCTTGGAGAGATACTAGAGCCAGCTTGATCCATACTCGATAGGGTCGAGTTCCTCCCACCCCGGGAGAATTGGTGCGGGCACCAGAATCAGAAGAAGACTTCAGGGTTCCATCTGGATCTCTGATTGACCTTGCCCAAGAAAATTAGGGTTTGTAATAAGGATTGACCTGATCAACCCAATTTTGAGTCTGTAATTTTGTCATTTCAATTTTTGTTGAGTCATGTTGACTCAGTCCAAGTCCAGGTCCAGGTTGGCGCCATTCCCTTTGCCATAGGGTGCCACATTTTTTTCTTCCATGGTCCAGCTACAAGTGGGTGCCACACTCCCTGCCACATCTCCATCCAGTGACTTTGGTCCCCACACCATGAGAAGTAAGTTCCCCTTTTCTTTGCACCACTTGGGGGAGAAATCCATCAAGATACCTCAATCCAAGGAGGAGCCAACTTCTTTCTAGATAAACCCAAGCCAGGATGGCAAAAATTTTTTTTGAAGAGAGGATCAAGGAGGTGCCCCACAATGTTCCATAAAAATCCAAGTTATAAAAGGGAAGAGAGCATGTCTTGGGAAGAAAATCAAGGAGGCACCCAAAAGTTTCCTAAAGTGCCAAAGCCATGAAAAGAAGAAGCCTAAACTTGTGGAGCAAGACTAGGAGGTGTCCAAAAGAGCCAAACCATGAAGGAAAAATCCTTGATTCATTGAGAGATACTAGGAGACACCCCTATAACCTGCCATTTGGAGTTGATTTTCAAGTTTTCTTGGAGATTTTGGGCCGCTCACTCATGGAAGGAGTCTTGGTTGGCCAAGGGAAGAGAGTTTGATGCCTAAAGTGTAGATTAGTCCTATTAGTCCCACATGAGAACTTGTAGGGTTTTGATTTTTCTTATAGGTCTATATATTAGACCCCTTTTGTAACTTGAACTCATCTTATGAAATCTTATAAATGAAATCCCTTGTTTTTGAGCAAAGTCTTGTTCTTCCGCACTTATTCTGAGTGTTGAGCTCTGTGAGGGAGTAAATCCGGGTTCCCTAGGAACCTTGAGGAGGTGTGAGATCTCCAACCCCAAAACCCTAGCTTAGTCCACCCATCTCTACTCCACCACCACCAAACCCTAGCCTCTACACCATCTCCAAGGTTATTCTTCCAAAGGGTGGCTGACCACCAAGACCCCAGTCCAGCCATCTTCAAGTCAGCTACCACTACTTCAGAGTCCATCCAGCAGATCCAGGAGAAGAAGTCCCAAATCCGCAGCCTAGGAGTTCCAGATCAGCTGAAGACCTTCAGATCCCATCCTTTCTTCTACTCTCGTAACTCTCTTCCCTGAGTCTCTTGTTCCTAACCTTGTTCTTCTTCTCTCTAGGATCCAGGGTTCAAGAAGAGGCCAACTTTGCCAAGGACCATTATCGGAGGATCCATTGCGAAGATACCTTGACTCCCGGGATCCAATAATCTGCTCGAGAGAGTCTTTTTCCATCAAATGGAGAGATATCACTGCTAGGTAACAAGAACCTTCCCTTCTCACTTTGTCTGTTTCGTTGAAACTCAGAGTAAACCCTAGATCTGGGGGTTTCTCAATCCCCAGCGATCCTACTTCTGAGTTACTTTGATAATCCACTCCTTTTAATTGTGCTTTCTGTCATTTCTTAGTTTCTTTCAACATTAGTTTATCTTTCCTTTGAGTCAAAGCCGACTTCTAAAAATATATATAAAAAAAAAATACATTAATTTTAATTTGCTTCCGCATTCCACATATCTGTTCTGTATCATTTTTGATATTAGAGCTTCCGTTCTGCATCATAAGGCCGTCGATGGATTAGGTTGATCCATTTTTAGTAGGTCAGACCTCTCCCTCTTTTTGTGCCGAAGGAGAGTTCCTGTTAGGCTTCTATTTTTCCTTTATCTTCTCCCCTCTAATCTTTTCTTGTCTTCATGAGTCCCTCTGGCAGAGGGCTCAATTACCCGGATCATTTCGATAAGGCGAGGCCATCTCGACCGAGGCCTCCTTCCTCGAATAGCGAAGACGAGGATGTTCCCTTTATGGTCCGCAGGGATCCTCGCCCATCGAGGATTGTCAATGGACCCCCTGCAGCTCCTCCACCTCCTCCTTCTATTCCCATCAAGGAGTTAGGCGGTCCTGCCGGCATTGCTTCGGTGATGACCGATGAGGACCTCCTCCACGTTTGGCCTGCATATGCGATCCTTGACTCCATTTGACTTTCAGTTCTATGATCAAAAGAATGGGTCACTTTCAGGGGCCTGGGCCGAATCGCCCTGTATGAAGACTTCTTCTTCGTGGTCTTCGTCTTCCTTTCCATCTCTTTTTTATTTCTTTTATGAGCAATTATCGCTTTATTCCAGTCCAACAAACTCCTAACACCATTAGGACTATCTTTTGCTTCATTATTCTCTACCACTTCTATGAGATTGTTGCCCATTTCTCCCTCTTCAGGGCTTTGTTCATCCTGAAGTACCGCCTATCTGATAGCGGGTGGTGGTTCGTGACCCCTCGCCTGGGGACCCTTAAACTTGACCTACCCTCCTTCATCAAGGGATGGAAGGGTAGGTTTTTATTTGCCTCAGTTGAGGGGGTGGACTGGGTTTGGAGTGACCCAGACTGCTCCCCCAACCGACGGTCTGCAGTCGAGCTAGCTGATAAAGAGATATTTGACTGGCTTGTTACTTTTGAGGTTCTGGCCCTTCAGGATATGCTGAATGAGCGAAACCTCATCGATATCAGGGTTAGCCAGGCCCTATCTCAGGGTAAGGCTTGATACCAGGATTCTCCTTTTTAGTTTAAATCTGGCTTTGATGGGAGACTGACCAATCTTTTTGTGTTTCACAGGGATGAAGTTCTTGATGAACAAGCTCCTTGGTATGTCCAAAAAGAGGGCTACCTCCATAGGGCCCGAAAGCCTACGAAGAAAGCCCGGGAGGAGCAAGGATGGAGGCCCGATGAAGAGCCCGCTAGGAGGGGGCCTGCTGCTACACCGACCGTGCTTGGGTCGGTAGTCCATCCTCCAGCCCATAGGCCTTGAAGGGAGTCTAGACCAGTAGAGGGGGCCATGCCAGCATCTCTGGTGGCCCCTGCATGAACTAAAGCTCCACCCCAGTCAAAGGTGGTGGAGGTCATGGAAAACATCGCCACAAAGAGTTCTGCCCCATCATCTTGGGGCAAATCCACTTGCAACCAACCCTGTGCCACCGTGCCGTTGCCAACCGCAACCTCGAAACCCTTAGAGCCATCTGGAATGTCGAGGTTGGGGTCAAAGAAGATATCCCTCATCCTGCCCCGGGATGCAAGGCTGATGAGGGATGGGAAGTTGGTCGAGGAGGTTTTGAATGCCCTCGCCCAGCTACTGGAATGCCATGAGAAGGCCGGCCGGTAACTGGTGGACGTCTTCACTGGGGTGTTCCCCCAACTCCTATTAGTAAGTCATCTTCCTGGTTGTTTTATTCTTTCTTTCTTGTTTGTAGGGGTACTGATTGATGTTCTTCATACAGGTGGCCCTCGACGTTCAACTCCTCCGGGACTCCTGTCAGGGGCTGGTAAAGCAAGAGTTCTGTCTCTGCAAGGAGAGGGATGAGGCCCGAGCTCAGGCCACTCGGGTTCAAGAACTAGAGGGCCAGATGAAGGCTCTCCGGGACCAACTAGCCAGCTCTGAGGCGAGGGTGACTAGCTTGGAGAAGAAATCTGCTGAGCTCGAGATGGCCCTCAAGGAAGAGAAGGGGGATAGCCTCCGCAGGGCTGAGAAGGTGGCTACCTCCACTGCAGAGGTAGCTTGCTTGGAGGGAAGGGCATAGACCCTCTTGGCGCAACATGAAGAAGAAGCGGCCAAGACCATGGAAGCCTTGGAAAAGGCCACGGTGGCCGTTGCACTCATGGAGGCGGCAAAGAAGGAAGTCGCCGGGCTGTCCCCAACTTCAAGGCATCTGAAGCTTTTAGAAATGAGGTCGCCAAGGTGGTGTTTGACTCCTACCACTAGGGGCTCAATGATTTTTGAGGTAAGGCCATCCACCTTCTCGGACCGAAGGGGTTGGAGAACATCCTTCCCGATGCCCCCATCAAAAGGTGTCTCTTGTCGGTCCAAAAAAAAGCCAGCAAGCGAGACTTAGATTTTTTTCCTTTTCTTTTTGTAACTTAGATTTTTTTGGAAGGCTTCCCAGCCTATCAAGCATCTTCGTAAGATGTAAAATTTTTTTGTCAATGAATACATGTCATCTTCATTTCAATTGGTATGCCCTCTCATCTCCCATTCTTTTTCTTTTCTTTTCTTTTTTCTTCTTTCTTCTCTCTCTTTCTTTTTGCTTTGAAACACCTTCAAATAACCCATTGAAGTCTGTGAAGGACTTATTCCTATAATGAAGAAATAGTCCAACCCAATCGATGAACTTTGTCTGGTTTTCTTTTTCCTTTAGCGCCTTTATCCTTTTTCATGATATGAAGATAGGCTTCATGGCTGACATATGTGCATGCCTCTCCTAGAACTTAGTCACTCCAAGTTGACTCTGAAACCTTAGGATTGGCATGAAGGACTCTGAGAACACTTTGTTCCTGTCCCGCTGCTCTTAGAGTCATGCAGACCCGAGTGCAAGGCTTCTGGAGCTTCTTGATTTGCCGAGTTGTGAGTCAAGCAATAAATGGTGGGACTTCAAGAGTTTTCCAGTTGACATTTCCAGACTGTGAGCAAGGCAATCGAGTGTAGGGCTTTCGGAGTCTCCCAGCTTGATTTTCCAAACTACGAGTCAAGCGATAGATGGTAGGACTTTAGGAGTTTCCTAGTTGATATCTCCAGACTGTGAGCAAGGCAGTTGAGCGCGGGGCTTCTAGAGTCTCTGATGCGGTACTAGATATGCATGCAATTATTTTTTTTATATTTTTAATATTAAGTTATAATTTTTAATCCCGAAGATCAAACCAAGTATTGATGTAAAGAGTTCTATATGAAAATAAAAAGCTAAAGGCATGCATAACAGGACCTATAAAGCAAAGGAAAGATGATCGCCGAGGGAGAAGTCTCAGTTGGGCTAGTTCATCTGCAATAAAGCATCTGGTGGGGAGAGGGGGTGTACCTGGCAATGGTAGATGTGCCTAGTGTAGATTGTATGCGAAGAGACCACTCTCACTCCCGGATGCGGCCTGGAAAATCAAGCCAGAGACCCACAGATTCTCGGCTTTCTGCTCGGTGGTCCGATTGCGGCCTAGCTGGAGTCGTTGGATTCATCAAAGTTGAGGGACCTACAAACGACCTTCCAAGGGTTAGAAAACATAGTAGGGCAGAAGAAATCAAGGAAAAATAGCAAGGAAAAGTGATTGTTTGAAGAGGGTGGCTAGGGTTTTAGAGAGCAGGATGGCTGTTGGAAGTAGTCGCAGGACACCGAGAAGAGGAAGGGCTAACATAGAATCCCTTCAAGCACACAGCAGGTAGCACACAGTAATTGGAGAATTCAAATATTATTTCATAATAAAATTGATTTTCATACAATAGACTAGGGCCCTTTAAATAGACTCTAAGAATTGGCCCCCAAGTAAGGTTAAAAGAGAGATTACATAGGAGTTTTAATCCCCATCCAACTCTAGCTAGAAAACAAGGAAAGCTTGGTAGAAAAATCCCTAAAAACTCTCCTCTCTCCTCTTTCCTTGGTCGGCCAAGGGAGGTGACCCTAGTGGCTAACCAAGGGTGGTGAGCATAAGGCCTTGGCACCTCTTACTCTTCTCCTGGGCTTGGGCTGGCCCAGTTTGCTTCAGGCTGCAGTTTAGGGCTTCGGGGCTTCGAGCTTGTCTCCCGGGCTTCTGATTTCTTCTCCTAGGCATGTGATTTCTCCTCCTAGGCCTTCAATGATCCTCATAGCTTCAGTTGGGTTGGTCTTCACTTGGACTGGATTGGTCTTCACTTGTATGAGTCATTACTAGATATGTACTGAACTCCAGAAAATGACTAGTTCAACATGAGCTGACTAGTACAAGACTCAAGTAATAAAAAAATAACTTAGATGGACTAAGCCTTTATTACAAATGGACTCAGATGCTGCTAATTGATCCACAGAGGATTGAGAAGCCTCTGTCTTATTCTGGTACCTTTGGTGTCCACACCAATTCTCTCGGGGTGGGAGGAACTCGATCCTTCGAGTAAGGATCAGGTTGGCTCACATATTTCTCGAGGAGGTCTAGGTTGAGGCACTGCAACTCTCTTGAGAAATCCATGAATCATCCGATTCTGGCCAGCTTTGCCATTAGACCAGGTAGCATTGATAGCTGCGGCCCTAGGTCGTTAAGGCTTGATCGTCCAGGATACGCTTGATCCATTCTCCTCTCTTAGGCCAATTTATTGGTGGACACTCTGGGATAGGGTCACTCTCAATGGAAGGAATATGTCCAAAGGCCTTACTAGGTATCGCTGCCAGTTCCTTGTACTCAACTAGGTCTGCAATATTGAAGGTAGAACTGATGCCCAAATCCAAAGGCAAATCTGACATATAGGCATTTGGTCCAACCTTCTCTATCACTTTAAAAGGTCCGGCTCTGCGAGCATGAAGCTTCTTTTTAGGCCTAAGCCTAACCAAGATAGAATCTACTACATCAAATTCATTGGCCTTTCTTCAAGAATTAGCTAGTTTCTTTCAAAATTAGTGGACGTAGTGAACATGCTGGGTACATACAGACTCTTAACAGGTAATGCAAAGGACTAATACCTATTAGACTCGACTATGCATTCCTATCGAAGAAAATTTTATTGAACTCTTTGGACCTAAACCTAAGAGATTATAGGTTCTCTAGGTTTGATCCTAGCTTGACATGCACATGAAAACTTACATTGGGCTCCTATCAAATTGCATAGGATATGCCAGAAGTATAATGCAAACCTAACATGCGTAATAAATGCATGGAGTATGCTAATCTCAACTAAATGTAATCTAATGATCCCAGAAATGCTGGAGGTGTTTGGAAAGGGCAGAAAATAGGAAGTGGATTCAGAATTAGTCTGGTAGGGTAGGAAAAAATGTTCAGGATTAGTTGGATAAAGTAGGATATAAGAAGGCATGTCAGGGACTAATCCTAGACTAATGAGGCTAACCTTACGAGGTTGAGATATATCTACAAGGTTTGCATAATGGAAGGATGGGTTATTAATCTCAGGAAAGAGGTCCTTAATGGAAACTATAGGAGGGGGCTCATCCAAAGGGTATTGATTCAAAGAGATTAGGTCCTTAATAAATTCTTCTAGTTCTTGTATTTTAGGACTAGACTCTATAATTTGGCTCTCCTCTATGATTTCCTCAGGTAAGGTTCTAGTAGCAGTCTCTAGGTTCTCTTCCTCTAATTGTTCTTCCATTACAGCTTTAGGCTGGGTATAGTCAGGGTTAACTAACTCTAGATTGGCTTCTACCTGGGTACCTACGGGGTAAACTAATTCTAGGTCTTCTAGAGGTGTCTCCTTTTCTCCCTCATACTTATCCACTAAGTTCACACTAGCTTCATACACTTCTTCTTTAATGTAAGCCTTGTTAGTCACAGGGGTGGTAGGGAAAGGTCGATTAAGAGAAAATTGGCTAGGTCCTGATTTCTGATTATGGGCACTACTCCTAGTGGGTTCAGATTGTCTAAGGGGTAGTGGATTACTATTAGGCTCATATCGAGGGATACTAGCCTTATGGGGTTCCGACCAATGGCCTATGGGTTTGGATCTAAAGGTCATGGGTCTATTAGGCTTATAAGGAGTGGGTGCATAGGATCTATATTCATAGGTTTTGGATACATAGGTTCTAGGTTCATATAATTTGGGTAGTGTGGGTAAAGGTGGCTCAGGTTTGGATCTAGTCTGGGTCCTATGGTTTTTTTCTAGGGTTCCTAGTCAGTTGTCTATATGTGCAAACCTATGGGCTAAGTGATCAAGTCTATTATGGGTTCGGATATTGACTGGATCAACTAAGTCATCTGGGTAGTCATCTGGGCCATTTGGTCTACAAGGACTTGAATTTGGGTTTCTAGCTTATCCATAGATTCAGTCAAAGGGGGAGATGGTGGATGATATGATGCTCCTGATATAGTGCTCATGCAATACTCAACACTGACTCGACTATAGCTACCTAGACCTAGAGCCTAATCAGAATGGGTTGACTCAACTGACACATAACTCAAATCCTAGTCCTTCAATCTAGCCAGGTAAGAGGTGGGATGGTGGGAGGCCCCCCTGCTCTCACAGGGACCCAATTAAAGAACCACCGATTTGCTTAGGTCGTTTGACTCTGTACCTCTTGTCTAGACACCAGTATCTAGTAATAGGAAATGAATTGGGTGTACTAGTCATCCCATAATGACTGAACCCAATCGATAGGTGTCCCTACCCTACTAGGGCAAGTTAAGTCTAGTTAATTTTAAGTTAGGCTTGGGACTGAATGCAAGGGAAGTGGTTTTGGGATAAGGAGAGGTTATCAACTCCTTCCCTTATCTAACATATAGAAAGTGCCCTTAAAGTAATTTATGCAATGATGGTAGGCAGATGAAGATGCAAATTAGGGTTTAGGTGTTTTAGTATTTTTGAATATATGTATTTTTTTTTTTATTTTGGGATTTTTCTTAAATAGAAAGATAATTACAGATTATGATCTAATATGTAGTAAATATAATAAAATTAAATATATGCAAAGATTATACTAAAAAAACCCTAAACTTTCCAAAATTGGCTTTGCTGCCAAAATAGAGCATAAATGTTCTCAAGCAGTGTTTTGGCTGGGAAAAAATACACAGATCGAAATAATTCTTGAAAAAATTCTAAAATTAATTTTAATTATGAGGAATCCATGAAAATAAATTTTATAATTTTTTTTATGTAGGCAGAAATAATTAAAAAAAATAGGGTATATACTGAAAGGCCAAAAATGAAAAAATCCTAAGGAACTCTTTGTGTTCTTCTTCAGGGGTCAATTCACAGAGGCAACCCTACCACCATAGGAGATCCTGTCGATTGGGAAAGAGGGTTTTGAATCCATATTAGTCTCCTATGAACGACCATGGTGAAGCACCCGATCCAAATATCCAAAGAGAATTGAGCCCAAACAGGCTCTGATATCAAATGATGCGGGACTAGATATGCATGCAATTATTTCTTTTTGTATTTTTAATATTAAGTTATAAGTTTTAATCCCAAAGATCAAACCAAGTATCGATGTAAAGAGTTCTATATGAAAACAAGAAGCTAAAGGCATGCATAACAGGACCTAAAAAGCAAAGGAAAGAGGACCGTCGAGGCTAAGAAGTCTCGGTTGGGCCAGTTCATCTGCAATAAAGCATTTAGCAGGCAGAGGTGATGTACCTGGTAATGGTAGATGTGCCTGGTGTAGATCATATATGAAGAGATCGCTCTCACTCTCGGATGCGGCTTGGAAAATCAAGCCAGAGACCCATGAATTACCAGCTTTCTACTCGGTGGTCTAATTGCGGCCTGGCTGGAGTCGTCGGATTTGTCAGAGTCGAGGGACTTGCAAACGACCTTGCACGGGTTAGAAAACATAGTAAAGAAGAAGAAAGCAAGGGAAAATAGCAAGGGGAAGTGATTGTTTGAAGAGGGTGGCTAGGGTTTTGGAGAGCAGGATGGCGATTGGAAGTAGTCGCAGGATACCAGGAAGCGGAAGGGCTCACATAGAATCCCTTCAAGCACACAGTAGGTAGCACACAGCAATTGGAGAATTCAAATATTCTTTCATAATAAAATTGATCTTCATACAAGAGACTAGAGCTCTTTAAAAAGACTCTAAGACTTGGCCCCTAAGAAGGTTAAAAGAGACTTTACATAGGAGTTTTAATCCCCATCCAACTCTAGCTAGAAAACAAAAAAAGCTTGGTAGAAAAATCCATAAAAACTCTCCTCTCTCCTCTTGCCTTGGTCGGCCAAGGGAGGAGACCCTAGTGGCCAACCAAGGGTGGTGAGCATAAGGCCTTGGCACCACTTACTCCTCTCTTGGATCTAGGCTGGCCCAGTTTGCTTCAGGCTACAGTTTAGGGCTTCAAGGCTTCGGGCTTGTCTCCTGGGCTTCTGATTTCTTCTCCTAGGCTTCTAATTTCTCCTCCTAGGCCTTCCATGATCTATATAACTTCAATTGGGTTGGTCTTCACTTGTATGAGTCATTACTGGACATGTACTGAACTCTGGAAAATGACTAGCTCAACATGAGCTGACTAGTACAGGACTCAAGTAATAAAAAAACAACTTAGATGGAATAAGCCTTTATTACAAATAGACTCAGATGCTGCTAATTGATGCACAAAGGGTTGAGAAGCCTCTGTCTTATTTTGGTACCTCTAGTATCCGCACTAGTCTCCTGGCTTGATTTGCTAAACTATGAGTCAAGCAGTAGATGATGGGACTTTAGGAGTTTTCTAGTTGACATCTCTAGACTTTGAGGTAGTAGAGTGCGGGGCTTCTGGAGTCTCCTGGCATTGAGTGTGGGGCTTCATAAGTTTTTCAACTTTGAGTATGGGGCTTCGTAAGTTTTCTGGTTTTGAGTACGGGGCTTCGTAAGTTTTTCAGTTTTGAGTATGGGGCTTAGTAAGTTTCTCGACTTTGAGTGTGGGGTTTTGTAAGTTCCCGGCTTTAAGTATGAGGCTTCGTAAGTTTCCCAACTTTGTCTGCCAGACTTGGAGCTGGATGGATGTGTTCCTATATAGGTGAAAGATAGGGTTGTATCGAAAAGAAACTTTAATAATTGAGAGAAAGTCTTATATTATTGGTAGTACATCCTTAGATTTCTTGTATTCCATGTTCGCATAAATCGGGCACCATCGAGCCCGGCAAGATAGTAGGCCCCGCTTGGCAGAGCCTCAACCACCTTGTAGGGGTCCTTCAAATTTGGGGAGAGTTTGTCGCATTCTCCTGACTGGGACACCTCTGCTCGCTAGAGGACTAGGTCACTTGGGCAGAATGCCTTGGGACTCACATGAGAGTTGTAATAACGAGATACTCACTACCGGTAGGCTGCCATCCGAGTCGAGCTTTGTCTCTTGTCTCATCCAAGAGTTTTAGGTTGAGGAGGAGATGCACTGGATTCTCAGCTTCATCATATTGCTTTATCCATAGCATGGATAGACCAAGCTCCACTGAAATCATTGCTTCAGCACTGAAGACAAGGTTGAAGGGCATCTCGCTAGTGGCCATGTGGGGTGTAGTGTGATATGCCCATAGCACACTGGAAAGTTCTTCGGCCCATTGACCCTTGGCTTCATTTTGCCTTGTGTGGAGCCCTTGCAAGATAGTCTGGTTGGTCACCTTGACCTCCCCGTTGGTCTGAGGGTGATCCACCGAAGTGAAGTGATGGCAGATGTTGAGGTTGGCACTGAACTCCTTAAAAGCCTGATTGTTGAACTGCTACCCGTTGTCAGTGATGACTGAGTGTGAGAGTTTAAATCGATAGATGATAGACCTCCAGAAGAAGGATCTGACTTTGGCCTCAGTGATCCGGACCAAAGGTTCGGCCTCAACCCACTTGGTAAAGTAGTTGAAGGCCATAATTAAAAACTTCTGTTGGCCAGACGTAGGAGGAAAAGGACCTAAGATGTCTATTCTCTACTGGACAAATGACCACGAGGCTGATAGCTGGGAGAGCGGGGCTGCCAGCTATCGCTAGATATGGGTGTGATGCTGATAGCGGTTACACTTCTTCACGAAATTGGTGGTGTCCTCATGCATGGTCTCCGAGAAGTACCCTTGCTGGAGGGCCTCATAAGCTAAGATCCTGCCCCCCACATGATTCCTGCAAATGCCTTCTTATATTTCTTGGAGCATATAAGCGGCTTCTGAAGGCTTCAAGTACTTCAGTAGAGGGTAGAATAGGACCTTCGATAAAGTTGCGCATCCATCAGCACATACCGCATAGCCTTCTTCTTGAGGAGGCCAGCTTCCTTGCAATCTTCAAGTAAGGCACCAATGGTAATGTACTTGATATACGGGTCTATCTTGCTGGCTTCGATATTGACTTGTTGGACCTCCACTATAGACTCGAAGTTGGAGGTCTCCAGATATTCTATGAAGGTACGCCCTAACAACTAGTCTGGCATGGTGCCAACCTAGAAAGGACATCGGCTCGGGCATTCTCCACCCGAGGGATATGGGAAATGCTGAAGTATTGGAGGTTCACTATATATGAGCATACCTTGTCCAGATACTTCATCATCATGAGATATCGAGCTTCAAATTTGCCGGAGACCTGCCCCACTATGAGCTACGAGTTTGTGAAGACCTTCAAGCACTGACACCTAGCTCACAGGACACCTTTAATCTTGCGAGGAGTGCCTTGTACTTAGCCTGATTATTGGTTTCTTTGAAGAGGAAATGCAGCGTGCATTTAGTGACGACTCCAGCAGGGTTGGCAAGGATGAGGCCGGCTCCACTCCCTTTGACATTTGCTGCACCGTCAACATGGAGGATCCACATCACCACTCTCACGGTTGGGTCTAGCTCGAGCTCGGCTTGCTGGTCCACCTTCTCCCTATCTTCAGTTGCTTAGATGCATTCCACCAGAAAATCGGCAAGGACTTGGGCTTTTTGCACCAGTTATGGGCGGTAAGTGATGTCGAACTTGTTGAACTTCACCGCCCACTTAGCCAGGCACCCTGAAATATCAGGGTGACTCAGGATAGCCCTCAGAGGTTGATTAATGAGGATAGCGATCGGGTGTGCTTGGAAGTAAGGCTTGAGGCGCTGCACGAACATTATTAGTACAAAAATAATCTTTTCAGATCAGGTGTACCTAATTTTCGCATCATGGAGTAGCTTGCTGATGTAGTAGACTAGCCGCTAGGAGCCATCCTCGTTAGTGTAGACCAACGTAGAGCTGACCACCTCGAGTGAGGCCACCAGGTACAAGAGGACCTCTTCTCCAGGCTCAGACCTGGACAGTAGTGGTGGGGAGGGAGGAGTTTCTTCAGCCCCTTGAATGCCTCCCAGCACTCCATCCTGGTGAAGCCATTCATCTTCCACAGCATCTAGAAGAATGTCTAGCAGTGCTCGACATAATGCAAGATGAAATGGCTTAGTGCCACAATATGTCTGGTCAAATGTTGAACCTCCTTCTTGGAGACAGAATGTCTCCTTTAGTGATCACCTAGATCTTCTCAGGGTTGGCCTCTATCCCCCTTTAGGTGACCATGAACCCCAGGAACTTTCTTGTCACCATGCCAAACGTGCATTTGGCAGGGTACAGCTTCATCTGGTAGAGATAGAGGTTGTTGAAGGCCTCCACTAGGTCAGCAACATGGTCCGACTCTAGACCACTCATGACAAGCATGTCATTCATATAAACCTATTGTTATGGCCGATCTATTCTTTGAAGACCTTGTTGACCAGGTGCTACTATATGGCCCTTATATTTTTGAAACCAAATGGCATCATCGTGTAACAGTATGTACCTCTATTGGTCATGAATGTCGTGTGTTCCTCATCCTTCGAATGCATGCAAATTTGATTGTATCCGAAGAATGCATCCATGAAGCTAAGAAACTTGTGGCCCGAGGTCACATCCACCAGCTGGTCAATCTTTGGGAGCAGAAAGCTGTCATTTAGGCATGCTCGATTAAGGTCGGTGTAGTCTACACAAATCCTCCACTTCCTAGAAGCTTTCCTGACCATCACCATATTAGCAAGCTAGTCAGGATACTATACCTCACGGATGTGTTGGGAATTATGTCCCAAAGCCAATCACCTAAGTTATAGACGGTTGTGCTCAGTATTGTAATTAGTATATGAATTAATAAAACTTTATTTTGGCAGCTCATCGTATTTTTCATTTCCCTATAATGAACTTAGTTTATGTGATAAAGTCCTTAGGACTGTAATGACTTCGATATAGAGAGGATATATCGAGTGGTCCTTTAAACAGGTTCACAACCAAAGGACACATTATATAGGATGGCAATGTATCAAGTATAGGTTGATGTGATTAACATCGTTTGGTTGTCCTCTTAACCAAGGGAGTGTGGTGACACTGATGTGATATGCAAGTGGGATGTGTGACATCTCATTAAACGTGACTCCGTGGAGCTCCTTTCTGCTAAAGGATTGCTCGTGATTGGATATTGGTATATGTATCCCTCGGACCTGAGGTCACCATGGTAGCTTGCAAGCAACTCCCTGTGCTTTGGTGCTGGACTATCCAGATTTCTAATCTAGTGATGAAAGGTTTCTAGGTACAGGCAAGTACTTGTGGAGCAGTGGTGGACTAAGATGGAATTGACCTGTCCAAATTGCTTGGATTGAATGTCTCGCAGTGTCTCAATTTAGCAAATCCTCGACTGGGGTAGTCCTAGTGAGGAGTCACTGGACTTGCGAGGTTGAGACATGTTGTGGATTGACTTAGTTAAGGTTGGCAGTCTAACCCTAGGTCATCTTGAGCATCAGAGGTTAAAGGGATGAATTATACGATAACCATATGCTAGAGGTTCGATAGATTTCTAACGCATCTTTGACCTATCCGAACACTGGGACCCATTGCTAGATAGTATCTTGTGCTGGTACTGAAAGTGTTCCAGTGCTACCATTTAGGTTCGAACCTAGAGGTCACATGCCATAAAGGATTTCTTTCTGATCCAAGAATCGATCAACGATTGGGAATCGTTTCGGTATTTAGGTCAAATGGATTAATAGAGCACACATTGGGTTTTTCTGGTCTGATTTGGATCGACCAGGATGGATTTGGGTCAACCAGGAATTGTTCCTGGTAGACCAGGACTGAACCGAGTTTTATTACTCATTGGGTTTGGCCGGGCCAAGGTTTAAGCATGGAATATTTACACGATAATATGGTTCACATGTTTATTGTCTTCTCCCCTATTTCACCTTTTGAATATGATAAGATCAACATGGTGTTCGGACCAGCTTGGGATAAGATCATCTTGAAGGTCGGTTGCATTTTTTATGGGATTGGAACACTGTGAACTGGAAGGAGTTCTCTCGGTGTTCTCTCCCGCCATGACTTCCCCTCTCGGTTGCCCTGTTTCATGCTGGCATGGGATTAGAACAGCAAGAGTTCTCTTCAATTTGGGAGGTCTAATCTCAATCCAGAAATTGCTATTCACGGTTATTACTTGTTCTTCATAGTTTGTTTTTATTTAAACATCCCCTGCTCATACTTTTATTTTACCGCTTGGTGAGTTATGGATCAAGTGAAGTTCATTTTCACTTGGGAGATGTAAAACAAATCTTCTCCACCGATCAAGAGCCCTTTCCCATCTGGTTTTGAATCTCATGGTTTCCGCCCACACGTCACATCCACCATTTTCCCTTGCCTTCACGGATTGATTTTTCTGCCTATAAATACACCCTGTTGGTTGAAGGCTCAGAGGTGCAAGAGAGAAGAGATAGAGAAGCATCAGGGGTTGAGATAGAGAGAACAGAGCATTGAGAGAAGAAAGGAATAAGGCTTTTGCAAAAGGCCGTGAGTGAGAGCAAAGGGAAGAACAGCTCAAGTGTTTTCTTTGCCTCTTGTTTTCTTGGTTGCTGGCTATGATTTGTGTAGGAGAGGAAGTGATAGGCCATGAGATTGAGAGAGGAGAAACAAAACAGGGTGTGCGATTTGAAAAAATCTGTATGCAGAAAATTCATTTTTGCAGCCTGTGTTTTTCCTTCCCTGTTCTTTTGTTTCCAGTGTATGTTATTGATGGATTTAAGGCGGTCTTGGAGAAGACCATCCATGAGATCTGTTTGATTTTCATGCTCCACATATCCTGAGCTATTTTTGGATTCCTGGTGGACTATCATCAATCTGAGAGTCGGATCAGCATGAGCCCTGCGTGTGGATACTCTAGAGGGTGGATGCTTGGATATCTCGAGAGGTTGCATCGACTTATTTATTTTGCTGTTGCAGATCTTATTTTGCTATTGAAAGAGTTCAACCGGTCGCTGCTGATCTGATCTGAAGACTGAGGGAGTCTTCTTCGGTCAGGTATATTTTATTTTGGTTATCATGTATGCCTAGATCTAGTTGTTATCATATGATTTATAATTATTGCACTTGCCTATACATGCCTATATATTTTGTTACATGCATCATGATATGTTAGATCCTGTGCATGAGTAGGTACTTTCCGCTGCATCTTTAAAAGTTTTTAATTATGTAATACCTACTCCCTAGTGTTGCATGCCTAGGATAGGCTTCTACTGCACCAGGTTTTCCTTCAGTGGTATCAGAGTCACAGGTTCCTGTGCAGCATATCATGATTGCATGTGTTAGGGATTACTTTTAGGAACCTAGTTGAGACCTTCACCATGGTCATGTGTCCATAGAAAATCAAGGTTTAAAGCCCCTGAGTTTCTATTGCACGAGGCGGTTCGTCTGATTTGGCCTTTTCAGAAGGATCCTTAAAGGAAACCTACGGTATTAAAAAGGTTTTAATCCTGATACATTGGCATGTTTATTGAAATATTATAATTGATATGATGAAACTAGATATGATACATGAAACATGTAAAACGAGTTTTACATGAATTTAATTAAAAATATTTTAATTAAATGATGTCTTATAATCTAACAATTATGAATTGAAAGATTAATTAAATGACAAGTTTAAATTAGGGTTTATGAAACCTAATGTCATTTGAATAAGCCATCTAGGTTAATTGGGTTAGCTGTCTGATTAGATCTATTAATTGGTTTAGACCTAAGGATAGTTGAATTGGACTTAAGAGAACTAATCAAATATTGATTAAGGACCTTCTCTTTAGTATCTATCCAATAGTTAGATGGGTTAGTCCATTCTTCTTAAATGGATATAATTAGTGGCTCTATGGTAAGCCCGAGTCTTTAGGCTGGTCTAATCGAGTCTGTTTAATCGATTAGTGTCTAGGCAGGTTTGGCAATTTTGATCATGGTTGCATGAGACTACCTCTTTCCTGGCCAACTTGGTTGGTGTCCAGGAAAGATGGTTATTGGTGGATACTCACCCATGATCTCACCTACCTGGCCAATCTGGTCAACCAGAACTAAAAAAGCTTATTGATTCGAGTTACCCATATCACCCAGGTTGATTAGCTTGACTGAACTTAAGGTGCCCATGGACCAATTTGTTGAATTGAATTCAACCCTCCTGAAAATTAATTTGATCAGTGGGAGGTTGATCCATGTTCTATCTCTATTCTTCTATCACAATCTAATTAAAATCCTCTAAAATTATTAAGTCCTGAAAAAGACTAAGTCAATGTGTTGATGGTGTCTTAGCCTTCCATTGAGTGGGTTAGTAATGAGTCCTTTAGCTTGGTGTACATCGGTAGTTCCAAAGAATGGGTGTGCATCTGGTTACTGGGATTACTCTCCCATAGATGATGGTTCAGTGCAACCTTCTTAACGGTGATCAAGTGGGCCGGCCAAAGTCGGGCTTGGTCATTCGTTAGTTGGAAGCATTGGATTTGTCATATTGATGGTTGGACCTAACCAGAGACCCGTAAGCCCAAAGGTCGATTGGGGGTTCTATGGGGCAAAACTTATTACTGGAAATTGCTTAGGGAAGCAATTGGTTAGAGAACCTACCTTTAGGCATGTATGGGTGAGCTGGTCAAAATCAGGCTCATACGTGGTCTATTGGATTTCAGTACCCACTATGAAATGGTGATTTCACGGATTGGAGTTAGAGGCTCCAAATCTGAAAAATTAGTGGGAGGAACCTTTAGACTAAAGTCCAAGTATTTTGGTTTAATTGATTAATTCATTTACTAACTTGGTCTCAATTTTCCTTTCAGATGTATTCAAACCTTTCACTCCGGTCACTTCTCGATAGCGAGAAGTTAAAGGGTCCCAATTTCGATAGCTGGTATCGAAAGTTGAAGATTGTCCTGGAGCACAAGCGGATCCTTTATGTGATAACGGATCCAGCACCCGAAATCCCTTCTGCTAATGCTCGGAGTTCGATCAGGGACACTTATTTGAAGTGGGTTTCTGATCGGACTACTATCCGATACATAATGTTGACGCCTATGAACGGTAAGTTCAATCACAAATTCGAGGCGGCCCAGCCAGATGAGATCCTTCAAAAGTTGAAGGAATCTTTTAGCACACCAGATGATGTAGAGCGGTACAAAGTATCTTGTGCCATCTATAATGCCAAAATGAGTAATGGCGATTCGATCACTAATCATGTATTATACATGATTGAGATGATCAAATGATTGGGCAAGCTTGGATGTCCCTTGCACGAGCAACTCGGCAAGGATGCGATCCTGAATTCTCTACCTTCCTCCTATCTTGACTTTCTTGATCATTATAGAATGAATAAGCATGCAGTCAATTATCATGGTTTGATGGGGTTGCTGCAGACTTACGAGAAGGACCACCAACTGAATAAAGGGGTGGTGAATTTAGTGGGAGGTTCTAGAGGTCGTCGTCCCTTTAAGAAAGGGAAAAAGAAAAGTAAGGGAAAGAAGGTGCTAAGTGCTCCTGGCATAAGTCAGACCAAGAAAGTGAAAGCTGATCAAATTAAAGAAGAGTGCTTCTATTATAAGAAGCAGAGACACTAGAAGAGGAACTGTCCTCTTTACCAGGCATCCTTAGACCTGAACAGGCCAAGGAAGGGAAAGCAACAAGGTGCTGGACAAGGTATTTATATGATAAAACCTTGTAATTTCTCTATTTGTGATACTGCTAACTGGGTTTTGGATACTGGTAGTCCTATCATGTATGCAATTCATTGCAGGGATTGCAAGTTAGCATGAGATTCAAGGATGGGGAGCAGTTCCTGAGCATCAAAAATGGAAATCATGTTCCAGTACTGGTGATCGGAGTTATGAGTCTTCTTTTTAAGTCTAGTACTGTCGATTTAGTCGACTGTCATTATTGTTCTAGATTCATTATGAGCATTATCTCTGTAGGATTATTGGCCAATTATGGTTATGAACTTTCAATAAAAGGAGATTTTTGCCAAGTTATTGTAAATAACTCTATGATAATGAAAGCTAAGTTGAATAATGGAATTTATGTTTTGTCATGGCCTGTTAATGTAATATACGCGTCTAGCAAACGCCCAAGGATAGAAAATGTCAGTGACTTGTATCTATGGCACTGTAGGCTAGGTCATGTTAACTAGAATAGGATAAACAAGTTGCAAAGAGATGGCCTCCTCGAGGTCAGTGATTCTGACTCACTGCCCACTTGTGAATCCTGTTTGCTTGGTAAAATAACCAAGTCACGTTTTACTGAAAAAGGTGAACGAGCTATAGAACTTCTGAGTCTCATACATACTGATGTATGCGGACCCATGATAGTTAGTGCCAGAGGTGGATACAGATATTTCATTACGTTTACGGATGACCTATCCAGGTTTGGTTATGTCTTCTTAATGAAACATAAATCTAAGTCATTTGAAATGTTCAAACGATATCGTAATAAAGTGGAGAAACAAACTGGAAAGAGTATTAAAACCCTTCGATCTGATCGAGGCGGTGAATACCTATCCGGTGAGTTCATGACATATCTTGAGGAGAATGGGATTCTCTCTTTATGGACTCCTCCAGGTACACCCCAGTTGAATGGTGTGTCCGAAAGGAGGAATCGAACCCTGTTGGACATGGTTCGATCCATGATGTGCTTTGCAACTCTGTCGCTATCCTTCAGGGGATATGCACTTGAAACAGCTTATTTCTTATTGAATAAAGTTTTGAGTAAGTCTGTTGTCTCCACTCCATATGAGCTATGGACTGGACGTAAGCCCTCAATTTCACACCTCGGGTCTGGGGTTGTCCGGCTTATGTAAAGCATTTAGACTCAAATAAACTTGGTCCTAGGTCTTATCGGTGCCTGTTTATTGGATATCCTAAGAAAATAAAAGGGTATTTCTTCTACTTGGAGGATGAACAGAAAGTGTTCGTTGCTCTTAGGGCTATCTTTTTGGAAAAGGAGTTCCTTGGAGAAGGAACTGTAGCCTCTAAAATTGAACTTGGTGAAGTTCAACCAGTGGAAGAACCTGCATACTCTAAGCACATCATAGAACCGGCTATGATTGAATCACACCCAGAATCCATTATTAGGAGATCCGGTAGGGTACAGCATCAGCTGGACATAAACCATGGTTTCTTGGTCCGGGATGGTGATCCCATTGAGCTCAACAATAATAATGAGGATCCGATCACCTATATGGATGCACTTCAGAGATCTGACTCTGAGGCGTTGCTTGGAGCCATGTGATCTGAGATGAAGTCCATGGAGATCAATAATGTATGGACATTGGTTAATCCACCTGAAGGGATAAAATCCATCGGGTGCAAGTGGATTTTCAAGAGAAAAAGGGGCATATATGGGAAGGTGGAGACCTATAAAGCCCATCTGGTTGCCAAGAAGTATCGTCAGCGATATGGTATTGAATATGACAAGATATTTTTTTCTGTGGCAACGCTCAAGTCCATTCGGATCATGCTTGCTTTGGCAGCACATTTTGACTACGAGATTTGGCAGATGGATGTCCGAACTGCTTTCCTGAATGGAGAGCTGGATGAGGAGGTGTATATGATATAGCCTGAAGGGTTCACATCCACAGACAAGTCAAAAGTGTGCAAATTGCAGAGGTCCATTTATGGACTCAAGCAAGCATCTCGAAGTTGGAACATGTGATTTGATAAGTGTATCAAATCGTATGGCTTCATTAGGAACAAAGAGGAACCCTGTATCTATAAGTGGGTTAATGGTTCTGTGATTGTATTCCTAGTACTGTATGTTGATGACATTTTTTTAATCAGGAATGACATAGCAGCATTGCAAGGAATAAAGGTCTGGTTGTCATCTCAGTTTTTCATGAAGGAGTTGGGTGAAGCTTCTTACATACTGGGTATGAAGATCTATAGAGATAGATTTAAGAGGCTTCTGGGATTGTTCCAGTCTACATACATTGATACCGTGCTGAAACGGTTCAGCATGGATAATTCCAAGAAAGGCTATCTCCCGATAGGTTATGGAATTACTCTTTCCAAGAAGGATTATGCGACAACTCCTAAGGAAAGAGAGCGCATGAGTAGAGTTCCTTATGCTTCGGCAGTAGGCTCTATCATGTATGCTATGACATGTACTAGACTAGATGTGGCATACTCACTTGGAGTAGTGAGCAGATACCAGTCTGACCCAAGTGAGGTGCATTGGAAGGTGGTTAAGACCATCCTGAAGTATTTGTGAAATACTAAGGACCAATGGCTTATTTTTGGAGAACCTGACTTGAAACTTGTGGGATATACTGACTCTAGTTTCCAATCAGACAGAGATGATAGCAAGAGTATGTTAGGATTTGTGTTTACCTGAATAGAGGAGCAATCTGCTGGAAGAATTCCAAGCAAGCAATAGTTGCAGACTCAGTATGCGAAGCCGAGTGTATATTGCAGCATCAGATGCAGCAAAGGAAGCTATGTGGTTGCGAAAGTTCTTTGGAGAGCTAGGGGGCACCTTCCCTAGATGGTCTTGCTCTAGTGTATTGTGATAGCACAAGTACCATTACTCAAGCTAAGGAGCCAAAGTCTCATCACCGCACCAAGCATATTCTGCGGTGCTATCATCTCATATGAGAGATCGTGGAATGAGGCGACATCAACCTTATGAAGATTGATGGAAAAGAGAATCTGGCCGACCCCTTCACTAAAGCCCTCGAAATCAAAGAGTTTGACTATTGTAAATGGGAAATGGGTATTAGATACTGTATTGATTGGCTTTAGTACAAGTGGGAGTTGTTGAGAATTGTATCCCAAAGCCAATTGCCTAAGTTGTAGGCGGTTGTGCTCAGTATTGTAATTAGTATATGAATTAATAAAACTTTATTTTGGTAGCTCATTGCATTTTTCATTTTCCTGTAATGAACTCAGTTTATGTGATGAAGTCCTTAGAACTGCACTGACTTCGATATAGAGAGGATATATCGAGTGGTCCTTTAGACATGTGCAAAACCAAAGAATACATTATACAGGATGGCAATGTATCAAGTGTAGGTTGTTGTGGTTCACATCGTTTGGTTGTCCTCTTAACCAAAGGAGTGTGGTAACACTGATGTGATTTGCAAGTGAGATGTGTGACATCTCATTGAACGTAACTCCATGGAGCTCCTTTATGCCAAAAGATTGCTCGCGATTAGATATGGGTATATGTGTCCCTCCGACCTGAGGTCACCATGGTAGCTTGCAAGCAACTCCCTATGCTTTGATGTCGGACTTCTCGGATTTCTAATCCAGTGACAAATGGTTTCTAGGTACAGGCAAGTACTAGTGGAGCAATGGTGGACCAAGATGGAATTGACCTGTCCAAATTGTTTGGATTGAATGTCTCGCAGTGTCTCAATTTAGCAAATCCTCGGCCGGGGTAGTCCCAATGAGGAGTCACTGGACTTGCGAGGTTGAGACATGTTATAGATTGACTCAGTTAGGGTTGGTAGTCTAACCCTAGGTCATCTTGAGCATTGGAGGTCAAAGGGATGAATTATACGGTAACCATATGCCAGAGGTTTGATAGATTGCTATCGCATCTTCGGCTTATCCGGACACCAGGACCCATTGCTAGATGGTATCTTGTGCAGGTACTGGAAGTGTTCCAGTGCTATAGTTTAGGTTCGAGCCTATGAGGTCACACACTATAGAGGATTTCTTCTTGATCCAGGAACCGATCAATGATTGGGAATTATTTCGGTATTTAGGTCAAATAGATTAATAAAGCACACAATGAATTTTTCTGGTCTGATTTGGATCGACCAGGATGGATTTGGGTTAACCAGGAATTGTTCCTGGTAGACCAGGACTGAATCGAGTTTTATTACTCATTGGGTTTGGTCGGGCCGAGGTTTAAGCATGGAATATTTACATGGTAATATGGTTCATGTGTTTATTGGCTTCTTCCCTGTTTCACCTCTTGGATGTGATAAGATCAACATGGTGTTCGGACTAGCTTGGGATAAGATCATCTTAAAGGTCGGTTGCATTTTGTATGGGATTGGAACACTATGAACTAGAAGGAGTTCTCTCAGTGTTCTCTCCCGCGACGACTTCCCCTCTCGATTGCCCTGTTTCACACTGGTATGGGATTAGAATAGCAAGAGTTCTCTTCGGTTTGGGAGGCCTGATCTCAATCTAGAAATTGCTGTTCATGGTGATTACTTGTTCTTCATAGTTTGTTTTTATCTAAACATCCCCTTCTCATACTTTTGTTTCACTGCTTGATGAGTTATGGATCAAGTGAAGTTCGTTTGCACTTGGGAGATCTGAAACAAATCTTCTCCACCGATCAAGAGCGCTTTCCCATCTGGTTTTGAATCTCATGGTTTCCTCCCACACATCACTTCCACCATTTTCCCTTGCCTTCACGGATTGATTTTTTTGCTTATAAATACACCCTGTTGGTTGAAGGCTTGGAGGTGCAAGAGAGAAGAGATAGAGAAGCATCAGGGGTTGAGATAGAGAGAACAGAGCATCAAGAGAAGAAAGGAATAAGGCTTTTGCAAAAGGCCGTGAGTGAGAACAAAGGGAAGAACAGTTCAAGTGTTTTCTTTGCCTCTTGTTTTCTTGGTTGCTGGCTATGATTTGTGCAGGAGAGGTAGTGACAGGCCATGATATTGAGAGAGGAGAAACAAAATAGGCCGTGCGATTTGAAAAAATCTATGTGCAGAAAATTCATTTTGTAGCATGTGTTTGTCCTTCCCTTTTCTTTTGTTTCCAGTGTGTGCTATTCATGGATTTAAGGCAATCTTGGAGAAGACCGTCCATGAGATCTGTTTGATTTTCATGCTCTACATATCCTGACCTATTTTTGGATTCCTGGTGGACTAGCATCCATATGAGAGTCGGATCAGCATGAGCCCTGCGTGTGGATACTCTAGAGGGTGGATACTTGGACACCTCGAGAGGTTGCATCAACTTATTTATTTTGTTGTTGCAGATCTTATTTTGTTGTTGAAAGAGTTCAACAGGTCGCTGCTGATCTGATCTGAAGACTGAGGGAGTCTATCGGTCAGGTATATTTTATTTTGGTTATCATGTATGCCTAGATCTAGTTGTTATCATATGATTTATAATTATTGCACTTGCCTATACATGCCTGTATATTTTGTTACATGCATCATGCTATGTTAGATCTTGTGCATGAGTAGGTACTTTTCGCTACATATTTAAAAGTTTCTAATTATGCAATACTTGCTCCCTAGTGTTGCATGCCTAGGGTAGGCTTCTGCTGCACCAGGTTTTCCTCAGGATGAAGCCTACTGCGAGGAACTTTTTAACTTCTTCATCGATCGCCTTCTATCTCTTTGGGGAGAAGCTTCTCTTCTTCTACCGGACCGGTGGTAGTTGGGGTCGATTTTCAGCCGATGAGTAATTACTTCTAAGGGGATGCCAGACATGTAAGAGATGGTCCAGGCAAAAATGTCTGTATTGGCCCGCAAGAAACTAAGCAAGTGGGATCTCTCCTCTTCAAGGAGTAGGGCTCCCACTTGTACAACCTTTAAGGGATCCTCTCCCAAGAGGAAGGATAGCAAAGGCTCAACTGATCTGCCCTTTGGCTCTGGTTCCACCGGGTTTGGCTGATCAATGGTTGGGCTCGGGTTGGCCCCTCATGATCCTGGGTTAGTTTGCATGCAGTATTGGACCGGCTACCGGGTTTCTCTCATCTTCCCAGTCCCCCATGGGGTTGAGAACTGGATGAGGAGATGTCGGGTGTAGATGGTGGCATTTAGCAGATTGAGTCTAGGATGCCCCAGGATCGCGTTATAAGGTGAAGGAGGCCTCACAATGGTAAATGTTGTCAGCATAGTATTCTGCCGAGGTGGCATCCCGGTGGTTATTAGGAGTGTAATCTCTTCCTCGACTCCAACTAAATCCCTGGTGAAGTCCACTAAAGGTGTGAATACCGGTTTTATTTGGTCAGCAATCAAATTCATCCTTGCAAAAGCATCATAAGAAAGGATGTCAGCAGAGCTTTCACTGTCAACCATAATTCTTTTTATATGATGTTTTACTATTGTCATTTCTACGATGACAGCATCATTATTCGGGTTATCTACCCTGGCCAGCCCTTCTCCCATGTAGGGGAGTACATCATCATTCTCCTCTCTCCTCTTAGCCCTCTTTGAGATTCCTCCAACCCCCCAGGAGATCATCTTAACCGGCTTTCTCAATGGGCTGGTTATCGATGGCGAGCAATTGGGGCTCTTCATTCTGGGCTATTGGGGGAGCTCCTCCCTTCATGTACTTTTTGAGATAGCCGTGCTTGATCAGGTGTTGACCCCTGGAATGATTTTGATGATTACAAAATATTGGAGCATGTATGTATTACTAATTCATTCAATCACTTAAGAAATTTTGTAGTAAAGTATGCATATTTATTTTAGTTAGTTTTCTATATAGTTGAGATGTGTTCCAATATTGTATGAACCATTTTCACTTCAAGTTGTAAAGTCCTAATTTTTCATCCATGTAATCTTGTAAAAAGGGCTCTAAATTAGTAAAAATGAGTGCAAGTAGGTTACACTTGTTTGGTAAGCTCTTTGAAGCTTTTTGGTAGACTTGCCCTTGTTGGAATCTTGAATTAAAGAAGTTTGTAGAAGTTTGAAACATAAAAAGAATTTTATGTAAGAGCCAACTCATGTTCTAGCACGACACAAAAAATCTCAGAGTTTTAGAAGTTCGAGCCAACTCGAGCCTTAAGAGCCGACTCGATGAAGAACTTATGTTTTTGGTGTCTAAGACCTCAAGCTGACTCAAGCCTAGATGGTCGACTCATCCAGAGTTTATATTGTTGGTGACTGTGACTTCGAGCCGACTCAACCTTGAAGAGCCGACTCCTACAGAATTTATTTTTCATTGACTAAGAGTTCGAGCCGACTCAACCTAGAAGAGCCGACTTGCCCAGACCTTTTATTTGGGTTATCTCAAACTTTGTGCCGACTCATGCTTCTCGAGCCAACTTGAGTGATGGGTTTTTGCAATCTAATGGCTAGTTGCAAAATATTTTTGAACTCCAAATGCCCTCCAATGGGTCAATTTCAGTTTCCTAGGCCCTACAATGGCTAGTTTTGATTAAAGAATATAAAAGAAAGTATTTATGATTGTTTAAACAATTTTTGATAGATTATTCATTGATTATTCTTTGGAAGTTATGGAGTTTTCAAGTTTTTCACCAACCCACTTCAAGAGCATTCAAGAAATGATTCAAAACTTCACCAACTGACTTTCATTCTTGAATCCAACCTTTTGAAGAAGTAAAGAAGCAGCTTGAAGAGCATTCAAGAGCGTTTAAAGCTAGACTTTGATTTGATCTTCATCGGCAACACTCAAACAAGTTTGGTTTGTTGTAAAGTTGCAAATTTACATTTGTTATATCTTGTCTTCTCTCTAAGAATAGCAAGGAGCTATGTCTTGAGAGTGTTTTAAAGATTTTTAGGTGAGCCTATTAAAACCTAAGTTTGGATTTTCTTTGGTGAGCCGGTTCTAAAAACCAAAGGGATATAGGTTCTTGGTTAGCCTATGTTAAAACCAAGGGTGGGTTTTCTTTGGTGATCCTGGTAAAACCAAAGTGTAGAGGTTTGGATTGTGAGCCTGTTAAAACAATCCGACTATATTCCAGTGGGGGATATAGTGAAAATCCCAAGTGGTGCTTGGGTAGTAGACGTAGGAGTGGGTTGCTCCAAACCACTCTAAATTCCTTGTATTTGTAATTGTGCTTGTTTAACTTCATTGCATTTATTTACTTGCTTCTGCATTGCATTGTTCACCACAACACCAAAATAATTTTAAATTATACATACTTGCTAAAGTTTTTATAATTTCAATTCACCCCCCTCTTAGGAAGCCACCTGGGCAACAAGGGGTATCAGAGCAGAGTCTCTAAAAACTTCTTAGAGTAAAGATTGATGGCACATCCAATAAGCACCTCCTTGGCCGAAGGCCAATCCACAAATCGACCTCCACTTTTCACTGGAATTAATTACACATATTGGAAGGCTAGGATGAAAATATACATTCAAGCCGTAGACTTTTGTTTGTGGAAAATAATTCTAAAAGGACCTCACACACCCACTATTAGAATTAATAACATTGAGGTTCCCAAATCGGAAGAGGAATGGGATGAGAATGATATGAAATTGGCTAAGCTGAATGCCAAAGCTATGAATTTACTTTATTATGCTTTGGACCCAAATGAGTTTAATAGAATTTTCACTTGCAATTCTGCTAAAAAAATTTGGAATAATCTTGAGATCACACACGAGGGCACATCACAAGTCAAGACTTCAAAAATCAATCTTCTTGTGCACAATTATGAATTATTTAAAATGGATCAAAGTGAAACTACATCTGCTATGTATACTAGTTTTACTGATATCATAAATGGTCTTAAAAGTCTTGGTAGGACTTATAATAATGCTGATCTAGTCCAAAAGGTTTTGAGATCTTTGCCAGATAAATGGGAAGCAAAAGTTACAGCTATTCAAGAGATAAAGGACTTAAACACCCACTATTGGATGAGCTGCTGGGATTGTTGATCACTCGTGAGCTAGCCATGTAGCAAAGAACAAAAAAAGATTCAAAAAAGAAAAGGGCTATAGCATTTAAAGCAACTGAAGAAGAAAAAGATGGAGATTCAGAAACTTTTGACGATGATATGGAGGATGATGAATTCGCCCTAGTTATGATAAAGTTTAAGAGATTTATGGGTAGAAGAAGGACTAATAGATGGAGAAAGCAATTCAGAAGAGGAAAATTTAGAAAAGAAAGAGAAAAAGACAAAGAAAGGGATAAGGATAAAGATCAAACTCCTATTTGTTATGAATGTAAGAAACTAGGACACATATGTCCTGATTGTCCAGAGATCAAGAAAAAGATGGTTAAGAGAAAGAAAAAGAAGGCAATGCTTGCGGCATTGAGCGATAGTGATGAATCTGAATCAACCGAAGAAGATGAAGACACAACAAAGACTGCTCAAATATGCCTTATAGGTTTGGAGGATGAGGTAACAACTTCTGAACCTAATCTAGAATTTATTTATGACAAGCTTCATGATGCCTTTTGTGAATTATTAATAGAGTACAAAAAAGTTGGTTTTAAAATGAAGAATTTGAAAAATGATTGTGATATGATTGAAAAGGATAAAAATAAAATTTGTGAAAGGAACAAGATTTTACAAAGAGAATCAAGTTTGATTTGTGAAAAACTTAAAACTATTAAATTTGAAAAGGAAGAACTTCTTGAAAAGAATAAAATTTTATAAAATGAAAATACTGATTTGCAAAAGGAACTTCAAAAGCTTAAACCATTGGTTGAAAAATTAACTTTAAGCTCTAACAAACTTGAACTGATTTTGAAAGATCAAAGATATTCAAATAGCAAGTTTGGAATCGGTTATAAAAGTTTAAATTTAAAAAAGTTTTCTACATCCACATCTTATTCTCCTAAGTTTATTACATCAAAGCAATATAGACATAAGTTTGCATCATCATACACTTCTTATTCAAAGGCAAAAATTATCTGCTATGCTTGTAATAATATTGGTCACAAAGCATTTGAATGTCATTTGAAATATAATGGTAATAAAAAAATTAAGAAAATTTGGGTTCCAAAAGGAACCAATCCTACTAACTTGCAAGGATCCAAGAAAGCTTGGGTACCTTAATCCATTACTTGATTATTTTGCAGGGATATCTTGTAGCCATGAATGCGAAGAAAAGATGGTACCTTGATAGCGGCTGCTCAAGATACATGACGGGTGATATTGATCAATTCTTCATCCTAGAACAAAAAGATGGTGGCATGGTAACCTTTGGTTATAATCACAAAGGAAGGATAATCGATATTGGTAAAATAAAAACTACTCCACCTTTATTGAGAATGTACTACTTGTAGAGAAATTAAAGCATAATCTTTTAAGCATCAGTCAACTTTATGATATTGGTTTTAATGTTTTCTTCAAGTCTTCAATGTGTATAGTAGTTGATCCTCTTGACTCTAGTACAAAGTTCATTGGACATAAACTTGGTAATATTTATGTAGTAGATCTTAATGATCTAGCTATGTCAAGCAATACAAGTCTTGTGGCAGTGAATGATAAGAGCAAGGAATTAAGTTTTAATATGGCATAGATGACTTGGACATGCTAGTATGGATACTATTGCAAAACTTATTTCGAAAGATTTGGTTAAAGGCTTACCAAAGTTTAAAGTAAATTTTGATTATGTCTGTGATGCATGTCAATTAGAAAAGCAAGTGAGGGGAAGTTTTAAATCCAAAAATATTATTTCTACTATTAGACCCTTAGAGCTACTTCACATGGATCTCTTCAGACCTGCTAGGATAACAAGCTTAGGTGGTATGAAGTATGGTCTTGTGATTGTAGATGATTTTTCAAGAAATACTTAGGTTTCGTTTATTGCACATAAAGATGAAACTTTTAAAGTATTCAAAAAGTTTTATAAAAGAGTTTCCAACTTGAAAATTCTTTTTATTATTTCTATTCATAGTGATCATGGTACGGAATTTGAAAATCAATATTTTGATCACTTTTGCACAAAGCACGATATTGATCACAACTTCTCCGCTCCTAGAACACCACAGCAAAATGGTATTGTAGAGAGAAAGAATAGAACTTTGGAATAAATATCTAGAACAATGCTTTGTGAAGGAAATCTTCCAAAATACTTTTGGACAGAAGCTATAAATACTGCTTGCTATATTTTAAATAGAGTTTTGATTAGACCTATTATAAGAAAAATCCCTTATGAACTGTGGAATAATAGAAAGCCTAATATCAATTACTTTCATATTTTTGGTTGCAAATATTTTGTTCTTAATAATGGTAAAGATAATCTTGGTAAGTTTGATGCAAAATCCGATGAAGCTATATTTCTTAGTTATTCTATAAATAGCAAAGCCTATCAAGTTTTTAATAAAAGAACTTTAACTGTAGATGATCAATCTTTGTTGTTTTCAATGAAACTGACTTGACATCTTCTAGAAAAGAAGATTATGCTAATGATGATACAGGTACACTTGAACATGGACTAAACGATATGACTATCAAAGATAAGCAAACAAGTGAACAACATGAAGAAGTGGTAAGCAAAGATCATGAAGATATACCTAAAGAATGGGGTATGTATACTCACATCCTAAAGAACTTATTATAGGTGATCGATCTCAAGGTGTTAGAACTAGAGCTTTTCATAGGGATGCACATGATTTGATTGCTTTTGTATCTCATGTAGAACCACATACTATAGAAGAAGCTAAAATTGACCCAAATTGGACGTTAGCTATGCATGATGAGTTAAACCAATTTAGAAGAAATAATGTTTGGACACTTGTAGAATGACCAAATGACAACCCTGTTATAAGCACTAGATGGATTTATAGAAACAAGCTAGATGAGCAAGGTAATGTGATTAGAAACAAGGCTAGACTGGTAGCTTAAGGTTACAATCAAGAAGAGGGAATAGATTTTGATGAGACCTATGCACTAGTAGCTACGCTAAAGGCTATTATATTACTCTTGGCATATGCATGTTTTATAAACTTTAAATGATTTCAAATGGATGTAAATAGTGCTTTCTTAAATGGTTTTCTATATGAAGAAGTTTTTGTTGAACAACCATTGGTTTTATCGATCACACTTTTCCAAATCATGTTTTTAAGTTGAATAAAGCTTTATATGGTCTTAAACAGGCACCTAGAGCCTGGTATGACACATTAAGCAAGTTTTTATTCAAAAATAATTTTATAAGAGGTAGTGTTGATACTATCCTGTTTATTCAAAAGAAAAATAATGATATTTTGGTTGTTCAAATTTATGTTGATGATATAATATTTGGATCTACTGATGAATCTTTATGCCAAGATTTTGCTAAGTTAATGCAGGGTGAATTTGAAATGAGCTTAATGGGTGAGCTAAGCTACTTCCTCGGGCTTCAAATCAAACAATTAAAGGAAGGAATTCTAATCAACCAGGCCAAATATATTAAAGAGATCATCAAAAAGTCTGGCATGGAATCAAGCAAAGAAGTTGGAACATCCATGAATCCTGCATGCAAACTTGATGAAGATGAAAATGGCACAACTGTTGATCAAAAATTATATAGAAGTATGATTAGATCTCTAATTTATTTAACTGCCAGTAGACCTGATATTTTTTTTAGTGTTTGTATTTGTGCACGTTTTCAATCTAATCCAAAAAAGTCACACATTATTGCTGTTAAAAGAATCATTAAGTATATTAAAGGCACATGTAATATAGGATTATGGTAATCTAAGCATTCATCCTTAAAGTTAATTAGTTATTCTGATGCTGATTATGATGGCTGTAAAATTGATAGAAAGAGTACAAGTGGCATTTATCAATTTCTAGGTGTCAACTTGATTACATGGCACTGTCATAAATAGAACATTGTAGCACTGTCTACTGCTGAAGTAGAATATGTGGCTGCGGGGAGCTGTTGTGCACAAGTGTTATGGATCAAGCAACAGCTAGAAGATTATGGTGTTATCCAGTCTAAAATTTCTATTAAATGTGATAACACTAGTGCTATTAATTTATCTAAAAATCCAATCAGCATTCTAGAACAAAACATATAGAAATTAGACATCATTTCATTAGAGATCATGTTTTAAATAATGTTGTAAAATTAGAATTTGTGCCTATAGAAGATCAACTTGCTAATATTTTTACCAAACCTCTTAGCCAAGATAGATTCGAAAAGATTAGAGGTGAGTTAGGTCAATGTGACCCATATTAAGAATTCATGACCTAATTTTTCAGAAATAAGTAAAAATTATCTAGATGTTTCAAAATTCTCTTTAGAGCTTATGAGCATTCCTCTAGTGTTAAGTAACCTATAGATTTTTATTTTATTGATTTTTGAACCTTAACCTTGATTTTTGCTTGAGCCTACTCGAGCACCCTATTGTCCTGTCAAGCCAACTCGAGAGTCGGGCTGACCCTTTTTAAAAAGGGCATCGTTAGGTTTCAAAATCAATATTCGTTATGCCTTTCCTATTCTATTTAAATCGTTCCCTATTCTAAACCTAGGAAAAGCCTTAGAACTCTACCAAACCTCTCCTAAACCCTAATCCAACAAAAATGGGTCCTAGGAAAGTCACAGGGAAGAAAGCAAAAAAGGTTGTGTAGACCGTAGCAGAGGAAAGAAGAACAAAAAGAAGATTGGACACTTCAAATCCCACTAAAGAGCCACAAGGAGAATAGCAAGAGGCTCCGGAAGCTCCAAGACAAGTTCTTATGGGAAACGGGTAAGTTACTTTCAGACGATGTGTTGATTTTACTTTTTTTAAACAAGAAAATCTGAGAGTAGGGGATTGGCTCATTGCACAAGGGTGGAAATCTTTCTGTATGTTGAATTTACCTAGATTTCCAAGCTTAGTAAGACAATTTTTTAAAAATATGTCCCTTGGCACATTTCATGTGGAATCAACTATTAAAGGGAAGCACATTGAGATAAATGAGCAGAAGTTAAGTGATATTCTTTAGATCCCAAAGGAAGGGGAGAGATTTTTAGTATTAAAGGAGAAACAGAAAACTTTGAGGATTATTCTTAAGAGGAATGATATTTCTGGTATAGTGCATGTTAGGGCAAACCCACTTTATTTGGAAATGAGATTGATTCATAATATTATCAGTCATATTTTTCTACCCAGGACTGGAAGGTTTGACTGGGTGAGTGAGTGGGATCTGGTGTTTATGAGATGTTTGGTTCAGGGGGAGGCCCTCAACTTACCTTATATCATGATATCCCAGATGTGGGAAGCAACTCATAGGGCACGAGCTTGTCTTCCTTATGGCATGATTTTTACACTGCTCTTTTAGGATGCTGGAGTAGATTTATCTAGTGAGGACAGCAAGCCTCTACTACATACAGATAGATATAATCTATAGTTATTGAGCAGGATGGGATTTTTGAAGGTTGATGGATACTAGATCAGGAGGACTTCCGGACTACCAACGACACATTCTGATGGAGAGTCAGATGAGGATGACCAGACCGGTCAGGCACAGGGTACAGAGACTGAGCTACAGACTGATGAGGCTGGACATTCGGAGCCGGCTCCTTCTACACCTCATTCACCTGTGAGAGGATTTAATGCTGATGGTTTAGGTGATGATTGCAGGTTGCAGCTTATTCTAGATAAGATCTCTATTCTATAGAGAGGTAGGGCAGAGACAGATGCCAGGATAGTGGTACTTCAGACTGAGATGCATGATGGCTTCCAGGAGATATTTTCAATTCTTCAGCGGATCAGGACAGCTAGTCATTCTGCACCTTCTCCATCTTCAGCTGGACCAGATATTCATGATACTGATTGTGCACAGGGAGAGGCTGAGCATCACACTGACATTCATACTGTAGCTACTCCTTCTATTGAGCTTGGTACTAGTACTCAGGGTCAGAGCACTGGCATAGCGAACACCCCGGTGATGCAGATTCTATCGACCACCAGCACCCTTGCATTATCTGATGATCCTCCTTTTGGATGGCCGACACCTATATTGATTTCTTCAGTGCCTCCAACCAAATCTAAACCTCGATCTTCTAGATCTTCAGCTCTTATTAGGACTAGACTTAGGGATCTTAGACCTAGGTTCCCTAAATTTAAACTTGCTCCTAGTATTTTAGAGGTTGGTTCTTCTTCCAGTGAAGATGAACCTAATGATGATGAGCCTAGTCCTTCCTTCTGACCTTTATGATTTATTTTTTAGCGTTTCCTATTGTTTGTGATACTATTTTGGTGTGCTTTAGCACTTTTGTAATGTATCACATCTTGTATTGACTCTTTATATATATATATACTTGTGTTTTGAAAATGTTATGTTTTGATCCATATCATTGATTGAGTATGAATGAATATTTTCCCTAAATTATATACCTTTATGTTGATGACAAAAAGGGGGAGAAGAGCACGCATGAAAATGGAGATAAGCATGAAAATAAAAAAAATGAGAAGAAAGCTTTTCTGTTATATGAGAAAGGGGAAACTTTTATTGAGCATTTATTAAAATCTCTTTCAGCTAAAAATTGATATGTTTTCCTAATTGAAGCTAAAAATTGATATAGTGATGATTTGATACTTTCATACAATTCTAGTGCATGATTAATATAGTAAATCTATTGACCTAATACTTGTTGAAAGGATTGTTTTGATACTACTTTGGTTCAACTTCTTAATACTTCAATTGCTTTGATACACACTACTTTGAATATACACCTTGATACATGTGAATATGGTATATAGTATATCATTACAGATAATTGTAAAGTATTTTAAACCTATTCTGTTGGCTCTACCCCATGATTTTGATAAATAACAAAATGTTGAGTATGTATTTTGTACTGATGGTTAAATTGTAGTTATGAGTTTTCAGGTTTCAAGCACCTCAAATTCTTAAAACTAGAGTGTCATGGCATGCTTTGGAAGCAAAGTATTTTTCATGATTTGAGAAGTCTTCTCCATTGAAAAAGGCTACAAACGGGTTCAATTATTGGTTTTATATGTTGCATTTAAGTTTCATGAAAAATCTTTATGTTCCTGGCATGTTTGGCACTTGTTTTTGAAAATTGCAGAACCAAGTTCGACACCTGGGAGCCAAAGTATCGACACTTCAGCATTTGGCACGAAGAATTTTCCAGTGGCATGCCAAGTGTCAACACCTGAAACTCAAGTATTGATACTTAGGATCCCAAGTGTCGACTCAAGGCTTGAGACTTTTTGAATGTTGCCCATGTGGCTACCCAAGAGGGGGGTGAATTAGGACTTTAAAAAATCAAAGCAAGTAATGTGCAATTAAAAATCCTTTGCAAGTGGTAGGTGCTGTGACAAAGTAGTAAATTGTGGAAGCTAAGTAAAAGCAAGGAAGCACAACACAAACACATAAAATTTATAGTGGTTCGGACCAACCCAGCTCCTACATCCACTATCCAAGATACTACTTGGGATTTTCACTATATTCATACCTGAATACAGTAGGATTGTTTTGCAGGATCATAATCCAAAACATCTACACTTCGGTTTTAATGGGATCACCAAAGTAAATGCAATACCCTTTGGTTTTATATAGGCTCACCAAAGAAACCTAACTTGGTTTTACCAGGATCACCAAGAACCCAACACTTGGTTTTTATCAAAGGCTCACCAAGAACCTACTTGGTTTTTCAACCGGACTCACCAATAACCCAACAATAATTCAAAAATGAATTGAATTAAATGCAACAAGAATGACAAACTCAATTTGTCGGATAGTTGCCGGTGTAGCTTGATGGAAGTCCACTTGACTTGCACTTGAATAAGCTTTAATTGCTTCAATGGATTCTTCAAAAGTTGCTTCAAGCTTCAGATCAGAGTTGGTGAAGACTTGAAGGCTGACTTGAATACTCTTGTGCTATTTTGCTGTTGGCAGTTAGAATATTCAATGAAGCTCTCTTTTCTTTTAAGAACTTTTCAAAAACTCTCTTCTTTTTGGTGTTCAAATCCTTCAAATATAAAGTCTTTTATCACTCCAAGGTGGTTCTAGCCGTTGTAGACCGTTGGGGAATGATTTTGTGACCGTTGGAGCACTTTTTGGCATTCAAAAATAAATTTTGGAACTAGCCAATGGATACCTGAAAATGATATTCAAGTCAGCTCGGATTCCTTCGAGTCAGCTCAGATCCTTCGAGTCGATTGGTCGAGTTGCCAAATCTTCACTGTAGTCGGCTCTTTGTCTCAAGGCATAAAACTTCACTCTGGATGAGTTGGCTCTTAATAGCTCGGGTCGGCTCGAACTTCTTTCTTTGAAAAACTTGAACTTGAGGAGTCAGCTCTCTTTAGCTTTATCTTGGGTTGGCTCTTCTTCTCAGGTTCGGAAATCCTCACTCTGGAAGAGTCGGCTCGATGCAGTTCGGGTCGGCTCGCTTTCTCAGGTCTTCAAAATTAGGTTTGACAGAGTCGGTTCTTTCTGGTTCGAGTCAGCTCACCTGGCTGTTCTTAGAAATCTTCAGAAGCTGGACTCTAGAGGAGTCGACTCGGACAAATTCTAGTCGACTCGGATTCATTGGAGTCCGCTCGGTTACCTTCGAGTCGGCTCGGATTGCTACGTTCCAGAATCCATGCTGCATGCGAGTAGGTGGAGTCGGCTCTTCATCATGTTGGGTCGGCTCGAGTATCTTCTTCAGGATTTTTATACTTGAACTCAAAGTAAAACTCTCACCAACTTTTTATATTTTCAAGCATACCAACTCAAAATAATTTTTATGACACACACACATAGAAGTAACCCTTTTTATATGATTTTTTCTTAGCTTTTTCATTGGGTTCTTCTTTACAAAATCACATTACAACACAACTCAAACAAGAAATAATAGTGTAGGAGTTGAAGTTTGAACAAATTAAGCCATCCTACAAAAACTTGTGAAACACTTGAAGAATTGGTAGAAATAAATGTACATGCTCCAATGTTTGATTATTATCAAAATCACTTATGGGGTCAACATTGAAAATACAGAACTTGCCTTTGGAGAATTTTTATGTCAAGTGTCGATACCTGAGAATCAAGTGTCGACACTTGAAAGTTCAAGTGTCGACACTTGGAAACCAAGTGCCGACACCTGACAGCCAAGTGACGACACCTGACAGCCAAGTGTCGACACTCGGATTTTGACAGCTTCAACGGATCTATTTTTTGATAGCTTGAATTGATATTTTTCAGCTCTTAACGGCTAGTTTTTGATCCCTAACAGTCTTAAATTGTTTTTTGGATGTTTTTGATGTATTTAAGCTTTACCAAACTCATTCATGAAGCAAGAGAACAAAGAGAAGCAAGAAAATATCCAAGAGTTAAAGGCATTGTTTAAAAGCTCCACTTCCAAAAACTAAAAAGCAGAGATTCCACTGAAAAAGTCTACATTTCTTTCATTTCATCTTTTTAAAAGTGTTCTTGAGAAGATTCCAAGTCAAGTCATATCAAGTAATCTTCAAAGAGCTTCAAAGATTCCTCATTCCACTTTAAGAAGAAAGTTTGCTTGTATTTAAATTCATGTATTCTGAATTTATTATTGTTTGACCTTGCTTTCAAGGTTCTTGAAAGTAGGTTGTGTGGTTGTTGGTGAGCCAAAGGTACAAAACCAACTAGGATTTTACTTGTGATCCCGAAGCCAAAACAAGTTGTAAGGTTTGTTGGTGAGCCTAGGTGACAAAACCAACTTAGGTTTTGACTTGTGAGCCTTAGAAAACAAGTCAACTGTAATCTTTGAAGAGATTATATTGAAAATTTCCAAGGGAAGCTTGGGGAGTGGACGTAGGTGTTTGGAGTGCACATAACCACTATAAAACTTGGTGTTTGTGTGTGATTGTCTCTCATTATTTTCTTGCACTTTATTTGCTGCACTCTATTTACTATTTTTCATTGCATATATTTAAGTGCATTAATCACATTGTTCAAAAATACTATAAGGCCTGCATATTATTATTTTAATTTTTGAAAGACCCAATTTACCCGCCCTCTTAGGCTCCATTTCTGAGCAACAAGTGGTATCAGAGTACCAGTACTCTCTTGTAGGTCCAATGATCTTAAGTAAAAGATCATGGCAGCCCTAATAGGAATGGTTGTTATTGAAGGTCAAACATCAAACCATCCCCCTCTATTTAATGGCACTAACTACATGTATTGGAAAACATGCATGCGCATATTCATTCTAGCCATTGATTATAATCTTTGGAGGACTATTGTCAAAGGTCCTCATTAGCTTACTATGTTGATTAATGGCATTCCCACTCCCAAAATGAAAGATGATTGGGATGAGAATGACATTAAGCAAATAGAGCTTAATGCGAAGGTTATGAATCTATTGTTTTGCTCTTTGGATCAAAGTAAATTCAATAGAATCTCAAATTGTCTCTCCACTAAGGAAATATGGGATACACTTGAGGTTACCCATGAGGGTACACACCAAGTAAAAATAACTAAAGTTAACATGCTCATTCACACATATGAAATCTTCAAAATAGAACCGACTAAATTTATAAGTGAAATGTATACTAGGTTCACCAATATTGTGAATAATATAAGAAGTTTAGGAAAGATTATATCTAATTGTGAACTTGTCAATAAACTCTTCAGGTTTCTTCTGGCTTCATGGGATGCAAAGGTGACTGCTATAGAAGAAGCCAAGGATGTCAACACACTTCCTCTTGAGCAAATGTTGGGCTCATTGATGACATATGCGCTCTCATTAAAGCAAAAGAATGTGGATATTGATAAGAAGAAGAAAGTCAAGTCCACTAATAAAGATAAATCAAGTGAAGATTCTAAAGAAGAAGATGAAAAAAATGAGATGGCTCTCATGGCTAGAAAGTTTAAGAGGTTCATGAGAAAAAAGAAGTATAACTTTAAGAAGAAACCTCTAAAAGGAGAGCCTAGCAAAGAGGAGAAAGAGAAAGAAAAGGAGCAGCCCACATATTTTGAGTAAGAAACCAGGCCACTTCAAGATGGACTGCCCTTACTTAAAAAGAGCAGAAGAAGATTAAGAAAGAAGGCTATGATGGCAACTTGGAGTGACAGCGAGGACTCCAGTTCTGAGGAAGAACAGCAAGAAGTTGCAAACTTCTATTTGACGGCCAATAATGATGAGGTATTTTCTAAAATCGAAAATGAATTTACTTTTGATGAATTCCATGAGGTTTTTGATGAATTAGTTATTGAATTTCAAAAATTAAAATCAAAGCATAAAGAATTAAAGAAGCAAAATCTGGTTTTGGCAAAAATAAATGACAAGTATTTAATTGAAAATAATTGCTTGCTTCAGAAAAACAACAAGTTGAATGATAAAGTTGATCTTCTTGAAAAGAAAAAGAAGATTTGAAAAAAAGAAATTCTTTTGTTTCAACTGAAAAGTTTACAAAACAGAACCAAGAGATTTTGCAAGAAAATAAAAAGTACAAAGAAGAACTTGAAAAGTTAAAACCATTTGTTAAAAAATTTACATACAGTTCTGAAAAACTGAACATGCTTTTAAATAATCAAAGGACTATTTTTATCAAAGCCGATTTAGGTTTTAAAACTCAAAAATAATAAAAGTTTTTCAGGAATTTCTTTGTGCCTGCATCATCTTCTATTACTTGCTATACTTGTGGTATTGTAGGACATAAATCTTACTTGTGCAATAAAAGAAAAATTAGCAAAGTTAAGAAAGTTTGGGTTCCAAAAGGAACCATTACCACTAACCTGAAAGGATCCAAGATGACTTGGGTACCTAAAGTCTCCACCTGATTTTTATTGTAGGTGTGCCTTGCAATTAATAAAAGAAGAATGTGATACCTCGACTGCGGTTGCTCAAGGCACATGACTTGAGATGTAGAACAGTTCTCATCACTTGAATATCAGAATGGTGGTAATGTAACATTTGGTAAAAATGGAAAGGGCAAGATTGTCAGAATTGGTAAAGTCCATATCACCCCCTCTACTTACATTGATAATGTTTTATATGTTGATGGTTTGAAACACAATTTACTTAGCATTAGTCAATTTTGTGATAAGGATTTTAAAGTTGTTTTCGAATCTTCAATGTGCATTGTTTCTAGTTTAGATGACAATGGCATCAAGTTCATTGGTCATAGGCATGGCAATATTTATATGGTTGATCTTAATGATCTTCCTGTTCAAAATGGTCAATGCCTAGTGGCAATGGAAACCAAGATCAATGAAACTAGTTGGCTTTGGCATCATAGACTAGGACATGCTAGTATGCATTTAATTTCAAAACTTAGTAAAAAGAATTTGATAAAAGATTTGCCGAAACTTAGTTTTGAAAAAGACAAGATTTATAGTGCTTGCCAACTTGGAAAATAAACCAAATCATCTTTTAAACTAAAAGGAGTAGTCTCTACATCTAGACCCATAGAATTGCTTTATATGGACCTCTTTGGGCCAACTAGAATATCTAGTTTGGGAGGTAAGAAGTATGCTCTAGTTATTGTAGACGATTTCTCATGTTTTACTTGGATCATATTTTTAGCACATAAAGATGAAATATTTTTTGCATTTATTAGATTTCATAAAAGAGTTTCAAATGAGAAAGGTATTTCTATTGTATCTTTGAGAAGTGATCATGGAACCAAATTTGAAAATCTTGATTTTGATAAGTTTTGTAGTGATAATGGCATTCATCACAATTTTTCTGTACCTAGGACACCTCAACAAAATGGGGTGATAGAAAGGAAAAATAGAACACTTGAAGAAATGTCATGCACCATGCTTTGTGAAAATAACATACCTAGATATTTTTGGATGGAAGCCATAAACACTACATGTTATGTTTTGAACCGTGTTTTAATCCGACCTATTTTAAAGAAAATACCTTATGAGCTTTGGAAAGGTAGGAAACCTTCAATAAAATATTTTCAAGTTTTTGGATGTCGTTGTTTTATCTTAAACAATGGCAAGGATAATCTAAGCAAATTTGATGCCAAGTCAGATGAGGGTATCCTTTTAGGCTATTCTACATCTAGCAAGGCATACAGGGTCTTCAACAGAAGAACACTTATTATTGAAGAATCCATACATGTTGTATTTAATAAATTTAACCAGAAATCTCCTAGAAAAGTAAATGTGCTTGATGATGAAATATGTACCAAAAGAATTGAAGAGGTGAACAACAATGAAGAACCTACAAAGGAGCAAGAAGATGATCAAAATAATGAAAGAGGATAAGATCAAGAAAATGAAAATGCATCATTACCTGATCTGCTACCTAAAGAATGGAGGTATGCTCATGGACACCCCAAAGAACTTATCATTGGTGATCCATCTAAAGGTGTAAGTAATCGATCATCTTTTAGAAATGTTTGTAATTATTTAGCATTTGTATCTCAAATAGAACCTAAAACTATTGAAAAAATTGAAAATGATTGCAATTGGATTAATGTTATGCAAGATGAACTTAATCAATTTAAAAGAAATAATGTTTGGACTTTGGTAGATAGACCTTCAAATGTTTCAATAATTGGCACAAAATGGGTTTGTAGAAACAAACTTGATGAAAATGGAATTGTTACTAGAAATAAAGCTAGACTAGTTGCCAAAGGATATAATCAGGTGGAAGGGATTGATTTTGATGAAACCTTTGCTTCTGTTGCTAGACTTGAGGCAATTAGGCTATTGTTGGCTTTTGCTTGTTTTATGGATTTTAAGTTATTTCAAATGGATGTCAAAAGTGCCTTTTTGAATGGTTTTATCGAAGAATAAGTTTATGTTGAACAACCATCCGGTTTTGAAAATCATGAATTTCTAAACCATATTTTTAAACTTCATAAAGCTTTGTATGGTTTGAAATAAGCTCCAAGAGCTTGGTATGATCATTTAAGTTCTTTCTTGCTCAAAAATGATTTTACTATAGGTAATGTAGATACTACTTTGTTTTTGAAAAAGAAGAATGATGATCTCTTAGTAGTACAAGTCTATGTGGATGATATCATTTCGGTGCTACTAACGAATCTCTTTGTCAAGAGTTTGCAAAGTTAATGCAGGGTGAGTTCGAGATGAGCATGATGCTAAAACTTAACTTCTTCCTCGGACTCCAAATAAAGTAAACAAAAGAGGGGATCTTCATCAACCAAGCCAAGTACATAAAAGAAATACTATAGAGTTTGGGATGGAGAACACCAAGCCATTAGGTATACCAATGAGCTCCTCTTGTAAGCTTGACAAAGATGAATCAGGTAAATCTATTGACCAAAAATATTATAGAGGAATGATTGGTTCATTATTGTATTTAATTGCTAGTAGGCCAGATATCATGTTCAGTGTTTGTATGCATGCAAGATATCAGTCTGTCCCTAAAGAGTCTCATCTTTTGGCTGTTAAATGCATACTTAGATATATTTCTAGCATAATTGATATTGGTCTTTGGTACTCTAGATATTCTTTATTTGAATTGATTGCTTATTCTGATGCTGATTGTGCTGGGTATAAACTTGATCGGAAAAGTACTAGTTGAACCTGTCAGTTTCTTGGGGTTAATTTGATCTCACGGAGTAGTAAGAAATAGAATTTGGTTGCTCTATCTATGACGAAAGCCGAATATATAGTAGCTGAAAGCTGTTGTGCTCAAATCCTATGGATCAAATAACAAGTCAAAGATTTTGGTACTAAACTAATTAAGACACCCATAAGATGTGACAATACTAGTATAATCAATCTAACTAAGAATCACGTGCAACATTCAAGAAGTAAACACATTGAAATAAGATATCATTTCATAAGAGATCATGTATAAAACTCTAATGTGATGCTTGAATTTGTGTGTACTAATGATCAACTAGCTAATGTGTTTACCAAACCCTTGAGTGAAGAAAGATTTTGTATGATTAGAAGAGAGTTAGGAATTATTGACCCATTCTCTTAGAACTCTCTCAAATTCCACTCTACCCAATTTATTTTGCTCAAAATCACTTTCATTGAGTCCTAAAACTTTTCAAAAAGTCCCTTGAATTTTTACAATTTTTTTTAAATTTTTCTTGGAATTTTTTTGGCCAAGTGTCGACACTTGGATTTTTGCGAAGTGTCGACACCTGACCAAGTGCAGAAATTAAGAAAATCGAAGTGTCGACACTCGCAGAAATTTCAAAATTTCTAGGACTTCACCGAATCATTTTTATTTGTATTTCTTTCCCTCCGCTCGTGCCTTAGTGGTCCCCCAACTATCTGTAGACCTTGGAACAGTGGTCTTCCTGTCTTGCCCTCCATTTTTCAGTAAATCCCTTTACATTCTACCGTAAATCCATGTTTTTACAATTTTTCCCATGGTTTTTCCCCAATTTTTCATCATTTTCCCATGATTTGCTCTCTTTTCCACCAAAAATTCCTATTTCTCATGGGTTGGTGCTCGGATTCTTTGATTTTTCCATTTAGACCATTTATGCACTTTAATCTTTCAGTTTATACCTTGTTTTACCCCTTGTTCCACACATATTCACTATCGCATTAAAGCTTTTGGGCCAATAACAACCACATTTGATGTTTTCACTCGTTTAAACTGCTCTTTTACTGTGTAGAAAACAACCTTTACTGGATTTCACCGTTATTATTTATTTTCTTCAACCTTTACTCTCTGTTTTCATTGTTTTATAAGTTAATCTTGAAACTAAACTAACCTATTTGGTTTCTTTCCCCTTTTAAACCAAACCCTAATTATTTTCTTCAAATCATTATCGATTTAAATCAAAACTAAGCACTGTTTTATCATCTTTTGCTCACTTTTCTGGCCAAAACCCCTATTTTTGGTTCTTTTCCCCATTTTTTCTCTTTTTCTTCTCCTCCTTTTGATTATTCCGTGTTCCATTATTTATTCCCTCCACTGGTAGTTATGGGATCGAGGAAGAGGTTGGTTGTTAAAAGAAAATTTGGTCAGAGCTTAGCTGAGAGAAGAACCAAGGCTCGGGATGATAGGCAGTAGGCAAAGTGAAATGTTCCCCCACCTCCTTCAGTAGAGAAGGTTTCGGGGAAGATTATTGCTGCAAGACGGCACGTTGATCTTAAATTCTTTGACTGTCAGGGTTTCAGACTATGCGAGACTTTAGAGTCAATGAGTTTAGTCCCCTTCTGTACTATGATAAAGAGGTACTATCCCCATCTGATCCATGAATTCTATGGTAGTTTGGATTGTAGAAGGTTAGCCTGGCATGCCACAGTCAGAGGAGTTTGGATTCCGATGGATGAGTCTGTGCTGAGTAGGATATGGGATATTCCCCACCGAGGGATCGTGTCTTATTATTCCATTGATGATAGAGTGGAGACCTATCGTGCGTACTAGAGAGAGATGATGTTCGTGGAGTGTCAGTGGTCACCGCAAACCAACTCTCAGTAGAGATGAGGCTCCTCCATCATATCATTGCCTGCATTTTGCTCCCGAAGATAGGCATATTCGACTTCATTACTAAGAGGGAGCTTATGCTCATGGTTTGTTTGTCTCGAAGGACTACGGATGACCTTCCAGCATTCATGCTACTTCAGATGAGGGACGCAGCCACTCAGAGGAGATGTTGCCTTCCCTATGGTATGGGATTGACTCGTATTTTCCATGCATATGGTATACCCTTGGAGGAGGAGGCCTCCAAGGAGATCCTACATACAGATGTCTATGACGAGTGATCTTTGCACTAGATGGGATATTGGAGACTAGCTAGTAGATGGGTTCATGGGAAGTCTGGTCAGGAGCCAGACGAGGAGGACGAGTTTCGAGAGGCTGAGGTCGGGTCATTAGGGCCAGTTGTTACACCTCCTCGAGTAGGACTAGCATCAGAGCCTGAGCCAGTGACTCCTGCACCTATAGTTTCCCCTTCTACTCCTCCTCCATCTACTACTAGTATATCATTTGAGAAGCATGCACGCCACTAGTTCATAGAGCTTAGGAGCAAGATGATCGGACTGGGAGTCCGAACCACATAGCTCAAGATTGAGATTGAGAGTCTTCAAGCTCATACTGCTGAAGAGCATGCTAATATTTGCAGGACTATGGAGGCTCAATTCACCCACATTGAGGAGATGCTGAGAGCTCTATTGCTATCAAGGACACTTTGTCTAGCTGATCCTCCACCTCCTCCACCACCTGTTGATGATGATCATGATGATTCCTAGGGTGGTGATGGTGGTGATGGCGGCAATGATGATGCATATAAAGACATAGCTGATGGTGATGGCAGTGGTAGTTTAGATGATAGTGTTGACCGAGCTGGGCCATTTGAGATGGTTAGCAGAGATACTCAGACACCAGCTACTCTTGAGATCCCTTCTCCAGCGGATGAGATTGTTTCGACTCCTGATTTGGTGACACCAGCTGAGCAACTTTTTCCCCCATCGACCAGATCATTCAGGGTTGTACCCACTCCTGGACCTTCTACCCAGATAGGAGTCATAAGATTCTAGAGCTACCTAAGGCCCTAGTACCTAGGTCCAGGACCAGTGCCCCCATTATTTTGAGCTTCCATCTGATGAGGAGTAGCCTCATAGATGTTTATATAGTTACTTGTTACTTTTATATTTAGTTGTTGTATTAGCTTCCTTGCTTATATCACTGTACTTGTTTGCTTTATGTATCTTGTATCATGTTTCAGTATTGCTGTATCACTAACAGCACTTTTTGTAACTGAAAACTTGATTATATATATGTGTGTTTCAGTATTGAACTATGTATTCCTTAGAAAAGTTCATTTTCTTTATGTTACTCTCTACTCTATGCATTTGCTCTGATATTAGTTAGATTTCTTGATACCCTAATCTCATTTTCAGCTCTAATACCAACTTTATCATGGCCTAATGCATTGATTCAGGGGGAGTTTACTCCCTTTTATATTGTATGTTGACAAAAAGGGGAGTAGATATATTACTTACAAGCATTCTCTTCAATTTTTGAAATGACTCATACCTTAACTCCCTTAGGGAGAGAGAATGTTGATTTCAATATCTATTTAGCACATCTCCTCCATTGAATTGCATTGTATAAGTTTCAAGTTCACACTTATGGGATACAATGTCAAAATTGAAATTAAATGCTTATTTACTCAAGGTTTTGTCATCATCAAAAAGGGGGAGATTGTTGGCTCTACCTCATGATTTTGATGAATAACAAAATAATGAGTACATATTTTATACTAATGATTAAATTATAGTTATGAGTTTTCAGGTTTCAAGCACCTCAAATTCTCAAAACTAGAGTATCATGGCACGCTTTGGAAGCAAAAAACTTTTTGTGATTTGAGAAGTCTTCTCCATTGAAAAAGACCACAAAGGGGGAGATTGTTGGCTCTACCCCATGATTTTGATGAATAACAAAATAATGAGTACATATTTTATACTAATGATTAAATTATAGTTATGAGTTTTCAGGTTTCAAGCACCTCAAATTCTCAAAACTAGAGTATCATGGCACGCTTTGGAAGCAAAGAACTTTTTGTGATTTGAGAAGTCTTCTCCATTGAAAAAGACCACAAACGGGTTCAATTATTGATTTTATATGTTGCATTTAAGTTTCATGAAAAATCTTTATGTTTTTGTCATGTTTGGCACTTGTTTTTGAAAATTGCAGAACCAAGTGTTGACACTTCAGCATTTGGCATGCAAAATTTTCCAGTGGCATGCCAAGTGTCGACACCCAGAACTCAAGTGTCGACACTTGAAACTCAAGTGACGACACTTAGGATCCCAAGTGTCGACTCAAGGCCTAAGACTTTTTGAAAATACAGAACTTGTTTCTGGAGAATTTTTGTGTCAAGTGTCGACACCTGAGAATCAAGTGTTGACACTTGAAAGTTCAAGTATCGACACCTGGAAACCAAGTGTTGACACTTGACAGCCAAGTGTCGACACCTGATAGCCAAGTGTCAACACTCGGGTTCTGACAGCTTCAACGGGTCTATTTTCTGACAGCCTGAATTGATGTTTTTCAGCTCCTAACGGCTAGTTTTTGATCCCTAACGGTCTTAAATGATTTTTTGGATGTTTTTGATGTATTTAAGTGGTGCGGACACCAGAGGCACCAGAATAAGGCAGAGGCTTCTCAACCCTCTATGGATCACTTAATTGACATTCAAGTCCACTATAATAAAGCTTAGTCCAGCTAAGTTATTTTTATTTGAGTCCTATAATTAGTCAGCTCATGTTGAGCTAGTTCAGTTCAGTATTAGTCAGCTCATGTCGAGCTAATTTAGTTTTTTGAGTCCTGTCCAAGCATATCGAAGACTCAAGACCACATCATACAAGTGAAAACCAAGTCCAACCTGATTGAAGACATGGAAGTTGAGCCTAAATCCAATACAGCTTGAAGACATGAAGATCCCAAGAGGAAAAAATGAAAACAGGAACAAACCTGAAGCCCTGGACCAGCCGGAAGCAAACTGGGCTAGTCCGGGCCCAGGAAGAAGATTAGGGCGCCATCCCTTATGGTGACCCTCCTCTTGGTTGGCCACTTAAGGTCACTCCCTTGGTCGACCAAGATAAGGAGAGGGAGTCCAAGTGCTTTAGGGATTTCTACCTATGTTACCTTGTATTCCTAGTTAGGGTTTGAAAGGGAGGAGTCCTATATAAAGTCTAAAGTACCCTTACTTGGGGCCCAAGGTTAAGGGTCTATTTAAGGGACCCTAGCCTCTTGTATGAAGCTTGATTTTGATATGAAATAAACCTTGAGTTCTTATATTGCTTTGTGTGATTACCCTGTTGTGTGCATAAAGGGGTTTGAGAGTTCTTCTTCCCGGTGTTTGCAACCATCTTCCCGCCGCCAACCATCCTTCCAGCCCCCTCCAAAACTTTCTTTTTTTTATTGTTTTCCTTTATTTTCTCGATCTCCTCTGAGTTTTCTAACCCCTGATAGGTCATTTGTAGGTCCCCGAGCTCTTACGAACCCAATGACTCCAGCCAAGCCTCAATTGGATCACCGAGAAGAAAGCCGGGTATCCGCGGGTCTTTAGCTCGATTTTTCAGGCCGCATCTGTTGAGGAACGAGAGATCCCTTCACTACGATCTTCACCGGGTGTTTCAGACATTGTCAGGTACACTCCCTCTACCTCCAGTAATTATATTGTAGGAGAACTTGCCCTAACCGAGGCTTCTCAGCCACGGCAATCATTCTTTAATACTTTTCTAGGTTCCAATCTGCATGCTTGAATTCAAAATTTCATACATAGTTCCCTACAAATAATTTTGATCTGAAATTTGAGAATTAATCACCTAACCCCACATATAAAATATAAAAAAATAATTGCATGCATATTAGTCCCGCATCATCTGGTATCAGAGCTTAGATTAGGGCTTGTTTTCTATAATTTTTCAGTCCATATATGCTCTATTAATTTAGTTATTTCTCCCTGTTCTGAATTTCAAAAATTCTAAAATTTATTTTTCTGAATTCATCATAATTCATAGTATTTTTTAGAATCTTTGTAGATTTTATTTCAGTCTATGAATTTTCTTCAAGCCAAAATACAGCCTGCAAAGTTTTGGCTCTATTTTTTTTCAGCAAGACAAGTTTGGAAGTTTCAGGGTTTTGCTTAGCATCTTTTTGCATTTCTTTTAATTTTAGTATATTTCCTGTATATTAGGCCATAATTTGTAAGTTTTCTTCTATTTAAGAAAATACCAAAATATATATAAAAAATTATATATTCTCCAAAAATACCAAAAACATCTAAACCCTAATTTGCATTCTCATATGCCTGCCATCATTGCATTATCTACCTTTAAGGGCACTCTTACCATGTCAGATGGGGGGAGGATTTGATCACCTCTCCTTAGCCCAAAACCACATCCCCTGCATTCGGTCTCAAGCCTAACTTAAAATCAATTAGACTTAATTTGCCCTAGTGGGCTAGGGACACCAACTGGTTGGGTCCGGGCTAGTGTTAGATCACTGTGTCAAGTTAACCTGTGTGTGCCTTGTGCTAAGTGTCTAGAATGGTGGTTCAGGGATTCAATACCAAAGGGCTTGTGTGCTGGTCCGCCTACCTGGCCAATCTCTGATTGGTGTCTAGGATTGGCAATCAGGGACCTAACACTCCCCTTACACCTGCCTGGCTGAGTACAGGGTTACTATAGGCTAGTTTGCTACCCTGATTGAGCATCTAGTTTGGACTATAGGTCTAGTCAGCTGTAGTCGGTCTGATCGAGTCTTGCATGAGCACTAGATCAGGGGTTTCATATCACCCACCATCTCCACTTTTGGCTGAACCCATGGATAACCTTGAAGCCAAGATTAATGCACTCACTGAGCAACTAACCTAATCCATGGCCCAGATGGCTACACAAATAACTACCCAGTTAACTCAGTCTGGTACCCAAGCCAACAATAGAATTGACCATCTTGCCAATATGTTTGACCAGTTAGAAGGTCGTGTAGGGACCATAGAAAGACCCCATGGGTCACAGTCTGAGCCAGATCCTGAGTCCCCTTAACCTAGGAGGACCCCAAACCCTGATCCATACCATGAGGTCGAACCTAGGAGAGCCCCTCATCCTGACCCATACTATAATCCTCAACCTAGGAGGACCCCAAACCCTGATCCATACAGAGAGGTTGAATCAAGGAGAGCCCCTCAGCCTGACCCATAGTATAATCCTGAGCCTAGGCGGACCCGAAACCCTAATCCATATCTTGAGGCTGAACCTAGAAGAGACCATCATCCTGACCCAATCCCTGAGGTTCATCCTAGAAAGCCCAATCAGGATTTTGTAGACCAGGAGGGCCGATCCTATAGACATGTTAAGCTTGATGCCCCAACTTTTGATGGTTGTCTAGATCCTAAAATCTATATAGATTGGGAGGGAGAGATGGATCAGTTTTTTGAGTGGTATGATATCATGGAGGAGCGTAAATTTAGGTTTGCTAAGCTTAAGTTGGTTCGGGAAGCCAAGTTACATTGGGCTAGTGTTGAGAGAACCCTTAGTCTAAGAGGGCGTGATCCTATAACCACCTGGTGGGCCATGAAGGGTAAGCTTAGGATAAGATATGTTCTAGCTTCATATCGTAGTGGGTTACTAGATCATTGGCAACGATTCAATCAGGGTAATAGGAGTATAAATGAGTACATCGCAAAATTTGATGAGTATTCCATGCGATGTGATTTGAGGGAGTCTGAGGATGTTGTCTTATCTAGGTTTAGGACTGGACTGAGAGATGACATTAAGAAAGAGCTCTATATGAGAGAGGTTAGAGACGTGGACCATGCTTACCAGATTGCTAGGGATCATGAGCATTTTCATAGAGGGCCCATTTACCATAGACCTAAGCCCACTAGATACCCTAGTCAGTATCTAGGAGCTAGCCAGCCCCATCAGAGCTGACCCATGCCCAGCCAACCTAGCCCGAGTTGACCCAGTCCTAGTCAGCCAGGCCTAAATCGACCCAGTCATAGTCAGTCAGGCCCGAGTCGACCCCAGCCTAGTAATCCTTTGACCCATAAGGATGATCGAGGAAAATCTGTAGAGGTCAATAAGAGTTACACTCCCCAGAAGACCTGTTTTAGATGTAATAAACCAGGCCACTTTATGAGCCAATGTCCAGTTAGTGCCTTACACCTAGGTGAACTGTAGGAAGAGGAGCCTAAATCCGTAGTCGAACCTGAGGGAGAAGTTTATGAGGCTGATGATTAGTTAATAGATGAGTATGAAGGTGAGGAGGAGGAACCTAAGTCTGAGAACCAATTAGTAGTGGTTAGGTGCATCTTAACCCAAACCCCATTTAAGGAAGATTGGTGTAGGACTAACATCCTACAGACTTTTGTTAAGGTAGGGGGTAAGGTTCTTAAGATCATCATAGATAGTGGGAGTTGTGTCTATGCCGTCTCTGCCAAGACAGTTAAATCTTTAGGATTGACCATAGTTCCCCATCCTAGCCTGTACAAAGTTTCTTTGATAGATTCCACCTCCATCTATATTCAAGTTAGGTGCCAAATCTTAATTAGATTGCAAACCTATGAGGAAAAGATTTGGTGTGATGTCATCCCCATGGAAGTAAGTAGTATTATTCTAGGTCAACCTTGGCTTTTTGATCATGATGCAACCCTGTAAGGTTGAACCAATGTTTGTGCTTTTAACTACCATGGGAATAAGTTTTTTATCAATCCAGCTCCCCCTAGGGACCTAGTTAAGAGGGGTTCTTGTAGCCTTAAGGACAAGAAACCTGGAGTTAACCTGATTAAGGCTAGGGAGTTAGAAAAGGAGATTGCTGAGGGTAACCCTGTTTGGATCTTGACCTCCAAGGAAATACTCGAGTCGACCCAAAAGGAATACCCTAAAGAAATTGTTGAAGCTATGAAAGAATTTGAGGATGTCTTCCCTGAGGATTTACCTGATCAACTACCACCCTTAGAGACATCCAGCATGTAATAGACTTAGTTCCAGGAGCCACTTTACCAAACATTCCTCACTATAGACTGAATCCTAGTGAACATCAAGAATTACAGAAACAAGTGGGAGAATTGCTTAGGAAGGGTTTCATTAGGGAGAGCCTGAGTCCATGTGCAGTCCCTGCTCTACTGACCCCTAAGAAGGATGGTACCTGGAGGATGTGTATAGATAGTAGAGCTATCAACAAGATAACAGTGAAGTATAGGTTTTCCATCCCCCGATTGGATGATATGTTAGACATGATGGCCGGAGCCAGAGTTTTCTCGAAGATAGACCTTAAGAGCGGCTATCATCAGGTTAGGATTAGACCTGGGGATGAGTGAAAAACTGCTTTCAAGACTAAGGATGGCCTATTTGAGTGGGTTGTAATGCCTTTCGGACTTTCCAATGCACCAAGTACTTTTATGAGGATTATGACCCAGGTCCTAAAAGAGTTTACAGGAAAATTCGTTGTGGTCTACTTTGATGATATTCTGATTTATAGCAGGACCAAAAGGGACCACCTTAGTCATCTAAGACTAGTATGCCAGACCCTTAGGGAGAATAGCCTCTATGCCAACTTTAAGAAGTGTGATTTCATGACACATAGGGTTATCTTCCTAGGTTTTGTTGTCATGCCTGAGGGAGTTTCTATAGATCCTGAAAAGGTTAGGGCAATTGTTGAGTGGCCTACACCTTCTTGTGTCCACGATGTGCATAGTTTCCATGGCCTAGCAACCTTTTACAGGAGATTTATTAGGGGTTTTAATACAGTCGTCACACCTATCACTGATTGCATTAGGAAGAGTACATTTGAGTGGACCAAAGCAGCTGATAAGGCCTTCTTAGAGCTTAAGGATAAGATGACCCATGCACCCATCCTTAGATTACCTGACTTCACTAAGGTGTTTGATGTCACTTGCGACGCCTCGGGAGTAGGAATAGGTGGGGTACTAAGTCAAGAGAATCACCCTATAGCCTTCTTCAGTGAAAAGCTGAATGAGGCTAAACTTAAGTACTCTACCTATGACAAGAAATTTTATGCGGTAGTCCAGGCCCTTAGATATTGGAGACATTACTTACTACTGCAGGAGTTTGTCTTATTTTCTGACCATGAGGCACTCCGATTCCTGAACTCCCAAAAGAAACTGAACCCACGGCATGGTAAATGGATTGAGTACATTTAGGCTTACACTTTTGTCCTGAAGCACCATGCCGGCACTAAAAATAAGGTAGCAGATGCCCTAAGCCGTAGGTCTTTGCTGTTAGGATCAGTTAGCACCCAAGTCATAGGGTTTGATAGGTTAAAGGATGAATATGAAACCTGCCCAGACTTTGGAGACATTTACCAGACCCTCAGGCTAGGACCATCCAGTACCCATAGTGAGTATACTATTCAGGATGGCTACCTTTTCCAAAACAATCGACTCTGTATACCCAAAACTTTTCTTAGAGAATTCCTAATTTGGGAGACCCATGCTGGAGGTTTAGCTGGTCATTTTGGTAGAAATAAGATGATCTTAGCAATAGAGGACCAGTTCTTTTGGCCAGGATTGAAAATGCACGTTGCACAGATTGTAGCCAGATGTAGAACTTGTGCTGTTGCAAAACAGCAAAAGCAAAACACTGGTCTTTACACACCTTTATTAGTGCCTGATCACCCTTGGCAACACCTAAGTTGGTCCCAAAAAACTTGTATTGATCTTCAGCTGAGGAGGCGGTCATCCCAAAGGCCTCCTAGGGAGCTCAGAAGCTAAAGAGGCCTGACATTGGAATTAGGTTTGCACAGCTATCTAGGTGTATTCCAAAAGCACGGGTTGGTGTTGCAGTCACAAGGACAGAGCAGGGAGACATCAGTTCGAGATTAGGAGTGCGGTAGAGCACGAGTCTCAGGAGCTATGGAGCATGGGTCGATGTTCCAACTAGGGAAGCAAGGTGGCTTCAATAGGAAGATGTCAGCTCTAGAGATAGTAAGAATGGTACAGACGGTCACACGGAGCTTGTCAAGACTTATAGCACCAAGGTGGATATTGTTGGGGCTAATATAGTGCTCCAAGTCTTGAGTGGGTCACACAAGTCTGGAAGCTGGTTTATAATTTTCCAGTGCTTTGAGTCATGTTGGATTAGGGTCTTGCCCAGGGTAGAGAGAACATGTGAGACATGGATGTACATGGGCTTAGGTTTGAGTTTTCTGATATGACTCAGAGGAGGGGAGTTTTTTAGGGCTAGGTTGGTTGTGACCTAGGGTTATATCTATTTTGTATATAAAGAATGACAGGAACATTGGAAAGAATAATACGTGATCCCTTTTCTCCTCCAAAACACTAGCCTCCCATCTAATCTCCTTGGTTCTCTCTCGTGCATGTAACCCCATGGCGGGCACGCCTCCATGATGGGAGTGGACGGTGTGCCCCATCCCTTCCCTAATGGTGCATTACCTTTCTGCCATGGCGGCATCAAGAAGGATCCCAAGCATTCCATGGAGCGATTTTGCTCCAACATGGTCACCATGGGGCTGTAGGCATGCATAGAGGTTCTTCTTGTAGTAGGGGACTTGCTGCTTGACCTATCATAGTCAGCAGCGTTGACTCACTGTCTTCCCTTCCTGGCATGCCAATCTGTTATCGCCAAGATCGTCATGGCCTGTAGCTCTGATGTGTCGCGGACACGTCAGGCTCCCAATGGGTGCTTGGTCTTCTTCTTCGATCAGCTCCAGGACTGGTGTGACCTACAAAACAGAGAAGACCCGGGCCAGGGATTCTGCTAGGGACACTTCGACGAACAAGTCAGTTAGGATGATCAAGGAGAGCAGAACCTCTATGCTGGAGAGCTTAGGATCTCTCTGGGTAAAGGGTGAAAGATGAAATGTAAGAACTGGAATGACAAGATCAAGTGGGAATTAGAGAGCTGGGAGGTTCTCTTGGCTAGTTCCTTGCCTGTTTGCTCTTCAAGTCTTACCAATTTCCCCCTCTTCTCCCTCCTTGGGGGTCGTTTCTTCAATTTTATATAAGAAGGATGGCCCGGGCCAAGTCTAGGACTTCACTAAGATGTCCCATTACTGGTATCCCTTTCAGAAGGCATTTTTCTTTGTCTGCAGCCTCCCCGCTGTCGGACCGGTCCTTTGAAGGAGATCCTTCTATTAGGGGGTGATCACCGATGTAGTATAGATCTTGTCCCTTTGATGGTGCGATTTTGCATGGGAGGGGCAGGCACTATGTCGCTGAGCCCAGAGCCATGGTGGAGCATTTCTATTCTAGGAGAGACCATCGGAGTGTTGCAAGGCTTGGAGCCTTAATGGAATACTCCTCTTAGAAGAGGTAAAGGTTCCATATCGCAAGGGTTGGAGCCCCACGGTTGCACGGTTATGGACATGGCAGCACGCTATAGGGCCTGGAGCCTGGTGAGCATGCATTACGCGGAACATGCGGGGCAGACAGCTATGAGCTTCTATGGCATGATCTAAGCCTCTATTGAACTCTTCTCTCTTTTGTTTCTGGTGAGAACTCCATCCTCAACAAGATAGGGGAACCTCCATCTTGGGAGCCCAACCTTGGAAAGCATGAGGATGACCTCGACTGGGAACTCGACCCTGGATGCGGGGGCCACCTCGATTGAGGGGCTCGCCCTTGGCAAGCATGATCATGACCTCGATCGAGCGCTCGACCCAAGATACGGGGGCCGCCTCGATTGAGGGGCTCGTCCTCGAAAAGCATGAGTACGACCTCGACCAGGAAGTCGACCTCGGATGCGGGGGCCATCTCGATCGAGGGGCTCGCCCTCGAAAAGCATGAGCACGACCTCGACCAGGCAGTCTACCATGGATGTGGGGGCCACCTCGACCGAGGGGCTCGTCCTCAGAAAGCATGAGCATGACCTTGGTCGGGCACTCGACCCATATACGAGGACCGCCTAGGCCAAGGGGCTCACCCTTGAAAAGCATGAGCATGACCTTGACTGGGCTCTCGACCTCGTATGCTGGGGCCACCTCGACTAAGAGGCTCGCCCTTGTCAAGCATGAGCATGACCATGGCTGAGGGGCTCGCCCTTGGCAAGCATGACCATGACCTTGACTGGGCGCTCGACCCCAGATGCGGGGGCCACCTCGACTGAGGGGCTCACCCTCGGAAAGTCATTTGGGTGCTGCATCCAGGTGGCACCTCCTGCCAGCGCGGTCGCCAGCTATCGTCATCATGGACTCCATGTCAACGGTTATGCCATATCACCACCTATATAAAATATTCATCAAATTTATTCATAAGCTTTTACTTCAAAATTTAAAGGAGAAGTTCTTCATATTTAAGCTATGACTTCACCTATCTCTAAAAGTTTTAAGAGTTTATCATTTACTATGCTTTAATTTATTATCCCTTGTACTCATCTATTTGTGACAAGTTTCTTGGGATGAGAAACTTGGGATGAAAGGTCTATTAAAGGCCAAAATTGTATGTTTGTATTGAACTTAGTTAGAGGACTTATTTTGGGAAAATGTTTTGATTTATGAGCCAATAAATTAATAAATTGTAATCTTGTGGACATTATAATGGAACTCCTAAGTAGGTATGCTTGGAGAGTAGACATTAGTGCAGGGTTGGCACCGAACTACTATTAAATTTTTTATATATTTGTGATTGTGTACCAATTGCATTCATTTTATCTTTATTTCTACTATAGTTTCCAGTATACATCTTTAATTATGCTTGATCCTCTAATTATTGATGTGAGCACGACCTCGCTCACTTGCAGAATGCTCGGGATCAACTTGATGCCGCCATGACCATGAAAAGAACCATCACTAGGGAAGGATTGGGACACAGCATCCGCTCCCATTGCGGAGGTATGCTCCCATGGGCCTACAAACGATAGAGTTAACCAGAGAGAAGGAGAGAGAGGAGAAATCAAGACTGGGGAGAAAGAGCACTTGTATTCTTCTCTTGGACCTCACGTTTAACACCAGCTACACTCATACAAGATATATATATAGCCCTGAGTCAATATGACTTAGCCCAACAAAACTCTATCTTCCCCCAGGTCAACACATGAGATCTAAACCTGTCAGAAGAGTCAACTCAAACAGACCTCGAGCTGACTCAACCAGAACTCAATCCTGCTATGGACCTGCAAGAGTCGACTCCTCCATAGCCCAAGCTGACTCCAAGCTCAAGATTTCCAAACCCAGATCTCGAGCCCCCTGGAACACCTCCAGGAAATGCTTGGCATGCCAGGGATTGCCTCCAGCATCCCTGCCGTAGTCTCCTAAGTCTCTCCAAAGCTTGGGAGTACCACGCAAATGCCAACAATCTCCACCTTGAAGCCCCCAAGCTTTGGCAAACCTGGTAATGTCCTCAATGCACACCCTGCTGTAACTGCGTGTCCAGACAGCACTGTGCAGATATCCATGCCTCTACCAATATCCTTCAACTACTGATATCACCTGGAGACCCTGGGATGACCATCTCCATAGCTGAAGACCCTAGCTTGTATCCTGGCATAACAGATTGTTGCTTTCCTTCTGCCTGGCAGCTGTATCAATATGTTCTTGGACTTCCCTGGAGAGAACCCAGTGAACCTGAACCAGCACTCACTATAATTGGAGCTCTACCTGACACAATCTCTATAGAGCCATGCCATACTCTGCACTCTCCGCTCCATCTGGCTAAGTGCACCCCTGGCATCCGTGTAAGGATATAGTCTTCCATGCACCTCCCGCTCTGAACATGTGTCAAAACTTGCTCCACCCGTGAAGCCACCTATCACCGGTGCTCCACTTGAGGCTGAAGTCCCCCTGAAGCCATGGAAAGAAACACCGAGGCCAACCTCTCAACACTACCCTACTGAGCATGACCTGAACCTCATACCCAGCCATTGTCTCCTTGGACCCTCCGCATCACAGCGGACCTCTTTGAGACCGTCTCGGATACTCTACAACCCTGCAGGAACTTCTAAAACTTAGGAGCTCATCCCAACTCCTCAAATACAGCAATTGAACATAGCAACCATCACTAGTGGCTGCTCCATCATATCCCAGCCTGTCCATAGGATGCATGATGTCCCTCGCACTCCCTGAGACCTATCCCCTTGGTCTCCTTGAGCTGCCAGCCTCCATTAGCTCTAGTGGCTGCACCATCACATCCTAGCTTGTCCATAGGCTGCATAACCATGTCCCAGCCTATCTCTAGGCTGCATGACATCTCTAGCATGGCCTTTACTGATGTACTCGGGTCTTTTGAGACCTCCATGGTGCTCCCTGAGCTACCAGCCTCCATCAACCTCTGCTAATGTACCTCCTTGATGCTCCCTAAGACCTGTCCCTAGTCTCCCTTGATGGGATTTCTAGGGAGCCAAGGTCATCATGCTATATGTGGAAGTGAATTTAAAAAAAAAAATTATAGCATGAAAATCCTAACTGGCTAGAAGAAACCCTAATTACCGGATCCCCTTAGACAATATCAACTAATGAATCATAAATGAAGTACAAGAAACACACCTGAAATAGTGTTTTCCACTTCTTTCCACAAGACTCATAAGTGTAAGCCCTCCAACGATGATCTACATGATAATTGAACCAAGGAAGAACTCCTTCTTGAAGTTGCTTGCTAGAGTAGGACTCTTTCTGCAGCCTTTAGATTTTTCACCACTATAGGATACCTTGTCCCACTATAGGGCACTATGAACACTCTCATAAAGCACTATTGGTTTTAGGACAACCCTCCTTTAGGACCCCTTAGGCTTATGTCCTAATACAAACCCTTGTCCTAGTAGAAAAGACCTTGTCTTAATAAGACAAGTCTTGTCTTAAAGAAAGAAGAAGGGAGGGAGAGATAGAGAGACACTCAGACATAATACTCGATGAAATTGGACTCCTATTCTGGAAGACCGAACAACAACATCTCATTTCACCATACACCCTTAAATAAGAATTTAAGGGATGTGAAAAGCATCCCAAAATTTCTTATCAGATATGTCTCTTCATGCCGCCCCTTTGTCCCCTTTTGACCGGTCAACCAAAACCAAAAGGGCCTGGAGACTATTTGAAGAGGCATCAAAGATAAGAAACTCCCTGAGTTTCATTTACAAAAGGACTCTCAGTCCATCTGCATGCACTCTTTTCTCCTGCACACGCCAAGAGGTGCCAAGAGTCCTGAGCCCCCAGGACTCTTCAAAAAACCAGGTTAATGTCCAAATAAAAACCAGATAAAGCCTGGTTTAGGCTGCTCCAAATAGGACTCAACCTAATTCAGGTTTCCCTCAATTAGGTTTGTCAAATTAACAAGCAACTAGACCCAAATCAATTGGGTTAGGAATTGGGTTAGCCTACACATGCTAGTGTGTAATCTAGCTAACCAATTAGGATGCCATGACCCTAATTAAGCCATGTATGACTTCCTTGGGCAACTCTCTAATGTGTGTGACCCTTTGGATTCCATATTTAGCCAACAGTAGGTTTAGATTTGAGCCGATTCGAACTAATCAAATCCAATTGACCTAATTAGTTCAAATTAGCTCACCTAATTGTCCAATTCGAATTATCCATCGAATTGACTCATGAAACCAATCAAATTGGTTCATTAAAACCTAAAGACAAGATTGACGTCTAGCAACATATCATACCTATCCAAAAAATGTGAAATTTGATGGAAAGTACTAAAATAACCTTCAGTAAAAAGTTATCGTGCAATTCAATCTTTCGCTCCCATTATCCCGATTAAGTGATAGGTATGGATACATGTCAAACCCTAACACTTAGTCATATTGAATCTCAGCTCGATCATGAGGACTCAATTGATGACTGATTGGAAACCACTTCTAATCTCATCTTGCTTTGATCAAAGGCTCCTTGAATCACCCATCGAAGAGATTACATGGGATAACAATTCCTCTTAACAGGAACGATCGATTCCTTGTTGGTCCACTCACATCCTTTGTACACCTTCCACCATACCTAGAACACCCCGTACATGACTCAATGTCATGAATGAGTATGAACAAAAAATATGATTTAGTGTGCATAAGGAATCATGGTGACTTTAAATCTAAAGATCACATGCACAACTCCTACTTTGAGACCTATCTTTCGACAAGCAGTAAGACTTCCATATGATAGTCCTGGTGCGGATCAGTTTAGTATACTCATACCCTGATGAGCACCCTTACCCTTGTATTAGTGTCTCTACACAAATGGTTGTGAGACCAACCATCCTCATTAACTGAGCATACATAGGATAAACTAGTCTTATTGGATTCATCGATCCCCGAATCGATGGTCCATTGACTAGGAACATTTTGATTAGGGTTTATAGAAACTTAGGTCTCACTGTTATGATCTTTATCATAACCCTAATTCCATTATCGTAATCTATGGAGTTCATCATAATCCATAAATAAGACACAGCAGTATATGATGAAAATAAATGCCTTTATTAACATAATGTCATACAAGAGTTGGAAGATTACAAAAATGCCCTTATAATGATTGGCTTTTAGGGCACTTTTCTTTCAATCTCTCACTTGCGCTAAAGCTAATCGCCCTTATACTTTATACCCATACTACTTAAGTGGTGATCTAACTACTGCTAGAGTAATGCTTTAGTAAATGGGTCTGCTATATTGTTCTTTGTATCAACTCGATTGATGACAACATCTTGTCTTTCTATTATCTCTCGAACGAGGTAGAACCATCCTAGAATGTGCTTGGACTTATGGTGAGACCTCAGTTCCTTTGCTTGTGCAACAGCTCCAGTGTTATCACAATATAGCGGCACTGGCTATTGTATTTCAGGAACCATGCCCAATTCCATGATGAATTTATTCATCCAGATAGCTTCCTTCACAGTTTCACTCGCAGCTATATATTCTACCTCAGTGACTGAGTCAGCTACTGTTGGCTGCTTTATACTCTTCCAACTCACTGTACTACCATTCAAGGTGAAGACATACCCTGATGTTGATTTGCTTTCATCTGGATCTGATTGGAAACTAGAATCTATATAGCCTTCTAGTTTCAATTTAGATTCTCCATATACTAGAAAAATATCTTTAGTCCTTCTCAGGTACTTAAGAATATTTTTCACAGCTTTCCAATAATCCTCTCGTGGGTCTGCCTGAAACCTGCTCACTATGCCTAAGGCATAAGCAACATCAGGTTTAGTACATAGCATAGCATACATAATTGATCCTACAGCCGAATCATAAGGAATCATAGCAATCTTCTCTCTTTAATCCGTTGTCTTAGGAGACATTTTCTTAGAGAGATGTATGCCTTCACTTATAGGCAAGTAACCTTTCTTACTTGCATCCATGTTGAATCTCTTCAACACTAGGTCTATGTACCTAGATAGGGATAAGCCTAGCATCTTTTTAGATCTATCTCTATAGATCCTTATACCTAGTATATAGGATGCTTCTCCCAGATCTTTCATGGAAAACTTTGATGATAGCCAAGTTTTAATCGATTGTAACATTGGGATATCATTCTCAATGATCAGTATGTCATCAACATACAAGACCAAGAAAACAAGCGCACTCCCACTTGTCTTCTTATAGACACATGGTTCATCCTCATTTTTGACAAAACCAAAACTCTTGATTATTTCATCAAAATGGATGTTCTAACTCCTTGACGCTTGCTTTAGTCCATAAATAGACTTCTTTAACTTGCATACCTAGATTGGTCTCCCACTTGAGACAAAACCCTTTGGCTGTGTCGTATAGACTTCTTCCTCAAAGTTTCCATTGAGAAAAGCAGTCTTGACATCCATTTGCCAGATTTCATAATCATGGTATGCTGCTATAGCAAGCAAAATATGAATGGATTTGAGCATAGCTACTAGAGAAAAGGTTTCATCATAGTCAAAGCCATGTTTTTGTCTAAAACCTTTTGCTACCAGCCTGGCCTTGTAGGTTCTTACTTGACATTATCTCGAAGAGCTTTAATACTATATCCAGTTTATTTTTTAACTATACTTTGATATTCTTTAAACTTATCAAAAGCTTCAGACTTGTGTTTCATAAGATACACATGACCAAATCTTGATAAATCATCAATAAAAGTGATGAAGTAAGAATATCCACCTCTGGCTTGAGTTGTCATAGGTCCATATACATCAGTATGCACAAGACCTAGTAACTCAGTTACCCTGTCTCCATGTTAGTGAATGGAGACTTGTCATTTTTTCTTTGAGGTAAGACTCACAAGTTCCTAATGATTGAAAATCATAAGGGTCAAAGTATTTATCTTTGACTAACTTGTTTATCCTTAACTCACTCATATGACCTAATCAGCAATGCCAGAGATATATGACATTGACATTATCTCTCTTTCTATTCTTATCATTAATAAGAAGTATTTCATCATTGAGTTCCAAAGTACGAAGACCATTAATAGAACAACCATGCCCAAATATTTTATTATTTTGAAGCATAGAGCAGCCACTGCTCTTTACATTTATTTCATATCCTTGTTGTAATAATAAGGGTATAGAAATAATATTTCTTGCAATATTGGGTATGTAGTAACATTCTTCTAACTTTAACATATTACCCAAAAGTAATAATAAGATACAGGTGCCCACAACTTCAGCATAAATGGCCTCACCACTTGCCCCATATAGCTTGAAGTCACCTTTCTTCAAATTCCTAATTTGGTGGAGTCCCTGCAATGAATTGCAGATATGAGATCCACATGCGGTATTCAATACCCCTGAATTAGAATTTGAAGAACTCAAAGATAAATTTGTTTGTATCATGTACAAACCTTTAGATGCTCAACTTGCATCTTGCTTCACACTTGTAAGATATATCTTGCAATTTTTGTTCCAATGCCCTTGCTTGCTGCAGTGGAAACAGGCTCCATCAGCCTTCTTAGCTTACTTCTTATTCTGGAAGCTCTTCTTAGGGTTGAATTTTCTTTTCAAACCCTTCTTTTTTGCCTATTTCTTTCTTCCATCAACTAGAAGAAGACGAGCCTTGTCTCCTTTTGAATGGCTCTCTGCTGTCTTATGCATATTAAGCAGCTCTGGCAATGAAGTATTCAATTTGTTCATATGGTAATTAAGAACAAACTAAGAGAAGGAATCTGGGAGTGACTGCAGGATCAAGTCTTGATTAAGTTCACCATCCATGACAAACCCTAATTGACCTAATCGGGTGATTAAGTCAATCATTTTCAATACATGGGTTTGTACAGATGAACCCTCACTCATCCGTGCATGAAACAACATCTTCGATATCTCATATCGAGCAGCCCTACTTTGCTCACCATATAGCTCCTTTAAATTATGCAATATGGAATGAGGTTCCATACCTTAATGTTGCCTCTAAAGCTCGTTTCTTATCGAGGCCAACATGATGCACCTAACATAGTATTGTCATTTTGCCACATTCTGTGTGTGGCAATTTCCTCCTCTGAAGCATCCTCTCCAATCATCTCAGGATCCAGAGAATCCAGAATATAGGAAAGCTTCTCCTGAGTTAGTATAATCCTCAGGTTCCTTAGCTAGTCCACATAATTGGGGCTGGTTAACTTGTTGGCATCTAAAATGCCTCGTAGTGATAAATTTGAAGCCATTATGTAAATATCCTACATATAATTAAAGAACAATATCAGCAGACCACCCAAGATGACATTCAAAATTAGATAAGGACTTTTATATCTAATTATATCTCCCACTATTTTCTTTGAATACCATAACCCTCAATCTATGATAAGCGAGAAACCTTACTGGTTTCTTTAATGGGGATGAGATCCTAATTCCTCGTGAATGTCTTGTGTCTACACAATAAACACTCATGAGTTCAAAGGTAGGACTTCCTTTCCAATTGCAATCTATGCAATTCTCAACTATTAAACTTGCCTCTAAGACACTTATGGCCTTGTTTGTACACAACAAACCATAATGTCTTAGTTTAATCAGACCCTTCATTTTTATATAGCCATGATTGAATAATGTTGCCCTTGTGTGTACACAACAAAGCAACAATTTCAATCATGCTATAAAGTACCTAGTGCACCAAGACAAATTTCATATCAAACCCTAAAGTGGGCCTTGTGTGTACACAACAAACCTACTATAGTGTTGACATAAATTTTGCTTAGCATGAAGGAAGGCAAATTATAGTATTCTTAATCAATTAGCATTCCCAAATTAAGGTTTTAGATGTGACCAAATTGGCCAGGTAAGTGGAAGGGATGAGGGGGTCCCCCCGTTGCTTTCCTTAGACACCAATTGAATTGACCAGGTCAGACAACATAACCAATTAAAAACCTTAATCCTTTTACATTCCTAGAACCACTTGCCTAGACACCAACTAGCTAATCATAACCCTAATTGGTTTTGCGTCATGATTAAGTTTATACTGTGACTAAATATGATTTTTAATGAGGGCTTTGATGGTCTCAAACACATCCTAAATTATCATATCAATAATTTTCATAACAACAAGTATAAACATAAAGCATATCAATCCAGCATATGCACAACATTACATGATTACATAGTAATCATATCATAGCATGATATTTCAATGCCCCATTCACCTCACTTTTTCGTGGGATATAGCCACAGCGGCAACCCTACATGCTATAGGAGATCCATTGAATGGGAGGAGAGGGCCTTTAAATCCTATTTGGCTCCTATGACCAGATGGCCATGGTGACTAACCCAATCCAAAGCAGTTACTACGATAAAACTTGTTATAACGATGCATTTGATCAACAATATGCATAATATCATGTCATAACAAAAACATGCCATTTTCATGATAAAAAAAAACCAAAAATATTAATTCTAATATGCATACAAACATAATTCTGGAAGAGTCGACTTGATAGGTTTTGGGTCGACTCGGTTTCTAGTCGGGTCGACTCGAATAGGGTTCGGGTCGACTCGGTCTCTTTTCGGGTCGACTCGAATAAGGTTCGGGTCGACTCGAATGTGGATGTTCATGAACTTCAAAAAGATACATAATTGAATATACTAAGGGTGGCTCTAATACCACTGATGGGATTTCTAGGGATCCAAGGTCATCATGCTACATGCGGAAGTGAATTTAAAAACAAAAATTCTAGCATGAAAATCCTAACTAACTAGAAGAAACCCAAATTACCGGATCCCCTAAGACAATATCAACTAATGAACTATAAATGAAGTACAAGAAACATACCTGAATGGTGTTTTCCACTTCTTTCCACAAGACTCACAAGTATAAGCCCTCCAACGGTGATCCACACAAGAATTGAACCATGGAAGAAGTCCTTCTTGAAGTTGATTGCTAGAGTAGGACTCTTTCTGCAGCCTTTGGATTTTTCACCATTGTAGGATACCCTGTCCCACTGTAGGGCATTATGAACACTCTCCTAAAGCACTCTTGGTTTTAGGACAACCCTTCTCTAGGACTCTTTAGGCTTATGTCCTAAAACAAAGCCTTGTCCTAGTAGAAAAGACATTGTCTTAATAAGACAAGTCTTGTCTTAAAGAAAGAAGGAGGGAGGGATAGATAGAGAGACACTCAGACAGAACACTCGGTGAAATTGGACTCCTATTCTGGAAGACCGAACAACAACATCTCATTTCACCATACATCCTTAAATAAGAATTTAAGGGATGTGAAAAGCATCCCAAAATTTCTTATCAGATATGTCTCTTCATATCTAGTAAGATTCTTTAGGACTCAGGAGTCTTATCTGAGTTCTCCAGATGATCTCTCCTCATGCCACATGGCATGTACCGAACTCAAGGGAAAGGAGGCATCTTTTATTATCTTGAAACCATAGAAGAGGAATCCTGAGAGCAGAAAGACTCTGCCTTAAAACCGTGCATAGATGAAGAGACACGACTCTTCATCTACGCGCGCTGACTTCTTCTCACTTCATGCCGCCCCTTTGTCCCCTTTTGACTGGTCAACCAAAACCAAAAGGGCATGGAGACTGTTTTAAAAGGCATCCCAGATAAGAAACTCCTAGAGTTTCATCTACAGAAGGACTCTCAGTCCTTCTGCGCGTACTCTTTTATCCTGCATGCGCCAAGAGTCCTGAGCACCCAGGTTTCTTCAATAAACCAGGTTAATATCCAAATAAAAACAAGATAAAGTCTGGTTTAGGCTGCCCCAATTAGGACTCAACCTAATTCAGGTTTCCCTCAATTAGGTTAGTCCAATTAACAAGCAACTAGACCCAAATCAATTGGGTTAGGAATTGGGTTAGCCTACACATGCTAATATGTAATCTGGCTAACCAATTAGGATGCCATGACCCTAATAAAACCATGTATGACTTCCTTGGCCAACTCTCTAATGTGTGTGACCCTTTGGGTTCCATATTTAACCAGTAGTAGGTTTAGGTTTGAGCCGATTCGACCCAATCTAACCTGATTGACCTAATTTGGTCAAATTGGCTCACCTAATTATCCAATTCAAATTATCCATCGAATTGACTCATGAAACCAATCCAATTGGTTCATGAAAACCTACAAGACAAGATTGATGTCTAGCAATGTGTCCTACCTACCTAGAAAATGTGGAATTTGGTGAAAAGTATCAAAATATCCTTCAGCAGAAAGTTACCATGCAATTCAATCTTTCGATTTTCCATTATCCCGATTAAGTGATAGGTATGGATACATGTCAAACTCGAACACTTAGTCATATCGAATCTCAGCTTAATCATGAGGACTCAACTAATGACTAATTAGAAACAACTTCTAATTTCATCCTGCTTTGATCAAAGGCTCCTTGAGTCACTCATCGAAGATATTACATGGGATAATAATTTCTCTTACCAGAAATGATCGATTCCTTGTTGGTCCACTCACATCCTTCGTACACCTTCCACCATACCCAGAACACACCGTACATGACTCAATGTCATGAATGAGTATGAACAAAAAATATGGCTTAGTGTGCATAAGGAACCATGGTGACTTCAGGTCTAAAGATCACATGCACAACTCCTACTCTGAGACCTATCTTTCAACAAGCAGTAAGACTTCCATAAGATAGTCCCGGTGCGGATCAGTTCAGTGTACTCATACCCTGATGAGCACCCTTATCCTTGTATTAGTGTCTCTACACAAATGATTATGAGACCAACCATCTTCATTAACTGAGTATACATAGGATAAGCTAGTCTTGCAAGATTCATCAATCCCCGAATCGATGGTCCATTGACTAGCAACATTTTGATTAGGGTTTATAAGAACTTAGGTCTCAATGTTATGATCTTTATCATAATCCTAATTCCATTGCCCTAATTTATGGGGTTCATCATAATCCATAAATAAGACATAGCAGTATATGATGAAAATAAATGCCTTTATTAATATAATGTCATACAAGAAGTGGAAGATTACAAAAATGCCCTTATAATGATTGGCTTTTAGGGCACTTTTCTTTCATCTCTAAGATGCCAGCCTCCATCAACCTTTGCTATTGTACTCAGTCTCCCTGAGCTAATCAACTCCCAAGACTCACCTCTAGTCACGTGGGATACCACACTCACATACAGCTCCATCATGATCAAGGTTGCTGGAGACCTACCGATCGCTCTCCTCCACAGTAACCAAGAGCCTGGTCCACTATCAATGGAGCTACCACTCATGCTCTGATACCAAATTATAGATGCGAGCACGACCACGCTCAACCTGCGGAATGCCCAGGATCAACTTGATACCGCCATGACCATGAAAGGAACCATTACCAGGGAAGGATTGGGGCACACCATCCACTCTCGTCGCAGAGGTGTGCCCCCATGGGGCTACAAATGATAGAGAGAATCAGAGAGAGGGAGAGAGAGAAGAAATCAAGACTGGGGAGAAAGAGTACTTGTACACACTGCTCCCAACACTAATTCCTTTGAGATAACTGCTGCATATACTTTGCCAGAAATTTAAAAGTTGATTAAAGTTTTATATTAACTCTCTACCCGGATTTCATTATAATTTTGGCTACACACACTTATTCACAGTTTCTCTAAGTTAGCCAAAAAATTTTTCAAAGTTCAGCAAAAGTTTTGAAAAATCCAATTCATCCCTTCCTCTTGGATTGCTACCTCGAGGCAACAATTGCTTCTTAATTAAATCTTGTACTTGCTCCATATTAGATTAAAGAAGTCATTATCTTTTATATATAAAGTCCACTAGATAAGGATATAGCTAGAAAGCCTGAGACGAGCAAAAGCTAAATTTTGGATACTAGTATATCCATAAATAATAATATAGGTTTCTAACTAGCCTACCAATTATCCAGCTTCTTTGCACTGATGATTTCATCAATACACATGGACCTCTATTTTAGCTTCGACATTACGAGGTTGAAGAGGTGGATTTTGAGTGCTTATAGGTTACTTATTCTCCTTATTGGATGGTAGATCCTCATCTCGAAACATGGAAAATAGATTTGCTATAGGCACCAGTAGTACTTGTGTTGAAAGTGAGATAATCCTAATAAATTTGAAAATTTTCTTCTTCAATTGTGTGAGATTTCTCTTTATCTCATCATCCATCGAGATAGAACTAGCAGTCATGCTCACTTTATCCTTTAATATACTTAAAATACTGAAAGCTCTTCTTTTGATTGATTATACTGCTTATGCATTTGGACTATAAACTAAGACCTCTATTGATGTATAGGATTGAAATTTTAATAGTAACCTGATATAATTTGAAAGATAGAAATAATTCCCACAACCCATTTAACATGAATTTCTCAAAAAAACTTAGGAAAAGATGGAAAGATTGGAAAAATAGGGTCTATGCTCATTTATTTCTCTTTAATCCCCTAAACTTGAGATACATGGCCTTGACTTATATTAATGAGATTTATCCTTGTATAATTTATATTAGATTCTACTTTTAGTTAAAACATGATACAACTTTTTTGAAATAGATATGGTTAGTAAAAGTAATTATAAAAATAAAAATAAAAATTTATTTTAACTATTTTCAAAAGCAAGAAACTCATATTTTAACCACCATAACTAACATCATCTCCACTACTGTTGCAACCATTATCATGATCACCATCATCTTTGTTATTACCATTGTTATCTTTGCCCCAATTGCCACCATCGCCTATGCCTTGTTATCTTTGCCCCAATCGCCACCATCGCCTATGCCACTTTTGCCAATTATTAACATCGTTACCATCATTGCATACTACTTATCATTGTTGGCCATCTTCATCACATTGTTGGTATTTTGCTGCCAATGTTGCTATCACCATCCTACTATCGATGGCACTACCTCAGCTACCCTCCATTTTCCCACCTCTACCACATCACTATCATTTTAGATCACCATAAAACACCACCTTTGCTATCTTGTCACCACTATGCACCACTACCTCTATCACCATCATTATATATATATTTTAAAAATTAGTAACTATGCATTATTTATTTATATTTTTAAAAGTTTAGAAAAGGAGAACCTAGTTTTATTCTTAAAAATAAAAATGAAAGTGATGTGTCAAAAAATTTTTATCTTTTCATACTCTCTCTTTCATGCACATGCATCTAACTCTTTATCTCTAAGCATTGTGGCTATTTTCATCTTCCAGCGTCACAAAGAAGTGCCATGAGTGGGGTTGTTGGTCTATTAATTAAATAATTCAAAATTTTGTTGTTTTAGAATGACTCATATTAGATGTTAAACTAAACAAATACCTGCTTATCTTGAATAGCCAAATAAGTTGGTCCACTTATTGAATTAAATTTAGTTTTTATCTTTATTTTTATTTTCTCTCTCACAAAATCATACACATGCATCTCTAATCATTTTGCATACTATATCATTAAGAGAAGCATGAAAAGATATCAAAGAAGGGTACATTGAGGATTAAATGAGTGAATTTACGTGTAATATTTGAGAAGGGAGGACCAAGTCCTTATAAAAGTGTATTGAGACAGACATTTATTAATTTATTTTGCTAATTCATTGCATCTATATTTGATTGGTTTAGATTTGGTCTTGATTCTCCTTTATATATTTTGGGAGTAGACTGATATCAACTATTTGCATGTGATTAAGGTAAGTTTTTCTCTGAATGGTGCACCTTCCATAGTGTGTTTCGGATGTCATAACATCTATAAATATTTTATTTGATGTGAATAAATATAAATTTTTTCCTACTTATTTATTATCTATGCAGATGCCTGAAGGAGGTAGTTGAACTCATCATCTTCCGTTTGTAGATGATTATATATTATTTATAAGGGCCACCCTAATATGTGCATTTTTTTATCGGTTATCATACAAAATTATTGTGTAGGATCTGAACAAAAGGTTAATTTTGAGAAGTCTATAATTAAATTTTACCTAAAAGTTAACACTCTTACAAGGCATTGTATCCAAAATTATTATATTTTAAAGAGTGTGATGGTACATGATAATATTTAAAAATTCATATATCAGGTAAGCGATTGTTTTCATCTGATTATAATGGCATCATCTAAAATTTCTTAAATAATTTGGATGGCTAGAAGTAGAAGGCTTTGTCCATCATGGGAAGAGTGATTCTTGTTAAGTTAGTACTTTCTGCATTTCTTATATATTCACTTGTTGCCTAGCAAGATAGTCTAAGAGGGAGAGGGGTGAATTGGGATTTTCAAAAAACTCAATTTAAATATGTACTATTTTTTAAACTCGTAAAGTGATGGTGAGTAGAAACATTTGCTTAAACTACTGTATAAAGAAATGCTTAAAGTAAGAAAAATAAGATAAGAAAGTACATACAAACATACAGAAATTTTATAGTGGTTCGAAGTATCAAATATCTACATCTACTTTTCAAGCATTCCATTAAAAATTTTTACTATAATCTTTTCAAGATTATAGCTGAATTATTTTTTTTGGCTCACAATCCAAAACCCTTACAATCAAACCATGGCTAAAACTAACTTCAATCCTCAATTGAAATTAGTTGCAAACTAAAAGAACAAAAAATGGAGAGTATAAATACAAAGCTTCTTAAAATAAGTAAAAATAACAAAATAATGCTCTGAAAAGAAGAGTCCTAGGAATCTATTAGAATCTTCAAACTTGTCTCCTTGTTGAGAAGCTAATGAATGGAAGTCTTTCAAGTGGTTGAAAAGTGAGCTCTCAAAATAACACTTTTGGTTTTTTCTCTTTGTTTTTAACTTTTTCTTGATTGCTCTTAGAATATTCGCAGTTCTTAATATTTTTCAATAAATTTGATGAGCTTTTAACATATCTTTAGAGTCAAAATGATTGTTTCTAATCATTGAAAGATGAAAGGTAGGTATTACATTCAAATATGGGCACTTTTGTACTTTTTGTAAAATTAATCATTAAGCTGTTAGCAATCCTTGAGTCAACACAGATACCATTTGAGTAGGCTCAGTCCCAAAAAGAGTAGCTCATTTTTAGCTTATCAAAATTCATCTTTATATATTTTCACTATTGGATCGATTTGGATAGTTTGGATCGATTTAGTTTCTATTTGAGTCGGTTTGGTCATTATTGTAGTCGACTTGGTTCTCAGTCTCCAAGAAATAGTTTTATGTATTTTCAGCTCTCCCCATCAGGTCGACTCAGTTTCTATCCGAGTTAGCTCAGTTATGTACCAACTAAAACTTTTGCATGTCAAAATTTTATTTTTAAGACTTTTATAAGATTTTTTTATTTCTTTTTCCAAGACACATTTTTTGCTTGAAATATATTGGATTTTCCTTCTTTTGGGTACTTCAAAAATATATCTTTTATATCCAAATTTTATCAAATATATTTTTTTCTTTTAGTATTTTAATATT